>OX376065.1:10000000-14800000 GCA_947361185.1 Charanyca ferruginea | reverse complement strand
CATTCATTACTGGTAGCAAACTAAGTGCTGCTTTTAAGTTGAACTTCTCCATTTCGCTACCGCTTGTCTCTTTACTAGTCTGACATAAAACAACAATTTCTAAATATATTTTATTAAACCTTTCGCATAAGTCGTCGATTAATTTATTTTCAGTTGGCTCTTTAAATGCCTTAACTCGACTGATTTCCTCTATATACTTATTATACTGAGTACACAATTCATTAGCATCTGTAAATTTTTTTATTACATGCTGAAATATTTTCTCGCCTCCTAGCTGGTCCGATTTTAACTAAGTACGTTCTAATTTTCAATAATTCATCGCACAATTTCTTTAGAAAATCTGCCATTAAAATACATTTCTATAAGTACCTATATTCTCTAGTTAATTCTAAACATAGTGTTATTCCTTACAATTCTTCTTAACCTGAAAATCTTATTAACTACATACCTGGCACGCACGACGTATGAGTACCTGCCTTTTTTCACATGATATTTTAATGTCTTTAAAACGCGTTATTTTTTTTTATATATATATTTTTTTGCACTTTTACCGACACGCACTGGTTTTATTTGGTTTTGACCAACACAACACTTTTAAACGTACGCACATTCTTCTTACGCCCAGCGCCTTATACCTTCCACCTTACGCTGTCTGCTGCTGCTCTTCAATGGGTTTCAGGTAACGTCCTCGTAAGAAGGATCGTCGCGTCGCTCTCTCCTCAAATTCTCTTCCAATCCATTGGACGTGGCATTTCTTATATTGGCGATAAATGTAATAAAATACCACAAGTGCTATAAATACTACGATGATAATCAGCAGGATGTTAACTGTGGTGAGATGGTAATTCAGCTGTTCTGCATGTGCACTATTATTTCCTCCTGATGCATTCTGTGCTATCACTATCTCTTCTTTTGACTGCGTTTTTCCCATAGTGAAATTGTCCAAAAATACTTTTTAAATTTACAAAATTTTGTTTTACTCGTTAGACAGGCAATCGGTATTGTCACTTAGCTCGTTTTTATCACTTTCACACGGAGTGTCCGCCGCGCTTCTCGGAAGCGCCACGTGCGAATACGACACCATGGTCACGGTCGCCATGCAAAGGCGGAACAAGTGAAACGACAGGTTGCTTACTAAGGACTGACTTTATTCAGTATCTTACACTTGTTTATAATATGATTTACTTATACACTACATGAGTATAACATCTACTGCGTTCGCCAATATGCACCGGCCAAGCATGAAGATCATGGCTGAACTTCCCCTTCGGGGAGACGTATACTCAGCAGTGGGTGTTTAAAGGTTGACATGATAACATTTATGATTACGTAGGTCAAGAAAATGTATGGATCATCTTTTTTTTCTCCATCTGAGCAGGTTTTCCTTGCTTCGACAAATCTGTGTCCGAGGCCTGTTTATAGTCTTCCAGGCTAGCGAGCTCTATTCTATTAGACCACCATGTGGTTCTATGACTACCTTTCCAAGCTATGTAAATTCTCCATATCGTCCGTGAACTTCTGAGATCTTCTATCTACTTTCAAACTAATTTTACAGGAGGAACGTAAAACTAATTTATGAATTATTCATGGAGAATTTGGTTTAAAATATTTTTTTTTGAAAAACTGTTTGTTAGGAGGTATCAGAAGTTCACGGACGATATGCAATAAAATCAAAAGTGTGATTAATAAAAATAAATGTATCGACTAAAGAGGTAATCTTCAGGTTCAGTCTATACTAATATTATAAACCACTGATTGTTGCTAAGCTGTGTGGCAAGAATACTTATGAATTGGAACGCTTGATTAAGAAAAAAGGAACATGAATTGCATTTTAGTCGATCTAAGATTTATTTTAAAATCATCTAGACTCTTACAAAGACCACCCAAATACTACTAATGATTTGACTATCATGTATAACTGTTCCTTCAGTGCAAATCATCGAATATTTATCAGAAATCATGAAATAGTATAGAATAAATGTTTATTGTTTGCAGTACTACAGCTGGTAGTAATCATCATCATCATCATCAGGTCAACCTTTAGACGCCCACTGCTGGGCATAGGTCTCCCCAAAAGAGGGGTCAGCCGTAATCGCCATGCTTAGCTGATTCATGTTTGCGATCGCAGTTTAGGTGTTATGGTTCATTGAATGACGCTGCTGCCCATCCTTTGCTCAATATTCCTCTGTCGTCTTCTACGACACCCACGGGTAGAAATGGGGTGGTGCCATTCGCGGCCGGCACCACACGGAAATATAAATGTGGAAGGATGGAGAAAAAGAGGAAGGCCGAAGAAAAGATGGATGGATTGTTTGAAGAATGATATGCAAGAGTCAAATGTCATGATTTAACTGACTCTCTTCAGTTAAATCATGACATTTGACAGGACGGGTATAGAATAACGAAATCCATGTTGTGCCGGCCCCAGATAACATGGGATAAGGGCAGGAAGAGGATAGTGAACTAATCAGGAGTGCAAAGCTGCATTGAAGGGGGGGGGGGGGAATAGAAATATGACTGACTATTGTTATTTTTTAATGCACACAACAGACAATGACTCACTTACTACTCTGCCCAAAGTGCCTACACTGCACCTTAGAGGATATTAAACGTCAATAATGCTGCGATAAATGTACTAAGAAGAACAGTACCTACTGGGCCCAAGAAGTCTAACAACTCAAACTCAAACTCAAACTCAAAATCATTTATTTCAATTAAACCATTTACAGGTACTTTTGAATTGTCAGAGTCAGTCAGTCAGAAAGTTGAAGCTAGTTGCTCGTTCCAAACAATAGGTTTCTATGGAGAAGCACGAGCAAGAAACTCCATGAACACTCTTTTAAAATCAGTTAAATTTTACAAATTTAGGTTACATCATTCATGTTGAATCTAAGGGTACAATGTGAGAACAATGTAACACGTCTTGCATGTTAAAAGAGGTCTAGAGAAAAATATAGTTATAATAACAATTCAAACCAAAATTTAAAATAACCGAGGCAGCTAAGAGATGACCAGTCCCAACCGACGGCGTCCGTTCACGAACATGACGCATGGATCGGCACCATTTAGCTCAACCATTTTGAAGGGAACCGAATGATCCAACACATGCGCCACCGGCAGCGAGACATTCAAGTGAGCATGACTCTCCCAACCGCCAGGGCATATTCAAGTCAATGAGAGGTATACCTCGTAAATGGTAGCTTTAAAGAACATAGTGCTCACATGTATGTGCTACGAAAAATTATATAATACTAACACATTGAGTTTATACAATGCATTGATAATATAGATCTACATCTTCAGCAGCTCCAAAAATTGTTACAAATGCTAATCAATTAATCTATGAACCCTTATGGCTGTGGAGCTAGACCAGCATCCAGCCAAGCATTTTTATCAGTGATGTAATCACTCAACTTATAATATGCTCGGTTGCATAGCGTGCGTTTAATACAAGACTTAAATTTTGTCTCATTTAGTTGAACAATGTGGGGAGGTATTTTATTGTAACACTTTAAACAGTACCCCATGAAAGACGAATCTACTTTAGCCAGTCTGAAACAAGAAGAAAAATCATCGATTCGAAAAGAAGATGAGAGATATAGATAGTACTTATGTGTTTAATATGGGTGTATGACATCGTATTGGAATAATCTGTATTCTGTTATGCTAACACTTCACATGGCGTATTTGTGCAAATATTCGCCTTACGTGGATAATACAAAATAGACTTTATTTAAATAATGATAGGGTACACTTTGTATTATCCAAGTAAGGCGAATATTTGTACAAATACGCCATGTGAAGTGCCAGCATAAGATGTTGTACTTACTTATTATCAAAAATAAATGAACTATAATACCGGAACCTAAAGTTTCAAGCGTCAGCTTTTGTCCTTCCTAAAGGGTATGATTTTACGTGTATTTTATTTTGTTCATTCATCATCATCAGCCGGAAGATGTTCACTGTTGGACAAAGGCCTTGGCCAAAGACCCGTGGTTGCTGCCATAATCCCCACGCTTGGCAGGCGTCTTGGGGATCGCAGTGAGGTTGTTAAGTACAGGGAAGCCGTTGCTGCCCGACTTCCAGATTTTTCCTTAGTCGCCTTCTACGACACCCTCGGGATGAAATGGGTGGGGTGTTATATAATGTGGAAGGTACGGGTTATTTCGTTTACTAAACAGCAAAAACTGAACGGCCTTTTCTATAAAAATCAAGCTTTCAGCCACAATGTATGGAACTAGATATTATTTTTAAATTTACCAACGGAAAGTTTTATTCAGTAATGCTAGAATTATATGGTACCTACTGAATCTATGGTCAAAGTTTGTGTAACGATGTCAAAGTCAAATTATTCATTTCAATTAGGCCAAAAGCACTTTGAAAGTCATTTACATGGAAAATATAATCTTGTTGGTAGTTGCCCCTTCCAAAAGGTAGTTTCGTATGAAGAAGAATGGGCAAGAAACTCCATACTTACTCTTTTAATTTTCTTTTTAATATTTTAATAGGCTTGCGTTCAGATCTTAAGTAATCTAAAAATATTTGGTATTTCACAGCGTATACGCAATAGTGAGTAAGATTGTTCAATTACATTGCTTACCAAAAAAGGAGTACTTTCGTACGTATGGTGTTACATGTAGAATTAATTAAATTACAATTTGACCTCTGCTACCGAGCCGCGGGGGCCTCCGCTTGTAATTATGTGGTCACACGGTAAGCCAGAGGCCGTGGGCAAAACTTACATGAAATAAAAATTGTATCATCGTTAGGTATTACAATATCAGCGAATATTTTATCACATAGTTCTTCTATTACGTTGCTGAGTTGGTTAATCCGCAAACTTAACTGTAGCATCAAGTCAAGGTTACCTCACCAGTGTATGCTAACTTCATCGGTCATTGCCCTCTCCCTCCTTATAATAATTATCTCTTTGTAGGAATTGTACTAAAAACTATTAATCGTTTTCCATTTGTGACAAATACGATAAATTTCAATTTAGAACGTTAACGATCTTGGGTTCCGTTTTTAAAATAAAGAATGCTAGAACATGAGGGTGGGTCAATGACTGCTTTTTCCACGATTTTTCTATAGTTATAATTATTGCATAATCTGTACCATTTCTTTCACGTAAATGTCGAAAAGCAACAATGTGTCAGTGATCCTCTCCTCCATTGATAAACTCTCCTGGCTTTGCCGTAATCGGGTCAAAATTGCCACCGACCAGGCCAGGTGACCTTACCGGGTGGGAAGCAGAGCCTGGAGATTTCTTAACACACTATAGCAATCCCGCAAAACACTTTGATATTTAAGAATAATTAAAAATCACCGTATTGTGGCTATAGCTCATTTTTAGTATCTGCCGTGCCCAAAAAATCGTATAGATCATGGCTTTTGTGCGAAGACCACAATAATTTGGTAGGTAGAAGATAATGGTAGCTTACTATTGATATACTTACTTTATTAAAAACTGATTGTGATTGGTATTGTGACTACTGTTTACTCTGTGTTTTGTCTACTGTGTACTCTTGATCTAGGTGTTCCTAATCTGGCAAGTCCATACAATTGGCTGTCAATCATGAGGTGTCGATGGATCACTTTCACGTAACGCATGCGCGGTGACCTTTAACCTTAGATTTATCAATATTCTTCAAAAATAATGTAGAATTAATAAATGGAAACGCTTGTATTTTGCGAAAGCATTTGCTTTTTAAGTTTAGTAAGAATAATAATAATAATACCATGATGTTCCTTTACCGATGTCATTGATGCCCTGGCTAGAGGTTATAAAAATATTATTTTTTAAGGCACCACAGGAGTGTCCGGTTAATCAGCCGTCTACCTCCTAGGTTGACCTGCGAGATGCCATACCGAAAAAATGGTCCAAGATAAATTTAGAATTTTTTTAATAAAATTTACATTGGATTGTAAAATTAAATTGGCTACCTGGTATCGGACTTGCAACTACATGCATGAGAGGAAGTATGATACGAGTAAGAATAATATTCTTTATTTAATTTTGCGGATGAAGCTGAGTTATGTTTACAACAGATTGACTAAAAAGTGATGAAAATGGGTACCTATTGGTAATATAATACCCATTAGATAAGTGACAAATAAGATATCCTATTTTAATCCATTAAAAAATATACCCATTAGATAAGTGACAAATAAGATATCCTATTTTAATCCATTAAAAAATATAAAGAGTGTAAGTACTAGTTCCGTTAGCATGATTCAAACAATACGAAAAGATTAAAACCTCTATTTCAAGTGGAAAAAGCAAAAAGCACACTCATTTTTTAACGTACAAAATCCTTAAAAAGTTTTCATAACCTCAAACTACAAAACAGCCCTTAAAAATACTTAAAAACTTATAAATTACTTAAGTAAGGAGCTCAAAATTAAATACCAACTATTCTTAGAAACACACTTTTACATTTTTCAAACAAATTAACGATTTATAAACAACAAACAACTAATAGAACCCGAAAACGGATTATCATAATGACATTTCTTTGTTACAAACTTTTTGACAAAGTTACCAAACACCCCAAGCGAGCAAAACTACCCTTTATATTTTCGTCATAAGGTCTAAAGGACTTGCACGACGATATTGTGTACTTTGAAAAGGGAGAGGTTTTTCAAAGTCAGGTGAATGCAAAAATTAACTTTTGGCCAATAAATTTTGACAAAGGCAAGTTAATAAAGCATGGTTTGTAAGCTACTGGGCGGTCTAGCACAAAAAATGTTAGGATGTTATATTGACAATGGGTAAAAATCAAGGAAGACTCCTGTCAAGTGATCTAGCTTTGGTGGAAAAAGAGAGTTATATAAAAAATTAGAAGTGCTATTCTATAAAATCTCACTCAGTGAGTTTTGGTAGAGTTTTCCGCGTCCATTCTACCATACAAACTTACTCGTTCACACATAGATCTTTGTTTTTATTTAATTGTTTGCATAAGAAATAAAAATATGTACACGGCAGTTGCCCGGGACTGTTTCTTCCCTAGCTGGCCAGGCTACCCTCTAGCCTCGTACCGTAGTACGTAGCGTATTACGCGGTAGTTCCGTAGATTGGTGTGACCATCCATATCATTCCAAGTGCCCTTCATGACTCGGAGAGCACATAAAGCCCCCGGTCCCGGCAATCATTCGTACCTAAATTTGACATTCCTTATGGGTAGTCAGAAGAAAGAAAGTTTGGCAAACAGTCTTAGTACCCAGAAACGGGGTGGTGGAAGTCAGATAGGCAGTCGCTCCATGAAAAACACACCGAACGCCTATTGATTCAGTTGCATCCGGTTAGACTAGAAGCCGACCCCAACATATTTGGGAAAAGTTATATTATTAAAGCTATAGTCATCATCATTTCAGTAACTTGCCTAGGAAAGTTAAGATGACTTTGCCTAGGCAAATGATGATGATTATACCTTTAATAACCCTATATTTAAAGTCAAAGTCAAAGCATTTAATTCAATTATACCATTTACAGGCACTTTTGAATTGTCAAGGAGTCGGTCAGTTAGTCAGAAAGTTGAAGCTAGTTGCTCGTTCCAAAACGTAGGTAGGTCTCTATGGAGAAGAACGAGCAAGAAACTCCACGGACACTCTTTTAAATCAAGTTTTTACAAAATATTGGTTACATTATCCTTGTTGCTTCTATATGTGAAAACAATGCAGGTAAAGAACAATACAAAACATTAAAAATAGAATGAAGATAAAAGCCATAGCAGTTAATTCTATTAATACAATTATATAGGTATAATAAAATTATACCTTAGACTGTCGTGCCAGCGATACGAAGAATAAGAAGAACCATATTTTTACCTTAAATATACTTTTAATAATATACCGTAAGGAGTATTGAACTCACTTGTTCAAAATCTACCTACCTACTTACTTGATGCAAGTACTTACGAAATAAATAAATGTATTTCATTTTTTTTTTCAGATTAACACGTATTGCCCGTTTCCTAAAACAAGCAAACCCATGAGGCACCTAGTGTCTCAAATGTGACAACTTAACCGCTGTCAGACAAGCGGTCAAGTGTGTCGGCTACGCTCGGGTGATGTCGGCGCTTGCGCCTACGCAGCACGCCCCATGCAACAGACGTCTATATTTCCTGAGGATGTTCAACTATTTATAAAATATTAAACTGATAAACATTTTTTTTAACTTGAGGATTTCCATTGAGAATTACACTAAAATAATGTTCTACAAAATATAAACCTTTATAAGCCATTCATTATTCTATAACAAGCTTTTGTCCGCGTTGTGGTCGTCCGCGTGATTTGATAATAGAATAGTCTATAGTACTCAAGGATAACGTTACTTCTCAGTCCTCAGTAGAGGAAGAGTTAACAGAATTGGATCAGTAGTTTCAAAGATTATTTGGAACAAACACAAACTCAACTTTAATCTATAATATGTAGTGGATAATACTTACTCAATTATTACTGATGCCATGTGCCAGCATCCCATTTCTACCCGTGGGTGTCGTAGAAGGCGACAGAGGGATATGGACCTGAGCATGGGCAGCAGTGTTCTTCTGAGTACCTACCATAACACTTACTGCAATCGCCAACATTCATCGGTCCAGCATGAGACCTATGGCCTGCAGTGGGCGTTTTAAGGTTGACATGATGATGATGATTATGACTTAGGTAATTAGAGCTGTACCCTTCGTCTGTCCAGAAGCCAAATATTGGGCGTTTGTCATTGTTTAACTATTGTGTTTCCTAATTGACAGTTGAGCTCGCACTCGATAATGTGTAAGGTTTTAGAATTTTATGAACTATCCAATTAAGCAGATGTATCTCAATTACATGATACACCAATCAACATGCAACTACGAAACAATTCATGGAAACCTCTGTAGTCATAGGTCTCATATCAACTTATTTAAAAAAACAAATAAAAAAATAACTCCCAGCTAGTGACGTGCCATGAACCGCCGAAACATTTGGGTCGAATCGATTGTGCGATAACGATTAATATTGTATATCAGAGGACCCGCCGCTCTGACACCTTGGCTCATCGTTCGATCCATCATTTTAAAATGGTTGCTCAAAGTTTGTGTTGCTCATGAGATGGCTCTATTAAAATCATCCTACATGCATTGAAAAATTTGATAAGTACTTAGGTTACTACTAGACGTTGGAGCTAGTCTATTCTAGTGGATAAAGTGACTGCCTCCAATAGGGGATAATACTGCAAAGTTCTGGCGCCAGAGAGCAGCACTAGCGTAAACAGTAAACAGTAAACAGTTTTTCGACGAGTCGTTGAAAGCGTGATGAAAATTAAGAAATTCTGCCATTATTTGAGTTCAAAATTGCGAAGAGTATTATATCTATACATATAATAAAACAGTAAAAAAAACTGTGTCTGTACATTGAATATATTAAAAAAATAATTATTGAGGGGGGTTTAGAAACAGTAATAGAGCACGAATCCAAAAAAAAATTCTGTCTGTCTGTTTGTTCGTTTGTCTGTTTGTTTGTACACGCTAATCTTCGGAACTGCTGGACGGATTTGAATGATTTTTCTTTTGTTGTATAGGTATTAAGTCTGGCCAACATATAGGCTATAATTTATCTTGGAAACTTGAACACCTGATGCAGAACCGCAACAGACCAGCTAAACTATAAGAGATACAAAAATGGTACCATAGCAAAAATTGCTCCACGTGATGAGCATTATCTGCTGAGAGAATAAATTTGAAGATCTGGAACACCTGATGTGGAACTCCAAGAGCCCAGCTACACCATGAAACATATAGGAATGACGTCTTAGCAAAAGTTGTTCGGTCTGATGGGCATTACCTGTTGACTTATAAAAATCGAAGATCAGAAACATCTGATGTGAAAATCATCTATCTATACATATAATACACAACAGTAAAAAAACTGTCTGTACATTGAATATATTAAAAAAATTATTATTGAGGTGGGTTTAGAAACAGTAATAGAGCACGAATCCAAAAAAAAAATTCTGTCTGTTTGTCTGTTTGTTTGTACACGCTAATCTTCGGAATTGCTGGACGGATTTGAATGATCTTTCTTTTGTTGTATAGGTATTAAGTCTGGCCAACATATAGGCTATAATTTTATCTTGGAAACTTGAACACCTGATGCAGAACCGCAACAGACCAGCTAAACTATTTATAAGAGATACAAAAATGGTACCATAGCAAAAATTGCTCCACGTGATGAGCATTATCTGCTGAGAGAATAAATTTGAAGATCTGGAACACCTGATGTGGAACTCCAAGAGCCCAGCTACACCATGACACATATAGGAATGACGTCTTAGCAAAAGCTGTTCGGTCTGATGGGCATTTCCTGTTGACTTATAAAAATCGAAGATCAGAAACATCTGATGTGAAAATCAAAGCTATCACTAATTTCACTGTATCTTATAAAATAACATAAGCTGGGAGTACCTCCACGCGGTGAAGGCGGTAACAGTTTAGGGCTGATTTTTTGATGACGATGGTATATCATTGAAAATTTGACTCTACTGGCCAAAATTCCCATTAATTTTTTTATTTTATCGAATAAATATGCCTTCGGGCTAATGTTATTTTGGTGTTTAATTTCCTTTACACGGTAGCATACCCGGTAACGCAGGGGAGCAGTCACTTAGATTTTAATTGATCAGGTATCTCTTCCTAATAAAACTATAACCATGCCTAGAAAGAGGTCAAATCTTTCCCAATGTTCCAAAGGAGCTAAAAGATTGAGGATCATAAGATCCCAAGAATCTACTGAAGAGCGTCAGGAGAGACTTGATGCTGTTCGAGAACATCAGGCTGCAAATCGCTCCGTGGAAACCTCTTCAGATCGCGAAGCACGTCTGCGTTCTCAGCGTATTTACGCATCGACTTCTAGGTCTCTAGAGACAAGTGGGGAACGTGATGCGCGACTGACCGCTGATCGTGAACGTCACGCATTGTCTCGCGAGTTGGAGACGTTCACGGATAGAGAATTGCGCTAGAGTTCTCAGCGTATTTACGCATCTGCTTCTAGGTTTCTAGAGACAAGTGCGGAACGTGATGCGCGACTGTCCGCTGATCGTGAGCGACATGCGTTGTCTCGCGAATCGGAAACGTTTACCGATACAGAATTACGCTTGAGTTCTCAGCGTATTCGCACAACTACTAACAGGTCGTGATGCACGACTAACTGCTGATCGAGATTATCATACATTGTCCCGAACACGCACACAACAAAATATCCATAATCAGTTAGAAAGTGAGAGAGAAAGAATTGCTGGAGTACGGCAGGAAGAGACAGAAGAAGAGCGCAACGAACGTTTGAATTCTGATCGACTTCGTCATTTTCTGAACAGAATGTCGATATCATCTGAAGAATAGGATGTGTCTCAGATATAGCCGTAGGGCATGGCGACCTTCCTTGGGTTGAATAGGAACGGAGTGCATTTACGTATACTCCTAAGATTGACTACGCCACATATTCCGCCATCGGAGGTATATATGATTCAAAATTGTACTTTTTGAACGTCTCGAATCGTCTCGCGCATCCCGTTGGTTTCCCGTCCCCGAGCTCTTAGAATTCGACATCAGACGTTTCAGATCTTCGATTTTGCCGACCCCGTTGTCGCTGGCATAAGCAACAGGATCCGCGTACGAAGTCGCGGGCAGAAGCTAGTTATATAATAATGCATCAGTGCTGTGTATTTGGATGTAGGAATGAAGGGAATTATTTATTCACAAAAGAAGAAAATGTTCAAAAAGTATTGGAAGAAGCAACACGTAGTAAGGACTTTCGAGCTAAAAAACACTCTAAAATATGTTCAGCACATTTTAAATCCGAAGATTTCATTGAAATTGGAAAGTATTTAGGTGAGATAGTCGCTTTTACAGAATAACGTTCACTTTTATCATGTTTAACAACCAAATATGATTTTATTCTGAGCATAACCTTAGAATCCACTTTTAAATGGTCGTAGGATGCCATAATATAGTTAAAGTACAGTTAGGTCCTAAGTAAGAATAATTAAAACTTTGTTAGATTTTCACAAAATACCTAGTTAATACAATTAATATTTATATAACAAGAATATGAGGTTATGGTTTATTGTATGTGCTAGTGGCGCCATCTGCGCCGAGTTTCGCGTAATGTTCCCTATTTATTAGGAGACTAGCGGGCCCGGCAGACGTTGTCCTGTCCTGAAAATAAATCCCGACTACAGCGCCACCTACCGGGTCTATCTATGAATCTAAACCATTCTCGGATCCACTGGAACACACACAAACAGTTTTATCAAAATCGGTCCAGCCGTTTAGGAGGAGTTCACTTTCATACACACGCACAGAAGATTTTTATATATAAGATTGTGGGTTCGATGAACATTGTGAGGAAACCTGGGTTTATCCTACTAATATTATAAATGCGAAAGTTTGTGAAGATGTTTGGATGTTTGTTACTCAATCACGCGCAAACCGTTGAACAGATTTGCATGAAAATTGGCACATAGATAGAGCATTTCCTGGATTAACATATAGGATACTTTTTATTCCGGTAATATGTTCCCTTGGGATAATCGTTCTTTTTACGCGGGCGAAGCCGCGGGCAGAAGCTAGTATTTAATATAAGTCTAAAATTGCCAATCCGCCTTCAGTAAGCGTGGTGATTAACGCCCGTGCCTTCTCTACATGACGAGGCCTTTCAGCTGCAATGGGACAATAAAAAGTACTATGTAACTGCAAGAATGGTTAATTAGTTTCGTTACTTCGATAATTGCTTTCTACGCTTTGCTTCAATAAGGTCTTTCTTTACTAACACAAGATTTTACTATTTTTCTGCACTAACACTCTATAGATTTTATATGATCTGAAATAAAAAAATATTTTTTTAATTGTGATGAGAATTTCTTTCGTTAGGAGGTTTTTCCCCTAGTTTGTTTTTGTCTTAAATGAAGGCAGTGGTAAATGCCATTTTCTTTTTCTTATTTCCCTCACTAGGTGCAACTTTCAAGTTTTCTATTTTAACTGCACATACCTACAGTTTTATTGCCAATTTCACAAGAGTTTGTTGAAAGTTTGAGCTCCGCTGTGTTAGCGGGCGGTCTCGCGACAGAGTCGTCGCGACTAATTAACGATACACGACGATTATTCCGAATAATTAGACCTCACACACATACATACGCACCTACTCATATGTACCGACCACACAGTATTAATGACACTTTTTTTTGTTTAAAATAATTATTTTGTTCACACAGATATAGTGCTTGGAATGGCTATAAAAATCTGTAGATGCTATTATATTGATTGGCTTTTATTAAAAAGCGCCACAAGTTAGGATACTTTACGAAATGAAATCCGTGGAGTTTCTTGCTCGTTCGTCTCCATAGAGACCTACCCTACGCTTTGGAACGAGCAACTAGCTTAAATTTTCTGACTAACCAACTGACTCTTTGACTATTCAAACTTTTGAATAGTCGAAGAGTCAGTCGTTGAAATAAATGCTTTGACTTTGAATGTTGGTACGTATGACTTAATTTTTTTTCTGACCTACAATCTCCTTCATCGTGTTCCTTGTCTTTTTCAAATTACGTTGAGGTCTGCTTGCAGTCTAACCGTATTCGTATCCATGTGAACACCAGTATTTTCGATGGAGCGACTGCCTATCTGGCTTTCACAACCCAGTTACTGGGTACACAAAACCATTTATGGTAAGACGGGTAGTCCGGTTTTCGGGCTTCTGACTACCCGAACGAGTGTCAAAGATCTACGAATCACAGAACGGCTTTACGTGCTTTCCGAGGCACGGAAGTGTCACATAACCAACCTGCAAACTCTGGGTTGCTTCTGAGATATTTCCTAATGGAAAACCCAATCACAACTTTGTCCGACCTTGAAATCGAACCGAGGACCTCACGCCCAGCAGTCCTGCTTGTGACCACGAGGTTAACGGGGACGGCCCACGGTCAATTGTTGACTGGTTAATATTTTACTAAGGCATTAACTATTTTAGTTCGTGGGTGAAGCTGAAGTAGGGCTGTCATTCGAAGATCTTTGGCAGTCGTTATGGGTAGTCAGAAGCCAGAAAGTATGTCAAAGTCAAAGCCTTTATTTCAATTGAATCATTTATAGGCATTTTTGTATAGTCAAGGTGTAGGTCAGTTAGTCAGAAAGTTGAAGCTAGTTGCTCGTTCCAAAACTCCGTAGAAAGGTCTTTATGGAGAAGAACGAGCATGAAACTCTATGATAACCAGTCTTACCAAGGGATATCGTGTTACCCAGTAACTAGGTTGTGGAGGTCAGATAGGCAGTCGCTCCATGTAAAACATTGGTATTCAGCTGCATCCGGTTAGACTGGAATCCATCCCCAACACCTTTGGGAAAAGGCTAGGCACATGATGATGAGAGAAAATGAAGAAGATCATAATTATTGTTAGGTATGTCGAATCTACTCCAGATAAAGATGACTAGGCAGGGCCAATGCCAGTTTGAATTATTAAAAAACTAGCTTATTATTGTCCCATTGCAGAACTGGAAAGGTCTCTTTTCATACAAAGAAGGCTTGCTCATGGTGGATTGGCGATTTCAGACTTTTTAAATATTATTTTAAATAGAAGAATAAGAAGACTTTATAATCGACAGGTTTTAAAAATCAATTAATTTACCAAAAAAATCTACATACCTAATATAAAATTTCATCAAACATTATCAAGAAAAGGTTACGGGACGATTTTTGGCGTCCCATGTCTTATCTTTATCATCATTCACTTTTTGTCATTCCATCTTAAAGTACTACAGTCAACATTAAACCATAAAGACCAAGAAATAGAGTCGTGGTTTAGTCTTCGGATGGAAAATCAAAGTCTTACCAAAACGGTGATCGGCCGACATTTTGACAATTCGATGCTCTAAGAAAGTGTCAGCTGTTTTGAGGACCACCAGGCGACGTCGCGCGCCAAAATGATGGGTAACAAGATAGCCATAGTTTAAATTACAATTAGTGAGAAAATATTTTGAATGATCGTTGGACGTTTGTGAGAATTTTTAAAAGAAAATAAATGTGTGTTAGGAATGTCTCTGTTTAAATTTTGGGTAAAAATTTACTCACCATCCGTTTTAAATTTTAAATGAAAAATATAGAGCACACGGTGTCAAATTATGAGTTTTAGGATTGGTGTTTTATCAGAGAAAACCTACTGTTTTTCTTATATCACTTACTTCAATTTTGAAGAGATTTTCAATTTTGGTTTCATAACATAAAATTACGACTATTACTATTACCTACTTGTGTTTGCGCAAAACAAAGAATGATATCCTACGATCCTGCGCATCTTGTAATTACAAATATAATGCACAGGTGTAAAACCGTCGGCACAAACCGATTATAATGCGGCGGTATCATAACAGAAACCTTTCATACGATATTGTAACCAGCTGATCAATGAACTTAAATACCTAAATAATTTCTGTACAAACAACTCCTACATAATAAAAAAACTCGATCTAACAAAGAAGCAAAGACGCCGCCGCGTAAGGCCGGTATAAAAAAATAATCCGCCCCAAGTATCAAATAATAAACTTGGTAGCAAGTGAATTTTGGAGATCGGGTTGCGTTCCTTGGCGCGGTAAAAAAAAAAGAAAAAAGTAAACTTACTTTTTTAAAGGTTCGTGTGTTCGAAATTCAAACATGACGTGTAACGTCAGCGGCCGACGAAAGAGGTCGGACGTTTTTACTTTCATCTAAAAATTCGGTTAATTTTATTTTGTACGTGTTAAGTGTTTCGATAAATAATGTATGAGGTTTTTCTGAACATTTTTATTTTGTTAATTGGGTTGGTTGTTATGCAATAGTGAAAATAGAAACGACAAAGTTTTGAAGTCAGCTTTCTATTTCACTTTAATATGAATTTAATTTGCGGCAAGAGAGCATTTGAATTAGAAATATTAGGATCTGATAATAATAAAATTAAATCTGATAAAAAATTTACAATCCGTTGCACCATTCGATTCAGTTTTTCTCAAAACTCCAGATACGAGCTGCGTGGAATCCAGTTATAAGATTCTGGCTTTCTTTCATGAGACCTATAATAGCTCATTGTTGTTCTATCTAGAAATAACATAATAAAGGAAATAGAATAATAGTACGGCGCACTTTTGGTATGACGAGCATTAGATATTATACTAAACGCGTTTTATTGGGAGATGTCATTTTTACAAAATGGAATGCAAAATCACTGAAACCTACGCTTTACGATGAATTTTCAGAATTTATTTATCTGTGACGTAATACATTGGATTAAAGAAAATTATAAAATGCTTCCACTTAATTATGCATTCGTCGCGTCTGATGCACGAAATGAAATACCCCACAACAGGTAATCGAGATAACAGACGATTAAAAATTATAAATCCAATATATTCGAACGGTACCTTCATACACGATATACGACCTTTGCGCTTTGATATTAAAAATTAAAATGTAACATTACTGGCCGTTAGATTGAGATGGAGATAAAGAAACAAAAATAAAAGGCGGGCTGTTTGAATATGGAACGTCACGTCAAGGGAAACGTCAAGTTGTGACAGTTTCCGCGCGGGCGAGCGACGGTGAGGTTCTCCGTTCGGTGCTGCAGTACGTTGCTCTCGCCTTCTTGGAAGTATCATCAGTATTTTTGTTGGCGAATTAAATGTTATTTTACAGTTAATTAAAGACAATTACACGCATTTCTCAGTATTTGGGTTGGTTGTCAACAATCATTTGATTGAACAAATGTCTGCTTTGTTGTATTTTGAGAATGGTAGGAGTAAACAAACAAACAACTTGTTACAATAAAGCTTACGAGTACGTCCTTATTGCTACGTCTTTTGATTTTCGTTATTTTTTGCTTTTTTCATTGATGGCCATACTTACGACTTATTTTCAAACATATCTGTGGATTATAATTTAAGGCGCGTCCCTGTGCAAAACGCAGCGCTAGGCGTATTTTGTTCGTTTTTCGGACCTAAATACTCTATATCCAAAAGAAATATCAACAAATAAAAAATAGATTAAATTTCTACATAATCTTGACTCCAAAATGGTAGATCAGATTTTTGTTTACGAAGTATAGTATTTAACTAATCTCACAACGAAACCACAGAAATGAGCAATAATTATTGAAAACATGTAACCATGTAATGTGGTTCCTCGGCAAGTAACCATTAATTCGATTTTTTACTAACACTAATGAATAGGCAATTTATTAATAAACATTTTAGGAGATTTTTTTTTTTTCAAAATCCCAAAGCGTGATTTTATAAAGATTTTATTCTAAAATCTGAGCGTATTCGCTACTGTATCTTACTGCGCGGCGAAGAGGGAACGTATGCTCAAGGTTATTTGCTCAGGGTACTGCCTTAAAGAGATTTCAGAAACAACTTCTTCTTGTCGTATTAATAGTATAGTCTCAGAGTCAACAGTAAAAAATGACCGCAAAGCACCATTTCTCCGTTTTACTTACCTAGAAGGGAAAATACCAAAAATATCCTAAGAGGAACAACGCACATTTTTGTTCCTAGGATATTTTCCTTAGGGTAGGTATCTTTATTCCTAGGATACCCTAGTCCTAAGACAACAGAACCAACTCCAACTACCACAAACTCATCCTTTTCGTCGATTAAAAATG
Organism: Charanyca ferruginea; assembly: GCA_947361185.1. Lineage (NCBI taxonomy): Eukaryota > Metazoa > Arthropoda > Insecta > Lepidoptera > Noctuidae > Charanyca > Charanyca ferruginea. Next base: position 14,782,347 of record OX376065.1, on the reverse strand, counting down.
AAATTCAATTAGCAACGTTCTATTTTTAGAAGTTTTTTTAGAAAAAAATTAAATTCAATTAGCAACGTTCTATTTTTAAAAGTTTTTTAGAAGAGCCATGAGCTTTGACTGTAATTTTTCCCAGAGGTAAATAAGGCAGTTCCCTTATAAGTTTTCTTTTTATTATTTTTCACACGACAATTACATTTAAAACGTATGCTACAGCTCTAGAACTTTCTAATTTAAAAAAAACACTGTCCCATTAAAACCTCTGACAGTTCCCAGACCCAAACACCATAAGGTCCTTCTAAATATACACATTCCAAAACGGTCAATGCGACATCAATACCACCAAGATTTTCTTATAATGCTCGTCAAAAAGCCATTGGTCCATGAATAATTATTTTGATAACATAATTCGTGTTTTCCGCCATTTGGCACATTATCCCTGCGTTGGTTGTCTCGTGTCCTCGTCTAATCGAGCGTCCAACCGATTATTAATCGATAATAATCGTCAGTATAACAACTCGATTGCTGGGCTAAGGAATTTACCTTATGTCGTCATTTTAAAGGCAACTGTTCGGGACTATATTTAGTTTAGGTTGTTGTTTAATAGTGCCGACATTTTTCTGGCCTAAATACAGCTTAAATATCGATTTAGAAACTAAGTACTTAAGATACCTTTATCGATGAATGAATGTTTAGATTTGTCTAAGATAGCCTCGTCCGCGTAGAAGTCAAATCTATAGGTAGGTACTAATCTGTACTAATACCTATTGTAAATGCGAAAGTAACGATACAATGGCTGAACTGATTTTGATGAAATTTGTTATGAAAATAGCTTGAACCCTGGATCAGGACATAGGCTACTTCTTAATTCGTGATTTTGTCTGCATTCGCGGTAACCGACATTCACGCGGACGAAGTCGCGGGCTAAAGCTAGAATACCGTCAAACATAATAGTGTAGATAAGAGGTAAACTCTATAAGTCAGTACTTATAGTGATTACGTCTTACAAACAAACAAACTCTATCTCTTTATAATATTAGTATAGATTTCAGGTTTAGCAAAATTCCAATCAGGCCAAGCGCGAGGTGATTTGGTGCATGAAGCGGTACCTATTAGAGCTTACTTATACGGAATATCAATAGGAGCTATAAATACTAATGACAGTCAGTTTTATCGACCAAAATAAGGAGCAAAATCAAGTGCCTTGAATAAATCAGAGGCAGTCTTTGGGTTGTCAATGTTTAGCAGCGTTTATGCCTAGATTGTAGAAGAACAAGCCTTACTAGTAAGTCAGTAAGGTATAGAAAGACTAGAGCAGTTGAAGAGGTCCGCTTCTGGCTGGCCAACACCAGTCGGGAGCCCGGATCATGCGTCTAGTGCATAACAGGCTCCAGACTAATGATAGTAGGGGGAACCCTGAAGTTTTCATTGGTAAGAGTCCGACATAACCCTTGAGAATTAAGAAAATAAGGTCTAGAGTAGTTCAGGTGCATCGAACACTTTTCAGAATGCTAAGCTACGTTCCATTCACGCGGAAAGGTAAACAGCTGTCACTTTTCCCTCCTCAATCATCCCGAAAGGGTTGAACGATACATAACAAAGACGTTGTTATATAAAACACAATATAATCTAGCGGCTCGGAAGTTTGTTGTGAGCCTAAAGAGAAACAGTCCGCCTTCCCACACCGACTTCTGTTTAAATTGAAAATATGGAATAACTTTGTAAATATCTAAGACGTTTGTACGGTGAGCGAAAGGTTTTGATACTGTAATATTTTTGGGACGATAATTTTTAAGGTACGGTCACCAAAGGAGATAAGTATCCATGTCGCCGAAAACAGTTGAAGTTAACTTAGAAACCGATAGGTTTTTATGAATAAAATAAAATACAATTTATAGAGAATAAACAGTTCAATGATTTAATAATTTTTCATTTGAAAGCCCCCATTGGTTTCTAAGAAATCTTCAACTATTCCCGACGACATGGATACTTATCTCTTTTGCGTACTGTACATTATAATATTATAGGTAAAGTCAGTGTCAGTAGTGGTTTTTTAAAAAAAATAAAGCTCGACAGATCGATTCAACTACGAAGGTTTCTAAATGTACCTAAGTAATGTTTGACAAGTTTTTACAGCAAATGGCAATTGCAGGTGATTGTGACACGTCGAAGTTGGATCACGACCAAATAAGGAAGTAAAAGTTCCTTAAAAATAAAAATAAAATGTTAAATGCTCTGTTACATATTCTCTTATATTATCCCTCGGTCTTAAATTCCTACAAATTTTAGCTGAGGATATCATTAGGTACCTAAATAAAAGCTTACGAGCAGGGACATCTAGGATGTGATGACGAGATCTAGGATGTCATCTTGAATGAATTACCTATCAAAAGCCTCGCAAGTATCAAGACTTTTGTCTCCTACACTTCAACAGGAGCCCAATGCGGTGATGCGTGTTAACAAAATTACGGCGGTTGGTTAAGTGAACTATGAAAATAGGATTTCTTTAGCTCGCCCCCTCCCTCCCCCGCACCATAGTACCCCAGATGGCGGGGTGGGATTAGACGATTATCAACAATTCATATACCAGACAAGGAATATCCATAATTATGTTTTTTTGAATTTGTAACACTGATTGATCTTCTAGCGGGTTTTTTTCACGTAGCCTATGCTCAATAAAGCTACAGTCAGACTAGACAAATTGTAGAGCATTATTAGAATTTTTACCATCGCATCAGCTGTTAATGTAGCTGATGCTTGTCGAAAAGTAAAGCACAGGCTTGCCTAAGTTCTTTAGTTCTGTCTGACCCTTTGTCTTGTTGCGGACGTATTCATAAGGTTTTGATAGCATTTAATTCTCCGGATACCGTGATAATTCGTCAGAAGACGAGCGATCAGTCTTCTGCGTCTTTGTGTACGTTAAGCAATGTAAGGAGGTACACATGGCTACACTGATTGTGAATGCACACACATCAAGCTATAAGTACATTTCTATACAATGTGAGGTCAGCTTATACTGGAAATGTATGGCTTGATGTGTAGCCGTGTGTACATAAAGTTCATAAAGTAATGTGTACAAAATTCTATTCCGATGAATTCCGCGGAAGTGTGAATTGAGCGTTACCTAGGATATTTCGTGTGCTTCGTCTACTAGTTGGTATCATCATCGGCCCAGCCTTTTCTCAACTATGTTGGGTCAGTTTCAGTCAGCTGAGTTCCAGTGTTTTACATGGAGCGACTGCCAGTCTGACCTCCACAACCCAGTCATCGTTTACAAGTTGGTATATTGATAGTTAAAGGGGTGTTTAACATATTTCTATTACGGCCTATTTTAGAATTAATAATATTAAAATATATATTTTTTTATCTTCAAAATAAATTGTCTGATTTTGCCTGGATAGATATACGTCAGCATACATTATATCTGGATAGACATACAGCCAAACCCATCTCCTTGATTTTCAATGTGATCCATTCCCAGGATATGTATCTAAATTAAATACAAGAAAGATGTATACATAGGGACAACTTTTTTACTCCCACACAAAACCAAAAAACTTTGTTTACAAACCAAACACTTAATTGTTCCCAACAATGGCGGGAAGATTAACAAAATCGTTCAGTTTTGTTGCGCAAACGCATCTAATCGCCACAGAGACGCCGATAAAAGCGCCGACACAAAGCAATGCCGACGTATGTTTTATCGTTATTGTCTGCTATTGATATTACTACCAAAAGATGCGAAAGAATTTATCCTGACTGAGCAGCCATGTTATTCTGTAAGAACTCACTTCAGTAGGTCGATTCTGTAAAATTCAAACAACAACTCGCATCTCACATCGCTATTCACTCTCACTTCGCATAAGGTTCAAAATTATCTTGATATATTTGACACTTTGAATCGGGTTCGAGTGCGAAGTGAGCGTATCTGTCAAAATCTCCCTGTCAATTTAGTTTAACTCGCTGACACGCTCGCGAGGGTGGCGCTAGTGTAAATTCGAATTATCAACCGAGTTTTTAGAATGCCAATCAAGAAACTCACAGCGGATTCAGATTCAAAGTTTAGAATGAGGTCTTACAGAATCGCACGCCTGCTCACCTATGACTCTGCTTTTTTTTTCTGTATGGCATCTCGCAGTTCAACCTAGACTGCTTGTTGACTGCTTAACCGGACAATCCTGTGGTGCCTTAAAAAGTGATTTTTAGGGCTTCCAGCCAGGGCAAAGACTTATAAACTAAGTGACTACGCTAAGGGCAGACCCCCTGTGGGGTACGAGCCTCGGCTTAGGGCGTCACTGAGAGAGGGTAGCAAAGGGACAGGCTGGATCGGGTCTCCATTAATTAGGGGTTAATTTTACAGCTAAAGGCTCAGCGACGCGGGCTGGCACTAGCAAGGGTCGGGGGGAGGGGGGGGCGTTACGAGGACGTCGCGAAGGACCTCGGCGGCGAGGTCGGAATGACGGAAATCTGTGCTTGTGTTTAACTAAAGTACTAGTGGCCCTATTACTCTCTTGAAGGAGGGTTATAGCGTCATCTAGATCGGATAGGATGATTCTGCGGGAAAAACTGTATCTAATATATAAAATTCTCGTGTCACAGTTTTCGTTCCCGTACTCCTCCGAAACGGCTTGACCGATTCTGATGAAATTTTGTGTGCATATTGGGTAGGTCTGAGAATAGGCCAACATCTATTTTTCATCCCCTTTTTTCACCCCTTTTTCATCCCCCAAAGTAGGTAGATCGGGACAGGACAACGTCTGTCGGGTCAGCTAGTTATTTATAGGTATCCTGCAACTCGATGAAAACTGCGCTGACGCCACTAATTGAGAACATAGGTGAAGCGAACTATTTTTACGTAACTATTTTAGCGAATACCAAATACTTTTCACTTTAAATAAGTGACATCAAAAAAGAGAGAGCATTTGAATTCTCGGGTGATTTTTTACAGAATTGAACGTTAAATGCAATTAACCTATAATTAATTACAATAATACTACACACTACTTGTTGTACGATTGTATTTTCTAAGTATATTTTAACATCGGTGAAATAAAACATCGCAACGTGGTCATCAAAGCTCTTTCTTTCGTTCTGTGAGAAGAGGCCTTTGCCCTACAGTGGGACAATATCGCACCCACGACACTCCATAGAAATTGCCTACACTACTACTAAAATAACAGACTGTATAGATACGTGCGTGTGTGTGTGTCTACGCGCCGCTCGAACAAAAACGCAGTTCCCAGACAAGTCGTTCGACGTGGGGAGAGGTGAGGAGCGGTTTCAGAGGGAAGCGGAGCATGCCGCTACCGTACGGTAGTACTAATATTTATACTGTGACTAGCGGGCCAGGCAGACGTTGTCCTGCCCTTAAAATAAAAAAGTCCTACAACTCGACTGCAGCGCCACCTACCGGGTCCGATTGTGAATCTAAACCATTTTGGGGATAATAGGGACCTCACATAACATCTATTGCGGGGCGACTAAGCTCCGCGGCTTATGCTGTTAGAAAGATAAGACATTTGACAGATGTAGAAACTGCGCGTATGGTCTACTTTAGCTACTTTCACAGCATTATGTCGTATGGTATTTTACTGTGGGGTCGGGCTGCCGACATTGAATCCATTTTTATCTTACAAAAAAGAGCTGTTAGAGCCATTTATAATCTACGTCGCCGCGATTCTCTTAGGGAACTATTTAAAAATATTAATATAATGACAGTGCCTTGCCAATTTATCTATGAAAATATTATGTACGTAAGAAAAAACCTACATTTATTTAATAAGGTTAGTGATAGACATAATATTAATACTAGAAACAAAGACAAAATAGCTCAACCATATTTTAGATTGTCTAAAGTTCATAAATCTTTTATGGGGTTCTGTGTTAAGTGTTATAACAAAATTCCTAGTGATATATTGCAACTAAATGAAAGAAAATTTAAAACATATATTAAAAGTACACTCTGTAAACAAGCATATTACAGTTTAGAGGATTATATCCATGATAAGAATGCTTGGAAACATGCTGTTCAAAATCATCAAAATCGGTCCAGCCGTTTAGGAGGAGTTCACTTTCATACACACGCACAGTATAAGATAATAGACTGGTATACTCGAATACCTCTCGTGCTACGCCAGCTACGCCAAACTACACCAGTGCTACGCCAAAGCTACATTATTATCCATGACGTGGGACACAAATTCGGTTAGCTATTTTATGAAATAAAAAAAAATTGTTAATACTTATACTATTAGTGACCCGAAATGGCGAGACGGGGTCGCGGTGGCCCACAAAAGAGATTTTTGCCTTTTTTCGCGACAAGTACTTTATTTAAGCAAGCGCCATCTTTTGGGCGGTAGCAAATTCGGAAGGAATACTATGCCCTCTTACCCTCTTGTTTTTACTTCATCCCTCCGTATAATTTTGTGAGGAGGGAAATGTTAACGAGTTTCGTACACTCAGATAATAGTACAGATGTCGTTAGTAGTCATATTTTGTGGAATCTGTACTGGTTGGTAAACAAATCAATCCCTTATTTCTGACTTTTGGTTGTGCACGAAAAGTTCCATGGGGGCAATAGCTAAAACTGCTCTGCCTAAAAACCCTAATCCATTTAGTTATAAAGTCCACTATTTCATAATACAACTCTACAAAGTTTGTGATTACGTTCTAAGAATAGTTCCCCATCTCCTCTTTTGGATAGACACAGAAACTAAGTATATTTTTCTCTTCTTTAGAAATCGATGACTGTAATTCATCCTTTTTTTTAAGGGCTTGGATTTAGAAGGTGGCCACGTTTATCACGGGATCACTGGCGTTTTTAATGGCCTCTATATAAAGTGCAAGTGTAGGGACATTTTTGGTACTGTAGAAAATGGACACAAGTCCTTAAGGCAAACTAAAATTTGAAACTATAAAAAAGTCACTAAGTACAATCAAAGAACCTCACGACACTAATCTCATCCCGCAAGAGAATACTTAAAAAACTCACAATCAAAATAGTACATTTTGCGTCCAATAAAATAGGGTTCGATCATTAAGCAGCAATTATTACAATAGAGAGACAAATAAAAATAAAGCGACACACACCAATAAATAGCGACCCCTCCTTGGCTTACCGCGGGGCGAACCCCATGGGATAGTAGTGAGGGGACATAATCGGTAACGCAACGGTTGCGTGTCGATAAAAGTTTGCTGAGAACCGATTATGAACGTTATGGAATTGGTTACTGGCTTTACGAAAACGATAACATGTAGTTCTTAGCATTGAGATTTTTTTTTTGTTAGAACCTTTTAATTACGAAGACATTGAAGGTCTTATGTTTAACTTTATTTTATGACAACAAGTTTCAAATGTTTTAATAGCTACACTTTAAATACCCCCACGACCCCTATACTGTTGCATTTTCCCAAAAGCACAACATTTTTCGTGTTGCGCTACCATAAATAGTGATGATGCGTGGTGAACGGCTTTGTGATGTATACTTAGTATTATCGTGGAGTATGTCCGATCGAAGACAAGCTGGACCTTGAGGGTCGAGAAGTTGGAGTCGCGCCACAATACTAACTTCAAATCGTTCGTGGTGCGAGTTCCGACTCATTATATTGAGACCTTCCTCAAGGAAGAGTTTTGGCCGAAGGTTGTCGTATTTCGGCAATTTCGCGGAATGCTATGCGACACCACGCAGCGCAACACGACGCCGTCACTTCGTGTACAATAGTTTAATAATATTTTTTGTGAGTTTTATAAGTATGTTTGATAGTCTGTAAGGTATATTATGTTATGGGTCTTTTGTAACCCGAAATAAATGGTATTATTATTATAAATGACTAAAAGCACTAGTGTTGATATAACATCAGAGAAAAAAAGTTAACTATAAACCTTCTGTCAGCTAGCCAAAAGGAGAGTCAACCAAAGAGTCCGACGTTGACCATCACGCGAGTCTAGTGCGGGTTGGTGACGTCACATGTCTCAGAGTTTATGATACATAGCGATTTGCTTATGATGTTTTACGTTGCATAATAAGAATTAGATACTTGGGTAATTAGGTATTGGTCAGAAAATAAGTTTTATATTCTCGTGATGGAACAGTAATAGTTAAAGCCCGTCTCTCTTGCATGAGATTGTGAATTTTGTGGCAAAAACTATTGTAACTTTTTAATTCATGGGTATGTATGTACTTTTTATCACGGAATCTCGGTGAAGGAAAACAACGTAAGGAAATCTGAACTTATAATTAAGAAAACATATTTGATCTATCTGAAATCACTAAATGCGCCTTGAGCAAGCCTGGAGATCAATGCTTATGATTATGCCTTTTCTGAAGAGACGTTTGTCTGGCAGTAGAACGATAATAAGCTGGTATTATTATCAGTATACTTTAACAGCGCTGACTTCAAATTAGTAGTTTATTCAGTAGCTCATATTAAAAGTTCATATAAGTCAATAGGAACCATTTTGCTTTACACCACTTTTCTAAATTATCGACAGTGCCCCATCCCTGTTCGCACAGGGGTCGATTCTGATCCCCGATACAATTACATTCTGTGTGAAGACTCGTTACTGCACAAGCTTCTCAACACTCCTCTACTATTCTCTCGAATACACACCCCAAAATATACTTTACCTTTAGGCCTTAAAGTCGTATTTTCAGCAACAAAATCGCCCCCTAAACTTTCACCTCTTTCAATAGGAGTTTAAACCTAAATACCTTGCGTAGGAAAGCTTTCACTTTTCAGGAATTATTTTAGACGTGGCCCGATTAGTTTTCAACTTAAGTGTTTAAAGAATAAGGGTGATTTTTGCGTGTCTGTTTTCAGTTTTTCCGAAGGCGGTAGGCTTAAAACTCTCGAAACCAATTCTGGAGGGTTTAAAGCCTCCAAACAATAGATGGAACAATTCGATATTTAGCCGATTATAAACGTTCGCCGTAATGCTCTTAGGAAGGTGTGATTTTTGTTGCGATCACATTGAAATTCTGTTTTATTTTAGTCGGAGTGGGATTTAGATATTGTTTTAAAATGTTTTGTCTAGAGTTTTAGGGCCAGAATTTATAGATATCTAGAACTTTTTTACTTTTCTTAACAATTATATACGTCATGCTCTTCAGCAACTTCATCATTAAAATTTATAAATTTACTAGCTTTTGCCCGCGACTTCGTCCGAGTGAATGTCGGTTAACGCGGATGCATACGAAGTCACGGATCAAAAAGATGCCTATATCCTTCATCAGGGTTCAAGTTATTTTTATACCAAATTTCATCAAAACCTGTTCAGCCGTTTCATCGTGAAAATGTAACAGACAGAGACAGACAGATGAGTTCTTGGGACGTAATTATTTTCTGTTTTCTTTTTGTTTCATTTTCTCAACTCAATACACTACAGTGCAAATCCTTTATGCAGACGAGGATATTAGAAGATATAATTTCACTTATTTTTTTTTTCATCATAAAACTAATCTGAATCTACAAATTGCATCAGTCTCAAACGTCATGTCCTGTTACAAAAGTGGTGATCAAGGGATTAATTACACGCAAGACGCGCGTCTTAATCTATGTGACATTGTAATTGGGTGCATAGTGTCGCCTAGTGTACTTCTATTATATTTGTTTTAAATGTAATTTGACCTTATTGGCAAGGCAGTGTAATGAAGGAACCTATGAGCCAAAAGTGACAGGTTACTTGTATCAAGACAATATACCTAACGGTCTACATAAAGGGACGTACGATTCATATTTAAGCCCCACGCTTAAATAAATACATTAAAATATCTTTATTTAAACGTGGACACTCACCATGGGCCTGGTCCACAAATTCAAGGTTGCTCAGCATGCTATGGAGACAGCGATGTTCGGGGTTTCTTTGGTGGAAAAATTCAATGAAGTCAATCGTCAGAGAACTAAAGTCACCGACATTGCGCGTAAAATCAGCACGCTGTAGTGGTAATCTGCTGGCCATGTCTGCAGACCGACAGACAGTAGATGGAGCAGATAAGTCTTAGAGAGGATACTGCGTTTGGGCAAGCGTAGAATGAGACGCAACGCTACTCAATTTTAAGATGCCGTTAAGTCTCGTGCTGCCGCAGTCACTTTGACATAAAGTGATAGAGACAGCACGAGATTTATAAAGCATTTTTATAGCTTCTGTCTACCGACAGTCAAACATCTACGAATGACAGCCGGGACCAACGTCTTTACGCGCTTTCCGAGGCATGGAGGAGTCTCGTTATAAAATGGATGGTCACCCATCCACGGACCGACCGCAGCAAGCGTAACTTTACCATCATGACCGGTCGATCCGTACTTTTACTTAACTACGAGCTCACATACTGCTACATATGGTCTTTTTTAGGGTTCCGTACCTCAAAAGGTCAAAACGGAACCCTTATATCACTTCGTTGTCCGTCTGTCTGTCTGTCCGTCTGTCCGTCAAGACTCTTTATCTCGGGAACGCGTAGAGGTATCGATAAACCATATAGGTACACGGTCCCTTGATGCTGTGAAAAAATCAAACTTCTAACTTAACGTGAAAAGAAGATACGGCCGTTTATGTGAATCAAAATTTATTTGACCTAGAACTATGAAATTTGGCAAGTAATTTTGTCTTATAGGTACAATAAATACAGGAAAAAGTCAGAAAATTAAATATTTGTAAATCAAACATAAAAATATATTCTTTATTTATAACGAGGTTTTGTCCGCGATTTGGTCCGTGTGAATGTCGGTTATCGCGGATTCCCGATAAATAGTACCTTATGTGCTTTCCCAGGGTTCAAGTTACTTTCATACCAAATTTCATCAAAATCAGGTCAGCCGTTTCATCGTGGAAGCGTAACAGACAGAGTTACTTTCTCAATAATTGTAATATTAGTGTGGATATGTACCTAAAAACTTGTACGGAACCCTCGGTGAGCGAATCCGACTCGCACTTGTCCGGTTTTTTTGGAACGAAGTTCCTTATCGCGCGTTGCGAAAGTTGTCATTCACCCCTGAAAGATGGGTCTTAATTTTAAAAGTCATGGTGTATATATATGGATGGGACAACATCCGCATCTGCGAATTTAATTGATGACTCTATAGTTTCTAGTCCAAACTACAAGCTAGAACACTACACACACACACACACACACATACACACACACACACACACACACATAAACACACACACACACACACACACACACACATACATATACTTACATACTTACATTATCTTAAGAAGTGGTAGGCACTAGACAGGTGTATCTATTATGTTTACGTCTCATGTAACCCGCCACAGTATTCTCGGATCAAACCACTGCAACTCCTGTAGGTACGTCAGAACCAACAGTGGCGAACACCAGAAAAGCGCAGTGGATGAGCGATCGATATCTGTGCTGCGTGTCGCGGTTTCGATTCTTGCACGGAACAAATATTTGCATGGCCTACAGATAGTTGTTCCGGGTGTGGCTGTTTGTGTATGTGAGTTTAAGTATATGTTTGTAAACGCACCCACGAAACAAGAGAAATTCCAAGTGTGGAGAAACATTTTTTAATAAAAAAATTAAGCCGTACGTTCATATAATAAGGGTCTATTGCCATGGTGGTACCGGAATAAATCTAAAGACTAGTCTGATTTATCCTATTAGGAAATCCATTCTTCTCCATACGAAACTACCATTTGGAATGGGCAACTAGATTCAAATTTTACAATATGACGTACAAAAGTGCCTTTTAATGGTCTAATTGAAATAAATATTTGACTTTGACTTTGAAAAAACACTGCCCAACCTGGTGGTTAAACCCAGGATACTAGAACACTAGATCAATAAAGCAGTCAGTTCTCGATTAATTTTAAACAAAAAGTTTAATCGTGCAACGTTAACTAAGGGCTGCGCATACGCACGACGCACGCCGCGATCCGTATGACGCGGTAATTGTGTGCACTCACCCTTAGGTCGATGGTAACAGCAGTATTATCTGTTAGTTAGGGCGGTATGATGTTGTTTAGAAATTGTGGAGTTGGAAAATAAGTAGTTATTGGTTGAAAATAAAAGATCGTCTAAAAATAGAAGCTAAGTTTTTAAATCTGAAAGGGGTCATTGAACTAATCATTATGAACTTTGACAATCAGATCAAACATGAAATTACAAAAAATAAAATTGCTACTTCTTATGTACTGTTTGTGCATAACTCGACCAAGTTTACGAATCTGCTGATTATTTTGTTACGATGAAGGATTGAAAGCAGGAACAAACAAAAAATGTGGAAGGGACAAAAAAAATTTTTAGAAGCCTATTTGACTGACTCGTAAGCTGTTATATTTACTTCGTGGTCGTAAGTCATTTAAAAGTAATTTTCATAACAATAATATATTGTGTCGAAAAGTGTGCTAAAAAAGAAATAATAAAAAGGATCCAAAATAAAAAATACATTAGAATTTTTTAAATGAATGACATAAAAAATATAATAATAAAATAAGTAATTAAGTACTCTGTCACAGCCTTTTGTCATTGTCAAACTCATCAATAGTATAATAGCCCTTCTTCATAAGTATGTCGTTAATTTGTTCTTAAATTATATTCTTTTTTACCTATGCTCTGCAACTTGTTATACAAACTGAGCATTGTAACCGTAGTCAGATTGTGATGGTTTAAATTTCTCATTTTAAGTAAATACTTAGAATAAAATGGTGTTCAAACGTTTATTTATAGTGAAATAGGAGACGTTGAAAGGAATTCCTGGTACCTATGCTTTTATAGGTACATTGAATACTACCCATTTTTCGACTCACAGTTATTGTGGTTTGTCTCGATATTTTGTGTTAATTTCTGTAAGCAATCATAAAAGGTTTCATATTTTGTAGGTGTGGGTGGTATTTTTACCACCGCAGGTTGATTATTTAAATAAGCAATTCTAACAATTTTTTGTCCTTGATGTAATTTTTTTTTTAACTACACCGGACTCAATAAAATTGTATGAATATCACACATTCCACACTGGCACTACACAGTAGTATAAAATCACCCCATGAGCAGAGAAAAATTCTTCTACACAGCCGCAAATATTCGATTTTCAAACGCGGTGCGTCGGGAAAATGCCGACGGGAGGTTGCCGTCGGCCGCCGAGTATCTCTCCCCTCCACCAATCGCGGTATAGAGCACGCCCCACGACAGATGGAACAGATAGATGCGGAAAATCCACGCGCGAGACAAGGATAAAACACGTGCGTGTGTTTATACCGCGGCCGGCGGGGGAAATATGATGCATCGTGTTGTTTTAGTATCGGTTACTGTTCGATTTATTTATATATTTCGTTTTTTGCAAGAGGTAAGGAGTGGATTAACTTGAAATTATATATTCTACAAATATACACACAACATTGGTCATAATTTTTGAACTTGCTATTTTGTAACATTTATTATTTGCATTTCTTTAAATGCGAAGTTTTAAACATGAAAATGACGTGCTTGTATAAAAAGAAAAGGTACGAAATGTTATGAATAGACGGCACAATATGGCTTACACTAACTTTGCAAATACCTACTGAGAGTTTCGTAGTGTGAGTTAGAAAATGTGTTTTCGCTGTGTGGGTTTTCAACAGAAGGGGAAAACGCGCCATACGCACATTTATAACGTCACATTTTGAAAATGGAATGCTCTTTTAACTTTTCCAATACACAGATGGTGTTTTTTATAAAAAAGAAAATACCAAAGAGTGCTTATACATCTTAAAAGGAAAGGGATGTACCTATTATTTAAAAGTTTGTTTATAACTCTATGTTTTAGTTTTGTTACCTATGAAGTAAATATAGTACCTATGTATTTGTGTCGAAAAATATACTTAACTTTCACGTTTTGTTAAAATATTTAGTTTTCTTCTTCATCTAAGTACCTACACTACATAGGTACTTAGTTCTTGGCTCGTGGTAATTCACAGGTATTTCCCTATAATTGTCTACTAACTTTTCCTAAGTGTACTTAGCAGCTACAATCAATAAGCAAGACGTAATAAGTAAACCATTTGCAAGCAGAAAAAAATGCGTAAAAATTAAAAAAAGACTCAAACCGTGTGAAATCACTCATCCAAAATACATCAAGAAAAAACCGTTAAATGTATATTCATAAATAGTTGAGTCAATTTAAATTATATTCCCCTCGTAATTATCACAGATGCAACTTGGGTATGAATTCAGAACCTCATTTACGACCTCCTTCGAGGGTACATATCATTAAGTTGAACACTAAATACTATTGTTTTTCGGTTATGTATCCCTGGTACATTAGGGGCTGTTGTTACTATACCTATTTATTATGCTCATAAACCCGGAATAAGATCGACTGTCTTTTGTTTAGCGTGATTTAATCCATTCGAAACTTCGTTGAAGTGAACTTGAGTCTCTAGCATCGGTGGGATGACAACTACCTCAACGTCACTTCACCTAAATTCATTGAGGGAGATTTTTACAGAATAGCATGGCTGATGAGCTTACCTACTTACTGTTTCTACTGGAAAAATCATATAGAAGACAGTAGTGCTATTCTGTTACAATCTCCCTTGGTGAACACCTAGATGAAGTGAGCTGTCATCCGATTGTAGTGCTTTATAAATCCCTAGCATCGGGACAGATGACAGCTCACTTCACCTAGGTGTTCACCGAGTTAGATTGTAACAGAATAGACATACAGTTCCTACATGTACTCAGATAATCTCACCTCACCCAACCACCACCAATATCTCAATTTTCCTGTAGAATTTCAGTAGGTCCAGTTATTTATTGAAAGACTTCATTTAAACATACAATTATGAGCTCATGGAGGTTTACTCAACTACAAGAGCTGCTTGAATCAATATTTATAATATAATGTCACAGTAAAATCTCTTAACCAGTCAAAACTACTTTTGACTACAAAAATTAGTCAATAGTACTTTTGAACGGTTTAAATTTATCTTTAATACTTAGAAAACTATTAGGTTAGTTGGTTTTTAGGGTTCCGTACCTCAAAAGGAAAAAACGGAACCCTTATGGGATCACTTTGTTGTCCGTCTGTCTGTCTGTCAAGACCCTTTATCTCGGGAACGCGTGAAGGTATCGAGTTGAAATTAAAACCATATACTCAAATCTGCGGTCCCTTGATGCTGTAAAAATCAAACCTCTATGTTAACGTGAAAAAAAGATACGATCGTTTATGTCGCAAAAAACGCATTTATAATATTAAGTAGATTAAAATAATAATAATAATAATAATAAACCATTTATTTCGGGTATCAAAGACCCATAACATAAATACCTTACAGACTATCATACATACTTATAAAAACCACAAAAAAAATATAATGAAACTATTGAACACAAAGCGACGGCGTCGTGTTGCGCTGCGTGGTGTCGCGTAGCCTTCCGCGGAATCGGCGAAATACGACACCCTCCGGCCAAAACTCATTCTTAAGGCAGGTCTCGATATACTGAGTCGGAACTCGCACCACGAACGACTTGAAGTTAGTATTGTGGCGCGACTCCAACTTCTCGACCCTCAAGGTCCAGCTGGTCTTCGATCGGACATACTCCACGATCTCCTCAACCTTCGTGGTATGATGCAGCCGGGACACATAGAGCTGCGTCGTAGGTATTGCCGAACGCAGCACAATGGGTCCTGCCAGCGCGGTCCCACACTGGTTCCGACTAGGTGGCTTCTTCCTCTTCTTCCTCTCCACCTTCACGAAGCCATCCTTGTCACACGTGCCCGTTGCTGGGCCTTGCTGTTTCGAACCCCTGTTGTCTGGTTTACAGGAGCTCTTCTTATTCCCCTTCTCGATAGGTTGGTGCGTGGCGGCGATATCAGCGTAGGCACGTCTAGGGGTCGACGTACCTACACATGTCACTACCTCGACCGGCGCTGAGTCAGCGAATTAAAGAATGGATAGTAGGTATGGATTAGTATAGAAGTATGGAAATGTACCTACAAATATGTACGGAACCCACGGTGGGCGAGTCCGACTCGCAATTGTCCGGTTTTCTTTTTAACCAGTTAAAATTTTTATTTTGTAGTGATTCTTATAACTAGGGCGTTCCGTCTTTGTAACGCAAACGCGTTTTATCTTAATAAGGGTTTTGACTGAAGTCAGTCAAAAGTAGTTTTGACTGGTTAAAAGTTTTGACTGTAAAGTGTAACATATATACTTACATAGAAACTTACAGTTTCAATGAACAGTGGTCCAGGTCCAGACATTGCAACAATAAAGTAATGGCAACATGCTTGGCGCAGTGGCTGAGTGATTGGCTCATGCGCTGCGTGTCTTGGGTTCGATTCCCGCACGGAACAAATTTTTGTATGACTGCTTGTGTATGAGAGTTTATATGTTTGTGAATGCACCTGTGATATAAGAAAATATGCTAGCGTAGGCATTGAACTAATATTACTTCGTAGTAATAATGACTCGGTGAGCGTACGGCAAAGTTTTTAAAAAGTAAAAAAAGCGCTTTGTTTTCACTAAGAGTCAGAAGCTAGAAACCTGACCACCAGTTTTACGAAGGGGTATCGTGTTACCAAGCAACTTGGTTGTGGAGGTTAGGTTGTCGCTCCATGTAAAATACTGGTGTTCAGCTGCATCCGGCTAGACTTGAAGCCGACCATAACATAGGTGGAAAAAAGCTTAGCAGATGACACAGTACATCACTGTATCTGTCTAGCTGTAAGGCCTGTAAGTTATACAAAAATAAAATGTTAGTAGATCATCATCATCATGGATAGATAGATAGCTAAAACATTTATTTGGTGCACACAAAAGTCAAACAAAAAATACAAATCAAATAAGGATTAGAACAAAGCGAGGTGTGTGTCTCAAGGTTGCACCAAATGGGAGTCCAGCTAAGTATGTGTCAGGCAAATATACCGGACGCTATTCTGCTGAATCCCTGCATTGACATACGGACAACGAGCAGATGAGATATATTGGTGTTGAAAGGTGTTGTGGCAAAGTTTTATGCGCGGACTAAAGTTTAGTAAGTATCCCGCAATTACCATTAATTGTATTCTACAATAAAATTTTGCTTTGAAACGTTCTTGTTTGTTGTTCTGTAAATTATGTCTTGTTTACTTGATTATTCTTAAATACTTGTGTGTATAATATATAAATGAGTAAACTAATTACATATAGTAGCGTAAGTGCGAATAAAATAAACGATTTGGCCAGACTAGAAAATGTAACAATAGCTAAAATAAATACAGGTAAGTAATTAACATTATAACTATACCTATTTTTCAACAAAAAATCTACAAACCATTCAAGAATTGAGCATAGGTCCCCCTAAGGGGGGGTGCAGCCGTAATCGCCATGCTTGGCCGATACATGTTGGCGAACACGGTAGGTGTTATAAAAAAAAAAAACATTTATTTCTCCTACAATATTTACAAAAACAACTTAGTGATTGGAGCCTCCCTTTAAGCAAGTAATGTCTGTGTTGGGAGACTCCGCTCTTCCATACCGATATTAATATGTTATGGTACTCAGAAGGACGCTACTGCCCATGCTTTGGTCAATATCCCTCTGTCGCCTCCTACGACACCCACGGGTAGAAATGTGGTGGTTCTATTTGCGGCCGGCAGCACAAGGCGTTAATAGATAGGTACTATCAAACATAAAATCTGTAAATACAATACAATGCATACCTATTTAAAAATCTATAAACTGATATCATTGGATATGAAAACACAATAACCCTTTTGTCGTCCGGCCGCGAAAGCGGTGTAAGTGAAGAACCGCAAAAAAACCGCGCTGGTGTGCGGAAGACACCGCGCGTCAAATTGACTGCATCCCCGTCTAATCTGTAACCTATCGCTGAAAAGGATTCTCGTTCTTTTTTTAATAAGATGGTGTGGTACAATTTAAGAGAGGCAGCGAGAATTCTATTTTTTTTTAATGAAACAACTTTATATTCTGTTTGTCCTATTTTTAGAAGTACTATCTACTATTTTCTAATACAAGCATGGCATAGTTTGGGATTTAGTAAAACTTGTGTTAGGTATGTGCTGCCGTTAACACTACGTAAATTATGCTTTTTATAAGTTTCTGAACGTACGTAACTACATATTTATTGTTTCTTCATAACCAGACTGGAAAATATTGATCTTATGCTATGTTTATGCTGTATTTATTTCGTATTTATAAATATGTATTAATTGACTTGTGCTTCTTTTGTGTTTATTCTTTAAATACGTTCTTGGGTAGTTTCTAATCTTTTCTTCAATATAATCGTCATTATTGCTTGTGTTGGTCTCCATTCTCCATTTTCTGCAAGTCGTCTGAAACTATGTACTAGTATTTGAGCATACCTTTAACCTTAAAAATATCGCCACAAATATGTCTCATGTCACGCATGTGTCCTTTGGGCACATTCCCAGATGACGGCGATGTGTAGAAATTATTTTGATGCCTTATTAGATATATTAGTTTTTTTTTGTTTAATAATCATAGTTTTTCTTTTTTATTATACGTGTAAATATTGTTAATAAAATTAAGTTTTTTTTGTAAACTCTCGAATTAAAAACAAAAATGGATTGTACCCACAAATATTTCAACCCGCTAGAGGTTCTCCCTCAGGGCTGCCACCGAATCTATCGGCATGCACAAAGCATTCGTTACTTAAGCCGTGCACGGGATGTTGTGAGTCGCCACTGATGCGTGTAAGGTGCTGCAGCTGCGAACGACGAGCCAGCCCTAGCCGACGATGTTCTGATTTATGAGTTTTTGCCAATTGCAGATCATTTGGGATTGGGGATATTAGTTTTAGGGGCTTGTTTTGGGTAAATAAGGATAGTAGACACAGCGGAATTTTTGGGGCATTTGGAACTGGTGTTGTTTTTGATGTTGTACGAGATTTATGAAAGTGTTCCACGCACTTACAGTTTGTCGTCTAGATAGAAGATTATAATTAGTTGTTTGTATTAAGAGTAATGTTATATTATAGTACTTGAACGCCTTTGTAAACCCAACGTTCAACGATATTTTGCACAATAGCTCGATAGCTCGCCTTACAAACGCAATGTTACAAAACGCGCCCTAAGAACAATCCCTTACAAATACGAAACTACAAAATAAGCCTATCGATGCGTAAATTAAGGATACGACTCCATTCACCCAGTGTATAAGTGCAAATAAAAAAATGTAAAGAAAATGTTTTAGCTCCGCGTATCTAGATGTCCCGCTGTGGTACCCCACATTGTTCTTAGACAAACACTTTCTTTAAACAAGAAAAAGTTCCTTTATTTATTTTTTAGTATATCGGCCGCGACTTCTATTGTCTGCGTACAAAGATTTTAATGGTTGAATTAATATGTGTTGAACAAGATCTTAAATTAAGCACCCAACTGGAGCATTGTATCGGAGATTTAGCAAACAAACTTGAGCAAAAAGGTTGTATTTGGTTCAAAAACACGACCGTCTCTGACCTTAGCCGCTTATAAAAAAATGACGGCTCAATCAGTAACAAGCCGTGTCGAATAGCATGACATGGTATCGCGAAATCTCACAATAAATATGAGCAGCCGTAAAATTAGGCTGATATAAATTAGGGCTAAGTCATTCTTGTGTTGAGCGGCGTGACGGAGGCCGCGTGTGCACCATTGTTGAGAGGCGGCGGTGGCGTGCGAAACCGTTTTGTTGATTTTGCGAGGTATGACGTTGTGCTTTATGACTGTCTCGTTGTCATATTTGCGTGTGATTGTACTTGCGTCATGTTTTTGTTTTGCTGGGAAATTGCTCGTTTTGGTTGTGGTGTTTTAGTTCAGTCTTACTAAGGGATATCGCAGAACAGAGGCTCAAAGTCACGCAGGGAGCAATAGAGAGAGCTATGCTCGGAGTTTCTTTGCGCGATGCCACAGAAGAACTAAGGTCACCGACATAGCACTCTAAATTTGAAAGTTGAAGTGGCAATGGGCAGGCCACATCGCTCGAAGAACCGATAACCGATGGGGAAGAAAGGTTCTCGAGTGGCGACCACGAACCGGAAGACGCAGCGTTGGAAGGCCTCCAACCGACGACATTGTCAAGGTCGCGGGTAACCGGTGGATGTAAGCAGCAGACTGCCGCTCGTTGTGGCGTTCTATGGGGGAGGCCTATGTTCAACAGTGGACGTCTTTCGGCTGATGATGATGATGATATTTTAGTTTAGTCTTACTAATGGATATTGTGTTACCCAGTAACTGGGTTGTGAGGGTTAAATAGGCAATTGTTCCATGTAAAATACTAGTACATGTAGGTATTCAGCTGCATCCGGTCAGATTAGAAGCTGGCACTGACATAGAACAAGGCTAGGCAGATGATGGTTAGGGAGCTACCGGAAAAGTAAAAATATGACATTTTCAATTCATATGTAGGTACTTTCTAAGTTTATACTGGAGATCATTGACATTGGTGAAGGAAAAGATTGTGAGGAAACCCGGACTTATCTATAGTAATATTATAAATAAAGAGGTAAAATTTGATTGTAAGTTTCTAAGTTTATGTAGTATGTATGTAGGGGGTAATCTCCGAAACTTCTCATCCGATTTCAAAAATTATTTCACCAATAAGAAGCTACTTTATCCCTGAATAATATAGGCTATATTGCATTATCAAAAAAATGGAGATACTTGAGAAAATTCACGTGGATGTAGTCGCGGACAATCTGGTCTCCTGGTAAGTACATAGCCCTATGTACCAGGAGACCAGAAAACAAGAGGTAAAATTTGTTTGTAAGGTTGTAAAAATTTACGCGAACGAAGTCACGAAGCAAAGTGCTAATAATAAATATAAGTCTGAAATCGACCATCTGCCTTGAGCAGTCGTGGTGATCATTGCTCGTACCTTCTCTGTATGAAAGAGATCTTTGCCCTGCAATGATTCAGCAATAGGTTCTGGTATTATAGGTTCTTGTTAGCAACAACTAAATATTTTTAGGTAGATAGAAGCGTAAATGAATGTGAGACTAGATAGCTGTTGCATAGAGTTCAATGTCCTAGAGTTAGAATCAAGGTCCAATCAAACAGAATCAATCCACGTTAAAACATCCGTTCTTAGGATCCCTATATTTTTGACTACCTTCTGTCTGCGATTTCGCCCGCGTGGAACTCAAGTATACCACTTATCACTCGGTAATAATAGTGTAGTTTTCTATCAGTGTATATTTTTGTATTTGGGCCAGTATTTCCAGAGACTACTTACAAACGTACAAACAAACAAGTTTTACTCTCTAATATTGGTATAGAAAATTAGACTATAGGTCTGCAGAACATTTTCCGATCGGTTTTATGATCAATGTTAGCTTTATATAGTCTGTGGTAATCAGTGTTTGTTGTAATAGTGTTAAGGTCATCATCATCACCATATCAACTTTTAGTCGTCCACTGCTGGGCATTGGTCTACCCCAAGGGAGGGTTCAGCCGTAATCACGATCGTAGTCGGTGTTATGGTACTCAGAAGGACGCTGTTGTCCATCTCTGTTGCCTTCTACGACACCCACGGGTAGAAATGGGGTGGTGCTATTCGCGGCCGGCACCACACGGCTAAATTGTGTGTGGTGTTAAGGTGGCCAGGAGAAAATATTTGTTCCTACATAATGATAACTACCTATTGGTTTATGACGCTCTAAATAAGAATCTTCCAAACTTAAAATCCTTTTGATACAATCGCTGCTTGTGGAGTAATCTTATAGTTCGTTGGGGATAAGTTAAAAGTTGTTAGGTTTGTTGTTTATTGCTTTGGTTTATCGCTCCCTGTCTGTTAGCTTTTGGTGAATTATTTCGCGTTGTACACAGTGGTATGCCATTTTAAAATCTTAGCTATATTATTCAGAAGGAACAATTTGTGGTGTATCCTCATTACTTCTTTCGGCTTTCTTTGTAATATTTTTTATGAACGACAAACGTTGTAGCAGTTAAAATAACATAACTGAAAAATGTTACATATGCTTCGTCTTTTGCACTAACCAAACCCGAAGAACAATGAAATATGACATTACTTTTTAGTATAACCTCTGTTAGAAACTAGGTTCTATTTTAGTACATCTTTGAGCTTAGACAGCGGACTTTTTACACCCCCCATTATAGTAGGTCGTGAACATAAACCTGTGGGTGCTGGCAGGAGGGTAGTAAAATATTTTATCGCACTTTACGATCGTAACGCTTCAGTTACAGTGGGTACGTGGGATGGTTAGCAGGTTTACGCGTCAAAAAGTTTCGGGGTACAGCTTTGGTCAGACATGTCTGTATTTAACTTCTATATCATTTCACGAATTTGGAAAAAAACATCATAGCCTTTATGTTTCTTTTATAGGCTATTGTATCAAACACCCACACCACCAACAATTTCCTGAAACTTTCTACAAACAACAAACTGAAAATCACTAGAAAACAAACTGCATCCATTTTACTCCAAAATTGATTTTGGTACATTTTTCCACATTCCACACTTAATGCTGAGACACCGTTTACACATTACAACAACTACAGTAATATACAAGAAACAATAAACGGGAAAAGCTAAGGACGGCGTTATACAGCATGCTCGAAGCGACTGCCGTAGCCGCGTAAATGTGGGCGTTGGTAGACACGAGCGTTCGTATGTGTGCGCGCTTGTGTGTGTGCGTCACCCACCCTAGGGTGAGCGCGAACAAGTCGGCACAACTCGTCCCCTCTAGGCTCCGCCCCCAGTCATGCTCACACGGCTGACTTGGAATCAGATGGCTTGGCCAGTCGCAAGCGAGCCGTGACATCGTGAACGGTTCGCAGCCTCCGAGCGTGCTCTCACTCAATACTTAGGGTATTCGATGATTACGCGCTACACTGACCATCGGGTGCGTTTAGAAACTTGTCAAATTAAAGAATTCCGGTTATAAGATCACGCGTCGTCGCATCCGTATCAAGGACTGTGTAGTTTTTTTTAGTTTTTAGTGAATTTGTGTTGCGGACTTTTGAGTGAGTTCATTGATGCTACTGTGACGCTGATTCCGTCTTTAGGTAGGTGTTCATGTAATTTTTAAACTAGGCCAATTGTTGGGACACCTACAATCTGTATTTTTCATCAACTTTTTTGTACCAACGGCTCTGCCACCACTTCAAAACACAAGATTTTAGTTAGAAAGTTTTTCCGCTCGGAAATTAATACTACTCTCTGCCTACTCTGAACCCCGAACATCCTGACAAAATAACTAAATTACTTATCCCTTTTACAGTTACGAATGCATTTCTGAAATCAACAAAATAAGTTCTTGATTTTTTTTTAACTAGGTATCTTAATTAATGATTGGCGATAAGAACATGATGCATAATTATTACCTATGCACGACAAAAAAATGAAGGACCTGTAAGCGTATGGCCACTTTATTACATACAACAATGTAACATAAAAAAAAAGTACAGTTTAATACAATTGTTTTAAGTATTTTTAAGCTTTATATTTCACATACATTGAAGACCAATGCGTAACTAGAGATCTGTACGTTATTTATCGACCGGAAAACAAGGAAAACTCTTAAAACATTTTGTTGGGTTTACCTAGTGGTGACCAAATATGTTTGTTTCCAAAAACAACCACAAAAGGAACTAAACCGTGTGAACAGTTCGCAGATTGAATTATAAAATTGTATGAAATAATTACAAGCATGCATATGCTTAAAGCTAATTAAAAAAAAATACTAAAAATAATATAGACTTCTTTTTTTTATTCGAAGATAATTTTAACCTACCTGTACCCCATATACCCAGCTTCCCCGTAGATGTAACATGATATTTTTGTTTGGCCTATCTCACCGACTTTTTCTAAAGTAATCGAATCGTTTGATTCAAACTCCATTGTTGGGTATAATTTGTAATAGTAAACATTTGGTCTTATTGTTCGTTTTTGCAGTAACATGATAGTTTTGGCCTAGCATTTTAAAATATAATTAAGGGCCAATTTTATGGGATATGATACAATTTAATTACCTAATAGTATTTAATAAAATAGGTATGAAAAATTCAAAATGTTAAAAGGCGACAAAATTCGGAAAATTGTGGTGAGAAAATTTTATCCTCTGAAAATTTTGCTATAATAAATATTTATAAACTTCGAAAACATTTAAAGCATCGATGATGTGACTATTCATTACATAAATTAAACGACACTTTTCCTAAAAACTTTAATTCGGTAATTTATATTTTTCACTCTATTTCCAATAAAATTTACAGAAACAAAATCAAGATAACGATTTTTAGCAAACAAGTATTCGAAAAAGCAAACAGAAAAACAAATTCGAACATGTCTTTGAAAGTTGCCGGTTTCGAAATATTTGAAAAGCTTCTATTGTGCATGTAGTGCGTCCGAATTGATAATTTCGTTAAATAGAGATGGGAGCATTGTAAGACCGAATAATTTTTGCGGTAACCGATACTTGAAATACAATGGGTGACAGTGATGTGGGATCGGCTAATTTTGCTAAATATGTTCTTCTTCTGTAAAGTAAGATCGTTGAAGTTTGTTTTAGTATTTAGGGTGCAGAGCAAATAGTGGTTAAGCATTTAGAAAATACTGTTTTTTTTTTCGGATTTGTAATCGTATTTTTTTTAATGAGCGTATGATTATTTCTGCAGTTTCATGACATTTTCACATAAACATTTTATATCTTACAAGGCCTAAGTCAGTTAGAGAATTACTTGTTATAGAATGTGACGTAAAAAGAAGTTATATTTTTATCAAAGTCATAAAGTTATTTTACGATCACAGTAAAAAAAAATGCCGCCTTCCACATACGGCTTGACGATAATAACAGAAAATCAATAAATCGAAACTTGTAAATCAATTCAAGCGTGCCGACAAAGTAAGTATTGCAAAAGTAGCACTATTCAAATGTTACTTCGACTATTATTTATACTTGAAAAGCCATCGGGCTCGAGTGTTGACATCCCTATTATGTAACAACTCCCAGGGGTGCCTCGCAGCACTTTGACATTTTTTTCCGTGTATTAATGACATATTTTTGACAAAGAGAGACATAACCATTGATAGTTTCGCAAAGAATTCTCACATGCTGTCATTACACGGTGCTAAATGCAATTTTGCTACTCTTGTTAATGTACCTTTGACATCTTAAGTTCAATAATCGATATACGAATTTTTATTTAACTTCGAAACTTACAACCTAAGTATAAAACACACCGGTATCGAAAAAGACTAAGTAAACTTAGAAAAAACAGTTTAAAGAAAAATAAAATAAGGAAAGTCACTCATTTAAAAAAAAACATTAGGTCTTACACACAATATTAATAAACGCACTAAAGCTGAAATGTTTAATAATCTCTTTAATACAGCCGACTCCCAGTGTTACGATATCTAATTTTTATTAGCCAAAAAAATTAAATAAATATAATCTGTGATGGGCTCAAAATAACACCTTCTCGATCTCAATAGCATCACCCTTTCCATGATGAGGCTTAATAAGGATTAAGATAGAGCCTTTTTTAAAGTAAAAAGCTTTTGATGTATCTCCTTTTTTTCTTTTTTATTTGTTTTAAGGCCGACATAAGACATAATGTTCGTTTGAATCCGTCGATGACATTTTATAAAGAGATTCATTAATAAAGTGGTTATTAAATAATAATATGTTCACCTTTGCGCAAATTATGCAGCTAAATTGGCTTTATAATTTATTTGTGATAAGCCAGTTTTCGCTTTTATATTAACTTTAAGTAAGTACACCGTATGTGTTGAAAGTCTATACTAATGTTATAAAGAGGTAAAGTTTGTAAGTTGTAAAATCTCAGAAACTGTTCATGCGATTTCAAAAATTCTTTCACCAATAGGAAGCTACGTTATTTTTGAGGGCTACATTTTATTATCAAAAAATATGGATTCGTAAAAAAATTCACGCGGCCGAAGTCGAAGGCAAAAGCTATCTAAAGTGTTTATGCGCAGAAATTACTCTCATCTCCATTTGTTCGCTATAAAAGAACAAATGAACAAGAAAATTATAATAATGCTAGATTAATTCTCAACTGTTACGAAAATAATAGGTATTTTAGCTAGGTAAATGTTCATTATGTTTCTCTAATTGGCAAGGCAGGCATTTAAACTAAAGTTTGGATACTAGCAACTATTACACAAAATCCAATTTAACGTAAGCAGTTCAGGCAATGCCTGAGAAAGACAAAATTAATTAGAATTTATTGATGTTTATAATCTTAACGCACACCCTAACTCCAAATACCTTCACAATCAAACGTAACTTACACTCATCAAGAGTATATTAAAAAATTAGCTCACAAATCACTTTCAAATACCTCACAGAAATCTTTACACCTGATACCTATTTTGTTTTTTATTTTTTCTATCAAGCATACTTTTTTACCCACTGTGTAGGTGAGGAGGCCTTATTCTGTACGTCACAATGGTACGATTGATTTATCGTGCCGACGTTACGTGGTAACCTACTGTTGTGTGCGGTTGTTGAATCAGGCGCTTGTACGGTTAGCAGACAAATTGAAATTGTAAATTGGTTAAATTTTGTGAATTATTAGCGTATTCGAGAGTAGAAGAGTAAAATCTGTGTATTTAACGCTAACAAAATGTAAGTTAGGTAAGTGAATTTTCACACAAAAGTTATATATTATCACTAAAGATATATTATGTATATTTAATATTGTACTATAAAGTAATCAAAACAGGCTATTTTAAACGAACAGTTCAAATATATGTGTGTGTACTGTGTAATGTATGTGTAACACTCAAACGATTACTTACATCAAAAGTTAAGTGAAATTAAAAACTTACGGTCAAAAGTACCTACATAGACTAAAGGTACTTATAACCTTAAAAATAAATTAAGCTTAAAATAAGCTTACTATCCTAGAAGTTAAACGATAAATTAATTCATTCCTTTTAACCATACCGTTGCTGGCTGTACATGTCAGTTAGAAATCAATGTAACAAATCGGCGCGCGAGTGCTTTGCCGACTATACTAACGGCTGTAATGCACCGAGAGATTGTAATTTATTTCTATTCTAAGAGAACTCTAAAGACATGACGGCTCCTTTCTGCGATATTCGGTAGCTTCAAATAGTTCTAAAGAGTCAGTACCTATTATTATTTTAAAACAAACTGTTTGATACTCAAAATATATAACTTAAAAAAAAAAAAAAATTTCTTTAGTCTGATTCTTTCAAATTAAAACAAAAAATAGTTTGACTTATGTCCACGCATAGCATGACTCGCAACACAGTGCAAAGACTATACCTAATCCCAGTATTTATTATAACTCAACACATAAGAATTCAAGAGATCCACAATATCACAGACTATAATTAAAAGCCTTTGCTTCGTCATTTGAAAAAAAAAACAACAAAACAAAAATAAAAAAATAAATCCGCGATGCGAGTACGATGATACTCGAAAACTCAAAGAACGCATTAAGCATTTCGTTCGTTTACTCTAAAAACTTTGCAGAGCCACATCACTGTTAATTATGTACGTATACAGAAAGACTGTTTTATTTTAAAAATGTAGTGAAAAGGAAGAGGCTTGGCTTTGACGTTGCAACTTAAGCCAGTGAGTGCACTCGGCGAAATGGTATATGTTTTGTATGTGAATTTTTGTTAGGATCGACGCACGTGCGTCTGCGAGTGGCGGCTGCTTTGATACATCACTAATTGTGTGTGTGTTTTTTTTTTCATTTCAATTGCGATGAAAAGAAAATGTCATTTGTCAGTCTGTGATGATGAAAATGTCAAGTCTTCTTTGATATAAAATAAAACTAGTTTGTGTCCGCAACTTCAAATCGGAAGTTAAATTAATAAAGCATTCTAGGGCATTCTATCATAGCTGTTCTTATCAGTGAAATATTTTTTTTGTGATCTGACTAGTAATTCTAGAGATATTCTCTTACATACCCCTTTATATATTAGTTTAAACAGATAATCATTATCGATCACCAACAGTCATTTCAAATTCTATACAAAAAAAAAATATTTATTTTTAAAATAAAATTCTTAAAAAATGAACACCGTTTGCTTTCCCATCCCTCACAAATAGTAATCCCAGAAAAAAAAGTGAATACGATTAGAAAAGTATTCGTTTGAGTAAAAAGTGAGGCATTAGCTGTACCTGCGAGACACGTAGCTGAATCAAAGCGGATCTAATGAAGCGGGAACCTAGACATCGGATTCCCAAGACTTAGGAGTATGGAATACGTTAGTGCTGCGTTTAAATCGTGCTTGTCGATTTTTATTGTGAATACCTATTTGGGTTTGGTATTTAGCGGCGTAGCGTGTGGGAATGACATTAATTTAAAAAAAGAATCGAATACGTAAACGTTGAGAGTAAATGCTAAGTAATCTTTCAAGATACATACATTACCTGTACGAATGACGATCTAAATTATTTTTCTTTCCATATTTTCGATAATAAAGTACTTATTATTACACTTAGGTACTCAATAATAAAGTATTAATTACCACAATAAAATCATAATTTCCTAAAGACTGCCTAGGTCTAAGAAATCAATCAATATTTGTAATTACTAATACAAAGATTGAGCAGTGTGGTGCCCGCCGCCAATAGCACCACCCCATTTCTAGCCGTGGGTGTTGTAAAAGGCGACAGAGGGATATTGACCAGAGGATGGGCGGCGACACTTACTGCGATCGCCAACATGCATCGGCCAAGCATGGCGATTACGGAGAACCCCCCCTTGGGGGAGACCTATGCTCAGCAGTGAGCGTCTAAAGGTTGACATGATGATGATTTAGGAATAGTCTCAACCTGAATGAAATGTATTGTCGGTTTTCTGTTCCCTAAATCTATATTAAGAGTTTGTTTGTTTGGTTGAACGCGTTAATCTCAGGATCTACTGGTTCGAATTGAAAAAATCATTTTGTGTTGGGTAGTCCATTTATCGAGGAAGGCTATAAGCCCATGCGAAGCCGGGTCGGGTTGCTAGTAAACAAATAAATCGTCAAGCAATATATCCGTAACGCAAGACAAGTAGACACCTTATACTTGAGTGACAAACCAAACGAAAAAAAAGTCCAGTAGCACAAATACCATAAAAGCCAATTCCTATTACAGTTCGCCACAGCCGAGAAAACTTATCGACATGCCAACATTATCTGCGGGCGAGCTAAGCTAGAATTTAAAATCGTTGCCGACGACTTTATCCCCGTTTAGAGTGCTTTGCATGCAGTCTCCGGACCCCTTTGACTCAACCAGACGGCCACTTACAACGAAAAAACTGTGTTTTTTTAACATTCCCCGACGTTTATATACTTTTTACCTACTGATATTTTTCTACACTGTGTGTGCGTCTGGAAAGTTGCGAATGAGATTCTTCTATGCAGATTTTATTGTTATAGAAAACATAGTTCTATGTTACATAGTGATAGAAAGTTTAACTGTAAATATTTCAAGTTCAATATTTATGTAAAAAGTTTCTTGGTTCGGGACATTACGACGTGTTTTTATTAAAGTTCAAAAATGTTTTGTCTTTTTGCTTTAAGTATAAAATGTTGGATTCTGTCAATTCTGACAACTCAACCAAACGTTCATGCTATAAATATCTGCATATTTCACCATCAATATTGCAACCACCACAGAAAAAAAAGAAAAAAAATAAAATTAAATTTAAGCAACTATTTTCGGAAGCAAGCTTAGATTACAAAGCAAATTTTTTTCTATAAAGGTAAACTGGTAAAATAAGCGTGTAAAATGTTTCGCAGAAAAATACTGACACATACAACCAAAAAGTCTGGTCAAAATATTATGCAAGTGAACTAAAACATTGATTGATTACATGACCAATCGATCGTACGGCTTTCTTAGCCACTAGAAAATAAATATTAAAGTCCGAATACCCTAATAGCTCGTAGAAAAACTTAATACCAACAACGTTTAAAAAAATCCAAACTTTTCATTCAAAACATAACCTCTTAAAAAGTCAAGCAATCATAAACTTTATAGGTAGGTACCACTCTAATAACGCTAATTAGAAACAGTTTCCGAGTTGCCAGTAACTGGACACCGCCAGTGTGGTACTTACAGATAAAAGATTGAATATAAAGACGCCGCCGATCGCGCCACGAGATAACGCCTATAGGTCGTCGTGTATCATATTTTTCTTATTCATGTGCCCGCTGATATGTGTGGACTGTGGACCTTAGTTTGATGTATGTGTTTTCGTAGAAGGTTTTGACGAAGGAAAAGTTCGATCAACAATCATTTTCTTGAAGTATTTTCAAAGTCAAAACTTATAAATGTTGGTGTTATGAAGTTGGTGCTTATGACTTACCAGGCTTTTGAAATCATTGCAATATCGTCATACATTAGCATGAAACATGTACCTATTGATTTCAATTATTATATTAATACAATTACAGAATGTAAATGCAGACAACGCCAAAACTCGCTTAACAACACTTTAAATCCTAATTATTAGGTAAGTGTAATATTACAGGAAATACGGTATAGATGTAAAATCAAGATAAAATAAACTCTTAGTATTACCTGAAATGCTAAAAATCAGTGTATCGTATTATTGTCTTTCTATTTAGATGATATGTAAAAGTAAGTGTTAACCAACTTTGTACTGGTTAAAATGACGACACGGCGCAGTGGCTGATTAATTGTCTGCTGCGCTACGAGGCGCGGGTTCGATTCCCGCACGGATCAAATATTTGTATGACCTAAAGGTAAGGTAGTTGTTCCGGGTCTGATGTTTTGCTTAGGTATAAAATATGAAAAAAAAAACGTCAATTATTCGTGACAACCTCTTAGAAACAGAAGTGCCTTTATTTCTTCCGAATCTCAACGAAGAGGTTGCTATTAGTGTCCAAACACACGTCGATACTCAGTGACTTTATATGCGTCGTGCCACTTTAGACCCTTGCTTTGACTAGGCTCAAAGTGAGAGTTCAATTTAGGCGACCCCCAGTCTCCTTTTGGCCATTGTACCTCACTCCGAAGGGGAAAATATATCAAAGTGAAATCATTCGATCGTCAGCTTGAAAAGATCAAATACGCGTCCCAATACTTACCTGTGAGGTACTGACTTACGTTATACCAAGAGCGGATTTGCGTAAAGAGTATGAGTATTCTCTCGAGAAATTTTTATCAAATACTTGTAACTTACTCATGTCTTGTCTCACATGCTTAGTTTTTTATATTCTCTCAGACATACTTACCTACTTAAATCAAAGCAGAATTTTTCGTTCACCCGAATAAATGTTATTAATATTGAACGCAAAATATCTTAGACATTAGGGTTAGATCAAAGAGTCTGTGTTTAGTGTTACATGAAAATATTACTACCTTAAATCATGTTATTTACAAACAAATTTTCATATAGATATTATATAAGAAAAATAGATAACCGTACAAGCATAGAATAAGTAAATAAGTTTTAAACTTAAAAGGAAAAGTGTGGTGGAATGTTTTAGTAATAAATCATAAATTACTATGTCAAAATTTTTATCAATCGATCAAATGATGTGTCAGGTAGAAACAAATCGCACGGCAATTCTTTGAATGCAAAACTCGTTACACATTACGTTGGCAACCTCACGTGGTCTAATCACCCGACGTCTTAGTCAAACAATAAAATGAAACAAAAACGTACGGGGCCGACTACCGTTCGTAACTCGATGGGTGGCATTACACACAGTATCTCCGCATCTAACTTCATTACTACCATCTAACATCGATCATTATCGGCACTCACGAACCAACCGGCTATTTGTACTATGCAACAATAGATGGCGCTTTCCAACTAACACACAATTCAGCAGCATCATCTACCAATTAGTATCTCTGCACTCTTTCACTCTTAAACAAAAAGTTGACAGTGAAAAAGAGACGGAACGAGAAGGCTTCAAAGGAGCGTAATGACGAGCCTTGATTGTAATTGATGATGCGATTGTCTAATGTTGGATTGGGGTCAATAAATTTCTTTAAACGTGAATTTCTTTGTTCGCAGGTCACGAAGCAATGCCGCATAAGTTTTAAAGTGCGCGTGCGCTTGTAGAGATTTTTGGGGTCAAATTGGAGTGGGGGTGTTCAGGGGTGTTAATTGGGGCTAGAGGGTGGTGTGGGGGCAAGTTTACGGGGTGGCTCTCCACGGGGGCTGGGGGCGGCCGGCGCCGGCGCCCGCGCACGCCGCCACCACGCTGGTCGGCGGGCTGGTCCCGCCGCCGCGGGAACCCACCACGGCGGCAGAGGCTTTCTGGAAGATGCCGCATAAGGGTACGTTGAGTTTGTGCTTCTTTCTAACTTAAAAGCCTTAGACGTTGCCCTAAAGATTTACTCAAAGCTTAATCACTGTCTTAGACAGATAAAAAGATTAAGTTGGAAGTCACACTGAGAAAAAGTTTGATACTGGAGATGAGCTTTCCGAACCATCCTAAAAGGAAACGATCTTTTTCACCGCCAACGTTATTTTTTTTTTTGGAAAATCCATTCGTTACTACCTACATAAGCTTTATGATCTGTCTGTCTGTTCCGTCATCTTGGCAAAACTACTGAACCGGTCGCATTAAAAGACTAAGGGCGGGTTGCTTCAACTAACCATTACTGACCGGTAATAGTCAAAAAGGGCGCTACATTTATCGTACGTTAAACATCGCACGTAATAGTAACTTTTTAACCGTCCGTATGTAACGTTAACCGACTGTTTTCATGACATAAAAATCCGTCAGTTAAAGTTATTCAAAAAGAGATTCCATAATATTTTGATGTTTGAAGTAGCTGTTTGACAACACAAAATTACGATGACTAGTCGGTTATGGTAATAGTAACTTTTTGACGTATGATTTTGTGAAACAACCCATTTTTTTGATTTGTCGATAGTTAGCGCCATTTTTGACTATTACCGGTTAGTAATGGTTAGTTGAAGCAACCCGCCCTTAGAGATAGCGTGGACATTTACTCGAACGAAATCGCTGGTAATCGCTAGTTTAACATAATCTAATGTACCAGTCTATTTTTGTCTGACGTCTTCTTCTACGGCGAGGACACGAGCATAGACGCTCATGGTGGATTGACGATTTCCAACTTCGTCGAAAAATATGACGAAGTTCATCGTCATCATCATCATGTCAACCTTTAGACGCCCACTGCAGAGCATAGTTCTCCCTCAAGGGGGGTTCAGCCGTAATCGCCATGCTTGGCCTATGCATGTTGGCGATCGCAGTAGGTATTATGGTACTCAGAAGGACGCTGCTGCCCATCCTCTGTTCAATATCCCTTTGTCGTCTTTTACGACACCCATAGGTAGAAATGGGGTAGTGCTATTCGCGACCGGCACCACACGGACTGAGGAAGTTAGAAATCGCCAATTTGGAAGTTTTAAACCGAAGAAAAAGATCGTGAGGAAATCTGGTAAATCCAGGTTTTCTCACAATGTTTTTCTTCACCGATGTCATTGACGCCCAGAATAAACACCGAAAGTACACATGAATTGAAGAAGTCTTAGTAGGTACTTACCAATGTGAATAAGAAGCAAACAGCTGAAAACCAGAATCCTGTAACAGCCAAGACAGTCGTATCTGAAACTTCTTTAACAAATGGTTGCCATTCCGACATCAAACTCCATACCTTTTGTGCGAAATGCAAACTGGTAAACTTATCTGTGATAACAAAGAGTCGCAAAGTTTTCAAGTCAACGTTAAGTATCAATAAGTGTTAACTAGGTGCTTGTTTACTACAGTTACAACTACACAAGTTTCGGTTTACTACGTAAGAGCTAAGTTCTCGACTTCCTAACTAACAGACTTTGGATTTGGTTTTGTTGCCTGTACTTCTGGTTCTCGATTGAAACTCACGATCTGGCGGACTTGTGTGAAACTGCGTATTATCGGAACTTCGGCTTCAAGACTGATTTTTGCAGTCAAGCATTGTAGCGTTTATGTGGTATCGGTTTTCATGCATGATTATTTTTTGGTCTCTATCTAGCGCAAGCTCAAGGGCGCGTATTCGATTTAGTGCAACTCAAAACCTAAACGATTGCTAGAACGGCGTAGCAGCATTGACACACACAAGTACAATACAATGGTCTGTTTGTGTGCATCAGAATAAAAAAAATGCACGAAATAAGCACGAATCATTGAAATTGATCGGCAAACAACAGTGCTTTTTAAAATAATTGTCTAAAATAAATGAGCTCGTATAACGGACTAAAAATTATTCTGTATATAACGTTTGCTTTCATAAAAAAAAATATATCAGTTATGTTTTTATTCAAATACTGGTGAAAAAAAATTGACAAAGTGAACCGATATTCTACTTTTTCAACATTGTTTTCTAATACATAATAGTATTATTTTCGTAATTTTGGCTCTGTTACTGTCTTTATGACTGTATATACTGTTGGAAAAATGCATAAAACAAAATATGTTGGCATATTGTAATGGTAGTATTCGTCCTGAAAGTTAACTCTGACGTCTATTTTCGTAAAACGATATAAAAGAATTGTCTTCGCTTTAAAAAACCATAATTAAAAATTATACTTTTACTCTGTAGCTGTCTAAGTCAAGACTTAATCTTTCTGGAACTGTAAATTGTCTTTAAATAATCTGCTCACATAATTACGATATTGCTCTGGGCAAAACGCAAAAACATGAAGTTTTCGTCACGAATCGAATACGCGCTCGAAACATTAATGGAACTTGTAGTGACTAGGGCCTACGAGGTATTGCAGTTTTCTTGAGGCGTGCCGCATGATGTCACCCCCACTGACTTACAGATAGCCGTCAACTGCTCCAGTTGTCTTGGAGCTGCGGTGGGCTACACCTCTATTGCTATGAATTTGTAATTGCTGTTGCATATAGCTATCAATATAATGGAAAAGAAATGCTTGTAATTGACGACGACATGCGGTGGACCGCAATAGAACCGAGACGAAGATTAGCGGGAATACGGAGTGCCGTTGCGGTAGACCGAATACTTATACTGCGGCCTGCCGTATGCGTCACTCCGTATTGCGGCAGCCGCAAGTGCGTTGTAGGTTTTAGTCTCAATCTGTCAAAAATGCTATTCTCTATTCTACCTACATTTTTGACAAGATTTTGACATTGATTGTTGCTGAAACGAGAGTAGATTTTGAACGGTTTCAATTTGTAGAATTGGCGTTCAGATTTTTTGGAAACTGATTACGACGACTATTCCTTCCATAAATGCTAAAATTATCCTCCATATGGAATTTCTTTAACAAAACCTAGTACCTAGATACTCTTGGTTACACCCACACGAAGCCAGCATAAGTAGACCCTTCAAGTAACGCTTGCACTCGCCGGACAGTCCGACTTTCCCGCATGTAGACTTAATCAAGAGCACCTACTATTACAAGTTAGTGCCTACCCAGACGGTTTGGGTGCTCAGAGCTTATTAAGAGACCCTTTAGAGAGGAGATGATGTTTTATTTGATTTGTAGATATTGTCTGAAGGATGCACTTAGACGTTTCGAAATTAAGATAGACGATTAATTGTTTTTAATTGTAGGATATTGATCACGAATCATCATCGTTATCACGGAATATAAAAAAACAAGTCGAGGTGGTAGCTTCGGACCTTCAATAATTGTAATAAGTCTTAATTTTCACACAACACAACAAACTCAACTTGGCGAAAAGCTCATTTGTTGTTCGTACAAAATTATGATTTATTGCAACTGACGAAGGTTGTCATTGTTTTACTTATTTTTCCGCATAATTTTGACATGCGCGGGTTAGCTGCGTGAGCACTTGATCGTTATTACTTACCATTGACATTCATTTAAGAGGATGGAGTTCCTTTATCGCCTGGTCCAAGGATATCCGAAATATCTTGACGAAAAAATGCATAAAAAACGGTGTAGTTATCACCCAGACATTGTCACGGTACCAGATTGGGGGGCTCCACACTACAATTGATTAAAACAACGAGTTAGTTAAGCGAAATTCAATTTTTTTACTTACTAACATTTTCTGTCAAAGCCACCTGTCAGTCTGAATACGTACTGACTATCAAGTCCTGTCGTTCTATTTTTAAATCCGTGTCTATCTTATATAATTATAGTTCAAGAACTATAGTCTACAAAATAAGGTGAACATGGATAAATTCGAGAATCTCACCTACCTACATCGGAACACACCATCGTGTCTTATATATTTTTGTAGTCTGTAGGTCTATTCTGTTACAATCTCCCTCGGTGAACACCTAAGTGAAGTGAGCTGTCATACGTCCCGAGGCTAGAGATTTACGAAGCACTTTTATCGGATGACGGCTCACTTCACCTAGGTGTTCACCGAGGGAGATTGTAACAGAATAGCACTGCTGTATTGTCTCATTGCAGGGCAAAGACCTCCCATTCTCCTTCTGGACTTCAGGACCTCCTCTGTCTAGAGCTTCTTCTTCTTTTCGAATCAATGGTTTTCCTTTTTGTTAGACTACTTGGGGCCAGTAGGTAGCCACATTTATTGCAGTATTACTGGCGTTTTTAATGTCCTCTAAGGTGCAGGTGTAGGGACACTTTGGGCACTGTAGTAAGTGGGCCATTGTCTGGTCAGGATCACCGCACTCACACTGTCTAGAGCTAGTGTGGACCAATCCCCTGTAAGCGTCAAGCACATCCTGTCATCTTCGCCTAGGTCTACCACGATGTCGTTGGACGTTTTCCGGGACCCACGATGTGGTTGTTAAAGATTATCCTTGTGAAAAGTATTATTCAAAAGACCCTTTCTTATGTATCATAATCATAATATCACGCCCAACTTCGCCAAAGGGATAGGCAGAGATGTATAAAAGGTATAGATATATCCACATTTCACAAGTTAGGTACATGTACAAAGGCGTGAGCCAATTGCTAGTAGAAAAGTCAAAGCGTTTATTTCAATTATTTAAACCATTTACAGGCACTTTTGAATCGTCAAGAAGTCAACCTGTTAGCCTGGAAAATTGAAACTTGTCGCTTGTTCCAAAACGTATGTTGGTCTCCACGGATACTCATTTTTTTACAAAACCGGTCATAAATTCAGGCTACTGCCCAGAAATGGCAAATGTAAAACTTTGTCTTCTAAAAGGGACTTTATTCTTAACAAAATAGATATAAATATCCCTTTATCACCACCCAATCTCATACACAGACGTTTCTATAATCTTCTCAAGTATTTTCCTGCTAGTACTTCGACGCAACTTGCCCGTCCAAGTTAGCAAGCCGTTAGAGTTAATTAACCTTTCGCGGCAAATACCCTCCGTGCATCAGTTACTTCTCTTTGTGTGTATCATCAAGTTTCAGCTATACGAGGTAAACAGAACTGTATATATTAGAACAGTAGTGGTACTCTGTAAAAACCTTTCTTGGTAAGTTTAGGTGAAGTGAATTTAGTGATGCTAGGAATTGACAACTCACATCAAGGTCACTTGAGAGAGATTGAACAGGATTTTACAGAATACACCAGCTGGTGTTTTAGGTAGTTTGTGGAATTAGTGTGAGTAAAAAATACCGCATTTTTTTATGTTGAATTTAAACTGGCAAAGAAATTCCGTGCTCAACGTAAATTAAAAAAGAAACATATTTTTTGTTAAATAGCTCAAAATATTTCGACTTTAATTGGCAAAGAAACTGCGTTTTCAACGACTGTCGGGCGAAAAATGTTGAAGATCAAACCTCCGCTGCATGCACTTATGCGGAATCATCGACATTCGAAGGGGATGACTTTCGATTTTGATAATTACCCGAAATCCAAACACTTAGAAGAAAGAAAATTCAACGCGGGCCGAGTTTCATTTTCTTTCTTCTAAGTATTAAGAATTCTAGACGATAAGCCATTTATTTTGCGAACACGTCGGTGATATAAAGTTAGCTCAGAGTATAAAAAATAAAAACTTATTTTTTTGTCGAAAAGGCGTTCTATTCTTCATCGCGTTGACTTTAAATGACTATAATCAAAGGGGTGCTATCAAAGCAGTCCCATTTTCAATATCATTTCACCTAACGTGCTATAATTTCTTGTATTACGAACTAAAACAATGAAAAGCTTTTTAAAGGCGAAAAATGCAACACAGTGTAATTCTTTACAAATATATAATGTACATACGCTTTGTATTCAACTTATTTTAATGAAATATATACAACATTTAAAAATAAAAATAATATTATTATAAAATATTAATATAATATTATAATGATTCCAATAAAAAGAGGGGATGTTCTTATAGCATCAAAAATCTCGTCCACATTGCTGTCAACAGAACACGTGTTCTGTGAGCTTGCTGGGCACGTGCCCAACAAGGTAGCAGTATTACCATGTTGTATGACAATGCTGAATGTCACATGTTCAAATTGATCAAACTTTTAAAGTCCTCGGAGTATGTAACCTCACATACATAAACTGTCAACAACTACCACACAAATACTTTTCAAAATCCATAGTAATAAATTATTATATTACTAGCGGGCCTGGCAGACGCTGTCCTGCCCTTAAAATAAAAAAGCTTTTTCAAAAAAAAGAAAACCGCCTTCAAAAACTAAAAAGTGATAAATAACTTTAGCACAGTATACACATTACTTTACTTTCGGAAGTCGGTGGCGGCAGCTTTGTTTTTGTTGTTTTGTATTGCCACTGACTTCCGAAAGTAAATAACCTTAGCACAGTATACACATGTGCTAAAGTTATTTACTTATCACTTTTTAGTTTTTGAAGGCGGTTTTCTTTTTTTGAAAAGCTTTCTATTTTTCACTTTTTAGTGTTGCCTTAACATCCAAATCCATTAAAAAACGGCGACACACTTAACAGAGATTGTAAGTCCTCCAAAGATTGAAGAAACTAAAACGTCGTCTAAGTAATTTTTTTGGGAATTTGTTGATTTTCTCAAAAAGGGCTGGATCCATTTTGATAAAATTTATATAGAACCATTTCGGAATAAACCCCTTTCGAACAAAAAAAGTATTTTGCAAATCCGTCCATATATGACAGAATTATGCCCGAACATACATAAAAAAAAATACAAACATTCGAATTGATAACCTCCTCCTTTTTGAAGTCGGTTAAAAAGTCTTACAACCCGAACCATTCTCGAATCCACTGGAACACACACAAAAATTTTCATCAAAATCGGTCCAGCCGTTTAGGAAGAGTTCACTTTCATACACACGCACAGAAGATTTTTATATACAATATTTA
The DNA here is from genome assembly GCA_947361185.1 of Charanyca ferruginea. Lineage (NCBI taxonomy): Eukaryota > Metazoa > Arthropoda > Insecta > Lepidoptera > Noctuidae > Charanyca > Charanyca ferruginea. The sequence continues at coordinate 14,743,229 of OX376065.1, read as the reverse complement.
TTATCTATACTTAATATTATAAATGCGAACCCTGTCTGTTATGCTTTCAAGATGAAACGGTTAAACCGATTATGATGAAATTTGGTACGAAAATAGCTTGAACCCCAGGGAAAGACATAGGCTTCTTTTGAATCCGGGACCTACGTCTGTATCCACGATAACCGACATTCACGCCGACGAAGTCGCGGCCAAAAGCTAGTTGATTTGAAAGCCACACAAATATTTCTTCTGCGCGGGAATCAAACTCGAGACACATGTGTCTCGAGTTTGATTAAGCATAAGCCAAGCTGTCAGTAACTGAACTTAAAGTGCCCTCAATCGATCAATATAATAAAGAGCGTTAGGTATTCAAGATCTAGTAAACTAATATCGCGCTCAGTTTATGTTAATTCTTGGTCCATAGAAAAGACATAAACGCAGTGACTGCGATCGAATTTCCACTCCTGCGCACATTTCACAAACCCCGTCTAGTTTGTAGTTCATAGATGTTGTACTTCACCTGTATTTTTTTCTTCGTTCTCAGATCAGCAGGGAATCATTGAGACTGTCCATCTACGTATGTATTAAACTAAAACAATACAGATATATAGTACCAACGCATAGACATCTTCGACACTATACCAATACAGAAATATTGAACCAATACATTAGACATTTACAATACCATTCCAATACAAGTCATAATACCAGCCTATTATTGTCCCTCTGCAGGGTATCAGGGGGTCCCTCTTCTCATACAGAGAAGGCACGGGCATTGATCACCACGTGCGCTCAAGGCGGATTGGCGATTTCAGATATTATTATCACGATGTTTTCTTTCACCGATGTCAATGATGTCTTAGATAAACTTAGAAATTACCAAACATATGAAATTGAAAAAGTCACTTTGGTACTTTGCTCGTGGCGGTTGAGCGCCCATCCCCATCGAACGAACTCCAACGCGAGCGTGATTGAAATTTTTTGTTGTTTCAACCAACGCAAAGCTTGAAAACAAACGAGTGAGTGAGAACGCGATAACATCACAGGAAAATTGGCGCGCGGAAATTTCACAAAACTTGTTCCAGGACATACGGGTTTTTAAAAAAGCCTTACAAGTTTTTGGTAAAATCTTTGTAATTTAGAATCTCCGTTACATGTGCAAGGTTTCTATGAAGCTGTTTTTTCACTTTTTCAATGTATGAGTGCATTATGAACGGCCAAAGTTCAGATAAAATTGTGCAAAAAAGCTGATTTTCGGACGTGTTTACTGAATTTGTTTCTCAAAAAAGTTTATTTTTGGCTTCATACAACCCTAGATTTAAACCACAAGATGCCTTTGTGTTAAAAATATTTGAAAAATAATTTGTTATAACGCCGCAATCGCGTACGAGCGTTTGTATGGGAAATATGACGGGATGGGCGCTCTTAACACTACGCCATCACGTCTTGCCTACACACTGTCTCAGAGCGGACTAAAATGTGTCAACAAGTGTGACGTAACATCGCAGGAATGCGCGAAGCGAATCAATTCGCAATTTCTTGCTATGCGTCGTGGGAGCTCGTAGATTTCTGCAACGCGACGCCGCATCGCAGTTTTGTGTACAAGCTCTAACTGCATGTTAACATTGAGTAGCATTTGAGTATTTGGCTATTTGTGAAAGAAACACTATACTTCTGTACGTATACTTCTGTATGCACTACTGTCCGTATGGTGTAGGACGTAAAGAATAGCACCATCTCATATCTTCCCGTGGGTGTCGTAAGAGGCGACTAAGGGACGTACCAGAGAATGGGCAGCAGCGTTCTCTGTGCATTTGTAACAACCATACTGCGATCGCCAACCCGCCTGCCAAGCGTGACGATTATGGCAAAAGCCTCCCCTTGGGAGAGGCCTATGTCCAGCAGTGGACGTCTTTCGGCTGAAATGATGATGATGACACTATACTACTATTCATGATTCTGATAAATACACTAACGAGCATAGACAGGCTCTAAACTTTGGTTACCCATCCAGGAATTATCCTTCGCTTAACCTCGTTGATCGAACAATTCACATCGCCACAGGCACTCAATATCTCATTACATTGCCCATAAACGTTTTCTTTTTAACCTTTTGACGGCCACAGTCACGTATAGATGACAAACCAAAATGTGCCCTGCAAACGCCGAGGGCCAAGTCTCCGATCACCCATCCAAAATGTAACCTGAACCAAGTAGCTTAACTTGCAATTCGTACCTATCTATCAGTCTCACCACAATCCTCAAACATGTACCCTCTCCTCTGCATCTCAAAGATCTACTTAATCTTCATTTACATAGCCTACTAAAGGTAGCTTGAGTAACTTAGCAAGTTTACAAGTCGTTAAAGTTAGCTGACCTTTTGGTAAATACGAGTTTAGTATTTACTGAAGCCGCTTTGTCGGTTCAAATGTAAAATACTTATAACTACGTTATGTTTGTTTTATCGTTTTCACCTTTCGAAGTTTCCTTCGTGTCTGAAAGTGGATATAGGCTGTAATCAAAGTCGAAGTCAAAATCAAAAGCCTAAAAAAGAAAAAAAAAGGGAGCAGTCTAACAGATCAGGCCTGCCAGGCTAACTACAGCTTGATCTATTTTGATCCTTTTTAACCGACTTCAAAAAAAAAGGAAGTTATCAGTTCGACCCGTAAGTTTGTATAAATAAAAATCCTTATTTCAGACCATACAAGATCCATAAAAAAAACACAATTAGAAAAAAATTACAAATCAGTAAAAAAAATACAAATAAAAGATAAATTTAAAATCTATACTAATATTATAAAGCTAAAGAGTTTGTTTGTTTGTTTGGTTGAACGCGCTAATCTCAGGATCTACTGGTCTGAATTGAAAAAATCTTTTTGTGTTGGATAGTTCATTTATCGAGGAAGGCTATAGGCCCATGCGAAGCAGGGTCGGGTCGCTAGTAAACAATAAAATTCATTGATCAATAATATCCAGAATAAATAATAAAATAAAACAATATAATCCATTAATAAATAAAATCCAAAAAATTAAAAAGAAAATTACAATAAAAATCCGTTATCATTTGAAATCCTTTAATAAATAAAAAATCAAAAAATATAAAATAATAAATTAAATAAATATAGAGACATAAACATTACGCGGCTATATCTAACCACCCCTTGTAGGTCTTGGTAGCATACATCCTGTCAGCAAATTCCTTAACTATACTGTTTCTACACGCACCAACCCTGGACATGAATGAGGCAATTCTGCTTCTTTGTATTGCATTAAACGCGTTCAGCCTTGCCTCTGCGAACATTCCAGAGGCACTACAGTAACGTTTCAATCCCATTAGATGTCTGTAGATGTTATTGTACTGAACACGTATGCCATCTCAAGACTTCTTTGTATATTCAGTCCAGAGATAGCACGTATAGAAATTTTGACAATTGATTCTGAATAAGTGTATTTTGGTCTGTACTTGCGCTTTATAAAACCTTCTGGCCAGCATGTTTCCCACAACCGATAGGACACGCCGCTGGCGATCAATATCCGCATCGTCTTTCATGTTCGATGTCAGTATGTGACCAAGGTACTTGAACCTCTCTACAAGTTCCAACGTCTGCCCCCCAATGCTCACTGGCGGAACATTTTGAGGCCCCCTTCCCGACCTGAAAATCATAAGTTGTGTTTTTCTGGCATTGTAAACTAAATCATGATTTTTAGCATATTGATCACAAATACCTAGCAGCTTTCTTATGCCCTTAATTGAGGGGCTGAGCAGAACCATATCATCAACATAGCTAAGGTTGTTTACATATCTATCTCCCAACCTAATTCCTACCGGTGTCCTGCTCAACTCCTCAATCAGGTCGTTGACGTAGAGATTAAACAGGTCGGGAGAGGTCAACCCACCCTGCCTAACACCACACGACAGCGTATAGTTTTCGGATACAGAACATCCCCATTTGACATAGTTGGACTGATTACAATACCAATATCTGATAAGCCCTGTAACCCCAGTTGGCACATTATTACTTTCTACCTTCCCCCACAACAGGTCATGATTTATAGTGTCAAAAGCACGACTAAGATCGAGGAAACAAGCATGACACACTGGTTGACTGATCGACATGATGCTTGACAACCTGTTTGAGGGAGAATATAGCCATGTCAGTCGAAACCCCTGGCCGAAAACCAAACTGACCATCATCGATCTTAAGTGACGGACTCAGCTTCCTGTGTATTAGACGTTCAAGAACCTTGGCCACTATCGTTGCGAGAGAGATAGGCCTGTAATTGGCCATGCTCGAGACATCACCAGTCCTATTTTTAGGAATAGGAACAACCACTGTGCGAATAAGATCTGCTGGCAAGCAACAATGCTGTGCACACAGGTTAAAAAAATGTGCTAATACACAACAGATATACTGGCCCGCATTCAACAAATGCTCCACACTCAGACCGTCATGCCCCGGAGAGTTTCCACGCCTCATACCTCTAAGCACACCAAGCACGTCATCGGTAGTGACCCGGAAGGCCTCCGTAACATTGCCATACTGCTGTTTCTCTGCTGCCGCAGTCTGCCTGGTGGGCGGCGCTACATAAAAGTGTTTTCGGAACTTATTTGCTTTGTTATATCTTGTTATAATATCTTGTAATACTTGTTTTATCAGTCTCCCCTTCCACACTAACAGGATAGCCACTCTTAGGGTTGTATGTATGTATGTTTGACTGCGATTATCTCCCGTTTGTCTAAACCGATTTTGATGCGGTTTTTAGAAAAGTGTTAGTTACATTCTAGGGAAGGTTTTAGTATACAAAAAACAGAAATTTATTCAACGCTTTTTGAAAAAAAAAAACAACAAAGACCGAGATGACGTTTTCGTTTCTTCCATCTTTCTATCTTTGGAGGACTTTCAACTGTGTTGCCGTTCCTTAATGGATTTGGGTGATAACGAGGCACTAAAAAGTGTAAAATAAAAAACTTTCCATTTTAAAATTAACTTTCCATTTTTAAAATTCCGTACCTCAGAAGGAAAAACGGAACCCTTATAGGATCACTTTGTTGTCCGTCTGCCTGTCTGTCTGTCTGTCCGTCTGTCTGTCAAGACCCTTTATCTCGGGAATGCGTAGAGGTATCAAGTTGAAATGAAACCATATACTTAGGTCTACGGTCCCTTGAAGCTGTGAAAAAATCGAACTTTTAAGTTAACGTGAAAAAAAGATACGGCCGTTTATATCGCAAAAAATGTACATTTCGACACTCTCAAGGAAATCAAAATTTATAGGGTACTTTCCGCTGACCTAGAACTATGAAATTTGGCAAGTAATTTCGTCTTATACTGTAAATACAGGGAAAAGTCTGAAAAATAATATGTGATTTATTTATAACGAGCTTTTGTCCACGATTTGGTCCGTGTGAATGTCGGTTATCGCGGATGCAGACGAAGTCCTGGATTAAAGAGTACCCTATGTGCTTTCCCAGGCTTCAAGCTATTTTCATACTAAATTTCATCAAAATCGGTTCAGGCGTTTCATCGTGAAAGCGTTACTTTCTCATTTATAATAGTAGTATGGATATGAATGAATGAATGAATAAATGAGAAAGTAACTACTGTAGGTACATATTATGTACCTGCAAATTTGTACGAAACCCTCGGTGAGCGATTCCGACTCGAACTTGTCTGTTTTCTTTAGTTCAACTATTCCAAACAAAAAATGCACTACTACACGATCAAATTAAATGAAACAGTTGCTTTTCTCATATTTTAGAGATGGACCTATATTAAAAGCTTCATATTCATAAGTACTTACTTTCAACCGCTGAAAGATGGATGTAAATTAAAAGTAATTTTATATTTCTATATTTCTTATTATTTTTTTCCCACGCCTTCGTACGCGTGAATGTCGGTTATCGCGTATGCAGACGAAGTTGCTTTTTAAAAAGTTACCTATCTTTTTTCCCTGGCTTCAAGCTATATTCATACTAAATTTCAACAATATCGGTTCAGACGTTTCGTCGTGAAAACGTTATAGACAAAGTTACTTTCGCATTTATATTATCAGTATGGATGGAAGTATAGATTTCTTTAGAATAAGTTAGACAATAAGTAGAAGAAAGTTTACTCCTGTGGGTTACACACTTGGTACCTATCTACAATGAGTTTGTGAATTTTGGTAGGTGAATTGTGGTAGGTACATGTGCTCTTTCAATTATAGGAAACCACATCATGCACATATAACTAGGTGGAAAAAAGTAGTAGTTAATAATAAATTTAATTAAATTAAATTATGAATACACTGAAATTAATAATATTGACTCAATAAGTAGTTTTCATGATGATCGTAATTTCCACATTGAAATTTCAGTTATTTTTCATTAGTAGACAAAATACCTTTGAACGATTCAGTAAACACCGAGACATGTTGTTCTAGGAAAGAATTTGGAAGCGAATTGAACTTTACAATACACCTCAATCCATTAAAACTGGTGACTTGGCCAAAGCATAACAGAAATATAATTATATTTCACCATAGCCAAGCCAAGCAAACGGAGCATGCGACAATTGTGTCACATTAAGCGCCAGATAAAGACAAATAGACCGGAAAAACAGTTGTTGGAGAGGGATAAATAGACTTTTCTTTGTTGCTGCACTGTGGGAATTTTAATGATTGAGTACTCCGCTTCGGGCTGACTGTGTCCGATGGAACGCTTTGAATATTCAAATTTTGAATTTAGAATAGCTAGAATATTTTCTGGGCGTATTATCATGGCTTGTGTATGTTGGTTTTACTCAAATTATTACGTTTAATTTGTTAATGTTTTGAACTTGTGTTTCGAAATTATAAGAGTAGGTAATTTAGACTATTTATTTGTGTTTAAAAATGGCAATTAGTCAAATATTAATTGCCTTACTCATCATTCAATGGTATTAAAAATCTCAGTGTTGAACTCCTGAAGTTTACAAAGTACCCGCTAAGAAATCAGACAGATAGGTACTTACATATCTGTCAAAATAAAATCTAACGTAACTTTTTATAAAACTGTGGGCTGGGTACATATATAATCCTTACAACAAAAGTCAAATGACTAACTTCAGTAGTTAAGATATTTTATCTTTTACTTTACTGTTAAGCTCTATGACAATATTTGCAAAGAACAATGTTTCTGTCTTTTGTTAAAGATATCAAAACTATTGTTTGAAAAGTTTTGATTTTTAAATACATTTTTATGTACGCAGTTATTGTTGCAGTGGTTTTATGTTTTTTTAGACAATGACAATGCTGGCTTTTTATCAAAAAAATGTTCTTTATGTAATATTTATATTTCAATTGTTGGGTAAATACCGTTATGCGTACCAAAGTTCTATTTCTAGTCAGTTTGTTTTTAATGAAACCTTCTTTTTCCTCTATATTCAGAAACTTTACTTCGAAGTTCGTAAGAATATAAAACTTCTAAACATCGAAATTCTGAACGTACAATTAATCAAAAATAAGAAAAAGGTATGCTTTTTACACTTTCAAACTTCATAGACTCTCACCATAGACACTCGATTGTCAATGACTTGAATGAATGGTTTTTGTCACGCATCGACTAAAGGGGCGTGGTTTCCCATAAATTATGTCACGGCGAAACAAAACGCGATACTATACGGAACGAAAATGCTTTTAGCTAGTATATATTTTTATGAAATTGACTATACCTACTGTTCAATGTCAATGACTTAAGATAAATGTCAGGATTTTGTAATTTATTTATTTAAGTCGATGACTTTATAGTTGTTTATTTTTCTTTAGTTAAAATTATCAAATGCAAACTTCCCTTGACTTGTTGAGCAGAAACTAGCATGTTATGTACTTATAATTTACATACCTATAAATAGGGTATTTGACCAAAAAAATCTGATTAGTCCGTCAGATAGATTTCCAAAAAAAAATGGACACGTGTTTTTTCTTTTTTCACGTAAACAAAAAATGAAGACGATCGACGACATCACTATGTCAGTCAGTACACTTTTACTGGCGAAGTGACGTTACAAACCCTCACTCATGATCTTTGATGCGCTTTATCTTCGTCAGTTTTTATTGATTTGATAAAACCACGAAGTAAAAATAAAAATGAAAAATAAAAGTAAAAATGTATATGTGTATGTATATCAGCTGTCTGACACTCATAGTACAGGGTCTCCCTAGTTTGGGGTCAGATGGCCGTGTGTGAAAATGTCCCCACATATTATTATTATTATTATTATTATTATTAAGTAAGTATAAAAACCAAAAATACGTATCCAATATTTTTCGATAATCTAACTGACGGACAAAAATTTGATTTTTTTGGTAAAATACCCTATTGTGAAAGTCTAGCCTAGTGTCCCTCGCCGTCCATCAAGCGTTATTTTTGTCATTATTGACTAGAATCCCGTATCTGATAAACATATATGCCTATTGGTCTCCTGAATACTCAACCAAAATAAATAACGTATAACATAATTTTCTACAGAAATCAAGGAACATTATTCAAAATAATCTTTTACACTTACCTATACCTACATAGAAAGTTAAACAGACAGAATCAACGCGGCTGTACGATTTAATATTGTATTTTTTGAATCCTTTCCATCAATCTCTGCATCAAACAGGTTTAACTTTAAGTAAATACTCTATGGTAAGAAAAATTAATGCGATCCGTTCCAAATTCAAACCGTTTGACAAGCTTCAGCGCATCCAATATGGCGACTATGCGTTTAGCGTACAATTAAATCTCCCCCATAGATTTAAGCAATTCAAAAACAGATACAAAATAATAATAAGAAGGGTATTTAAGTGGGGGATGCTACCAGGTGTGCTGTCGACAGGGTTGCAACCCTTATGTACTGTCTGTATGTATGTAAATGATTAATGTCTAATTTAACGTTTTTATCTATTTAGCGACGGTTTTGTGCTACGTTAAGTAAACGGTAAGGGGAAAATAAACTATTCGTTTTTTTTAATCCAAATATAAGTTCGTTTTTCTACAATTTTATTGTAAACTTCATATTGGCATACTGAACACATTGTTTGGTTTTACACAACATAAACTTAATAATAATTGAAATCAACACAAATATTTATTTATTTTACGTTGATTGTCTTACTATCAAAACAGCACATAGCTTTGAAATAAAAACAAAAATAAACAGTCGCTTTACCTAAATTCGCCACACACCGAATTCATCAAAAGGCACATCCAAAGTTATCGGCAATAAAACCAGGCACACATAGGTACACACACCTATTAATATACCAACGCACCATACCCACACACACACACAGGCAAAAAATTAAAAAAATAAATAACAACAACTATAAATGAAATTTATAGCGTCGCACCCATAAAAACGGGGATTAAAAATAAATCGCTCGAATAAATTGCACCTCTGAAATTAAAACACTCCCTCACACGACATGCGTACTTGCGCCGACAGTGGGTGTGACAACAGACCTTAATGTGAGCGGAGGCGGGAGCGATTTAGGTTCTAAACTTAGTTACATCCAGAGGGCCAGATCTGATGCAATCACGATGACTAATAAGTAGTTTACGTGGGTCAACGATTTTGGTGCTACTGGCGCGCGACTAATTTGAAGGCGCCCCAAGAGTGGCCAAGAATCAGGTTATGTGGCGAGCGATTTGAGAAGCCAACATTTAGTAGAAGACTTCAAATATAACTGTTATATTCTAATGATAAATGTGACAGTAAAACGTTTAACGGATTTATTATACCTACATAGATATATCTATGTTTAATAAATCCGTTTTATCTAATAATGGTGTTAAATGAAACTTTAACATACATCCAGCAAAATGGCAGCCTAATGAATGTTCTTGAAAAAACACCAAAGCCTGAGCAAATTTCTTTGTTATTCAGTTACAAATTAACCAAAAATACTGCAAGATGAATTATGGATGTTACATAATTTTTCGATTTAGTCACTGTCATGTTTTGCCTTAATAGCGTTCAAAATATATATAGGTAAAAATAAATATACCATAAAACATTGCAAATTCGCTCTAAAACGCTCATCGCTTCCGCTACCTCTTGTCCCATACATCCCTCCGGGCGTAGGGTGGGCGTACGATTGTCCATTGTTCTTTTAACGCGCGCTTGTTAGCAACTCGCGGCAAGGTGAGCACTGGGCACGATTAACAACGGCGACGCGACAACTTGCCACTCGAAACGCACACTTAATTGGCGAACGACTTGTGGTTATTAATTTGTTCTGGAAAAGGCTAGGTTTGGAAATATTTTTGGCTAAATTCGGTGTTGATGTGCTTTTGGAGTAACAAATCCAATCAAGTTCTTGTGTGCACTATGCATTTAGCTATGTTTTGCTACTAGATAAAAGCCTTCCTCTTTGGAATCATGGCACAGATTTTAGTGCTGCTGACTATTCGCGCTATGCACGTACTTACTTACAGTAAACAGTCGGTATATATTATGGACTTGACAGAAGAGCTTCAGACAGAGAATTGCACACATACCTACCATAGTATAAATGAAAAGAAACAAAGACAACACTCTAAAGCCGAACTTCTTCTTCTCATACGACATTATTATGAGTTATGATACATGGAATTTAAATTGTTGCGTACTGTACAGTTGATGCATTTAACAAAACGTTTCGTTTACGTATTCAGTATCCACAAGACCAATAAACCAATAAGAGAATGCCCAATAATACGAAAGAGAAAAAAAAAAAACCAAAAGACAATCGCTCCGGATTCGATGCACGAACTACGAAAATTATACACGAGACGACCGCAAAAAAATTGACGGGACAAAACAATGAACTTAGACCCCCACCCTTTAGGGTCTTAATCAAGGGCCTGGCCCAAATTCGCCCACAAATTGCATCCAATTGTTCACTTTTTACCGCGTGTTTGTGAGGGGTGGATAAAAAGAATTGTCAGACCAACGGCTGGGCTCATCCGATCTGACGCACTCCTATTGAAGACTATTGGCTTGTAAACAGTTCGCGTGGTTATAATTGTGGATGGACCAACCGTCTAATTTGGCGTCCGATTAAAGGATCCCTGTGTTCATTATTTCGAGTTTTGTTTGCTCGGTACGTATATGTGAGGATTATGTTTGGAGTAGTGTGTTTAAAAAACAGTAGGAAAAAATCTTCATCTAAAAGCTCCAACAATAATTTTCATAACAGTTTTGATCCTATAGAATCTAAACTAAGAAAAAGTATACAATTAATGACAAAGATCTGTTAGCAAAAAAAGACGTATTAACGGTCCCCACAAACAATGAAGCTCAAAATATCTTCGAATCTCCGAAGATTAGATAAAAATTTGTGGTTTTCTATCGTGCACCGCGAAACCCCTTTTTTTATTAAAGATACTTTTCGCAAAGCGGATTATTTTTTTAAACGGGTTACGTTTTTTACGCCCTTTTTTGCGAAAGATGGCCGCAGTGTATAGTTTGAGGCAAATATTATCTAGGAGATAATATCAAAGGATGTTTCTATACATGAAGATAGCACTTAAGTTTAAATTGAGGAAGCGGCGTATGAAGAGGTGCAGATGTGAAGTTTAATTGTTGAGTAAGATTATAAAATGTTTTTCATGAAAGATACTCAACACTAAGGCCTATTCGCACCGGCCAGGATTATCTTATTAATTCCGAGATATTTGTTAACAAGGACCCAAGGACCCTCTAGTTAGCAACTAATTTTGAGTTAGGATTTTGGCGCGACTGAGCCTAAGATGAATTAATATTTTATGATGTCCGTAAAAAAATACAAGATAAGCTTTCAAGTAGATTCTATGCTTTAGTATTAGAAAAAAATGTCGGTAAAGAAACAGTTTCATTACGGTACAATATTTCTTCTTTAGTAAGTCTATCTGTAGATATTGTTGTGCAGATAGAAACAGTAGCCATCTGTATGTTTATTCTGTTACAATCTCCCTCGGTGAACACCTAGGTGAAGTGAGCTGTCATCCGTCTGTCTGCTTTGTCAATCCTTAGCATCGGGACGGATGACAGCTTTTTCACCTAGGTGTTCATCGAGAGAGATAGAAACAGAATCAGACGGACGGACGATGGATGATGATGGACGGTTCGCAATGTTCACCTTACTTTTAATAACATACTGCTACTAAAAACAGCGTTGTACTTGAAGTTAGTAGAAATACAGGTCCTAACCTAGTTCGGCAGCGGATGCTATTATATATATTTGAATCATTGTTATCTACTAGCTAATAATTACGACAAACCTTGTAATATTTTTTCTGGAAATAAATTATTATTATTTAAAAAAAAACATATTAAGTTTTATAAAAAAACAGTTATTGTTTCTAGTTAGTACGAGAATCAATACTGTGAGTGCCACGTACAAATTTCAGAGGTTTATGTGGTGTAAGACAAGTTGTTATAGTTATCTACTGTGAAATCTATACTATCTTTACATAGCATAATATAAAACGACACGACGACACGGTTGGCTCAGTGGCTGAGCGATCGAATGCTGCGCAGCGTGTTGCGGGTTCGATTCCCGCCCAGGGTAAACATTTGTGTGATGAGCACTTGTGTTTGCCTTGTGTCTGGGTGTTGTTTACCTATATATGTATGTATTTACAAAAAAAAAATGTATTTGTGTATGTATATCAGCTGTCTGACACTCATAGTACAGGGTCTCCCTAGTTTGGGGTCAGATGGCCGTGTGTGAAAATGTCCCCACATATTATTATTATTATTATTATAAAACAAAGTTGCTCCCGCTGTCTATACGTTTAGATCTTTTAAATTATGCAACAAATATTAATGCAGTTTTCAGTAATAGATAAGAGGGATTCAAGAGGAAGGTTATAAGTAGTTTGATCTACATTTAACCCATGCGACACCAGGACGGGTCGTCAGTTACTTATAATTAAGCTGAAGAAATTTTTTGTTTGTTTGACAGCGCCTATCTTCGAAACAGCTGGTCCGATTTAAAAAAATCTATCACCTATTGGAAGCTACGTTATCAATGAGTGCTATGGGCTATACTTTATTATCAAACAATTAGGGATCCTTAAGACACTATACGGGAACGAAGTAGCGGGGAAAGTGTTATAGATAGTAATAGTGATGATTGTATATTAGACACAGTGTGGTGATATTAGTATACCCTCATGTCTCATAGAGTGGAGGTCAGTGCGCAGAAGTAACTAAGCAAATACGAGCCAACATAATGACAACTTGGCGATAGGGTTGGCACAGTGGCTAAGCGGTTGGCTGCTGTACTTGTTTGTTGTGTTGTCTTGGGTACGATTGCCAAACGAAACAAGTATTTGTATAGTGCCACCAGTTCTGGATGCTTATGTTTGTAAACGCACCCAAAATACAGGAGAAATTCCTAGAGTTGGGCAACGTTAAAAAAATATTTTGTCTTAATCAGTTCAGTTAACACTATCATCTATTACAGACGAGCTGATGCACAGCGCGGCGATGGGTGGCGGAGCCCTATTCGGGTGCTCCTCCGCCGGGCACAGCGGCATCAACCAGCTCGGTGGTGTCTACGTCAATGGCAGGCCGCTGCCTGACTCGACGCGCCAGAAGATAGTGGAGCTGGCACACTCGGGCGCGCGGCCCTGTGACATCAGCCGTATTCTGCAGGTCTCCAATGGCTGCGTCTCCAAGATCCTCGGCAGGTTTGTTGGTTTTAAGTGTTTTTTTTTAACTGTTTGTAGTAGTTTGAATGCTTTGTCGTTGTTGCACTGAGTAGTTAGTCGATACATTCGGTTGGTGATCAATACAACGTCATTAAAGGTAGTATTGAAAATGCCGATCATAATTTCTGTACCCTAACGCTACTCGATGTAGAAGCCGTTAAGGCTCGTGCTGTCTTTATCACTTTATGTCAAAGTGACTGTGACAGTACGAGACTTACTGCGGTACTCAGGGACGTCACTTTATAATGATCAATCATTAACTTTAATTGACCAACATAAAGCGTTCTACACGGGCATTTTGTGGGTCAACTGTACGCGGAGGGCTCTAGATGCTCTGCGTGTGCAATATAATAATGGCTTCAGGGTGCTTTTGAGGTTGCCTCTGTTCTGCAGCGCGTCTAGTATGTTTGCTGTTGCACGAACTGACGACTTTTACGCCATTTTAAGGAAAAAAACCGCATCCTTGATAAGCAGAATGAGGGCGAGCAACAACAGCATTTTGAAAACCATAGCCAAGCAACATGATGCACTTATATTTAAACACGCTGTCCGGGTGCTCGTGCGGCAGGGGTGAATGTAAATTTTGTCTAATTATTATTAAACACTAACCCTTAGTTCATAAGGTTTTTACTAACCAGTGGACCTTTGTTGTCAAGTTAAATAAATAAATTATTATTATTATAAATTGGAACGCTGTTAGTCAAAAATATGACAGATTGAAAAAAAAATAATATTGTTGACATGTGCCAAGTTATGTGGGTCAATTAAAGATAATGATTCATTATTATTATGTGACGTCTCTGAGTGTAGCAGTTAACGACATCTTAAAATTTAGTAGCATTTGAATATTTGGCCATTAGACGCGTATAAAAACTTAAATTACATAATTTGTTGAACTTGTCGTTGTGATAACTTAATATGACTCACCATTATATTTTATAAGAGTGTTATAAAGCTATTTAATATCCCCAAACCTTCAATCAATTTTATTTTAATAGAATCATTGAAATCCCTAATATTCTTTAATAGTTTTAATCGATAATTCCAAAAATAATGTTCACCCAAAATCTTAAGCTTTCGTAATCTCTCTTCGGCAACTCGTTATAATAAGGCTTTTATATAAATTTCAAGGTCTACAGAATTCATCCCGAGCTAGTAAATTGCTTCTACACAAAGAGCATCATCTATCATAAAGACTGACACTACTGAATTACTTACTACCCATCAAATGACACTTTTCATTTAAAAATGTCTTTATAATGAGAACATATTACTTAAAGTTCTCATTTTCTCAAGGTCTGCTGTCAATTCAAAAGAAAGACCTAATTCTTTAGCAAGTCCATTCAGTAATCGTGTTACTAAGGTACAAGCACCCATAACAATTAAAACGAATACTATTACACGAATAAACGAATTAATTTACACAAAACCCATTGTGAGCCAACAAAAGTTCAAGAATCGATTATGTCTCGGGGTCGAAGTCTCGCGCCACGCGTTAGCAAATTGATGGAATTCCCATAACACCGCCCAAGGAACCGCACAATGCGCCCGACAAAGCTGTCGTGGACAAAATTAAGGAATATTTCAATGACTTAATCAATACAATAGTTGAGTTTGCATTCCCATAGTGTATTGTTTTTGTTGAATGGTTGACGTGTGCTCAGCGGGAATGCTAGGTGGGAATCGACATCGGGCATCGGGTGCCAGCGTTGGGGTGCCGGCTCTAATTTCGACGGCAATTCTATTGTTTGATTGCGATTTTATCTGGCGATCACGGAGGATTTCGGCCCTCGGAGCGAGTGCTTATTGAAATGCCGGCAGTAAAGTATTCGTGTTAATCGTAATGGAATTGTTTTCGTAATGGTTTTAAATAACTGATTTTATAAATCCCCGCAAAGCTGTAACAGATGTAGGTATTCTTGGTCGCTAGGAGAACAGTCGAACAAAGTATGACCAAATGGATTGTTAGACAGTTAGGTTTTAACATTATTAGAACAGGCAAATTGCAAACAACACGTACTTAGTTGAATTATGGAATAAAATAAGTCAATCATAATCACTAACACAATAAGGCATCAAAAATGTCTCCTAACCACCGTCATCAGGAAATTTGCCCAAAAGACTGGTGGCATTGCCACATTGGATGACAATGACCTGTGACCAAGGTAAAAACCAGCTCTGGGATCACGGGAAATGTCGACTAACCGTTTGGACATTTTCTTAAAGAGAAGATGATGTTTTCTTTTTTATAAATATTGCACATACTTATCAATAAATAAACTAATATTTTAAGGATAAATAAATATCATCACATTTAAATAACACATCAAATAGGTAGGTACTTGATTCAATGGGAACCAAAAAAGTCAGAAGTCAATCGAACAATAAAAATGTAAAGACGTCAATCAAAGAACTAGACTCATTTTAATATAGGGTGTGCCTTTCAGGGCTGTCCCACGACCGCCCCTAAATAAAAATCAAAATAAAAACATTATTTTCCAGTAATTGGCACCCCTACTGAGGGAGACGGCTTGACGCCACTTCAAGAGATCTTATAGGAAAAATAATTTTGGCCCAGCGAACCCTATGATATTGCCCTCTGGGCACATGCTATTATTTTGTAATGTTTTGCTTGTTAAGATATTGACGAAACAAGTTGTTTTTGTGGGAAAAATGTTTTGTATTGTTTGAATGTTATTTGACTGCAGATTTTCCTGAAAATATTTCTTTTTGCCTCTATTGGATGTGCTTGTTTCGTGTTTATAGGAGAACATTTAACTCTTAACTTATAAACATTGCTTGGAGTTGATTCACGTCTGCTTATCCATACATTTTAGACGTTTTAAACGTTTATAGGTAAGGGGTTATTTTGTCTCTCAACCTACAAAACATACATATGTTAAGATCTAGTTAAACTACAGCTTTCAGCTTTCTTTTGATCGAGCTTTCAAACGATCTCATGTCTTCTTCCTCACTATCCCTTCTCAATTTTCCTTGACGTGCATCCTTTCAATATAATCGAAGAATAAAATTGCCATTACCCATTTCCGACTCTTGCTTGGCAACGGCTGCAAGTGCCTCTATCGTTCTCACACGCCCCTGGACATTCTTATCGTGCCAATTACTAAAGTAAAAGGGTTGAAAAGTGTTCCTTAGGGCTCACACAGAAGGGCAAACGTGGCAGGACTCCTAATTAAGGAGAGGTCCCGCTGTTAACTCGTATTTGATAGCAATTCTTTGGGGAAACTTTTATTCAAGATGTATTCTTCACGGGATATCATTTCAGAATCGAGATTTTTCATGATAAGTATTTTTTTACTATGTTACCAAAAGTTTTCGATCAAGATTGTGGGACGAAAGGGTTGATTCTGTAATTCTGTATAGTCTAGGTTGGTTATTGGTTCGATATATTGTTTGCAATAAAAATAACATTTTATCGAGCACCCCGTGACATAGTCTCAATAGGGCGTACGTAACTCGGTTACTTTTAAATAACCACTTCAAAAACAATCTCTGATAAGTGCTCATTGCCCCGAGCCTATCTACATCCAATCTTCGACCCCCTAAAGTCACGGGCCACGTCACTATTTACACTTGCGCGTCCATCGAATTGTGACAACTGGTTGAATTGTCCGTATCGCTCTGAGGAACGAGCGATGGAGTTGAAACAATGAATTAACGTTGGTCGAGTGGTCGCGGCATTGTGGGCCGAACAGTACAATTTGCGATCAATTTATTATTGTTTGATGCTATAATTGTTCGGTTTGGCGACAATTTGTTTGCAATTTCTGTTGCGTTTGTGGCCAGCAATTTTGTTGCTTGATCAAAGTTTTGGTTTTCGTTATATTTTATTATTTTGGTAGTGACCAAATATGTAATGAAATGTTGGACAGAGATTTGTACGTCATATTTATTTAAAGTTAAATTTATGCCAATGTCAATATGGACTGGCTTCGTAACCAATTTGCAATCCTGCAATAAGTAGGTACATTGTAGTTGTCGTGGCTTTTTGAAATTACTTTTCTCAAACATTTAATCGTCATAAACCATTCGACTGCTGGTCTTTCTCTGCCTCTTAAATAACTAGTCCAATTTTGACCAAAGACTTTCCCAGCTTTGTACAATTATTTCTCTTCAAAACGCCACTGTTTTACTTCCAACAAAAGTACTTACCCTCTTCTGTTTACCAAAAGCACAACACATAATCAAAGTTCATCGAACTTAAAGTTCTCAATTAAAAAGTAGTCAACAGGACCCTTCGAAAACGCCCTTTGCCAAAATCCGCCCAAGGCGAAAGCGATTACAATCCGACGATGGCCCTGTAAATGTTTATTGAGAATGCCTAAGTAAACTTTATTGATGACAATTCCGATAAAACCATGTTTGTTATTTGTTGTTATGTTACTACTACCGTATAATTATTTTGTAACGGTTTTCTTGCTTGTGTACACTTCGGCACTTCACATGGCGTATTTGTGCAAATACATATTCGCCTTTTTTGGAAAATTTTAAATCAACTTTATTTCAATACCTATAAATAGTGTTTATCCAAATAAGGCGAATATTTGTACAAATACGGCATTAAAATGTGCGTTAATTTGGGTAGATGACACCATGAAGATATAGGTATAAATGGAGCCAACACTTCGAACAAAAGCTTGAAACCAACTGTGGGCTGATGCTCTCTTTCTGAATGCATACATAAGAACGAGACAGTGATATGTGTTTTCTTTATCTTATGTATGCATTCAGAAAGAGAGCGTCTGCCCACAGTTGGCTTCACTTAGGTATTTAGAGTGTTGCCTCCACTTTTATCTATAAGCTTCTTGGATGACACCCCAAATCAATTGACATACTTCTTAGGAGCTGTCAAAACGCGATACCCGCGATATGTCATACTTATGACATGACTTGTAGGTAGACATTTGCCGACTCAATTGAATATGTAACTATTTATGAAATTCAAAGCAACAAAAAATCTAATGTTCAGTAAATTGAAAATGAATCGGGTTTTGAGGGCTAATATACAAGTGTTTTTTTTAAAGAAGTTCTATTTTGTTATTAAATTATTATTGGCATCTACCCAATTTTACATTTTTGTTGTGTGGCTAATGAAGTGTTGATACCTATTATCATGTTTATTTATTTTATATAATCTATCTATTTGTGGTGCTATTTTTAAATAGGTAGTTAGTACAATCTATTCATAGATTACTTTTATTGTAATTTGTTAAGAACTGAAATCCTAGAGTCGTCAGACCTTCGTAATTTTAACATGGCCGATATTTAAAGAATAAACAGAAGGATAAGTAGTTATGCAATTACGCATGTCCTAATTCTTGACCATTTTTCAGATATCAGGAACAAAATGTCCTACTTATGTGAAATCTGTCATGTAGCCGTGACCGTGACCGGACTAGGCACATTTTAGTTTGTCATCTATAAATGACTGACGGTCAAAAAGTTAATGGTCTGGCGATTCTGTGATTTTGGACAATATAAACACTACAACAGATTTTTTTAAAGGATTTGTACGAATATATTTTTCCCCATTCTCTTCAAATCGTATAGATACTTATAATCTCAGATTATGAAACAAAAGGCAGATAGATCGCACGGAACACTGAGAGTGAAGCCACCAAAGCAAATACAAATTCAATAGCGAATACACTCACGAGATTGTAGGTATTGGCTTTTGATTTGTATTTGCTTTGGTGGCTTCACTCTCAGTGTTCCACGCGGTCTATCTGCCTTTTGTTTCATAATCTGAGCTTATAACCATCTACGTCTATATTATTTCCAGCCAGCAAAATATTGAAGAACAAAGGTTTTTAACACTAAACTGCCGCCATGACTGTACATCTGACATCTCGATACAATATGTTAGCACAATACACATTTGAATCAAGACCCGAAATATCGACACATGTCTATTTCACAACAATACATTGCTTCAAGTAGTACATCCGATATCCAAATCCACACAACACAGGCTATTTACAACCGTATATTTTTAGAGTTAAGGTATAATTTCCTTTAGTGATTCACGAGGACAATCAAACGGAATTTGGCAACGTTTTGTATAGGTACTTGAAGTTAAGGGGATGCTAGAGATTATGCTTGTAATTGTGTTTTAATAGTATTTTAGTTGAAAGGGGATCTTCAGATAGTATATATAGTTCTGGAGATGGTAAAGAGAACTATAGGAGAATACGTATCAATTTTCTTTCTGTTTTCCTCCCTATCTACATTATCTCCCTTTTACTTTATTTAACTCTTACTATGCATCCAAGTCATCTTTACTTCTATACTTCGGTATATTTTATAGAGGTAAAATTGTGTTTTTGTAAGAAGTAATTTCTGAAAGTATTGATCCAAATACAAAAATACTTTTACTTGTAGAAAGGTACACTATTGTCGACTGTCAAAGGATATTGTTATCCTTACATAGTATAAAACAAAGTCAACTAAATGTCTGTACGCGCATTACTTCCGAATGACTGCGCCAAATTGGATAATTCTGTTCAGATTATGTGTTCGGTATTGCAAGGACAAGGTTTACAGAAATAATCATGGCGAGATCCATACATTCAATTGTAAAAAAAAAAAATGTGAGTGTTTAAAATATTTTCGAATGTGAAGAATACATTACCAGGAGTAGATTGATATACTTACCATATATTTAAACTCCCGCATAATTAAAATATTACGAAATGAAAATAACACTTTTTCGTTTCATATCGATGCCCATTTTTTGTTTATAAAACAAAGAAAGTGACAAGCGATCTTAATGGATTTATCAAATTGGCAGACAAGTGATGTGACAAGTGTGTGGATTTTTTTTTTTAATTTATGATAATATTTCCCATAAAACCATGCGCTGCGAAACGGCGACTGAGTCACTGTTTCTTTCTAAAATAATGAGCTTTTCGTTAAACTATTCACTTTTTTTTTGCGGGATTTTAAAAATATTGTAAATGCCTGAAGATACTCTTTAGGTACCCAAGAGTAATAAGAATTAGAATTTCAACTTCTCTAAACATCTTTATTTTTTTTGTACAAATCCTGCCATGATTCTTTTGGAAATTCGAAAAAAAATGCACCTGTGCATAAAGTGTGTGTGTGTGTGTAAAGAATACTTGACTTTTACGCAGCGAAGTCGCAGGCACAAGGTAGTACCAACTCAATAAAATCACATTTTCCTACATATGAATAAGTAATGATGGTCGCAATGTTGAACGAACAGACAAGAATGCTACCAATCTAGTTAAGACAAAAACTCGTTCTTGATTACAAGAGAAAACTGGCAGAGGTCCACGTAAGTGCGAAATGGTTACTTACTTCACAATTATAATGGTGGTACAATTTCTCGGACTTGGCATGTAACTTTATAAGATGGTTGAGTTACTCGCGCGGGTAAATTTTGCAGTTCTCAAACTTCTGACTTGCGTATCCATAGCCTGGTTTAAAATTACAATGGGTATTGCTTGTATTTTATTGTGGAACTTTGTGTAGTAGATCGTGTAAAATAATAAACACAATTAAATCTTAAGCAAAAAAAAAAAATGCAACGCAACATTTTGCAACGTTTAATCAAAACACAAATTGACGTTCTTTTGTTCAATATTTCGTTCTTGTCTAATATTTCAACTACATTAATAATAGGCGCGTAATTTGTTTCTAAACATAAAAATAGGAACAAAATATTACAGTTAACTAGTTTTGAATCAAGATAATAAATAAATTCAATTCATGATCATCCCTTTAAGTCGAATTAGAAAACAATTTAAATTACAACCCACTCTTCAAAAGAAAAAGGAGGAGTTTCTCAAGTTGGCGCGTATTATTTTTCAATATTTCAGCTACTGAGACCAAATACAACATTTTTACAACTCCATAAAACATAGAAAAGACATTCAGTATGTCTATTCTGTTACAATCTTCCTCGGTGAACACCCAGGAGAAGCAAACTGTCATTCATCCCAATGCTAGGGATTGACAAAGCACTACAATCGGATGACAGCTCACTCCACCTAGGTGTTCACCGAAGGAGATTGTAACAGAATAGCACTGCTTACGCGGAATTGAAAACACAAGTGGAAGTGAGAATGCAGCTATTCTGCGCGAGTCACTGTCACAATTAGGTAAAAAAATAACTTTATTCATCAGTTGTAATAAGACTTAGTTTTGTACGATAACAGGTAAGTTTTTCGTCAAAATTGAATTTGTTATTCAAACAAAATTAAGACTTATTACAAGTAAAGAAGGTTGTTCACTTCCACTTGTTTTTCTATTCCGTAATTCTGTATACACACACACACATACAACCAACGACACACCCCACCATCCAACACATCACAAAAATCCAACTACCCTTGAGCAAAAAAGAAATAGCTCATACGTCCTCTTCATCTTCCAAACTAAATTCAGCTTTGCACGCAGATATTACGAGACGGGTTCGATAAAGCCCCGGGCGATTGGAGGATCTAAGCCAAGAGTGGCCACCACCCCGGTGGTCCAGAAGATAGCTGACTACAAGAGGGAGTGCCCCTCGATCTTCGCGTGGGAGATCAGGGACCGTCTGCTGAGTGAGAACGTGTGCAATAACGACAATATACCTAGTGTGAGTATTGTTCTTTTTACTAAGGGTCTATTCAGACGTAGGTACCACGATCACACCACAACCACAACAAAAACACATAGTCCGGCACTATTTTTTATAAAAATGAATGGTTTAATTCACACTGACACACACACTTAGGGCGGGTTGTTTCAAACAGTCGGTTAACGTTACATACGGTCGGTTAAAAGTTACTATGACGGTTAAAAGTCACTGGGACACTATGGTGGCGCAACCAGTCGCCAGCCACCAACAAAATGTATGCCACTGGTTGCGCCACCATGGTGTCCCAGTGAAATATAGCCCTTAATGTAACGGGTTGTTTCAAGACATAAAAATCCGTCAGTCAAAGTTATTCGAAAAGAGATTCCATAATATTTTGATGTTGGACGTAGCTGTTTGACAACACAAAATTAAGTTGACTGGTCGGTTGTGGTAATAGTAACTTTTTGACGTACGATTTTTTGAAACACGATCACGACACGTGATTGAAAGACGTGCCAAGAGGCTCATAGACAACGACTTCCTGGTTAAGGCTAAGCTCCAAAGCCTTGAACACCGCCGCGCCGTTGCCAGCCTATCGGTCTTTTATCGGGTGCATTTCGAAGAGTGTGCTTTGGAATTGCACAACTTAATTCCCCCATCCCCATTCCATCACCGGACGAGCAGGGATACGGCGAAGCGTCACCGCTATACGGTTGAAGTTCCACGGTCTCGAACCAAGCGCTTTGCTTCCACATTTATTGTGCGAACTGTCAGACTGTGGAATTCACTGCCCGCCTCTCTATATAATCTGGGTATCTTCAAGGCATGAGTGAACCGGTTTATCCTAGGCAAGCGTGCTCCACCTTAGGCCGCATCATCACTTAAGATCAGGTGAGTTGCGGTCAAACGCAAGCCTATATAATAATATGAAAAAAAACAACCCATTTTTTCGATTTGACGATAGTTAGCGCCATTTTTGACTATTACCCGTCAGTAAAGTATAGTTGAAGGAACCCGCCGTTAGTTGGTACGACAATGCAGCTACGAAAAGCCGCAGCGTCACTATTCACACATAACCACTGCTTGACTACCTTTTGACGCTGCAATGTGGTGTGGTTATGGTACGTCTGAAACAAGGCTTAACCTTTTGACAGCTACGTCTAATAGACAAAAATGTGCCCTCGGCGCCAAGCTAAGATGCATAGGTACTCTATGGAATTACGTATAGAAGTCTGTCATGTAGTCGTAACTGTAGCGTGCTGGGCACTTATTTGTTTGTCATTTATACATGACTGTGGCTGTCAAAAGGTAAAATATATTTTTAATTATAGGCTGTTTTTTCTGGTATCCAGCTATTACCTATGGGGCTTTGAGTAAGATTTGATGGATCGTCGAATTTGACAGCACGTATGGAACAAATATTTGTATGGTCTACAGGTACAGACAGCTTCATCAACTGCTAACCCCCTTTCCGAACGAAGAAATTTCAATGCATGGGGGGTAAGCAGTTGATGACACAGTCTGTACCTAATAGTACCGGGTCTGGTTGTTAGCGTATGTGGGTTAGTATGTTTGTATATACACAAAAATACAGGAGAAATTCCAAGAAAAAATAAAAACCAAGGCTTGGTTTTTTTTACAAAAAATATGAACATTTCTCTGGAAACGAGTACCTAAACTACCATCATCGTTGTAACTAAACTAGACAACAATATTATTATAATAGGTCATAGTTTGGCCACTTGTAATATGGTAGGAAGAAGTACCTACGGATAATTCTATTTAAAACACCGTTATAGCTGTGACCCAAGTAGGTATAGGTATCTTCTATAAATCGATTCCGAAAATGTCAAAATATTATTGGCAATACGATATATCTAATTAAAATTCACAAAACATATGCTCAAGCACCCATTGTGCCGCCCATCAAAATAATCTGGACAAAGTTCGGTGACAATAATTCTCTTTTAATCCAATTTCGCAATTTTACATTTTAGGAGCATATGGTTCGGACGGACGCGGGCCCATTGTCCAAAATCTTTTCAAGATGGACCCAGTACAACATAAACGGTCCATTCTGTTATTGATGATAGCTTATAAAATTTTAGTTCGGGATGTTTGATGCCGTTTTATTAAGTTTTTGTATGGATCCATACAAATACTCCTATTATACATACAGTTCATAAATTTTTCGGTTCCATTTTGCTATTAGCTCTGTCAACTTTTATGTCAATAACAAATTGAATGCTGAATTGTATTCTGATAATATTGAGTGCTCAAAGAAATTGTAAAGAAAACCTTTTAAAGATGAACTATTAATCCCTGTGGGTCAATAATAGATAGTGACTACTGAGAGGAGTTTTCAAAATACTTATATTTAAATGTTGGTTGTTTGTTTAAATTCAGTCCACAGTTGAAGATCTATGAGATAATCCCAAAATATTTCATAATAACATAACCATGGACTAACAAGTCCAGTCATGAGTTAGTTATTCAAACATCCAACAAGTAGATAACACTGTATTCTCAAAGCACAAACTTGTTTTTCCCATAGCCTGCGCATACAATATTTCTATCTAGGCCATGGCAAAGCAAATAAAAATAAAACTCAACCAAGTTGCAATTACAACAACATCATAAAATCCATGTAAAGTAACGAGACACGCCAACATTCTACCCCACAATTAATGAGAGGAGTAAAAAACCACGATTCTCTGCAAAAATATCACGTACAAGATATAAAATAAAGCCTTTGCTGAAGTGACACGGCTGGTAATCGAACCAGACGGATCCAACATCTGCCCGGCCAATCATGGCAAAAAATAACAGAGTGAAAAGTTTGTAATTTTTAGGGATGGGTGGTTGTACAGTATAGTTACTATTAGCAAGATAAAACTTTTTTTTTTTAATAATGCAATTTTTGAATGGTTTTTATACTTAAAGAACAAATTATTTTGGAGGTTTAAAGAAAATAACGGCTTTTTTATGCTATCGGGATTTTAAATAGAAAGTGAAAGTTCAATAACATTGATAGCTTCGACCATCTAACTTCTAAGAACAACTAAATTCCAAGGAACCATCAAGACATAAATTAAAATTATTACTTGGGTCCTTCTTTTCTACACCTCGAACCAATTTTTCTATTAATAATGTCAGATACAATCCAAAAATATAATGTTTTGTGATCACGATACGTAACACAAAGTAAACACTTGGTGTCACAATGGAAAAGGAAAAAAAGTTTTTGTAGCCCTTGAGTGTAGAGAATCGAAAATGTTGGTTTTGTGGATATGTTACATTACCTAGAGGGGATTTGTCAACGTTCTGACATAAAAGGTGACGCAAAATTAACTTTTTACAAAGAAAAACTTAACATTGTTTGACCCATTTTATTTTAAACTTCTAACCATCTCAGTTAAATAAAAGCTGCTTCTTTAGTCTTCTTACTGTAGTGAAACCAGTTACAAAACATTCCAATAGGAATTCAGTATAGTTAAATAGTTATAACCTTGTTGTCTGTAAACTTAAGAAATTACACTGCGAATCCTATTTCATGCTAGTTCGCTACATAAAGCAGTACCTTTAACTAATCATAAAAATACCTACATTATCCACCCCACGTAACAAGAGGACACAAAATCGAAATACCGAAAACCCCTAGAAGATTCGGCGCCAAAGGGGCTATTTTTATGACTGTCGTACCTACGCACTCGGCCCACTGGGCAAATAGGTGAAAGGGACAAGCCGATAGGCCCACATACGTGTTAGAGTGGGACAGATATATGTCGTGCGTTCCGCTGCCTAGTCATAACGGTCGAATGGGCGTGATGTTTCTTACCAACTAAAAGCGGACAAAAATACGTGGAACAATCGATTACGGCTCGGCGGCAGAACGGTGTAAGTGTAAAAGTGTCAGAGAGGCTTACGTGATGTCGGCACCGCTCACTGTGAATGTTCTTAGTTGAATATAGAGGGTATGCAAATCAGGCACTGTTTTGCGATGCTGTTAAGCTTAAGTGAATTCATCCTATGGTTATTAGTTATCAATATTTTTAACATACTTAATTCTTAGAATTATTTTTCCATTATAAGACAAGCCTGTCTATTAAATAAAAATTTGCAGAAAGAAAGAATAAGAAATTAACAAAACTTATACTCCAAACTTTACTTTTCATAAAACATGAACACAATAACACAAAGCCATACATATTTGTCACAAAGGAAAATTACTGAATTGCTGAAAACAATTTTCTTTTAAAAAAACCACCGCACACCTACTTACGCCGCTTTTCTCCCAGGGTGCCATACAATAATTCCACGTTTACGCGTGAATGCACAGAATATTCGATATCTCTTTCACACTTGTGGTTACGCTGTAGAGATCTGCAGCGAGTTGTATCGCTGCCCTTGTCTCGCGGATTAACGTCAACTGCTTATGATGGCATAGGAATTGACGGTTTTAAGTCCATTGATATTTATGGTGATGTAAGGGAATTTTATACTGGGGTAAGGAATTATGTATTTTAAATACTGTACATGAAAAGTGGTGAAGATTATGAGGTATGTAATTTATTCTTCATAATCCAGCCAAAATGTCGCATAAGAGATAAAAAACCAAAATAAATAAATATACCTAACATGAAAGTTTAATATGAATAATTAAGCGCCACCAAGGACCAAATTAGTTTTACTCAGTAAAAATTTATCCTATAAAAAAAATGTGGTGCAAAGATAATTTCCGAAGAATCGAAATTGAAAATAGAAAACAATGGCGCCAACCGCTATACACAAAAGCGGCAAACATCGCCAATCAACAGTTGCGCCCAAGGACCGTTAAATACGATTTGGAGACATCTAATTTAAATTTAGAATTCATGAGTTCGATCGAGCGAGCCGCGCCGAGGTGGCTGATTCTGTCGATTTGGTGAAACTGGATCGAATGTTGCGAGACTGATTTTTTTAAAGATGATATAAGTAATTTAAATAATACCTAGTTGTAAATGCTATCAAAATCATACATGTGAAATGTCATTTGCTAAAATCTCGGAATTTTCTGCTACCTCGTTACAAACTCTCAAAGTTACAAAAAATCAGAACTTCAAACTGAAATAAAGCAAAAAGGCCGATATTTAGAAATTAAAGTTAATATAAACACAATTTATGTCTCGTTAGCTTGAAAATAATTTATAAACGACTAAACTTGTAGCTGTCAGAATTAGTCCGGGAACTTGACACCGCCGAAACGCTACTGTGAGGCATTTCGGAGGCTTCGTACGTATTATGTGGCGTATGAACGTTCTCGTTTTCGTTAACACGCAATACTCTTGTAATTGGAGACACCTTTTAGTTCAGTTTTGGGTAAAGTGATGAGGACGAAGCTTTTCTCTTTTTTCGACAGTACCTACCTACCTAGTACCTAACTATTATGCGTAAGAGTAGCATGCAGTAGCAGGTTTAAGAAAGTATTTGTCAATATTAATTGTAACTGCAACCAAAGATTTACTCGAGAAACCGCTCTAAGTGGCAAAGCTGTGAGAAAATCCACCCAGCAAGATAATCCCGAACACAGGGATAGACTCGCTTCGGATCTTTGTTACTGCGGCTAACCTGATAAGCAAGCAATTTATAACTTAACCACTGCAAATGACATCATCAACCTCGAAAATTATGCTTTGAAGAGATACTGCAATTATTTTCGATTACAATACGGTATTTAAAACAGGGACAGTGCTCCCCACATCCCTTTGTCACAGACTGTTACTCTCACTCACATCACGTTATGTGACATATTCGGTACTTTAACTGGCATCCCTCTGGGAACAATCTTTGGTCCTTTGATAACTATTGAAATAGTTTCATGTTCCTTTATCTGTACTGATGGTCGACGATCTGTCTAATTGGTTCTATAGACAGGGCATATACCTTTCAAGAAGTTACTTTCAAAATGTGAATCTAGAAAGTCATCAAACAGCATCGAGTAAAGAACTAGCAAAGTGAGTTACACATTATAAACTCTAATATCATTAAAAGTTGAAGCATGCATTGCAAAAACTATCAACATGTTCAACAACAAAAACCCACTTCAATCCAAATCACCGACAACAACTTAACATCCATAATGAACTGAGACAGACCGCCCCAATCTGTGCGCCCTAAGAGAATTGCAAAAAACACCCTACGACCGCACCCTACAATCGCTTTTCACCGGGGAATCGAACCCGGGTCTCCGCGGGTTAACCGTGTACGTTAAAATGTTTATAGATAATACTAATAGTAATTCTAGGGGATGAAGGCCCCTTCCTGTATGAGTATTTGTATTCATAGTAATGGTTTTTGTGAAGATACCTTTGGTATCGGAGAGATGGTGAATGGTCATGGAAAAGTGGATAAATTAATGGTACAGGGATTTCCATTCAATGAGGATGTTTCTTTTGTACGTCTTTTTGGGGCAGATCGTTTAGGTGATTAAGTTCCTACTGCTTGGTGTATTTGTAGTTTTGGTTTGCGAATTTACGTCAATAAGATTCTAAGGGACGTATTTTAGAAAGACACTCAATCATTAATCTCGATTGGAACTAGGCTTTAGACTACGCAGTTTAAAATAGGTATCGAATCTGTTCGGTTTAAAACGATTTTATCAAAATCAAGGGCCTGTAACGACATTGTTTGTTTTTGTTGTAAAATAGGTGGAAATAGATGCGGCATTCAATTTAAAAGGTATTCTAAAGTCGATAAAACTATTCAATGATTAAACAAAAATCATCTTCAAATCACAAAATCAGATCAAAAACGAAACCAATCCACTTCATATCGTTGATCGATCGCAACGCCCAACAAATTCGATTAACCGCGTAAATGTTCGATTTTCTAACATTTTTTTTTTGTCATGGACCACCAACGCCGGGAGATCTTAGCACTATCGGTCGCTGCATGATCTATTGCCATGTTCGTGGTCAGGGTAATGAGGTGCACCGAGGCATCTCAACTAAGGGCTGCCAAGGAGGTTTTATCTAACTAGATGTCTATTACTTGTTTTTTTTTTTGAGAAAAAAGTTTATGTTGGTTCTATTGTGCCTGACTTATCGGAGACAGAAAAGCCTTATTGTTTTTTTTATAAAATAATGACTATGTTATGCCATAGGAAATAGTGCAATTCTCACATCATATTTAGTAATAGCATTTGATTTAATTATTTGTACTGGATTCAGGAAAGAACTAATACGCCTTAAAACCACCTTTGCACCTTTGTAAATGAAGTTTAAATAAATAAATCTCATAAATACTACCTTGAGTTTCCCAAAAATGAAATAATATTGGGTAGAAATAAGTTAGATTTTTCTAGTTTAAACCTACTAAGAAATAACAACCCTCATCCTTACGTCCAACGTCCAGTCTCATAAACCGACATGACACTACAAATGATGAACGATTCTCACGTGGAATAAAATAATACCACATTTTAATGTTGGCGGCCCTGCCCGTGACACCTGTCAACTGTCATAGTGACGGCAGATCGCCCGCGTTCAGAAACGATCGCTAGACACTATCGCTCGTCGCGAAACTTGATATAATATGCTCGCTTTTAATTAGATGTTACGAGAGATGTTTATCTTAGTAATTATGCTTCAGACTTGTTCGTTCCGTTATTTATTTTTAGAGGTGTATTTCTTAATTCTTTGCTTTAGATTATATGTGATTTTTGCTGCATAGTTGAAACTTTTTATATTACTAAACAGAAAATTGTATGAATGTGTAGCCTCTTCATAGTCTGTCTTTATGCAAAGCATTAATAATGCATAGAATTGCTTACATCATTCTTTATGTGCACCACTATCTACCTTAAAAAACAATCCCACAGATATTTCTAAAAAAAAAATTCATTCGGTAAACAAAAACAGTATTCCTTGCATCTCTTAATTTCTAGTAACAAATATATACAACCGATATTTCAACATAACAATGCGCCTACGCGGGGTGTTGTCGGCGCACGCGCAGAGCCGC
The DNA here is from genome assembly GCA_947361185.1 of Charanyca ferruginea. Classification (NCBI taxonomy): domain Eukaryota; kingdom Metazoa; phylum Arthropoda; class Insecta; order Lepidoptera; family Noctuidae; genus Charanyca; species Charanyca ferruginea. Next base: position 14,712,960 of record OX376065.1, on the reverse strand, counting down.
GCCTGTCACGAAGTTGAGCGCTGTCAGACGTATCGGGTTTCAGGCCACGCTATGTACGGGACAGTGCCGTGTTTATGGGCTTGCCAACAATTTATACATGTCGGAAATTAAGTGGATCAGTTTTTTATTTATTATAAAGTTTTAAAATTGTTGCATTTTTTTTAAGGTGGTAGCTAGGTATATCGATCATGTGAAACATTTTATATTTTACACACATTTAATTTCGTGGCTAAGTTACAAGCCGTACAGATCGATCGGTCAAAGATTAAGCTACGCTAGCCGCGGTCGGTCTGTGGATGGGTGACCATCCCTTTCATACCGAATTCCCTCCGTGCCTTGGAAAGCACGTAAAGCCGTTGGTCCCGGCTGTCATTTGTAGATCATTGGCAGTTCTACTTTTCTGTTTTGATCGTGTTACCCAGTAACTGGGTTATTGAGGTCCGATAGGCAGTCAATCCATGTAAAACACTGACCTTCAGCTGCATCCGGTTAGACTGGAAGCCGACACCAATATAGTTGGGAACAGGCTAGGCAGATGATGATTTAATTTAATTATCACACAAAGCCTAAAATTATCAATTCACAACTTATTCTAAAACGTGAGTTAACGTAATACAGCGTTATAATTAATTTTACACATAATTAACAACATGAACCCTGAAAGTATTTATCAGTGACTAAAAACATTTTACCATCCACAGTGTAAAAGCTGTGCATATTTAAAAAAATCTCGTTTTAACCCCTGTATACACGGCCAGCACACATTGCCGCTCGTCTACAAACTGCCGAAAGTTTTAGACCCTTTACACACATCGCTGGTCACTAATTCGGCTCGCTCGACTCGAAAAGGGCGTAAGTTATCAACACGTAAAAATAAAATTATTAATGCTGAGACAGGGCAAGATTGACACTGATTTATTTAGTTTTATCGGGTTAGCTATAAAAGCTGTAGGTAACTAAAATTTATCTCTTTTTTTTAGGATTTTTTTGAATTGAATTATTCACTTAAAAACGTATTTAGGTGAATAGTTGTAGTTAGTACCTACAAAAAAAAAACACTAGAGACCTACTTAGATAAACAGTTAAGGAATTATGTAATCCATAGCAAAGAAAAACTAGATCGGTTTATTTTTTTCCTGAAGCTAAAGACCAAAGTTTTGAGGCATTACTGAAAATGTTATATCAAAAATAAAAAAAGGGAATTTAATTTCCCATCAAATGGGCTATCAAAATAGCTAATTAGCGAAACAAATATAACAAATAGATACCACGAAAAAAAAACACAACAGCTGCATCCATCGTAGCGTAATAATGTGAAAGAACGCACGATTAGGACGCCGATTCCTCAAATAATGACAACTGAACAAATAATCTATTTAAAAATAGAACTAACCGAATTCTGGTTAGACACGTGCTGTTTTTTAAGCTTTTTTTTTTGTTATCTTCGAAAAAAAAAATGTAAAGACTGTATGATGTTCATGATTTCGTAAATGTGTCATTTGAATCAAAAGTGTGTTTTATGTTTTTTGTATAAGATCTTACTAAAGATTATTTATTAATCATGTAGTATCTAATCATTGTTTTATTTAAAGATAAGTCTCCATTTTTTTTAATAAACAGACAAATTTAAAAAAATAATTGATAACTTCTTAAATATTTATTTATTTACTTCGATGATATTTTCCTCTTCCTTATTCAGAAAATATCATTAGCTTTAGTTCCTGGGTTTGAAAAGTCTTTTTATTATATTTGCAACTCATAACTCATAAAAAAATGTATGAAAAAATATCGTTGTGAATTAGTTATTTTTAGAATGTCGTTTACATTCTGTGTAAAAAGCTTTTGAGATTTTTTTATTTTTATTGTTTAGTCATATCCGTTTATCGAAATCTATTATATTCAATTTTTATATAGGCGTCAGCTCCTAGCCACTTCAAACAAAATATTCACGTGGAAGAATAAATGGAAAAAATAAATCCTTTTAAATTCTAACAGGAATGTGCGCTCTTTAATCTTCCCGTGTACCCATCTGATTGGCCGTACGCCTGTCACGAACAGAATTCGCGTTTAAATGCACCACTTCTATTGGTTGGTTAGCTCGGTGCTCGAAATTTAAAATGTTTTAGCTTTAACCACTTTTTTATGCTAGCTTATTGGTGCATTTGAATTTAGTAAGTAGTGGTTTCTAATCAGTCACATGAGTGTGGGAACAATTTCTAACTTGACCTTTAAAGTATTCAAAACAAGTTCCAATTCGTTATTCCTTATTAGTTTATTAGTGATTCTGAACGAATTACGATATCAACATTATTAATTCATAATAAAAAAAACAATGTTTTTATATACCACTGATTTCTAAGTTTAATTCGGTAAGTACCTACATCAATTCTACGGTCCAAAATCCCAGTCGCCAGACAGAGGTTATTGTAGAAGGGCTGAAAGATTGTAAATAAATAGAGGAATATGCAATTGACAACATTTCATATTTTTAACCAACTTGTAATATTACGTTATATAAAAGTAAATACAAATTTAGGGCACCCGTATTTTTCCGTTTTTCATAATTATGTACTTTTCATTCATAATTTTAACTTTGAAATTAAGTGTATTCTAAAAACACGTAAGCGCCAAATGACGTCATACTTACGGTGGAATAGTGTTTTATCCTTTGGTTTACTGTGACCCGTCAAAAAACTATCATCATTATTATTAGACTTCATTTATATGACATTGACGTGTGTCTTATTTGACGTTAATGTTTTCATATAAACCATTGAAATGCTTATGCAAAGGTAAACTACCTCATTCCACCGTATATGTGACGTCATCACATGCTTTTTGGTTTTAAAGAAATGGTATTTTTGTATTAAGGTCGTGTCAGTTTTGAAATGTTGTCAATTAAGTCGTACCACTGAACGTGGAGTGAGTAAGGTATCTCCTTTTTGTACCTGATACCGTACCTGAAAAAGTACCAGGTTCATCGAAACTAGCATGTATCTTCTTTACTTAAAATTGTTCGTCATTCTGTTTTCAAAATTTTAGCCATGCTAAAATGATACGACATTTTTCAGCTAGAGCATTAAAATCCGAGGGTCACCAAGCCTACGGATTCTCAACCCACTATTTATCTCCTAAATCAAAAAGCAGTGAGTTCTCTAAAGTATCATTTAGTTCCAAATGAGTAAGTACTCTAAAATTAGAGACTGGCATAGCATCCCATCTTCACGCGTCATGTTCGTGAACACGGGCAACTAATTTCAACATTTCTGATTAACTGACTGACTCCCTGACAATTCGAAAGTGCCTGACTTCGACTTAGGCTTAAATAAGTTTCACTAAGTCTAAGTTTAGTACTTATAACCTAAAGAACATTTCAGACATTTGCCCTATTAAGTTTAGACAAAATATCCTTTAGTTGCGAAACAAAAGCTGTAACCCTCTCCAATATGGCCATATTGTGAATGGAAACTATGCTCAATGTATATACAGTTATCTATAACGTTGGATAGACGCATTATCTTCCATTAGCGGTACAGGGGATTAAATCAGACGTGTATCAGCCAGAGCTCGGTTGATTTAGTATTTATATTTTGTAATAGTTCAGTTTTAAAGTGGGTTTTTATAAGTCAAGTTGTATTATGCTGATGTTTAGAGGGTTATTTATAGTGTCTTATTAGATTTACTTATGTGGAAAGAGGAATTTTTTTTGCGCTTTTTCTTAATTTTGCTATCCGCCATTACAGACACATTTTTTTCTTTAAAAGTTATTCTAAGATCGGCACTTTATCCTTCATGTAATCAAAATGTAAACTCCTAAAATATGCTACAAAATATCTTAACATTTCTACATCGACCGACCAACCTACTTACTTACCTACCTATCTACTCTTCTCTTCACAAAGCCATTCATCTTTCCATTCCAAATTTCGATTACGAACAAAATACCTAGCTGGGAAGAACAGCCGTACATTGTAATCGCGTCGACCGATTTCCCGGCCGTACGAAAAATACATTTCCCCGTTGCCAATGGCAACAAGAAAACAGATATTATACTCGGGGACGCCCCAACCGAAAACATAACTAGAAATAGTAGGTACAAGTACCTACAACACTGTGCTAAAATGGGCATATATAGAATTTTATACTTGTGTGAGTTAGGTTTTTACGCATGCGTAGTTTTCGGTGAAAGTAGATAGATATTGGGGTTTTTAGGGCCCGCGGGGTTGGAGTGCGGTCAGGGGGGACGGGATGCCCTAATCTGTGTCCCTTTGAGGCTCCCGATTGGAATTTAGTAATCATATTAGATTTTAAATTACACGTGGTGGAAAGTTAAAAGGGTGGGGTTCGAGGCGCAATTTATTTCCTATTAGATAGTTGTTTGGGTGATGGGGTTGTGTACCACGTTATGTATAACAGATTATTATTAATCTGATGTAGTAGGTATGGATTTGTTTTTCTAAAAGGCTGACTTGCACCAATAATTATTTTTTGCGTACATTTACATTTACACACGTGTAAAACATCATTCGGTTTTTGTCAACTTCACACTATAGACAGAAATCTCACAGAAAATCTCATAGACTAGGTAAGCACCTAGTCTCTTCGAACGTTTCTTTTTTTTAAAATGACCCTTATGCTGCAATAAATGTGCCTACCTACTAGGCCTAACCAGGCCAGCAGGGCAGGGCAGGGTTTATTGCAGCATAAGTGTCATTTTAAATATCCTCAAAGGTGCAGGTGTAGGGACACTTTGGGCACTGTAATAAGTAGGCCATTGTCTGGTCAGGAGCGCCGCACTCACACTAAGTATCGGTGGGATCTATAATCTCCTATTTTGCGAGGTTGTGTTTGCAGTGGCAGAACACAACGTACAGACAGAAGTAGAACGATTTTTAAACTAGTTATTTTTGGTTCAATTGGGACTAATGACCAAACAAATATAAAATACACAAACACTACTCAATTTTAAGATGCCCGTAAGTGCCATGCTGTCTCTATCACATTTTGTCAAAGTGACTGTGCCAGTACGAGTGAAGTTAGGAGATATATTCTTATTTTAAAAATGTTTTAAGTTTATTTTGTTTTTCTTTAAGTAAGAAGCTTTTGTTCTACATAGTAGCAAAAAAACTCTACAAGTGCGAGTCGGACTCGCCCACCGAGGGTTCCGTACATATTAGTAGGTGCATATCCTTACTTATAAACTAATCCATATCTACTATTCATACTTTCATCTACTTAATATTATAAATGCGTTTTTTGCTACATAAACGGCCGTATCTTTTTTTCACGTTAACATAGAGGGTTGATTTTACAGCATCAAGGGACCGTAGACTTGAGTATATGGTTTTAATTTTAACTCAATACCTCCACGCATTCCCGAGATAAAGGGTCTTGATAGACAGACAGACGGACAACAAAGTGATCCTATAAGGGTTCCGTTTTTTCCTTTTGAGGTACGGAACCCTAAAAATGAATTTGTATTTGAAGAGTGTACAAAACAAACACCTTAATTATTTCTTTGAAAGCCTCATGTGATACCTTCATCTAGACACATACCTCTTAACCAAAATCCGACAATAAACCTTAAAACATACAGAATAAATAACAAAGTTACAATTTCACACAATCTCAACTTCCTTACGTCAAATAAACTTATTCTACGTTGAAAATTCTCTACGTCACATACAAGTAATTCAACTTTGTATATGTGTGATAAACTCTGTGTATGTGTGATGAACTCTATTTTGTATATGTATAGAGTAATAACATTGTCAATAAAGAACAAGGTACGTAGGTAACTTTAAGTTTTTATTATGTACTAGCTTTTGCCCGCGACTTCGTCCGCGTGAATATTGGTTTTCGCGGATGCAGCAAAAGTAGCCTATGTCCTTTCTCAGTCGGTTCAACAGTTTCGTCGTAAAAACGTTACAGACAGAATGAGTTACTTTCGCATTTATAATGTTAGTATGTATGGATTTCACAAGTTTAGTTAAGTATTAATTTATAATGTTAGTATGGATTTCACAAGTTTAGTTAAGTATTAATTTATAATGTTAGTATGGATTTCACAAGTTTAGTTAAGTATTAATTTATTTTTTATTTATTTATTTATCCATCTTACAACTATCATCACATGAGCTTAGCCTAATGCGATAGTGTACTTATCTAAGTGCTAACCAACGAATGTAAACATGACTGTGTACCTATTCAACAACTAAATAGATTAACATTTCTGCTAACTTATTACAAACAATGCATTCCTTGTGAATTCACTCAGAGAACAACAGAATAGGTCCGAGTCACTAGTATGAGGTTGAGAGTGACACGCGTCAGTGGCGCCTCCCTTAAAACAGTACTTATAGCAGCTTATGGTCGAAATAGATGCAGAAAGTAATGTAATTATATGTTATTACTATCTTTTGACTGCGACGTCGCCCGTTTGAGAGAAGGTGTACCATAAAACATAGTCTATGTCACTCAGCAATAAAGTAGCTTTCTATTAGCGAATATTTTTTTTTGTAATTGGGTCAAGTTCTAGAGATTATCTCTTACAAACAAACCAACTTTACCTCTTTGTAATATTATTATAGTATAGTATTTAGTTCAGTCAAGTTCAGTCTATTGCTACATCGTAGCAGTTTACGATGCAACCTGATTCTGAAACCAAATATATTTCACAAGAGTAGCTGACTGCTACGCCGTAGTCGACTCGTTCGTCGTTTTAGCGTAACAATAGCAGTCATTGTCCTTACCTTAATACCATACGTAGGAAACTGAACACAAAACCATTTATAATTTTTCATTCAAGTCAAAGTCAAATCATTTAATTCAATTAGACCATCAAAAGGCACTTTTGTACTTCATTTGAACAGTATGTTCGTGAATACGGTAACTATTTAACGATCTTTGTTTCCGTTTTTTAAATGAAGATTGCTAGAAAATTTAAGTAGGTCAATGACCGCTATAGCTAAGTTAAAATGATTTTTCTATCCTCATACTACAGCGTAGCAGTAAAATATTATTTGTCTTTAGAATCGTTTTACATCGTTAACCGCTACGGTGTAGCAGTAGACTGCGCTTGTCTACGATGTAAACTGATTCTAAAGGATTTTTTATAATTTTTTCCAAATGTCAACAAGTTCAGTATACTGCTACGGCGTATCATTTAACAATTAAATCTGATTCCAAAGGCTATTCTACACTAATGTTATTAAGACGCAAGATTTGTATTTTTGTATGTTTTTATCGAATAAACTCAAAAACTACAAGTCCGATTTAAAAAATTCTTTCACCATTAGAGTACCACATTATCCTTTAGTAACATGGGCTATATTTATTCATTGAAAAATTTAGGGATTCTTGAGAAAATTCACGCGGTTGAAGTCGCGGGCAAAGTGCTAGTGTGAAATATATTTGTCTTTAGAATCACTTTACATCGTAAACTGCTACGCTGTAGCAGTAGACAGCACGTGTCTGAGATGCAAAGTGATCCGAAAGACTTGTCACAAGTTCAGTTTACTGCTACGCCGTAGCATTTTACAATGAAAACTGATTCTAAAGGCTATTTTCAGTTTATTATTTTATATTTTACCAGGCTACGCCGTAGCACTCCTCGATAAAAATTAATCCCAAAGGCTATTTTAAGAAATGGTTTATTCCGTTACTACACGGGAATAAACCATTTCAAAAAGCCCTGTCAGACGTAAATTGGCATTCGTGTTCGGATTTATTTACTTCTAATCACGAGTGAAATATCAAATGAATTAACCGCACATGCTTAGCACATGTAACGGTTAATAGGCTTGCAATTTATCTTTCTTACTAATCTCTTGCACAGATCAATGTGTAAACAAGTCCCACGGTCTAAACGGTAAGGTGTATGATGTGAAATGTCAGATGTAGATATTGGTGAAATGTTTTTAAGCCTTCTTCTGCTTCAGTTGATGATTTTAATCAACATTATTTTCTTTCTTAATGTCAAATGTCAAGTGTAGAACTGGAAGCCAATAGTAAGAAAGTAGTAAAGATAGAAAGAAGGAGGGAAAGAAAAAAATAATGAAAGAAGGAGAGAATTAAAGAAAGAAAGAAAGATGGGAAGACACAAATAAAGAAAGATAGATGGAGTCTGGTGTCAGGCATATATCCTGGCAAGCATAAAACCATTTATTCATATAAAGTAGAAATAGAGTTTTTTTTTGCTCTGATAGTCACCAATGACCTGATCTTTTTATTTCTCTCTTCCCTCATAGAATATTTGTAAATTACATCTAGGTGCTTGACACCACATCTGATGATTAACACCAAAAAAAGTAGGTAGCAAAACACAGTACTAATCTTACTCTCCTCACAGGTTTCCTCAATTAACCGGGTGCTCCGGAATCTAGCCAGTCAAAAGGAGCAAGCGGCGTCTGCGCAGAACGACAGCGTGTATGAGAAGCTAAGGATATTTAACGGACAGGCGGCGACGGGGTGGTGGTATCCTGGTTTACCAGCTGCGCCTGCTGCCCCCGCGATACCTGCGCCATTGCCTCCGCAGCTGAATAGGACTACTGCTGAAGAACATAAAAGAGGTTAGAATTTGTTACGATTTAGCTATGTAAAGGAATGTTGCTGTCATAATGAAGGGGACAGGCCAGTTAACTGAAGGCTAAAGAATGATCAGCGTCAAATTTAGAGATTTTCGAGTTCATCTTTGACAACCGTTTCAAATTTGACTTTGTCTCTCTGATTTATAAAGTGGGCCAGATCTATACCTGGCCCACTTTAAATATAAACAGCTATATAAGGTAGGTACTTCATTTTATGACATTATTAATCATACCCTAGTGTGGTCCTGATAAAATATTGTAACACCATTTCGATAACAAACTTTTTCGATTACTAAATCGCATTTAAAAACGCTCAGCTTCTGTTAACTCGATTGGATTATTCGTACAGGCTACAATAGTCATTCAAACGATATTGAACTATTCGAAAATCTACACTAGAGCCTTCAAAACACCAAACGCGAGTTCGAAATATGAATAACGCTTTCAATTCCACAAACGTTTCATAGCTCTGCTCTAGTCGAGTGGAACATATATCGACCGCCACTTCTATCTATCGATATATCGATATGACATGAGTCGTGACGTTTCACGACACTGCTAGATGTTCTTTTCCTATTTCGCTTTGACGCCGTGTCGCGACTCATGCCTTTAGGGACGACATGGATGTGTAGGGCTGATACGAGTTAAGACGTGGTTCAGGGAAGATTAGATCAAGGAAATTGGTAAAGCACAAAGTACAATGTTCAAACACGAACTTGAAAAGGAAGGTTTGTTCATTGCAAATAGGTGATTCAAATAGTCATCAGCTAAAATGTTTTAATTACATTTTAAAACTAAATGTCAAAAAGAAATTAGAATAATTTATTCTTACATTTAAAACGCTATCAACTGATGGGACATTCAAACACTTCACTGTAATCCGATTACCTTATATTGCAATTTGCAATAATTAAAACTTCACTTTGGATTAAAACTATCGGACAGCAGGCTAATCCACTTTTTGTGTCAAGTCCATTAAAAAAAACTGTAGACGATATTAACTAAAACATTTATTCACCACTAACATACAAATATCCTTACAGACCCAATGTGATATTGTAGCACACTTAAATTTTTAATAGTTGCTCATTGTTTATACCATAGTAAACTCTTTAAAGGCTTTCAAATTCACCCAAAGCGCAACCGTGAGTCCTTTATTAGTGTTATATAGGTACTTGTACCTCACTGAATTTTATTGAAACCCTAATGAAACTACATATTCACAATTATTCATAAGCTACCTTTGATAGTATTGAAAGACTTCAGTATTTTTAATTTATTACACCACATCATAGGAAAAAGGCATCGTCATTAATCAACTAAGGTCCCAAAATACCATTATTGAACCAAGAAAAGAATTAATAGGTACGTTTAATATTTTTATAAGACGCTATTCTATTATCGAAACCGAGCAATATTTACAGGGTGGTAATTTTTTTATGTTGTTTCATATTTCGCGGGACAGCCCTACAACCCCCTTTTCTTGGGAGGGTGGGGGCGGTACGTTGTTACCGAGTTTCTTCCCAAACACCTCGCCACTGGGTTGTTGCGGCCCGCCAGATTATATGCCTCTTTTTTGTTTTATTTGTACTTATGTATTCTGTGTACTATGTATGCGAGTGTGAATGTATTAGTGTAATCTCGTTTGTGGTTGCGAGTTGTATGCTGGCTCATGTTACTTTTCTGATGGTAGTATGCCGGGGGCTTGTTATTTTTGTTGGTAGAGCCTTGTGTCTATGGTTTTTGGGGTTATTTTCGAAAGTTGGCTCAATATGGCTAATATGTAACTTTCAGATTTAGTTAATGATTTTAGCGAACACACTGTTCTAAGTATGTTCGCTGATCGGTGGGAATCCCCGATAATTAAGAGATGGTTGCAGCATCACGCTGAATTTAAATTGTATTCTATCTACAGACGGGAGCACATAAAGCCATTTCAAACTGTCATTTTTTTTCAATTGAATATGAACCTTATTCTTTTGTTATACAGTTGAAAATCTATACTACTTATGTGCCTACTGACATTTTATATTGAGTAAATTGTTACTAGTACTATAGACTTTGTCTGACAGTACAACAAGAAAATCATCTATAAAACTTTATCCAAAAAGTTGCTAACATTTTATTAAATACGAAATTACTCACATAACGACCACATAATTAGTTTGAAAAAATATCAACTTCTTATATCAAAAACCAACTAACAAATCCTACAAGTTCCAACCCACTCATTCTTCCCTAATTCTCGTATAAAACTACAACTACCCTCAAACTGTGTTCATTCATGTCGTGCGGCGGATGCTAATAAACCCACTCAAGTGAGAGGTCTCCTTTCAAAAATGACCTCAAGATCACAGGTCAGCTGTGAGGATTAACCCCTTGACTCCACACACTCCTTCAGAAGTGATGCTTCGTGCTCTGAACCTTAGGAAAGTGGAGAGGAATCAGAAGTTCCACTTTGAACACACTGATTTTGATAATTGGAATGTGAATGATGCGAAAATATATTGTGGCAATGTACAGACAGCGTCATCAACTGCTTACCCCCCACTCAATAAAATTTCTTCGGATAGGGGGTTAGCAGTTGATGAGGCCGTTTGTGCATGTCAATAGGATGTTAGTCAGGTGGAGAATTCGACGATTCCAGGCTGGAACACAATTTCCAGAATTAAAAACAGAAAAGTTACAAATATGTAGGTAGGTAAATTGGAGGAATTTTTGACATACTAAGAATGAGATTCTTAAAAATAACAGAATTGGCCCTCTTGATTCCGTGTACTCCGTGCCCAGATAGGCACGTTTAAGAAATCGATGCCTACTTCTGATGGGGCCAAACTCGTATCTGCTCTATGTTCTGGGCAGACTCAGTAGAGATTGCCATAGACACAGTGAGAAGAAGATGGCATAAATGGTGCCAGTTTAGTCAAAATAAAAGCAATTTAGTTCATTTTCTTGCAGTTCCTTCTTAATTTGACCCCAAAGTTTCTTGTAAGAGATCGCTTTTATCTATAAATAAAACCGCCCACTGTTGTTACTTTCTCCTTGATATTTCAATTTCTATTCATCTTTGATAAAACTTTATTAGACAGTTATCTTTGGCTAATTCAAGAAGTAATACTAAAGACTATCTTTTTCGATACCTGTACTTCTGTCTTCTGTCTATTTAGTCCCACAAACTTTTCTTTATACTTTTCACGTGTTCTCGTTGTTTAGACCCCCTACGTGACCTGAATACTGACTTTGCAGCGACGAACTGCTGCTAAAAGGAGAATCTGCTTCTAAGTACGTAACACGGTACACTTTTGTTTCGTTTCGGCCTTAGTCACCCATGCTAGATTCCGAGATTTCCGAGAATTTACTCCAACTAAAGTTTTCATCGCGTTACAAGACAGAATGATTTAATGCTATTTTAGTGGGTATTCCAAGATTTATCAAGTTTTCGAGTACCTACTGTTTATGAATATTTGTGTCTTTTTTATGCCCCGGTTATCAGCATTTCAAGTACCGATTCGGCTTTCATTGAATCTGCATATTTTTTGCTCCTATAAAAGTACGAAGAAACTTTTTCTGAATAACTATAATATTACCGACATATTATTTCAAACACATCCAAGTAATTAATACAAACAAACAAAGTGAAATCACAAAATTTTAATGACAGTCATAAAATAACACACACAAAGGCCAGACATTGCTGGCAACACTATAAAATGGCGAATGCTTTTTACACTTCAAATATTACTGTGTTGTGTATATTTGTGGAGGGTGGGCACCGGCTTAATTAACTCGAGCAACGGCATTCAGTTTTATAAATTCGATTTCAAAAGGTGGCTGGCTGGCGGCCTGCGCTAAAGTTATACCTATGTTGCACAAAGCAGCATTTTAGACTCTTTAATGGATTTGAATTCAGAATACTGTATCAAGAATCGAGTTTATTTTATTTTATTTTATTTATTAGGGACAAAAAACAGTTACATGCAGAAAAAAACAAAGAAATACTTAATTAAGAATTAACAAACATGTAACCCACACCATTGTCCACGAGTTTAGGGGTACTAAGATGTGTATTTTATTTTGAAGTAATAACATAATGTCGCACAAAGTACCTCACATTTTTATATAACTTTTCAGAGCTCAACTTTCATAGGGAGAACCAAGAACCCCTGAAAAGGCAGTCAAATAAACTCTACATAGAATATAACCGAATATATTTTAACGGCGTATGTAAAGTACGGGCCGGACCAATAGCCTGCCGTACGAATATATATACGAAGGGGCAGTTTTTATTGCCCACGGGCCGTCGACCACGGCACAAATATGTTTTTACCGAAATTACGAATCCCTTTATGGTTCTGAATTATTGTTATATTTTAGTAGATTTGATGTTACCAATGTTACCAAGCTTTATTTTCATTTTCCGCCTGGAAAAGAAAACTCCATAATTTGTTGAAAATGTTTATTTATTTATTTAAAGAACATGGAAGACTTACAGCTAAAGCAAACAGAACAAAAAACAGTATGAGCTGACTATATAAAGATACCTCGCTAAACTGATTTAAAGTTTCAGCCACTAGACGCCTAAAATTTCTTGAAAATCGTCACTCATGCCTAATGCCCACTGTTTCATATCGGGCCAAAACACATTTTTAATATTCGACGCACTGTTTTGCTCACGGTTCGGTAGCTTCGCCCAATGTTTCGGAAGTATACAAAATGGAAAAAAATATAAAACGGCCGATGTATTTTCGCACAAAAAGCTCTCTCGCGAGTGTGATTGACGCCCGTTGTAACAGACTACATATCTACGTGTGGGTACGCGACGTGTTTTGATGTGTTACGCGTTTTTTCCAATTTTGTAGCTACTGCCTCTGCTGTTCGCTTTTTCCCGTTGATTTGGAAGTCAAATAGTGTGGATACTATTTCTATACTGGTTTTTTTTTATCGGCACTGTAAGAGTTACTGTAAATCCCAAGATTCGATCTTGGGATTTATGCACTTTATTCCAAGTATCCAATCAATTTCGTATTTGGAAAACTCACATCTGTCAAATACACCACCAGGTCTAGTTTGAGGATTAGTCAAATAGTGTGGATACTATTTCTATAGTGGTTTTTTTATCGGCACTGAAAGAGTTACTTTTGCTTCGAATCTTGGGTTTTATGCACTTTATTCCAAGTACCCAATCAATTTCGTATTTGGAAAACTCACATCTCTCACACCAGGTCTAGTTTGAGGGTTAGGATCAGATTCGTGGCAACATATTTTGGGAGCTCTATCCAAAGCTCTATCACCACCAAAGAGTACAGTATATATTACATCAGCATGACCTACTGGCTTGTAACAAGTATTTTAAGAGCCTAATGAATTAAGTTTTTTTTTAATTAAATTTAGCTGTCAAACGACGTCTAAGTATTTACTGTACTCTGTTAATCTCTCACTCTTCCTAAGTTTTCCTACATGCTAGTTAGGTCTGCTTTTCTAGTGTTTCTTTGTTCTTCGCCGTGTTCACTACGATTAATGAAATCAATAACAAATGAATACTACAATTTATAAACAAATCACCAAACCACCAATTAAGTTCTAAAAAACTAGTAAAAAAAACAAACAGCAGTCTGTATGTGTAAACCAACGAACCACACAAAATTGACCAATATTTGCCCAGTGGAACATGGCACAAATAATTGGACAAATTGTTTGTGTGTCGCCTGATATACGTGTACACAATAGAATTAGCACAGTGATGCGGAGACAAACATACTGGCCACAATGGTTGGCGCTAATCGATCGCTAATATACTTGACGATCTTGAAACGATTGATTTGGGTTATTCATATTAAGGATAACCTTTTGGTTATGGCAACGGTAGGGTCATAATAGGTTACCTCAATGATCATAATCAACATCATAATATTAATGGCTGATAAAGTTTGATGACAATAATTGGTAAAGATGATCATATAGAATGTGTAGGGATCTGAAAGCTAATAACCGTAACTAAAAATGAAATACTTATAGTCGCAATATCATTATTAGCCACAACCAATAGAAAAACAGGTAAAAAAATTAAAAATCTCCAACTCAAGCTCTAACTTTCTTAAAATTACGGGAATTGTTCCTTAGAACTTCTCCGTAAAAGGTGTAAAAAAATTACTATTAGACAAAGTCCATAGTTTGGTACATTTTTTTACAATTTCTTACAAACATACAAATAAAGAATATAAAATGATTAAAGACAGAGCAGCCACGTAAGTAATTCGCGTGGGAAAATTGACCTTTTTTGGAAAACATAAATTACATGAAATCAGTCAGCTAAAAATTAAGTCTGTTTTGAGATCTAAATAATAGAAAGCAAATCTCAACAGACACTGCTATTTTGCTATATCCACAGAAGACAGAGTTTTGTTCCTTATTTCCCTGCTACACAGACTTAAAACCAAAACCGTCCATGAAAATATCGTTCGCAATAAAATTTAAACCATTTTCTAAACGCACACAACAGATCCAGTTAGGTATGAACCGGGAACAAATATTTGCTAGTGGCGGACCAGTGTCGCGCTGCGGTTGCTGGCAAATCATTCGTGTTTATACTTGTTATACACGCAGTTTTACTCCATTCAATTTGTTTCGATCGAAATCTAAATTGTTAAGCAAAAATGTCCGTTTCGTCAGTAATAGCTGAAAGGTTTTACTATATTCAGTAGCTAACTAGTATACGCTATTTCGCCAACGTGGAAATCAAGTATACCATGAAGCGATGTCCTATGGCATTTTGAAATAGTGTAGGCTTCTATGACTGAAAGTATTTTTGGAATTGGATCAGTACGTCCAGCGATTACTTTTTACAAACAAGCAAATAATATAAGTTTACAGTTTTAGAAACATGAATTTCAAGGTTGCCAGCCTTGAAATTTGCCAGACATTGCAAATACTAAGGCTAAATTGCGCCAAAAAATAAACACGAGTTGGTTGCTGACGCTGTGTTGCACGAAACCAATTTTTAGTTTAACGGAGAATATAAATTGATGCCGTTGCTTTCTTTTTGATACAAAATGTAAAGGATGGCATACATTTAAAATTTTAAAATATAATTCATGAATTGTATTAACTGACGCTCGACTTGTCAGGGTTATCTTTAAACTCCAAGTTAGTTCTTCACACGGGTCGATTAAGTATGACAGTAAATTAGTGAACAACTTTGTAAGTTTTTGGCGCAAATGGTCCTAAGCGTTACAAAAACGGTCTACATATTAAAACACCATTAAAGAGAAAAAGTCCCAGGTGTCACCGCCAACTTAATAAAACAAAAACTATCAATATCGAGCCACCCGTTCAAAGTTGAGTACTCGTAAAGCAGTTAGTGTAAAACAATGCCTTTTTTTATTCAGTTCCCAAAGTGGTTTCACGTCAAGTGTAGTTTTGTAATTGACTTGAACATTGTAAGTGTTCTCGTTAGTCAGAACACGTGTTTGAGATTGTATTACAGCGCAATTATGCGTTTAGTATCGTGAATCACTCATTCAGTAATAAACGGTGACTGTAATTGATCGTTTTGTGAAATTAAAAGGGGATTTTGGACTGGGTTGCATTGATTTGGAACACTGAGCTGTGGTGAAAATTAATAAAAAATAAAACCGTATAATTTCAAGTAATATAAACAATGGTCACTGTCCTTTGTTTCTTGGTCAAACTTACTAGAGTGACCAATCAAGGCCGTAAAATTTAAGACCAAAAAAAAAAGTATTCACGCTAACAGAAGCACATAACACTAAACTTTATCCATTCTAATCCCCCGCATCCCTAAAGAAAATTATCCAAATTGGCCCCACTTGAACCAACAATAATAAAAACTGGACCTTATCAGCCCCACGCTAAGTAATTCAGATGGCCACGTCAAGGACATTTAGTGACCGGTTGATTACAAAACAAGCAAATGTATCTTGACCCCTACTGTCCCCAGACGGTCGTCAAGCGTATTAGATGAGCGATACATTTGTCTCCATATGGGGTCAAACTTAATTGGTTATGATCTTGTCTCCATTTGGGCGTGGATGTTAAAGTATTTGGGATTAATTTGGCGATTTATTTAGATTAATGTATTATCTTATTTAGAGGGTGTTTCGATGTGAATGGTATCTGTAATTATGTTAATACAGAAACAGAAATTAATTAATATATTCCCAGTTTCAAGTACCGTAACGGTGTAAGATACTGAAAAATTCGCTCTCAAACTTGTTCAAATTGCTTCTTACCTCCGAAAAGAACCTTGAAACAAGTCATTATGTATATTTTCACGTGGCGAAGTATAAAGAAATGTATCCAAGAGAACATTTATTCGCGGAAGCGTAGCGAATTAGGCGGATCGCGCCTTGTCCAGCCGCAGAGAGCTTGTTCTTGAGGACAGTTGTAAGCCAGGAGCGAAGGCGATTTTATTTTTAAACTTTGTAAATTTTCAAATAGGTAAATAAAATCAGGGTTATAATAGTTTCAGTAGTTGTCTGAAGTCCTTTGTAGAGCGGGCAAAAGAATTTTGACTGATAGACAAAATAATTTAGGGAATGTCGCTTCTTGGCACATATTATTGAAATGAAAATCTTGTTTTATTAAAATTATTATGTGAACGCTTCTTTTGATTTGAACCGTGAGCTATTGTGATTTAAAAGTGGTTTATTGAATATACATTCGGCGCAATTCAAAAGCAATTTATTTATGATTCAACTTATTTTAAATATGCATTTAAGAAGAACGAGTATTAAGTAGTCTTGTAAGCTTACTAAAAATATTTTGAATACGAACTCAAAGAAGAATTTTGCCGAGTAAACTATGTTTTTTGCACATAACTATATTTAAAAAAAAAATATTTAGTAACCAAATGAGCCCTCGGCGCTTGTCACTCGGCCCCGCTTGGTTGAGTGACAGTATCGATCTCACATAATCGCGCGCCGGCAATCGGCCCCCACCTACGACCGTCGTGTTTCGCCCCGATAACTCCAATTCCGCTTTATCTCCCCGACTACCGACTTTCTTCACTCCCCTTTGTGCTTATTTTCTCCAATTTTTTTCCACCGCCCCCACTTTTATTTCGTTCCTTTTCTTATTTTCTTACTACTATTATTTTCTCTTATGTATTTTTCGTGTTTCATCCCGCCCTTCGAGGCCTTGGATAGAGGAAGTTTTTCCTTCGATCATTTGTAGGTCGTTATTGGTAGAATTGTGGTTAAGTACCGCCGTCGACAGAATTGATTTTTTTTAATGAATACCCCTCCTTTATGTTCTTCGGGAACCGGTAATAAATAATGAAAATGTTGATTGTTAGGATGGGAATAATATTGGTGTAACAAAGGAATGGTTTCAGTTCAATGATAAATAAACATTAATTGAGAAGATTTTTTTATCTTCGTTTTGTTTTTCATAGCCAAAAGATTTTTACTAGTGATAAATACGCCAAGAATAATTTATCTTTCCTCATTTTAATTTTGTTATAGGTACTAAGCCCTTGCAGCATACAAGTACTTCAAGATATACGAAACAAACCTTATAATGAATTAAGATGGCGTCAAAGTCAAAATAAAACAAATCGTTCGTTTGTAAACACAACCTCATTAGAGGTGTCGTTGTCCTAAGGGCGCGCACACACTGTCGACGGCGACGCGCGATCAATCAAAATTGTCAACCGATCGGAAAGCCCGCCACGTTTCGCTGAGCGAATGTCGCGCATCAATCATGTTTCGAGTGCGGCGTTTACAGCGAGTGTGTTACAATTTTGTCGTTTTTGTGTTACCTTTGTGCCTGATCGAGTTTGGTTTGGTTTAGTTTAAATTGTATATTCAAAATTGAATGTTTTTCGATAAATCCAGTTGATAGGTTCGCATTCGACCTCTGTCTCATCAGAGGGTCTGTGTGAGTTTTTTAACCTACCTAAGCTTCTTGCTGTGGCGTACTGGGCACATTTTGTCAAAAAGGTTAACGTAAACGTCCGCATGTGTCAATGTGTATAGAATGATTGTGTTTCATAAAGGGAATAGGAAACACAATCATTCTATACACAGACGGTGCTGTTCCAATTTCAATACAGATCATAGGAGTTTACAATAAAGCGATCGAGTATGAATAAAGACTCCCACTTGGCACATCATCAGAATGATGAACAATAACATGGTTGACAAAAATGTGTGCTTGCCTATACTGTATTTGTTACAGTATTAATAAAAAATGACGATAGTTATTAAGTTATTGTTAAATTAACTGCATTTTATATATATTTTTTAAATTTTAATGGCAAGTCGCTAACTTTTCGTGATAAAATGAACCTAATTACATGGTAATATTGAAATAGCATAGTAATTTAACGATATAATTTGTGTAATGTTATAATGAATGGAGTATAGAAATATCCTAGAAGTGTTTCCATGAGATTTGATAATATGTCAAGCATTCAAAACCCTATTTTAGAACGAAGAAAAAGCACGAATCTTGACTAGTACATTTTACACACTCGTGTCTACTCAAACCTAGAGAGTTTTTTGGTAACTTTTCAATTAGCATATTTTTATTTGGAACCCAGTTTTATTCACAAATAAGTTGATGTTTAATGTCTGCGACATCAAATGCTGTATTCTAGTAGGTATAAGTATATTCCGATTCAAAGTCACGCAATATTTTTTTCCATTACTTATATTGGCTCCACGCCCACACAGCATCGGTGATTCGGTGTATCATCAGAAAATGTGACAGATTGCCTAACAGTACGTCTATTGAGCGGAGTCAGTAACCCGTGCGCACATTACTGACTCGGGAATCGTACCCCGAACTCAAGTGCTCCGACCATAAAGCAAATTAATCAATTAGCTGGAGGCATGTCGACAACATTACGAGTAACGTTTAATTTCGCTATCACCCTAACTTTGAGGGTAGTAAACAACTGTGCTAACTTGGTCCCTGTAGTCAAACAGTTTGTTTGTAGTAAGGGGTCAAGATGACTGGTTTACATGTAATTTTTCTGAGGGGTAATTTTGTGCAATACTGCTGACGCATTTGCTTGATAGTCGTCGAGTGCGACGTTTTGTTCGAGTGCTTTGTTGGTAGTTTATGATGAAGAGTCTGTTTCTCTTTGTATATACAACATTTTGTTGATGACTCCTGCTTTGAAGACTCGAGAGTCCATTGCAATGGGTGTGCTCATTGTCGTTTAAGAAAGAAAATTTACGTAAAAGGAGTCAGTATTGGAGAGAGCTGGTACAAATACAAGCAACATATCGTTTCAAAGTTTCTTTGGTTTTTTGAGAAACATTTATTTTTCTCTTAATTTGGATTGGATACTTCTATCAATCCGAAATTAAACCGTCATAGAATTTGGTCATTGTCATCTGTGGGATCTGTCTTCATCATTATTCAAATCTGAAATACCTGTTATCTTATATTGTGATACCTATTTACGAAGTTCAATTGTATTAACCGAAGCAAATTCTCCAGCAGATCCCCTACAATCGGAGGCTGGATCAGATGGCAATAGTGAACACGCATCATCAGGAGACGAAGACTCCCAGATGAGGCTACGACTGAAAAGAAAGCTGCAGAGAAACCGAACCTCCTTCACCAATGACCAGATAGATAGCCTTGAAAAAGGTAAGATTCATAATTTTAATACCAGTCCATTTAGTGTCTGACTTTTGACAAAGGCATTGATCACCAATTCACCACGCTTGTCCAAGGTATATCCAAGGTATATCGATTGGTGTGGCGATCTCAGCCTAGTATTAATAAGTCATGGTTTCCTCGTGATGTTTTTCCTCAACGATATCCGTGATGTCCAACATAAACTTAAAAAGTACATATAAATTTAAAAAAAGTTCGATATAATAGTAATAATAATAATCTTTATTCATGAACATGAGACACCCATACAGAGTGTATATTATTAAATGCAGAATAGACAAAAAAATCGTATAAAGTTACTTTTACAATCAAATTTAGGCAAGTCAACAGCTGGAGATTGTAAAATGGTGGACTGTGAAATGGGTTGGTTGTCTTTGGACGGATTCGCCCTATCCCATCGTACTAGTTTAAAACTGTATCACGAGCGGATATACCTTTCAGACTGAGACATTGAAGCCTCATCCACCATCACGAAGATTAATTAGACTATTCTGTCTCTACTTGGTGCACGGTCGTTTTCAAACATTTCATAAACATCATCCTAATTTCATGTTTGCATCATGCATTTTTGCTTTGTTACTTTGAAGATTATCTCCTTACTTACAAGAACTATTTTTATTTAAAATTATACGGTTCTTTTCCCATGACCCATTACCATCACGTTGATGATCGTGATGGTAATGGGACAGTAAGCAATAACATTCAGCAGTGATTGAGAAGACTCAATCACTGCTGAATGTTATTGCTTACTGTAATTATCTATACGACTATTAATTGTTGTCTCCTATTTTCAACCGACTTCAAAAAAGGAGGAGGTTATCAATTCGCCTGTATTTTTTTTTTTATGTTTGTTACCTGATTTCTTTGGACTGGGTGAACCGAATTTGATGATTCTTTTTTTTATTAGAAATCTAGTGCTTCCCGTGTGGTCCCATTTTATTTTAATTTGGTTCAGTTCTGACAATGACATCCATGAGAAAACCGTATTAGTCTTAAATTTGCATTAAGTATGTGCGCGATTTGTTACGCGATTTCTCCGGCAAACGTAAACCGATTTTGAAAATACTTTTTATATGGTTAGGGTATGCTTCAGGGGTGGTCCCATATAAATTTTATCGAAATTTATTCAGCACTTTTTGAAAAATCAACAAATACCCAAAAATTTTACATAGACGACGTTTTAGTTTCATCAGTCTTTGTAGTAGTTAACTTTCAATCTCTTCTTAATAGATTTGGATGAGAAGGAGGTACTAAAAAGCGGAAAATAAAAAGCTTTTTACAAAAAAGACGACCGCCTTCAAAAAGTGAAAAATAACTTTAGCTTAGGCTTTGTTCTGTTTGTTGTTTTGTATTGCCACCGACTTCCGAAACTAAAGTCAATGTGTGTTCTGTGCTAAAGTTATTTTTCACTTTTTGAAGACGGTTGTATCTATAATGATTGGTTTTCGATTAGATTATCTTCAGTAATCTATTTCATTGCAATTTATTTGCTCAAATGTGTAGCAATTTAGTCTTAACGCGCTTTAGTCTTTCTAACAGTTCGACCTCAAATCAAACGTCAGAATTTCACTAAAAATCACATCCCCAAATCCCTCATTCCCTTCAGCAGTCAATAAGTCCCTGGAGTCGTCATAAACCTATTTCCCAATGTCCTTTTCATCTTATTTATTGTTTGCAATAACACGGTTATTAGTAAGTAAATAAATATAGTCCCCTGATGTTTGCCTTGCTCTCGGACGGTGGCAGTGGGCCCAATTATTGATGTCGCGCTGTTAATCTTACTTACCCTGTGTTTGTTTGCTCTCATACCGTATTGGTTTATTGCCTTGGCGATTGTGCGATTTTTGTTGGGTCTTGCATATTGTGTATGTTTCGATTTGTTTGAAGTCGATTTGTTTGTCTTTCAGATATATTTCTAGTAAGAATTCTAAGGTTCTCTTTACGTACTAGGTGTGCTTGTCTTAAATTATATTAATTTTATTTTAACCGTGCAGATTTCTGTGTTATTAACTTCACAAACAAACGTTATAGTGACTCCTATTTTGCTGTTAGCAAAATGTAGCAATTGGACCGACCCATTGAAGATTGCTACTGCACTTTAAGATGAGAAATCAATTTGTTATGTTTCAATATTATAAAGAGGTAAAGATTTTTTTTGTTTGCAAGATCTTTAGAAAACCTTGTCCGATTCCAAAAATTATTTCATTGATAGAAAGCTACTCTATAGCAGTGTCATGCAGTGTTTGATCTTAACAAGTAAAGAAGAGGAGAGATTTGTTTGTTTGTTTGTTACGATTTAACTCAAAAACTACTGGTCCGATTTCAAAAATCCTTTCACAATTAGAATGCTACATTATCCCTTAGTAACATAGGCTATATTTATCAATTAAAAAACTAGAGATTCTTGAGAAAAATCACGCGGATGAAATCACGGGCAAATTGCTAGTGTTAGATAGGTATACTTTACCGTCACGATGCCGATGTCGAGTGCAGAATCTAGTATTGAATGTTTATCACATGAAACTCACGTATGTAAAAAAAATATGCGCTTAATATATTTTCTTCTTCAACAGAATTCGAGCGGACGCACTATCCAGACGTGTTCGCGCGGGAAAGACTGGCAGAAAAGATTGGATTGCCTGAGGCACGTATCCAGGTAAAATAAAATCCAGTTTACACCGCGGTAAGGTGGCTGTATCGATACGTCATCGTTAACCAGAAACTTTGAACCGTTGACTAACATTGCGTATAACTGCTATCAAGAACCAACCTATTTATTATTTGATTGTTGTCGGCAAAGTTTGCTACTAGTCGTTGTAGGAAAGATTGCGCTTGATTTTAAGGTGTGATAACTTAAGCGGTTGTTCTTCGACGAGAAACAATTTTGGATATTGTCAGGAATGAATAACAGTGGTCAGTGAACAAAGATTAGAAAACCTATTTAGTAACGCATAGCTGGAAAAGCCGAAAAGCAGGAATGGGCAGCAGTGTCCTTCTGAATACCATGATACCTACCTACTGCGATTGCCAACATGTATAGGACAAGTATGGCAATTACGGCCGAACCCCCCCCTTGGGGAAGACCTATAATATAAATATTTTGGAGTTTCGATAATCAATATTTTATAGACAGTTTGTACGATCCTTAGAATATTTCTTCTAAATCGTTGAAGTAAATAAGAATGAATGAATGAATGAAATCTCACTAAAATCGGACAAGGGCTTTATTGGGGATGCGTTCATAAGGGCCTGTTTACACTGTCTGTTTGCGTAGCTACCCAGTATGTAGATGCGTCTTCAGTAAACATGTTAAAAAAACAAGGGTGGGTTAATATCATAGCGAGAGTATGTACCTACTTATTACATAGCAAAAGTAAATATTTTGGGGAAACTACGCGGGTAATATAACCAACATTGTTTTTATTGTTTGAATTTTTCAACGGACCATGTTTGTCTTACCCGGGCTGTTTGCTTATCATTAATGTGGAGTAGGTACTTAATTAATAAGTGTAATATTACGTTAGCTTGGGTTGGTATGTGTGATTTTTGGTAATGAATTCGAATTTCGGTGAAGGTAAATATTTTTTTGTGATTATTGAGGTTGGATGGAAATTTATTCAATATTTTTCATATGCCGCAGACGTAATGAATTAATTAAGTATTTTTTGTTGGTCTGGTAGTTTAATAAGGCGAGAATCATGTTTTTTTTTTAAATGTACCCTAATGCTAAGTTGGATTTAATTTAAAAGCTACTTCAAAAAAAGGGGTCAATTTTAAAATTAGGAGTAAAAATCTCACCCCTTAGAACAATGTAGGGTAAGTAATGTTCTATTCCACTTAACGCGACGCACTTAGTGTTGCCAACAGTTTAAAAAGTCGTTTATCAAAGTGTTGCAAACTTGGCGCAAGTTTTATAATGGTCTAATGTGATTTTGACTGCAAACCTTTTAAGTTTTCAACCACTTTACTGTAATACCATAAATCAAATTAAAATTAAATACAACTTTTAGATCGTGTCGTGCTAAAATGTAATTAAGTAGTTTTCCGTTCATTTGTTTGAATTACGGAATATTATATAAGGGGTGTTAAAAGTTACATCACATAGTCTTTAACTATACTGGCCATCAAACTAAGTTACATTGAGCAACATTTTTTGCTAGAAAACGACTTTTATTATTGGTGTGAATAATCACTGTTCAGCTGAAAATTATATTAGATGTGCCGACCAGTGATAAAATATTATTTAAAACATTATGTACCTCTGTACTTCAACATCATCATTATGTCGACCTTTAGACGCCCACTGCTGGGCAAAGGTCCCCCCAAAAGGGGGTTCAACTGTAATCTCCGTGCTTGGCCGATGCATGTTGGCGATTGCAGTAGGTTTTATGGTACTCAGAAGGACGCTGCTGCCCATCCTCTGGTCAATATTCCTCTGTCGCCTTCTATGACACCCACGAGTAGATATGGGGTGGTGCTATTCGCAGCCTGCGCCACACGGCTACTGTACTGTACCTACCAAAAGTCTAAATATCAGTTCACACTCAAATTCAATTTTCTAAAAAAAAAATCCGAGTCACAAAAATTTTCATTCACATTTCCCAAAAGCAACACAAGAAGCGTCAAAGTAAAAGAATATTAATTCAGATAGCAAGCAGTAGACACAAAAAACTAAAACTTGAGCGAAACATGAAAAGTACGAAAGTTCCAACGCCGGAGTTTTCTTGTTCTATAAGCGAAAAGTAAAAAAAAAAAACAAAGATGGCGGCGCTCGACATTGTTTTCAGCGGGAGTCGGGGCTAAGCTGTTACATTAACCTCTCGTCTCTGCCTTAGTTAACATTCGTGGGGTGCTATCACACAGGATGGTCAACAAGTACTTGGCAGAGTTATATGGTTGTACCTACCTTCGTCGTGGACGTTTTCTTTGGAAGAACATTTGTATGAGTAGGTAGGTACAACGGATTTTTTTCCTTAACTAGGGTTTCGTTTACTTGTAGTTATGTATTTACTTACTTGATATAGCATGGTAAGTACCTCTAGGATATCAAACAAATTCATTTCCAGTAATAAATCTTTTGACAACCTTTTTCTTTATTTTGACAAAAAAAAACGAAATTACTGTTAGGTTCCAAAACTTCGAAATTTAAATGGGAAAAAGAAAAAAGACAGTCACAGATTAGGTCCCTATAATTCAGAGGTAGGTTGATATTAAACAGTTCAATAAATACCGCGCTTAATAATAAATATGAAAAAATACATAAAACCTTGCAAAATTTTCATAATATTCCCCAAATATGAAAATAAATACCCGGCCGGTGTAGGGGCAATATCAAACGCAAAACACAGCCCTGAAGATATCACTGAATGCTCAATCCAAGCTTCATTGAACTCTACCTATGCGGCACAAAGTCCCAATTCCCTTGCATAGTCAAATAGCTAGGCTTTCAAGGAGTAGCGTGAACACAAATTGGAATTCGGCGGGACCCCACGTGTTGCGGGGTTCAAGGCTGTGTCAAACGACGGAGGTTTACAGTGCGCCCATGATCACACTGAATTAAAAGGATGAATTTAGAAGAATATTTTAGAATTTTAGTACGCTATGTAAGAAGTTGTTGATGGTTTGTGTACAATTTTATCTTTCTGAGTTAGGTATAGCTAACCAGAATATGTTTCTTTTGGTTTTACTGCTGTAAGTAACGATAATATCATTTAAAATGCAAGCTCAGTAGCGGCGATTTTATCTGCAGCAAAAATCTCGGAACGTACCTAAATTACTAACGAAGTCATAGTTTTTAATCTCGTGAATATACAGAATAAAAATATTATCAGAATTATCCTGAATATTTTTCACGTGGCCACAGTTACAATAGCTGGCGGGGTGAGGTATCGATCCCGGGGCCTACAGGAAGCGGGGGTGCGTTTCCGGCCGCGGGGGCAGGGGCGGTGTTTTGAAAAATTGGCACCCATTGCCGCATACAAACATTTTTACTATTAAAACAAGCCAAATTCAATTCTATTTCGTTCGCACTAAGGTGGAATTATAAATAGTAGTAAGAGGTCTTGAGTAAGTGTGGAGATTTCGTGGTGTTACAAATGTGTTCTGATTTATCTTGTTTTTGCGTTTTGTACCGTTTGACTAATGTCCGATTAGTGGGTTAAAACATCCAATTATTTGTCTTTTCGAAAAAGAAAACTAACAAAAAAAACGCTGCCTTATAGATTAAACTAACGTCAGTCCGAATTTTAATAACACTTGTTAAACTGCCTAATTAATTAACATTTCAAAATCTCATTATATCAGAACATAATTACAGTTTCAGTGACAAATGAAAACAACACATAATCATGACATTTCAATAACAAATCCTGCATTAACGGCGAGTTTTCACAATCACAATACAAGCCCAACTACTACACTAATTAGGTAACTTCACTAAATATACTTAAACAAAGCAATTAAAACAGTAACAACACGAAAACTAATAAATTAAAATACATCATACTGTATTAATAAGAGCGCAATCCACAAGCAAAAACAATTACGGCCCGCAACTCGTTGGTCGTGTAACCAAATTATGGGAAATCCCATTTGGTAAGGAACCCTTGGTAACTTTATTTTCATCCCAACTATGAGGGTAGGAGAACAATTTGTAAAAGGCCACGGGAAATAGCTGAGAGGCGGGAAAAAGGCCTGTCATCGCTGTCATGGCGGAATATCTATAGATGGCGGGAAAAATGAGGCACGTCACTATATTTTAGCGTGACGTAAGGCGAGGGACACAAGTCCAGGAGCGATTTGTAGGGGCTACAAATAGAAAATAATATTTTTTTGTTTTTATAAAGTTAGAGTAGATTAGAAGGCTCTTGCAGAGACCTTGTTTTGACCTGTAGCAAAACCATAATATTTATGAAAAACTAATATAGCCTTTTTCGTATAACAACGGCCAGCTTTACCAAAAGTCTACCTAATTGATTTTTTTACATTATGTGTACTTTGATAAAAAATTTTAGCTCAGTAAACTGGATTGATCGACTTATATTTTATATTTACCCATGTGTTGTCAATTACAAAAATATTAACATATTTTTGTAATGTTATTTTTATTAACAATTATGAAGAAAAAGTCATAAGCAAATAATTTAAACATAAAAAGGTATTTATAAAAGTTAAGAAAACATCAATTAACTAAAAAAGCGATTCAAATTCTGAACTAAAATCTACTATCAAGTGGATGACTTTAGCGCATAATACGCAAGTGTACACCCGGCGTTTTCCGCCCCTCTACAGGCTTGGTTCACGAGGGCCCAATAAAATATTGTCGGCAACATTCTGGCGATTCTGTAGGAGACCGGAGCAATAATATTATGACATATTGCCTCCACAACCTCTTTGAACGGCTTTTTTTCTTCGCGTTTACTTACCTACTAACATTTATTCAGAGAAAGTACATAGTTAGCTTTGATTTGGGTAAAATATTTGCTGATTTATTTACCTTATCTCTAACTATACCTAATAACAGTTCAATGGATATTTTTATAGGTATTCAATTACAATTATAACGTGTCTCTAAGATGTAGGTTTATAATTATATCCTATTTAGAAAAAGATAAAGAGAACTAGGTACGTAGGTACAATGCCTCCGAAAGTGTGTCAGCCCTTACCAACCATTAGATTTAGCAACAAACTAGAATACCTATGTACTTGAGAATTACATAGGTGTTACACTATGCACAATAGTGGCAAGTCCGCCTTTACAAAGCGCGGGAACGCTCCGGGCGCCATATTGTCGTCGCCGTGGCGCTGTCGGCGGAAGTGGCGCGCACGTGAGGGTTGCTTCCGGGGCCGCGTTCCGTTTCACGCAGTTCAATGTCACAATATAGTGCCCACGCTCCGTTTGTTTTAATTGTTTAGATGTTTGAGACTTCAGTTACCACTTGGATGTTGTTTTGAAGTCTCGTTTAAGGATGAGATATTGATTGGTTGATTCATGTTTTTTAAATAGGATGTGCTGTTAAAAAGTACTTTTGAATTTGAAATCGGCTGGGATCAAGATAGCTTTATCTACTTAAATAAAATGCTCTTATAAGAAAAATGATTAACACAGTACCTTTATTATACCTCTTTATATCTCGATGAAAAAGATAACATATTCAATAAAATATCAATACAACTTACGTTGTTTGTGTAGGTGCTTAAGTGAGTTTATGTGTTGCACCCACGATACTTACAGTAAAAATTCCTAGTTCCTGTCACAACGTTAAAAAAAACCTGTAACACTAAATTTTCATTCTTATAGGATCTCCAAATTTTTGTTGGAACGCGACTGTCCAATCAGTTCAGACGTAATGTCAAATTCTTATCCTCATTTTCTCTTCAACAGGTATGGTTTTCCAACCGGCGAGCGAAATGGCGTCGCGAAGAAAAGCTCCGGAGTCAAAGACGTGATGCACCAGCCGCTTCGCCCCCTGCACCCCCCACGCCTCGACTACCGCTCAATGGAGGCTTTAACTCCATGTACAGTCCCATACCGCAACCCATCGCCACTATGGGAGAGTCTTATAGGTTGGTAGCTGAAAATTACATAGATACTTACATAGTTTGAGATTGTGGAGTTCGGGTAAAAATAATATGAATCTTGTTTTTGATGTGTAGGTGTAGAAGCTATAAAAAAGTGCATTCATAAGAATCAGGAATTTCATCCAAACAATGTATCCCAATATCCAAATATTTTATTCATCATTTAATTTTCATACATTCTTCATTCCCCATTTCAATGTAAAAGTCACCATAAAATCGAAAAGAATCTAGAAAGAAAATCTAAACAATAAATAGAATTAAATTCACATGAGGCAAATCTTTAAACTTCAAACGTACGGTATCGCCATCTATCATCAAGCAGCGACACTAATTAAATTGCGCGCGAAATCGAGCGGCAAAGGTCGCGCCTCCTTGCGTTTCCCGCCAATGCACCGAGACGCTACGAACGAAGGTCGGCAGACTTTCTACACCGATTGATTTTTAATAGTGAACTTTTCAAGTTTTAGCTTTCGTTTTAGAGCAAATTAACTTAGTGGAATGAACATTACCAGTAGTTTATTCCACCGGGACTGTTTTTGCGTTTTATCTTTTTTTTATCTTGCTTTGCTTGGTCATTTTGCTTTGTATGTGATTATTATTATTTAGTTTGCCTTTTATTTGGCATTTACTACTTACCATTACCTATAACTTTTATGAGTTTTATGTACCTATCATAAACACTAACTTAACTTACTATTCAGCCATAAACGTCCAATAATAAAAACATTGCAAATCAATTTTGACATTCAGTAACAAATCGTCAAGACCACTGCAAAACACTGCTTCTTTATATTTTTCTTTTCCTTTATATTTATTTGCCTTCAATATTTTTCACTGTGTACGACATTGACAGTGCGCTTGGTTCCGACAGCGCGATGTCGGGCGGATTGACTTCGTCGTGCCTGCAGCAGCGGGACGGCGGGTACCCTTATATGTTTGGCGATGTGCTGGGTAGTGGAGGTTACTCGAGAGCGCCGGCAGCACATCAGCAGCATGCTGCGTATTCACAGCCGCAGGGAACTGCTGGCACTGGTGAGTTTAATTTCGTGTAATTTACTATTTTACCGTATTAAAAAAAAAGGTTTTATATTCTCATTCTTTTACGTAAGTTTTAAAAACTTACGTTTAATTAGATACATTTTGTAACACTGAAGATTTTTTGTAAAAAGAATGAGAATATAAAACCTTTTTACACGATAACTGTAATTCCTCTGGCTAACAAAATACGAAAACGCTACAAAATCCACGCAATCGGCACGAGAAGCTTTGGAAAATATTTACCAACTTCGTAATAAAATGTAAAAAAAAAATGCTGAGTCAAGAGCAAGGGGCGTCTGGCCCACAAGACCGCGACATGATGGGGGAAACAAAAAAAAAGAGAAAAAGGAAAAATAGGTATTCATGCTCCGATTGGATTTGCCGTTGTCTGTTCCTTACAAATAGCTTTTAAATAGATTTTGTTAATAGATAGTAGAAATGCGAGAATATAAAAGACATTGAATACAGTTTTCTAAATTAAACATACCTACAATACAAACATACCTTTAACAAAACGTATCTAAACAGTAGGAGAGTAAATTTATTATTCAGAAAAAGACTAAGCCGTGAGGGGCTGGCAATGCTATTGTTTTAAAAAGCCGTTACTTTTCCATTTGATATTATATATCACGCGGCGGACATTTTTAGCCGTAGGTGGCGGAAAGCGGTATGAATTATTGTTGTTTGGGGCGTTTCGCGGCATTGTTCGTCTGCCGAGTTTCCAGCACCAACCGCGAACAAAAGAGTTTTTCACAATTCAAAATGCACGCTCTCGTTTCATTTACTCTTTTGCGCTCTTTCGACGGGTGCATTTCCAGCTTCGTGCGGTATTAAATAATGCGGATTTGTTCTACTTTTCGCTTTTTGGCTCCGGTTCTTTTACGAATTTAGCGGGTATGAGGTATTTTTCATTTCAGTCTGGAGTCCGAGATTAATTTTTTTATGAAAATACGTATACCTACGTACGGCGACGTACGTATGGAATACGCTTTGATAGCACGAATTATGATATTTAAGTAATCGAAAAGCAAATAATTAATGCAAAGCACTTTTACAATACAAACCTCCGAAACACTTAAACACATGGTATTAACATACAAAGTATCAATAAATGTTGTTAAGTTCGTAAGCATCATAAACATGAGGGCACGGTCACAAACCATTGACTAAACGAGTCTCGCAGGAGCTGTTTAGAGGCGATAATAACGTGTAATGAATGTAAACGATGGTACCCCTTTACCAACGCCGGCGGAACGGAAAACTGTTATCGGGCGGCCACAAGCGCGGGGACGGGCGGTAGCCGATCGAAATAAGGGCTTCATAAATCTAGACGTGCAGCATATTGTGATGTCGATTACAACGTATGTGTTATGTAAGATAATATTGTGAAAGCTATTGTTAGAGGGGTAATCTGGTATTATCGAACAAAACAATTCCAGTGTTACCTAAATTTTATCGACGCTTTTGAACAGTTTTGCACACCCTTGACTTAGAGATTGTCGTTGTGACGTGTTGTATTGTGATTACTTTAATTATTAAAATATTATGCAAAAAATTCCGGGCTAGCTAAAGACATTATTTACCAGTCAACCATGGTTTCACAGTTGAGACCAGCCCTAGGGCTTATAGCATCACATAAACAAAACAACATAACCTAAAACTCTACAGTTTGAGGTTATGTACTGACTAAACATACGAAACAGATACTAACATTCTACACGAGTCCAGATACACGTTACAGTCATACATTTACGTCACAAACGTACGGATACGGATACCTTTATGACGGGCGTGACGTCACATAATCGAGCCAGACCTACCGTGCACAGATAACGCGATTGTGTGTAATAAACGGAATGCAATCGGAATCCTATTAGACATATGGCCCGACCGATACTGATACGTGACGTTAATAGGTTTCACATTTGATTGTGTTAACATGTGTGCCGCCGGTACGGACAACTTGATTGGTTGCGAATTGTGTCGTGAAATAGAAATTATCGATTACGATTAGGTATTTAGATGGGATAGGCAGACTAGCTTTGATGATGAATTAGATTAGACTGAATTTGAACTATGTAGACAGTAAACAGAAGTTATTTAAGTTTTGGCTGAGCTACCGAAAGAAATTAAAAAATACTATGAATATTTTTGTTACTATTCATTTGAATGGATAACATTCAAATGAATAGTAACAAAAATATTCATAGTATTTTTTAATTTCTCTTACCTAATACTACGGAGTAGAGAATATAGTTCTCTATCCCAGGCCTAATATCTATTAATTTGTTTTACCTAATGTATTTAAAAACGCCTTCCATTTTTATCTCAATTGTACAATTCTTCTTCTTTTAAAAAAAAATAAAGGGAAACCATCGATTCGAAAAGAAGAAGAAGAATTGTACCATAAAAATCTTATTTGATTAATAACACCCTCCCTCTTTTTGTTCCATAGGTGTAATATCAGCGGGCGTAAGCGTGCCTGTGCAAATACCCTCGCAAGGGCCAGACCTCGCATCAAACTACTGGGGACGGCTTCAGTGATCTCAGCTATTCGGGTTCCCGCATCGACTTCTGTCGATGCCTGAGAACCCGACTAACATACCGGAGTCCCCATCTAGCGGCGAAATTGCGCACAACTACGCCGACGCGCACTTGTCTATGAACGCTGCTATCAACATGACGGCCGGACATGATGCCAATGTTTTAGCGGCGGACTTGCAAGAACAAAACAATTCAGTATCGTAAGTGTTTACAAGAGACTGTTAAAATACCCCGTTCGTTTTCATAACTCAATTTCAGTTTCAGTGAAATTTCATTTCTAAATGGTGCAAGTTATTTTAATTTACGTACAATAGTTTTCGGATTACACCCTAATATTAAGAAGCAACTGATGATGTTCAAACTTAGACGTAAGCAAACGACCGTACACGATGATGTGTGCTACTACGAAGGATTTGCCGAACAATTATATAATTTAATTTATTGTTTGCTTAAACATAATACTTGTAATATATTAATTATGACATATTATAAGCATGTTTCATTGCGTACGGTCATAAATAGTAAGCTAGTAAAACAATAGCGCGCAATTATAAATATAGAACAGCGCCATCTATTGTCGAATAGAGAAAGTTTGTATAAAAGTAGCCGAGGGACGAGATGTCATCGGCGGGAAATAAATGTAAATTGTTTGTGCCAACGTTTGTAATAATCGAGTGTTATGCACCCTTTGCGTGCACAACCCTTTTTATTTCTTTGATGTATGCAATAGGGGTGCGAAATGTTAATGCCATAGAGAAAAAAAACGTGGCAATGAGCTTCGTTATAGCGTTTGTTTCACACCCCTGGTTTCAACAAATTGTCATACAAGCTAATTATGTTTGTACTATTATGATTCTTGTATAATATTGTAACTACTAAATAGATGTTGTACGAAATGTGTCAACTGAAGTTCATTAGCACACCTTGAAACGAATTAATTTATTATTTATTGGTAAAAATTAAGGTAAATATTGCTGTGATTAAAATATAGATTTGTAAGATTATTTTGCCACAAAAAATTTGGACAGTTTCAACGAATACATACTTGAATTAACAGCACTGAAATTAGTTACTGTACAAAACTGAAGAAAAATCAGAATAAACAAAAATATTTCTGACTAAGATTTAAATCTTTGATTTCTGACATATTTTTTCCATAATGGTGCTGGTAAACAGCACAAATAATCATTTAATTACTACTTGATAAATATAAATGTACATTTATAATATATATTTTCATTAAAAAAATGCAATATGGACGTGTGGTATAGGCGGTAACGTTGTATGTAATGTAATTTAGTTTGATTAAATGTAAAATAAATTATTACTTGATATAAGTGCATATAGATTGAGGAGATTACAGTGAAATTTATTAATAAATATTGCATTAACCATTAGCATTTTGTTTTCTTTGACTCCCTAACATCGTTTACAATGACGAATGCGATGCTTGAGTGTATCTAATAACATAACAATGGGCTAATAAAGATGTATAAAATATTATTAATAACCTCTTTGCAGATGGCGGGAGTTGCAACCTTATTGCATACGCAAAAGTTGCCAGTTTTGCCACCCTAAAAATAGTGTGAGGAAATTATTCCGTTAAGTATATTTGGGCGGTATATATTAATTTTGTGTCGGTTAACTTTGTATAGCACCCCATGCAGTGTATGGGGGACTACAACAATGGGATGGGATTAAACGTGTTGTATTGGAGGTATTATAGTGATCTAAACGAGGAGGGATCGTAATGCAGTGTGTTGCAAAATTATTTATAATTGTGTAACGATAACTAAATAATTCTGTATGACACTTACTTGCGAATCCTCTACAAAATCACAATACTTGTTACACATACCTACCTTGATTTAAACCTTACATTTCTAAATTCTAAAACAAACTTATTTCATCTTGGATTCTAGTTTTGTGTCCACTGAATCCTATTTTATCGCCGTGTCCTAATTTGATGTACTTTAAATCAAATCTTGGGCATTTAAACAATGCGCAATTCTGCAAATTATCTACATATCGTACATTCGTTAACTACTCTTAGCGCATCATAAGCCGATCAGATAAAACCACCCCGTACGTGCAATACAATGGTCTTCTATCAAAACCACGCATCCAGCGCCCTCTGTACTCCAAGTAAGCAACTGCACAGATTATCAACGCTTATAATTGGTTTACATTTTGTCTGTCTGTATGTCCCCTATCTATTGACAACGACGAATGCGTCTGATTTGAATGGCTAATCTTGTGTTGTGTGGATCTACGGTGTTCAGAGGGGCTTGTAATTATTATTTGAGTTTTTGCCGTTGTGTTAGAATTTAACTATCATTAAAACGTGTTACGGGGAAATTTCAACGTATTTATTTATAGTTTCAATGTGTCCTTATCCTTATATTTTTTCCCTTTCATCTTTCATATTTATCTTGACCTAACTACTATAAAATTACAAATTGTTATGTACATACAGCAAAAGAGATAGGTATGCAGGGTCGTCAGATATAGGTAAAATTTACTTAGAAACTGATGAATGTTTTTGAATATAATACAATTAATAGAGAATAAACATTTCAATGATTTAATTAAATTTAATTCGAAAACATCC
This sequence comes from Charanyca ferruginea, assembly GCA_947361185.1. Lineage (NCBI taxonomy): Eukaryota > Metazoa > Arthropoda > Insecta > Lepidoptera > Noctuidae > Charanyca > Charanyca ferruginea. Next base: position 14,677,947 of record OX376065.1, on the reverse strand, counting down.
ATCGGTTTCTACTTCAACCATTTCCGATAACCTGCATACCTATCTGTTTTGCTGACTGTACCTATATGTCATCATCATCTGCCTAGCCTTTTCCTAACTATGTTGTGGTCGGCTTCCAGTCTGACCGGATGCAGTTGGATACTAGTGTGTGTGTGTGTGTGTGTGTGTGTGTGTGTGTGTGTGTGTGTGTGTGTGTGTGTGTGTGTGGTGTGTTATGTGTGTGTGTATGTGTGGTGTGTGTGTATGTGGTGTGTGTGTGTGTGTGTGATGTGTGTGGCCAACCGCAGCAATGACCGATCGATCTGTCCGGCTTAGACTTGGCCACGAGTGTCCCTATATGTGATTTTACACAATAATTGTTAGTTTCTGTCAGTTTGTCAACAAAATAATAAAGTATTTTTAATAACATATTTATTAGCCTAAAATGAAAATGTTTACACTTCAAGTCTCTATATTATAAAATCACACGATACAGTCTTACAGTGTATTTGATATGATGGCATAATAACAATAAAATATAATTATTAATACACTTAAGTATGCCATTATGACGGAGCAAGAAGTAGTTATTTTTAAATATTACATGGAAGTATATTTTTCACTAGTAAACGTTTAAAATTAGAATTTCACTAAACTATTGTACAGACGCCAGCACAACAAGCCATACCCATCTATCAAATTGTCCTAATTGAATATGAACCTTATGCTATTGTAATAAAGTTTAAAATCAATTGTTGTAGCCTGATGTGATGGTCCCTGGGCCTGGTATAAATATCCATGATAAATCGATGTCTGACAGTTTTTATGTGGAAAAACTGACAAAAATTCAATATTATTTGCAGATTACCTATAAAAGTTTGGTGAAATTAGGCTTGAAAATCACACAGTTTTTTGTAACCAAGTTTTGATACCTACTTGCATAACTCTCTTGATACAGTCTGATCAAGTTCATACTGCACTCAGATTATGAAACAAAAGGTAGATAGACTGCGCAGAACACTGAGAGTGAAACCAAAAAAGCAAATACAAATTCAAAAACGAATACCTACAACGCGGTTCGTGCTGTACTGATTGTTATTACTCTGTTACTTATAGTTAAAAAAAAAAACAAACAAAAATAAAAATACAAATTCTAAAACGAATACAATCACGAGATTGTAGCTATTCGCTTTTAAATTTGTATTTGCTTTTTAGGCTTCACTCTCAGTGTTCCACGCGGGACTACCTGCCTTTTGTTTCATAATCTGAGATACTGCAACGAAAATTAGTGCTGTTGAGGAGGTAGAAAGAAACCTAACAAAAGTCACAAAGTCTTAAAATGCACCTAAGTAGGTGCTATATTATTGTTTCACAAAAGATTAATCGTATCCTACTTGTAAGCAAATTATTTGGTGTATTTTAGAGTACAGAACTTATATCATAAAAAAATATAAAATCATTTACACGCTTCCAGTCATAAGCAGAAGTCTAGTTGAGTTAAGACTCACTATCATGTGAATAACCGGTGCCAGGAAACAGTAAAATGGTATTCTAACTATTTAATTAATTAAATTCCTCAAGACGTACTCTACTGCAACTGGATGCATGTAAATGATCTCACGCTAAAATTATAGAAAAATAAACGCCATAACCTAACGTAAAAAAAACATTGATCGATAATTATGTATTATGGTTCGCGAATGAGTAATTAAAATTCAGATAGGAATGCTCATTTATAATTATTTTCTTTGGAAATAAAATCTGGCACTCGTATACTAGCCAATTATATAATTAGCCGTGAAATTCATGTTAAAAAAAAACTAGAAAACAATAGGTCTATAAAAGACCCGACACTAGGGTACAGTTCGATTCAAACTTAATGACTGCTGTGAAGTGCGCAACTGACTGCGCAGTACCCCGCCCCTTACCCCCGCTGACACGGGAAATTGTTACTGCGCAGCCACTCGACTCGTGTTCAGAGCCGCCATAAAGTTTGAATCGTACTGTAACATCGCGATTTCGAACGCGACCTAAGATAAGATTACGCTTGAAAATGAAACTAAGTATTTTATTCTTTTTCAATAGTGCAGGTTGACTGTCTGAATATTTCAGATCTTTAAAAAAAAATCTGTGTGTAATCTAATTTTTTGGTCAATACCTACTTCAGCTTTATGGTCATCGCCCACATTTACATTCGGCCGGATCGCTTTAAAAATACAACCCTTGTCAGCGCCGCTGGCGAGCAGTCACCTTTTTATCTTGTCATTGTAAAAAATATTTAAACGTGCATGATTTAGAGCTCTAATTTGAATGGGAAATTATTTGCTGTGTTGGAGCCGTGTTATAACAATGATCGATGACTGCAAAAAACTGAATTGATGGAAGAATTGGTAAGTATTACTTGTCACCTTATTTCATACGAGTATTTTAGTCGAGTATCTAAGCCAGTAAGGCAGTTCTTTCGTTCATTCTTGACATAACCGGCGTCGTGTTGCCAACATCCTGCTGGTTTGCTGGTCTGAAAAGTTTACAAAATAATAATTTATATGAGGAAACGATAAAGTCGATATAAATCGTTCAAGCATTTGAATAAAACTACTACTATTAAGGTACATACGCCAGCACATCAAGTTATACCAAACTGACAAATTTACCCAATGGAACATGAACCTTATTCTTTTGTAATAATGTTGAAAAACGATCAAATAAAGACAAATTGAGGTTGCTTTATGTGCTGGGTTTTGTACAATATGCGCAAGCGCACCTAACCGTTGGACACGTTTTTGTCAAATATTGGCCTGTTATTGCAATTTACGTCAGGTAAAAACCCCCATAAATCACAATTATTGCAGTTAAAACTTAAAATCTTGTTTTGACCTCCACAGTCATGTATAGGTGACCAACCAAAATGTGCCCAGCACGCCACGGTCACGACTACATGACAGAGTTCTTTAAGTAGTACCTAATTCCATAGAGTATGTAACTTAGTTTGGCGCCGAGGGCACGGTTTTGCTTTTATGACGTGGCGGTCAAAAGGTGAAACTTGTGCTTTTTATTTCAATATCGACAAGTATATTTATCAAAATTTCGAAAAAACTACTTGACCTATGACGCTGAAATTAAAAATTTACTTAATTTGTAGTAAAACGACGTTTGCTAGGATTTTACGATAGTCTTTTATACTGCTACGCAGACGAAATTGCGGCCAAAACCTAATACATAATAAAACATAAATGAACGTACCGTCTTGCTAAGAAAGAAGATATAGTGCCGTAAGAGGCTGGCTCAGACATGCTCGGTCTGACAGACCTCGGTGGTGGGGGGAACGGAGGTCTGCCCCGGTTGTGCCAGTGTTGGAACACAAAACCTAGAGTTGCCAAGATCACCCATACGAACGACACTGCGACATCTGCAATAAAAGAGATGAAAGAGTCAACGAGAGATGAACGGAGAAATGAAGAGATGAAGGGGCGGTGTATTAGGTTAAGTTCTGCTAAAAAAAACAAATGGCATCTCTTACTGCCAGGCAGCTGAAGAAAAGGACGGCGACAGAACATAAGATACATAAGAACTAAGTTAGAGAAGTGAAATTAGTTTTTTCTTGAACTTCCTCGTGTAATCAATACGTTCTGAGTTGACTGACATGACAACTATAATTGTATGAACATTTTAGATTAACTTAAATTGACAGCTCTTATTCATATCTGTCTCTTTCTTGTTTTATTGGAGAGAGAGAGAGAGAGATATATATATATATATAAATAGCTTAAAATAAGTTTAGCTTGTGCATTACAGAATTGACACCATTGTGTACCTAACTGTTACTGCTGGATATTAATGTCACATTTGGCCTATTTAATTAGTTCAAAGTAATTAATTAAATTATCGAGAGACTGTGGGTTGGCTTATCGTAGCGGAACTAAGCTCAATTAAAGACAAGACCTTCACTTTATTGCTTAACACACTCTCATTACCAGGACCGTCCGCGTACGGTGAGACGTAAGATGTGGGAGAATATCCATCCACCACCACCCAACTTCGTTCAACCCAAAGAACACCTGCCACTCGGAAGTGATTTGCAGTGGCCTATATGGAAAGCGCTCAATAGACTGCGCACCCAGGTAGGCCGCTGCAAACACAATCTAGCAAAATGGGGATAATAGATCCCATCGACACCCAGTGTGAGTGCGGTGATCCTGACCAGACAATGGCCCACTTACTACAGTGCCCAAAGTGCCCCTATACCTGCACCAAGGACATTAAAAACGCCACTAATACTGCGATAAATGTGGCTACCTACTGGGACCAAGTAGTCTAGCATAAAGGAAAAGCATCGATTCGAAAAGAAGAAGAACACTCGCAATGACAATACATCAATTTTAACATTACAAAAAAAACCTGACCTTCTTTGATTTTACAAAAAAAAAGTAGTTGTCTGTAGTTTAGCTTAACAATATACGCAATACTTATTGTAAAAGGCACCGCAGAGTAAAAAAGACGTTTATTTAAGGGCGCGTATTCGATTTAGTGCAACTCAAAATCTAAATGATTGCTAGAATGGCGTAGCAGCATTGACACACACTAGTACAACACAATGGTCGGTTTGTGCGCATCAGAAAAAGAAATACAAAATAAGCACGAATCATTGAAATTAATCGGCAAACGACAGCGCGCGATGTTTTACAGGGCTTTTTAAAATAATTGTCTAAAATAAATGAGTACGTATAACGGACTGAAAAATATTCTGTATATTAAGCATAACATTTACTTTCATAAAATAAATATATCAGTTATGTTTTTATTCAAATACTGGTGAAAAAAAATTGTCAAAGTGAACCGATTTTCTACTTTTTCAACATTGTTTTTTAATACATAATAGTAATATTTTTGTAATTTTGGCTCTGTAGCTGTCTTTATGACTGTATATACTGTTGGAAAAACGCATAAAACTAAATATTTTGGCATATTGTAATGGTTGTATTCGTCCTGAAAGTTAACTCTGACGTCTATTTTCGTAAAACGATATGAAATAATTGTCTTCGCTCTAAAAAACCATAATTAAAAATTATACTTTTACTCTGTAGCTGTCTAAATCAAGACTTAATCTTTCTAAAACTGTAAATTATCTTTAAATAATCTGCTCACATAATTACGATATTGCTCTGGGCAAAACGCAAAAACATGAAGTTTTCGTCACGAATCGAATACGCGCTCTTAAGACAAGCAATTTTTTTTTTTTAATGTAGTAAAGACTTATCCTTGGATTATTAAATTGTATCCACGGTATTATTTTTTTTTTTTTATTTGCTTTTTGCGGCTGTGATAACACTGCGACCAGAGTTGATCTATTGTGATCGCCGCTTGTGTTGATTAGAGATCGCCGCCAAACCCTGCCGCTGTTATGAACTGCAGGATCTGCTTTGGGGCGATCTCCATTAGTTCATCCGGGCTTAACAGGTATTTGCCCAGATGATTGTTGCGCTTGTGCATTAGTGCTCCGCATTCCCCCAGAAGGTGAAGTGGCGTTTCATCAGCCTCATTACAGCGTCTGCAGGTTTGCGTAGCACTTAACCCCAGTTGGAACATGTGCTTGTTTAAGCAGCAATGTCCTGTAGTGGCTCTAGCTACAATGCGCAAGTTGTTCCTACTGAGTGCTAGGACTTGGTTACTAAGCCTTCTGTCATAGGCTTTGATAAGTGCTTTCGAGTGTAACAAGCCCGGAGACTCCTTCCATAACTTTCTGGAAGCTTCGAGGCATGCTTTGGTCAGGGTGCTCTGAGCTAGGCTTTTCGGTATGCCACAGAAGGGCTCCGGACCCTGTTGCGTGATATGCGCCCCCGCCCTTGCAAGCTCATCGGCACGTTCATTGCCAATGATGCCTGCATGCCCAGGCACCCATCTTAATACTACTCTATTCTTATTGCCTAGAGAGTTGAGTTTAGCCATGCATTCCTCTACCAGTTTCGATGAGACTAAATTCGAGTCCAGCGCTAGTAGAGCAGCTTGGCTATCTGAATTAATGTGTATGGTTAGGTTGACGTATTGCCTTTGCAGATTTATTTCCGCACATTCTAGGATGGCGTACACCTCTGCTTGGAAAATGGAGGCGTACTGTCCCAGGTTTACACTTTTGCTGAACCTCGGTCGTACTCCATTTATCCCACAACCTACTTTGGATCCTATTTTGGAACCATCCGTGTACCAGATCATGCAGCCTGCCACCTGAGGAGGCTGGCTTTTGGTCCAGTAGTCCCTTGAAGGGATTTCCACGGAATATCGCTTCTCAAATACATGCCGCACTAGCATGACATCAGTTGTCATGCCGAGAGCTGGCATTTCCAATATTGAGTCCTGTAAGGTCCTCATTTTCTGCGAGAGCCAGCAACCACTGCCCCGGACCTTGGCCCTGTACATGCTTGCTTTCGCCTCTTTGTGTATATATAAATGTAGAGGCGGTAGTCCAAGCAGGGCGTTCAGTGCCATTCCCGGACTTGTTGACATAGCTCCTGCAGCCATTTTACTGACAGTTCTCTGAAGACTGTCTAGTTTCTTTATAGTGGTGGTCTGATGTGCTTTATCGTGCCACACTACTGATGCGTACGTTCTTATCCACGGTAAGCACAATCATAAAATAAAAATGTATTTATTTATTTACAACACTAGTTGATAGTAGTGTTGTAAATAAATAAATACATTTCACCAGTCCACCGATTTGACTAAACCTGTAATGATTTACAGGTTTAGTCAAATCGGTGGACTGGTCTTAAACAATATTTTTTACAACTTAATAAACAAATCGACTCTTCACGTGACCAGAGGGCTGGTCTTTTCTTGGGCCAAAGAGTTAGCATTGCCATTCAACGTGGTAATGTTGCTAGCCTTTTGGGCACTTGTCCCATTGTGAGCGATGTGGACGAGTTTTTTGATACCCTGTGAGCCCTCCATTGTACATAATATATACATATTTTTTAAATTTATTTTTAAGCTTTGTACATATTTAATTCTCCATACCAAATTTAAATAAAGAAGTAATAATAAACTTAATAAATAACAATAGATAGGTACCTAATGTAATTGTAAAATAAATAATTATTTGTTTATTATTAAGGTTGTCTGAGATTTTCAGCTATTCCAGTTACACCTTGTAACTAACTATAATTTAGGTTTTAAAATCGGCCCGTTTTTATCCACAAATTGACACTATTTAACATGCAAATGTTTCATGATTCAAACCAATTGAGGAAATAAAAGGCTTAGGAATTTATCCTGAATACTTAATTAAATCAGAATATCCTGTTCACGTACCTACAAACAGTATTAAATGTTAATTTTAAAACTTTATATATTAAGCTAAAGGTAACAAACGCCAGCACACCAAGCCATACCAAACTGTCAAATTTTCCCAATGGAATATGAGCCTTATTCTTTTGATGTAAAGGTGAAAATCTATCAAAGAAATTTGACAGATTGTTGTATCTTTATGTACTACGGCCTCTGTACATCCGATTGCATACTTAACTACGTATGATGTAATCAAATATTCCCAATGTGACAGTTTTGTTTTGAAAACAATTTTAACAGCCATAATAACAGATACCAAATTATTAAAGAGGCAGTTACCCTATAAACATTGTTATTCATTTCACACGTTAATTTGTAATTGTAAAAGAAGTTCCTAATCTAATCTCTTGCGTCTTACAAATTATGCGTCTGCGCATAAGTTCAGCTAACAACAAAGGTTACTTACTCACAAGATGGTCAATGTTATGTTACCGTGCATAAGAATCGGAATAACAGTGACAGAGTCCTAATAGCAATATTGCCTTGGAAAATTTTACCGCTGGGCTATCACGATCGGATACTAGAGATCGGGTAGTCGGTTTAGTCCCATCTTGGCACTCAGGAACAGTGGCGGGATCTTCATACAAGCCGAAAAGCTGGGCTTGCCCTAATAAGATCATAACATGAGCTAATCAATAAAACAAAATATTAAATAAAAGCAAATGTACATAAGTCTAGTGAATGTTGATAAATAGTTCTTCGGATTTTAAAGGTATTCATTTACTAGCATTTTTTATAGTTTTTAGATCTGGGTCTGAGCGACTTGTTGGTTTTTTCTTTAAACAATCTGTCTGGTTTGCCCTAATCTTGACCCCTAGGCAGGCCACTGCTCAGGAATGATAATGAGAATGTTTCGTGGACATGATAAATTAATTCATGGGTGCCGAGATGGGAAGGTGCCGAGATGGGAAGGTGCCGAGATGGGAAGGTACCGAGATGGGACTAAAACGGATAGTGCGGATGCATTTTTCGTTATGAAAGTATGTTTTCTTCAATTCAATTATTTCATTTGAACTCGCTAAAACTCACCTCTCCACTGGTTGCTAGGCGGTGCCAAAAAAGCCTTGTTGAAATGCGGAACCACTGCTCTTCTTATGACATTTATGGTGATAAACTTCAAGTTGGATCCCATGTAGTAATCGATCGACAACACGGTTGCGTACGCGCCGAGCACGGCACAGCATAAGATGTTTGCAGCGTAGGACACAGAGACGACCGCTAAAGCCGTAAGCATCATCACCAAGACGAACAGGCTCCAGAAATTGAAGTCCCATTCCAAATATGTAATGTTGCCTAAAATATATATTACGTTTTAATATCGGTGATTGGATTACATTATTTATTGTAGACTTCATCATCATCATACATGTCAACCTTTAGAACCCACTGCTAGGCAAACTACCCCACAAAGCGCAAATGCGGTATCTCAAAAAAAATGTAAAGTTGATTTTTATACCATAGGATGACTTTAAAAAATACGCGTGTAATGAACTAAGCCTTTTAGCACAAAGTACCTAAGGCTGCGGCGCGTAATCTTTATATTTTGTGCTTTTAGTGCTACCTTAAGAAAATAGAAGATCCGATGGCATAAAAATCAACTTTGGGATTTTTTTGAAATACCGGTTTTACGCTAATTAGGGCAGCAAAGCTCTCTCCAAGGGGGATTCAGCCGTAAATGCCTTGCTTTGCCGATGCGTGTTGGCGATCGCAGTAGGTGTTATGGTACTCAGAAGGACACTGCTGCCAGTCCTCTGGTCAATATCCCTTTGTCGTCTTCTACGACATCGACGGGTAGAAATGGGGTGATGCTATACGCGGTCGGTAACACATGACTTGTAGACTTCATCTTAACAATATTCTCCAGAACGATGTTTTTTCAATGGTGATAATCCAAGTTGGTAAGCAGGGGATATAATAGTGTACAAGCGTGTGCGCAACCAGGTGTACACTCTCTTCCTTCACTGTCATAGTCCAGAAAGCAAATCAGGACAACCGGTTTTACGTGCTTTTCGCGGTAAGTACGGAGTATCCCAGTTATCGCACCACCGAGTTTTTACCTTCGAACTGCTCCTGAGAAATTCCTAATGGAAATACCCAATAACGCTGTCTGCTCTGAGAATCGAACACAGACCACACGGACAGCAGTCGCGCTTGCAACCCAACTAATAGGGCAGTTTGTGTATATTACATTTACTGATAATTTATTTTTCGAGCTGAATAATGTCATCAGAAAGAGTAGGTACGTAAATGAGAGGAAAATAGGAAAATAAAGGCAGTTTTTTCCTGCTAATATTAATCGGTTCAAGTATTATTTTACGAAATATCGGTATTTCCCACTTTTCGGTTCTATTTAAAACGCAAAAAAAAAATGGGAAGATAATTACTTTAATTAACCTTACCTGGTAATCTGTAGTAAAATATCGAAGCCAGTAAGAAGCCAAGGTTCAAAGAAGGCAATAGTACTGCGAGCACAGGTATTCCGTATAACCACCAGAATAGCCACCATATTCCACCGAAGAATAAACCAGATATCACTGCTGCAGCAAGCAGGGCTAAAATAATATTTTATTAGGATTTTTTGTAAGTTTAAGGACCTGAAACACTATCAGGAGTCTGTCTTACAAGACGAATTCATTTATTAGCCATTCGGTAAAGTTATGTTACGTTTTGAACTTAAACATAGATTACGATAACATTTTTAATCGAAAATTGCCAACTTAGATTCGGTTGTAATGACTGTTGAAATTTAACTTCGTCGAAATAAAGTTCAAAATACAACAACTGGCTCGAAGGTTTTAAGCTTGGGCTAGAATTAGTCCCTGTTTTGGTATGAAACGGAAATGGTCCTGGTTCGAGGACTTTTCAATTAGACCATTAAAAGGCACTTTTGAACGCCATATAAAAAAGTTGATTCTAGTTGCTCCTTCCAAAAGGTAGTTTCGTATGGAGAAGAAAGGGCAAGAAACTATGTACCTACTTACTGTTTAAAAAAAAATGTGTACAATATTTTGAAAATACAGTTTAAAGTTATATAACTATAAGTGAATACGATGGACCTTGCATAAAAAACACTATATTGAAGTATGTACAGAGTATTACAAGATAAAGAATGACAGCTAAGTTGTATACATAGATGCAATGCAATGCTTATTACATGATATTATGAAATTTCGCAGTTCTAGGTTAATAAAAGTCCGCGTCTACCGGACAGAGAGAGTCAGCTTAATGCGCTATAAGTCAAAAAGAAAATTCTTTACTTTTATTCCTTCTAGCATATAACACTGTCTCCCTCTGTCAGGCAGACGGTTCGATCGACTATTAGCACTATAAGGGTTGAAGCATAACAGACGAAGATGAGCTGCACATCGTCGGTCGCGTAACGCCAGAAGTCAAATAGATAATAAAACATCCAACACACGTCGATGATGTGCTATTGCGTCGGGCCTAATCACTTTCCGGATTCTAATCCAGAGATGCTTAGCCGTTCCCATAATGTACTTACAAGGTTTATCGATATCCGTTATCAAAGCGATCAGTATGTATGATATAATGACACCGGTGAAGAATCCAGCGAAATACATTTCGGTCTTGAAAAACCGGTGTCCGAAGAAACACACGAACACGCCAACAAACAATAGTACTGCACATAGAATTTGTGCAAACCAGTCATCTGAAAAATATACGTTAAATTGGAATTCCTATACGCTAGTGATGCTATACCTACACAGGCTGTTTCCAAAATCGTGTAGCCTACTTCTTATGAATCTTGAGATCTGGGGATCGAGTATAATCTATACTTGTAGGAGGTATGGTCCCTTCACACTAGTGTTTGTCCAGCGTAGGCATTCGATGAACGTATCCGCGGCGTAGACTCCGCGACAAAACAATTTCGTATCGAAACAACAACGAAATAGGCTATTACACCCATTTTTGCAAAGTGTCTCAATAAAATTCTGCAGTGCTACTAGATAACCAAAAGAAAACATTTTTTTTTAATCAATCAATAAGTGCCATAAAATGCATCTAAATTTAAAATTTTCAAATTTCGCGCGTAGTTTGACGAAAACGCCTCTTACTGGACGCCATATTGCTCAGCGGAAATGGCGTCAGTTCGGTTTGTATCAAATGCGCTCATATTAAATATGAACATTGTATATAATTTTAAAATAATTAAAAGTATATTTTGTAATAGGTGTAATAATTAAAAAAATACGTTGGTTACGAAAATAATAAGAGTACAAAACAAAGCCTATATGCACCAATCGGTTGACTGACAGTTAACAATTTTTTGTTTACACAGCCGTACGGCGTAATAACATGGCCGCTACTATTTCATAGTGTTTTATAACAGATAAAAAAAAACAGAAAACTTTGAATTGAATTTAAAAAAAAATGTTATTTTATGAACTAAAACTTACATTTTCCGACTGCTTTAAACCTAAACTGTCTCAATAACATATTTATAGATTTTTTCTCGTTTAGAGTAAAATACCCTATTGTTTGACGTCTGCGCCGCGTTAGCGCGGCGTTCATCGAACGCCTAGGCTGGAAAAACGCTAGTGTGAAGGGGCCCGAAATCTCTGGCAGTAAGAATAGCCGGATTACAAAAAAGATTACGCTGATAGGAAACTACGTTATTGCGAGTGCTATTAGCTACTTATATTTTCTGGTATACTTGACTTCCACTCGGAACGAAGACGCGGGTAAAAGCTAGTTCTTTAAACAATATAAAACTTACCAATCATTTCACAGCCTTCTTCAGCGTGTTCACAGCCATAACTATGGCCCGGTACGTACACAGAGTATGCTGTTATATTGTCTACCAAGTATTTATATTTCGCCACTACTACATATATGGCCCCCGTGCCAGGGTAAGCGCTCAACATGCGACGGGTAGCCGGCCCGGAGTTGTATGGAATCTTGAAAGAAAGGAAATGTTATGGATGGCAAATACGCAAGTGGTATTTGTCGCCTAAGGACATGTAATACCAATGGCATTTCAGATGTCTTGCCATGGACATCCCAGGGACAAAGGTGACATATTTTAAGGTCATTATTATAACAGCACGGCTCGGACACTGCGAATAATTTGCCATTCTAGTTGGAGTTTTAAATCTTGTGCGTTAAAGTATTTTTTATAATGACAAGATAAAAAGGTGGCAGCTTGCAGGCGGCGTGCTACTAGCTAACGGGTGGATTTTTAGAGGGGAATTCTAAACGAAAGCCGAAAGACACTATGTTGCTTGACGGCAGATAGGTAATATTGTACCTAACGGACTGCTATCTCACAAAGAGCAGCACTATCTACTATTGCTAAACGGTTTATCTTGGGAATGAACACTCCTTGATTTTTACATATGGTGGCATTTGTGGCAAAGGTGGCAATACCAATGTACTATCGTGGTCACACCCGTCTCACCACCACTAAGTTCATGTTTGCTTGCACTCAAAAGATGGAAGCGCTCTCTACCCCGTCCCGTTGACTACGCAGGCGCCAAAGGGATTTTTTTTTTTACTGTGCTCAGTAAAAAAAAAAATCCCTTTGGCGCCTGCGAAGTCAACGCGGGAAAGTCCGCGATAGTACCTACGAAATAGCAGCACTTGTATAAAGTACCTATCTGTATTATGCACGTCAAAATAAAAATATGCTTACAACTGTTCCATGTTTCTCAATACCCTTGAGGGTCATCATCGTCCTGATGCCATCAAAATAAGAGTCAGCGTAAAAGTCTAGTTCTGGCAGGTACATCATGTAGAACGTCATGTTTGCTAGCAAAGGAACCACACATGTACGATCCGTGGCTGGCGCAGCTGGAGCCGCGGCTTCAACTAATATGTAGTCAGACAATGTCTGAACATGAAGGTATGGAAATATTTTAAGAGGGAACTCCATGTTACATCCGCCCGGTATTGGATCTGAAAATATAGTTGTTTGGTCATCACACGTTAAAGAGCTGAATTCAGGCAAGCGTCACACAACAAGCAAGTTGTAGTGTGACGAGTGAAGTTGGCAGCATGTCCAGTACCTACTTACGTAATGTCACACATGACTGACACGCCATCGACACATGTCCAGCACCAATTTATGTAATTAAAGGGTATGCTAAAAGCTGACCCGCGAAATCCAAAATACTTTAGGGTTATGCAATTTGCAGCTCAGTATCAGGTTGTATAGTAATCATATATACCTAAAAGCGAAAGGTCACTCACTCATCACGAAATATCGAAAACCGCTTGACGTATAAAGATAGGCAGGAAGGTACTTTATACACGGACAGTTAGTAGACGTAGATTGAGAAGGTCTAATGGGTTAACGAAGTCGCTGGCAGCAGCTAGTAAAATATATTTACAGAATTATGATCGTTACAATATTTGTAATAAGTATATATGTTATGGCTGAAACTCGAAGTGCGGCTACACCTAGTTTTACCGGCCAAAACTAATCGTAGCCGGTAGCAGTTGGTTAAACTTAGGTGTAGCCTGAGAGCTCGGGACTTGGGGCACCAACCCATTGAGCAAAAAAAGACGGTCGACGTCAGGTCAACGGAGCCCCGCTGCGTGGGGCTCCTATTTCTGTCTGCAGGGTTTAATAAAGGAACCTAACCAAACCGAAACTCGGAGTGCCCATAAAGTCAATGTGCGGCTGCTTCTAGTTCTATTGCCGCTTTGATGAAGGCTAAACCTAGTTTCTAATCAAAGATAAGTAGGATACATTTATGACCTAGGTTAAGTTTAACAAACTGCTACCGGCTACACCTAGTCGGTTAAAACTAGGTGTAGCCGTACTTCGGGTTTTAGCCATAACATATAAGTACTTATATATTATATTGACAAGTATTGTAATATAACTCACTATGATATACTTACCTAATGACCGCAAACGTCATGTTTTCAATAAATAGGCATATTTACGAGTAAATTTTTAACTTGGGGAACTGATAATTTTAATGAGCATAATTGCGTAAATACCATATTTGTTTCTGTCGCGTCTAAGTTTTGTATTACCATACAAAACGATGCTGAGCTGCAAATCGAAAAATTCGAAAGTTTATTTGAATTTTGCGGGTCACCCTTATTTATTCTGGATAAGTCCATAAATGAATGACCGATTGCAGGATCCGTGGCGACGCTACAAAGCTTGGAGCTTGAAGCTGCGGTCGCCAGCTACTTTGCGCTTAGTGGAATCCAGCATGATGCATGAAGCAAGAAGCATGAAGCATGAAGTGAGTCAGACATGGTACAGACATAAATTTTCATGTCAATAGAAAAGGTGAACGAACTCCCCGTTTTTATTCCCTCACAAAATTGACTATCACAAAATCCCTTCATAACATGCCTACAAAAAACCACAGCCTGTCTAAATTTCAGCTGCGCTAGGTAATTATGAGTGAAACAGGTCATTGCTTTTTATACAAATACTCAATTAATCTATTAATTTACTTAAAACTTACAAACTCTCAAAACAAATAATTTTTGTAGTAAGTCAGCCATTTACCAAAAAACCAGCCAAGTGCGAGTCGGACTCGCCCATGAAGGGTTCCGTAGCAGCAAGTAACATAATATAAGTTTTATTTTTATAATTGATTTGATTGAATGAAAGGTAAATTGCGGTTTACGATTTATGACGTATAAAAAAAACTACTTACTAGATCTCGTTCAAACCAAGCGGAAGTTTACATGGAATTGTACATCACATATTTTTTTTAGTTTTATCATTCTCTTATTTTAGAAGTTACAGGGCGGGGGGGCACACATTTTACCACTTTGGAAGTGTCTCTCGCACAAACTATTCAGTTTAGAAAAAAATGATATTACAAACCTCAATATCATTTTTAAAGGCCTATCCATAGATACCCCACATGTGTGGGTTTGATAAACAATTTTTTTGAGTTTCAGAACTAGGAACCCTCAAAATTTATTGGTTTTTTTTTCTATTTTTGTGTGAAAATCTTAATGCGGTTCACAGAATACATCTACTTACCAAGTTTCAACAGTATAGTTCTTATAGTTTCAGAAAAAAGTGGCTGCGACATACGGACGGACGGACGGACAGACAGACAGACAGACAGACAGACATGTCAAAACAATAAGGGTTCCGTTTTTTGCCATTTGGCTACGGAACCCTAAAAATGACTGAGATTCTAACAATAATTAATTGTATTCAAACCATAAATCTTTTTTTCCTATGGAAACACTGTTCATAAGAAAAAATGTAAGGAATAATTACTAAAATAACAATGGACAATGAAAAAAGCATGCAGGAAAAGCATAATAAGAATAGGCAACAAATAATAAAATGTGGTTTGTTCTCACAAAGTCAAATATTAAGTAACAATATCATACCTTCTTCCTTGTAGCCATGGACTGAAATATAAACAGGCACAGACACTTTTTTATTATAATTGGATATTTGAAATGTGCCATTGTTATCCATGAAACTCACAAAGCCCAAATTGGTTCCGTTAGCCTGCGTTCTCCCAGTTTTATCAGTCGTAATAAGTGACACATTAAACATGTGACTATGTACTTGGAAAACAATGAAGTCTAAGCTTTTATCAATATCACTGAAATTGACTCCAACATTTGAGTTTCCGTTTAATGTTATGAAGGTTCCGTAAATTTCTCTATTGTCATATGTTATAGAATTATTTAAAGGTATTGTTATGTTGGCATCTGGAACAAAGGAACGGTGATTATTTGTGTAAAGGAAACTTTAATCCACTTTTGAAAGTCTGTACTTTGTCCATGTTTGTTGTCACCACAGGGTGACGAAGAAGAATACAAACATTAACAGTTTTACTGGTAGAAATACATTTGTGTCCAAAAACCTGACAATCTATATTACCGGAGGTAAAACATTTAACTGTGGGTAGGTACAGCCAGTAGAAGTACCTGCCTACCTACAGTGAATACAAATTATGGTAAAATTTTGTCAATATTCTATCCTCAAGTGTTTTTACTGTGCTCACTAGTATAATATTGTAGTAATATCAATAAAAATAATGAATATAAAATAATATTTACCTTGTGTGGCAACAGATACAGCAAAGTAAAGTAAGGAAATTAAAATTAAATTAAATCTACCACCCATTACAGGCAGCATTTTCACTTATCCAAGTTGGTTAACGTTATTAACTATTATCGCCGATTTAGATTACAATAAAAGTTTCTCAGATCACTATTTATAATTCGGAACAGCTGATTTTTGACACTGACAAGATCACTTCAGCACCTTGTATTCTAAAGAAAAAATAAGAACAACATTGTTCATATTAACTAATGATTGGGACAACGAACCAGACTGATACTATGACACAATAGAATTATTCACATTTTGTCCCCTACGATACCACAATTAAATGAATCAACACGGTTGGACTTGGCGAGATAAAAACAAGTTTACCGGATGACATGACAGCAAAATGACAATGACATCTGACTAACCGTCAAGCGTCAACCGACTGACTAGACTACTAACAGGAAACGAATGAGCTAAACGAAATGGCTATTTTGGTTCTGAATGAATTAATGAAACTTGCACAGATAACTAAGAGAGAGAAATAACAGTGAAGTGGAGCATCCAGAAAAGAAATAGTTTTATAAAAATGCCGAAAGGAAAACCTGAAGTTGTAACTGGTTAACATTATGCCAAGCGCCAAGCGCCAAGCGTGGCTATTATGGCAAAACTCCCCTTGGAGAGGCCTGTGTAAAGCAGTGGACGTCTTTAGGCTGAAATGATGATGATGATGATTATTATTTAACATGAACATTGGGTACCTACGTAATTAAAAAAAAAGGTTGTCTGTAAAGTCGGTTTACGGACGATAGATATACGTGATAACGTCATAGAAACATAATGACTAATGCTGGCACTTCACATGACGTATTTGTTATTTGCTATTATATTTGCTATTTGGATAACACAAAATCGACTTTATCTTAAAAATTTTACAGTCAATTTTGTATTATCCAATTAAGGCAAATATTTGCCCAAATACGCCATGTGAAGTACCAGCATAACAAATTATGGCTTCCGTCGAGGTGGGCGGAGCTTATTGCTTGGGCCGATTGTGCCTCTCTATCGCTTGTTCCGGGCTTTCGCTTGCACGATCAGGCTCAGGCGAAACGTGACACTTATTCATGCGAATAATTCAACACTTTAGTTAGACGTGGAAAATGTATGTACTGATGTAGTTACCTTTACGATTAGTAAGTTGATTCGTTACTCACTGAACTACAAAAAAAAAAACAGTAGGTTACATTGATACATCGTTTTATAAAATACACAAGTTGGTTTTAATGACACGAACACAATTTTATAAGGGTAGTAAAGAGTTAAAGCGATCCGTAAAAATGTTTTCTACTCAAATTAAGTCAGAAAATTATTATAGTTATTCATGTGTCTAAAATGAATAGCTCTGAAAACTATAAAGCTAAAATGAAATGAATGAATGTTAAAAAATTAGAAACTTAAAAAGTTAATTTTATAAGTATAATACCTACTACGGTTGGTGGGCGAACTCTGGGCTCCCCCAGAGATAGCCCACCTCTGCCTACGGCCTACGTACGTTCAGCAGTGGACGCCGGCAATAAGTTGATTAAGATGATTATGATGAATACCTTCTCCACAGTAAGAGATCATTTCATTCTTTCATTCATTCTCGATATCGATTCCTTGGTAGGCCGCTAGAGCGCACTCACGACTCACGTCAAATTTCTCAAATATGGCGGCGGCGCGATCAATGAAGTTGTAATGTGTAGTGAGTGAAGTCTAGTGTAAAAATTGAAATGTTTGATTTTGGTGTTGTTTTTGTGTGTGGTTGTTAACATTAATGGGCCATGGGAAGGGGCCAGGAGCTATTAAACGCTGCCCGTGAAGGCGACAAGCGGACAGTGGAAAAAATACTTGGTCAAATAACTAATATAAGTGGGCCATTTACAAGGTGGGTCCTGATTCATGTTTTATTGTTTAACTAGTAGATTATTGAAGTTAAATCAATTACAGACATATTAGGCTGTTAGATGGTTCTATTTCTACGTGTCACTGGCTATAAAAATGGTCTGAAAAATGTTATCTTGTATCAACAATGGTGTATTGTTATCACATATTTTTTTATAATGTTTACGTACTTTTCGTTGTTTCCTGAGACGTGATGATTTCTTAGACGCTATTAATAATCATTATAGCATGTTTAATGTCCACTAAGGCACTCCTACAGGTCAATTTTAATTTGTAGCAGTAAAATAATTACTTATTACTTCAATAATTACCTACTCAAGTAATTTAATCGTAGATATTCTTACTATTCCATTGCACTAATCAACTAATGCAAACATAAGATTTCTTTCATCGTAATAAGGTTGAAAATTGCTTGTTTGACATACAGCATGTTAGTATGTTATGGGATTTGAAGAATTATTTATCTTTTCTAGATAAAACTTATAATCTTAAAAGATATTTTTGGACTGGATTACTTAGAACTTAATTACATGCCATGCCCATTAAACTAACAGGTTGGTAAAAATTGTATAAATATACTTAGAAAGCAAATAACAATAGAACTTTAACAATAAACAAGTGTGAATACGAGATAATAAATACCTGTATTGATATAATATTATGTTTATTTTAATTGTGTCATGTCCTGATATAGGTAAAGACCTGAAACAGGCTTGTTTTTTTTTGGCCTCTGTTAATAACTACCTGTATTTTGATCCTTTTGTAGTAATAATAATCAAAAAACCTTTGATCTAACTAACTATAAGTATTTACTCCATAGAAAATGTAGATGTTAATCATACTTTGCAAATAGGTGTAAATACATTGCCGTGTTATGTTATAATGTACTTAAGTATAAAGATTGTCCTTATAGCTTCATTTAAAAACCAATGCTTATGTATTGTAAAAACAAACCAATGTGATCATACTCATGAAGTGCTGAATAATGTTCACCATAGTTAAATTTATCAGCAATGTAATGACTCAGTATTAAACTCTTGGTACATACATGATGTTGAAAAAATACAACTGGAATTTCTTACCACAGCTTGACACACTGAAAACCCACACTTGAAAAAAATGCCCCAAGATGTTAATGTAAAAAAAAAACAAGCTTGATTCTGGGTTTAAACTCTCATTGATAACCTTGGTCTGCTTCTTTTATGAGGATCACAGCGTATATCTATATGCCTATCTCACTTAGGCCTAGGTAGTAACCATATACATTGTCAGCCCTAAATAATCTAGTGAAAAAACTAGGGTAAAAATATTTTACCTGTTGATTATTAGTTGTTAATCCAATCTGAATATGTTATCTAGATAAGTTTATTGCTGTCACTTCACATGGCGTATTTGTGAAAATATTCGCCTTATGTGGATAATACAAAATTTACCTTATTGTTATTGAGGTAAAGTAAATTTTGCATTATCCAAATATGGCGAATATTAGCACAAATACGCCATCTGAGATGCCAGCATGATACTTATCATCATCACCATAAATATTGTTAAAAATAAGGAATATATAAACACTTTAACAATACATTGTGTGAGCCATCAAGCAATAGTGTCACAATGGGTCATTGCTGTTTTTTTCTTTTTTCTCTAATGTTTTCTTTTTATAAATGAATCAATCTAAAGTTTGATTGTTCATTGTGGATGTGGTATTCTATTGATTAAAGAGAAGGTTTTTTTCTGTTCCTTGTAATACCTACTCTGTTTGCACGAGACTGGCTTGTGTGTATGCCGTGGTAAACCGACTCTTAGTTGGTATTTAAAGGAGTTGTTTCAAAATGTATGGAGCCTGGGCCCAGTCCTTGTACACCATACTTAATAATAGGGAAACACATTTTAAATAGTTCTCAACTGTCCAATTAAATTAAAATAGCTTTGTGAGCAGGTAAAACACAAGAAATTGCACTTGAAATTGCAACACACAACAAAAGCAGTCATGGCGGTAAGCTGTCATTTTGATTGATTAATGACGTTTGACATTTATAATTCTGATTTTCTGCGTCGATTTGTGCTTGATAGGTAAGTAAACAGATGGGAAAGAAACGGTATTAAATCCAAAAAAACGAAAGGGAGGTTGTTATAAAGTACTCTAGAAACTAGAAACAAAACGAAACGAAAGTGACTGAAGTGAGACTGTTGTGACACTGACAGCTGACAGTTCTCTTTCTATGATCAATGGTCGATCTATGGTTTATAGAGTAGCTAAATCTTAGTGACGCCATGTTGAAAATCCATAGAAATGATTGTTAAATTATCAATTTACTACCATAACAGTATACATTTAAATGAATTATCTGTATTTTTCCCGGATTCTACGGATTTTTCTCTTTTTTTTGAAGTGGTGTACATAGACTGGGCCCAGTATGAAACATGTCCTTTTCAATGAATAAAAATAATTAAGTACGCACTTGTTCATATTTTACTGGCATTTAGACTGCCAGTAACATTTGTTTTGTATTGTATGATTAAAAAGATATAGTTTTTATAAAAACTAAAATAGGATTCTAAGTGATATAAATCAAATCAAATCTCTTTATTGCATTCATGTGTGTACATTTAGTTGTTGTAATAGAGTAAGTTCCAACATAATAATAATTTAACACAATATTTTTTATGTGATACTAATTTTAACATAATAATAATTGTTATAATTTTAACAGAATAATAATTTTAACATATAACTTCAATATAATATTTTTATAACCAGTTAGAGGTCACCAGATTTTCTTATTTGTCGGTTTTATAGTATTTTTAGACACGTTTCGTGTTGCAAAATGTTACAAAAAAAAAGTAGCCTAGCTATGAAAAATGTTTATCAAATTGACTAATAATTGCACATCACAAAATGACCGAGTCGTTTTCTAGATAAGAGCCGACAAACAGATTCATACTCCATACTTTTTGTGTTATAAATACGAAAGTAACTGTCTGTAACATTTTCACGACGAAACGGCAGTACGGATTTTAATGAAATTTAGTATGAACACAGCTTGAACCCCAAGAAAGGACATAGGCTACTTTTTAATTCGCGACTTCGTCTGCATCGCCGACAATCAGGCGGACGACGTCGCGGGCAAAAGCTAGTAAAATTAAAACAAATATTGTATGTATATGAGAACATAACAACTCCTTAGTGTGTTTACAAACTTAATTTTCAGTCAGATCAGATGCAAGTTTTGTAAAACTGAAATGCTTTTTTTAAATTCTCCTTTTTATTTGATCTCGTTGTTCTCGCCAAGGTGTTAAGTAACTTCTAAGCCTCTAAAGGTTTGACGCAGAATGTACACTTCGAAAAATATGCACTTGACTCAAAATGTGCATTTCGCAAAAGGTGCACTTTTTAAAATAGCATTTGTCAAAAGGGGCACTTCTCAAAATGAGCACTTCTGCGTCAAACCCAGAATTGGGTTTGCAATTCGCAAAATGTGCACTTGACGCAAAATGTACATTTCGCAGAAGGTGCACATCGCAAAATGTGCAATTTTTAAAATAGCATTTGTCAAAAGGGGCACTTCTCAAACTGAGCACTTCTCAAACTGAGCACTTCTGCGTCAAACCCAGAATTGGGTTTGCAATTCGCAAAATGTGAACTTGACGCAAAATGTGCATTTGCATGTCAACTTTTAGCTTTTTTTTTTCTATTGATGGGCATACGTTTGACCGCTATCTCACCTGATGGGAAGCGATGATGCCGTGTAAGATGGAGCACGCTTGCCTAGAAGTAACCTATTCACTCTTGACTTAAAGACTCCCAGGTTAACGCAAGACTGTTTACTATTGGTTGTTTAAATAAATAACCTCGTCTCCTCTTGGCTTCAGTGGACACCGGGACTAATTAATAGAAAGAAAGAAAGAAAAAGCATTTATTAGCCCGCACAGGACGAAACACACAAATAACAACAAGGTTTAAAATTATTACAAAATAAAAAATAAGAAACGAATCGGTCCTGTACGATGCCAAAAGGCCCCTATCTCAGCATTGTGCTGTAACATTTAAAAATGTCACAGCGCTGATATTCTGATAGGGCCCAAAGTGATACTCACTCTTGTCGTGGATTTCGTAAAAAACAACCATCCTATCAGAAAGCAACGAATAAGTTTGCATTTGATTTAGCAATATTTTCCCTAAAAGACCATTTATTACTGCTGTGCTGCAGTCTACCATAAGGCCTATATCCAACTGTGGGAGTAACTGCCTGAATAATCGAAATCATGTGCACACAATTATCTATTTAAGGAAGTAGGATAAGTCAAACCATTAAAGTGAAGTGTTTGGCGGTTGGCCAGACGCCAATCGATGTTTGAGAAACGAACGTTGAACTTTTGTCTTACTGTCTGCATATATCTAATGCTATAGACTAAGGGGTGGCAGGCAGGCAGAATAAAAAAAATATAAAAAGGGTTTAATTTTGTATCAATTGGCTTTTTCATTCTAACAACATTTTTTTTTTTTGCGAAGTATTATTTCTGTTTTTTTGCGAAGAACATATATAATTGTAATGTGGCGTTGGTCTATCGCACATGAGACGTGACTGACTGATACTTAACTGATGATAACTAGATCGCGCAAGTAAATTTCTCCGCGACATTAGCTTATATTATACAAAATCCCGACTACAACCGTCGGGCAGTAGCCCACCAGACACAACACCCGTCTGGTCGGAGAATCCTCCCTTTTCTACAGAAAATGAGGAACTTTACACTCTGTTCCTCATACAAACTGTACCTGATTTGCTAAAATGACTCTGGGCTAAGAACCTACCTGGAGGTATTTTCTGATCCGTCTACTCTTTCGTCACTCGTGCAGTGAACCTCAATGTTTGACAACCCTACTTTTCCTCTACTTTTTTTCAAGGTGTTTGTATGCAAAACACTCGAACCGGACACTGCAAGTTTGGCAAGCAATAAAAATGCGCTCGAAAACTGCACTTAAAACATGTGCAAAATCATTAAACAGTAATCTAAGGTCCATATTCTGCTGCTCCTAGTTTAGGCTTCCTATAGTTAAACCGAAAATAACAACCACCGGTGTCTGGCCTCAAAAATCGGTCGGTTCAAAATTGCAAATCAGTCGATGAACTAAAGTTCGAAGCATATTGAATATTTTATTACCAGCCCGTAATTATTATTTTCTACCATCTTTAATTGAAAATAAAAGATGTTTAGTCGTTATTATAAGGTGCATACAAAGTTATGAATCAACCTCAGACCAATACAATTTATTGGTCTGAGGAATCAGCTAGGTTTGCATTGTTTGAAACAGATGTTAACTACTTGTCAAGTTACAGTAAATAGCATGTTTAATCGCTATAGAGGCATGTATTATTCTGGTGCAAGCAACTCAGACATTTCAACTAATGGAACTTGTTTACGTTCACATCTTTCTGATGGCGATAATAGGTACCATAAAACAGAGCGTATGACATTCGGCAATAGTGTAGCATTCTATGACTGCCTAATTCTAGAGATATCTTTTAGAAACAAAAAAGAAACAATAGAAACTATCTCTTGGAATATTAGTATAGATATTCGATTTGCTTGGTCCCAAGGTAATTCTCAGATGGGAGTTCCCCAGACGCAGATAAATCTGGGGTAGTCCTATTGGAAAATAGTCGTTACGTCTCTCCTCTATGAGCTGGATAGTTACGTGAAACGAATAAAAACTATTTCATTACCTAGACTATGAATTACGATTTTTTGTCTTAATTAGACTTTATAAATTAGGTCATATTACACAATTCGTGAACTCTTGAAGTCCAAGATGTTAGTGTGGATATTCATCCGCGCATTGGTCCTTATACCCCGAAATCATACCTGCCGTTTCTTCATCTATCTCTAAGATTATAGGTTGCCTTTATGAGACGATACCTTACGTACGACCACAATAGAAGATCCATTCTTGTCGAAAAATCACATGGACCTACATAGATCTATGGCTAATCCTAGTTAAAAAATTGCGTGTCATCTTTTAACCTTCGCGCTCAATCTGTTACGAGTCATTTAAGGAAATCGGGGTCACAATCATTAGTATGTAGGCGATGAACTAGAGACCTGTTACTTACTATCACAGTATTTCAACTACCTATGGTACTTCTTTAACTGAAGCCTGAATTGTTATTCTTCATTATCTAACGTACAATACACCGCTCAATTAATTGTTGAACGTATAAGTCCAAAGTCACTAGATTAGAACCTGAAGAAGACATTTTTAAATGACCGATCGCTCTATTCTGTACAAATCTGCTAAAGTGCGAGAAATTTTACAGATTACCATTACAGGACATTGGACAAAGTGGTGGAGAGATAATTTAGGTGCTTGTTTACTTAACAACTTTACTGATTTATGATTAAAACTTTCACTTGCAGTTTCAAAAATATTCTTCAAGTTGGAAAATCCCGGGGAGTGGTAGAGTTAGACATTGGTGCCAACAAGCAAGGATCAAAATTGGAAAAACCCGAGGAACCAAATTGGTTTGTAGAAAATCCAAATAAAAAGATGTAAATCTCAAATAAGAGATACGTCTTATAAATATGCTTTAATGATAACCAATTTAATTTAGGAGAAGATACTTCTGTTAGCGTTAATGACAATCGTTATAATGACAGACGCTTGCGTGCGACTAACAATTTAGATACCTGCCTAGCCTTTATATTTTATTACGCATCAACAAAGCTTCAAGGCACCTTTTAATCAGATAATGGACTTATCACATCGACCTAATTTCATTCCGTTTCCATAAATCTTCGTTGGTTATAAATTGCAGCAAATGCCTTTTGAAGCTCGTTAGACTGGTAAGGCAACATGAGCTAGGATATATTTAGGTATTGCTACCAAGCAGTTTTCGTCTTTAATGCTGCAACTAAAAGTTATGTTTTCGGTAAACAGGTAAGCTGGACTTATTACTAGTTTCAAACATTTCTAAGATGGTTAAAAGAGGAATTTAGGGTCAATAGTGAATAGCCTTCTATCTATGACATAAAATATTGAATCATGTTTTAGAGCTCTTTTAGGATATTGTTTCTTTCCACGCAAATCAACTAAGAAATTTGACATGAATGTTTGTCAACAGAAACTTAAATTATCCAAATTATACGAGTCTAAAACAGATAGAGAGCATCGCTCGTTACGCTTCGTAACTATGAATTATATGAGTTCATAACTTCGTATGTTTAATACGATTTTAATGATTCATGCGAACTGGCCCATTACTTCACCTCTCTAATTGATATTGTTTACGTGGTACATTTATAATATTATTATAAACTCCTTTTGTTAATATTTGATTCCCCTAAGGATGACCAACGTGATTCCCATGTTGGTTTTGTAAATGAATTCTAATAGAGAATTACAGCGACAATAGGTCTGTCTCTTTTTAACTTAGTCACGTAACTGAACTCTTGTTTCAAGTTTAGTACTAAATATACAATCACGTTTAGTTTTTAAAAGTAAAATAATGACATCATTTAAATGGGAACTTCGTGCAACCTGGCCTGGCTCTACGTGATAATATTTTTTTAGGACGACTTCAAAAGTTTTAAATCTTTTCCACTTCAAAACAAAGTCTGTTGACTTTAAGGCTGATGGTGATAAATGA
Organism: Charanyca ferruginea; assembly: GCA_947361185.1. NCBI lineage: Eukaryota > Metazoa > Arthropoda > Insecta > Lepidoptera > Noctuidae > Charanyca > Charanyca ferruginea. The sequence continues at coordinate 14,652,018 of OX376065.1, read as the reverse complement.
AAGAGCTATTCGTGTTCTTGATTGTTTTTTCTGCAAAATCAGAGCAACAGCGAATAGGTATTATTCATTGGCTTTGGTCTGATGAATATTCATGATAATGCGGTGGACGTTATCTTGCAGGAAACGCATAAGATCTTTTGTTTCAAGGAAGTAATTTTTTTTTTTGTAATTAATGTAATGTAACTAAAGCATTTGTGTGTTTTTGTGAAGGCTTTGCCCTCGCATAATTATTGAATAGTAACTAACAACTAACTACGCATTTAAAATTATGCTTTTTCTTCTGTTCTTTTTTTGCAGGTTATAAAAATATTAAAGTAAGTTATTTAATTGATTTGTTAATCAATTATTCAAATACCCTTACTAATGTCTTAATTCGTAGCTTGTTAACATTTCTGGTCCTTTTATTCCAATTAGGTACTAAAATGTGCAAGGTACCTACCTAATTATTCAATTGTAACAGCTACCTATAATAATGCAATATTATGTTGGTTAAACCACACAATACCTACTATGCTTGTAGATAGAAAAGTATCCTGTTAAAATACCCGTCTACATTTGACCATTATTCATTTTTCGTAGGGCGTAAACATTAACGAATTTGTGGTTAATTAAAACGTCATTCAAATTGCGGATAATTTTTTCACAATTAAATCAGTTTTTGTCAAACTATAGCATAGTTAGCAAGTTTCTCTTGTTTAGACCGTACGTCCCCAACGTTAAATAACAGTTAATCCAAAAAAAAATACCGCAATAAAAAGTTCTAAGTGAAGCGACCTGTTTGCTGGTCCTATGATTCACTCACCGGTCTTTCGTTAGTCACTTTTCGGTCGCGGTTTGGACGCTCGCATAGCTTTCTTGTAAATATTTTTAAATCAATATTGAACATGAGAACGGAGCAATAACATAGCTGTTTAGGAGTTAAGTGCTATAACTACAAGTGACTCTGTGAAGTAATGGGCTTTGTTCCAAATACAATGAAGTTTAACTTTATGAAACGGTACAGTTCCGATCCTAGTGTGTTTCTAAGGGGTGTTTTTAGGAGGTTCAGGTTTGTATCCATATTTGTATTGCTTTGTATCTCTAATATGTTGTTTCATTTTGTGTCTGTGTCCTTTACAATTTTCACTCTCATTTTCAACAAAAATTAAGATTAGTCTGGTCTGGCTGATCTTTGACATTAGGTTTTTACTTAAAAGCTCGTCTGTTTAAAACGGCTAAGCAATTTTTTTTAAATAACTTGTATCGTAGGCCATTTTTTATGTAATCTAATCTTTGCGGTAACAAACGATTCTCGATTATCATGAAGGTAATCTGTTCCTAGTATCAGAAACTTGTTTGGTTTGGGTAAATTGTTTGTTAAGTTCAATATTTTGAATTTACTTGGTAACTACCTATGCCGTTTCTCTCAGATTAGATATGAGTTACGAACTGACTATTGACATTAATATTTGATTCCTGGAGATATCCTTGAATGATATCAACAAACTTGTAACAAGGTCAGATCTCTTTGCTATTCCTTAAATAAAGCACGCCCCATTTTATAACAAGGAAAAAACGTATTAAATCTGAATCCTACGCAGTAAGCAACTGTGGTTCATCCGGGTAACGATATAGCCCATTGACCTAGTATTGTGCCCGTAATTGTATAAAATCTAGCATGGTTTATAGTTCTATTGTCGCACAAAGCAGGTGCCATAGCTTTGTACGGTTGGTTAAGTTTTGTATTATCATACAAATAGAGTAGGGAAGTTATTTTTGCTGTAACGTACACTTACGACTTAGAACCAGCGTAAACAACAGTTTTTGAAGGAGATTTGGAGTAACTGTAAGATTAGGGGAAAACCAAAGAAACAATGGATTGGTTGTGGGAACGGTGATATGGCTAGAAAAGAGGGTAAATTCTGATAAAATGGCTGATAGAGAACTAATGGAATTAAGCACGCTGTAAGGAACCCAAATAAATAAGATAAGGTCAGGTGGACGGAGAATGATAATGATGATTAAAAAAAAAACAAACCAAAACGAATTAATTTTCACTTTGACTCAATTATTGACTTTTTAAAACACGCTTTCAGTACTAACTACACAGTAGATAGACTAATGTAGGACTATTAGACGTACTATTTAAATTAAACTCTGATATAATTATTACGACATCGGTTGACCGTCAAATAAGTATTGTTCTGTTTCCGAATAGTGCTTATCTCACAGTATTAAAACAGTAGGTAATAAACTATTAAAATGAGTTTAAATTTGGTTAAACCAGTCCGAGCTTCAACAGTACACTGTAATGATATTATTGGTTGATTCCTAAATGCTTAAACCTATGACTAGCAGTAGACTACAATGAGCAGTCTCTTGATGATAATACCAGTTGATGTCTGAGAAAAGCAGCACATACCATTCCATTCTTACAAATGATGGGTTTCAAAAGTACAATGAAACAATGCCAGTTGATATAGTTCTCACATTAACTAAAAGGATTATTAAACACTTATGCGGTTAATCCACTAATTGTTTAATTAACTTATTCAACACCGGAACATTCTTAGGATTTCCTTCAAGGTTTTCTACATGTTCCTGTATTGATACGATTTCAAGTTAAATCATTGGGTCGGTATGTTAGTAATTACGTCTTAAGTATTTATTTAATATTTGATATGCTGCTAGCTATATTTTTATATTCATTAACAGTTTGTTGTTAATTTGCGTCTGCTGTCTTATTCCGAGTGTGTTGTAGTTTATTTGTTATTGTTTTATTCAGAGTATTGTGAATAGATAATGTTCTGTAACGTTTTGGCTAGTGTGTGAATATAATTATGGTATTCGTGCATAATTATTAATGAATTGTAGTATTTTCAACTGACGTGATTGCAATTTTAAACGTACCTGCTTCGGAAACAAGATTAATTTTATATTGAAGTTTTTGATCTTCTTTTGTTTTCTTATTATTGGCAAGAAGTTTGTACTGTGTCTATCCATTTCCTCAAATTCAGTGCCTTAATTGGTTACTAATATTCCACCACAGTATTTTTATTCACTGTTCCATTTTTCCACGATAATTCCCAGTATGTTAAGTTTGTCATAGGCACTCCCACCTATTTACCTTTTAAGTCCCAATTCATTTGCCTCGAAACATTTACTAAATATAGAAACTTCGTAAATGATGATACTCGTTAACAAATCATTATTGTATCCAAGCAGTCATAAGGTAGTAAATACGCCCCTGTCTTTCTACACAGCTCAACTGATCTAAACACTAGAAAAAGGTCGATTATCTATTACCCATTTTGCATTTCCTTGGTCCAATTCGCGTATCTTATCACAAATTATCTTATCGTCCCTCTGTTGTGACAATTACACACAAACTTCAGTCAACCTGGCGTCCGTACGCGCTTCGAACATGTTTTGTTTTAAATCATTTTCAACATGTTTTCCCGTGTCTACAGTTCAATCCTTCTAAGTTAATTTATATACGTTCAATTAATCGTGAGTCACAATTCCACAATTTAAGTTTTAATTCAATTACCTCGTCACTTCATTCGTCGTCTTTGACATGGCAAGTACGAAGAAGTCAAGTACGAGTGATAGTGAAAAAACAGTGCAGTGTTGCAATTATAAAAACAGTTTTGATTTAAATCTCAGCGACGTTCGGTACAGCTTCCACAGGAGTTGGGTTAAAACAAAGAAGTTTAGTAACAGAATGTTTGGAGATAATAGGTGAGTGAACTTAGATTTAGAACTGAAAAAGTGTACCTAGCGGAGTGTTTTGAGATTGTGGTTGTTACGGAACAACGGAATTATAGACACAGAATGATTTTAAGCAAAGAACTAAAGGTAAGTATGTAACGATATAGCGCATCTGAATCTATTCAGAACATTGTTCGTTTTACAGTGACATATGCGCCATGTTGTTGTTTGTATGTCACTTACGATTGTATGAGTCACATAGATTCACTTAAGCTCTATTTCTGTATATTCCGTTATAGACAAAAAGTGAGATAGGTACCTCTTCAATCAAGTTACTATGCGGTTGACTGTATTAGGTTAGGAGAAAGTTGTCTTTTGTTTAATAATCTTGCTATGGACCATCACTTTGGCTTTTGTTAATGATTAATTTTAGTAAGTCTATATTTTAGGGAGGCAATTATGATGTTAAGGTTGTATGTTAAAAAGATAAACGTGCCTGTGAAGATGAGTGAAAGTTTTTATAGATAAAGCGTGAAGGAGTTGAAAGGAGTTTCGTAAAAACAACGACCATGTGCAAAATTGTTTAATCGGTAGGTATTGAAATGGAATAAAACAGGACTTTGTGAAGGTTAATATTACGAATATTATATAAATAATAAACGTAGGTATATGTAATTAAGTAAAATATGATCATCGCTACAAAATTACATAAAGATGTAACTTGCCTTTTTATCCTCATAGGTTGAATATTAGAGTCTCGGGCATAAGGTAACATCACATCAACATAAATTCGCGCTAATAAATCCCTTGCTAGTTTCTGCCCACCACTTCCAGAAATTACGTCTTAACACGTTGACTGCGGCAAAACACATACGTTTGTGTTTCAACAAAAATACGTGAGTGCGGCGCACACACAACCGTATGTGTTTTAGTATTTTGCTAAACGCCAGTGCGGCAAAACACATACGGTTGTGTGGCGGCCGAAGGTACGCTAGTGCGGCAAAACACATACGGTTGTGTGTGGGGAATAAGGACTGCGATGAAAATTTGTCTCTCTTGATTTTTTTAATTCCATGCCCTATATAATAATGATAAAACCTTCACGAAATATTTAAAACATACGGCTGGTACCGCCATCTATTGACTGTTATAGGAACTATACTGGTATTTTATCTAACGAAGACGAGTGTTTCTTTTAGACGATACTGAATAGGATTCTAGTGGGGAATAAGATTTATATGAATGAAAGAATAAAAGAAGAACCAGTCACAAGAAAAATAATAATCGAATTCTCAAACTATCAACTAGCCTATTGCAAAAGAGGTACTTTTGCAATAGGCTAGTTGATAGTTTCAAGTCAAGCATTAAGAAGTTCAGTATTATTAAGTCCCAATGTTGACGTGTTTGAAATATGTATAAATACTAGGTAACAAACCTAGATAAATTTATAATTTTGGTTTAGAACCCTTAGTTTTCATACTTGCCTACATAATCGGGGGGCAATACTATTTACATTTTTAAGTCTTGAGAGAAAAATAACTGATATAATGTATAAGTAATTATTTATTTATTTATATTTAATATAAATCGTGTGAATATTTCTAAAAAATATCCACACAGTCGACGCAAAATCGAAAAACACAACCGTATGTGAGCGCCCGCACAGTCGACGCAAAATTATGAAACACAACCGTATGTGTTTATCCGCACACGCGTAGTAAAACACGCCAAGCGCGTAAACCCGCACTGGCGTAAAGTACGGCCGCACACGCCAAGCGTGTGCGGCCGCACTCTCGTCTCGTTTACGAAAAAGCGTTTCGGCTGTGCGGCCAACACACCAGTTGTGTGGCCAGCCGCACTGGCGATCGGCGTAGCGAATGTTCGCCCGCAGTCAACGGGTTAAAAACAATCAAAGTTTACCTGTTTATAATATTAGTGAATAATATTATAAACACGTAAGATTTCATTGTTGTTTTTTGTTTCTAAAAGGTGGTGAAGTGAAGTTCTAACTGTACTGAAATACAGTCAGTAAAGATTGACTAAAGGCGGGTTGTTTTAACGGACGGTTAAAAAGTTACTATGACGTGAGATGTTTAACGTACGTTAAATGTAACGGGTTGTTTCATGACATAAAAATCCGTCAGTTAAAGTTATTTAAAAAGAGATTCCATAATATTTTGATGTTTGGAGTAGCTGTTTGGCAACACAAAATTACGATGACTGGTCGGTTATGGTAATAGTAACTTTTTGACGTATGACTTTGTGAAACATCCCATTTTTTTGATTTGACGATAGTTAGCGCCATTTTTTACTATTACCGGTCAGTAATGGTTAGTTGAAGCAACCCGCCCTAACTGTAACAATAACATATCGGTATTCGGGCAAAGGATAATTTAAGTAACGTAACCATTAATCAATGTTACAAAATTAAACTGCTTGATAAGGATACTAGAGGTTTTATCCTCATAGCTAAAAATGACGCGGATAAAAGCTCCGAAATAAATTCACTCTGGCTTAGTAACACGACAACTTTTGATTATCTCGTTCATATTATGTAAATGTTGGTATCACATTCGTTTCATCAATTCTCCGTATTTGGTAAAGAATATTGTAATGTAAAACTATGTGTTGTGTTATGCTAACCTTCGGCCTTAACTACGGCAATAGTAACTCTCATTCAATTTTGCTTGGACACGGCTTTTGCTAAATGATTTCTGCTTTCTTAACCAGCACTGATGTTTTGTCTAAATCTATGTGAAAATCGGTTAAGAGAGCTTGAAATGAGCTGTCAATCTTTAGCATCAGCAGTGGTATTCTGTAAAATTCTCACTTCACCTAAACTTATCGAGGGACATTTAAATACAGATTAGAACTGCAAGTGCGACAATGACAGCTATCTTCAAGCTTACTTGGCTTAAAATTCGCTGATGAAGATTATTAAAGAAAAGACCGACTGCCTTGTTCTATCAGTTTATTTATTCTGTTACAATCTCCCTCGGTGAACACCTAAGGTGAAGTGAGCTGTCATCCGTCCGTCTGCTTTGCCAATCCCTAGCTTTGGGACTAATGACAGCTCACTTCACCTAGGTGTTCACCGGGGGAGATTGTAACAGAATAGCACTGCTGTTGTCCAATTTCAATTGAAGTGATTTGATTGAACGTTGCTATTTTAGCCAACTACCTATGCGTCAATAACAGATTTTCTGATCAGGCATTCAGAATGCGACTGTACATTATTTCCACAGTCAAAATGTTCTTTTGATTGAATCTCTTAGTTTGATGGGACACCATATCTATCTTAACCAGATTTCGACAAGTGAAGTCAAGTTGTCAAGTCTGTTATAAGTAGGTATCCATTGCGGATATGGTGGGTCTTAAACTATACCAGTCACCTAGCCTAACCCAAACGATTTTCTCAGTGGTATAGGTAGTTTTAGACGAACCATACCACCAGGGGCCAGTGGTATGTTGGGTTACCTGTTATATAATTATTATTATTATTATACTATATTTAGCCTGTACTGTCCCACTGCAGGGCAAAGGCCTCCCTCCACTCCTTCCATGGGTCTCGACTTTTAGCTATTTCTTGCCAATTCTTAAGGAAGATATCCAAGTCATCCCGCCATCTCTTACGTGGTCTACCGCGGCCCCGTGTCGTCATTTCAGGGCACCAATTTTGGGATTTACGGGCCCATAGGTCGTTCGGCATGCGGCAGACATGCCCAGCCCAGTCCCGTTTAAGCTGGGCAGCCTTTTGAGCTACGCTAATTACACAAAAGATAATAATATGAGATCTTACTAATGTGGGTTATCAATTTATTAGTAATTCATTAGTACTAAGTACTTGTGCACGTAATTAAGTATCACACTTGCTTCAACGTCATTATTCACCGCTTGAATTTACTTAAGTAGTGTCGAGTTCGCATTTTCAGAAATTGCTATCTACTTTCGTCGCCCCCATTCGAGAGCTCTTGATATTAAGGACTGATCTTTAAATTAATTCTTGGGGATATCCGAAGTGATTCATCATCCTGTTTTTCTTTTTTTATATTGGAATTGGAAGCCTTAGTAAAGTTCTTGCTCAACAAGATCGTTAAAGGTTGAGAAGTTGATATTGATACCAAACAAATGTTTGGGAATACCCAGAGTTTCATAATCCACAATAACAATAATATGCATAGAATATTTATTGATTCCAAACCCAACGCTATCATTATAGTGGTCAGACCGATTTGAGAACTTGTAACTGACCGATGATTCAAGAAGGCTTTGGTTCTTGGAAAGGCCCAACGCACACTGCCTTTGGCGGCACCTCCTCAACACGTAACTTCCGGTTCTCGGAATTTCTATACACTGGTCATTTGGCATATATCTCTCTCTCCTATATAATAAAGACCTTATAGCTATAAAATGTAGAGTTCATTTTGGCATGGAAGGCGATCGTGTATGCTTTTTTTAAGCATCGGGTTTTTACGCTGACCTTGACATTATTTGCTTTAATTTATGTACCTACATGTGCGTGTTTTATGTGGCTTTCTTGTTAATGTACAGTTTATGTTGATTTAATTAGGTAAATTATTTGTTTATTTTTTAATTAATTCAGCTTGGTTGGATAGGCTCGTCCCCCTTCAAGAGTGACCTCATACTTTATTATGTCTGGGGAAGTGTTAGTGTGTGTGTGGTATGTTAAATAAGTTCCGGTGTTTACCTTTCGACTGTGAGAAATATAGGGCGTAATAGTTTGGTCTAAATTCTTACAATCACAGCCTTCATAATCCATTACAATGAACCGGTCTCCTTATATCCAATGCGATAATGACCAGTTCTTCATGTCTTGTTCACATGACACAAAAACATTACTAAATGTTTGTACAGCTATTACGCAAAATTGTACCGTTTGTGCCATTCTCATAATTGTTTATTTGGCACTTCTAACGGTTGACCCGTAAAATGTTATACCACTACATACCTACTTATTAGTATCTTTAGTGTCGCTTCTCTTCAAACTCAACACAACACTGCAGCAAAAAACTCGTCTCATTAGGCTGGTCGCAATTTAAGTATAGCTTTAGCCTTGGCGGAAACTATTTTAATTCTATGAGAAGTCAGTCAGTACATTCAAGCTATGTATGATATACATCGCTATGTGGGTGTCTACATAGATACTACTTCGTTCTTACTTGACCAGTGAATCCCGTGATGGGATACACTTTGGAAGACAAAGGCTAAAGCGTAACAATATTATTGTAGCGATAGGCTTATGCTGTAGGTCAATCTTCTTATAGTAATCCTATCTTGGAAATTCTCTGAAAGTACCAGTAGATATTGGATAAAGGGAACAGTTTCGTTGGTAAAAAAATTATAAGCTTAATTACTCCTCTAACTCCCCCCTCTCCTTATTGTTTTTTTGGGTCTTTGTTACCTAAAAATACATGGGGTATGGTATAATGGGTTTTATTACTAATTATTTTTGGTCCCATTCTGTGTAGGCAGAACTGTCAACCCATCTCCTATGTGTAAGGGTAAATTGGAGGTGACCCTGTATCTGCCCACAATACCTCCTATGCTTCGATTATACTATAGATGTGTGTGGGGCAATGCTTGATATGACTAGCCTAGTACTAGTGAGTTAAGTTTTAAGTCATCGTCAACCAATTACGACCATCTTTCCATGTTTCTAATTGTAGTTTGATGGATAAGAAAGTCGAAGTCGGGCAGCAGCGGCTTCCGTGTACTTAACAACCTCACTGCGAACCCCCAAAACGCCTGCCAAGCGTGGGGATTATAGCAACCCCCCCCCCCCCCCTCCTCCCTTCTTGGGGGTGGCCTTTGTCGAACAGTGGACGTCTTCCGGCTGATGATGATGTGTTTGGGCAAATAAAGAGCAATGTTTAAAATCGTGTTATCGTTTTACGTCAGTTATAGCAATCTGTTGTTCAGGGCCTTTCCCCAAATATTTGGTCCAGCAAAAGTAACCACATTATGGTTCGCTGCGCCAACTGCCATAGCCTCGTTGACTCATCTGAAGCTAATTATGTTAAGTGTTACGGTAAAATGGTATTTTTGCTGCTTGCTTTTACAGTTGGTTTTTGTTTGTACTTCTGATGAACTGTATAAAGTGCATGGTTCGACGACCGCACCTGGTAGGGTCAAGGACGCAGTACCTAGGTAATGAGATTTTACAAGTCTTGTTGACAAACTAACTGAATAATCTTTGTGTAGATAGATACATTATCGTAAGTTTTTGTAACTTACCTATTGATAAAACTTATCAATTTCTTTTTAAAATAACACGGTTTAGATGTGATTTAGTCATGTTCGAATGTGTTACGTGTGGGTATTTTTTGCTTATAATTTTAAATTATTAATAAGGAAAAAATTGTTTTGGAAATTTATTATCCACCAACAGCCTAATGCAAAAATATCAGTATGAAGTAGCTCCAAACTATTATGCGATCAGAAATTTCGACCTTTCTACCGCGGCAGTCGTGGCCGAGCGGTTAAGGCGTCTGACTAGAAATCAGATTCCCTCTGGGAGCGTAGGTTCGAATCCTACCGACTGCGAATTTCTTTTTGTATTTATTTTATTTTTATTTGTTGCAGTTTACGACGAGGAGCTGGCGTAAATGTTCAAGATGACAATGGTTATACACCATTACACCAAGCATGTCTGAACGGCCATAGGTGAGCTTTATTTCGTTTTAAGTACCTAATTTATTGGAAACAAAATCATGTTTTAAAGACCGATACAATAATAATTCTTAAAATTTATAGAAATTACTAACATTTATGGTAATAATTATTGTGGAAAGCCAATAAAATTATAATGTTCGAGAAACAGGATAGCAAAAGTTATTTTCATCTCGTGTGATTGCGCAAATTCTAAAAACTGTGATGAGGAAAACAGAGGATTCTGTAAAATTAGATAATAATATTGAATATTGAGTATAGAATTATTATTGAATCGGTCTTTAAAACAATATTTTGTTACCTATATTCTATGGGGATAGGCTTTTGTTCAACAATGGACGTCTACCAGCTGATGATGATGATGGTGGTGATGATTTTATTTGGAAGAGACATCGGAGTTCGAGACACAGACTTTTATCATGAATTCAGTTCACGAAGCTAGACGGCCGCCGATAAAAGTATTCATCGGTATAAAAAAAAATCGGTTTGGAAAAAATGTATGGAACGGCTGTTTTTTTGAACAACAGACGACAAATGTTTCTTCTTCATTGGACTATGTACAGAAACCAGCACATCAAGCCACACCAAACTGTGAAACTTTCCCAATTGAGTAGAAACCTTATCGTTTTGCGAAAATCTTTCGAAGTTTGACATTTTGTTGTATAATTAAATACAAAAGTACAAACATGAAAGCAAAATGATAATAGAAAAAATATTTTTATTATACTTTTCCTGTAAATGACATTAATAGCCTGTGACGTCAAGGGAGTGGACTAACCGCAACGAATAACGTAACGTCGGGAAAAACTAGTTAAAGAATTGAGTCATTACTTGTTGAAATCACGTAAACAACAGGATATTGGAGCAGCAATGTGTTAATTTTTAGAATTTTATGAGCAGTGATATGTAATTACATACATACATATATTATTATCTAAATATCCATGACTGGGATGGCAACACGATAGCTGATTTTACCAAAGCTCAGTGTTTGTGAAATGGTCTCTAATCTCGTCATCATTACGGAAAATACAATATGGTACCTACTGTGATCACTGTTAGTTAGGTATATTAGGAGCTGAGATCAAAGAAACAATGATATAATACGGTCAAACGGTTGCAGTTTAGTCGGTTTAACTTCTTCGGTTTAAGGTGATAGCACCAGGGCAGCCCGTGAAATTCAAATATTCTTTCGTTTTTTTTCCGTTAGCTAATACCCATCTTGATCTACAACTTGACCATCGGGTGCGTTTCAAGGAATACTACAGGTGCGCTTCGAGGAATACTCCCGAAAACCTACTGTGAACATTTAAAATAAGAAAGCTTATAATTATATTGATGGCTATTAGGTCCAAATTAATACTAATTGCGTTTACACACGTTGTCCGCGATAGCGTTTAACGAGTTAATTTCTTGAACGCCATGGCGAACAACGTGTGTCCGACGCTAGTGGAGGACCTTCAACATTTTTGGCCCACCTTCAACATTTTTGGCCCTTCAATCAATGTATTAAATACCATGTTACTGCAAACACTTTTCATAAGATTTACCACACAATTATAACTTAGTCTCCTTTGACCAGCACCGCCCAAGCGTGAGACAACCAGGGTGCTTCACACCTATCTTCAAATATACTTAGGATACCGTTTGAACTAGACCGCGTTCTTGCCAAAATCTGAAAGTCATCGTATGTTGTGCAGATGCGAACAAACCGGACGCTACAATAACGCGGCGTCCCAACAACATCCTAAAGCAGATATGCTGTACAAATTTCTTTGATAGGTTTTCAACTTTATTAAAAAATTATAAGGTTCATATTCAATTGGGAAAATTTGACAGTTTGGTATGGCGTCTGTACATTACTGATTACTTCAAAGAATTTTACAATGAACCAGGAAAATAACCTTCCTTTCCCTCTTCTAGAGAAATAGTCCGCGTGCTGCTGTCAGTAGGTGCCTCACCATGCCTGGTGGACAAGAAAGGTGCCACGCCCCTTCACCTGGCCGCATTCAACGGTGACACCGACGTATGCTGGATGCTCCTCGCACACAACAATCCGCCATGCAGTATTGATCAGCTGGTGAGTTCTAGAAACATCTTGGTAGCTTTTGATTGGAAAAAGACCTTCATGAAGGTCGAACGGACCGCTTCCCTTAAGGCTCTCCCCCACAGGACCGTTATTATCGGCCAATAAGATCGGTTACGTTATTGCGATTTTTGTGTTCAGTACATTTTGTACTAGGACGGCTACGAAATTAGACACTGCTGCGATAATAACGACTATAAAAAGAAGTACCAGGAATCGGGAAGCATTATCGCAAAAACGCATCCGATATTATCCACCGTTGAGCCGTGTGGTGCCGGTCACGAATAGCACCACCCTATTTCTATCCGCGGGTGTCGTAGAAGGTGACAGAGGGATATTGACCAGAGGATGGGCATGCATCAGGGTCCTTCGGAGTACCATAACACCTACTACGATTGCCAACATGCATCGGTCAAGCATGGGGATTACGGCTACCCCCATGGAGACCTATGCCCAGCAGTGACCGTCTAAAGGTTGACATTATGGTTATCGACCGATAGTAACGCGCCTGTGTGGAAGAGCCTTAATTCTGGGCGAAACACAATTCTCAGTTGGTCTATATTTATTAACGTTTACGGTACCAATTTTTTATTCGTCTGAGGTGTATTCTTACGAAATAAGAGTTCTGAACCAAGACCAGTCCCATAAATAGGTTTATCAGGATAAAGACATTGAAATGTTAAAAGTCAGGAGCTTTCGCTGGACCTATTCGGCGTGAGATTTCTACGCAATAATCATTTGACTGATTTCATCTGCTTAGTTACCTATTCCGACAATGCTACTTCACCGTCAGTTTTCCCTATGTTCTCACCGCCCACTTATCCACGAGCCGCTAGTAAGTTCCAGAACATTCCAGGAATGTTGATTACGTCAGAGCTTCACCCTTTACCTACAAGTTTAGTTAACAACAGCCGGCATCGCATACCTGCTTTGAGGCATTCCAGCTCTCGCGCAAAGGTATTACGTGTCGGAAACCTTAAGTTTTAATGACAAACTTTGGGAAAGCCTAGAAATGTGACCTATTTTGTTAATAATACGAGTAGAATTCATGTGTAACTATTTTGTCAATACAAAAGTTGACGCGAACTTTGGGTTGTGATATATGGACATAGTTTTGTAATGAATACATTTGTATAGAAAACTTAACTTTTCTTTATGATAATGTGTGATAATTTATATGAAAACTTTTGTTCGAACTATTTACAAGAAAACAAACTAGGATATTAAGTAAGTAAATTATAACTTTAGTTTTGGGATGTCACGTTTCGAGGCAACGAAACATTCAAAGAATCAAAACCTAAGGACTAACATCTATCCAACAATAGTTTATTAGTTCCTTAAGTAATTGAATTGCTTGTTCAACAGCCCGACAAGCCTCTGGTACATTCATTGATAGTTATTTAAATCGAACAAGCTTGAGAACTGGTGAGTTACCTTAGGGGCTAAACAGACGAGCTACTTTTAGTTGCGGCGAGTAACGACTTTACGTTCGGACGGGACATCAAGCTACCAAAAAGCGGCTAAAGGACTAACTATACTCATGCAGCTGAATAAGTGTAGTCCTTTAGATTAATCGAGCTCAATTCAGCTTTTGTTCATAGAAAACACCAGGTTACTTTGGAGATGCGTACGCATCCGTTTAGCTTCTGACTCCCTAAGTCATAGGATCACCTAGAGGAGTCAGGGTTTTCCTTATCCGTGTGCCCTATAGTTAACCAAGTTGTGTATCCTAGTCTTAAGCAATGTCAATGGCAATTTGGTTTTTGTATCAATAAAGTTTTTTTTATTATTTAATTATTAGCTTTCCGCATCTGAAAGCATGCGACGTAAAACTGGTGTTTTCTACAGACAATAGCTGATTTGAGCTGAGTAACTGTAGTTAGTCCTTAAGTTGTCGATCAAAGCAGCTAAAAGTATCTAGTCTGCTTTGGTTCCTTCCTAGAACCGGTCAGTATTTGCTGGGGCGTCGACATTTGAATACGGATAAGATATGGCCAAGTAAAAGGGCGTGTGGAACACGATTTACAACAATTTACAGGCTTGGTTTTAGGCTTTGCAAAACGGGACTGCTTTTAAACTCAAGGCGAAATAATCGAATGATATTCTTTATAGAGCTTATCTGAAAAGGGTATTATGGCTGTCAAGTCGCCTACTGTGAGCGAAAAGTTTGAAATGTAGGAACAATCCCAAATCACAGTGGGCCGCCGATTGACTGTTGATTGTGACGGCTGATTGTTAGCTTGCGTTACTTTTGGTATGAAGGCGGCCTAAGACTATTAGTATTGTTATGTGTACTAAATCGGTTCAATCACAAACACACACACACAAAAGTAGAAATAGTCCATTTGCTTATAGCGACTTCGTCCGCATGATTGTCGGTTATCCTCCAGGAACTCGTATTTTGTCTAAAATAAAAGTAGCCATAGTTACTCTTTATAACATCCATCCAGCCACTGAATGTCCCGTCAGAATCTGTCCAGCCATTTCAGAGATTAGCCGGAACTGGTTAGACAGACAGAAAGACAAAAAAAAAGATATTTAGTATGGTACCAGTACCGTATATACCATATGCATTTAATAAAAAACTGTTTTGACATTACAAATAGACGGTTCAGTTTTGTTTATTTGTATAGATTAGAAAAAAAAAGCCAAAGAACGATATTATTACTTAGGTTATATTTTTGCAAGTAATTTACATTGCTCTGTATTTTTTATAAAATTATATAATAAGGACATTAATTACGTGCTAGCATTGAAATAGCAATACATATAAATACACAAATAATTATAGCAATATATTTTCTCTAATGTTTATAATTAATAGAGTATAAATATTTGCAAAACGAACGTTAGTGTCTCGCATTTGGGTGTCAACACATAGTTTATATATTAATAATATTATATTATTATAATCTACGACGCTTGTTTGTTTATATACAGCGTGCGTGACAGAGCACGTTCGCTGCGTAGATTGTTAGTAAACTCACATGATGTAGATCGAATCACATTGCCATCATACCGTATTACTTGCACAATCCCAGAAATGACCCGGTTTCCCTTTTCAACAATTAAATCAGTTCAATATTTGCTGAAATATAGGGCACAAGATGTTACATTTAGACAGATGGTTTCAGTATATCTTGCCATATGTGGCGTGTTCATATGTTATGTGATTGTTTGTGACAATATTATACTCGTAGTAAATCAGATCAACATTTAATTTATTGGGACTATTGACTTATCCTCTAATCATTCCGTAACAGCGTAATATTTTTGTTGAACAATGACAGGTAAATCTTGGATAAGTAGGTATTAGGTAGGTATTTTGAAGATCTGTCATACGGGTCCCGAACGCAGTACCTATAATAGACTTCAGCTCTCACAAAGGTTTGGATCTGCCTGTAGTAATACTGTATGTGTAGGAATAAACTGTTATTACGACAGTTTTTGCGAATGGTTATAAATGATAATAGCCATGCAATATGCATTTTTCACCGTTTTAATTTTATAATAGGCAACCTAAGTTTGTCTTCATGCCGTGTCTATTATTTTGCTTATACTTCTTTTTCTCCACAGACGTCAGACCACGAAACAGCATTGCTGATAGCCGCTCAGTTCGGTTTCGTCAACGTGGTGGCTCAGCTGGTGGCACATGGCGCCGATGTTACCATCAAGAACAATAATGATGAGAGCGCCTTGGACCTTGCCGCGCAGTATGGCAGGTGAGAATATGATTTAAGGATACTGCTAAGGTGGATGTCTGTTTGCTACTTTTTCACGCGGAATTTAGCTGTAATTTGTCAGACATATAGACATTTATCTAGCTTAAGACAGAATTTTTATCCTGTTTTGATGCTCTCGTGCTATAATTAGAGATTTAGGCGTAATTCAAGTCTACGCAGACGAGTGTCGGTAATTAAAAAGTAGCCTATGTTGTTTCCTGGGTTCAAGCTTAAAATAATCTAATACCTTTAAACGAGCAATTCTTGTATACTTCTTGTGTTCTTGTGTCTGAATCTCGGAAACGGCTCCAACGATTTTCATGAAATTTAGTATGTAGGGGATTTCGGGGGCTTTAAATCGATCTAGCTAGGTTTCATTTTAAAAAACACGAAAAAAAACCGAGGAAAGTTCCGTCGCCCAGATATTAATTAAAAATAATACACATACGGCCATCTGACCCCAAATTAGGGAGACCCTGTACTATGGGCGTCAGACAGTTGATATACATACACAAATACATTTTAAATACATACGTATACAATACGGTCAACGTATCATGGCGCGTCTGAAGTTAGCTGTTTGGCTGCGCAATGGAACTTTTAGGAACGAAATTGTCTACTGCGCAGCTAATCGACTAACTTCAGAAGCGCCAAGATACGTTGACCGTACTGTACTTATAGATAAGCTTAGTGTGTAGTTTTGTGTTTTTCATCAAAATCGTTTCAGTGTTTTAATGGTGAAAACGTAACAAATAAACAGATTAGTATGATAGTATGACTATGTCAAACTGACATAGTATTTATTGTTTGGATAAAATTTATCTGACAATTGAAAAATCAACCCTAAATATCTTTACCTTTTTCCTAGGTTGGCAGTAGTACAGCACTTACTGAAAGTCAAGCCGCATTTAGTTGACCAGTATAGACACTCCGCCTGCCGAAACGTGGTGTTCACATCTACCCCGCTCCACAGGGCCAGCAAGAATGGAAGGAAGTAAGTATAAAGTTCCATATACACGATGCCATTTAGTTGCCCGTCAATGACTTGTACTGTCTGAACAGTGTTTGTACGATGCAAGAAATTGTTTGCTTCAATTTAATTGTATGCTACAGGCGCAAAACTTGCATCGTGGAAATAAGGCTTAATTTTTTTTATGTTCATATGGTTATGTGCCGGTCACATCTTCCGCATGTCGGAGCGATCATGGGCTAAAACAACCACAATGTGGGTCCCAGAAAACGTCCAGCGATGTCGTGGTAGACTTAGGCGAAGATGACGTCGTTTCCTTCAGAAGAACCACCTGTATGTGTATTCTGTTACAATCTCCCTCGGTGAACAGTTAGGTTAGGGATTTACAAAGCACTACAATCGGATGACAGCTCACTTCACCCAGGTGTTCACCGAGGGAGATTGTAAGTTGTAACAGAATAGCACCGCTGATTTATTCTAGTATTTTCCATCTCTCTGGCCTCAATTATACAGGGTAGTTGCGCAACCTGCTACCATGAATCATGAGACATGATTCCAGACCCACCTACGGTAAACCTACACTTTGCTTATTAAAAAACAGCTCTTCCAAACATTTTGACCTTGTGTTGTACTTTTGTATGGAAAAACTGTTTATTTTTACCCCGACTGCAAGGAAGGGTTATGTTTTTCGCGCCGGTAAAATAAAATGATATCTTCCAAACTACTGAACAGATATATTTCGTTAGGGTATCGTTAGATTCGTCTCATTAGTCCAAGTGTTTAAGATACGTGACGAAAAAAAAAATAGTAAACGTGGCAGCAGAAAAAAGCCATTGTTTGAAGTTTAAAAAAAAAGAATTTTGTCTAAAGCTATAATATGGGTATCAAATTCAAGGGCTTATTTTAAGGATTCTAAAAATGTATATCATCACAGTAATAATTAAAAAATAAAAATCACGTAATAAAACTATTTTTTCTTCGATGTCTGTAATGTGGGTATCAAAATAAAGAGCTCATTTTTAACCGACTTCAAAAAGGAAGAAGTTATCAATTCGAATGTTTGTATTTTTTTTTTTATGTATGTTCGGGCATAACTCTGTCATATATAGACGAATATGCAAAATTCTTTTTTTGTTCGAAAGAGGTTTATTCCGAAATGGTCCCTTATAAATTTTACCAAAATTGATACAACCCCTTCTTGAGAAAATCAACAAATTCTCAAAATAATTACTTAGACGATGTTTTAGTTTCTTCAATCTTTGGAGGACTTACAATCTCTTTTAAGTGTGTCGCCGTTTCTTAATGGATTTGGATGTTAGGCAACACTAAAAAGCGAAATATAAAAAGTTTTTTTAAAAAAAAAAAAGAAAACCGCCTTCAAAAACTAAAATGTGATAAATAACTTTAGCACAGAACACACATTACTTTCGGAAGTCGGTGGCAATACAAAACAATAAATACAAAGCCACCGCCACCGACTTCCTTTTTCCTTTTTTTTTTAAATTTTTTTATAAGGATTCCAAAACGGTATTACAATGCCTTAGTAATATAATATTTTAGTTTTATTATCGGTTTTATTATTTGAATGGTATAGTTATTCAACATTACTAAACATAATTCTAGACTACCGCCGGACTTGTTTATTTCTTTTCAGTTTTTACTTATTTAAAGTTCACTCTTTACGCAGTCGGGTTTTTTATTCTTCTATTTTTTTTTTATAAGCGACGAAACGTATGTTCCTTCTGATTCCATAGTAAAAGATTTTGCGTCGATTTCCTTCTACCAAGTACCTACATTATGTAGAAATTACCTTAGTTACGTTAACATAAAAAGCTTTTCTGTGTATTACGCTCGTTTCAACTTATACCTAACTGCCTTACCTACGAGTATATAATAAAATATACTGACATAGTATATTTTATTAATATTATGTTAATGCAAAGGCGCGCGGCAATTGCGTCGTATTCATATTCTTTCGTTCGTTATAACGCATCGATAGCTTTCGTGCCTGTTTACAATACACAACCAAATAAGATGGATGCGGCATAATTTGGTTTACACTGTTATACAAGGTGTTTGGAAGATCGATGCAAAGCCGAGCTAGTATAGACTATTTACCATTTGAACCGAACTTGTCTTAGACGAAGTGTGGCAGCGGTGTTATTTTTTTTTTTGCAAAATTTTAATGATTTTTATGACAAAACCCAAAATATTGCAGTTAGTTCCAAATAATGGCCAGTTTGAAGGATAAATTATTTAAATAAGGGTGGCGCTACAATTGCGTCCTGGTAAAAATTTTCTAACTCTGGTTTTTTACTTCAATCCGTCAACAACAGCTATATTCATACCATACTCTGTGCTTACGCTAGCACCATTTCGGCGGGTTTTGGAATTGTTATTTACTGACCACTTTTTTCAACTACCCCCGTTGTGCTGCGTTGCGTTGTTCGTGAGTCAGTTGCGTTTAAGCATTCGGTTGTTAGCACAACACTAGATTATGAGGTGTAGCTGTATCCTTCCCAATGTCATGTTTCCATATTTATTGATGCGTTCATTGAGCCAGTCCCAGAACTGTATACAATGTATAAGATTAACGTATATCCAATGTTATTGACCGCTGCAATAAACAATCCATAAACTTCATCACAATTGATACTTAGAAAGATATCTATTGTTCGTTCTTAGTCACTTGTCCGCGATAATCATGACAAGTGCTTGATGTGTAAGTATGGGAATAGAATAGGGGTAGTTGAAATTATATTTAGTTATTCTTCCTCAGCTTAAAATAATTAAAATCTGTATTAAAAACGTAATTCTCGTCTTCCTCTAGTCCTCTATTCAAAGACAGTAACAATAAAAATAAATACAAAACAGTCAAGCGGTTACAACTCAAACTATGAAAACTTATGTTTATTACTCCTTCTAATTTCTATGACTTGCTTCAAGATATTAATCATTCATTCATCAACTCAAGAGTAACAATACCTAGTACTGGCTACTCTACGTTTGTGATGAAAAAATGCAAACGGAGTTATCTGAGAGTAAGACCCATGAGTAAAATTATTCAAGAGCTAGTTACTCTGCTATAACATGACCTTTTAGTCGAATCAGCCCTCAATAGACCTAATAGATATACCGCATCCATCAGCCCTCAATAGACCTAATAGATATACCGCATCCAGCTAAATACGGATCAGGTATTCATGTAACCCTATGTGTCAATTTTCCGTGCACTGTCGAAGGGTTAAATTGGTAACGCTTGCCATGCGGTCCCCGCCTTGTGACTGCTGATTAAAAGGCTCCAAGGTTAAGGATATGGCGTTTCTTTATTCTATGATATTTATTTGGAAGATCTTGCGGCAGATAATAACTAAACTGTATGTTATGATCTGTAATGCTTTTATATAAATCTAGCTTTTGCCCGCGACTTCGTCCGCGTATATGTCGGTTATCGCGGACGCAGACGAAGTCGAAGTCGAATAAAAGGTAGCCTATGTCCTTTGTTGGGGTTCACACTTACCCTGTACCAAATTTCACACAAATCGGTTCAGTAGTTTAGGCGTGAAGAAAAGACAGACAGACAGACAGACAGAGTTACTTTCGCATTTATAATATTAGTTAGGATTAGGATTAGGATAATATGCTGGTGGTCAGATGGCCGTGTGTGAAAAATGTCCCCACATATTATATTTTTATTTTTTATTATTATAAAAATGTCATGCTCACTTCATTTAAACCTAAATTCAGTGAGATAAGTGCCGTGAATAGTACCTACCACCCCATTTCTACTCTTTGGTGTTGTAGAAGGTGACAGAGGGATATTTACCAGAGAATGGGCAGCAGCAGCAGCTCCTAATGAGTACCATTACACCTACTATGAAATATTAAATTGTATATTGTCTCCGGCTGTCCGCGAATCGAATATCAAATCAAAATTAAACTCAACATTAAATATCGCATAGTGTAAAATATTTCTTGGTACAAACATGTATGTATTACCTATGCACAGGTAATAATATACATGTTTGTCTATTACATATTGTTAAGTCTGTAGTTACACTATTGTATTAGGTAATACATCTGTGCTAATAGTTGTAGGTGGTAAATACATAAATCAAACGTATTGGTCTAACATCCTAGAGTTGCCAGTCTTATGAAATTTTAAAATCGCTGAAAACTTAAAAAAATTGTATTGTAATATGGCGTTAAAAAGGTATGAAAATCAGCCCTGACACTTAAACTAAGGTACCTTTTCTTTCTCTTTTCTAATTGAAACCTGAAAAATGCCCAAACATTTAAACTAGCAAGTACTTACTCATACTTTCATAACTACAACCTTTTTAATTACATAATATCTGCTCTCAAAACTTCAGCTATATTAAAATGAAGTAGTTCTGGCAATCTATAATTTCAGTCCATGTCTTTAGGCTTGCGTACATAGTACA
Organism: Charanyca ferruginea; assembly: GCA_947361185.1. Lineage (NCBI taxonomy): Eukaryota > Metazoa > Arthropoda > Insecta > Lepidoptera > Noctuidae > Charanyca > Charanyca ferruginea. Next base: position 14,630,415 of record OX376065.1, on the reverse strand, counting down.
TGTGTACGTGCAATTCACTACACAATGGAAACAAGTTGTTTTGTTACCAATAAACGCTATGTAAAACAATAACACAATAGGTTCCAACCAAATGTGTATCCATTTGCGGTTGCAGTAAGCGGTATTCCCGGCCTTTGATATTTTTTATTCATTGCATTTGGAATATCATTCTATATCTATACTAATATTATAACGAGGTAAAATGACAATGCCAGATCCTGCCCCACCCATGTACAGAAAAGTAAATTAATGAAAATAATTGTAATGCATATAGAACCTTTCTATAGTAAATTGTTTATCTTTAGAACTTGCGGATTACGAAATACCTACCCACAAAATACAAACTCATTTTACCTAAAATACAATTTAACCTATAATCAATGTCATTATTGTTTTTAGATTTACACGGAAACCGCAAGTTCTACAGTCATTAAGACTAATGTTTAGTTATCAGCAATAAATAAACAGTAAGATGCTACATATTGCACATGACTTTTATTGAGTGGGGCAAAGTTCTATTCTATTCGAGTTTCTGGCATTGTCTTTTGTTTGTAAGTTTGTAGGTAGGGGGTAATCACCAAAACCACCTATCCGTTTTCAAAATTCTTTCACTAATAGGAAGCTACGTTGTCCCTGAATGCTATAGACTGATATATTGCATTATCAAACATTTGGGATGCTTGAGAAAGTTTACGCGGAAGAAGTGGCGGCCAAAATGCTAGTACGTAATAAAGACAGGAACTATCCTATGTCTTAAGATTACGAAAATGACAGAAGCTTCATAATATTTAGCTTTGTTTTAATGCTTTATGAAACTGCGTTGTTTCGTACCTGTTTGGACAAGTTTCAATGAAATTTATCTACTGAACTTGGACCATCTGAACTTCTAACGGATTATGATTGCTTTTAAAATGATGACGTCGTAGTCACCACTTTTTCCAAGCGCTGTGGAATCTCAATATCTTCCTACCCGTCAAGTCAAGTCACCAAACTCGCCAAATTGTGTTTACTGCAATGCTATTCTGTAAAGGTCACTTCAGTGTTCACTTCTGATTCCGCGGTGAAAACTGTACCTTGTAATTCTGTGACTTGAGGAAAACTACGACTACTTGAAGCGAGCTATTTTTACCTAACTATTTTAGCGTATACCAAATGTTTTCACTTTGGGTTGGTGAAATTGGAAATGAGATAGAATTCGAATACGCTGGTTATTTCTTACAGAATTACACTGCTGGCCCTAATATACTTCGTATAGTCGTCTCATTGTCTAGCAATATACCTACTTCTAATGAATTGGTTAAAATATTAATCAGACGGCAATACGCTGTTTGTACTTTAGTGTCACTCGTGGGAAAAGATTCACTCGTAATAAAATCGCTTTCGCGACCTCCTGCGTACCTGGCTGGTGTCCATTGAGATAGTCGGGGCCGGAATTCGGTCAGCATAATAATATTATTATTGTTACAAGAATCGCTTCCACCTTTAACATGAAGCCTTCACGCATCATCTTGTAGCGTATAGTAATCATGATTAGCAAATTAACGTTTATTAGAATTAGAATATAAGATTTGCTTTCTCGCGCTGAATTTATTTTAGCTAGAATATTTTCTTTGATTTTAATATCTTATATTCTTGTACCTAGTCTCGTGATGTAAAATTTGCGTCTTCTGATTGACTATTATTTACTCTCAATATAGAATGTAATTAATTTGGAGGAGCTCGTGGCAAATTAAAAGCCGTACCGATCGATCGGTCAACGGTTAAGATACGCTAGCCGTGGTCGGTCTGTGGATGGGTGACCATCCATTTCATACCGAGTTTCCTCCGTGCCTCGGAAACCACGTAAAGCCGTGGGTCCCCGCTGTTATTCGTAGATTTTTCGCAGTCGTCATTGGTAGTCAGAAGCCAGAAAGTCTGATCAGTCTTGCCAAGGGGTATCGTGTTACCCAGTAACTGGGTTGTGAAGGTCCAATAGGCAGTCGCTCCATGTAAAATACTGGTATTCAGATGCATCCGGTTAGACTGGAAGCCGACCCCAATATAGTTGAGAAAAGGCTAGGCAGATGATGATGATATAATGTAATTAAACAATTATCTAAATTGACAAAACTGGCCGTCTTTTTGGAGATGTTTTTTCATGTTTATGTCATTGTCTATGTGTGTGTGTTAAATTACCCTACGTCCCTTCTGCCTAAAGCATCTGCAATGTCAGAAGCCTTGCAAATGCGTTGCCATCAAAAGAACAAATTTGAAGTGCCGAAACCCCGGCCAGACTGTTGTAAATAAGCCCTCCACATCGGTCTCCACCGGCGGTTTACAACAGTGTAAACACTTATTTGCAACAAAAATTCGTTTGACCTTCAACAACCTCTGTGGACGGACGCGCGTTGTAAACCGCGTGTTCATGTCGCCGTTGTAAACAAAGAGTTGACAACACACTGGGAGACTTGTTGTTAACCAGTATGGACGCAAACACCAACCGTGGGCACCACAAGCCTCCCACCTAGGTGACCCCTGTTGGAAGCTTGTTTATAAAATAGGGTATTTTACTCTATACGAGAAAAAATATAGAAATATGTTATTGAGATAGTTTAGGCATAAAGCAGTCGGAAAATGTAAGTTTTAGTTTACAAAATAACAAAACAAATTTTTAAATTCAATTCAAAGTTTTCAGTATTTTTTTCTGTTAAAAAACCCATGAAGTAGTAGCGGCCATTTTATTACGCCGTACGGCCGTGTAAACAAAAAATTGTCAACTGCCAGTCTACCGATTGGCGTAATATAGGCTTTGTACTTTTATTATTTTCGTAACGTAATTTTTTCATTATTACACCTATTACAAAATATGCTTTTAATTATTTTTAAATCATTTGATACAAAACGAACTGACGTCATTTACGCTGAGCAATATGGCGCCCAGTAAGAGGAGTTTTCGTCAAAATACGCGCGAAATTAGAAAATTTGATGCATTTTTATGGCACTTATCGATTGAATAAAAAATTTGTGTGTTTTTTTGGTGGCATATTAGCACTACAGAATTTCATTGAGACACTTCAAAAATGGGTGTAATACCCTATTATAACAGTCTGGCCCGGCCTTGACACGGAGCTATGTGAACAAGTTCGTACAAGTTGTACGTAACCGATTTTTTACCCGTCCCTGCCGGAACACGGCAGGGCCGGGTACCCGGAAATGTGTGGATAGCGCTTAAGGAGTTGATGACGCTGTCTGTAATGTCTGTTGCAGGCAAAAGGTTAAACCCGGAAGAGTTTATTTGCGGCAGAAATAGGAACGGTGGTAGTACACCCTGGACCCAAACACAAACTTCACAAAGAGCTGTTACAAATATATTTAGATTATTTGTTTGCTCGTTATAACCTACATATTAATAACCACAGATTATTCATGCTCTGTTGTTTACAAAAAAAAAAAAACAAATCCGTGCGAATGGTAGGTACCTACGTTCTTTTTTTAAAAATCAGGGAGCTTTTGATAGAATTTCTCTGCGTCCACTCCTGGCTTCGTTAGCCGCATGAATATGAATGATTGGTTTATGAATGTCGATGTGTACACACGGCTACACATCTAGCTATACATTTTCAGTCTAAGGTGACCTTTCATTGTATGGAAATTCTATACAATGCGAGATCAGCTTGTACTGGAAATGTATAGCTTGATTTGTAGCCGTGTGTACGACTACCAGTTTACATGTTTTACTAGTAGCTGTCGAATGCAATTTTATTATACTAAATGTTAATATACGTTTGTTTGATCAGAATGAAAATTCCCGTAATAAAAAACATTCATAATCTATTCGCAATCTGATGTTAGCGTCAATTAATGTCAAAAATTTCAAATTAGAGCTTATTTGATAGATTAAGATTAAAATGCGATCTTTCTAAAAATACGGAATTGCCCGTCTTATCTAAAATGTCCGAAATAAATATTTCTTGAAGCACTGAACATAGCCTCTCTTTAGGTTCATATAAATACGGAATGATTTCATCTTAAAACTCGAGGTAATTACCTAAATAAAATCCACACATCATATTAGAGTCAACAGTTGAGATAAGTAATCAGACAGCGAATAACATCACCTTTTAAACCATTGTATGATTCTGAACACTATTCAGTATCTTTTACATCGTTCATCTGAGTGCGTGTTATGTTTTAAAGAGTTATTATTACGTAACGACCCTTTGTTGTCTCTTTAACGATTAAATTCTCCCAATCAGGGACGTGGTAACAGCCCTCATAGACGCTGGCATGGACCCCAACGTAAGGACCCACAGCGGAACACCTCTTCACGAAGCAGCCCGTTTTGGAAAACCCTCAGTCGTCCGCATCCTCCTCAACAAAGGGGCCGACCTTCATGCTCAGGACTCCTCACGGAAGACAGTCTACGATCTCCTAGCTGAGTATCCTGAGGAGGCAACTAGGAAAGTCAGGAAAGTCATACGAGGTATGTTCCAAACAGGTATGTTGTCTACTGATTTGCCTGGTGTTAATGGATTAAACGCAAAATCGGAATCTGTTTTGGTCTGTAAATAGTTTTTAATACTTGCTAGTGTTACGTCACCTGTATGACTATTATCTATGTCTTTATTTGTTTTTGGTTTGTATTAGGTGTCGGTTTTTATGTGGCTTTAATATTTAAATGTTGCTATAAAACATAGCTCAATAAGTACAGCTACTCAACTTAATATTTTGTTCAACTTTACTGTACCTTGTAAAAATGCTTACATTTAACGTGGTATTAATTAAATATTAACTCCCGGTTTTTTGAGCATAAATTAATGTGACAAATGGTTAAGGGCGGGTAAGCTGCTGTTATTAGTCGTTGTTAATGCAATGAACCAATCACCGCAGTGTATAGATAGTTATAGATAGATAGATACTCATCTGTGACTCGTAACTCGCTTGTAATTAAATACAACTTTAATTTGTGTGGCAGTAACGCGGCCCGATTTCACAATTATGCGGAAAATACGTAAAAAAATAACCTTCGTCAGTTGTAATAAGTCTTAATTATGTTTGAACAACAAATCTTTTCGTCAAAGTTGATTTTGTTGTTCATACAAAATTAAAACTTATTACAACTGATGAAAGTTGTTATTGTTTTACATATTCTTCCGCATAATTGTGACACGCAAGGTTTAGCTGCGTGGGCACTACCATTTGCTTTTTCGTCGTTCGAGAACAAATTGAAGCTGTATAATTATACACAGATGAGTTTAACTATCTGTACGCGCGCTTGACAATTTATCGCATTAATTTTTCTTTCGAAAAACCAGAGGCAAGGTTAACTTATTCTTAAAATAAGTAATGTTATTGAGCTATCTCTATAAAATTCTCAGCCGTTAATAATACACATCGGGTTCTGACCGACCCTGACGATGCTATTACTCTCCTCCAGGAGAGCAATAAGGCCACCAGTACAGTTAAGAAACACAGACACAGACCGCCGTCATTCCGTCCTCGCCGCCGAGGCCCGCCGCGACGACCCCGTACGTCCCCTCTCCGACCCTTGCTCGTGCCAGCCCGCGCCGCTGAGCCTGTAGCTTTAAATTCGTCCTTAAATAATGGAAATCCGATCCAGCCTGTCCCTTTGCTGTCCTCTCCCAGCGACGCCCTAAGCCGAGGCTCGTACCCCACAGGGGGTGCCCTTAGCGTGTAGTCGCTTAGTTTGTAAGCTTTTATGCCCTGGCTGGAGGCCCTAAAAATAATATTTTTTAAGGCACCACAGGAAAGTCCGGTTAAGCAGCCGACAACCTCCAAGGTTGACCTGCGAGATGCCAATCCGAAAAAAAAAAAAAAAATAATAATAATACTCATCGGGCTTTAGAAAGAACTTGTCTTTTAAGTGACTAAGATGCCGCTAAACAATGCCAATGTTTTCTAAAATTCTATGTATCAAAATTGGCCTGCAGACTCCATTAAGTCATTGACTGCCGAACCAAAAATGTTGAAGGAAAAACCCCGTCATGGCGTTCAACGTGTTAACAACTTCTCTGAAAACACCTTACTTTTAACCGACTTAAAAAGGAGGTTATCAGTTTGACCCGTATGTTTGTATGTATAGGTACAGTATGTATGTATGTATGTTTGTCCGCGATTATCGAGTCTTCTCCGAAATGTATATTCCAGAGAAGGTTTTAGTATACAACAAATGGAAATTTATTCAGCACTTTTTGAAAAATCGACAAAGTCCAAAAAAATATACATACTTGATATTTTCGTTTCTTCCATCTTTGGAGGACTTTCAATCTCTGTTTCAACGGTGTAGTTTCGTAATGGATTTGATAAGGTGGTACTAAAAAGCGGAAAAATAAAAACTATTTACAAAAAAGAGAACCGCCTTCAAAAACTAAAAAGTGTTAAATAACTTTAGCACAGAACACACATGACTAGTTTCGGAAGTCGGTGGCAATACAAAACAACAAACAGAACAAGGCCACTTTTTGTAAAAAGTTTTTTAAAGTTTAAAGTTAGATTTTAACTTTGAAATCAATTAATAGCCAATTAAGTTGGCATATAATTGACTTCATAGTTTGCTATTGATATATTTACAAAATCGATGGGGAAATCGCTTTTTAATTTGGTAACGCAAATATTTGGACCATGAAAGTCTTATAGGTGATTGTGACATTCTTCTCCTTGCTATATTTAGTTTACAGGCAAAATCATAATTTTCCTTATGTGATTTAATTGGTTTAACAAGCTTAGTACTTACTTTTAAGAGATTTTGTGATTAATTTATTAACATCGGGTTAGAATTAAAACTGTGATAATAATTACTTATAATGTTTAAAAAATACCAATAACTACAATGTGTGCTTACGCAAGCAACTGAAATTACGCAATTGTTGGCAATTTCTTGTGTAGCAGATTCATGTGTGTTATAGAGATGTCATAATTAACCACAATTGCCTTGGATTGCGAAATTTATATGCTTGAATTCTAAATAATAATCTAATTATAGTAAATAATATAATTAAATAATTCAATTAAAATGTATTGTCACTACATGTCACTACTGTATGTATGTAGGTACAGAGGCCAGCATATCAAACTACAACAATCTGTCAAATTTTGATAGATTTTCAACTTTATTACAAAAGGATAAGATTCATATTCAATTAGGAAAATTTGACAGTTTGGTACCTATGGTTTGATGTGTTGGCGTCTGTACTCAGCGCGTATTTTGTTTTACAATTATTTTATTTTGACTGAAAATTAATGAAATATACAACTTTGACAGAGTATGAGAACATCATGGGCAATTTCGACAGTGACAAAGAGTTACCCCCATTCCCCGTCCAGGATTACAGCCCCGACGCCGTAATGTGAGTCTTATTTTCATACTTATAAGGTTCTAATTCGAATAGGAAACAGATCTAAAGTCGTTTGATTTATTTTGTACTGAAAATAAAAGTAAACAAATGAAATGCTAATATATTAAAACCAAGACTACGAAGAAAATTGGGACGGTTAATTATAGAAAAAGTACTATATAAAGCACAACAGGAAATCATGTAGGTCATCGGGGTACATACGTACCGCCCTTAAAGCGATGATACTAAATATACGTTCAGCGCATCCAGGGCAACTCCATTTGCCGATTAGAAAATATTCTTACCTTTTAAACTATTTTCATATATCTAAGTACATAGCGCTTCCAGAAAGAAATAACATTATAGTAATATCTATGTTAGCACTTCATTTGTTTACAATCTTGACGTCGTCAGTGTTTTCCATTACTGCTCAAACAATGAGCCTATTGATAGATGATTTAACGTCAACTTGAGACTTTGTAACTAATACAAAAGTCATCAATTAATTTTCAAAAAAACGTAGTAAGTTCTCAAGTTGGCTAACATGCATACTGCACACAGTCTTTTACAGAAAACATGTTTCGACCTTGCACACTTTAACTTTTTCTTTTTGTTCCTGGACGTCAAAAGTCACATTTAAATTTTTCTGCCTTTGACTGTGCGACATTTCACAAGTACCTACACACAATTCATAAAACATCAAAGAACTCATTACGCAAAAAACCATTAACACGGTGAGGGGTATCTTTTTTCTTCATCTTTTTAATACTAACACGCACGATTTCTTTTTATTTAAATCTGTCCGTTGATACGTGAAGGGAGATTCGTGGTTGGTAAACGGGACTGTAAAGGTGCTAGCTCAAAGGGCACACTACCGGCTCAAAACATTCTGTTTTAATTGGAGTGCCTCGTCTCAATTACGACAACATACGACGTGTCACCTTTGAACTAATACAATCTTAGAACGTCGTTTCGTGTTTAGGATAGTCATTTTTTAAACTAAAAATAATAACTCTGAGTATCAATGCTGAAGGTGAGGAATTTTGTGACTTTTGAAAAAATTGCTTCATCAAATTACGAATAGCATATTTCCTGAAGTTTAACAATATTAAACTTAATTATCTTTATACATCTTAATTATGTTACAAAATTAATGAGGTAACTTTATGCGGCCCCATTTAACTAAAGGAAGTCTAGAAAAACAAAACTGTCCAAACTTTCTTATAAATTCATCTGCTAAAGAAAATGCACGCGTCGTCGTCACAAAAAGTAATATAATCACATGTAAGTTAACAAAAGAATGAATTGTGAACAAAAACTTTGAATGCGGGTTGCCTCATTAAAATCTTCCGTGTCTTTGATTTTGTCTGCAAACAGCTAGGTGAGACGTCTGTGTGACACGAGAAAAATATCTCCCCAACGACGTCCTTTGATGGCGAGCTAAATACTTAAGGACGAGCACTTTCAGCTTTACTGAAAACGTGGACGCTCCCAAAGAAATGAAATTCAAACCTAATGAAACTTTAAAAGAAAGTTTCCCCTTTTAAAACGCCGTAATAAAATGATACACTTTTAATAAATGTTGATTTTCAAAATATCTAAAGAAAATAAAAATCTCCACGAGATACAGCGGAACATCAAAACAAAATAACTTTTAATTTACAGGTCTTCTTGTAACGATATGCCGACTGCTAAAATGCTTTACCCCAAACTTAACGCTTCCCCAGAAATTGGCAATGATAGGAAAGTCAATCATTATGTGATTAATGCTTTTAATCCAACCCCATCACCAGAAGCACGTTTAAAAAACTATGGTTTACCTAATAAACATATTGTCAATAGTTCACTTAGCGTCGATATGAGAGACCGAAGCGAAAGCTTCGTCCTCAAATCCAGAAATAACAAACAACTTAAGATTTTGGGCACATCTGAAATTGCATGTACAGTGTTATTAGAAAATCAAAACCAACTTATTTCCGAATTCAAATCGCGAAACAAATCGAAGGCTGGCCCCGATTCGGAAGAAGAATCAAGTGCTGCAGTGCTCGCACTACGAAACAATCTGGTCGATCCTAGTGAAAGAATTAGGCGTAGCACTATGGAGCAAGTGCAAAAGAGCCCGAAACCACCGCGCACCCCAAAACCAATAGCCTACGTGTCAAAGTTTGTATCTGAACCTGATGAGGACCACATTGATTCAATATACGCAAACAATGAAGTTGCTAAAAATAATGATTACTACAAAGACAATATTACAAATAATGATTACCACAAAGAAAATATTACAAATAATGATTACTACAAAGACAATATTAAAAATAATGTTTACGATGGTAATGACAATATTTATGAAAATATTACTAGCAAATTATCCAAGGATGATAATACAAATATCACCACTAAAAATGAATACGTCTCTATGGTCGGTAATAATCCGTTTCACAGAAGCGCTACGTTCGCAGGTACTGGTTTTCAACCCGAAATGTTTAACAAACCTTTGGGAGAACGTAATTCAGAACGTAATCCCGAGGACTATGTCACAATGTTACCTACCGGACTAAACGATCGGTCATTGTCTCTTCAATTCAACAAAACCGATCTCGTGCATGTTAGGGGTGCTTTTGGATGTATTTATGAGTCACCTGATTATTCATATATTTATGAAATAAATCCAAGAGCACACCGTGGCATTGGCCAACTTTTCACAAAACTAAAACAGGAGGCAAAACCAATGCCTTGCTACTGTCATGAAGATCCCGAAAGAGAATCGAAAATTCGAATGAAAATTGCCGCCAGAGGTCGTCTAAACGGTGACAGCCAACTAGTTTATTACAGCTGTGAGGATATTTATGTTCCTATGAAAAACAAAGAGGATATTTATTCTTCTTTAAGAGATTTAACGATTCGTAAACAAGAAATGGTAGAGAATGAGAACGGTAAAACCTGGGTGGATTCGTACAAAGAAAACGACGGAACATTATACAAGTTTGATGACAGTGACTTTAACAATGTATCCAATAAAGTAAAGGCGGCCACATTAGACTCCAATGCGAGTAACGTATTAAGGAAAAAGTTGTTTCAAGTGAAACAACTTTTTTCCGATTGGTAGAAGAATAGGATATCATAGTTATGTTTTAAGTTTTTATGTTATAATTTATCTATATATTGGTTACTTTATGTGTCTTTTCTAACTTCCATTTATGTACGTATTTTCGCGCTTATGGTGGTGGCAAATAATAACTAAAATATTAACACAATTCATGACATCATATTAAATTAAGTTTAAATTTATTTTTATGATTTATTTTATTTTTTGTCGCTTTATGTGTTTTACAGGAACACGACAGAGAACCAGAAAAATACTAATAATAACGAAAGCTTTTTATCTCCATCTTCATCGTCTCTAACAAAAAATCACCCTCAAAGTTTTGTTAAAAAGCTTGCTTCAAAATGCTTGGGCCTGAAAGCGAAATTTAATTCAGCTCCTAACATTTCTAACAGTGAAGCGGAAGTCGATGTTAAGTCGAAACAATCGGATCACAAAAGCAATTCAAATACAATGCTCATAGGAAATAGTAAATTCTTTAAAATGCTGTCGAAAAAGGAGGAATCTGGTGAAATAGTATGTAATGATGAATTTGATACTATATCACTAGATCGGTTAGGCACATTAAATAGAGATTCTGTCGTTAACAGAAGTAATAGAAGCTGCCCGGGATTTAAAACATCTTTACCTAATATATCGGAAAACAATGAACTCAGCGATTCCCAAGACTCTATCCCAGAATCTGTAGTAATTACAGAAATAGACTTTCATAGAAGTAATAAAGATGTTAGTATTAATGAAGCTATAAATAGCTCTATGAAGTTAAATATATTCGAACCTAGGGAGATGAAAAACCGCAAATCAGTCACTTCAATTGTCTCTACAGAATCGACAAACTCAGTAAATGAATGCTACGAGCCATATGAGTTTTCCAAATTTGACACTAGTGGTAACATTAAAAAATTATCACTCCCAAAACCTCCCCCGAGGCCTACAATGGCGGCTGGTGCAAATAGTAACGAAAATATTTATGAAAACGTAGTGTTGGAGATCAAGACTATACCGAAACCTGCTGCAAGAATCCACATTCCTATAAAACCTCTTGATGAAGTGCAAAAGAAAACATTGTATGAAAATATATCCGTAATCCAAGAAAGAAAACAACCAGAGCCTGTTAAAAGAACGATTGTTCCTAAGAAACTTAGTTCAGATAGTTTTGATGAACAATTGTCTATCCGCAGTCGATCGTCAACATTATCGTCTGATTCCATGATAGATGAAACTAATCTGGAAGATATTTTATTGTCGGAAAAGTCGAAGTCTTTCCGACACGGTAAGGCTACCTCGTTTTCTGCTTCGAAATCACAAATCTCTAGAACTCAATCCAACTCTTCAGATTCTTCGGATTTGACGGAAGCTAGTGCTTTAGAAAACGTTGATTGCAGCTATGATGCAGAAGAAAAACCTTTGTATTTGTCTATGACTGGTACTATGCCAAATAAAAAGGCCGACAATTTTGGTAAGAAGAAAGTTCTGTTTAGACATAAAACATTCACAAATATGGAAGTAGATAGAAATTCAATAAAAGTCAGAGATTTACCTCAGTGGAATAATACATTTTTAAAAGAAACTTTAGCGCATTATCACATAAGAGGTACAGGACACTGCATATATACAGCACCTACAGTTAAAGAATTTATTTATATTTTTAATAGAGAGACGCTTTATAGTGATGTACCACCATTTACAAAAGTTCCTAATGACAAAAGAGACAGCTATTATGAAACTGCTATATGCTTTTGTAGGCCTAGACCTCGCAAGTTCCACAGTAGTGCTGAAGATCTTTTAGATAAAAATATTCATGCCGAAGATGGAAAAGTTACTATAGACACTGAAGCACTTAAAAGCAGATCTGAAATGGTAACTTCATCGTTTCAGTGTTACTGTGATTCAGGCACCTGCACATTGCACTCAAGTAGGCGTGATTCTCCTGTTGACCTAGTCGTTAAGTTTTCAGCTATTAAAAGAAGTATCTCAACGCCAGATATTACTTTAGAAATTTCTCCTTATTCGACAGCATTACATTTGCCTAAAAATAAATCGGTGCCGTACAATTTAGAAGATCCGTACGCGGTTGTTACTGTAGATGATATAATCGCGAGGAATTTGAAACTGAGTGCAAACAAAACTGATCTAGACAGTCCTATTTACACTCCAATGTCACACCCATCCTCACTTACATCGTCTTCATCAGCACGTCCCTACTCTATCAAAGACATTGCAGAAGTGATATCATTAAATGATCATTCAACATCGACCGCCTCTACTCTATCTCACGCTTCTGGTGTGCATTTGCCTATAAGGAAATCGAGCTCCTCGGAATATTCCGGTCACTGGTCACTACATAGTTGTAATTCTAACGCCACAATCAAATCTGATGCGTCTTTTAAGTCTTGTATTGAAGACTCATCAGATGATTCCGACGATGGCACCTTGCACTCGGACGAGGAAGTTTCCGACGCGGAGACAGTGAAATCAGAAGTTAGTACAGCGAAAAGGCCGTGGGTCCACAGTGACTCTTTCAGATTTGGAAGCCGTTCCAAACCTGAAATCGATGTTATCGTAGAAGAGAATTCCGAGGAAAAGTCTGAGGTTTCTTCTTCGAAACATGAAAGTGGTATTGGTTTAGGAGGTTCTGAGAGTTCTTCGTCTGAGTGCGAGGATGATAGTGGTTTTCCGAGGGTCGATACGGATGTGTCGCTTGACTGTGCTTCGCTTGAGCGGGTATCGGGATTGGTCGGGGGTGTTCGCAGCGGGTCGGGGCGTCGGCGGTGGGATGAGGTGGAAGGTACCAGCGAAGGCGATGCCCTGAGCGTGTCCAGTGCAGCCTCTAGCTGTGCGCCTCTGCTTCTGGCGCACCATCACGAATACAGCAAAGTTTCGGTAAGGAAAAATGCTGTAATATGATTAATATAATTTGTATCTTAAATCTTCATGTTCTCGTTGTAAAAGTTTTTTATATAAATATTGATTCGCAAATAACTTTGCTATGTCTAAAAATACATGTGCATTTTCCCGCGGCATCACATCGTCAAATTGCAACAAGAAATAATTTCACGCTGTTGCGAATCAATATTTATTGATAATTTCTGTATTTCTACACATTCCTCACTAAATTCCTTTTTATGTCAATCCTTTTCTTTTCAAACCTCTTTCAAATTTATCATTAAGTCAATTGTAATATGGCAATAAATAATTTAAGCGATCGTTTCAACAGTATCAAGTAAAATACTTTCAGTAGGCACATTCAAGTTTCATAAATCTTTTTTGGAGTCAATTGATCATCAATAAAGCGCAAAAAGCGCTTAATGATTTTATAAAGGAAAGTTTCAAGAAATAAAGGCATAAGGATGCTCGTTTGTTACCAAAGACAGGGACTAATTGATATATTTATTGCTTTGCTGTCATATGAACGAGGTCTTAATTGGTTGTGGGAAAAATACTTATAATTAAACACAATCAAGGGATTAACATTCAGTTGTATGTGACGGTTCGTACATTGCAGGCCACGGTTATTAAACTCGTCTATACTAGAATCTTGTATTTTAACTGGTTCTTAATCTTTCGCATCGATTAAATCGATTTTGCTATTTTAATTCACATGTTTACCACCAAATTCTGCCAAAAAAGTCAGGACTCTTTATAAAAAACATTTTAAATACCATCACCATTTCATGTTAAGTAATTATCATGTAATTAAAATAATTAGTGAAACCCATTTGATTAATGAATCTGAAACATGCATTTCAATGTAATTTGTTGTAATCACAAGACCAACACCTTTAATTAATTCGTATTTTGTCCCGCCCGATGACCTGTTGCACGATCGCTGGGTGTCACGCGAAGTCAGGGGATATTATAAAAAAAACCGGACAAGTGCGAGTCGGACTCGCCCACCGAGGGTTCCGTACATATTAGTAGGTGCATATCCATACTTCTATACTAATCCATACCTACTATCCATACTTTAATCTACTTAATATTATAAATGCGTTTTTGCGACATAAACGGCCGTATCTTTTCTTCACGTTAACATAGAGGGTTGATTTTTTTAAAGCATCAAGGGATCGTAGACTTGAGTATATGGTTTTAATTTCAACTCGACCTCCACGCGTTCCCGAGATAAAAAATCTTGACAGACAGACAGACGGACAACAAAGTGATCCTATAAGGGTTCCGTTTTTTCCTTTTGAGGTACGGAACCTTAAAAAAGAACAATTACGGTCATGGTAGGCTGAAATGGCACAGTTGATGTAAATGCATAGTTAATAAAATGAATTTAATCACTGTTTTGTCTCGAAATGTGGATAGCAGAGGATCCTACTTTGCGTTACTGATCGGTGTCATTATCGTTACGTTACGCTTACATACTGGGTAACTTTTAGTTCATGGGAAAATATTTTAGGGCATTCTTCTTTTCGAATCGATGGTTTTCCTTTTTGTTAGACTACTTGGGCCCAGTAAGTAGCCACATTTATCGCAGCATTAGTGGCGTTTTAATGTCCTCTAAGGTGCAGTAGGGGCACTTTGGGCATTGTAGTAAGTGGGCCATTGTCTGGTCAGGATCACCACACTCACACTGGGTATTTTAGGGCATAAAGTACTAGGTATATTACCAAATTTTACTAAAGGACTAATGCTGTAATGTAAAAAAAATACCTGTTTCATACAGTTTGATCGTGTTTAGTATGTATGGAGTTGTCCTGTTGTAGTAAAAGTAATCCATATTCATGAGTACTTTTAAGACTGAACGATCTCTGATGAATTAAAAGTGTCCTGTATATTCACAGAAAAGCGGGAAGATTTGTCAAAACCGTTTCTGATCATATCTGGTCTTAGTATTGAGAGAAGAGCCTATCACTATTGAGACTTGCCTGTCAAAACAGCCTACCTCGTGATTTTTTTATGACAGATTTTTCCCGAAAACCTTTCTTCCATGTGAACTGATTCAGCAACTTGTTCCTACTCTAGTCATCATCTGCCTAGCCTTTTCCCAACTATATTGGGATCGGCTTCCAGTCTAACCGAATGCAGCTGAATACCAGTGTTTTACGGAGGTTCGATAAGAGCGACTGCCTATTGGACCTTCCACAACCTAGTTACTGGACAACACGATGCCCCTTGGTAAGACTTGTTGTCAGTCTTTCTGACTTTCGACTGCTAAAGATCTACGAATGACAGCCGGGACCAACAGCTTTACGTGCTTTTCGAGGAGTGGAGAGAACTCGATATGAAAGGGATGGTCACCCATCCACAGAAAGATCGCGGCGGCTAGCGTAGCTTAACCTTTAACCGATCGATCTGTACTGCTTTAATTTAGCCACAAGCTCCTCTGTTTCACTCTAGTAATGTAGATAAAAAAATGTAAATAAAAGATATTCCAGCTAACTCACATCACGAAAATAAACTACGATACAAATCGTAATGACGTCTAAGTTTCAAATAAAAACTTAATAAAAAGTTCGTGAGAAAAGCGATTCACGTAGCCATATGTTGGTGCATCGTATGTTTGTGTAACAGACAGTTGATTAGTTTATGTACCAGTGCTTTAATTAATTGTCACCATCATCTTGTTGCGAGTCTGAATTAATTTTAAAGTCTGACAATACTTTTAAAACAAAACTTAAAGGCTGGCTAATTGTGGTCAATTAGCCTAAAGGATTGGTTGTAGGTAATTTGACGTAACTAGTATTTATTTGTTTCGATTATTTTGTGTATTTTCAATTATTTTCTTTTGCTTTTTGTTCAAAACATGACATGTAATTTTTAATAATTAATAATAAATAAACATAAACATTACAACACTGAAGGAAGTAACAAGTACATTGTATCCTATTATAATGAGCAACAAGAAAAGTGACAAAGGATGAGACAGTTCACTGATGATGAAAATATGTTTTTCGCTAATAAATTCGAAGTTCCAGCCATCAGTTACTATATTGCAAATCTTCTTTAGCTTGATGGAGGATGGAGGATGCCCTTAATCATATCCTGCTACATCATTCCATAGCATTCTCTGGTCTGCAGTGTTACGTCTAAACCGCCACTTATCTATATATAGTTCCACATATGCAGCATTGTTCATAACTGATACATCTCTTGATGGCCACATGGCACGACTACGCGATGAGTTGACGCAAAGAAATTGGGCGGTCAGTCGCGCCGTCGCGTATCAAACCGACGCCTGCGTTCGCACGCTCCTACGCATTCGATTACAATCGGGAATCGAGATATTCGCCCTATCGATTAGGAATCGGTATTGCAGAAAATAGATTGTAATGCGGTTCTTGGTGCAAGTGCATATGTGTGTGGTTTTAGTGTGAGTTGTTTGTTCGTGTTTGTTAGTTTTATGTGCAAAGTGCAGTGTGTGTGAATCCAATGTAAGTTGCAAGCTTTGCCATTAAATTAAGGTATAAGAAAGTAGGGAACGGTGATAATAAGAACTTAAAACTGTTTCGGATATCATTGCAATCGTACTTATCTATTTAAAGTTAACCTTTTCTTCATAAGAATACTTGACGCACGCGAATACAATAAACAGAAGCAGAGTGTTTAAAACAATTAAAAAGCGACAACGAACATGTCAGAAAAAACAGTGATAAATACACAAACAACACAGACAATACAGAGAAATATGTCTGGTTTTTAGGAAAACTAGTAGTTGTTACAATATTGTTGGTATAACGACTCCATAAAACTTTGTGTCAAGGGCCCAATAACCCAATTCCGATGTTTTGTAATTTCACGTAGTGGATAAAAATAACGTAGTTACCATATCAAAGACTATAAAAGAGATACTCTGAAGTTGTATAGACGTTTCGTACGATTTCGTCCTAATTTGAATTTCTTAGTTCAATGAAATTATGTTATAATGTTTTTATTGGGGCTGATCTTTAACGTTCATCAAACCCAAGATAATAACAAGTAACAAAACTACGAGGTTCCCAATTCTACATACAAGCCTAAAGGTACTTGCTTGCTTAAAGCATCATACACTATTAATCTCTCTTTAGAGGTGCGATTGGGCTTATCCCATACCATGTCTTGAGGTCTGCTCTTGAGCCAAAAAATATTAGTTGGCGAGAGTTTGCCACGGATATCCTAACATTATCATTGGTCCTCCAAAAATACAGTCGTTATGTAATTGTAGATATTTTCTCATCATTGATACCGAATGTTTAGCGGGCACGGAAATATCTCATGCTTGGCGTACAGCCAGTGGTATTCATGTTTACGCGGAACACGCATTGACAGTTCACCACGGGAAATACCTGCAGGTGTTTATTGAAAATTAAATGCTACGTTTGGTTTTCGTTGTACCTATTTATTTGAATGTTGTTTTCGATAGAGTTGAGTTTTCTATGTTATTTTCAGTGGTGATATCTGTTAGTTATTTTACGATGATCAAAATTTGACTTGGAGCTTTCTGTCTCCCGTAGCTATACTTGGGTATATCCCAAAGTTCAGTCGGTTGCCAGCCAGATTTCGATGGGCTTTGATATGCAGGGTTGGCAAATTCATTGTGCCATGGGATGTCTCTGTCATATTAGTACGACCAAGGCAGCATTCCTCATCATTTCAGATCGATTGTTTGGCCAGCAATTTAGATACAACATCTTCAATTGTTTCCATAAAAGATTGTTTCATAATCACGATAAAATAGGTTACTAGGATTTGATGTTGATCTAACGACCTTGCCCTCTTTTACATTCTCGATTTAGTATGGTATTGTATATGAATGCGAGTCAAATGTTTTGTAAACTTTGTTTATCTTGTGAGTGCTTTCAGTTGAGTTATTGTTTGAGGTTAACACTGTTAACAGTCGTTGAAAAATAATTAATTGTCACGAATATAAATTATCCAATGATTTGGTCGATGTGAAAAATTCAATTGACTAATCTGCGACTCTAAATGTCAGTCTGCATTCCTTAGAAGCGGTTCAGATAATAGCTGTACCAGGCTAATAAATATTTTTTCCTTGACTTCATGATCATTGCAATTTTCTCAGAACTGACTCAATTTCAGATTCTAATCAGCGTACAATAAACGGTCCATTAATGAAACTATTTCTACCTATCAGTCAGCTAATGATTGCAACATCCACATGTGGCCAACCAGACGCCCGTCCACTATGCATTGTATACTATTCAAATATAAACAGACAGATAGATGATTTCATCGTTAATATGTGGGTTACCGGGACTCGTTACAGCTTTTACGAAAAATAATAAATAATATGTGCATCAGCATCTTATTTACGTCTATGATATCGGCGTTGCATAAGCTTACTGAAATATCCTTCCTGTGGATAGATTATTATGCGTTTGGTGAAAGCAGACGAGTGGATTTTAGCTAATATGTTGATGTAAAAACTGACGAGGTCCATATGGGCACTCAGCCTTACCTCTGATGGATATGATTCTGGTGTGAGGTTTAAAGACCTCGTTCAATTAACGTTTTCATTTTTCGTCCAGATACAAACTGTCAATTAAGAACACATAAATTCTGATGAGGCTATCAAGATCTTCTATTACCTATATGTTTTTTTTTTGTATGACCTTGGCTTGTAATAGCAGTGATGAATTCTTTAAATTCGGCGGTTTTATAAGTTTCGTAGCGAGCATGCCAATAGTGGCGTTTCCTTTCGTTATGTTTATTGTCGTAGCAATAAACTTTATAACACCGTCAACGATCAATGTTGAATATGATCAAACGCCTCTTATAGATACAACATTTTCTCGAGATATTTCACTGAAAATGCTAGAGAATAATGAATAAGACTAACACCATCTCAACAATGTACCATTTTATTGTTCATAAAAGGCCCTTCGTTGAGAGACCCATCTATCATGTGCAACAAGCCCCATCGGTCACGGTCAATATCCCGCGTACAAATCAATGGTGTGTTCCGGCGCTATATTAATCGCTGTCGCGCGCATCAACGTTGCTCTTGCGCCGCTAATTTATATCTACCAGCCCTTTGAAGTCCTTCGTACTGAAGGCGGGCTTCGTGGAAAGGAGCTTTGAAATGTTTGTGTTTGTATTGTTTTGGGGTTTATGACTTCATGTGTTAATTTTGTTGTAAGGTGGAGTTGCTCCAGAGTGCTTTTTGCATTAGTCAGTGTTGGTAGAGGGATGCAACCTGTTTATTGTTAGGTTCTATTTTTGGGTAGATTTCATAAGAAGGTAAATGATTGTTGGTTTTTAACATTTTGTTGGATTTTAAAATAAGAAGTTCCTCAAAAGCAAAGAAAGACTTGCAGCTGCTAAAGATGAAGACACAACATTTAAATTCAATGTGAAGCTCCATCAACAAAATATTGTGTTAATAGCATAAACAATTTACATAATCGATCCCGTCTGGCCACCCGTCAGAGCCTTCAAAGTAACACCAAATTGCCTCCACGAATTTCCATCGGTCAAACTCCCATTTCCGCGTAAATTATTCGAAATTAATTGGCGTTAACAGTTACATTTAAGGCAGGTGTAGCATTAAAATACAGTGAATATTAGTCTCTAAGGGAGTAATATAGGAAGCATGTTTCATACAAATTAGGTTGGGTCACGTCGGGCTGTTAATGAAATGGGTAAAGTAGTTCGTGATAATTGTTACACCTATGTAAAGATTGTAATCATAGATAGCTTATCGGAGGCAGGTTATCAATACACAATTGTAATTTGATGAATAGGGCAACTAATAGATCGATTAAACAACAGAATAATACGATGCCAACTCTCATTTTACTAGAAAGAGTTTCCCAGAAAACCCTATCTTACTTTGGTGTCGCCGAAGGCGTAAAGTAATTCGTCAGGATTAATGGCATCATTATAATGATTCCTCATTAAAATGGTTAAAATCTAGTGATTTTATTGCAATTCCCTTTAGACTTTTCTACGGTCAGTGGTAGACCAGATGCTTGTCTAAACGCAACATCTTGCACCGCTCCTCAACTGAGCTAAAACCGTAAATAGGGCAACACCAAAGAACAGACATTTATTTATACGTAAACATTACGGTTTTATACACTGTTAACTGTTTTCTCGTTTACTATTGCAATTAGTGAATTTGTAAACCGAGCTGCGTAATATGGGGCAACGTTTATAGCGCAATGGTTTCAGTTGTAATTTAATGACAGATTAAATGCATTATCGCGTTTGTATTGTTAGAGTAAGCTGTAGTTAATTCGGTAGTTTGTGCTTGGGTTTTGGTGCACTGGAAATACTCGTCGGTTGAGATTGAATGTTCTCTCGATGTTTTGTTGATTATACTGATACCTCGTCGGTATAAAGTAAAATGTGGCAAATAAAAATCGATGATACAACTCGGAATTTCTGATTTTTGAATTCGAGGAAATTCTAATCAATTCTGGGCTGATAAAGAAAAATATACAAACAGCTAAAAAGGACCCTGATTGTATTTAAACTAGATTTGAATACGCTGAACTTAGGACGTAAAGCGTATAATATCTAGAACATTCACTAGCAGTGGCCCTATAATCTTGGCTAGTATACCATTTGTAGGCTAACAGGCTTTTATGTAGAAAATTGTCCATTCAGTGACCGGCTGCAACCAATTTACCCCTCATCCGCGGGCCAAGATTGAATTACTTGGACCACTTGGGCCACGTGATACTGTTCAAGTTACTAAGGAATAGCGATTTGTGTGGAAACTTGTTTCTAACCTAACCTTACTTATAGTAATCTATATAAATCAATATTGTTATCTATATATTTGTTATATTTCGTTATTGCGTTATTTAATATGTGTTATTACTTGTTCTGGTCTGTTGTATTAATATAATTGGCTCACTAAAGCCGTGTTAGCATAAATAAATAAATAAATCAATAGCCGCATGTATAAAAAATCACCACTTGAGAACGGCTCGACGGATAAACCTGATATTATTTTAGTGGGGTCGTAATTGTCAGGATAAAGTTTGTCGTAAAATGTCGGATTCTTGTATGCAATGTAGTGTATAAATGTAGTGTTTAATCACTATATTACTAAATCTAAATATGTAAAAGCGAAAGGTTACTCACTTACTCATCACGAAATATCGAAAACCGATTGACGTATAAAAATGAAATTTGGCAGGGAGGTAGTTTATAGTAGTAGACGTCCGCTAAGAACGGATTTGGCGACAATGCCGGATTAAGGAAGTCTAATGGCTCTCGCAAGTAAACACCGGGAGTTGAATCGTTTCTCTGGGACTCGTCGAGCTTCATTGCTCTGGCGCTTTTCTGGTGGTCGCCACTGTTGATTCTGGCTTACAGGAGTTACAGTGGTTAGGGAAAAGTGTGGCAGGCTTGTCCCATAAAAAAAAAAAACACCGGGAACGAGGTCGTGGGCAGCAGCTAGTATTAATATACTATAAGAAAAGAAAAATAAATGCATCTTCATCTTCTTTAAAGTCCCCGCCGCGCTTTTTTATGTGTGCTCGTACTACTGTATGGATTTTGATAAACAATGAGGAATACGTAAGAAAATTCACGCGGACGGACATTAAAATTCAAATCTTGCTAAGATTCCTTAACTTGCGAGTCGTTTTTTTTTATTTTTTTTGGCACTGATTCAAGTCTGTATATTTTTTCTCAAACTGCAAAAAAAAACATGCTTTTGCGTCAAGGTCAAAGTACCTAATGCAGTTTATGTTTAGCAGTGCTATACTTCGTTCATCTGTATACAATATTTGTCATGGTATCATTGGTATCTCCCACCAAAAGATAATACATAGTAAATTAAATAACAGAGGGCGTTTCCTTAAACTCGTTAATCTACATCATTAATAGATTTAAAAATACATATCAGCATAAAATTTTGTATGATATTTAAGAAATATTTTTATTTTTGATGCGAACATTTTTGTTTGTATCTGTGGACTTATAGTATTACCGGTTAACGCCTTTCGTTAAGGCGCGTCCCTGTGCAAAACGCAGCGCTAGCCGTTTTTTGTTCAGTTTTTCGGACCTAAATACTCTATAACCAAAAGAAATATCAACAAATAAAAAATAGATTAAATTGCTACATAATCTTGACTCCAAAATGGTAGATCTGATTTTTGTTTACGTAGTATAGTATTTAACTAATCTCTTCACAACGAAACCACAGAAATGAGAAATAATTATTGAAAACATGCATCTCCTCGGCAAGTAATCATTAATTCGATTTATTACTAACACTAATGGATAGGCAATTTATTAATAAACATTTTGGTAGAATTTTATTTTTCAAAATCCCAAAATGTGATTTTATAAAGATTTAATTCTAAAATCTGAGCGTATTCGCTACTGTATCTCTTGCGCGTCGAAGAGGAAACGAATGCTCAAGGTTATTTGCTCAGGGTACCGCCTTAATATTAATTAAGGCGGTACCCTGAGCAAAAAAAATATTATTATGTACGGTATAAACTAAAAAAAAACTGATCGCCAACTCCGCTCACCTCCCATTACTTGCGCCCCCATACGATGTTATCCTCATCGCCATTCAAATTCCCTATTACTCAATTGCGGGCACTTATCTCGCTTCTGCGATGACAACGAGATGGTACAGAAATAGACGCCTATTTGATTGCTATTCTCGTAGATAGGCAGCCTTCTAAATTGCTCATTAACGTTCATTTGTATCGTCAATTTAGATCAGGAATTTGTATATAGGTTGTATTTAGGTATTATTTAAGACTGGCTAATATATTATTATCCTGTGTAGGTATTTTGGCAAGGTTATGTGTGGAAAAAGATATTCAAATTTTACTACCTAGCTATACCAGCTACCTAGCTGCCTATTTTATTTATATTTATTGCCATTACACAATTCAATCCTGAAAATCCCTATCTGTTTTGATACACATTTGCTTGTCCTAATTTTTCCCAAACCCCATAAAACCCGAACTACACCTTACCAACGACCCTAAAATGACTCGTATGTATTGCAGCCTACCCCTCCCAAGAAACCTCCCCGGCGGAACCTGTCAGTGTCCCCCACCCACGCAAACTCCCCCTCTTCGGGGTACAGCTATGAGCTGAGACCCCACGCGAGGAGTCAGGACGATTTGGATGATATACAGGTAATTTTTGTCATGTTAGTGCGTAGAGGACTTTTTAATATAGCTTTCAATGGATTTGAAAGGTAAGGGTAGTGTCGAGGTAAATAAGAAGTAGTTATGCTTAGACCAAGTATCTTTTGGACAGAGCATATCCTTTCATCCATTTCTTGATTACCAAGCAACCCACAATGTTTTAATAGGTAATTACAGATTTTGTTAGACTTTTCGGTCTAGTCGGTCTTGCACATTTCGGCTACACATTGCGACGTTGCCAGATTTACATGAAATGTCTCTTTTTCTCGTATTTATGCTCCGTGAAATAGACAGCGAGAACATTACCTCGTTTTACACACGAGGTGCATTTTGGAATAAAACATTGACATGATGACAGACATGTAACGCAAATGAATTCAAATTTCATCCATTACAAAGGATCATGGCAGGATTTGTACAGTCAAATAAAACATTTTAGAGACTGTTTGGTATCTAAACGGGCAACGGGCAGACATTAACAATATTTTTATAACCCCGCAATAAAAATGAATGTTAAAAGTAAATATTTTAACGGAAAGCTCATTCAGGCTCAGAACGAAACAGCGGCTGACAGTAACAGTGACAATGACAGACGCCGTTTCGCAGTTCTTACTCTGAAATTGCATCGTTTTGTGGGAAATAATGTCACAAATAATGATTAATCAATGTACTTTTTCAACTCCGCCATTGTAAACAACGATTCACTTCACTTGTCTATCAATTTGATAGATTCGTTAATGTTACTTGTCACTTTCTTTTCTTTTTATTATCAATAAATACAAAATGGGCAACGAGACAAAACGAAAAATTGTTATGTTCATTTCGAAATATTTTTATTATGCGCGGGTTTAAAAATATGGTAAGTAGATCAATCTACTCCACATTGGAAAATATTTTAAACCCTCAAAATTATCTTTTTTTTCGTACTAAATGAATTATGGATCTCGCCATGATTCTTTTACTTTGTATCGTATTTAAGGGTATTATGATTAAATTACGAATAGAACCGGCTTCCAAATTTTCAGCGCTCTATTACCTCATTGCTTAAAGAATACACCAGTCTAATTATATCTAAGTTCCAAACGAACTAAAGATTTGAACAATTCAAATGCGTTTCTACGACCCAATAATATGTAGTCATGCGCAGTGCACAAGAATTTTAATGTGGAACGGTCAATGTTAATGAGATTTAAACAATAATATTAAGTCACGTTTTCATATAAATAGTTAGTATCGTTCGTGTCAAAACGTGATTATTTATGCTTGGAGAATGAACCTTAGTCTTAAGGGGCTATTAAACGACTTTTACAGATTTTAAACTGACAATCACGTCAAAATGTGCAGTGTAAATGATTTGAAAAAAATATATGTTAAACTAGAACATTATCTTAATCATATAGAAAGTGAATATTTTTGATTAAGTTCATATTAAATAGTTTAATTAACTCGTGAAGTTATGTCTGACGCGGACAAAACATTGACAATCACACAAAATCTACCAGGTATAATTATCCGAAACTTACACTATCTTACAGACAATTTTATTATCTATCTTTTAGTATACGCCTTTTTTTAATTTTGAAAGAATACTACTTTTATTTAATTTTTTCGACTAAATTTTGAAAGTTTTGGACGCAGACTGCGTCCGTTCTGCATCAGTTTTGCGTCCAAAACTCTCACAGTTTAGTCGAAAAAATTAAATAAAAGTAGTATTCTTTAAAAATTTTAAAAAAGGCGTATACTAAAAGATAGATAATTATACCTGGTAGATTTTGTGTGATTGTCAATGTTTTGTCCGCGTTAGACACAACTTCACGAGTTAATTAAACTATTTAATATGAACTTAATCAAAAATATTCACTTTCTATATGATTAAGAGAATGTTCTAGTTTAACATATATTTTTTTCAAATCATTTACACTGCACATTTTGACGTGATTGTCAGTTTAAAATCTGTAAAAGTCGTTTAATACCCCCTTAATAGATGAACTTGAAACTCTTGGTAACATTTGGGGACAAATCAAATCCATACTTCCATACCTAATATTATAAATGCGAAAGTAACTCTGTCTGTTACGCCTTCATGATGAAACAGCTGAACCGATTTTGATGAAATTTGGTATGAAAATAGCCTTAACCCTGGGGAAGGACATATTTAGGATACTTTTTAATCTGCGACTTCGTCTGTATCCGCGATAACCGACATTCACGCGGACAAAGTCGCGGGCAAAAGTTAGTAAGAAATATTTATTGCGTAACTGTGTACAATAAAATCTTATACTATAGTATAACAGTTTTAGGATCAACAGTCTACCCATGTCGGATATGCAATATATACAGGGTGCCCGGTAATTAATGGATAACCTTGAAATGTCTTATAGTAGAACTTATGGCCATTCAGAGAAAAATAGGAAAAAAAATTACGAAAAAAAAAAAACATTTCTAGTCGTAGTGCAATAAAGTAATTGAAGTTTCCCTACAGCATCCTCACACACGCTATACCCTGTATACAAAAAAAAGTTAAATTAGTTCTAAGTGTTAGCCACATACGAGCGAAGCGATGGTTTTCGCAGAGTTCTGAGGGCCAAGTGTGAGTTTTTATTCGAACTCGATCGCGTTAACGTAAACTATCGCTAATGTCAATTTGTATGGAATAATATTTCCACTAGACAGCGCTGTTCCAGTTTCAATACAAAGTGGAGTTTACGTTAACGCGATCAAGTGCGAATAAAAACTCACACTAGGCCCTCTGGTATGAATACTGGCCAAATTTCAAAGATTTATTGATCTTCATTCATGCGTATGACGAGGCTTTAATTATGTCAGAAGTGACTGCAATTTCTAAGTACTAATATTATGAAGTAAAAGAGTATTTTTAACTTCGCTATTTCCGGAACTTTTGCTGCAATTCAAAAAATTGTTTCGTTAATAGGAAATATAGCTATAGTTGTAGCTATAGGATATATTTTTCTATCAATAAAATTAGGGATAATCCTCACGAAAATTCACACGAACGAAGTCGCGGGCAAAACCTAGCAAGCTAAATAAAGATTGTAATATTTTGAGAGCCAGAACATGACTTAGGGGTAGTTGTATCTGAAGCACTTTACATAAGTTCCTAACATACCCAATTCTTTGTTTCAGGGTGCTAAACACTACCTCAAACACGGTCGGTCGGTGGACCAATACGTCGACGGCAAGCTATCCTACTCGGAATACGAAGAGAACCACAACTCTCCCAGAGTAGCCCCAGTTCCTAACCCTCGGCCTAGTCTCAAGCATCGCTCACAACCAGTCGCGATCACGGCTATGTACGAAAACATTGTTGTCAAAGAACAAAACCCCAGAAGAAAGTTAAGAAGAAACAATTTTGTTCCAAACGAGAATTATGAACAGAAAATGAATGATAACAGAGTAAGAAAATATTCAAACCAAGAAAAGTCTTCCTTAGAAAGTTTGTTAGACGATCAGTCGATGAATAGTCCGAGCGATTGTGAGCGGTATTGTGAGGGGAAGAGGGCATCTATTCCGTTGTCGCCGACGCATTATGAGCAGCCACCGACGCCTGACCATCCACCTCCTTCGGCCAAACAGGCTGAGAACTGCATTCATGAAAGAATCAGGCCTTTGAGCCAGGTTAGTCCAGAATAGAACTGCTATTTGTTTGTAGTACCTACCTACATGTTGTTTACGATTTCTATTTGTGGAAATGATGGTTAATTACTGATTTTATTATTTATCAGTTTAGTTTATCAGATTATTGGTACTCGTATCGGTTCCAAAAACGAAGTTTTTACAATTTTGTGTTAGTAGGAAGATAATTATTTTTCTGTTTGGTATCAGTATTGTAAATATTAAGTTAGTATTTTTTCAATCACGTTTAAATTATTCAATGAGAATTGTTTTCCTATTAAAACAAAAAAAATATGACAATAAAAATTACGGGTATTCCTGTGACTAACCCTACCTATTCTGTAACCATGGTAACCTTTATGAGTACTGAGTGACCATCATTTCCATAATCTGACGTACTTATTCTGTTACGTTAAAAACTCCTAATTGGTCCTCTTGTATGAACTAGGCACCCTTTTTCATATAACCAAGCACAAATCACCAGCCTTGCATGCGAGCATGACATTAGCAATTTCAAATATTAAAAAAAATCATTTAAATTATTTTAAAATATTTCAGCTGATTATGGAGGTTGTAGAAGAGATAAGAATTAGAAAAAAAACGCAGGGTGACGTAGTGAATAGCTGATGATAATATTTTTAAAACGGTTTCTCTGTTTAGCGCCCTAGTCTTTAACCCTTTAAAAGATATACCGCGTCTCTATTGCCATCTCATTTTATTGTATTGAAAATGATCAATGGCGGAAAGCGATAGTGGGTATTATTTAGTTTCTTTTTTAAAGGGGTTTATTTTTTCACTTATGGTGCTTTAAAGTTATTATTAAAGAATATATTAGTGTTGTCTGTAAATAGAATATTTTATTTGCTTAAGTATTCCGTAAGGTGCTATTTTTAGTGGTAAGCTAAGATTTAAAATCGTTTTGTGGAATGTGGAATGGGCTGTTATGAACCATAGAAGTAATGTACAAAACGTTAATCAAAAATAAACTTTATCTTCCTAAAATAAAAATGAAACGTTTCTCTGATGAGGAATGAAATCCTCATCAGGAAAACGTTTCATTTTTATTTCTGTAAACCGTTTACCTATATCACGTATTTCTAAGTTAAAAGTCACAGTCAATATGTTCTATGAACATTAATATATACAAACATGCATGGTACTTTTCAGACTGATTTTATTATGAAAAACATGTTATGAACTGCCTTACTTATGTCATTTTGAATTCATAGACATGCATGTTTGCTATTTTTACGTAAAAATGTATATTGATTTCTCGACGTTGATATAATGCTAACATTGATGCATTTAAGTAAAACCTACCGAATTTTAAAAGCATTTAATTTTCTATCATTTCACAAAACGATTTTCATTTTTCAATGTACTAGTAAAGACCTATATTCATTTGAAACAATGTTGAGCAACAGTTGCGAAGCATTTGTTTCCAACAACAGCTTCGTTTGCAACATCAAATGTCGCTGGCAACATTCAATCACATGTTGTTGAAACATAGTTTCGCAATGAATACGCGGTCTAAATGTTATATTTTACCTACATGACAGTATATTCAGTACGTAGTTGTAATTCCTTTAGTTTTTAACGTTATTAATTGGATTTTGTTTATTAACTTATATTGCAATCGGAAAGACAATCAGACTGATATTATTATCCAAATTGTAACGGACGAAAATGTGAAATTCTTTAAGTTTAAGCGACGTATTTAAGGCTTTGTGTATTAATTTTGATTTATTTTATTTAGTTTTGCAATAAAATTATATTTTATGTGAGTTTGTTATTTTATTTATTTGTTTGCTTATTTTTAGAGCTTGTTATTTTACCAGTCACGTTTTTATTTAATTTACACAGTACTATCGTTTTCTACGCCTAAAATAGTCCTCGGCTTGACGTGTTGAGTCAGAGCGCCTAAAGGAATGCACACCGTAACGCATAGTCAACGTAGTTGTTCCTTTCTAGTCTGAAGCTGTTTATTTGTTTATGCCATCTTTATTGTGTTTTTATCAAAAAGAAAGTACGTAACGGTAAAAACATTTTATGTTGCTGATTTATATTATTTTTAAAGATTTGAATAAGTAATTATACGAATCTTGGACAACAGCCGTTCGCCTGCGTAAACTCGGATAGCAATAACTTCGATCGACAGATTGCATTCGTACTAGCTGTTAGTAAAAATCAAGTCAATTTGCTGTTTATTTTCAGAAATTTTCAAAGAATTAAAAAAAAATCTTCGTATTCAATGGCTAGTAGGTAGGTAGGTAGTAAAGGGCCAAAGGATCTCCCCTCTAAATGAATCTATTCACCAGCCATTTTATAAAATGGAACAGAATATGTACGGAAAGATTTGTCAGTTTAATTGGAGCATGGGGTGGTGAAATAGACAAAGGGTCTATTTCATACATAAATGGCCGATGGCCTTTACAAATAAATATGGCCATTTTTAACAAGATTTTTAATAAAGCCGTGTTATTTAAAAAAAAAACACAAAAAGTTACATTTCTATCCTTGTTCAAGCTGTCAAGTTAGTAATTGTGTAGTGCACAAGCATATTCAGAGTACCTCGCTTCTGCACTGCTTGCAAATTGTAGGGAATAGTATTACATCCAGATTACGAATTATCTAAGGTGGATCTTGATTCGCAATCTGTGTGGATACGTTTTGAATGTAATCAAGGTTGTAAAACTGATAAAAACAAAAGATATTTTATTTTTAAAACATGAGTAAGTATACCTAGTAACTCAAGACCAATTCTCGTACCTGAAAACGTTAAAAATCTATTTGCAATCTTATCTCTCGGTGACAGCTTGACAAAAATGTAGGTAAAATAGGGGTATTTGTGATAGATTAGAATTTGAAGGAATTATCTACCCCTAACTTTAAAGTGTATTGGACTACTACTCCACCACCAAGACAACTATACCCTGTTCAAAATAAGATTAGACATAAACACAAACCTTTTTTACAGTCCCTTCAACCGATTTTGACTTCTATTCCGTAGGGATTAAGGATGACATTAGAGGCAAAAAAGTGGTTACAATAACAATTGTTTACTGCAGTTGCCATTTGTCATGCTACCAACGCAATATAAGTCAAAATCGGTTGAACGGACTGTAAAAAAGGTTTGAGTAAATGTCTAATCTTATTGTGTACAGAGTATAGGCACCTGTCAATGTAAATACCGTTAATTAAATAAAATTTAATATACTTATAATAATATAATAAATTCATTTATAATATTTCAGGTAAATTACACCCATTGCCAACAATAAAATAATAAAAAAACAAATACAATTAAATAAAAGCAGATGAAAAACAGATCAAATAGGTAAAAAAATAAAATTGAATTGAATTAAATTAAATCAAATCAAATCAATTAAATTCAATTAAATAAAATCAAATTAAAATACATAAAATTAACTTATTAAAGTAAATTTTATGTAAAGGGGGTGGTTATTTTATTATGTCCGATTTTGTACCTTTGTACATGAAGTATAAATAAATAAATAAAACTTTAAAATTGATTTAATCAACTTTATTACATTGGATAGGTGCCTAGTTGTCTTGGTGGAGTAGTAGGTATAAATAGCTTACGGTGTACAGTGCGTGCCACGAAAGATGAGACTTGACACGGATTTGATTTTGATTTCGTGTCAAGTCTCATCTTTCGTGGCACGCACTATACTTACCTAATAAGTTGCATACATAGGATATCATCTGTGACATAGGTACCTACATACACGAGTAGGATCCGTAAGAAAAAGATCTACTTACCTAACACCATAGTTCAATCAATCTATACTATACTATCATCTATACTATACTATCTATACTATACTATCTATACTATACTATCTATACTATACTATCTATACTTAATATTATAAAGCTGAAGAGTTTGTTTGTTTGTTTGGTTGAACGCGCTAATCTCAGAATCTACTGGTACGAATGAGAAAATTATTTTTGTGTTGGATAGTCCATTTATCGAGGAAGGCTATAGGCCCATGCGAAGCCGGGTCGGGTCGCTATATGAAATAAATATAAATTGACAAAGGTACATTACAAAAAACGTTAGTTGCACATTAGTTCGTGGTTAGTAGTATGCCCCTAATCGAATTAGATTACCTGTTAAAGGGGGTTGTGTGCCAGGGCAGCATTTATTACAATACAATCTGATGCTGAGCTGAAAATCGCAAAAAACGTAAGAAAATTTGAATTTTGCGGAGTATTGTCGCATTCCTTTGATTACATCATAGAAAACAGTACCTACCTAGTTTCAACAACGTAAGGTACAATTTACACTTTTGATGAATAAAGGAGTGTAAAAACTTTTCCAAAATGAGGTAAGTAAAACTGATGCATGATTCAATCAAATTTTATAAACTTGTAACTTAATAGATACCAATCCGGTCGATAGATACTTCTATATACTTAGCTACTGCCTCTCCTTTGCAATAAAAAGCACGTTATTGCAATATATATATCTACTCCTATCGATTTTTTGAGGCTATCGCTAAAATTAATGCTACTTTAAGCCGAATTAGATATGCCTCGTGAATACCACCACACCCAATATTTTTTTTAGGTAGCTACTATATTGGTAAATTATTTTTGTATTGTTTTAGTAGTCCCAAGCGAAACAGCTGAGCGTTGATTCCTGAGTTCGATTCTCGGGCAGTGTTATTGGATTTCTTATTACTTATTCAGTTTAGCATCTGGATTTCGCTTGGTGAATCGCACCCCTTATACCTACATAGGACAAAGTGTAAAACATAATTGACGAATAGGTACACGACGAGAGATGCACGTAGGTATTTCTACCCTTCTGGAGGGTATAGGTTGTGGTTATGTACCTGTTCAATGATCATGTGGCCCCAAAGACTATAAATTCTCTTTGTGTGGCCCAATCATTGGAGATCCCATACTAGTCTATTTACTATGTACTTACCAAAGTACTAGGTAGGTAGGTGTAGTCGAAGTACGTCGCGCTGCATAGCGCGTCACATCATAATTACGGTGAACTTCAGCCTGCATAGTCATAATGTATCTTATTATGTAGTTTACAAGTTCGATATTATGACGTTATCTATATCCTTAAAGCGCTACTTCACCGGGAGCATTCGCCGTTTTACAGTTTATTAATTTCCAATTCACTGCCTCACATACAAATTTGATAAACGTATCACAATGTTAAAAGCTACGATGCGGTCAATTAGTGCTCACCTACCTAGGTTTTATCTATAGTATCATCTAGTATAGTATTTAGTAAATGGGTCCAAAATCATGACGATGGTAAGTATTGGTCCTGACTGGTGTTGGCTGATTGGACAATACACTACCTAGGTAGGTATGTTGGTAACGTAAACTCAAATGAGTCATATGAAACAGAATATGAAAATGATGCAGGCAGTTCAACTCACGATCAGTGTACCTAAAGATTTTACACAATAGACCAGTTGGTCCTCATACCCCCTTTCTCCCCTCACCAGGAATATAAAAGGAGGTCAGTACTCCGCGACAGTCAGACGGAGACGGAGGTGAACCTCCTTCGAGCAGCATCAGCGGCATCCGTGGCCAGTGGAGCGACTGACAGGAGTGGAAATACTGACAACTGCGTCGAAGAGTACGTGTGCGATGTGCCTTTTGCTGGTAAGTGAATTTTGTTTTTGCGTCTAACGCCATTGTGGCGTTAAGTAGGTACCTATGTATAAGGGATTATTGTCGGTGGATGCTTGCATTGTTTATAAGATACGAAGGTTTTGATGAATTATTATGACATTTAGGGATTAAGAAAGAGATCATATTTAGTTCTAGTGCTTGAGTTTTATGGCCTTTACCCATTGCAATGTGGACTGTTTCAGCTAAGAAGTGATGTAAAAGTCGTAGGTAAGGTCATAGTGAACCTTACTTGCAGGTAAAGTAAAGAAATAACTTTTATATAAATACTCATTCCAAACTTTGGGATTGAGGCACCTATCCGTCATCTTCATCGATGTCTCATGATCATCCTTTGGTTTAATGCCAGATTATCTGGCTTTTTTTAACACGTCTGTAAAACTTTAAATACCTACCTACATTTTATTGTGCTATTAAGGCATGCCTGTGATCTTTCATTGAGTCATGCTGGATCCTGTGTTTGTTTTGTTCAAGATCTGGATCTGGAAATAATCCGGAAGCGTGCGTTACAATTGTACACAACACAACTTTACGATGTGTTCTGACGATTGTTGAACTTTACCAGAAATATCAATCATTGCGAAAACTAACTTTACTGTAATATGCAGGTGGCCCATGTAACGACACGTCCAAAAGAAAACAAAACACCCCATGTTTTATCTGCGATGATTAAGCTAAACGTTGTTTTAATACATTTTGGAAAATTCTCATCTGACTTCAGATTTATATCATAAATTTTTCGAAAATTACTAAAAAACATCTAGGGAGCTTCTAAACCACAAAAACATCGCAGAACATACTTGCGGGTGTTTTGGGAAGTCCATATTATAGAGTCCCTCTTCCAAAATTTTCATGTGGACGTCATTATTTAGAAGATATTCTTTTGAAAACTGCAGTATCATATACTCGATTGCACTACACAGTGAGCTTTACGAGGATGCAGTAAAGATTCGGAGCATCTTTTACAGTGACCAATACTTTTACTGCAAAATGCAGCTGCAACATTTTAATGTTTTGCAATACTTACTTAAAACATTTCTGTCAGTGTATTGCACACACACATTGCCGAGAAAATATTGTGGCGGTTAGTTCTTTAAACCCAACAACTTAATTCACATATCTTGTTCGGAGCTTTGTTCATTGGCAATGATTCGCATAGACACTACTGAAATTAGTGCACTGTTGCTCTGTTCGCATTTAAGCAACTAAGTAGGTAGCATTTAACAAAATATTCTTCTGCCATTAGTAATAATCTACTATAATAACCGGAAGGTTCAATCTACGAGATTGATAACGCAATTTACGTTATTAATTTGTATATTAAACGAATTATTTTATTTTATTGCTAAATCGTCCCACGTCGCGGACTGTCAAGTCCTTCTAATTACAGGCAGAGATTTTCTCATAAGAATATTAATTGAAAATAAGGATAGATAGGGCTTATCCAGTGTCTCTACACTCCCTACGTAAAACTTCACCACCAATAACTTAAATTTCGTTATATTCGGGGTGCAGCTTTTTCGCGTTTTTCCCTATTTTTCGTTGTTTACAGTACAAACACCAGTGGCGCGGACCAATGCACCCGCAGACGGTAAACAGACGTATTGTTCGCCACACAACTGCAGTCAAACATTTCACCGATGCATAGTGTTTGCCCATGCAACTTGGGTTTTTGACATTTTTCGGCTGCTATTAACTTTTGTGGGTTTTTGACACTGTTGGCGGGTATTGAAAATGGGTGCCAAAAATATGATTGCATTTATGAGTACCTAAATATGTATATATTATATTTTATTTAGGTACGGAAAAGTTTTGCGCAGCTTTAGATGCTACAGGTAAGTACTTAAGTACATACTTTAGTTTTAATCAGAGGATCAATTCTCTAAACGAAAAACATTCGCAATTTCGTCTCAATCTCATCTCATGGACAATCTATGTCGATCAATATTGACATATTGAGACAAATTGTAATGCGAACGTTCTTCAAAATATACAAGAATTGCTCCTCAAATCATTTTACCTCCATGTTTGGCGACAGCTAATCCTGACTAACTGCCACACTCAGAGACGTCACTTAATAATAATGGATCATTAACTTTAATCGACCAACATAAATTGGAACGCTGCCAGTCAAAAATATGACAGATTGAGAAGCCAAGTTATGGTGGTCGATTTAAGTTAACGATTCATTAATATTAAGTGACTTTTCTGAGTGTGGTAGTAAGTATGGTAGACCAGAGGTCTACCATACTTAACTTAACTTACTTATAAAGAGTTATATATTATAATAGGCTTGCGTTTGAGAGCAACTCGCGTGATCTAAAGTGGTGATGCCACCTAAGGTGGAACACGCTAGCCTAGGATCAACCGTCGTGCCTTGAAGATACCCAGATTATACTTATAAAGGAATAGAGAGGCAACCTTTACTTAAATCATCCATTAGTGCCACTGATGAAATGTGCATTATGTTTAAATAAATACAGTAAATTATCATAGCATAGATACTGTATACATACAAATTAACACACCAATATGATAATTGGACACTAAAGGGTTATCATTGAAGGTATATACAGCACTGTCACACTTCCAACAGAAAATCGTGGTCGGCTTTCACGAAATTGATTATGCACTAAACGGTATTATGCCAGATGTGACCCTGCGGCTTTTCGTTCCCATGGACTATGCATCTCTAGCAGTGTCTGTTCTATTCGTGGTAACGGTTCTTGTTAAATATTTAATATGATTTTATTCTGCAGCCATAAAGAGACAATGCTGCAGATATAATTGTGTTTTAGATAGCTGTAGGCGATGGCCGTTTTAAGGTTAATGTTTTGGTAAAATCTGTGCCTATATTATGAAACTGAAGACTTTGTTTTGTTGTTTGAACGCGCTTATCTTTGGATCTGCTGGTCCTATTTTGAAAATTCTTTCGGTAATTGGAAGTTACGTTATCCTTGAGTGGTATAACCTATATTTACTAACAAAAAAAACTTGGGATCTATTAGAAAATTCACGAGGACGACATTACTAGTCATTGACGGGCCTGTTGGTCTAGTGGTCACTGACCCTGACTGCTAAGCCGGAGGTCGTGGGTTCGATTCCCACCCAGGACAAACTTTGTGTGATGAGCATGATTGTTTGTTCTGTGTCTGGGTGTTTATCTATAATATGTATGTATTTATAAATTATATAAGTATGTATATCAGTTGTCTGGTTACCATAACACAAGCTCTGCTTAGCTTGGGACCAGATGACCGTGTGTGAATTGTCCCAAGATATTTATTTATTTTATTTATTTAATGGCCAGACAAAAAAAAATCAATCGAAGAGTTTCGATACTCATAACCTTTATATAGACAACCTCACCTTCAAAACCACGGATCCCTTTACATATATACAAACTGTCGAACATTTCGAAACGCTACCTAAGCTACTTAGGTACCTACTATCCGTTGAATGATTACCATCGCCTCATTCCCATCGGTATGCATTAA
Source organism: Charanyca ferruginea (assembly GCA_947361185.1). Classification (NCBI taxonomy): domain Eukaryota; kingdom Metazoa; phylum Arthropoda; class Insecta; order Lepidoptera; family Noctuidae; genus Charanyca; species Charanyca ferruginea. The sequence goes on along the minus strand of OX376065.1, from coordinate 14,594,084 downwards.
TAAATCGGCGTCTATGCCGCGAAGGCAATTACTTTTTTACTAACCAATCAATCTCTATCAAGACAAGCCGCTAATGGCAATAAACGTGCGTAATACGATACGAAGTTGGGCAACCGGGCAGCAGCTACCTATTACAGGTACTAGTGGTGTTAAAAAATGAAGGCTGGTTTTGCTTAGGAAGGGCACCTTGTCGCAGCATTTTATGCAGCTTATCGCTGGTTGGTGCTTGAAGCATGTTGAGACATTAATGAAATCTCTGGGACAGTTCAAAGTTCAATGTTCAAAGCAATTCTAAAGAGCTAACCCCGAAGTGTTAAGTCAGCTTGGCTTTAGCAGTGCCATATACAGGCTGGGGACGACGATACGACAAAAAATTAAAATACTGGTAATACTAGTTCATCAGAATATTTTGCAACTATCAAATAAAACCTTAAAACGAAATTTAAAAAAAAGTTCAGATATACTGAAGAGCATATAAATGTAACCAAAATAAAACACCATATGAAATATTGGTTTTCTAACTTGTGAGAAGAGCGGCAACTTGTGGCGTCACAATTTAATATTATTAATGCTCAATAAAAACAATTACACCAAATTATCAAATCCTACCATGATTCTTTTTTGTGCTATTGCCATCCCCAACCTGTATAATAATGTTGTTAAATAATTCATGATTTTATGATGCTCCAACATTCCAATTATTCTCATGACTTCAATTACTACACAAAAAATTTGCAGCTTATTATATGCTGCTTATAAACCCTTTCCGTGCCCTATGAGCCACACGTAGGTATGTGGCTCATTTCAGGTTGATTGTTTAACTATTGTGCCTGCTTCACAGTCAGTTAATGTGTTTAAAAAAACAACAGGTCTTGTCTACAAAAAATCACTACAAATCGATAAAAATGAATGATTGTTTTTGGCTATTTTTTTTTTATTTTATCCTGTATTATAAGTGGCTGTTATTCTTAAGTATTTTCACTTCTACATTTTTAATACTATTCTGCCTATCTTGTACATAAACAACTCCTTCCTCTTGACTGGGTTCCCTTTGGTCATCCAAGTCCTATTGTCAACCTTAGTCCCATGTTAGGTTTACCATAGGGCTCAGTGCATCACCAATGTAACGGAACCAACTTATAGTAAAGTGACCTCATTATACCTAATGTATTAATGTGATTATGTGCTTTGGCAATGTTTACCGTTGTATTTGCATTCTCTTCCTTGTAAACAATATATCGCAGAAGTTTAAGTTGCTAAGTAACGTGTTGCATATTAAGACCAACTTTTATGTAATAGTAATAATACCAGTAGTAGTATTGCCCCACTGCTGGACAAAACGTCCTCGTCTCACAAATTGATCACCACTCTAGCTCATGTCGGATTAAGACTTAGTTCTTTACCGTCGTCAGTGATGAAGTACACCTAAACATCTGGTGCAGTTGTATTTCAAAGTTCGTGTTAGGAATACTGTTAGCTATTCCATCACAAAAATTGCTGACGTCACTCGCAATGATGTCACGCTGAAATGGAATTGGGCTAGACCATGAAGGCTGGACACATCTGCCTCATATCAGACCATCATTGGACCAAACGCACGATCCTATGAGTCCCTTTACATGGCAAGTGACATCGCGGCAGGCCCAGGCGGAGATGGCGTTATGATCTAGACTCCTTCGGCTAAGCCTGGTCCCAAATAGCACTAAGTAGGGGGAATTTGAAGGATAGATACCTTTGCCCTGAAGTGGTAGAATTTAGGCTGATAATAATAGTAGTTCAAAATCTTTGCGTACCTTCAACCTTACAGAGTATGAAAAACATAACACCTCTCACCTACTTTATGAAGTTCCCATAATCACAGGGCTCTCAGGCTCACGTATTTTTATTAAGTCTGACCTTTAGATTTCCATAACAACTTACAATATTGGTGTAATATGAAAGGTAATTGATATAATTTGCAGTCCGTACACCTCGTAGTGTTAGTTTGAACACGAGAGAACCAAGTAATTGGCCTTTAAAGTTGAAAATAGTAATTTCAGGTTACAAGATACAATGTTAGTCGATTATTAGCTTGAGGTGGTAAAATATGAGCTATGGTTTAAGTCAACTATTAAATTATGTAAAAAAGATGATATAAGTGCGTAATCCCACTCATAAACCCCCTTTTCTTTATATGTATGTAAGTATGTATATGTTTATATAGGTATATGGTATCTAGATATATAATTATGTATATGAGTTTACATCTTTTTAACTTTTTAATTTTTACTTTTTGTTATGCACCCGCCATATTATTAACCAACAAGCTGTATTAAGTCCGCCTTTGAACAGTGTTTTTTACATTTTGTGCATAAAGTTTTAATAAATAATAATAAATATTATCTCTTCATCACCCTTGGTTGACTGGCAGAGAATGCCTAAGGCATTAAGTCCGCCTTTGTACCTGTGTGCATGAAGTATACATAAATAAATAAATAAAATCCGTAGGGCATTGCATTTATGGTAGCTTTTCAGGATTCCGGAAAGTAAAATGTTGACGGTGAAAACAAGTGATTTTTATATTAGCTTAAATGTGTCGCACTGCTAGACTAAGGTCGACCCTTTCTCTTTCCAATCTTCTCTATCTTGTCTGATCTTCGGCCATGTCTACTATACAAACGTGATCGGAAGATAATTTTATGCTATTAAAACAACAGCAACTATATGTATTAGAATCTTGTATTAAATTTGTAACTAACATATGAGCATATGATAACTAGCATATAAGGTATCTAGAGTGTATTACTAACATCATAATATGCATCACGGTTTGAAATAAAGTATTATAAACAAAGTCGCTCCAGCCGTCTGTACGCTTAAATCTTTTACACTAACTACGCAACGAATTTTAATTCGGTTTTCATTAATAGATAGAGTGATTCAAGAAGAATATACACTAGTTTGATTTACATTGCACCCGTGCGAAACCGGGGCGGGTTGCTAGATTCCTCGTAATTCACGATCACGTCAGTCATGTGTTATTATCGAAGCTAATTATATTTTGTGAGCCTAAGAATATTAGATACCTACCTATTATGTAATATACTAACCATAAGATAGTCAGACGTCTGTGTAAGCATGATTTGTGGTTTCCACTTAAATTGCTTTGTGAGTAGGTACCAACAAACATCTATAAAACCGAACATTCCTATGCGTTCGCCACTGTGGTGGGGCAGACAGAAATGATTACAAACAGTTACCTTCATAGTCAAATGCCAAAGCCAAGCCTTAATAATACCTACTTGTACTTAATATTTTCCGCAATCAATTTTAATAAGTACTCATCTAACTACTTTCTGTTTAACGAGTTTTTAACTCTTGCTATTGTAATGCCCAATTATTTACGCTTCGGAATAATAAGATAGGAGTGATTAGCGTTTAAAAAGCGTGTGAGCTCTAAAATGACGCATCGTAGATTTTATTTCATTCCTTTAGTTACGCTTCTATTTAAGTTTGCTTTGAGTAGCGTGAATTGCCGGTTATTGATACGTGACTAGACAAGTTTTATGTCCTGCTTAAGTATTTTTGAATAGTTATTGTCTAATATTTCCTATTATTCCCAAAAAAAGTGTTGTGGGGTCAACTAAGAAATAGTATTTTTTTTCGTTTTAACAAATAACGTTGCCCACACTAGGAATTACCACTGTGTCGTGGGTGCGTTTAGAAACATATAAACTCACATACACAAACAGCCAGACCCGGAACAACTATCTGTATAGGCTATACAAATATTTGTTCCGTGCGGGAATCGAACCCGCGATACGCAGCGCAGCAGTTGATCGCTCAACCACTGCGCCAACCGACACTGAGTTACAGACAACGTCTTAGTTTTCTAGGATGTGAAATCTACCACATTTGAAAATTGCATATTATTATTCAATTTAATTTATTCCTATACCTATTACCTACCCATCCCAAAAACGTCACATTTTTTTAAGATTATGATTTTCATTAAAAAAATCCGACATTTAGGGTGGATCTAAAAAGAAAACATTCATACAAACCTTGACAACATTGCTATTATAGAGCCATCATATTAATATACAGGAGTGATATTTTGGTAAAACTAAATAGGTATCCGACTCACACTATTTATAAATACCTACACGACTTACTAATAAATTACAAAAAAAAATATAATTAACATAGAATATCCAAAAACCTTAAAAAAATAAAAAACACGGTTAATTTTCTTGTTTAGCAATTTAAAAACCAGAACATTCCTCACCGTGACCACTAATGACATATCTTACTAATCGTAGCGTCATTTTACCATTCCTACGGTATATGGTGGTAACTTTATTACCACATCTCGTGTTTCCATTAGACAGGCGTCATTCATTGGCCGGCCGAATGCGCGTGTGTCGCGGTAATATTACGAGAACACAGTAATTCTTGCGCAGTTGGAGATTATTACAGTTATCGTGAAGCTGTTAGGCATGAAGTTTTTGAAATATACATCGTGGCATTTTAAATGCCCTACAATGGCAGCCCACTTCATGTACAGTCGAGCAAGCTATTTGGTTTACAGGCAAAAATATTCGTCTTTCTACTACACAAACAATATTTTCAACAGCAACAGCATCCTGAATACAATAGCTGAAGACGTACGTGTACCTGTGTTGAGGCATTTCGTTCGTCTGGTGATCTTTCAGGGAATTATCTCTCTATTGGCTATCTTGACGGGGCGAGGTGTCACAGTACAGGGGCATCTGTGTTTAGTTACAATTAGTGTTGTCTTTTGAATACTTGTTTATGTACTAACAATAGTTTTCTAAATTTGTATACTAGCATATGGATCTCGATCACCCAAAATAAATTAATTTGAATTTGAATATATTTTTATCTTGAGTATGTTGGTAGGTACTATAGCGGACATTTCCGCCTGCTCAGTTAAAAAAAAATCGCTCGTCGCCTGCGAAGTCAACGGGGCGGGCTAGAGAGTGCTTCCATCTGTTGAGTGCAAGCAAAAATGAACTTAGTGGTGGTCAGGCGGGTGTGTCCACGATAGTACCAGGGATATCTACATGCTAAAGTAAAAAAAAAATAAACCAAAATATTGCGAGTGTAGTAGAAAGATGAATATTTTTGCCTGTAAACCAAAAAGCTTGTTCGACAGTACCTATTCAGTGATTGTTAATCATTCATTACAACAAAATGATATTTTCGAACATTGGCTTCGCAAAAGCCGTACAGATTGATCGGTCAAAAGTCAAGCTACGCTTGCCGCGGTCGGTCTGTGGAGGGTGACCATTCATTTCATACCGTGTTCTCTCCGTGCCTCGGAAAACACGTAAAGCCGTTAGTCCCGGCTGCCATTCGTAGATCTTTGGCAGTCATTATGGTTTGTCAGAAACCCGAAAGTCTGACCACCAGACTTACCTAGGGGTATCGTGTTACCCAGTATAGGTAACTGGGTTGTGGAGATCCGATAGACAGTCGCTCCATGTAAAACACTGGTATTCAGCTATTTGTACACAGGGAAACCGGCCTTTGGTTACAAAACTTAACTAAGACAGTCTAACCACCAATAACAGTATAAAAGCCGGAACACCGCAAGCGACGCCGACTTCCTCATGCTGTTAATAAAACCTGATTGACTGAACATTGACTTACAACCGCAAAGACCATGCTTCTAAAATTACACACTACACTTAGGTACTAATATTGTAAAGAGGTAAAATTGTTTGTTTGTTTGTAAGCGGTACTCTCTAGTAATAAAATATGTTTCTCTGATAGAAATCTACACTATTGCAGTGTTAATTTTTACGCCACTTAATTTTTTAATCTATTCTTCATACATTTTGGGATGTACACACGGCTACACATTAGGCTATACATTTCCAGTATTCATTTCATTTATTTATTTGCATTCTACAAAGTTTAACAAGATGAATTAACAGGCTTAGAGCTAAGAATCTTTGTAGACCCTGTGAGGGCACAGCATAATTATTGTTATTATATTATTAACTAAAATTAAAATAAAATTACACATGAACATTGAATAGTACCTAATTACTTACATTTGCATAAAAGTCAAAAACAATAACATAAATAAATCTATTACTGGTAAGTGGGTACCTATTTTCTTAAAATACTATTATTACATTTAGGTTATTACAATTGATACTTATTTTATTATTACAATTATTATAAATATTATAGGTATTATTATTAGAATGTATACTTATTTAATACTTATATATTTACTTAGGTAATTACTTAATACTTATTTAATGAGATCATAGTTTAATTAGTTTAAAAATTATAAATAAAGAGATACATTTTATTTACGTGTATCACAATTTGAGACAATTTATAGATTCAGTAGTAATATAGTATTTAATTAAATACATTTCTTGATAAATACACGTGAATTTTATATATTTTTAAGAATGTATTTATTGTCTTTCATTTAAGTATTCGTTAATATTATAATAGCTTTTGTCTAATAGGAATAGTTTTAATTTATGAATAAAGATGTTGTATTTATTTATATTTCTTATCTCTTCTGGTAACTTGTTATATATTTTTATCGACATGACATAGGTACTTGATGAGTGCATTTTGAGTCGGGATGTAGGTATGTTTAATCTATTTTGATGTCTTAAGGTAATTTGAGTTTGTATGTCTTGTCTTTTTGTGTAGAAATTCGGGTGTCTACGTACAAATTTACAAATTTCAAAGATGTAGAGGCACGGTAGGGTTAAAATTTTATGTTCCTGGAAGTGGGGCTTACAGCTATCTGTTTGTTCAATATTTACTATAATTCTTATAAGTTTTTTTTGTAGGGTGAATAGTGTGGGTGAGTCCGTACTATTACCCCATAATATGACACCGTATTTAAGCCATGCATAGGCATATGCGTAATATGTTACCAACGCAGTATTTATGTCTGTAGTTTTTTTGATTTCCCGAAGGGCGTATGAAAATGTTGATAATTTTGATTTTAATTTCTGGATAAAGTATAAGCTGACCCCGCATTGTACGAAAATCCTATACAATGCGAGATCAGCATTAACTGGATATGTATAACTTGATGTGTGGCCGTATGTACGTACAGATCAAGCCATACCAAACTGTAAAATTTTGCCAATTAAATATGAACCTTATGCTTTTGTAATAAAGTTTAAATCTATCAAATAAATTTGGTTGTTGTAGCTTGATGTGCTGGACTCTGTACATTGAACTGTTATCACTGGATAGTAATGTAACACATTTGTCGTATTGGATTAGTTTGTTTTGGTTGAATTTGTAATACATTTCGAGACAGGTGGAGGTCTTGCCCCCGTGTCCACCTGTGTCGAAATGTATTATCAATTCAACCAAAACAAACTAATCCAATATGAGACCTATGCCCAACAGTGGGCGTCTAAAGGTTGAGATGATGATGATGTTGAGTTGTTTGTGTTTTTGTTTTGAATTGTTTTAATTATTGAGAGATTGTGGCTTGGCTCATTTTGACAGAACTAAGTCCAATTTTGAAATTCTATTAAGACTTAAGTAAGTTAATGTTACATCCACGTTATTGTAGAAAGTCTTAATTAAGACTGTAAACGCCATTAATAATGAAGTTAATATCAGTAATCAACTGGCGACCTATAAACATAATTAATGTTAATATTTTGACCCTAACGACAGTAATAAAGACATTACAATAACACTCATTACAAGGTACAGTTACATCACTGAAACACATTTTTATCCTAATTAATTCACTTATACGAGGAAATTATACATAAAGCAGTTATTGCAGTTATATGCAAATTAATATTATTATCACGGTATTAAGACCGGTAGTTGCATTTACTCACGAAAGTCGGCCTTAGTGTGTGTTACAACTGTTACAAACATGCAATATCCTTGCAATGGCGTCAACAGGACGAAATAGTAAGTATGTTACAGAAGGTCCATTTCTATCAAAGTTTGTTAGAAACCTACTCAAGTCATGTCAATAATAATCTATATATACATATAATAAAACAGTAAAAAAAACTGTGTCTGTACATTGAATATATAAAAAAAATAATAATTGAGGGGGGTTTATAAACAGTAATAGAGCACGAATCCAAAAAAAAAAAGTCTTTCTGTTTGTCTGTTTGTTTGTACATGCTAATCTTCGGAACTGCTGGACGGATTTGAATGATTTTTTTGTTGTTGTATAGGTATTAAGTCTGGGCAACATATAGGCTATAATTTATCTTGGAAACTTGAACACCTGATGCAGAACCGCAACAGACCAGCTAAACTATAAGAGATACAAAAATGGTACCGTAGCAAAAATTGTTCCACGTGATGAGCATTTTCTGCTGAGAGAATAAATTTGAAGATCTGGAACACCTGATGTGGAACTCCAAGAGCCTAGCTACACCATAACACATACATTAATGACGTCTTAGCAAAAGTTGTTCGGTCTGATGGGCATTTCCTGTTGACTTATAAAAATCGAAGATCAGAAACGTCTGACGTGGAAATCAAAGCTGTAATTTTTTAAATTTTACTGTAAAGCTATCACTAATTTCGCTGCATATTATAATAAAGTGGGAGTACCTCCACGTGGTGAAGGCGGTAACAGTTTAGGACTGATTTTTGATGACGACTTCTAGGTCTCTAGAGACAAGTGCGGAACGTGATGCGCGACTGTCCGCTGATCGTGAGCGACATGCATTTACCGATACAGAATCACGCTTGAGTTCTCAGCGTATTCGCACATCTACTAACAGGTCTTTTGAAACGAGTGATGAACGTGATGCGCGACTAACTGCTGATCGAGATTATCATACATTGACCCGAACACGCACTCAACAAAATATTCATAATCAGTTAGAAAGTGAAAGAGAAAGAATTGCTGGAGTACGGCATGAAGAGACAGAAGAAGAGCGCAACGAACGTTTGAATTCTGATCGACTTCGACATTCTCTGAACAGAATGATCCGATTCTTCAGATGGCATGGCGACCTTTCTTGGGTTGATAAGGAACGGAGTGCATTTACGTATACTATTATGATTGACTACGCCACATATTTCGCCATCGGAGGTATGATTCAAAATTGTACTTTTTGAACGTCTCGAATCGTCTTGCGCATCCCGTTGTTTTCCCGTCCCGGGGCTCTTAGAATTCGACATCAGACGTTTCAGATCTTCGATTTTGCCGACCCCGTTGTCGCTGGCATAAGCAACAGGATCCGCGTACGAAGTCGCGGGCAGAAGCTAGTAATAAATAATACCAGTCTATTATTGTCCCACTGCAAGGTATAGGTCTCTTCTCATACAGATAAGGCACGAGTATTGATCACCACGTTTACTAAAAGCGATTTGACGATTTCAGCCTTTTATTAATTTATCAAATATTTTCTCTTTTTATTTTAATATTAGTTTAGATTTAGATAAGTTGTAGTTTCCTCACGATGTTTCCCTTCACCGATCACCGTCAGTGATATTTAAGATAAATTTAGAAACCTACATGTGAATTGAAAAAGTCACATTGGGACTTGCTCGGTATTGAAACTCAAACTCAAACTCAAATCATTTATTTCAAATAAACCATTTACAGGCACTTTTGAATTGTCAAGGGAGTCAGTCAGTCAAAAAGTTGCAGCTAGTTGCTCGTTCCAAACAGTAGGTTTCTATGGAGAAGAACGAGCAAGAAACTCCATGAACACTCTTTTAAAATCAATAGAATATTACAAATTTAGGTTACATCATTCATGTTGAATCTAGAGGTACAATGTGAGAACAATGTAACAAGTTGTGCACGTTAAAAGAGGTCTAGTGGCAATGAAATTAGACAATTCAAAATAAATTTAAAATAACCGAGGCAGCTAAGAGATGACCAGTCTCAACTGACGGCGCCCGTTCACGAACATGACGCACGGATCGGCACCATTTAGTTCAACCATTTTGAAGGGAACCAAATGATCCAACACATGCGCCACCATCAGCGAGACATTCAAGTGAGCATGACAAACACTCAACCGCCAGGGCATATTCAAGTCAACGAAAAACATCTCGTAAATGGTGGCTTTAAAGTACATAGTGGTCACATGTATGTGCTATGCAAAATTATATAATACTAATAGTTTGAGTTTATACAATGCAAAGATAATGTAGTTCTACGTCTTCAGCAGCTCCAAAAAATAGTCACCAATGCTAATCAATAAATCTATGAACCCTTATGGCTGTGGAGCTAGACCAGCATCCAGCCAAGCATTTTTATCAGTGATGTAATCATCCAATTTATAATATGCATGAGACCTTAACTACTGGGCCATCACAACATGTCATGGAAAAACACAAGTGTCAAATCATGGACGATGAAAGAGACGTTGACATTTTGTACAAAAAGAACGGATAGGTAATGCCTATAAAATAAAATACCAATGGTAGACCTTCTGAATCTTATCCTGTTCTGTGATAAAAAGCGACCATGCGCAGGCGCCGTCGAGACACCGGCGCCATCTGTTATCCTTTTTTATTTCCCCCCTTTTCATTCGTCCCCCGTCCAACGTTTATGTGCCAAAGGATATATTGTAATGTCTCTTTTTTAAAGTTTAAACGCTACTGAAGGTTGAAAGATTGTACCCTTGTTAATTTATTTCAGTTGGAAGTAGGTGAATTGTTCTATACGGGCTGTTAAGTTACTTTATTTATTGTTATGGCCGTGTATTTTTTTGAAATATCTACTTACTAAAGAAAGAATTAGCACTGCTTAAGACGGATGGTCTAATTTTAATACTGAAGTATTTTGATTTGTTTTTAAAGTAACTAGCTTTTAGCCGCGACTTCTACGGCGTGAAATCTTACGGATAGTTATTTTACTATCAAAAAATTTGGAAAGATAGAAAGCTAAATCATCTTTTGTTTCAAAGATGAATTTTCAAAATCGGATCTGCAATTCCGATGATAAATCCACTATTCAAACAGGACAACGTCTGTCAATCGATTTTTCAATTTTCTTAACGCATAAACCTTCCCTGGACTTCCACGAATATTTGAAGACCAAAATTAGCTAAATCGGTCCAGCCGTTTTCGGGTTTTAGCGAGACTAACAAACAACGATTCATTTTTATTATGCCTACCTATAGACTAGCTGACCCGACAGACGTTATCCTGTCAATTAATATTTTTTTAATTTTCTTAACGTATGAGCCTTCCCTGGACTTCCACGAATATTTCAAGACCAAAATTAGCGAAATCGGTCCAGCCATTTTTGAGTTTTAGCGAGACTAACAAACAACGATTCATTTTTATTATTGTATAGACTAGCTGACCCGACAGACGTTGTCCTGTCAATTAATATTTTTTTCAATTTTCTTAACGTATAAACCTTCCCTGGACTTCCACAAATATTACATGACCAAAATTAGCCAAATCGATCCAGCCGTTCTCGAGGTTTGGCGAGACTAACGAACAACGATTCATTTTTCAACCGACTTCAAAAAGAAGGAGGTTCTCAATTCGTCGATATGTTGTTTTTTTTTGTATATTTGTTACGCGATTTCTCCGGCAAATGTATAGCGATTTTGAAAATTCATTATTTGATGGATAGGGAATAATAATAATAATAATAATATGTGGGGACATTTTCACACACGGCCATCTGACCCCAAACTAGGGAGACCCTGTACTATGGGTGTCAGACAGCTGATATACATACACAAATACATTTTTTTTTTTGTAAATACATACATATATAGATAAACAACACCCAGACACAAAGCAAACACAAGTGCTCATCACACCAATGTTTACCCTGGGCGGGAATCGAACCCGCAACACGCTGCGCAGCAGTCGATCGCTCAGCCACTGCGCCAACCGTGTCGTCAGAATGCCTCAAGAGTGGTCCCATATAAATTTTATAGAAATAGATTTAGCACTTTTTTAACAGACGTTTTTATCGACAGAAAGCAAATAAATATACATGGATGATGTTGTAATGTTCTCCAACTTGTACTTTCAATCTCTGTTTTGACTGTGCCCATGCCGTTTCTTAATGGATTTGGATGATAAAGAGTACCTAAGTACTAAAAAATAAAATAAAAAGCTTTTTCACAAAAAAGATAACCGCACATGACTTTAGTTTCGTAAGTCGGTGGCAATACAAAACAAAAAACACAAAGCCACCACCACCGACTTCCGAAAGTAATGTGTGTTATGTGCTAAAGTTATTTATCACTTTTTAGTTTTTGAAGGCGGTTTTCTATTTTTTGAAAAAACTTTTGATTTTAAAGTAACTATAGCTTTTGTCTGCTTGAATTTCTAACCGATCCCTAATGTTTTGATAATAATATATAGCTTATAACACTCAGTGATAACGTAGCTTCCAATTGGCGTAAGAATTTTCAGAATCAATGCAGTAGTTCCGGAGATTGGCCCGTTCTAATAAACAAACAAACTCATCAGCTTTATTATATTAGCTTTAAACTTTATTATGATTGTCCCCCTTTCTCCCCGATCCCTGTTTTGACGTCGGCAAGCAGCTGTAAGATTAGCACTCTGTTACCACACACATTAATTACGCGCATATTCAACCATATGACATTTTGACATCTCGTGCGAAAGAAAAACGTGTTGTGTATCGGATATGTGTTGTGTTGCCCCACGCAATCAGCTGTAACTGCTGTAAGCAATAAATAAGTCATTCGCATTATGCTAAGGATATGCCTAATCTTTTTCAACTCACTTCTGTGTCTTTTTATACTAGCTTTTGCCCGCGACTTCGTCCGCGTGAATGTCGGTTATCGCGGATGCAGACGAAGTCGCTCGTTAAAAAGTGGCCTATGTGCTTTCCTTGGGTTCAAGCTATATTCATACCAAATTTCATCAAAATCGGTTCAGCGGTTTAATCGCGAAAGCGTTGCTTACAGAGTTACTTTCGCATTTATAATATTAAAGTTTGCAAGTATGGATGTGGGCTGTGAGCTTTTAGCAGAGGTCATTGAAGGCAAAACTATGTTAATTGCTAGTAGGCTTGCTAAACATTCAAATGCACCAGCTGGTCACGTATTATCTTGGACCAGCCTCGACAAATGATACTGTAAATGCTCCAAAGTGACAACTTCACAAATCTGCGGATATTGTGAGGTGACTGATGAGGGATATGATTTACTAGCTGCTGCCCGCGACTTTGTTTGTATAGAGATTTTTTTAGCTAAAGATTTAAAATTATCCCACGGAAACACGATAGAAACGATATATAAAGGTTATCATATGTGTTAAGCAAGATCAATATCTATGTGTGCCAAATTTCAGCTAATTCTGAGAAAATTTGTGAAAGAGTTACAAACATTCATCCAAAGAAACTTTCACGTCTATAATAGGGTATTTTACCAATAAATCTAATTAGTCCGTCAGATAGATTTCGAAAAAATATTGGACAAGTGTTTTTTCTATTTTCACGTAAACAAAAAATGAAGACGATACAGTGCGTAGAAAACTCGTGTGACATCACTATGTCAGTACACTTTTACAGGCTTATGATCTTTGATGCGTTTTATCTTCGTCAGTTTTTATTGATTTGATAAAACAAAAAATACGTATCCAATATTTTTCGATAATGTAACTGACGGACTAATTAGATTTTTTTGGTAAAATACTCTATTGTAACAGCATAGGAGCCTCGCTTCCACCTAGACAATAAAGCCAAAAAGAGCTCTCTGGTGTTGCTGGTTAAGCTGTGGGCTCGTATATCGCAAGACCCGGAGCCCTGGCACAGTCAAGCGCGGTCGTGGCAACCCGAGGAAAAGATGGCAGGACGCCTTGGATGGCTTTCTCACGAATTGGCAGGATGAGGCACAACATCGTGAGAAATAAAGGCAATGGTGAGAGCCTTTGCCCGGTAGTAGGACAGTAACGAGGGAATCGGAAAATATATTTGTTTCTTACTCCTCCTCTGTTCTTTTTAATTAATTTCGTTGCGGGATAAAGGACAGTTGAATCATTTCTCCGGGACTCGTCGAGCTTCATTGCTTCAGCGCTTTTCTGGTGGTCGCCACTGTTGATTCTGGCTAGGAATTGCAGTGGTTTGGGAATGGTGTGGCGGGCTTGCCCAAAAAACAAACAAAGCAGTTTGACAGTAAAGGCTAGCGAAAACTTTCTGGCTATACCAAAGTCAGATTATAAGTATAATAAAATATATACGTCACTAGAAGAGAGTCAAAACACCAGCAAGTACATAGACGTAACTCAAGCACCAAAGCACGTTTTCTCCAAGAGTAGCGGTTACGACAGTTACTTAGCAAGAGGCGTGACCGAGCCCTTTCTATTGTTGACATACTATAGCTGCGCCCGCGCTACGGTTTGTTTGTCAAACGCTATGCTTCGCGGTCAGCTGCTGATGGGTGCTCGTGAAAGTACCTTTTGTTAGGTGGTCGTTAAATTGTAGTAGCAGTATGTGCGGGTGATTTTTACGACTATTGTGGTGTAATATGAGCGTGATTTCGAAAGAGGTTAGTATTTAGTGTCTTTGCGGACTTTTATTTAACTTGAAAGTTCTACAGTCAGTTTAAACATACATCAGTGAATGAATACTTGCCAAAATGTAGGCATAGAGATGTCAGCATATCTGTGAAATAGCCGTTTTTGGAACTAATGCTTTGTAAAATCACGTAAAGTGTATCGTAGACCACGTTTGAATTAGTATAACACCTTAAAACTATAATAGTAAAACACTAAACAACATACAAACAACAAAACTAATACTCACGTGGTCTAGCACAGTACACATACACGTGTACGAAGTATAATAATAATAATAATTATGTGGGGTCATTTCACACACGGCCATCTGACCCCAAACTAGGGAGACCCTGTACTATGGGTGTCAGACAGCTGATTTACATACACAAATACATGTTTTTTTTTAAATACATACATATATAGATAAACAACACCCCGACACACACAAGGCAAACACAAGTGCTCATCACACAAATATTTACCCTGGGCGGGAATCGAACCCGCAACACGCTGCGCAGCAGTCGCTCGCTCAGCCACTGCGCCAACCATGTCTTCATATAGATTGGGTGCGGCTACACCCAATCCATATACTATATATAACAAAATGAATCCCTATTTCCCTTGGTCACGGCATCACGCTTGAACGGCTGGACCACGGCTGGACCAATTTCGCATTTTGTTTTTGTTGTGTTTGTTATTGTAAGGAGAAGGTTCTTATGTAAGAAAAAAAAACGTTGCGCGGAACATTTACAACATCAACAAAACCCAAAAAAATATACTTAAATGACGTAGGTTAAGTAGGGTAGGTAGATAGGCAGGTAAATAGGTGGATAGGGGATATCCACCTATTTACCTCCCCCTATCTAGCTGTTTACAACGTCTGTCGGGTCAGCTAGTGCGTAATGATTATGGGCTGTCCATTTTGTCTATGAGCTGAGGTTGCCGTTGGTGCCACCGCGCCATCTGCATAAAAATCGTCTAAGTACCTATATGAGCTTAAGCTAAATCAATATCTATATGTGTGCAAATTGTCACCTAATTCCGTTCACCCGTGAAAGCGTAATTGAGTCACAAACATAAAAAACCTTCACATTTAAATATTAATCTACAATTCTACACAAAGCAACACATAGAGGTACATTTTGCCTTCAAAATCATTTCCCAGAATAATAATGTACTCTATCACCTGTAATTACAGCAAGCAATTTACGCTTGATTAACTATTGCGAGTTAGGCAGAATAATAAGCACTTGTTTAAGTTTATTAACCGGGCATAAAATTGCTTACAAAAGACACGATACAAATAAATTATTGTATTCCAGTGAACTATCACGTGCGTGACCTTTTTTCGTTTTAATTTTGAGGGCATTCTGTAAGTCTGTAGATAGAGGGACCAATATATCTTAAAACTTGGTTCCGTAGACGTAAATATTCTGGGCCTATAGACAAATTCCCTTTCTGGTAGCGTTAACTCCAATGGAAAAATCAAATCGTATGGAGTTGACGCTTGCTTACCAGATGTCACGAGATTCAAATATGTCAACTGCATACAATTTGATTGTTTCGTTGGCGTTAACGCTAACAGAAAGGGATTTTGTATAGAGGCCCTGATCTGTCTGTAATTCTGTTATTACAAAAGCCTCAAACACTTTTTCTTTTACACACAATTTAAGAGCACAATCACGTGAATTTCAATTGTATTTAATCTAGTTAAAGTCCTATTCTTCTTAATAAAAACGTTAAAAATCTCATCTCAACGACGGTCAATATCAAAATCTTGTCAAAAATGTAGGTAAATAGAAGTATTTTGATTGATTGAGACAAATTAAAATGCGAACGTTCCTAAGAGTTACTAGCATTGCATCCAACATTGATTGGTTATCCGTGTCGTTCCTAGTAAGTCATCCCATAAGCCAACATGAGATGTGACGGCACCTGAATCAGATACATGAAAATACTCTTTAGAGACTTAAAAACTTTACGACTAAGCTTAGGTTGTCAAAATTCATTAGAAATTTTGTAGAAGAGACAACATAATTTTGCCTTATGCTGTTCGGTGTTTTGTCACTGTTCTAGCGATGCCACAGTTATTAACTTACAAAATAATACTAGGCATAGTGTTACCAAAGAAAAAGAAACCCAATTTTATTTTATGTTGTTCAAATGTAGGTTAAGGTTTGGTACCGTGAGAAAAAAGACAATAAAAGTTAAGTAAAAGTTTTAAAAATAAATATACGGGTCATAGGTTAATTTGAAATGAACCGGTCTGTGATGTAAATATAAACTGAGCTTGCGCTGCACGGCTTCAACTTGTGTTAACTGAACGACGTTTTAATATTTAATTAGTAATATTTTAATGCTTGAGTATCTACTTAAGTATACATGAGGTATACAGAAGGTGCTTTTTGCTACGTCAGAAAATCTGGACGATTAATAGGTACCTATGTTGAACAAAATAAGAAAAAATGATAAGGTTGGAAATCTACAAAAATTAAATGGTTTTTTTTGTGAGCATTTGCCTATGTTGTCCCACTCCTGTGGGCATATGCACATAGGCAAAGGCCTCCCTCCATGCTTTCCATCTTTCCCGATCTTAGGCTTCATCCCTCCTGGGGGCCAAGTCTGATATTTTTCTAATTTCGTCATTCCAACACGATCCCATTGTCATTTTGCTAAAAGTTCGTAATCTGCTAAATTCATAATGGCCAATCATTGGTCGGTCGAATTAACTGCAATGACTGCACAATGACGTTCTAATGGTAGGTCACTGATCAAAAAACTGTCAAAATTTTAGCAGTCATTCAGTTGTCATTTTGTACGAGATTACCATTCTATATCATTTCTTTCAATGGCGTGTCAGTGGTTGATCATTGGGAAGTCATAATGACGCCATTATATTAGTAGATTACCAAACTTGTCAAAATCAACAATTATGAAATCAATGATAGACCCTTCTGACACTATTGTAATAGCAGACTTGAGGCCCAGTTTTGAAGGAATCCGTTCAGTTCGTGCCGCCATCTCCTTCGTGGCCTGCCGTGACCCCGTCTTAATGTGTCAGATCACTACTTAGTCCACTTTTCTGTACTATCAGAACATTATACGGCAACGTTCTTCAACTATTATGTCAAGCGTGTCAAAACACAATAATCGATATGAAATCGAAACGCTCGGTTACTTTAAAAGACTGACATTTTACTTTTTACAACAATAACTGTCGCTAGAATGAAGGTCAAAATCATACAATTCGATAAGGTTTTCGATTTTTTCTTAATAACCTGTTTCGTGTAGCTTAAATTAGGAGAAAAAAACTTGAGACATACCTTGACCAGGCTTGTACTGGTTAGTAATCGGTCACGTCTTAGGCCCGTCTTCACCAACATTCAATCAACAGTTGTTTAAATCAATGTTGGTGAACATTATCGTCTAGCTAGCCTCCCCAACTTAGTACGTCGCGGTCAGCTTCCAGTCTAAGCGAATGCAGCTGAATACCGGTGTTTTACATGGAGCAACTGCCTATCTGGCCTCTAAAACCTTAGTTACTCGGTTTACTCGATACTCCTTGGTAAGATTAGTTATTTGGTTTTCTAGCTTCTACCTACCTACCACTGTCAAAGATTTACGAACGACAGCCGGGACCAACGGCTTTTAGACTAAGCGCGCACTACGAAATTAATTCGTTGCGATTTTAAAAGTTCGAAATGAAACCGATTAAAGTAAACGGAAAGTCGCAAACGATTGTTTTCGCAGTGCGCGAGCTCTAAAATATTGGTATTGTTCACAGATTGGCGATTATTATTCGCAACGATTAAAATTCGTAGTGCGCGCTTGGCCTAACATGCTCGGTGTAAAAAGGATGGTCATCCACAGGCTAACTGCGGCTAGCGTATAGCTTAACAGCATGACCGTGGTGAACCCAGGCCTTATTGTTATTATACCATCGTTCTAAGTACATGATTATTTCTAATAAACAAAACCGACAATGTTTTCTTTCTTATAACATTAGTCGTGGACTCGAAGCTAAAACGAATACAGTGTGGTATTGAATTAAATCTTCCTTGATGATAACTATAACGTGTGCATTGACGACATAAATTCTTATCGCATTGGCGCCATATTATGTATGTTATCTTGCAATTTAGATAAGATAAACTGTCAATACAATAATGGAGACATGTAATGCTTCCACTTTGCATTTAAGGTTTTGGCATTTACTTGTCATTCTTCAGGTCTGAAAGAAAAACTAGTAGTACCTACTGAAGAAGAACATCATTTATTTTCAAAAATCCTGCTACAATTATAAAAGTTTCTGATGATGGTGAATGAATAGTTTAGATAAGTATTTTTTGGACAATTGAAGATATTAAAGTTGCTCTTTTTTGGATGGATGTATGAATGAATTATTAATATTTGCTACTCTTTCATGCGTATATACCTATTATAGATATTGACCTTGCTTAACACACAGGATAACTTTTATTCTGTTTTTGTGTTTCCGTGGGATTATCTAGGAACTTATACTCGGTTCACAATAAGATTAGACATTTACACAAACCTTTTTTACAGTCTCTTCAACCGATTTTGACTTCTATTCCGTAGGCTTAAGGATGACATTAGAGGCAAAAAAGTGGTTACAATAACAACTGTTTTTTGCAGCTGCCATTTGTCATGCCACCAACGCTATATAGGTCAAAATCGGTTGAACAGGCTGTAAAAAAGGTTTGTGTATATGTCTAATCTCATTGTGAACGGAGTATAGTTAAGCTTAATTATAAAGTCTACGCAGAAGTTAGTTACCAATACAACAATCGAAAAGTATCCCCATAGGTTAAACATTAATAACAATACCAGCCTATAACTGTCCCACTGCAGGGCAAAGGTCACTTCTCATACAGAGAAGGTACCTACAAGCATTGATCACCATGCATGCTCAAAGATGACGATTTCAGATTTCGTACTCTACATTGTAAGTCCAGGTTTCCTCATGTTTTCCTCCACCGATGTCAGTGATATCTTGTTAACTAATATTATAAAGAGGAAAGATTTGTTTGATTGTTTGCTACGATTTAACTCAAAAATTATTGGCTCGTTTCAGAAATTCTTTTACCATTAAAATGCTACATTATCCCTGAGTAATATAATAATTTATCAATTTTTAAAAAATAGGGATCGTTGAGAAAAGTTGCGGGCAAAATGCTAGTACAAGATAAACTTAGAAAGTAAATATGAAATTGAGTAAATCGCATTGGTACTTGTGCCCGGTTGCGAACCACTGGGCCATCACGAAATTAAACATTAAAAAACAATAATCACCTCATCGAATGTCCGAACATTCGTCCTACAATAAACACTACGGAGTGTCAAAATGTCAAAACGGTTTAAAATAAACTGTCTCCACGACCTAGCGCAACGACTCACTGTTGTCGCCTGTGTGTCGCGACTTTATAGGGCTGTCACAAGCTTTAAATATCACATTATGTTGAAAATAATAATGATTCATGTTCTGCAAAGGGAAATATATCGGTTACCTACTGAAAATTTAAAATAATAAAGTAGAAACTACATTTACATTTGATAAAATAACAATCATATTATGCTCGTCTATAAAGAAACCATTTTGTAATATTAGAGCAAATATTTATATAAAGTATCTGAGAATCTTGCATTTATTAAAATAGCTTTTGCTCGCGGCTTCGTCTGCTTGAATACCGCGGTTGCTGACAAAGTCGCGGATTATGAAATAGCCTATACCCTTTCTTGGGGTTCAAGCTTAGTTTGTACAAAATTTCATCAAAATCAACTCAGTAGTTTAGCTGTGAAAGCGTAAGATGGCACGTCAACAATATAAATACAAAAAAAAAGACCTTTACATTTCAGTGTAAATACTAGCTTGTATTTGCGTGGTATCCCATATTTTTCCGTGAGTGTCGTAAGAGGCGACTAAGGGACTTACCAGAGAATGGGCAGCAGCGTTCTCTGTGCCTTTGTAACAACCATACTGCGATTGCCAACCCGCCTGCCAAGCGTGGCGATTATGGCAAAACCCCCCCATTTTGGGGGAGGCCTATGTCCAGCAGTGGACGTCCTTCGGCTGAAATGATGATGATGATGACTAACTTGTCGCTAGTATTAACGAGTATATCAACTATTGACATGCACAATATTCGCATTCTCGACCTCGGAAACAGTTAACTTTCTATCTCTTTCTTCCATTTTATTAAATAAATATTACTTTAATCACAATACGATTGCAATTCCCGAGTTTCGAATCAAACAGCTGCTATATTCAATGCCAGCCCTCACCAAAACTCAAACAAAGACAATTTCGGCGTGAGTGCAAACTCTTCGAAATCGAACCTTCTATCAAGACATGTAAGGCTCAATATTTAACTCCGGTATTTACAATGGTGTCTGTAAGTCCATATGCTCGACTACCATACAAGAAGGAAACAGTATTGATAGTTATTATAAATATTTATATTACAATAATGTACTGGGCAATGTCAAACGGTCTGGCTGGGCAATGTAAAGTAGCTGTCAAGGTCATAGGTTATCGTTGAGTTCAAGTTGTTTTAGCATCACATACCTATAATAGGTTTGTACTTAGGAACTATAAGAGACCACCTTTGATAAAGTTCCGATTACTAAGCAGATCTTGAATATGAAATCGGTAAATAGGCTCTATTAAGAGGTGGTGAAACAAACCCTTGATATCAGACACAGGATCAGGTTGGATGGCTTGCAAAAGAGAGTGCAATAAAAGCTGTGAATATTATTAATCAGTTTAAATGGTAACGGCTGGAAGGGAGGAGTAAATAAAGTAATATTTGTTATAGTCTAGTAGTAACCATGACCTATGGACCCTTTGAAAACGTAGTTCTAATTACCTACGATGAGTAGACCAAACTTTTAAATGATCAATCACACAAAAGAAATCCATTCATAAATTTTCCCTAACAGTGCTAACAGAAATTCCTCCCATAGTCAGAGACTTCGCAGTAAATACCTCTAAAGCTTTACCCAAAACAAATCTAAAATACATCAGTCTGACTGTGTAGTTGATATGACGCAGCGCCGGCGTCGTCTCGTCGACGTCACGCGCCCGTTAGTAGGCCGCTTCCGACAAAACTTGGAGATTTGCCCCTTGCCCCTTTAATGAGTCATTGGTTTCAATTACCACCGGCTTTACTAGCTCATTGTGTTCAAGAATAGGTATTAGTGTGTGTGATTTTTTCGACTTCTGAATTGGTCAATGTTTCCTGTATGTGTTCGAAAAATTCTGCGTCGTGTTTGGTTTTGATTCAGTATGAAATGTTTTCGAATCTAACACCAGTTGTGTTTTTTTCCTTTATTTTGTTTGTGTTACTTGTCATTTTTTAATCGGTGTAGTTGTATCTATTAGTGTTTAACAAGACATCGACTCTTGCATTGCTTTTAAAATTAAACCTTTAGTGCATTATTATTTACATGCTAAGTACAAATCATGAGTTAACGCCTCCAGCGGATTCTGTTTCATTACTTACAGCCAGGATCTGAGAATATTTATGCATCATAATCTTAACCAGTTTCTATCGGATATTGATACTGTGAAGCAATACGTCGATATAAATATGTTAGCGCTTTCCAACGGAGATTTTCTCCTTACACAACTGAATGCCGATATTAAATTATCATTAAAGTAGCCTTAGGCTGTATTTAATGCTGTACAGCCATAAAATATATCCTTGTTTAGGTTTATAAAGATCCACTTTGAGGAATTTGAGTTTTTAATGTTTTATAATTCGCATTTTCGCTTTTGTATACCTAATAAAAGTTATTTTTAGCGTCATTCGCTGTTTCTTCTTCGGGCTTAATTTCTGATGTAGGTATGTATTTCTTTGTCTTAATCTTTAAATATACATTCATGGAGCTTTCTATAATAGAACTTGACTTTTCATTTGGAAGGTGTAGTCATTTGTTAATGTTATTCAACCCATCATCTTTGACAAACGTGTTTGCAATCAAATATTCAAAAACGCATTGAGTTTTAATATTTCAGACCAAAAGTATGATAGATGATCAACTTAGCGCCTACGGAAGCTTAAGTGAACCATCATTCTTAACTGACTTTAACAACTTGCGTAGGATGTTACATTTTAATGTCGCATTCATCAAAGTTGTTTGATAAAGAACACGAAGCTAGTATATATATAGATTTAAGTTCCAGTTCAAAAAAAGAAATATTATGTCAACTTACCCTATCTCATTTCACCGATAGATGTCTCACCCTTAAAAGGAGATAACACCCGCGCCAATGGAAGATCAATTCATTAAATGTCAGGTTTAAAAATATCCAAGAATGACAGTTAAAAAACTATAATTATATCAGCGGCCTAATAAATGTCAGCCCACTTGACGGATTCGTAATTGGTCGCGTCGTCCTTAGCTTGCGCGGGCGCAGTGCGTTGACACCGCTACTGTTCCGTGTTATTGATCCAAATCGAACCGACGAAACTTCCGAATATAGAACATTCGAACGAAATGTGATGAATTGAGATACTTGTTCTTTTCTTTGTGATTTATTTCAATTAAACGTGTACCGAATGTTAATTTTAATTAACCTCTTGTCTGTGAACATGGCCGCTGCAGTCATGTTGTCAGTGTGTCTGTTAATTGGACAGTCGAGCTCTTAATCTGTCAATATTTTAATACACGTCCTTATTCCTTGATTTTAATAATCCAACTAACCTAACCAGACCTGCTATGAATTATGTTGTATCAAATATAAGAATTTTATCAACGACCTGGCTGTACTGCTACAGTATTAATTTTTTTTACAAATAATGTCCATCCTACCGTATAAGGTATAACCAGTGAAAACTATAGAATTGGAGCTGATGTTTTAAAAATAACTCAATATATAGTATGATTTGTAATTATGAATTCTGCGAGTTTTGTTTTTAGCCTGAATTTTCCCATTGCAGGGCAAAAGCCTCTCAAGCCTCCTTCTACTTCTCTCTATCAGGGGTTATTTGGGACCAGGCTTGACGAAGGCGTCTAAATCAATTATCGGAATGTTTCTTCATAGCAATTTACAGCACTTTTACTTACATGATTACAATAATATTCCTCGTGACCAGCTATTTGGACTGAGCATTAGAATTTATAAAAACCTAATCTATTCATTAAAGTTTATATCTATTACATTTCCAACAGTTAGGTAATCCCGTAACGGAAAATTTATTATTAAAATCAAATCAAAATCTTAATAGTGAAACCAGTTTTAGTTAATAACTACAATTTCGAGCGAGACATCTGGTTTTATACGTAATAAAGTAATACTATACTCACGTTACTAACGCTTGTAAGGTTTTTTTCCTTGAGTTACATTTTCTTTTCCTTTTTCTTCTTATGATTCTGATGATATTTCATCACAATATATTCATGATTACCTACCATATCCTGAGCTTACTTTGTCGTATTTTATAGATGATGATAATGCCTTTATTATCAGTAGTAATCTACTAGAAAGTTGCAAAATATTTAGCAACTATTCTGACCTCCACCGACTGTATTCTGTATGTTCTAAGCAATGATTATTAAGACAGCAGACTCTTACAATCGAAGCCCTTGGCCCTACAGTAGTAGTAGTCGTTACCTGCCCTACGTATTTACTAAAAATACATTAGTTTCACGGTGAATAAACACAGTTAAACTCTACCAGATCAAAAAGTCTCCAATACCACTAACAGTTCAAGTAAACATGCTCTTTTAAACTCGGTCGGTTAATTCTGCGCCGGCGCATGGGTCGGCGATTCCTGTTGTCAGTTGCTCTCGCGCATCGATCAACGCCGCTACACGCACATTTTCGTCGATTATTGATCGTTCAAATAGATCCTTTTTGTGATTTAGTGTAACAAGATCTTTAAAAGTGCTTTCGATATAGTAGTGCAGTTTTTTAAAGTGATCATCATTAAATTTATTTTAAGGTTCGTATTTTCTTTTATTGTTATCTTTCTCAAAATTATAAAGTCATTATCTTTATAGATAAACGTGATAGTGGTTTGGTTTAATTATTAAGTTATTAATAAGTGGTATTTTTTATAATATTGATGAAATCCTTGGCTTTTTATATCGACAAAGTATAACACGTGTGAATCATGTTGGCATAAAAGCAACGAAAATAAACAGAATTTGAGTCATCATAATGTGAATGAATTCGCGAATGAACGTAGCATAGTACCTAAATATGTATCAAGTGATACCATTGTAAACAATGTTATCACTTGTACTAATGTATCTTTAATTTACATTGGATTTTAATGTTCATAATTTGATAATGACATTAATGAACTTGATAACTGAGGTCAAATTAACAACATACCGTCTTGTGTTTTTACTATTTTATCAATTTTATATTTGTAAGGAAGTTATCGTTTCTTGGGTTCATACCACATTATCAAGAGAACTAGATTTAATATGTTACTGATTCAAGTAGTTGTATATCAAGCTCCTAGACCGGATTGATAAATAATAATAATTTTACCAGCCTATTATTGTCCTACTGCAGGGCAAAGGCCTCTTCTCATACAGAGAAGGTATCACCACGCTTGCTCAAGGTGGATTGTCTTGTATTAAACTAGCTGACCCTACGGACGTTGTCCTGTCCCTATCTACCTACCTACCTACCTACCTACCCTACCTATACCTACCTACCAACAAAATAAAATCCCAAAATAAAACCTACCTACCTAGGTAGGTAGGTAAAACAAATATATCCAAGGAAAATAAAAAGTATAATACAAATTTGTATCCCCTATTTCACCCCTTTGGGGGTTGAATTTTGAAAAATCCGTCCTTAGATGCCTTCGTCATATGAGGAATACGAGTACGAAATTTAAATTTTCTGGCTTTATGGGTTTGGCCTGTGTGTTGATACATCAGTCAATCACTTTTGCCTTTTATATATATAGATAAGTCCAGGTTTCCTTACAATTTCTTTTTCACTTAATTCAGTGATGTCCTAGAATGATTAATTGAACAAAATACTCCGAAAGTCGAAAGGATAATAAAAATTGCGTGATCAGCAAGATAAATGGTCATTTTCTAGTGTAATTTGTAAAGGGAATTGTTAATTAAGGAAGTGAAATTAGCTGTCTCCATACTAATGAGTCCTACTTCAATTTTGGCTCTTGCTTAGTCATTAATAACGTTCAAATTAAAAACGTTCTAAGTAATGGTGATTTTATTTTGTACTTCACCAAAATATCTGGTTACGATCTATTATGAATACTTACTGAAAGATTTTGGGGTCATCTAAATTACTGAGTCAGAATATTTTATAAGACCAATAAACCTTCAACTTTTTCTTTAGATAACAGAATCTGAAGACCTTGATGTATGTAAAATGTGTTATGTACCAAAATAATGTTACCTTGCATTTCATGCATGACATCATGATATTTGTTTGTTTACATTTTCCTGTTCTTCTTAAATAGCTTTTTAAATGAAAAAGATATATTCCCCAGTTATTTTTACAACATAACTACAAGCTTTAACCTCTTGGAAAGTACTGAAGACAATAAATATCTACAGATTATATTGTATTATCAAACAATAGACACATGATTGTAATAATATTGACATAAACATTCTACTTTCATGGCTCTGTTTCTCTCTTTGAGGCATAACCCAAGTTAATAAAGACATTAAATTAATATCAACACCAAATACCTATAAAAGCTAAAATGCTGTATTATCTGACAACAAATATAACATAGAAACAAGACGCAAATGTTTGGATGATGCCAATAGAATATACAATACATTGTTTGAAAGTGTATGTTGAGAAGATAGAAATAAATCAATCATGCGCATTTTGAAGAGCTAGGTAGAAATGCAGTTGTTTAAATGCATCACCTGTTGACTAATGTCGAGTGTCGTTTAATTTAAATTAAGTTTATTACTATTGGATAGAATTCCAATCCGAAACAGAACAATTTTTTTCTAGAGAAACAAACAACCTTAATACTTAGAGAAAAAAATAACAAAAGCTTGCGTAAAATATTATCCTTTAGCAAGCTCTAATAGGTTTCTCCAAATTAATAATAACACGGAGATCATCAAGGTCTCCACGATAATTCTAGCACCAATAAAGGCAATAAATTGCAAATCTAAAACACCTGTTTCATCTACTTAATTCACTCAGCAAATTCAAACGTGAAATAATGAAATATTTTGAAGCAGAACGCATTTTTACCGACACTTATGTAACAGCAGTTCATATGGTAGCTATATCAACAGTCGGTGACTCACTATTGGTTTTAGTCAATGTTTTGTTAAGCACTGTGTACCGTGCAAACGTTAGTTTAACCCGAGATAGTCACATGGGCTCCGTCGTGAGGTCATGTGGACTATTTGATGTTATTTTGATATCAATAAATCAAATAGAAATATAAATCATTTCTATTAGTATGTCTTGCTTTTTATCGTGTTTCGGAATAATATTTTTATTAAACATGGTCAAAATATAAATCTTGATTATTTACGGTTGACTTTTTTGAAATTATTTATTAGGTATCCGCAATCTTCTACTACACGATAGAAAATATCTTGAAATCTGCTTCAATTCAAAACAATTCAGTCTGTACCTATTACGGTCATCTGCAATCTTCGCTAGAAGCGTAACATTTGTACCAACACCCACATGTCCGTGATGACGGCATTTGTTCCTAATGTGATAGGGGGCGATTATATTCTCATTTATTAGACAACAACCCATACCTAGCGTAATGTTTCCAATGTAGTACTCATAGAAAAGCCTGGAGGAGACACCATCTACGCACACATTTGAGTATCAAAGCCGGGCGGAATCATACTCCATACTTTTAGACCCTCAGGCTAATAAGCCCTTGGCTCTTCTTACCAACCACAGTTCTATTTGTATAAGAACAAGGCTATTCTAATCGTAATTGATCCTTAAATGTTCGTAAAACTTTGGCTAACACCGACCGTAACGTTAAACTATAAAGTTTAGGACCGAAAGGGGAAAGTAGTAAAAAGTATAATGTTTTGTGTATTTTCAATGTGCGTATAAAAATGTCCATTGATCTGTCTTGACGGCGGCGTTAATGGTTCTTGAAACCATTAGACATAGCTTAAAAGCGACTTTTACTATTCTACAGGGAATTGTTAGAGACGATTGTAGTTTTAAAACTTGGCCAAGTTTTAACAGTGTATTGTGTGTGTTGTGTATTGTTGCATAGTTTTTCGTTTACAAAATGAGCTTTGAAAAAAGTCTTTTCATTCAAAATCAGTCTTTCATCATGTTATGGT
The DNA here is from genome assembly GCA_947361185.1 of Charanyca ferruginea. Classification (NCBI taxonomy): domain Eukaryota; kingdom Metazoa; phylum Arthropoda; class Insecta; order Lepidoptera; family Noctuidae; genus Charanyca; species Charanyca ferruginea. Next base: position 14,566,274 of record OX376065.1, on the reverse strand, counting down.
ACTACACGAGCTTATAAGTTATTAAAAGTAAGCCTGTATGATGTTTTAAAAGTAAACCACTCTAAAATAAAAACCTTACTTTACACAACCAATTAGTGCACGTACCATTTCTGTAAACAATTTAATTATACCTGAACTTGTAACATTTTCGAAAGTTTTACACTTAAAAGTTGTAGGAAATGTTTCATAAAATATTGTATATCCCAAGTAAATACTTTTATTCCTAGCAAGTTGACCGCAGTACTTGATGTCAACGCACCTTAAAACACGTTTGCACCAAAGATTGCACGAGCGTGCTCACAAAAAAGAAAAATAAATAAAATGTACCTCGCAAGTAAAGTAAACCAGACTGTATCAGCTGTTTAAACTCCACTCCATATGAAGAAACTGAATTCATGTAAATAATAGATAGGTACCTACTATGTAAAGCGATATATTGTAAGTGTAATATGCTACGTTTAAAACCCTTTAAAGATTAAATACACCACTATCATCAGTCTCATCTGTTCTAAGCCTCTTTCTAGTAAAGTTTTTTTCTACGTCATCATTAATTTCCTGTATTGTACCACGACCTATAATTATGACTAGGGTTCGTTTAAAAGTTTATGATGTAGTAATCATGATCTCGTTAGCTAGTCCGCGGCCAGTTCCTTCAATCATGATACGAAACGTCTGGTTCTTGTTGTATAATCTCTTTGCCTCCTACAGTATCCATGGTAGCCAACCTATAATTTACTCGAAATATATGGAAATGGACAGTTTTGAATTCATGTTTTCCATCTACGTTTTTAAAGTTAGTCTAATTTGTTTGCCTCTCAACATAAGTCAACATTTGAAATGTCTTCCTGCAACTTATCTTTAAGTCGATAGCTTAATGTCAAAGTGAGCCATCTGGCGATGATCAAAAACTTTCTATCCCCTATGAAGGATCCCTTGTTAGGTGTTTTTATAGATTTATAACTGTTTCCGGCACTCGGGACCATCTCCCGGATGGCAGTGATATGTTTCAAGAGGGCTGGTTCCGCATAGCAAAAAAATATCGAAAGATACATAAGAAATATGTGATTTATGATAGGAACAAGATAATAGTCAAAAAACGGGAACAAAAAGTGAATTTAGGATGTTGAAAGTGAGAGCAAATATTCACTTATTTGTTAGGGTAGAAGTTGTTACTGCTGAGTCGACAATTAGATGACGTTTTTTTTAACTTAAAATTTTTGGGTATTCATTTCTCTACCTAGTTTTTTAGCTCTGTAGCAGGTAGAAGCACAAAATACTGAATAACAACGTCAGGTGTGTCGTATCATCTATCAACCCAAAGGTTTGACTGGCAGATGTCAGGATTAGGAACCTTGTTCAGTTTCAAATGTGAAATCCAATACTTACGTGAACAGAGAAAAATAAAACTGTATAGCCAATAAATCTTCTCTATAAATTTCTGATAAAAACTGAACTGGTTTCTCAAATTTCAAAAGTAAAAGATAAAGATACGCGTTTCATTATTTTTTTACGATTCGTTAAATCACATACGCTTAAATTAATTGAACAGGTTTGTTAATTGGTTATCAATTAACGGAAATCTTAAACAAATATGGACCGATGAAGATTGTTTAAATATTGCTTGTTTACTTTTATTTAATCATTGTGACCCACATTTGTATTGTAATGGAAAGAGATACATCAATGCAACAAAAGAAGATATACCTATAAGAAAACTGTTTTCAATGTTTTCTTCCTTATACACGTGTATCGAATATGGAATCATAAATGTCCAACTGTTAGGAGATACATATTGATAAACATCAAGGCACTGCTTATCTTAACATACAAATAAGATTGCCGTTAACTAGGTCGGTTTGAGGTCTATTAAATTAGAATTGCAGAGGAGTTTCATCCAAGTTTTGTTATAATATGTAGAATTTATAATCGGATTTAGTTTATGTGGAAGATATTTTTCGTGCCCTTTGTATACATAGATGAATGAAGGACATGTTGTGAGGATAGGTTTGAAATGAATGTGGTAAAACAATACGAGAATATCTAAGAGTGCATGGATTGAGTAAAATATTATAAATGACTAGAAACAAGGTGAATACTGAGTTAAAAGCGCATTGTGTTAGATGTTTGGAAGAGGAGGCATGCTCTGCATGCAATAACAGGAGGATTAAGAACGACATTGAAGGAAATTTTCTTTTTATTTCTTGAACCTTAGGCACAATCATCAAACATTTTCCTTTTATACAATCTTTTCGATACTCTAAAGATATTTCAAGCAATTCGAATGACATTTTATCTATCAGTCAATAACTATTTATTACATCCATCGTAGGCATAACATTTGTTACGAACGTAATATAACAATAAGTATTTAATAAATGTGTGTTGTCATTTCATTGTCGTAAATCAATTATTGATGATTTATTTATGCTTTGCAGTAGTTTAAATGTGATGTTCACTGTAATGTAACGTGTATTATTGGTTTTTAGTTTATTTACATTAGAGAAATCTGTGAACTATTATGATGGATAAGTAGTCTTTTTAATCAATGTCTAGTCCGACACAACTTACCAGTGTTTGGTCTACTCATTTGATAAGAAAAGCCATAGTTATTGCTCTGTACCACATTACATTTGAGAAATGTTTCCTCCATTATATTTGTTGTCACGGTCACGATGCTATGATGATTTCGAAATTATTACAGAAATTGCTGCTATGTGCATTGGTAATGACAGTCATTTTGTATGCAATTTGTGGTATTACGTTCCTACAAAATCTATCATTTGTGCTGGAACTTCCTTCAGAATTTTGAAATCTTGTCATAGTCCAAACACCTCAAAGATAGATTAAACATTTTAATGATTGCAATATGTAGTTTAAAAATCGTAAGCAAGAAGTGCGTTGACAGTGAACTTTCGTCAAAGCGATGGTTAATGATTCATGTTTAGTCGAACTACGTACAGATAAGGAACAGATAAATGACCACGTGTTGTGGTGTGGGTGTGGCCGACGGCCACAATTACGTTATTAATAATGTCGTCTGGGTTTAAGAATGTTATTTAATATAGAGTAGGTAAGTAGAGAAACAGCTGCGTAACGAAATTCGAAATTGATGTTCTTTATAACAACTAATATTATGTTTCGGGTATTCGGGACAATGCCAACTCCTTCCTTGTCATCATCATTGTGTTTCAACAAAATTGCGAAAATATTAATCATAGCCATTTATTTCTATTCTTGGATGAAACAGCGGCAGTGTTTCATATTTATAAGACACTAAAGCATTTCATATTCTCCCGATCAAAGAAGATAATATTACGAATATCAAAGCCGACAAAACTTGAAAATCTTTTATGCTTCCAAGATTTTATTAATTCTCTAAATATTATGACTATAACAAAATTCTACGGCTTTAGAATCTTGGAAATTGGATAAATACTTCTGAAGATCTTAAAACCGCAGAGATGATTTTCAACCTATATTTATTCTGGTCGATAAACACGGTTCAGGTACAAATGGAGCATCTGGATCTAAAATAGAATTTGAACTGGGGTCGGCCTAATTTCATATTAAGATCGAAAACATTATAAAGACAAATGTATGGATTGATAATAAACATAATTGGAATGAATTATCAGCTTGTTTATTTGACCTATCGTAATTTTAAATTATCTCATGACCTTTAACTAGCTAGGTTATTAATTACTTAGATCATCAACTTTGACCCCAGTCTCTTAAAAGTTTTAAAATGTCACATCATGCATATTTTATGCTTAGCAGACAGTAGCAGACTGTCCTACCTAACATGCCTCACTTATCTAAATTATCTCCGCGCCAAAGATAAGTGCCTAACTCTGAAACCTCAGCATTTCCTAACATGCTGATAAGGTACTTCGCAGTTGATTGTTGACGTCATTTAAAGGAAGCTCGCATCTTCGACCATTATAATGGTAGCCATAAGTGAAGAGGAAACCTCTAGTGCTACCTATGTAATTACGTACGAGTCATTTTCTAACAAAGTGTGTTATTAGCACTGCGTAGTCTTTGAGAAAATCCCAACTATATTTCATGCATCAAAAAGTTTGCTATTTTTGCATCACGTGAAACATGCAATTCACAATAAGAGTGATGATGAATGGTACAATTATTGTGGGATTACAATGACGACTTGCATGGAATGACATTATTTAAATGTAAAGATTTTAGTCCCTTCGTTTTAAGTTGTCAAGCTCCTTTTACGACTCCTTCCAGACTTTGAACCGTCCTTATCAATTAAAACAACGTTACAAGATGGTTTGATTGTATTTCTAGCAAATGAATGTTATCCGTCAACTTGTGAATGCTCCGTAAAACCCAGTTTTGTAATATACTTAAAATTATCTTTTCTATTTAAGTATCATTTGATTAACATCCTGTACTGCATCTCTTTCTCAACATTTCTCTGTTGCACCACATTTTATAGAGTGAGGCAATACGTTGCAGGCTTTTATCAGTTTCGCCAGCGGATGCAAGCCAGGTACCGGTGTGGAGGATGCACGCATCAGTTGTTGAAAAAGTGGTACAATTACTGTGGGAATAGTTTTTTTAGATAAACGAAAGAGCGGAAGTATTTTTTTGTAGTACCGGACCGAAACTTGGGATTTAATAAGATTTTGGAAGATGAAAGACAAAATCATCAAGTTAAACTCTAAAAGTACTGTTTGAAAGTAATTAGTTTTATCTTCTACATCAATGACTTTCTCATCACGGGTATTACCAGTTTATCCGTGGTAACTACATCAAATATACTGCGTGCTTCATCAAGCTACTTAAATATTCTCGTTTAGTGTTCATACTTACAAATATGACGTATTTCATTCAAACAATACTGAATGTTAGCTCATCATTCGCAAATAAAGTCATCACACTAATTTTCCCTGTACATTTCGTCATTTCATTACCAAAAACTTCACCAAACTGTCCCTGATCCAATTTACACCTCCATGGGTCACGTTTCGTAGAACACAATATACAACAATGAACAGTTAGGATGTACATTCGCTCTTCATTTTATTGTTATCGTTGATGATTCAACTCTTGCACTGCCAGGATTGTCAGACCTTCTACCTTCTCTCGTTTTATATTAATGCCAGAATTAGAGGACGTAATTGTAGTATGAAGCAGGGTCTTTTTATGTTGGTTTTGTGACCTCCACTGAATTGTGCGTCGCATTAGTGATATTATCTATGCAGGTCGTGACCTTCAATGTAATCTGGATCTGTCATGGGAGTATTATAGTCTACTAAAGCATGGAAAATTATATTTGGTAAGGTTGGTTAAGTGGTATTAAGATTGACATTGGCCTTGGTTGGGGTACCTACAATGATTTAGTAGTTTGCATGCTTCAAATGGTACTTTGTACGTACGAGTTTTTGCAATATTTATGCCAGACATGGTTCTGAGTAACTTTTAGCACCCATTGTCACTTTATTTGTACCGTTACGAATCATAACCGTTTTAATGTCTGCCTGTTTTTTATAGTTCCCAGAATTGTTATTGTAACATTATTTCCATACTTGCAACTTTTCAAATCCATTACTTACTATATTTATCCTTGATAAATTCGTTCTGTCTTATTTTTCAACTTTCTGAATATAAGAAATGAAATAAATTGCTATAAAATGATATTTTTTTTTACATCAAGCTCCTTTCTATACCGATCTTTCGTATTAACTAAAGCAATATATCTCCTTGTAATGTGTGATCCTATCAAGTTTTTATCCACATAATTTGCTTCATAAGCGCCATTAAATTTTAAATGACTGTCATTTGTCTCCCTTCGTTAACTAGTCGAGTATTTACTTCAGTATCCTTTACTTACCACAGTTACCACATTCCCTTAACAATAACATTTCCAACCTTATCTGTAGGACAGTTAGGTTGTTTTCTAGTTGTATTTTCAGATCTTCTATTATCATTGTTAATTTCAGCAATGTAATCCTCTTGACAATTGCTTGATTACTGCAATTAATCGCAATTGAACGGAATTTTAACTTCCTGCTTCAGTATATCAAAAATTGTTATCATTGTGTTGTCCATTTGTATTATTCATGTTTAAAAAAATATGGGTATTATTATAATTGTCAGTACTTACCGAAATCCATGTTTACTGTTAGGTATTTCATATTGTCACGTTTGTAGCAATAGTAATTTATGCACTAATCTAAATGGCTTATATTGGTTATGTTATCTAATATGTAAAAGTATTACAGTTTACTTTAGTATCACATTATGCAAACTTTGAACAAAAGTTAACATATTGTAAGAATTGAGTAACTACGTTTTAACAAAGTATGTCCATGCTAAACGTGGCTTTTAGTTGTTGCAACTAATTGTTTTTAGGTCGAAACGTACGAGTCCTATTTCCCACCTAAGTTTTCCGTGTATTCTAATATCTAGTGAATTCAGTAGCGTCAAAATGCGTATGTTTCTGCGAATCGGCAGGAAGCGACAGAAACGATTCGATTTCAACTTTCGTTCCAACATTAACGCAATTGCGTTCGCTCTAAAAATAAAACGACATGATGTTGCTAAAGTATTTGATGCTAGAAGGACGTAAAAACGAAAATAAGAGAAAATATTTTGAAGTTTCTAAAATGATATTTATGCAATGATGATTTAAGCGAGTCAGACTTATAAATAATCTATCACAGTTTATGCTGAACTAATAAACGGAATTGGGGTTCAGCATTATATTAATTAGCATTATTATTATGTCAGGATAGCCCAGTGGTTAAAGCAACCTCATGCTAGGCTTCTCATGTACGAAATCATGGGTTCGCAATCGGGTATGAGCAGGCAGGTACATATGAAATGGGTAGCCTTTTCATATTGAAAATTTAAGTTTATCTTGGACATTATTGACATATGTAATGAAACCTGAACATGAATCAATTCATCATCATCATTTATCAGCCTATTGCCGTCCACTGCTGAACGTAGGCCTCCCCCAGAGATTGCCAACCAACTCGGTCTTGTGCAACGCGCATCCGTCCGCTGCCAGCCATCTTTAAATCGTCGGTCCACCGTCAATCATGATGTATGAATCAAATATAAGTTTGAAATTGCCGATCCACCTTGAGCACGCGTAGCGCGAGCATCAATGCTCTTGCCTTCGCTGTATGAAAAGAGGCTTTTGCCTTACAGTGGAACGATAATAGCCTAATATTATTATTACACTAATTTGCTACTAAAATTGTTTTCACTATCTATGCAGGTCGCAGAGTTACAGTCTATTCTGGTGTTCTAAAAACAATCAAATAAACCTTGTCTCTTTATAATGACACTCCTAACGATGTCCGTAAAAGATTTGCCAGGAAACTGACACTATTTATAAATTGATGCGATCTTTAAACTCGACACTTCATAATCGTACGTAACATCAAACGGTAGCGTTTGTTTCTGGCACTTGGAATTCTGAGAGCATCTCAAGCAAAACAATTAAAGATTATTAGGTATATCAGAATTATCATAATAGGATATGTCAAAGATGAGAAAAGAAGAGGGACAAAATCTTGGGTTGAATCCAGAGTAAATAGTGTTAGATCCAATTAAATCATCTTTATTAGTACCTAAAGATAAAGACACAAATTTAGGGCTTTTCCTTTCTTGAGCTTTGGTCTTCCAACTGAATACCATAAAACATCAAAAGAAATATTCATATGATCAGAACGATAGTCTATACGAATACGATGTTGGTATCATTTCGATACAGCAAAAATCCTAAAGAATGTTGAATCGGTTATTATGCAAATAGTGACTACGTGTAGCCACATTGACGCAACGATGGACGTGACGGCGTGCGCGGAACGTGCGCAAGCGCAATACTAGGGAAGTGCGCTAATCATCGGCTATTTATCAATTAGTTACTGTATAGAGGCCTCTTTTATTAGACACGTGGCCGAACATTTAGGAGCTATGATGTAATCTAGCTAGCATATTTGCTACTGGCAAAAATTATAGTGTCTATCAATTAGTGTACAAATAGATACAAGATTTGAATTGGTTGGTTTGTTTCCAAAAATGTTTAGCCTGATACATTGGTGCGGCTGAAGCCACAGCATCATTGGTGTCATTCAATGTTGATAAATGATAGAGAAGCTACACTGAAAATGAATACCTTTGTGCAAGGTTCAAAAGCTTGTTAAAATAACAGCAACCAATTAATTTGTATAGAACTATCTACCTCGAAATGTACACGTGATGAATTGACAAGCAAAACACATGATGTAATTTCGAAATGATGGAGTGGATCTAACCACATATTATGCCAATATTATTTGGTACTGGCCTTGGTATCCTTACGTGGTAGGCATTAAAGCCATTTATTTATCAAAGGCTTTGTTCTGTAATGGTACTTTGTGACCTAAATCAGGAAATCTACCAGACGTTGAAGTCCTGTCTGGTTTTAAATGCGTTATTTTTTTGTATTTTGTTCTACCAGATTTATCAGAAGACTCAAACACATGTTTAGTTCCTAAGCGAACGAAATCAATTTTCTATAATTCATTCTCAGGCTGAGAAAATTAGTACTCAATTGAAATTCAACCAGTCCAAAATTCAAGCATTTAACAATCGATCAAATGATTTAAAAAAGAAAGACAACCATAAAAGATAAATTAAATTTCGAAATCAAAAAGGGATTTTAACTCACCGTGATCATTTACACGCGACTTCGTTGCCGTGACCGTGATTCGGACGTTTCTCCAAACCAGTTCCAATAAAATTAAAACAGATGATTGGACATTTAGGGGTCAAGTCCCGTTAGAGATCCTGCCCAATTAAAAAGGATTAAGACGGGTCTTCACGAGACGACAAATTGTGAACAATAGATTGCTCTGGATTAGAATCGAAAAAGTAAGATGTAGAAGAAATCTATCCATATAAATTCTACACTAAATCTAGGGGACAATTCTCGTAAGTTTTAAGACCGTTCGCAGTAGAATCTCCGCCTCATGACTTTAGTTTACTAATGCCCAGTTTCTGAGGTGATTTAACTGGACTATATCTATTCGGTATTGGTAGTGCTATTGATTCGATATCGCGTTTCCGAACACTCAGTTAAGGAAGAAAATCACTCAAATAGATAACTTTGTCGAATGAAAAGCTATCGAAAGTTTATCCGAAGACCTCAGAAACCGGGCATTAGTCTTTTGATACGTTTCTGACATTGATTTTCGACAAGATAAGATTGCGACTAGATTTTGAGAACTGGCCTTCCGGTTATCTCCCTAGAGAAGACTTTTTATTATTTTCCTTCTATTTTTTGTGCTTAGTCGAGCTTAGTGATCAATGATCATACGAGTGACTTATCATCGATTTAAGCTTGTAGAAATTTGACAATTATTACCTCAGATTATTTTGAGGCAACATTCTGCCCAACACTAGTCATAACATGTATAAGAAGCTTTACATCGAAGGGTCGAACCTTACCGTTGCCTTTAGTAGCGGTATCTTTGCGTTATTGTAATCCTTAAGTGAATTTACATGTGGTGTTAATTTCGTTTGCATGTTGTCTTGTAATTTAAGTACTTCTTTTTATTTTGTGTTTTTTAACAGCTGTGATTTCAATTTATTTTATATAGTTTTTGTTTTCCAAAAGTTTTAAATATTTTGATTTAGACCTAAAACATTATTGATTTAAAAACATGTATCTAAACTGTCTACGAATAAATAGATTCTCTACATAGAATAGCAAAGAATTCTTATTATTCCTTAAGATCTAAACAAACAGTAAACTGTTTACAAAAGACCCACAGAAAAACACAACAGGGATCAAATATAGGACCACCGGTGTGCATTTTCTCAAAAAAATATTTGTACCTGTCATTTTTAAGTGGACTTTAAGTACCATTTCAGACAAGTGGTGAACTCCCACCGGAATCAATGTAAAGTGTTCATAATACCGTTATTTATTCAAAAAGCAGTTTAGTAAAGAAGGTTGTGTTGTTTGGCATAGTTTTTATGATGGTATGGACAATGATCAGATGGTGTAAGGTCGCCCACTAAGATTAGGAATCGAGCTGGTTTAGCATTATGTTATGAAGTTTATTGTAACTGATAAGATTGTGTCAGTCTTGTTCAAGTTTTTGTTGTTATGTCTCTTTCAGTTGTGTCGTTGTTGTGCTGTTGAGAACTTGAGATTCGATCGTCTATTCTCTTGGGTTCAGTACTGGATGAACTGTAAATAAGTACTACGCCTGCAGTCCCTACTACATGTTGTATTTTATTTTGGTTTATCTATTCATTATCATTGCAAACCATTGTCTCTAGCTAGAAAGTTTCTTAAATTACTGGTTCACTTAAATATACAAATATAATAATGCCAGCCTAATATCCCACCATAGGGCAATGGCCTGTTTCCATACAGAGAAGACATAAGCATTGACCACCACTCTAGCTCATGGCAGATTTTCGATTTCAGACTTTTATTTATAGTTACAAGTCCAGTTTTCCCCATATATTTTCCTCCACTGATGTCAGCGATATCCAAGAGATACACTTAGAAAATACATCTGAAGTTGAAAAAGTAACATCAGTACTTGCCCGTGTCCGGTGGCGAATCCACTACCACATGCATGAGAGACAGTCACCTTAGTAACTACATGACATTTCAATCTTCACTTTATATATAGAAACTATAAAGCTTACAATGTATTGACAATGTAATGGATACTTTTTTGACTGCAGGATCAAATGAAGACATAAAAGCTATTATAAATTGATTTATATCAGTAAACAACAGTGTCATTAGTTTTTGTGACCAGAAACTGCCCCCATCACATGTCCTATCTCCCATATTAATGTTCCGCGTCTGTTTTGTTTACACACAGAAATGTTTGACACAAAAAATACGGTAGACTTTACTGTCGTTTGTTTTTTTGTTTATTTTACGATTGGGACATTCACTTTCATATGTTTTGGACATTTTTGTGCTCATTAAAAGAGCATTAACATTTTAGAAGGGTTTTTGTTTAATTTAAAGTTTTTAAAGTGGATCTTAGTTGGCTTTTATTAACTCGTTCTGCCTGCGACTTTGTCTATGGAATGACACCTGGCAATCACCGCCAATAGTGTAACTTTCTCTTAGTGAATGAATTTTTGTAATAGGATGAGATGGATAACATTTTGATAATGTCCAAAAGGTTGGTTGCCACTTCCCGTGATTCAAGAGCATTGCCATCTAACGTGGCAATACAGCCAGTCTCTTGGGCACATTTCCAGTTGACGACGTTGCGATGTGGAGGAGGATTTTTTGTGGCTAATTGTAATTTTTTTTTAGTTAAATAGTCATTAGGTTTTCTTTTTATCATTCGTGTAAATATTGTAAATAGATACCTCAAAGTATACGGATGAGTAGTTTTGGAGATTACCTCCTTAATCCAAACTCACAATCTTTACCTTTTTATAATAATAGTGTACATTTTACACACACCTACTTACTTCAATACCGTTACCAGAATACGCTTCTAGCTTCTGCCAAGTTGTGAATTTGCCACAATCAACAACATTTATGACGCAGTCTGATTTTTAATATTCTCTGACCGTCTTTCAGGGGTGAAAGTCCCGGTGAATATAAACACCAACAAATGCACTTCAACATGATACAAATTTTATGTAAACAGTTGTTTCTCTTTTTCATAGTTTTTCATTTCATTCAAGTATTTCGTTCTTATTTCCATTTCACGCTATTTAGATCCAACAATACCAACCAATACAATAAGCCAGACGTTTGCATAAATTGTCCACAAACAGTACCGTTTGGAGTCGCCAGACGAAATGAATTTATTCCGTCTAAAGCCAGTCATGTCTACCAAGTATTGTAGAGGAAGATACAAAAAATATCTACTTCCAGTCTAAATTTACTTGTAACAGACACCCGACAATTTCACAAACCATAAGGGGATTATTTCTTAACCAAATTTAGTTTAACAAGACTTACTTATTTAGACCCCTGATCTTCATACTACCTAGAGCAACTAAGGGGTCATTTAACACTGGTCGTCTAAAACAGTGGTAGGATTTAGAAAACCAATTTGTCCGTCTGTCAACAGAATAAGGGATATTTAGCGTTTACTGCGCCTGCGTAAGATTCGTCGGTTCTATATTTAAGATATATTTAACGGGAGAGAAAAATTGGTCTTATTTTAGGAAGAGGAATTTTAGTGTTCTGTTAAAATGTAAATTATTTTTAAAGGAACAGAACTACAGCTGTTGAAATATTACTGATTTTTTATTTATTATATTACGTACTTACTGAAACGTCCTACCACTCAAGAGCACTTTATAAACTTTCACTACCGCTTGCAGGTGATTTTACTTCCTAAAGATAAAGCAAAGTAATGAACAAATATTATGTGTATTAATGCTCAAACATTCACTTCCTTTTGTTTGAAATAGTCTGTCTGTTCCGTTTATTTATTTATTTACTTAAGGACAACAAACAGCAGTGTATTAATAAGTACTCATAGGTTAGAACTTAATAATAGAGATAACAACTACACTACTCACAACATACATCATCTACGTTTATATCTATATTGTAGTCTAAATATAAGATAATATGCTGTATTATAAAACCAAACAGTGAAACGTTTGTGGTATTGTAAGAGTGACCAAAAAAAAGATACTTCCATTTCAAGATAATGGAAAGTTATTTTTGCTAGCTCGCCCATAGGATCGCTTCTAGGTTACTTACTATAAATCGGTATGGGATCCAAAATAAAAACGGCCACATAATCTCTGATTGTGTACCAAGGCTAAGACAATGTGCGTCTATAAAAATCATTAAAGACCGATTCCACTTTGTTTACATAACGATTTCAATACCAGCCATTTTGCGTTTTATTATGTGTTAAAAATGTTGTAGCTGCATGATGTCTGCCAGATGCTTAGAAAAAAAAACAATTTGTTTTTTTAATTTTCGGGAAACGGCCTTGAACGTGACAGAAACGTCAGGATTTAAATTTTCAAATCCATTTTAAATTTAGAACTTGTGTTCCCGCGGCGCTTCACTAACGGCCAGTTTATATTTAGAACATGTTCTATTCTCGAACAGTGAACTCGCGGGCGATGCCTTCTTATTGTTTTTGCTTGGTAACTAGGGGCTGCACAGACCTGAAGTAATAATGGCGATTTTAAGCTCTAAAAAGTTTCTCTCTTGTAATTCTTGGGGAAAAGATGCTATGTTTCTTGCATTGTCTGAAGTACAATGGGTATTTAAAAGTACCTGCTCCGCAATACAGATGCTGGTGAATGCATTTTACTCTCCATTTTTTTTTCAAATGTTCTGTGAAGACCATTTTTAATCTGACTTTCGATGTGTTAACTTTGTCACTCAAACCAAACTTGTGAATACTCTTAGCTTTTCATTTGTGTTTCCATATGCTAGCTATTAATACACCATGTGTGAAAGCGCCTTAATGTCCAGAATATGGTTCACACTGAGATGTTAATACGTTTAGTTATAACTAACTGCTGGTGTTTAGGACACAAATTTTCTTAATTTATGTTTCCATAGAACATTGTCCGCAAGAAAGTGAAGATCTAAATTAAATCTTATTTTAGTCTAGGATCTGGTTCTAGTGGGTCTGGATGTTTAGTCGTTTCCAGCTGTGCAACTTCCGTTACCAGATAGCCAGTTATAGTGTGTTTAAACGACTAAACTAAACTCTTGTAAATTTGGTTAACGATGACGTTTTGGCAACACCAAGCAATTTTAGATTCACTTTTACAACTACTTACGCTGCGAATTTATGTGAAAACAAAGTTGCACAACATTGTTTCAGTAACATGTTGCTAAGGAGATGGCAACATGGTAGAATATTAGGTATTCATGGTCAATAAAAGACGAGTATCGTTGTTGCTAGCAACATTTGTGATTGGGAGAAACAAGATAGTAACGGCCCAATAATTTAGAGGGATTTAATTTAAAGAGATTACCGTAGGTTTCTAGGGGCACCGAATATTTTGACTTAAAATTTAGAAAATTACAATTTTTGTTATTCAATAAGTCTTCAATTTAAAATAGCCACTGACTGCTCATTGTGGCAAAGTTTTCGAACAATAATGATTATTTTTATATTTTCGAATTTCGAATTGAAAAACAAAAGCGGTCAGGCCATTCAATAAGCTATTTTGGACGGTGGGTAAAACAAATGTACCTACTTAAGTAGTGTTGTACCTTCTGTCAGAAGTTGATTGGAAGCGTTAAAGATAACAACCAGCTGTATGTTATGTTATGGTGTTTTATGGTTCGTTATGATAACAAACTCATTCGTTTGTTATGAAACGGTTAATATGAGTAGCTGATATGTAATTTTAGTACTTAAAAACCTATTAATAAATCGTTAACCTATTCAGAGTGAGATCAATGGAATGCGCTTTATTTTTCAGGGTAACATTCCGCTAAACTATTGTTTTTTGAGGTTAATTTTTTCCTTTTGTTTTTTGGAAGTAAATGGGTTAATCAAACCACTATCACTTTTATTTAATATATTCATTTACACAAAGAATATTAAGATTTTTTATTATTACTATTTTTCTTTTATTTTAATTTCTTTTCTTTTTTATTTCAAGGTTGATTCTACGAAGTGTCAAAAATGAGTGCGAATGAAATCTGACAAGTGATATTCATGTTATGTTAGTATTATTTTGTGAGGAGTTGTGTGATAGAGGCCCAACCATTCCGGACTACGTGCCAACTGAGGGGCAAATGGGTATGTTTTAATTTTTTTTTTAGTAAAAAAAGATAAAACAGTTGAAGAGTATTCCAGGAAAAAAGATTAAAAGAAGTGCTTTTATCAACATTTTAAGAACAACCTTAGATATACGTAGTGAATAACGTTACAAATTCTATTTTTTTTTTTATAAACCATTTATAACTCCAACAAACAATGCTATGAAGTTTCTTACCAAAAGATACAAGAAGCAACGCTATTATATTTTTAAAAGATAAAGTCTTGGACCATTATGAAGAAAATTAAATACCCATACAAAATCGGGAACATTTCAGAGTTATAAGGCCATTTGTGTCAAGCTACATCGTGTCCAAAGGTGTAAAATTGTATGGCTATTGTTCATGTCGCCAAAATTTCATACAACCAAAAACAGACTTTAATCCTTTAAGATTCAGTTCTTATTTTAAAACCTTAGCATTTTTTCCTGTTAAAAATCTCATGAAAAAAACGAACAGTGGAAATTATACTTTATTTTGAAAGCAATAAAACATATTTTATGTGATTCGTGTAAAGCCAGACTGTATTTTATTCAGTTAGATTTACAAAAAAACACCATTGTATTTTAAACTGGAGTTCACAGGCATAAGATTTATTTTTCTTTGTATGTTTCTGATGTAACAGAAGCCCACAGTATCTCCCATTGTGATCTTAGTACGTGAGGAGAATGTTTACTTTTCTCCATAAATTGCTTTAAGGAAAGGTGTTTTTATGGTTACATGGCATTATAGAACAATAAGATTTTAATCAACCACGTAATAAATTAAAAGGGATAGCAAGAACCATGCAGCCCTGGTTCTTGCTATCCCTTTTAATTTATGGCGTGTCATGGTGCTCTGAATTATATTAAAATCACTGAGTTTTATAGAGTTTAGTTTTTATATTTGAATGTGTGTAATGTGTGTTAGTTGCGCGTATTGAATAGTCGCCCTTAAAGCCTTAAAGGTGCTGCCACACTGCTGTTTAAAAATGTCTACAAACCTTTTCTAACACTAATACATTTACTAACAAATGTTAGGAATTGTTACATTCTGTTAGGGCCGGTTTTTTGATCCGTAGTCAAACACAGTACAACAATTTGTTAGATTAACCATAGTTAACTGGTTAACTAATGGTTAAAGGGCTATAACGTTTTTCAATATCTATTTTGACAATAGTTAAATTTAACCATTGGTTATAATGTTGCCAGTGTAAGGACAAGTAATTTCCTAAAAATGACCTGCCATATAGTTTTTTAAGTGACAACACTGGCCTTAATGAGTGACCGAAATAAAAAGAAGGCCTTATTGACACTTGACAGCCTAAACTGATGTTTAGGCTGGTGTGTTTTATTTTATTTGATCAAGACCCGAGACGAGATGAATTAACCCTAGAAATATAGTTTGCGTAAAATTGACGCAAGTTTAGAAATATTGCGTTAACCTACTTCCTTTTATACTACAAAATTCGTCTCTGTGTATATTGTAATAATTTTTTACTCATGTATAATATAATTATTTTTATTATACCTACATACCCCTTGCGGGGTATGTAGGTAGGTTCTAATTTCACCAACTAACCTCATAACTGTTTCCTTCGATAACCGATATCGTTGGCAAAAGTCTTCACTATCCCATGTGCCCAAGCAAACCCACACTTGGTCAAAAACTTTCGGCCTTCTCATTACCTACGTACTCCACAAAAATATTATCTTCTGATTAACTTACCGACGTAATAGCAAAGTATCTAACTATGCTTAAATTCATGATATTATCACAAAAAAAAAGAGAAATTGACTACCTGCACAAATACAAAGAATACTTCAGAAATTGACAACAAAAAAACTTGTACAAAACAGATGTTATGCTTGAGTTAACTATCCGCCATATTGTTAACCCTCCAATGTTGGGTGGTTAAATTTTTTAACTGATCATTGCTAACAATTGCTTAAAAAACACATTTTGCCGAAATTTAACCATTAGCACAGAATACTTAATAGTACTACGTACAGAAGGGACACTCCCTTCCCCGCGCTATATCAGATACCGCACCCTCACCCCGCACTAGGAGGGGCTAACCGCCGACTCTTTAGCCAGGGCGCTCAAAATCGTAAGAACTGCAGCGCTGTAGGTACTGCTGACACAAACACACAATTTTGCGATTTATTTTGTTTTAAGTTTTATTTATTAGTTTTAATCTCGATGATTCATTTATTTTCCAAGTTTTCGTCGTTTTATAATAATACAATTAAAACTTCCGTAATAATAACATACCAACATTACCAGCTATTAATATTGCTCTCTCTCTCTTTATTGTCTTAGTCATGTACTTATGTCCCTTTCTTTCACGTTCTATTCATTCTTGGAATTGAAAAGTAGTACCCTACGCACTAACCTTGTCGCGTCGCCCCATTGCAATTATTATTATTGTAATATTTTAATTAATTCTTAATTTTTATTTTTAATACTTTTGAACTTAACATGTATGGACATGGACTGGTACCGAAATAAATGAAAAAAAACGCTGCCGCGTAATGGTACGGGGCGATCGTGAATTCCATATTTTGTAATGTAGGTAGGTAGGTACCTTAATTTACCATTATTGATGAATAAATACACCTCTTTACAAAATAAATATTATAATATTACTTTTATGTCATTACAAATCCGAGTATTCAAAATCAAATATCATTTATTTTATTTCTTTAAGAAATAAATAATTGAACGCTCGGACAAGATCGGATCGGATAGATAATGCTCGAAACGTTCGGGTAGTTCCGTCGTCGTTCGGTTCACCCGACGCGAAGCGCTGCACTTTTCGCGCCATTTTGTACACCACGACATCCAACTGATTCAACCCTACTAAAATTCACGCACACATTTGCACGTGTACAGACGTCATTTGGTTTTGTAGTAGTAATAGGTAATTATTTTGCAAGTTTTGTATGAAGTGTCCGAGGTGTGCCATTAGTAACAATTTTTAACTATTGGCACAGAATACTTAATAGTACTACGTACAGAAGGGACACTCCCTTCCCCGCGCTATATCAGATACCGCACCCTCACCCCGCACTTACAGGGGCTAACCGCCGACTCTTTAGCCAGGGCGCTCAAAATCGTCAGAACTGCAGCGCTGTAGGTACTGCTGACACAAACACACAATTTTGCGATTTATTTTGTTTTAAGTTTTATTTATTAGTTTTAATCTCGATGATTCATTTATTTTCCAAGTTTTCGTCGTTTTATAATAATACAATTAAAACTTCCGTAATAATAACATACCAACATTACCAGCTATTAATATTGCTCTCTCTCTTTATTGTCTTTGTTATGTACTTATGTCCCTTTCTTTCACGTTCTATTCATTCTTGGAATTGAAAAGTAGTACCCTACCCTACGCACTAACTTTGTCGCGTCGCCCCATTGCGTTGCCGCGTAATGGTACGGGGCGATCGTGAATTCCATATTTTGTAATTAGGTACCTTAATTTACCATTATATATTTATATATTTATATATTTCAGCCTGGATTTTCCCACTGCTGGGCAAAGGCCTCTCCACTCTCCTTCCAACTCTCTCTGTTAAGGGCTAATTGGGGCCAGTCTTTGTCGAAGGAATCTAGATCATCCCGCCATCTCCGCCTGGGCCTGCCGCGATGTCGCTTGCCATGTAGAGGAACCCATTGGGTTGTACGTTTGGCCCAATGATCGTCTGACATGCGGCAGATGTGTCCAGCCCATTAATTTACCATTATTGATGAATAAATAAACCTCTTTACATAATAAATATTATAATATTACTTTTATGTCATTACAAATCCGAGTATTCATAATCAAATATCATTTATTTTATTTATTAGAAATAAATAATTGACCGCTCGGACAAGATCACTTCATAATAATGCTCGAAACGTTCGGGTAGTTCCGTCGTCGTTCGGTTCGCCCGACGCAAAGCGCTGCACTTTTCGCGCCATTTTGTACGCCACGACGTCCAACTGATTCAACCCTACTAAAATTCACGCACACATTTGCACGTGTACAGACGTCATTTGGTTTTGTAGTAGTAATAGGTAATTATTTTGCAAGTTTTGTATGAAGTGTCCGAGGTGTGCTATTGGTTGAGTTAACTACGGATCAAAAAACCGGCCCAATTGTTAATGTTTTAAGTGCTCCTACACCGATGGAAAATGTTTGATGTTTGATGTTTGTTTGATGTTTTGTTGTTTGTTTGTGTGTTGTGTTTTGTTTTTTTGTGTTTGTGTTTGTTTGTGTTCGCGTGTTTACGTTTGTGTTTTTGTGTTTTTGTTTTAATTTTTTTTTTGTGCGTCACTATCTCGTGGATAAATGGTTTTTCTTTCTTTCTTTCTTTCTTTCTTATAACATTTGAAAAATCCGCTAGCTCGCAGTTTGGATTTACGTTCCTAGGCGTCTACACGAAAAATGGAAGAAGATTAGCTCATTGGATTAGCTTTTTTGTTTAAAAAAAAAAGAAAAAGCGTAATTTCTAGATGCGCCAAACACTAAGAGCTAGACAAAAGTATAGTGCCAAAGATATATATCAAGGATTTGGGCATTGTCAGTCTGGCCCTAACAATTTTGTTCAGAAATGTTTACTAACATTTCCTAACATGAAAACATTTTCTAACATTGTGATCGTATGTTTCTTAACAAATGATGATGATGTTGTTTAAACATTTTTAAACAACAGTGTGGCAGCACCTTAAGGGAGATATAGGTATGTTAACTGAGAGATTTATGTTGACGTGTCGACTTATCCTACTACTATTATAAACGCGAAAGTTTCTGAGGATGGATGAATGAATGGATGGATGTTTGTTTGTTACTCTTTTACGATTAAACGGCTGAACAGAATTAACTAAAATTAGGCAAACATATAGAAATTGATCTAACTTAACACAAATAGGTACTATAATTTTTATCCCGTTTTTGTGTTCCCGTAACATTATTTAGGACTTTTTCACGGGCTAGTCACATATAAATTGATGATGGCATGAACATAGTTTCATGTATCAAGGTAGTAAAATTTAAACCAAAGTAACCAAAACAACTAAATCGAAGATAAAATAAAAATGTTGAGGTATTAAAAGAAATTGGTTCTATTTTTTTATATTAGGCACTAGCTATTACCCGTAACTTCGTCCGCGCGGTCAAAGAGCAAGTAACTATGTAATACTAATACTGTTTGTTACAGTGTTAGGAAACGTGAATCTAACGACCTTTGTTTTTGCTACGTTGAGAGTGAGTAAATTATCTGAGAGCCACTCCATTACAAAGCGAAGCGACTGCTCCGCTCTTTTCTTTGCTTCATCCCAGTTAGTGTCATAAATCACTAACGCTGTGTCATCGGCGTAAGTAAAAATTTCGCAATTTGGAATGTGAGCTTGACACAGGTCGTTGATGTAAAGCAAGAAGAGTGGAGGGCCAAGGATGCTAACCTGGGGAATACCGAAATCAATAAACTGGTCATCACTCGCTATACAGTCAATTTTAACACGCTGAGTGCGATTCGAGAGATAATCCTCAAATATATCCAATGAAAGGCCGCGAATCCCGTTTAAGCGTGAAAGAGGACTACCATCCTCTGAAACTTTCGAGCTTAAAGAAGTAGAATTCATATACCTGAAATACAAAATCATTTTCGAAAATATCGTCTCCCCAGGTAGTTAAAACGCAGTGGTACCTACCTAGCATTGATAACCAATCACCACCGTATGTTTGTACTGGGACAGTTCTTATCAATTTATTATCAATCAGTTCAAGGACTTACCAGCTATCTATGAAACTGCTACAATTGCACACTTCAAAATAATTTCCTTTTTCTGATGCTTCTAGCTTTGTTTTAGTTTAATTGTTGTAGCATATTATGTATATTTAGTATATTGAGGAACTCGTGGCTAATTATAAGCCGTACTTGACCAGTCATGGTTAAGCAACGCTAACCGCGGTCGATTTGTGAATGGGTGACTATCTATTTCATGCTAAGAACCCAACGTGTCTCGTAGGTAAAGCACTTAAAGCTATTGGTCTCAGTCATTCGTAGATCTTTGACAGTCGTTATGGGTAGTCAGAAGCCACAAAGTTTGAGAACCAGTCTTACCGAGGAGTACCATAATATGTTATCTAGTTACTGGGTTGTGGGCGGGGGGGGGGTCAGACAAGGAGCTGGTTAGACTGGAAGCGGACCCCAACATAGTTAAATAGTGGGAAATGGCTATGCAGATGATGTTGTAGTATAATACATAATATTACATGTTATCTACCTTTTTACCCGACTTCAAAAAACGAGGAGGTTATCAATTCGTCTGTATTTTTTTATTTTATTTTTTATTTATTTTTTATGTTTGTTACCTGATTTCTCGGGACTGGGTGAATCGATTTTAATGATTCTTTTTTTATTTGGAAGCTAGTGCTTCCCGTGTGGTCCCATTTTAATTTGGTCCAGTTCTGACCATGGCATCCATGAGAAAATCGTATAAGTCTTAAATTTGCATTAAGTATGTGCGCGATTTGTTACGCGATTTCTCAGGCAAACGTAAACCGATTTTGAAAATTCTTTATTTTATAGATAGGGTATGCTTCAGGGGTGGTCCCATATAAATGTTATCGAAATTGATTCAGCACTTTTTGAAAAATCAACAAATACCCAAAAATTTTACATAGACGACGTTTTAGTTTCATCAATCTTTGTAGTAGTTAACTTTCAATCTCTTCTTAATAGATTTAAATGAGAACGAGGTACTAAAAAGCGGAAAATAAAAAGCTTTTTACAAAAAAGACAACCGACTTAAAAAGTGAAAAATAACTTTAGCACAGAACACACATTGACTTTAGTTTCGGAAGTCGGTGGCAATACAAAACAACAAACAGAACAAAGCCACTGAATTTCGAAACGAAAGTCAATGTGTGTTCTGCGCTAAAGTCAATTTTCACTTTTTGAAGGCGGTTGTCTTTTTTGTAAAATGCTTTTTTTAACCTGCTTGAACAAAAATTATGTTATGACTTATATATGGTACATATTAGGTTTATTAATAGGTAAAATCGTTATCATTATTTACTCATCATTCATTATGTAATCGTAAATCAGTATTATTAATCATCTGCTGATGAATGATTAATACAAATTATCATTATTTTTAACTGAAAGCTGACCAGAAACAACTTTCCGAATGATCAATTTGAACATCAAAGTTTTCTGGTAAACGTTACACATTTAGAACTTTACAGCTTTGTCATAGGGTCTATAATGCATGTATACTCCAAAGCCTAGTAATTATGCTTATTTCTATATTCGTGCAAATGAGTTGATAATTAAATTAGTCACGATTATTATTTCACTGTTAAATTGTCGAGGTTAAAACAATGGTTGTTTCCGCCATTTGATTGGCGACCGTTAAATATATTGACCAAGGAAGTAAATTTGATAATATTGGTTGGTTAATTATCACATACTAGCTTTTACCCGCGATTTGTCTGCGTGAATGTCGGTTATCGCGGATGCAGACGAAGTCGCAGATTAAAAGTAGCATATGTCCTTTCCCAGGGTTCAAGCAATCTTCATACCAAATTTCATCAAAATCGGTCCAGCCATTTCATCGTGACAGCGTAACAGACAGAGTTACTTTCGCATTTATAATATTAAGTATGGATTAGTATGGATTATCAAATCATAGCCAAGAAACAATAATAGGGAAATTTTCTTTATGAAATCATGTTGTCCCAATTGAAGAATCGACACCAATGTTATAAGACTATAGTGTTCATTTGTTTGAAAGCGCTGATCTTCAGAACGGCTGGTCTGATTATGAATATTTTTTAACCAATAGAAAGCCACGACTGACTGCTGTAGGCTGTTTTATTGCTAAACATATTTTGGATGCGCAAGAAAATTCACGGGCAAATACTACCATGACATAATAGAGTATTACACCCATTTTTGAAAATTGTCACAATGAAATTCTGTAGTGCTAATATGCCATCAAAAAAAAAACACACAATTTTTATTCAATCGACAAGTGCCATAAAAATGCATCTAAATTTTATTTTTTTAAATTTTGCGCGTGGTTTGACGAAAGCGTTTCTTACTGGCCGCCATATTGCTCAGCGGACTTGACGTCAGTTCGTTTTGTATCAAATGCGCTCATATTATTTATGATAATTGTATATAATTTAAAAATAATTAAATGCATATTTTGTAATAGGTGTAATAATTAAAAAATTACGTTGGTTACGAAAATAATGAAAGTACAAAGCCTATATACGCCAATCGGTTGACTGACAGTTGACAATTTTTTGTTTACACAGCCGTTCGGCGTAATAACGTGGCCTCTAGTATTTCATGGTGTTTTATAACAGATTAAAAATACTGAAAACTTTGAATTGAAGTTAAAAATTTATTTCGTTATTTTATGAACTAAAACTTACATTTTCCGACTGCTTTGTGCCTAAACTGTGTCAATAACATATTTATAGATTTTTTCTCGTATATAGTAAAATACCATATTGTAACACAAGAACATAAAAAAAATATTTTTCCAACAATATGTAGGTCACTACGAAACAAGGAATGACTATTGGGTTTTATGAAGAAATACATTAAAAATGAAATAGCTAAAGCATGCCTATGGTGTTCATTATAAAAGCAATTATGTTTGGCAATGATGTAGAACGCATAATCAACCTAACCTTGAAAAAATATATATGAGTACAAAATACTCATCGAGTACCTTATTTACTGCACATGAGTCAACGTAATACTAGTTAGTATACCCGTCATTAATAAACCAATAAAACGGTTATCTGCCATCAACGGTGTTCGAGATTTGAATGCATCGAAACCGGAAGCGGTACCTGCGACTTCCGGCCCTTCTTGCACCTCAATGACGCTCTGTAAACCCTTTCAAAGGGCTATTGTGACCCATGGGTTTATTGGCATTTTTATTGCTATGGGTGTTACAAAGGGCGTTGACCTTGCTAATGTGTTGTTAATCTATTCTTTATTGTTGTGTATATTTATTTAATCGTTGCGTGTGCGTGTGCATCGGGATGGATTTAATGTCATATTGTTAGCATGTCCTGTTTAAATAATGTATTCACAAATGCACGATTATTATAATGCGGATGGGTGATTCTTGTAAAATCATTTGAATTTATTGCTAAATTAGAGCCTTGCGACAAACCCTCGCCAACCTTAACTGAGACTGAGCCGACCACATCTTCGAGCATGTCGAACGGATTATGGGCTAAAACAACTACAAAGTGGACCCCGGAAAACGTCCAGCGACATCGTGGTAGACCTAAGCGAAGATGGCGGGGATGAGCTTGACGTTTACAGGAGGGATTGGTCCACATCGGCTCTGGACAGAGAGGTTTGGAAAGGAGAAAGGGAAAAAAAAGGGAGGCCTTTGCAGTGGGACTATACAGGCTGAAAATTATAATAATAATGACAAACCCTTTGATGCCCAACTCTGTTATACAAATGCACTTTACACTCTATTGTAACCAGAACTAGAACATCACAAATCCATACAAATATTATAAAACTGAAAAGTTTTTTTTTTTTTTTGGAACGCCTTACCTCCGTAACTACTAGTTCAACGCTGAAAATTCTTTCACTAATAAGAAGCTACGTTATCCCTAAGTTCTGTCTTATATATAAAAATCTTCTGTGCGTGTGTATGAAAGTGAACTCCTCCTAAACGGCTGGACCGATTTTGATGAAATTTTTTCTGAGTGTTCCAGTGGATTCGAGAATGGTTTAGAAGACGACTGCTGCGCAGCATGTTGCGGGTTCGATTCCCGCCCAGGGTAAATATTTGTGTGATGAGCACTTGTGTTTGCCTTGTGTCTGGTTGTTGTTTATCTATATAGGGTGACTGGTAATTAGTGTACGATACTTAAACACGTGATTGTGTTCATGATAACAAACAACTTTCCCGAAGAAAAAATGTTTTTTGTACTGGTTCACTTTTATCACAATAACACAACAGCCGTATGAAATTCACGCGCGCGCACGCCTGTGGTCTAAAGTGAACCAGTACAAAAAACATTTTTTCTTCGGGAAAGTTGTTTGTTATCATGAACACAATCACGTGTTTAAGTATCGTACACAAATTACCAGTCACCCTATATATGTATGTATTTAAAATATATTTGTGTATGTATATCAGCTGTCTGACACCCATAGTACAGGGTCTCCCTAGTTTGGGGTCAGATGGCCGTGTGTGAATCGTCCCCACATATTATATTATTATTATTAATAATCACAATTAGACCCGGCAGGTGGCGCTATAGTCGGGTTGCAGGACAACGTCTGCCAGGCCCGCTAGTAGGTTATATTTTATTATCACTACAATTGGGATCCGTATAAAAATTCACGCGGGCAAAATTGGGGGCCGAAACAAATTTAAGACAAGGACTCTCTTCGTTGATTCAATTGTAGCCAAGCCTTTAAATACATATGAACCTCTGAGAAACTTTACACTGTTTTTAGTACCTACATAATGGTTTATCCTTAGTGTCTTCAACGTTATATTTGTATGGCAGATTATCATGTATTGTTCGTGTAAATTGTTTGACACAAAGAGGTCAGGTGTGGTAATAAACTTGTCTACAATACACTTGTGAGAAAACTTAGTGTTTCTAAATATTTGACTAGCATTGTTTGTCCGACTTCAAAAAAAAAAGGTTCTCAATTCGACTCGAATATTTTTTTTTATGTTCGTGCATACATACAGTGTAGTCCGATTTCGATGATTCTTATTGGATAGTGTATACTTACCTCAAAGTTGGTCCCTTATCGATTTCATGAAAATATTCCACCTCTAAGGGTGGAAAATTAAGGGATGACTTAATTTCTTTGGTGTTATCGTTTCTTCATTCATTTAGATGATATTCAATAGTAAGAAAGATGAAAGCGAAAACTTGTAACTCGTAAGTCAGCGTCTTTTTTCTGTTTGTTGTTCTGCATTGCCACCGACTTCCGAAATTAATGTTATTTTTTAGTTTTTCAACTCCAACCGAGTTCAAAAACATTTTTTTTTGTAACAAAGTGGTTTTTCAAAAATAATTTAGATTAAATTTTTGCGGGTTTGACCAGGCAAATATTAATGCGATTTTTTAAATTAATATAAATGTACTTTCTGAGTTCATCTTGATCACCACTGACATCGGTGAAGAAAAAGATTGAAAGGGAATCTAGACCTAGAGTAATGAATTTAAGTCTGAAATCGCTAATCGCCCTTAGCAAGCATGGTGATCAATACTTGCATCTTCTCTGTATGAGAAGAGACAGGCCCTGTAGTAGATCAATAGGCTAGAACCTATTATCATTATTTATTGTTATAATAATAATCATTAATTTATCTCTTCGACAACATAGGTCCACTTGTTAGTAAAAAACTAAAATTTTATATAAGGGTTAGTAACTTAATCTAGAACCACCCCAATGAGGGTTACTTACCCTTGTCGTACCAATACATTTACAAAATGCCTTAGCATTGAGGCATTGAGCTGTTCATCTAGGGCCTTCAGAATGCTATTGGAACTGCCTCGCACTCTTGTGTATGTAATTTTCTCTCTGACTATGTTTAAGCTTATATTTTGGTATACTAAGAACGAAAGGGCCACTGCTAGTTATATAATAAACAACAAAACCGTCGAAACCCACACATCTATAAAACACTTTAATAAAATGAACCTTGTGGACATGTTACGATGTCCTACAAACACACATTACGTGCTAACCATGGTGTTCTGTGGCTTACAACTGAACGTGTATCGCTAAATGTTCGTCAAACAACATGTTACATTATATGCCGTAATATTGGAAATGTACTTATTGGTAAATTGGTAAATGCACGCACACAGTCAAGACACAGGACTGTAGTATCCTAGTTTTAAAAGTGTTCTTGTTACTCCTAACTATCATCCTAATTTATTTGGTGTCAGCTATCCCATTACTGCGCCATCCTAGTTTTAGAATTCTTCTTTTTATTACTCCTGGCTATTATCTTAATTTATTTGAGATCAGCGCCAGCCTAGTTTTAGAAGTGTTTTGCTTAATGTTTTTAATTTATTTAAAACCAACCGTTCTGTTTTATTTTCTATGTGTAGGTAATACAACTTCTAAAACATAATGGTTTGGTCTGTGGACCTGTGGTTGAGGACAGTACGAGTCCAAGACTGATTATGCATTATACGCATACATAATCGGTTGCCAAACCCTTATTATTAATTGTGTTGTACTTTGTAGCACAACCATGAACGCATTCATAACTTTAGATGGTAATAACATCCTTTTAATTTGTACTATTTTCCTTATACTTAATTCTTCTTATTATCGCAGATACGACCACGCTAAAATTACAGCTAGCATAGAAGTTGACGAAAGGGGAGAATGCCTCAAAATTTGTACTCATTATGTACTCGACCTATTTCATTACTGGTAATTTTTTTAGGCATGCTCCTGTTTCATCATTTTCTAGTCAGCTGGAATGTTTGCGTGGTCGTGCTGGGAAGGAATCTTGCCAGCACGACCTGTATATCTGCGATCATTGAGAGGTATAACATTTCTAATTAGTGGTATAGAATAGTACAAATATAAGGATTTCATTACCATCTAAAGTTATAATGAATGCGTTCATGGTCGTGCTGCGGAGTACAACATGATGAATTAAATCAATCCGCCCAGTGGTTTGGTTAACATACAAAGACAGGCGCGAAAAACATAACCCAATCCTTGCAGTCGGGTTAAAAGAAAGCTCTGCTAATACAAGAGTAAAGTAATATTCTTCTTAGCGTGTCTTTGAGTATCCTGGCTCGTAGGTCTCATAGTCACAAGCGCGACTGCTGAACGTAAGGTCTTGGGTTCGATTCTCAAGTCGGGCAAAGTGACTGCCTGATGCGTGACCAACAATAACATTGTGTATGTGTGCGTGTTGTATCCAACCGAAGTAAGAAGTTAAGTATTTCTGTACAATGTTATATCTACAAGAGAATGTGCGTTGCTAACCGTTCAACAAACATGCGCGCACGCAGATTATGTACAGATGATCGCTAGGTATTTAGGACGGAAATTGTATTGTTTACATAAAACAAGTATTTATGATTCTGTTCATTGGGGATTTAGGTACCCGCGTATTTACCGAATGGTTCTGAAGTTTTATTTGTTTAATAAATAAATCTTTGAGTAGGTATATATTGTTTGTGGCAAAACGTAATATAAACTTTTGTGCCATTCTACTAGATTTTTCTACGGTTTTATTTCAATATACCTACTAGAATGATCGATTTTATTAATATTTAAGTATTTTGGAGGCCTTTGCTAACCTACCTTTGCAGCCTCCACTATAATACTCTGTTACTTGTTAACTGTGTTTTTTGTTATTTTTATTTATTTATGCACAGTAGGTAATTGTAAAGTATTTTACCGCTTTCCGTTCAAATTATTAACCTTAGAAATTATACTGTTCTGTGTGTCTGTTCTGTTGTTTGTTCTGTTTTTTTAGGCAATGCCGTCGTCTAGCCGTTATAGCCTCTATTCTTAATTTCGCAGTAAATAAATAAACTTCAGAATTGCTTCAACACACTACATAATAGATACTCTTTTAAAATAAACAAATAAACACAACAAAAGGCACAATTTTGTAAGATCAGATAAGCTAAACCGTTCGTTCAGTACAAAAGGTCTTATGAAATGGCTTTGTTTACGTTTTTGTATTGTGAAGTTGCATACAATAGTTGTTTAAGTTGGTACTATGGCAGGGTATGAAAAAGTAGTTTTTAAATGGAAAACTCTCAGATTATGAAACAATTCGACGGCTTCAGTTACCTCTGCCGTTAGCAACATGCCACTCGTGTGAGAGCCTTAAGTATGATTTATAGCAGACAATGTTAAAAAAGTAGCAGGTGCAGTAAATAAAATTAGTTTCATAAGATTGATTGCACGATGTTTGCTTATGGTACTAGTGAAGAGCCGCAACTTGACATCGAAAGAACCGCATGCGGCTCGATACTAAAGCTAGTATGTGCTTCATGCTTTCGTAGACTTTGACATACTTAATGTAGATGGGTAGGTACGTAAGACTTCAGATCGTGCTGAGCCTTTCGGCCTGGCTGGAGGCCCTAAAAATAATCATTTTTAAGGCACTACAGGAATGTCCGGTTAAGCAGCCGACAATCTCCTAGGTTGACCTGCGAGACGCCATTCCGAAAAAAAGTAAAATAAAAAAAAAGCTTTTTATAAAAAAAAAGCTTTTATTGCCACCGACTTCCGAAACTAAAGTCAATGTGTGTTCTGTGCTAAAGTTATTTTTCATTTTTTGAAGGCGGTTGTCTTTTTTGTAAAAAGCTTTTTATTTCCCGCTTTTTTCGTACCTAAGAAGAGATTGAAAGTTAACTACTACAAAGATTGATGAAACTAAAACGTCGTCTATGTAAAATTTTTGGGTATTTGTTGATTTTTCAAAAAGTGCTGAATCAATTTCGATAAAATTTATATGGGACCACCCCTGAAGCATACCCTAACCACAAAAAAAAATAATTTTCAGAATCGGTTTACGTTTGCCGCAGAAATCGCGTAACAAATCGCGCACATACTTAATGCAAATTTAAGACTTATACGGTTTTCTCATGGATGCCATATTGTCAGAACTAGACCAAATTAAAATAGGACCACACGGGAAGCACCAGCTTTCAAATAAAAAAAGAATCATCAAAATCGGTTCACCCAGTCCCAAGAAATCAGGTAACAAACATAAAAAAAAAAAAAAAAACAGACGAATTGATAACCTCCTCCTTTTTTGAAGTCGGTTGAAAAACCAACAGAGCCTTTCGGTACCGGATCGTAACATGTTCTGGTGTGATTGTGCACTAGAAGTCAGAGCTTATTTATTATAAATCAAGGAGGGAAACCAAATGAAATTACTAAATTGATCCCTTTACAGTACCTACTAGGTATTGATTGAATCACGATACTCAATCATAACGGTCTCCCTGTTCTCATCTTCTCAGAATAATTTGTTATAGATTCCTTAAGATTGTCACCCGATGTTGAATCCATACGACATACTTCGGTCAAATCATCGAATGTTTTACGTAGATATTATTTCACCTAACGTGACTCACCTTCTTAGAAAATCACGACAAGTGTGACCGTGACATGTGACGTCATACTATCGTGTGTACCTGTCCTTTGTATTAAACATGTTAATTAAATGATCCAGACATGGTCAAACATATAAATGAGTAATTGTTTGGGTTTCAATTTAGTTATTTATAAAACTGTAATAAACTTTTATCTATCTATCTATACGAATGTAATAAAACTGAAAAGATTTTTTGTTTACTACTGTAGCGATTCTAAAAATTCTTAATTTTATTATCAAAAATTAGGGATCCGTAAGATCACAACTTAATCACACGGGCAAAGTGGCGGGAAAAAGCTAGTTTAGTATACAAACATGTCGAGTCTACATCAACAACAGTCAATTAGACTGTAGAACGTGTAAAGAGTATGTGAATAAAGTAAACGTGAAGTACTTGATAGAATTAAAGTGTATTTGAAAACTGAATTTAATCTGCGTTCACAATAAAGAAGGAGAAAGAGTTTAAGAGGAAACACAAGGGCCGTTTTTCCATACAAACTTAGTACCCTGTTTCCTCCCTGGATAATACCAGTAGAACAATTTTTTTTTTTATTATCCATGGCTACTATTGGCATGTCCCTATGTTTTCCTTTTTCTCATAAATTTATTATTAAAAGAGATATGTATGTTCAAAAACCTAAAAAATTGGCATGATTTTCCGCTGTGTTCAAACATTCAGAAAACAAATTTGACTTGATTATATAAAAAATAGAAAACATAGGAACACGGCAAAAGCCTTTCTTTATTTTTTAATGAAAAAAGCAGTTAAATCGGTTAAGTTTTGGAGAAGAAATCAGGGGACTACGAATCATTGATTTTGTGTACTTTTAATAGGTATTTTCGGTCAAAGCTGCAGTTGTCTCTATCGCGCTCTGCGGTTCGTGTTCGGGCATCGCGCGACAGCAATAGATTTGACAAATACCTAATTTTCAATTCTTTAGCCCCTGGTATTTCCTCTTAAGGCACAATACAAATTAAGCGCGGCTTATCTGCATAATCAATACTTAGTCCAAAAATTCGAATCTAACTTTAATTTTTCTGACACACGTTATTTTCTGTTGTCATGGCTACGCCGACTAACTATGAACAAAAATTATGTACAAAATATAATTATCCTAAAATATGTTCGTACCTACATTGATTTTCTACGATGTTACTACAAGTCATTGTTAACTCTGCTACATATAATTATGTATCTCTAAAATTGTGATTGATTGTTCTCGTAGCTAAGTAAAACCGTGCGAATCGGTTATGGTTAAGCAGTCAGTCCTTGGATAGGTGACCGGTTTCATACCGCGACCCTCCATGTCTCAGAAAGCACGTAAAGCCGTTGGTCCCAGCTGTCATTCATAAATATTTGACAGTCATTATAGGTAGTCAGAAGCCATACATTCTGACAATCTGTTTTACCAAGGGGTAAGTATCGTGTTACCCAACAACTGGGTTGTGGAGGTCAGATAGGCATTTGCTCCTTGTAAATCACTGGTATTCAGCTGCATCCGGTTAGACTGGAAGCCGACCCCAACATAATTGAGAAAAGGCTAAGCAGATGGTGATGATCCCTGAAATTGTGATTGAACTAGTCAAAGATACATTTTAAAACGTTTTGAAAGTCTTTGTTGTGACCAAATATTTGGTAACTAAATCTTGCTCTTGGGGCAGCCCAACTAGAGATCTCTTTATTCATGGAAAACACTTGCATACAATGGTTTAAGGAGAAACAATATGACACGCTGTAGAAACGCAGGTCTTTGTTTCGTTAAGGAAAGCAGATAAGTATCTGCTTTGCCTACGCATTTTTTGTGCATATGATACCGTTTTAAATGGTTAATTTTAATTTTTATGTCAAATAAGTTCTTACTATTTTAATTTGTTAAATTTTTTTGACATTCATTAGCGTACTGTAGTTACAAATAATTGTGCATGATAGGTACCGTGTTCTAGCATTTAAGCGTATAAGTTTTAGCACTGTTAGCTTATAACGTACTTGTAAAATAAATAAACAAATAAGTATTGGTATAAGATCGGCTTTTACATAATATGCCGCATTATTAAATTTGTTTCTTTTTTGTGATTTAATTTTTAATTCGGAAGTTCTGTGCACTCCTGTAAGTGACTAGTTCATTGTTCCCTTTTTGTTAGCTTATTCTGTCCCACTCCTGGGCAAAGGTCTCTCCCTCCATGCCTTCCATCTTTCCCGATTCTGGGCTTCCTCCCACCAGTTTTGGAGGAATCCGTCCAATTCGTAACCGTAATCTAATAAGTTTAAACTGTATGTCTATTCGGTTACAATCTCCCTCGGTGTACACCTTGGTGAAGTGAGCTGTCATCTGTCCCGATGCTTGGGATTTACAAAGCACTACAATCGGATGACAGCTCACTTCAACTTCACCTAGGTGTCCACCGAGGGAGATTGTAACAGAATAGCACTGCTGATTGTTGTAAGTGTATTAGTAAATAAGTCGTTGGAGAGCCTTAATTAAATTAATAAATATTCTCACACAGAAAAGGAACACATACTGATCGAATTATCCAAATGAAGGACATTACATAAGCTACTGCTAACGAAAACACGCCATACTTGTTCGCCACGTCCATAAAATAATAATAAATAATAATAGACACAAACCCAAAGCCTCCAATAATAATAAACATGAAACAAGTTGTGTAACACAAACAAATCTAAGAGCTCGAGGCGTTGCAAGGTCAGCAGGTGTTCTAGGGTCAGTGCATCGACTGGGGCGTGGAGCTCCACTGTTTCGTACGACACGATAATGTTTTACCGTTATTTGATAAATGAAGTGCGGTTTATTTGTAGACTAGCTTTTCCACGCGAGTCCGGCAGCGTGAACTTTTTAAATTACATATAATTAAAAATTTAAAAATGTCCCACATTGTGTCGTGTGTCAGATAAGGTGATTGTGTGGTCAACTTTACCTCTTCTTGCGACTCATAGTCGTTGTTTAGAGGGTGTTTTCAACGTTGTTTTATGTGCGATTTTATCCTATCCACAGTCGGTATTATCGCGGACTTTTCCGCCTGCTCAGTTAAAAAGAATTTCCCTTGGCGCCTGCGAAGTCAACGGGGCGGGTTAGGGCCGTAAGATCAATCGTAGTTTAAACCACGAAATAAAATTTAATCCCCCGTCTTCGATTGTTTCCTAAGATCATTCGTAGTTGATCGACCATAGACAGTTTAAACTAACGATTATTTTAAACTGACCCAACAGTCCGGTTAAACTCCCACGTGTGGATTAAACTCTGTCTATTGGTGGGTGTTTCTTTCAATATGGCAGCCCGGTTTTGTGTTTTGTAACAGTTTGCGTACCTGATTGTTTTTTTGTGCCTATTCGTTAAGTTGTGAAGTTGCTTTGTTGCATTTTGTTGTTTTTGTTTTTATCGTGGTTTTGATTTCTGGCATATTCCAGAAGTACTATTGAAATCTTCGGCTAATTTTGTCAAGTGTCCTCCTATAACTGATTATTTTACTACATCAGTTTTTTATTGTCCAAAACATTGGAATATCTTTTCACTAAAGTAGTTAGTAAATCTATTTCGAAAATCGAAAAGTTAGGCTCCCTCTTTTTTTAAATTACAGTAATTTTTTAAGGTTTTTATTACTACCACAGCAAAAACAAACAAACAAATACCACGCACGGACCACACACAACAAGCTGCGAATAGAGGAAGTAAACAAAAATCAACAAAACGTCAAAACTCAAATGTGAAACAGACAAAACATTGCCATTATTTTCATGAATGAATGAACAAAATTCGAAAATACTAATGAATGTTGCCATATGAACAAGACTAATCGAAGTTTAGCTGATCTGTTCATATTTTGCACTTGATCTTACGACGGTAGATTAAACCATGGGTCAAACTTTATCGATAGATTACAAAAACTGTAGTTTAAACTGCTTTTGATCTTACATCTTTTGAGTGCAAGCAAACATGAACTTAGTGGTGGTCAGGCGGGTGTGTCCACGATAGTACATTATAAGCTATAAAACTATCTGACTAGGAATATTTCTAACTCTTGTGGCTGTCGTTACGAGAGATTGAACACCACGTTTGCTCAAGGTGGACGGGCTATTTCAGGCTTATACTAACTATTATACCAAAGTCTAGGGTTTCCTCACAATCAGCCGGGGGCGCGAATCATGTGTTAAGCGGATACCGCGCCTCCTACTCATCACCCATCTCTCCAGACGGAGGATGTCCTCATGAAAAATATAACTAGGTATATAGTTCATTATCCATACTAATCCGTACTAGGACATAATATTATAAAAACCAAAGTAACTCTGTTCCGCTTTCAATATGAAACCGCTGAACCGATTTTGATGAAATTTGGTATCAAAATAGCTTAAACGCTGGGGATGCACATAGGCTACATTTTAATCGCGACTTCGTATTTTGCTACCAATGATAACCGTCATTTTATACGCGGACAAAGACGCCGGCAAAAGCTAGTCCATTGGTAAGTAAATGAAACTGCTCTGTTTGCACTGACTCTAAACCGACAGAAAAAATGCTATAATATAATAATATGTAATATAATATGTGGGGACATTTCACACACGACCATCTGACCCCAAACTAGGGAGACCCTGTACTATGGGTGTCAGACAGCTGATATACATATACAAGTACATTTTTTTTTGTAAATACATACATAATTAGATAAACAACACCCAGTCACAAGGCTAATACAAGTGCTCATCACACAAATGTTTACCCTGGGCGGGAATCGAACCCGCAACACTCTGCGCAGCAGTCGATCGCTCAGCCACTGCGCCAACCGTGTCGTCATCAATAATAAGAAGGAACGTAAAACCTCAAGTAATGTGATTGTTAGACCTTCCCTGAAGTTATTAACATACAAACAAAACTTCCTATTCTTATACCGTGGGCACAAACTTCGATCAAGTCATCGAACTTCCTTTGTCCACCCTTTATGGCCGCCATAATATTTATTGCAAGGGTCTTTTGTATTACCTATTAATAACTCAGAGACTGTAATGATACAAAATATAGATACGGGTATAAGTACATTTTTTTCGAAACGTATTCTTAAGCTAATATTGTTTATGATTCTGTATCTTCTGAGAACTGTTTGTTCTAGTATTTTATTGTAGGCAATAATGTTTTTATGAGTTTTGGTAAACATTGGTGCTATTTTTATGTTTTATTATTTCGCTTTTAGTTCCAGACGTTTCCATAAAAAATGCGCTATCTCCGCAAACGCCACAAATAAATAAAATTTGGTCCTTACGCGGTAATATATATGTCAATAAATATAATAATAATAATACATACATACATACATACATAGTGGTGATAGATCGATTAGAGCGTCGCGCAATGATTGTTGATATAGCGGTTCCGCATGACGAGAACCTCGTGAAAACTGAGAAAGACAAACAAATCAAGTATCTTGACTTGGCTCGCGAGGATGTCGACATGTGGGATGTGAATACAGCAGTCATTGTGCCGATAGTCGTTACGGCTAATGGAATAATTTCCAATAGCCTCGACCAACATCTGAGGAGGCTCTCGTTGGGCAGCTGGATCAAGGGTTTGATTCAGAAAGCGGTACTCCTGGACACGGCGCGTATTGTTAGGAGATTCCTCTTTAAGGAGCCCTGACCACCGGTAGCTTGGACCCTGTTCCCGATACCGGTGGGCTACTATTTTTTATATTTTTAAATGTTTTTTTTTATTTTTTTACTAATATTTAAAAAAGTAATTTAATATGTTAAAATGAATAAACGAGAATAATAATATGTAGGGACCGTTGTAAATATATTACCCATATTTGCAAAATAAAAGTCTATTCTGTTCTATTCTATTCTAATATCTAATAGCAGTTTTAGCCTATGACATCGACCGCGTGAATTTTCGTATGATCCATATTTTTTCAATACTAAAATGTTAGTATATACTGCACTCAGGGATAATGTAGTTTCCTATTAGCTAAATAATATTTAGAACCGGACCTGTATACCTAGTTCCGAAGATTGTCGTGTTGAAACAAAAAAAATCTCTTCAGCTTTGTAATATAGTAGGAATTATTATGTCTAAACTAATATTATAAAGAGGAAAGATTTGTTTGATACGATTTAACTAAAAAAACTACTGGTGCGATGATAGATAATGTATTAGTAGGTATGTTGTATTGTATTTATTCTGGCTAGATAATGTATTATCTAGCTTTCAATTGGTGAAAGAATGTGAATGGTTTAATATAGCCTTAGGTTATATCGCATTATTAGTAGGTACTTCGATAAAGTAATAAGTTATTGCTAGTACTTAGATAAGTAATACGTTTGGGAAATGTCCCAAAACATGAAAATTACAACATTAAAACACAAAAACTGATAACTGTAATCTCTATTAACACATAATATCCACCAAAATCCTCTACATTATTTATCGCATCGTAACACTCGCTCGTTATCAAGGCTGTCCAATAAAAAATGAGAGCGGTTATCAAATACCCATAGTTTTACTGAGAATGAGTTAGATGAATGAAACTGAGTCACGAGGATCGCCTGTTGATCCAATGATTCATTTGTACACTGTAACATCTAATACTAGCTTTTGCCGGTGACTTCCAAATCCCTATCTATATATATAAAAATGAATCGCCGCAATGTATGTAAGCGCATAACTTCCGAACGGCTGGACCAAATTGGATGATTCTTTTTTTTTGAGTTCGTTATTGTCAAGAGAAGGTTTGTATAAAAGAGAATTTTAGGTAGGTAGGGTAGGTAGGGTAGGTGTAGGGTAGGTGCAGGGTAGGTGTATGGTAGGTGTAGGGTAGGTGTATATAGTAGGTGTAGGGTTGGTGCAGGGTAGGTAGGTAGGGTAGGGTATGTAGGTAGGTAGTTTAGTAGGGTAAATAGATAGGGACAGGACAACGTGCTTCGGGTCAGCTAGTTTTTACTAAAATATAGCCTACTAGCTTCTGCCCGCGACTTCATCCGCGTGAATGTCGGTTATCGTGGATGCAGACGAAGTTTCGGATTGAAAAGCCTATGTCCTTCCCCGGGGTACATGCTATCTTCATACCAAATTCTCTTCAAAATCGGTTCTGTCGTTTCATCGTGAAAGTATAACAGACAGAGTTACTTTCGCATTTATAATATTAGTATTAGTAAGTATGTATTGTAAGTATAGTATGCATAGACTCGGTGATAACGATGCTTCCTTTAAGCGAAAACGAATTCATATTTGGACCAGAAATTTCGTAGATTATCTCTTACAAACAACGAATTTTTCTTCTTTATAATGTTAAGTATAGATTTATATAAACAAATCATGGAAATGACCCAAAATTTGCTATTAATTATTATCATTTCAAATAATTTTATGGAAAATTACCTTTAGTAGACCCTCATTAATAATATTATAACAATAAACATAATCCATTAAACGAAACGTGAGTATTGTTACACATTATAGATTGAGAAAAACGGATTAACTCACTGTGTTGTCGGGTTCGTCCGACTAGTTTCGATGGCATACCGCCACCTTTCTCAAGGAGTTCCACAGGATGACACACCACCCGCCGCGTTCCTGTGGGTTCTCAATCTATAAAGTACATAAACGTATTTGTAATTTAATTGATTTGCATCATGCCTACTTAATTTTGTTGACATTGCAGAAGCCATTGATAAGGATTGCAATAGGAAGACCTTTATCTTTCTCTTATCATATGACATCATTGCAACAGCGTCACTTTAGTCGGTAGACAATTTTATTACGAAAAAATGGGTCATAGGAATTACCAGTATTTTTAGAATTGCATTTGCCCGAAATGTTATTTCATATTTTGTAGATTTTTTACCTCATAGGAGTCAGAAAAATTCCAAAGTAACTGATGATAATAACTGACTGACGTAGATAAGAAAATGACAAAAAATATGGAAAATAATTTCACGTTTTCTACGTAACCAAATAAGTACTAAAGAAGTTTGTTTAATTTGAACTTTACAGACAACCTAACGTAGCTAATTAAAGCGTTTCTTACCGTGTCCCAGTCATCGAACTGTGCTTTTATTTTCTTAAATATTTGCTCAAAAATATAACAAGTCGCCCTTAATTTTTAAGTAAGTAATTCAATGTTTATTTTTTTGATGTTCATTTATTTTCATTATTTATTTTTTAGATACTTACCTAATTTAAATATTGAATGTTCATTTCATATCATGTATAATTTTTTACATCTATTTTTATGTTCTTCAAACGCAGTTCGCAATGTCAATGTCAAACTTTGTGTAAACAGATTATAATGTCAACATTGCGTGGGAGTTTCGCCTATTTTATGTTTACGTAGACTGTATTTATTTACACGTCTAGCCATGCCATTTAGGTTGTAAACTATCAACATAAAGATTTTGTACGTATACTGGCTAAACGTCATAATTGTATTTGTAAACGTTTGTTACTGTCATCATTTTAAATTAATGTTGTACATAATTATATTATGTATTCACAGACTTGTTTACGTATGATGATTTTAATTAAATTTACATTATTATATTTTTATGTATCTTACTTATTAGATTTAAAGAGCAAAAAATATGATTAGGTATAGAATTATCCATACTAATCCATACTATACTATATTATTAAATATATTATGTAATATTATAAATGTGAAAGTTCTGTTTGTAACGTTTTCACGATGAAACGGCTAAACCGATTTTGATGAAATTTGATATGAAACTGTGTGGAACCTTGGGGAAGGACATAGGCTACTTTTTAGTTCGCGACTTCCTCTGCATCTACGATAATCGACATTCACGCGGACGAAGTCGCAGGCAAAAGATAGTGCTATTATAAATACGAAAGTGAGTTTGTTTGTTTATTACGCTTTCACGGCTAAACTAGTGAACCAATTTTGATGGAATTCTTACAGACTAGCCTGAACTCTAAGAAAAGGTATACTTTTTGAACTTCATCTGCATCCGCGATTACCGAGTCAAGTCGCGAATAAAGGAATAAAATTAAAAACATTACATATTGATATAAATCTCAGACATCTAACTACATTGTAATACTGTATACTTAAACCAAAACAAAAACATATGTCGTGTTTATAAAAAAAAAACTAAATTAAAAAAAAAAGACTGACGAGAGCTCTCACGTTTCACTATTTTAAAATGATAGCTTAATTTTCTCTAACCAGCCAAGCAAATTAGAACTTTCCTCTTTCAGTTATAAAGACCAGTTTGTACCACAAAAATTACATATTTGCTTTATAAAAACGCTACGTTTTGTAAGACGTAAGGATAAAGTTACCCGTTGTTTTAGGAACGGTATCTTTATCCTTTTTTTTTTGGTTAAATATAATGGTGTTTCCTTTCAACAATTTTTTTGTACATTAATTACACTTTTGTTATTTATGGTGAAACAGTTAGCACTCTTCCATTGTATTTATTTAATTTTTTTACAATGTAAAAGAGCAATGTATAAGAACGATGTAAAACATGAAATAAGAAACAGATTGACCCTTACTAGTCAATAAATATAAAGAAATAAAAAAATCATCACACTCCGACTATTCTATAAAATACCTCCCTCCCTTTTCAATAATTAGAAAGTTTAGAAATTGCATCGAGTGCATTTAGTAAAACAAAATGAGTCAGAACAAAAAAAAAAAACAAAATCTTAATTATTTTATAAAATGAACAGAACCGTTTGATGTTTGCTTACCACACAGAAGATAAGA
Organism: Charanyca ferruginea; assembly: GCA_947361185.1. NCBI lineage: Eukaryota > Metazoa > Arthropoda > Insecta > Lepidoptera > Noctuidae > Charanyca > Charanyca ferruginea. The sequence goes on along the minus strand of OX376065.1, from coordinate 14,526,622 downwards.
CATAATTCAATGTGCATCCCTTTCTAAGAAGAATGTTATCTTTATTTCATAGGGCTGCCTAAACCTTTGGTTACATGTCCTGAAAGAATCCTAGGAAATTAAGAAAGACTAAAATTGACAGACGGCAAATATTGAAGTGTAGAATAAAAAGAAATTCTCTCTATTATATTAAGTAAAATTGTCGACTGACACAAATCTGACTATGGGAACAGTGGAATGAGAGTTATCATGATAGTTGATCTCATTCGGTGGAATAACCACACATACCAAATAGGGATCCCGACTTCACATTTTCCTATGAAGTCTGTTTTGATTTCACATGGTGTTTTGTCTGTCTTTGTCTTCCCTCCCTTGAAAGTGACATGCACAAGTTTACAATGGGTATGGTATATTATTTAATAATCCAAAAAAAAATCATCATCATCATCATGTCAACCTTTAGACACCCACTGCTGTGCATAGGTCTCCCCCAAGAGGGGGTTCAGCCGTAATCGCCATGCTTGATCGATGCATGTTGGCGATCGCAGTAGGTCTATTGAACGACGCTGCTGCCCATCCTCTGGTCAATATACCTCAGTCGCCTTTTACGAAACCCACGGGTAGAAATGGCAGGGGGGGGGGGGGTGATATTCGCGGCCGGCACCGCACGGCTTAAATAAAATGCCAGCTTATTATGGTCCCACTTCTCATGCAAATAAGGCATCGATAGCACCAGGCGGATTGGCGATTTCACACTTATGTTCCTTATTAGACCTGTCTAATAAGGAACATAAGTGTGAAATTCTATTCCCTATCTATTCTGTTACAATCTTCCTCAGTGAACACCAAGTTGAACTGAGCTGTCATTCGTCTGTCTGCTTTGTCAATCTCTAGCATCGGAACGGATGACACCTCACTTCACCTAAGTGATCGCCGAGGGAGATTGTAACAGAATAGCTCTACAGGTTTCTTGACAAAGTATTAAAAAAGCCAAAAAAATACACACACAAGGTTTTCAGTCAGAATTAAAACACCTACGTCAAAGTGTCAACGTGCCCAATTATTTTCTCTGCCAACCCTAACCCCGAAATATAATTTAACCTTGGCAATGGACACATGGCGGGCTTCAGTAACTCGAACTTAATCTACAACATGTGCTCGACTTTGTAACCGTTGTCACTCTGTATTTAGGTAGAGGGTTACATGTGAACGATGATGATGATAGAGACACGTTTATTTATTACTAGCACTTTGCCCGCGCCTTCGTTCGCGTGAATTTTCTAAAGGATCCCTAATTTTTTGATAATGCAATATAGCCTATAGCTCTCCGGGATAACATAGCTTCCTATTGGTGAAATAATTTTTGAAATCGGATGAGTAGTTTCGGAGGTTACCGCCTATATCTTCTTCTTCTTCGTCGTATTCTTCATTACTGAAGGTCGTGTCCCTGAAAGGCCTTCATGGCTTTAAATATTACGCTTTTCCACTTCGTTCGGTTCTCTGCTTCTCTTAGGGCGGTCGTAACAGAGAGTACAGTGAGGGCGGTTACTTGGTCAGACCAGCGGTTAGGTGACCGTCCGCGAGGTCTTTTCCCATCTACCTTGCCACCAACCATCAACTTTTCAAGGTTATTTCGTCCCCGACGGGCAATGTGACCAAAACAACCGAAAATCCTTTGGTAGCATATCGTGGATAGTCTATCCGTTATGCGAAGTTGCTCAAGGATAGATTTGTTTGTCCTCCTGGCGGTCCACCCCCTACATACAAACTTACAAACAAATTTTAGCTTGTTATAATATTAGTGTAGATTGTGAAGAGGTAGTTGTGTGCAGTTTGTACAAATGTATAGAAGTGTCATCATCATCATATCAATCAACCTTTAGACGCCCACTGCCGGGAGTAGGTCTTTCCCCAAGGAGGGGTTCAGCCGTAATCGCCATGCTTAGCCGATGCATGTTGGCGAATGCAGTAGGTAGGTGTTATGGTACTCAGAAGGAAACTGCTGCCCCTCCTCTAGTCAATATCCCTCTGTCGCTTTGTACTACACCCATAGGCAGAAATGGTGTGGTGCTATTCGCGGCACCACACGGCGGAACCAAACCTTCACAGCCCCAAGGGTTTGCGAAATAAAAACAACATAAATAGTCATCGGCCATAATAATTTCTAACCTAACAACTTTCGACTTTAATTAAGATACGATCTAAAACTAATGTTATCGTTAGATAGTCATAAATATGATTTATGATAACATCGCGATATTAGAAAATATTAAATCAAGATAAATTTTATATTATCTCTCACGTTGATCTGTTTATAAAATAAAAAACCGGCCAAGTGCAAATTGAAATCGCGTGGAGAGGGTTCCGTACAATGCCAAAGTCAAATGTTTTTATTCAGTTGTGGTATGTTTTACAATAGGTAGGTACACCTTACTGAATGTGAAGTTTGAATCTACTACTATTTTCCGTAAGTGAACGTATTATATTGAGTTTACCACTTTATTTTAAATTGATAGAGATTTCTATCAATTTAAAATATAGGTTTTCCTGTAATCTACCAGCAACGAACTATATTTTGTATATTTTTTAAATTTTTAGGCTCTGTAGTTTCGGATATCAGGGGGAGGGGGGGAATGGTCAATGTTCGTCTTCTTTCACCAATCAAATCAAAACTATTTATTTTACAATAATAACAAAAATATATTTGAGATTCTCATAACGAGCCTCAAACTTTTTTTTATTTTCCTAATTGGTCCCCCGTAAATGACCCTTATTTAAAAAAAATATTTATTTACTTTGCACATCTGTGTTTGGGTCATAGGATTACACAAATTTCACCTGATTTGGTCCAGTAGATTCGGAGCAAATTGGCTGTGACAGACAGACGGACAGACTGACGCACGAGTGATCCTATAAGGATTCCGTATTTTTTTTTGTATGGAATCCTAAAAACATAACAGTTTTATACAAGAGCGGGTTCAGGATGTTGATGGGGCTGCCCTGTTGCTGCAGTGCATCAGGTATGTTTGCACAAGAACGCGTCGATGGGTTCCACGCCATCGTCAGACAAAAATCTGCCTCTTTGCTCTGCAGAGTGCGTCACATCTCCAACTTCATCCTGAAGACTATAGCGGGAAGGTACGAGCCTCCTTTTTAGCTGATGTTGTTCGAAAATGCTTTTCAGCCTAGTCACTAAATATATTAGTTTACTAACATAGGTATAAGTTATCCTTTTGTAAACTACTAACCCATATAGATGTTGCAAATCCGAAATAAAGTTTTTTTATCTGGTTCTCGTAGGTCCTAACTCAGTGTTTACACGTGTATTTATTTAGGTGGGTACTTATTTGGCCTGGGAATATTGTGACGACAAGATAAACTCTGTTTTTTGAAGTTGGTAACCAAAATATAATAATCCTAAGTATATTAATAGATTACCACTGATTTATAATCATGAAAGTCATCAAATCGATTTCATTTTATACTTATCTTAGATATTTTTGATATCATCGTTTGCATAACGCGATAGCTAGAGAGTCTAGAACCATGTCTCCTGGTCTATCTTCCTTTTTAATCTACGGACACGGCACTCCTATGTTATCAAACGATGATGAACTACAATTGGCACAAACATTCCTTAAAGATAACGTTCGTTCCCGTCCGTCACCGAAACAGCGCCCTTTTCCAATAATCTCTTGATAACATCCTCTTTATCTGGAATTCCAAAAGTCTACAGTCTCAAATGTAGGTATGCAACTTAACTTTCGTTAAAAACTTGCATATAATCACCTACCTACTCTACTTTCAATGATTAGGGGCAGTTTTGTAGCCATTATTGTAATATTGTTAAGTTGGGACGAAAACATTAAGAAGAAAGCACCTACCATTAAAAAATTAAATATTTTTTTATGTGTTAAGCTAGATCAATATCATAAATATGTGTTCTAAATTTCAGCTAAATCCATTTACCCGTTAAAGCTTGAAAGAGTAACAAAAATCTATCCATACAACCAGCCATCTATATATCCTCCTAAAGTTTCGCGTTTAATAGGAATAATAGAATTTAGCAGTTCACTGCCAGCAGACACTATGTCTCTTTGATTACCACCAGTGTACTCGATCTTAGGCCAATCTCATCCATTCAGTTCCAGTCACCTTGTGAAGGAAGCTCAGTTCGCTCTGCTGAACCCAGGAGCGTCCTACACGTAGTCTTACCTCAAGAAGTGTGACGTAAACTGACCGTACCAACTTAATCAGCCAATAGTATGTGTCATACAAAGATATTCATCGTACATAGAGTAATAAACACAGCAAAAACTTTTTAAAGCCAGTTGCTAGTGTTCTTTCTTTAAAGTCAGTTCTTGCTGGTCAGCACCCCCATATCCTACAAAATCGTCGTCCAATTGTCTCCTCGAACAAATTGATTCAGATTAACAAAGTGCGGACGATAAGTGACGTCGTCTGTTATCAATTTTGTTTCACTTGGTCGCTTCGACAGTTGCTCGGGCATCGGCTGACAGTGCGATCGTTACCACTGCATCATCAGAAATCGCGTATTACTATGAATTTTCGTGCTTAGAATTAAAATCGTGAATAGTTTTTATGAAATAGTGACAAAAGTGTGTCGAATAGTGTTATTTGAATAGCTAGTGACAAGTTAAAGGTGTTTCTTAAAATAAATCTGACTAATGAAGAGATGACGACGGTACAGTTGTATGGAATGTTAAATGATTGCCACACTGATGGGAAACTGTAAGTTTAATGATTATTTTCAAATTTTAAGCTCAACTATTCAATAGTTTTGCAAGTTTATGCACGCTTCTTATTAACGTAATGCATTAGTCATTACAAACCAGGATATATATCATATAATATATTGTGTGCAGTACTGTTTTTCCTGAGTCACTGTGATTTGTAGCGCGATATTGCATGATGTATATCTAAAATAATAATGAAATACTATCGTTTGCCAATTGCAACAATGACATTCATACGACAATACAACAATTACTTTTTTACAACTATCCATAATGAACGTCACTATAATGAAACACTGCATCGGAAATAGTCTAGCAGTTTTGGAGAGAGAATGTAAGCGTAAGAAAATGGGCGGGAAGTTTTATCTAATTCAATCAAAAGATTTATTTCAAGTAGATATACCTATCTGTTGTTACAAGACTGGTATGGAATTTTAAGTGTCCTTAAAACATTGAAAACAAAAGTTTGAATGATGTCATCCTTCGTGGATTTCTTTTGTTTATCTTATATTTTATGTTTTTCCTTCCATACGTTTAAAACGAGCTTGATTTAAAATGTGTCATTAAAAGAGGTTTTTCCAGACATTTGATTAATAAGTTTTTTTTTACATTGAATTCCATCAATCACCGGTCCGTTTGTCAAGATTGGTGATATGACATCATTTTATTTTTTTATTATTTTTGTTGCACCTGATGAATGCATTGCATCATTTGGTTCTGAACTAATTTATTATAAAACCTATGAATCAATTAACACAATGTTAGGGTATGGCGTATGTTTTCTGCCAGCATTACTGAGTCTTCTATACGTCTAGTTCTTATTGATGTTACCGATAATATATTATCAGCCCAAGATAAGGGAATGTGTTCAGTTCTGGTCTTACTTGATTTTTCACGGGCGTTTGACGCAATAAATATCCCATTATTAATGTCAAAGTTAACTTATTACGGGTTCGACCCCAGTGCTACGCAATGGTTCCACAGTTACCTCACTAATAGGGGGCAACTTGTGGAATTACGTTTAGGTGACGGTACTGTCCTTACATCGGCTATTACTCCCATTGAGAGAGGAGTTCCACAGGGTTCCATATTAGGTCCGATCCTCTTTATTTTGTACTGTGCAGACATAATTAAGTGCCTACAGAAATGCAAGTACCATATATACGCCGATGATGTCCAAGTTTATATATCCTTTAGACCGGATGAATACGAAAGAGCTATTAAGGATCTCAACGATGACCTAAATAGAATTGCGGCCTGGTCTGAAGAGAACTGCCTAGCACTTAACCCAACAAAGTCCAAATATATGGTATGTGGCACTAGACAGCAGCTGAGTAGACTTCCTGTGACTCTTGATTTGGAACTAATGGGCAAACCAATAGACAGAGTGTATGAAGCGAGAAACCTTGGACTCGTTATGGACAGTGACCTTCGTTTTGAGAAACATGTGGCTGACTCAGTACGAAACTGTTTTTACCGCCTAAAAGTTCTGTACAGCATGAGGCCCTTCCTATCCGAAACACTCCGGGAGCAACTTGTCGAATCTCTTGTTTTGTCCAAATTAAACTACGCAGACACAGTATACGGCCCGCGGATACTAGCTCGTACTGATCGGCTCATTCAAAGGGTTCAAAACGCATGTGCTCGTTTTTGTTATAAAATACCTTCCAGAAGCCATGTAACACCATTTCTCAACAAACACTATTCGCTCAAAATGAAGTCAAGACGAAAGCTACACCTGGCCTGCCTTTTATTCGGTGTAATTAAATATCAAAAACCTGAGTACCTTTACCACAAGCTCAGCTGGATTGCTAGTAGACGAGAATGCGAGAGAAGGCAATGTTCGCAACAACTGTCAACACAGTCTCATAATACAGCAGCTTTTAGAGGCAGCTTCCGGTATGCGGCATCCAAAGTGTGGAATAATCTGCCCCCACCAATTAGAGCAGTCACCACGATCGGCACTTTCAGACATCGCTTACGGCAGTATTTGATAGAAGCGCAACGGGAACTGGATATGGTAAATTTGAATGTTTCAATTATATGAGATACTTACTGACCCTGCAATCGTTGTCTTGTTCCTACCTACTTACTTACCTACCTACCTACTTACCCTTCCACCCTACCTCCCTACTTACCTACCTACCTACCAACCCCACCAACCTACCTACATAACTGGACTTCTCACAAATATTTCTCCACCAAAATTAGTTAAATCGGACCGGCCGTTCTCGAGTTTTAGAGAGACTAACGAACAGCCATGCATTCTTATTTATAGAGATTATCACCAACACTAATAACCCCAGTATAACTGCCGCAGCCTGCATCTGACTCGCAGTATTATTATTATTTACATCTTTTATTTATTTATGACTCACTAAATGTATGTCTCAACTGCTAGTTTCATGTACACATAGGTAACGAAATAAACCTTATTACTCATTCTCAGTCCCTCTTTACTACACGTTTTATTTATTTTTATTCACCTATATAACATAACAAAGCTGGTTTACATCCGTACGTCACACACAAAGGTCCAGTTGAAAACCAGCGTCAGGCACAAGTGGCCTGGCATTTATGCTGAACTGGGCCTGTTTGGCGCAGCCGTGGGGCACACAAATAATGCTTTTTATTTATTTCTGTTATACATTGAAAACTTTATTATTATTATTTTTGTGTGCACATGGTCTGTGTCAAATAAACATTTTTTCTTTTTTCTTTCTTTCTTTTCTTTCTTTATCATTGGGTATCCTAGTGTGGGGTCTAGGGCTACTCCATTGCACTCAAATTTTGCTTTACAATCTTTGTGTTTTTTTAGATTTATTTTGTGCTTATTAAGTCTGTAAACTTGTGCTTAATAAATTCTTTAAATGTTTTAAATTGTCTTATATTCATTTAAACGTGTCATAATAGTACTTAAAATGACATAACGACGATTAATTCTGAAAAATATTTAAATCTTTCGATATGTGCCTATGGTTAACCGAACAGCACTTAACATAATTTATATTCCAATATACTTCTCGAAGTGCGTGTTTACAGTTCATTTAAATTATATCAAACAACCGTGGGATACTAATTAGCAGCTTATACTCATTTTACACTTCCCCATTCCCATGAAAATGTAAAAATATTACAATCACACAACCACCATGTAATCTTCCTATTCATCAAACTAATAGTTCACACCACAGAGTAATCAGAAATGGAGTGTTCAAATGTATAATCATGTCTAGGATCTATTTACGGTTAACAATTGAAAGTCAACGTGCTAAAGTGATCACACGATATTCAAGTAATTTGATTATCTCAGAAGTATTTAATCTCCCATTTTGGAAATTTAGAATTTATTGAGTCCTGTTACCCTATGCATAATATTATGTAAAAATAGCGACAAGAGCTAAATTAACTTAATTAATATCGTAGCTAATTTATCTCAGTAACATTATTAGCCTCTGCATAGTGCGTTGTCTTCTTGCATGACTGTTCCAACCATAGATCCTTAACTAAAGAGATCAAACTTCCTCTGACCGCGTAGTTGAGACGATTCTTAGGCCAGACATTTCCTCACACATTAACCCTTCATTCATTCTTACTCCGTGGCTCACACTGATGGCTCAAAGGGTCACAATAGGCATTGTTTTCGAGCCCATTGTCTGAAGCTTGTCACTTTCATTTGCTACCTTTTAGTTGGGTAGATATGTTCCTAAGTAAAGCTCGAACTAATGGGAGATATAATTGGTGTCTATTGTGTGGTCCTGGCTTTATGAGGACCGCACAAACACATGGGTGTGGGTGTTGATGATGATGATTCTACTGATCGTTAGTTGATCACTTACGGCCGACTTGTCAATAATAGATTTATTTAAATTAATACTGCCGACTGAAGGCAGGGTACATACGAAACTATCTTTTGGAAGGGGCAACTAGAATCAATTCTTTTTTCTTGTGTATAGCGATGAAAAGTCCTTTTTAATGAACTTATTAAAATAATTGATTTGATTTTGATTTTTGCGAAATCTTCTGAAAGTTAAAGGTCTTTTGAGAATTTGATTAAAGCTCTTTTTAAAAAAAATTGTATTAAATACCTAATTAGGTCATGATTCCTGCATGAAATGCCTGACAATTGGCCACGGAAGGAGGACATATACTTCTAGTAAAAGTGCTATCATTGCAGATAATGATACATTTTTAAATTGTATAGACAACTTTTTGTCTATATTTAAATATTGCAGTGTGTAATGCAAATATATCTGTCACAAAAACGAGACATTTGTTTCGGAAACGAAGCAACGCGACCGCTATTATGTAAAAGTTATGCTCATAAATTATTTATAAGCAGAAAATTATTTATAAGTAACTTTATGTAAATTTTACTCTGAGCAGTATATTTATAATTTTTCAATGTCAGACATCTGTTGATATAGGTAGGTATATTAATTAATGATTAGAACTTACATACATACTAAGTATACCTATTAAAGTTGACCTTTAAGTCTCGTCGTAACTGACTTAAGTTATGGCATAAGATTTTAATCATAATAAAGTTTTATGCTCTTATAGTAATCATATTTTTATTGCGTTGCTCAAACACAAATTTACTTTTAAGTCACCGTTAAAACTCATGCTGTTTCTGTCACTCTAAAGTGCGTTTAAGCAACAGAGATACTTAAAAAATGTATTTTAAGTTCAGTGGAGGTTCATCTTTTTAAATATATTTTCTTAATAGACAGGTACATTCTTGGTAGAATACGAAAACTGAATAATTCATAAGATGCGTTCATGCATCTTTAAATAAAACAGCTTTTAAATAAATCATAGCAAGCAATCAAGCTCTATAATAATGAGCTTAAAATCGTTTTCACGCGTCCGTACTCAGAAATAAATTGGCCTGAATTGTATGGCATGCGCACACGCCGGTCGTAGGTAAATATCGTGTGTCTGGATTATTTTACATTGTTCAATTATTTGTTTAAACTGAACGGCCTTTGTTTTCATTGGATACTAAAATACCTTGTGTATCCTGTAAGGGGTAGAATTTTGCTCGGGGATTGAGCGTTTTTAATAAGTAAAAGGGTCTTTATAATATCGGAAAAACACCCCCCGTTGAACTTGATTAAAAAGCATTGCCCGTTGAATATCATCATCATGTCAACCTTTACATGCCCATTGCTGAGCATAGGTCTCCCCAAGGGAGCGATCAGCCATGATCGCCATGATTAGCCGATGCATGTTGGCAATCGCAGTATGTCTTATAGTACCCAGAAGGACGCTAAAAAACATTGCCTCTTGAACTTATTATAGGACTAAGAAAATTACTCTGTATTTTGGTTGTGTTTTTAGTGTTTTTAGGGTTCCGTACCTCAAAAGCAAGAAACGGAACCCTTATAAGATCACTTTGTTGTCCGTCTGTCTGTCTGTCTGTCTGTCAAGACCCTTTATCTCGGGAACGCGTGGAGGTATCGAGTTGAAATTAAAACCATATACTCAAGTCTACGGTCCCTTGATGCTGTAAAAAAAATCTACCTTCTATGTTAACGTGAAAAAAAGATACGGCCGTTTATGCCGCAAAAAACGTATATTTCGACATCCGCAAGGAAATCAAAATTTATAGGGTACTTCCCGTTGACCTAGAACTATGAAAGTTTGCTAGTAATATCGTCTTATACTAGAAGTACAGGGAAAATCTGAAAATTTTACATTTGTAATTAAATCATAAAAAATATAGTTTTTATTTATAACTAGCTTTTGCACGCGATAACGTACGCGTGAATGTCGGTTATCGCGGATGCAGACGAAGTCGTGGATCAAAAGAGTAGCCTATGTCCTTCCTCAGGGTACAAGCTATGTTCATATTATCAAATTTCATCAAAATCGGTTCAGCCGTTTCGTCGTGAAAAGGTAACAGACAGAGTTAGTTTTGCATTTATAATATTAAAAATTAGATTAAAGTATGGATAGTAGGTATGGATTAGTAAAGAAGTATGGATATGTACCTACAAATATGTACGGAACCCTCGATGGGCGAGTCCGACTCGCACTTGACCGGTTTTCTTAAATTTCCATCAAACCCAATGGAAAGGAAACTGAAGAAATCAATAAATATTCTATCTAAAATAGATACATCATTGATATCTTCAGTTTTCATAAATAAATGGTACGTAGAATTATATCTCGCGAATCACTTTCAACTCTATTCGTAAAGTATTTAAATTTTTTATCAATGAATAAATGAAAATAGGTACTCTTCTGTTTGCTCTGATCATTATCCAAAGCATTATTTCAAAACTAAACTACGCAGTGCTGATACTCATAACACCATTAACACTCCTGTCATTCAAAATAACAAAAATAAAAAAGGGTGTATATTATAAAAAGTGAAAACACGAACGCTATTCTATCGGTGCCAAGGCCCGACCAGTTATCAAAACAACTGGCATATCTAGCAAGGTCGGTCAATTGATAGACTACGCTACGCTTGAGAATTCATAGTATAAATTGCCTTGTATGTTGTTATAATGTAGTTTGATGAGAATGGGAGTTGTAGGTGAAAAAAAGGTTGAAGGTTTTTGAACTTTGGATCGGTAGTTAGTAAATATAGAGTTTCTTGCCCATTCTCCATACGAAACTTCCTTTTGGAAAGCGCAACAATTTTCTTTTTTTTATATGACGTTCATAAGTGCCTTTTAATTGTCTAATTGAAAAGCTCGTGATGGCTAAGGAAAAGCCGTACAGATGATCGGTCAAAGGTTAAGTTACGCTTGCTGGGGTCGGTCTGTGGATGGGTGACCATCAATTTCATACCGAGTTTCCTCCATGCCTCGGAAAGCACGTAAAGCCGTTAGTCCCGGCTGTCATTTATAGATCTGTGGCAGTCGATAAGGATAGTCAGAAGCCAGAAAGTCTGACAACTTTTCTTACCAAGGGGTATCATGTTACCCATTAGTAACTGGGTTGTGGAGGTCCGATAGGCAGTCGCTCCACTGACACTGGTATTCAGCTGCATACGGTTAGACTGAAAGCCAACCCCAAGAAACTTGGGGAAAAGGTTAGGTTAGGCAGGTGGAGTAGGTAAGTAAGTATGGGGTTTTTACCCATCATTCTTCTCCATACGAAACTACCTTTTGGAAGGTACAAAGAACAGAAGAAGACAGACAGAAGAAGGGACTCTGTCTACTGGTTTAATCGTTTTTTGACAGTTGCAGCTAGTGAACAATATTTATGTTTTTTATAAAAACTGATAAGCATACCTGTACTATAATGTCTGTAAGAGGTCATAAATAACATAATCCAAGAAGATTAGGCAGTTTATATATTTACTTTATAACACATTTAATAATTACATTATAAGGCAGCTGTCAAAAAATCAGTAACCCAATGGACAGGGTATACGTAGATTCGCATTTTAATGATCTACTTAATTGAAATAAATAAATAGTAATACTCAAACGCTATTCAATTTTAAGACGCCATCAAGTATCATTTTTCAGTCACTTTGACATAAAGTGATAGAGACAGCATGAGACTTACGGCATCTTAACATTGAACAGCGTTTGAGTATTTGACCATATGTCGGCTAAATGTAAGTAGACAAGCACTTTTGTATCCCGACAAGTTATTATCAATATATTACAAATAACTGCGTCCCCGCAACCAGAGGACAATAAAATTGATAAAGTGTTGCATCACAAACATACAGACAGACATATACGTAGGTATTGCTCTTCGATCACATAAATCTTAGCGTTGTGGGTCACAAGGAAACGTGTACAATTATTAGTATCTAATAGGCAGTAGGCACTTGTTCCCTTTGTATTTGTAAGTGCAAAATGTTGCGATCACAAAGCTTACCTTATAGAAAAAGATGTTAACGTCCCTCTTTTGGCAGTCCCATATAATTGTTGCTTTTACTGCATCTAATTTTTCGGTTAGCAAGGTCATTCCTGCATTGATACTGAAATATGGTTGGAGGATAGGTTTTTTGGATCATTGATAACAAATTCTACTATAAATTATAATTTACGATGGTTAAAAAGATTCTTGGACTCTTTAGAGAAACTATGTTTAAAAAAATGACAAAATACGTGGTCGCACGATAAGAATTACTTTTTTTTAACAACCAGACCTGGAACTACTACCTATACATATTTGTTCCGCGTAGGAATCGAACCCGCGACACGCAGTGCAGCAGCCAATCACTCAGCCACTGCGCCAACCGTGTCGTCAAACCTACCTCGTTGTCCTTATCTTTGTAATTAATATTATTGTTATTATTATTTTTGTCTACCTAACTATTATCACCGGCACACCCCCCGTCTTCCCCAGACGGGGAACAGTCCATGAGGATTTCCCCACGTTATTACTTGCGAGCGGGGGGGGACGGGGGGGGGTGTTTGGTGTCCACGTCGTCGTGCCGCCGCGCCGCTGCTGTGATGCTAGTACTATTAAGTATTCTGTGCTATTATATAACTGGTCCAGCCGGTTCAGTCTTTATTCTAAATTGATTTACTTAAATATTTTGGTATTTTATTTATTTATGTATTATTATTCATGTTATAATAAATAATAATATTGATTAAAAATATGTTTATTCTTAATAACAGCTGGCATTGTAGTACTCGTATGTACACACAGCTACAAAGAAATCTCACCCGGAGCGGGTGAGAAATCTCAGCCGGAGAGGGTGAGATTTCTCTGGAGCTGTGTGTACAAGGTAATTTACAGGGTTGACCAATTAAGTTTAGTAAAACTGCAATTGAAATAGTGGCGAGGTGCTGCATTCCCAGCTAGGTTATACAGTGTCAGTTCCCATTTTATATTATAATTAAATTGTACACAGTACTGTATGTGGCTTAACACTAGTTTTCTACTGTTATCTTTTCACCGCCCTCGGTTGACTGGTGGAGAATTCCTAACATATTAGTCAGCGTTTGTACGTTTTTTGTACCAATCTATTATTATCATATTCCATTTTTCCAACCCTGCCACCATTTTATTTAACATACTAAACCAATTCTTTTCGTTGTCCACAGGCCTCTTCAAAGGCTCAACAACAACGCTAGACGGGATCGGTCTGCGGCCGATGCCAGCGGAACGTCCGAAAACGTTGAGAAAGCTAAAGTCAGTGTACGACGCGTCCCCGACTGAGCCGCCGCCACCACCGCCGACCATCTTGAGCAGCAATGGACAGGCTACAGAGCGAAACATCAATGGTGTGGAAGACGAAGTCAGGAGACGCAGTAATACCACCAGCTCGACGCAAAGCGGAGAGAAGTCGTTGTCAATACTTAGCCCGTTTGATGAGCAGGTGAGGGTCTAATTTTCTATATTCAGTAGGTTTAAGTAGGTCTAGTGCTAAACAAACCAAAGTCAAAGTCAAAACATTTATTTGCTTAAATGCGGTTATACAAAATATGTTAGGTACATTATTGTAGTGCAGAGACACATTTCGCCACAAATTGGCATGCAAATGTTGGAGCAATAACTACTCTTCACAAAATGAACATAATATATTTTAGCATTATTTCATGAAATAATGCTCAAATGACGTCGTCGTTGGGTCTAGCCTGTAAGGATATTTGTATGTTGGGTAAATAAATAAATAAATAAAATTTCTACCATTTTTCGAAGTAACAATAATGATTTTGGATATAAGATCGTTATGTGCTTTGTACTATTAATGAGGGATATTAATTACCTATTGAATTAGTTTGACGTAGTTAATTTAAGTATTGGGTTTTGGTTGGTTTTGGCATAACTAAGTCAAAGTCAAAGCATTTATTTCAATTAAACCATTTACAGGCACTTTTGAATAGTCAAAGAGTCAGTTAGTTAGTCAGAAAATTGTAGTTAGTTGCTCGTTCCAAAACGTAGGGTAGGTCTCCATGAAAAGAACGAGCAAGAAACTCCACGGACACTCTTTTTTTATCAAGTTTTTATAAAATCCTGTCATTGTAAGCTCAAATGAATTCTGTGTAATGGGAGTTGATATGTTTTGTTACCCACGAGAATAGATATACATATATCTTTATCTTTATCATAATGCTTAAATATAATCTCACTAATAATTATTAAGTGACCGTTTGTGTGTTGCAATATCTGTACTCAATCACGCTCAAACGGCTGAACTGAATTCGCTGAAATTAAGCACCTATATGTAGATTTACATGTTTTAGCCCCTTTTTATTTCTCGTGTGATAATGTAGAACTCTTCTTAATTATGAAATTCAATTTCTAACTCGATGTTTAGGGCTTCATTCTAAAATCTGCATAGATGAAACGTGGCTGGGCATCTATCCTAAACGTATTTTTTTTGGACTAGGCAACTATCCCTTAAATGGAAAAAAATATCAGAGGTTCGCAAAAATTGCCAATACTTTTACTTTTTTACTTTTACAAAGAATCATGGTCATACATTCATTTGTATGAAAAAAATAAATAATTTAGAAGGTTTAAAATATTTTCCAATGTGAAGAATACATTACCAGGAGTAGATTTATATGCTTACCATATTTTTAAACCCCGCATAATTAAAATATTACGAAATGAAAATAACACTTTTTCGTTTCATCTCGATGCCCATTTTGTGTTTATAAAAAAAGAAAGTGACAAGCGACGTTAACGGATCTATCAAATTGGCAGAAAAGTAATTTGACTAGTGTATGGAAAAAAAAACATTATATATGACATTATTTCCGATACGACGATGCAATTTCAGTGTAAGAACTGCGAAACGGCGACTGTCAGTGTCACTGTTGCTGTCAGTCATCGTGTCGTTCTGAAATAATGAGCTTTTCGTTAAACTATTCACTTTTTTTTTTTGCGGGGTTTTAAAAATATTGTAAATGCCGGAAGATACTCTTTATATACCCAAGAGTATAAGAATTAGAATTTTCAACTTCTCTAAACGTCTTTTTTTTGTACAAATCCTGCCATGATTCTTTGGAGATAATAAACCAACGTACCAACCGTTTTACAAATAAGATATTTTGCTTTTTGTACTGAGAGATCTGAAGCAATTTCAAAAAGTATGACAACTATTCGGCGTTTACCCTATACTTAATAGTGTCTAAAAACGGTATTCAATATAATATTTTTAATTAAAACAATTTGTATTCCTCAACAGATTTTACGAACCATACACGTAGACACTGCATTACTTTATTTAAATTAATTTCGATATATTCCGTGACTATACATTAAATCTGCATTTGGTCATTGAATATTAACTGGTTATTACAAATAACAACAATTTTCAATTATAAGTCGTAACATTCCTTAATTAATAACTTTAATAGAATTAATTAACTTTGAGGTTATGTTTATTTCACGACGCATGTTCACATAATGTGTGTGAGGAGCCGAATTGAACTTTATGTACCTAAACTTAATAACTGACTTTAAATTCTGAGCAGGTACATAATACTAAAAATGAAGTGAATTAGGTAGACATCCTGTGGTTTTTGATGCTCTTTTAATCTTTAAATAAACCAAAACGAATTATCGTCCTCAATATGTCCGAAAATGAGTAAAGGACCAGGAGCAACAAACAAAATGATTACATGCACGTAATAATTTAACATACCTATTAATGATAGGCGTTTTAGGTTCAACTGGACCCAGTTGACTTCTCGCCGATTGGGAAATTGAAAATTCAATATTAATTTTATACATAAATTATATAAATAATGAACTAAGACACAACAGAAATAGAGTTACATTTTTTAACTCTATTTAATAATGATTGTTATTCCTTTTCCCAACTATGTTGGGATATCGGCTTCCACTTTAACCAGATGCAGCTGAATACCAGTATTTTACACGAAGCGACAGCCTGTCTGACTTCTACAAGAACCCAGTTTCTAAGTAACACGATACCCCCTGGTAAGACTGGTTGTCACTCTGACAACCATCCAATTGTGGGGGATGCCAAAAGTTGGAGGTCAAATGAAAGCTTGATAAACGTTGAAAGGCACCAAGCCGTATTTATTACTAAAGTACTTTGACGATATTCTTTGAGTATATTCCGTATGGTGTAGGACGTAAAGAATAGCACCATCCTATATCTTCCCATGGGTGTCGTAAGAGGCGACTAAGGGACTCACCAGAGAATGGGCAGCAGAGTTCTCTGTGCCTTTGTAACAATCATGCTGCGATCGCCAACCCGCCTGCCAAGCGTGGCGGTTATGGCAAAACCCAGCCTTTGGGGGAGGCCTATGTCCAGCAGTGGATGTCTTTCGGCTGAAATGATGATGACTTTGACGATAAAATAACATTGTTCGACGACTCTAGCTGAACGTTTTTCGGTTCTTGAGGCTTCTACTGACCCCCAGTTTACGAGCTGTAGGGTCCCGCCTTACTTCAGGAGGCTCAGTTCTTGAGCGTTCAGTTCTTCGGATCTCCAGGTTAGTTGTGACTACCTACGACTGTCAAAGATCTACCTACGAATGATAGCCGGGACCAAAAACTTTACGTGTGTTCCGAGGCGCGGTAGGGTCTCGGTATTGGATGGTCACCCATCCACATACCAACCTTGGCAAGCGTAGTTTAACCCTGACTGTTCGATCCATACTTCTTTCAGTTAGCCACGAGCCCCTCTATTCCTTCCAGACCTTTTCTATTTTACTTTCAATTAATTAGTCAAAATGGCCGAGTATATCGTCTACTCTTTTGCGCAAAACGTTAACCGTCATTCAACGTTTTTTTTCAAAATTCTGCGTAATACCAACTGTAAAGCCAAATGCTGAATAATAACATAGGGTGTACCAAACCACAGGTGTTTAACGTCAAAAGATAATTCCCTCACTTCCTGCCTTTGTTAGATGCGTCACCATGTTTCAAACCTATTGTTATGCCAAATTGTATGGCTGTCTGTCATGGTTCAGGGGTTCAGACGGTTGGTTACCTAACGCAATGGGCTTGAGTTCGGAAGACTGTTTGACTTTAGTCTATATACTCTCTGTCTGTCTTAATTCTTGTTTTATTTGCTTTGTTTTTGTTTAATGTCGGTTCTTACTAACATAGTCGTAAGTTTTACTAACAATCTTGTTGAGTCTTGGTTACTAGAATAAAGAAATTTCTATTCTATACTTACATTGCAAAGAGCTAAAGTTCGTTTGTTGACATCGGTGAAAGAAAACATCTATACATCTATTACAAATAAATCAAATTGAAGTGTCTGTTTGTAATGTCCAAATAACAGTTTTTTACTAAGGCTTATGTTTAACGAACCTCCAGATCTACTAAATGTTCAACAATAATAGTAAATAAAATAAAGCCAAAAATAGTAAATGGTCACCAAAATGGTGTTTCCTAAATTATTGTAGAAATGTATGAGTTTGACTGTAAAAAGCGATTTGATTCTGGCGTAGGGGGTCACAGTTCTAACCTAACCTAACCATGTCAGATCCGCCCCAGGGGGGTCAAAAAGATTTTGGTTATTTTGCACACTAAGAGTTGGTGACCATTTAGTACATTTGGTATAGGTAATTTAGTATATTTTTTTGGTAAGGGACCAAAAAACCAACAGCCAACGTTTTGATCCTAAAGTATTTTTTGGTGATCATTATATTTATACCCTTTTACTAAATGCATTTAGAGGAAAAACGGTAGGTACTAAAAACATAAAAAAAAAACAAAAAAATGTTATTTTGTCCTTCAGTTTGTTCCGATTAATCTCTGAAATGGCTAAACCAATTTTGACGGGACTTTAACTAGCAGATAGCTGATGTTATAAGAAGTACCTTACGCTACTTTTATTTTAGAAAACGATTAGAGTTCCGCGCAAAAAAAATAAAAACCCCGCTGATATCTGACAACCACGCGGAGGAAGTTGCAGGCATTAGCTAGTCATGTATAAAATTAAAGAAAATTTGAAATCGCCAATCCGCCTTGAGCGCACGTGGTGATCAATGCTCGTGCCTTCTCTGTATGAGAAGAGGCCTTTGCCCAGCAGTGGGACAGTAATTGGCTGGTATTATTATTTTATTAGAAAACAAATATATTTTTAAATATTAATACATAAGTAAATACATTTAAAAATAATCTATACCTACTCATCATCTGCCTTTTCCCAACTATATTGGGGTCGGCTTCCAGTCTAACCGGATGCAGCTGAATACCAGTGTTTTACACGGAGCGACTTGGTAAGACTGGTTGTAAGACTTTCTGGCTTCTGACTACACATAACGACTGCTAAACATCTACAAATGACTGCCGGGACCAACGGCTTTACGTGCTTTCCGAGGCACGGAGGGAACTCGGTATGAAAGGGATGGTCACCCATCCACAGACCGACCGCGGCTAGCGTAGCTTAACCTTTGACCGATCGATCTGTACGGCTTTAACTTAGCCACGAGCTCCTCTATGCATTTTAATTAATATGTATTTGAAATAAAACGTATTCTTTTGTAGCAAGGTTATGCATTATGTACATTTATATTTTTGCTAAGGTATCAATAGAATCGAAGACTTACTTAACCATGACATACTCGTAAAAACAGCCATTTGTAATGCTAATACAGATGATAACGTTTTGTTTCATAAATTGAAATACACTTACATTCATGTGTTTTGCATTTAAAATAGTCATTTGTGTATGTATCAGTAAAGGCAGGTAGGCAGGCAAAGTAAAGTAAGGTAGAGGACAGACTTTTCAATCGACTTCAAAAAAAGAAGGGGGTTTTCAATTCGACACGTAAGTATATATTTTTCAGGGTAGTTTGAATTCTATGATTCTTTTTTTAATTGACCTCCTCAAAGTTAGACGACACGGTTGGCGCAGTGGCTGAGCGATCGACTGCTGCGCAGCGTGTTGCGGGTTCGATTCCCGCCCAGGGTAAACATTTGTGTGATGAGCACTTGTGTTTGCCTTATGTCTGGGTGTTGTTTATCTATTATATGTATGTATTTACAAAAAAAAAAATGTATTTGTGTATGTATATCAGCTGTCTGACACCCATAGTACAGGGTCTCCCTAGTTTGGGGTCAGATGGCCGTGTGTGAAAATGTCCCTACATATTATTACATATTACATATTAAGTTAGTCCCATTAAATTTCAAGAAAATATTCCAAAATTAAGGGATGACAATTTTTTTTTGGTCTCACCGTTTTGTAATTAATTTGTATGATAAGAAGTACATATACATTAAAAAGTGAAAAAATAAACTGTAGTCGAGACAGCGACGCACAAAGTCTGTGAGGTGTCTACAACAATCTATGGTGAAGTTTTTTTTTTTAAGAATATTGTATGGTTAGTTATCTACCAGATTTTGCCTGCGACTTCGCCCGCGTAGTTTTTCGTTAATACAGTAGAGCTTAAAACACTTATAGTTCTCTACTAGCGAAAGAATTATAAGGCAGTTCTGTGCGTGTTAAAAAAAAAAGCAGTCTTCCGCTTAAAGATACTTATTTTCATTAATTATTTTTTATCCTTTTTGGGAATCTAAAATTGCCTCGCTAAATGTCTGTCATCAATGACACACACAGAGTGCTAAGAGCATGTCGCTTGGTATAGAATAGAATAGAATATTCTACAAATAGTTTAAAAAGTTGTTCATAATTTTGTCATAGTGCTGTGCATGTCTCTGTTTTATACAGGGTGTTTGAAAGATCGGTGCAAAGCCGTAAAGCGGAGCTAGTATAGACTATTTATTACCATTTGACCGAAGTTGTCTTAGACGAAGTGTGACTATTTTTTTTTAGCTAAATTTTAATGCAAATAATGACTAGTTTGATAAATACATAATTTGTTTTTATTTTAGTTTATTAAAGTATTGTGTAAACAATTTATTTAAAAATGATGGCATCTGTGTCATGAGACAATAAAAATTATGTATGGTCGTCGCAGACTAGTTCGCACGATAAGTCTTACGTCTGCGTAAGCCTTAAAAGTTTCCCTTGTTCATTCAAAGAACGTGTAGATAAGGGCTCAAAATACTACGTTTCCCTTCATTGTGTTTTTTTGCTTCATAACTGGTTTATATTTGTAATAAATGAATTGAAAACTCTAAAACTAAACATACAGAAACAATTAGAAATTTATTTGGATTCACTTTTTGACAATATCGTTAAATTTTCAACTTGTAAAAGTTTCTGTAAGTCAGAAGGATAATTCTTCTAACTGGTGAAAATCCCAAATTATTGAAAAGAATAATCTACATTATCATTCTCTGGAAGAGAGTACAGGAAGACAATTCATCATCTGCCTAGCCTTCTTCCAACTATTTTGGAGTCTGCTTCCAGTCTAACCGGATAACGCGATACTCCTTGGTACGATTGGTAGTCAAACTTTCTGGCTTCTGACTACCCATTACGACTGCCAAAGATCTACAAATGACAGCCGGTACCTACCAATGGCTTTACGTGCTTTCTAGGGCACTGAGGAAACTTGGTATGAAATTGATGGTCACCCATCCACGGGCCGACCGCGGCAAGCGCAGTTTAACCGTAACCGATCAATACGTACGGCTTTTACTTAGCCACGAGCCTCTAGAAGGCAATTAAAAAGCAAATTAGTAATAATTATTATTATCTCACTGGCAAAGACTTCTTCTCATACAGAGAAGGTATGAGCATTGATCACGAGGCCGATTTAAAGTCCAGGTTCCTCACAATGTTCCACTATTTTCAGAGAATATCTTAGGGTAACATAGCAACACAAAAACAAAACACGGTCACGTGTATACGTGCAAATGAACTCATTGACCATCAAACAATACCGCATCAGATGCTAATACCAGTAATAAGTGTCAATTGAGGACAATACGCCATTTAAGCGACCATAAGCCGCACAGATGTCCAGGTAGACACACAGACAGGTGAGCGTTGCATCTGAATATGACACCGATGTGCAGCTGTTCCTCAGAATTCAGAATACTTCGGAATTATACTGATTAAATGCAAATCAACAATTAAGTGTTGTGTATGAAGATATGGTACGAACAGCTGTTTTGTTTTGTGGTTTTCTTTTTCATTCTGGACAGGCTGTTGTTTTGTGTAAAAGTCAGTACTGTAAGGCTTCAGACCGTGCTGAGCCTTAAGATAACGGATCGTAATATGTTCTGGTGAGTGTTAGGGTCTACTGGGAGTCGGAGGTTCTTATAAATCAAAAAGGAGAAACCGACTGAGAATAATTGTATTCTAAAGAGCACGTCTGCACTCCTTGAGCGCCAGGCCAGATATCGCCTTGATAAAAAAATAAGCATATCAATTCTAAATTCAATATACTTTCTAGAACAAATTCAAAATGTTTAGACGAAACATTTAGTCAAATGCTTTCGACCAGCTTGCTATGCATGCAACCTTTACAGTACCATGCATCTGGATATAATTGACTCGGTCACCGTGTATTGTGATTTGTGACTGATTTTGACTGGTCTTTGAACGAACCTCTTGCATCACCAGGAACGCCGTCACTGGGCCATCACGACGTGCATAGCTTATCCAAAGCTTTTAGCACTACTTACTTATTTTACACTAGCACTTCGTCCGCGTAGATTTCGTACTTTTCCTACAAACTCAACACCCCCTTTTCGAATAGTTAAAAAAAGTACCTCTTAAATGATTTATTTCTTAGGTTGGCATTCCTGCCGAGTTTCAATTTGATTTATTTGAGAGATGTTTTATACAACTCCCACTTTTCATCCCCTTAAGGGTCGAATTTCCAAATATCGTTTCTTAGTGCTAGCCTACATGATAAAAGGAAGCCGTGTGCAAAATGTCACGTCTCTAGTTCTAGTAGTTCCGGCTGTGCGCTGATACGTCAGTCAGTCAGTCTCAGTCAGGTTCTGTTTTTGTATATATAGATGTAATTTAAACAAAGGATTTGCCTCCTATCATGTCATTTATCTACTAATTTACTTCAAAATACATTAAGTTCAAATCATTATTCAATGATCACAAACTCAAGTAACATTGGATATCCTCCTAAAGCCACCCCAGTACATCATGCTCCTACAAAAAAGTTGTAACAAAAACTGTTCACAAAAAAGTGTCACATAATGCGGGCGATACCCACATATCGCGGTGAGACGTGGCCACATTACGTGCTGATCCCGATAACATAACGTCGTGTAGGCGCAAGAGTAGATATCAAATGGAGACTTAACTTTAATCGTGCTGAGATATTTAACCAAAAATGGTTTGTCCATGTGTGCGTACTGAGACACTCATACACATCCTCGAACTATCAAATCAAAGTGGTGGATTTTAAATGCGAAAGTAACTCTGTCTGTTACGATTTCACGACGAAACTGCTGAACCGATTTTGATGACCCGGAGAAGAACAAAGGCTTTTTAATCCGCGACTTCGTCTGCATTCGCGATTACCGACGTACACGGGGATGAAGTAACGGGTAAAAGCTAATATTTTTATAAATTAAACAAATCTTAACTTACGCAACAAACCTTAAGCTACTCTGACAGTTAAAACTAAAAAGTTACAATTTGCGTTACGGTCTATCTTTTTGCAAATATATATTACGAAAATTTCAAATAGAGGCGTATTATTTCGTAGCATGCGAATATTACGACAAAGATGTCAATTTCATCATTGACACGTATACATAACCGCGTGCCCATGAAATTGTCTAAAGTTGGTTCTCTGTCGGATATCATACTCCCGTCTCATACAGGTAGGCAGGTGGCACAAACAGCAGATGTTTAAATGTCGCGTGAAAGCCATTCGATGCTTCACATAATAATGTTTGTTGATAAAAGTGAGCTGTAATTTGAACTTAATGCCTGATTCAGTTTTGTTTTCTTTAAAAAGGTTTCAGTTTTAGTGCAGTTTACTTTGTTACGGAACTAATCAATACTAATATTATAAAGAGGTAAAATTTGTTTGTAAGTTTGTATGTAGGGGGTATTATCCGAAACTCTTAAAATCCTTTGACCAATAGAAAGCTACGTTATCCCTGAAAGCTATAGGCCATATTACATTATCAAAATATACTATAAAAATATTAGGGACCCATGAGAACGGACGAAGTCGCGGGCAAAGTGCTAATTACCTAAATATATTTTAAGAAAAAGACATAGTTTATGTGGAGTTTCTTGCTTGTTCTTCTCCTTAAATAAGACATTTAAGAATCTAAAAATGCATATTTTTGGTTAAAGTACCTATAATAAATGTTGTTAAATATGTAGAGAAGATATAAACTAGGCAGTGACTGCATTTTAGGGACCAGAACTAACTAGCTAAAAAATTACTTGACTCTTTGAAGCTTTTTTATGAAAATAAAACTAGCTGACCCGATAGACATTGTCCTGTCAATTTATATTTCAATTTTCTCACCGTATAAACCTACTGGACTTACATAAATATTCCAAGACCACAATTAGCCAAATCGGTCCAGCCGTTCTCGAGTTTTAGCGAGACTAACGAACAACGATTTATTTTTATTATATAGATAGATAATTATAATGAATTAAATGTTAAGCGTTAGATTAGTTTCTCATAATAAAATAACATTACAATCTACTGAACATTATAGCCTTACAACCTTGCCAACTGAACTAAAGTGATATTTTAAGAATAACGACTATAGAAACCGGGCAAATGTTTATAGTACAAAGTTGAATAATAGAATGCCATTTTCCGCCAATTCACACGATTGATATAACAAAAAACATACCTAGTCTTTTTCCATACAAACCTGGGAATCATATAATTCCCAGGTCGTGTGATTTAAATATCATCAAAATACGTATGATCATTTATTATAAGCGAAGCCTACGTCATGCTAGTCTGATCTTCTTTGAGTTTATTTCTTCTGAGTAATTGGACAGAAAACACCGACATCATCTAGTTTAAAAAAATTACGCGTCTTTTGATTACCTATTTATAGAATGATTATCATCTAATACATAGTAGTTAAAAAAAAACATCGCCTTGTAAAAGAAATGTAATTTGTATTTTTTTTTTAACTTTGCCCTACACTTATAAACTTACACGTATCGTGGTTGTGTTTACATACATACTCATCATGAACAACCAGATACGGAAGATCTACCTATAGTACCATTTGTCCCAAGCGGATATCGAACCCGCGAAACGAAACGCGGTCAATCGCTCAACTCAGCTCAGGATTTGACAACACAGTTGTTGTCAAACTTGACCTTTGCAATTAATAATAATAATACTTTTATTCTCTTTATGAACCCAATCATTATGTAGCCTTACTGGTCTAGCCAGTTTGGTTTCTATTCTAGATTTAGAAACCTACTAGATAATTTTATTTACTTGAAAATAAAACATCTATTATTTACAGTTTCCATTTTTCCAACAGGAGGAATGGGCAAAGATCTCGGAGATAATGGCGTCGTTTGGCAGCAAGCTGGTCCGGGAGTCAGTGTTCGTCTCGGAACTTGAACAGGAGTTCACCTCGAGGCTTGGGTTGAGCTGCTCCGAGTCCAGCCTGAGTCCATCTGTTGCCTCGAACCTTGGACTGTGGCTGTCAGGCATGGGACTCCATGATTACGAAACATTATTCTTGGAGAGCGGCTACGACGATATCGATTTTGTCGTGAGTATTAGTTTTGGAAATATTTTTGAATTACGTATCAATTTAAATGTTCCCACATATTATGATTATATATTTTATTTCGGGAAACCTGTAACACAAAAATAATAGAATTAAAAAGAGTAATAATACAGACGTAACTTGCTATAATGACTTAAATCAATGATAACATATTTGATATAACCTTCATAACTTATTGAAAACACTAAAAAAGTACTTAGTTGTTTAGATGAAATTAAATTAAAAGTGAGACTGTAAAGCACAAAGACCTTTTCTTCTACAATTAACTAACAATATACGTCTTGTTCCAGAATGGTATCCTAGACGAAAACGACCTTCGAGAGATGGGCATAGAAGAGAACGATAGACAAAAAATACTAGAATCAGCTAAACAATTACCTCTTAAAATAACTGAAATAAGCAATAATCATAACAATAACAATATAAGTAAAAGCCAAAACGAATCTGTAGAAGAATGGCTAAGACATATAAACTTAGAGCAATATAGTGATACTTTTAGGAAACATTTGTATGTAGATATGGACAGAGTGAAGAGAATTTGGGAAGTAGAACTGACTGCTGTGTTAGAAATACAGAAAGCTGGGCATAGGAAAAGGATCTTGGCTTCGGTATCTGGACAGCACAATGGACCTGCTAATCACATGGAAGATATAAATGCTGATCTCAATACTTTGGTAAGTGATATTTTTTTACCAAATTGGATTTGGTTTGTAACCACCATTCGAGACATATTCGAGACATTTAAAATGATGACCAGGTGACCATGTGTGACCATGGCAAAATTGTTATCGAGAGTGCTTGTAATATAATTTTATCATCAGGAATACCCTTTGCTATAAACCCACTAAATTGACAGATACAATGAACAATAGGGCAACATTATCATAATCACTACTTAGCGGATGATTCCATGTTTTATTTCATGCTAATAAAGAAATTAGTCATTAATTTCTGAGAAATCATTTTCGATTCGAGTTGAAATAATCTTTTTTATACATACGAGGTGCATTATTTTAATAATGTCTGTACTATTACTAACTTCGTCAGCAACAATAACATTGTATTATATAAAGTTACTAGCGGGGCCGGCGGACGTTGTCCTGCCCTGAAAATAAAAAAGTCCTAGAACCTGACTACAGCGCCACCTTCCGGGTACAATTGTAAATCTAAACCATTCTCGAATCCACTGGAACACACACAAAAAGATTCATCAGAATTGTCCAGCCCTATAGGAGGAGTTTACTTTCATACACACGCACAGAAGATTTTTATATATAAGATAGTTTTCCTATAAAAAACTGATTTCGTTTAATAATAAAATCACGTCGTGACCGATGACAATTACCTTGCGGAAACCCGTCGTCGCGACGATGGGACGACGTCGTATTGACGCCGCGATAGCGCACACTCTGTGCATACAGATCATATCAAACAGTCTCACCTATTTGACCAAAACAGTATTAATTAACACAATTTACTAATCATTAAGGCCATCAAATCCGTTCTAATAATCTCTCTTCGAATTAGTCGAATCAAATTGCAACCAGAGGTAGTAGACATACAAAACTATATCAAATATTATGGTAATGCATACTTAATAAATGTTCATGGGACTCACGAATGTCGGTGTCAACACTATGCATACTAATGCATGGTTCCCCATACCTACACCATGGTTGATCAATCACAAGAGAAAGCGATTACCACACTGGCTACAGTTGTGCTTTAAAACGTTGTAAAAATATCACGTAACAGATTTTGGAGACGGGCAGTTGACGAACTCTAAATGTATTGGCTGATTGACTCTTAACACGAAATGAGGGCAACGATTTCGGCGTGATATATTTTAATTATGTAGTGAGAAAGTGAGCTGATTTTAATGAATGGGATATAATGAAAGTAAAAGTGCCGGGTGTTTGAATTAAATCTTGATTGTTTTATGACTCTGTAAGCTGGCTTGCGGAACGATGAGTTACAGTATACAATTTGGTTCTTCAGATAGATTCTCATAATACAAAATTATATATATTTTGAAATTGATATCAAATACCGTATATATGCCAATCAACAGAATCCAACTACGAAAGGAAACATGGACCGATACCAATTCACACAATCACAGTTAAGATACATTCTCACTACATCATAAGGTCCTTAAGAAACAGACCCCAGCTTACATCAATAAATCAAATACTATCGTCCCAGGATGGTTCAATCTGAGCAATAAAGTGAGCAATTCGCTCAATCAAAAAGCTTGTAAAAAGGATATCCTTGCAGCAATGTCACAATTGTCAGCAACAGAGGGCGTTGCTATGATATCGGATTGAATGTAATCGGTGAAGCGATTGATGGCAATCGAAAGGGTGCGCATGTTCATACTGCATCCACTGATGTATCTCTAATTGGACTATAATATGTTATTGATGTAGAAAGGGATTTTCTACTTAAACTATTCTTAGATCTTCAAAATATCGTTATCGATATTTTCAATGCTAGAATGTAATAAGCTTTTTTTTACGATAAAAATAAAGCATGCGGCATTTCAGTCATATTTCTGACATGACTGAAATGCCGTTATTTCAACAATAACTGTCGTTATATGGGTGCGTTTTGTCTAATCCTATAATTAATAGAGTATACGTTTGATTCCTATTTCTGTAAGTTCGTTCTTTTGACAGGGATCATATTACAAGCCGTGATCTAGGAGGTCAGTACAAGTATTAATACTATATATAGATACTGTAAGACTTCAAGACCGTGCTGAACCTTACAGTACCGGATCGTAATGCGTTCTGGTGTGTTAAGGTGTACTGGGATTCGGAGGATCTTCTAAATCAAAGAGGGGAAACCGAAAGAAATTAAAATATTCTAAATAGCACGACTGCACTCAGCGAGGGCCAGGCTAAAACATCGCCTTGATAAAAATAAGCATAACGCTTCTAAATTCAAAATTCAAACTCAAACTCAAAATCATTTATTTCAATTAAACCATTTACAGGTACTTTTGAATTGTCAGAGTCAGTCAGTCAGAAAGTTGAAGCTAGTTGCTCGTTCCAAACAGTAGGTTTCTATGGAGAAGAACGAGCAAGAAACTCCATGAACACTCTTTTAAAATCAGTTAAATTTTACAAATTTAGGTTACATCATTCATGTTGAATCTAAGGGTACAATGTGAGAACAATGTAACACGTCTTGCATGTTAAAAGAGGTCTAGAGAAAAATATAGTTATAATAACAATTCAAACCAAAATTTAAAATAACCGAGGCAGCTAAGAGATGACCAGTCCCAACCGACGGCGTCCGTTCACGAACATGACGCATGGATCGGCACCATTTAGCTCAACCATTTTGAAGGGAACCGAATGATCCAACACATGCGCCACCGGCAGCGAGACATTCAAGTGAGCATGACTCTCCCAACCGCCAGGGCATATTCAAGTCAATGAGAGGTATACCTCGTAAATGGTAGCTTTAAAGAACATAGTGCTCACATGTATGTGCTACGAAAAATTATATAATACTAACACATTGAGTTTATACAATGCAAAGATAATATAGATCTACATCTTCAGCAGCTCCAAAAATTGTTACAAATGCTAATCAATTAATCTATGAACCCTTATGGCTGTGGAGCTAGACCAGCATCCAGCCAAGCATTTTTATCAGTGATGTAATCACTCAACTTATAATATGCTCGGTTGCATAGCGTGCGTTTAATACAAGACTTAAATTTTGTCTCATTTAGTTGAACAATGTGGGGAGGTATTTTATTGTAACACTTTAAACAGTACCCCATGAAAGACGAATCTACTTTAGCCAGTCTGAAACCTGGTTGAACTAGTTGGTCCCTATTTCTAGTATTATAATTATGTCTGTCACCTCTTTTATCAAAAAGATGCAGATTTTTTCTAGCGTACATGATGTTTTCATAGATGTATTGACAAGGCACCGTCATTATGTTAATTTCCTTAAACAGTTCCCTTAGAGAATCGCGCATACGCAGATTGTAAATGGCTCTGATGGCTCTTTTCTGCAGAATAAAAATAGAATCGATGTCTGCAGCTCTTCCCCACAATAAAATACCGTAAGACATAATACTATGAAAGTAACTAAAATAGACCAGTCTCGCGGTATCCACATCAGTAAATTGCCGGATCTTTCTGACAGCATATGCTGCCGAACTTAGCTTATTTTCTAGATCAAATACAGAGTTTTTAGACGATACATTTAGGCAAATGCTTTCTACCAGCTTGTATATGCATGCAACGTCAACACCTCAATGGTAATAAAAGAGATGAATGTAATTTATTTTTTATTATTGACCCAAAAGTAAAGTCAGAATCCCTTACAAAATAAAAAGCCATCAAGTAAGCAAAGTTTAAACCAGGATTTATACCATAATTAAACCCCAAATTGTTATCGGGTGAGCCTTAATATTTACACCGTAGGCGCATGGCAGGTGCATACTTATTGTGCGGCGATTGCCAATTTATTTTGCGAGGATATCCTTTCGCCTTAACTGGTTTACGGAACCCACCTGCTGTATTCGGCGTTATTACTTTCCGATCATGTGTTTTGGACTTATTGGGTTTTTTATTGGATCGTAATAAGCCATCTGAATGGGTTTTTTTTTGACTGTTTTAATACTGAACCTTTATCACTTAACAGAAATTTAAGTGACACTCCAAGGATTTACTGCTTTTGCTGACTTAACAAACGGTTGCGCTTATTTTAAACGTTCAAAACATTAACACGCATTATGGAAATTGTAAAATATACTTGTTTGAAAAAATACGTGCGTTTCATCCTGAAGCGGTTTTTCAAAATATTGAGTATCAAATATTTTCTTGACTGTAAACTCAGGCTGCGTCCGCAGTTACAGAGTTTAAAATTCATTAGCAAGTGACACAATAAAAGGTTGTCAAGCATTGTCCTAGACTGCATTCAAAAGTATCAATAAAATCCAAATTCATTTCAACATTCCTCTCGATCTCTTACGACACCTGCGAGGGTGTTACCTAGCTACCCCCCTGAAGCACGTGCGTAATTATAATTAGCAGCCAGATGAGCAATTTAACAGGGATTAACAGGTTTAATCTCGTCACATGTCAGCAAGGCGTGATGATGTGGTGTGATGAGTTTTAAATAATGTAATGACGTCAAGGGTTCTTTCGAACATGTAGATAGGTATGTTGGTCTTAATTAAGAATGATTTTATTTATGTAGTGCGACAAAATTTGATTTGTGTTATCTGTATTATGTCACCGGACGTATATCATCTGTGAAATAAAAGTTTTAATGAGGTAAATGCCTTCTTATCATTCTCAAGATCTCCACTCTCTTGGAGTTATGTAGACGCGTTCGGCCACTACTCGGCGTTTTTATAGGTAGACCATAGCTGTAATAAATTATTTAGCCGACTTTGAGCAAAAATATTTCTGGGAACAATTTATTTTTGGTAGGTATTCAAAATCATGTAATGTTAACAATGCAGTAAACATTGAATGAACTTACTTACGGGTACATGTAACAGTATAGGAATCGTGAGGATGTTTCAAGTTTAGTAATAACATTTAAAATTTGATTTTGTAAAATGACGTAACAAAAAACTGAATTTTGAACTTCAATATGTCTGTAGCCAACTTTTAATTAGATTTGAGAGTGAGAGATGTAAGGGTTTGATGGCATGTATAAAAAGTTAACCAAGTAGTAAGTAGGCACCCTCTATTCGGTGCACAACTACCGTCGACGCGACGTTTAAAACGCAGACACAGCTTCCTAAAATCGGTAGTTCCCCTGTCAGGAGACCCGGCCTACTCAGTACCTATTTATCACCAAGCGAGCATCTACCCGCAGGGTCTAACCTTCCGTGGTCCATCTGGAAGCCCCTGAACCGTTTAAGGACCCAAGTAGGAAGGTGTAACGCCAATCTCGCAAAATGGAGCTACCTCGACAGAGCAGCAGCAGGGTGCGCATGTGGCACCGAGTTGCAAACCATGCCCCACCTGCTGTCATGTCCTCTGGCCCCAAAACGTGCGATCGATGAATTATGCGCTACCACCGACAACGTAGTAGAAGTAGCTAAGTTCTGGGCCAAACAAATATAAAAGACTGTCCTGCCAGCGATACGAAGAAGAGTAGTTAACGGTCATATATATACCCCGTTCAAGTACCGAATTTATTATTATCATACGAGTCTATAAATACAGTCAATAATAACAACACTATCTAAACTAAATGCGATATAATCTAGGCGCATAGACTAGTGCTAAACTATTTTACATAAGTATTTGGCACATGGGTACTAAGTCGCATAATATTAACTTCTCATCTGGTTTAGGATTCGTACAGGTTTTGCGCTCTTTATAACTATGTATGTTTAATGTTAAATAGATAGGGTCATATAGAGCGGTTTGTTGTTTATTTGGTAAACTAGCACTTTGCCCGCGACTTCGCACGCGTGAATTTTTTAAGGAACCCAAATTTTTTTTTAATGCAATATGGCCTATGTTACTCAAGGATGTAGCTTTCTAAAGGTTAAGGATTTTTAACATCAGTCGAGTAGTTTTGTGTTAAATTTTAACAAACAAACAAACAAGTCTTTCCTCTTTACAATAATAGTTTAGACCCAGTACCGGCCCATCAAAATAAAATACCGGGATAAAACTTTCGTCATTTTTGTAAAAAATAAGCAGCGGCTTCGTACTTCGCACTAAAATGTAGTGACTAAATAGGCGATACCAAAATATGTAGTATTAATAAAACATTTTAAATATGGGTTTAAAAATATTAAGTGGGTCACGAAGGGGCAATGTGAAAATTACCGGGTCATGGCAGAGCAATGTTTGGGAAGCACTGGTTTAGACAAAGGTCAATATGATTTATCTACAAGAAACCTTTTACATAAACTTTTTCTCTAGGGTGTTTTTGAGATGGAATTTAAGAAAAAATAGTAAAATGTTTTTTTAAAATTAAGCCCATAAAAGATAATTTTTCTCTAGAACTATATAGTTCTAGAGAAAACCTGAAACCTGAACCCATATGGGTTCAGGTTATCACCCTGAAGTACCTACAATTTTCATAAATATTCACCCTGTTTAATTTAGTTTGTTGAGGAGCTAAGTAAAAGCCATACGTATCATAATAGTTAAGCTACGCTTACCGCGGCCCGTCCGTGGATGGGTGACCATCTATTTCATACCGAGACCCCTCCATGTCACAGAAAGCACGTAAAGCCGTTGGTCCCGGCTGTGATTCGAAGATCTTTGACAGTCGCTATGGGTAGTCAGAAGCCAGATAATCTGACAACCAGTCTTAGTAAGGGGAATCGTGTTTCCCAGCAGCTGGGATGTGGAGGTCAGATAGGCAGTTGCTCCATGTAAATCACTGGTATTTAGCTGTATCCAGTTAGACTGGAAGCCGACCCCAACATAGTTGGGAAAAGGCTTGGCAGATGATGATGCTAAAATTACGTTTGTTTAGTTTTGGCTTGTATAGGAGAGGTAATCTCCAAAACTTATGAACCGCAGTGCTATTCTGTTACATTCTCCCTCGGTGAACACCAAGGTGAACTGAGCTGTCATCCGTCCCGATGCTAAGGATTGATAAAGCAGACGAACGGATGATAGCTAAGCACTGCAGATCACACAAATTCTTTCACTGATGGAAACCAAACTGTATTGCCAGGCAAAAATATTCATGTTTCTACTAAACTTACAATATTTTATTTTATTCCATTTTCTTATCTTGAGCACGTAGGTATCCCTGGTACCTACGTACTATAGATAAAAAAAAAATATTAGTGTAGTAGAAAGTTGAATATTTTTGCCTGTAAACCAATTAGCTTGTTCGACTGTACCTATATTTGAAATCCACGTGAACGAAAACACAGCTAAAAGCTAGTCTGTGGTAACGTTGACATATCATTTTCGTGTCTAGACTAATCGTCACAGTCATGACACCCATTGAAAATATTACCACGAAAGCTTGTTAAAATAATTCTACATCCACTCATCTGACCATGCACATCCACAACATCCCATTCATTCACAAGCGACGCTAATTCAGCCTACCTTTACAAATTGCTGCCTTTTTTTTTTAATTTCACACGTCGGCAACCCTGTATAGGTAATTAGTGCTCAATTCCTCAATTCCTCGTCTATTCACTGAGAGTGCCCCACTCGCGAAGGGAAATGTGAATGCAAAACGCGTGCCCTAACTATGGTGGTGTTTGGAAAATATATTTTTACTAGCTTTTGCTCCCGACGCGACTTTTGTTCGCGTAAATGTCGGTTAACGCGGATGAAAAAGTACCTAGTCAATATCCGTTCTTAGGGTTCAAGCTAAGCCTGGATGAAATTTCTTCAAAATCGATTCAGTAGTTTAGTCGTGAAAGCGTAACATACAAAGTCAGTTTTTTTTATGAACGGTCAGAATATGCTCGAGCAGCTTTCATTGATTAATTGATAATGAACCAAAATGAGACAGGAATAGAGTTGAAAATTGCATAATTGTGTACAAGAATATAAATAAGTACCGCGAATTGTATCATACACACAATTTAAAATTCTATTAGTAATGTTTTTAAAGGTTTTTAGATCATTATCAAATATTTAATAAATAAAAGCTCATATTGCTGTTCAGTTTGCACTAAAACTAATGCTTTTTTGCAGTTCCATTCAATGATCGATCAGGGTTTGTCAACATTTCTGATGTGTTTGATGGCAACTTATTTCCAAGCGAAAAACTTTCGAAGGATTTTATATTTTTTCAATCTCTTAATATCCAATTTTATTAAGTACATAATTACTCAGGTTATTGGTCACTTATTATTATTATCTAGATTCATGTTGTTCCATCGGAATATAGTTAGCATAACCTCAATTACACAGAATTTATTTGCGCCACTCGAATAACCTCTAAATACGACTCACCCACTTATTTTCTTACCGGTCAATTAACTTGGAAAACCTTTTCAATGACAAAATAAAAACAGTAGCCAGTTAAAAAGAAACATAATAGTGGCCATATCTTATCTCGTTTTTTTTATCAATAAATATGATTCGACACGACCCGTTTGGTCTTATAATGATTGATAAAAATAATCTGACAGGATTATTAGAAAAATTACAATACCTACTTTGTGAGTCATATTGTGCTTAGAATCATGTGATTTAAATGTTACATAGAGCATATTCTACTTCTATGAAGTTGCCATTAAGATTGCCAATCCTCTTTAAGTCTTAATAATTATTTCTATTAAGGATAATTATATTCTAAAATGTCATACATAAAAATATTTCCTGCTAGCTTTTTCGCGGCTTATTTATAACATGTTCTACTTCTATGAAGTTGCCATTAAGATTGCCAATCCTCTTTAAGTCTTAATAATTATTTCTATTAAGGATAATTCAATTCTAAAATGTCATACATAAAAATATTTCCTGCTAGCTTTTTCGCGGCTTATTTATAGCATGTTCTACTTCTATGAAGTTGCCATTAAGATTGCCAATCCTTTTTAAGTCTTAATAATTGTTTCTTTTAAAGAAAATTAAATTCTAAAATGCCATACATAAAAATATTACCTGCTGGCTTTTTCGCGGCTTCAATTTAGAATTTTTCATTTTGACAATCAATTCAAATTGTACTTTGCTTTGAAATACACGTGGCGCCGTCTATGAGTGGTTTAGGCGTGATAAGATAACAAACAAACTTACTTTCGCATTTACATTATTAAGTTACGATTATGATTAGGACTGGTTTCTACCCGCAACACCTCATGCGTGAAAGTCAAGTACAAAATAAAACTTAGAAGAAAGTGTAGCTTTCTATCAAGTAAATATTTTTTCTAATAAATTTTACCTTTTTCATAATTACTACATTTATAAATTTAATTCTCCCGCCAAGCAGAATTTGTGTTCCTTCGGGCAAATCTTATAAACTGGTGACCTACCATAAGCTCTTAACGCGATCCAAACACGAACCAATTTAGGTCCTAAAATGGATTGCGTTAAGAGCTATTTTAGGACCTTCTGTATTTTGTTTCTGTCAAATTGGGTCCTAAAATGGATCGCGTTAAGAGCTCATGTTAGGTCTCCTGATTCTGACAATTCTTTTGTTAATAATAAGCCACCGTATCTTGTGAGTGCTATATTATAGGTAGGCTTATTTTATAAACAAAATAACAAGAGATCTGTAGGAACATTCACGCTGACGAAGTAGGCAAAAACTAGTATTAGCACAGATGATATAATACTAACGTGTATTATTAAAGATATAGATCACTGCAGTAACCACAGGTCTATATTATGCCTTTCTATTCAAGTTTATTCTAACAGAACAGCCCTTTCATTCCCATCCGTAGTTTTCTCACCAATGACACCATGAAATCAGATGATTCAATTATTTACTTGTGTACCTTTCATTGCCTTCATTAAAATTTTACGCCTACTGGCGATGTTTTTAATTTTCCCCGTCGCGTTTTGTTTTGCACCTCTGAAGTGTGAATCTGTGTATGAGTGTCACTTTACGTTTTGTTGCGTATTGTGCTTTGTAGCCATTTTTTTTTATTTAATTAGTGTTGTTGAGGGGCAATGTTTGCATCTGTTTTTAACGCAGATATTTTTTTTTTGTGTGAAAAATAAAAACAGAAATTATTGAAATGCGATTTTTTTATGTTTTATGTGAATCTAACTGCAAGTATAAACGCGACATTCTGTGAGAATGGACGAATGTTGGTTACAAAGCCGTAAAAAACGATCAATTATCGTTAAGCTATGCTCGCCGCGGCCGTTTCGTGGATGGGTGATCATCCATTTCATACCGATACCCCTCCGTGCCTCGGAAAGCACGTAAAGCCGTTGGTCCCGGCTGTCATTCGTAGATATTTGTCTCTTGCACGCTTAAATGGCTCGACGAAGCGACGATTTGGGTTAATTCGTCATTTACGATTAACCGACAATATTTGTCTCAGCCATTATTATTACTCTCTAGACTTTACGATAATTAAAAACAACTTATTGTTTCTAGAAGAGCAACATACAGCAGCTAAAAGAAGAAATCAAAGAAAAGTTACCACCTTCAGAAAACTTGAAACCTGTTCCGCCTCCCGTTGTACCTACTCTAGCACCCCCTGGTGGAGAGACCTTGAAGCGCAGCAAAAAGAACAGGCCTGCTCCTCAACCCCCCAGACCCTCAGACCTGGAGATTAGGGCGCCTTCGGAACTGCTGGTTGGAGTACCAGGGGCGCTGAAGACTCAATGGAAGCATCAACCATTCGTGCTGGTTACTGGTGCTGTCACTTACGTAGCTAATGTAAGTCTTATAATCGTATACCCACTTCTGTGTTTATTTGTAAATATTGGAACTGAATATACAGTATCTACATTCTTGCAAAAACCAGACCGATCCAATCCGTCTTCTTCATTCACATACTGTATATTTATTCAAATTTTTTCATCCAGTACTTAGGATCAACGGTGGTGAAAGAACTCCGAGGAACCGAGTCGACGAAGAAATCGATACAGAAGCTAAAGAAGTCTACCAAAGAACCAAGGGACTCTCCTGACATTATTCTCTCCATCAGCTACAGAGGTGTCAAGTTCCTAAACACTATTACCAGGGTGAGTCAAATCAGCTGCTACCGTTTTAGTAATTTTTGTTGGTCCTTTACATATTTTTATTACAGCATCTAGATTTCAACATTTTATTTTGTTAGCCAAAGAACTTTTATATTAATACATTTTATTTAAGCAAGAATAACTTCTGGAAATAAACAACTTGACCTCTCCATTTAGTCCGACATTTTCTTTTGACATTCACTGGAACGAATAAGTTAAAATCAAAAACCATACCCTGTATCTTTTTTGTTAACTACGTTGTTCCCAAGTTTGTAGTTTCAATTCTTGACGGGGCAAACTTTTAAGACTGTTGAAGGTCTTTTGAAGATCATCCGAGTGTAAGACGGCAAACATCCCGGGGTTGGTAACAAAGGATCCACGGAGACCCTGACTCTTGTCTGATTTTTAATTACGGTTCATTCCTCACACTTGATCGGACCGATGACCAATCCCTTCTTTGTGTTTCTTAAAAAAAGGATTGTTTTTTCTCTCTTCCCCTTTTCGTACAATGAATTTTTATGTTAGAACTCTTCACGGTTAGTTAAGTGGGATAATTAGTGTTTTTTCAATGTTATGCTTGCGAAGCACGGCTAAATTTAATTTGGACTGTTTTTTTTACGTAAAATATTGTTCGGGACAGCATTCGTTAAAAAAACTCCAGCCTTTTTAAAATTGCGACGCGGGGTATAAAATGTTTTCGACCGGTAAACGATAGTTTCACTGTATATTTTTAAGGGTTGAAAGTTACAATCTGTAAATGCTTTTAATTAGAGTCTGTTACAAAGTACAAAGACTTTTTAATAGCAAAATGTTTTAGATTTATTTTTACAACTTTTAATGTTTTACTTTATTTTGTATATTTCTTTCTCCTAAAATATTTATAAGATAAAAACTTAATGGCACAATATTATATTAATTCGTTTCATCTCTTAGGAGCTGGTGTGTGAGCATGAAATTCGCAACATCCACTGCGCGTGTCAAGACGCTGATGACTTGACTCACTTCGCGTACATCACCAAGGACCATACCAGTAGGAGCCACTACTGTCACGTCTTCAGAGTTGCTACTATGGTGAGCTGTGTATTTATTTGCTGATTGTTACTTGTTACTTGTTACTTTCATATTAAGAATATAGTAAGTATATTATAATGCGTGATAAACTTGCCTAGGATTCGTTTTAGAAAAGACCTCTTGATATAGAAATGCTTATGGTAAATTTATTCCATTTCAGGATCAAGCGACAGAAGTAATTTTAACTCTTGGTGAAGCTTTCGAAGTAGCATACCAAATGGCACTAAGAGAGCAATCGAACAGGACCAGAGTGACCCAATCTTTAGCCAAGACTCCGACTCACGACCCAATGACTACGTCAAACAAGGAGAAACCTAACGTCAACCACGGGAGATCACATTCCATTACTGAGATCAAGTTGAATGGACATCAACTGAAGATAGCACCGTTACCTGCTTCACTGTCTAACGAAGACTTCCAAGCTCCTTCTAGAAACACAGATGGCTCTAAAAGTCCCAGAACTCCACTACTCAAAGCTCCTATAGCGTCAACCGAAGAATTGTGAAAACAAAGGTAATGTTAACTATATCTTAGATCGTTACAATCATTTTCAAGATTTTAATCGAAGAAATGAAATTGATATAGTAATAGTTGAACTAAATTTTGAAGTTTTTGATTTAGATTAATTTGGCTAAAATGTTCATGGAATTGTCTTCCCGGAAGATAAGCTTCCTATTGTAATGGAAATATTAAAAGTAATAATCGAAGATGTGAAGATAAATCTAAATGTCTTGTCTGTAATTGAATGTTTTGGAAATTGGACAGGCATTATGGATTTGTGTAAAAACCAAAAAGTATTGTAAGTGTCTGTTAATCTTTAGCATGTTTTATACTAACATTATTTCTTTGGAAACGCAGTTGATAAATAAGAGGGAAAGCTGAAAAATCTTGTTGGAATTAAAAAAATGCAATGTTTTAATGATATTACTCGAATTTTGAATCGATATTTAAAAATAGGTTTGAATTTTAGAGTTAATTTTAAGGTTGGCACACATTATTGTTAGGTTTAATAATAAGGTACTAAGTAATAAAAAAAGCAATCAAAATATTGTTTAAAGTATTTATTATCGTGTTCATTTGAAATTACTATAGGCGCGTTCATTTATTCTGCAAGGACAATTTATATTTGCAAAATTTTCTATGCATTGAGAATAATATGTTATTCTGCTCTAAAGTGATTTACAGCTCTGTCATAATGTGTGGCAACCTTCGTTGGACCAGCTTCAACATTACCACAATATGCTGGTCCTTAACTATTATATAAAGGACTATTTGTATTTCAATTTCGACACTGCTTTTACGTACCATAACCTTATTTATAAAAACTATTGTATAAATAGTTAAATTAACAATTTTACTATTGAATAGTAAAATTCTAGGGGCTGTTATATTTATACATAGTAGGTTTTTATTGATTGTATATTTTTGTTTCTGTTAGTATTATGCGAACGTTACAATTAGTGCAGCTGTGTAAATGTTTTGTCCAACAATGCGTTGAATTATACATTTTTGAAAAGTAAGTTTTATGGAATTTTTTGATGAAATTATCGTTAGCTTGTATTATTTCATGCGTTTTGGAAATTTATATTTGGATATTCGGGTAGGCCTAACTATATAATCTCGATAAGCATAGTGTTACGTTACCATTTTCGGTGTCGTATATATTTTAATTGTAAATAGTTTTAACGTAAGGGTTTCCATATTATTATGAAGATGGGTTGTTGATATTAACACAATCTTATGACGAAAATAAAGCGAAAACGCCTAAAATAACATATAGTACATAAAACATATCAAACGAATGTTACATGTTATTTAAAAGCCAGTTTAGCTAGATCTCTACTATATATTGATTTACGAAGCAAAGTTTTGTGATTCGCTTGCATGTAGAGGCCTATTTAAAATGGTCGGCAGTTTGTAATTTTAAAATTGAGCTTCCGATGTTAATTTTGCAAGTAGTTTTATGGAGTTAAAGTACATACAATAATAGTGTCTCAAAATGACGAAAAAATATTTGGAAAAATGTTTTTCACGTTTTCTTCAATTATGGCAACTGTTTGCTCAAGCCATTGGCCATTGATTGCAATTGTTTTTTTTTATTAAAGAAATGTTCGCTGGTTTAAAAATTTTGAAATTGTTCTCTTTTGTTCATGTATGACGTTGTACTCGTCGAATTTCTGACGTCATAATGTAGTATTATGTAACGTTATTACAATGTAGCGTTATTACAATATAGCGTTATTACAATGTAACGTTACTACAATGTAAAGTCAATTTCATAGTTATACAATATGACGTCAAATTATTGACGCTTTGAAGTCTGATTATTTCATTTGAGATTTGTGTAATAATTCATGTGATAAAAAAGTAAAAACATATAGAAATTATATTTGTTTTTTTTTTCATTTATTACCTTCTGCTTTTTAATTATTTGTATGTATATGCTACACGGCTTTTATGAATGTTAAAAATGAAGTTATATTGTCAAATAGTTAGATTATATATATCGATGTTCGGTTTAACATTGTAGATTATATCAATATTTATATAATATAGTACGTATAATAGTATATAATGTAGCGATATAAAATGTGCCAAAATGCAATATTACAGGTAATAACGCCAATATATAAACCCTATATTTTTCAGTAAAATCGTAATTGCTCATTAGTAACACCAATTTTTGTATCAGATTTTCTTGTTTTATTATCTACCATTACCGTCCTTTTTTTTTGTAAAAATTTATAGCAAAACAAAACGCTCATGTAGTTTTTTTTACAAAATGGTTTTAAAATTAATTTTTTAATATAGGTACTTATGAAAGGGAAAATTTCGAGGTTAATTTTATCAAGTTTTGAGAAAATTTAATGTTATTATTTGTAAAATTAATTGAAATGTGGGCAAAACGAATAATGTGGCAAAACTAAAACAAGACCGAAATAAATTGACTTAAATAACCTCAATATTTCAATAAATTAACCACGCATAAAATTAGCTAGATATACCTAGTTTAAATAGTTTAATATATTACTATATTACTGGAAGTATACCAAAGAATAATATAAAATAATATGATATACTAGTGAAATAAAGCGCAATAATTCACAACTCAGTAATATAATATATATTATATTATAAGTACCTGTATCGTTAAATCATATTTGAAAATATATAACAAAATAATCACTGCCGCTGAAACAAAATGTTTTCATAATAAATTAGAGCTTCTACTTTTATAAATTTATATGTTCTTGAATGTAATATATTTCTACTCCGTTTAGATTCACTTTCATTTAACTCAACATCCATTCATTTAATTCAAGAGCGCTTTTAAATGAAGTAAAAGATTCAATTCATTTAACTCTGCACCCATTCATTTAATTCAAGAGCTCATAGAAATGAAACCAAATAAACGCTTTCTGAAATACCTAACTCTACTCAAAACAAAATAAGGGCCACAAGGTATTTTGTCTGTACCATAAAAATAATAAAACCAATATTTATTTTTTGTCTCCATAACGAAAACTAATGTTGTTTTAACCATGTAGACCAATAAATTTATTCAAATAATAATGATTAAAAAGTTTATTTGCTTTTGAAAGAAAAAACACATTTTAGGTTAAAAATAAAAACAACGTAAAGTTACTGAAAACAAATGAAAATACTCCATGCTCATCTTTTAGTAACGGGTATGCCCCCCTCGTTTAGCTACGCACTCCTGAAGCCTGGAGTGCATGCTCTCAATCAAATGCCTGATATTTTCCATTGGAATCTCTTCCCAGGTCCTTTTCACAGCGTTGATGAGTTGCTGTTGGTTGTGGATTTCCTGATCACCGTCTCTAACTCTTCGTTTCAACTCTGATCCCACATGTGCTCTATTGGATTTAAGTTCGGACTGTTCGCCGGCCACGGCAAGACTTGAATTTGAGAGTCTTCCTGTACAAACCGAGTCGCTTGAGCCGTGTGTGCACGAGCATTGTCTTGCATCA
The DNA here is from genome assembly GCA_947361185.1 of Charanyca ferruginea. Lineage (NCBI taxonomy): Eukaryota > Metazoa > Arthropoda > Insecta > Lepidoptera > Noctuidae > Charanyca > Charanyca ferruginea. The sequence goes on along the minus strand of OX376065.1, from coordinate 14,484,664 downwards.
AGATGAATCCAGGACCCGCTCGCTATGCAAATGGGATCACATGTAGTCTGACAACTTCCTCAATATACCGCTGAGCAGTAACAGTACCCTCATTTAAAATAGCGAGCTCAGTTTTGCCGTGTAAGCTTATCCCGCCCCAAATCATTACATTTGGACCACCAAAACGATCGACTTCATGGATGCAGGCTTCTGAAAATCTCTCGCCGCGTCTTCTCCATACTCTAATACGCAGATCGTCGTTAAAAAAATTAACTTTGCATTCACCTGTGAAGAGCACCATGCCCCAATAAATTACACCAAAATGAAAAAATACCTCGTGGCCCTTATTTTGTTTTGAGTAGTATATATATTATCTATGTATGGTAGGAGGTTATCGGTTGTGTACTATTATTTATTTAAATGTAATATTACGCAAATATATTGTAGTTCAGAACATTCGGATACTATTGTAAATACCTATTTATAATGATATTATATTCAAATTTCAATAAACACTGAAATATATTTGACTTGTTATTTACTTTCTTGGCACGAGTGCGCGGTGTAAGCGCAACATAAAAAATAAGGTCGATTTTTAACATATTATTACGCACATACATTTTTTTTTAGTTTAAATACTTTTTCATTATTTGACGACTCCGTAGCCTATAAGGTAGTGTATCTGCCTCTGACGCACAGGGTCGCGTGTTCGAATCCCGTCCAGGGCAAACATTTTTTGTGCGATGAGCACTTGTGTTTGCCTTGTATCTGGTTGTTGTTTATTTATATAAGTACCTATTTATTTCTATATTTCTGTATGTATATCAGCTGTCTGACACCCATGGTCCAGGGTTTGCCTAGTTTGAGGTCAGATGGCCGTGTGTGTGATGTCCTCAATATTATATCTATGGGGTTATAGGTAGGTACTTATTGTGCTAATCGTATAAAATTAAATCTAATTGCTTTAAGATGGTTGTCTTTCCAATTCGAAAATAATCTCGGATCGACTAGGTACTTTTACGTTTGCGCGCGTGTGCCAGGGCTACAGATACTTATTTTATGTAGTGCTTCTGCTTTATAATATAAAGTAAAAATATATCCTCCCTATACATCCTATCCTCCATCCCTTCATCTCAAAGTCCGGTGGGAGGGCAATCCGACACGACCGGCGAGAGATCAGGCGCAGGAACGACGGCTTTACGTGCTTTCTAAGACACGGGGGTGTCACAACGCCAATTTCCAAACTCCAGGCTGAGAAATTCTCAATAGAAAAACTCAATAACACTGCCTGACCTGGGAATCCAACCCAGTGCCCCACGCTCAGTAGTCGCGCTTGCAACCACGAAACCAACGAGGCAGTTACTACTCAGGTTAATTTCAATGCATACCGATAGGTCCATCGATAGATGGATTAGCACTTTGAGTGATTAAGAAGCAGGCACACAATTGTATTCACATAGGAAATGCAAATATGTGACGCGGGCCGCGGTAGCAGTGCCCCTGCATCTCCACACCCCGCACTACCTCGACGCAGCCCCCGCAGTCCTATTTAAGCCTCCGCGCGAAGGACGCGGCCTCTCTCTTGCCCTGGCTGGAGGCCCTAAAAGTCACTTTTAAGGCACCACAGGATTGTCCGGTTAAGCAGTAACCAACCCTCAGGTTGAACTGCGAGATGCCAATAAGAAAAAAAAAAAAAAAAAAAAGACGCGGCCTCTTTGGACCGGCCAGCAGCGAGGAGTTAAGTGTCTCACCTCACCGGACTGAAGACCACGTTTTTCAAGAGCCTACCACGCCCATTTACCATCTAAGCCCTAAGCCTCTCTTCTAATCTAGTGTAGCAAGAATACTGTCTAAGCTGTATTAAAAGTTAATGCTATTGTTGAAGTCTCCATCTTTAATTCATCTCCAAATCGATAGTTCCCTTGTCCACCTCGTGCCTACCACGAGGCGACTCCGTTACATATATCTAAGTGAGTACTCGTACCTACGTAAGTCTAATTAATTACCTACTTGGCGCTATAATAACAGGGACATTAGAGTGGAGACCGCGTATTTATGTAAAACTTAGTGTGGGACAATAGTCCGACGATTTAAAGAAGGTACCTATCTATCCGTTGCCAGCCGCAACGGATAGATTCGGGTTGCCTAAAGGCGGATCCAAATATGATCATTTGTTCGATCCAATCACCGTATCATTCTTCGTACTGATCAAGCTCCATATTTATCTAGATAAGGATGCTTTTATTTCACTCCGTATCATATCTTCAAGAAAAAGTATCTAACGGCAAACCGTGCCATATCCTTATCTTCTTTGATGATCGAACAAAAACAGACTCGAAATGGAACGGGTCGTATCGCGCTGTGTATCAGAGCGGTGTATCAAGACTGCGTATCATGAGCACGTACCTATCATCACCCGTCCAGGCGATCATGCTACGCGTCGGCGATACGGATACAGTGATTGGATCGGGCAAATGATCATAATATGTGGATCCGCACCAAGATCGGCTTCGTTGGCCATCTCTGGGAAAGGCCTACATTAAGTAGTGGACGGCAACAGTGATATGATGATGATAATACCCATTCATCATCATCATCAGCCTGAAGATGTTAACTATTGAACAAAGGCCCATAATGGGCATAAATGGGCGGCGTTGCCATAATCCCCACGCTTGGCAGGCGTCTTGGGGATCGCAGTGAGGTTGTTAAGTACACGGAAGCCGCTGCTGCTCGCCTTTCCGAATTCCGGATTTTCCCTTAGTCGCCTTCGACGACACCCTCGGGATGAAATGAGGGGGTGCAATCAACCAGTGGCTGAGAGGAATAGGTAATACTTACCTGAAATTAATTGTACAAATGTGTTTTCATAAAAGTTTTTGATTCATGTTTAAATAAAGTTGGTCTCAAGAATGAGGTCTTACGGTGAATTGCCAGGTCCAGTAAAGTGTCACCTATTTAGTTTTTCTATCAGAAATTTCTCAGTGACGGCCCAGAGTCCGAAGTTGTGCTCGATTGATGGTAATAGGCTGGCCTACTCTTACGTACCTAGGTAAAACGTACGCGCATTTCTTTTTCCTTTTCAAAAACCTGAATCGCAATTACACTTTCTGTAAGCTCCAATATATTAAAAACCAAATCCCTTAAATCCGAAACAAAAAACAAAATCATAATTCATTCGCACAGTGCCTAAACGAAAAACAACGAGAAAATCCAATAATAAATTTTGCTCCCGTTAGAATCGGCTATAAAAAACGGCTAATTATTTTTGCGCCATTAGCTTAGCCGAAAAAAGGTTGAATTTTAAGCGTCATTTATTAATCTTGGTTTGGCACGGTTCGGCACGGTCGATTAGTCGTGAGGGATGGATCGGTCCGGTCCGTAACCGGTACGTGGCCGGACACTTTAGATCAAAGATAAATAGCCAGGTTGTGGACGATAGTGCTCCGTCATTGTGTAAGGGCTTTGCTAAATGATCGAATGAAAAACAAACTATTTGGTCCTGTCAAAATTAATGAGGCTAAAGTTTATTATATGGAAATGAAAAGCGTTTACGCCGCATAGTAAGTATATCATGCAAACTTTCAACTTCAAAATTCTTGGAAATTAATTAACCAAGTTCAATTATACTGAACTTTGTTTAGATTTAAAACACGCTACGCACGCAATGTAAAAATGCTTGATTTACTGCATAACTAAACGTTGCTTATGACCGACGACGTCTGCATGTTAAAGTAACGTTTTGTCTAAGGAAGTAAGTGAATTGCAGGTAAGCTTTCTATGAAAGCCAGAATTATTTCTACCGATGGCTAAAACGAAAAGATACTGAAAAAGCTGTTTTTTTAGTCAACAAATAACTTAACATGGGCACTGTTTATCAATTAATGTTATTTATTAAAAAAAACATTTAAAGTGTACTAAGAAACTCATAAATATTATTATTATCGGTAAGTAGGTACCATTTTTTATTAAATGTTAGTATGTACCAATGTGTTTGTTTGTTGTTGTTGTGTTGTGTTTGTTGGTTGTTTGTTTGTTTGTTGCTTGGTGTATTTTGTTTATTTGTATGTTTGTTTGTAGTGTGTTTTTATATTCTTATTTGTTATTTTACGATCATCATATCAACCTTTAAAGGCCCACTGCTGGGTATAGGTCTCCCTCAAGCGGGGTTCAGCCGTAATCGCCATGCTTGGCCGATGGATATTGGTGATCGCAGTAGGTGTTATAGTACTCAGAAGGACGCTGCTGCCCATCCTCTGATTAATATCCCTCTATCGCCTTTTACGACACCCACGGGAAGAAAGGGGGTGGTGCTATTCGCGACCGGCTCCACACGGTACACGTATTTTGCGATACACTCAACTCAACTATTATGTTTGCTATTTAAATTAACGAATATCACTAAAATGCTATTGTTTCAACAATATAATAGTGTTTATGTGTGCGCTGTTAGTACCTATAATGCAAAAATAAATGGTGTGTATTTTCTTGCTCAAAATACTCGGCAAATATAGCCTGTGTTGAGCACAAGCCTTTACAATGATTAGTAGGTACACGAGCTAATGAGGTGGAACATCGATGCTCACAATCTCACCCCAGCAAGTTAATTTAAGGATTATTCAACGATTCTTAACTGTTTGTTGCAAGATTCAGTGTTTTAGTTGTTTTTTTTTTTGGGACGTTTTAGTTTGTTTTACATAGCCATTGCTTGTCTTAAATTTGATAAAATACAGTGAAATATTTTATTGCCCGTTGAGTGAAATAGATAGCTACGTGTGAGTTTACATAATCTTGTTTAAAGTATAAAATTAAATAAATGTATTATTTACTGCAAAAGTATGTACTTTTGGTACTATAAAATGTATCATACTTTAGGTATACCTAATCCATATTCATATATAGGTACCCTCATTCATCCATACTATATCCGTCATCTCAACCCTTAGGCGCCCACTGCTGGGCATAGGTCTCCCCAAGGGGGGTTTCAGCCGTAATCGCCATGCTTGGCCGATACATGTTGGCGATCGCAATAAGTGTTATGGTACTCAGAAGGACTCTGCTGCCCATCCTCTGGTCACTATATCCGATTTTAATGAAATTTGGCATGAAGATAGCTTAAACCCATCATCATCGGACCACAAGACGAACGGCGATGCGCCACCGGTACATGGTGGACATCCCACCCACACGCACGAAACGTTTTGGGAATACATTCATTGTGTGTACTGCTAAGGAGTGGAATTCCCTGCCTGAGTCTGTGTTTCCTGATAGCTACAACCTGGGAGTCTTTAAGTCAAGAGTGAATAGGTTACTTCTAGGCAAGCGTACTCCATCTTAGACCGCATCATCGCTTCCCATCAGGTGAGATACTGGTCAAACGTATGCCTATAAATAGATAAAAAAAATAAAATAAAAAAAACCATGAGGAAGGACAAAGGCTCCTATATTATTCGCGATTTCGTCTGCATCCGCGATAATCGACATTCACGGACGAAGTCGCGGGGCAAAAGCTAGTAAATCATATTTACTTACTGTTATTAGACTATTCATAGTAATAATATCAGCCTATAATTTATCTAACTGCAGGGCACAGGTCTCTACTCCTACAGAGAAGCCACGAGCATTGATCACCACGTGCGCTCAAGGCGGATTGGCGATTTCAGGCTGAACCTCGCTCTCAATGGGACATTTTTTTTTACAATGTCAAAAAAGTAAATTTTTAGGGTTCCGTACCTCAAAAGGAAAAAACGGAACCCTTATAAGATAACTTTGTTGTCCGTCTGTCTGTCTGTCTGTCTGTCAAGACCCATTATCTCGGGAACGCGTGGAGGTATCGAGTTGAAATAAAAAAATCAACCCTCTATGTTAACGTGAAAAAAAGATACGGCCGTTTATGTAGCAAAATACGCATTTATAATATTAAGTAGATTAAAGTATGGATAGTAGGTATGGATTAATATAGAAGTATGGATATGTACCTACAAATATGTACGGAACCCTCGGTGGGCGAGTCCGACTCGCACTTGTCCGGTCCTTTTTATTTCAATTAGACCATTATAAGGCACTTTTGAACTTCAAATGAGAAAAAATTTATTCTAGTTGCCCATTCTAAAAGGTACTTTTGTATGGAGAAGAATGGGCAAGAAACTCCATACTTACTCTTTTTAAAATGATGTTACCAATATTAAAAAAAAATATATATTTATAAGTTCTACATAATATTATTATTTTTAAGCTCTGTATATATTTAATTCGGTTAAGTTGTTTAAGAATACTGATAAAATGTTATTATGTGCGTATTGTAAAATCTATAAAACAAGTCCACTAACATTCAATACGAATAAGTTCTAATCGGCTAACAATATGATACAACAATAAACAGCACTTTACATCGTAATTGTGCCTACAATAGTTTCGTCCCTGCTCCGAGGGGGTGAAATTGAAACGTCCTTGAGATAAGTGGAACATTTGTTACTAAATGTATACAAATGTTGTAGTTTTATAGAGAACTTGAATCTGTTTGAGGACCGTTACGATGAATATTTTGAAAGATACTTATAAATTACTACTCTATTAGCAATAATTTTTTGATAATAAAATATAGCCTAGATTAGTTTTTGCCCGCGAATTCGTCCGCATGAATGTTGGTTATCGTGGATGCAGACGAAGCCGCAGATAAAAAACCCTATGTCCTTCCTCAGGGTTCAAACTATCTTCATAACTTGGACATGTTTCATATTGGGCCCAGTCTATGTACACCACTTCAAAAAAAAGAGAAAAATCCTTAGAATCCGGGAAAAATACAGATAATTCATTTCAATGTATACTGTTGTGGTAGTAAATTGATATTTAACAATTATTTTTATGGATTTTCAACATGGCGTCACTCAGATTTAGCTACTCTATAAACCATAGATCGACCATTGATCATAGAAAGAGAACTGTCAGCTGTCAGTGTTACAACAGTGTCACTTTCGTCCGTATGTTCTGTGCTTTCGTCTCGTTTTGTTTCTAGTTTTTGGAGTTCTTTATAACAACTTTCCATTCGTTTTTTTTCAATTCAACACCGTTTATTTCCCATCTGTTTACCTGGTTGTCCACAAATCCACGTACAAAATCAGAATTATAAATGTCAAACGTCATTAATCAAACAAAATGACAGCTTATCGCCATGATTGATTTTTGTTGTGTTGCAATTCCAAGTGCAATTTCTTGTGTTTTACCTGCTCAAAAAGCCATTTTAAAGTAATTGGACAGTTGAGGACTATTTAAAATGTGTTTCCCTATTTGTAAGTATGGTGTACAAGGACTGGGCCCAGACTCCATACATTTTGAAACAACTCCTTTCATCAAAATCGCTTCAGCCGTTTCATCGTGAAAAGGTAACAGACAGAGAGAATTAGTTTCGAATTTATATGAGTAAAGATAGCACTCAGGGATAACGTAGCTTCTTATTAGCGAAAGAATTAACAGATCCGCACCAGTAGTTTCGGAGTTTAACCTGAACGAACACAAACGCAACTTTAATCTTCTTAATATATATAAATCTCCTGTCACGATGTTTGTCCGCGATGGACTCCTAAACTACTGAACCGATTTTAATGAAATTTGTACACCGTGTGCAGTTTGATCCAACTCGAAAGATAGGGTAGGTGTAGGGTAGGTGTAGGGTAGGCGTAGGGTAGGCGTAGGGTAGGCGTAGGGTATGCGTTGGGTAGGCGTAGGGTAGGCGTTGGGTAGGCGTAGGGTAGGCGTAGGGTAGGCGTAGGGTAGGCGTAGGGTAGGCGTAGGGTAGGCGTAGGGTAGGCGTAGGGTAGGTGTAGGGTAGGTAAGTAGGTAGATAGGGACAGGACAACGTCAGTCGGGTCAGCTAGTTTATCATAAATTACTAGCTGACCTGACAGACGTTGTCCTGTACTCAATTGATTTTATAATTGTTTTACCTTCCCTGGACTTCCACAAATATTTTAAGACCAAAATTTGCGAAATCGGTCCAGCCGTTCTCGAGTTTTAGCGAGACTAACGAACAACGATTCATTTTTAACCGACTTCAAAAAGGAGGAGGTTCTCAATTCGATTGTTTTTCCGATAATTTACGTGATTCTTCTTTTGTTTGATGCGGAATAGTTGCCATTTGGTCCCATAAAAAATTAGCATAGTTTGGCCCAGTAGTTTTCATTATTATTATAGATAGATGTACTGATAACCATTTTATTTACTAAATTTTAATAATAAAATAATTATACCTTTTGGTAACACAGCCGGCAGAAGCCAGAAAGTTTGTCAACCAGTCTTACCAAGGGGTATACCCAGTAACTGGGTTGTGGAGGTCGGAGGGGCAGTGACTCCATATAAAACACTGGTATTCAGCTGCATCTGGTTATATACCGGAAGCCCACCACTACACAGTTGGGAAAACATTAGGCAGATGATGATATCAAAGTCTCACAACCATGAGGTTTGCTTCGTGCCACAATTATGACACCCATTTTTGAAAAGTGTCTTATTAAATTCTGTCGTGCTAATATGCAACAAAAAAAATCAATAAAGTGCCATAAAAATGCATCTAAATTTAAAATTTTCAAATTTCGCGCGTAGTTTGACGAAAACGCCTTGTAGTGGACGCCATATTGCTGTGCGGAAATGACGTCAGTTCGCTGTGTCACAAATGGGCTTCTATTATACCTATATGATCCTTTCAGCCGAAACCGTTTTTGCCGTTGTCTTTATAGGTATTAATATTCATATAAATGGTAATTATTGTTTATTTCAGGATACACATATTTAATGAATTTGTAGCGATCCTAGCGATGCGATTTGCGGAATTGCATTTGTTAATATTAAAGGAACGACAGCGCCGGGCACGCTATTTGCTTACATACCTCCTCCTTGCCACGTCGTAATTTCCCATAATAATTGTAACCAAGTATTGTGAACCTTTATCAAACATTTATCATATTCTGCACAAGTAAAATATTGTTTATCATTTGTCAGAACCCCTAAAATAACACGCACAACAACTTATAACAGATAACGCAGACAATATTTATTATGCTCGTCTTATATTTTAAGCTAAACTGTGTAAATGTCATCTTGTTTATTTTTAGAAGCACAGCAAAGACACAAAGAAGCTTTAATCAATTTTAAAACTTCAAACTATCACATAATATAATATTTCATCACTTCAGCCGAAAGATGTCCACTACTGGACATAGGCCTCCCCAAGTGGGGGTTTTGCCATAATCGCCACGCTTGGCAGGCGGATTGGCGATCGCAGTATGGTTGTTACAAAGGCACAGAGAACGCTGCTGCCCATTCTCTGGTCAATATATAATAATTAATATTATTAACCTTCTTTAAATACCTTTCTGATTTACAGCGTATACAAAGTGTGTGTGTAAAAGTTACTAGCGATACTCGTAAAAACCCACTCAGATACATTTTAAACTTTCCAATCGAAAAATCTTCATCCAAGCCCGACCTCAATCTTGTGAAATCTAACATCAATTTTAAACCCGTTGGTCGGGCGGTAAATTTCTCATCAGTTTGCGCCAAGATGGTTGACTCGCATGATCAGCTGATCGCTCTTGAGACCAATATAGCGCTGGAACGTATTGCGCTGCAGATCGATTAGTAAGCATCGATGGTTAAAGGTGTTGGGGTATGCATCTTACTTGTTACGTCATATTTTAGGGGTGAATTTGATCGAGTAGTTTGTTTTCGATAAAAACCTCAATTGAGACAAAGAGTGGCCTCATTTATCTCTTTCTACCTATGAAGTACGAGGAAGAGTTTTTTTTATAAATAAGCTTATAACCACAGTGCAATTTAGTAGGCTGTTAAATGCAATAAATTGAAGCATCAATGAAAGTTGCACCGTCTAACTCAAACTCAAAATCATTTATTTCAATTAAACCATTTAAGGGTACTTTTGAATTGTTAGAGCCAGTCAGTCAGAAAGTTGAAGCTAGTGACTCGTTCCAAACAGTAGGTTTCTATGGTGAAGACTAAGCAGTGTTTAGACGATGCAAGTAATTGGTATATAGTAAGTAGTTAATTCGGTAAAGATTACATGAAGCGTTTGTCTTGTCTTGAGTGTTCGAAACAATCAAATAAGTTAATTGTCTTGGTTTTGTAGGGTTCCTTACCTCAAAAGGAAAAACAGAACCTTGTAGAATCACTTCGTTGTCCGTCTGTCTATCTGCCTGTCTATCCGTCTGTCATGACCTTTTTTCTCAGAGACTGGTGCAAATATCAAGCTGATATTAATTATATAAAATATCAGCAATCCCTTAGAACGGTGAAAAAAGAATCAGAGTTTTAAGACAACGCAATCAAAAGGTATGTTACGGCCGTTTATAATGCCGTATATTTTGACACTTACAAGGAAATTAAAACCTTTAAGAAGTACCCAGGAATATAATGATTTTACGTCACCGGGAATTAAAACCTAAATTTAATTCCCGTTGACGTAAAATCATTAAATTAATCATTAAAGCAATGTCATGTAGCAAAAGTAAAGGATAAAAACCGATAACCGTTTTGTAGTTACGAATATTGTACGGTGATACGGAACCTTTCGTGTTGACGTTAAAGGCTCGCACTTGGCCGGATTTTTTACTTACTACCCATGAAAGCAAGCTTATAGGGAGGGTACTCTAGATTCTTAGTTATTACTAATATAATTAGGTAAAATTGGTTTATTAGTCAGTATGTAATCTCCGAAACTACTCATCCGATTTCTAAAATTCTTGCACCAATAGGAAGCTACGTTATCGCTGAGTTTTATATTGCCTTATCGAAAAGTTAAGAGAAAATTCACGCTGACAAAGTCGTGGACAAATTGCTAGTACTGTATAATTTAAGTTACATATTTACTTCAGTCAGCTTAACTCACCCCTAACTCAACCCACTAAGATTATAATAACTTCAGAATTTCATTCCTTTCGCAGATAACATTTAAAATAAAACTGGCAACAAATAAAGATTTGATTCGTACATGTCGCGTCGCGAGTTGTGACTCTCACGTCGCGTCGAGTCGCGTCTCACTAATTGCGCACGCTCGCTGCGTCACGTAATTAGCACGTAATTACTGACTACGCTACTGTCGACATGTTGGCATGGCTTAGAGGATTGATGTGTAAAGTTTTCAGCTTGGAAGTTTTAAGAATTTTTGCGCCTTTTTTATACATGGGGTTGGAAAATTGTGATGATTTTTTTCCATAGATTCAGCAAATGATTTTAAACCTCCTCAGAGTTAACAATTTTGTATGAAATATCAGATTTTTTTTTCAGACCGATGAAAAATTGAATTCCTACTGATAATTCGAGAAATTTGTTTAAAATGATTTATTGATGCAGATAGACGTGGAAACTGTACCCCAAGCTTAAACACTTTCCCTCAAAGAGTTTAAGCGAGGGTGTAGGCAGAAATCATAAAAATAACAACCCCTATATGACGTAAAGAACTAAAAGTATTCGATCGTATCAGATTAATTGTAGATACCAAAGATTCTTTGGAATATCTTTATAACTGTCTGCTTGTAGTACATTACAGATCCTATTTTTTTTTAATATAAAAATATAGATTCTATCTTTTAGAGATAACGTGTCTTCCCCTAGTGAAAGAATTTACAGAATTGAACCAACAGTTGCGAAGATTAGCACGTTTAAATAAACAAAATCTGCAGCGCCATAATATTGGTATAAATAGATTAGACCTGCTGCTTCCTCATCTCCAAAAACCCTCAAGCAATGTACCCAGATGTCCCACATACCTACATAATTATACGTAACATAATAATTATAATTACACCCCAAACTGATGTACACCCTATGCTGTAAGCGTCACGTATTGAGGTCGTATTAACGTAATTAAGTTTATTGCGACACCGTAGTGGGGGTGAAAGGGGTTGAAAGAGGGGGGGTGAAAGCTCTTTGACTTTATATCTTGGAAATTGTATTACCTACTTAGGGTATTACAAATTATATTTTGCATGTGAGGGATCTTGTTAATGATATGGTTTTTCGTTGGGTTTTGATTATGTTTGGATACTGTGTTTTGTCACTGTTTTAAATAATTGTGAAGAGGAGATTGTGGTTTCCTTTTGTGGATTTTTGTTAATTTTTGTGTTAGTAAATCAGAAACAGAGTGTAATTTTATTGAAGGCACACTTATGTTTAAGCTTTGGGTTTAATTATTTTCCTTTAGAAATACATGAGAATTCTTCTTTTTTTAGACGTTGCCCCAAACTAGGAACTTTTCCTGTGTCGAGGTTTACAAACATTTAAACTTACATACACTAACAGCCAGACCCGAAACAACTATCTGTAGGCCAAACAAATATTTGTTCCGTGCGGGAATCAAACCCGCGATACGCAGCGCAGCAGTCAATCGTTCAACCACTGCACCAACCGTGAATTGTGAGCGAGTTATGTGGCAACATATTATTATGAGTAATGGTGGAATGTTACATCAGCCGCATGTCAACTCTTTGTATTTATAAGAGAAAGAGATCGTAAGATGAATAAAGGTGGACGATGTGACAGGACATGTGGGATGATGATATTAAAGTTCATCATTATCATATCAGCTTATTGCCATTCACTGCTAAACGTGCAACCAACCAGGGCCTCAAGTCTGCTATTACAATAGTGTCAGAATGGTCTATCATTGATTTCATAATTGTTGATTTTGACAAGTTTGGTAATCTACTAATATAATGGCGTCATTATGACTTTCCAATGGTCAACCACTGAAACGCCATTGAAAGAAATGATATAGACGGTAATTTCGTACAAAATGACAACTGAATGATTGACTTAGGCGGTAATCTGCTAAAATTTTGACAGTTCCTTTGATCAGTGACCTACCATTAGAACGGCATTGTGCAGTCATTGCTTTTAAACTCTCGAATGTCTTATGTTACACAGTCCAACCTATGCAGCGGAGGTTTGACCTTCAACACTTTCGCCCGACAGTCGTTAATTCGGCCGACCAATGATCAACTTTTAGCCAAATCACAATGGGATCGTGTTGGAATGACAAAATTATAAAAATAGCAGATTTGGCCCCCTGCTCTTGGACAGCTCGCATTCATTCACTGCCAGCTACCTTCTTCAAATTGTCGGTCCGTGTGCCGCAGGGGTGTGTAATATATGGCATATTAACAGATAGTATAATATCACTTGAAATAACGTTCACATGATATAATTTTCAGATGCTATAAAAACAAATAACCTAATTTCATGTGATCGAATGTTATATTTCATATAACCTTCTTTTGCTCTAATAACATTTAGTATAACGTTCATTTCATATAATTTTAAATTTTTATAATGCTCTTTTTATATATCGTTCAGTTAACACAACATATTGATTTTTGTTTCACATAAAGTTTAATGTTAGTATAATCATGTCATAGAATAACAAATCAAATATTCTTTATCCTTATATTGTTTCTTTAAAAAGTGTATTACCAAGAATGGAGGTCTCAGTTCTAACCAAACCTAATGCGCGTGCGTGCAAGCAACCATGCAGCATGCAAGCAAGCATGCAGCGTGCAAGCAAGCATGCAGCGTGCGAGCAAGCATGCAGCATGCGGGCAAACATGCAGCGTACAAGCAAGCATGCAGCGTGCGAGCAAGCATGCAGCGTGCAAGCAAGCATACAAGAAAGCAAGCATGCATTATGCAAGCGAGCATGCAACATGTAGCAGGCATGGTTTCTGTCACAGCTCTGGCGTTGCGGGGCTCCGGCGGTCCCACGCGATCTTATCGTCGCAGATGGTATTCACGCTCACCACCGCAGGTCCGGCTTACTGGCCGGCTTCGCCGGCCAGCCTTAGCCGCGGCGGCGGGCATTAACACCACCTGCTCCTCATCTCGCGGGCCGCCTCGCCCTTGCGCGCCTTCACGGATTTAAATTACACTCTAGTCGTAGAGCAGACAAGACTACGTGGAGTCGGTTTCGCAGCGATTCGTTTCTGTCATTAACTTTTGTAGCACAACATATTGACTTTTAGACAATTATTTTTGTTATTGTCTATTTATATACATTTTCGTTGCAATAAATTCCATGGAAAAATACACTGAACCAACAATATTTGTTAAAAAATAAGTCTACCGTTTGGTAAGTTTGTTAAACAAAAAATTTGATAAAAAATTCATTGGATTGTGTTTCTGTGAAATATGCTTCATTGAAGTAAATAGTATTTGAATTAATAATAGCCGAAATTAAAATACAAGAACCAAATATTATAATCATGAAACATTTACTGGGAAACGAGTTTATATGAATTTTTTTTTTTTTTTTTTTTGTTACGGGGTGGAAAATCCTCATGGATGTCCTCCGCCCTGGGGTCGGCGGAGGGGTCTGTCAGAACCTAACCCAAATTATTCAATAACTAAATCATGCTAAACGTTACTGTTATGTGGGTCGATTATTGATGGACAATGTAGGGTAGACTAGTGCCTTAGTTTAAGTTAACGACTGCTGCGTCAGTCCAATAAACGAGCTTATACGTACGTTTAACCACGAACATCAGGAATGGCAGTTGTACAAAGAAAGACTCGAACAGTGGTTCCTTGCAAACGAAATTGGGGTGGATGTGGATAAAGCCGGTTGTAAACGTCGAGCTATTCTGCTGAGTAACTGCTCGGAATCAAGTTACAAATTGATTCGCGATCTAGCTTCACCGCGGCAGGTCGGTACCTTGAGCTATGATGAAGTAGTTGCTTTATTGGACGGACATTTTAAGCTGAAGAAGTGCACGTTCGCGGAAAGATATAAATTCCATAGTGCCACGCAACATGTCGGTGAAGGGTTGCCAGAATGGGCAGCACGAGTACGCGGTTTGGCAATACACTGCGGGTTCGTGTCGTCAAATCTTGATGAACAGCTTCGCGACCGATTTGTACTGGGCATGGCATCTGGACCGGAAAGAGACAAACTATTTACCAAGGCGATGTCGGAATTGACCTTGAGCAAGGCCTTGGAAATAGCTGAAGGCGTACGCAGTGCTCGTATGGGAGCACAAGAAACAACACGGCAATCGGACGCGAGTACACTACTTCAAGTGATGAAGTTGGACACGGCAACACAGCATGGCGCAGCGCGCGGAAGCAGCGCGCAGCGGCGCAGGCAGGGAGCAGCGACATCCACGGCTTGCGCCGAGCGAACTCAAGATGGCAACGGCAGTAGCGGGTGTACGGCCTGCGGCTACGCAGGTCATCAGGCATCGACATGTCGTTTCGTGCGTTATAAGTGTAAAAAATGTGGCGTTCAAGGACATCTAAAGCGAATGTGTAAACAAACTGTAAAGAAGCAAAACTATGTCGAGTGCTGTGAGGATGCTGACGATGATGGTAAGCATGTGTGCTGTAATATTCGCACTATTCGCGGTGAACCGATGCGGGAATCTGTTTGTGTCAATGGAATTCAGCTAACTTTTGAAATCGATACGGGATCACCAGTCACCGTTATTTCTGAGCAAACGTATCGTAGACATTTTGCAAACGTATCGTTGGAAGTCAGTGATGTTATTTTGCATAGTTACAACGGTGATAAGTTACATATTGTAGGTAAAATTAAACTATTGTTTACATATAACAACAAATCATTCACAATAGGAGTTTATGTCGTACGTAATGGAGGGCCACCCTTACTAGGCAGAGACTTCTTTTCACGTTTTAACTTACAAATATGCTCTTTAAATAACTGTAATGATTTTTTAACAGAAACTTCTTCGAAGTACCCACAGTTGTTTGGAAATAAATTGGGTTGTTTTAAGGGCGTCAAGGTAGATTTAGCATTAAAACCAGCCGCAAAACCAATTTTTTTTAAAGCTAGGCCTTTACCATTTGCGCTTCGGGAAAGTGTTGAAAAAGAACTAAACCGTCTAGTAGATTTGGGTGTGTTAGTACCAGTGAAATACGCGGAGTATGCCAGTCCCGTAGTGCCAGTTTTAAAGCGAGATGGTTCGATACGTCTCTGTGCTGACTACTCCGTAACTATCAATAAACAGTTACTTGTCGATAAATATCCTTTACCTAGGTATGACGAGCTGTTTACTAAGCTACACGCCGGCAAATATTTTAGTAAATTAGACCTTTCGCATGCATATAATCAGTTGTGTCTTAATGAGGAATCACAAATGCTCACTTGCATAAACACACATAAAGGTTTATATAAGTTTACTCGCTTAGTTTTTGGGCTAGCTAGTGCGCCAGCCATTTTCCAGCGAAACATGGAAGCGCTTCTATCAGGATTAGATGGTACTCTTTTATTTCTTGACGATATTTTGGTATGCGGGGTGGACAAAGAACAGATGACGAGTAGATTGAATGAAGTTTTCCGTAGGTTACAGGAAGCAGGCCTAGTTTTAAACATAGAAAAATGTACTTTCTTTCAAGAATCCATTTCCTATCTAGGTTTTGTCATTGACCGTAATGGATTGCATAAATCTCCGGATAAAATTAAAGCAGTGCTGCAAAGTCGAGTTCCTACCAATATAACAGAATTAAAATCATTTTTAGGGATGGTCAACTATTACAGAAATTTTATAAAAAATGCTTCATCGATTTTAAACCCTCTGCATGATTTGCTAAAAAAAAATGAGCCTTGGTTATGGACCAAAAAACATGACGAAGCAATTTCAATAATTAAACGCGAGTTAGTTTCTGATACCACCTTAGCGCATTTTAATCCAGAAGCCTTGTTAATTGTAACGGTAGATGCATCACCGACAGGGTTAGGCGCCGTTTTATCGCAGGTCGAAGGTGGTGTAGAAAAACCAATCTCATATATATCTCGATCACTTAATACAGCTGAAAAACGCTATAGCCAAATCCAAAAAGAGGCTACCGCTATTATTTTTGGAATAAGAAAATTTCACCAATATTTATATGGTCGAACCAAACCATTTATTTTAAGAACAGACCATAAACCCTTGGTATCAATTTTTAACCCAGACAAGGGCATACCAGAGATATCAGCAAATCGTTTACAGCGTTACGCTATTTTCCTATCTGCATACAATTACAATATTGAATATGTAAGCAGTGTACATAACTGTGCAGATTTTTTAAGTAGATCAGTAGCGGACGATTTAACAACGACCGTCACACACTCAGAACGCGATGAGTCATTAGTAGATAAATCTAGTTATGTGCGTTTTGTTTACGAAGGAGAACGATTTTTATCACTGACAGATATCAAGGACGCCCTTAGCCTAGATAAGGCTGTAACAACCGTCATCGAGTATTTGACAAATGGTTGGCCAAGTAAAATTAATGAACCATTAATTAAGGATTATTACAGCCACCGTTTTGAGTTATCGGTAGAAAACGGTTGTCTAATGAGGGGTCATAGATTAGTCATTCCTATAAGTCTACGAGATAAAGTGTTAAAAGAGTTGCACTCGGGTCACCTGGGTACCACAAAAGTAAAGGAGGAGGCAAGGAAAAGATTTTGGTGGCCGGGTATGTCTGTGGCCATTGAACAGCACGTCGGCACGTGCGCCGTGTGTGCATCGCAGCGCGCCGCGCCCCCGCGCACCCCGCTCACACCATGGCCGTTCCCTGCCCAGCCGTGGCACAGGGTACATATAGATTTCTTAGGACCAATTAGCGGCAAAACATTTTTAATTATAGTAGATGCGTATTCGAAATGGGTAGAATGTTTTGATGTCTCATCGGGTTTTTCTTCGCGAGTAGTAATTGAAAAACTGTGCGAAGTAATGTCACGATTTGGTTTGTTTCATACGATTTGCTCAGATAACGGCACTTCTTTTGTATCGCATGAATTTAAACAATTCTGTAATCGAAATAACATAACTCATTTAACTTCACCAACATATAATCCGGCTAGCAATGGACAGGCAGAGAGTTATGTTAAGATTATAAAAAAAGCAATAAAATCATACTTGTTAACAGGTACATGTTTAAGAGATATAAACATTAAAATATCGGAATTCTTGCTTAATTATAGGAATTCCAAACATTCGACCACAAACAGATCACCTGCGGAAGTATTGTTCGGTCACAATTTGAGATGTCGTTTGGATCTCCTGTCACCGACGACCAATAAGCCATCCGACGCAGCACTCGACACAGTTGTTAAAGTCAAGCAGTGTTCGCAGATTAACAATTATCGTGGCAACCGTAAAGCCAGGTTCAGTGTGGGTGACCAAGTGTTGGTGAAACTTTATAATCAACAAAAACAATACTGGTCACGTGGTGTGATTGTTAAAAGTGTCGGGAAAACTGTATATATAGTACAACTGAGTGAATCGGATCAAACTGTCAAAAGACACGCTAATCAGTTGCTCAAATATAAAGGGAGGGGAGTTGGCCCATGCGAAGAGATCGCTCCCGCATATATACTGCCATCACATCCGACTAGCGCCGGGCAGCTGCCACCTGAAGTCCCCGTTGGGGACTTATCGGTAGAACCAGAAACGCCTACATCAGTGCTTGTTCACAGCGACCATTCCGTTGAAAAGGAAGTGATTTCAGCAGCACCCTCTATAGAACCCGAGCCAGACACGCGCTCGAAACGAAATAGAACTGCGGTTGATTATAAGAAGTTCTTCTGATTAAAGGTGGAGGGATGTTATGTGGGTCGATTATTGATGGACAATGTAGGGTAGACTAGTGCCTTAGTTTAAGTTAACGACTGCTGCGTCAGTCCAATAAACGAGCTTATACGTATCGGTTGTTCATTTACTCTTCCACCTCCCATCCGTTTATAACAGTTACTTATAGATTTCGAATATTATAGTAACTGATTAACAGTTCTAGACTCAGACTATATGAATAATAGATGATGTGCATTATAAAAAATGTTCATTATACCATATAAAATTAGGTAAAATGAAATTATATCATAGATCTTTAGAGCTTTTGTTATTATTTCAAACGTTACACACCCGTGCCGCAGAGCGTCCCACACTACGCATATTAAAGTTATATAATAAAACAAATATTAAATTAATCAATCGTATCTTTTATTCGTACCAATCCCACATAATAACTTATGCAAGGTAAAGAATTTAATCAAAATCTATGTGACATAGAAACTCAAATCAAAATACCTGTATCGCGATTATAGAAAATCACATTCAGAAGCCAAATCAGTCGGTCAGAATTGCCAACATACCCATCTAAACGTCATTGTTACTGTACAATGGAAGGCTCAGATAGCTAACAATAGGCCTGGCTATGTAACACGTAGGGTAAGTACATTATATACACGAAGTAACATTCGTGAAGCTTCGACTTGTGACCAATACTGCGTAAGAGCCGCACGTCCTGATGTTCGTACTTTCCTAAGATTTTTGTTTATGGATAAGAATTGACGTAATAACATGGTGGCTTATTTAAATATAAAAGATGTCTGTAAAACAAGGTACTTAAAAGGTAAAGTTAAACGATTTATTATTAAAGTTAAAGTTATATTTTCAATGTTGCAGCGCAGAAGCCATTCACATATCAAAGTAACGCAAAGTATTGACAATAAAAATAAGAAAATATTTATTTAGAATTTATAAAAGGTTGAGAATTGGATAGGGGGAAAATCACAGGGCATCTAAAAGTTTGTCCGCATTGCTGTCAATGATACACGTGGCCAAAAGCCTGGCAACTTTGTCACGTTGTATGGCAATGCTAATTTTGGCCCAAGAATAAGCCAGCCCTCTGGTTATGTAAAGAAACTTGATAATTTAATACATTTTACGGTACTTTTTTCCTAAAATCTCTTCTAAACAAGAAACTAAATGAAACTGTAAACAAATGAAACAAATAAGAATCAAACAAGCCGCTTTTCATTTCGTAACACGGCATTCCTCAGTTTCTTATCCATAACTACTACATCCAAATACCCGTCGAGGTCTACCGACGCTGCTGAATACAAACCGCGGTGATCTCAAATCTTATTGCGGAGATCAGGGCTCGCGTCACTGACTGAATTTTTACAGACCCGGTATGCTCCCATTTCGACACTTCAAATGTCTGAGTCCGAATAAATGGAATAGATATGTTTTTTTATACAATACATAATTACACCCACCATTAGGAAAGCTGTCACGCTGAAGTGGAATTGGGCTGGACACATCTACCGCATGTCAGACGATCGTTGGGCCAAACGCGTGACCCAATGGGTCCCGTTACAAGGCAAGCGACATCGCGACAGACCCAGGCGGAGGTGGCGGGATGATCTAGACTCTTTTGACAAAGAATGATCTGAAATAGCCCTTGACAGAAAGAAGTGGAAGGAGAGGGCAAAAGCCTCTCTAGGCCTTTGCCCTGCAGTGGGAAAATACAGGCAGAAAAACAAAATACTCCCACCTGACCCTTTGATTTCTGGAACCACATGTCTTTGTCGATCGTATCTGCTATACTATCGGACTATCAGAGTGAGGGAAGAGGGGGTAAACCTGTGTTTGCTTGCACTTACACTAGTACACCATAATATCTCCTGAGTACTTTCCTATTCTCGATTGAGATTGGCCGCCGTGTCCGAAATTCATTCGTATACCTTTGGCAATCGTAATGAACTTTGCACTTTGGCAAGAAAGTCTGACAACCAGTCTTACCCAGGGGTGACGTGTGACCCACTAACTGGGTTGTGGAGGTCAGACAGGCAATCGATCCCTGTAAAACACTTGTATTCAGCTGAATCCGGTTAGGCTGGAAGCTGACACCAAGGTAGTTGGGAAAAAATTAGGCATGCAGCAGGCATGTATGGAGAGTATGATTGTACATCATCTCATCATCATCATCATCAGCCGAAAGACGTCCATTATTGAACATAGGCCTCCCCCATAGAACACAACAACGAGCGACAACCTGCCGCTTGCATCCACCGGTTACCCGTGACCTTGACGATGTCGTCGGCCCATCTGGTAGGAGGATTATGAACATACAGGTAACAAAAGGAGCCAGAGAGAGGAGAGAGAGAGGAGAGGAGAGAGGAGAGAGGAGGAGGGGGGAGAGTTTTGGCCGAAGGGTGTCGTGTATCGGCGATTCCGCGGAAGGCTACGCGACACCACGCAGCGCAACACGACGCCGTCTCTTCGTGTACAATAGTTTAGAAATATTTTTGTGGGTTTAATTATAAATATGTATGATAGTCTGTTATGTTATGGGTCCTTTGTTACCCGAAATAAATGATATTATTATTATTATTAAAAGAGATTAGTATATAGGGTGACTGGTAATCAGTGACCGATACTTAAACCACATACCTGAGAATGCACTGGTTCTGGAGATAATGAAGGTCAAAGTCGCAAAATTTACGGTTTACGCTTCGTTCGCCCCTTGCATCTTACCCCTTTCGATTAAAATTTTTCACTCACCCCGTTATTTATTATTTTGGTGTAGTGATTCGCCCGTTATGCAGGGGCCAGTGGAAAATTGACATTTAAATATTTTTTAATGTATCGATTCGCCCCATGCGGCATTTCTTTGGATACATTATGAATAACGCCATGTTTGCTTTAAGTCTATGTTTAGCAAAACTGAGTTCGTAGGTACTTATGACTGTTTAATAGTTATAGATAATCTACATTGTTGTGTTTTTGACAATTTTATTTGTACAATTTTTTATAATTTTAATTTGGTTGATAACAAATCTAAGTAAACTACCAGGAAAGCAGAAATCAACTGGAACTAGGTGCTTAAGCGACTTACTACTTAAAGAAAAAAATATTAATTTAAATATCTAAAAACTTAGAGCGCTGACAGTACTTTAACTTACTATCACAATCGGGAGCGATTTAGGGTATCTAATTTTCGAAGGGGCGAGTTGTTACACTTAGGCAATCAGGGGCAAGATCCAAGGGGCGAACGGAGCGTAAGTCATAAAATAATTACTTTAGAAATTGCTACTTTGAACTTCAATTCTTCGCGATTCATTTCTAGCAATGAATTAGCCGTAATACCTTGATCATTTATCATGATACATTATACCAATATTAAGTAAGTTTTTCTTTAGATCAATCAAGAATACGCTGTACCTTCACATAATATTTCCCTTATATTGAAGTAAAAAAGCCAGGGATCTAGCCTCACCACCACACAATGTGACCATTGTGTGCGGATTAAATTATATTTCTAAGCGAATGTACCAAGATATTGTCCCCGAGGAAATTGTTTATGTGACCGCGGTAACTTTGGACTTAAGGGCGCGTATTCGATTTAGCGCAACTCTAAACGAAAAAATCTAAACGATTGCTAGAACGGTGTAGCAGCATTGACACACACTAGTACAATACAATGGTCTGTTACAGTGCATCAAAAAGAAAAATAGGCACGAAATAAGCACGAATCATTGAATTTGATCGGCAAACGACAGGGCGCGATGTTTTACAGTCCTTTTTATATTAATTGTCTAAAATATATGAGTTTGTATAACGGACTGAAAAATATTCTGTATATTAAGCATAATCTTTATTTTCATCAAATAAATATATCAGTTATGTTTTTATTCAAATACTGGTAAAAAAAAATTGACAAAGTGAACCGATTATGTACTTTTTAAATATTGTTTTTTAATACATCATAGTAATATTTTCGTAATTTTGGCTCTGTAGTAGACTTTAAGACTGTATATCCTGTTGGGAAAACGCATAAGACATAATATTTTGGAATACTGTAATGGTTGTATCGGTACTGAAAGTTAACTCTGACATCAATTTTCGTAAAAGGCTATGAAAAAATTGGCTTCGCTTTAAAAAACCATAATTAAAAATTATACTTTTACTCTGTAGTTCCCTAAATCAAGACTTAATCTTTCTAAAACTGTAATTGTCTTTAATTAATCTGCTCACATCATTACGATATTGCTCTGGTCAAAACGCGAAAACATGAAGTTTTCGTCACGAATCAAATACACGCTCTTAAGACCGAAAATTTATATAACTGGGAAAAAAAAATACACGATTCTTCTTTTCAACCGACTTCAAAAAAAGAAGGAGGTTCTCAATTCGACACGCTTAATTTTTTTCAGTGTGGTCCGATTTCGATGATTCTTTATTTATTGGATAGTGTGTACTTCAAAGTTGGTCCTATACAAATTTCATGAAAACAACCGCCTTCAAAAAGTAAATAATAACTTGAAAATCGCAAGTCGGTAGCAATACAAAACAAGAATCAAAACCAAAACCACCGACTTGCGAATCAAACATCAAGAATACAATTCTTCATTTCAATTCTTGATGTTTGATTGTTGAATTCAAATGTCATAAGTAAACGTTCAAAACTTCAAAAAGTCAAAATATTGTGTACTACGTTGGAGTCGGCTTCCAGTATCTGCGGATTTAGCTGATTGTCTGTGTTTTATATGGAGCATCTGTCAATCTGACCTCCAAAACCCAGTTACTGGGTAACAAGATACCCCTTAGTTAGACTAGTTGTCAGATTTTCGGCCTCCTGACTGATTACGGTCTATAAATGACAGCTGAGACGAACGGCTTTACGTGTGAAGTGTGTCAGTGTCAAGTTGACGTAATTTTTCCATGTTTGAAAGAAAAATTTCATAACCTCAAACTGTAATTTTCTTGTCATGACTTTTACCTTCTGTTGTTAAATTATATATTGTGTGTTTGAAATACAATGTTAAAGTTAATTTACAAAATTTTACTCCTCTTCATGTACTTCACGTGCTTTCCAAGGTACCAGGCAAACAGGATAACTGAGGATCATAAAGTGTGATTCAAAAATTATTTTTAAATCACATAAAGTTCATAGCATACGCGTTCTACTGTTTAAGGAGAAATGAGGTTCTGATTACGTGTGGACGGTTGATTCGTTCACAATCGCTTCACGGAACGACGAACAATATTTCTTGTACGTGTTCCGTAACAGATAAATGGATGAGTTTACGATTATTTTAAATGATAAAAAATTAGGCAATACTTACATACTTACAGTACGTAAATTAGTGTATATGTATTCGAAAAAAGAACAAGTCAGAGAGAATATTTTTTTCAATGCGCTCTCAGCGTGAGATCGGTTTTGGAGGGAATTTCGGATTTAGAAGGCGTCATATGCTAGATATTTATAATACTAATATCATGTTTTAAATGGTTTACTGATTGGCAATTCTGGTATTTTTAAGAACGTGCGCATCCTAATCTTAGTCTGAAACTGTCAGAAGGTTTTGACATTCATTGGCGCTGAGATGATACTGTAACTAGATTTTGAACGTTTATAATTACTGGAACTGGTTTTCAAAAACTATTATCTTGGAGTAATACATAGTAAAATTCCTATACATAGTTTTTCATAGGATGCAAGTAAAGCCGAGGAAAACCGCTAGAACCTACTAAATAATCATCGTGTTTTATATAAGAAAAACGCTTGTCATTTTAGGTCCCTCAGATACCCAGTGTGAGTGCAGTGCTCCTGATCAGACGATTACCCATTTGCTACAGTACCCAAAGTGTCCCTACACCTGCACCCTTAGAAGCCATTCAAAACGCCACTGATGCCGCTATATGTGGAATTAGAAGATGATTGTCATTTTAGATAAACTCACAAGATTTTTTTTTGGCAACATTTTTTGGATCGACGGCACTAGTTCATATGATATTCCATTGAAGTCTTCTGTTGAATCGACTGCTCGTGTTTGAAATATAAAATAGAACAAACGGTTACTGCGACATGTTCTATTGTCGACCTAAATTGTCACGTACTCTTATATCGAAAACGATTTGCGACGATTCCATTTACCTCCCATAGATAAATTAAATATTTTCATAAGTAAATCAATCAATTTTAAGTTTTAAGGCTTTAAGGCCAAGGCATGTTTTGGCATGATGAGATAATTTACATGATAGGATGCTAGTCTGCTCCAATATGTTTTCATTATCCGACGGTCGAACCAAAGGGAGAGTTCAAATTTTTGCAGATTTTATAATATGCAAAAATTTATAAATAAAATTAATAAATAAATAAAAAGGTTTGTTGCAGAAACATGTACAGTAAATCTTACATAGGGACCTCCATTTAAGTAAGGTAAAAGATATACGTGTGTTAGGATTATGTTCGTATGTTCATACTCTAAACTAAAATATCTCTTTCTGGCCTTGCAGGTCCACGTTAACTCTACTCTCATTAAACCTATTTTTGCATTTATTAAATGCGCCTTAATGGTGACTCTTTTGTTTTCATCTCTCATATCACCTAAACTACTCTCAGTTTTTTAACAAATGAGGAAGGTATAAGTATTCTAACATAAAAGGAATACGCATATCAGCGTTGCTATTCTGTTACGATCTCCCTCGGTGAACACCTAGGTGAAGTGAGCTGTCATCCGATTGTAGCACTATGCAAATCCCTAGCATCGGGACAGATGACAGCTCACTTCACCTAGGTGTTCACCGAGGGAGATTGTAACAGAATAGACATACTGCGGTGGATATCTATAGTACTAAGAAAATAGTGCAGATATAAGTTTATGATGGGAAAAACCTTCCAACCTTCCCTTTTTTAAATAAAACAGCAGTGCAGTTCCGAAACTTTATCGTTAAACCCTACCCCATGATACACATACCCAATATACAAAGGTTGTAAGTAAATATAAAGGTAAGTGAAATGGCAAACGTACGATATCGGCGCTTCTCGCCGCCGCGGTGAAGTCGACTTGACGCCTGTTACACGCGACGCCGCACACTCTTGATTTGATTTTATGTGTATGTATATAGAGATGATAATAGTAGATACAAAATTACGTAAGGGAAGCCAAAGAAATGATCGTATATTATTTTTAAAATAGGAATACCACTTCAGAGGATCAATAACTTAAGTCTTAAGTCTCAATTTGTAAAAAATAATACCTGTAATTTACCTACGTTTTTAAATTTTGAATATTTAATTGTTTAAATGTCAGGAATAATGCAATCTGCAGAATTATTTTGGCTACATACAAGCTTTTAAATGCTACTAGCTAGAATTAATCACAGCTCTAACTTTCAGGCAATGGAAACTCATTGATCAAGTTCTGAAAATGTTGAACTCTTGACTTAAACTTCTTTTCCAAATAAAGTGTCACTGTGCGAAAACTGCTAGAGAGCTATAATCCACTGATTTATTTTAGGTAGGTACACTTTCTCCAGGTTCTGTCCGGGTGTTATAGGATTGTCTGATAGATTGGTTACGGCTATTGCAAGACTTCTCTATCTCTATTCGTGGCACTGCGTGTACGGAGTGTACACGCAGTATTGCTCTTGTGGGTGATCGACTCGCATCTTGTGGGTGATCGGCCGCGAGAACGTTGACCTTCTACTCCTTCTTCGTCATATCCTAGATAAACACAACGCTAGCGCAACGCTTACACAACGCTATTAAACGTATTTTCTTTCTTTTTTTAGTGTTCCGTACCTCAAAAGGACAAAACGGAACCCTTATAGGATCACTTTGTTGTCCGTCTGTCTGTCTGTCTGTCAAGCCCTTTATCTCGGGAACGCGTTGAGGTATCGAGTTAAAATTAAAACCATATACTCAAATCTACGGTCCCTTGGGGAACACCCAAATATTCCGAAATATTTTATTCCGAATTTCGATATTCCGATTTTCAAAAGTCCGAATTTCATAATACCTAAAAATTATAATCTCTATTATTTAAAATCACGAAAGTTATTTTACCGAATGTCGTAAATCCGATTTGTTTGTTTTCCGATTTTCATATGTTCGAAGAATCAAATGCTCGATGAGTTCTCGGTCCGAAAAACGAAATTCCGAATTTCAATATTCCGAATAAACTGTTAAAATTAGGGTTCTGATTCAATTCAGCTACGCATATATATTCAAAATGGTGTCCCCTTGTATCGCAGACAGAAATTTCATAGAATTTCGTTTCCCAGAAAATGTTTCATATAATATTTGGTTCTTGTATTTTTATTTCGACTATTATTGTTTCAAAGACTATTTACTTGAATGAAACATATTTCACAGAAAAACAATTCAAAGAATTTTAATCAAATTTTTTTGTTTAACAAACTTATCAAACAGTAGAATTACTTTTTAACAAATATTGTTTATTCGGTGTATTTTTCTATGGAATTTATTTCAACAAAAATTATAAAAAGAAAGACAATAACAAAAATAATCTTAAAAAGTCAATATGTTGTGCTACAAAAGTTAATGACAGAAATGAATTGCTGTGAAACCGACTCCACGTAGTCTTGTCTGCCCTACCCCTAGAGTGTAATTTAAATTCGCGTAGGCGCGGAGGGGCGAGGCGGCCAGCGCCGCGTAAGCGAGCGTAAGCTCGCGTGGTACCGCCGGAGCCCCGCAACGCCGTAGCCGTGACAGAAACCATGCCTGCTGCATGTTGCATGTTCGCTTGCATGCTCGCTTGCATGATGCATGCTCGCTTGCATGATGCATGCTTGCTTGCTTGCATGCTGCATGCTTGCTTGCACGCTGCATGCTTGCTTGCATGCTGCATGCTTGCTTGCACGATAAACGATTGCACGATAACGATAAAGATAATCGGAATTTTAATAATCGGAATTCGTATTTTTGATGTTCGGAATTTTCATTATGTCGGACTTTTTGTTATTCGATCTTTTGAAACTCGGTATTTTGAGAAGAGTAATAATAAACGTTCGGAATTTTGAAATTTTAGTATTATAAAAATAGGATGAATGATAAATCGGAGTTGCCATATTAGGAATTTTGAACTATTCGGAATTATGAAAATCGGTATTTTGAAATTCGTATTTCTGACTTTCGGAATAAAGTTTTTCGTATTTATGTAGTGTACCCGGTCCCTTGATGCTGTAAAAAAATAACCCTCTATGTTAACATGAAAAAAAGATACGGCCCTTTATGTCGCAAAAAAAGGAATTTATAATATTAAGTAGATTAAAGTATGGATAGTAGGTATGGATTAATATAGAAGTATGGATATGTACCTACAAATATGTACGAAACCCTCGGTTGGCGAGTCCGACTCGCACTTGTCCGGTTTTTCTTAGATAGCAACAACTCTATAGATTCCTGTGTATAACTTAGTAGATAGTGTCGGTCTCAGTCGCGTGTCAGTTCGGATCAGTTGAGCTACTTAACACGCCGCGCCGGCGAGATACGCTTTGTATGGCAACTTGCGTTCGACAAGTTGCATGGATTACCGAAACTTTAAGGCAAGTACTTCTCCATAGGAGCCTATGTTTTGAAACCTGGCAAATTAAGGCTCGATTTTCATGATAAAGTCTTATATGGCAACTTGCGACAGTTAGACAAGTAGTATAGACTACCATTCCTTTGATACTTTGAGGCACGTTCTTCTCCATATGAGCCTATGTTTTAAAATCTGGCAAATGACGGTTTGAAATAGATGATAAAGTTGTCGTTGTCACTTATATGGTTTTGCAGCGTGAGTGACAATAGAATTACGACTTGGAATATATAATTAGCTATAAGTAGGGATTAAATTAATGTTTCAGAATTACTGTTCTTTGAACCGTCTTTTAGAGAACCATTTTAGGAAAACAAATATAAAAATCAGTTGAAAATCAAACAATAAATTGTAACTGAATGAATAAACTAATAACTCAACACAAATTAACAAAAGCGACCAAAAGATCTTATTGTGAAGAAAATCCACGCAATCCTTTAACAAATCTCATAATACGATCTATGCCGGCGGTGCGCGGACGCAGTGGGGCGGAAGAAGCCGACGACTCGCGAAGACGGTGACGTCGACCGAGAAATACCGAATACATAAGTCGGGGGGCGTAACTCGTAGCGTCGTAGCACGGCGTAGCGCGTAGCTTCACTCGAGAATAATAGGAATTCTTTGCTAAGACGTATTTCATTACGTTAAATTGGGTTGAAAAATACTTAAAGATCTGAACATTTTGAAAGTTAGGTAAGGTTTTAAATTAGATACATGTTTGTTTGAGTTAAAAAAAATCGTTTAAATATTTTAAATTGGCGATTTCTGACACATTTCAGAAATTATAAGTTACCTGAACTTCTTCACGATGTTTTCCTTCAGCGATGTCAGCGATGTCTAACGTAAACTTAGAAACTACAATTATGAAATTGAAAAAGACACATTGGTACTTTTCTACACGTGCCTTCTCTGTATGAGAAGAGGTCTTTGTCCTGTAGTGGAACAATAATAGGCTAGTATTATAATTATTATTTTCAATTGAATATCACCAAACTCAAACTCAAAATCATTTATTTCAATTAAACCATTTACAGGTACTTTTAAATTGTTAGAGTCAGTCAGAAAGTTGAAGCTAGTTGATCGTTCCAAACAGTAGCACCTTACCACAGTATCCTGAATTCAAAGGATTATAAGTAGGAATAATCCCAATTATGTTTTTTCCGTTTAGTTCATATTAATATTGCTAAGCCATAATATCAATATCCTGAAAACTTTCCGATACCCAAATAGAATCGAACTCCAACCTCGCCCACCTTTTAACCACCAAACCTGAAATTCATAAAATCTGGAAATCGGAATAAATCGCATTTTGTGAGCTATACAGACTTCCTAATTATTAATACTGAAATATGCAAAGTTAGTTGTCTTCAGAAGCGGAATTTAACTAAGTTCAGTAGAATTATAAAGTCAGATTGAAGTTTTCCATATTCGTTGTTTGTTAATGAAATTTCAGATTTTGTTAATATTAATAAATGTAGGTTTTGTATCTGTGGAAATTAATGTTATTATATCTTACTAGCTTCTGAACGCGGTTTCGTCCGCGTGAATGTCGGTTATCGCGGATGCAGACGAAGTCGCGGATTAAAAAGTAGCCTATGTCCTTCTCTAGGGTCCAAGCTATTTTCATACCAAATTTCATCAAAATCGGTTCAGCCGTTTCATCGTGAAAGCGTAACAGACAGAGTTACTTTCGCATTTATAATATTAGTACTAGCTTTTGCCCGCGACTTTGTCCGCGTGAATGTCGGTTATCGCAGATGCAGACGAAGTCACCAAATAAAAAGTAGCCTATGTCCTTCTCCAAGGTTCAAGCTATTTTAATACTAAATTTCATCAAACTTGGTTCAACCGTTTCATCGTGAAAGCATAACAGACAGAGTTACTTTCGCATTTATAATATTAAAATAGCAAGTAGTATGGATATAGTAATATACTAATACAGGGCATGGTGGGGACGGCGATACGACCAAAAATTAAAATACTGGTAATTCTAGTTCATAAGACTATTTTGAAACTATCAAATAAATCCTAAAAACGGAATTAAAAAAAAAAGATCAGATATACTAAAGAGCATTATAAATGTAACCAAAATAAAACACCATATTATGAAATATGGGTTTTCTAACTTGTGAGAAGAGCGGCAACTTGTGGCGTCACAATTTAATATTATTAATGCTCAATAAAAACAATTACACCAAATTACCAAACCCTACCATGATCATTTTTTGTGCAATTATTGCCATCCCCACTCTGTATAGTATGGAAGTGAGGATATGGACTTTGATCGTTCTAGCTATTAATAATCTGAAGGCGTGGTTAAAAAACGCTGTTGTACGTGATTGTGGGTTCGCAACCGGGCCGAGTAAGTACAGTCAACAGCAAAAGTAGATGATCAAAATCAGAAATTCAATACTTATTTACTAACACTAATTTATATAATTTATTACTAGTTTATTTATTAAAAGTATGTGATTGTCACACACTTACTTTTGAATCACTTCGACGCCACACAGTTCTGACGCGAACTCCGATCATTAGAGTTGAATTTCTGATTTTGGTCATCTACTTTTGCTGTTGACTGTACCGATGTGACTTTTAAATTTCATATGTACTTTCTAAGTTTATCTTGGACATCTTGTTTTTTATTATCAATTAATAGGCATACGTTTGACCACTATCTCACCTGTTTATCTATATATGTATGTATTTAAAAATGTATTTGTGTATGTATATCAGCTGTCTGACACCCATAGTACAGAGTCTCCCTAGTTTGGGGTCAGATGGCCATGTGTCAAATGTCCCCACATATTATTATCACTGACATCGGTGAAGGAAAACATTGTGAGGAAACCTGAGAGTTATAATTTATTAATATAAGTCTGAAATCGCCAAACCACCTTGAGCGCACGTGCTGATCAATACTCGTGCCTTCTCTGTATACCTATTATTATCCCACTGCTGGGCAAAGGCCTCTTGCCTTTGCCCAGCAGTGGGATAATAATAGGTATTATTATCCCACTACTGGTATTATTATTATTTTATATATTATTATTACTTTATATCTAAATTATTTTGAAATACATAAATAAAGGGACATCGTGACGAAAACGAATTGTGTTCATAATATTAAAACACCAAGCGGTGTAATTTTTGTCGGTTATTAAAAAATAAAGTATACTGAATATATTTAAATATATAAGTATTAGCAGTATAGTATGTTCTCATAAATTTCAATGTGTTTTTAATCAACATGCGTACCAATCAAATTCTAATCCACAACTTGAATTTCAATAATTCCCCCTCTCCTTTCAATAATTCCATTCCTTCGTCCAGAGACAAAAGGCCCGATACACCATAAAAACTCCATCGGTTCCCAATTTGCTGGTGGAGTTGAGCCTGCGACTGATCGACGTTGATTAATGTCTGTCCGTCTGTCTGTCGATTAAAAAAACTTTGTGTTTCAGTGGTACAGCCTGGATAAGGGAAAGAAGTGGAGACGGAATGATTTTTCGTAAACAAATTTTTTTTTTTTTGGGAGAGCAGCTTTGTTTTGTTTGAATAAGGTTAGCTTTTCGATGTGTAATTATATTTATCGAGAAAACGAATTTAAAGGCACGAAAGGCAAATGCTGAAAATTTCAAATTAATCACCTCCGACTAGATAGAAAATTACCAGATTAGATAATTACGAATATTTGTGCCAGAAAAGGATAGTGTTTTCATAAAATATTTTTGAAGCGTTACAGCTTTTTTTAAATTTTATTATATGCCTATAATAAAATTACTATTTAATTTTGTAGTAGGTATGTTAAAATATAGAGAGTGAACATTAGCTTGTCGGCTCTACGCAACTCGTGTGCCAGCGACATTTGATTTCGGTGACATCTGGCGGAAGTAATGGATTTTTTCAGTTAGCTGAAGGTGAAAATTTAATCTATGATGATAAGTGACGACCGAAAAAAAGGATTTTACGGATATTCTTTGCGGATTTTGTACCTACGTAATATTGTGAAAACTTGATTAAAAAGAGTGTCCATGGAGATTTTTGCTCGTTCTTCTCCATTGTACGAGCAACTTTGTAGCTTCAACTTTCTGACTAACTGACTCTTTGACACTACAAAAGTGCCTATAAATGGTTTAATTGAAAGAAATGCTGATCAATCTATACGGTGATCCTGACCAGACAATGGCCCACTTAATCAAAGTGCTCCTACACCTGCACCTTAGAGCATATTCAAAACGACACTAATGCTGTGATAAATGTAGCTACCTTCTGGGTCAAAATGAAAACCATCGATTTGAAAAGAAAAAGAAGAGAGAAATGCTTTTACTATTGAGGCTTTTAACTCAAGTACCTATGTACCTTCATACAAGTAAGTTTGAAAATAATGAAAATCAGTCCCTCCATCCACAGTAGGTACATGTCAAGTACGGTCCAAGTTGCAGGAGACAGTAAGAAAGTTATAGTTCAATTTGCGGACTATTTTGAGTGCACGCGTCATTGTTATGTAGACCCCCAGGCAGACTGGCGACGAGCATTCTGTTCCGATTATGAAACCCAATCGAGAGCGGGACGATTATTATTATCGAGTGTTTTAGTC
Organism: Charanyca ferruginea; assembly: GCA_947361185.1. Lineage (NCBI taxonomy): Eukaryota > Metazoa > Arthropoda > Insecta > Lepidoptera > Noctuidae > Charanyca > Charanyca ferruginea. The sequence goes on along the minus strand of OX376065.1, from coordinate 14,451,905 downwards.
ACTAGTAACCCCTCATTTACACTTAGGTATAATACATGTGTAGCTACCCAAGCGATGCCCTACGCTGAATTGCATTTTTGTTAATATTGAAAGAATGACAGCACCGGGCTCGCTAGTCGCTTACATACCCCCGCCTTGCCACGTCGTATATAGGATCTTAATCTGTCGTAGTAATAATAATTGTAACCAAGTTTTGTGAAACCCTTTATTAAACAGTTTTCTTGTTCAACAAACTCCGCATATCATTTATTGGACCTTAATAATAACAAGCACAACACATGTATTCTACAAGTTTTATGCAATATCTGTAATTATCGTTCACACTCAAATACAAATATAAAACTTGTTTTAGACACAACTTGTGCCAAACTTGTTGTGCAAATATTTATTTTTAATCCCGTCTGAACAAAACTTAAAACAAAACATGTAGAAAACAAGTCTTAGTATAATACAAGTTTAAGACAAGTTGTGTGTTCGACAAGTATTATACATGTTTTATACTTGTTTCTTGGTGTAAATGAGGGGTATGGACATCGTCATTATCATGTCAACCTGTAAACGCCCACTACTGGGCATAGATCTTCCCCAAGGCGGGTTCAGCCGTAACCGCCATGCTTGGCCGAGGTATGTTGGCGACCGCAGTAGGTGTTATGGTACTCAGAAAGACTCTGCTACCCATTCTCTAGTCATTATCCCTCTGTCGCCTTCTACGACACCCACGGGTAGAAATGGGGTGGTGCAGGCTATTGGTGACACGGCTTAGTAAGGAGTAAAGATAATAACTATAAATCTAAAATAATATATTGACCCCAGAATGAAATGATTTAAAATTTTCAATGACTCCACGAGACAAGTTCGTCCCAGTATAGAGTTTACAAGCTAAAATATTACATTTATGTTTTTCTTTTTGTAACTATTATTTGCATTCGTTTTCAAGCAAAGTAATATTTGGCCAATGCTTTATTAATATAATGCTAGTTTATAAATGGATTGATAGTATTTCAGCCCTCGCGGTGTTTTGTATTCTACAGTTAAAATAAACAAAGTTATGAACCTAGTTATTTTTAATAAATAATAAACAAACATTCTTTAATCGAGGCTGTAACTGTTCGCAGTCTGTCTATCAGTAACAATTTATACCTAAACATGAAATCTGAAATCTACAAAACTGTTATTCTCTAAGTGAATTCACAAGAAATGCATTGTTTGTAATTAGCTATCAGAATACGTAATATTATACACAGTCATCTTTACATTAGTTGGCTAACACTTAGATAAGTACACTTATCGCATTAGGTTAAGCTCCTGAGATGATTTGTATGATGGATAAATGAATAAACAAATAACTTGAAACTAGAAAATTTACATTTATATTTACAGTAGACAAACTCATTGAAAATCACATATTTTCTTTCATCTTTCTTTTGTAACCTTCCTTTGATTGAAAATCACTGCTATTCTAGTTGAAACATGAGAATAACCCCCTAAATTCACAAGAGGCAAACTTGTCTCGAGCCCAGCACTGCGTAATGCGCCCTAACTGCTCAAGTATTTACTAACTGCTATTTGATGACTTGGGTGCAACTTGTACCCTATGCTTTATAGTTTAGTAGATAAGTTCCTGAAATCGATAATTTTAAATATTATATGTCCGTTATTATGTCCGTGTGGTGTCGGACGTAAAGAATAGCACCATTCCATATCTTCCCGTGGGTGTCGTAAAAGGCGACTAAGGGACATACCAGAGAATGGGCAGCAGCGTTGTCTGTGCCTTTGTAACAACCATAATGCGATCGCCAATCCGCCTGCCAAGCGTGGCGATTATGGCAAAACCCCCCACTTGGGGACGCCTATGTCCAGTAGTGGACATCTTTCGGCTGAAGTGATGAAATATTATATTATGTGATTGTTTGAAGTTTTAAAATTGATTAAAGCTTCTTTGTGTCTTTGCTGTGCTTATAAAAATAAACAAGATGACATTTACACAGTTTAGCTTAAAATATAAGACGAGCAAACTAAATATTGTCTGCGTTATCTGTTATAAGTTGTTGTGCGTGTTATTTTAGGGGACCAGACAAATGATAAACAATATTTTACTTGTGCAGAATATGATAAATGTTTGATAAAGGTTCACAATACTTGGTTACAATTATTATGGTAAATTACGACGTGGCAAGGAGGAGGTACGTAAGCAAATAGCGTGCCCGGCGCTGTCGTTCCTTTAATATCAACAAATGCAATTCCGCAAATCGCATCGCTAGGATCGCAAATTCATTAAATATGTGTATCCTGAAATAAACAATAATTACCATTTATATGGATATTAATACCCATGAAGACAACGGCAAAAACGACGGCACAGTTAGGGTAGGGGCTGAGCGATTTGCATCTGCGCTGCGTGTCTCGGGTTCGATTCCCGCACAGAACAAAATAATGATACTAAATTGTTCCTGCTGGTTGTTTGTGTATGTGAGTTTATGTTTGTAAACGCTCCCACAATACAAGCACACCACACTATTCCCAAACCACTACAACTTCTGAAAGTCAGAATCAACAGTAGCGACCACCAGGAAAGCGCCGAGGCAATGAAGGTCGACAAGTCCCGGATAAACCTTGCAACAGTCGTAGATCCCGCAACGAAATTAATTAGAAAAGAATCGCGGAGGAGTAAGAAATACATGTCGGTGTCAGCGATGGCTAAGCGCCTGATAGCGCCGACATCGTTTAGGTTCGGTGGTATCGGGTTCATTGTAGAATAACAACATTCAAAGCAGTACTAACTACCTTACTTTATTAAATGTGTTCGTACAATACAATTCAAATAGGTAAATTGACAGTTTCGTACTAGATGAGATGAGATGTCCTGGTTGGTGTCTCGAGCAAAAATGAGCATGCCATGGTCCCCACTCTGGAGAGTGGGGACCATGGCATGCTCATTTTCACACGACTCTGTCCCGATTATGAAACCCAATGCCGCCATTAACTGATAACTGACGTCACGGCGTTTACCATTTCTCCTGTAGGTACTACAATAATCAAATTGAATCCTCTTTATCGTTAAACTATCGCTTGCTGCGACATACATACTTTCTACTTCCCTCCAAATCAAGAACGAGACAGAACAGAACTCGGCCAAATTGGCACAGAGAGACGTTTTAGGACCCATTAAGTAAGGTTCATTGCAATCCGTGGTGCTTGGCAGTTGGGCTTCCCCCAGTTGTAAACGTCCCTTTGTGCACCCGCTATATAGTGACAAACGCTATATTCAAAAATATACATAGGCATTTCTGCCAGTCATTTAAGGACCTGTCTTGCTCATCCATGACATTAAGGAACATTGTAAAGTCCTAGTGCAGCTACCGGTTTGTCCTGCTTACTTTAAGTTTTAAGACCCAATTCTAATCGTAACCAAACTTGACAAAAGTCCCTATAACATCAACACCGCTAAAACTACACCTTCAACATTCACTCAATATCTTCCAAACTTCCTTAACCGATTAGACACGTAACAGGCTTGAAACAAATTGGAACCTTCCTCAAGAGGCTCGCCTTCCACTCATGTGCATTAATAGAAACCCAAGGTTTTCAGCTCCACTGCAAGTTTCAGCTTCAACGAAGATAAGGTTCGTATATAAGGAATTGGATGGAGGGAACTGGAATCAGTACGTGTGTTACCGTGATGTTTGGTGTTTGAGTGGAAGTAAAATGTGTGTAAAGATGTGTTTTTATATTAAGAATTTATTTTAATCTCACGGAAAATTGGAACGGTGTGGTAAGAGAAAATGTTTCTGGAGTATGCCCTTTGTCGCTTAACTTAAGTTACTTAATTCCACACGACGTGAGACCATCGTTTCGTCTAAGCATAATGATCATCACTGTAGTGGTAAAAGTCAAATGTCAATCAAACAATTTACAGGCAGTCTTGAATTGTCAAGAAATCGGTCAGTTAGTCAGAAATGTCTTACTACTTGCCCGTTCCAAAACCTAGGTACATTTCTATAGTACGTAAGAAACTCTACGGTATGTGGAAGCAATAATAACAGAATAAATTGTAATTTTCTCAACGAAATACTAAACAAACTTAACGCACCAAATACACCTTTAATCAATACCCCATCATCCCATAATCATGAAACTCATTTCTTCATATAGGTACCTCTATTATATACTATGGTAGCTCGGTCCGTACCGCGGGACAGACGTCCATTCATTGCGGCAGTCACGTAGGGTAATGTATATTCTAATATATTTGAACTGGGAACGACTTTTCGTGCCTACCGGCCCGTGCGGTCTGCGGTCGGTGTAGGGATGAGGTGCTATCGATGTTTGGAATGTTACATGTTACGTGATCAAATTCTTTGTTATTTACTCTATGTGCTGAGATATTTCACCTATAACTCTAAACAAGTTTATGCATTTAGTTTTAAACAGTAAGAAACTCACTGAATTCAATGAAAATTCAGTGGTTCAGTGATAAAATATTACCAATAGATACCACCTATAGCAGTATAACGTAAGAATTTACAGAAAAAACTAGTAGTTCCAAAGATTAGCACGATCTTTTTATTTATTTTAATAACACTTTAAGAGATGTTTTAAATAAATAATACAGACTTTAGGGCAACTTTTGTTCATCAATCATCTTATCCGTGTGCAAACTATAATATATCTTACAATAACACAAATGTCACTAGAATCCTAATTGATTAACCAACTTAGGGCAGATTTTTCAATTTTCGATATTTTTATCAAAATAATCAATGATAAGATTTGCTATACAAAAACTGTGAATCCGCCATAATTATAACTCTGTTAAGAATTATGATGATTAAATAATCAGTCAATAATCATTTTGATTAGTCAAAGTAAATTGGCACCAAGTTAACAGCCGTTTAGTTACTGTTGCTATTTCTAACTTAAGTTTGAAAGTTTATCTATGACTTTTTAATACCGGTTTAGACAGCCTGGCGTCTAGCAGCTTACGGAGACCATTATGACAATGAAAAATATTCAGTGTTATTCAAATATATATCGACATTTAATTTTACAAAAATTTCCCATCCCTAGCACCCCGTATTTACTCCGCACCTCGGCAGTTCATCTTCATTTTTTATCTCTTTCACCGGAAAAAGGGCAAAAAAGCAGGAAACCGTTCTAGTAATGAGTATAAAAAAAAACTAAACGAAAGATATACCTTCCCGTTTGGTATTGTACCTACTTGTGTTACTCTGGTCTACAAAATAGAGAATTTATGTTTGCCTTCGTTTAATTTAGTTGCAGATGTCAAAATATAAGTTTTACGCGATCGGTCCGTGGATGGGTGATCATTGCATCCATTTCATACCGAGAACCTTCCGTGGATTGGAAAGCACGTAAAGCCGTCGGTCTCAGCTGTCATTCATAGATTTTAGACAGTTATGGGTGGTAAAAAAAAGACAACCGCCTTCAAAATCTAAAAAGTGAGAAATAACTTTACACACGCACTACACCTGCACGTAACACACATGACTTTAGTTTCGGAAGTCGGCGACTTTGTTCTATTTGATGTTTTGTACTGCCACCGACTTCCGAAACTAAAGTCATGTGTGTTACCTATGTGCTAAAGTTATTTATCACTTTTTAGATTTTGAAGGCGGTTGTCTTTTTTGTAAAAAAGCTTTTTATTTTTCGCTTTTTAGTACTTCCTTATCATCTAAATCCATTAAGAAACGGCAACACAGTCAAAACAGAGATTGAAACTGCAAGGTTGGAGAACATTACAACATCATCCATGTATACTTTTTTACATTTTGTCGATTTTTTTAAAAAGTGCTGAACTCTATTCGATAAAATTTATATGGGACCACCCTTGAGACATACCCTATCCATCAAAAAAATAATTTTCAAAATCGCTTTACATTTGCCGGAGAAATCGCGTAACAAATATACAAAAAAAAAACAACATAGAGACAAACTGAGAACCTTCTTTTTTTTTAAGTCGGTTGTTGAGATGAGATACACAGTCGATCCAGATAAAACACTAGTGGGCCTGGCAGACGTTGTCCTTCCCCTAAAATAAAAAAGTCCTACAACTCGACTGCAGCGCCACCTACCGAGTCCAATTGTGAATCTAAACCATTCTCGAATCCACTGAAACACACACAAAACATTTCGTCAAAATCAGTCCAGCCGATTAGGAGGAGTTCACTTTCATACACACGCACAGAAGATTTTTAAATATAAGACTAGCGGGCCTGGCAGACGTTGTCTTGCAACCCAACTATAGCGCCACCTGCTGGGTCCAATTGTGAATCTAAACCATTCTCGAGTCCACTGGAACACACACAAACAAATTCAGCAAAATCGGTTCAGCCGTTTAGGAGGAGTTCACTTTCATACACACGCACAGAAGATTTTTAAATATAAGACTAACGGGCGGGCGGGTAAAATTGGTATTCAGCTGCATAGGCATTGTGACCCCAACATAGGTGGTTGCGAAAAGGTACGGCAGATGACGATGACTGCGGTACTTTATATTTGAGCAGCACGTACCGACTTACGCACACTGAGGTGTGCACTTGCCCAACTCAACAAAATTGAAATGGGGATATTTTTGACTCTGTCAGTCAAAAGTGCGACAGATTGACACAATTCCAATAAATATGGTAGAAACTAGTCTGACAATAGTAGAAACTAGTCTAAAATGTATACCAGTCAATTAATAGTAGATATACAAGGAGCTAAAATTACCCATTATACTGGGTGATTTTTTATTCACGTTCCAAATTTCTCAGGGTGATAGTACCCATGAAATTGAATAACTTTCTCCAAAAAACATGAGTCGAAATATTAAAAAAAAAATCGGACTTCCCATACAAAATCGATCAGCTGACTATTGATTTTGTATGGGAAGTCCGATTTTTTTTTTAATATTTCGACTCATGTTTTTTGGAGAAAGTTATTCAATTTCATGGGTACTATCACCCTGAGAAATTTGGAACGTGAATAAAAAATCACCTAGTATACGAGGTAGTTTTACTCCCGAGCTTTAGCGAGGGAGTAAATAGAAACCGAGTTTTGAATGGGTTTTAGCGTCGTGTGTTACACTATACTTTTCACTACGATTGCGAGAAATTAATTACGGTCACTACCAATTCAATTTGCAATCAGAGAAAAATTATAAAGATTTCGCGCCACGGTCTTTTTTTGTTTCTTCTGTAGCCGCAACACATTGCATACATTCTACCAGAGATCGCCGATTTTAGTTTCATTTTCAAAATTAAAATGAGGTTCTTTTTTTTATGAAACAGTAATAAGTCTTTATTCATGATTATTCTACTTATGACTAAAGACTTTTTCGTTTTTGTAGGCTCATTGACATATTTGGCACACAAAAATTAAAAAAAAAAAACTTTTTCGCCTAGAGGATGAAATGCTATTTTATCCCCGCTCTGGTATGCTACAATGACGGCCTTTTTGAGCAAGAGAAGTGAAAAATAAATGATTGATCTTCTCTGAGTTACAATTCTGAGTATCAAGTTATATTTAGTTTCATTTAGACAAATAGTACTTAGAATAAAAGTAGGTGAACTTTTAATTCATCCGGCAAATAGATGATTCGGTGGTAGACTAGCATTGTGTTAGTTAAGAAAGAACCTATTAATGTATAACTAATGTCGAGTTAATGAATTTCATAAGTCTTACAAATCTACTTACTTATCCAGTTAACTTACGTTTTCGTCATTATTAAATATTTTATATTATTTACTATGCATAAAAACAGTTTTCATGCTGCAACATAATAGAGAAATACTTTAACAAACATGTAATCCACACCATTGTTCAAAATTAAACTGAAGGTTAATAAAAGTTCTAAATAGAAGTGATACTCAAACCCAAAACCATTTACAGGTACTTTTGAATTGTCAGAGATAAAAAAAGAAAGATAGAACAAAAGTCGCTGCCACGGTAAATTACTAGCCAGACAACATTTCTAAACGATACTTATAATAATTATTTTACATATAATGACTACAAGATTCCCGTTTCCGTAGGGAAATATTAAGATATTTGTTGGTCGCAAACATGCCGACGGCTTGGACATTAAAGTAGAGCCTACTCTCTGATTTTCCAATGATTTAACCAACATTTTTTTTTTAACATCGTCGCTTTTGTTGTCCTTAATTAAATCGTGGACAATGGTATGGGTTATAAGTTTGTTAAATGTTAGTTTAAGTGTTTCTCTGTATTTTTCAGCATGTTACCGTTTTTTGTCCCTAATAAATGTTTCTTTTTTCTTAATACAAGAAACATTTATGCGTTAAAACTAACTTCAGCCCGCGACTTCGTCTGCGTGGAAGGTAGGTACCTTGCATAAAACAAGCAGACAGTATTCAAACAGCTTATGTCATTGAGCAATAACGTATTTTGGCAAGTGTTTTTTTTTTAGTACCTAAATTTCTGACCGTGACCAATTCTTACAGAGATTATCTCTTACAAATAAACAAACAATAACAAGTAATAATATTAAAGTATCTATAGACGTGCAAAACGTCACACAATACAAACAAATCAGGCAATATCGAGCTACAAATAAATAATTGAACGAGCCCTAAATACCCAATGTAAGACAATTGGAGCCATCCTTCACATAAATTGGTGTTCCCTTTTAACTAAATATCTTGTAAATTGAAGGGCGGGTGATGCCAGCCCCTCGTTTGATATACCTAAATATAGATAAGGATGGGTGAAAATATTTTAATAGCAATTGGTATCCATTATGGAAGGGAAATCGAGACTCATAGGTACTGTAAGACTGTGCTGAGCCTTATGGTACCGGATCGTGATATGTGTCAAAGTCAAAGCATTTTATTTCAATTAAACCATTTACAGGCACTTTTGAATTGTCAAGGAGTCGGTCAGTTAGACAGAAATTTGAAGCTAGTTGCTCGTTCCAAAACGTAGGTAGGTCTCTATGGAGAAGAACGAGCAAGAAACTCCACGGACACTCTTTTAAACTCAGGTTTTTACAAAATACTGCTTACATTATTCTTGTTGCTTCTATATGTGAAACAATGAAGGTAATCTAGAAATACAAAATATAAAAAATAATCAAGATAAAAACCATGGCAGTTCAGCTCAACCATTTTAGAGGGAGCCGAATGACCCAACACACGCGCCACCACCAGCGAGACATTTGAGTGAGCATGACAATTCTCTCAACCGCCATGCTCATTTAAGTCAAACACATAATAATTCACTTAAAATATGGCTCCATGGTACTCACATTTACAAAATTCAAATAATGCTGCTAAATTATACAAAACTAAGGTTTCCAATGTTTCTAAAATGTCGAAAAAGTAATTAAAATATATATTTGTGTATAATAATAACGATACTCGTTACTCATGTCAATAATAAAAAAAAAGGGGTAGGAAACAACATTCCTCCAATTAGGAAATTCCCTAAACTGCCTGTGGAGCAGGACCAGCATTTAGCCAAGCATTTTTATCATTGATGTAGTCTTCTAATTTATAATATGCTTGTCTACACAGTGTGCGTTTAATACATGTTTTAAATTGTCTTTCATTTAGTTGTAGAATATCAAGAGGTATTTTATTATAAAATTTTACACAGTACCCCATAAAAGAAGTATGAACTTTTGACAATCTGAATCTTGGCTGATCTAATTTGTTCCTATTTCTAGTATAAACACTATGTCTGTCACTTATTTTATTAAAAAGATGAAGGTTTTTTCGAACATGCATAATGTTTTCATATATGTATTGACAAGGTACCGTCAAGATGTTAATCTGTTTAAACAATTCTCTTAGAGACTCGCGACTGCTGAGATTATAGATGGCTCTGACAGCCCGCTTTTGCAGAATAAAAATAGAATCAATATCTGCAGCCCGCCCCCAAAGCAAGATACCGTAGGACATGATGCTATGAAAATAACTAAAATATACTAGCCTAGCGGTATCCACGTCTGTCAAATGCCGGATTTTTCTGACAGCGTAAGCGGCCGAACTCAACCGCCCGGCAAGAGATGTTAAGTGAGGACCCCATTGCAGCTTTGAGTCAAGCGTAATCCCTAGGAAAACAGTCTTTTCGACGAATTCAAGTATATCCTTATTCAATACAACGTTACATTCACTACTTTTAACATTCGGTAAAGCGAATCTTATGCATTTAGTTTTCTTCTCATTTAATACTAAATTATTTACAGTAAACCAATTATGAACCTTAAGCATAGCGTCATTTACGTCGTCATGGTGCTGTGCCCGTCTATTAACTCTAAATATCAAGGAAGTATCATCAGCAAATAACACCATTTGTGGTTGATTTTTCAGCAAATAAGGTAAATCGTTTATATAAACTAAAAAGAGGAACGGACCCAATATTGAGCCCTGCGGTACCCCCATTTTTACTTTTAAGCCCGATGAATTTACACCGTTTACTTGAAACCGTTCACGTTCAGGTGAGTTATGGTGTACGAGCTTTTGCCCGCGACTTCGTCCGCGTGAATGTCGGTTATCGTGGATGCAGACGAAGTCGCGAATTAAAAAGTAGCTTTTGTCCTTCCCCAGGGTTCAAGTTATTTTCGTACCAAATTTCATCAAAATCGGTTCAGCCGTTTCATCGTGAAAGCGTAACAGACAGACTTACTTTCGCATTTATAACATTAGTATGGATTAAGTAAGTAAGCGTCGGAAATTCTTGTAAATTATAGAGGGAAAGTGAAAGAAGCTTCGTTTATCTGTGTTGTACGGAAACTTGTTTTTGCTTTGTGTTTGAATCAACAGTGCATGTTTTCTAAGACTACCCCAAAATATTAAATTATGTTTACTTTTTGCAAAACGCTCAACTAAATAATCTATATATAGTTTTAACATTCTCATGTAAGTGAATGAATGTATTCTTATGAGAATAAAGTAATCTCAAACCGGAAAATAACATATTGCATAAATAGCGCGTCTGCACTCTGATACCACCACAAACATTCCCTTGATATATTAATTTAGAATGGTTGTTTAGGATTAAATAAATTAATTGTTTAGAATACTTTCGACCGGCATGCCTTATGCATACAGTACTACTTACCACTTACACTTATTCAGTAGCTACATGATTATGGACCCTCCAGCAGCTTCTGCAATTTTTAAGACCCATTAGACCATCAAAAGTACCATATCAGTCTGAAAATTACCTTAATCTCTGTAAAAAATATCATATATTACCCCTAATCAATCGCCGTGAGATTACAGACTTGGCTTTTTTGTTAAAAATCTTTAATAGTAACATCAATTGCTACGTCATTATGTCCAAATTTTATTTTAACACCCCTAGGAAGTCAAATCGTTCAATCCACCCTTACGCGTTCCATTATCTACAACAAATTATCGACAGAATTCGTACATAGTGCATGCGAGTAGAAATTTAAATAAGTTATGTAAACAGCACGATATAGATCCATTCTTAACCAGTGTGTCCTCAACCAGGAGGTGCTTAAGCCGAAACTTTTTCATTTGTTTATTATTTCGACTTTTCATTTAGCTGTTATTTGGTTTTCTCTTTATTTTGCAATTCGAGTATAGTGCATAAATGCAGTGTACTACCTACATATGTTATTTAATTTTTCTCTTCCTATGTTTTCATAGGCTACTTATTATACTTACATAGAATGGAATTAGTATTGTTCTGTATTTTATAAGTGGAGACTTGTTATTGGCTGTCTGTCTAATCTACTGTTCTTGTTCTGTTTGCTTTAGCTGTAAGTCTACCATGTTCTTTAAATAAATAAATAAATTAGAAAAGAATGTTAATTGTAATCCGTGATGCTCGGCAATTGGGCTTTCCCCCAGTTGTAAACGTCCCTTTGTACCTACCTATTGGCCTAGTTCTGTTCTGTTTCCTGCTTGATTTGGAGGGAAGTGGAAAACTAAGTTTCTCTCTTACTCCTCTGCTGTTCTTTTCTGATTAATTTCGTTGCGGGATCCAAGACAGTTGTATTGTTTCTCCGGGACTCGTCGAGCTTCATTGCCTTGACGCTTTTTTGGTGGTCGTTGATTGTTGATTCTCGTTTTTAGAGATGCAGGTTTATGAAAAGTGTGGCTTGGCCATAAATAAAAATTGTCATTAACACAAGAATAGCATTCTTGTGACAATATTACAGTTGGATTGTTAATAAGCATGCCTCGAATATTTTGTCGTGTTTACATCAATCACATGGCTTTTAAGCAATGGTCGTCTATTACTGAAAATCAGAGGTTGATTCGCTGAAAATCAAAACGACGTTTTCAGAATTAATATATTTTTTATGTCATTGCTGACGGCCCACCTTGATATTATGCTGGCACTTCACGTGGTATTTGTGCAAATATTCGCCTTATTTGGATATACAAAATGGACATTATTTCAATAACTATAGGGAAAATTTTGTAATATCCAAATATGGCGAATATTTGTAGAAATACGCCATGTAAAGTGCCAGCATTAAATGTTCACCGCCGCGTACCACAGGTCTCGCAATGCGTTGCCATCCAAAAGATAAAGCACAATACAAAATAACGTACCTACTATATCTATTTGTAATAAATAATTACAAATCAAAATAACATACTAATTAATTCTAATTAGTCCACATTAACGACCTTTATTAATTAGCTCAAATCACTGAAAGTCTAAATATTACATTTTCAATATTAATTACACACACGAACATTGACAAAATCTATCGAATCACACGCATTCGTCCAATGATTCATAATCTAATAATAACACAATGATCTATAGCAAATAATGTTTAAATTAGACGAACATTTTGTCGCAAAATAATAATTATTTGGTACAAAACAAGTTATTTGAGAATTAATTAAATGGTGTAACAGGGCGTGGTGATTTACGCGCTTCAGTCAGACATACCTGTGACGCATGACGTAACTTGCCCTAATGTATTACGTTATGGTACCTACCTCTGTAGGTTGTGTGATTCTGGTTGTGTAAATTCAATGTGTTGTATAGTTTCCGGATGACTTTTATTGTTTTTAAGTCTGTACAATATTTACAAGAATAATAAAATGGAAAACCTAAAGTATTAAACTAAAAAAAAAAAGAAACCTAACACAATAAAGCATCATAGAATTCGTCCGCATCGCCGTCAACTGGAAATGTACCCAAGAGACTGGCAGCATTGCCACGTTGGATGGCAATGCTTAATCTCTGACCAAGGTAAAAACCAGCTCTTGAGTCACGGGAAGTGTCAACCAACCTTTTGGATATTTCCTTAAAAAGAAAATGTGCACTCGGACCCCACGATCCGAGGGTTTCAACCCCAAACGGCTCGAAAATAACGTTCGAACCGAAAACTATACTTTCGCCGTTTGAGGTCTTCTGCAGCCGCAGCAGCAGCACCAGCACGGCATGCTGAACTAGGAAGATGGGATGGCGCAAGAGTATCGACGCACGTAGCGTCCCACACTAAAGGCCTACCCAACTTCCAAGGAAATAGGGACATGCCGTCTGGTCTCTTGCCATCGTCGCGTGCCAAGCCATTGGGTTCTAAGACAGCCGGAACGCCGACGGCGACGAGAGCACGTTGAATAATGTCATTGAATTTTTCGAATATAGTCATCAGGATGACTATATTTTAATTGAGTTTCGTTCTGAAAACCAAACAAATCCACGAATTTTCATCGTAATTAAAAAAAACAATCAGCGTACTATCCATAATCAATATTATGGATACGCTGATTGATTTTAAATCATTTCTGAGTAATAAGTTGGGAATGTCCATTGAACTGTTAGCTGTGTGGTGCCGGCCGCGAATAGCACCACCCCATTTCTACCTGTGGGTGTCGTAGAAGGCGACAGAGAGATATTGACCAGTGGGCAGCAAGGTCCTTCTGAGTACCATAACACCAACTACGATCGCCAACATATTTCGGCCAAGCATGGCGATTACCTTTAAAACCCCCGCCGGGGGAGACCTATGCCCAGAAGTGGGCGTCGAAAGGCTGACTTGATGTTGATGATGATTGAACTGTTATTCATTAAGTAATTGATAAAATAACAATTTAAATTTTTATTTCTTCTCCAGTTAGCATGTGCTAGAAGCAATGAATACCCACACAAGCACCCCAGTAACCTTTACCCTCATCAACCACTTCAAAACAAGAGACAATCGATACTCTCCAATCATTCAATCAATCACTAACATATTACAACAATAATTTCGTGTAACAAAGGTCGTTTTCCAATGCTCCCGACACACGGAGGCGGGGAACGCAAATCGTCGGCTGCACCTAACGACAAGACATTTGTACGCAATGATTTATAGTCGTCTGTTATCGACACGCACAGCCTACCCTTCTCTTGAACGAAGTCAATGGAATAGTGTCATGTGGAAAATAACTTTCGGTAATGCTTGGACGTGTATTTATGAGAATTTTTTGACAGTTTTATTTGGGTAGGTACTTAAGTCCCGAATTCAAACAATATATTATGATATTTACCAAAATTCGTTTTGTATTTTTTTAAAGCTAAAACATCCCAATATTAAATCAAAAGATAAAATACCGAGCAATATTTCTAGAATGACATCACAACACATCACGACAGCAACAACAACAACTCAACATGTGTCATTCTGATGACATGTAGTAAGTCGTTTAAAGACACAAGATATTTAACGACTTCCAATTATCGACTCCACGCCATCAGTTTCCCGCGTCTAAATCGCAATGTCCGTCAGTGCGTAAAGCCCCCGTGCTCACCGCCCGCGATTTTTTGTAAGATTTTCCGCGCGAATGCGCATATGCTGTGCGCTGCGACTGATTAATCGCATATTGATTGGAACCGACGGATACAGGGGTTAGTTGTGAATTTGAGCGTTTCTCGGAAACTAGGTGAGGTTGGTTCGGTAAAATTTGTTGGGTTGCTATTTGTGTAAAGATCGTGATTTTATCGGTTTACTACCCCAATTAACAGTTTAAAGTTTAAACCGCTCCTTGAAATACGGGTTTCGATTTTGTACCCCCTATTCTACTAGTATACTACATAGGTATTTCAATGATGTGATAGTAGATGTGCTACCTACTTACATTCTTTAAATTCCCTAGAAAGAAAGGAATATTATAATTCTAGTAGTAGTTCTATTAATTGTTCATTCTGGTTCTGGGTTTAATGTCCTGCAGTGCTATCATACTGTAATCAAATCCCTCGGTGAATTTTATTGAAGAAAACTTAGGGTGAGGTATCAATCTCTATCAACAGTGAACAATACAGTAACTGTTCTGTGTTCTAAATTTTGTGCAGCAAGTACTTCATATTGTATAAAAAAAAAGAGAAACAAAAATTTACAAAATAAGCCTATAGTAAAATAAATTAAAGCCTTCCACTTCCATAACCCACCATACGAACTAAACAAAATCGAAACAGAACAACACATCTAAACATTTAACTAAAATTTCATTTAGCCGGAATGCGACGCCGTTGATGCGTAAACGCGTCGGCGACACGCGCGCATCCGCGTCAAACGCAACGGCCACGTCGTGTGGCTGTGAGCACGTGTGAAGGGGCACTTATAGCTAGTCATTTTGTTATAAACAATGATACGATGGGCAGTATGGGTACGAAGCAATTTTCGAAAAAGATATCTGGCAAAGTAAGTGATTCACTCTTCTGCAAAGATGTAAAAAGAAAGGTTTCGGAAAAATTTAAAAATCGTATTTTATTTTTTGCTTATTAATTGGGACTACTCGCTTAGAATTAGAAAATTACCGTGATAGATTGTTACGTCATGGATTTTAAATCCATATTTTAACGCACTCTGTCTAGATTATTAATTTATTTAAGGCGCTAACAAGCGACTTATGCAGATTTTAAACTGACAATCACGTCAAAATGTGTAGTGTAAATGATTTGAAAAAAATATATGTTAAACTAGAATATTCTCTTAATCATTTAGTAAGTGAATATTTTTGATTAAGTTCATATTAAATAGATTAATTAAATCGTGAAGTTGTGTCTGATGCGGACAAAACATTGATAATCACACAAAATCTACCAGGAATATTTAAACGAAACTTTTACTATCTTACAGACCATTTTCAACCGACTTCAAAAAGAAGGAGGTTCTCAATTCGTCTGTATGTTTTTTTATTTTTTTATTTTTTCTAAGTACAGAAAACGAAAAATAAAAAAGCTTTTTTACAAAAAAGACAACCGCCTTCAAAAACCAAAAAGTGAAAAATAATTTTAAAACAGAACACACATGACTTTAGTTTCGGAAGTCGGTGGCAATACAAAACAATAAATAGAACAGCCAAGCCGCCGACTTCCGAAACTAAAGTCATGTGTGTTCTGTTTTAAAATTATTTTTCACTTTTTGGTTTTTGAAGGCGGTTGTCTTTTTTGTAAAAAAGCTTTTATTAACTATCTTTTAGTACACGCCTTTTTTTTAAGTGAAAGAATACTATCTTTTATTTAATTTTTTCGACTGAACTTTGAGAGTTTTGGACGCAGCGCCTACTATTCTCTGGTCGCTCAAGGTCGCCGGCGTATATCGTCGCCTTAAGCTTCATAAATACAGACATAGATATTTCATTCCATTCCATAGACATTCTCTACTAGTCAAACAATGGTGATAAAGAGATAATCAGACAGCAATGCATTGTTAAAAAAAGAAATTAACTTACAAAGTACAAAGATTTTACAAAATTAATGGTAAGTGAATCCTGTATGCGTGATATAACGTAACGAGAAATTGCTACACTAAGAGAGATAGTAATAGTGATTTTGAACTTCCTCTTATAGGTACTATTTTCTACTCAAATGAAACTCTGATACAATGTAAAAAACCTATCAACCCTCGCGGCTGACTATTTCTATTTTTGAACAGTGATTATTTCACTTTTTTATATTCTAAGTCATAAACTATTGAAATGAGGTTGAACGTGGTCAACCAGCCAAACTTTGTGCATTACCAATGAAGGTATAGTTATAATGTAAATAAAAATATTTTTAAAAGAGTACTTAAATATGGAGTTTCTAGCCCATCCTTCTCCATACGAAACTAAGTTTTGGAAGGGGCAACTAGATTCATTTTCTTTTTTTTTAATGGCTTTCCACAGTGCATGCTTCTGCAGCACTGAAGTACCAAAGCCTACTTACTTCTACAACATTATTGCCAAAGATTTTCATTCGCACCTATTCATCACACAGCTTCATAAATTCCCTACAGAACATAACTTCGCTACATGCCTCTACTTATATCTAATACATAGTTCTATCACGTCTTCAGCTCCATCCATGTGTTGCGTGACGTCAGAGCCACAAACCGCCAATTTGACTCGCGAACGTGGTCAAAGATGGCGGCGTGTCACAATTTGCTCTAAGCCTGACGATATTTGATGGAGAATTGGTTCGATTACACCGAGTCTTATCATTATGATCAGTTTACTTATGTTTTTTACTATTATTACTATTACTTATAGCTAGCTATACAAGTGGTATCAACATCTGCCTAGCCTTTTCCCAACTATATTGGGGTCGGCTTCCAGACTAACCGGATGCAGCTGAATAAAATAGACCAAAAAAATGTTATTGTCACTATGGTGATGTACATTGTCTCCTTGCTTTGAGAAAGACTTAGCACTCTATTGGTGCTTACCTCCTCTCAACTCGCAGAGTAGCGTGTGCTTTACATGGAGCACTACAAGTGGTTACAAATAAAATTATGAGATTGACAAGATTAAGGCCAATTACAACTTTTCACGATTTCTGGAAGGAATATGTGGTACTAATTCCATATCCGTGGGTAAAGAACAGGCACCAGATGTGTTCTAGTTTGCTGATACTTAAATTGTATGTTGGTGACTACCTACCAATTTTATTCCTATCCACTTTATACGTTATGATTGTGATGATTTTGTCTTTGATGATAAATTGCCCATTCGACAAAATTTTGACAGCTGGTTAAATACCATAGATATCCGTGTTAAATACGATAAAAGTACATTTTCATTTTTTTTTTTCAATTAAATTTAAAACCTTCATGGCTTGCTGTATCCATAATAAGCGGCGATTTACTATAATGACATTACTCTAACTTCCACTGCCTGAAAAAGCAAGTTCAATGGTAATTACCTTAAAATTAATTATGTCTTCCCATCGTATTTATTTTACGCCAACCTCGCATTAACAGATCAAAGTTATACCAATTTAAAGGTGAAGATAAAAGCTCCATTTATTACTGAGGTAACATCATTCGTTAAAGCAAACGTTGACGTTAACCAGCGTTTTAAATTCCAATTAATTATCCTCCGGTTTATCAGTTGGTGAAACCCGTCGGCAAATCTTACCAGCACGCTATATGATGAAACTTTATAGGTAGCTATATTAATACAAACTTACACTTTAATATAACTCGCTGAGGCACAAGTAAGTACCGCATACTGCCAGGATCACGTTTGATGTTAAAATATTAATTAATGGTACCTAGTTGAACTTACAGTTTGTGGTTTTAGTTACAAGTATATGAGTAAAGTTTTACGTATTGCTATTTCTTGGAAACATGATTTTAATTAAAGTTCTTCTGTTGATATTAGTTCGTAATTAATTTTGTGTTTTAGGTGCAAGATTTGAAATACGAGCAATATTTAGTTCTAATCTGTCAAAGTTAAGTATGTATAATGTTATTTATTGCATAGGTTTGCCTTTTATGCATGAGGTTGTAGGTTCGATACCGGGCAAGTATGAAAATAATTTATTCACTTGATAATGTACTTTCTAGGTGTATCTTGGATTTTATTGACATTGGTAAATGTTAATATAGGTAAGTCTGAAAGCGAAACCCCGCCTTGAGCAAGCGAGCTGATCAATTCTCGTGCCTTTCCTATATGAGAAAAGACCGAAGATAGTTTTCTGTACATTTTTTCAGGCTGCTTCTATGTGCTCTTTTCAGGGTTGTGAAAGTTAAATCATAGATAGGGTGACTGGTAATTAGTGTACGATACTTAAACACGTGATTGTGTTCATGATAACAAACAACTTTCCCGAAGAAAAAATGTTTTTGTACTGGTTCACTTTAGGTGACAGGCGTGCGCGCGCGTGAATTTCATACGGCTGTTGTGTTATTGTGATAAAAGTGAACCAGTACAAAAAACATTTTTTCTTCGGGAAAGTTGTTTGTTATCATGAACACAATCACGTGTTTAAGTATCGTACACTAATTACCAGTCACCCTATATAATATCTACTAATATTATAAATGAGAACATAACTTCTGTCGGTTCCGTTTTTTCCTTTTGAGATACGGAACCCTAAAAATAACTTTAATTTCGCAAGTCGCGGCTTTAGTTCTGTTAGTTGCTTTGTCTCACCACCAACTTTCTAAAGGCGGTTGGCTATTTTGCATAAAAGTTTTTTGTTAGGTATGCTTTTTAGTGCCTACTTCTTATCGTACAAATTAATTACGAAACGGTGACACCAACAAATTTCAGTCATCCTTTAATTTTCTACCCTTAGAGGTAGAATATTTTCTTGAGATTTATGTGGGACTAACTTTGAGGTATACACTATCAATTAAAAAAAGAATCATCGAAATCGGATAACACTGAACTGAGATGTGGGTGGTCAAAAAAAAAATCTGTCGAAAAACCTCCTTTTTTGAAGGTTTTTCGGTAAAAAATCGCAATCGCTACAATCCTATAATATAACCTAATATATTTTATACAGCAGCACCTACATGTAGGACTTCAACACATTACTCACGTTTCGGGCTCACGTAGACTAGTTGGCGCGATCCCAAACGTTTCCAATCACGCTCACCACGCCTGACTGTTCACCCGCTTTCTGATAACTATTATATTCATATACCTATATATATAACACTAACACTTTACTCGCGACTTCATCTGCGTGAATTTTCTAAAGGATCACTTTTTTTAAATTGATAAATATAGCCAGAGAGCTATGGAACGGAGTATTCTGGGTATAAAACTGCAAGACCGGGTTAGGAATACCACCATACGTTCCATTACAAAAATACCTGATGTCACTCGGAAAGCTGTCATGCTGAAATGGAATCGGGCTGGACACATCTGCCGCATGTCAGACGATCATTGGGCCAAACGTACGACCCAATGGGTTCCTCTACATGGCAAGCGACATCGCGGCAGGCCCAGACGGAGATGGAGAGACTCCTTCGAAAAAGACTGGCCCCATATAGCCCTTAACAGAGAGAGTTGGAAGGAGAGTGGAGAGGCCTTTGCCCAGCAGTAGGAAAATCCAGGCTGAAATAAATAATAAATATAAATATAGCCTATGTTACTCAGGGATAATGTAGCATTCTAATGGTGAAAGAATTCTTGAAATCGGATCAGTATGTTTTGAGTTTATTCGTTACAAACATATTAAAATACAAATCTTTCCTCTTTATAATATTAAGTATAGATAGATAAATATATCATAACTAGCTTTCGCCCGCGACTTCGTTCGCGTGAATGTCGTTTACCGCGGATGCAGACGAAGTCACGGATTAAAAAGTAGCCTGTGTCCTTTCCCGGGGTTTAAGCTACTTTCGTACTAAATTTCATCAAAATCGGTTCAGCCGTATCATTGTGAAAGCGTAACAGATAGAGTTACCTATAATTTTAAAGTATGGATGATGTATGGATTATTAGTGACCCGATCCGGCTTCGCACGGGTATAACTTATCGCCATATTTCTACCAATTTACACAAAACCTTAACAAATCCGACATCTAGTACACAATTAAGAAAAATAAAATAGAAAACCTAAAGTATTAAACTAAAACAAAAAAACAAAAACCTAACACAATAAAGCATCATAAAATTCGTCCACATCGCCGTCAACTGGAAATGTACCCAAGAGACTGGCAGCATTGCCACGTTGGATGGCAATGCTTAATCTCTGACCAAGGTAAAAACCAGCTCTTGAGTCACGGGAAGTGTCAACCAACCTTTTGGATATTTCCTTAACAAATTATACACCTACCTCATGAATCACTCTGTCTATCAGTGAAAATTGCATGAAAATCCGTTTAGTAGTTTCGGAGTTTATAGCGAACAGATAAATACGCAGTCGCGGTGGACTATGTTTTCAACCGACTTCAAAAGGAAGGAGGTTCTCAATTCGTCTGTATGTTGTTTTTTTTTTTGTATATTTGTTACGCGATTTCTCCGGCTAATGTAAAGCCAAAGCGATTTTAAAAATTCTCTTTTTGATGAATAGGGTATGCCTCAAGGGTGCCATATAAATTTTATCGAAATTGATTCAGCACTTTTGAAAAAATCGACAGAAAGCAAAAAAATATACCTACATGGATCATAAAACAACCGCCTTCAAAATCTAAAAAGTGATAAATAACTTTAGCACAGAACACACATGACTTTAATTTCGGAAGTCAGTCCCTTTGTTCTGTTTAATGTTTTATATTGCCACCGACTTCCGAAACTAAAGTCATGTGTGTTCTGTGCTAAAGTTTTTTATCACTTTTAAGTTTTTGAAGGCGGTTTCCTTTTTTTTTTTACTTTTTTATAATATGTAGTGGTTGGATATAGTATAAGACGGCTCGGTATTTAAAGACCAAAATACACGGTGGAATGTAAAGAACCCAAGGAAATGAAAATTTTGTCGGTTATTAAAAAAAGAACAGCTGTTTCCTGCATCAAAGTTACCTACCCGCCATTAGCTGCCTACACGGTGAAAAGTAGGGATCAGCCAGTTTATTTTTTGACGTTTCTTGAGTCCAAATAATTGTACAGTAAAAAAATTAAAATGTACATATTTTCAAAGTTACATATTCTATTAGAAAACATAATTAAAGAGAGAAAAAAATGTAATAAAAGTAACAAATAATAAGTAAATAACAATGGGTAATATAAAATTAACACAAAAAAAACTCATCTTTTGTCCATCATCTCACAAAACCTCAAACATTCACGACACACATCTATCCATTTCGCGGCAACCAAATCACACTCCGGCCTATATATGTTTAATGTTGATGCCAGAAGAGCATTTAGCATTGCCAGCGCATTATAGTCCTTGCCAGAGCACGAACCAGTAGGTCGATTCTGTAAAATTCAAGCAACTACTCGCATCTCACATCGCTATTCACTCTCACTTCGCATAAGGTTTAAAATGACCTTGATATATTTGACACTTTGAATCGGGTTCGAGTGCGAAGTGACCGTCGAAGCGACGGGGAAATTACCTTACAGAATGCCACTTATTACGTCATCTCATACTTTATCTGTCAAAATCTCCCTGTTAATTTACTTCAACTCGTTGACACGCTCGCAAGGGTGGCGCTAGTGTAAATTCGAATTATCAACCGAGTTTTTAGAATGCCAACCAAGAAACTCACAGCGGATTCAGATCCGAAGTTTAGAATGAGTTCTTACAGAATCACACCCCAGGGCCGAGTTAAAATGCGAGACTGTTTGTGCTGACGGAACAGCTAATAAGTAGTATTATTTATATTGATCTAGCTTAACACAGACGATAATTAAATAAATAATAATTAACCCGTTTTTATGTTCCCCTGGGACATTTTATGACTGATTTAATTCTGAAGTCTATGCGGGTGAAATCGCGAAAAGAAGCTAGCCAGAATAGAAGTGTTTGCGCTAATTATTACGAATGTAACAACAAATTATTTTTGAAATTGTAGTCATAGATTTTCAGTAAAATGTTGGTATAGTTTTATTATTGTTCGTTAGTTATTAAAACATAATAAAATATCTAATAATAATATATTCCCCACATATCACACACGGCCATCTGACCCCAAAATAGGGAGACCCTGTACTATGGGTGTCAGACAGCTGATATACATACACAAATACATTTTAAATACATACTTATATAGATAAACAACACCCAGACACAAGGCAAACACAATCGTCGATCGCTCAGCCACTGCGCCAACCGTATCGTCAATCTAAATGGAAATTATTATTTCAGTCATATTTTATGACAAACCTCAAAAAAGGGATTTACGAATGGCTCATGCGTACAACACACAGCGTCACAACTAAGAAGAGTGAGGGACAGTCAAAACAGCATCCTGAAAACTGAAGCTGAGAGCTTTCGGCTCTCCGTACAGCAGTTTGTGCGAAGGTTGATTGTTACTAACACTAGGTAATAAGCTTTTCTACTATATGGATTTTTGTGTCCAAAATTTCAAATTAAAAGCTGCCTCCACCCATTTTAAATGAAAAACTTACAAACGTACTATATAAATGTGACTAGGAAAGAAACTTCTTATTTTAATAAAGTTATAGAAAATAAACTTATTCGATAGCAACAGCAATCTAGATAAAACTAAAACAACACGTGACGAAGAAGTAATTAACTCATATGCATTCGCTATACCTATTCCAATTTCAAAAGCAAAAAAAACTAAATTTAAATAAACAAAAAGCAACGGACAACACTGCAATAATGCCAACTGTTTTAAAAATATTTTCCAAGTTAGAAAATAATATTTTTTCAAATATCAACTGGGTATAAATTCGGAGCCAGTGAAATCACGTGGGCGGAAAAATCATGCCCGGCCGGGTATGTTGTACCTACGTATCTACCCTGCTAGTGTACGTAATACGGGGTTATTTTTAAAGGGTTCCAGAGGGTAATGTGTGAGATTTATTTTAGATTTTTATGTGTCCGTTTTGAAGAGGAAAACGAAATTGAAACTTTAAATGTAAGAAACTGAAAAAGTGTCATATCTTATTTATTTTTAATGGATTAATGCAATGTCTTTAAGAGTTGCTGTGAGCAAAAACACAAATCATTTGTTTCCTAGTCCAAACTCATTTTATCTTTTTGCTATTTAGGTAGGCTTTATGAAAAGTAAAAAATAAAAAAAGACCATCTATCAGTTATTGTAGGTAATCTTAAACAGTCCATTGCTTAACCATTGAAAACTAATAATAATCTCAATAATACTTCACTACTCGCCAAAATCCATTTCAAGCAATTCCCGTATAAATAGGTATTTCTCAGAATTTCCATACAGAGCGGCGGCGTCGGGCGCATTGTGTAGCTAGCGGACGTGCATCGGCTGCCGAATGAATCGGTGCCTGCATCTGTGACGTAGACGAGGGAACGGCGAGATAAGGGTTAACCGTGTTATTTTGTTGGTGAAAATGTGGAGGGGTTATGTTTAAAGATTTTTGTTCTTGAAATAGTTAGGGTTGTGATATGACGGTTTATTTATTTAACGATATCCCTGAGGCGTTGCATTGAAGATTAGTCTTTAAAACTAAATATAAGAGCAACCTACACAGAGGCTTTTCTTTCACTATTTATTCTTCGAAGAATCAAGAAAAAGTCATTTTAAAGTATGTATTTTATTTTGAGACAAGCTCTCCCCTGTTCCCATTCACCACCACTCCTGAAAACCAAAATTAACAGTGGCGACCATCAGAAAAGCGACGAGACAATGAAAATCTCCGAGTTCAGGTATAACGATTCAACTGTCTTGGATTTCGCAACGAAATTAATCAGAAAAGAATAGCGAATGGGTAAGAAAACACCTAATACAATTTTTCAAACCGTGACACAATGACTCAGTATTAGATCACAAAACAACAACTACATTCATTAAAACTTCAAAGCCAGTTTTTGTAATTAAAAGCGTTAAAAATATGGTCGTAATCACATCACAAAATCTTGTCTAAAACCTAGGTCAAATAGAGGCATTTTTGACACATTAACGTTGAGTTGCACAAAACCAACATTAGTTTACATTCAAGCCATCCCTTACTTTTTGTATCAAAAGCACTCTCATCACTAGCGCGCAAAGGATTAGAAAAACAGAAACCTCGTCAATGGGGAATATTTTGGTGGAAAACCTAACGTTGTTGCCTGCATTTCGTACCAAAATGTCTCATATCATTTACTAAACTCTTTACCTTAAAAACCATTTTGTTTGTTAAAACTTGATAATATACATGTGAAAGCTTGTAATCAGCAAACATCCTTACCTATTATTGTTATTGTTAGTTGTTATTAATTTGTAAGCTTTCTTTAAAATAAAACAAATAAATAAAAACAAAGTGACAACATCAATTTAAAGTCTCCGTTAAACTTGATGTCTGTTTTGTGCAACTCACCGTTTGACCTATATTAAAATGCGAATGTTCCTAAAAGTTACTACGATTGTCTACACAATTTGCCAATTCTACGTGGTACATAAGTCTGAACTCAATCCGTTGACCACAACACGTGTTTCGTGGTATCCTGCGTTCACAAGAGCCTACCCCTTGTGCGATGACTGCCTGCATGGCTTTTATAGACTGGGGGTAGGCAGAGATTAGTGTTCTGCTGTGTAATGTTTAATTATGTTTTAATAAAAAGCTAAAGCTAAAGCTTTAATAACAGTAAGTACTATTTACTTAGTAGATAGTAGTAAAGTACGTAAGTTTAAATAAATAAATAACATTTACTTTTCCAGAAAAACTACTATGAAAGAAAATTTAATTATTTATTTAATGTAACAAAAGGCACAAAGGCGAATTTAATAGCCAGTTTCAATTATGTTATTTTTAACCGAGTTCATGAAAGATTCTTCGACACGTATATTTTTTTTATAAATAATTTGTTGACCATTTATAAGTTTACAGTGTGGTGTGTTCAGTGTGTATGTATGTGTGGTGTGTGTGTGTGTTTTTGACAGTGTAATCCGATTTCGATGTTTCTTTTTTTTAATGGATAGTGCATACCTCCAAGTTGGTCCAATATCATCATCATCTGCCTAGCCTTTTTCCCAACTATATTGGGGTGGGCTTCCAGTCTAACCGGATGCAGCTAAGTGTATTACATGGAGCGGTCCATATATTTCATAAAAATATTCCACCTCTAAGGGCGGAAAACTAAGAGATGACTTAATTTGGTTTCTTGAACGTTTTATTTGATTGGTGTAACTGTTTGTTAATATAATTTGGATGATAACAAGTACCTAGAGCATTGTTTTACTAATAAAACTTAAGTTGTCGCCAGTTTGAAACCAATTTAGGGATTCAGTCAGTCAACACTCGTGTTCTAAAACCACTTCTACCAACTATTCAACTCAATTCTCCGCTGTCTAACATCGTAAAAGCAATCGTTTGACCACAGGACATGTGTTTTGTGGTAGCGTGCGTTCACAAGAGGCCTCCATTGTACGGGTAGGCTTTTGTGTAGCCCTCCAAGCATAACATGCCCTACTGCTGTATAGGTAGGAAACTATTTGAATAGGGGGTGCACTATTTTGCGGCCATTTTTTTCTGTATAATAGGTGAGATTTACTTTGTCTTTCCGCATTTTTTCACTATTACTATCACTGGATATCTGCTCTATCTTTTTCTTCTATATAATAAAAATGAATCATTGTTCGTTAGTCTTACTAAAACTCGAGAATGGCTGGACCGATTTCGTTAATTTTGGTCTTAAAATATTTGTGGAAGTCCAGGGAAGGTTTATACGGTATAAAATATCAATTGACAGGACAACGTCTTTCGGGTCAGCTATACCCTGTTCACAATAAGATTAGACATAAACACAAACCTTTTTTACAGTCCCTTCAACCGATTTTGACTTCTATTACGTAGGCTTAAGGATGACATTAGAGGTAAAAAAGTGGTTACAATAACAACTATTTACTGCAGTTGCCATTTGTCATGCTACCAACGCAATATAAGTTAAAATCGGTTGAACGGACTGTAAAAAAGGTTTGTGTAAATGTCTAATTTAATTGTGAACACGGTATAGTTATAAATAAAAGTGGAATTTGTGTTCGTTTGGGCTATTTTCTCGAAACACCTGTTCCGACTCTGTAATTCTTTTCGTTGATAAGAAGGCTATATCAGTTAAAAAATTACGCAGACGAAGGTGCGGACAAAGGCACTAGTGTTTAAAGATTACCCATTAAGGGGCTACTTAACGACTTTTAAAGATTTTAAACTCATAATCACGTCAAAATGTGTAGTGTAAATGATTTGAAAAAAATGTTTGTTAACCTAGAACATTCTCTTAATTATTTAGTATGTGAATATTTTTGATTATATTCATATTAAATAGTTTAATTAACTCGTAAAGTTGTGTCTGACGCGGGCAAAACATTGACAATCACACAAAATCTACAGACAATTGTATTACCTATCTATCTTTTAGTATACGCCTTTTTTAAGTTAAAGAATACTATCTTTCATTTAATTTTTTCGACTAAATTTTGAGAGTTTTGGACGCAGTGCATACGATTCTCTGGTCGCTCAAGGTCGCCGGCGTATATCGTCGCCTTAAGTACCTAGCATTATGTACTGTAATCATTGGGATGTGATTACGGCACCCAGGGTGTTCAATCTACTTGATTGATAAACAATTTGTATTATTATTTTCTATATTGGTTTAATTTAAATTATTATACTAACTTTTGCCCGCAACTTCGTCCGCTAAAATGTCGGTTACTGCGGATGCAGACGAGGACGCGGATTATAAAGTAGCCTATTTCCTTGATTGGGGTTCATTCTTTAATAAATTTCATCAAATTCTGTTCAGTAGTTTTGTCGTGAAAGTGTAACAAACGGACGAACTCACTTTCGCATTTATAACATTAGCATGCATGTTTTATTCTAAGTCTAAGGTTGTCAGTTCTCGTGGCGGGCTGTCAAGTCTTTCATTCTTAATTAGAACAGAGTTTATGTAGGCATAATCTAATCACCAGATAGACCGACGACATCGTCAAGGTCGCGGGAAACCGGTGGATGTAAGCGGGAGGTTGCCGTGAGTTGTGGTGTTCTATGGGGGAGGCCTATGTTCAACAGTGGACGTCTTTCGGCTGATAATGATGATGAAGGTGAATCTTATCAATTAAGGTTAAATATAGCTAAACCAGACACAGTCAGAGTCTCTACAGTCGAATTTAATATCTACTTTTTATTTAGTGGTTTAATTGATTTGAATTGTTCAAATAGTCTGAAAGGACTCCAGCTGTAGGTACTGAATTGAATTTCGAATTTAGTTAAAGTTTGATGACAAATGAATTTATAGGAAAACTGGTTCATCAAACGTGTAGTTCACAACAAGCCACGCACAAATTAACCCAATCACTGACCATAACATTCGTTGTAACATATAACCACATCATAACCTCAAAATTACCAAATGATGACACATACAAAATGCATGAACCTCTTTAATTGGCTATTCTCCAGTCCGGTACGAGTCAAATTATACATTCACGCCCCAAGCGGACCGCGTGGACATAACTAGTGTACCTTGATACAAAGCAAACATTAGTCCAGCCATGCATTATTGTCAAGCACAGAAGCAAAACGTACATGCAGCCCGCACCTTATATCTAAAACCACCATCACTGAAATTACCATTCTGTTTCTGAAATATTAAAGTTCAAAGTCGATTGTGTTTGGTTTGACATTTATAGTGTTTCCACACTAGTCGCTTTTGCAC
This sequence comes from Charanyca ferruginea, assembly GCA_947361185.1. Lineage (NCBI taxonomy): Eukaryota > Metazoa > Arthropoda > Insecta > Lepidoptera > Noctuidae > Charanyca > Charanyca ferruginea. The sequence goes on along the minus strand of OX376065.1, from coordinate 14,423,447 downwards.
ATGCATCGAGCTGGCAAGTTGTACACGCGCCGATGGTTAGAGGCGGCTATGACAAAGATTGGAAGCAACCGTAGTTGGCTTTATTAATAACAGCATGTTTTCCGGTTGTGTGGATCGTTCACGCCCTGTGATGTAGTGGGAAAATGGATGATGTGTGGAGTCAATATTGAGGAGGTTTTAGATCGTATTAGTTTTATCGCCTATGGGAGATATATTATGGTAGTTGGCACATTAAGGGCATTGACGGCGATGTCTATTGACTAAAAACTGACCAGGAAAACATCCTACCTATATCAGCATCTTCCTAGCCATATAAACTTTAGAAACGATATCTTAACCAAACTAAAAACCAAAATACAATTACAAACTATAATTGACAACATTTCAAAACTGACACGACCTTAAAACAAAAATACCATTTCTTTATTTTCGTATCCTGAGTCCAAATATATATTTTTTATATTTTTTCATTTCTTCATTTCTGAGAAAAATAAGTAAAACCAAAAAGCATGCGATGACGTCACATATACGGTGGAATGAGGTAGTTTACCTTTGCATAAGCATTTCAATGGCACATATGAAAACATTAACGACAAATAAGACATACGTCAATGTCACTTAAATTAAGTCTAATCATAATGATGACAGTTTTTTGACGGGTCACAGTAAACCAAAGAAAAAAACGCAATTCCACCGTAAGTATGACGTCTCATTTGGCGCTTACGTCTTTTTAGAATACACCTAATTTCAAAGTTAAAATTATGAATGAAAAGTACATAATTTTGAAAAACGGAAAAATACGGGTGCCTTAGATTTGTATTTACTTTTATATAACGTAATAATAAAAGTAGGTTAAAAATATGAAATAATAATAATATAATATGTGAGGACATTTTCACACACGGCCATCTGACCCCAAACTAGGGAGACCCTGTACTATGGGTGTCAGACAGCTGATATACATACACAAATACATTTTTTTTTTTGTAAATACATACATATATAGATAAACAACACCCAGACACAAGGCAAACACAAGTGCTCATCACACAAACGTTTACCCTGGGCGGGAATCGAACCCGCAACACGTTGCGCAGCAGACGATCGCTCAGCCACTGCGCCAACCGTGTCGTCAAATGTTGTCAATTATGTCAAACATTCGACATTAAAGCACATGAAAGCAAGAGCGTCGCCAGTACTCGCCAGCTGATGGCCTAGAGGGGGGAGGGAGGGGGTCAAGTTGATATATGTAGGATAAGAAAAGTATGAATTGAATTTTAAATACAATAACATGAAAGCCTACAAAGCTAATAATCTACAAACTAAAAATTCTAAAGAAAAAAACACAAAAAAAAAACATTTATTTCAGTCTCAACTTGTACATGGCTAATGCCTAACATTAGCCATCACGCACAACTCACACAGGTTTTACAACTAAATTCGTTGTGCAACATTCAATTCTTCATAATTCATTCACAACCAATAAAATAATACTAAACTAAGTTCAAACACCTCACTCATCCCATAAAAGCAAAAACTTAAACCCAAAAACCGCCAATCGGTTCTCTATTCCCCCCTTAATCGAGTCTAATTTTAAAGTCAAACAGCCAGTTTCCTGGTGATCAGTTTCCCACCGGCTGACCATCACACCTGCCTACCCTACAGGCGGGAAGGCGTAACCAGTGAGCTAGACGATTTGTGTTTACGCCTATTAGGCCTATTACACAGCCTTTGTACCTCCGTCGACTTTGTAAGGCTTTTTTTAGACACAGCTCCTGTAAAATGAAGAGAAGATAGGATGTGGAGTTTTTGACGGTTGGGTAGACCAGTTTGATCCCTATATTTTTGTCGGATAAACGCTTATAAACCTAATGAGGCATTGGGCAATCAGAATGAAAAAATATTGATTGTCGCAAAATTACCTGCTGAAAAATCGACTTATTTATTTATTCGATACAGTACACCAAGAGCACATACATAATATTGGCTTACTTATTCTCTATTGATTTAGTTAGTTGAAGGTAAACAATCTTGAGATGTATTATAAAATTTCTTGCACACATAGGTACTTAAACCCTGTTCACAATAAGATTAGACATAAACACAAACCTTTTTTACAGTCCCTTCAACCGATTTTGACTTCTATTCCGTTATGCCTATAAGGATGACATTAGAGGCAAAAAAGTGGTTACAATAACAACTGTTTACTGCAGTTGCCATTTGTCATGCTCCCTACGCAATATAAGTCAAAATCGGTTAAACGGACGGTAAAAAAGGTTTTTGTAAATGTCTAATCTTATTGTGAACAGGGTATAAATACTAAATATGTTTTGCATTTGTAAAATACAAGCAATACATACATGTTTGAGAATTTAAATATGCTGATATCAATAAAAAGACATATTATCAAGATTGTTTCATCATCATCATCATCATGCCAACGTTTAGACGCCCACTGCTGGGCATAGGTCTCATCCAAGGGGTGGGGGGGGGGGGTTGTTCCGCCGTAATCGCCATGCTTGGCCGATGCATATTGGCGATCGCAGTAGTTGTTATGGTACTCAGATCAGCAGGATGCTGCTGCCCTTCCTCTGGTCAATATCCCTCAAGATTATTTATATTTATTTAACACAGTGTATTACTTTTAATGTACTACACCAAATATAGGTACATACCTAACATTCACAAATAAATAAGACCGAAGCTGCTTACAAACTAAAAGTAAGGTAAAGTTGACATCAAAACGAACGCAAATTAATTACAAGCAAGCAGCATAATGCTGTGCTTGCTATAGGGACCACAACACAGTGCTGTTTTTAGTGGTCTCCTAAAAATACGTGTGGAATCCAAGGCAGCGATAACGACACAGAACTGCGACAATGGGTTGCCACCTGGGGGCCAAGTCTGCTATTTTTATAATTTCGTCATTCCAACACGATCACATTGTCATTTTGCTAAAAGTTCGTAATCTGCTAAATTCATAATGGTCGATCATTGGTCGGTCAATGGTCTCATAATAGAATTGTGTTATAATGACATTGTCAACAAATTTGAACATTTATTCATGCCAGATTTCATTTATATATATTTTTACATATTATTTATAAGTGTTATAAGCAATCTGAAGTAGTAAGAAGTTCGTAAACTAAGTCAGTCATTAATTTGTCATTATGTACGAGATTACCATTCTATATCATTTCTTTCAATGGACTGTCATTGGTTGACCATTGGAAAGTCATAATGACGCCATTATATTAGTAGATTATAAAACTTGTCAAAATCAACAATTATGAAATCAATGACAGACTATTCTGGCACTATTGTAATAGCAGACTTGAGGCCCTGATCAATGTAACCTTTCATCGACCAACGCTAACTAGAGCGACAACAAAATCTTTACCATAACAGAATTAACGCGGAGATATTCGCGTTTTCAATACTGAATATTCAACATGTACTAACATGGCAGTATCAACCCGTCAGCGCGCATACATAAATCCAATCAGCGGGTCGAAGAGACCGGAGGCGATGTTTATGCCGTGCCGTGTGTTTGTAGCGTGCCGGGTGCAGCGGTGCAGTGCGTGGCGGGTGTAGGGTTGACACGTCATGTCTGGAATATTTGAGACCGAAGTTTGTGGGTTGACTTTATTAGAGAGTAGTCCGGAATTACTTTGGTTTTAGTAATTTTATGGATCGAAAAATTGTTCAATAAGATTAGACATAAACACAAACCTTTTTTACAATCCCTTCAACCGATTTTGACTTCTATTCCGTAGGCTTAAGCATGACATTAGAGGCAAAAAAGTGGTTACAATAACAACTGTTTACTGCAGTTGCCATTTGTCATGCTACCAACGCAATATAAGTCAAAATCGGTTGAACGGACTGTAAAAAAGGTTTTTGTAAATGTCTAATCTTATTGTGAACAGGGTATAGTAACGTTCAATCAATTATTTTGTTAAAGACAGTTTTCGAAAATCATAGTGAGTTTCTCAAGAAAAGAAAAAAATATCTATCGAAGTAGATAGATATTTTTTTCTTAAACAATCGAGTGGTTGCATAATTTATTGACGCCTACCCTACTGCTTAAAACTCATAGTATAACGCTTCTAGGTTAGTTAATTACTTGGTTTAAGTAAACCCCTTACTTATAAACATACCTTAAAGTGTAAAGTCCCATTTGCATTATGCAAGTTTAATGCCTGTTGCATACAATACAATAGCTACCGGCTTTCGATCACAAAGTATAGCCGAATTATGCTCGAGCAATATTGATTGATGTAAATTATTTCATAATTAACTAAATTTTAGCAGAAATACAGTTTGTAATTGCACAATTGTGTGCAAGTTAATAAATGCTAAATGATAACAAACCCTGCACAGAATTTTCAACTTTACTTGTGATATTTTTGAGCTCATTATCAATTTCATAAAAGTAACATAAACATTGGTCTAGCAAAACTCGTGTCAACCCTAAAAGGCGAGGCAGGCACCGTGGCGAAGTCATTAGCAGTAATGGCTGATCCACTCCCGTCAGGTTTAGTGCGGTTATCCGTATGTACTGCGCTTTACATGTCTGTAGTACATAGCCATTGTAAGAGATGCAGAGGAGTGATTAGAGATCTGATGGGCATTTTTCAAAGTTAAAGTCAAAGTCAAATATTTTTTTTAATTTTGACTGGGTTTTTTGGGATGGTATTTTCTCGGATTATGTTCTAAGTTTTATATAGTACTACGTTTAAAGTGTTGTGAGTCGTAATTGTAATATTTAAATACATATTGGAATACAAAATTAAATGATACCTATCTTGTAGAGTTATTCCTTACCTACCTAATTCAGACTCCCGCTCTCACAAAAGTTCTAGCATGAGGCAAAATTGTATAAATACGATAATGTAACAATGAACCTTTATGAATGAAATAAACTATATTACTATTAATAGTATTACTTACTACTATTCAAGAAAAAATGGAGATCGGTTTACTTCTGCAATCTACAAGTGTATCTATTGTAGCATAATTATTTTTAGTACCTATACATTTTACCTAAATTACATAATTCCAAGTGATGAAAGCTCTTCGAAAAATAGATTAGGTGACAGGTATAATATTACTTCCCAAATAAAAATGCAGTCAATACCCATCAAAATTAGATTCTTACCCCTAATCGATCTTGCAAACCAATCACTTACCACCGTCATCTAACACTACCTACATCAAATTAACCTCTACCAATACATAATAATATAATGTACAATGTAATATATGTGTACATAGGTATATATACCGAAAATTGCAGCCCCGTATAGTGGCCATTACCGGTAATGAGCCCGTATTGAAACCGGTACAATACAGTGGCAATGCCGACAATTACTGAAATTGGTTTCGTGTATGCAAACCACTGTGTTCGCAAACGTGTGGTGTAATATAAGTGATTTTCTTTGCTCTAATGCGTTCAGAGATAATTTTGAATAAAAGAATACCTATATCTTTATGAGCTGAGAAATTAGGTACCTATACGAAATATTGATAGATTTTCACAACATTCTTGTCCCATGTATAATCTATCTTTACTATATATACCTACTATATAATGTTATAAGAAGAGTTTGTTTGTTTGTTTATTTGGTTGAACGCGATAATCTCAGGATTTACTGGTTCGAATTGAAAAAATATTTTTGTGTTGGATAGTCCATTTCTCGAGGAAGGCCCATGCGAAGCCGGGTAGGGTCGCTAGTACAAAACAAAATTAAAGCGTCTGTTTGTAACGTCAAATAGTAAATTTTTTCCTAAATGCATATGAAAGTATATACGGTACAACCTTTAGTATAAAAAAAACTATGTTTACAATTTTTGTCGGTATGTCTGTCTGTCTGTTAGCTCCGGCAAATCTCTGAAACGGTTGTACCAATTTTGATAAGACTTTCACTGGCAGATAGCTGATGTTGTAAGAAGTAATTTAGGTAAAAAGTATTTTTTTATATTTAACTTTTATTTTAGAAAAAAATTAGGGTACCGCGTAAAAACAATTAAAACCCCACTGATAACGGACAGTCACGCGGACGAAGTCGCGGATAATAGCTAGTCTACCTTAAAATTAGGCCTGCAAATATAGAAAATAATAAATTAAACTATGACACGCGTCACTTCGTTACTATAAAATCATTACAATAACAAATTGCATTCCGTGTTTCGGAAAACACAAGGACGTTGGTCCCAGCTGTCTTTCGTAGATATTTTACAGTCGTTATGGGTATTCAGAAGCCCGGCCTTCAGTCCCACCATGGGGTATCGTGATACCAAGTAACTGGGCTGGTAAAGGTCAGATAATAAGAGATGGAGCCTTCCATGTCTTATTCTTCTTCGTGACACTCTTGTCAGAGCGTCATGGTCATCATGAGCTATTTGTAGAGACTGATATTATGTGCCTCACGATTGACGACACGGATGGCGCAGTGGCTGAGCGATCGACTGCTGCGCAGCGTGTTGCGGGTTCGATTCCCGCCCAGGGTAAACATTTGTGTGATGAGCACTTGTGTTTGCCTTGTGTCTGGGTGTTGTTTATCTATATATGTATGTATTTACAAAAAAAAAAAGTATTTGTGTATGTATATCAGCTGTCTGACACCCATAGTACAGGGTCTCCCTAGTTTGGGGTCAGATGGCCGTGTGTGAAAATGTCCCCATATATTATTATATTATTTTATTATTATTACTACCCATTTGTCGCGACATTTGGTGTTTCTGGAGCACTCATGCAATGGATCGCCCACTGCGGATTTCTAGGCTCCATGTAAAACACTGGTATTCAGCCGCATCCGTTTAGTCTGGAAGCCGAAACCAACAAAGCTGGGGAAAGGCTAGTCAGATGATCGCGATGTTCTTACTTATATTTATACAGTTTTCCAGAGATTCCCTCCTCTAACGCGGTCCATGTCATATTGTGAAAAATGTTGCCAAAAACCAATTTCATCTGCAGCGTCATTTTGTGTCCACAGATTGTTAAATGTTTATTGTTCTGTGCCTCGGAACTATAAAATTGTTTGTTCTTTTTATTTTTCCGACACAGTGACACGTCGGCTGACGCTGAAAACCAGCGCCGTGACTTCGCGCCTTCGTGCGCGGGCCACGGCATTTATGCTGAGCGTCAGCCGTTTTTCGTGGCAGTGACGCATATTTCTGTCTCGTACGTTTTTATAGTTTATTTTTATTTTATTTGTATTTGTTTTCTACAACATGTACCTATCCACTTTGTTTTAGTTTAAGTCTTGTTGTGTAATGTGCGTCACTTTCTCGTTAATAAATGGTTTTTCTTTCTTTCTTTCTTCTTTATCTCAGTAATAAGATTGTGCGCCCAAATCATTCTAAAAATATATGCTTAAAAACTCAACTACAATATAAAAATAGCGACTGCGTACTTGCAAAACAATAGAATTTAAGAGGGTCCAAATCTCCATACGGGTTTAACCCTCCTTAAACTCAGCGGGGGAGAGTTGGGAAACTCGGCCCATAACCGTATTTCACCCATGTCATAAAAACTAAGAAACATTTTGCCGCAAAAGTATTATAATAAGATTCTGCGATATACTAGCCTCGGTTGAAAGCGGATATGGAAGTTTTTTCTCATTTATACTAAGTTGTGTCTGCATTTTTCGAGGTATTGGTAGTCTTATAAAGATTTACTAAAAGTGTATAGTCATTCATACAATTTTGTATTAAATAAGTTCAGTTTAATCGAAATCGTAAACAGTTTCTAGTAATTCAGCTACTTAACAGACACAAATGACATTATTGCAATAATAGTATCTACTTAACCACAATTTAAAAAGAAAACTTAAGAGCATAGCTATTGAAGGTAAACTGTAATTATTTTATTGTCATCGATGCTTTTCAAAAAGACTTTCGTTAATATCTATACTTACTGATTCATTTTAATATTATAAAGAGGAAAGATTCGTATGTTTGTATGTTTGTAACGAATAAACTTAAAACCTACTGGTCTAATATAAAAAATTCTTTCACCATTAGAATGCTGCATTATCTCTGAGTAACACAAGCTACAGTTATCAATTGAAAAAATTAGGGATCCTTGAGAAATTTCACACGGACGAAGTCGCGGGCAATGTGCTACTCTTTTATACATAACTATACAAAGACGATTGTATTACTTTTTCTATTACATGTAATACTCGAAGTGTAACAAATTCTTGTACAAAACATAATAAAAAACCGAATAAACTCGTCTAAGAACGAAATTCAATTTGTATCGATGTTCCGTCGCATCAAAGCCACCTTGGCCAAATAGTTGAGAATTTTCACTTAATCCCCCCACCCCCAGCCCCCATGCATGCAAATCACCCCACTCTCCCCTTTTACGATCGTTATAAAGAATGTAAGACGGATTCCTACGGAGTATAGTTCATGAATTATGTCCATTTTATTCTCCACAGAATTTTGGTTTTAAAATGTAATGTGGAAGAGGCATTATTTGGTCTATAGGTACGTACTGTGATTATGTTTTGTGGAGTGTTTTGCTGTGTGACTTTAAGGATAGGTATTTGTACATATTATGAGCGTGTAGGACGATAGCTGCTCGTGCCCGGTTGTGAATCCACCACCTCGTGCCTTAACCACTGGGCCAAACATTTACACTGTTTTTTGTAGCGTGTAATATACCGCAGGAAAAACATTGTGTTTTCGTAAATAAAGTTGCAAGTTTATAATCTTCATAATCAGAAGATTTGAGGTCCCCGTAATCAGAAGATTCTCACAATGGTGAGAAGAATATGGAACTTTCAACATCAAAGTCAAAGATTTATTTCCAGATAAATATAGTTACAAAAGTTCTTACTATGGCAATCGTTCATCGATCACCATTGTTGGTTCATCGTAAAGCGTCTATACCCGTTATAAGTACGAGACATAGATAGGTATGTGCAGTGTGTATAGTGAGACGGATTCATTGGTCCCTCCGTCCCTTTGGTTTTTAACCGACTTCGAAAAGGGAGGTTATCAATTCGGATGTTTGTATTTTTGTTTTTTTTTTATGTATATTCGGGCATAACTCCGTCATATATAGACGAATTTGCAAAATTCTTGTTTTGTTCGAAAGGAGTTTATTCCGAAATGGTCCCATATAAAGGACATATTTCATACTGGGCCCAGTATATGTACACCACTTAAAAAAAAAGAAAAATATCCGTAGAATCCGGGAAAAATACAGATAATTCATTTAAATGTATACTGTTGTGGTAGTAAATTGATAATTTAACAATATTTTTTATGAATTTTCAACATGGCGTCACTCTGATTTAGCTACTCTATAAACCATAGATCGACCATTAAGTCCATTGATCATAGAAAGAGAACTGTCAGTGTCACAACAGTCTCACTTCAGTCACTTTCGTCTCGTTTTGTTTCTAGTTTTTAGAGTACTTTATAACAACCTCCCTTTCGTTTTTTTGAACTTAACACCATTTCTTCCCCATCTGTTTACCTGGCTATCTACAAATCGACGCAGGAAATCTGAATTCTAAATGTCAAACGTCATTAATCAATCAAAATGACTGCTTACCGCCATGACTGCTTTTTGTTGTGTGTTGCAATTTCAAGTGCAATTTCTTGTGTTTTCCCTGCTCACAAAGCTATTTTAAATTAATTGGACAGATGAGAACTATTTAAAATGTGTTTCCCTATTATTAAGTATGGTGTACAAGGACTGGACCCAGGCTCCATACATTTTGAAAAAACCCCTTTATCGAAATTGATTCAGGATTTATATTCAGACGCCGTTTCTTAATGGATTTGGATGATACTAAAAAGCGGAAAAAAAACAACCGCCTTTTAGTTTTTGAAGGCGGTTGTTTTTTTTTTGATAAAAGTTTTTTTATGGAAGTAATTTGTTATTACAAGCATTTTTTAAATAATAATTTCAGATCGGAAACTAATCAAAACCTAAACTTTAGTTATTGTAGCTAGAAAAAATTAATGACTTGCCCATCTATAAAAAAAGAGTATCCTTGATACCTTGATATCTAACTAAATACGTGGTTGCTACTTGTGTAGCAACTTACGTACGCAGTATCTAATCAACATTGCTACGACAAAAATAGGTAAGGATCACAATGTTGTCTTCTGAGTAATAATCAATCTTGATACTTAATTTCGTCAAAATTCTGTGAGTAAATTACTTTTCGATTTGTTGGTGTTTAGTAACCTACGTACGCAGTATCTAGAACATTGCTACGACAAAAATAGGTAAGGATCACAATTTTGTCCTCTGAGTAATAATCAATCTTGATACTTAATTTCGTCAAAATTCTTTGAGTAAATTAGTCTTCGATTTGTTGGTGTTTAGTAACCTACGTACGCAGTATCTAGAACATTGCTACGACAAAAATAAGTAAGGATCACAATGTTGTCTTCCGAGTAATATCAATCTTGATACTTAATTTCGTCAAAATTCTTTGAGTAAATTAATCTTCGATTTGTTGGTAATTAGTAATCTACGTACGCAGTATCTAGAACATTGCTACGACAAAAATAAGTAAGGATCACAATGTTGTCTCTGAGTAATATCAATCTTGATACTTAATTTCGTCAAAATTCTTTGAGTAAATTAGTCTTCGATTTGTTGGTGTTTAGTAACCGACGTACGCAGTATCTAGAACATTGCTACGACAAAGATAGGTAAGGATCACAATGTTGTCCTCTGAGTAATAATCAATCTTGATACTTAATTTCGTCAAAATTCTTTTAATAAATTCGTCTTCGATTTGTTGGTGTTTAGTAACCTGCGTACGCAGTATCTAGAACATTGCTACGACAAAAATAAGTAAGGATCACAAGGTTGCCTTCTGAGTAATAATCAATCTTGATACTTAATTTCGTCAAAATTCTTTGAGTAAATTGGTCTTCGGTTTTTCGGTGTTATAGTAGCCGTTCCTTACCAAAAAAAAGAATAATTGGTTTACTAGTTTTTTATTTGAAGGTGTAGACATGCTTTGGTGTACTTTTGTATAGGGCGACTAAATGTAATTGATATACATAATAGATAACCGACTCCCAAGTCCTGTCTAACAAAGAAACGCTGGGCCTATGATATTTATTATACTACCAAAACAGTACATATCTAAATCAATAACCCCCTCGCGCGTAAAATCAAGGTACGTATTAACCCGAAAGTTATTTTCAATACAAAATGGAAACCGTATTAAGTTTCCACATATATTCACAGGGTGACATCAATTTGTGAGTCTACATCCAATCATAAATAACGTTCTCATTTACATAAGAACACTTTGTTAGACCTGACTCTATGTACAACAATGTCGCCTTATATAAGCCAACTATCTTTAAGAAAAGTCGCCACTGTCCCATTCTAATTTATATAGCTTAACTCTTCTAACATATAGGGAAAATCAGCAGAGCGCGCAGATGGGCGGAGTTTCAAAGGCAACCATCACAAAAAGAGCTTTGAAAATATACAATGTTGCTCCTCTGGCTTCAGTTTTGCGTAGACGGTGGGAGGTGAGGCAGGTCTCGTCAAAGTGGATGTACTATATATCGCCTGACTGCACATTGGCTGATTCAGACCACGCCTACATAGAAAATGCATTTCCAAGATTGCTATGCAGACGGTAAGAATGGCGGATGTGGAAAGTTTCGCATTCGGATTTGAAATCCGAACGCGGTTGTTTTTAGGCTAATGGTATAGGATAGCTGCTCTGTATGTAAGCTTGCAAATAGGGCAAAATCTTTGCTTTCGTACGCCAAAAGTTCGTCATATTGGCATACATTTCTTGTATTCCAGGAAAAGTACCTACCAACAATACTTGTCAAAATTCTGCACATGTAACTCGGGCTAATATACCCGTAAGTAGATACAGTTTAATACTGCAAGACACGACAACAAAACTCCCTCTTTATAATATACGTAAATGTTTACAGGGCAACATTAAAAACATAACTTCAGAATTCTCTCTAATGTAAGAATATCAATTTTCAAAAAGTTATAAGTACTAATATTGATAATTCACTACAGCAGTGCTATTCTGTTACACTCTCCCTCGGTGAACACCTAGGTGAATTGAGCTGTCATCTGATTGTAGTGTAAATCCCTAGCATCGGGACAGATGAGAGCTCACTTCACCTAGGTGTTCACCGAGGGAGATTGTAACAGAATAGACATACTGGACTTGTGACACAGCGTGCACTTCTATGGGCAGTTATATAAGTACTAAAATATCAAAATCAATTGTATGTCAAAGAACAGAAAATGTAGTTTTGAAGCCAATTACTGGCCATCATTTTAGGGTTTTCATTGTTCCAAATTTGAATTCATTTAAAAAGCTATAGATCTTACAAAAAAAATGAAGTGTAGCTTAATTTTGGAATACACCTATATCTATTAATGATCAAATATTACCTAAATATGGAAGTTACTCATAAAACTTGCACTACGGCCTCAGGCAGAGTCGGTTATTTCAGGATAAGTGAACCAATGACAGGCATGAGCAATTTGGGTAAAAGCCTTCCAACCTTGACCGGACCCGTTTTACGAACCCCATCTTGACCGAGACACTGACAAACCCGACAGTTTGTCGGTTAAGAGAATTAGATTAAAGATAGAACTAGAGATGAGCGGTTTCAAGGTTTCGTATTGGCAATCAATATTTAATATGATGGCGGATGCGACAGGAGAGCATTAAACACTTGTGATTTTAAACGAGTTAGAAATGATTGTTGTCTTTGTCATTTAGTTGTAAATAAAGTGAGATGAAAAAAGACACTATTTAATAATATGTACTACAAGTTGTCGACTGAAAAGAGAGTTATTTATTTTTAATGTCTTAGGCACCATTTGTTATTATGTGAACACATTAATACCTATAGCGTATTTTTCGTCCTTTTATCAGACATAATCAAATTATTTATTTCAATTTTTGAACTAAATTACTAAAATGGGACTAGACGTTTTTATGTGAGTAGTTTGTGTACAAATAATTTTAAACCACGTTCTCTGGAATTAAGGTAACTTTAACATATTTTGCGTACCGAAGGACCAAAATTGTAACATCTCTAAAATGAACAACAGATTCATCAGCAGTTCAAAATTATTAAGCACAACAATGTATTCGTAACTATATGTATAACATAACGCTATATCAATAAGGGGCTTACTGGCGTGTGTAACGAAGTGTTCACACAAATCGCATCAGTGTTACGTACTGTGGCTGCACATGTGCTCACCAGCTTATGAACTTAACTGGGCACTGTAGTTGCATATACTCTACGAAGGTTGCTATTGTAATAATGTAAATATGCATTGAAGAAAACTAAAGTATGGATTTTCTAGCCCATTCTTCTTTATTCGAAACTTACTTTTGGAAGGAGCAATTACATTTAATAGTCTAATTTTCAATCAAATGTGCCTTTTAATGGTAAATAATTTGACTTAGACTTTGAAGAGTTATGACTCGAAATATTAAAATACAAGTGATAACCAAGTTTACCATGACATATCCTTTGCTACTCGGAAGTGTGCCTTTTAATGGCAAATAATTTGACTTAGACTTTGAAGAGTTTTGACTCGAAATATTAAAATACAAGTGATAACCAAGTATACCATGACATATCCTTTGCTACTCGGAAGTGTAGCTTTCTAACATCTGTAAATAATTTTTGAAATAGGATCAGTAATTTCAGATTTCCTCTTACAAACAAGCGAACAATTTTATCTCTATTATTTAAATATACCTAGATACTGTAAAGGTTGCATGCATAATAATATGACATGCAGGTCGAAAGCATTGACTAAATGTTTCGTTTAAACACTGAAATCATACTAGAACCTTGTAGTATTTCGAAGCGTGATCCATATTTTTATATGACAAGATGATTGTTTAGCCTATACAGTAATTAGAGGCTGACGTACTATTCTATAATAGAGTGATTACACCGGAGTCCCTCTTTGATTGAAGTATCCTTCAACCTCCTCTCAACACCGTCAATTATACGTCGTTTCGGTACCTACAGTAAGTGCTCCTCAAATTGATCTCTTATAACACCTTCCAAAATTGCATCTTATTTATTAGGAACTTATTTCACTGTACTAATTAATCAACACGCGAGGTTTTAACTCCGAAAACCACCAAAGAACCAACCATCACCAACCTAATCACACGAATAAAACCGCATATGTCGTATAATACCATACCAATTTTAATAACAATACAGATCTTAGCACAATACTCGCCGACCGGGTTCGTCCGCTCCGATGAGTTTCAATCCCGTACAGCACGTTTTTACCCCCATTCTATTCACTTTCCACCCGACGTAATCTAGGAAATGAAAAGATTTCTTTTTTTTCTTCGGTAAGATTAGTTCCCTGGTCCTCGGAGTCGGGTTTTTTTTTCGTTTTTACTTATTAAATACTTTTTCTTATTATTTGCAGTCTGTAGGAATGTAGGTTAATTTAGATCTGCCTTGAGAGCTTTTAGTAATAGTTCAGATCTTTTCTCATTAGAGGGAGTGGTGGATTTGATAGGTATTCAGACTTTATAAATTGCACAAGTTATTTCTCAAGTTTTGATAGTTTTCTACCTTCATTTATAACATGTGAAAGAGCTTTTAGGCTAATTTAGGGTGCATTGACTTTTGTCCGGAAAGGTTTGTCGTTTTCAATTATTTATGTAGGAATAAGATGAGATCAGAAAGAAAATTTTAAATGAATCAATCTATTTATTTCTCAATATCGGTAGTAAGTACTGTAGAGATTTGCCCAGCAGGGAGGCTTCATGTAATGAAGCCATAACTATTTAGTCTATGGTTGGAACCTTCTGGATACCTTAGAATATATTTTAATGATGTAGAAGATAGTTTTTATAATATGACATGTGATGTCAGTGAGACCCAGCTAGGCTCAGAGCTGCGGTCTTGTGAAACTTACCTCTCGCTAATCTTATTAATATAGTCTTCTGAAAGTCGTTAATACCTTTCATTTAACGTAGCGTAGATTCCTCGGTAATTCGTACTTGGTACAAGTGTAGCTCAGGTGCTACAGTACTATCAAAATATTTATCCATTAAAATATCGTCTTCAGCCTTTTGTCGTCTTTTTATCACCGGTCATCCATTGGTCATTTCTAATTCTTCATTCTAAATGTCGTTCATATCATCCCAGCATACGTCATTTCTCTAACTGCATCATCAAACCTTACATACCTACCTACAAGGGCGTCGCCAGGACTCGCCAGCTGATGGCCTAGGGGGGGGCAAGTTGATATTTGGTGGATAGGAAAAGTATGAATTTTAAATACAGTCAAAGACACATGAACCTTTTGGAATCTCTAGGGGGTACCTACTTGTTATAGATATTCTTGTCAATCTAATGCATAAATACTATTTAAACTTGTGCAAAGGAATTTCTACCATTTATCTTAAATTGGCAATTGAATTTCAATTGACCTTAGAAAGTTGTTATGCACAAATAGCAATGTAAATTGTAAATTATTTTAAACCGGCCACGTGTCGTGTCGGAAACGGCCCGGACTAACAGACGGACGGACGGACGTCATTTATTACACGTACGTATCGGGTTTTACAATCTAAAGTTAGAGGGGATATAATGATGATGTTGGATTAGGTATGAAGTAGAAATTATAAAGGTTCTATGTTTATAGCGGCTGTGATTGCAGTTTTTTGTTTAGCCTCATAATATCATATCTGTTTAGTTAAGGAGCTAGACTTCTATCATGCAAATTAATTTGATAGTATTATTTTATTAACCCCCATTCCCTCATACCCGTGGGTGTCGTAGAAGGCGACAGAGGGATGTTGACAAGAGGATGGGCAGCAGCGTCCTTCTGAGTACCATAACACCTATGCACCGCCCAAGCATGGCGATTACGGCTGAACACCCCCTTGGGGGAGACCTATGCCCAGCAGTGGGCTTCCAAAGGTTGACAATGATGATGATGATTTTATTACAAATTAAATCACTTCTTTGATATTAATAGACTGTTGATATGAGTGTGGTATGGAGTCAAAGGTACTTATGTAGACTTCAGCAATAGAAACTAATATCTACAGTATCTGTCTTTTTTTTTTTGCAAATGTCGTACTGCTTTTTGTTATCCTTTGTAAGTCACAGTCATGGTCTTAGATTAATTACACATCGCTACTGTAAAGCTTGCCTAGTTAATCATTATGCTTAAGAAATGGCCTCATCACTATCATTCAGACAATATTATGCAAAAAGTAGCAATTCCAAAAGAGAATATTTTTAAACAAAATTAAAAAAAAAACACTTCTTCCCCAAAGTTAGGCACATAAAAATTTTAAAGTTGAAAATAAATCGACAAAGTAGGGTACTTTGGACCCCTCGTCCACATCCGAATAGGCTGTGCCATTGTCATTTAAATGCGGGCCGCACATCCCGCCACTTTGCCATGCAAAATTTAAATAATAATCACACTGAATATTATGTTGGTACTATTATAGGTATTTTTGGGGTTTTCTTCTATCTTCAGTTTATGTACTTTTTGGTAGGTAAAATTATTGGGTAGTCTAAAAAAGTGAGTTAAAACAAACGTTAAATTAAACGCATCTGAAAGTATATTAATAAAAATGCATCAGTCATAATCGTTCTGTTTTGTAATGTTTTAGTTGATGGGAAGCATTTGTTTTAAGAACAAAAATTAGATCAAGTTTGTCATTATTTTTTGGTAATCATAATTCACAAGTATTTTATTAAATTTTCAAATGGTGATTTCAGTACAAATAATCACATTCTCAACTATATATTTTTTTATTTCAATAGTATTGATTTCTACAAAAATAATATTTTAAATCTACTAAATAATCCAAGTACACAATGACATAATCGTAAACGATACTGTATCAAAACTTTTTATCACCATATTAATATTTATGGGACTTTAAAACACAATAAAATGTACAAAATGCA
Organism: Charanyca ferruginea; assembly: GCA_947361185.1. Lineage (NCBI taxonomy): Eukaryota > Metazoa > Arthropoda > Insecta > Lepidoptera > Noctuidae > Charanyca > Charanyca ferruginea. Next base: position 14,406,479 of record OX376065.1, on the reverse strand, counting down.
CCCCCTTCACAAAGCGCTTAAGGACGCAATTCAAAATATGTATTTTGTATCACTATGACTGATATGACACATTGAAGGCGTTGCGAATTATTATAGTTTATTTTGACAAAATTATATTTCACCCCCTAATTACAACCCCGTCTCCTATCCTAAAAGAAATAGGGACGAATTTAGATAAAAATAAAATTACTGCCTTGTAAAAGTTGTGTGTTTGATGTGTATTATATCTTATTGTGTTTTTAACACTTCGCCCCCGCTGCAGTGAGGTGTAACTTGGGGTAGTTTGCACCCTCGTTGATTAGCGTTCTTAATCTATGGGGGATTTTGAATGGTGTCATTCAAAAGTGTGCATCACTTTTGAATGACACCATTCAAAACCGAGACGTGTGTAAAAATTTACTTCAAGTATAGTTTTTTCAAAGTGTACAGTATTTTGTTAAAGTATCAGTCTGATATTCGAAACTAATTGCATTAATTGTTATCATTCATGACATATCATGACTAACATAACAATTTTTTTATAAAAAATACCTTGCTAAGATATTTAATTTAATGCTATGTGGAAAGTTGTTACACGGTGCCTGTGCTTCATTAATGAATTATATGAATATTTTTTTAAAGAGCGTGTTCACAAAAAAGATGGCTAGATAACCTGGACGCGTTCCAACAGAGTAGATTCGAGGGGCGCGGGAATAAAGTTCCTGGAGGGATTTGGGGATGGCTTTTACCTAGCAATGGGACAGCCTAGGCTAGATAAAAAAATAATCTTTTTTTGGCGTACTCCCTCAAAGTATGTATAACGTACTCCTGTTCCAAAAAAAATATCTATTCAATATTACTTATAATATAATAAAGCTGAAGAATTTGTATGTTTGAATGCGCTAATCTCCGGAACTATAGGTCCGATTCTGAAAATTCTTTTGCCAATTGGAAGCTACGTTATCATTGAGTGATATGGGCTGTATTCTATTATCAAAAAATTAGGGATCTGTATGTCTATTCTGTTACAATCTCCCTCGGTGAACACCTAGGTGAAGTGAGCTGTCATCCGTCCGTCTGCTTTGTCAATCCCTAGTATCGGGACAGATGATAGCTCACTTCACCTAGGTGTTAACTGAAGGAGATTGTAACAGAATAGCTCTTCAGTAAGAAAAATCACGCGAACGAAGTCGCGAGGTCAGTGCTCATAAAGTATAAACTGCATGATTCCCTCTCACATAACACCATTCAGTTATCCAATAATATTTGGTATGTTTACTTAACATCTTAAACTGCTGCTTAATGAACTACAGTTTAAGCTTGTTGTGCAACATGTTTGATTGTATGTCTGTCTGTGCGACACAGGGTTTGTATTGTGTTCGGTTTAAATACTCGTCGGTGTGTCAATGGTTTTAAACTATTGGGATTAGTGATGGTAACAAACCAAATGTGTCTGTTTGGAAAAAACATAAATGTGTAACTTTGATTTGCATACCTATCATTTGTGACATAAACTTCAGTACAAATTATAAATTAAAGTTGAATTTATGTTATGTGTTTGACATCGACAGGCTAAGAAGAATATGGTTTAAAAAATAAAATAACGATGTGTAGCAATCTCCAGTAATATAGTTGTCATAATTATCATCCACGATCTGCTATGCTATTCTGTTTCAATCTCCCTCGGTGAAATCCTAGGTGAAGTGAGCTGTCATCCGGCCTGATGCTAAGTGTTGACAAAGCAGACGGACGGATGATAGCTCACTTTACCTAGGTGTTCACCGAGGGAGAGTGTAACAGAATAGACATACTGATTGAAACCATGTAGGCATACTTCTAATGTATGTACATACCTGCAATCGTGAGAACCAGAGATAATTTATATAATAAAAATGAATCGTTGTTCGTTAGTCTCGCTAAAACTCGAGAATGGTTGCGCCGATTTGGCTCATTTTGGTCTAGAAATTTTTGTGGAAGTCCAGGGAAGGCTTATACGATAAGAAAATTTAAAAATTAATTGGCAGAACAAAGTCTGTCGGGTCAGCTAGTACTTACTAAAAATAATATTTTTGCTTTAGCAAAACTATCAAAATTACCCAAATACAATGAAGAGATTAACACACTTAAATGTCTGGTTGTATTCCGTTATTTAATAACTTACAACTAATGTATTACCACGACAAGGCAATTTTTGTAACAGTGTTATATAATAAACATATTCTTATTTTTAACTAGCTACTACCTGCGATTTCATCTGGTCCTAAATAATACCGCGGAAACTCAAAAACGGAATAAAGATAAACATTCTAAGTATTATGTTAAGCTAGATCAATATCTACATGCGTGCCAATTTTCAGATAGTTTCGTTCAGTTGTTTAAGCGTGAAAAAGTTACAAATGTTACAATCATTCATCCATACATTAATATTTTAATAAATATTAATAAATACAAACGCTCTGGTTTTTAATAGTAATACGAATACGATGTAAATATTACACATTTATATCCTACCAAAAAAACATAAATAACTTAAAAAGCAAATGTATTGGATGTGTGATTCATGATGAGTACCTAAGTATATTGTGACGAACTCAATATTGTAATTAGTTTAGCAGGAAAACATTGTTCTCAAGTAAGTGATTTTGTCTTTTTTGAGAATTAAAAGATATCTGACCTTAACATCATAAAAATTAAAACATTGAGGTCATTAAATGTCTTTCTGTTACGACAATAATATCCCTTTAAGTACCCTTTTATTCCTACTATTTATAGCCCTATTTCCTGTAACCCAACATCGTGCAAAAGCACAATAACACTAAACAATTCCACCGCACTCATTAACCGCTATATTTTCGGTAAAGCCGCTAAATTGCATTCGGATATATCCGCGAGACGCTCGGATATATCCGCGACATTAGGTCGGCAGGAAGCGGTGCGCGCGCGCCGGATGCCGGGGCCCATCTATTGTGATCTGACGTCAGTTCCGCCCTGCATGAGGTTTGCTGCATAACTGCAAAGTGAGTAATAGGTATGCTGGGAGTAACTGGGTTATATGTGGAAAAGGAATTTGAATTTTAATGCTTCTACGTAGGTGATATCTTGCAACCTTCATGTTTAATCCCCTTAATATAACTGTTTTTCGTTCTCAGTATTACACAAAGAAATAGCTGCAAGTACTTGTTGCAATTGCATTATTTGCGACTAAACGAAATTATATTTATTTATGTTTACTTCTGATAAATTGATCCAACCGACAATCTCTCAATAATTAAATTAACTACGAAAAATCAATATTCTAAATGTTACTATGGAGCCAACACCCTGTACAAAAAAAGAAATTTTGACTTTTTATACCTAACTCAGTTCTGCATACCTAAGCTCAAAAAACATTTTGATATTATAAGTTTAGCTAATGTTGCAATCATCACCAAAATTAGGAATAATAGAATAAAGAAATATTTAAAAAGAGACACATTTTCACCCATCTTAGCAATCAACCACATTGTCACTGCCTGTCATGTCGTAGCATCATTAACAAAATTGATTTACAGACAATAATAACCACACACTAAACTAAAAATTACCACATCATATTTAACCGTAGCTATTCGACAACTTAACAATACGATCTCATCTTTCGACACGGTTACCGAAAAATTCGATTCATTAAACGAAATTGTAAAAACCACGAATTGGCCACGCACCGACCGTATTCGCACCCACGACAAGTGCAACAATGACGTCATTAGAAAAATCTATTAAACACAAAAGACCCTTATGAACATGAACTTTAGGTTGAGAATAAATTTGAAGAATAAAATGGTGTATTTTAGAGAGTATATGAATTTGAAAGTAATAATACGTCAGCGGTCCCTCTGTCTTTTGGTTCTATCGTTGCGTATGTTACAGTGTAGGTTGATTTTGATGGGTAGGTAGCTGTCGTTACCATTGTTAGTGGCGATACGTGAAAAATGGAAAGCAAACAGAATATTAAGTTTTAGCGAATAACTTTCTTCATTCGATTGTAGCTGCAGAACCTACTAGTACAACAATAAATGTATGATGGACATGTAAATGAATTCTTGATTTAACATATTTATTTTCAAACCTCTTAACAGAATTAAACAACTAGTTTAAGTTAAAATATATATATATAAATATATTATGAACAATGGATGGCTCACAGGGCATCAAAAAACTCGTCCGTATCGCTCTCAATGGGACAACTGCCCAAAAGGCTAGCAGCATTACCATGTTGAATGGCAAGGCTAATTCTTCAGCCCAAGATAAGCCAGCCCTCTGGTCACGAAGAGTCGTAAATAAATTTTATATTGTTTATATAGTTTGTGGAGAGGGAGAGGAAGGTCAATGAAAATATGGATGGATTGTGTGAAGAATGATATGAATGAAAATGGAGTCAGTGAAAGCATAACAGTTGACAGGACGAAATGGAAGAAGACTACAATTTGAGCCGACCTCAAGTAACACGGAGTAAGGGCAGGAAAAAGAAGAAGAGATAGTTTACAAGAGAGGGTAAAAACTGGTACCTACTGAGAGGTTGACAAGGTTGACAAACGTGCTATTGATAACACGCCATAGGAATATATACCTAAAATCTAGATGCTTATTAAAACTGTTTTTTCATATTCATAATATTATCTAACATGCACGTGGTTAGATAATACCTTTTCTAAACCACACACACCGCCACACAACGAAAACAGTGCCCCCAACCCGATGGCTATATTCGCGTGAATTTAAATCTCGCCCCGGGTGTTAGGAAGCAGTGATTTGTGGTTATTTACCACACTTGTTAAGTTTCCATTTTCGCTGACAACTCGTGCGGAACCCGCGACGATTTCGATTCGAATTTCGTTTTTAATTTTCCAGAATAGGTCCCCGGGAATGTATTGTTGTGCGACTACATAATGGATGCAGATTTCATACGCCGATGGGCCCGAATTCGGACGGATTCGAATGTGGTCGGGATTTGATTTTTTTTACTTTTTATATTTTTGTGCATCAGTGATTATGAATGTGTCCATTGAAATGGGTCAATTATGTTGTGGGCTACGTGTTACAATTGGTTGGATGTATTATTCGATCATACCATACATGTAAGTTTGTTGCAACATACGTAGTCAGGTCCGTCATTGAAGTTGATTGAAATTCGGGGTGTCATTGGCGATAACTGACTACTTACAATGCCTAATAAACTAAGAGCAACTTCGACCAAAATTTATAACAAGTTTTATTCAGGAGTATAATTTGAATTATTGACAGTTTAATTGTTTTCATTTGAATTAGTAACATTTAGCAAAAATAATGCTTTAGATCGACTTTAATTTTTGGTGTTGATATGGGGATATTTAAACTTCTCTCTTTTAAAACTGGTTCTTTAAACTCTTTTAAACCGGGTTTCGTAAAAAATTGTTGGAACTTTGGCCTCAAATATCTCCGTACCCAGAAGATGGTTCCCAGGTTTAGAACAAAAATAATTCGCAATGTTGGGAAGAATGTGTAGGTACCTAACTTTCAACTCCTGTCATTTTACACCCGTTAGTTATAGAGGCATCCACATCATGTTTCCATTGTAAAAAATAAGGTAAATACTACTTTAACACCGTCTTATCAGCTGAAGAAGCACTTCCAACATAATTAATAAACAGATTACAAAAATCCTTAAAACTCTTCATTGTTTAATTCAACTTATATTTCGTTCCATAACTCGTTTATTTAAAACCTTATTAATTTGTCAAAACTCCCTCAAAATTCAAATTCAAGTAGGTAATCTAATCAGGAAAATCGTGAATTTCGTAGCAAGAAATCTGTTGAATTTTCCCTCGACGGGCAAAAACCCCTTTTGTCCAAACAAGTCGGTGGCAGGAGCAAATGTCACCGGGTGAAAGCCTGTGACATCCTCATTGAAAATTCAGTTGGTACCCGGGAAGGGTGCGCGCACGGGGAGAATTAACCGCTGCGGTTTTGGGACCGCTATCGGAGTACAAACCTTTACGCATTGTATGGTTTTAGTTCTGCAAAATCCAAAATATCTTCCGTTGATCAAAGTAATTGTAACATAACATAACATATTTGTGTATTAAACATTTGCCATTACCCATGTCACTTATTGCTAAATACTCAAACGGTACTCAATTTTAAGATGGCGTTAAGTCTCGTACTGTTACTTTGACATAAACTGATTGATATTTGGCCATTACAGTGTCATCTGACGGAACCTTCACTATCTCATAATACTTAATCTGTACTTGTGTGCGCAAATAAACGTATTTGATTTGATTGGCATATCTACTCGTATATTTAGATTCAGGATATGAAAGATATGAATTAAGTAATAATTAAATCCGTTGCGTTTTTCTTACCCAGTGCGCACATAAGTAAAATTTGCATAGCGCGCCCCAAGAAACTGGCAGACTTTAAATCTAGTAAATTTACTAAATCTAGGCTTGAACTGATTCTACGTTGGGCCCAGACGGAGGTCCATGCTCCGTACCAAAGACTAAGAATTTACAGACTAGATTTTGTAAAGATAAGAAAGATTTTGTTCTTTAAGACGATGTTGTAGATTTAAAACTAATTTTGTAGAAGGATTCACGCCCGTTTTTGCCTACACCAGGTGACCCCTAAGGCATTTATGGCCAAATACTCAATCGCTACTCAATTTTTAAGATGCCGTTAACTCTCGTGCTGTCTTTAACTCGGCAGGAGGCGCTACCGGGTTAAATTTACCACATAGTGCATAAGTTCGGAAACATATTTTTTCTGCGTATTTTTGTGCAGCGCCGTTTTAGGTACCTTTTTACAGATGTACGACGGTCCGCAATTTTGAATAGACGGTCAGTAGGCGCACGGCATTCAGGCACGGCAGACTTTTAAAGTGCGTACGGGTACTTTTTACCCAGTAGCGACTGTTTGTGTTTTATTACTTTTCTTTATTGTGCATTGGATTTCGTTGTTTTAGAATTTCAAAATGCCTCATTTTCCCCTTCGTGAAAGAGAAAAAGAAGAGTGCCTTGTGAAGTATGTGCTTAAAAAGTTAAGACATTGTTATGTTGGATGTTTTTGGGTTTATTTTTTTGTGATTTTTATACTTTATACGTTTTTTATTTCAAAAAACTGACTTTTAAGTAAAGATATGTTATGTTCTTTCAATATCGATCTCAGTTTTTTAGTTTTTTAATAAGATTAGAGTATATTTTTTGTTTTATAATGTGCCATGTGCAAAATGGTAGAAGTTTTAGGTTTTGTTTTAATTTAAAATAAATATACATTATACTAAGAGTTAAATACTATGTTCCTTTCTTGTTCCATTTAAGATATAACAAAATAAAATGTTTAAAATGTATAAAATGTTTTATTTAAATACTCGTAAAATAACCCCCGTTTTTGTTAATAAATTTCAATGTGGTATTTTTTACCCGGTAGCGAGTATTCGTGCATGTAAACACCTAGCGAGTACCGCCGGGTTAAATCACTTTATGTCAAAGTGAGTGTGATGTGACAGTACGAGATTTACTTAACGGCATCTCAAAATTGAGTAACGTATCAATATTTGGCCATTAGGTAGTTATTATTTGAGTAGTCAATTAGAACCTTGCCTTGCAGGTCGCTCTGCCAGCAAAGTGTATGGTTGGCGGATTCCTGGCGAAGTTACCATACAGCAATATACATTTTGTTGTCATTAACCCGTCTGTGCCGCCATGGTTCCGTCCCGGCGAGGTACCTACGGTATTTTAATATCACAGAAACAATCAAATTGGTCCCACTCACCATAAATGGAGACCTTCCGCAAAAAGTTTTGGCCGAAAGGTGTCATATATCAACGATTTCGCAACACCTCGCAGCGTAACACAGACACGACCGCGACGCTGCCGTCACTTCGGAGCTACTTTTAGATTTGAATTTAATATTAATTTAAAGATAAGTTGTTCATATTTATGTTGGTAGGTATGTATATTTATTTAAAACGTACCTAGCCGAATAGTAACTGAGATTTTCAGTATTTTCGAATACTGGATTGGCTTGTTTAATGAAACCGAGATATAAAAAAGTTCAAGTTAGATAAATATCAAAAGAAGGTAACTTCCAAACAATATTGTTCTTTGTAATCCTTTCAGCATTTTACCTGAATATTTGTTCAGTGCGGCGGTACACAAATTGATTCCTGAATTCGATTTGCGTTTGACGACTCGTGGTACGAATAGTTGTTGCTATGTCTGTTCTGTGTTGTCATCATAAATTCATGAGATTTACCGTCTTGTAGCAAAGTAATCCTGTTGGTTTAGTTTGTATTTTAATTGGATTTTGTATTGGGAGATCTAAAATTCTTAGCTTGTAGATAGTTGATAATGTTAATATTAATTACGCAATGCCATACAACGTGGTAATGCTGTTAACCTCTTGGGCTCTTGTAACAATGAGAGAGTTAAAAAAAAATCGTTTATTGTACATAATACGATTTGTTTTGAGCTCCCCCCCTCCATTTTCGCACATTTTTTTGTAATTTATAAGTTCTGTAGGTATAATATATACCTACAGAACTTATAAATTAAAAAACACATTGTGTATATATTGTATTACAATAGTTATTAAAGATTCGTTGTATTGTTCTGCATTACGCATTACATTGGTTCTTACAAATGCGATGTGTTATTTGGAAAAATATATTCTATCTTTTATTACAAAGGCTGAAGATAAAGGGTTGTAATGTTTACAGGGACGATGGACGGCTTTAAGAGAGTGTGGTACTCATGAAAATGGACAAATTTAACAATGGTACCAACCGTAAAATTGCGAAAAAACAGAATTCCTTGCATTTTGTCAAGTTATTATAATATATTATGTCGCATCCGGTCAATAGTACGAACGAATCGCAAGTGCGCCATTAGCGACAACACGTGATCTACCACTACCACATTGGCGCGCTTCTACATAGTCTTGATGTTTTCAGCCCACAGTGAGCAGGACATTCAGAATTCAGTCTCTGATCGCATCGGAGCTAAGACGTCCCGGAACTGTACTCGATTCGTTGTGTTTAAGTGTAACTATGTCTATTTTAATTTAAGTCTGTGTTTATTTTAAATTGAGTTTGTGTTAAATTGTGGTTTGCGTTTAATAAACGCTGTGTATTGTAACCTATACCCAGTGTGTTTTCATTGCACGAAACCCAACTTCTGCCCACGTGATGACCTAATCTATCGGTCTAAATCCTGACGATCCGACATATATATGTCGTATCCGGTCAATATTACGAACGTGGAACGAATCGCAAGCCCGCCATTATCGAGAACACGTGATCTACCACTACTATAGGCGCGCTTCTACAAAGTCGTGATGTTTTCAGCCCACACCGAGGAGGACATTCAGAATCCAGTGTCTGATCGCGTCGGAGCTAAGACGTCCCAAAACTGTACTCGATTCGCTGTGTTGAAGTGTTACTATGCCTATTTTAATTTGAGTCTGAGTTTATGTTAAATTGAGTTTGTGCTAAATTGTGGTTTTAATAAACGCCGTGTATTGTATTGTACCCTATACCCAGTGTGTTTGCATTGCACGAAACCCATCATCTGCCCACATGATGACCGAATGTAACGGACTAAATCCTAACGATCCGACATATATAAATAGATAATAAATGGGAATTTCAAATTTGTTCTCATCGTTTAAATTGTTATTTAGTTTACCCTAACATCCTGTATATATATAGGGTGACTGGTAATTAGTGTACGATACTTAAACACGTGATTGTGTTCATGATAACAAACAACTTTCCCAAAGAAAAAATGTTTTTTGTACTGGTTCACTTTTACCACAATAACACAACAGCCGTATGAAATTCAAGCGCGCGCACGCCTGTGACCTAAAGTGAACCAGTACAAAAATAAAATCTTCGGGAAAGTTGTTTGTTATCATGAACACAATCACGAGTTTAAGTAACGTACACTAATTACCAGTCGCCCTATATAAAGCAAATGTTTTAAAAAAACACACATTGTGTGGAAAATCATCTATTAAACTTCATCATCACTCGACTTTTAACATTCAAAGGAAAACAGCACTCCAATGTTAAAATTAATTTGTGTTTTTTCATACTCGTATTCATACAACGCTTGACACAAGTCACTAGCAAACACCAAAACGGTCACGGGCGAATCACCCTAAACCATTACTGAATAAAGTTGAATATCTTTTGTTACTTTTAAAGGGTTTGTTTCAACGCTGACTGTGTGATGGTTGTCTGTACATCGTTTGAGTCACTGAGTGTCTCTCATATCAAAGCTTGTTGTTTTATTTAAATAACAAAGAAATGACAGTATGTTTGTAACGTGTGCGTGTGTTACTGTTTGCTGAATTTTAATTTTTTTCTCGTGTTTTTTTCTACATTTTTTATTTTCTTTTGTTCTCTGTTCGTTGTATGGAGATCATTAATTTGCAGGCTGAAGTGATGTGGAGTTAATTTTGAGATTCTTTGTATTTAGCCGACTGAGAGGTAGGTAGTCGATTTAATTATAAATTACTAGCTTTTGCCCGCGACTTCGTCCGCGTGAATGTCGGTTATCGTGGATGCAGATGATACAAGTAGCCTATATCCTCAAACTTATTTTTATTGGCTTTGTGTTAGTTGTTTTCTATTGCCACCGAAGGTAAAGTGTTGAAAAAATTTTTTTTTTGGTTTTTTGTATTGTCTTAACATCCAAATCGGCGACACATTTATAAGAGATTGTAACTAAAACGTCAGCTAAGTAAAATTTTTGGGATTTTGTTGAATTTCTCAAAAAAGGGTGGATCAATTTTGGTAAAATTTATATGGCACCATTTCGATATACGACAGAGTTATGCCCGAACATAAATAAATAAAAAAATATATATATTTATATAAACATCCGAATTCTCTTCCGAATTTTTAACCAACTCCCTTTGGAGTTGGTTAAAAATAGTGTTCACATATTTACAAATATTGAAACAGTAAACATCCACTCCTCATATTTCAACCACAATATATAGTGTGAAATCGGTTCAGCGATTTTATCGTGAAAGCGTAACAGACAGAGTTACTTTCGCATTTATAATATTAATCATAAAGTACTTATACACTTTGTAACAGATTAAGCGCAAGATCTGAAAGTAGTTTGCTCAGAATCGGGGTCTGAATAGATTTCCGTCATTATTTATATACGTAAATTTTTCACAAAAAAATCTTTTAATTAAGTGAAATTAGGATCACCTCTTCATCACAAGGTAATAAAAAAATATATTTAAGGAAATTTATGCCTTATTTCAATGGAATAAATCATATTCAAATGCACGGCTGAATTTGCAATCCCCTCAAAGCTATCCTATGTGCAGTGGGCGTTGAATAAAAACGTTAATTTAAGTAAGGTTAATCCTTATTTCAAAGCAATACGTCTTATTTAAATGCAGAACCGAATTTGTAGTTCGGAGTGACTTTCTTTACACACATAAACATACTTTGGAATAACAATTAAAAAAAAAGTTTAAGGAAATTTAGACCTTATTTCAAAGGATTAGTTATTGATAGAATTAGAACGCAACCTCCTTCAAAGTTAGGTAACCAACCAACGACAAGCATTTTAAACATACGCATGTCTTTTCATTCTTTTCATAAGAAATAAAAGACCTTATTAATATTTCAATATTACTTATAAACACATTTATTTGTTTACGTGCACGATGACATTCCAGTACACCAATATCCATTACACGGAGATGTTGAGGACATTGGCTCATTGCGACAATAATGTCGAGTTAGCATGTCAAGAGTTCAACGAAATATATGGTGCCAAAGTGAGCGCCAGAACCATGTTATGTGCAACTCAACGTCTGAGGGACTACGGTACCTTTCGCCCTAACACGACAATAGATAGAGGGGCGAATGTACGCACTACTCGCTTACAAACGAACATACTCAATTATTTTGAGGAACACCTAGAGAGCAGCATGAGAGAAGCAGCTCTATTGTTTGACTGTTGTTATGCGCAGATGGTGAACACACGTTCCACCTACGACATTGTCAGGAGCTAACGCCGAACGAATACTTGCCACGTCTGGAGTTTAGCAGATGGTTGTTGGAGAACTGGCAACGACACATCATCTGGACTGACGAGAGCACGAGAGATGCCTACCAGCCAGCTAGCCAGCTAGGTATCTGGTAGGTACACGAGTGTGCGGTGCGCTATTAGTGTGTGTAGAGATCGAGTAGTGTGTTCAAACGTTTGACGTTTAGTCATCATAACTATTTTAAAAATAATATTAATGTGTGGTTTAACTAAATTAAATTACAGATGTTATTTTAGTCTTATAAATTAATATACTAATGGGGGTGTGTAAGGTCTTGCGTTAATTCCGTTACTCCTTGTATAAGTATGGATGAATTATGATGTTAGGTTAATATATTTCAGGTGGCTTCTTACATTTACATTATGTGTAACCTAAACATTCTTTAACATAGATTCACTTAAAGTGACGTGAAGTTGGAATTACCATGCTTATAGTCAAATACTCAAACGATAAGTCGTTAAGTCTCGTAACTGTCACAGTCACTTTGACATAAAGTACCTACTAACATAGTTTTAAGCTCCTATGTTGTTACTAACCATTATGGATCATGATATCTGAATTTTAAATAAATTATTATTATTATTATAAAGTGATAAAGACAGCACGACACATAACGGAATCTTAAAATTTAGTGGTATTTGGCCAGTGGTATTCTTTTACAGGTGTTCTTCAGCGGTAAATTTAAATAATAATATGTGAGAAGTTCATTACCTACTGTTCCAAGTGTTCCTCTTTTTGTTTCAAATGAGAAGTCATCAAAAAAGTAAATAACTATTGTCGTCAGATGTAGTATTTGCTTTTTTTTAGAAATCGATAGATGTTTTGGAATTAAAGAAATAAGAATTAGAAAATAAGCAGTTGATTTGTTAAGTTCAGTATTCGAAGACATACAAGAAGACATTTTGTTTCTGTTGACCACAAAACACATAAAATACTTGAAACAAGTTACCGTACTAGCCTAAGGCGAGGGACAATAAAACCGTCGCCAAACGAGATCAAAATAAAAATCAAATTAAGAGGCGCAGTTATTGCATAAAGGGACCCCTGCCTGCCCCTTATTGCGTTAGTCGTGAGGGCTCGGCCTACTAATTATAATCGCCTGGATATCTGTATTTGCTGTGTGAACGTATATGTAATTATGAGTGTACGGGGTCGCTGGTTTTGTGGACTGGCGTTCGTAGATAGTAGGTACATAATTTATTTTGAAAAAATACTTTTTTACACAAAATACATCTGCCTTCAGAAAGTAAAAAATAACTTTTTTCGGTTTTGTTTTTTTGTTTTGTATTACCACCGACTTGCGAATTTTAAGTTTTTATTTTTATTTTTTAGGCGGTTGTCTTTTTTGTAACATTTTTTTTTCATAAAAATTAGTTACGAAACGGCGACACACAAAAAAAAACAGTCATCCCTTAATTTTATACCTTTAGGAGTGGAATATTTTCATGATCAATTTTTATCTAACTAACTTAGAGGTGTACACCATCATTTAAAAGAATCACCGAAATCGAACTACACTGAAAAAAGTTATGCCTGGTCAAACATTAAAAAACAACAAAATATACGTGTTGAATTGAGAACCTCCTCCTTTTTTTAATTCGGTTGAAAATACTATGTCTCCGCAAAAAATGTAGATCGATTTTGAAAATTCTTTTTTCAGGGGGGACCCATATAAATTTCATGGAAATATTCCTCCTTTATGGGTGAACAAATAGGGCATGACCTAATTATTATTGGGTTATAGTTTCTTAAAGCATTTGGATGATAAAAAAGTGGGCACTAAAAAGCGAAAAATAACTAAAATGTATTTTTTGTGAAAGGGTTAAATTTCTTCTCAAAAGTTGGGTAACTGGCTGAAAGTGTAGCTGTCAAACCACCAATCCCTTTGAACTGGAGCCTAGTCATGCTACACTTAAACCTCAAAATATGGATGTGTATACCGAAGTCAATAGATACCAACCTTACTACTAATAATCGAGTAAAACATGGTCAATAATGCATAGTTAAACTTAAAAGTAAAGTATTGTTTTCTAAATAATTACTACTAAATTGTAGGTACACGACTAAATAATTTTGTGAATTTGTGTTAGATGTTACTGCTAACGCCCTCTAGCGACAAAGATTACAACTATAAAAATTTTGCTATAACTTTTACCAAACATTTTTATTCGAAACAATTTAAAATATTTCATGTGTTTTGCTATTGTAATCTTGCAAAAAGATTTAAATGACAATCATGACAACGTTGGCGAAGTTGATTCACATAAAATTTTACCTACAATTTCGTAATCTCTTCATAATAAAACAAAAGCAGCAATCTCAATCCGCGATCACATCTACACAGTTTCCCCAAGCTATAAAGGTTCACTATCAAAAAACGAAATCAACTTTGGAGAACCAGACCGCACACAAATTGTATTACCAAAAACGCATTGCGGCCCCATTGAAATATAATGAATTTATACAGAAATTTGATGGTCTATAGCGAAGTTCACAATGAAATAATAATGGCTGGAAGTGAATGGAAATATGGAATGATATAGCTGTGATTGGTGTGCTACAAGTAATATGTGATATTTTTTTAAGAAGAACAATAACTAAAAAGATTAGGCAAGTCTGGACTACTCTGCAGGACTCAGTTCATTATTTTTAGGAGTTTTGATGTTGACTTCACAAAGAAAACAATAGTAATATTATGATCAAAAAAATAATTTATAAACAAAACGATGTTCTGCGTGTTCGTGGTTCTTGCAATTTCTTGTAACACCACGGTTACTTTAATTGCATTGTCTATAATGATTAGAAATATCTGGGTTTAAGGTTTAAGTTTTGCTAAAAAACAATCATTGACCCATATTAGAACTTCTTTCACTTTCCAAGTAGTAAGTTTCAGATATTTTACGCTGATTAATTTTAAATCTAATACACGCATAAGTTTTCGATGTAGGGACCCTATTGTTACTACTCATATTCATATTGTATTATTTATTTATGAATTTATTTGCTTCAGAAATAATTGTAGTTAGGGAATGCAATCTCGTACGAGATTTCCGCCTAGCGAGATCTCGCGAGACTCAAAACCCAGTCTCGCGAGATCTCGCAAATTACGGGATCTCGCGAGATTGGGAGAATCGCAATTAAAACATATGCAAATGCTTGTTTTAAGAACTAGTAATTGACATGATATGTAATTAAATAGAAACTGCGTTGCTTGGTTATAAAAATAATGTAAGTTTTATTTTAAAAATCAACAGAGTACTTATTATTTTGTCTCTAACTCTAATAACATTTGTTTATGTCTATAATTATTATACCTACTGTAGCTAATCAGTTCAAATTCTTACAATATTGGTAACAAAACAATAATTATCTATATTTAGTCTTTTGTAAATTATTACTTTAGTTTCAATAATTAAGAGTAATAGGAACATTACTTATGGTAAATAAATACAACAAAACAAAAACTTAACTTCACAAGTTCTTAAATAAATGTTGTGAGATCGTATTAATCAAATAAAAGAAGTTTAAAGTAGAAGTCAGATGAAGTTATCAAGGTACGGAAAGGCAAGTTAGTTTGTCTGAAAATGGCTTCTCAAAAAACACATCATGTCGAGAGTATCATCTGACAGACGACTTCTGATTTTGTCGATCTCGTTATCTCGCGAGATCTCGTACGAAATTTGACGAGATACAATCTCGTAAAATATGGCCGGGATCTCGCGAGATCGGGATCTCGGCGAGACGAGATTGCATTCCCTAATTGTAGTCCATATTTTTTCTATATGTAGTACTAAAAATGGGCTGAATTATGGATTTAGTTAACGGATAAAAAAACCAGGACTACCAAAAATCTTCTACAATATTGTGAAAAAGATCCTTCCAGCCACCTTCCACAGATGGGCAGGGTTGCCCAGTGGGTGGTATAGGGTGGTAAAGACAACGTGGAACTAGCAGTAGTACTTAATCAGTTTAGTGAACAATTTGCGTCTGCAGCGATGCGTGGAATATGCCCGCGTAATCTGCCCGGCCCGACCATCTGCATACATGTACCTACGTATTGTTTTTTAAAAGCCATAGTTTGTACGATTGCTTTATAGTTTCGAATGGAGCTGAAAGGTTTTCTGTGTTCGTTATTTTCTGTTGTTTGTTAATGGCATCATGTTGTTGTGTATGGGTTTTTGTGAATTCATCGGAATTCAATTTTGTTTGTAATATTTTTTTTATGGTAGGTGCGGCCTGCATTTGTAATATTTTTTTCGACGATATGAATATATGACACGAGTTATAATCAAAATGACTTTTCCCGTAAAACTGTTTTTTAAGGTTCCGTAGCCAAGTGGCAAAAAACGGAACCCTTATAGATTCGTCATGTCTGTCTGTCCGTCCTTAAATGATATTGAAGTTTCTACTATTTTTTTTTTCTAAACTGAATAGTTTGCGCGAGAGACACTTTCAAAGTGGTAAAATGTGTCTTGACTTCTAAAATAAGAGACAGATAAAACTAAAAAAAATATATGATGTACATTACCATGTAAACTTCCACCGAAAATAGGTTTGAACGAGATCTAGTAAGTAGTTTTTTTTAATACGTCATAAATCGTAAACCGCAAATTACCTTTCATTCAATCAACTCAAATATAAAAATAAAAAACTTATATATTATGTTACATGCTGCTACGGAACCCTTCATGGGCGAGTCCGACTCGCACTTGGCCGCTTTTTTTCTAGTTAGATTAGCCTATTATTATAGCATACGATATAATAACTGTAAAAGGTAGATGTTCTTTAGCGTTAAAATAGTAGCGTATGCGCTTCTAAAAATAAAAAATGTAGACACAACGTGACGTCGCGAGCAGCAGCTGGTGCTAAATAAATGTGTTTATTTTACCTAAATGCGTTTTGTAAAACACTTCTAACGAATCACGATAACTTTATGATAAGTACTATTTCCTCTGCAGCAATTTACCTAAATGTCATAACAATACACAATACCAATCACTGCAAAAAAATAAGCAATGTCATAGCTCATTAGTGCCAACATAATCCCGATTGAGTCGTCATACTACATTGTGACCAATCGCGTTGATCCGTGGCGCGTGGCAGCCGCACGGCGGGAGTGTGGCGCGACAGTTGCGCGTCTGTCGCAGGCGCAACATCGTTAATTATTGCGAATAAGATGAGACGCGTTTTCCTAGTTGTTTGGAAATTGTCGTGTAATTGGTCGCGTTTCATGGAAGCTGACTGGGATTTATAGCCGTTTTGTTTCGTTTAATGAAATATGTAATGGTTTTGTGTCATAGCTATGAGATGCTTTTTATTGTTGTTTACGAATTTGGTTATTATATTTCATTGATTATAATTTTATACCATGTACCTACTTGGGTTCCGAAAAACGACCAGCGACATCGTGGTAGACCTTTTTTTTTGTTCCGGGGTGGAATATCCTCTTGGATGTCCTCCGCCCTGGGGCGGGCGGAGGGGTCTGTCAGACTCCTACTGACTACAAACCACCCCGGTGTTCCATCTCACCTACGTCGGGGGTAGCGGGAACTGAATATACTTCCGCAACATCGTTGTAGACCCAGGCTAAAATGGCGGAATGAGCTTGCACTTACAAGAGGACTACACACCACACCGCACCACACTAGCAGCTCTAGACAAACAGGATTGGAAAGGAGAAATGCAGGCTTTTGCACTGTAGTAGGACAATTTAGGCGGAAAATAATAATAATAATAAATAAATAAATAATGTAATATATTATGAAGAGGTAAAACTTTTGTCCGATTACAAAAAATGTTTCACTGATTAAGCTACACTACTGTATTGTGTCATATAACAGTACCTATGTTTTATGGTAGGTATACCTGAATTCCAAGCACACGAATTCGCGGACAAAAGTTAGTTTATGAATATGCCAGTAGCCTTTCTGTAGTTACATGCCCGCCACACTATTCGCAAACTACTGCAACTCCTGAAGGCCACAATCACCACCACCACCACTAGAAAAGCATCGACACAATGAAGCTCGACGAGTCCCGGAGAAACATTACAACTGTCTTGGATCCCGCAACGAAATTACTCAGAAAAGCGGTTCTCCGCTGTTATTTTCGGTTCAACTATAGACACTAACTCTTCATAGCTCAGAGTCTTACAGATTATACAATGCTCAAAACTGTTGCTAGGTGGTATTTAAAAGACTAACTATAGACACTAGCTCTTCATAACTCAGAGTCTTACTCTAGTAAGACTTACTCTAGTAAGACTTACTCTAGTAAGACTAACTATAGACACTAACTCTTTATAGGCTTAGTAACCAAGTCCTAGCACTCAGTAGGAACAACTTGCGCATTGTAGCTAGAGCCACTACAGGACATTGCTGCTTAAACAAGCACATGTTCCACCTGGGGTTAAGTGCTACGCAAACCTGCAGACGCTGTAATGAGGCTGATGAAACGCCACTTCACCTTCTGGGGGAATGCGGAGCACTAATGCACAAGCGCAACAATCATCTGGGCAAATACCTGTTAAGCCCGGATGAACTAATGGAGATCGCCCCAAAGCAGATCCTGCAGTTCATAACAGCTGCAGGGTTTGGCGGCGATCTCTAACCAACACAAGCGGCGATCACAATAGACCAACTCTGGTCGCAGTGATATCACAGCCGCAAAAAGCAAATAAAAAAAAAAAAAAAAAAAAATACTCTTCATAACTCAGAGTCTTACTAGAGTAAGTCTTACTAGAGTAAGACTTTACTCTAGTAAGACTTACTCTAGTAAGACTTACTCTAGTAAGACTCTGAGTTATGAAGAGTTAGTGTCTATAGTTAGTCTTTTAAATACCACCTAGCAACACCAGCAACAGTTTTGAGCATTGTATAATTTGCGTTGCAATACACAAGTATTGTCATCATCTGCCTAGCCTTTTACCAACTATGTTAGGGTGGCTTATAGTCTAACCAGATGCAGCTCAATACCAGTGTTTTACATGGAGCGACTACCCACGTGAACACGATAGCCTTTGGAAAGACTGGTTGTCAGACTTTCTGGCTTCAGGCTACCCATACGACATTCAAAGATCTGCGAATGACAGCCGGGACTAACGGCTTTACGTGCTTGTCGAGGCACGGAGGGGTTTTGGTATGAAATGGATGGTCACCCTTCCACAGACCGACCGCGGCAAGCGTAGTTTAACCTTGACCGATCGACTTTTACTTAGCCACGGATCCTTCAATACATAAGTATTGTATCAAAAATTAGTTTTTTACTTTTGGAGAAAATAATAGTGGACTGCAGCCTGCTTGGTTTGGCATTTGGCATATTTGTGTGGTTTTAGGATCAAAGAAAAAAAGAAATATGAAGAATATGTAAACTAAATCTCAACATTCCTAACCCAATAAATATCCTATTCTCACATAAAAAACTAACATTAACAACAACAAATATTTTATTATACGTGTGAAATATCATATAATGTCGCCACGTGACTTTTAATGGGTTAATATGTGTATTAACTGACAAAAGACATAAAAACCCTGCGCATGCGACTGGGTGACATTGATATCATAATCAAAATATGAAATGATATTTCTGGGGGTCGATTGTACCCTTGAGAGGGATTTGTCCTCGCCCTAGTGTGTGTTTGTTTTTAATGATATTTTATTAAAATTGATACTTTATTTGATTGTGTTTGTTACAAGATTAAATGTTTGCTTCTTAAATTATAATAAAATAATGCAACAATGAGGTACCTAATGAATTTTTAATTTAGATAGCGTTAATAAAATTGAAGTGATATATTTAAGTGATTTAAATATGCAGAACTGTTTTTTCTAATTTTTTAATAAACCTTAGAAGTAAGTAAGTTAAATAGAGAATTTATGGATGAATAAACCTAAACTCACAGTTCAACCGTATTCAACAAAACGGATCTAAAATCTACTGTCAGAAGCAGACTTCAAGCCTTCTTTTTCCCAGGAAGAATCCAATAGTACCTATCGTCACCCATTGTAAGACCAGTCCACAGCAGACCACTCTGTTCGCACGAAAATAACCGATAAAAAACGAACAACGCCACGTGCCAACGCATTATACGATAACCGTCGGGGGCGGTATTAGGAATTGGGGACAACCCTAATTTTAATTTGTGTTAGAAATTTGGAAATTTAACCTTGTAACAGAAACTGTAAGGTTGTTGTTTGGATGGCATTGTTGAATAAGTCAGAGTGAACATCATTGAAGGAAAATTCGACTTTGTAATGAAGAACAGAAGGTTTAGATTCCATTGTTGGGTTATTATAAGTTTTCATTACAGGGTTGTCAGAAGATTTCTCCATTTATTGGTGGGAAAAGCCGCGTGTCAGATCTAACACCAGTTTTAATATTTTAGGTCACGTGTTCGCCACGCGTTGCGCTTTGGTAAAAAACTGGACGTACGTAATTCGCGTTTTATTGTCGCATTCTTCTTGTTAAATGTTATGGCGATTTTTTTGTCGTATTGTGCGTTTTTTTTGCGGTCGAACGTTGGTCGGTTATGTCATTAGTCGCAAATTGACTGATCTCGAATGGAAGATGAATGTATTGTAATGAGTTAAATTTTAACTAGTTTTATTGTAAGAATTCAAAAATTGGGGATTATTTAACTACAGTTGAACTGCAGAACTGTTCTGCAGAACTGAACTACAGTTGAACCACAGTATAAAAACATACAGTAGGACGACGCCTTTGATCTTCTTGTAAATGCCGACAACGTGTAAACATTGTCGCAACAGCTAGGGTTGTCTCAAGTAAACAATATTTTTTAATTTATTTTGTATCAACATTATTATTAACACCAACCATTATCAAAAATATAGTTTTTTAAACAGTTTTATTTAGCTTGCCCTGTTTGTTTATTTATTTGTTTGGATCAAATCAAGTAATTGAAATTTGACCCCCTTCCTGTTGACGGGTTTATTTGAAATTTGTTATGCACCTTTAGTATTAGTATAATTTAACAAATTCATTATCATTGTAAATCCAAGATGGCCGCCACTACTAAATGGCGGATTACATATTTTATCACTACTTCCTCAATTTATGTATCAAATGAAAGGGCTTGATTACAAAAATAGAGTTCGTTATGAAAAGCTAATATGGCCATCAACAAAATGGCCGGTTCATTTTTCTTTTCACAACCCATTAATATGGGTATCTATGTTATAACAAATATACTTAACAAAATTAAAAACTTAAATTAAAAAATTTGCCAAAAATGTTTAAGTTAAACGGTTTTACTGAAAATAAAGATTAAAATTACATAGACAATGTAGTACTTAAAGCTAAAAAATAATTTGGTAGGTCCTAGCTACAAAAATAAAATCGTTGGGCGAATGAAATTTTCATCAAGCGTTTAACTTTAAAAAAAATTATAGGTAAGAATGTACTCATTAAACGGTTTTATTTAGCTGGACTTGTTTATTTGGGTCAAATCTAGCAATTAAAATTTGACCTCCTTCCTGTTTACGGATTGATCTGAAATTTGGTACGCACCTTTAGTTCTCATGACAATATAATTTAATACATTCGGTTTCATTGTAAATCCAAGATTTAAATCCCATTTTTCTTTTCACAACCCCTTCAATATAGATATCAAATGAAAGGGCTTGAGCAACCAAATGCTGTAATATGCTTTGACAGATTTAAAAAGGAACAATACTAAAAACTTGTAAATAAAAATTGAGTAAAAAAACGGTTTTAAATCTTGGATCATCTTTGATTCTAATTTCGACCCCATAATCGTTTTAAGCGACCTTGAAAACCTTGAAAATGATACCCATCACGAAAAATTTGCAAATTTTCCTCGGCGCCATCTTGGATTCTAATTTCGACCCCGTAATCGTTTTAAGCGACCTCGAGAACCATTAAAATGACACCCATGACGAAAAATTTGCAAATTTTCCGCGGCGCCATCTTGGATTCTAATTTCCACCCCATAATCGTTTTTAGCGACCTCGAAAACCATAAAAATGACACCCATGACGAAAATATTGCAAATTTTCGTCGACGCCATCTTGGATTTTAATTTCGACCCCATAGTCGTATTTAGCGACCTCGAAAACCATGAAAATGACACCCATGACGTAAATTTTGCAAATTTTCGTCGACGCCATCTTGGATTCTAATTTCGACCCCATAATCGTTTTAAGCGACCTCGAGAACCATGGAAATGATACCCGTGACGAAAAATTGCAAATTTTCGTCGGCGCCATCTTGGTCGGCGCACAATAAATAAATATCGGCTACACGTCGCGCCGCCAAGTTGGCGGCAAGGGCTCAGGCATCCGTGCGCGGAAATTGATGAAATTGCAGTTCTTTATTAATGTAAGATGACGACTTGCAATCTTTCACAACACACGTCGTATGCACCATTTTAATAAAATTATTTTATATTAATTAAAACAAAAAGAAACTGACACATGATAGCCCTGAAAGTTTTCTCCCGAACTACTAACACGGTAGCGTATGCAGTTCGGGAGCGCCCTTCCCCCGTCTCGTCCCTCACGCCCCGCACGATTGCCCTGTCTAGACGTCTTCGTCGGACGACTGTATGATTTATAGACTGTGGTTGAACTGTGAAATAGAAAAGTTCTCATTATTGTATGATCAACGTCTTACGGTATAGGTACCTAAGTAGGTAGGTAGATACCTACCGAAATTGTTACCAAATCTTCTCTTCTTCTTCTTCTTCTTATTCTTCTAGTTTGTTTGTTAGAGCGCGCTAATCTCCGGAACTACTGGTCCGATTCGGAAATTCTTTCACCAATTGGTAGCTACGTTATCACCAAGTGATATATATATTTTATTATCAAAATGTTAATTATCCGTAAGAAAAATCACGCGAACGCCGTCGCGGGAAAAGAGCTAGTTTAACAAAAGTATTTACATATGCTCAAAATCCTATACATATTGATTGTGTATTTAGAATCAAAGATTTTATAAAGCACCAGTTTGGTAGTAGGTAATACTTTATACATAATTATTGCGTTACTAAAGGTCGATGCAAGTAGCGCCATCTATCGCCTAACATAGATACTACCCTACAAGGTCTACAAAAGAAAATTTTGTTTATTAAAAGCTCTTTGTTAGCTGCTTTGCTACTGTTTTTATTTCAGGTACAAGAAGAATTCAAATTCTAATGTTCCGAAAAATAAACAGATTTCAGATTATCTAATTTTAATAGGTAGGTACCTAGGTATATCCACGTTGAATGTTAGGTGTTAAAAGAAACATTCGACTGCCACAATTTCATTAAAACATGAATCAATTGTAACAGAATAGGCATACAGTTTACAAATACTCTTTAAAAAATAGCGTGTTTTGATGTCTTCCAAATTGCCATTTGTTTTTTTTTTGTTGGCTTATTATGTCCTACTCCTAAATGCAGTCCTCCCTTCATTCTTTCCATTGAACTTCATTTCCATGTTTTTATTAATTTGAGAGTATTGCAGAATGTATATTCGGCAATATGCATTCTTCTTACAGCTAAAGTTTCAAGTGTTTTTCGTGACACCTAACGCCATCTACCGCCTGCATTCCACACTAAACTGGGCCATCGCGGGTGGCACACTCCGAAAGAGCCTATTTCCGTCCACGTGCCGTGAACAATAAGAGACGACAACGATACTGAGACGATATAATACACGTCATCGCTACGTCATAATAATATCCCGGATTATTTACATTGACGACAGGAAATTGCCTTTTTTGGCCCATAATCTATTGTGTAGGCATTTTTATTTTTGATTGAATAATAGAAGGGCGGTTATATAGACGCTGTGTTGAGTGTACTATGTTTGTGTGTGTTGTGTTTTTCGTGATATACCTACCTACATTTTTATTTTACTCTCTACAGTCAATAGTTATATTTGTATTTCTATGTGTTAACTTATTTCGACCATAATGCTAATTGCCGTGATTGGAGACTAATAATCCTAAGTTGATTGAGAGTTTAGCATCTAATATTCTAATGTATCTAAGGCAAACACTGCAGGCAAACACTAACAATAAAATATGATAATAAAATGCTAATGTTAAGGTAATAAGGTAAGTATATGGAGCTGTATCATGTTATAAAAGTGTAGTACCTAAATGTAATTTTTTATTCTAAATTAAAAAAAGAACTAGAATTGCAAATAAAAAACTAAAAGTTCCATGCTCAGTAAAAATATAATGTCGTATTTACAATTTCGCTTAATACTAAATCAATACCTCATTCTGTTCACATGCACAAATAAAACAAACAAAAACAAAAACTTCACTAAAATAAACTATGTTCAATTTCCTCAATCCGAATCTGACAGCTTGATACAATCCTGAAATGAAAATAATAACAATATTAATTTTTATTTTGGTGTACTAAATGGCCTGCAGCTACACATACTACTCATCATCCTTTTTTGGCTTCCAGGATAACTGGATACAGCTGAATACCAGTGTTTTACATGGAGCGACTGCCTGTCTGAGCTCCACAACCCAGTTACACGATACCCCATGGAAGAAATAATTGTCAAACTTTCGGGCTTCTTTCTTACTACACGTAACGATTGTCAAAGATCTACGAATGACAGCCGGGACCAACGGCTTTACGTGCTTTCCGAGTGCACGGTGAGATCCACATGCTCCTATGATCAATGTTTCTACAGAGCTGCTCCGGAGGAGGCCCGTGTTCAGCAGTAGGCAAGTACCTAGCAACTGTGATTTCCGAAGCTATGAACTATCAAAGCGGTCGTTTCATTGCGGATGAAGAAAAGTTGTCAAAACTTTTGGACGTCACGGTCGACGCAGTGGTTGAGCGATTGACTGCTGCTCTGCGTGTCGCCGGTCGATTACCTCACGGACAACAAATATTTGTATGGGCTACAGGTAGTTGTTCCAGGTTTAGTTATTTGTGTATGTGAGTATAAATAATCCGCACGCACCCACGATATAGGAGGAATTCCTAGCGTGGGCCAAGGCTTTTATAAAAAGATAATATTAAAATAAACAATCACATACAGAAAGAATGACGGCTCCCAAAATGTCGGCCCCTAGTGGTCACCAACCTAAAAAGTATTTCTTACAGGATGAATATGAAAACCAATTATAATATTTAAATGGCATTTATGCCAATGAGTTTTGATTCGAGTCGGTTTTTAAAACTAGAAATAAGACTATCCTAAATAATTTTGGTTTGATTTTAAGGTGCCTACAGATTAAGTAACAATGCCTTATAACTTGTGTTTTATAACACGTCCACATTATGTAACATTGTTTCTCAACATTGCAATTAATAACAATACTGTGCACATTAGAATTACAATACAATATAACAATGTTATATCACTTTTTCGTTTGTCGTTCTGCAGTGCTATTCTGTTATATAACATTGTTGTAAATATTAATAACATGTTAAATAACTGTAATTATAACGCGTTATATAACATTAAGTCTCCACATTACTGAAACATGTTACATTACAACGTTTTATAATATATGTTATATAATCGCACCTTTTTACGTCAATAACAATTAGTAGGTACCATTCTTTGGTCTTGCAACTAGATAATAAAAATGCAATCCTATTTTAAAAAGTCGACCCAATAGGGAACATTACGCGATACTCGGCGCAGAGGGCGCCACTAGAATTGTAATAACTAGGTATTCTGTGAAAATATATCAAATTTTTAATTAATCTTACTTACCTAACTGTACTTTAACTATATTATAGCATCCTACGGCCATTTGAAAGTGAATTCTAGGTTATGCTCAGAATAAAATCATACTTATTTGGTTGTATTATATGATAAATGTGAACGTTATTCTGTAAATGTGACTATCTCACCCTTCGATCAATAATAGTCACCTGAATACTTAACCTGAACATATTTTAAAGTGATTTTTAGCTGCTCCCCAAAGTTTTCGAACCTTTTTTTCCTTTGGAAATGAATAATTCCCTTCTTTTTTAATAATTTCTTCATTTCTATCGAAATACACAACACTGATACATTATAGTATAATATAATACACTTCCCAATTTTGAACTCAATTAAAGGCAGAATTTCACGCTTTGAACGACTCGTCGAAAAACTGTTTGCGGTTTATGCTAGTGCTGCACTCTGGTGCCAGAACATTGCAGTAATATCCCCTATTTACGTAACGTGCACTCCACACACTCTTATGCCCAGTTTCTGGCGATTTAACTGGACTATATCTATTCGATGTGCTATTGGTTCGGTATTGCGTTTCTGAGCACTCAGTTAAGGAAGATAATCACTAAAATAGATAACTTTGTCGAATGAATAGGTATCGAAAGTTTATCCGAAGACCTCAGAAACTGGGCATTAATGCTTGCCCGCTAAAGCGAAAAAAAGATTGTGTATTTACCTAAGTCCCGGCGATGACTTAGTTACTGCTTACTGCACTGTTGTGCTGAATACTCCAGTGCTATAGCGCCAGTGGCTGGTGATTGAACTTAATTTGAGAGAGTATAATTGGTTACTTGACACCACTATCAAATGATATACTTTTTAAGAGTCAAAACGTACATCCCCACAGATTTTGTATGGCAATAGTATTTTGCGTTATATTGATTTCAATAATAATAATAATAATACATCAGCCTATAATAGTCCCCCACTGCAGGGTAAAAGCCTCATGATCACCCAGAAGACGTCCACTGTTGAACAAAGGTCTCCCCCACAAGGGGGGGGATTCTCATAACCCTTGGCAGCGTTTTGGGTATCGCAGTGAAGTAGTTGAGTACACGGAAGCCGCTGCTGCCCAACTTCCAGATTTCAGATTTTGTTAGGGTTAGTCTATAATATTTTTGATAGTACCTAGTTGTGTCTGAATTATTAGTTTTTAATGGTCAGGTGTCAACTACCCAATTATAACCAACATAACAAATCTACTGCTGAACATGGACCTTGCAAGCCTCTGCAATGTACAGGTCATAAAATAACAACAGCTTACATAGTCAGAACTCTGACTGTGGTCCGAGTCGGGCCGGTCTATTCTGCAAAATCAGCCTCGGTGTATTTACGTGAAGTAAAAATTAAGTGAGCTGTCATGCCTAATCTCTTGAGATTGACAGGTTCACTTCTTCACCCGGATTCATAAGGGAGATTATTCAGAATAGTACCTACTGCTGGTTATGACAATATTAATACATAGAGGGATGCTGCTGTACACCATTCTGCCGTAGAAACACAGTACGGAAGGAATTTTGGAAAATATACTTATAGATTCAGAAACCTCGTTTTACAAGGAGTGCGAAATTCCAAAAATCAGATTTTTCCAAAAATCCGTTCCTAACTTGGATGACAGCATAGCAGTAAAGCCTAATCTAACGGTTAGGTAAAATCTTGCAATCGAAAAACCAGGTTCTGTTTGCACCATCATCATCATATCAACATTTAGACTCCCATTTCTGGGCATAGGTCTCACCGGGGGGGGGGGGGGGGGAGTTTAGTCGTAATCGCCATGCTTGGTCGATGCATGTTGGCGATCGCAGTAGGTGTTAGGTACTCAAAAGGCGCTGCTGCCCATCCTCTGGTCAATATCCCTCTGTGGCCTTATACGTCACCCACGGGTAGAAATGGGGTGGTGCTATTCGCGACCGGCACCACACGGCTGTTTGCACCAATGTACTTAAAATACATTAGGTACTACTGTCTTGCGTTATGTAAACTAGGTTTTAGATTTATTTAGATAACTTACCTCAAACTCTCCAATAAAGATGTCAGAATCGTCAGACGGTGGTGCCTGATCTATGTTGTCGACTGCAGTGATTTGTGGACCTAGAAAATAAACGACAATATTGTTTGGTAAGATTGGAATGACAAAAAATATTTGGATGTTTTTTTGTGAACCTACTTGTTTGCCCTATCAGTAGATCGGCGAGGATGTGTTATTACTGTTGGTTCTACTAAAAAGTTGAACCAAAAAATACATAAATTAAAAATAACAAAATCCCCCGACGCAAACAAAACACTCTCAGTTCAAGGTTGCTGTTCTTCCAATATCATTGATGTAACGGAATTGTGAAAGATGTTCAAATCCATAAACTAACAAAAGAGCTGATAATCATCAAACGCAGATTTTCTTGTATCATAGCTAAGAACACTCTCAATTTAATCATCTTTCAAACAAAAACTAAATTGTAATCGGATCAATCGTTTGGGCTACGATGCAACAGAAAGACAAAGATTTCTACACAGATCATAATCATCATGTCAACCTTCAGACGCCCCCTGCTGGGCATAGATCTCCTAAAAGGAGGGGCACATCCGTAATCGCCATGCTTGACCGATGCATGTTGGCCCATTTTCCATTTTACACAGATACACACTTCAAACTTAAAACCCTTCTGTTTTCTTTGGGGGTCAAAAAGGTACCTCCTCATCATCTGCCTAGCCATTTCCAACTATGTTGTGGTCGGCTTCCAGTCTAACCCAATGCAGCTGAATACCAGAATAAATTTTATATGGAGCGACTACCTGTCTGACCCAACAAACCAGTGACTGGGTAACACGATACCCTTTGGTAAGCCTGGTTGTCAGATTTTCTGACTACTGACTACTCATAACGACTGTCAAAGATCTACAGCTTTCATAATTATGTATCAAACGCTCCTAGACAAAGAACATTTATATCTATTAGCTTTTGCCTGCGACTTCGTCCAAGTGAATATCGGTTATCGCGAGTCGGTTATCGGGTAATAAAGCTATATTCATACCCAATTTAATCAAAATCGGTTCAGCCGTTTCGTCGTGAAAACGTAACAGACATAGTTACTTTCGCATTTATAATAATAGTATTGATATGATTTTAGACATATAACATTTATATCCAATGTGATTTAGGTAAGTATTTAAACTTCCAGTCAAAGGGATAAAAAAAAACCATAGGCGTTACTAAATTTTACTGCAGGAATGAAACCCACCCCTCTACACAAAAGACAATATTATACTTATTTTTTGAATAAATATTATTATTATTATTAATAAAGATTGAGGATGAACCCTCCCCTATTTAGCTATTAACGATGACAATAATACGTTAACCGGACTAGTCGCGCCATCTATTGGACATCATAGCAATGTTTGTAACAAACACTAGCTTTTGCTCGCGTGGAATTCAAGTATGCCATATAATATATCCTATGACAGCTGTTCAACCATCAGCTGCGTATGGTCACAGTCGCTGCGTATGGTCACAGTCGCCACCACTGGCCAAAGGTCTTTCAATAAACATCTTTTTGCCATAGGAGTTACAGCAGCCCATGTGCTTCTTAACTGCCCTGAGGTCACTTCATTTAGGGCAAAGTACTCCGGTAACCCAGGCAATCTACGGGAGATCGCCAGCAACATCAAGGTGCTACTAACCTTTCTTAGGGAGCTGGAATGGATCGAATGACTATACGAATGACTACTTCTATTCTATTCTATTTCTTACTTCCCACCTGTACACAAAATACCCGCTCAGACGTGGAGTTGCTGACGTCAGTCCGTTATACCATAAGTACCATACCAGCCGCAATAGTATAGCTTTCTGCCAGTGAAAGATTTTTTGTAATCGGACCAGCAGTGCTATTCTGTTGCCATCTCCCTCGGTGAACACCAAGGTGAAGTGAGCTGTCATCTGCCCTTTGCTAGGGAATACTAGGGATTGACAAAGCAGACGGACGGATGACAGCTCAATTCACCTAGGTGTTCATCGAGGAAGATTGCAACAGAATAGACATACAGGTACTTCGTAGTGCCTCTATTCTGACCAATACGAGTTAAGAGTACGCCTCACGGCTAGCCACAAACAAAACAAAAAATTCTTTATAACATTAGAATAATTAATTATTATTATGCATCTACTTTTATTCGGCCTAAACATACAAATATTACTGCAGACTAGACCCAAATATACTATTACATAAATCCTGGGTTGTACTTACCTACGGACGAATTAGGTTTACACATAATGATCGTATAAGACGAGTTCGTGACTAAGTAAAGTAAAGTAAGAACAAGCCGTACGGATCGACCGGTCATGATGGATAAGCTTCGCTTGCTGCGGTCAGTCCGTGGATGGGTGACCATCGTTTATATACCGAGACTACTCCGTGCTTCATATACCTCGTAAAGCCGTTGGTCTCGGCTGTCAATCGTAGATCTTTGACAATTATCGTTGTGGATAGTCAGAAGCCGGAAAGTCTTAAAACCAGTCTTACCAAGGGGTATCGTGTTACTCAGTGACTGGGTTGTGGAGGTCAGATAGGTAGTCGCTCCATATAAAACACTAGTTTTCAGCTGCATCCGGTTAGACTGGAAACCGACCCCAACTGGAAGAGGCTAGGCAAAAGATGATCGTATAAAGAATTATGTATTACCTAATGGTATGCACTCCATAGGTTCGAACAGGTCCAAAGAGATGAGATCGAGAGGCGGAGAAGGGGCTGGAGGTGGCAGGGTACAGGTGGAAGATATTCGTGTACCTTTAATAAAAAATAACAATAGATTAAACTGCTTGCTAACCTAACTTCAGCAGTGGACGGCAATAGGATGATAAGAATAGATGATGATGATGAAACCGCTTGAAGTATACAGTCTTTTTTTTGTTCGGATTTTGTAGCTTTTGAAAAGAAAATGCGAGAAATGACTTTTAAATAATGTATATTTATAAAAGCGAAAGGTCATTCACTCACTCATCACGAAATCTCGAAAACCGCTCGACATATTAATATGAAATTTGGCAGAGAGGTAGTACATAGTTAGTAGACGTCCGCTAAGAACGGATTTTGCGACAGGGCCGGATTAAGGAGGTCTAATGGGTCTCGCAAGTTTGTATGAAAGTCCTTCATGCTTTGCGCTACGAACTTGAAATTCGGCAGAGAGGTATTTAATAAGTAGTAGACGTCCGCTAAGAACGGATTTTGCGACAGGGTCGGTTTAAGGAAGTCTAATGATATGGTTCTCGCAACTTCGTATGAAAGTCCTTGATTTTTTGTGCTACAAACTTGCATTTTGCTAGAGAGGTAATTTATAGTTAAAAGACGTCTGCTTAGAACAGACTTGGGACAGGGCCGGATTAAGGAGGTCTAATGGCATTTGCAAGTTTGTATGAAAGTCCTTCATTGTTGTGCTATAGACTTGATATTAGGCAGGGAGATAGTTAATATATAATATACGTCCGCTAACAACGGATTTTGCGACAGGGCCGTATTAAGGAAGTCTAATGGTTCTCGCAACTTTGTATATTCCTTGATTTTTTGTGCTACGACTTGAAATTTGGCAGAGAGATAGTTAGTAGACATCCGCTTAGAACGGATTTTGCGACAGGGCTGGATTACGGAGGTCTAATGGCTCTCTTAAGTTTGTATGAACGTTTTGATTAATTTTTGAACAATCGACCTGAAATTTAGCAAGTCTAGAGTTTATGAG
Organism: Charanyca ferruginea; assembly: GCA_947361185.1. Lineage (NCBI taxonomy): Eukaryota > Metazoa > Arthropoda > Insecta > Lepidoptera > Noctuidae > Charanyca > Charanyca ferruginea. The sequence goes on along the minus strand of OX376065.1, from coordinate 14,374,950 downwards.
TAGGAGACATTTGCTTAGAAAGAATTTTGTGACAGCCTGGACTTGCTCTCGCAAGTTTATACCTATACATCCTTTGCTTTTTGTACCTGTAAATTTGTAGAGAGATAGAATATAGTTAAGTCATGTCACGTAGAAACAGATTTTACGACAGGGCCAGGGAATATAACCTAACTCTGTGTTCAACCAATACAAATTGATAACTTATAATTCGACAGATAGAAAATACAACTTAATGAAATTCAAACGAATCGAGGTCTTAATGTTTTTTAGTTATATTCATAAAATTATTGCTCAAATATTTATTTGTATTTTCCCCTGGGTACTACTACTGTGACGCTTTTTTGTGGTTAAAAGTATCTTATAGTACGTAGAACCTGGTATGTACGAACGTCACATATCACCATATTAATTACCAAATTCCAGACAATATCTTATACATCTTTGTTTATCCTGCATTGACCATCGTCTTCTGTAAAACTATAGATTTAATTTTAGAAAGCCCACATTTAGAAATCTATATTATCCATCCCCTCTACAAACATAGAAGAGTTTTAAGTAGACTTAAGAGTCGGAAAAGTTTTCTCCGCAGCACACAGCACACAGCACACAGCGCGAAAGTTGTGGGAACATCACCCACCGCCACTGAACTTCTTTCAATCCAGGAACACTTGTGATTTGCAGTGGCTTAAATGGAAAGCGCTCAAAGGAGTGTAACGTGCTTCCAAGAAGGTCGCTGCAAACACAACCTAACAAAATGGGGGATTATTGATCCCACTGATACCCAGTATGAGTGCTGAGCTCCCGACCAGACAATGGCCCATTTAGTAAATGGGCCCAAAGTGACCCGTCACCTGTACCTTTACGCGAGGACATTAAAACACCACTAATGCACCTTAAAATAGGCATTTTCTGTTGACTGAAATATAAAAATAGTTTGCGATCAACATCATTAAACTTCATATCTTCATAACCACGCGGACGAAGTCGCGGGCAACAACTAGTAAGTTCATAAAATAAACTCATGTGTACTTACATGAAACTTATAAAATGTCATTTTTATCGCGTTTTATTAACAGACTTCAAAAAAAGGAGGAGCTATTCAATTCGACACGTATAATTAATTTTATGTTTGACCGCCCACATCTTTTTTTTAACAGTTTAGTTCGATTTCGATGATTCTTTTTTTTATTGATTGTGTATCCCTCAAAGTTGGTCCCGTATAAATTTCATAACAAAGAGAACCAAAGCCGAAACAAATGTTTTTGTTTTTTCGAAAGTTTAGCTTACTGATATTTACCCTGCAGTGTTTCCATGAACATAAACCCGAAAACATATTGCTGAAGTTACTAGTCATTATGAATCACTTTTATAACGGGACCAATCCTGAAATCATGAAAAAAGAAGAATCACCAGAACCATAGATTTTGTTGAAATACGTAAATATGAATTAATGGATCAACCGATTTTTGGCATGCTTAGCTGATTACAATGAACTGTTTTCGGGATAACGCCCTGTAGAAAAGGTTGTAAAAAAATTTAACTCACCAGTCCGCAGTCCGTCATCGAACCCGCTGCAGGAGTCCAGATGTCGAGGAGGTTCAGAAGACGGACCCGCGCGAGACCCGTCATGCAAAGTGCATGGCGCCACGTTCACTTCACCCACTAAACAAAAAATAAAAGAAAATTACATTATTATCAATCTGAGATAGGAGCCTTTTGGCCTGGTACAGAATCAATTTTCGTTTATTTTTTAAATATGTTATTTTTGTGTGTTTTGTCCTGGCGGGCGAATAAATGCTTTTTCATTCTTTTAATCATACATTACAATATGGAGGAGCTCGTGGCCTAGTAAAAGCCGTACCGATCGGTTGGTCAAAGGTGAAGCTACGCTTGTCGCGGTCGGTCTGTGGATGGGTAACCATCCATTTCATACAGAGTTCCCTCCGTGCCTCGAAAAGCACGTAAAGTCGTTGTAGTCCCGGCTGTCATTCGTAGATTTTTGGCAGTTGTTGTGGGTGTCAGAAGCCAGAAAGTCTGACAACCAGTCTTACTAAGGGGTATCGTGTTACCCAGTAACTGGGTTGTGGAGGTTCGAAAGGCAGTCGCTTCATGAAAACACTGGTATTCAGCTGCATCCGGTTAGACTGGAAGCCGATCACAACATATTTGGGAAAAGGCTAGACAGATTATGATGACATTATCAATACATATAATCTTAATCTTTATATCGAACTCAAAACTATTGGTTTCAAATAAAAATTGACAAGGGGTCAGTTTGTCAGCAAGTTGCTCGTTCCAAACAGTAGATGAAGGACAAACAAGGATAAAAAAACTCCATGAACACTCTCTTATAATTAATAAATTATTACAAATTTAGGTTATATCATTAATGTTAAATCTACGGGTACAGCAGTATGAGAATAGTTTCGAACGTTAACAAGAGGTCTTGAGCAAAGTCAAGGGAAGTACTAGAAAGTCCCATTACCAACCTGTAATCCACGCATTATTACGTAACCAACCGATTTAGATTGCATACTTCTATAGATAGTTAAAGAACCAGAGAATGGACCACTTTTAATCGTGATAAATACACTGTTACTTTAAGATAAACCACAGGAGCTAAGCAGCGTGTAAAAGGTAGTTCTACACACATTTTGGTTAAGTCCTTCATAAAGGTCAGATGCACAATAGTACTCACAACTTGTGAATACTATGACCAGTACGTATATTCTGTAAAAATCACCCGAACCACCTTATTTTATCATCATCATCTGTCTAGTCTGGAGGAGCTCGTGGTTAAGTTAAAGCCGTACAGATCGATCGGTCAAAGGCTAAGCTACGCTAGCCGCGGTCGATCTATGGATGGGTGACCATCCCTTTCATACAGAGTTCCCTCCATGCCTCGGAAAGCACGTAAAGCCGTTGGTCCCGGCTGTCATTTGTAGATCTTTGGCAGTCGTTACGGGTAGTTAGAAGCGAGAAAGTCTGACAACCAGTCTTACCAAGGGGTATCGTGTTACCCAGTAATTGGGTTGTGGAGGTCCGATAGGCAGTCGCTCCATGTAAAACACTGGTATTCAGCTGCATCCGGTTAGACTGGAAGCCGACCCCAAAATAGTTGGGAAAAGGCTAGGCAGATGATCTGTCTAGTCTTCTATTTTTGAGGGACGGCTTTGAGTCTCAACGGATGCAGCAGAATACCAGTGTTTTAACAGCAACTGCCTATCTGACCTCCACAATCCAGTAACTGGGTAATACGATACCTCTTGATAAGACGACGATGACGACGACGAAGATGCCTTGAAAGATCTACGGATGACAGCCGCGTCCAACGGAATGCTTTCAGAGGAACGGAGCGGTCTTGCAATCAAATAAATGGTCACCCATCCATGTTCTGACCGCGATTGATGTGTACGGTTTTGACTTAGGGCGGGTTGCTTCAACTATACATTACTGACCGGCAATAGTCAAAAATGGAGCTAACTATCGTCAAATAAAAAAAAAAGGTTTGTTTCACAAAATCGTACGTCAAAAAGTTACTATTATCCATAATCGATGAGTCAACGTAATTTTGTATTGTCAAATAGCTACTTCAAACATCAAAATATTATGGAATCTCTTTTTGAATAACTGACGGATTTTTATGTCATGAAACAACTCGTTACATTTAACGTACGTTAAACATCTCACGTCATAGTAACTTTTTAACCGTCCGTATGTAACGTTAACCGACTGTTTGAAACAACCCGCCCTTAGCCACGACCCCTTCCACTTACTTTACCATATTTGACCAAAGGACATTTGTACAGAATTTACCAGCAAATGTTTGAAGAGAGAAGGTGTATGTTCCACCTAACCTTGGAAAAAAATGTGAGCTATGTCTGTAAGTAAGATAATAGAGACTTACAATCAGCAGACAGGGCGGTGTGATAAGCATGATGTGGTTCTTCCACTGTGAGATGGAGTCTTCCATTTGCCTGGATCCTGGGCACCACGGTCGCGACGACAGGCACCCTGATCTGAACGGCGCCATTCGCTTCCATTCTTGGTTTTATGGTGCCGTGCTGGATTGGAAAGTTATTGTTAGCCGAGCAAAAGTTGTGGCTTGGACAATATAAAAATAAGAAACTATACTATGGTGCGCAGGGTTCGGACGAGCTCCAATAGCATCCTGAGGGCATTCGCGCTGAGGTTCGATTGCCAGTACCTGAACCATTGCTATATGGTTCACTTACTGAGCAATCGCAATCAGTACGTAACGTGTGTATTTTAATTATGTGTATGTGGTGGGGTGGTGTATTTAATTGTTTTGTGGTTTTGGTATTATTATAAATGTGTGTGGCTATGCTCCTTTGTTGGTCGAATTAAAAGTTTTATTATTATACATAATTAATTGTATTTTTCGTAGGATGTATAATACCTACCACCTGTATGTCCCCAGATCATAATATATTGAAGTTTCATTTATAATAGGAGATTGCCCATTGTCAATTTTAACAATTGGGAAAATCCAGATACCAGATTCCCTAGCCAAATAACCCAAATTGACAATCTTCAATCGATAACGCTAATAGAAAACTAATCAAATGTATGGGAATGACGTCATCTCAACGCTAAGTCACGTGATCGAAAATCAAAAATGGATTACGACGAGGCGTTAATTATTGTAGAAAAAGATACGATACTAAACTATTGTAACTTGGCTAGGCCTACAGGTTGCCACCGAGAAATTTCTGGTAAAAACCCCAATAACTCTTCACAAACTCGAAAAAAAGAATTTTCAAACGACCACAGTTACTGTTAAAGATTCATATTTTATAGCAGTCTACTCCTGTGGTTGCAACAACAATCGACTCACGAACGTCATCGGACGGCAGAAAAATAAAATAACAGTTCCTAAAAACGGATCGAGAAAATTACAAAAACTCACCGGTGCGACACCATCTTCATTGTCATTATTTACAACAATTTTGCCTCCGACTCTTAAATCTTCAGCTGTTGCAGGCACTAACATCTGAAATGAAAAGAAAATTAATAAATGAACAGTTACAATACGTAAATATTTAGTAATAGCACAGGTAATAGTAAGGAAAATTGTAATACACACAACAATAACATAATAAAAACACAGCAAACAATAAGCGTGACGAACGCTTCGAGTGTTTTGGAACCTATTAGCTCGAAAATGTTTATTAAACTAGAACAAAACTCTAGCTTTCCCCTTATGGCGATCATAATTTTGAGCATTCTCTGGTAATGAGCAGATGATCATTTCACCTCGTGTTACATGATAGTTAAAATCATACATGAAACAAACAGCATTCAGTTCATCAAAATTAAAGAAACTGCAACTGCTCAATGTTTTGCTATAACTAAATGTAATCCTAAGATTAAGTTCGAATTTCAGTCCAAACCTAACCTAAACACCCCTAATATATTTGCATTTTTGGCAAGTATTTGACATCGATTATCACTGAGAGATTATGATAGTTTTTAATTAGGGGAACTTAACCTTCTGATATATCAGCGACATTAAAAAACACGCTAAACCTGCAGCAATAATTTACCTGTTTCCCACCCGGAAGCTTCGTATCAACCACCTTCACCAACACTGGAGTTCCATTCTCAGGTTTCAGTAGCGCAAACGGAGTCTGTCTGGTTGCCAACGCAACCCCCATATGATACGTCTTGATGGGGTCCACAATCACCCCACTGCTCATCGAACCCCACGGTCCATCATTCCAAAGGTCACCAGGTTCGAGGAAAGGCTTGGAAATCTCCCAGAGGTTAGGGTCAGGGAGGTTGGTAGGTTTGGTAGACCACTCTGAAGATGAAGGGCCTGGTACAGATGGTAGATATGGTCCCACTGAAGAGGTTACCTCGCAATGTTCCGCTTGAGGTCTGAAAGTTAATATCCACTGTATTTAAAGAAATGTTGGACCATTTTGAAATTACTTTTGTTTAAATGACTGTGTGATTAAATTCATATGTACTTTCTTAGTTTATCTTAGACGTTACTAAAATTGATGAAGGGTAACATCGTAAGGAAACCTGCGCTAATAATTAAGGCGACGATATACGCCGGTGACCTTGAGCGACCAGAGAATCGTATGCGCTGCGTACTCTCAAAGTTTAGTCGAAAAAATTAAATAAACGATAGTATTCTTTAAGTTAAAAAAAGGCGTACCTATACTAAAAGACAGATAATAAAATTGTCTGTAAGATAGTGAAAGTTTCATTTAAATATACCTGGTAGATTTTGTGTGATTATCAATGTTTAGTCCGCGTCAGACACAACTTCACGAGTTATTAAACTATTCATTCAAAATATTCACATACTAATTAATGATAAAGAGAATGTTCTAGTGTAACATATATTTGTTAAATCATTTACACAACACATCTTGACGTGATTGTCATTTTAAAATCTGTAAAAGTCGTTTGTTAGCGCCTTAAAGTCTGAAATCGCCTTTCCGCCTTGAGTGTGCGTTGTAATCAATGCTCGAGCCTACTTTGTATAAGCTTTGGAGTGAGGCAATTATTGGCTGGTATTTTGAAAGACTGTAGGAGATTTAAAGTAATTCTACAATAGACTTTCTTTACCAGACTACAACAGAAGGATGGTACCTAATATTTTTCGACATGAGTGTCAATTTCTTTGGCATGCTCTGTAACCTAATCGGTTTGTTATAACAATGAGACTGCTGTATTTCTTTAGTAAAAAACATTCAGATACTAGGTATTACATCAGAGTTCCATCTTAAAGTTATTACATCAAGATTTAAACAGATTTAATGCACCGTCAGTAATTTGCTGGAACTCGTTAAAAGTTTTCATATTACTTGAGAATCTGAGAGTGCAACTTGTTAGTGGAACGGTATCATTTATATGTTAGGTATTAACATTCTATTTACTTGTAGGATAATCGTCGGAATAGTAATTATATTTTATGACTTTTAAAGATTTTGAAAAACTGCGAATGTAGAAGCATCTCTATCCCCTGGCTTCACGAAAGAAAATAAACGTGTCAAAGTGTCAAGTATACGGTAAGTTATTGTATATGGTTATTGATAATTTAGTTAACCAATCAAAATTGGGCAAATGGTACCATTAACCAATAATTACGATACAGAACTCGTTTAAAAAACACTTGACTATATACGTGTTTTAATCAATACGTTCTGACATGCCAACTATAATAAGTAAGTAACTATAATAAGTTGCATAAAAATAAATGAAATTGTATATGGAAGCTACATCTGCCAACAAACTGCTTTACAGTTTGGAAGAAGTAACATTTTTTTGTAACACTTAAGATACATGACAAAATATACACACACACACACACACAATAGCACAAGAAGAAAATTGTGATTGAAGGAAGATGACTAAACTTAATCAAAACTAAAAGAAAACCTACAGCTTACCTAGTAGAATCAGGTTGTGTGTCTGTAGATGAACGAGGACCACGCGGAGTGGTTGATCGACCTTGAACGGCCATCGTGGGACAGCTGCTAGTATCTTCTGGATGCGCCTGAGAAACAAAGGTATTAATTAGAACAGAATGTACTTTATTTGCTTATTAACCCTATTAACCCCTCGTTTACACAAAGCTATAATACATGTATTCATTATTCTCAAATACAAGTAAGTATAAAACTTGTTTTAGACAAAACATGTATCATACTTGTTGTGCAAATACTTATTTTTAATCCTGTCTGACCAAAAGATAGAACAAAACATGTTGTGTCTTCGACATGTAATAAACATGTTATATACAAGTTTTTAAGAAAACCTATAACTCATCATCTGCCTAGCCTTTTCCCATCTATGCTGGGGTCGGCTTCCAGTCTAACCGGATGCAGCTGAATACCTGCCGCTTATCTGACCTAAGTTACTGAGTAACACAATATCCCTTGGTAAGACTAGTTGGCAGACTTTCTGGCTTCTGACTACCCATAATGACTGCCAAAGATATGCGAATGACAGCCGGGACCAACGGCTTTACGAGGCACAGAGGGAACTCGGTATGAATTGGACTATTCAATTAAAAAACTAACACATTAAGGCATCATAGAATTCGTCCACATCGCCGTCATCTAGAAATGTACCCAAGACACTGGCGGCATTACCACTGGGAATGCCTAATCTCTAACCAAGGTAAACACCAGCTCTTGGATTACGGGAATTGTCAACCCAACCAACCTTCTGGACATTTCCTTAAAAAGAAGATGACCCCACTCGGACCCCACGACCTTTCAACCCCAAACGGCTCGAAAATAACATTTAAACCAAGGTTACTATACTTTCGCCGTTTGAGGTCTAATGCAGCCGCAGCAGCATCACCAGCATAGCACGCTGAACTAGGAAGATGGGATGGTGCAAGAGCATCGACGCACGTAGCGTCCCACACTATAGGCCTACCCAACTTCCAAGGTAATAGAGACTAGTACTTAAGTAGGTCAAAATATAGATGTTCATAACATTTTGATCCCCTATAAACAATCTTTCTTGGTGAGTAGTAAATATAAAAGCTGTACGGATCGATCGATAATGGTTAAGCTGCGGTCGATCAGTGGATGGGTGACCATCTATTTCATACAAAGTCTTCTCCGTGCCTACGATAGCTCGCAAAAGCCGTTAGTTAGACCCGGCTGACATTCGTAGCCCTTTGACAGTCGTTATGGGTAGTCAGAAGCCAGAAAGTATGACAACCAGTCTTACCAAGGGATATCATGTTACCCAGTAACTGGGTTGTGGAGGTCAGAGAGGCAGTCACTACATGTAAAACACTGGTATTTTAGGTGTATTTGGCTAGACTAGATAGAAGCAGACCCTAATATAGTTGGGTTAAAAGCTAGCCAGATGATGGCAGATGATGATACAATCTTTTCCTTGACACACGGTTGGCGCAGTGGCTGAGCAATTGACGACGCTGCGTGTCGTGTTACGAGCTCGATTCCCACACATAACTGCAATATATTTTTAAAGCCAGTTGTCTGGTTTAGTCTGCATGGTTGCAAAGTTTCATCACAATCGGATCAATGAACGTAAAGAGGGCAAACATACAAACAAATATTCATTTTTGTTTATACAACATATTTAATAATAATAATTAAATATAATATATAGAAAGCTTAGAAATAAAGATAAACATATAATATGTACAATGGAGGGCTCACAGGGCATCAAAAAACTCGTCCGCATCGCTCTCAATGGGACAACTGCCCAAAAGGCTAGCAAGCATTACCACGTTGAATGGCAATGCTAATTCTTTGGCCCAAGAAAAGGCCAGCCCTCTGGTCACGTGAAGAGTCGACCAGCCGCTTAGCAGTGTCCCTAAAAACAAGGTGAGCACTCGGGCCCCATGGCCCTAATGTTTCGACCCCAAACGGCTCAAACATAACTTTCAAGAAGGTTGTTATATTTACGCCGTTTGAGGTTTTCCGCACCTGCAGCAGCCGCCCCAGTACAACACGACGTGCTAGGAAGATGGGATGGCGCAAAGGTGTCGACACAAGTTGCATCCCACACCAAAGGCCACCCAACACTAACCCAACTTCCACGGCATTATGGTCATTCCATCTGGTCTCTTTCCATCGTCACGTGCCAAGATAGATGTTTATATAGATTAGTCAAATTCGTAATCAACAAAAAGTTAGTTAATCTTTTGAACGCCACGCCAAAAAAGCAGACGTGTCATCGGCGCCAAGCTAAGTTACATACTCTATGGAATTTCGTATAGAAGTCTGTCATGTAGTTGTGACCGAGGAGTGCTGGATACATTTTGGTTTGTCTTCTATACATGACCGTGGGGATCAAAAGCTAAAAAGATTACTCTAAAATGATAATTTCTTACCTTGTTTTTATGGCAGACCAAGTTGGACTGTTGGTTGAACCCCTTCAAACATATGTTACAGCGGTAAGGACGCTCGTTGGTGTGTGTAAAAAGATGGTTACGAAGGTTGCCTGAAAAAAGACCTATTTTGCAGTCATTCTGTAAACCTTAAAAATAGTGCAGTGCAGTACAGCACCTGTAGGTCGATTCTGTAAAATTCAAACAACAACTCGCATCTCAGATCGCTATTCACACTCACTTCGCATAAGGTTCAAAATGACCTTGATATATTTGACACTTTGAATTGGGTTCGAGTGCGAAGTGAGCGTCGAAGTGACGGCGAAATTACCTTACAGAATGCCACTTCTTACGTCATCTCATACTTTATCTGTCAAAATCTCAAAGTCAATTTAGTTCAACTCGCTGACACGATCGCAAGGGTGGCGCTAGTGTAAATTCGAATTATCATCCGAGTTTTTAGAATGCCCATCAAGAAACTCACAGCGGATTCAGATTCGAAGTTTAGGATGAGGTCTTACAGAATCACACCTCTGGTAGGCTGGCGGTTGAATGAGAGTAGCCGAGTGCAGAGTTTGAAAGGCTTTCGACTGAAAAAGCCCATGTCTTGCAGTGAAATGTCGATTGCCGATGCCGAAAAGCCGATGATTATCCTGATAGGAATAGCCGGTCTACGCAAATATGTGGAGGTTTTATGCTTATAGTACACAAGGCTTTATAAGTGTACACGTCTGTAGATAATTACTTGGGAAGGATCTAACGAGCCTAGTTTAGGAGTTAGTGGTCACAATTGAAATAATGTTCAGTAACAGACTTGTACTATTTACCTATAATAAATTATTGTATTTATAATTTATGTTTGGGAATAAATAAAGGAAGGACAGAGGAAGGTAACCTTTCTGATGGAATCCTTTGGGACAGATGTGACACCTGTATGGCTTCTCATCGGAATGGGTCTTGCGGTGGGAGATCAGGGTAGACACACGGTTGAATGTTTTGTTGCAGACCTGTGTAGTAACTGGGGTTTTAGGAGATGGTGTAACTATTGTGATCTTGGTCTTTATTGATCTTTACTTTTTACTTTCTTTTATTTTGTAAGTACAGAAAAAGTGTTTTAACGTGGCAATAGCGGTAATAATAAAAAAGATTCATCGTTTTTCATTATTTGATGCAGTGATTTTGTAATAAAGAATGACGAAGGATGCTGGAGAACGTAGGTTCAATGAACGCTATTGCGACGTTATAACGTTTTTTCTATATCTTGAAATTATGAGTTTAAAAATAGAATGATTTTGTTTATCGTAATACCTATACAAAATAATAAAACATAAAATAGTAAGTACTTACGCCAAAGATTATTTTTGAATGTACATTGAATAGTGATTGCTAGATAACAATGTTACATATTTGGCACAAAAAATTAGTCAAGTGTAAATAATGTAACTATGGAGATTGACAAACTGAAAAAAAAACTTAGTACCTACTACTAAAAAGTTTGTATATATACCTCGCAAGCATAGGGTCTCTCAGCAGAATGTATAGCTCGATGTTGGCTCAAGGTGGACAGTTGTCTAAAACTCTTCCCACAGGCTGCACAGTGGAAGTTTCGCTCATCCGTGTGTGTCGGTAGGTGACGCATCAACGTGTACTGGTGTTGGAATTCGCGACTGCCTGGTGATGGAAAACGGTTAGCATGTTTACTTTTCACCACCTTTGGTTGACTGGTAGAGAATGCCTGTTTATTCGATAGAAAGTATCAACTGCGTAAGAAAAGCCTTTATTACCATACAACCCGATAAAATATAAAATTCGTGGGCTAGGTACCCCTCTGTGACCGCCCGTGTGGTACCAACCAGAATAGAACCACCCCATTTCTACCCGTGGGTGTCGTAACAGGCGATAGAGGTATATTGAGCAGAGGATGGGCAGCAGCGTCCTTCTGAGTACAATGTAACACCTACTGCAATCGCCAACAAGCATCGACTAAATAATGATGAGGCGCGCTAGGGGGGGTATAAAGCACTAGCGCTTTCGCCTTAATGGCTTTACTGAAACTGACTCACAGATTCCACACTCCCACAGCTTGACTGTCCGTCCATGTCTCTTCACGTACTTGACGTAATGGAACCTGGAACGAGGATCTGCCTTGTCCACCTTGCACGTGTTCTGTCCCTTTCCCTTCTCTGTCCCTGTTTTAATTCAAAACACAATTAGGAGTAGGTCTGACGACGTCTGATTAAAATTCATTTCAGTCTAGAACAATCTACGACAATTTAGAAACACACGTCACGTGGCGCAGTGGCTGAATGATTGGCTGCCGTGTTGCGCGATACGCGTGTTTGATTCTCGCACGGAACCAATATTTGTATGGCCTACAGGTAGTAGTTCTGGTTCCGGTTGTTTGTGCATGTGAGTTTACATCGTTGTAAAAGCATTAAAAAAAAAAAAAGAAAAACAGATAAATATGTTTGTATTTATTATGTAATCTCTAGAAGTACTGATTTCATTTAAATAAATGCTTTCACAGAGAGAAAACTATTATTGATGAGAGCCATAGGTAATAATATATCATATGGCTCTCTCTCTTTTAGGGCCGAGTCACACAGCGGCCGGCAGCGACGCGGCGAGCCGTTCTTTTATGCGGCGGTCAACGACCGCGGAGCCGCGCGGCATCGCGAGCTGCCGCTCGACTCATACAAATCTCTAAACGATACTATGCTTTGATATTCAAAGATAAAGTTAAAAATAGTTTGTCAGCAAAACTGCCGACCGCTGCGCTGCCTACCGCTGTCATCCCGGTGTGACTTGACTCTATGGTATACTTGATTGCCAACGTCTGCGAACTCGTGGACAGAAATTGGTGTAACGTTACCATCTGTCCAGTCTTCTTCCAACTATGTTTGGGGTCGGTTTCCAGTGTAAACGGATACAGCTGAATACCAGTACCGTGTTTTACATGGACCGACTGCCTATGTGACCTCCACAGCCCAGTTGCTGGGTGACACGATACCCCTTGGTGCGACTGGTTGTCAGATTTTTAATGCTTCTGATTACCAATAACGATTGTTAAAGATCTAGGATTGACAGCCGGGACCATTGGCTTGACGTGCTTTCCGAGGCACGAAGGGGTCTCCGTATAAAATGGATGGCCGAACAACCGCGGCAATCGTAGCTTAACCATTAAATTATGACCGGTGGATCCTTACGGCTTTTACTTACCCACGAGCTCCTCATAAGCTGGTCTAACATAAGACATAAAATTATGAGTTTAAAACGGCTTTACCTGGTCCAGGGCTTGAACCAGCTGATGTAGAAGTCACAGGCTCTCCGAACATTATCTTTTTACTAAATGTGAGACCATTTCTTTTTGTTGGATGTAGCACTGCACTTGATGTGTCAGCTTCCTATAGAAAGGTAATCAATAGAATTAAATAAGTGCATCCGCCGAAGAAGTAATGTCACCGACATAGATCTCAGAATTTGTAAGTTGAAATGGTAATGGGCAGGCCACATCGCTCGAAGAACGAATAACTGATGGGGAAGAAAGGTTCTTGAGTGGCGACCACGAACCGGAAGACGCAGCGTTGGTAGGCCTCCCACCAGATGGACCGACGACATCGTAAAGGTCCCGGTTAATGCAAGCGGCAGGTTTTCGCTCGTTGAGGTGTTCTATGGGGGAGACCTTTGTTCAACAGTGGACGTCTTCCTGCTGGTGATGATGATGACGATGATGACGAGTACAACACGGGAGCTAAGATTACGCGTTCCTCATGTCGCGTCAGGACCTACGGTTAGCATACCGTAGCTGAATGTCAATGTGACGTCATCGACGCCGACGCCAATTTAAGGGGACTACAATAATGGCCAAAATATTCAAACGCTTCTCAATTTTAAAACGCCGATAAGTCTCGTGCTGACTCGTCATACATCGCTCAGATCTTAAAAAACACCCTAGGTTAACCCTTTTGACCGCCACGGCATAAAAGCAAAAGCTACAAATTCATCTTTTAATACCTATTCCTATAATTGGTACTAGGTTTGTCATATTATAAAGAAAGAAGCGTTAAGTCTCTGAATATCATATTCTTAAAATGTCATAATCGCAAATAATCATAATTATTATCAGATCATCATATTATCAACACATCATATTCTCAAAACATCATATTCTATCATCTCAAAACAGAAACACAACATTCTTAAGACATCACATTCGTATTTTTTTATAAAAAAAATTAACCTGTGTGTACTGTTATTAATAAAGTTCTTCGCGAACATCTTAGACATAAAAACGCATGTGCTTTCAATGAGGAGCCAAATAGTCGTAAAATTTTTCACGTGTACTATTTCATCAAGAGTTTTAATAAAACTTAAAAAAAATCATATAATCACCTAGATTTTATTCACTTTTATTTATTATCCACTTTAAAGTAAGTACTAGGATAAGATAAGGTTGTAGGCGGTTGCTACAAAATTAATTTTTAACCGACTTCAAAAAATAAAGGAGGTTCTCTCTATGTATGTGTTATGTATGTTTGTCCGCGATTATCTCCCGTTTGGCTAAACCGATTTTGATGCGGTTCTGGAGAAGGTTTAAGTATACAACATAAATAAATATATTCAGTGCTTTTTGAAAAAAAACAACAAAAACCGAGAAGTCGTTTTCGTTTCTTCCATCTTTCCATCTTTGGAGGTCTTTTAATCTCTGTTTAAACTGTGTTGCCGTTCCTTGGAACGCTTAATGGATTTGGGTGACAAGGAGGCACTAAAAAGTGGAAAGGAAAAACTATCTGAAAAAAGAGAACCGCCTTCAAAAAAAAAAACTAAAAAGTGATAAATAACTTTAGCACAGAACACACATGACTTTAGTTTCGGAAGTCGGTGGCAATACAAAATAACAAACAGAACAAAGCCACTGACTTTAGAAATTACATTGTCTAAAAATATAGAGCTGTTCTAATTCAAGTCAATAAGGTCGAAAATCACGTGCAAATACGTTTTATAAACAAAACAGATAACAATCTTTTACGACTTTCTTTGGTTTTGCCGCTTTTTTTTAGCGTAAACCTTAATCACAATTATCTAATTTTTTTGATTTTTTTGTTATCCTAGTACTTTTTTCTTGCAACAGTAGGTACTAGGCTAGCAAGCTCTTACGCGGTTGCTAGGAAATTAATATAATGTGTAAATTAGAACTTTTAGAAATTTTCTGCAAGGTTATGTAGTACTCCTATCTACTAGTTACTTTCAAGTACAAAAAAAAATGAGTAACATCTAGGCAATTATGTGATTAAAAATGAGTAACATCTAGTGTTTTTACCTCTTGATGAAATTGTACCCGTGAAAATATTACAACTATTTTTGGTTCCTTATTAAAAGATAATGACCTAAATACACGCGTTTTTTTAAACCTACGTATCAGGAAAATAATTCTTATTCGAATAAATTTTGCCCAACTCTGCAAAGCTCAACGCTGTTGAGGACTGTACGTTGAATTAAAAATCATAAGAATGTTGTATTTTGCGAATGTGGTGTTTTGAGATTATGATATTTTGAGAATATCATAATCAAATTTATATTTCAAATATGATATTTTGAGAATATGTTTTGAGAAAATTATGTATTGATAATATGATGATCTGCGATTATGATATTTTATTTAAGAATAAGAGAGACAGAGCGGAAAGAAGTTCTACTACTAGTCGTGACCGTGGCGTGCTGGACACATTTTGGTTTGTCATCTATACATGACTGTGGCGGTCCAAAGGTTAAGGAAGATTGTACACGAATCCTTTTAACCTCCTCCTTTTTTCCTTTTACTAATTAATTTAATTGTTTAAAATTTTAATAAATTTGTCGTGTTTTTGAAAAATAAATCGAAGCATAAGGCCCTTTTTTAACATACATTGTAAATGTTCTCAATGACGGCTAAATAGTTAGTTCTCGAGCATTCCGATGTAATGTAAAATTCTTATGAAAAGTACAATACAAAGAAAGCCTTAAAAAACGAGCATATCCAAATTATGTAACGTCCAACGAATGCTCGTCTCAGTGCTCGACGTAATGCTCGAGGCGAGCGAGCATTAACTTGTAACATTCCTTTACATTTACTCTTCGTTGAAACGTCGGACCGTGATGAAATTGTTGCTTGATGAAATGTTACACAAATTCACGCGTTGCAAAATCAAGTTGTGATTAAGTGTTGTGTGTCGTGCTTATTATCAATGCGCGGTACCTGAGAGAGTGACTTATTAGGGGAGCTCTATATTGTGCTAGAAGGAAATGCTCAAGTCTTAGATTATTGATAGATCTCCGTGCGCTCTGACTAAATACCGCACTACTTAGAAACAGCTCCATGAATGGGACAACTCAATATTTTAGTGTGTATAAAACAAATTGCAAGGAGGCTAGTGTGCGTGAAAAATTGTGCATAAAAAAAAAGAAAACCGCCTTCAAAAACTAAAAAGTGATAAATAACATTAGCACACAACACACATTACTTTACTGTCGGAAGTCGGTGGTAATACAAAACAACAAACACAAAGCCACCGCCACCGACTTCCAAAAGTAAAGTAATGTGTGTTCTGTGATAAAGTTATTTATCACTTTTTAGTTTTTGAAGGCGGTTTTCTTTTGTTTGAAAAAACGTTTTCGCTTTTTAGTGTTGCCTGAACATCCAAATCCATTTAGAAACGGCAACACACTTAAAAGGGATTGTAAGTCCTCCAGTGATTGAAGAAACTAAAACGTCGTGTAAGTAATTTTTTTGGGAATTTGTTGATTTTCTCTACCTATTTATTTTTACAAAGGGCTGTACCAATTTTGATAAAATTTATATGGGACCTTTTCGGAATAAACCCCTTCCGAACAAAAAAAAGAATTTTGCAAATCTGTCCATATACGACAGAGTTATGCCCGAACATACATAAAATAAAAAAAATAAAAAAATATAAACATTCGAATTGATAACCTCCTCCTTTTTGAAGTCGGTTAAAAATACTCTGTACCTCCACCAGACACATTGGTTGCTAGGTAACAGGCTCGGGTAAGCCAAAATTTGGCTTAGTATTTGTGGTCCCATTTGACAAGTAGGTACGTCGGTGGTAACACTGGTAACTAGTCGGAGAGCGCGGGGACCTATCAATAATCTAACTCAAGTACCTACATATATACTCAACTTTGTGTAACAAATTATTACAGTCGATTTTTACGTTATAGAATGAAATTCAATGAACACTAGGTTTTTGAGCATTTATGCCATCGCGGTCGCATCTTAAACGTTTACTAAACATGTCAGCTACTTGCCTTCATCTCACTCTTTAGCGCAGCATCCAAATCCTTGCCAAAGGTAGTCTGACCAGTGGTGCCAAATCCTGGCTCTGAGACCAGTGACGCGATGTTGCCATCTTCCTCGGTCCACGCAAACCTGGCCTGTTGCGGCTCCAAGCCATCGGAGAAGAAACCGTCGCGGAACAGAGAACGTTGAACGTCGAGCTGGTGGTATGGAAGTTAAAAGTTTAAACAAAAACAAGAAACACTGAACTTTGGAAACACGTTCACGAATTGCCGTACGAACAACTGAGCCGGTGGCAATCATGCCTGGAATAACGAGGATTCTGTTTATTTTATTTATCGATGTGACAAAAGAATGTCAATAAGACGTGTAGTACAAAAGTCAGTTGAAGGATTTGTCAGTCTGTAGCTGGCATTTAAAATGACAAATCCTAACACATAAAAAAAACAGCTGTCTTGTTTCTAAATGAAACTGACAAGGCTTCATGTTAACTCTTGGTAAATTATTGCTCTTTTCACTGATAAAATAACACTAAAATTGATTTTCTACGTACATCATTTCTGCTGGAATTCAATAGCAGCGGTTCGTTATTGAATCCTAAATCCTTCTTGTCAAACTTATCATTCAGACACACTTCACGTATGCTAAAACAACGAAATGAACATGAAACAAAAATTAACGAACTTGAAACAATTCAGCATGGCCGCGGTTCAACTATTTATCTAAAAAAAAACGAAGATCGCACCTTATAATCTCATCACCCGGTTGCATAAAACCACTCTCCGGTATTTCTTCTTTTATTTCTTCATCAGAAAACATCATTTATTTTTGCAATATTCAATTATTTTTCAGACAAAAAAACAACACGACGTCAACGTCAAACAGTCTGTTTTTTCTCAACGAGATTTTTGTTTCTATGACGATAGTGTTCTACATTTGAAAATTTTATTTTTATAAATTCTTTTTTTCTAAGTTACGTGTGGCATTTTGAGCTGGCAGCTGCAATGTGACCTCTTTTGAACTTTTTGAGGTTGGTGCCCTATTTTGTAGTATAGTTAATTTGCTACGGTTTTGCTTGCATCATTTTATTTAACTGTGATGTTTCTTCTTAATAAACAAAATAATTTTATAGACCAACAACTGTATGTCTATTCTGTTACAATCTCCCTTGGTGAACACCTAGGTGAAGTGAGCTGTCATTGGTCCTTCTGCTTTGTCAATCTCTAGCATCGGGACAGATGACAGCTCACTTCACCTAGGTGTTCACCGAGGGAGATTGTAACAGAATAGCACTGCTGAATATAACGTTTTAAATAACATCTAGTTAGGTACAGTCAACAGCAAAAGTAGATGATCAAAATCAGAAATTCAATACTAATGAACGGAGTTCGCCGTCAGAACTGTGTGGCGTCGAAGTGATTCAAAATTATGTGTGTGACAATCACATACTTTTAATAAATAAATTAGTGTTAGTAAATAAGTTTTGAATTTCTGATTTTGATCATCTACTTTTGCTGTTGACTGTACCTACCTAGGTAAAAACTTTTTTTTTATGCGTTTATAATAATGAAAGTAATAATACCTATATCCGGTTCATAATAAGATTAGACATTTACTCAAACCTTTTTTACAGTCCGTCCAACCGATTTTGACTTCTATTGCGTTGGTAGCATGACAAATATCAACTGCAGTAAACAGTTGTATTGTAACCACTTTTTTTGCCTCTATTGTCATCCTTAAGCCTACGGAATAGAAGTCAAAATCGGTTGAAGGGGCTGTTAAAAAAGGTTTGTGTTTATGTCTAATCTTATTGTGAACATGGTATAGCAAATATTTTTTTTTACCGACTTCTATATTCTATGTTCGACTGTACCTATGTATTTTTTTAATATTTATAAGCTTGTTAGAGACATGACCAGGTATATTATTAAAGTATTTACTAAGTATTATAGTTATCAAAACATATTTTCAGGCCGTTATCCTGCACTTTCCAGTCATCATTCTAAAAGAATCTTGTTCACAAAAATGTGAGTAAGTAAATAAAATTATTCAGTGTATTTTCAAGTGGTTTGTTACAACGTCTAAGTGGTCTGCTCATTTCGTTGCGGAGCCTACTCGAATGCCTGAAGAATACTTCAGAACCAACTTAATGTTCACGAGAAGAAAAAAAAAACCTTTTGAATAAAGAATATTTTTATTTTCCGATTCAAGAGGTGAAATATTGACCGTATTTTCGCAAACTTCAGCATAATACGTACTTACGCCTTTTATTTTTGAGAAGGTATAGGGACTTAATTTAAAGAGATACGCTATTTTATATCTATTTTGTAAGTAGGTATATTTTTGGATATCACAGATTTTGATAAATCGGGAGGTATCGTGTGGAAAGCTAGACTTGTAATTAACTATAGTCTAGAATCGTCAATCCACCTCGGTGATCTATGCACGTGTTTTCTCTGTATGAGGTCCTTGCCCAGCAGTGGGACAGTAACAGAATGGTAGGTATTATCTATCCTTACCCAGGTATTCGCTTTTGAATTTGTATTTGCTTTTTTGGCTTCTGTTTCAGTGTTCCGCGCGGTCTATCTACCTTTTGTTTCATAATCTGAGGTGGTTTGTATGAAATAATATTTAGGAATTTCGAAAATAATCTTTCACCCTTGCGAAGCTGGGGCGCCGGGCAGGGCGCGGGCAGGTCGTTAGTTATAACTTGAAGTAACATCAGCATCATGCCTGTTTCCTAAAGTGGTAGACAGAGGTGTAGGTACAGAGGCCAGCACATAAAGCTACCACAATCTGTCAAATTTCTCTGCTAGATTTTCAACTTTAATACAAAACGATAAGGTTCATATTCAACTGAGAAAATTTGACAGTTTGGTATGGTTTGATGTGCTGTCGTCTGTACCTATCTATTAATTAGTACACCAACATTACAATGAAACAAGCAAGGGTGCTTTGGGGAAGCGTAGATAGAATGAGACCCTTTGGTACGATGGACCGACGATTTGAAGAAGGTGGCTGGCAGCGGTTCAATGCCGGCTGCCCAAGACCGGGTTGGTTGGGGATCTCTGGGGGAGGCACACGTTCAGCAATGGACGGTATAGGCTGATGTTACGATGATAAGAAGAGTATTCATGAAATTTCCTAAAAAGATAACTAGACCTACTAGTTAGGTATATCAGGCTAGGTTTACAGACCTCAAAAGCAAATACTATTTGCAATTAAGCAAAGACAAAGACGTAGATGCGTTTTAAGTGCTCAAAAGGCTAGCAGCATGATCACGTTGTATGGCAACACAACGTTTCTTTGGCTCAAGAAAAGGCCAGCCCTCTGATCAGGTGAAGAGACGACCAGACGACCAGACAGTGGAGTCTAACCCCTCGTTTACACCAAGATACAAGTATAATACATGTTTTATACACGACTTGTATAAAACATGTCCAATACATGTCTTGACACAACTTGTATAAAACATGTCCAATACTTGTCTTGACACAACTTGTCTTAAACTTGTAGAATACATGTATTATACATGTTTTGTTTTATCTTTTGTAAGAAAATAAGTATTTGCATACTACAAGTATGATAAAAGTTTTGTCTAAAACAAGTTTTATACTTGTATTTGAGTGTGAACGATATTACAGACATTGCATAAAACTTGTAGAATACTTGTATTATACCTTGATCACACCTCGGACACTTCATACAAAACTTGCAAAATAATTACCTATTACTACTACAAAACCAAATGACGTCTGTACACGTGCAAATGTGTGCGTGAATTTTAGTAGGGTTGAATCAGTTGGATGTCGTGGCGTACAAAATGGCGCGAAAAGTGCAGCGCTTTGCGTCGGGTGAACCGAACGACGACGGAACTACCCGAACGTTTCGAGCATTATTATGAAGTGATCTTGTCCGAGCGTTCAATTATTTATTTCCAAATAAAATAAATGATATTTGATTTTGAATACTCGGAATTGTAATGACATAAAAGTAATATTATAATATTTATTATGTAAAGAGGTTTATTTATTCATCAATAATGGTAAATTAAGGTACCTACCTACCTAATTACAAAATATGGAATTCACGATCGCCCCGTACCATTACGCGGCAACGCAATTTTTTTTTCTTTCATTTATTTCGGAACCAGTCCATGTCCATACATGTTAAGTTCAAAAGTATTAAAAATAAAAATTAAGAATTAATTAAAATATTACAATAATAATAATTACAATGGGGCGACGCGACAAGGTTAGTGCGTAGGGTACTACTTTTCAATTCCAAGAATGAATAGAACGCGAAAGAAAGGGACATAAGTACATAACTAAGACAATAAAGAGAGAGAGCAATATTAATAGCTGGTAATATTGGTATGTTATTATTACGGAAGTTTTAATTGTATTATTATAAAACGACGAAAACTTGGAAAATAAATGAATCATCGAGATTAAAACTAATAAATAAAACTTAAAAGAAAATAAATCGCAAAATTGTGTGTTTGTGTCAGCAGTACCTACAGCGCTGCAGTTCTTACGATTTTGAGCGCCCTGGCTAAAGAGTCGGCGGTTAGCCCCTCTCCAGCGGGGTGAGGGTGCGGAATCTGGTATAGCGCGGGGAAGGGAGTGTCCCTTCTGTACGTAGTACTATTAAGTATTCTGTGCCTTGATGTAAACGAGGGGTTAGGGTCACACGAGCGGCATGTTGCCACCGGCACAGGTAACTGCAGACGTCGACGAGTCAGCGGCAACCGTCGCTATGCCAACTTCAAAGAGTTTGAAGCTCGTGTGACCCTAAGACTCCACTATCCGTCGGGCTGT
This sequence comes from Charanyca ferruginea, assembly GCA_947361185.1. Taxonomy (NCBI): domain Eukaryota; kingdom Metazoa; phylum Arthropoda; class Insecta; order Lepidoptera; family Noctuidae; genus Charanyca; species Charanyca ferruginea. Next base: position 14,352,980 of record OX376065.1, on the reverse strand, counting down.
CTGTCACCAGGCTGTATCTCATGAACCGTGATAGCTAGACAGTTGAAATTTTCACAGATGATGTAGGTATTTCTGTTGTAATAGGGTCCCGTTTTTACCCGACTACGGCAAAGCCAAAGGAGGGTTATGATTTTGACGGGCTATGTATGTATGTATGTATGTACGTATGTTCATCTGTTCGCTCATAGCTCCTAAACTAATTATCAGAACTGAACAAATGAGGTATCGTTAGAAACGTCTTGATCGTCCGCTGGTTATAGGCTATATGACGTGTCACCGAATCCAATGTGGCGCCCTCTGGCGGACATAAAACCAAGATAAAAAAAAAATAATGAAGAGAAGCATACCGTGTTTGGTATCATTGGAAAGGGGTTCACTAGTACCTTTCAAATATATAATTTTTAGTTGCGGCTTGTCACAGATTATTTACAAAAAAGGAAAGATTACCAAATAAATTAAGATACGCGCGCGCATACCGTGTTTGGTATCATTGGAAAGGGGTTCACTAGTACCTTTTAAATATATAATACTTAGCTATGACTTGTCACAAATGATTAAAAAAAAACTACTACTGGTATTTAAACTCCAAAATGGTTTAAATAAAAAAATAAAGTTTAAAAATTAAAACCCGACCACAACAAAAAGTGATCTAAAAAGTACGAAACAAGAAAATATTTCACACAGAAATCAAGACATAGGTACAAAATGGTCAAGATAAAGCCGTGGTTGCATGCCATTATAATTCATGTTCATCGCACCCTTAAGGGACACAGGCGGTGTTTATCTATAATATGTATGTATTTATAAATTATATAAGTATGTATATCAGTTGTCTGGTTACCATAACACAAGCTCTGCTTAGCTTGGGACCAGATGACCGTGTGTGAGTTGTCCCAAGATATTTATTATTATTTATTACCTTGACCATTTTGTACCTATGTCTTGATTTCTGTGTGAAATATTTTCTTGTTTCGTACTTTTTAGATCACCTTTTGTTGTGGTCGGGTTTTAGTTTTTAAACTTTTTTTTTACCCTTTGAGTGCAGTACCCTAAAGACAGAAAATTATACATATCGTAGTGTAGTGTCCCTACATAACTACACGAGTACGTATGTACCTAGTGTACCTACCCATCGAGCGAACCATCATACCTACGTACCTATGTGATTGCTTTACAAACGTAAGACGCTCACAGACCGTTCGAAATGAAACCGACAGTAACGGGAATGCCTTTGATTGAATGCCATGTGATTTGATTGAAATACCTTCCATGTGTTCGACTGTCTACTTAGCCACTTAGCAATTTGTCAACCTTCCCAGATTAAAAGGAAATGTAAGTAAGTAGGTACCTATCTAATTTCAAAACGTAGCTAGGTACCTACTTACCTACGTACCTACTATATAGGTACCTGTTATACTTCACAGTTATCTTTACATATTATACTCCGTTTACAATACCTAAGATTAGACATAATCACAAACCTTTTTTACAGTCCGTTCAACCGATTTTGACTTCTATTCCGTTGGTTTAAGGATGACATTAGAGGCAAAAAAAGTGGTTACAATAACACTGCAGCTGCCATTTGTCATGCCTCCAACGCAATAGTCAAAATCGGTTGAACGGACTGTAAAAAAGATTTGTGAATATGTCTAATCATATTGTAAACGGAGAAAACAAAGTCGCTCCCGCTGTCTGTATCTACGCTTAAAAATCTCCAATAGGTAGGTACCTAGAGTGATTCAAGAGGAAGTTTGTTAGTAGGTACTTAGACTTTGATATTGTTTTGTGTGACACCACATTAGTACCTATTTACATTGCACCCCTGTACAGCCGGGGCAGGTCGCTAGTTTACTACTAAAGAGTTTGCGGATAAATTAAAGGTAAGTAATGCCACTAATGTTGTAATTGTTTACTGTGATTGTTTTAACCGTGTTAAAACGTAAGTTAATAAATAGAGTAAAACAAATAAATCTAAATAAATAATGCAAAATTGAAAACCGTTTACTTATACTGTGTTCATTCAAAATTAAAAAGTTGTATCAATCATGTAGCGCCATCTATGTCAAACAATGAGCAATCAGCACGACGCCATGTATGAATTTTTTGGAGAACGAGAGGGAATTGCTCGCGCTGTATACGTATGTGAACTGAAAATAGCGCCATCTAGGTTTACTCTTTTGAACTAATAAGAAAGCGTTGTACGTTAGTTACCTACGGAACTCACTTTTACAGTCGTTCTTGTAATCCCTCTTAGATGGCGCAGAGTATAATAAAGTAAAATAATATTCTTTTATGATTACTTTTGTTAAATTAATAACCCTACAAATGGTATGGATAAGAATTAAAATGCATTTAATAATTATTTTAAAGTTAATTTTAAGAATTGAAAAACATGAGCACTTCATATTGCAGGTAGGTACCTACCGTAGTGAGACCGGGACTTTGGTACTTTCCCACGGAGCGGCTTTTTAACTTGTGTCTTCTTTGTAAGAAATAGATGAAAAGATAGAAACTGTCTACCTAGTTGCTTGTATGACGCATCAATCATAGCCACTGGTCCGGTCCATCTTTTAGTAGATAAAAATTATATAAACACACTATGTATTTTTTATATCCCTTTTAAATTATGATGCTATTGCGAAATCTTTCTAACACGTATCCACCTATGGTATCCTAGTTTTCCGGGACATCACTACTTGCAATAAAAAAATACGAAGAAGCTTACAACGGTCTGTTACTGGAATAAAATAATTACAAACTAAGAATACAAAAAAGCTATATACACAGCAGCTTCATAGCCACTTTGTATCTATCCCGTTTAGTCACTCGCTCAAACATATCTTTCTTATTAAAACATCGAAGAACCCACTCGATCTTAGTCTATTTGACAGAACGCCTTGCCAATACTCGTTCTGTGATGCCTAACATAGATAATAATATGCACAATCATTCCTGTACTGTAACTGTATTTACATGTGAATGCTTTTATTTACAATGGGGATTGCTGTTTTAATATCATGTTTATGATGTTGGTGTTATGTTATGGGACGGGTGCTAATAGGGTATTACACCCATTTTTGAAAAGTGTCTCAATAAAATTCTGTAGTGCTAATATGCCACCAAAAAAAAACACAAAATTTTTATTCAATCGATAAGTGCCATAAAAATGCATCCAAATTTTAAATTTTCAAATTTCGCGCGTAGTTTGACGAAAACGCCTCTTAATGGACGCCATATTGCTCAGCGTAAATTACGTCAGTTCGTTTTGTATCAAATGAGCTCATATTAAATACGATAATTGTATATCATTTAAAAATAATTAAAAGCATATTTTGTAATAGGTGTAATAATGAAAAAAATTACGTTGGTTATAAAAATAATAAAAGTACAAAGCCTCTATTACGCCAATCGGTTGACTGACAGTTGACATTTTTTTGTTTACACAGCCGTATGGCGTAATGTCATGGCCGCTACTGTTTCACGGTGTTTTGTAACAGATTAAAAATATTGAAAACTTTGAATTGAATTTAAAAATTGGTTTTGTTATTTTATGAACTAAAACTTGCATTTTCCGACTGCTTTATGCATAAACTGTCTCAATAACATATTTATAGATTTTTTCTCGTATAGAGTAAAATACCCTATTGCTATGCTATGTTTAAATTGCGATCGTAGGTGGAATGGGTGGTATTGAGAGAGAGAGAGAATCGTATGTGTTTAACCGACTTCAAAAAAGGAGGAGGTCATGGTTTTTTTTTAATTTAAGTTTTGTTGTCGATATTTTCGACAATTTATCATCCGCCAGTCCAGTTTTATTTCTATGTTGGGGTAGGCTTCCAGTCTAACTGGATGCAGCTACCAGCTAGCTGCATGGACCAATGTTTTACATAGAGCCACTGTCTATCTGAGTTACTGGGTAATGGGTAACGTGCGGTGTTACCCAGTAACTCAGTTACTGGATAACACCATACCATAGCAAGACTGGTAGTCAGATTTTCTGGTGTGTTTACAAACATATAAACTCATACAAAACCAACCAGATCTAAAACGACTACCTGTAGCCTGTAGGCCATACAGATATTTTGTTGCGTGTGGGACTCGAACTCGCGACAAACAGCGCAGCAGCTAATTGCCCAACCACTGCGCATGCCGTGCCTTAATATTCCAGTAACGAGGCTGTAAACGGGTATTTAATAATATATTTGGTTGCTCGTACAATGAATAATCAAAGTCTTCTGCAAGGTATAAGAGAGTATATTATTGGAAAGCGTGAAAGATCAATCAAGTAGCTATTATTATTTGGAAGATGCTTATAATATTAATAATTATAATTTATTTATTAAAATAACGTTTACAAAAGTGTATATTTAGTCAACAGAAGGAATATTTCCCATACAAATATAATACCTAAAAATAAAGTAAAACTAAAATATTTATATTAGGTACTGGTGCAAGTATTGATTACTTATAATCGGAATCACGATCTAGGTTCATTCTAACCTGTGTTTCAGGCCATCACTTTATGTAAGTACTGTGAAGATTGCATGCTATGGCGTGCTGGTCGAAACCATTGACTAAATGTTTCGTCTAAACACTCTAGATTTGTTCTAGAACCTTTCTGTATTTAGAAGCCTTAGTCTAAATTTTATATGACAAAGGGATTGTTTGACCTAGAACTATCAGAGGCTGACGTGTTCTTTCAGATATAAAAAGTGTTAAATCGATTTTCGGTCTGTAATTGTCAGAACCACCACTAACGTAGTAAAATCGTACACCGATCCGGTACCATAAAGGCTAATAAGGTTTGAGCTCTTACAGCAACACGGGACTGAATTGACGGCAACAAGCCAAGCTGATTGAATTCCATGATTTGTTCCATGTTTCCAAGTACCCACCAATCTTATTGAATCAAAGTGTGACCATTATACTTCAATATATCTAGTACGAGAAATGACAATATCTTCATAAGTACTAATCATTACGGCAATAGTTTCAGAAAATATTTCCCATACAAAATTTCAATCGTTTGACAAATCAGAGCTAAGTTGAACAAAATGGCCGTTGATGACGTCACGGACCAATAATGCCTGTGATTGGTTCGCACGTGACGTTCGGTTACGTCAGTACACTTCAGTGCAAAGAAAAGGACCTACAGTGTAGAGTAAAACATTGAATAAAAATCGATCGTTATTTTTTTTATTTCATAATAATATTTTAATTGTCTATGTCTAAGTAAGCGCTTCATCTCAAAAACCACCATCTTCCAAAATACAAGCTTGACTTAGTTTGGGAGTTGGTAGATCATCTATTTAGTATGTGCTGCTGTGCATCCATCAAACATCTTTATAAATTGTAACTCATACATTACATTTTTGTTGTACTTTGAGAGCGAAATAAATTATTATTATTAAAAAAAAAGTCAGATACGAGTTCATTGTGTTTCAATAAAGTCTTTTGAAATTACAATATTGATATACAAAACAGAGTAAGAGGTGAATCGACGACTAACAACCCACGATGATAGATTGTCACGAAAACCTTGTTACAGAAGTACATAATTCGTAGATTATATTGAATTAACGCAGTAAATTATGTCTGTTTCATACACCGTTACTATTTGTAATAGACTTAATTAAATCCTTATGAAGATTTACAAGCTACGTGAGAAGATAGGCACAGACACGTTTTAGATTATGCCTGGATAGTGAATACTTATCTCAATTTATATTAACTTAGTAGGTAGATACTGATTTTATTTCTGACTCTGAGCAGATCTAGATCGAGTTTTAACTGTTCTCAATCTTGCATAGATGCTCTGGCGAGCTTTGTTCTGGGGCAATGCAAAATATAAATCTTAAAAATCTCAGACTGGACAACAATTTCACTAGGTATTATTTATTTATGTCGCAACACACAAAAGACAAAGAAAACGAGAGATTAAAAACAAAGGTAGATACTATCCAAAGGGACTGTCCGCCATCCATCTGTCACAGGGATATATCTTTTAAACCGTGATAGGAAGACACTTGAAATTTTCTATCTGCACTGTAGCAACAAATAATAAAAATGAAAGAAAGTTAAAAATTAAAGGACACTATATAGGGATCACGAAGTAAGTATATTTACTTTGTGATGGGGATCCCACAAGAATTGTGTTTTACGTATGTAGAACAGACGGTTCGTGTACGAATCCGACTCACATTTGGCCAGATTTTTAATAACTGTTACTTATAATGTAACAGTTATTAAAAATCCGGCCCAGTATCTCTTCATTTTTTTTTTATTTGTAGCCAGTTTTATAAGAATGCAAACAAAGGTAAGGAAATTAAATTGCAACCTAACATTTTAACCCACAAAATTTCAACCAAAAAACACTAGAAATATTTTGTCTAGTGTTACCTCTTTCTGCACTTCAGTGTACAAAGCTTATTGTACCTACGGCTATGAGAAAGCGTCACATCCATTATGTGCGGCTGACAATAATTCCGTATCGCACTACGACAAGACATTTTCTGGATTTGTCTCTGCTTGTCAAGAAGGATGATGTTATGTGATAGGTGCACACAAGATGTACCTAATTAGCACATACAAATCTTAAAAATCAAAATGGGCCATGGGGTCCGAGTGCCCATATTGTTTTTCGTGACATCGTCAAGCGACTGGTTACTCTTCACGTGACCCGAAGGCTGGTCTATTCTTGGGTCAAAGAATCAGCATTGCCATACGACGTGGCAATGTTGTCAGCCTGTTGGGCACGTGTCCCGTTGACAGCAATGTGGACGAGTTTTTTGATGCCCTTTGAGCTCCCTGCCTTTTTCTTGGAATTGTAAATGATAGGTGTTGAAGATTGTGTGATGTGAATTTGATAAGCTACGTTTATAATGTAATGTAATGAATTCTTTCGAATTTTGGTCATGACACGGCCAATCTCAATGGAGATCAGCCAAGTACGCAGAAGATATTATAGTGCACAAACACAGGTACACTCCCTCTTCCCTCACTCTCATAGTCCGGTGGGACGACAATCCGACACGACCGGAGAGAGATCAGGCGCAGGACCAACGGCTTTATGTGCTTTCCGAGGCGCGGGGGTGTTACACCACCAACTTCCAAGCTCCGGGCTGTTACTGAGAAATTCTTAGTAGAAAAACTCAATAACATTTTGCCCGGCCTTTGAATCGAACCCAGGACCACGCTCAGTAGTCACGCTTGCGACCACCAGATCAACGAGCCAGTCAAGTAAGGGCGTTACTACACCAATCGATCGATCGTCGATCGATACCATCAATCGACATCGATCGTCGTTGATCGATTGGTTTGGTAGCTTTGGATGATGGAAAGATACCGTTCCACTAACTAGTCGATCGATTGCCGGTCGATGGCATCGGTCGACGTTTATCGATTAACCCCAGCTATAACCCATCAGTAATAATAATCAAGCAGCTCGATCGACGTCGACTAATAAATTAATACCATCGATCGAGGCCGTCGATCGACTATCGATCGATTGGTCTGGTAGAAACTATCGATCGACGTCGACTAATCCATTCTACCATCGATCGATGCCGTCGATCGACGATCGATCTGGTCTGGTAACATCTAAGGGTGTGACATTTGATGTGTCTGTTCGAAGTTTGCAGCGTGTCAACGTTATGAATTTGTCTGTGATTTCGTAACATCACCATTATCTACATTGCCGTGCTGCATTGGTGTCCTAACAGCAATGTAGTTTTGTATAAATCTCCCTCGGTGATGTAGCAGGATGAGGTGAGCTGTGAATCCCAAGCGTCGTTACAAGTTCGCTTCAAGTAAATTCACCAAAAGGGACTTTTACAGGAATTTACTATCGTTAGACTATTGGGATAAAAAAAAACCCATTAGTTTTACCTTAGAACTGTTTAGTAGAACAATTGGGAACACACCTTATTATCATCGTCTGCCTCTCCTTTCTCCAACTATATTGGGGTTGACTTCCAGTCTAACCGGATGCAGTTGAATACCCAGGTCTTTACGTGTAAAGGCCTGGGTATTCAACTGCATTCGGTATCGTAACTGGATCACCCAGACACACAGACACACAGACAGACGGACAAACGGACAGACAGTTGCTCCATGGAGCAACTGTCTAACTTCCACAACCTAGTTATGATACCTTGGGATACCCACGCAGACTTTTTTTGTTGGACCATTACTTGACTCCTTTTTTTTCCTACTTGCTTTAAATCTTATTACCTTATAGCATTTTTTTATTATATTTACTAATAAGCTGCTGAGTTGGTAATTTTCAGTCAGAAACTGAAAAAATCTTAATTTTAAAAAGGCAAAATTCTACACTCAACATTTTTTGAGATCCTCAAGAATAATATTTACGTGGGTGTATTTGCAGGCATTTTGCAGGGTAGTAAGTAATAAAAATATTGTCCCCTTCCCACATAAAACTTCCACCTGGTCCAATCTAGTTAGTAAAACGCTAGCGATACGATTGCTATACGATTACGATCCTGTCTCACAATGCAATGGTGTCACGTCAACATAACAACCTCAATCATTGCGAATAAGACGTGGCTCCATGTTATATCAAATTGTTTAAAAGTATTCTGTAATGGTTCTGTATAAGTGTGTGATAATGTCGCTATGCGGTTTTGTTTTATCATTTCATCCGCGTGGAGTCCTTTTTTAAATCAAAATATAGGCTACTTAATAAAAGCCTAATAAATGTATGTACTTAGAGATAACATATTTTCTTACTAGCGACAGAATTGACACAATCGAAACTTAGATTCCGGAGATTAGATTCCGATGAGAATACTTATTTTATAATTATTAAATACTTAAATTAAATAAACAATATGCATATCATAAAGATATCTTACTTTAAAAAAAATTGCTGGCAAATGTATTGCCACACACATTGACGGAGACATTTGACACGTTTAGAAACGCCATAATAATATCCTCTAGTTTTGCTTTCTATCGAACTTGTTTTATCGTTATGGTATTTATTTTCAAACCACTTAACCAAATTAAACATTTATAAAGTTTAAAAATAAATAAAAAATATATTATGTACAATAGAGGGCTCACAGGGCATCAAAAAACTCTCTATCATTGATTGTTCTTTATCACCGTCTTGGTACTAACTTTACTACATCATCATATTTCATCTCATTGCCGTCAACTGCAGGCTAAACGTAGACCTCCCTCAGGAATCGTAGACTAACCCCGTCTTGAGCAGCTTACATCTATACGCTGCCAGCCATCTTCTTTACAATAGATTGCTGCCTTTGGGTACTTCACTAAAATAAAAGAGTTCTCTTCTAGCCCATTATTATCCCGCATTCATTCCTGCCCATTTCTATTCGTGGGTGTCGTAGAAAGCAACAGAGGGATATTGACCAGAAGATGGGCAGCAGCGTCTTTCGGAGTAAAATTACACCTACTGCGATCGCCAATATGCATCGGCCAAGCATGGCGATTACGGCTGAACCCCCTCTTGGGGGAGACCTATGCCCGGCAGTGAGTGTCTAAAACTTGACGTGATTATGATGATTATACCGGTGCAGGGCAACCCTATGTCCCGAGGATTGATCACCGCGCTTGCTACAAAGCGGATTGACGATTTTAGAAGTTCATGTCTAAGTCCAAGTTCTTTTTTTACGATGTTTTCTTCAACGTTGACAGTGATTTCCGAGACAACCTTAAAAAGTGCATATGAAATGAAAAGTCAAAAGTTTAATGAAATTTTCCGTTTCTTTTATTTACTGGTAAAAAAACCCAGTTTTTTTAATACGCGACCACACACGCAATTCACGATACACTCTGATTTCCTCTTCACGAACTAACTATAAAAAACCATACCCCAATAACATTAGCATAAGTTTCTACACAAAAATAATTAACCATCAATTCGAGCTCAACTGACTATCAAATTACAGACGCTCCCATCATGAAACAATCAAGCTAACATTTAAATAGTTTTCGTGATTAAAACAAATATACTTTCTACTCACGATACGTAAAAAATATAGTAGGTACCTAAAGAGTTAGTGAATTATTAATTTTATTTGTTCTAACCGTCCAATCTTTGAAACAAACAAGCATACGATTACATATGAACCGACTGTGGCGCAGGTTATTAAACATTATTCTAAGCACGAGTTTTACAGACAATTTAGTAGAACAAATTATAAGGTGCAGTGTGACTTAAGAGCGGGAAGCGATTTTCGTCCACCTACTAGTTTGTGTTCTTTTTAGGGTTCCGCACTAAAAGGGTAAAAACGGGACCCTATTACTAAGACTCCACTCTCCGTCTGTCTGTCTGTCTCCAGGCAGTATCACATGAACCGTGATAGCTAGACAGTTGAAATTTTCACAGATGATATATTTCTGTTGCCGCTTGAGCTCAAATGTCTATTAAGAAACACAATAGTTACAACAATGACAAGCGACCAATTTTTGGCTTCTGGACAGACGAAGGGCTATCAACAAATACTAAAAACAGAATAAAATAAATATAGGGGCGTTCACATAATACAACAAACGTGATTTTTTGCCGTTTTTTTGCTCGATGTATAATGTCCCTTCGTGTGCGAGTACGACTCGCACTTGGCCTTTTTGCACTTGCGCCAAGAACTTAACTCCGATTTAGTTGCTGACACGTGGTTAAATTTTATTTATTTATTTATTTCAGGAACAATTCATATTGTGTTTGAAATCATTATTCTATAATTTAAAAAATAAAAAGTAGGTACTAAAATCACATTTAAAAAAAATATATAAAATTAACTTATTCAACAATAAATTACTTATAGAAAATAATACAACAATAAAATAAAATTCAATCAAAAAATAATATGTCCCGGCCCCAGCCTAAACTACCAATTCATATTTGTATTGTATTTTCTAAGTTACAGAAGTCAGAGAGTCTGACAACCAGTCTTATCAAGGGGTACCATAATGTTCAGTTACTGGATTGTGGAGGGTAGATTGGCAGTAGCTCCATGTAAAATACAGGTATTCAGCTGCTTCCGGCTAGATTGGAATTAATATAGACTGGAAAAGGCTAGGCAAAACGTGAAAGTGAAGCCAAACATTGTGAGGAAATTAGTATTTATATTATTAATATAAGCCTAAAATCATTAATCCTTAACCTTTAAGTACCGACGTGTGGTCTGACAGACACTTCGAGAAGTCGAAATGTGTAGTTACCTATGTTGCCGTAGTAGTATCCCCCCGTGCTTTTCTCTACCATTCGGGCAGTCGGTCGGCAGCGTTCGTGAAGAGTGACAATGTCAGCGCGTGCAGTTTCAGTAAGTTTTGATTATTATAAGGTCGCAAGTGGTCTATCAGACCACTCGTCGGTAGTTATGTAACTTTTTTTTTATACAACTTGGTCCAGAGAATATGATTTTCTCTTTTATTTTTAGTCAATTATAACAAAGGATCAGCCATGTTCTTTGGGCATAACATAGGCAGCCCCAAATGAAAATAACAGTTTTCCTGACACTAGGAAGACATAAAACAGGGCCTCAAAATGAAGGGAGGAAGGAGAAGAAAATGGGGGGAAATCCATCCAGAAAACTCGGTTATATTTTTCCTTCAAAACTAAAGCTCAAGACTGCTTACAAATGTGATACGTGCATGAAACATGTGTGCCTTCAATGCAGTAAACCTGTATACAAAAGCTGTTTATAAATATGTATAGTTCCTACATTTTGATGCTTTGTGATTTTTGAGAAGACTGTTGATTATTTATGTTTTTTTTATTTTCATAGTTTAAATAGCTCTTTATCTCTTAGAATAGTCTGTTGATGAGAAAAAAAAAACACTGTATTTAATAGATATTGAATATTATGATATAAGTTACTCTTTTCTCCCAAAGAATACATGTATGCGATAAAAATGATTATAATTAGTAATAAATGTAAAAACTTATATATTTTGTTTTATTTACACAATAACAGTCATATTAACAATACTAAGGAACAATTTTGTTAGGAAAATATAAAGAAACACAGAAGTTTTGGTTACTTAATCTGTGGTGGTCTAGCAGACCTCACGTCGGTACTTATGTTACCAAAATGGCACGTCGGTACTCAAAGGTTAAGCAAGCGTGGTGATCAATGCTCGTACCTTCCCTGAATGAAAAGAGGCCTTTGCTCTGTAGTGGTATGATAATAAGCTGGTATTATTAATAATTATTATTATGGGGCCGTCTAGCAACTCACTTTGAATTCAAAAATTCCCCTGGCTGATGCAAGCGGGGTTTAATCATCAGCAACTGCATTCAGGCATGGAGAGTCTAAGGGTGTTACCAGACCAATCGATCGATCGTGGATCGACGGCATCGATCGATGGTAGAATTTATTAGTCGACGTCGATCGAGCTGCTTGATTATTATTACAGTTGGATTATAGCTGGGGTTAATCGATCGACGTCGACCGATGCCATCGACCGGCAATCGATCGATTAGTTAGTGGAACGGTATCCGTCGATCAGCCAAAGCTACCACACCAATCGATCAACGTCGATCGATGTCGATTGATGGCATCGATCGACGATCGATCGATTGGTGTAGTAACACCCTAAGAGCTGCACTGAAAAACGTCAAACAGTAAACAACTTGTGACATGTCAAAAATCTAAAATTATTTAATTATTAGATATCTATTATGGTACATCTAAAAAGGCGGCTGGCAGCGGATGGATGCGGGTTGCCCAAGACCGGGTTGGTTGGCGATCTCTGGGGGAGGCCTCCGTTTCGGAGGAGTACGGGAACGAAAACTGTGACACGAGAATTTTATATATTAGACTAGCTGACCCGACAGACGTTGTCCTGTCCTGATCTACGGGGGATGAAAAAGGGGTGAAAAAGGGGGATGAAAAATAGATGTTGGCCGATTCTCAGACCTACCCAATATGTACACAAAATTTCATCAGAATCGGTCAAGCCGTTTCGGAAGAGTACGGGAACGAAAACTGTGACACGAGAATTTTATATATTAGATATTATGGTAATAATAATATTTATTATTTTTTATTATTGTGTAATACATACATATACATGAGAGCAAATAAATAAATAAAAAGGAAATATGCCGAATATGCTCATCACTTGGACAGCATAAGTAGAGGCTGCGGTGCGCAAACGCAACTCAGCGGGGCGCGATCTCTGACAGTAACAGACACACGGTTAACCTTTAGATTGAGATGTGAACCACAATATAATAGCTTCGTCTGGTACATCATCGTGTATGTGGCTGGTCGTGACAATAGTCAACTGCTTCTTAAATGTAAACTAATAACTGCTGAATAAATCTGCGATTCTGATAGCTGGGGTTAGATCAGCTAAAGCGAACCAACCCACATCAAAATGTTTCCTACATTTCGAAGTAATACGGTAGATGACACCACCCATCAATTGATATACTTTTCATGAACTGTCAAAACACGTTTTCCCCCTAGATTTTGTATGCCAATTTATACTAATGACGTCACTTGTAGGTCGTCACTTGCTAACTCTATTTACTGATTTCAAAGCAACTAAAAATCTAATTGTACAGTAAACTGAAAAATTGACGGGTTTTCAAGGCTTAAAACAAGTGTTTTTTTTTAGAAGTTCTCTCTTGGGATTTTTGGTTAATGTCATCTACCCAATTTAAATGGTATTGTATATTTAACGCTGACAAATTAAAAAAAAAAAAAAAAAAATATTTATCTTACATATTAATAACTACGTTTTACTAACTCTAAATAACAAAAAATTAAATGAAAATTTAAAAAAACCCCCAACGCAAAACATAAAAGCGATTATGTAAAAAGTAAAAAATAATACTTTTGTTGAGCCATCAAATGTTTGTTCGTTGAAATGGCGCTATAATGTCGCGGCGGGGTACCACTTAAGTAAGTCAGTCCCTCAATTTCATTCACTGTCTATTAATTTACCAGCATTTCCGACCAATTTGCTTCGATATTATCAAATTTTTGTTGCTAATCTAGTTGTTAATCTTGTTGCAAATCTAGTTACCATCAGTTCGCTATTTTTAACCCCCGACGAAAAAGAGGGGTGTTATAAGTTTGACGTGTCTGTGTGTCTGTGTGTCTGTGTGTCTGTCTGTGGCACTGTAGCTCTTTAACGGGTGAACCGATTTGAATGCGGTTTTTTTTATTTGAAAGTAGATTCTCTAGCGATGGTTCTTAGACACGTTTCATCAAAATCGGTTCGGCAGTTTTAAAGTTATCAGCTCTTTTGTTTGCTGCGGTAGGGATCTTAGACGCATACCGGATGTTACTTTGCTTTCAAACATATTATTATAGGTGACCACACTGACCACACAAAACCAAACTAAATTACATTTAAAAAATTTAAAATAAAAATTAAATTAAAAATTTAAAAAAACCCCCAACGCAAAACATAAAAGCGATTATGTAAAAAGTAAAAAATAATACTTTTGTTGAGCCATCAAATGTTTGTTCGTTGAAATGGCGCTATAATGTCGCGGCGGGGTACCGCTAAGTTTAAAGCAATAACTAAATATCTAAAAATTAAATTAAAAATTTAAAAAAACCCCCAACGCAAAACATAAAAGCGATTATGTAAAAACCGCATTCAAATCGGTTCACCCGTTAAAGAGCTACAGTGCCACAGACAGACAGACAGACACACAGACACACAGACACGTCAAACTTATAACACCCCTCTTTTTCGTCGGGGGTTAAAAATACAACTAATAGAACAAACACAATGATCTAGAATACAATTACAAACAATAATGTATTCTACATGTAAGTTTGGGATGTAAATTTATCTGTTATTGCTGATTGTGATTAGTAATATAACACATAAAAAAATGCTTTTATTTATGATGACTTAATGAGTTACAAAAAATGTTACTCTTGCCAAACAAACCAGTTTGTTGACAGATGTAGCTCCCATATACAATTTATATATTTTCATGTAACTACTTGTTAGTACTTTCCATAAATTATAGCATAATAAATTACTCTGATGTAATTAATTTAATTGCCGTGCCATTTGCCGTGTGGTGCCGGTGGTGGCCGCGGACAGCACTACCCCATTTCTACCCGTGGGTGTCATACAGGGCGACAGAGGGATATCGACCAGAGGATGGGCAACAGCGTAACGTCCTTCTGAGTACCATAATACCTGCGCCGATTGCCAACATACATAGGCCAAGCATGACGATTACTTCTGCACCCCCCTTGGGGGAGACCTATGCCCAGCAGTGGTCGTCTAAAGGTTGACATGATGATGAAGTAGGCTTTTAGATAAGTAGATAGATAGATGGGCGGCGTCGCCGAGGACGGCCCAGAAAGACGAGGCGAGATAACTTGAACGCGTGCTGCGAGGGCTGGTGTTGGGGTGGTGCTGGACAAAACTTCCTGGAAGGACTTGGGAGAGGCCTTTGTCCAGCAGTGAGACAGAATAGGCTATTAAAAACAAGTATTAAGAAATTAGGGGTTGTCTCATTTTGGCGAAACTAAGGCCATTATCGACATTTTTGATCTTTTTGTGAGACCGTACCTACCTCACTTATATTTTTTGTCTGGTGGTACCTGAGCGTATCACTTTGTAAGGCTAGATAACACTGGGTCATGTTACAATCCAGAAATTGAGTTGTGGAAGTCAGATAAACAGTCGCTCCATGTAAAACACTGGTATTCAGCAGCACCTGGTAAGACTGTAAGACCCCAACATGGTTTAGAAAAGGAATAATAATATTTCTCCCGAGCGAGTTTCGGTTACGGCGGGCAATCTCAATGAAGACTAGTTAAGTACCTAAGTAGCCCTCCTATTATGATGCACAAGTGTGTGCGCAAACAGTCACAGGGGCACTCCTTCATTTTAGTAGTTCGCTGGGACGGCAACCCGACACGACCGGCGAAAGATCAGGTGCAGGATCAACGGCATTACGTACTTTCCGAGGCACTAAGAAATTCTAACTGGAAAACTCAATAACACTTTGCCCGACATGAGAATGGAACCCAGGACCCTACGTTCAGCAGTCGCGAAGCAGTAGCATATTATAATTATGTATATAACAGAATTAAACATCTAAAACTGTATGTCTACTCTGTAACAGTCTCCCTCGGCGAACCACTAGGTGAAGTGAGCTGTCATCCGTCCATCTGCTTTGTCAATCCCTAGCATTGGGCCGGATGACAGCTCACTTCACCTAGGTGTTCACCGAGGGAGACTGTTTCAGAATAGCACTGCTGCATTCATATTTAATTCTAAAAACAAAACCACAAAGACACATACACAGTTTCACAAAAACACGATTATAAATTCATAAATTACAATTAAAATAACCCAAAACCAGTTCACAGTCTCATAATTCTTAAAACAACATATTATCGTAATCGAATTTCCCGGAACCAAAACTCTGGTAAGTCCATTTCTCAAAAATGAAAGTCAATAGTTAATATAAAAGTAACAAACAATAAGAAAGCTTGCGTCGAGTTTAAAAAAGTTGATCTGGTAAAGGCTTGACCCAAATAATTAGACCAACCTGACATATAAATCATCTGACGAGAAATATTTATGAAGAAACACAATCGGGTGGCCAGTGGGTTTGTGATCCAGTGATAGAACACCGCGATGCGATGCTAGGATATTGTTTACTACCTTCTGCCTGTGAGTTCGTTCGCGTGGAAGTCAAGTGTGCTTACAATTAAACATATCCTATGGCATTCGACAATAGTAGGTATATCTACGTTAGTATTATATAATTATCATTTGAAGTACATCTGAAATTAGTGAAAGATTTTTTTTGTAATTGAATCAGTACCTACCTAACTCCAGAGATTACCTCTTAACAACAATTTCACTTTTTATAATACTTTTGTAGTTTAGATGTATGAAGATAATAATGGGATTATTAGGTACCAACTAGGTATATCATTTTGTCCAGATGACTACTCCAGAAGTATGAAACTGTAATTTATTGGTAGTATTAGTAGATCTTTCATATTCCTCACTAACGTGGTACTGATACAGTGTTGGAGACGAGAGAATATAAAGAAACAACTATAATTAAGAGCCTGTAAGTACTCAATACTATAAAGTCAGATGTTTGATGTTAATTGCTTTTGTCTTTAAGTATCGCTTCGCTTCCAAGACAGTAGAATTGCTTCTCTGGGACTAGACGAGCATCATTGCCTTGGCCTATTCTGGTGGTCTCCACTTTTGATTATGCTTTCAGAAGTTGTAGTAGTTTAGGAACAGTATGGTGGGCATATCCCAAATAACAAAAAGTATCGCTTCGCTTGTCCCAATCACTGCGCCACAACCTTAACAAAGCAGGTGTCGTTAATTTAAACCGCACAATGTATGTGCATTATAAATAATCACTTCATATTATATGGCAACACCAACGATGTCTTTACTGCTACCGGTACAGCCAATTGTCTCTATTTATGGCAATTTACGCTTGAGAAATTAAGCGACCATTCATGCCTTATTATTGGATGTAAATACCTAGTAACTATTATCGCTTCTGAAACATCTTTAATGAAATAAATTTTATTCGCTAAGTACTTTTTTAATGGTAAATCATCATGAGGAAACTTTGCTATAAAAAAATACACTAGGAGCAAGTCCGGTGATCTATGCGTGTGACTTCTTCGAA
Organism: Charanyca ferruginea; assembly: GCA_947361185.1. Classification (NCBI taxonomy): domain Eukaryota; kingdom Metazoa; phylum Arthropoda; class Insecta; order Lepidoptera; family Noctuidae; genus Charanyca; species Charanyca ferruginea. The sequence goes on along the minus strand of OX376065.1, from coordinate 14,335,330 downwards.
TATTTAGCAAAATACTTAATGTAATGGTAGCATGTAGTAGTAACATTTTCCCGGTCGAATTTTAGCCACGGCGGCGAATCTCAATGAGATTATTTAAGTGCATAGGAGATATTTCAGAACACAAGTGTATGCGCAAACATAGGTAGATGTCTCCCTCTTCCCTACTCTTATGGTCTGATAGGTAGATCAGACGGAAGATTAACGACTTTTTAAAAAGACTGTCTGACTTGAGAATCGGCACCAGTTTCCTACTCAGCAGTCGTCATTGCGACCACGGTGCCAATGGGGCAGTCGGCATGCCTATATCCTCAATAGGGTTAGGTAAACGTGTAGTAGGTAGCCCTCACGTAAATTCTACGTAACAGGGGGTGACGAGCATATTGCCCATAGACTCCTATAAATTCAGACCACGAGCTCATTATCATCTGCCTAGTCTTTTTCCAACAATGTTGGGGTCGGCCTCCAGTCTAACCGGATGCGACTAAATACCAGTGTTTTACACGAAGCGACTGCCTACCTTCACAACCCAGTTACTGGGTAACACGATACCAACCCCTTGGTAAGACTGGTTGTGAGGCTTTCTGGCTTCTGACTACCCTTAACGACTGCCAAAGATTTACGAATGACAGCTGGGACCAACGGCTTTAATTTACGTGGTTTCCGAGGCACAGATGTAACTCGGTATGAAATAGATGGTCACCCATCCACAGATCGACCGAGGCAAGCGTAGCTTAACCTTCGACCGATCGATCTATACGGCTTTAACTTAGCCACGAGCTCTTCCAGACCCCGAACTGTTACTGACACATTTCGAAAGACAAAGCCCAATAATGTTCTGCCAGTACTGGAAATTAAACCCAGAATCTGTTGCTTAACCTAGACCAATAAGGCACTTAAAGAAAAACTAATGGAGTAATTAACTTACAATCAGAACTTAATCATACTTAGAAAAACATACAGCTGTAAACAAAATGCACTGCTTTACACCTAAATCACGATTATCGCAGTAAATAAATAAGATTTGCTAGGGTATTTCACGTTTTACAAGACATTTATAGGCACTTGGAAATAATTAGAGAAACTTAAAAGCCGAGAAATAACACGTCCTGAGGTTGCTTGAAATCTGACAAATAATACTGAATAGATACACAGTAGACAAAATAGGTAGGTAGATGTCTTAATTGTTGACTTAGCTGAGAACGTAACAATTTTAAAAGCATTGCTTTAATTGAAAGGTATTGTAATGTAGCAGGCAGATTTTTGAAGTGTACTAGGTATAAAGTATAATGACAATTTTTTTAATAATTCTCCCTAAAGTTTCTGCCAGAACATTTGAATAAATATGACCTTTGACGTATTAAAAGTCAACTCCACCCATCGCTGTTGCTATCATCTATTTTTTTTTTATATTGCTCATTACTGAGCGGCATGAGTTTAAGCAACATGAATAATGTTTATTTATTTATTTATTAAATGTTAAACATTAAATGTTACCAGAATTTTGTAAAAACTTAATTGAAAACAGCATCCGTGGAGTTTCTTGCTCGTTTTTCTCCACAGACACCTCCCTACTTTTCAACCGACTTCAAAAAGAAGAAGGTTTTTAATTCGACTGTACCTATGTTGTTTTTTTTTATATTTATTACGCGATTTCTTCGGCAAATGTATATTGATTTTGGTTTTTTTATGGATACGGTATACCTCAGGGGTGGGCCCATATAAATTTTATCGAAATTAAACCAGCACTTTTTGAAAAAAATCAACAAATAGGTACCCAAACATTTTACTTATACGACGTTTTAATTTCTTCTCTAAGAAGAATCTTTGGAGTAGTTACTTTCAATCTCTGTTTTAACTGTGTTGCCTTTTCTTTATGGATTTAAATGAGACGGAGGTACTCAAAAGCGGGAAATATAAAGCTTTTTTACAAAAAGACAACCACCTACAAAAACTGAAACTTGAAAAATATCTTTAGCACAGAACACACAACTTTTTTTTAGTTTCGGAAATCGGTGGCAATACAAAACAAGAAACAGAACAAAGTTACCGACTTCCGAAACTAGAAAAAAGTCATGTGTGCTCTGTGCTAAAGTTATTTTTCACTTTTCAGTTTTTGAAGGCGGTTGTCTTTTTTGTAAAAATAGTTTTTTTCAGACTAACTGACCGATTCCTTGACCATTTAAAAGTGCCTGTAAATGCTTTAAATGAAAAGCGTTTACTTTGACTTCAGGTAAGAAAATCAAATAATGTTTTGGAGCAAGGTGCTTAAATTTTTGATGACAGCTAGACTGTGGTCCTCTTGCACCACAAATCTCTAAATACATTCTGCCTCTGTCAGTTTCAAACAATTGACAGAAATGGAAAGACGTTTAGTGACTTTTGTTGCAGTTTTAAAACGATAATTACGACGATAACTAGTCGGACGAACCCGACAACACAGTGAGTTAATCCGTTGTTCTCAATCTATAATGGATAATTTAAATCCTGGCTTCTTTAAGTTTCCATACCCAAACAAACGCTCCATGCCCGCCTATAGTTTCATACAAATCAATAAGAATCACGTTTCGGAATAGAGTTGTTCCAATTTTCCATTTGGGCAAATGTCAGAGGCGACACATAGAACTGTCAGTCGTTGGTATAAATTATATTGGTAACAGAACCTAAAACTAATTGATGGGGTGTCGCAGTGTTTAATCTTAAGTGTTCATTATTTTATGTTATATGGCCTTTTCATTTGCATTTAAATTGAGTAAATTCAAGTTGTAATTTATTAGTGTTTAAATAACATTCGATTTCGATTTGTCTATAGTATGTACGGTTAAAATATCATTTATTTCTCAAAGATTTACATTGGTAATCACTTAGTGAGAAACAAACTTTAAATAATAATATGTGTACAGATAGTTATAGTCCAGAGCGCACGTCGTGCAGTTATTAGTTGCTAGTACATAATTACTTATTTTAACAAATCTGTATGTACCAACATTATCATCATTTTCCTGCCATGATACTTGGGGTCGACGTAACAAGTCTTCTTCTTTCGTTTCATCCTGTCAAAGTGTCAACTGGCATACTATCACTGACTCCCTTTTCTTTTATGTCATTCTTCACACAATTTCATACATCTTTTCTTTGACCTTGCTCTTCGTCTCTATCCATCTACTTATATTCATGACTCTTTTGGTACCTATTAGGGGCTATTAAACGACTTTTACAGATTTTAAACTGACAATCACGTCAAAAGTCGTTAAATAGCCCCTTAAGGGGCTATTAAACGACTTTTACAGATTTTAAACTGACAATCACGTCAAAATGTGCAGTGTAAATGATTTGAAAAAAATATATGTTAAACTAGAACATTCTCTTAAACATTTAGTGTGTGAATATTTTTTATTATATTTAAGTTTAGTCGAATAAATTAAATAACAGTAGTATTTTTTAACTTAAAAAAAGGCGTATACTAAAAGATATATAGTAAAATTGTCTGTAAGATGGTGTCAGTTTCGTTTAATTATACCTGGTAGATTTTGTGTGATTGTCATGTTTTGTCCGCGTCAGACACAACTTCACGATTTAATTAAACTATTTAACATGAATATAATAAAAAATATTCACACACTAAATGATTAAGAAAATGTTCTAGTTTAACATATATTTTTTTCAAATCATTTACACTGCACATTTTGACGTGATTGTCAGTTTAAAATCTGTAAAAGTCGTTTAATAGCCCCTTAACCTCTCTAAACCATCTGAAGTGTGAATCGCGCGCCGTTTTCCAATTAGCAACACACGTGACACAGTGCCGCGTAAACTTCATAGCTCAGAACAATCACAATAATGATAACCACAGAATATAAAAGAAGTTGCTTGGACGGTCCGCGGTAGTGAGGCGTTTATGGAATCAAACTTTTTTAAGTAGGTACCTACCTACCATAATAACGTGCCTGATAATTGGGAGAGATGAGTCAGTAACTGTGACCTTTGAGAAAAATATAGAAATAATAATATTATGCATTGAGACAGGTGTAAAAAAAGTCATTCTTTTTAACTTTATCCTCCGAACTAACATGCGCGGAGGAATACCATGCTAACATTTAGGTAAAATTAAGGATGATTAAAGGCGTAACACACGGCGAGTATACTTTATTAAATTTCGCTCAAATATTAAATATCGCTCACCATACAGTTTGTATGAACTATCACAAACGGCTAAGATACTATAATATTTATTCTTAAGCCAAATTGTATAGTAATCGATATTTTATTTTAACATAAAATATTATGCCCTTAAGAGTAGAGAAGTAGATAGTATAGTACCTAGAAACTGTAGTTGCTACTACAAAAAAAAAACTGGATGCTAGTTTTGAATATAGGTAGGTAAGTATTATAATTTTCTTAAGGACATGTATAACAAAGTACCTACTTCGTGATGGCCCAATGGTTAAGGATTGTGACGGTCAAGTGGTTAAAGCCGCAGCCTCTCATACATGAGGTTGCAGGTTCGATACCGTGCTTCTGTACTTTTTAGGTTCATTTTGGATATCCCCATGTATAACTTAAGAGACATCGTCGATTTTAAAAACCGGGGCGTAATCGGAGCGTGACCGCCCCGTAGAAATATGACAGACCCGCCCTTTTGAAAAAAAATACTGGACATATGAAGGGATATAAAACAACTCTGTGTAAAAAGAGGCTCAACAGTAGGACCATAATATGCCATATTATTATCACTGTGCCTTACAACAATTACTAAAGACAGATGAAAGCCTTATGTCTCCCTACAATAATATACCTATTTTACATTACACTATTCCGTACTTTCCATACACTTGCAACAATTTAGCTGAACGAAATGCTGCGAGCGATCATAAAGTTGATGGTGTACCTATTAAAAAGCGCCTCCAACCGGAATATTTGTTTTAAAGACAATAAATAAACGTAACGATGTCGGTAACAAGTCAAAATTACGACACCACTGTTGTGTGCTCACACCCTAAATCAAAAGAATTTAGAGCTAAGAAGATTTAGATAGGGCAAATTTGAGAAATATAATATAAAATTAAATTAACATGTATATTACCCTCCACTCATATATCAGTAGCGATATTTTGTTAAAAATCTCCCACGGTGACATTAGATGAAGAAAGCTCTGGTGAGCTGTCAATCCCTAGGATCACGTAGGATAATTATTGTTCGCCTAAAGTTTACCGAATTTTACAGAATAGACGGTTTGTCAAAACGTGCGGTTAGTCCCCCTATGCTCGACTCGTAAAATACCTACTAAAAAGTTTCGCTGGAAGTCTGTTTCAGCTTTCCCCAAACTTACGCTAAGAAATAATGTGTTCCCCAGAATTTTCCCCACAGTTTTCATTTCCACAAACGTTCCCCAAAATATTTATTTTACGCATCATATCCGAACGTCTGTTATTGCTATAAGAATTGTTGAAGTTGTTCAATCGTACAGCGTGATTGAAAAAGAAAGATCCTCACAAAGAATTGGTCCGGGCCTGTTGGTCTAGTGGTCACTGACCCTGACTGCTAAGCCGGAGGTCGTGGGTTCGATTCCCACCCAGGACAAACTTTGTGTGATGAGCATGAGTGTTTGTTCTGTGTCTGGGTGTTTATCTATAATATGTATGTATTTATAAATTATATAAGTATGTATATCAGTTGTCTGGTTACCATAACACAAGCTCTGCTTAGCTTGGGACCAGATGACCGTGTGTGAGTTGTCCCAAGATATATATATATAGATATAAAGAATTGTATTGTTGAAAATAATTTTAGTTTGAAAATAAACAAGTAATGAATAAGCATGTGATTAATTAATTAAATTATTTACTAGCCTCTGTTCGAGACTTCGTCTGCACTTAGATTTCAGATTTAAGCAGAAGTTCTAATTATCTTAGGCGAACACAAAAAAAAATCCTGTGTTAAGCTAGATCAAAATCTACATGTGTCAGCTAATTCTGTTCAGCTATTTGGGCGTGAAAGTTACGTCAGTACGTGTTTCTCGGAAAGATATTCATTATAAACTAAACACAAACATTATAAACTAAGTCAAGGGCAGATAGCCCTTGACCTAGTTTATGTGGAGTACTTAAGTACAGCATTAAACATGTCCTAAGACACTCGAAAATATTGCTTTTGATCCATAAAATATTATTCTGATCAGTATCAGTATTTTCAGGAATTAAAGCTATAAACAAACAAAAAATAATCAAACTGAACGTCAAAATATTGTATTATTACGTTATTTATTTTAATATTACTAGGGATCAGTAGGGATGTGTCGACTAGTCGGCAATTAGTCGGTAAAGCCGACTGCTTGAATTTCTCTAATAAAAATCCGACACGCTAGCAGGCGGCGGTTGCGAATTGCGCGCGAATCAGCTGTAAACGAAGCGTTACGGAAATCCCCGAAACAGCGATCGGCTTGACCGAGTAGCCGGCCGATTATTCGGCCTCTTTACAACCGACTAATCGTTAAGTCATAATCGGCACAAAAATTACATTTCAAGACAACAATATAGCGTTACAATTAACTAAAGTCAAGATTATACAGCCGACCCAATTATGTTCCAACCTCACAAGTTCCATCAAAGACCGCTACACTACATCCATACTAGGACAAGCAGTAATTGAATTTTCATCCCATCGCATTGAAAAGCATTCCCGCCATACCTCCTGCTAACTGTACTAGACTTAGTTGCAGTCGTTACGAAAAGCATAATTTAATGTCGTACATTGTTGTGCTAAAACGCACAATAGTTAACTATATGACAAAGTCTGAGATCGTGAGGTGTCATTTAAATGACGCTAATAAATTGTTTTACTCGAGAATGGGCCATGAAATGAGTACAGTTAGGCTTTTCATTGTCGTTGGAATACGAATCCAGATAGCAGTACTTGTAGGGTTTGAAGTGTAAGGTGCTGCATGTAGTATAAGACTATGACAGGAACAAAACACTCCACATAAGATCTAATCTAAGTCTCTGTATTGCTATTGTAAATTGACAACACAATAGTCGCAATGACAGCCACTTTGTATGATGCGACTTGTTGCTGTGCTGAATGAAATCCAGTGTTCATCACATTGTCTTAGTAACACCACGATAACTTTGCCAGAACTACTATTCTTGGCAAGCAAATTATCAAAACAAAACTTTTACTGGAGCTCAAGAAAGATGCCGTTGTTATTAGCTGTTCAATATCGTTCTACAACACTCACGTAAAAAACGTGTAGGTAAATGCCACGATATTTCAGAGATATTTCAACAAAATTAAAATGGAAATGATTGCTTAAGAGCGTGTATTCGATTCGTGACGAAAACTTCATGATTTCGCGTTTTGCCCAGAGCAATATCGTAATGATGTGAGCAGATTATTTAAAGACAATTACAGTTTTAGAAAGATTAAGTCTTGCTTTAGGGAACTACAGAGTAAAAGTATAATTTTTTATTATCGTTTTTTAAAGCGAAGACAATCCTTTCATAGCACAACCGAACAACCAATCAATACACCCATTACAGTATGCCAAAATATTATTATGTTTTATGCGTTTTTCCAACAGGATATACAGTCTCGAAGTACATAACAGAGCCAAAATTGCGAAAATATTACTATTAGATATTAAAAAACAGCATTAAAAAGTACAAAATCGGTTCACTTCAACAATTTTTTAAGGTAATGCTCAATATACTTACACAATTTTTTCAGTTCCTTGTACGAACTCATTTATTTTAGACAATTATTTTAAAAAGCATTGTAAAACCTCGCGCGCGGTCGTTTGCCGATCAATTTCAATGATTCGTGCTTATTTCGTGCGTATTTTTTTTCTGATTCACACAAACAGACCATTAGTATTGTACTAGTGTGTGCCAATGATGCTACGCCGTTCTAGCAATCGTTTAGATTCTGAGTTGCGCTAAATCGAATACGCGCCCTTAAGTTAAATAAGTTTTTTTTATTTTATAAAGTAAGCACTCGGGTATAACGTAGCTTCCTATTAATGAAATAATCTTCAAAATAATAAACAAACTCTTTAGCCATTAATTATACTCACTTTGTATCAGTATAGATTCAAATCCTCTCTGACTCCTCTAAACTGACATAACTCTATAGATCAAAGCGTTGTATGCAAATAAGTATGGTAAAAGAGAACTTACGACACTTGGATGCCTCACAAATACTTCTGTCTGTCTGTTCATCCTTATTGATTGCAGGGTTGTTTAAAAAATATTAGTGTACACACTCATATGGTGTGACGTAGTTTATAGGGAAATGGGCATGTTTCAAAGTATTAGAATAGGCAGGAGTATTTTGCATCCCTTTTTGGGATTAGCAGGTGCCATATTGTCTGGGACTTTACGATCTGTATGCGGTGCATCTGGAGATGAATATATTTATTGTCTTTAATTTGATACCACGATATCCTCACAGTTGTGATTCCTGGTGCATTAGTACCTGGAAAGCAGTAATATTTGCAGATAAATGGAATAGCGTTCTTAAATTAGCAGGTCCTTTTTTGGTCAGAGCAACAATGGTGGATAAATGACATGACGTGCCTACCTACACATCTACTTCTTTAGAATATTTACACACTGCTTGATGTAAAGTTATGGTATCTAAGAGATTTTGTGTCTAATACATAATAGTGTCAAATTATTGCAATTATCTTCAATTTGGTTTGTTCTTTTTCTTATGGTATAGCAATTTTTATTTGTACATCCAATAGTCTATAAGCGAGTAAAGTAATAGGTCTCAGGTACTGTGAATTGTCCTGGGTCGCCGGACGGTCACATTATGACAAATGTAGTGCAGCAGACCATCTTGCTGTACAGGGAACTCTTTTTACAACTGGGGTAGCTTTTTTTATAGTTGACCAATCAAAAGTGTTTGTTCTGAAGGGCTTAAAGGTACACTGTGAGGTTTGTAAACCTTGCCACAGCGTATCCTCAGTCTCACCAGGGTATTCAGCGGTGTGGTAGATTGACTGGCAACGGTGTCGCTACAGCCGTCGATGCAAGATATAAGTGAGGGTAAAGTAAGCAGTCATGTATGTTTGTGTTTACGTATGTTATGGTAAGGAGTTTCCGATAACTAAGGCTATTAACGACAGGATAGGATACCCAAACAATCTATCTTTGACAAAAAATACAAAATCCAACTGTATGAGGTTCGGCGGTGTGATGGCTTTCGCCCTACAGAGCTGCGGCACAACACAAACACACAACAAAACAGGGTACAACACATAGGTAAAACAGGTACCGGCACGGGGGTTGGGGTTTTCTCGGAAGACCTCAACATCCATATATCCATGTTCCAGTACGAGTGCATGGGCATCTACTTGGCAGCCTCAGCTATACTAAACAGGCAGGTAGTAGGACAACCTGTTCGCATATTGTCGGACAGCATGTCTGTACTACAAACTCTAAACAGCTACACGGTCAACTCCGGACTCAAAGCATTTTTTTCAATTAAACCATTTACAGGCACTTTTGAATTGTCAACGTGTCGGTCAGTTAGTCAGAAAGTTGAAGGTAGTTGCTCGTTCCAAAACGTAGGGTAGGTCTCTATGAAGAAGAACGAGCAAGAAACTCCACGAATACTCTTTTAAAATCAAGTTTTTACAAACTATACTGCTTACATTATTCCTGTTGCTTCTAAATGTGAAAACAATGAAGGTAATCTAGCAATAAAAAATATAAAAAATAATCAAGATAAAAATTATGGCAGTTAAGAGTTGACCAATCTCTACTGACAGCGCCCGATCACTAACATGACGCGTTAATCAGCACCATTCAGCTCAACCATTTTGGAGGGAGGTGAATGATCCAACACACGCGCCTCCATCAGCGAGACATTTGAGTGAGCATGACAATTCTCTCAACCGCCATGCTCCTTTATGTCAAACACATAATAATTTACTTATAATATGACTCCATGGTACTCACATTTACAAAATTGAAATAATGCTGCAAAATTATACAAAACTAAGGTTTTCAATGTCTCTAAAATGTCGAAAAAGTAATTAAAATATATTTGTGTATAATAATAACGATACTCGTTACTCATGTCAATAAAAAAATGGGGTAGGAAACAACATTCCTCCAATTAGGAAGTTCCCTAAACTGCCTGTGGAGCAGGACCAGCATTTAGCCAAGCATTTTTATCAGTGATGTAGCCTTCTAATTTATAATAGGAATGCTTGTCTACATAGTGTGCGTTTAATACATGTTTTAAATTGTCTGATACTCGTATACGAATGTTGTGACTGATATACGAATGTCACCAAAAACTGAACAAGGTGGGTATTCTCAATGATATAACCATTCAATGGATCAAAGGACACAACGGTTCGCGTGGTAACGATGCTGCAGACGAGCTCGCTAGAAGGGGCTCGAGTACAAGCGCGTTGGTTCCGGAACCCATAGTGCCACTCCCTTTCGGTCACCTACGTACCAAGGTATGGAAACGTACCAAGGATCTACACCAAAGACTGTGGACCGAACTTGGCGAGTGCAGGAAGGCCAAGGAGGCACTTCCTGCGATCGAGGGCCGCTTTACGAGGCAAGCCATTCGACTGTCTAAACAACAGCTGCGTGAGGTCACAGCCGCCATAACTGGCCATTGGGTCTTTCAATAAACATCTTTTTTTCATAGAAGTAACAGACAGCCCACTGTGCAGAGCCTGCATGGGGGCGGACGAGACAGCAGCCCATGTGCTTCTGAACTGCCCTGAGGTCGCTTCATACAGGGCAAAGTAGTTCGGAAACCCAGGTAACCTGCGGGAGATCGCCAGCGATGTCAAGGCGCTGCTGGCCTTTCTTGGGGAGCTCGGGTGGATCGAATGATCTTCTTCCCACCTGTACGCCAAATACGCGCTTAGACGTGGAATTGCAGACACCAGCCCGTAATACTACTACTACTACGTATGTTAAACCGTAGCGCCTAAACTACTCATATTCTAATTAATGCAGAATGAGATGTCAATCGAATCATCATTATAGCCAAGATAACATATACAGGCTACATTATTGATATTAATAAAATCAATATGGTGGATGTTACATACCAAATAGTGGAATGTAACGTTAAAGGTGGGTGGCACTAACTACTGGACCATCACGACCTTGCAGATAAAAATTATTACTATTATGATAACTTAAACCTTTGTTTTAAAAAAACTTTGATTTGACTTAGGTAGTGTATCTGTTCTATGAGTGAACTGTGTTGGATATCAAAATACATAATTTTAACCAGTACCTACCTAACTGGTTCGGTAAATATGTACGTTAATTAAGTATCTACTGCAAATACAATAACATTTCATGATAGTTACGATTCTTGTGTAACAACAAATATACTTACCGTATACATTCGATATTTAACCGTAAGGTATTGCGTTAAAGATTTGTTTCGTTTTACCATAGGTAGGTATATAGTCTGTTATCATTGAACTATTCGGTATAAGAAATTGGGTGTTACGTCATACTTAAGGTAAAATAATGTGATCATGTCCTCATCACTTGAGACGAATAAATACATTAATATCATAAGAAAAAATTAGAATTTGGCAAAATCATGATAAAAACTGATGCAATTTACAAATTAATTTTCTAGAAGATCTATACTATTGAATGACATAGATTTTATCTCTGTACACATATAACCACTTCTGGGGCAAAGGTCCCTACGATTTTTGGAAATGTCCTTTTGATATTTTATACATATTTTGTTTTTGTTTTTAATAATTCCTGGTATACTCTCTTGACACAGTAGTCTAATCAAAATAAGAATAATTAAAATATGATATGTATATGTTTCAAATATATAAACTCACATACACAAACCACCAGACCCGGAACAACTACCTGTTAAGGCCATACAAATATTTGTTCCTTGCGGGAATAGAATCCGTGCCAAGCAGCGCAGCAGCCAATCACTCAGTCACTGCACTAATCGGGTCGTCAAACAATTTAAACAAAACAAAAATTAAGACAAACGTTCGAGACATATTTAGTCTTGTAGGTATAGAAGAAAGCGATAAGCAATACTCAGAACAAATTACTTGACCGTCCGTCCGTTATCGAGTGACCTGACACTAGGGTCAATTTAATAAGTAAATGTTGCAGTCAAACCAAAACAATGTCACATAGTGTCTCATCTTCAAATGACTGTCCGGATTTATTTTACAAATTGCATATAAAAAAAATTAAAATTGCAAAAAATCGAACTGTAAAACAAGAAAACATTTGCATCTGCCATAGTCGCATAATTAATGTATAATTGTGATTAATTCATATTTTTCTTCATTTTGTATAGCAATAAACCCAGAAGTTGATCGTTTCATGTGGCATCCCAATCGATACGAAAGCAAAAAAAAAACATTCACTCACTTTTGTGGGTGTGACGTCACGTTTTTTTCATGTATGTATTAAATATAGCCTATGTACTCCGTCCGATGACTACGATTCGATTGTAGTTCAAGACAAACAGCGTACTGTAGAGATTTGCCCAACGAGGAAGGCTTTATGTAATGAAGCCATAACTATTTAGTCTATGGTTAGAACCTTCTGGATACCTTAGAATTATATTTGAATAATGTAGAAGGATAGTTTTGATTTACTATGACATGTGATGTCAGTGAGACCCAGCTAAGCTCAGAGCTGCGGTCTACCTAAAGTTCCTCTCGCTAATCTGATTAATATAGTCTTCTACAAGTCGATAATATCTTTCATTCAACGTAGCTTAGACTACAAGTGTAGCTCAGGTGCTACAGTACCTAGTATACGTAAATACAAAAATATACATAGGTAGGTACATACACACACACGTAGACTGCTAAAACATTACCCGTCTTTTCGACTATAAAACGTAGTCAGGTAAAAATACGGTCAAGTGCATTATTTGCATAATTAGGCCTAGATAAAGAACGTTACTTAGCACGTGCTTTGGTTAAGATAATTGTATTTCCTTCTCTTTCTTCCATGCGCGATAGTGTCATACAGACACTGCTAAGCAACAGCTCAATCCAGTTCCTATGTGCTAAATAGCGTGTATATCGGTCGTGATGTTCCTTCATCCAAATTTTATTGCAAAAAGAAGAACAAACTTACAGTTTATATGATGACATCTCAATTTGTTGTTATCATAATGTGATAAAGCCACGCCACAAATTCTACGTGTGGTGCTTTATTTATCATTAATTTAATAATGCATTAAAACTTTTTACATCACCTATACTTACCACAAAATATTTGCTATGATCAAATTAAACGCACGCAGTATTTTAACGTCTGTCACTGTCATCAAGAAATCCATTCAATCTCTAGGTGAAGAACCCAATATTTATTGCTAAAAAATAATATTTATTAAATAATATTTTATTTGATTAATCAATTCAGTTATAATACATTGTGCGGGGTCGATAGACTATATTTACAACTTGTTCACTTAACAGTCTAGATAGTTTGTTGTGTTACCAAATCTGTATTTAAACAGCGACTTATACAATAATAGTGAATTACACTTTTGTTGCCGGCCGTTAGTGAGACGACGCCATCGTCATGTGGCGGTCCATCGTATTAACGCTCCTTTTAGGAGCTCTCGGGTCGGCATTCAACTTAGAATATTTAGATCCAACTAAGCTACAAACTGTGGCAGCACCCGCAATTCAAAAACAAGCTGCTTTAGAAATCATTGCTCAATATATTCAAAAAGTAAATATTGAAATAGATCCTCTATTATTTAACAATAATAAAGATTCTTTTCGCTTGAAAACACATGAAGGAGTGCTGAACATAAAAGCTAGCACAGGCGTGGCAGCAGTGTGGGGTTTCAATTATTACCTCAAGAAATATTGCAAAAGTCAAATTGAGTGGCAGACGAAGAACATAAATATACCTGAACCGCTACCAGAAGTGGATGAAATTGTTATAGCTAACGACAGATTCCGATACTATCAAAACGTATGTACAGCTTCGTATAGCTTCGTCTGGTGGGACGTTTCTGATTGGAGACAACATTTAGCATGGATGGCGCTCAATGGTATCAACCTGGTACTGGCACCTGTAGCTCAGGAAGCCGCTTGGGCGCAAGTTTACCGTCAGGTTGGTATGACACAAGAAGAAATAGACAAACACTTCACCGGTCCAGCGTTTTTATCTTGGTTACGAATGGGTAACGTCCATGGCTGGGGAGGTCCATTGCCCAAGTCCTGGCACAATTTACAAACCGATATTCAAAATGATATAATCAATAGAATGCGTAATCTTGGCATGGTTCATGTATTACCAGCTTTCAATGGTCACGTGCCAGTGGCATTTGCAAACCTATTTCCCAACACAACTTTTCATAAAGTGGATCAGTGGAATAAATTCGGAAACGAGTACTGCTGCGGCCTTTTCTTGGACCCATTTGACCCTTTGTTTTCCGTCATTGGTAAAATGTTTCTGAATGAAGTCACTATACAAGCGCCTGTCAGTCACATATACACTGCCGATCCTTTTAATGAAGTCCATATAACGTTATTATCCACATCATTAGTTCAGGAAACAGCTAGAAAAATATTTCACACTATTGCGGATTTTGATAAGGATGCAGTATGGCTTCTGCAAAATTGGATGTTTGTGGCTGCTCCACTGTCATGGCCTTTAAGTAGAGTGAAAGGTTTTATTAATTCCGTACCAAATGGCAGGATGCTCATACTTGACCTGCAGTCGGAGCAGTGGCCCCAGTATGACCTTTATCAGATGTATTTTGGTCAACCCTTCATCTGGTGTATGCTCCACAACTTTGGTGGAACACTGGGCATGTATGGTAACATGGTGACCATAAACAAAGATGTTTATGAAGTAAGGTCTCGGGCTAACAGTACTATGATCGGTATAGGACTCACTCCTGAAGGTATCAACCAGAACTATGTGGTATATGATTTGATGTTGGAGTCTGCTTGGCGGAAATTTCCTGTGCAAGATCTCGATGCATGGGCCGCTGACTACGCCGAAAGAAGATACGGATGCAATGCTACCGCAGAAGCTTGGAAGTATTTACTCAAAAGTGTTTATAGTTTTAATGGCTTAAATAGAGTGAGAGGCAAATACGTCGTAACTCGAAGACCCAGTTTGAAAATCAAACCCTGGGCGTGGTACAAAAGTTATGATTTATTTGAGGCTTTTAGAAAGCTAGTGTTCGTCAATGTTGATGGGTGTCAATTTGATGGTTATTGGTATGACGTAATAGATGTGACGCGTCAAGCTCTACAGTACAGAGCAGAACAGCTTTATGTCAACGTTGTCAACGACAGATCTTCGAACACTTTTATTTATGACGCGTCTATAAAACGATTTCTCGATGCGCTGAACGATTTAAGTGGAATATTATATGAAAGCAACCATTTCACTGCGACTAACTGGTTTAAAAAAGCAAGATCTATTGGGAGTGATCCTGATGAAGCAGACTTGTACGAATTGAACGCACGTAACCAGATTACACTTTGGGGACCGAACGGAGAGATTTCCGACTACGCTTGTAAACAGTGGGCAGAGTTATACAGATTCTATTACTATCCTAGATGGTCTTCTTTTCTGTCTGCCACTTTGAAGGCGAAGCAAGCTGGCGAAGATTTTGATGAGAAGGCTACACGGCGTGTTGTGACGGCTAACGTCGAAGTACCGTTTGTTACCAGTCGAACACAATATAATATCGTAGGCCCGGCGCTGTCTTCAAGAACTTTAAGTTTGGCCAAAGATCTGTACAGAAAATGGGCGTATGCGCCGGATGTTGATGATTTGCCGGTAATCATTATAAAGTCAGGTGTTTTTACAATGACAACTATAGCGGACATGAACCCCGAGAGCGAAGAAACACCAGAGACACCAAGTGTTGTGATAATTCCTACAACTCCCGTGACTTAGTGATGTTAGTACTGCAAGATTTCAGTAGGTAGTGAGTGGTGCCGATTCCCTTGTTCACAAACTAAATTAAAATTAGGCATTTGGCATCTCTTACTACCAGGCAGCTAAAGAAAAGGACCGCGACAGACAAGGACTAAGTTAGAGATGTCAAATTAGTTTTTCCCTTGAACTTCGCTGTGTTTTTAATCAATACGTTCTGAAATGACAACTATAATTGTATGAACATTTTAGATCAACTTAAATTGACAGCTCTTATTAATATATTATGTCTCTTTTTTTGTTTTATTGGAGAGAAAGAGATATAAATAGCTTAAAATTAATTTAGTTCGTGCACAACAGAATTGGCACCAGTGTCTTGTTTATATTTGTTATGTTATACCACTCGTTCACACAACATTATACTGAAAAATATTATGAATATCTGTTATGTCCTTGGACATGACAGAGTTATCTTTTAACTCCTAGTTAAGTGCTATTACGGGCACATTATGTATTGCATTTACTAATTTACTCTTTTTTTACAAGTAAAAAATAAAAATATGTGAAAAGAAATTAGCTGTTTCAAACATTTTGACCCCGTTGTTTTATATATTTATTTGTTTATTTATTTTATTTTAGGAAAGCTTACAGACTAATAACACTATAATAACAATAATATATAACTAAATTGATAATTACAAGTTAAATACAAAATGATTATTTATGAACTCATCACAGTTATCATTATTTCTTCAGTATTTGTTAATGTGGTTCAATCTTGATCAAAGAATGACTTTGCTAAGAGCTTCCTTACTGTGCTTGCATTGGTGCAGAAAAGGTCAATGTCATCTTCACATGAAATTTCGTTAAAACTGCGACTGGCTCTCACAAAGTACGAATTACGCCTATAATTAGTTTTTGCATGCGGTACAGTCAACAGAAAAAGTAGATGATCAAAATCAGAAATTCAATACTAATTTACTAACATTAATTTATATAATTTATTACTAGTATATTTATTAAAAGTATGTGATTGTCACACACATACTTTTGAATCACTTCGACGCCACACAGTTTTGACGCGAACTCCGTTCATTAGTATTGAATTTCTGATTTTGATCATCTACTTTTGCTGTTGACTGTACATGTAGAAGTGGTCGCTGTCACAGTCCCATCTGATTAGGTACTATAAAAAAAAAAGAAAAAAAAAAAGGTTTATTATAGTAGATATATCTGATTGATCAAATCAGATAATTATTATTTAGGTACTGCCACCATTTCACATCGAGAAACAGAACAAGAGTATGTTGATCGACAGGTTTTCGATCGGTAAGTTTCATATTCACGAAAACATTCGCTCATATTATTGACAAGTTGATGCGTTTCCACTCAGATTATGAAACAAAAGGCAAATAGACCGCGCAGACAGAACATTGAGAGTGAAGCCACCAAAGAACTGCCTTTAGTTTCCTAATCTGAGACTTTCCAATTCAAAGTTCAATTTGAAAACAACCAGTAATTTTGCCCCCAACCTACCCTTCAAACAACAACCTTCTCGTATTCAGCTAACAGTTAATTTCCATATCTACTGTCAATCATTCCCCAAGCGCGAGGCAACGGAAATTCTCTGATAGAAGTGTGATTGTGGTGTCGACTAGGAAATTAACTTAAAACGGTTGGAGGCACAGCTTCCCTGTAACAATGTAACAGTGTTGCTATTTCAATAAAGATTATTGTTTTATTTGTTTTAAGAATAAGAGAATTTTGTGTAAGCACTTGGACTTGAGCAAGATTAACTAACGATTTGTTCAAATAATCCATAGGTACTACATACATACATTTCAGTTACACCTACCACTGCTTGTCTCTGCATCACCCAAAGGTTGACTGGTAGAAAATGCCTATGGCATTAAGTCCGCCTCTGTACTTTGTGCTTGAAGTGTTAATAAATAAATAAATAATTACATACTATAGTCTATACTAATATTATAAATGTAAAAGTAACTCTGTCTGTCACGCATTTACGATAAAACAGCTGAACCGATTTTTTAAATTTAGTATGAAGATAGCTTGAATCCCGTGGAAGGACATAGGCCACTTTTTAATCTGCAACGTCTGCATCCGCGATTACCGAAATCCAAGCGGACGAAGTCGCGGGCAAAAGCTAGTTATTTATATGTATGTATTTACAAAAAAAAAATGTATTTGTGTATGTATATCAGCTGTCTGACACCCATAGTACAGGGTCTCCCTAGTTTGGGGTCAGATGGCCGTGTGTGAAAATGTCCCCACATATTATTATTATTATTATTATTATTCTCATTTATTTATTTTATTTACATATTGTATTATATTTTTAAATATTAGTAAAAAAAGAAACATAAAAACATTTAAAAATTTAAAAAATAGTAGCCCACCGGTATCGGGAATAGGGTCCAAGCTACCGGTGGTCAGGGCTCCTGAGAGAGGAATCTCCTAACAATACGCGCCGTGTCCAGGAGTACCGCTTCCTGTATCAACCCCTTGATCCAGCTGCCTAACGAGAGCCTCCTTAGGTGTTGGTCGAGGCTCTTGGAAATGAGTCCATTGGCCGTAACGACTATCGGCACAATGACTGCTGTATTCACATCCCACATGTCGACAACCTCGCGAGCCAAGTCAAGATACTTAATTTGTTTATCTTTCTCGGTTTTCACGAGGTTCTCGTCATGCGGAACCGCTATATCAACAATCATTGCGCGACGCTCTAATCGATCTATCACCACTATGTCAGGCTTATTGGCAACAATAGTCCTCCAATAATTATTATTATTATTATTTATAATTCAACAATGTTTGTAATATTTTTAAATTCAACATAAATGTGATATCAAAAGCAGTTTACGTACAATATAAATACGATACCCTATGATAACAATATTAAACTAAAATAAAAAGGCATTCAAATATTAGGTACCTACTCCGCATCGCTGCTGTCCGCTGCAAGAGACTAGCAACATTGCCACGTTGGATGGCAATGCTTAGCCTCTGGCCAAGGTAAAAGCCAGCCCTTGGGTCACAAGTGACAACCAACCAATTAACCAACCAAAGTCACTTAGGTATTTCCCAGGGCTCACTACATTATTGTTGACATGTAGCAACAAGACCTACTTACTTTCAAAAGTACTAATAATAGTAGTACTAATATATCATTTGTTAAGCAGTGGGTAATTTACATACAATATTCAGATGAATATTTACATGTACTGCAACTGGTTTTATGTAGATTGGTTAGGTACTGGTAATAAACGACGATTGTCTTGGGTTTATTAGGTAAGGACAGTTAGCACATTGCCCGCGATTTCGTTCGTGTGAATTTTTGTACAGATCAATAATTCTATGATACTAAAAAAAGCTTTTTTACAAAAAAGACAACCACCTTCAAAAACTCAAAAGTGATAAATAACTTTAGCACAGAACACACATGTCTTTAGTTTCAGAAGTCGGTGGCTTTGTTCTGTTTATTGTTTTGTATTGCCACCGACTTTTTTTTTTTTTATCTATTGATAGGCATGCGTTTGACCACTATCTCGCCTGATGGGAAGCGATGATGCGGTCGACTTCTGAAACTAAAGCGGCCCGCGAGCTGAGGAGCAGGCTGTTTGAAGGCTCGCCGCCGCGGCTGAGGCTGCCGAAACCGCCGAAGCTGCCGCAAGCCGAAGCTGCGATGGTGAGCGTTAAAACCATTTGCGACGATAAGCTCGCGTGGTGCCGCATAAACCCCGCTGCGCCGGAGCCGTGACAGAAACAACGCTTGCTTCATGTTGCATGCTTGCTTGTATGTTGCATTCTTGTTTGCATGCTGCATGCCTGCTTGCACAATTTCAGATTAGTGCATGCGAGCAGGCACTAATCTGTAATTAGTTGCCTTAGTCTGTAACGCAAGTGTAATAATTACGTTTTGAAAGCTCTTTCAAATATTTGATTTCACTCAAATTGTTTTTAATTTCCAATAGTTATTGATTTTTTTGTTTCTTTAACGACATAATTGTTTTTCTTTTTTTTTCTGGTGGAGTACCGCTTATCATTGATTCAATATCAGACACATTTACTTTACTTCTAAACGTTTGATGAAATGAAAATATTGTAATTAAAACAACGGTATGAACGTTCGAAAACAAATTATTTCGGCTAAGTGAAACTTCGGTAAAAAGTTTTTCGACCAAATGAAGCGTCGAAGCAACGAAAAAAATCGAATTATAATAGGTCAACTGATACAGTGGCAGACATGAAGTAAAAAACAAGAATAGTTGAAAAGTTTTAGGTGAAATGAAATTCGGTCAAACATTTTTCGAACTTATGATAGGTAACCGTAATAGGTACATTTGACATATTGCATTAGTTTGATTTATTGAAAGATGGTGGAATGGCTCCTTTTCATAAAATTAAGCTCATTTGCAACAAACACAACTACCAATACACTTTAATACTTCCTCTTGCCTACTCAAATTGCAGACATCGGCTACCACAGAATTCCGATGACAATGACTGTCATTCAATACACAGACAGACTCGAAGGAACCGTAATACAATAATTATCGCGTAATTCTGAAACCCAACCCACAACGAGTGTTATAAAGGTGCGAATACATTAGCGCAGCAATTCCTAAACTTTTAAGGCATCGGAACAGTCAACAGAGCCCTTTTATTTTATGGAACCCTACATCAAATTATAAAAAGAAAGACACCGCAACTTGCAATAGCAAGAGAAACCTTGTATATTGTATTGTCTAAGTGATACAATTTCAATCTTTCTTCATTCACTTTATTACAAGTGAATAAAGAATTGTCACACAGACCCATCCCACAGCAACAGTCCCAACAGCAACAGTCCCATTATTCATATTAATGAATAATGGATTTGTTTCGCTGTTTCTTAAACCATTGTTTTTAAGTACGGTGTTATTTCAAAATAGGTAGTATTCATAACTGTGTTACTACGGAACCCGGACATTTATTCCCCTATTCCCATTTCATCATCGGACGAGCAGAGGTACGGCGAAGCGTCAGCGCTATATGGTTGAAGTATCACGGTCTCGAACCAAGCGCTTTGATTCCACGTTTATTGTGCGAACTGCCAGACTGTGGAATTCACTGCCCGCCTCTCTGTTCCCTGCTATGTATCTTCAAGGCACGAGTGAACGTGTTCATCCTTGGCAATCGTGTTCCACCTTAGGCCGCATCATCATTTAAGATCAGGTGAGTTGCGGTCAAACGCCAGCCTGTTAGAATATTAAACAAAAACCTTGGTAACTTTTCCATGGAACCCATAGGTTCATGCATACGTTAGTGCATTAAATATAACTCATCAACCACTGTAGGTAATCTATACTTAATATTATAAAGAGGTAAAATTGGTTTGTTAGTTTGTATGTAGGAGGTTATACGCGAAACTGCTCATCCGATTTCAAAAAATCTTTCATCAGTAGTAACCTACGTTATCCCTGAGTGCAATAGGCTATATTGCATTTAACAAAAATTAGGGATCATTGAGAAATTCACTCAGACGTAGTCGCGGGCAAAGTGCTAGTGGTAAATAAAAATGTTCATATTTATTGTAAAACAATTATTTTAAAAGAGTAAGTAAGTATGGAGTTTCTTGCCCACTCTTTTCCATACGAAACTACCTATTGGAAGTGACAATTAGATTAAATTTTTCATGTTTATAATTTGACTTTGACTTTTGAATTGCCAGTCTATTCTGTTAACTTCTCTTTGGCAAAAAATCATGGCGAGATCCATACATTCATTTGTATGACAAAAATTAATAATATAGAGGGTTTAAAATATTTTCCAATGTGAAGAATACATTACCAGGAGTAGATTGATATACTTAGCATATTTTTAAATCTCCGCTTGATTAAAATATTACGAAAGGAAAATAACACTTTTTCGTTTCACCTCGATGCCCATTTTGTGTTTATAAAAAAAAATTCAGTGTGTACTTATGTACGCGCGTGAGAAGTTATACTTCTTCGAGTCACAAAATAGCAACGAAGGCAGTAAGTAGTTCAGTATGTACGTCAGAGATGGCGTTGTTTACAATTACTCCCGTGAGAATTTTGTGTGACGCTGTGCGCGCGCATCGTAAAATTTCACTCTCATCATTTTTTCATAACGCGCCTAAAGAAGTATAACTTCAAAAAGAAAGTAATAAGCGACGTTAACGGATCTATAAAATTGACAGACAAGTGATGTGACAAGTGTGTGGAAAAAAAATCATTATTTGTGATATTGTTTCCCATAAAACGATGCAATTTCAGCGTAAGAAAACATAGAATACTCTTTAGGTACCCAAGAATATAAAAAATAGATTTTCAACTTCTCTAAACATCCTAATTTTTTTGTACAAATCCTGCCATGTTTTTATCTCCTGTGTATTCATCTATTCTCCACTTATGTAGACCACTGTGACCGAAATTCGGTTCGGTCTATAATTATTAAATGTATGCAAAACAGACAATACTTTGAACACTACGAATGTATTCTCTAGTGTGCACTCACCTTTAGGCTACAATTACACTGTATTGCTAATCAAATGCACCGTTAATTTAGACGTTTGAAACATGTGATCTGCTCCTTATCATTACGGCCATCTTGTGGGCATTATAGCAGGAATTAACATAAGTGGCAGAGACAACGTCATCGCTACGTCATCGGTACTTAATTGTATTTATTATCGAGTGGGGCTGCCATTATTGGAGATGTTTTTAGAATATTGTTACTGGTGGATATTGAATTGAATGTTCGTAATAGGCGAGTGATTAAGGCGTGCCTCTTAAGAGCGTGTATTCGATTCGTGACGAAAACTTCATGCTTTTGCGTTTTGCCCAGAGCAATATCGTAATGATGTGAGCAGATTATTTAAAGACAATTACAGTTTTCGAAAAGATTAAGTCTTGATTTAGGGAGCTACAGAGTAAAAGTATAATTTTTAATTATGGTTTTTTGAAACGAAGACAATCCTTTCATATCGTTTTTCGAAAATAGACGTCAGAGTTAACTTTCAGGACGAATACAACCATTATATTATGCCAAAATATTATGTTTTATGCGTTTTTCCAACAGGATATACAGTCTTAAAGTGTACTACAGAGCCAAAATTACGAAATTATTACTATTATGTATTAATAAACAATGCTGAAAAAGTAGAAAATCGTTTCACTTTGACAATTTTTTTTCACCAGTATTTGAATAAAAATATTACTAATATATATATTTTATGAAAATGAAGGTTATGTTTAATATACAGAATATTTTTCAGTCCGTTATACGAACTCATTTATTTTAGACAATTATTTTAAAAAGCACTGTAAAACATCGCGCGCTGTCGTTTACCGAATAATTTCAATGATACTTGCTTATTTCGTGTGTATTTTTTTTCAGATGCACACAAACAGACCATTGTATTGTACTAGTGTGTGTCAATGACGTTATAGGTTCAATACCGGCCGGGAAAGTACGAATGCGGCTTTTTCAATAATAGATAATAATGTATTTTCAACCGACTTCAAAAAGAAGGAGGTTTCAATTCGATTGTTTTTTCTTTTCTTTTATTTTTGCATATTTGTTACGCTATTTGTTCGGCAAATTAATGTAAATCGATTTTGATATTTTTTTTCTTAATGAAAGGAGTATGCATCTGGGGTGGTCCCATAATAATTTTATCGAAATAGATTATATCGAAATCCAAAAAAAAACATATTTCTTATTTCTTCAATCTTTGGAGGACTTCTATTCTCTGTTTAAACTGTATTGCCGTTTCTTAATGGATTTGGATGATAAGGTACCTACTAAAAAGTGGAAAATAAAAATCTTATTACAAAAAAGATATCCGCCTTCAAAAACTAAAAAGTGATGCACAGAACACACTTGACTTTAGTTTCAAAAGCCGGTGGCAATACAAAACAACAAACAGAACTAAGCCACCGACTTTCGATACTAAAGTCATTTGTGTGTTCTGTGCTAAAGTTATTTTTCATTTTTTAGTGGTAAAATACAGGCTGAAAAAAAAATGTTTTATGCCGGTTGTCTTTTTTTTTGTAAAAGGTTTTTATCTAAGTTTTGATCGACGAAGAAAAACATTATAGGAAAATCTGGAATTATAATAAAATTAATATTAGTCTAAAATCACCAATCATCGCAAAAGCCAGCGTGGCATGTTTGTGGTTTGTCTTCTCTTTCTATATATTTAAAAGGAGAACCTGACCGACTGACGTTGAGTTGCACGAAACCAGACTTTAAATGCATGCCATCCCTTACATTTTGTATCAAAAAGAAAGTGACAGCATCAATTTAAAATCTCTTTTAAACTAATGTTGGTTATGTGCAACTCACCGTTACTGGCCAGGCAGAAGAAGAGAGACCGGTCGCTGTAATTAAAAAATGTATTGGAAAACAATAGTTAATGTTTATTTTAGTAACAACAATCAGGAAAAGGTTTTACCCTACACATTAGCACCACAGCTACAGATAAATCAGGAATGACCACTTGCCAATGAAATAACTGTACACGACCAAGATGCTGCGTTCACATGGGATAGTGGACTCGAATAATCAAGCTGATTACGTTTCACTAATCACTACCTTGATTGTAATGAGATAAGTCAATTAGATGTAATCAGAATGTAAGTATGCAATTATAAATTTAGTTAGAGAGGATTAGGAAAGTTCTCGTAGTTAAATACATTAATTTGTGAATATTCATTGAAATAATGTTTTTATCTTGATTTATATGCGAACGTGGTTTACAGCTTGCTTAGGTAATTGAGCTAATGATTCAATATTGAAAATAATTTAGTCTTAAATATAGTTGTCTTTTAGTACTATGGTTAGCAGTTATAAATGATTATTTTTGTAAAATTACTTACCTAACTGCTATGCTATCAAAATATGGTATGATTTATAGGTATAGGATGTAAACACAAGTTGCATTGCTAAAGTAGTGAGAAAAAATCAGTAGGAAACGATGTTACTCTATCATTTATAAAGCTAAAAAGTTTTTTTATATGTTTAAATGCGCAAATATCCGGAATCACTAGTCTGATTTTTATAATTCTTTTGATAAAACGATGCTACTTTACCTCTAAATGCTATAAGAAAGATCAGGTTTTAGAAAAAAAAATATCCATAAGAAAATACTCGAAAAAAACTAGTTCAGAATAAAACTTAAAATTCTACTGATCCACAAATTACTATCCTACCAACTCTCCCGTACGCATCAAGTTCGCAACGTACTAAACGCAGCACTCGCTTAAGTAACCCGACCGATGATGAGGTAAGCTTAAGTTATTGTTAAGCTAATGCACCGCACATGATGTGTCCTGGCTTAAGTTAGCAAAGCGGCTTAACCATTGTCAGTTTTATCGATAACTTGGCAACTGTAAATGTGTGTTTTGACAAGATTATGTAATGTTTTGATGATGTATGCGAGTTTATTATGGTGTTCGTTGGGTTAAAGATTATAAAAAGGTAAGTTATTGGTAAAGTATGTTGTTATTTTTCTAGGACTTGTATGTAATGAGTAATGCTTAAATATCAATAAACGATTAATTATCAAAAAAGGAAGAAGGAATTGTCAACTTACCCATGTAGGTAATCTTATTTTTTTTACGTACTTTTTCGGTTAGGTTCGATATGCTCTAGTCCCGCTATGCTCGACTCGAAAAATACCTACTAAAAAGTTTTCGATTCTACATAAACAATGGAAGGTACAGCTGGAAAGAAAAGTGTTTGAATTCAAGTTTTAACGAAGTCTGTAGACTTGGTTACAAATCAAACTAAAATTACTTAAAAGTGCCAAAGTTGTTTATTACGTGAATCGTGATAGAAATTGTTACACAGGTAGTTGAAATTCTAATTGAACATATTATTAGTCGTGGATCATTGTCATGGTCAAAAACCATTTTGTCATATGCATCTTATAACAAGCGCAAAACTTGAATTTAATGATGATTTATAGAGATAACATAATATATTTACATACTATACCCTGTTCACAATAAGATTAGACATAAACACAAACCTTTTTTACAGTTCCTTCCACCGATTTTGACTTCTATTTCGTAGGCTTAAGGATGACATTAGAGGCAAAAAAGTGGTTACAATAACAACTGTTTACTGCAGTTGCCATTTGTCATGCTACCAACGCAATATAAGTCAAAATCGGTTGAACGGAAAGTAAAAGTTATGTGTAAATGTCTTATCTTATTGTGAACAGGGTATAGGTTTTCTTATTTTACTTTTCAAATGCTTAAACAAAATATTACACCGTAACAGTTTTCTTCATCACTGCCCGCGATTGTGATTTCGTGCATAGCGAAACTTTTTGGTAGGTATGTATTTTTCGAGTCAAGCATAGCGGTACTAGTGCATAGCGAAACTAACCGACTTTTTTAGGTTTTGGTACCAGCGTTATCCCTAGAGATCGTTTAATTCAAGTCAAATCTTTTATTTGGACAAAGTCCTACCTCCATTCCGTCCATCGGTCTCGACTTTTCGCTATGTCTTGCCAATTGATAATGAGGCCATCCAAATCGTCTCGCCATCTCCTTTGGGGTCCGCAGCTCTGTCTCGCCGACACCAATTTTGGGCCCTGAAATTACGGGCCCATAGGTCGTTCGGCATACGGCAGACATGTCCAGCCCAGTCCCAGCTTGGCTGCCTTTTAAACCACGTGAACGATCTGTGTTTTGGAGAGCAGTACAACCATACCTTGAGTTTGGAGTTTTATTAATATGGTAAATAAATTGTAATAGGGAACATTACGCGAAACTCATCGCAGAGGGCGCCACTAGCACATACCCACGAGCATAACCTCGTATTCTTGTTTAATTATGTTATTAATTATAATATGTAGCTAGGTATTTTGTGAAAATATATCAAAGTTTTAATTAATCTTACTTACCTAACTGTACAGTCGAGCAACGTAATTAGTTTACATATGCGCACACGCTGCCAGCTGATAGCCGTGTCGGTATGAAGAGTTACATACACAAACGTTAAATAAAACGAACGAGTTCTGCTTTTTATTAGTGTGCGTATGTCGCGCCACTAAGCAGTAACTATAATAATCAATGTATGGATCATTAATCTGTGTAACTGAATAAGTTATAAAATTTCGCACCTAATCATTGTAACAGGTTTGGCGCAATGGCTAACGTATCTGGTTAGTAAATAAGAAGTCTTAAGATCAAATCTTGGTTGCAATGCATTCATTTTGTTTTGTTATCATAATTTTCGTAAAACTTTCATTACCTAGTTGAATTGCTAACAATTCAATTCCGTTCATAGATGAGTCATTTATAACGTTTGAGACATGCGCACGGAACTCTCAGCCAATTTATTTTGACCGTTTAGGATATAACTACCCACAATTTTTATATATATATTTTTAACTTTCACCTTAATTTACAAAAAAAATAGCATTCTTAGTTGTCAGTCTACGCATATAACTTGCAATCCTAAGTATATAGATGAACACTCATATTTCTGTGCGTTCTTTGTTTGTGATCCAATTGTGCTTGAACTTCATCCAACCATGTAACAAGACGCAATTCATTGTTTTGCATGAGCAAAACGTTTTCATCAGTGAAATTGCAAGGTGATTATTAATATCGGTGAGTAACAACTACGCGTGACAATGTTTTCATTACGTTAGTAATATTCCAACTCAAATTCTTAACTTATCTCACCTTTCAATGTTGACCTATGACTAAATTAATGTAAAATAATACTTAAATATATCTGAATTCGATTCTGATAAAATTTACTTAGGCCAGTCTATTTTTGTCTAACAAAAAACTTTTAGTCGGAATACAGAAAAACTTTTAAATTATGTAAATAAAATAGTCATGAAACACGTTTATTATTAGTATCTAATGCCCATAATATCTAATAAATAAATAACGGTATCAATTTTTATTACATTATGAGGCAATCTAAAAGTCAGTTAATTTATCTATGATTTTAATTATCCACCAATCCACCATTGTTTATTTGCATTATTTTAAATATTATTTTGTTTTTATTCTAGGAGAACCGTGCAGTTACGTGTCCATCGGTGTGCGCATTCCCGAAAAGCAGACCACCATCGACGTGGGCCAAAACCGAAGACGAATTCTTCGGCTCGTTACCACGACATCGTGGCAAGGCCGTTTACGGGACTAATCCATTTCTATCCACCCGCATAACTGCATCAGCGCATAATGATATGTGTGCTTACAAACCTGTGCAATATCACCTGCATGAAGCTGGTTTAAGTTGCAGTAAGCCAGCACGAAAGATTTTTCTGTCCAACGATCACCAACAAAAACAAGTTCTATTCGCTAGGTCATATTATTATATTCATTTTAATTGAAAGAATAAAGTGGTTATTTTAGTGATGAGAAAATAAATGTTCAAAGTCGTTTATAGATGGAATACTGTAAACGAAGGTTTGCCGAATTACTATTATATCTATTATATACTTAGGTTTAAAAGCTACTTTTTACATGTTGCCGTGATTCTCTTATAAACACCTAAGTTATTATTTATAGTCCGTAGTTGACAGTTATTTGCAGTATATATTTTGAAGTGTAAGTGATGTTATTGTTATTCAGTTAGAAGTTCAATTAATTTCTTACTATCTAACATGTTGATTCACTTCACTTTTAATTCCACTTTGTTTAAATTTGTATACTTTGAAAAACAATTACGCTCATTCTTATTCAATAAAAAAAAACTTTGTCTTGTCTTTTAAACTCAAAAAGAAGTTGCTAATAGTGTTCTAATCATAAAAAAAACTTGGTATCAATAGCGTCATAATAATATTTTTACAATAGTTTGCGATATATAAATAATTGTATTGGCTACACGTAGTTTTTTATTTGCTCATAATATAACCCATGCCAAATTGAACCCTAAGCCAACTCTTGTAAGAAACATAATAGTCGAAACGAGCTGGTTCATTCACTAATGATCCAATAGCGATAAGGAACAATAGGATTCCGCATTCCATCTTTTATTAGTGATCAATGATTCCAACGCCTAGTTTATTTAATAAAATATTTTGATTTATTTCATTGGATTTATTTAGTTACCTTTTTAATTTTTTATTTAAGTAATTTTATTTGACACAAAATATTAATGTTTTATAGAACACAGGAAAAATAAAAACCTAAAACAATACCACCTGCCGGGGTTTGATCTTACAAATTGATATACGTGGGTATATCATACGCATACAAACAGTTAACTTAAGTTAACAGTTAACTTCATAACCGACCAACCGACTAGTTCATTTACACACACAGTGACAATATCCCGTATGTGTGGCATGTAAATCAATTACGTTGGCCGAGTGTACTTATAACTATATTATGGCATCCTACGGCCATTTGAAAGTGGATTCTAGGTTATGCTCAGAATAAAATCATATTTGGTTGTCTTACATGACAAAAGTGAACGTTGTTCTGTAAATACGTCTATCTCACTTGAATACTTAACCTGAACATATTTTAGAGTGATTTTTAGCTGCTTCCCAAAGTTTTCGAACATTTTCTTCTTTTGAAAATGAAAAATTCCCTTCATTTATACATCCAAAATACACAGCATTGATGCATTATTATATAATATAATACACTTCCCAATTTTGAACTCAATTAAAGGCAGAATTTCACGCTTTGAACGACTCGTCGAAAAACTGTTTACGGATTATGCTAGTGCTGCACTCTGGTGCCAGAACATTGCAGTTATATCCCCTATTGTATAATAATAAATAAAAATAGGTACTAGCCTATTATGTCCTGCAACATGCATCGGCCAAGCATGGCGATTATGGCTGAACCCCCCTTGGGGGAGACCTATGCCCAACAGTGGGCCTCTAAAGGTTGACATGATATAAAATAGATAATAGATATAAAATCCATTAAAATGCCATGCAAAAGCTTCCAATATTATGTATCAATACTTTTTTCTCAACAATCGATTCCCTCAATATCCGTTGTAAAATTGCCGAAACAGGGACGGGAAAGGGAAATTGACAATATTTTGTATTTCTGATTGACAAACCAATTGATTGACGTGATTGACAATATTTTGTGATGCTCACTGATTGCCAAATAAATCAATTGACTCGATTGTTGGGTTCTGTTGGAATCTGTTCGTTAGCTTTGTAATCTCATTTCTATGTTACTCTGTGTATGAGGGGTGTAAAAAGACCTACTACGCATACTGTCCATCAGAGTTTAGAGTAGATGCCGCGTTTGGCGTAAGCGTAGTGTGGGACGCCCTGCGGCACGATTGACCGACGATTTGAAGAAGGTGGCTGGCAGCAGAAGGTTGCAGGCTGCCCAAGACCAGGGGGCCAAGTCTGCTATTTTTATAATTTCGTCATTCCAACACGATCCCATTGTCATTTTGCTAAAAGTTCGTAATCTGCTAAATTCATAATGGTCGATCATTGACTGCACAATGACATTCTAATGGTAGGTCACTGATCAAAGGAACTGTCAAAATTTTAGCAGATTACCGCCTAAGTCAGTCATTCAGTTGTCATTTTGTACGAGATTACCATTCTATATCATTTCTTTCAATGGCGTGTCAGTGGTTGACCATTGGAAAGTCATAATGACGCCATTATACTAGTAGATTACCAAACTTGTTAAAATCAACAATTATGCAATCAATGATAGACCATTCTGACACTATTGAAATAGCAGACTTGAGGCCCTGGCTGGCTGGCGATCTATGGCGGAGGCCTACGTTCAGCAGTGGTGACGGCAATAGGCTGATAATATGATGTTGATGTCTGTCCATCAAACTAAATAACATTGAGTTTTTCTTTTTTTATGAACAATCACTGTTTAAGGTAGGTAGCATGCAATGCAACCCACACAAAACATTGTAGGTACTTACTGGTATAAGCTCAGATTATGAAACAAAAGGCAGATAGGCCCCGCAAAACACTGAGAGTGAAGCCAGAAAAGCAAATACAAACGGAAAAGCGAATACCTACAATCTGGTGATTGTATTCGCTTTTGAATTTCTATTTGTATTTCTATTTGTTTCTTTTTACCGATGCAACGGTTCGAGCTATACTACCTCGTGTCAGTACAGCAAGAAACACGTTGTAGGTGTTCGCTTTTGAATTTGTATTTGCTTTTTTGGCTTCACTCTTAGTGTTCCGCGCGATCTATCTGCCTATTGTTTCATATTCTGAGAGTGTATGAAACTTTACAAAGAGTTGTACCGGTATTTAAAAACACATTTAAAACTTGTTTTTGTAAGAAAAACGTAAAAAAAATCTCAGGTTTCCAAATGTGGTCTAGAACAAAAAAAAAATATCACAATGATGGGAAGAAAGAACATGGGACTTTCGGCTTCATTAGTGTTTTTAACCGACTTGAAAAAAAGGACGTTGTTTACACCCGTTATGTTAACTCCTTCGTAGGTACTCGTTACAAAGGTTAGAGTACCTCTAGGCTTAATATTTGATGCTACCACTTCACATGGCGTATTTGTGCAAATATTCGCCTTACTTGGATAATACAAAATAGACTTTATTTCAATTATCATAGGGTATACTTTGTATTATTCAAGTAAGGCGAATATTTGTGCAAATACGCCATGTAAAGTGCCAGCATCAAACATTGTTACAAGCAAAAGTGACGTCACATTATACGACATTTAGGTACCTATCTCCAGGAATGCATTTATCACCTGGGGCCTACCTGATCCCTTAAAACTGTATTTTATTTTAATAATACTTTGTCTTACGCTCTGTTGCATTTTCAACACTCGCCTCAGCACCGAAAGTTGAAAATCCAACAGTATAATAAAATATTAAAATTATAGGTACTCTTTTAAGACATTGCGGTAGGCATAAATAACGTGGTAGGTGCAACAATTAAAATAATTATATCATAAATTATCGACATTTACCTACGCTAAAACAATAACAAGTGTGACAGCGCATAAAAACCGGGTGATATCCTAAGAAACCAGTATAGTGTTCACGGCCTTGCATCGTTTGCTGTCAGCCCTGTCAATCTAATTACCAATGACAGGCAAAAAGTCCCGTTCAGCTTTATAATTGGCATTATTTTCTGTAATTTTCTCGCGTTCGATCATTGTACCTATCTCTGAACACCTGTTTGAAGCCACTGCGGTCGATTATTAATCAATGGCGCTAGTGTTGCGGTTACATTCATAAATATTGCGCGCGCGGGAAACAAAACAAAATGGCTGCCCACTTCAACGGCGACAACTAGTAACGCAGGGTTGCAAGCTTAAAAAATAATTAATTATAATTATTAATCGCTGCCGTAATTTAATTAAACGTGGATTCTTCGA
This sequence comes from Charanyca ferruginea, assembly GCA_947361185.1. NCBI lineage: Eukaryota > Metazoa > Arthropoda > Insecta > Lepidoptera > Noctuidae > Charanyca > Charanyca ferruginea. Next base: position 14,303,060 of record OX376065.1, on the reverse strand, counting down.
TAAGGAAATTACTGTTAATGATCTGAGTTTTGTCTACATAATTCATGGAGAGAAGATATTTAAGATTTATACAAGAATTTGTTAATAAAACCTTTATAAATTATCATTCAGAATTTTACTGACAAAACGAAATTAAACCCAATGGGCGTAAAAAATCTGCAGGACACCATAAAAAAAAGAATACTAAGAAAGAACCTAGATAAAATATTTATTAAACTAGCGATAATATTTTTATTTAAACGTTGCCCCACTCTTTTTATTTCTCCGGTGTCGTGTACTATCTGTAGGTCATAAAAATATTTGATCCTTGCGGGAATCGAACCCGCGACACGCAGCAGCCAATCGCTCAACCACTGCACCAACCGTGATGTCTCAATTAAATGTTCTTTGTTTGTACATTTTTTTTGAGCTAAAAAGCAACAGTGTGTCCTAAACCATAAAATAAGCAATTTAGATTAAAACTTTGCACAAACCGAAAACTGAATATAATTAAATCTTATGTCACTTTTTCCTTTATTCGTGTAAATAAAGTATTGATTAAGGATGGGTTGCTTCAACTATACATTATTGACCGGTAATAGTCAAAAATGGCGCTAACTATCGTCAAATCAAAAAAATGGGTTGTTTCACAAAATCGTACGACAAAAAGTTACTATTACCATAACCGACCAGTCAACGTAATTTTGTGTTGTCAAACAGCTACTTCAAAGATCAAAATATTATGGAATCTCTTTTTGAATAACTTTAACTGACGGATTTTTATGTCATGAAACAACCCGTTACATTTAACGTACGTTAAATATCTCACGTCATAGTAACTTTTTAACCGTCCGTATGTAACGTTAACCGACTGTTTGAAACAACCCGCCCTCAATCATTCATTAAATCAGGCAAATCATTCGTTCAACCCTACCACCGTCTAAGCGGCCAGCAATTAAAACAAGTTTAAAATCTCGTTTCCCTGACAAATTGCAATAAATAAGGATACTTAAATCTAAACTGCCAGTGCCTTAGACATGGTGCTCTCTACTTACACAATTTACACACATTAACGAAGAAAATAACCTTTACAGTAATTGATCTAAGGATCAATATTCTGTAGCAAAATATGAAGTAATGATAAACAGGTTTAGCGAAATGACTTTAAGGGAATTAAAAAGTTGATTTCATATGAAACTTTGATACTATGGTGGCGGGTATAAATGATATGCGAATGTAGTGTGCAGTCTGGGCCATTCACTTGGTTCACATGGTGTAATGGTGGATCACAATGGTTAGGGACAAAAATTTTACTAGACTGAATAAATTATTGATATTACTTGAACTTAGGTCACCGATATAGCCAGAATATGCAAGTTGAAGTGGCAATGGGTAGGCCACATCGAAGAACCGATAACCGATGGGGAAGAAAGGTTCTCGAGTGGCGACCACGAACCGGAACTGCACTCAGCGTAAGTAGGCTCCCACTAGATGGACAGACAACATCGTCTAGGTTGCGTGTAACCTGTGGATGCAGGCAGGTTGCCGGTTATTGTCGCGTTCTATGGAAGAGACCTTGGTTCAACAGAGAACGACTTCTGACTGACGTTGACAAATTCTTCGGCTCTAAAAAAGGCCGTTATGTAGTTTTGAAATTTAACCTCTTGCTAACAACTAAACTCTAAGTTATTTTTTGGCGCAAGTGGGCCTAACTTACACGTACACATTATTAATGAGAGGCATCGCTGCCTCATCAACAACAATTTGGCTGCCTCTGAAAATAATGCCAAAGATTCTTTTGTACACCAGCCTTGTCTCTTCTATACCACCTCAATTCTAATTAGGCTACTTAGAATTTCTACTAGCCAGTGTAGATTAGGCAGATAGTATATTCATGGTTGGGCACAAAATATGACATTGAGAATATTATGTCTTCTGTGCCACACATTTTTATTTTACTAAAGGTCAATGTCGTGATGGTCCTGTGGTTAAGACACCCGCCTCTAGATGCATGAGGTTTAAGATTTGATACCGGGCCCCTATGAATGCATGGCAGGCTGTAAAATGCATTGCCCAAGCGCCAATCGCTGTACAATCTATCAAACAGTATTTAACAAGTCATTTCCTTGAATCAAGTATGACTCACGCGCAACAGTATAGGTAATAATGGACCCCCACTAAGATAATGGTCCTACTATGTTTAGAACTGCAAGTTCATTCCCTGGGGTTAAAACCCATGCTGGGAGTCGTATAGTGATTGGCACATAGTCAAAGCATATTCAGGAGTCATTTTAATAATGTAAATACTTGTCATTCATCCATACTAATATTATAAATGCGAAAGTAACTCTGTCTAATAGGCTTTCAGGATGAAACGGGTTAACCGATTTTGAAGGAATTTGGTATGAAACTAGCTTGAGCCCTGGGGAAGGACGTCTGCATCCGCGATAATGGACATTCATGCGGACGAAGTCGCGGGCAAAAGTTAGTATCAAAATAAATCTAAGTATGTATATTTTTTTAGTATGAACAAGTAGTAACTCATGCGGGTGTGTAACGTTTGAAATAATAACAAAAGCTCTAAACATCATATGATCTAATTTCATTTAATATACTTTTTTACGTTCATGTGAACGTTATTTCAAGTGATATTATACTATCTGTTATTATGCCATATATTACACACCCAACTCATGCATACTACACAATATCACATTAGCAAACTGTCACCGATATATTAACACAAAAGCGCACATTTTTGACCTTTTCACTGTTTGAAAAGGCAAATATAAGTATTTTGCCTTTTCTATAATGTACTTAGGTACTAGCTTCTGCCCATGATGTTGTCTGAGATCAAAGCTCTATAGCCACACATATCAGGACCGTGACCGGTACGGGAGCGGTCCGTGTCCGTGAAAAAATATAGTTGTGGACATTTTATATGAACTCGTTCACACTCCTTATAGATTAAGAACAACGGATTAACTCACTGTGTTGTCGGGTTCGTCCGACTAGTTTCGATGGCATACGGCCACCTTTTTCAAGGAGTTCTACAGGATGACACACCGCCCGTCGCGTTCCTGCGGACAATGCGCGCGGCCGCGCGTTGCGCCCGCGCGGACACACACACACACACACACACTCGTCCATGTCCAGACCGGCGACGGAGCTTCAGTGCCCGGGCCGACATTTACCAAGCACGTTGAGCCAATTGAATAAAAAAAATAATGATGAGTTTTAGAAGTGGTACGCATATATGTTATTTAAATATAATAAAATGGTGACTGAGGGATACAGATCGAAGGTCGCAGCCTGTCCATGGTGCGGTCACGTCCCTGACGCAGCCCTGACGGGACCTGGATGCACGGTCTTAGCACGGCCACGGACCGTCCCCGTACCGGACCCGGCCCTGATATTATGTGTGGATAGAGCTTAACAAGTCTTAAATTATCTCGAACACAAAAATGAGGTAAAATTATTATATCCTATGTGTTTGATGTATAGAAGTAAGATCTATAGGTCTATATGTGTACCAAATTTCAGCTAATTCTATTTAGCCGTTTAAGCGTGAAAAAGTATCTAATAAACAACCCGTCATCACAAACTTTCTCTCGTACGGGTTTTATTCAGCCCCCGAGAACCTCAACAAAACAAAAGACAATAACAGCATAAATAGATTGAACTACAACATTACTTATCATCATCATCATCATCATTTCAACCAAGGGGGGGTTCAGCCGTAATCAACAGGCTTAGCCAATGCATGTTAGCGATCGCAGTAGGTGTAATGGTACTCAGTAGGTCCCTTCTGCCCATCCTCTGGTCAATATCCCTCTGTCGCCTTCTACGGCACCCACGGGTGGAAATGGGGTGGTGCTATCCACGGTCGGCACCACACGACTAACGGGCTAACACATTACTCATACATCATGCAAAATATTGCGATCTAAATAAATAAAGTTTATTTGCATTTAGCATTACGCGATGAAAATCAAGTTATTTATATCAGACGAATAAGTTAGAAAAAACTTGAGTCACCTGGTTGCAGAAGGAACATCAATTTGAGTTTTATATTAAATTGAAACTGTTGATACCAGGTTAAAAAATATGCAAATTGAAATGAACAAAATCAAAAGTACAAAGTGAATATAATTATAATTTTAGTTTCGGATGTCGATAGTTTTTTTTTGTTGTGGTTAATTTGTATTCCTACATTTCTCACCGACTTCCAAAATTAAAATTATTTTTCACCTTGTTGTTTTTGAAAGCGGGTGTCTTTCTTTTTTTAATTTCCGCGTTAGGACTTCAAAATTAATAGATTTGGATGATAATAATTAGAGTACCTTCATCCATCAAAATTCAGATTTATTAATTACCAATTCATCTATATAACCTGTTTGAGCACATTGCTACACTGTTGCGCTGACAGTAACACGTAAATTATTCACACATCCACAGGTTTTATAAACGATGCAAAAATTATTCACACATCCACAGGCTTTATAAACGATGCAAAAATATTCAACATCACTGACCTCTACTTAACCTTCAATATGAGCCCTCAAGCTAAAAACCACATCAACGCACATTTGCACAACAATACCAATCCCATTATCTCCATGGGACACGTCGTTGACGGCAGTGGGAGGTACCAGTGTCGTTCCGTACGGGTCCGATTCAAAACGGATAAGTACGTCCTCGGGCGATGGCAAGCCACCTGTGTCTATCTTGAAACACGACGAGATATTGTTGTTAGTGCCTTTAACACTGTGTCAGTTTGTGTTGAAGGTAGTTAGAGGGATAAATGAAATAAAAAAAAACACGATTGCAATTTTATTAAGGACATGCAGTGCTATTCTGTAATCTCCCTCTATAAATTTATCTGAAGTGACATTGAGATGAAGATTTAATTTCTTAGCATAAGCTGTTCTAAATTGTTTTCCTTGGCAACTCAGTTTCACTGCCTCAGCTTGAGGTAATGTGTCCTATCTTATGCTCGGGATTGACAGTCCACCTCAAGCCCATGTCACTTTTTCTTGAGGTAGATTTTTACGTAATAGCACTGTAGGTTTCCTAATTTCACCCAGGAAGATTTTTATAGAATAGACAACAACCCTGCCACTGGCCACATTATTCCCAAATCACGGCAACTTTTGAAAGCCAGAATCAACAGTGGCGATCATCAGAAAAGCGCCAAGGCAATGAAGCTCAACTAGTCCCGGAGAAATGGTACAACTGTCTCGGATCCTGCAACGAAATTAATCAGAAAAGAACAGCGGAGGAGTAAGGAATACATATTTTCAACTTCTCTCCGTATCACGCAGGAGTCAGAACAGAATTAAGCCAATTGGCACAAAGAGACGTTTACAACTGGAGGAAGCCTTGTTGCCAAGCACCACGGATCAGAATAGACCAGCTAAAGGTCAACTAGATTCAAGATAAACACGATCAGGTAAAATTACTATACTTTTACTGTAGTTCCATTTACTGAAACCATCCCCAATGCGCTCTTCAAATAGTTTTTTCGCGTCAGATCAAGGCTATCAACCGGTTTAAAAAAAAAAGAATTTCTTTTGGGTTATTGTACCGACATTATATATTATGTGGGAATACAACAAGCACACTGATAATCATGTCATTAACCAAATCATTACACATTATTACATTATCACCACGACACCAATAACCTTTCCGCCATGTTCCAACCTCATCAATTCAAGTCACATTGTCCAAAAAAAGCATTCAACGCAGAACTGTATCAAACCGTAAATAAATCAAATTGACCCCGAAATCCGTTCGCTTTCGGCAAATTTCGACCATTATCGGAGTAGCTCGGTGCAAAAAGAGCAATTTGGGTCACGTTTTCGATGTTTTTTTTCTCTCTAAAGTCCCGTAACAGCAGGGTCTTGTTGATTGTAATTGTTGCACTCATTGTTCTTTTGAAAGATAAAGCCGAAACAAGCTTTTGTGTTTAATTAAAATTTTGTTTCGCTCATGGGAATTTCGCCGGTGCATAATGATATACTTTACGTACTTTTTGAAAGTTCAACGGTACTTATGGCGGTAGTATAATGGACGTTTTAGACCTGTTCTCAACTCTTAACCTCGTAAAGGGAAATTTCAAGGGTTACGTGGGGGAAAAATACAGTTACAATTTAAACTGTTGATCGCTGAATTCGGAGCAATGTATTTCAAACATTTACATTCAGATTTGAAGAAGCAACATAGAAATCCGAACGAACTGCAAGAACAAAATTGCCCGATAATTTCAAAGCATTTGTCGTCCTTTCAATGTTTTATCTTAAGTAATTTCCTGCTCCTGTCCCTTTCTTCGTCACGTATTTGGACCACACAGAGATATCATCAAGAACCATAATCAATACAACCGAAATCGGGGAGAATAATTGCACGACTAAGCTTTACCGAAATTCGTTCACAATGTGCTCATTATAAAATTGATACAGAAACAGGTTGGAAAGCGATCCATAAGACTTCATTAAAATTCCCGACAAATCATATATCTGGACAAGCTGTGACGTAATTGGGGGCAAGACAGGCGCCTGCGGCGGCGTCAGTGCGCGGGTTTCTACCGGGACACTGCGAAACTCTATGAATAAATTAGTGGGCATCTGTGTGGAAATTACCTATCTTTGCTAATAAATCTGTGAGTAGTTGGGATTTTTGATGGTATAATGATTGTATAGAGATATAGTAGGTAACGTTATGGCGGAGCATGGATGTTAAATAGTGGACGTTTTTTGGCCGTATGATAATAGTAAAGATGTATCCCTGTCAGAATAGTGCGAATGAGTTCGATGATACCCAAAGTGGTAGTCCTGATGACGTAGTTTGCAAACTGAAAGTTTGTTTGTAAGGGTAAAAAAATCACGGAATGTCGGTGAGGGCCTAAAATACGATACTAAATAATGTAATGCATTGTTAGTTGTCCCTATTGTTTTCAGTGACATTTATAGTGGAAGACAGCTTTTTATAATATCAGCAGTAGAGTCAGCCCACTCTTGCGCAGTGATGTAGACTTGAGTGAAAAAGGATGACTGAGGTTTTATTTATTCCGATTGTGTCTTTTAATTTTGGACAGAGCTATTTGCTTTCCTTTTTGTTTCAGTAGATAATATTATAATTATTGTAAATACTACTAATATTATTTTAAAAGCCTGTATGTTTGTTATTCAATCACGCCTCAATGGCTGAAAGAATTTGGATGAAATTTGGCACAAAGGTAGACCATGACTTGAAATAGGATACAGAATACTTTTATCCCGGCGTTTCCTTGGGATAATCCCACCTTCACATAGCCGAAGCTCCTGGCTAAAGCTGGTAGATGAGAAGCGGATAACTATCGAGTAACGATATCAACTGCTTACCCCCTACCCGAAGAAATTTTTATGCGTGGGGTAAACAGTTAATGACGTTGTCTGTACCTACATTAATACAAATGATATTATTATGCATAATTTGTCATTATGTCAACGTAACTAAATGTAAACAGGAAATTATGCCAATTTATTGACATTTCAATAAGTCTATTAGTCAACCAGTTATCAATCAATCAATCATCAAACGTACCCCACCTACGCTAATTACTATCACTCAAAAACCGATTTACTAATAGGATAATAAGACAACATTACAAATCATTTTTCTATTTACTAAAACAAATTGTTTTCTCTACTACAGAGACGGTAGCCGCTGCAGTCGCTTGAGGCAGCGTACGCGCAGGGCAATTACCGAGCGCAGCCGACCGCGCCCGAAGCCGCCCGAGGCAGACCAACGTGATAGACATTAATTGTTCCTGAGATATTAAAGCTATAGTAATTATCTGAAAGTTATTGTAAATTTTATAATGTGAGAGGGAATTTTAATTTGATGCTACTGTTTGTTTCCATTTAAAATAACTAGGTGTTAATATCCGTTTTGAGTAATGGGAAACTTAGAGTGTGAGATGTCTTTAGGGCTATCCTAATGCAAATATGAAAGCTCTGATGTATACAAGAGAGGGATGGTAGTGAGAAGTTCTGTGGTCATGGTTCTCATATAAGACACATAGACATAAAACACATAAGACACATAGACATAAATAAGACAAAACGTCTTATAGGAATCCCGTAAACGCTTTGACTAAGACTCACTGATCTTATTTTATGTGGATTAGAAAATGTGAAAATAAAAAATTGTCTGACATGTTCCCACAAAGTAAGCCGTTTGGTGCCTGTTGCGAATAGCACCACCCCATTTCCACCCATGGGTGTCGTAGAAGGTGACAGGATATTGACCAGAAGATGGGTAGCAGCATCCTTCTGAGTACCATAACACCTACTGCGATCACCAACATGCATCGTATAACTATGACAATTACGGCTGAACGGGCCAAAGGCCCAGCAGTGGACGTCTAAAGGTTGACATGATGATGATGACAATGACGGCACCATTAACCAGAAATGAGAAATGAATGCTCTTGTTATGACGCTGATCATTTTTCGATCAATTACACCGGTAGCATCAGGTACCAGATTATTACAGGACTAATAGTGTACACCAGTAGCGGGACGCGCCAGATCTTTACAGGATTAATCAAGCTTATCTGATGCGTTTACCGGATCTTTATAAAACCATTTTTATAAAACTAGGAATTTCTTCTGTTTCGTCGGTGCGTTTACAAACATATAAAGTCATATACACAAACAGACAAACCCGGAAAAACTATGTTATGTAGGCCATACCATTGTTCCGTGCGGGAATCGAACCTGTGACATGCAGCTGATGCAGCGCAGCCAATCGCTCAACCAATGTGCCAACCATGTCGTAAAATTTAAATTTATTGAATTGCATTTTACCAAATAGTAACAAAGCCACTACCCTATAGGGTAAATATTTCTATTCACTGCGCCCAAATGCTGCAATATAACGTTTGTAGGATTTCTATAGGACTAAAAAATACATGCTCCTTGAAAATTTACTGGACCAAATTTTGTTTTTTTTTTGGAAGTATTGTAAAAACTCTGGCTGGCTTTGCTATATTCAACTTATTTGATTAGTTTATTAGGTATCTATGAGAAAAATGCTGTTTCTGTTCTGTTCTGATCCGTTTCTGTTATTTCGTAATTTATAAATAAAGACTTGATAGACTGCAACGACGGCTGACAAAAACTTTTTGCAACATAATAATGTGATTTAGAAGTTTATAAATGAGTTTAGTGTCGTGCCTGCCTCTGATGCATGTGATTGTGGGTTCACAACCGGGTACGGGCAAGTTTTAATGTAGCGTTTTCAATTTCATATGTACTTCCTAAGCGTATCTTGGACATTATTTCATCGGTGAAGGAAAAAGGTCGTGATGAAACTTGGACTTTAAATAAAAATAAATCTGGATTTGTCAATCCGCTTTGATCATTGCTCTTCAGTGGGAAGAAGACTGGTGTTATTATGCATTTCTAATTCAAATCATCGATCGTCGATTCCCTTCATAATCACTGTTGAATAATATTCATATAACACTTACATTACATGCACATACACAGAACATCCTCACACATTCACGCACCACACACACAATCATTCAACATTCGGCTCCCTTCAAAATGGTTGAGCTGAATGGTGCTGATTCACGCGTCATGTTCGTGAACGGGCGCTGTCAGTAGAGATTGGTCAGCTCTTATCTGCCATGGATTAGATGCCACTTTATCTTGCTTCTTTTTTGTGTTTTGTATTGTTAGATTACCTTCATAGTTTTCACATATAGAAGCAACAAGAATCATGTAACCAGACTTTGTAAAAACTTTATTTAAAAGAGTGTCCGTGGAGTTTCTTGCTCGTTCTTCTCCATAGAGACCTGCCTACGTTTTGGAACGAGCAACTAGCTTCAACTCTCTGACTAACTGACCGACTCCTTGACAATTCAAAAGTGCCTGTAAATGGTTTAATTGAAATAAATGCTTTGACTTTGAATCATTATAATAATATCACTTCACAAATATAACAACCACACCTTTATTATAGATTTAATTATACATATGATGCCGTTAATATGATAATATTTAAAAGGGTGTGAGCCTGGAGATCTGTCATACAGGTCCCGCACCTAGTACAAACTCCAGCTCTCACAAAGGTTCTAGATTAAGGCAAACATGTTTAAATACACAAATCAAAGTCAAAGTCAAAGCATTTATTTCAATTAAACCATTTGCAGGCACTTTTGAATAGTCAAAAAAAAAAAATTGAAGCTAGTTGCTCGTTCCAAAACGTAGGGTAGGTCTCTATGGAGAAGAACAAGCAAGAAACTCCACGGAAACTCTTTTCAATCAAGCTTTTACAAAATCCAGGCTACATTATTCTTGTTGCTTCTATATGTGAAAACAATGTAAGTGAAGAGAAATCCAAAACATTCTAATTGAAAATAAATTAATATAAAAGCCATGGCAGTTAAGAGATGACCAATCTCAACTGACAGCGCCCGTTCACGAACATGACGCGCGGATCAGCACCACTTAGCTCAACCATTTTGAAGGGAACCGAATGATCTAACCCGCACGCCACCATCAGTGAGACATTTGAGCGAGCATGACAATGCTCTCAACTGCCATGCTCATTTATGTCAAACACATTGAATAAATAAATGACTCCATAGTTCTCACATTACATAATAATTGAAATAGTGCTATTAATTTAAATTGTAGCAAATTGTAGCAGTGCCCTTTATGAGAGAAACAAACCATATAATTATTAATAATTATTATTATATTCGGAACACGTACGCTATCTACTATAATAGTCGAAGAGCATCTAACATAAAAACCATCTCATAAAAGTTAGGTACTTACGAATAAAAATAAAAATACGTCCATGATAGAAAATTCACTATAAAATTACAATTGAAATAAAATGAAAATTGTCCCAGCTTCGCCGACAGAGGGTGTTGTAAAAAACTCATTTTATTTGTCTGGAGAACAGTTATACCGTTTTCTTAGTGGACGATTAAGCTCGAGATGCACTTTAAGGTACCGCTTTGAGGCACTATTTTTAGTTTTATAGTGCTTTTTGAGCCGGGAGTTGAAGTAACTTTTGTTAAAATATGTGATTAGTTTATATATTTCTTGTGAGGTTAAGAAAAACTGATTGTTTTTTTTTTTAATATAAACGCTAAGTTACAATTAATATAGTTTATTTTTATAAGACTTAATTTTAATAGATCATATTACGTTAAGGTTGAGGTCAAGGGGGTCAAGGTCATTTTAATAAATAAGAAGAAAAAATACTGAAAGGAAAGTTGCAGCTTTAATATTGAGGTAATAGCTTACAGTGGAACCTAGCGACGCGACATCAAATTCATAAAGTCATTGTGTCCTAACATTTTACTACCTAGCTCCTGGCCTGTTACGAAGGTATTGTTGAAAGTTATACTACCTTCTAATTATCGATAAAATTTTCTTATTCATTGCTTACAAGTGACACAAGCACCTTTAATTCTCATGAATGGGAATTTTATGATTCCACAAGAATTTGTTGAGAATTATAATAACATGTAGTGTTAGTTATTAAAGCCATTTTATTAGCTTTTAGTTTATTATTTTATTTATATTAATAAAATACTTGTTAGTCTTTTAATCACACTATAAAAGTTAATGGGAAATTCTGTGAGAGACCTTGCTTTTGTTGTGTGTAAACTTCTTGGTAATAAATAAAATACCTTGTTACTACCGTACGTGATACTTTAAGAAGTCGTGAATCACAGTCGATTAATAGGACGACGTTGCTATATTCTAAATCACCTAAATTACCTTCTGCCCATAATTTCGTCTACGTAGATTTGAGAATAGCCCGAATATACATACGTAGTTATAATACCTACATGTTAATATACGTAGCTATAATGTAATAATATATTTTCGCCCTTATTGCATCTGCGGTAGTTGTTTGTTTCACATTTTTGAAATATATATTAATATGCTTTGCTATATGTGTCCACATATTTTGGTGACGTAATAAAGATATATTATAGTTACGTGATGGTCATTCAAAATCCTAAATTATTCCAAGAGCACATAAAAACGAGATAGAAATTCTATTCTTTTCATTCATATCATTCTTCACACAATCCTTCCATCTTTTCTTTGACTTTCCTCTCCTTCTTTGAATTCATCTATCCACTTTAATATTCATAACTGTTCTCTTCACATGCACAGGCAAACGATTCCCTTTCAACTATTCTGTCACTAGCGCCACTTTCAAACTTCCTTTATTATATTCATTTCTCACCTTTTCCATTCTGGTCACTCCACACATCCAACATCCTCATCTCCACTTTATGCAATCTTTTTTCATTCATCTTCTTCACGGCCCAACATCCCGATTCATACAGTACGACAGGTCTTAACACAGACTTGTAGATTAGACTTATAGCTAAATATAATAGACACTAAAAACTATAATCGGCGTTGGTTCAACAGAAAGTATATAGGTCTCTATCACTCTTTGACCCACTCCAAGAGTCCTCTATCACTCTTGACCCTCTCCTAGATGGGGGTTTGTGTACACAATCGACACTACCTAGCTTAATACCTACGTTCCATTAAAAACAGTCCATTAATTTCCAAGAATAATAATAATAATAATAATAATAACAGGCGTTATACCGAACCATCTTCTCCATAGCTTAAAACTACTAAATCTAAAAGAAACTCTCTTTATCGCCCTACAGAAAGCTGCCATATTAAATACGTGTCGCATTGTCAGAAAGTTCATGCAATTAGACGAACATGAAATTGGTCCCCAAAACAACACGCCCTATATATAATACACACCACACGCTGCATTTACTTGGCTTCGGCCCGTAAATGTAGCTGAATCCAGCTAAAGTGCTGAAAAAAAATATCACGTATACGAAAATAATAATAATAATATGTGGGGACATTTTCACACACGGCCATCTGACCCCAAACTAGGGAGACCCTGTACTACTCGTATGGGTGTTAGACAGCTGATATACATACACAAATACATTTTTTTTTGTAAATACATACATATATAGATAAACAACACCCAGACACAAGTCAAACACAAGTGCTCATCACACAAATGTTTACCCTGAGCGGGAATCGAACCCGCAACACGCTGTGCAGCAGTCGATCGCTCAGCCACTGCGCCAACCGTGTCGTCAAGAAAAAATAAAATGAAGAATTGGTTCTTAAAAGTTTGTATGAGAAGCCGTGCGGTATAGACGCTCTTAAACAACAAAAATTGTTCAGCTAGAGAAAAAGGCAGAACAAGAAATCACTCAACAACAGCAACAAAACATTTCCAAAGACCATACACAAAGTAACACAATATAATAAAGAAATACTTCCCTTAAGGCGTATTCAATAAGTCCTACAATAAACCTGCAGTGGACTACAATGGTACTGGTAGCCGTCTTCACAATTTATGACTCTTCACTTAGACAATAAATAGTGATTTTCGCATTTCTACTGAAGAGACGCGTGCGCATAGAACGTAAACGGTTTTGTTTGAAGTTTTCGACACAATGGATAATTATTTTGATGGATACTGTTTTGAGTAATACTGGAAGCTGGTTTCATTATTTTAGGAATGTGGATTGGCTTGCCAAGTAAGTTTTCTAATATGTCAAGATAGACGTTGACAATGGATTTAAGTTCCGCCAACTAACCAACCCACGCCACGTCATACCTCCTATTTTGCGAAGAAATTGTGTTGATTTTGGAGAGGTAACTATATGACGCTGATTAATTTAAAACAATTATGCATAAGGTTGTGAAAGGAAGGTGTTGTAGAAAAAGACACAGGGATATTGAACAGAGGATGGGCAGCAGCGTCCTTCTGAGTACCATCACACCTACTGCGATCGCCAACATGCATTGGCCAAGCTTGGCGATTACGGCTGAAGCGCCCCTCGGGGAAGACCTATAGTCAGCAGTGGGCGTCTAAAGGTTGTCATGATGATGATAATGAGGCATAAGGTTTGAACTGAACTTACTGAACTGAACTTACTGAACTGTTATTGCTGGCTAGAAATAAACCTAACACATTTGGCATACTTAGTTCATCATCTTCATCTGCCTAGCCTATACTTAGCAACTATACTTGGCTCGGCATCCATTCTAACCCGGTGCAGCTGAATACCAGTGCATTACATGGAGCGACCGATCTCCACAACCCAGTTACTGAGTAACACGATACCCCATATGACTGGTTGTCAGACTTTCTGGATTCTGACTATCCATAAGAACTGTTAAAGATTTACGAATGACAACCAGGATCAACGGTAGTACGTACATTCCAAGGCACGGAGGGGTCTTGGAATGATGGTCACCCATCCACGGAAAGACCGTGGCAAGCGTAGCTTTACCATGACCGGTCGATCTGTACGGCATTTACTTAGCCATGAGCAAATTTGATATCTTTTAATTATTTTGATACAATTATTGTAGGTAATAGTTGAGAGATTGTGAGTAGCGTTTTGGCAGTATAAAGATCATGTATCAACGTTTGGTAGCTAAAATCGCTTTGAGTTCTATTATTTAATATAAAAAAAATGAATTCTTTATTTCACCAAAAAAGCCATCACATTTTAATATTCATAAAACTAAGAACATAATAAGGCTATAAGGCTTATTACTAGGACACAATAATTTGAATTATCTGGCTCTTAAACCAGGTGTCAGTGATTCTCCGTAAAGAAGCGAAGTCATAATTGTAATAAATCGGTACGTTACAACAATAAGAAATGGTGGCAAAAAATAAATTTTAATAAATTAATTTATTTAAAAAAAAGCGTGGGGTGCTTTTTAAGATATTATCAAAATGATAATCACTCTACTCATATCTGTCAATAAAATATTTATAACTATTGACACCATGCACCCCACGCTTTTTTTTAAATAAAATAATATATTAAAATATATTTTCTATTTTTTAGTTTGGTTTTCTATAAAAAGCGTGTTTTTAGTTTTTTTAAACTATTATTAATTTTTTACTTTTTAGTTTGGTTATATAGGTCCTTACATATGAAATTGCCGATACTTAATACTGGCAACTTTGAAATCAAATATTTTGTGTTTGATTAGGAATTCCAAATTCAAAATCATTTCAAAATAAAGACTAAAGAATATTGTTTTAAAATTCGTGTTTCATTTGTTTTATCGTCATTTGTTTGGGCTTGAAAATTGCTATTGCAACAACAATGGAGAAATTAAAAATTCGCGATATATACGAATATGAGTTCTACCGTGGCACCAGTGCAGCAGAAACGGCTCGAAGGATTAACGACGTGTACGGGCCAAGCACCGCTAACGAACGAACGGTGCGTTTTTGGTTTCAACGTTTCCGTTCTGGAAATTTTGATTTACAAAATGAGCCTCGTGGACGACCGGATACTCAAGTGAATAATGAAGAATTAAAGGCGATAGTTGAAGCGGATCCATCTCAAACCACTTCTGAATTAGCAGCAGCCTTTGGAGTAAGTGACAAAATAATCACTATCCATTTGCGTCAAATTGGAAAAGTAAAAAAGCTCGAAAAGTGGGTACCGTACGAATTGACTGAAACACACCAACAAACACGCGTCGGTTGCTGCGCTTCCTTGCTCAATCGTCACAATAATCAGGGAATTTTAAATCGTATTGTCACTTGTGATGAGAAGTGGATCGTGTACGATAATCGCAAGCGATCATCACAATGGCTTAACCCTGGAAAACCGGCAAAACCTTGCCCCAAGCGAAAACTGACCAAAAAGAAGATTCTAGTTAGTGTTTGGTGGTCCTGTGCTGGTGTCATCCACTACAGCTTCATGAGATCAGGCCAAACGATTACTGCAGACATGTATTGTCAACAGTTGCAAACAATGATGGAAAAGCTCACCATTAAACAACCGAGATTGGTCAATTGCTCTAGCCCATTGCTCCTTCAGGATAACGCTCGACCACATACTGCACATCAGACGGTCGCCAAGTTAGAGGAGCTGCGACTGGAAACTCTGCGTTACCCACCATACTCTCCAGATCTTGCCCCAAACGATTACCATTTATTCCGAAATTTGGACAACTTTTTACAAGGAAAAAAAATCAATTCTGATGAGGCAGTTTAAACAGCCTTCAAGCAGTTCATCGATTCTCGCTCCCAGGATTTTTTTACCAAAGGGATCAATGAGCTCCCGATAAAATGGCGAAAGTGTATCGATAACAATGGTACATACTTCGATTGACTAAATATATAATTTCTTTTAAAAATGTTATTTTTAATTTTTTGATACCGAGCGGCAATTTCATATGTAAAGACCTAATATCTATATCTATAAATATTATGTACATTTATTCTACCAGGGGCGCTTGTGCAGTACCTTCCTAGTATATAATAGCTGTTTTTTCGGCAACAAATTTTGAACGACTTTTGTTTTTTTTTCTTTTTTTTAATAATTTTATCAAATTAGTGTATTGTCATCGGTCTTCGATAAATCTACAAAGTTTGAACGAAATCTGGCCGTTTAAAGTGGGTCAAAATCGCGCCCAAAAAAGTCGGTTACAAACAAACACACAAACATACAGGTGAAGCTAATAAAAAGCGTGTAAAAATAGAATCTAATCTAGGTAAAGAAAAAACAAAAAATATAACTGTACCTTTATTGTGGTGATTAAATGGAGAGTGTGAGTGCGATTACTAGATTACGTGTTATGGAAATAAGGAGTAAAATGAGTTTGTTTACATTGGTACTTTCAAGTTGTTCCTATTCAAGACAAAGCATGTTATTGTCACCTACAAAAATTGTTTTGTCTTACCATTGTAATTCCGACGAATTAACGAAGTTTGTGTGTTTCTTTGCCTCGTTTACACTTGCTTTGTTCTGAATCTAATAAATATTTTCTGTCTTTCATGTTTGTGCAAACAAAATTACACTGACGGGCTTATAAATCTGGCATCCCTGTATTTTTAAATAAAGGTCTGTAGAGAACTATTAAAAATGCTGGTCCTGCTCCACCGCTAGTTTAGGAAATTTCCTAATTGGAAGAAAATGATGTTTCCTACCCCTTTTTTAGTTGACATAATTATCGAGTATCGTTATCATTATAATTTTATAAGTATATTTTATAATAAATAAATGCTTTGCCTGAGTTTGGTAGTCGTCGAATTCCGAGGGAGATTGTAACAGAATAGCTTGACAGTATTTCAGCTTTAAGACAAATCATTTCATCATAAGGGATTCTGTTTTAAAATTTTATTGAAATGTTTTATCGTGTTGACAGTTTGTATTATTTATTATTGTGTGATAATGTTATTCGTTTTGATTGTTTATTCATCGATTTATAATCAGCATGTTTTATTCAAAATAATATTTGTACGCCGATGACGGCTTGACATAGTGCTCAATAATAATCATAACACTACCTGACCTACCTATGTTGAACAAATAGAATGTTTGTATTTGTATTTTGATAGATACTTAACGTAGGTATCGAGTGCATATTTACCAAAAAAAATTATATATATTAATATACCAAATGACAATGCCAGATCCTGCCCCACCCATGTACAGAAAAGTAAACTAATGAAAATAATTGTAATGAATATAGAACCTTTCTATAGTAAACTGTTTTTCTTTAGAACTTGCGGATTACGAAATACCTACCCACAAAATACAAACTCATTTTACCTAAAATACAATTTAACCTATAATCAATGTCATTATTGTTTTTAGATTTAAACGGAAACTACAAGTTCTACAGTCACTAAGACTAATGTTTAGTTATCAGCAATAAATAAACAGTAAGATGCTACATATTGCACATGACTTTGATTGAGTGGGGCAAAGTTCTATACAGTTTCTGGCATTGTCCTTTTTACAAACAATTATTCCGTGAACGCGGCATTTTACGTAGTATCTCGTGTGTCCCGCAAAGCACGTTTACTATTGTGCAGCATATAAGGCTTGGTGAAGCGACTCGATATTTTTATACGAGCTAGATGCCTTTGTCGACCATCTAACTGTTGTGTAGGCACAAGTTCCGTGTCAGCATTACTGGGAACGAATGGTTGATTTTATTCATTAACTGACTGGCTTCTGGTTATGAAATGATACGTTTTGTTTGGTTTGTCCTTAGCGCAGAGTTGCTCTAAGTACAACAGCTATGCTATTCTCTAATATTCTCATTCGTGGCTGTGGTCGGCTATGAATTAAAAATCGTGTCAGGCTTGCGTAGGTGTTGCAGGTTCGATTCAAGCATGGAAAATATGTTTGTATAACCTACAGGTACCTAGTAGTTTCTAGTTTGATTGTTTGTCTATCTGAGTATATAATATATATTGTTATGTACTACTTGGGGTTGCTTCTGTATCAGGAGAAACCCAAAGTGGTGATTTACTTTCTTTTTTTAATCTTGAGATCCGATTAAAAAACCTCCGACCCGACCCGACCCAACCCCCCGACCCGACCCGCCACCGATTTAAAATATGTACTTGAGTGAATCAGAACATGTTATAATTATAGGTAAGGCACAGAAAATATTTTGTAAAGTTCATTAAACAATCATTAAACATTTTACTGAATTCCATGAGAGAAGTATCATCATCAAGTTTATTATTAATATTATTTTTTTTTCAGCCTGTGTTTTCCCACTGCAGGGCAAAGGCCTCTCTACTCTCCTTCCACTTCTCTCTGTCAAGGGCTATTTCAGAGCAGTCTTTGTCAAAAGAGTCTAGATCATTCCGCCACCTCCGCCTAGGCCTGCCGCGATGTCGCTTGCCATGTAAAGGGACCCATTGGGTCACGCGTTTGGCCCAATGATTGTCCGACATGCGGCAGATGTGTCCAGCCCAATTCCACTTCAGCGTGACAGCTTTCCTAATGACATCAGTTATTTTTGTGATGGAACGGATGGTAGTATTCCTAAACCGGTCTTGAAGTTTTATACCCAGAATACTCCGTTCCATAGCTCTCTGGCAAATCGCGAGCGTAGACCCCTGCTGGTTTGTCAAAGACCATGTCTGAGAACCATAAGTGAGGATAGGAAGAATACACAAGTCGACGAGTCTTCTCTTAAGGGACAATGGAAGATTGCCCTTCATGAGGTCCTTCATGGCCCAATAGCTCTTCCAGGCGTTTTCGATGCGTCTTGCCACTTTTTTGTTTTGTCTTGCCTGGAAAGAGACTATTTGGCCAAGATAGAGATACTCATCGCAGTATTCTACCTCCCCACCCGCTACTCTGATCCTGTGATGTGTGCTATTTGTCATCAACTTGGTCTTTGACATATTCATCCGAAGTCCAACCTCTAGGCTTGCCGTGCTAAGATCGTCTAGCATCTGAGTCAACTCGGAGGCTGATGCTGCGAAGAGAACAATGTCGTCGGCAAATCGGAGATTAGATAATCTCTTATGTCCGACCATAATGACCTTCTCAGCCCAACCTGCTGCCAGCTTTCTAAAGACTTCTTCCAGTACTGCCGTGAATAATTTTGGGGATAGCGGGTCTCCTTGTTTGACTTCTTTGTTTATTTGAAAAGACGGACCTGTCATATTACTAATTTTAATTTTCTATAAATAATTTGCAAGAAGTGAATATAAGTTAAGTCTATTTCTTGGTTTTTTAGGGCGTTGAAAATTGAACTATGGGTGATACTATCGAAAGCTTTTGAGTAGTCTACAAATGCCAGATAAAGTGGAAGCTGAAATTCTACATGCTTTTCGATAGCTTTGTTAATAGACTGAAGGTGGTCGGTAGTAGAGAGGCCACGACGAAATCCAGCCTGTTCGGGAGGCTGATATTTGTCGAGTGTTCCTGATATTCTGTCTTCGATGACTTTGATAAACGCTTTGTATACGTGGGAAACCAGACTGATGGGGCGGTAATTATTAATGTCTGTTTTGTCACCCTTTTTATGTAGAAGAATGATCAGTGAATGACAAAATTAATGTGGTAAATTTCCAGTTTTTAAGATGCTGTTAAATAGATTTGTAGCATATGGTAGGAGCACCGGTTCTCCTATTTTGAGGGCTTCAGTTGTTATCCCATCATCGCCTGGGCTCTTACTGTATTTCATACTCTGTAATGCCTTGTATACTTCCCAGCCTTTAAAGGGTGGAATGTGATCAGAGCATGAATATGCTGTGGCGTTTGGTTCAGGAGCCGAGTTCTCGCTGTAAAGATTCTTATAAAATTTGGTGCTAATACCTTAGATTTGGTCTCTGTTGTTCTGCCTCACACCTGCATGATCCCTTAGACAAGCAATTGTAGGTCGTCCTGTGCTTGATATTCCTTGTTTAGCTGATTTAAATGAGGTGTTTTGTTCTAAAGCAATCCTAATTAGATGTGTGTTATGGTTTCTTAAGTCCTTACGAATACTGTTCTTAACAAGTCGGTATGCCACTTTATGTGCTGGTGTGTATATGGCTAGTTTTTGTCGCTCTTCAATCAACTGTTTTGTTTGGTAGCTGAGTGTGGAGTGCTTATGTTTGTCTATTTTCATTTTATTAATTATCTTTTTAATGTTGGTTTTGATATTAGAATACTGACTTTCAACATCCCCATCATCCGGTTCCAGTAAACTAAAAGTATTTTTTAAGTCTAAATTAAATTGCTCTTGATTTGCCTGAATGAAGCTTGAATTTATTTATTCTTTTAATTGAGTTTTTAATAACTTTAGCACGCTCTATTTTTTTTATTGAATTTTAAGGTCGTGCGTAGAGGTCTGTGATCGGAACTAAACTTAAAATTATTCAGAACTTCTATGTTGATAACCATTTGTCTGTGAGAATGGAGACAAAAATCTATTTCGTTTTTAGTTATTTTATCCGGGGACAGCCACGTCCAACGGCGATGGGGCTTTTTGTAGAAATAACCGTTACCTAGACTTAGATTTTGACCGAATGCGAACTGAAGGAGCCTAGTGCAGCGTTCATTCCTCAAGCCTAGTCCGTGAGGACCGACGATGTTGTTGTCGTCAAGTTCTTGCCTAGCACCTACTTTTGCGTTAAAGTCTCCTTGTACAATAGTCCAGGTGCCACAATTATCGTCGCATGCCTTATTTAAAAGGTCGTAAAATTCTTCGACTTCGTCGTCAGGATGGGCTGACGTTGGTGCATAGACTTGAACTACAGTTAAAGTTTCCTTATCGGTAACCCGGGATCTAAGAACAGCAATTCTATCAGAGTACCCTCTTAATTTCAGAATGTTATCTTTCCATTTTTTTGAGACCAAAATACCCACACCGTATCTACTATTAGTCCCACCACTATAATAAAATATATTGAAACCTCTTTCTAGGGTATTTCTCCATCCCGTCTTACTTCAGCGAGACCTATAATGTCCCATTTTATGTTTTCTACTGCATTTTCTAGTTCTATAACCCGTTCTTCCGTTCTAAGTGTCCTAGCATTTAATGTTAAGATATGAAATCTATCTGAGTCCGTTAAGCGTGCTTTGGTTGTCTGACAAAGGGATCCCACCCGGGGATTTTGAGGCCCCTTGGTTCCAGAGAGAGTCTGCCTAATGTCAGCCTCAGCGTCGGCTCTGCTGGAACCGATGCCGGGTACTTGAGGCGCAGTTTTATTGTTGTGTGTCATGAGAGAGGAGAGGTTTAGACAAACTAACCCACCGCGCTTGTCTAATACTAGTTGGTGGATGTGCGTGACGTTCAAGACATTCATCAGCCGCCGCTCTGAGTCGACATCCTGCACTGATGCCTTCTGTTCCACCCGAGCCTACTTGGGATAATTCCCGTAGCCCACAAGTAGCGTTCTACATTTAGTTCAATACTAAATACACGACAGTTTAAAGTCATATCGAGGACTAAGTCAAGGTCCATCAAGATCAAGTTTAATATCATGCATTTTAAGGAAAATCTGGAGAGCCTTTCAGATTTAGATTTTTTTAGATTTAGCGTAACTCAAAATCTAAACGATTTGTACGAGCTACGCTGTACGACCTTAGTCATACGTCATTTGTGTGAGTATTGCAATTAGGCTAAACATTATAATAACATATTTACTTTAGTAGCAATAAATTCTTTACACAGTTTGAACATCTACTCACTTCTAACAAACATCTAACATTTCGGACAGTGTTCGAACCGACAAACCACCAACCAGCAAACCAAAAAATTGACAAAGTGAACCGATTTTGTACTTTTTCAACATTCTTTTTTAATAAATAATAGTCATAGTTTCGTAATTTTGGCTCTGTACTAGACTTTAAGACTGTATGTCCTGTTGGAAAAAAGGCATAAAACATAATATTTTGGTATACTGTAATGGTTGTATTCACGAATCGAATACGCGCTCTTAAATCTGGACACATTTGGGAAATGACTACAAGGTAGGTAAGAAATATTTTTTATTTTAAAAGTAATATTAGTTAGATAATTAATGTGTTGCTATTTTATAATATTAATAATAAATTATTCAATGAATGTAAAAAGAACCAAGACGAAATTATTGTTACCAAATCAGTATTTTTCAAAACATAATTATGTAGCAGATGTTAAAATATCAGAAACCTAGATCCATTTTGAAAGAAATAAAAACAAAAAAAAAAATTAACTGGAGTTAAAACCTGGATCCGCTTTGAATGTGCGCAAGAGTACAACTTTTATGCATGCAAACGGACATGATATTAACTACTGACGCATATTAACATAATAATGCTTAATATATGCAGTAGGTAATAGCACATGAGTAGATAGTCCGACAGAGTCCAAATATCTGTGAAGTGTCGGCAGAAACTGACGAAATTGTGACCTGAGCAATGATTTTAAGAATTGACATCTATATGACTATAATAAATAAAAGGATAATGGCTAATATAGAGTTTTGATGAAAGCTGGCAAAAAAAAAACACTTTTCCACAAGATGTTTACCTTTACTGATATCAGTGATGTCCAAGATAAACTTAGAAAGTAGGTATATATTATATCAATTGAAAAAATCATATTGGTACTTGTTCGGTATCGAACGCACAACGTCATGGATGAGAGGAGCATGCCTTAAGGCTGCTGTCTCGAACAAAGCTTGAAAGAAGCATGCAGATGCAGAAACTTTTCGTCGACATTTGGCATTTACAGAAAAATTACATTTGAAAATTGATGAAAATTGTTAGTAATCTACATGATAATTATGATACGTGATTTGGTTTAGCCACAAATTTTCTATCGGTATCACATAATAAAAAAAAATGTCAAACCACCTCCAAATCATTGAGATAAAACCATTTTACTCCTTAATTTCTTATCAAAAGAGTATAAAAAAAATATCTGCTGCTTTGCAATACAAAGGAAAATGATTTGGTTTTGTTACTTTTTACAAATATGTATTATTTTTATTACAATAAATAAAAATGCGTCCGATTAAAGACTGCGTCACCACATCACCGATCACTCGTCCACAAATTTCAGTACGGGCCAAATGCTCAAGGTTATTGGCATATAGACAAGCCTTCACTATTGAACCATCACGCACCAGGGGGCCAAGTCTGCTATTTTTATAATTTCGTCATTCCAACACGATCCCATTGTCATTTTGCTAAATGTTCGTAATCTGCTAAATCCATAATGGTCGATCATTGGTCGGTCAATGGTCTCGTAATAGAATTGTGTTATAATTACATTGTCAACAAATTTTAACATTTATTCATGCCAGATTTCATTTATATATTTTTTTACATATTATTTTTAAGTGTTATAAGCAATCTGAAGTAGTAAGAAGTTCGTAAAGTAAGTCAGTCATTAATTTGCCATTATGTACGAGATTACCATTCTATATCATTACTTTCAATGGAGTGTCATTGGTTGACCATTGGAAAGTCATAATGACGCCATTATATTAGTAGATTACCAAACATGTCAAAATCAACAATTATGAAATCAATGATAGACCATTCTGACACTATTGTAATAGCAGACTTGAGGCCACCAGTCTATTGATGTAAACCGCATTAAAATCTGTTGCGTACTTTTAAAGATCTAAGCGTACAGACGGTGGGGGCGACTTTGTTTTATACTATGTAATTATACTTCATGCCCTAAGTTCAGTCTGTGTAGGTAGTACCACAGCGTGAAGTTTGGTCTCTGATTAAATCTCTACTCATGTGACAAGATTTCTGTAATAAGTACTATCGACTCATTTCAAATCATTTCATTCTCGTTTGCGTTTATTGGAAGCTCTATGAGATACATTAGGATACAATGTAGTATTAACAATGTAGACCATTCAGATGCGCTTGTGTTAATGGTCTCTAGTTATACCATTTGGTTCGACATGCAACCGTCGTAAAGGTTTGGTACGACTGTTAGCGGGAATTGAAAAGTGAGTTGGTTTACGGAAAAAATATTAAATACTAGCATAATGCCCGCGACTTCGTCCGCGTTTTCCGTATTTATATATATTTATTATATATATTATATTTCCTAATTTTTTTATAACAAAACTAGCTGACCCGACAGACGTTGTCCTGTCAACCGATTTTTTAAATTTTCTCACCGTATAAACCTTCCCTGGATTTCAACAAACATTTCAAGACCAAAATTAGCCAAATCGGTCCAGCCGTTCTCGAGTTTTAGCGAGACTAACGAACATCGATTCTTTTTTTTTATTATATAGATATAGCTTAAAGCACTCAGGCATGACGTAATGGTTTCTATTATTGAAAGATTTGTTAAAATCGTGTAAGTATTTTTTTTTAGTTAATCCATTGCAAACTAACATACAAAATATTAAACGTCTTCTCTTTATAATTAGTTTAGAAAAAAAATTGCCAGATTATGTGTAATATAGATAGATAATAATTCTTGTACCGAAATATTACCATTCAAAAACTTACTTTTTTCAATTAATTTGACTTTTACCCTGACTCTGATTTTGGCTTTGAGTTTAACCCTTACACTTAACCAAACACAAAAAAATAACAACAACATACAGACGAATTGAGAACCTCCTTCTTTTTGAAGTCGGTTGAAAAATAACCTAATCCGCCAATCGCTTGCCATGCCAACACAGCCGTAATCCATTTTGCCGGTGAGCACTAGTCTTTAAGTCAAACGCGATTGTTCCATTATTTATTATACTCATTTGCGTGGAATACTCAACTAGGTAAAATAAGGAAGACACTGCCCTTTAATTGACTAATTAATGATCCAATTGAAGAATTGTATCTGTCTTTAATGATTCCCTTTATTTAAATTGAAAGCCGGACTTCCAATTAATTGAATGGTTAACTTATTAAGCTTAGAACCTGGTTATAAATATTGGTTTATTTAAAATTGATTATGTTCGGTTTTTAATTAAAGACTCGCTTTTGTGATTACGAAATTTAAATAGGAAATTAAATTAAATTGAACTGTCTGTGTGTGGTTTAATTATTTTTAATTACTTGATGACCTTTCTTGTTCGACTATTATTTTCTCACGGTTTGTAATTTGGAAAGAAAGGTGAAATCAAACAAATAGGTATAATAATATCATCTAGATAATACTAATCAGGCGGGATCGAATCAGGAATGAGGAGATCCGCAGGAGAACAAGAGTCACCGACATATCAAAAAGATTGGCCAAGCTCAAGTGGCAGTGGCC
Organism: Charanyca ferruginea; assembly: GCA_947361185.1. Lineage (NCBI taxonomy): Eukaryota > Metazoa > Arthropoda > Insecta > Lepidoptera > Noctuidae > Charanyca > Charanyca ferruginea. The sequence continues at coordinate 14,277,498 of OX376065.1, read as the reverse complement.
TGGGCACATTGCCCGTAGAGCCGATGTCCGATGGGGCACAAAGGTCCTGGAGTGGTGGCCGCGTACCGGCAGACGCAGAGTCGGCAGGCTCCCCACAAGATGGACCGACGACCTGGTCCACGCCACGGGAAGCCGCTGGATGAACGAGCCGCGGGGCCGACACAGGTCTTTGGGGCAGACTTATGCCCAGCAGCGGGCAGATGATGATGAGATAATACCAAGACAAATAAGCGAGAATTATCTAGGGTATTAATAAAGACTTAATGTTTGGCATATTAATGTACAATGCTTAATTGGTGACTATTGTCGTGGATTAATTAATTAATGAATAGTTGTTTTTACGTTTATAAAGTTTTACTACTGAAGAGAGAAGATATATCGATGTTGTCACGTTGACTAATGATAGGGGAAACTACTTTAAGGATTTAAACATGTACCTATGTGGTTGTATGTCGAGATGGCCTATTGGTTCACGCATCCGCCTCTCAAGCATGTGGATGTGGGATCGCAACTGGCTACAGGCAAGTAGGTGCCAATGTGATTCTATTTCTTGTGTAAGTACTTTTTTAGTATATCTTGGACATTACCTACTGACATTGGTGAAGAGATCGTGAGAAAAACTGGACTTATAATGAATATACTTAAGGCAATGATATACGCCGGCGACCTTGAGCGAGCAGAGAATCGTATGCGCTGCGTCCAAAACTCTCAGAGTTTAGTCGAAAAAATTATTTTTTATTTTTATTTTATTTTCTTTATTCAGAAAACCAACAGCGATACTTATAAACTATTACAGAGATATAAAACGGATTTGTAAGGCTAATAATAGGTTTTCCTGTTTAACATAATACATGTAAACCATGCGAACGGACTTCAGACAGTATGTTGATGATATTAAAATTTAGGAATTTAAGTTGCTGAAATATGCTTGTAAAAATAGACTAATTAATGAATTGAGCGTAGTGATGACATGAATAATGAATGATAATGATTGATGATGATGATGAACAGAGCGTAGTTGCTTGCTTTTTGTCTTTCAAAATTATATTTTTAAGCTGAGCTTTAAAACTAGGTTTTGTACAGTTAAATAAATCAATATGAGAGAAATTACTGTTATAAGTTCGAGCAATGCGAGTTAGTACACAATTTTGAGCGTAGTTAGTTGCATGCCTAGGCACGTGTAACATTGGTGTATGACGAGTGCGTCGTAAGGGAGCGTTAAATGTGATCTGTGCAACCAAATCCGGACAGTCCAGTCTGCCATTAATAATGTCGTAAAGTAAGCTCATATCCAACACTTTACGTCGTTCATCGAGTGTGAGCAGACCATATGCCCGACAGCCATTTTCGTAGGACATTGGAGGTTTGCGAAGACGATAGTTGAGGTGGTTTATAAATTTTCTTTGTATCCGTTCTATTTGATTTTTATATAAAATATATTGAGGTGACCATATTGTACATGCATACTCAAGGACGCTGCGAACATACGCAAAATATACAGTTTTAAGGGCTTCAATATTTTTAAATACCTTGCAGGATCTAAGAACGAATCCTAAGTTTTTGTAAGCTTTGGTAGTAACAAGATCTATATGATTTGAGAATGTCAATTTTTTATCAAACGTAACTCCTAAATCACGAGCCGTCTCGACTTTATTAATTATTATTCCATTATATTGGTACGAGTAAGTTGTAGGCTTTTTTTTCCGCGTGTAACTGATGCATTGACATTTCGTGACGTTTACTGTAATTTTATTTTTTGTGTAATAGTTATGTAAATTATCAAGGTCTTTTTGGAGAGATATACAGTCATCAAGTGATCTTATAGCGTAAAATATTTTTTTATCGTCAGCGTACATTAAATGTTCAGAATGTTTAAAAGAGTCTGTGATATCGAATAAGTATGCATTATAAAAAAGGGGTCCTAAATGGGACCCTTGTGGAACACCGCTAGGGATCTCAACGAAGTTAGAACGATAACCTCCTAATACTACGGCTTGTGACCTTTTAAATAAGTATGATTGCACCCAACGTAGAAGATCGCCGCGTATACCCAATCTGTACAATTTGTTGAGCAGGATGACGTGATCCACACGATCGAAAGCTTTTTCAAAATCTGTGTAGATCACATCAACCTGTCCGCCATTATCTGTGTTTTCAAGGATAAAGTTTGAGAAACAAGCCAAATTAGATATAGTCGAACGTTTTTTCAAAAAACCGTGCTGTTTATAAGATAAACCTCTTAGGATGTATGGATAGATAGCATTGTAAACAAGCTTTTCGAATACTTTACCTAACGTGTTAAGAATAGAGATGCCTCTGTAATTTTCTATTTTTATTCGCGAGCCCTTTTTATGTATGGGTACTATAAATGCTTTCTTCCATTCATTCGGAAAAGTACCTTCTCTTAAAGAAAGATTAAATATGAAACAAATTGGATGTGCTAAAGACTTTGCGCAACTTTTCCAAAACAGTGGAGGTATTCCGTCACAACCTGGACCCTTATCAACACATAAAGAACTCAGTGACTTCTCTACGGATGATGGCGTAAATTGTAAATCAGATATTATGTCAACACAATCATCAATTTCTGTGTTTAGTGAACTAGCAAGATTATAGTCAGAAGGTTCACCAAAAACGTCATGGAAGAAGTCACTGAATGCTTCGCAAATTTTTTCTCCACCTGTATAGTTTACATTGTTGCGGGTTAACATTTTTGGATAATTGGATCCTCCGCGTAAATTTTTTATGTAGGTCCAAAACATTCTAGGATTATTTTTGAGATTAACTTCAGTCTCATGCAAGTATTTATTATAACAGAGTTCTTGAACATAGCGCTGCCTATCCCGCAACATTGCAAATTCATCGTAATCTAGCAGGTTACCAAAGCGTTTCCAACGTGAGTGTGCCTTACTTTTTTCTTTAATAATTTTTATAAGTGAGTTGCTATACCAAATGGGATATTTACGAGTACCTACCCGTCGGTTAAAAGGAACGTGTTTATCAATTCCTGTTTGTATAGCATCATAAAATTTGTGGACAGCGCTTTCTATTGGTGTTATATCTAAAGTTGATTGCCAGTTCATACTAGCAAAGTAATTATTTAATGCGCTATAGTCGGTTTTACGATAATTACGTCTAGGTACAGATAACTCGCGTAGTGGGGAAATTTCAAGGTCGGAGATTTCTATGGTTAACACTGGATGATGTGTGTCAGTTTTCGTGAGCGGTTGTAGGCACTCGTTTATATGTAATATCAAGTTAGAAAACGTTAAGTCAAGTGTATGTCCTTTACTATTAAAAATTGTATTGTGTTGCGATATTCCCAAAAAACCCAGATCATTCACCAAACGCAAAGCTGCATTTTGTACCTCGACGGCACCTTGTTTTAAAAAAGTTGGCCCACTCACATTCCATTTTATACACGGAAGATTAAAATCGCCTATCAGTAAATAGTTATTATTTTTTGTGTTGTGTGAAAATGAATTAGAAATACATTGCAAAACGTAATCTATATCTGAGGCTATCCTATGAACATCCGGCGGTACATAAACAACACTCACATATAAATCAGCTGATGCCGACAGCGCGCGGGCCGGTATTATTATGGTTAACAATTCCGTACCGATGTTATTAGGCACGCACTCAATGCACCACGCACCCAGCTCATGTCGCGAGAGTATCATCACACCGCCACCCGACGATTTGCCAGTGGCGGCCAAGTCGCGGTCCTTACGGAATACGTCGTACCTATTATCACACAATTCGCTATCAAAAATTCCGCTATGTAACCAGGTTTCTGTTATGATAATTAAATCATAACTGTTACATAAAACGTTTTGACGGAATTGCGTTGTTTTAGTTCTAAGACCGCGACAATTTTGGTAATATATATTTAATTTAGGGGGCTGCATTGTGGTAAGTATTTAACTAAAAACATATTTGATAATCTTATACGCAAGGGACACTGAACGATAATTAGTATTAGCACATTTAGTAACACGTGAGTATATTGGCGGCAGTTAATAGTCGCTTGCAACGACACAACCAGAATGAAAGGATTAACTGCACTATGATTTATGCTATTATGAATAACCCGATTTGTTTGTAACTTAGTACGAAAAATATAAATGTATGTGTATGCTATCAGATAAGAAATAATTATACTGCAATGTGGGTATATTGCTAATGAATTGTAAACGTACATTAGAATAACAACATGTATAGTGCATGCGCTACTTAAAGGTGCAATACGAAATTGCGTAACTAATCTTCGTGTTGTGTAACTAAAATTATGTACTATAATATTAAAATAAATTATTAACCTACTATTATTAAATAACTGAACATATTTATCGGAAGTATAATATGTTACACTTGAGTTGATATTTTCTTGTTTTGTCTTTTTATACGACACATCATTACACTTATAATTAAAATTATATCTATAGATTATCTGCAAAAACAGTGTTCCGCTTTCGCAGTATCTAAGACATTGCAAGACCAGAATAGGTAGATGTAATGTGCACATAATGTATCGCACCAAATCGACGCGCATGTCCTCTACACACTCGCCAGTAGCCACACAATGCTCGAACAAAAAACACTGTACATAGATCTCAGTAAACTTAGACTCGGCAAATGCAAAGATCAAATAATTAACTCCGCTCCGTTCCAAACCAACCAAATTATCCTTAAAAGATATATTATAACTTAGCACACAAGAATGAAACAAAAAGTAATTAAAAATAAACCTCATGAATGATAAGAAATTATGACTTAGCCGATTTTTCTTAGATCTTCCTCGTCCAAAATGAAGATAGCTGGCATTGTTACCGCTTTTCTTACGTGAATCCTGCAGTTTTTTATCCAAACAAACTGGTATTCTTTAATATTAGCCACTTCTTTGGTTTTTTTTAAGAGATTCTTGTTGAACAACGTTAGATGTTCATTTATATAAACTGGGATAATATCGCCCTGAATATCTAGATCTTTCGTAGACAGACGGCGTTTACGTGCTTGAGAAATAATATTGTCCTTGAGTGGACGGGTACGTAATTTGGCTACTATATTTCTTGGCCTACCTTGAATTTTAGACTTTGCAGTCACTCTGTTTACTTGAAGGATATCATCATTTTTTATGTCAATTTCAGTGTGTTTAGCAATCTTTAAAACAATTTCATTTAGGTTTTCATTGCTAAGTTCAGGTATACCAACGATTTCAATATTGTATAGCCGGTCCCTTTGTTCACTTGCATTCATGTCTATTCTCAATTTTCTGTTTTGTACCTTAACTTCTTCAAGTTCTTTTTTCAATTCATATAGGTCCTTAATTTCTTTTGCGTGATGTTCAAGTTTCTTTGCGACATCGTCATATTCATCGCTGTGATGTTGCATTGACTTTCTAAGCGATGTGATTTCCTCGTCTGCTTCAGCTTGTTTGCTTTCTAACTTGTGAACAGTTTTTTTTAATTCCGAAAATTCGTTTTTGATACTGGTAATTTCCGATTTCATTTTTTGTGTATTTTCATTCAAGTTTTTCAGTGAGACATTAATTTGTGATATATCTTGCCCGAAATCCATTTTCCATTCATTTAGTGTCGTCATTATTTTATTGGTGAAACCTTCGAAGGCTTGTATAAATTCGTCGTTATGTCCACGTTTGCGACGAGTAACATTCACCCTTGACTCTTCGGCTGTTTTATCCACAGATAGATCTGGAACCGAACTCGCACGAGCGTTTGGTGATTCAGACATCTTACTGTCTATCTATTTAGATGTCTGTGGTCGCGATAAGACAGGAATGCGGTACGTCACAATCCGCTAACTGCGCGTGAACTTTAACTTATAAGTTCTAAGCAATAGGGTTTAATATTCAATGTAAGATGAAAATATGACTTTAATATTTTTACGAGAAATAGTGAACGCGTCCGTTCGCATCGACCCGAGCGAGCGTTGTGATTAAAATAGTAGATAGTATTCTTTAACTTTAAAAAAGGCGTATATTATAGATAGATAATAAAGTTGTCTATAAGATAGTGTAAGTTTCGTTTAATTATACCTGGTAGATTTTGTGTGATTGTCAATGTTTTGTCCGCGTCAGACACAACTTCTCGAGTTAATTAAACTATTTAATATGAATATAATCAAAAATATTCACATACTAAATGATTAAGACAATGTTCTAGTTTAAATTTTTTTTAAATCATTTGGACTACACATTTTGACGTGATTGTCAGTTTAAAATCTGTAAAAGTCGTTAATAGCCCCTTAAGTATGAAATCCACCAATCATCCGATCCGACTTGAGTAACCGTGTTAGTCAATGCTCGTGCCTTCTGAATATAAGAAGAGGCCTTTGCCCTGCAGTGGGAAAGATAGATCAACAGTGTTTTATTAATGGGATTTTAAACCTATTGCAGCATCCTCCTAACTCCTAAGTGTACTTAGTACCACCTAAATAATTTATTTGTGTGTCTGTTCGTAACGTTTTACGACTGAAGTTTCGAAATAATTATAAATAAGTATCTTTATCGTCATCATCATGTCAATCTTTATACGTCCACTGCTAGGCCAAGCTGCAAGCTGCTCCCCCAAGGGTTCAGCCATAATCGTCATGCTTGACCGATGCATGTTGGCGATCGCACTAGGTGTAATGGTATTCAGAAGGACGCTGCTGCCCATCCTCTGGTCAACAGTTCAATACCCCTCTGTCGCCTTCTACGACACCCACGGGTAGAAATGGGGTGGTGCTATTCGCAGCCGGCACCACACGGCTCTAATAATAATTATCTTAATAGAAACTGTGTAGATGGGAAATTATACTCATATAGTTGCAGGCGGAACCGCTGGCCACGGCTAGATTTATTTACCTAATCCATCGTCTGCACGGCTCCCACAATGGACCAAGTAACTAACAATAGTTGCGAATCAGCATCCAACCATTACATAACTGCCTACCGCATTACATAAAGCCGGAAATTGAAGCTAGGACTTAATATCAAAAGCTATGCGAGCGACCAACAAATCAGTGTGTGTGTGTAATTAACATTTAACATGTTGTACAACACAACAACATACAACACATCGATAACAACACTAGCTATGGAAATGTTACAATGCACGTGAAAAGCAGTAGGACAAGTTATGGAGTTCCTCCTTTTTATGCCCAAATAATTAGATTATGCTGTGATCGAATTGTTCAAAGTAACAAATCTAATGAAGCTTTTATTTTATCTGCTATTTTTATTATATTTGATACTTTACTTACAAAAGTTTGGCCATAGCAATTATGTAGAAAGTCAAAATATTGTATGTAATTAGACCATTAAGTCTTTTTTTGAACGTCATTTACAAGAAAAAGGAATTAAGTAAATCTAACCCTTTTCAAAAGTTTAGTTTTGTTTGAAGCAGAGTAAGCAAGTAACTCCATACTTATGTATTCTCCTTTTTTAGATTTTGGTATATTTATTATAAGTTGATACTTTTTATACAGACGCCAGCATAACGAGCCATACCAAACTGTCGAATTTTCCCAATTTAATATGAACCTTATCGTTTTGTTATAAACTTGAAAATCTATTAAAGAAATTTGACAGATTATTGTAGCTTGATGCGCTGGCCCCTGTACATTTAATACTAGTCTTTTTAGTCAATCTGCTCTATGAATATTTTTGCGATACGACAAACGAACCTTCTATTTCATATTCTCGGTACGAGTTTTAATTCAACTGGAATTCAGGTGTTATACCACCATGTATGTAAAATGAGTTTGACGTTAGCTATCAAAGGTTTGTATTAGCTGAGTTTAAGCTGACTTCACCTAAATGAGAATAGACCGGCTGGTCAAAATATCTCACTGTCGCGACATCTTCGCCTCCTGATCTATATTCACTGTGGCAACAGGTATCAAGAGGTGCGGCGTTGCAAAAGGCACAGTACATAATGCAACTTAACTCCGGTGTTAATTCGCTAAGCCCCGCCGTATGACAGCCCGCTGGATGCGAAACTACAAAAGATATAGGTAGTCGAATGACGTGTTGGGAAAATGTGGATAAGAAGAAATATGATTTATTTTTAGAATAAAGTTTTCTTGATAAGACGCTTTAGGGATTGTAGTTAATTAAATGTTATGGCGTAGAAAAATAACATAATCGTGCTATTTAAAAGATGTTATGATTAGGGGATTCTATATTATTCTATTTTACATAATATTGGCACGCTATACCAATGTCAACAATACTGCCAATATCAAAAGAGAATTTCCAAAAAACGCTGTAGGCATTCATAAAAAAATGGTTTGATTTATTTGAACTCAAGAAGATGTCATAATATGAGCAATTCTTGCAGTTGTCTGTTGTAACTTATGTTACTAATACTTTAACACGTCCAATTTTCAGTTTTCTAGATGCTGTGTGTGAATATTTTCCTTTAAATACTAGTCAACTTAAGTTAGATAATATTAGGTCCTTACATATGAAATTGCCGATACTTAATACTCACAACTTTGAAATCAAATATTTTGTGGTTGATTAGGAATTCCAAATTCAAAACTATTTCAAAATAAAGACTAAAGAATATTGTTTTAAAATTCGTGTTTCATTTGTTTTTACGTCATTTGTTTGGGCTTGAAAATTGCTATAGCAACAACAATGGAGAAATTAAAAATTCGCAGTATTTACGAATATAAGTTCCACCGTGGCGCCAGTGCAGCAGAAACGGCTCGAAGGATTAACGACGTGTACAGGCCCGGCACCGTTAACGAACGAACGGTGCGTTTTTGGATTCAACGTTTCCGTTCTGGAAATTTTGATTTACAAAATGAGCCTCGTGGACGACCGGATACTCAAGTGAATAATGAAGAATTAAAGGCGATAGTGGAAGCGGATCCATCTCAAACCACTTCTGAATTAGCAGCAGCCTTTGGAGTAAGTGACAAAACAATCATTATCCATTTGCGTCAAATTGGAAAAGTTAAAAAGCTCGAAAAGTGGGTACTGTACGAATTGACTGAAGCACACCAACAAACACGCGTCGGTCGCTGCGCTTCTTTGCTCAATCGTCACAATAATGAGGGAATTTTAAATCGTATTGTCACTTGTGATGAGAAGTGGATCGTGTAAGATAATCGCAAGCGATCATCACAATGGCTTAACCCTGGAGAACCGGCAAAACCTTGCCCCAAGCGAAAACTGACCAAAAAGAAGATTCTAGTTAGTGTTTGGTGGACCTGTGCTGGTGTCATCCACTACAGCTTCTTGAGATCAGGCCAGACGATTACTGCAGACATGTATTGTCAACAGTTGCAAACAATGATGGAAAAGGTCACCATTAAACAACCGAGACTGGTCAATTGCTCAAGCCCATTGCTCCTTCAGGATAACGCTCGACCACATACTGCACATCAGACGGTCGCCAAGTTAGAGGAGCTGCGACTGGAAACTTTGCGTCATCCACCATACTCTCCAGATCTTGCTCCAACCGATTACCACTTATTCCGAAATTTGGACAACTTTTTACAAGGAAAAAAATTCAATTCTGATGAGACAGTTAAAACAGCTTTCAAGCAGTTCATCGGATTCTCGCTCCAAGGATTTTTTTACCAAAGGGATCAATGAGCTCCCGATAAAATGGCGGAAGTGTATCGATAACAATGGTGCATACTTCGATTGACTAAATATATAATTTCTTAAAAAAAAGTTATTTTTAATATTTTGATACCGAGCGGCAATTTCATATGTAAAGACCTAATATTTATCGGTTATTTTAGCAAAACTATGACAAAAAAGTGATCTTTGCATTACTTTATTAATATATTCATAACTCAGTGTCGTGTCCACACAAATCGTACGTCCGAGCGACGTGCGTGCGACGGGCTATAATAGTCTTGATATTTTCTTTATCTGAGACTTCTCAGTGTTCCCAGTGTACGTATAGTATTACCAGTTTGAGGATTATTCGCAAATATTACGATACTTGTCGTGTTCTTAGTTTTTAGGTCGGGACACACTAGCTGTGTCCGGAATTTTGTACCGGAAAATTGTAGTCTATTGATTCATAATATTAATTTTTTTTGGTAGCCTACTCTTTTCCACTCCTGGGCATAGGCCTCCCTCAATGCTATCCATTTTTTTTGCCGATCCTGGGCTTCATCCTACCAGTTTTGGAGGAATCCGTCCAGTTCGTCCAGACGATAATACCTATATATTACTATAAATTATGATGTCATATATAAATATTTGTTGTAAACTCTATGCGAAAATAATATCGAGAGGATTTTTTTTAACTTACTTTCGTTGAATAAATCAGTGTTTTTTGTTATATTAATTAATTTAGTTTTTTATAATATAACATTATTTAAATAAGACCAGGGTCTTTTTCAATTACTTTGAAGTTCTCTTTGTCGTAAGATTTTTTAGTTTTGTCAAAAATAATTATAGTATTCGTGCTACTTTCCCGCGGTCCTTCTGTAATATTCCTTTACTCTTTCTCGGACCCGGGACTCAGGTCTGTAACCGCCTTTAATCCGCCACTTTGTCCGAGCGCATCACAAAGATACGGTTAAGTGTGCGATTTCATTTGTCCGTTTTATTATCATTTCAAATGCGCCCGCGCATCCTTTGTGTTTGTTTTAGTAACGCATACCGATGATACTGGCCAAGTTATTTTTACTTTATTAGCGATTTTTATTTGTTTTTCTTTTTAATAAAAATACTTCGGTAATGAAGGTCGATTTGTTTGCTGATATTAATAGAAGCAAGTTTTGTATAGAAGGTATGGTTGTTGGTATTCAATATATAGGTATTGTGCCCATCAAATAAAAGTCTAAAAGTGAATTAGTAAGCAAATTCATACTAATATGTCTGTTACGCTTTCAAAATTAAAACGGGCGGGCAACGCCAGCCCTCCTGAATGGGTCCACACCCACCACACAGACTCGGGGACGTCTGTCCTCCCCCCCCGCACATCAGAACCCGAGGTGGCGGCGCATTGTGTCTCACGCGCGCCCCTGTTAGAAGTCCGGGGGGGAGTCCAACACCTCACTCCCCCTATCTGACCTGAGAAAGCCCGCAGCAGCGGGCTGGCGGCTCCAGTCGGGGTTGCGGAAGTATCTCCAGTTTCCGCGCCCCCGCGCCCATCGCGGCAAGCGTAGTTTTAACCATGACCTGATCTGTACGTCTTTTATAATGGGCAAAATTAGGTCGTTATAGAAAACTGAAATTAAAATTGTGTGTATAATAAATACACATGGCTAATGCTCACGCCTCCGTCCGCGTGAATTTCGGATATCCAGTGGGGTTTTAATTTTTTTGCACCGACTCTGTTTATTTTTCTAAAATAAAAGTAGCTTACATTACTCCTGATATCACCACTCGTTTCGGAGATAAGCCGGAACAACAGACAGGCAAAAAAAAGGTTAAAATAGAACATAAAAACTTTCAAATGCATTCAGTAAAAGACCTGTTATTTTAAGACTACAAACAGACACTTAATTTTATTAATTTGTATAGATTTATAGATCATACATATACAGGGTCTTTATCTTTAAAACGCGAATAACCTCGCAGGATTATGTTACTAACTAATAAGAAAAATCTGCTGATTCATACATTTGCCATTGCATAACTCGACAAAATTTATGGATAGACAGATATTTCATCTGCAAAACTATTATTTAAAAAAAACTTGTAGTTATAATAAAATTAATGACAATTATAAAAAAATTGCAGTACAATTTCTTGTGAACAAACGGTAAGAAAGCAAATATCCGCAAGACACTTGTTAACAAAATCTGTCGAACCAACTAACTATCTTCACTCACTTACGTCTCATTAGCTTAGAAGAATCAGTCACAACCGCGAGTCACAACACTTTTATTGCTTGCGGAAAGATTGTTCACAATAGTTGTCATTTAAATATCTTTTTTCTCCTCTGCTTGTCGTTCCTTTCCAATCACTGAAGAACCACCCTGTTTCAAATCACTCGCTTTTAAAATGTTCTCTGGCAAATCTTCCACGTCCAGCGCTTGATGCCATTTGGCATACAGCCTCTTGGCCATATCCAAAGCTCTAGAGTAAACCGGCCAATATATATGTGTACCTTCTGAATTATTGGCAACGAATGGTACTTCGACGATAGCCGCCACAACACGCCGAATAGCCTTTTCATTTAAATCTTCGCCAGTTCGCTTTGCCTGCAAAGTGGCGTTTAGGAAGATGTTCCATCTAGGATAGTAATAGTATTTGTATAACGATGACCACTGTTTGCAAGCGTAATCGGCGTGTTCTCCATTCGGTCCAAAAAGAGTAATCTGATTACGTGCGTTGAATTCGTACAAGTTGGCTTCATCAATATCACTCCCTAAAAGTCTTGGTTTTTTAAACCATCTAGCCGCAGTGAAATATTCGCTTTCATGTAATAATTTACCTAAATCGTTCAATACATCGAGAAATCGGTTTATAGATGCTTCATAAATGAAACTGTTCGTGGATCTGTCTTTGACAACGTTCACGTATAGCTGTTCTGCTCTGTACTGTAGAGCTTGACGCGTCACATCTACTACGTCATAATGATAGCCATCAGTGTGACACCTGTCATCGTTGATCAATACTAGTTCTTTAAAAGCCTCAAATAAGTGAGAACTTTTATACCACGCCCACGGTTTTATTTTGAAACTGGGTCTTTGAGTTACGACGTATTGACCTCTCACTCTATTCAAACCGTTAAAACTATAAACACTTTTGAGTAAATGCTTCCAAGCTTCTGCGGTGACACTGCATCCGTATCTTCTTTCGGCGTAGTCAGCGACCCATGCATCGAGATGTTTCACTGGAAATTTGCGCCAAGCAGACTCCAACATCAAATCATATACCACATAGTTCTGGTTGATACCTTCAGGAGTGAGGCCAATGCCGAGCATAGTACTGTTAGCTCGAGATCTCACTTCATAAACATCTTTGTTTATGGTCACCATGTTACCATGCATACCCAGTGTTCCACCGAAGTTGTGTAGCATACACCAGATGAAAGGTTGACCAAAATACATCTGATAAACGTCATACTGGGGCCACTGCTCCGACTGCAGGTCAAGTATGAGCATCCTGCCGATTGGTACGGATTTTATAAAAGTTTTTGCCCTTTTCAACGGCCATGACAGTGGAGCAGCCATAAGCATCCAATTTTGCAGAAGCCATACTGCATTCTTATCAAAATCCGCAATTGTGTGAAATATTCTTTTTGCTGTCTCCATAACAAGTGTTGTGGATAATATCGATGTATGGATTTCATTAAAGGGATCGGCAGTGTATATGTGACTGACAGGCGCTTTTGTAGTGACTTCATCCAAAAACATTTTACCAATTACAGCAAACATAGGGTCTAATGGGTTTAAGAAAAGACCGCAGCAGTAGTCGCTACTGAATTTATTCCACTGATCCACTTTATGAAAAGTTGTGTTGGGGAATAGCTTTTCAAATGCCATTGGCACGTGACCATTGAAAGCAGGTAATACATGAACCATGCCAAGATTACGCATTCTTTTTATTACGTCATTTTGAATTTTAGCTTGCAAATTGTGCCAGGACTTGGGCAATGGACCTCCCCAACCATGGATGTTACCCAATCGTAGCCAAGATAAAAAAGCTGGACCGGTGAAGTGTTTGTCTATTTCTTTTTGTGTCATACCAACCTTGCGGTAAACTTGCGCCCAAGCAGCTTCCTGAGCCACAGGTGCCAGTACCAGGTTGATACCATTGAGCGCCATCCATTCTACATGTTGTCTCCAGTCATGAACGTCCCACCAGACGAAACTAACAGACACAGTACGTACGTTTTGATAGTATCGAAATCTGTCGTTCGCAACAATTAATTCATCCACTGCTGGTAGCCGTTTAGGTATATTTACGTTTTTCGTCTGCCACTCAATTTGACTTTTACAATATTTCTTGAGGTAATAGTTGAAACCCCACACTGCTGCCACGCCTGTGCTAGCGTTTATGTACAGCAACCCTTTGTTTGTGATTAAGTGAAAAGAATCTTTGTTGAAGTAAAAATAGCGATTATCTATTTCAACTCGTGTTTTAAGGGTATATTTAGTAATAATGTCTATTGCAGCCTTTTTTTGAATTGCGGGTGGTACCTTAGTTTGTAACTTAATGGGATTTAAATATTCGAAGTCGAAGTCGAACGGATACGAAGTTGACCCGAGAGCTCCTAAAAGGAGTGTCAATACAATGGACCGCCACATGACGATGGCGAAGTCTCACTACCGGCCGGCAATAAAAGTGCAATTCTTTTATTGTATACGTCGCAGTTTGAATATGAAATTGGTAACATTAGAACCTATCCAGACTAATATATTAGCAAGTTGTTAATAAAATGTATCAACCCCGCACAATGTACTTTTCGTGCTGTAAGTTGTAATTGAATTGATTAGTCAAATAAAATATTATTTATTAAAATAAAAACAGAGCGTGGAGTCCCTCCGCGCGGATGAAGTGAAACTTCGTAATGTGGAAATGAAAATAGCAAGGTGGAAGAAATTGATTTTTAGTGAACTCATATTGCTGCTGGCCTGTAACAGGTATATTACGCATGCGTATGGTAACGCAACCTTGTTGGAAGTCACGTAAGAAGTTTCACTTCAAAATATTTACAGCAAATATTTACTGTAAACGTATAAATTGGTAGTAACGAATATTTTATGGTATTACGATGTAAAAGGTTTTAATGTTACATCATTAAATTAATTATATATAAAACACATACCTACCTACGTAGTAAGTGTAGTAACCGTAGCGTAGCTTTGTCACATTGTGACAAAAACGAAATAGATGATATACCTAATTATAAAAATCTTCCTGCCCTTATCCCATGTCACTTGTGCCGCTTACTGCACCTTACCGCTTAATGCAATCTTTTTTCATGCGTCTTTTTCATGGCTAAACATTTCAATTCATACAGTAGCACAGGTTTATCACGTCTAGATTTTTCCCTTTGACTTGACTTTGACTTACGACTTAAGGATACCCATCCTTAAGTCGTAAGTTGTCCCAGAGACATTCCGCCACATTATTCCCAAAGGACTGCAACTTCTGAAAGCCAGAATCTCATATCGCGACCACTAGAAAAGCGTCGGGGCAATGAAACTCGACGAGTCACGGAGAAACATAACAATTGTCTTGGATCTTGGATCCCGCAACGAAATTAATCAGAAAAGAACAGTTCTAGTTCTTCTAGACCTAGTTGCCAAGCACCTTGGATTACAATTAACATTAATTAATGGGTCCTAAAATGTGATCTGTTACATTTGATTCCAATAATAGGTATGAGCTGAGCTGACGAGGCGAGGGCGAGGTAGACCGAAACGTAACGCACCGGGCGTTATCTTTCAGTTTACCTCGCCGTCCCCTTCGACAAGCGACCCGTGGTACCGAAATTCGGACGAATATACGCGTTCCGGCGAAAAATATTTATACAGAACTAGAGAGACCCGTGAAATCTTAAATCAAGTAGGTACTCCGTTTTGGTTCTTCTCAATTTCAGGCAACACTCTCCATTCTTTGCCACCACACCTCTAATCTGCTCTAGACCTTAAGGCCACTCTTGGCAATTAGCACAATGTCATCGGAAAACAGCATGCACCAGGGCGCCTTTTCCTGGGTGTCCGACGTCAGAGCATCCATTATTATCAGGAAGAGATAAGGGGTGAGGGCCGACTCTTGGTACAAGCTGACATCCACATTGAAGCTGGCAGCAGTTCCTACTGTAGACCGAACTTGGGTACTGTATCGACTGTAAATTACTCGAATTACACCACATAAACTTCCCAGATACACATTTCTACTTTAAAGCCACCACAAAACCTCACGAGGCACCCAACCGTATGTCTTTTCAACGTTTTTATTCGTATAAAATTGAATTGGTTTTGCAAAATCGCACTCTCTTTTCTCAGCCGCCTTTCAATAAATTTCTGACTTCCACTCCACCACATCACCTTTGTTTCTAAAAATGGGCACTAGCGAGCTATTGCACCATTCATCAGGCATGGCTTCTGATTAAAGAATGAAGCAAACCACGTCCATCCATCAAACCGCAATAACTTCCACACTTCAACTGATATTCCATCTGGACCTATTGCCTTACCATTCTTCAGTTAACTTGCTGCTATTCTCACTTCATACATACTTACTATTCCCACTAAGTCTTTTAAAATAGCCCTTCCACTGTCCCTAATTTCCTCATCATTCGAGAGGACCATTGCAGCTTCATCTCTTATACATCTTATCTGACAAACATGCCTCTTCTCTCTAGCTCCAGCCAGCCGCCACCGGTCTTTTTGGCCTGCTAGACTATCTAGTGCATCATATATTGTATTCTATCCTAGGCTTTTGCCTGGTCATGGCCACAGCTTTCTTGGCTTTTTTGTATAGAGAATCATACTCGCTCTTCTGCTTTCAACGTGTTTAAAATGCCGAAAGTACCAAGGTACTATTATAATTTTAGTGCATAACCCTAAAGCTGAGATAGATAGACGCTGCTTAGCTTGTAAAACGTGTGCGTGTATCAAACTGCAAGTGCTCGAAAAAGAAGGGAGTAGACATATTAAATATCACAAAATGAAATAAATGAAACTGTAACTTAGAAATAAGTCACTTTTCTTTTGTTTGACTGCAACATTTACAAGTAATGTGTTTCAAGTATCAGTTTACTGTTTTTGTAGTAAAGAAACCGCGTTTTGCACGATAATTTTGCTTTGCTTAAGTTTATTTAACACTAGCTATTGTTCCCGACTTCGTGTGCGTGAATGACAGATATCGCGGATGCAGATAAAGTCGTTCGTAAAGCTTATCCTTCTTTAGGGAGCTTAGTCTGAAAACACAACAGGTTTTTTATTAAACCTGGCTAAATTTTAGTCTAAGTTACTAACGCGACATTTTGCGAAAGAAACATCCCACCAAAACATTTTCATGTAAAATATTGCCAAGAAGAGTCCAAATGGCTGGCATTGTCAAATAGGTATCAGATCACCTATAATCTCTACTTTACAAGCCCCCACAAATTATAAACCTTAGTCAAAATATGTGGCTTGTTTTGGCGTAGGCCAAAAAAAATATCCACTATTCATTACTTTTCTGTTAAACAATAGTTCTTCTAGTAACGATTCTGCAAAAGCGACAATGGAGAAAGAGACATTTTGCGACTAGTACTTGCCCGTGCCCAGTTGCTGCCCAGTGCCCAGTTGTTGGTACCACAACGCGCATAAAAGGCTGGTGCCTTAACCACTAACTCATCATGACCTTGTAAAAGGTCAGAATAAAAACGAAAAACTGAAGAGAAAAAAAAACCTTTGATTTTCTATAAGTTGGATCATTATCTGCCTAACCTTTTGCGGACTATGTTGGGATCGGCTTCCAGTCTTACATGATGAGCTGAATACCATATTTTACATGAAGCCGCTACTGTCTGACCTCCACAACCAAGTTACTGGGTACCACGACACCCTTTGGTAAAACTGGTTGTCAGACTTTTTGGCTTCTGACTACCTATAACGACTGTCAATGATCTACGAAAGACAGCCGGGACCAACGGATTTACGTGCTTTCCCAGACGCGGAAATCTCGGTATGAAATGGATGGTCACCCATCCAAGGACCGATCGCAGCAAGCGTAGCTTAAACATGCCCGATCAATCCGTATGGTGTTTACTTAACCACGAACATTATTCTTTGTGCGTTGAACAAACTAATTGGTTTACAGACATATACATATATTCATCTTTCTACTACACTCACAATATTTAATTTTACTCCATTTTCTTATCTCGAGCACGTAGATATCCCTAAAAAAAAAATTGTTAGTGTAGTAGAAAGATGAATATTTTTGCCTATAAACCAATAGCTAGTTCGACCGTAGGTACAGTACGCAAAAGAGATAAGTATCCATGTCGTCGGGAATAGTTGAAGATTTCTTAGAAACCAATGGGGGCTTTCAAATGAAATTTTATTAAATCATTGAACTGTTTATTCTCTATAAATTGTATTTTATTTTATTCATAAAAACCTATCGGTTTCTAAGTAAACTTCAACTGTTTCCGGCGACATGGATACTTATCTCCTTTGGTGACCGTACATACCTAATCAATAAAACAGTTCAAATTGATTTTGATTTACGACTAACTTAGCAAATGAAACAACTTCAATCTAAGATTTAAAATCGATAAATTGATTTTATATTGAAATGTAATTAATAATACCTACGTCGCCGAATAAATCATGAGGGAAAGGTGAGGCGCGATATTATGTGATGGGTGCGCGTGGCCTACACTTTTACTGCTAGGCTGTGGTCAGATTTGATTTACTTACATGAACTTTGGTAAACATCCGTCACACCAAAGATTAAATTCTTGCGTAATATTCTCCAGTCATCATCATCAGTCAGTTTTCATCATCATCATCAGTTTCAGTCATCATCATCATTATTATTATCAACCTTTAGACGCCCACCGTTAGCCATAAATCTCCCCCAAAGACCTTCACCTGTATTGGTCACGCGCCGCGTCCATCTAGCAGCTTCCCGCAACTTGGACCATGTCGTCGGTTCACCTTGTCAGGGGCCTGCCGACTCTGCGTCTACCAGTGTGCGGCCGCCACTCCAAAACCTTTGACTTTTCCCTTCCAATTTCGTTCAGAGCGGCAAAATTTCAATCCAGACTAGCCAAGTGCGCAGGAGACATTATAGTGCTAGTGCACTATAAAAGCAAAGAAGAGAAGAAGCGTCTGCGTATCTGCGTTTGCACATACACTAGTGTGTGTGTGCAAACGCAGATACACTCCCTCTTCCCTCACTCTTAGTCCGATTGGACTGCAATCCGACACGACCGGGAACAGATCAGGGGTGTGATTCTGTAAGACCTCATTCTAAACTTCGATTCTGAATCCGCTGTGAGTTTCTTGATTGACATTCTAAAACTCGGTTGATAATTTCGAATATGCACTAGTGCCACCCTTGCGAGCGTGTCAGCGAGTTAAACTAAATTGACAGGATGATTTTGACAGATAAAGTCAAAGTCAAATCATTTATTTCAATTAGACCATTAAAGGCACTATTGAACGTCAAATTGTAAAATTTGAATCTAATTGCCCATTCCAAATGGTAGTTTCATATGGAGAAGAATGGGCAAAACTCCATACATACTCTTTAAAAAACAATAACGTTTACAATTTGCATTTACAAGAATTATAATATGTTACGTGAATACGATGTACCTTGTATAAAAATCATATATTATGGTATGTACAAAGTATTACAAGTTAAGAAATGACAGCTAGATTATGTATAGACACATAGTGTTCACATATTTACAATTAATAATACAGTAGACGACCACTCCTTCTATTCCAACAAACAATGAATAGTGTGTGAGCCAGAGTAATCTGTTAAGTGCATTAAATAATAATTGTATTTGAATATATAAAGTATAGTTTTAATTAGCAATCAGTTTGATTTTGTCTACACTATAGATTGTCCTATGGAGCATGTTCCCAAGCATTTTTATCTTGAATATAATCCTCTAAGTTATAAGAATATGCTTGTTTACAAAGTCTACCTTTAATGTATCTTTTAAATTTTGTTTCATTTAGTTTTAATATATCACAAGGTATTTTATTATAACATTTAACAGAGTACTTCATAAAAGATGTGTGTACTTTAGATAATCCAAAATATGAGATGACGTAAGAAATAGCATTCTGTGAGATAATTTCCCCGTCACTTCGACGCTCACTTCGCACTCGAACCCGATTTAAAGTGTCAAATATATCAAGGTCATTTTGAACCTTATGCGAAGTGAGAGTGAATAGCGATGTGAGATGCGAGTTGTTGTTTGAATTTTACAGAATCAACCTACAGGCACAGGACCAACGGCTTTACGTGCTTTCCGAGGTCTAGGGCTGTTACCCCACCAACTTCCAAACTCGGAGCTGCTGCTGAGCAATTCCTAATGGAAAAACACTTTTCCCGACCTGGTAATGAACCCAAGACCTCATGAATAGCAGTCGGGCCTGGAACCACGAGACCGACAGCGCAGTTCCATAATCATGATGTCATAGTAAAAAACTCATTTAAATAAATGAGGAACATGATGATTTTATAATTTAGTATTGTATGTACCATATAGTCTTTTTTAGATTACTGAACGATTCTATGTTTGACAAAAAACATGGCGCGTTAGAGCATATTGTCATGCTCACTCAAGTGTCTTCCTGATAGTGGTGCGTGTGTTAGTTCCTTTTAAATGGTGCTGATCCACGCGTCATGTTCGTGAAAGACTGCGACAACTTATAAAACTTAATTTTTTAATTATTAAACATTGCTCTTTACCTTCATTGTAATCACATATTATAGAAGCAGCATGAATAATGTAGGTAACCAGGATTTTGTAAAAACTTTGATGGAAAAGTTGCCGTGTAGTTCTTCTCTATAGAGACCATCCTACGTTTTGGAACAAGCAACTTAACTTTTCCGACTAACTGACAGAGTTCCTGACAAAGTCATTGGTCCCGACTGTCATTCGTAGATCTTTGGCAGTCGTTATGGGTAGTCAGAAGCCAGAAAGTCTGACAGCCAGTCTTACCAAGGGGTATCGTCTTATCGGTTTAAGGAAGTTTATATCTCATAACAACTTAAAGTCCGTTTATAATGAGATACAAAGTAGTAAGTATGCTAATACAGTACAATACAATTTCCTCCAGAGTATTAGAAGTTATAATGTACATAAAATATATGTTTCTTAAGCTTATTTTTAAATGTATTCACGTTGTCGCATTCTTTTATGTCGTCCGGTAAACCATTGGACAGCTGTGCTCCTTCCAACAATATGATCTTTTTACCATAATTAGTGCGCATGCTGATAACTACAAGTTTGTTTTTATATTGACATTGTTTTTTTTTTCTTTAGTTGTATGTTACTTTGTATTGAGTTAGTGGTTACGTTTTTAACAAGAATGCAATTGTAGTAAATGTAAGCTGTTTATATTTAATAGTTTAGTTTTTTCGTAAACGTTCTTTGTTGGAGTGAGATAATGATAATGGAATTATCCAGTAGGTTACCACAAAAATTGCAGTTGCATAAAACTTCGTACGTAATTTAGAAATATGCATAAATGTTTTGCTTGAACTAAAACTAAACAAAACTTGGTTTATAACTTTACATTACCAAACAAAGTGGTGTTTTCAAATTCACATATATGAATGAATTTGAAAACACCACATTGTAATCCTAAGCCGGTGAAGGTTTTAGCCAAGGAAAACATCGCGGGGGAAACTGGATTTTGGATTTAAGACTTCACGCGTGGTTATCAATGGCTTTCTTCTCGAGAGAAGGCGGATGTAAGGAAGGTTCTTCGACGAGAAGAGGTAAAGCTCTTCAGTGGGACAGTAATAGCTTTGTATTAATATTACTTACATCCATATTAAATTATATTTTAAATTTTTTGATAAATAATTGCTCAAAATCATAGTCACGAAGAAGAGCTTCAAATTTTAAATCACTTACTTTTTATGCTTCACTAAATAGTACATAGTTTTTGTTACACAATTACTAATTACGAAATATTATTCATTATTATAATGTCGGTTATGAGAACATTTGTTTTTCTATGCTATTATAGGATGGATCATTATACTTTTAATTAGAAATCCAGCTGTGTAGCTGATTGAAAAATTTTCGATGTTCCATAGCGTTAATATGTACCTGGTGGGTTCTGTCTGTGGTTTTAAACTATTTATTATTGTCTAACTATTTATTGTTTATTGTATTTGTTTAGTGGTGATTGAGTTGAATAAGTTGTCAGTTATTTCGATGCGTTGTTGGAGTAAAATTAATAATACATTTTATGTGTTATTTAGATGTTCGACATCGTCTTGAAATCGTAATAATTAGATATTCCAGCACTGATTGTGATTGTTTTTTTTAACTGATGGAAAAGGTAAAGTGTGGATTGATACAAAGATAATATTGTCTGCTTAACATGATGCTTACTGATGTTTCTATTTGCTCTCTACACTCACATAAAGTCTTCATGATATGTGGGAACCTATAAGACAGGGCTTTTTAGACGGGGGTGAAGGTGTCGTAGGGTTACAAGAAAAATAATTTCATTTTTTCCTCTAGTCACTATCAACAAAAAATGTTGTAAAAAATGTAAAATACCAGCCTATTATTGTCCCACTACAGGGCAAAGGCATCTTCTCGTACAGAGAAAGCAAGAGCATTAAGAGGACTGTGAGGTGCCGATACGCGGCGCGAGTAGGTATTTCCAAATATTCTATCTGTGTCATATCGCTTGTTCTGCCTCCCTCCAGGTGAACAATACAAATATAATATAGCGCTGCCTCCCGACCCGTATCGTGCGAGAAAGAGAGTTGCAAGTCTAGGTGGCAATTACCTACATTTCCTTGTTGAGATATGGTTTTGAGCGACAACGTTTTTCCTCCTCTAAACCTTCATGAAATGAGACAATTTTGGTCTCATTAGATTCAGTACACCTTAATCTAGGTCTGTACGTTTTTTAAGTAATTCAGTACAGTTTAATTAAAAAAAAAAAAACGCTCGAGGAAGTTTTTAAGTCAAAAATGTAGATATTTAGATGATAATTACTGCTATCGTACGCAATATTTCTTTAAAATAAAATCGTACATATTTAGTGTTTCATTATATCTACAAAATTTCCAAAATTTATGAAAATTGAACTATGTTTACGGGAGGTAAACCGTTATCGCTTTTTGTATGAAAATTTACAGCCCTCGATTACTTGAGGACGGATTGGTGATTTCAGATTTATTCAATTATTTCCCCATGATGTCTTCGTTCACCGACGCAACGTTTGTGATGTCTAAAATAAACAAATTAGGAAGTACATTAATACTTGTCCGGTATCGAATCCACTAAAACAACCTTAGTCATAGGCCTTATTCATTGGACCCAAAATATCTGAGTAAAAATATTAACACACATTAAAACCAGTAACTCAATCAACATATCTATAATCCTGGCGTCCATTTCTAATACATTCCAAAGTTTATTCAATACGGACGTCAACAACTAAAAAATACGTTGCCATGCGAGCCATTTACAACAATACATTGCGTCTCGTCACGCGAACTTTGCAACACAGAATACATAAATAAATAAATGCAGCGCTGAACGGCAGGTGGAGTCACTGATTCTTCGCAGATAATTTGCCTAACTGGTTCTTGGTCTGACACTTTCCTGCACTATGGCACCTTTTGATCGCCGACTAAATTTTTTTGTGCAAAATCCCTTACCGATTTTCTTTGAACGGGAGAAGTGTTTACAAGTGTAAAGTTGGCAATGTATGTCGGATATTTTGAAAGGATCGTTATGAGTTCAGGTCAAAGTAATGACGTGATGTGGTCAGTAGCATCATCCTGCGTCCGGCTGATAACACGGCTCCTCATTGCGACATTTAATTATTATGATTATGTATATGATTCAAAGAACAGTGTGGAGGCAGGTTTTCTTAAACGCCTTTGTCCTGTAACATCGTTGGAAGCTATTATGTTTTTTTTGCAGCAAATTCTTTTCTTGTTGTTTAATAGTGCGTGAATAGTGCGTAATCTGGCGATCTGTAGATTAAGAGATTTGGAAGATTGTGTATATTTCTGTTTGCTGAAAGAGCGTGCTCTTCTTATAATTGTTGGTGGACTACTTATGTTTAAGTTTGATGTTAAAACTATCGTTTTTTCAGAGGTTTCACATTTTTATGGAATTGTTTTTAGATAAAAATGAAAATTATTATTTTCTCATTACCAAAGTTAGTTATCAAACTGTTTAGTTGATTCCAGTCTATTTAATTGTAATATTTTTATGTTAGGAAGATAATATTGTATAAGAACAGGCCCAAACCCATCACTGATCAATTTAAAGGGTACACACTGATCACGTATCCCTTTAATAACTCCTCCATCCCAAAACATCTCAATCGCTATCTAAACGGTAAGCAAACATCACGACTGCACATTAGCGCACAGGGCACAACAGGGCACAATGCACAACAGGGCACAAAAACAATCGGCTATAGTTACCTGAGGGCGAGGGCGCAATATTAAAGGACAATGGCCAATTAACGCTGTACGCAATTAAATCAGGCTGGACTTTAACAAAGACTCGTTGATGGGATGTTTATAGAGTGGATAATACCATTTTACTATTTAGATAACGAGCATGTCATAAAATATATTCTCTGACAATGAACCAATAGTGTGTAGCTTTGTACTTAAATTCGTTTCGATAATTTCAGTCAGGATTTTTTTGTTAAATTGTTGAACTTCATTTATCTCCCGAGCGAATTTCGGTCTTGTGGAGAATAAAACGCAGAAAATATTATAGTGCACAAGTGTTTGTGGAAACATAGGTGCATAGGTGCATTCCCTTTCTTCTTTCAGTCAGATGCAATGGCAACCCAACACGACCGGAGAGAAGTTAAGCGTAGGACCAACGGCTCTTTACTAGTCACACCACCAAATTCCAAACTTCGGGTCACTACATAGAAAATGCTAATGGAAATACTTCCCAAGACCCTAAGCTCAGCGTTTGCGCTTGTGACCACGTGACCAAACGAGACACAAGCCCAATCCATTGCAATTCCTGTAAGCTAGAATCAAGTGGCGACTACCAGAAAAGAGCCGAACGAGACAGTCAAAACCAGCTCTATATAATTCCCGCCAATAGGTCGATAGTATCCGCCGCCCACACGTCCGCTGCGCGTATTGTTCAGTTCAATCGAGCAAGTTATTATTGCAGATAATACTTTATTTATAACCAACAGGCTCTAGAACAATGCTTCGGACGCGTCATGTTGTACAATCGTGCCTCATACATGCTCAATCATAAGAAACAGACTACAACACTATACAATTCCGCTGTCAACACAATCCTACAAGAGTCTTGTTCATGTTATTAGACAAAACAGGCCTTTTGGTAACTTGCACCATTGTACTTTGTATTTTGAAGCCATATGAGTTTCTCCTTCCTTATTTAAAAAAGAAGTATTATTATTGTTTATACGTTTTGTACATATTTAACTATGTAGGATAATGCCGCCAGTCTCTCTCTCTTGGGCACATTCTCAGATGACGGCGATGTGGAGGAATTTGATGGCTTATTGTATTAGTTTTTTAGTTTAATAGTTATGGGTATTCTATTATATTATTCGTGTAAAGTCATAGCATACATTATTATGCAGGTATTTTTGAGTTGAATTAATATTGTTAATGAGAATATTATTACACATCTCAATACAAACTAAATCAAAAGATACAAACCTCATATTAAATCATTAACAGTAATTGAACTCAGCTCAAGCATTTTTCTTATTTGCAGCAAGAAGTCGCCAATTTTACGGGTGCAAGTCGGAAGTAAACTTGCACAATTTGCATTTGATAGTTAACATGCAGAACAATTTGATGCTTTCTTTATGTTTTAGAAGAGCTTTATTTTTAAACCGCTTTATAAAGCTGCGGTGCAGTAAAACTGTTTTATTTTTAAGCAGAATTTCAAGATGGTTTTCGTTATTTGTTATTACATAATATAAAGAATATTTTTTTTTTCAGTAAACTTCATTTTGTATGTAGTTCACAAGTACTTACCTTGTCTTTATTTTTCAAAGAAACTGTGCTAACTGTTTGTTCAACTAAATTTAACTAAAATTGCTGCTGTAAATCATATTTTCGACAATGTTTACTTTTAGGAAATCTCGAGTTTATCTTTTTTACAAATGAGAATTCGGTAGCCTCGGTTATCATAATAAAATTGTTATTATTAAATTTAGCCCGCACTGTCCTTCTAACGTGTGGTGCTGGTTGCGAATAGCACCAACCCTTTTCTACCCGTGGGTGGCGTAGAAGGGGACAGAGGGATATTGATCAGAGGATGGGCAGCAGCGTCCTTCTGAGTACCATAACATCTGCGATCGCCAACATGCATCGGCCCCTATGCCCAGCAGTGGGCGTCTAAAGGTTGACATGATGATGATGATGACAGTCCCACTGTAGAGCTTGGGCTTGGGCTGTGGGGTTTTGGCTATGTCTTGCCAATTCTTATGGAAGCCGTGCAAGTCGTCCCACTATCTATTTCTTTTCTAGTCAATAATTATTAAAACGTATGCTAGAGTTTTTTCATTTACAAATATATATCAATCAATGATACCTCATTATATTTCCTCTCATTAATAATAATAATAATAATATGTGGGGACATTTTCACACACGGCCATCTGACCCCAAACTAGGGAGACCCTGTACTATGGGTGTCAGACAGCTGATATACATACATAAATACATTTTTTTTGTAAATACATACACATTCATCATTCTCATTATTTTACATAAAGTCTACGTTACTATAACAGTTTAATATCCGAGCTAAACGCATCATAATTTTACTTAGGTCATTTTACATGGGAACTTTGTACCTTGCTGGTTGCGTATATACGAGTGTAGAGAAATTACACTTGAAATTCGCCACAAAATCCTTCTATTTTTGAATTAGTGAAAACTATATTATAACTACACAAGTAGGTATACAAGTATCATTCTGACGACTCCACTAGTTAGATCAATGATAACATACTTTTACACCCTAAAGCCTCGGCCACACCAGATTTGCGGTTGCGACCACGATCATATTGCACTAGTATTTTCTCGGAGTTCGTGTGGACCCATTTATAAATACTACTTCAGTATCTGACCGCGCTCGATTTTCTTACACGACCTTTGCTCGCCCCTAAATAATCAAAATCCGATCCAATCTGTCCCTTTGCTGTCCTTTCCTAGCGACGCCGTAAACCGAGGTCCATACCCCACAGTGGGTGTCCTAAGCACGTAGTCGCATAGCTTATAAGTCTATTGCCCTGACTGGAGGCCTTAAATTCACTTTATTCACAGGAAAGTTCGGTTAAACAATCGATAACCTCCATTTTTCTTTTTTTTTCATCCCGGGATGGAACATCCTCATGGATTTCTTTCGGCCCTGGGTTGGGAGTGTGAAGGGGTCAGACTTTCAATGGTTTAACACCACCCCAATGTTCCATCTCACACCTACGCCGGTGGTCGCGGAAGCTTAAGATCCTTCCACAAAACTGGACAACCTCCTAGGTTGACCTGCAAGATGCCAATCAAGAAAAAATAATCCCACGCTTCACCCTCACCCGCACGTTGACCGCCCCAATGTGGCTGAGCCTTTACTATATTGCAATGCAATACATTCAGCTTATCCAACCTAACATACCGACAGACATTCTTGTCTCCTCCAAAGGACTTGTTGTAGTATTAATCAATACGCTACAATGTCTGAACAAGTTAATAGTGAGAAAGTTGACCTTTTAAATAGTTATTTGTGTTCAGAGCCCGGATGGGTGCGCGGTAGAATTTAGATTGTATCTAAGATAAATGTTGACTCTGTTACTTAGTTTACTGTGTTTAATCATGAAACCTGCGACGGTGTTGCCTTCAATGTAAGAGGGTTTATGGTGTAAGTTCAGGGAGTCGCCAAAACATACGTCATTTTAGCATTGCTGACATTTTGAGGATATAAGAAGGTATGCGTTCTTGCTAGTTTCGATGCTGGGTCCTTTTTAACCGAATTCAAAAAAGGGTCTAGGTTCTCATTTTGACTATATGTTTATTTTTTGTATGTTTGCTACGCGATTTTTCCAGCAAATTTGCCTTTATTTGCCTTTTATCGAATTACATTCATACAAAACGACACCATTATACAACGGAAACTAATGGAATTACAATCATAATCTTCTATATAAATAGAGAGTTTCTAATTAAATCATTTATTCAACAAACGTATTAAATTACTACTAAGGGTTGTGCCATTTCTAGACGCGATATGATTATATCGACATTGCGGCTTCCACCGGAAGCTAGATAATATTTAATTGGCGTGAAAACTCAATAATTGGAGATAAAAATCAGTTGCAGAGCAAACCAATTATAGATGGCGGTGTAGTGGCGACCGCGGTCGGTCGTCGCTCACCAGTGCTGTGCTTAAATATTGTGGCTTTTATCGATAGTTTTATTTTTTATGCCGATCATAATGAAAATCTTTACTTTTGTCCTCAAGCTAGGTTAAGGTAAAAAAAAAAAAAAAAAAAAAGTTCAGATGTGTTTTGAGATGACAGGATTTTATAATGTTACTAGCTTTTGCCCGCGACTTCGTCCGCGTGAATGAATGTAGACAAAAGTAGCCTATGTCCTTTCCCAGGGTTTAAGCTATTTGCATAACAAAATTTCTTCAAAATCGGTTCAGTCGTTTCATTGTGAAAGCGTAACAGACAGAGGTACTTTCGCGTTTATAATATTAGTACCTATGTAAAGTATGGATTACAGTGATAACTGCAATCATAACTACATATAGGTATATTAAGTTAGATTGTGATCTTAAGTTTAAAGAGCACCTTTCTTTCGTACCTAATCTTGATTGAAGATAGAATTCCTTTGTTGGATCTTTCCCAGATCGAATAAAACTTCTTATCTACAGTACTAACTTATATATAGATATGTATATAGCTCGTGGCTAAGTTAAAGCCGTACAGATCGATCGGTCATAGGTTAAGCTACGCTAGCCACGGTCGGTCTGTGGATGGGTGACCATCCCTTTCATACCGAGTTCCCTCCGTGCCTCGGAAAGCACGTAAAGCCGTTAGTCTTGGCTGTCATTTGTAGATCTTTGGCAGTCATTATGGGTAGTCAGAAGCCAGAAAGTCTGGGTTGTGGAGGTCCTATAGGCAGTCGCTCCATGTAAAGCACTGGTATTTAGCTGCATCCGATTAGACTGGAAGCCGACCCCAACATAGTTAGAAAAAGGCTAGGCAGATGATGATGATCTTCAGTACTATTATGTAAATATCTCTATCGGTATATTTAGGTGAGCTGTTAGTCCCGTGAATAGTGGAATGACAGCTCACTTCAAGGTCTTTTTATTTGAATTTTTCGACAGAGAATTTTACAAAATTGATCAGCTGAATGTGGTTTCTTCATTCAATCAAAATAATAGTTAAAAATTAATCAAGAAAATATCGACATAAAACCGTCTTGTATCGACTACCTCACATCACTACACTTATCGCATGTGTGTATTTGGCGGCAGTACTAACAAGTCATTAGCTACTACCCGTCGGCACTATTTGTGGTCATCGCGGCGTTGGCGGGAGGTTAATTGTTCTAATTTCACCTCCGTTTCACTGGACCTCTGATTTTATTGGGACTTGGGAGTGAGCTGGTAAAGCAATTTTAAGAGAATTTGAAACTATTTTTTGTTAAGTATGCAACACAAGCCATGTGGTGCCGGCCACGAATAGCACCACCCCATTTCTACCCGTAGGAGTCTTAGAAGTCGATAGAGGGATATTGATTAGAGGATGGGCTGCAGCGTCCTTCTGATTACCATAACACCTTCTGCGATCGCCAACATGCATCGGCCAAGCATGGCGATTACGGCTGAGTGGGCGTCTAAAGGTTGACATGATGATGAATATAACACACAGTCTATGGCACTCGGCAAAAGTGTAGATTTCTATCAGTGAAAACATTTTTCCGGTACTATGTCTCATCATACCCAGGTCGTGTCGGATTGCCGTTCCATGTGACTATGAGAGTAAGTGAAGAGGGTTTGCATCTCTGTTTGTGCACACACTTGCACACTATAATTTCTGCTGCGTACTTCTTTATTGAGTTTGGCTACTGTGGCCGAAATTCGGTCGGCAGAGTGTTTATTATTTTCGCACATAGGTACTATAATATAAGAAACTTTACTCGGGAACAAATTAAGAATTCACTAACATCCTGGTTATTAGGGAGACCCTGTACTATGGGTATCAGACAGCTAATATACATACATTAATACATTTAAAACATACATATATAGATAATGTACATAATGTAATTAATCACACGGACACCTGTGTTTTAAAATGTTTAACAGTGAACCTTCTGTATTTGGTACCCAAGATACAGGCTTGCCTAGTTTGGGGCCAATGTTAATCCTGTGTAATTTTCATGCAATCAATTTATTTATTATTATTGTGCACTATAATATCTCTTGCGTACTTGGCCAGTTTTTATTGAGATTGGCTATCGTGCAGTGACCGAAATTCGGTCGAACGAGTATATAATTATTATAAAACTAAGATATACCATTTTATCCCAATATTCTGAAGATACAGCTACAGCTCAGATAACAGATCTATAAAATTAAATAAAGTAACATCCTCAAAACTTTAAAGTAAAAAAGCAATGTTCCAATTGCAATGCAATCAATGAAACAATTTCAGAATTTCTTTATTTGTTACAAAAATCGGTATTTTATCGTATCGTTGTGTGTAGGTGACAGTCTTCGTTCAAAGCGCAAAATATTCGCCGTCGTGTATCGATATAATCGCGAAAATGCACCGAATATCAAGCTTACATCTCTAAGCGGTACTCCTGGTTCTCGAATGGAAATTACAAGATTTGCTCTGATTTTATAACACCCAACAAAGTAATAATGTTTCTTTAAAAAAACTTAGACATTTATAACAAAATCTTTTAACAAGCTAATTTAAGTCAAATCAAGCGATGTAGGTAGTCACTGCAAATATCAAATAGCAGTTTACAAAATATAACATATTTTAAATGAGTAAGCACCTATGGAGTTTTGCCCATGCTTCTCCATACAAAACTAACGTTTTAAAAACCCAGTTTTTTTTTATAAATAACTTTTAAAAGTGCCTGTTATTTGGTGCCTGTTTATTTAACTTTGAAACGTCACCGGCTACAAATCGAATGAGTTAATGACTGATGATTAAAAAAAAAAAAATAAACGAAATGAACTATCTATTACTTTACATATCATTATTAGTCAGTTGACAATAGTTATTTGTTATACAAGAGTGCAAAGTTGCTTTTTAACCGCGTGTTCAATTTTGATGACCGAGCAAGCGAAGGATTCTAAAATTGAATCACGAGCGCAGCGAGTGATTCAAAATTAGAATCCTGAGCGTTAGCGAGGGAATCAAAAGAGCACGAGGTGAAAAATCTTTGCACTCGAGTGCAACACGTAACTTTTCATTCCACCTCAGCGAGGAAATGACTAAATGCAAAAAAAAAACGTTTACAAAGTCTGAGTTTTTAACAAATTAAAAAAAAGTTGTATGATATATTCGGCACCATAGAGGTAGCAGTAAATAGGTTTAATGTTTTTTTTTAATTCACAAACTTAGTGCACACGATGTTCTAAATTCAATTTACTTTATCCTCTAGAGAATAAAAACGGCTTTTCCACTCAGATATTGAAGATAAATTTACTTTATCCTCTAGAGAATAAAAATGGCTTTTCCACTCAGATATTGAAGATTAAAAATACTCTTTCCGAGATGGTGGGATGAAAATTATTTTATTTTGTTAAGTTTTTGTCTTAACCTACTTTAATTCCCATTCCCACTGCGTGGCTGACAAAATGACTTGTTGGTTTCCTTCCTATGATGGAATGTAAGACGTTCAAAAAAGTGTTTAATTAATATAAATAAGTTTTATGAATACGCTGATTGGTGCCAATTCTGTTGTACACGAACTAAATTAATTTTAAGCTTATATCTCTTTCTCTACAATAAAACAAGAAAGAGACAGATATTAATAAGACCTGTCAATTTAAGTTGATCTAAAATGTTCATACAATTAAAATTATAATCAATACGTTAACCGTATTGATTAAAAACACTGCGAAGTTCAAGGGAAAAACTAATTTGACATCTCTAACTTAGTCCTTGTCTGTCGCCGTCCTTATCTTCAGCTACCTGGTAGTAAGAGATGCCAAATGCCTAATTTTAATTTAGTTTGTGAACAATCGGCACCAGTAGCTATTTTTCCACTAGGGTGGCGACTACCTATCACAAAGCTATGGAAATAAAAGAAAGGTCTTAAGGACAAGTACTTATTATGCAAATAGAACAATTAGTACACATCTACCGGTTTAAGAATATTTATTGCTTGTTAAAGTTAATGTATTGACCTTTTAAACAATTTATTTGGATAAGTTATTAAAAAGAAACATGAAATATAGTTTCACGATGAACTTATGTCTAAACCCACACCAAGTGTAATTTATGATTCTAATTTTAAACCAAATTCAAATGCATAACAAACAAGTATTAGTCACAGAACAACAAATCGATTCCCATTCAATTTTTAATCGAGTT
This sequence comes from Charanyca ferruginea, assembly GCA_947361185.1. Lineage (NCBI taxonomy): Eukaryota > Metazoa > Arthropoda > Insecta > Lepidoptera > Noctuidae > Charanyca > Charanyca ferruginea. Next base: position 14,245,242 of record OX376065.1, on the reverse strand, counting down.
TCCGTAGTATCGGTTAAAACGTCGCCTAACATTCGAAACTCGCGTGAACGATGCCATCGACTTGGTCCGGAATCGAATACATTATCTCGAGTGAAAGAATCCGTAGTCGCATAATTTGTACCAATATTCCTTGGAAATGCTTGTCGTGTGATATGGTAACCCGAGCGATTTAGATCCTTGAGAATTACAAAGACTTGCTTTTTGAATTCAATTATAATTTAGACGTAGATAGCTTTTATTATTTAAATTGCTGGATGTTTAACGTATTACATTGTATAAAAATGTGGATATTTACTATTGGGATATCCATGCTTCACTTTAAGAAAATTTTTACATAATAGTTATCTAGCCGACCCAACATACGTTATTCAATTAGTTAGTTTTATTTGTGAATTTATGAAAAGTTATTTCTAAATAAAATGAAAATAAGAGACAAATATCAATCCAGTTTTATGTCATTTAAAAAACCATTATCTTTTATGGACAATTTCTCAAGCAATACTTTTTATTCGGTTTGTATTATAATAATAAATGAACACCCTAAAAATCGGCCGAAAATTATATATGTAAGACTGTACTTAGTTATACATTCTATGCTTTAATTTTAACTCTGTTTATTTAGCAAGTTGATGCAAGGGTAGTAAACACCCCGCTTAAGAAGTAACAAAGAGATGTTTGTAGTTCGCACTCTAATTCATAGATGGCGCTAGGTGTAACAGTTTGTGAAATTGAAACCAGTTTCAGAGCCTCAGAATTGAAAGCTGCAAAAGATACCTTTATAATTCAAGAGTGTGATATTATTCATAATTTAATAATTGATTATTAAACCGCACTTGAAAAGAGAACCTAAACTTAGAACCTATAGGCTAAATCTAATTACAGAATGCAAACTGGTCAATAACATTGCGGCATAAAGGAAAAATGTAAAAGGATTTTACACATAAAACTTAATCCGTACATCAACTCCAATTCGATTTAATATTGTATGTAGAACAGCATTAGGCTTTTATGATTTCCTATTCCACACACTAAGTGCGTTTATTCATACAAAGCCTTAGTGCTTGCCGATTTCAATATCGATTCTTCGTATTCGTAAGAATCGATTCAAGTTTACGATTATGCATTCGATATTCAATCAAGGAATGGACAAAGGGTGTCTACGGGTGGCACTGTTCGGATTTGTTGACAAACTTGCATTTGCATTTTATTAATAAGTTTTTTATTGAAATTGTGTCGTCTGTTCTTGAAGTTAAGGACGTTAGGTCTTGTTAAAGAGTTTTATCAGATGCAGATTGTAAGTTTGTTTTAAATTTATTGCGATGTTTCCATAAAGCGCTATGTCAAAGCATCTCCGTTAGATGGGTTATAATGCAATGCATCAAGTACTTTCATGTAAGTAGTAGGTACAATGAAGTTTATATTACAATTGCAAATGTCCATTGTTAGCAAAATAGCGTTTTCCTGGTACATTACTTATCTACGGAGACCGTCGATGGATTGCCATTCACAAGAATTTATTGTGGTGTTATAGGAATATAGCTGCTAATGTTATGACACTGGCAATTGTAGTATGACAATGACTTCATTGTTCACTGACCTATTGCTAACGAGTTCACCTTTGAATCAGTAGTAGGTAGGTATGTCGATAGTATAAAGGTTGCATGCATTTGGCATGCTGGTCGAAACCCTATAATATGGCTTCGTCTAAACACTTTCTAGAAGTATTTCGTATTTAGAACGTTAGTCTTATTTTTATATGACAAGCAGAGTCTAAAGTCCCTCTTTGAGATTGAAGTATTCCTCCAACATGCTGTTAGCACAGTAAATTATACCTCAACTCGGTACCGTAAGAGAGCAAGTTGAGCGCTTACAGTACCTACTGTTGTTGTTTTATATTGCCACCGACTTCCACAACTAAAGTCATGTGTGTTCTGTGCTAAAGTTTTTTATCACTTTTTAGATTTTGAAGGCGGTTGTCTTTTTTGTAAAAAAAGCTTTTAATTTTTCGCTTTTTAGTAACTCCTTAGCATCCAAATCCATTAAGAAACGGCAACACTGTCAAAACAGAGATTGAAAGTACAAGGTTGGAAAAACTTAAAACATCATCGTATAATTTTTTGCTTTCTGTCGATTTTTTCAAAATGTGCTGTATCGATTTCGATAAAATTAAATTTATATGGGACCACCCCAGAGGCATACCCTATCCATTAAAAAAATATTTTTTAAATTCGCTTTACATTTGCTGGAAAAATCGCGTAACAAATATACAAAAAAGAAAGAAACATACAGTGGAATTTAGAACCTCCTTCTTTTTGAAGTCGGTTGAAAATGACTTGAATATTAATACACTAGTTTATGCCAGCGATTTTGCAGCGTAGAATCAGAAGAAAAAGAAAAAGTCCGAAATTATCCCACGGAAACACAAAAACTGAATTAAAATCCTTGTGTTAAGCTAGATCAACGTCTATAGTTATGTGTGCATTTCTGCTAATTCCGATCCGCCTTTTAAAAGTGAATGAGTTACAAACATCTATATATCCATCAATCAATTTTCACGGATTTTCGCGTTTATAATAGTAGTACTTATCTGATTTTCACTACATTGTCAAACTCATTAGGTATCTTTCTTGTATATATGTTTTAATATCTGCACGGTTTCATTAAGATCCGATCTAGCCTGTGTCTTTGCTGTCCTGCCCCAGCCATGCCCTAAGCGAGACTCTTACTTCACTGGGAGTGCCCTTAGCGTGTAGTCGTTTAGTTTAACAGTATTTTGCCCTGCCTGGAGGCCATAAACTCTCTTTCTAGGCTAGGCTGACCTGCAAGATACCATACCGATAAAAAAACGGTTTAATTTTTTGAATTTTAACGTGATTTTTGGGCGTTATCTCTTAACTAAAATACCCTATTTAAAGGTATAGTTCATTACATACAATTAAATCCAATCTTCGATGTTTGACACGACAACATTTCTGCCTTCGGAAGGCAAAGGGAAACTTTACTGGTTTGATCCAGGATTACAAGTTTTAAACTTGATTTTTTTGACGCCTTTAAAGTGGAGACACAATCAATATCGAATTACAGTATCAAGATCGGTACACCGAATTTATTCGGTAAAATAAACTCCCCGAAGGAATTACGCCATAAAAAAGTCAATGGTTGAAGAAAGGTCATTGTGTATAAAATTCATTATTATATCAACACCTGGCTACCTTGAAATCTAATCTCTTATCTGTATTACCCAACACTGATTCCATCTTAACATATTATTATCTAAATTTAAATCGGAATGTCTTTTAGACACCTTTGTACCGAACTGAAGCATCGATGCTTTCATCCACTGTCTGTTTAGTCCTACAAAACTTTGGACTATTCGATCAAAACCAGCAATGCTCAGTGTAATACTAAGTATGTAAGATCAACTTCAAATAATATTCTTAATTTAAATGATAATTACAGAGAAAGCAGAACACAATTTGAAAAATATTGTCATGAACACTTGAAGAATGTTAAACATATACAAAATCTTCAAGAATTTTCGAGAAACGGTATTCTCATATTATCAACTGATTAGATTACGTTTGGTGTAAGATTAATTATAAACGCAATTTAGAAGTATGTATGAGAATTTGTTTAAATTGGAAACAATTCCGATGCAAATTCAATGGCCGTGTAAGGTAACAAGATAGTTGTTTGAAAGAAATTTGAGATAGTCAAATGAAGGACACCACGGGGTTTTGTTTATGTAGATTGTTAACCTATTGTCACCTCTAGGTAACCCGTACTTACGTAACATGCATTTTAATGACTCGTAGGTAAGTCTACTGCTTGTTTGAGTGCAATGGTTCGTAGGTGGTAAAGAGACCGTAGTAAGATAATTATCTAGGTTGTTAGAACACTTTTAAGAGGCGGATCAGTGGCAGAAGTATGTATGATTTTTATCTACGTAATATAATACTAGTGTGTCCGTGTGGTGTCGGACGTAAAGAATAGCACCATCCCATATCTTCCCGTGGGTGTCGTAAGAGGCGACTAAGCGACTTACCAGAGAATGGGCAGCAGCGTTCTCTGTGCTTTTGTAACAACCATACTGCGATCGCCAATCCGCCTGCCAATCGTGGCGATTATGGCAAAACCCCCTTTGGGGAGGCCTATGTCCAGCAGTGGACGTCTTTAGGCTGAAATGATGATGATGATAATACTAGTCTATTACAATCCAACTGCAGGACAAAGGTCTCTTCTCATACTGACAAGGCACAACGATTAATGCAGCAATGTAGCAGCTGCAATGTATGTGCAGCTGTTGGACTCGCATCGCAATGTCAACTTCAGGGCGTTTGTGGAGCAGTTACCAACGTGTTATCTGCAGCTCGTCATGGTGGAGAACTTTTGGCCGAAAGGTGTGGTGTTCCGTCGCTTCCGCGGACAAGTGCCACACGATCGCACAGTGAAGTGAAGTAACTAACATAGGCATAAGATACTATACCTACTAACAAGGAATGTAATTTAGTTATGTATGTTAGTCTATAAGATATGTATTGTATGGGTCTTTATTACCTGAATTAAATGATTATTATTATTATTATTTTTGATCACCACGTTTGTTAGAGGTGGATTGTCGATTTCAGACTCATATTTTATAAGTATTCTCATGATATTTTCCGTCACCGATGTCAGTAAAGGTTAAGATAAACTTAGACAGTACTTTATGTCCTATAAAGTACTGTCTAAGTTTATCTTAACCTTAACCTAACTAAATTATAAAATAAGTAATTATTCTTAGAATTAATAATATCGGTACAGATGCGTATGCGAGTATCATTCAGAACGAATCAAAAATATTGAACAAAAAGATTGAGATGAAATGGTGCTTTAAGTACCAGTATGTGCCTATGGATTCAAAGTAATAAGTCTGCATATTTCATTTTAGAAATGCAGGAAACCTAGAAGAAAAAGAAAAATTCCTGGTTTTATAACTTCTAGCGACTACCCAATTCGAAAATCGTTTGGAATCAAATAGATACTTACGCTGATGCGCTGTCTGTAAACCTAGAATAATTGGATATTTTACAAAAAAAAATCTAACTAGTCCATCAGATAGATTTCTAAAAAATATTGGACACGTGTTTTTTCTTTTTTTAACCGACTTCAAAAAGGAGGAGGTTATCAATTCGAATGTTTATTTATATATTTTTTTCATGTATGTTCGTGCATAACTCTGTCATATACAGACGGATTTGCAAAATTCTTTTTTTGTTCGAAAGGGGTTTATCCCGAAAAGGTCCCATATAAATTTTATCAAAATTGGTACAGCACTTTTTGAGAAAATCAACGAATTCCCAAAAAAACTTACTTAGACGACGTTTTAGTTTCTTCAATCACTGGAGGACTTACAATCTCTTTTAAGTGTGTTGCCGTTTCTTAATGGATTTGGATGTTAAGGCAACACTAGAAAGCAAAAAAAAAAAGTAAAAAAAAAAAAAAGAAAACCGCCTTCAAAAACTAAAAAGTGATAAATAAACTTTAGCACAGAACACGCATTACTTAACTTTCTGAAGTCGGTGGCGGTGGCTTTGTGTTTGTTGTTTTGTATTGCCACCGATATCACTTTTTAGTTTTTGAAGGCGGTTTTCTTTTTTTTTTGAAAAAACTTTTTATTACGTAAAGAAAAAATTAAGACAATACAGTGCTTCGAAAACTCGTGTGACATCACTATGTCAGTACACTTTTACTGGCGAAATGACGTCACAAACCCCCACTCATGATCTTTGATGCGTTTTATCTTCATCAGTTTTTATTGATTTGACAAAAAATATGTATCCAATATATTTCGATAATTTAAGTGACAGACTAATTAGATTTTTTTGGTAAAATACCCTATTCCACCATAAGATAATCCACTTTCATGAAACGATAGACCATAATGTACTTTATTTCATAGTTATTCAAAGAATGGGAATTTACAAATGTTTTTTTCTAAATATATGACTATAATATACCTTAATCACCATCTTGTCTCCTTAGTAAAAGCCTCGAACAACATTGTCAAAGAAAATTCTCGAATAAATTTAACTGTTAAACATTTACGTTTAATTATTACCTGAAGACGTTTAGTGACTGTTCACACGTGGGAACTTTTTACATGTCAATTTTATGCAGCAGGTGCATCACATTAACATATATTAAAAGACTATGATATCTCATGTTTGGGGTCATAACTTTTTTTATTTGGTACTTTATGCAAGATGAAAGCCACTTAACGAGGTAAAGGTCTACTAAGATGATGCTTATTACGATTGTAAGAATGATTATGGGAAATATAGCTAGGGTCAGTATGTAATATAGTGCAAATAAAATTTGGCCTAATTCTGCCAAAAAGAAATAACCGACATCAAAATGCCTATCATTATTCGAATCAGTCTGTTGATTTTGGATATTTAAAGTTAAATGATTTTAAATGTATTTAAAGCATAAGTTTTGGATGTACAGAGTAATCTGTAAATTTTTTTTGTTAGATTTTCAGCTTTTTTACAAATAAAATGGTTCATGAATTCAATGAACAATTAATTTATTTTTATACAATGTACAATATTTACACGAAAAAATAAAAAAGGAAAACCTAACCTAAATTCAATTGGGAAAATTTTACAGTTTGGTATGGCTTGATGTGCTGGCGTCTGTACACAGTACCGTTATTGCTGGAAAGAAATGTATAAGTAACATTTGACATATTGAATTAATTAGACGATGATGATGGATAAGCTACGCTTGCCCCGTTTTGGTTCGTGGATGGGTGAATGAGTGACTGCCCATTTCATACTGAAACCCCTCTGTTCTTTGGAAAGAACGTAAAGCCGTTGGTCCCGGCTGTCATTTGTAGATCTTTGAGAGCCATTATAGGTATACAAAAGGTAGAAAACCATACAACCAGTCTTACCAAGGTCACACCCGCGACACTCCATAGAAATGAAACGCTATATTTGCCTACACTAGTACTAAAATAATAGACTATACAGATATATTGCGTAGATATATTGCGACTATGCAGATATTATATAGACGATACGCGGGTGAGTGTGCGTGTCTACGCGCCGCGCGAACAAAAACGCAATTTCCAGAGCTAGTCGTTCGACGCGGGGAGAGGTGAGGAACGGTTTCAGAGGGAGACGGAGCATGTCACTACTGTACGGTAGTACTAATACTTATACTGTGCCAAGGTTGTGAAAGTAAAAAAAAGAAAAAGTATTTATTCGCCCCCTAGGACAAAAACACACAAAAATAACATAAAAAAGAGAGCTATTAAATTCAATTCGTACAATTCTGCATAGCCTTTTATTTCCTAAATTATCAGAATTGCTACAAGACAGAGACACCATCAATCAATTAAATACTTTTTATGAACTGTCAAAACGTGATTCCCCAAAGGCTTTTTGTAAGGCAATTTCTACTTATGACGTCACTTTTGCCAACTCAATTGACGAACTATTTTTGATATAAAAGCAACTAAAAAAATCGAATTATACAGTCAATTGAAAATTTATCGGATTTTCAGGGCTAAAATCAAATGTTTTTTTTTTTAGTTTTGTCTTGAAATGATTGGTTATTTGCGTCATCTGTCCAATTGAGCTTAGTTTATCCAAAAAAATAATTAATTAATTATGTTATTTTTTTGTTATGATTTTAATTTATTTTTTCATGATAATAATAATTTTGATTTTATTTATATTTAGATTTATTATTTTAATTACATATTTTAATATTTTTTTAATGATATTTTAAATGTTTATGATCTGATTGAATAAATAATTTTTGAATTTGAATTTTGAAAAGAGCCAACACACAATCTCTCAGTCCGTCTCTCACCCCTCCCGGTGAGAGACGAAGCGGTCAGATAGGCAGTCGATCCATGTAAAACACTGGTATTTAGTTGCATCCAGGTAGACTGGAAGCCAAGTACAACATAGTTGGGAAAAGGCTAGACAGATGATGAATTAATTAGAGGAAATTATTTTAATGACTGAGAGATTGTGTGTTGGCTCTTTTCAAAATTCAAATTCAAAAATTATTTATTCAATCAGATCATAAACATTTCAAATAACATAAAAAAAATATTAAAATATGTAATTAAAAATAATAAATATAAATAAAATAAAAACTATTATTATCATGAATAAATAAATTAAAATCATAACAAAAAAATAACATAATTAATTATTTTTTTGGCAAAACTAAGCTCAATTGGACAGATGACGCAAATAACCAATAATTTCAAGATAAAACTAAAAAAAAAACATTTGATTTTAGCCCTGAAAATCCGATTAATTTTCAATTGACTGTATAATTCGATTTTTAGTTGCTTTTAGATCAATAAATAGTTCGTCAATTGAGTTGGCAAAAGTGACGTCATAAGTAGTAGTTTCCTTACAAAAAGCCTTTGGGGGAATCACGTTTTGACTAGTTCATAAAAAGTATTTAATTGATTGATGGTGTCTGTCTTCATCAACCTTAAGACGCCCACTGCTGGGCATAGTTCATGGGTTCAGCCGTAATCGCCATGCTTGGCCGATGCATGTTGGCGATCACAGTAGATGTCCTCAGAAAGACGCTGCTGCCCATCCTCAGGTCAATATCCCTCTGTCGCTTTCTACGACACCCACGAGTAGAAATGGGGATTGATGGTGTCATCTACCCTTAATTGTATTAAAACACGATAGTTGTTGCGACACGACAAGACTTTAATACGAAGTTAAATCACACAGATAAAATACATAGACAACTAACATAGAACAAACTACATAATGAGAATGGCGCTAGTAGTATTAAGTACAGGATTATATTTGATATATTTTAACATCTCCTCTTATCAAAATAATCTAATATCTATGTAATAACAAATGAATATGAACTACATCTAAACAATACTTTGAATGCCTAACTTTTTAACATAATAGTAATGTTTCAAACTACTTAATCCTTTCGTTAGCAAGTCAGCAGGCATTTCAGTAGTTGGCAGATGTACAATCTTTACTAAGTTGTTAGTAACAGTTTCCCTAACAAAGTGGTGGCGTACATCTATGTGTTTAGACCTCTTATGGTATAATGGGTTTTCAGATAACTTCTGAGCCCCTTGGTTATCATTGTATATAACAATAGTGTAATTACAGTTTATAATTTCAGATAACAAATTTTTCAAATATATAGCCTCCTTACAAGCTTCACTTATTGCCATGTACTCGGCCTCGGTACTGGACAATGCCACTGTCGGTTGTTTTCTGCATTCATATGATATTACAGTACCAGACAATTTAAAGCAGAAACCTGTATAAGATCTCCTGTCAATAGTATTAGATGCCCAATCTGAGTCTACAAATCCTTCTAAGTTTTTATTATCATTTATAAACATTAAACCATAAGACTTTGTTTTATTTAAATATTTTAACACTCTCTTTGCATGTTTTCAGTGAACTGCAGTAAAACAATTGTTAAATTGACTTAAATAGCTGACACTGTAACTGATATCTGGGCGTGTAAGTATGGACAAATACATAAGACTTCCTATCAGTTGCTGATAAGGATATTGTTTACAAACATTCTCTGACTTATCCAACTTTAAATTACATTCTATAGGTGTATCTACAACATTACAGTTTGGCATCTTAAACTTATTTAAAATATGTTCAACAAAATGCTCCTGATCCAAGGATATACAACCATTTTTATATATTTTTACTCTCATACCTAAGCATTTTTTCACTTGCCCTAAATCTTTAGTTTTGAATTTTGACATTAAACTATGTTTCAATTCATCTGTCAATGCCTTGCTACTGGAAAATATGAAAAAATCATCAACAAACACAGTTATTACAATTTGTTCCTTATTTACCTTTTTACTATATAAACATGGTTCCAATTTAGATTTAATATAGCCCTGGCTTAACAAACAATCATCTACTCTCTTATTCCACTGCCTTGCAGATTGTTTAAGACCGTAAATTGCACGTTTTAATTTGAGTACACTAACTGTTACTTTGACATTCTAAATTAGGTGGTACTTGCATATATACCGTTTCTTCAAGGTAGCCATTTAAAAATGCAGTGTTCACATCAAGATGAGTAATTTCGAATTTTAACTTTACACTTAAAGCAAATAACATTCTCAAAGTTGAGTGTCTTAACACAGGTGAGTATGTTTCTTTATAGTCCATACCTTCTACTTGGGTATAGCCCTTAGCGACTAAACGAGCCCTGTATCTCACTTTATTATCACTTTCAAACTTTCTTTTAAAAACCCACTTGCTTTGAACCACTCTATCTGCTTCCTTGTTAGTTACCACTTCCCAGGCTTGGTTTTCTTCAAAAGCTTTTAACTTTTCTTTCATAGCCTGTCTCCACATCTCACTTTCAGCACCGTTCATCGCCTCCTCATAAGTGATTTCTTCGTCGCAAATGCCCAACTCGTCTACAACGCAGAGGTTTGTAACACCATACCTCTCTACTGGTTTTCTGACACGCTTGCTGCTTACTATGGGTACTTCATCTGCGCCTGAATCATTTTCTTCTCCACATAGCGTATGGTAGGAGTCATCTGATGTTAAGCTAGAACTTGATGTGTCACATATATAAGTAGGGTCATTTTTATCCGAGACAGTATCATTTATTTCGACTGTTTCTTCTCGATCAGATAGTTGATCCTGCTCTTTATTTCTTTCTTGTACTACAATCTTAGCCATTTCAGTATCTTTTTCATTCTTTTCCATTATAGTTACATCTCGGCTAGTAGTCACTTTTCTCGTTTCAGGATTATATAACCTATATCCTTTTGTATTTTCTGGATAGCCAATCAAAATAGATTTAACGGCTTTCTTATCCCATTTTTGTCTCTTAATCTTGGGCACATGCACCATTACAGGACTACCGAACACTCTTACATGACTGAGATCGGGTTTGTTCCCTGTCCATTTCTCAAATGGTGTCACGTTTCCTAGACCTGATGCTGGCGACCTATTTTTTAAGTATACTGCCGTATTCACTGCCTCAGCCCAGAAATTCTTATTTAACTCAGCCTCAAAGAGCAAACATTTTGCACGTTCAACAACAGTCCTGTTGAACCTTTCGCAAAGACCATTTTGTTCTGGAGTATATGGATTCGTTTTCTGATGGACAATACCTGATGCCTTCAAGAATGTTTCCATCTGTTGTGAGCAATATTCTCCTCCATTATCAGTTCTAAGACTTTTAACTTTGTTTCCAGTTTGTTTTTCAACCATACTCAGAAATACTTTGAAAAACAATAATACTTGGTTTTTCTCTTTCAAAAAATAAACAAATGCCATTCGGCTAGCATCATCCACAAAAAGTAGGAAATACTTTGCTCCCCCAATGGATTTTGTCTCCATAGGACCACATAAATCTGAGTGCACAACTTCTAACAATGTTTCACTTCTGTGATTTGAAGACGGGAATGGTAAACGAACTTGTTTTGCTTCACAACACACCTCACAGTTGGCTTTTGTTATATCAGCCTTTTCTTTGTAGGTGACTCCCTCTACAGCTCCATTTTTCATTTTTTCCAGGTCACAGCTGTTGATATGTGCCAGTCTCCTATGCCATTGCCTTGCATCTGTGTTGTGGACTGCTGTTGCTGCAAGCAACTTCTCTGACTTCAGTGTGTTTAATTTGTACACTCCATTATGTAGATTTGCTATTCCTATTAGCACATTCTGTTGGTTACGTATATAACAAGCATTTTCATTAAATGATACTTTGTTTCCGTTTGCAATCAACTGGCTAACTGATAATAGATTTGTTGTGAGGTTAGGAATGCACAAAATGTTTCGCACCGGTATGTCAAACTGAGAATCTTTCACACACGTCGTAATCCGTGTATCACCTGTACACATTACTGGCATTGACATTTTGTTTGCGACAACTATCTCTTTTATTTCGTGTACTTCTCGAATTTCAGACAAACTTTCTCGATTCGGCGTCATATGGGTACTCGCGCCACTGTCTATGTACCAATCATCTGTGCAGAATTTTCCATTCAAAAAAGCTACACTAAAGGCACCTGCTTCTTTTATTTTTTCAGTGCATTGGTTTTTATAGTGACCTAACTGCTTGCACTTGTAACATTTTATTTGTTTACCACTTGCAGTTGACAGTTTTGACGTTTTGTTCGTGTTTGACGTTTGCTTTGACTTGCTTGCAGTGTTGCCATTTCTCTTTGGTTTACTCGAACAAAATGCAGATTCTGCTCCACTGCAGCCAACCTCAGATGTCATATCGAGCAATTTCGTTTTTATGACGTCAGCACTAACGGTCAAACCCGAATGTTCTATGGCCATTATCATCGGTGAGAATTTTTCTGGAAGGCCGGCTAAAAGCAATGATGCAATCCACTCCTCATTGATTTCAAAGCCCGTTCCTTTTAATCGCTGCGCCGTTTCGACTATTTGAGACACGTAATTGGTCATGGATTCACAATTATCTAAGCGGATCGATATTAAAGTTCGAAGTAAACTGATTTTTCTTGTGAACCCCGTGTCGTCAAATAATTGCTTCAATTTTTTCCAAAGACTGTTAACTGTATTTTCATTCTTGATGTGCACATATAACGATGGATCGACAGTCATAACTAGCTTGGCTTTGGCTTTTACTTGTTCACTAACACTTAAATCCGGTGAAATATTGTCTAAATCAATGCCTTCTAACACCATAAAGTTTCTAACTGCGAACGCCCAATCGTCATAATTTTCGCGTCCTTTCAATTTGGGAACATTTACCAAATAACTTGACGTCGACATTATTCACAAAACACAGAAAAACTAATAGAGATTACTTGGATAAAAATGGATCTGGGCCCATAACCTATTAAAACACGATAGTTGTTGCGACACGACAAGACTTTAATACGAAGTTAAATCACACAGATAAAATACATAGACAGCTAACATAGAACAAACTACATAATGAGAATGGCGCTAGTAGTATTAAGTACAGGATTATATTTGATATATTTTAACAAATTGTAGTGAAGATGTTTAAGAAAAGATTCACAGCATTACATTCCTGTTTCAAAAATCATCATCAGCCGAAAGACGTTCACTGTTGCTGTGGGAGGCCTACCAACGCTGCGTCTTCCGGTTCGCGGTCGCCACTCGAGAACCAAAAATAAATTTTCACAAATAAGGACCCAACACAATGAGGTCCCAATACCAAAATTTATTATATACCGGTAGTTTTAAAACCTCGTTATTAAAAAAAAGTGTAATGTGCATGGCACCAGTAGTGTATAACAAGATTCCAGATGATATTTAGGTACAGTCAACAGCAAAAGTAGATGATCAAAATCACAAATTCAATACTAATGAACGGAGTTCGCGTCAGAACTGTGTGGCGTCGAAGTGATTCAAAAGTATAAACTAACAATAAATTATATAAGTTAGTGTTAGTAAATTAGTATTGAATTTCTGATTTTGATCATCTACTTTTGCTGTTGACTGTACAACCTTTAAGACTGTTTAAGAAACAACTAACATCCTTCCTAATAAATAAATGTTATTATTCCATATCAGATTTTTTGGCAGATAAATTGTAATATTTTGGAATCATTAGTATAAAAATGTATCTTATTTATTTAAGACAAATTTTGCATGCTTAACAGCAGAATGTACCAGGCGCTTATTTAGTACTTAAGAACTCATTGTATTTTCCTACATTCAGTGCAAATAAATAAATCTATTCTATTCTATACTAAGGTTACGGGTTGTATGCTTATGTATCGTCTCGACACCGATTGTGTTTTTGATATTTTTTATACCTAATTGATCAAATTTTATATGGTTTATGTATTATATTTTATATTCGAGATCTGTTTCTATCATGCATAGTATTTCTGTGTATCATGAAAATTAGAAGAATCCTTACAAATAGTTCAGTAGAAAAGCAAACATAAAATCGCTATAAAACAATTTGAACTTAGTATCGACTACAAGTTTTCGGTGTTACTTTCAGCGAATGCATCGGATACCCAATCATAAATTGCTGCGCCTGCTACGCTTCGTGTCGCGGGTTCGATTCCCGCACGGAAAAAATATTTGTATGACCTATAAGTAGATAGTTCTGGGTCTGACTATTTGTGTATGTAAGTTTATTTTGTAAACGCAACCACTTAAGAATACTACTTTTATTTAATTTTTTCGACTAAACTTTGAGAGTTTTGGACGCAAAACTGATGCAGAACGCACGCAGTCTGCGTTCAAAACTTTCAAAATTTAGTCGAAAAAATTAAATAAAAGTAGTATTCTTTCAAAATTAAAAAAAAGGCGTATATGAATATCAATCACACTCATGCTTTTACGTTTGTACGAGCCCTTCTTGCGAGTCTTACCACTGGTGTTTCGGCTTCCAGGAAAGCCCCTACTGACGACCTGTGGAACGTAATTAATATCACATCGAATCTAACCTCATTTCGTTATATTTTTACTGTCTAGGTGTGTGTAAATACTAATAATGAACTAATTTCCATATTACGGGCATTCAATTAGAAGTTTATTTAGTAAATCATACAAAAATAATTCGAAAATGCCCCACACCCAACACGGCGTCATGTCCAAGTTTTGCATTTCGAGATTTTCGTTTGCAAGAGACTTTGAACCAATTACATTTTTAGATATTCGTAATGCTTGAATCTTGAGGATTTTTTTGATATGATACACAAATACCATGAGTTATTAATAAAATTGTACTTACATTGTAAATCCAGACCACGCCACCGTTTTGAAAAATTTCACTTTGACATTTTAGCATCACGTTCAAAATTTATTTTGTCGATGGTTTTTAACTTCGGAAACATTAAGCGACTTATTCACACACGCGGAATGAAGTACAGCGCCCCCACAGATATTTTTTGGAAGCGTTCGTGGAGTTGCCGCTGTATAAAAGCGATTTAGGGCCAAAAAGTCAACTTAGCTTTTTAAGTTGCGGGAACGTACGGCCCGGAGAAATTATTGGGTGTATTTTACATACGCGAACGTCACAGCGGATAGTAAAAGATAGATAATAAAATTGTCTGTAAGATGGTGTAAGTTTCGTTTAATTATACCTGGTAGATTTTGTGTGATTGTCAATGTTTTGTCCGCGTCAGACACAACTTCACGTATTAATTAAACTATATAATATGAATATAGTTAAAAATATTCACTTACTAAGTGATTAAGAGAATGTTCTAGTTTAACATATATTTTTTTCAAATCATTTACACTGCACATTTTGACGTGATTGTGAGTTTAAAATCTGTAAAAGTCGTTTAATAGCCCCATAACAGGAGAAATTCCTACAGCGTGGGACAAGGTTAAAAAAAAACACCAATCGATATTCTGTCTAAAAAATCATAATTTTTCAGTTGAGGCTCTGTATTATGGGTTAAACATTAAAAACTATGCAAGCAGACTCGTGGGAAGAAATTAGTTTGAAGGCTTATTAACAAACTACTCAATAAACTTCTATTGCCGATCAAAACTGTATATTATTACTTCTTACATAATTATCTGTGGCCATAAACCTAATTAAATACTTAGTAATAGTAAAATAAAAATAAACTAAAATACCAAATTAACATAATATATTATTGTCTCACGTTTATACGATTTTTATTATTTCTTAGATGTTTTAAAAAACATAATGTCTAATTTAAATAACCTGTAAACTTGATTTTATTTCAAAGAATGGTATTGTAAATGTATACTAATATTATTTGAGGAGGTAATGTTTCTAAGTTTGTACATTAGAGGGCTAATTCACGTAATTTTATGATGCGCCGATGAAGTTGTAGTGCAGTTGCAGTTAAGTTCATGTTTGAGTGACAAACGGTATTCTTGTAATCTTTGAACCGCGCGTAAGCTGCGCGTGTAGCCACATGAAAGAAAAAATATTACTCACTAAATAATTGAATAGAATCTGAATATGACATTATTATAATATTAAAATAATACCTCAGTACAGATTTTAGTGCTTTTTAACTGTCATTTTAAGACGTCAAACGAATAGTAGAATACCGATCATGTTGCGTTTCGAAGCACGCTCCAAAGACGAGCAACAGTAGAATGCCGTTATTGCGCTCGCGTGACGCGAACTTGACGCGAGCGTCTCTGACAGCGGTAGAGAACACGAAAAGCGTTGTTTTAATCGAAACTTAACTGCAACTGCACTGCAACAACAATTCTTTAGTTACGTGAATTACCCCACAGGTAATCTCCGAAACTATTTATCCGATTTCAAAAATTCTTCCACTAAGAACCCACGTTACCCGTGAATGTTACAGGTTGTATTTTATAATTTAAAAAAATAGGCACCCGTAATGCTCATTTTCATTGGCCTTTAGAGCTCGCATTCGTGTTGCGGGAATTTTCTGTTTACGCATGCCATAGGGACCACCATGCTGTAATCGTTTTCATTAGTCGATAGGGCCCGCATGTGAAGTACGAGAAATTTCAGTTTTAAGCATGCCATAGGGCCAGCATGCGATAGCAGTTTTCATCAGTCGATAGGGCCCGCTTGCGGGTTGTTTGATATTCTTCATCGTGCATTTGTTTTGATAGAGTGGAACCGAGCAGACGTACGTACCATAGTAAACTCGTAAACTGAGTCCCCGCGCCACGCTTGCTTTACACCAACCGATGAATTTGATTGGTAGTTAGGCCGCATGCGGGGAATACCCGCATGCCGTGTATCGATTGAGATATAGATAGTCTACTTTTATTAGTCGATAGTTTAGAGTTATGAGGAACATAGTGGAAAATTCTTTATCCTCTATAGAAATGAGAGCACGGAACATTATCTGTTCCGTGAATGAGAGGATCCTCCGGCCGGGTGTTATATCTGGTGGGCTACTGCCCGACGGTTGTAGTCGGGATTTTATATCTATGCTAATGTCGCGGAGAACTTTGCTTGCGCGGTCTAGGAATCGTCAGTTAGGTGTACGCATCATGTGCGATAGATGTCGCCACAGCCGCATGCTGTATAACGACTGAGTTATGACCAATGAAAATGAGCCTTAAGAGAATTCAGGCGGACGAAGTCGTGGCACAAGCTATACCTGATAAAGATAGAATGTGTTCTAAAAATACTTAACGATTTGATCTTGGATAAGACACCAATATAAAACTTTTATTTTTGTACATATTATGTCAGGATTTAAGCACGCATTTATGCGTTTGATAATAGCACTTTGATAGCTTACCATAAACACTTTTCATGAGAAAATTCTGACATAGTTTCGAAAGTCCAGAAGCGAAACGTTTTAATGAATCGTGGCGTTTCATAATTTTATCTTTTACGTAGAAGATAATTAATGCCAGACTGTTATTGTCCCGTAGCAGAGCACATGTCTCTTCTCATACAGAGAAGGTACGAGCATCGATCATCATGCTTGCTCAAGCGGTGATTTCAGACTTACCTATATTATTTTTAGTCCAGGATTCCATACGATGTTTTTCTTCACCGATGTCAGGGGTGTGATTCTGTAAGACCTCATTCTAAACTTCGAATCTTAATCCGCTGTGAGTTTCTTGATTGGCATTCTAAAAACTCGGTTGATAATTCGTATTTACAGTAGCGCCACCCTTGCGAGTGTGTCAGCGAGTTGAACTAAATTGACAGGGAGATTTTGACAGATAAGGCATGATGATGACGTAAGAAGTGGCATTCTGTACCTAAGGTAATTTCCCCGTCACTTCGACGCTCACTTCGCACTCGAACCCGATTCAAAGTGTCAAATATATCAAGGTCATGTTGAACCTTATGCGAAGTGAGAGTGAATAGCGATATGAGATGCGAGTTGTTGTTTGAATTTTACAGAATTGACCTACAGTAGGTAATGTAAAAGATACTTATACTTCCATTCCGTCTTATATACCATCATGATATCACTAACTCCCTTATCTTTCATATCATTCTTCACACAATCCACCCATCTTTTCTTTGGTCTTTTTCTTTCTCTCCACCCATCCACATATATTCATAATTCTTTCCGTCACATGCATTTCATCCCTGCTCTTCACATGCCCATACCAAGTTAAACGATTCCCTTTCAACTTTTCTGTCACCGGCGATTCTTTCAATTTCCCTCTATAATACTCATTTTTAAACTTATCTAATCTGGTTACTCTTCACATCCATCTCAACATTCTCATATCACTTGCAGATGTTGGAGATAAAATAGCTAGACTGAAGTGGGAGTGCTTGATGCTGAGGTGGGAGTGGGAATTGAGAGTGCTGAAGCGAATGCTTCCGGATAGATGAGCAAAGACTTTTTACTCACTGGACACCTGAAAGAGGGCATCGCCACTAAAGCTGACTGTGAGGAAGGTGGTGTGACGATCTGCCCACGTTTGCGAGACAAAAGCAGGCAGAAATCGAACAAGAAGTTTGGAAGGAGGGAAGGGAGACCTTAAAAAGAAGGACTTCACAATCATTGTAATGTTTGTCATCAATGTCAACCTTTAGAAGCTGCTGCCAATAGCTGCTGGGCATAGGTCTCCCCCAAGGGTGGTTAAGCCGTAATCGCCATGCTTGGCCGATACATGTCGGCGATCGCTGTAAATGTTATAGTACTCAGAAGGACGCTGCTGCCCATCCTCTGGTCAATATCCCTCTGTCGCTCTTTTCCATTTGTGTAGTTCCTTATCTCTCTGACAATGTGAAGATCAAAGTCACTGAGTAACCCATTTGAATAAGTAAAATGATGGCAAGCTACATAACAACGCTTTTTTTAAATGTCTTGTGTTTTAACGCCTACCAGAAATTAAAATGTTTTACTAAAGTTGTCAAAAAATAAAAGGCCCGTTTTGACATTTGAGAAAGACCCTAGAATGTAACTTGGAACGAAACTGAAAGAAACAATAAAACAATAATGAATTACATAAAATGTTTAAAAAAATACATATTTTTTTTGGCGCGTTATTTAATATGTTGGAATACATTGAGAGAATTCTTTTTGCGCTAACTTTATAGTACTTAGCATGCAATTTCTAATAACGAAACGTCTCAAAAACAGTTACGTTCTCAGTCTCTGTTTTTTTTAAATACTAGTGTTGTAACCAATTAATTACCGAATTTCACCAGCTTCACTCGATTTTAATACTAATTAAATATTGTGTTGTGATCTTTACTGAAAAGAATGAGCTTAGCGCTCAAAGCCGTAAATAAAATGTTGAATTGGCCACACTGGTTTCCATAGAATGGCTTGTCTCTGACCAAGCGGCATTTATTTGTGATTGAGTGAATGCTATTGTAATTAAAAACATTAAATTAAAGACAAATTGACCTTTCGTACCATTGTATCATTTCAAAATACCTAAAATATTAAAGTTTAAGTTAAATTTTCTAATCAGAACTTTAATTACTACTTTACAATATATAATCAAATCGAACTAATACTCATACAAACTTGAATCGGTTTCTCGAGAGTATCGAGTAACGATTCGTATGGTTACTTTACTAGTTACGTCGCGATGACAAATGTCAAAACGTACAATTATTCTGATGAGTGTATTATTTATTTTGAAACGTAAAACATTGTACTTTAGGCACCTCAGTATACACTGGGTTTAATTTTTACGAAGTTAATATAATTATTTTACTTGGTACATAACCCTATGGTGTAAAAAAATTGTTTTAGTGAGCAATTAAATTGTACCCTTTTAAAATGAAAAATCTCACTATTTAAATTTAAAAATAGAATTCTCAACTTTGTGAAACCTTAGATAAAATATTCTAAGTACTCGCTGAAGATACCCGTTCAATCTTCTTCAGTGATTGATGACCGAAAGACCGAATGGATGACCGAATAAAATCGATTTAGTGAGCAATGACGGCTATTTGCATATGTATAGAAAGGAGATGAGACTTTAACTTGGATATACGTTACTTTTGTATGATATGATTGCTTTTTAAAGTGTAAGTAGTAATCGCTGATCGGTTTATTTGAATCGGAAAGAATTATGTTTTGAAGCGGGAATTTCTTTATGCCTGTACCTTTTAAGTTTGCGAATTTTATGATAGTAGTTTGAATTTATGAGTATTGGACATCACCCATGCTACAATAGGGTATTTTACCAAAAAAATCTAATTAGTCCGTCAGTTAGATTATCGAAAAATATTGGATACGTATTTTTTATTTTATCGAATCAATAAAAACTGACGAAGATAAAACGCATCAAAGATCATGAGTGGGGGTTTGTGACGTTACTTCGCCAGTAAAAGTGTACTGACATAGTGATGTCACACAAGTTTTCGACGCACTGTATCGTCTTCATTTTTTGTTTACGTGAAAAAGTAAAAACACGTGTCCAATATTTTTTGGAAATCTGACGGACTAATTCAATTTTTTTTGTAGAATACCCTAATAGATTATAATGAAAGAGAGAAAAACCGGTCAAATGTGAATCGTACCTACATTAACGGTTCCGTACGGAATGAGCAGTGTAACACAATCATATTTAACACTGCATTTTCTCAATAATAATTGTACAATAATAATACCAGCCTACAATTGTCCCACTGCAGGTAAAGCCTCTTCTCATACAGAGAAGGCACGAGCACTGATCACCACGTGCGCTCAAATCGGATTGGCGATTTCAGGCTCATATTAATTACTAGCACTTTGCCCACGACTACATTCGCGTGAATTTTCTCATGGATCTCATTTATTTTTGATAATGCAATATAGCCTATAGCATTCAGGGATAACGTAGCTTCCTATTGACGATAGAATTTTTGAAATCGGATGAGGAGTTGCGGAGATTACCCCCTACATACATACAAACTTACAAACAAATTTCACCTCTTTATAATATTATTATAGTATAGATAAGTCCAGGTTTCCTCACGATATTTTCCGTCACCGATGTTAGTGATGTGAAGTACGTATGAATTGAAAAAGTCACATTTGAACCTATTTGCCTGGTATCAAACTCGCATCTACGACTCCCAAAGGTAGAAATAGGGTGGTGTTATTCGCGGTCGGCACCACACGGCTCATTTTTTTTATTGTTTCGTTAAAATCCTCGTTTCTTGCATGGAGACCCGATTTATTTGCGACCATATAATGAGAAATTTCGGTTCAAAAGAAGTAGCCCCTTTGACTAACAGGTGGATAGACTGCAGCAGAGCTTTAGTAATTGGGTTCTGTATGTCTATTCTGTTACAGTCTCCCTCGGTGAACATCTAGGTAAACTGGACTGTCATCTATCCGTCTGCTTTGTCAATCCCTAGCAGCGGGACTCATGTGACAGAATAGCACTGCTGTTGGTACCCTTTGGGTACAAAATAACAAAAGCTACTGTAAAATCTTAGTTTTTAAAATTGGAATCCTAAGTTTTAGAAATTAAGATATATATAGTTTCGCTTACAAAACTTTAGTAAAAGTTTTGCTGCATAATTTTATTGCAGTTGAATAATATAATTTGTATTTAAAATAGCAATTACTACAGGCACATAAGTTTAGATAAACAACAAGAAAACGATGCTCTATCATATCTGCTAATTATTTTAAAATAACAATATCTGAACACCATAAGATTGGCACCTGGCGCCATCTGTACATAAAATCAGAGCATTATAGACATAACATGAGAAATAGGATCAAAATAACAGATCTACAATTCATTGTTCAAACGATAGGTTTGAATACACCATAATATTGAAGCGCCCCCGGCGGAGCTATGACGAACTAATGATCGCTTTCTAAGATGTATGATTAGTATTGATATTGCTTTTAATAAATCCGATTATAATAATGAACGCACTTTTTACGTTGGAGAATAATTTTATTATTTAAAATCATATTAAATGAAAAATGTATTTCCGAAACATCCATTCGGTATGTTACCTTTAAAACCTATATTTCATATTTTTTGCATTCTAAAAACTACGTACATTGGATACGCCTTTATTCTTCTATCTATGGCCGAACCCCACTATCCCACCGAACTAACACTAGTTTCTAAGCTATGTGTATGATAACCTGCATGGAATTTCAACCTGAAATAAATGTTTTTTATTTCGTTTTATTTACCAAATACATAATTGATTTTCGCACGACATAATCTTATTCCAGTATTATTATGTCAACGACCAAACATATCTTAGCTACCTATGAATTCATAAACTAAAAACATTCTAAGTTGATCTTGTACAGACAGCGTCATTAACTGGTTACCACCTCACGCAAATTCCTTTGATTAGGGGGGTGTCCAGTTGAAAACGCTGTCCGTACGTTACTGACTTCGGTGAAGGAAAATATAGTGAGAAAACCTGGACTTAAATAGGTCTCAAATGATCAATGCTCGTGCCTTCTCTGTATGAGAAGAGGCCTTTGCCCTGCAGTGGGACAATTTATAGGCTAGTATGTATTATTATTATTTGAATGACTAAAAGTAGTTAGTTTAGCTAGCTAGCTTAGTTAACTTAGTTCAGTTAACTTAGTTGCCTATGAATTTATGATTAACTAAAAAATTGGTTGTCAGTAAAGCCGGTTTACGGACGATAGTTTTACGTGATAATGTCATAAAGAAACATAATGGTAAAACATATAATTATAGCATAAACCAATAATGGCTTCCGTCAAGGTGGGCGGAACTTATTGCTAGGGCCGATCGTGCCTCTCTATCACTTGTTCTGCGCTCTCGCTGGCACGCTCAGGTTTAGGCGGAACGTGACACTTTTTCGTGCATGCACCCGGTGTTTATCGATTTATAAGACGTTATCACGTCAAAAAATTAACATGGATCTTATCCACACAAATCTGTCGTCCACTATCGATTCACGCGTAATTCAGTCGCGTACGACGTTAGAGCGTTCAAACATGCAATCATAGACAGGTGGTGTGCGTAGACAATGGTTGGCCATGGTCAGTGGTATCACGCGCGTCCGGCAATCATGGCGTATTACTGAGATTACACCAGTGTGGCCTGTTTGTTGCCGCCTTTTATTTGTTTATCATATCGAAAGTATTATATATTATGTACATATTTAAAACAAAACTAAAAAAAATACGTACTTGAAACCATCATACCGAATTAGTTAGTCACAAGATTCATAATGTTTTTGGAGACAACATTATAATAACTACTACGATTTACCTGTGTTGTGACATCGGCGCCGCACTCTTTACGCTCCGAGCGGGTTTTGTGCATTTACACAAAACCCGGCTCGGGTTTAAACAGTCTACTAGATATATTTTTAACATCAAACTGTTTTAAATTACATTTGGAAAGTCTGAATGTCGAATATATGATTAATTACTTAGAATTTAGTCAGTTCTCAGTTAAGTGAAATGTAAACTTCTTTATATTTCATTACCCCCAAAGTAGGTATTAAATATAATTTTGACAGTTGATCTGCCTAGTCTTTTCCCAACTATTTTGGGGTCAGCTTTCAGTCTAACCGGATGCAGCTGAATTCCAGTGTTTTACACGGAGCGACTGCCTGTCTCACTTCTATAACCCAGTTTCTGGCTTCTGACTACCCATACGACGATCAAAAATCTACGAATGACAGCCGGTACCAATGGCTTTACGTGTTTTCCTAGGTACGAAGGGGTATATATGAAATGGATGGTCTACCATCAACGTCAACATCTCCTAATAGCCTACATGCGAACTGTCAACTGTCCTTAATTAAAAAAAATAATAGGTACTATCTCATAATCTAAACTAAATCAATACAAATAAGGTTGTGATTTCTCTCTCTCAAACAAACCAGTCTCTACAGTAGGTAACTATATTTTTTCTTTCATTCAGAACACAACAAATATAAATGATGTTATCATCTTTATGTACTAGTAATAATAGGTGTCTGATATAAAACAAGTGACGATTGTCAGTTGTTTCACTCAGGATTTTCAGAAAATACTTTAGCGTTTATAATGGCTAAAAGCAAATAGAATATAATAGTCTTTGGCTAAAAGCTACCTGCAACTTACAGTTACACAATCCCGAATCAATTACCATCAACCACTATATTCCACTATGAAATTGTATTAAAGAAAGTGTACAAGAAAACTTGTTGATAATTGCTGACCACACTTATGTACGGTCGATGTTGTAGTTGTCTATCTGTTCTAGTATTATCAACTGCATTTCCAACGTAGGTAAGAGACAGGACCTTTAAATAAGTTCCCGCATACGGGCCACACTACAGCGACTAAACACCGCCATCTGTAGCTAGAAGCGCCTACAGAGTAGCGAAAGCACGCGCCGGCAACTCGTGGTCGGTGGTCGACACAAGTGATCCATGTCTGCTACTTGTATTGACACACTAGCCTATAAACTAAACTAACCAGACAAGTAGGGAGGGGGGGGAGGGGTAGAGATTCATACAAAATTATAACACATATTATCCAGAATCTATCCGGTCGAAAAATGTCCTGCTGGTCCAGTGGCTAAAGCTGTTCTCTCGAAAAAAGCTTGAAAGAAACATGCAGATTAAAACAACTTTCGTCGGCATTTACAGAGAAATTACATCTAAAAATGAAATTGTTAGTAATCTACATGATATGATACGTAATTTGGTTTAGCCACAATTTTTCTAACGGTATCACATAATAAGGAAAAAAAATGTCAAATCACCTCCAAATCATTGAGATGAAACCATATTACTTAATTTCTTATCAAAAGAGTATAAAAAAATATCTACTGCTTTGCAATATAAAGGAAAATGATTTGGTTTTGTTACATTTTACAAATATCTATTATTTTTATTACAATAAATTAAAAATGCGTCCGATTAAAGACTGCGTCTACATCGCCCCCGCACTCGTCCACAAATTCAGTGCGGGTCAAATGCTCAAGGTTATTGGCATGTATACAAGCCTTAATACTATAGTATACCTACTAGCTTTTGCCCGTGACTTCATCTGCGTGAATGTCGGTAAATGCGGATGCAGACAAAATCGCGGATTAAAAAGTAGCCTATGTCCTTGCCCAGGTTTCAAGCTATCTTCATGAAAAATCGGTTCAGCAGTTTTATCGTGAATGCGTAACTGAGTCATTTATAATAATAAGTAAGGATAATGTCTGAAACCCCAAATCCACCTTGAGCAAGCGAGGTGATCAATGCTCGTGCCTTCTCTAAATTAGAAGAGGCCTTTGCCCTGCAACGGGACCATATTATCCCCGGGCCTGGTATTTATTATTTATAGTATTTTTGTCATGCTTTAACATAATTATATTCGTTTGTTACCGTTTTTTTATAGGTTAGTATCTATCGATCCACCTCGGCTTCACATGGGGTGCAATGTAGATCAAACTCTAATGTGTGACGCAGTAAGGTGGGGTATCGCGTGTGTGGCGAGTGTTGGCGTTTTGTGGTCGGTGGCGGCCACACGAAGCGAAATGCGGAGTCTCGTGGTATGTACCTACCTTGTGCGGCGAGTTCAAAAAAACTGTAATTCGCAGCTCGGTGGCAACGTTTTGTGGTTGCGTGTGGTCCGTCTGTGGCTAGACTAGTAACATCAAGTACCTACGGCGGCGGTTTACGTACTTCAAGTGTTGCCAACTGACGTGCGGTTGAGCGTACCAGTAACTGGCGTTTCTTAACCGCGCCATCGGAATGAAACGAGTCTCAGAGACACTTGTCTATTGACAATCTAATTGCAAAGTCATATGTGTATAGAGCTGTTGAATTTATTTTTACGTGGCAGATTTTAGGTGTTATTATTTTTCAAGCTTTTATTTAAATTTTAAACATGCATTGTTGAAAATATAATAATTCAAATAATACCACCCTATTATTGTCCCACCACAGGGTAAAGGCCTCTTCTCACACAGAGAAGGCACAAGAAATTGCTCTAAAAGGTCAACTGTCCAATTGTCAGACACAATAGTTAAACAATGTGATGATATATGACTACAAGAGTCATATCAACAGTCAAGCGGCTAAGCCTCATTTATGATTTCAAACATATTTCAGATTTTCTAACGATGTTTATAATGTCCAACTTAGAAAGAAAATCTGAGGGCTACACAGAAGTAAAATATTATGTTTATTTATTATCCTCCGGATAAACAACGTCACCAAATATAGGCTCCATTGCAGCTATCATTACTAAAAACTAAACTAAAAAAAGCACCACTGTCGTAACAACAACTCTATAGAAATACAAAATAATTTACAATGTACACGCAAGCTGCGATTATTGTGCGACCGGTCGCGACTGACAAATACAGGATCCTGTTGTTACGCAATTTATTATTTTCCATACAATCCTGTTGGACGAGAGAAAATCGCAGAGTAAAACGTTGCATTAAGGGGTGTCGCCGGTTGTTAGACTGCATTTTTTAGAATGTGGTTGTTTTTTTACTTTATTCCGTTCAAAGAACACGTGTTAAGCTTTCAGTGTAAATTGAAAGGAAATCAAAATAATATTGATGGACCAGTTAATAATTTACATAAATCCATATTAAATTTTCGTGAAATATGCCAAAAAAATACTTATCAAATCAATAGATTTTATAATAACAAATTACAATTACAGTTACACTGCAAAAGTTAACACGAAAATAAAAAGTTCTCGTTGCGCATATTTTTGCGCAGCTAACTGTCATGACTATCGTTGAGAAAAAAAAACTAAAATACACAAACTCCCAAAAAATCATCAAGTAATGTTTCAAACCAGTTGTTAAACTAGTGTCGTCAAGAAACAATTAACAAAAAAAAAACTCCATTCATGAATTGAACTCGGTAACCATTGCGGCAATTACAGCTCTATACAATTCCCGCGAAACATGTCGCTTAGTATAACTCAGTACAGCAGGAAGACTGGCGCCTCCTAGCGTAGATTATCATGTCGTTTAGACAATCACCTTTATGTAGCGAGTGTTTGAGCTTTTGTTATGTGATGTAAAGGGGTTTTTGTTGCAATAATCGATTTATTTCTCCTCTCATACTGGCACGACTTTTATTAATGCAGTTTGAAAAAATATACCGTAATGAAAAGTAATTTAACAAAAAAAATTGTGCGGTCGGGGGACCCCCATTAGGAACGAAGTTCCTTGTACAAAAAAAATATGTAAAAATAATAATATATCACGAGCAGGCGAGTGCGCCGCAGCGGCTCGATACACGCACACATACACACACGCATTTCGTTACGTGATGATTTCTACGATTTCGCTCTACCCGTAAGCCGCGTTAGGGAACTTCGTTCCAAAAATATGAATTTGTTTTTTTAGTCTTGCTTTTATGGATATAATCATGGACTTGCAGTTGTGAAATCTAACCCAAATACGATTGGGACACGGTGTTCTGTTACAGAATTCCAGTACTAACCTTACTAACCTTAACCTTCTCTGGTGATGGATGATGGACTCATCATCCATCATCAGATCAGTTCGATGGTAACATATTATTTTATTGTCATCAGTATGACATACATTCGCAAATTTGCAATCGAAACGATAATTAGAAGTTGATTAAATTGAATTTTCAAGATATTTTTGTATGATAAAAGCGTGGTAATAATTTAAAAAAGTAAATTAAGGAGATACATTGTAAATATGACTGGCCAGTTAGCAACGCGGAAACATGGCTATATTGAATCCTAAACTTAATGACTACTGAGATCTAAGAACACTTACCTAAGTTACGTAAGTGAATGAGGGACCTTTTAAACCTAATACCTGAGAAAAGGCCTACCTTTGAATCTCGCAAATATGCACTCCTTGTTAACCACATATTACTCTATCAGTGGCTTCAAGCAATACAATCACAATACATACATTCTACGCACGTATTTCGTATGGTGTCGGACGTAAAGAATAGCACCATCCCATATCTTCCCGTGGGTGTCGTAAGAGGTGACTAAGGTACTCACCAGAGAATAGGCAGCAGCGTTCTCTGTGCCTCTGTAACAACCATACTGCGATCGCCAACCCGCCTGCTAAGCGTGGCGATTATGTCAAAACCCCCCATTTTGGGGGAGGCCTGTATCCAGTAGTGGAAGTCTTTCCGTGGATGATGATGATGATGACATACATTCAGTCAAGAAAGTACCGGGAATTAATCATTTAAAAAGTTCATTTAAAGGGATTGTCTAAATTCTTTTTGAAGCTAAGTTGGCACAACTGTTCTCTTTACTCACGTGGAGTTCAATCGTCACTGGTCATTCTGTTTGTTCTCAGTGCGCCATTTTGTCAGTTCATGTCAACAGTGTTTTGCGATTTTTACTATATCTAGTTAAAAATATCAAACAAATAATTCGTCTTAAATGTTGCATTGAAAATAGAATTACGTGAGCCGAAGCACTGAGAATGTTACTTTTAGTAAATCGACTTTATCAAAAACACATGTGTTTGAGTGGTATAATGCATTTAAATGTGGTCGAGATGTGGTGTAAGGTTTCCCTCGGTCTGGTCGGCCATCAAAGTCTTTCACTGAACTAACATCGCTATAATAAAGGAAATGGAGACTGAAAATCATCATTTTAGTCTAGGGGAGATAGCTAATCCTTAAGAATCAATTCGTATTGTTTTAAATGATTGTTTTGCCGCTCGACTAGTATCGATAGATTTGAATCGTCTGCAAAAACTCAATCGCGTAAACGTTGCTGAACACGTGTAAGAAAGAGTCAATTCCAACCCCACATTCATAAAACGCATTGTTACTGGTGACGAGACATGGGTTTACGAGTTTGACATGCAAACCAGTCAACAAGAATAGGAAAGGCGCCTTCTAACTGAAAAAAAATGACGTAAAAGAAACTTCGCGACAATTACCGAAGTTGATTCCAAAAAATACGTCAAAAAAATGTTTTGATTATTGAATTATTCGTTGGTGTAAAGTGTATTATTACGGAATGAACCTACTTTGAAGGCGATACAATAAATTTACATATTAAATACATAATATTTTATTAAATATTTATAATTCCCGGTACTTTCTCGACACAGCAGTATATACAAAACTTAATACAATAAAATTATTTATAACTTAAAAAATAAAAAGTGAGCTCATGGGGCACCAAAAATCTCGCCCACATCATCGTCAACGGAACATTTATCCAAAAGGCTGGCAGCATTGCACATTGTATGGCAATGCTGATTAGCATTGCCACGTTGTATGGCAATGCTGATTCTTTGGCCCAAGAATAGACCAGCATCGGGTCACATGAAGAGTCGACCAGCAGCTTGGCGATGGCCCTAAAAACTAGATGAGCACTCGAACTCCAAAGCCTTAGTGTTTCCACCCCAAACGGCTCAAACATATAGCTTTCAAGAATATTCATTGCAATTTTTAGTGTAATAAATCGGTGTGAATAAGCCATTGTAATTAATGTAGCCATTTATTAGCTACAAGACAATTATGTTCGACAGAATACATTTGCGTCCCGATAACCTACTAATTAGACATGGCTTTTCCTACATATTGTCTTAATAATTTATTAAATAATACAATCATGTATGTTTAAGCTAAGTAACAGCACCAACTTTAGATTTACTCTCATTTTGCAAGCGAAAAAAGCAGCTACACTTCAATTTCCGTCATGATTGTTGCTATAAGTGTATTAGGTAAATTGGGACTGGTTCGCACTGATTGGTGCGTATCAATCATTGATCGCTGACGAGGAAGGAACTGTCTGCAACCATCCCATGTGAAGCTATTTAGTAAACTAGTAAACTAATAACTAAACTAGTAAACTAGTAGCTAATATTTAGTAAACAGTCGCTATTTAGTAAACTGCAAATTATGAATCAGCAGTCGTTTAGAAACCTATATCATTAATGAAGCTTAGAAAATCGGCATTCTTCAAGATGTTTATCTATTACATACCCATAAGGAGAACCTGACTAAAGGAACTGGTTGACTGACGTATCCAGTGCAAAGACAAAACCATTAGGAACGTGAAAACATGCACACTGCTTGCTTTTATAATGTAGGCGAGCACAAAGAAAAGTAGTTTTTGGTAATTCAAACCTTAAGAGGATGAAAAGGGAGGGAAGTTCGATTGTATGAAAAATCTTATATCTTCATCATCATCATCAGTCGGAAAACGTCCACTAAGGCCTCCCCAAGGGGAAGAGGGGGGGGGGGGGGGGTTGTCATAATCCCCAGGCTTGGCAGGCGTCTTGGGGATCGCAGTGAGGTTTTTAAAGACACGGAAACCCCTGCTGCTCGACTTCCGTATTTTCCATTAGTCGGTTTTAGTTCGGGTACCCCATGGGTTATACCGTATAACCCATGGGGTATCCGAACCAGAACCCGAAAACCGAATAAGCCCCGTACAACTTATACGGGGCTTATTTCTTGGGTTCAAGTAAAAACTTGGCATAAATGCGGACCTAAGTAAGTAAATAAAGTTTGAAGGTTGTTTGAAGGTTAATTAGTATGTAGAGGAAGTACGAAATCTAAGCGAAGGCAGAAGATAGTAGAAACAGCTAATACTAGAATAACGACGTAAATTACCTTTCTAATTGAATGTTGTTTATTGTTTCCAATAAACAGTTCCAATAACTTTAGTGCTTTCGCGAAAGACTCTCAAAGGAAGTAATAACTATCATTATTTAATTAACGACTCCTTCTTTACATTTATTCCTTCCTAATGTACTAAAATAGGTTGTAGACGAGTGGCCATTGGCTATAGAGTCTATGTCACATCTTTACATGACCACAATGGAGATTTTTCAAGAAAATGGGCAGCATTATTTTCTTCTTATATTTATCGTAAGCTCAGATATCAGGAATCCGTTACGTGGGATACCCAGGGGATAAAAAACTATCAAATCTATTTTTTCACAGATTTTAATTAAGTCCAATATTTTTGGGGCATCAGACTTGTATTGATCGAGTTCCATGCGGCAGTTTGTACGTTTGTATCAAAGAATTCAACAGCATTTGTAATGTCCTCCACTCAAAACAAAAGATGACATTACAAATGCTGTTGAATTCTTTTATTGAAATCGTTTATTGAACCAAAATCTATACAGGAGGTAAATAAAAAAAAAGTAGAGAGAGGAAGAGTGCGTAAACTTAGAGAATTGAAAGAAAAAAATTGCAGCTAAGACAATTTTAGCTCAACAAATCATTATGAGTTGCAACAAATCATTATGAGTTGCATACATAGAAAATACTTAAAATTGTTTAAAACCAAATGGTATTATCATCTCTTCAGAATTAACTATCAAATGGTATCATCACCTCTACAAACAAAATTAACAACGGTTTTACCATCTCTATATAACACCCAGAAGAGTTATTAAATGGTATTATCATCTCTGTCGGTTCCCGGCGAGTTGTCGCGCGGTTAGCCGGTTGTACGGGTGAACAGTAGTCCGTTGTTATTACAGAACACATACCTACATACACGGGTGCGTTGACTCCATTTAATAGTATATTGCGTACTCGCTGATGTACATCCAGGTTTACATGCGGTTGATAAGGTTCTAGGAAATAGTTTTAATTGAAAATTGTACGTATCTCAAGGGACATGTGGGTAATTAGAAGCCAATCAATCAGTCATTGTTACGCTGTGCTTTCTGCGGTCGGTCCATAGATGGGTGATCATCCATTTCATACCAAGGCCCCTCCGTGCCTCGGAAAGCACGTAAAGCCGTTGGTCCTAGCAGTCATTTGTAGATCTTTGACAGTGATCGTTATGGGTAGTCAGAAGCCAGAAAGTCTTCCAACCAGTATTATCTAGGGGTATCGTGTTACCCTGTAACTGGGCTGTGGAGGTCAGAGAGGCAGTCGCTAGATGAAAAACACTGGTATTCAGCTGCAGCAGCTGGAAGCCGACCCTAATATTGTTGGGAAAAGGTTAGGCAGATGATATGATGTGTCCTGCGGTTTTTAGTCTGGTCTGTTATGGGTCTAAAAACACACTTAAAATGAAGTCGATAGATACATTGTTTCCAGCAATGCGATCATCCTGGACTATACGTGGGAACTTTCTGGTTAGGAGATATTGGACGTCAAAGTTGAATGTTGAATTTGAATGTTATGTTTACAAAAGATTTATTATTTTCAGCTCGCAATCTCCACCTGGGCTTACTGCGATGTCACTTGCCATGCAGAGGGACCCACTGGGTCGTGCGTTTGACCCAATGATTGTCTGACATGCGGCAGACGTGTCAAGCCCAATTCCACTTCAGCATGAGAGCTTTCAGAATGACGTCAGTTATTTTTGTGATAGAACGGATGGTGGTATTTCTAACCTGATCTTGCAGTTTTATACCCAAATAATTATTTTATTACAAAAACATATTTTAAATGTTTTAGCTAAACTTTCAATTCACCTTATAAATAATAATAATATGTGGGGACATTTTCACACACGGCCATCTGACCCCAAACTAGGGAGACCCTGTACTATGGGTGTATGGGTGTACAAATACATTTTTTTTTGTAAATACATACATATATAGATAAACAACACCCATACACAAGGCAAACACAAGTGCTCATCACACAAATGTTTACCCTGGGCGGGAATCGAACCCGCAATACGCTGCGCAGCAGTCGATCGCTCAGCCACTGCGCCAACCGTGTCGTATAAGGTGTCCATAAGCATAACACGTGCGTTACATTTCGCGCTATCATAAACAGCAATTTTTCACACCAAGTAAAACACCAAACTAATTTGAAAACACCATCAAATTCACCCTCATTTCAATCGTGCAATGATCTCCACATACCAATTGACTTATTACAACAACTAGCTCCATGTGAGCCCAATGCAATAAGGAAAAGATTGGCACATCTCGGCTCCCGTTGCTTCGGGCGCCCGTCTTACGTAATCACACTTATTATGTATGTATTAAGTTACGGCACTACTTCAGATTAGCACATAAGTGCCCAGTTATGTACCAGCTTATAGTTTTTGTCCACCCGACTTATCGGTACTCGTTTTAATGTTGACTTGCAATTATGTTGTCTAAAATGTTTGTCTTTTTGTCCTAGGTGCAGTTTTTGCGAGGAATGGTTGGTGGATGTAGAAAATCAATTAATACGATTTTATAGATTGGAGTAAATGGACGAAATACTTTAAGAAGGCAAATACCCATCTATAGGTAGGTACTTGTTTTTTTTTAATTGCAACTTTAATGGTTTTTTTAAAGTTGCAATTCAAAAAGAAAAACGACATCTAAATAATTTTGATGGAGACCTTTTTCCGCGTACAAGTCTGCATCTAACTGAAAAAAGTTAAATGAAAACGATACGACAAACGATCTACGGTTATTGGAGACTAGTTTTAAAATCACAGCTTTGTCAGAATTTCTTGTCCGATAACACCGCTTGTTTAAAAAAATACCTTTGTGCAATATTTGGTTACGCACTTTGTGATAGATACCCGCGGTACACTCGCCTTTGAAGAAACTAACTACTGCCAGAACTACTGCTGCGATTCACACTATAAAATTGTGAAAATTTTCATTTGACTTTGGCCCTTGAGTTTGTTGTACTCATACATTATGCTATACCTACCATTATACTCATTCTACAACATAAGTACCTTATATAAATAAATAAATAAATATCTTGGGACAACTCACACACGGTCATCTGGTCCCAAGCTAAGCAGAGCTTGTGTTATGGTAACCAGACAACTGATATACATACTTATATAATTTATAAATACATACATATTATAGATAAACACCCAGACACAGAACAAACAATCATGCTCATCACACAAAGTTTGTCCTGGGTGGGAATCGAACCCACGACCTCCGGCTTAGCAGTCAGGGTCAGTGACCACTAGACGAACAGGCGTATCATATTATTTTACTAGCTTCTGTCTGCATAGACTTTTGAATTAAGCCAAAGCCCTTAATCATCACACGGGTATCCAAAAAACGGGATAAATATTATCCCCAGTAGCGATATTATGTGTACCAAATTCCGTTCAGCTGTTTGAGCTTAAAATAGAAACAAACATTCACCATTCATCCGTTCATCCACCAACCATTCATATAAATGATAGCGAAAAAACCTTGAATGCAAAGAACAATTTCATAAACAACGTACCTATGTTTACATTATTACCGGTATCTGGTAGCTATCGTCTGAATTAAAGCAATCAGTTCTCAATGCGGGTAGTTGCACGTAATTCGAGCCTCCCGTCGTATAATCACTTGCGTTCGACGTAGAACATCATTAATATAATAGTATTCTATTATCAACTTGGAATAGGTTATGCAGGATATGGTTTCATTACATGTAGAGATATTTCAATCTGAAATTGTACTTTCCTCCACCATATTCTCTAACACACAATTGAATCGTGGACAAAACATGCAGGTCCAATTTTATAATAAAACATCTCAGTGTACATGTTTTTTTGGAGCCAGTTTTTATTTAAAAAAGCCTATAGCGTTGGTGTGTAACAAAATACACTATCATAAAGTTTTTAAACTATGAATTTGTTTGGTTTGGAATATGAATTGTCTAATTATTCCAAACCTAACAAATTCATATTTTAACATTTTTGTATAGACTCTGTAACATTCAACAAAAAAGTATTTAGTTTATTTGTTTTTATTTATTTATTAAAACAACTTGAATTAACAGTCTAAAGCCACACAAGCAACTTTATTGTGTAAAATACCCAACCACCACCACCTTCACAAACCGTACGATTCATTATTGTGTAGTACCGTGTTATGAAGACTGCAGATAATGTCATTCAGGTTTCATTCCTGATAGCCAAACGTTTTCATATCCAGTTTTTACAATCCTAGTAAAGTTATGTCTACATCCTCATAGATGGCTGTCTATGGGTGATTTTCTATTGAAAGCAATTTGCATACAAATGAATTCAGGCAGTTTAACTTTTTAACAGTAAGGGCTACGTTAATTGCTGGTTAGATCTTAATTTGAAAGAGATTGGAGTTAAGATTATAATGGTTTCACGCTTGTCTTGATGTAATAGGAAAATTAGAAATTTATCTACTTCTAATTATATAGGAGGCAAGGTATTAAAAGTAACAAGTCGAGTGTGAAAGAGCAGACGCCCACTGCTGGGCATCGGTAGCCCCCAAAGGAGGGTTCAGCCGTATCCCAAGCTTGGCCTATGCATATTGCTGACCGCAGTATAATGGTTCTTAAAAGAACGCTGCTGCCCGTCCTCTGGTCAATATCCCTCTGTCGCCTTCTATGACACCCACGAGTAGAAATGGGGTGGTGCTATTATTTTATTAGGTACTAGCTGACCCGACAGATGTTGTCCTGTCCTTATCTACCTACTTACCTGCCTATTTACCTACCCTACACCTACCCTACACCTACCCTACGCCTACCCTACACCTACCCTACGCCTACCCTACACCTACCCTACACCTACCCTAACCCTACCCTACACCTACCCTACGCCTACCCTACGCCTACCCTACACCTACCCTACAATTTTTTTTTTTTCTCTCCGTAACTACCATCTTCGTACTTCAAGGAATATTATAAAAAAGAATTATCCAATTTGGTCAAGCGGTCCGCAAGTTATGCGCTTACCAACACATTTAGCGATTCATTTTTATATATAAGAAGAAGATATAAAGCGGGTCTGCCAGACGTTGTCCCTCTATGTGAATCACTGGTATTCAACAGCTTTGCAGATGATGATTTATTTATTTATTCCAACAAACCAATTTCTATTTCGTGTATTAGCTCTTTTAAGAAACCGGAAACAATGAACTCAGAAACATTTCTTTTCCACAACAAACCACTCACAGACCAACCGTATTAGCTAAGTGATAACCAGTATCATAAATAACAGGCATGTTAATAGCCTGTAAATATATTGAGGCGTTAAAACAGCCGGGAGCTCGTACCTAACTAATAGTGAATGTGATTTACGTACAGTGCGTTAGAAACTTTGTTGAATGAAGAGCAATCTGCAAGTGTCGAAGTAGATGGAGTATGGTTGCAACAGGACTCTTTACCTATCTGGGTTGCTGGTTTTATGGGTTTTACTTTCGTTTTGCGAAAGTGGTACTTTTCAACTGACTTCTAGAAGAAGGAGGTTCTCAATTCATCTGTATGTTTTTTTATTTTATTTTTTGTATATTTGTTACGCGATTTCTCCGGCAAATGTAAAACGATTTTGAAAATTCTTTTTTTAATAGATAAGGTATGCCTCAAGGGTAGTCCCATTTAAATTTTATCGAAATTAATTCAGCACTTTTTGTAAAAATCGACAGAAAGCAAAAAATATACATGGATGATGTTGTAATATTCTCACCTTCTACTTTCAATCTCTGTTTTGACTGTGTTGCTATTTAATAATGGATTTGGATGAAAACAAACAATTTGTATGGAAACAAAACAACAAATACAACAGCCAAGCCACTGACTTCCGAAACTAAAGTCTATCATGCGTGTTCTGTTTTATCGTTATTTTTCACTTTTTGGTTGTAATTTTTGTAAAAAAGCTTTTATTTAGGGTTCCGTACCCAAAGCCGTGTGTTGCCGGTCGCGAATACCACCACCCCATTTCTACCCGTGGGTGTCGTAGAAGGCGACAGAGGGATATTGACCAGAGGATGGGCAGCAGCGTCCTTCTGAGCACCTTAACACCTACTGCGATCGCCAACATGCATCGGCCAAGCATGGTGATTACGGCTGAACCCCCCTTTTGGGGAGACCTATGCCCAATAGTGGGTGTCTAAAGGTTGACATGATGATGATGATTGTAATTAGGTACCGAACCCAACATCAAGACTTTACGACTTGGAGACTTTTAGATTCGTTATATAAATCTTTTTTATTTAATTTTTTTATTCTTTATTTAAAGAGCTGATTCGCTAAGGCGAATATGTTGCTCTGTAATAACATGCAATTCAAATAATCTATACTAGTTACACAAAATTTGAGTTTTATACACATCATTCTATTATTCTATTCTATATACTTCAAACCACACTTAACAATAGCTTTTTGGCAAAAAAGATCGCCTTTAAAAACTGAAAAGTGAAAAATAACTTTAGCACAGAACATACATGACTTTAGTTTTGGAAGTCGGTGGATATGTTCTGTTTGTTGTTTTGTATTGCCACCGACTTCCGAAACTAAAGTCATGTGTGTTCTGTGCTAAAGTTATTTTTCACGTTTCAGTTTTTGAAGGCCTTTGAAGGTCTTTTTTGAAAAAAAAAAGCTTTTCATTTCCCGCTTTTAAGTACCTCCGTCTCATTCAAATCCATTAAGAAACCGCAACACAGTTAAAACAGAGATCGAAAGTAACTACTCCAAAGATTGAAGAAACTAAAACGTCGCGCGTCGTCTATGTAAAATTTTTGGGTATTTGTTGATTTTTTCAAAAAGTGCTGAATGAATTTCGAAAAAAATTATATGGGACCAACCCTGAGGTATGCCCTATTCATCAAAAAAAAAATCGCGTAACCAATATACAAAAATTAAAAAAAAAACATAGTCGAATTGAGAATTTCCTTCTTTTTGAAGTCGGTTGAAAATATGGAATGCATCCTCATTTCGACCACGGATATCGCATAAAGGCGAACTCACTTTCTGCACGAGGTATGCGGACTTATTTAAGTATGTGTCCGGAGCGCAATCGAAACAGTAACACGAGGTCCTGCCTACCTAGTAAAATATTACCTATCCAAGGCAAGTTTAAGGGGTGCGGTTGAATGGTCTTGAACCAGATTCCTTTTTCTAGGGAACGCTTATCAAAATTTTCTTTTCAAAGATCCCTAGGCTATCACGTTATAAATCTTGTAAAGCTTTCCTTACCAAAATCTCGATTGCATTTATAAAGTCCCAGTCCAGTCTTATATTATTGATAGGTCCCAGTACCAACTTGATATAACTACATTCGAAATCAATGGATCTTTTACAAACCTTTTTATATGACAGAATAGAAACAAAAGCAAAAACCAATGCAGAAAATTCATACTTCCATTTACAAAAGTCCAATTTTTTATCGCAAATAATTAACCATAATTAAGAAGTTCTATTAGGAACATTGAATATTGTCTGTTAAACACACTTTATTTCATTAGCTTTCGAGTCTTTCATTGCTCTTAAGTATGTTTTGTTTCTCCCTTAGTTTGTTATAAAAAGGAAGTGATATAAGATTCGATATTGTTAATTTATTAATCGTTATATCGCGATATGCTTCCACCTGCGGTCGAAACTGTTCCATACCTTGAGGCGGTTGTTTTAGATTATCTATGTGTAAATATCTGTTGCGATTGTCTAACGGTACACATTTCTTTGTCACAGTTGGTTTATCTCTATAGTTATAGTAGATAGGTAGTGATGTTTAGGAACTTTTTCTTCTGATCTCAGTATAAATCTGTCAAAAATACCTCTAATTTTGGACAAGATTTCGACGTTTTTAACGACGAAATCGACATTTTTACGTGAATATTTATTGATTGTGTTTTAGGTAAGCTAAGCTGCTCTCTAAATTTTACACAATAATACAATTAAATCTTCATCATAGACCACTCTGTATATTGGTTAAAACCGCATGAAAATTCGATTAGTAGTTTTTGAGATATAGCCTTAAATACTCAGGGAAAACGTAGGTGGAAGAATTATTAAAATCGATGAAGTTTCTTTTGAATTTATTCATTACAAAGAAACATACTCACAAAAAAAACTTTTGTCTCTATAATATTAGTAGGTATAGATATAGATTACAAAAACAGTACTAATTTGTACACAATTCTTTATCAGACGCATCAGAAATTAACACTTTTATTGTACAAAGGAAACTAGTTTTAAGAACAAAAATAGACGGCCATTATGATTTAATAATTGGTAAGGTAACCTGAAGCCAAGCGTTGATAGCTTTAACTATTAACGTAAATATACGTTTTAATATAACGCTATTAAAGTACTGAGAAACGCTCCTCTGCGTATTGGTGAAGACTATCTACTGTCTAGAAAATAAAGAAACGTTCGCTAGCTAGGTACTGAAGTAGGAATAAAGCATTATCGATTTTATTATAAGTCAGATAGGTTTATTTCCATATTGAATTAAAAAGAAATGCATATCTTTTAAAAAACTTTCGTAAACCTACTTTGCTGATTGAGGATCCATACGACACGGTTGCCGCAGTGGCGTGTCGCGAGTTCGATTCCCATACGAAACAAATATTTGTAGGTATGGCTTTAAATCATTAGGTTATTGTTCAGAGTCCATCTGGTTGTTTGTGTAGGTAAATGAGGTTAAATGTCAGTAATCGCACTTAACGATACAAGACAAACTATCATTTATTTTATCTCTTGGGTTTTACCCGATCTTATGTTTTGATCATCTATTTTGTTTGTGAGTACCTACTAGCTTTTACAATGTAAGTTTAGTAGGTACTGTTTATAATCATCATTATTATCATATCAGCATATTACCGTCCACTGCTGAACGTAGGCTTCCCCCAGAGATCGCCAACCAACCCGGTCTTGGGCAGGCCGCATCTGCTGCCAGCCACCTTCTTCAAATCGTCGGTCCATCGTGCCGCAGGGCGTCCCTTATACACCGGGGAAACTCACCGTGGGCCTGGTCCACAAATTCAAGGTTGCTCAGCGTGCTATGGAGAGAGCGATGCTCGGGGTTTCTCTGGTGGATAGGATTCTTAATGAAGTCATTCGCCAGAGAACTAAAGTCTGTATATAATAAACTAGCGACCCGACCCGGCTTCGCATGGGCCTATAGCCTTTGTCAATAAATGGACTATCCAACACAAAAATAATTTTTAAATTCGAACCAGTAGATCCTGAGATTACCGCGTTCAACCAAACAAACAAACAAACTCTTCAGCTTTATAATATTAGTATAGATAATATAAATATGCAACAAACATAAAAAAAAAACAATTGTCTTATTACCTACCGCTTTTACCCGCGACTTCGCGTGGAAATTAAGTAGATATAACTATCAAAGAACATCTATGGCACCCGCCAATAATGTACCTTTCTATCAGTGAAATAATTATTGTGATCGGTTCTGTATCTCCATAGATAACTTCTTACAAACAAACAAAACAAACACACCATTTGACTTAAGTATACATATAATAATACTAGCTGACCCAACAGACGTTGTCCTGTCCCTATCTATCTACCCTGCCTAACTACCTACCTACCTATCAAAATGCCTACCTACATACCTATCTACCAATCTAAAAAAGAAATAGTTTAGGTACGTCCTATTCTAAGACACAAATATACACACAAAATTTCATAAGGCCGATCCTTATGAAATTCAATGCAAAAATCAAGCCGTTTCGAAGGAGTTTTGTTACAAACACTGTGAAACGAGTATTTCATATATTAGATAAGTTAATTTTGAATGTCTTTATTACAAATGCCAAGCTACGAACCACTATAAAACAATTACGCAGGAGAAACGTGGGGCAAAATTAAATAACATCTAAAACAAAACTCTTAAGCAAATAAAACCACCGCTTTGCGTCAAACCTTAGCTTACTCCATAACTTAAACCCTGTTTACAATGTCTGTCACTATCAAAACCGCTTAAGGCATATAAAGATAACATTAAACCGCAACTACTGCAAAACACGAACAGGGACATTAGAAAACAACATAATAATCACAAGTGGAACTCAATATACATTTTATCAATCTTGTACAATAGCCGGGAGAAATGTCGCAATATTGGAGCTAAGCGCTGTAGTAGCAGTCGTAACAAAATCTAATAAACGCTCTGCTATGCAAATCAATCGGTTGCGCGAACGCACGCCTTTGTCAGTTTATAGACAATGCATTGAACTGTAGGGCTGGCGGTTTTAATTAACGAGAGGATTATGGTGAATGTTTTTGTGTCATGAGTTATGATATTTTAGTATACCTAATACCGAAGGCAAAAGATCGCGCGGTCGTTCACCAACAAGATGGACCGGTCAAATTAAAGACTCGTCATCCAAATTCTACACAGTTGTAAGAGACGAGCTGGACAGAAACCGATGGAGGCAGGTCATCCGCTCCAGATGCAATTCCAATGCTGACCACGATCCTCAGACATGAGGGACCGACCAGAAAGAGAGAGTATACCTAATAATAATATGTGGGGTCATTTCACACATGGCCATCTGACCCCAAACTAGGGAAACCCTGTACTATGGGTGTTAGACAGCTGATATATTTACACAAATATATTTTTAAATACATATATAATATATATATATATACACAACACCCAGACACAAGGCAAACACAAGTGCTCATCATGCGCCACTGCGCCAACCGTGTCGTCAATTCGTAGTAAAGTATTATTATGTAATAGGAATTTCTTCTTAGCCGCGTTGTTTATCAGTAAAGGTCACAACCTGGAAAGGCCTTCGTGGCTTTAAATATGACGTTTTACCTCTTTGTTCGGTTCTCTGCTTCTCTCTGGGCCGTCATTTCAGAATCCAGTCAGGGCGTTTACTTGGTCTGATTAGCGGTTAGGTGATAGCAATACCAGCCTATTATTGTTCTACTGAAGGGCAAATACCTCTTCTCGTACAGAGAAGGCACAAGCATTGATCATCACGCTTGCTCAAAGCATAATGACGATTTCAGACTTATAATTTTACATACTTTTTTTTTGTTTTCGAGCAAAATTGAGTTCTAAAGCTAGATAGGCTACACAGTGATGACACTATTGTTTAAATTTAGGCAATTCCTACAATACCTTTAAGCTCACAAAATATTGGTTTGTATACTATCGTAGATGGTGTTACAAGTTGTCTAATATTTATTGAAGACTAGCTTCTGCCCGCGACTTCGTACGCGGATCCTGTTGCTACTGCCAGCGACAATGGGGTCGGCAAAATCGAAGATCTGAAACGTCTGATGTCGAATTCTAAGAGCCCGGGGACGGGAAAACAACGGGATGCGCCAGACGATTCGAGACGGTCAAAAAGTACAATTTTGAATCATACCTCCGATGGCGGAATAAATGGCGTAGTCAATCATAGGAGATTACGTAAATGCACTCCGTTCCTTATCAACCCAAGGAAGGTCGCCATGCCCTACGGCTATATCTTGAGACACATCCGATTCTTCAGATGACATCGACATTCTGTTCAGAGAATGTCGAAGTCGATCAGAATTCAAACGTTCGTTGCGCTCTTCTTCTGTCTCTTCATGCCGTGCTCCAGCAATTCTTTCTCTCTTATTATGAATATTTTGTTGTGTGCGTGTTCGGGACAATGTATGATAATCTCGATCAGCAGTTAGTCGGGCATCACGTTCATCACTCGTTTAAAAAGACCTGTTAGTAGATGTGCGAATACGCTGAGAACTCAAGCGTGATTCTGTATCGGTAAACGTTTCCGATTCGCGAGACAATGCATGACGTTCACGATCAGCGGTTAGTCGTGCATCATATTCTTCACTGGTCTCTAGAGACCTGGATGTAGATGCGTAAATACGCTGAGAACGCAGGCGTGCTTCGCGATTTGAAGCGAGTTGCAGCCTGATGTTCTCGAACAGCATCAAGTCTTTCCTGACGCTCTTCGGTAGATTCTTGGGAACTTATGATCCTGAATCTTTTAGCTCCTTTGGAACATTGGGAAAGATTTGACCTCTTTCTAGGCATGGTTATAGTTTTATTGTGAAGATACCTGATAAATTAAAATCTAAGTGACTGCTCCCCTGCGTTACCGGGTAGGCTACCGTGTCACGAAGATAAATGGAAAAGGAAATTAAACACTCAAATAACATAAACCCAAAGGCAGATTATTCGATAAAATAAAATGGAGTTTTGGCCAGTAGAGTCCAATTTTCAATCATATACCAGCGTCATCAAAAATAAATCCTAAACTGTTACCGCCTTCACCGCGTGGAGGTACTCCGAGCATATTATAATATACAGTGAAATTAGTGATAGTGAAATTTTAAAAATTACAGCTTTCATTTCCACATCATGCCTTGTGTCTGGGTGTTGTTTATCTATATATTTATGTATTTAAAATGTATTTGTGTATGTATATCAGCTGTCTGACACCCATAGTACAGGGTCTCCCTAGTTTGGGGTTAGATGGCCGTGTGTGAAATGTCCCCATATATTATTATTATTATTATCAGATGTTTCTGATCTTCGATTTTTATAAGTCAACAGGAAATGCCCATCAGACCGAACAACTTTTTCTAAGACGTCATTCCTATATGTGTCATGGTGTAGCTGGGCTCTTGGAGTTCCACATCAGGTGTTTCAGATTTTCAAATTTATTCTCTCAGCAGAAAGTGCTCATCACGTGGAACAATTTTTGCTATGGTACCATTTTTGTATCTCTTATAGTTTAGCTGGCCTGTTGCGGTTCTGCATCAGGTGTTCAAGTTTCCAAGATAAATTATAGCCTATATGTTGCCCAGACTTAATACCTATACAACAAAAGAAAAATCATTCAAATCCGCCCAGTAGTTCCGAAGATTAGCATGTACAAACAACAGACAGAATTTTTTTTTTGGATTCGTGCTCTATTACTGTTCCTAAACCCCCTCATTTTTTTTTTTTTTATATATTCAATGTACAGACACAGTTTTGTTACTGTTTTATTATATGTATAGAATATCTATGGACACTAAACATCAACTGTCATTCACCTGTTTCTTCGTATGATGGGAACAATTTTAACAGTTACGCAATAAGTGTCGAACCAAACATTCTGGATACATCAATCAAAAAGGAATGGGAACTTCAATTGTAGTACTAATAGAACTGTTAGAGACGCTGTCATAAACAACAAATTTTGATGAGGCGATTGCGACGAAGTAGATCAATAAAAATACGCAATTAAAATCCAACGTGTCGGTTCTTCAAAACCGGACGAGACCAATATAAAATATCACACTCATCAAGATACGATACATGAAGAAACAAATTCTTCATAAGACCTCATATATCTTGCGTCATTAAAGAAATTCAGAAGCCAAGCCCTGGTTGTAAAGTATGTCAAAATGGTCCAGATGGAAAGATAGTGAATGATTCCGAGCAAGTAATGCTACCAGGCAATAACTCAGTCGCTATTCTCCTCGCGGCTAAGAAACCATTTCGTGTTGATTCTATTGTAGAAATAAATTCTCGAGTAACCCACTGTACAGGCGCTGCAGTAGCAGCAAAAACAAAAGGTGTAGAAGAACAATCAATGGATGAATTTTGAACTTTATGAAAAGATATTACTAACGACGATAGAAATAGAATACTGACTATGCAAAATGATAAACATCAAAATGAAGGATCGGTCTCAAAGAAGTGTAAGCTCAAGCGTGATCAAGATAAGGTCGAATTTGGAGCAGTTGAAATAATCATAAGAATACAAGTAGATGAAACTGGTTGTAGTGTTAGTTGCTCGGGGCATCGTTTAGTATGAGAGTAGGGTCTGCAAATTTATGTGGCATTAGTTTTACACTCAAAACGTTGTGCTTTGTTATGACTTTCACATAAATATATTAACTAAAATAAATTATGATCAGGAATAGTTGATTACAGATTGCGTTGGCTTTACACATGTAAATATTCTAATACTCAGTTGTCATTGCCTTTATACAGCAGTAATAAAATGTTCCCGTTTTGGTATTACTTGTCGATTATTGAATATATAATATTATCAGAATCTAAA
Source organism: Charanyca ferruginea (assembly GCA_947361185.1). Lineage (NCBI taxonomy): Eukaryota > Metazoa > Arthropoda > Insecta > Lepidoptera > Noctuidae > Charanyca > Charanyca ferruginea. Next base: position 14,200,660 of record OX376065.1, on the reverse strand, counting down.
TATGCTACTAATACAATATTACCATATCAGTCCGAGTTCTCGTTATTATGACATGAATTTACCTTTAAATAGATTTGTAATGAAGTTATATTAAATTTTCTATGTGTTATGGATATTTTTTATGTGGGTTATGTTAAATAGGGATTGTTGTATACGTATCGTATGTATTACAACAATCCCTAAATTTCGGTAATGTAGATACATCGTGGTAATGAACTTCGCAACTGTAATTTACACTCATAACTTTCAGCTTCGTTGAGTGTCCTTTGACATCTATAATATATACTACAAAACGGAAGAGATTACTGTTCATTCGTCGCATATTCTATCGCTGCTCTAGACGTATTTTACGATCCGTTAATCTTTAAAAAGATAAGGCTTAATGTGACAATTTAGTATCGAACTTTAGATCATCCTAATCTCTATAATGAAATCCTACTACGATGTTTTATTAACTTTGTATTATTGTTTTTTTTTTTCTAGAATCAACTTTATATTTTTTTATTATGACGTTCAAAAGTGCCTTTTTAATGGTCTAATTGAAATAAATGATTTGACTTTGACTTTGACTTTTTTATGGTGGATGGTTGGATGTTTGTTTGTTACTCTTTCACACTAAAACAGCTGAGCGGAATCAGCTGAAATTTGGCATACATATATGTATTGATATGGCTTAACAGATAGAATACTCTTGTCCTGTTTTTGGGTTACCTTGTAAGAATTTATCGTCTTTGATGCGGACGTAGCCGCGGGCTAGTGTTATGTATTTTCGGCCCAGACGAAAATAACTGTATCAACATATTATAGCCACTTCATGACACTGTCTTGTAAATTTTATTATCAGTATGCAGTGTTTTATCAGTTTAAACATCTTTACGACTTCAATATTGTTCCCATTTCGACCGAACTCTCGTAAACTACCTTAATATTGACATCAGCAAAAGCATTAAAAAGTCCAAACGTTTTGTGGCCTTTAATTTTTTTTATTTCTAATCTTGTTATTACCCATAACTTAGAATACTAAAAAGGTTGTTTTCTTAATTTTTACATTTACGTTCTTTATTAAAATGGGGTTAGTTTTTACTGTTAGTCTATTGGTGTTTACTGATCATTAGATAGTGCCTTTTTAACTGTAAAGAAATCCTAAAGAGATTATTGGTCTTACAATATTTATGAAATTATTCAGTCTTGATCAGATTTTTTTTGTCACATATAGGTAGAAAGAACCAGAATCATGTAAACATGATGTAGAAACTTGATTGAAAAGAGTATCCGTGGAGTTTCAGTAAAGAACGGGCATCACCTTGAGTTTTTCTGACTTACTGACCGATTCCTTGACAGTACAAAAGTGCCTGTAAATGGTTAATCAAAATAAATTCATTAACTTGATTTTGACTTTTTAACAAACAGACAGCCCGTGTGGTGTCGGACGTAAAGAATAGCACCATCCCATATCTTCCTGTGGGTGTCGTAAGGGACTTACCAGAGAATGGGCAGCAGCGTTCTCTGTGCCCTTTGTAACAACCATACTGCGATCGCCAATCCGCCTGCCAAGCGTGGCGATTATGGCAAAACCCCCCCTTGGGGAGGCCTATGTCCAGCAGTGGACGTCTTTAGGCCGAAATGATGATGATGATTTTCCAAAATGGATAAATACTTACCAAATTGTATCATGAAGTATTGTAGAAATTAAGCTATTTTCCTTTTTATTCTTTGCCATAAAACATATAATCGCCTTTAAAGTTAATTTCAGACCAAATATTTTAAATTATTGCTAAATAGATGTTACCAATATTTTATTTCACGGCTTTGAATTTAGTTATTTTTGCAAATTCCCATGATAACCTCTCCGAGTCGGTGTGCCCCAAGTTTCAAGCTCACACAATATTTAGACAGGATTTATCTAATCTGGTAGGCAAAAAACAATATATATAAAGGGTCTAAACATTATTCATTACCCTGAAATAAATATTCTCACAAGTGTAGTCTCATTATCATCATGTCAACCTTTAGAGGCCACTGCTGGGCATGGGTCTCCCACCCCCCTTGGTTCAGCTGTAATCACCATGCTTGGCCGATGCATGTTGGCGATCGCAGCAGTGTATTAGAAGTGTAGTCTATTCCAACCGAAACATCGTATAGCCTCATCTATTTACATTTAAACTAAGCTTAAGATTAAGTAGCTAAACTTAGAATATCGGCCTCACAGGTCATGATGTTATATTAGGTATAGTTAATGAGTTATGTTATGTGTGTAAGTTATGGGTTACTTCTGACATAAATATGGCGGGTTAAAAGGTTACACTATGAACGAAAGGTCACAAGCCCCTACTTGAGGAATTATCTTGCTGTTGTACCTTTCTTCTTTCGCTAACTTTGTAAGTAACGCTTTGGTTCAAGGAGATTTACCTTCGTCATTAATTAATTCATCACCGCTCAGGGTAAACATTTGTGGGATGAGCACTTGTGTTTGCCTTGTGTCTGGGTGTTGTTTATCTATATATGTATGTGTTTACAAAAAAAAAATGTATTTGTGTATGTATATCAGCTGTCTGACACCCATAGTACAGGGTCTCCCTGGTTTGGGGTCAGATGGTCGTGTGTGAAAATGTCCCCACATATTATTATTATTTTATTATTATTACCTGTACGAAACCGGGGCGGTCGCTAGTATCCTATATATTGAACAAAATTCCATTAGAGATCTATTAATTAATAATTAATTAATCTATGAATCTCAGATTATGAAACAAAAGGCAGATAGACCGTGCGGAACACTGAGAGTGAAGCCACAAAAGTAAATACAAATTCAAAAACGAATACCTACAATTCGCTTCGCGCTGTACTGACACGAGTCAGTACAGCACGAAGTGAAGCATTGTTGAAATAAAAATTCAAAAGCGAATATAATCACGAGATTGTAGGTATTCGTTATTGAATTTGTATTTGCTTTTGTGGCTTCACTCGCAGTGCTCCGCACGGTCTATCTGCCTTTTATTTGATAATCTGAGTTATGAATAGTCAAAGTTTTAAGCGCCAACTGAAAGAACAATATATCAACTCAATTACAAAACCAACAGTGAATATTATGTAGCGCATTGACAAAATCGCAGTCCATGCTAAGACAAACCCCAGAGGTCTAGTAGGTGTGCCTTGTTCAACTTTATTGTAATAAGTGTAATGTGTGTATTTGCCCGTGGGGTGTCCGGGCAAGAATAGCACCCACCCATATCATCCCGAGGGTGTCGTCGAAGGTGACTAAGGGAAAATCCGAAATCCGGTGTATTTAACAACTTCACTACGATCCCCAAGACGCCTACCAAGCGTGGCGATTATGGCACACCCCCCTCCCTCCCCGGGTAGGCCTTTGTTCAATAGTGGACCTCTTCCGGCTGATGATGTGTAATAATAAAAGTTCATTTTTAATCTACACTAATCCTATCCTATCCTACTAATATTATAAATGTGAAAGTTTGTGAAGATGTTTGGATGTTTGTTACTCAATCACGCGTAAACCGTTGAACAGATTTGCATGAAAATTGGCACATAGATAGAGCATTTCCTGGATTAACACATAGGATACTTTTTATCCCGGTAATGTGTTCCCTTGGGATAATCGTTATTTTTAAGCGGGCGAAGCCGCGGGCAGAAGCTAGTAATATTATAAAGCTGAAGAGTTTGTTTGTTTGTTTGGTTGAACGCGCTAATCTCAGGATCTACTGGTTCGAATTGAAAAATTATTTTTGTGTTGGATAGTCCATTTATCGAGAAAGGCTATAGGCCCATGCGAAGTCGGGTCGGGTTGCTAGTATTGGATACAGGTAATTTATATGCAAAAAAAAACTCTAAGTACTCGAATGTTGCTCTAATTTGAAATAACTGTCAACAGAGTTATCTGTGAGTGTCTTTGTATTTATTGTAAAGAATCATGGCGAGATTTGTACAAAAAAAATTAAGATGTTTAGAGAAGTTGAAATTCAAATTTTTATATTCTTGGGTACCTTAAGAGTATCTTCAGGCATTTACAAAATTTTTAAAACCCCGCAAAAAAAAAAGTTTATAGTTTAAAGAAAAACTCATTATTTCATAACAAAACGGAGACTGACAGTAACAGTGACACCGTCAGCTGCCGTTTTGCAGTTCTTACATTAAAATTGCATCGTTTTATGAGAAAAAATATCAGAAAATAATGATTATTATTTTCCACACACTTGTCACATCACTTGTCTGCTAATTTTATAGATCCGTTAACATCGCTTGTCACTTTCTATTTTTTTATAAACACAAAATGGGCACCGAGATGAAACGAAAAAGTGTTATTTTCATTTCGTAATATTTTAATTATGCGGGGGTTTAAAAATATGCTAAGTATATCAATCTGCTCCTAGTAATGTATTCTTTACATTGGAAAATATTTGAAACCCTCTAAATCACTGTTTTTTTTTTCATACAAATGAATGTATGAATCTCGCCATGATTCTTTGTATCTCTTGTCTATATAGTGACCCTGAGTCAGAATACACAAACTAAGTATGCTTAGTTTGTGGCTCACCGATTATGTCATATCAATGTGTTACCTACTTTTGACTAATACACCCGGCTCGGCATCTTATTCGCGGAGAACAGAGTAGACGATTTTTATGCTGTCTTACGACAAGCGAGGGCCTCCTTCATAGCCTGTGCATGAATCTGATAATAAGATATTGAGATCCATAAATAAAGCCAATTTTTTATTTGAATATTCCAGCTAATATAAAATAATGATTAAGTACATAACTGTTGTCTCTATTATTAAATGCTAAGGGTATAAGATGTGTATGCATGCAAACTCAGATTATGAATCAAAAGGCAGATAGACCGCGCGGAACACTGATAGTGAAGCTACCAAAGCAAATACAAATTCAAAAGCTAATACCTACAATCTCGTGACTGTATTCGCTTTTCAATTTCTATTTGTAAACATTGCGGCGCGATTGTAGGTCGCTTTTGAATTTGTATTGGCTTTGGTGGCTTCACTCTCAGTGTTCCGCGCGGTCTATCTACCTTTCGTTTTATAGTCTGAGCCTTTATTTGCATAAATAAAATACAATTTTGCGGCAGTGTCTTTGGTGTCTACGTGCCTATAGTTCGTTCGGCATGCGGCAGAGATGTCTAGCCTAGTTCCATTTGGGCAATTAAAAGATAAACTATTAAGTAAACTGTTACACGTCTATCAAAGATAGTTGTAATGTTTCTCCGGGACTCGTCAAGCTTCACTAACTAGACTCTTTTCTGGTGGTCGCCACTGTTGAGTCTAGCTTTCAGAAACTGCTTTAGTTTTGGAATAGTGTGGCGGGTCTGTCCCAATAAACACGTCTACCAATATCTACTTATCGATCCTATTTACTCACGTAGCTTGAAAGAAATGACTCGAACCAATCTCGCTCCAGAACAGGTAGTAGCTTTCGAACAATTTGGGCCCGATCGCCCGAGGTCCAGATTCGAAATAACAATTATTTAGCAAATTTATTCAGACGATCGCCCTTTGTTTTAAATATAATGAGTGGTTGTGCCGACCGAATTTAAAATGCCATTACTTTGGTAATGTCCACGCTGAGAAATTTATGTGATAACTGTTCACTTTTTGTGATAAAATTATGTTTATGAGTAAATTAAAATGTGTGAATCAGTTTGATGTTTTCGTTTAGATTTGCCTGGGTTTTGTATACCTGTGTAATTATGTACTTATGTAAGCTATAAGGATAGGGGGAGGTATTTACTCAATCATACTTCAGATAATTTCTGTCCAAATACTCAAACGCTACTCAATTTTAAGATCTCTGTGATCAATTTTAAAGTCTCGTACTGTCTCTATCACTTTATGTCAATGTGACTGTGACAGCACAAGACTTCAAATTGAGTGACGTTTGAGCGTTTGGCAGTAATTATTTTCATCGACCTTATTCTAGATGAGTGTTTATCTCATAACCTTAAAAAAGGTAACTACTTGAAACCAACCTGAGTCTCTTCAGTACCAAGTGCTAATATCTTTTGATTTTACAAATCTGGTAGGCAGATTTTTTAAAGCAAGTTCCTAGTAGTGTTTAAGTAGGATTCCACTGGGTTAGTCGTTGTTCTTATAGAATGTTGCAGCGACTATACCTACCTCAGTGAATCTTTAAAAATACACCGAAAAAAACACAATGTTTGTTACATTAGAAATAGAATAGAAATAGAAATAGAAATCATTTCTTTGCCATAATGTAGGTAAACAGATATGGTGTTCATTTTGAGGAGAGTCCCGGTACATTTTACCTTACGGCATGCAAAATTCATTATCATTATATTATTACTATGTCAAACAAGAACATCAGGAATTAGGTACTACATATTAGATACAGCTATGTTTGATACAACAATTATTAAATTATATTACAAATGTCGATTAACTATTACAAATGTCGAAAAAATAAATTAATTGCATTGTGTTTTTTCGGTGTATTTTTTTCCGTTACCTATTTCAAATTTTATCTACTTAATATTCAGAAAGCTTCGAGAAGCCGTGGCTTAGTAAAAATCATACGCTTTTACGTATGTTCGGATCACAGAAATTCAGGTGTTCCAAATATCAATCTAATCAGTCTAGCAAATTCAGAGCAAATTGGCTGTGACAGATATAGCATGGAGTGATGTAGTGTAGTGAAATAGTTCCGTTTTTCTTTCAGATGTACGGAACCTTAAAAACTGCTATTCAAAGTACGTGAAAACATATGATCGAATTATGGAAAAATAAAATACATCAACCAAAGAAGAAGAAAGACAGCCGGTAAAATTAACACGTAATTTTCGTAATCAGAACATTTAGGTACGTGGGATAAAATATAACCTCAGCACGAAAGTAATAGGTTCATAATTTTAATTAATTAATTGAAGCTTTAATAAGTGCCCACTAAATAGTAATCATTATGTACGTAACATATGTATAATACCTATTACGCTATTCCAGATATAAATTGCAATTATAAAACAATATCGTAAAGTTTATAAAGAATGTTACAGCTATGGTGTGAAATTAGGATTTGTTGGATAAATCCAATCGCTGGTTTTGAGAATAAAAACAATTTAGGCTTCATTTAATAATTTTATGTATGTTAGAATTATAAGTTTCTCATGCATGATATTGTGGTTTCGTTATTCGATTCGATTCTAGGCAAATAACCAATGTGTTTTTGTGTTCTTTCTAAGTTTCTAACTTTCTAAGGAGGAGCTCGTGACTAAGTAAAAGCCGGATAGATCGATCGATCTAAGGTTAAGTTACGCTTGCCGCGGTCGGTCTGTGGATGGGATGACCATTCATTTCATACCGAGTTGCCTCCGTGCTTCGGAAAGCACGTAAAGCTGTTGGTCCCGGCTGTCAATCGTAGATCTTTGGCAGTCGTTACAGGTAGTCAGAAGCCACTGAAGCCAGAAAGTCTGACAGTCTTACCAAGGGGTGTCGTGTTACCCGGTCACTGGGTTGCGGAGGTCCGATAGGCAGTCGCTACATGTAAAACACTGGTACAGTCAACAGCAAAAGTAGATGATCAAAATCAGAAATTCAATACTAATGAACAGAGTTCGCACAGAACTGTGTGGCGTTGAAGTGATTCAAAAGTATGTGTGTAACAATCACATACTTTTAATAAATAAACTAGTAATAAATTATATAAATTACTGTACTTAGCTACATCTGGTTAAACTGGAAGCCGGCCCCAACACAGTTGGGAAAAAGGCTAGGCAGATGATGTGTTCTTTCTAAGTTTATAGTACATACCTAGATGTCACGGACATCGGTGAATAAAACATCGTGATGAAACCTGGACTTAAAATGAATATAAGTCTGAAATCGCTAAACCGCTTTCAACATATGGTTTCATGTGTTGACGACACGTTTGGTGCAGTGGTTGAGCGATTGACTGCCGCACTGCGTGTCGCGGGTTCGATTCCCGCACGGAACAAATATTCTTATTTTTGTTTATATATTTGTAAATGTACCCACGATACAAGAGAAAGTCCTAGTGTGGGGCAACGTTTTAAAAAAAACAAGAAAAATATAAAAAAGTCATGTCAACCTTATTCATTGTCACCATAGGTCAGTCGTAATCGCCATACTTGGCCAATGCATGTTGGCAATCGCAGTAGGTGTTATGGTACTCAAAAGGACTCTGCTGCCAATCCCCTGGTCAACCGATTTAATTGTGGTGATCAATGCGCATGCCTTCTCTGTATTAGAAAAGGCCTTTGCCCTTGTGTTAGACAATAATGGGTAAACCCTTCACGGAGAGATTAAAAGAGACTGCAGCTAAATATTTTAGGAACAAATGAAGGTATCCGATTTTGAGTTGAAATTGTAAGTTAGATGCGAATTTCAACACAAAATGAATAAACAATTGCATGAGAACGTAGAATGTTGCTAGTCTTTGCATTATCAATCACAGGTATTCAGAAACTAATTGAACAATGTATTCACGTCGTGTGTTTTAACATTTGTTAATTGCCATGAAATACAAGTAAATTGCATTGTAAATATTTATCGATTTTGAAGTTAAATGGAAGTTTCACCAAAATACTCCTTTCTTGATATTACTACAGCATGACCGTGCCAGCCTTAGAGTATTAATATTATGTGGACTCTCATAATGAGACCTTATTATAATATCTTTTATAGGTCGGTCTATGGCTACGGCTTACGTATGGATGGGCTACCATAGAGAGTATTTATTACCGATTCTTTCAAACTTTGAAAGACATAATTATTTATTTTTATGTTGTGATGAATAATTTTATTATCATAATGAGAATAAATTCGATGATATCGTTTATTTATTATTGAGAAAATATTTTTGTAATTAAGTTGTAGCTGAGTTTGATTGAATAATAATATATTAATTAATCCTAGAATAATTATGTTTTTGTACCTGGATCTCACGAAATACAAAATATTATTAGGGACAAGCAATGATATTACAAGTAAAAAGATGTCAATAAGTTAGCTACGCAAGATTCGAATCTTACGTAGCAATGAATGAAATTGTCAATACTTACACAGTAGGTACGGGTAATACACTATATTTTATTGTTTTAACTTTAATAGTTAAATTTACAAAAAAAAAAAAAATTTGATGATTCTCAATAAGGCCTGAGATCACACGTATGACGACACGCACTAAGATGCCTTAGTTAACTATGCACCATGCAGACAAGACATAATAGTAAAACCATTAATGACCCTGATGTGGGTCATTGGACAGGGAAAGGGTTAATGTTAGACTAAGAAAAGGAATAAGATCAAATAGAGTACCTACTTAGGAAATTAAACAAAGAATACAATTATAATATAAATACATTTATTACTTAAAATAAATCAAAGCCCATTTTTACAGATGGAATAAAAATACATATTATTCGAAGAGAAGAGTTGGCAGTTACCTCCCTTAGTGGTGGTGGTGGTTGCCCTTTATGAAGAACTGCAATATCGGAGTAGCCCGAATTGGCTCTACCCACATTCTACTTCTACTTGACTATAATTGCAACATATTTAGTCTTTGCTTATATTAGAGGTGTCTGTTGATGGATCCTGACGTGATATAGGGGTTGGACCTGTTCTTGCTATCGGTAATTTAGTTTCCATCTCGTTACCATTTACCTGGAATAACGATATTTGTTACAAAGCAATCAACATTCGGTATGTCATAAGAATACAGTACTTATTTTAAAAACAAAGTGTACTGTTATCAAAGAATTTCGCAAAATATTACAGTGCACAAGAGAGTGTGCAAACCCATGTGCACTCCCTCTTTCCTCACTCCTGTAGTCCGATAGGACGGCAAGGTGACGCTTGCGAGGAGAAATTACCTATAGGACCAGCGACACGTCTGCACATACACACAAGCGTGAGAAATGGGGTTAGGTACGTATCCTGTGTATGAATCCAGGATTTCTTTTTTTGTTCCTATGTGGAAAATCCTCATGGATGTCTTCCGCCCTAGGGCGGGCAGAGGGGTCTATCAGACTCTTACTGACTAAAAACTACCCCGGTGTTCCATCTCACACCTACGTCGGGGGTCGCGGGAAATGCCGGGTGGGTCCGACTGGTGCCGGCCCGCTAGTGCGGGCCACTTCTCGCGTCAGGGGAGGGAGTGAGGTGTTGGACTCCCCCCCGGACGTCTAAGAGGGGCGCGCGTGGAACACTGCGCGCCGCCACCTCGGGTCCTGATGTATGTGGGGGGCGACAGACGCCCCCGAGTCTGCCGCCCCTGGACCCATTTACGGGGGTCGGAAGAGGGCTTTGTTCGCTCTCCGCCAACACCCGGTGCGCCTGCTACGGGCCGGGTGGGTGGTTGAGATCTCCCTCTCCCTTTCCGCAGCCTCCTTCTGCGACATGACCGTTTCACAGAAGGAAACCATCGCGTCCCAGGACTCTGCGCTGTCGACCATCGACTCGACCACGGCCGACCGCGACAGGTCAATGAATCCAGGACCTGGTCTAACTATGTGCCAAGTTTTGTCCTAACATGTCGACAGTTTTCGCGTTGTTGAGTAATGAACATCTTCACAAACTTCCACATTTATAGTATAAAGTAGGATATTATACAAAAACCACTTACAGAGACACGGAACATAGTAGACGGCGGATTAAAAGAAGGTGTGACGTAGAATTGTGTTTTTTCGTCGACTAATTCTAGAGGTAGCTCTGAAATGACATTGGCGCTCAAATCGAGTATTTTTGCTGTAGTAAGCTTGACTCCGGTCCCAAGTAACTTGATACCCAAGAACGCGTTGCCTTCTGAAAAAGAAAGGATAAGAATAGATAAAAGAAGATAAATAATTAATTACTAGCTTTTGCCCGCGACTTCGTCCGCGTGAATGTCGGTTATCGTGGATGCAGAGGAAGTCACGGATTAAAAGTAGCCTATGTCCTTCCTCAGGATTCAAGCTATTTTCAAACCAAATTTCATCAAAATCGCTTCTGCCGTTTTATCATGAAAGCGTAACAGACAGACTTACTTTCACATTTATAATCTTAGTATGGAAGTATGGATAATATAAAATAATATAAAAATATATTATTATTATTATTTAAGCCTGGATTTTCGCACTGCAGGGCAAAGGCCTCTCCACTCTCCATCATTCCGCCATCTCCGCCTGAGTCTGCCGCGATGTCGCTTGCCATGTAGAGGGACCCATTGAGTTGTGCGTTTGGCCCAATGATCGTCTGACATGCGGCAGATGTGTCCAGCCCAATTCCATTTCAGCATGACAGCTTTCCGAGTGACGTCAGTTTTTTTTGTAATGGAACGGATGGTGGTATTCCTAACCCGGTCTTGCAGTTTTATACCCAGAATACTCCGTTTCATAGCATCAGCCTGAAGACGTCCACTGTTGAACAAAAGCCTCCCCCATAAAGGGTTGCCATAATCCCCACGCTTGGCAGGCGTCTTGGGGATCGCAGTGAAGTTGTTAAGCACACGGAAGCCGCTGCTGCCCAACTTCCGGATTTTCCCTTATAGGTTTATACTATATAATATATAAAGTAATAAAGTATGAATTTAACTTATTAATATAGGTTATAATGTGTGTGAATTTATGGCCACGCTTTTATTAGCGTTGTTTGGATACCATCTGAGTCCAACATTGCAACATTATACTCCAGAATCGAGCTACGCGGCCACTGTCTTAGTACCGGCACTTGCGTCTACCAGACCCACGAGGTAATCTCTAAATCATCTTCTATCTATACATATAATAAAACAGTAACAAAACTGTGTCTGTACATTGAATTTATTAAAAAAATAATAATTGAGGGGGGTTTAGGAACAGTAATAGAGCACGAATCCAAAAAAAAATTCTGTCTGTTTGTCTGTTTGTTTGTACACGCTAATCTTCGGAACTACTGGGCGGATTTGAATGATTTTTCTTTTCTTGTATAGGTATTAAGTCTGGGCAACATATAGGCTATAATTTATCTTGGAAACTTGAACACCTGATGCAGAACCGCAACAGACCAGGTAAACTATAAGAGATACAAAAATGGTACTTTAGCAAAAAATGTTCCACGTGATGAGCATTTTCTGCTGAGAGAATAAATTTGAAAATCTGGAACACCTGATGTGGAACTCCAAGAGCCCAGCTACACCATGACACATATAGGAATGACGTCTTAGCAAAAGTTGTTCGGTCTGATGGGCATTTCCTGTTGACTTGTAAAAAACGAAGATCAGAAACATCTGATGTAAAAATCAAAGCTATCACTAATTTCACTGTATCTTATAAAATAACATAAGCTGGGAGTACCACCACGCGGTGAAGGCGGTAACAGTTTAGGACTGATTTTTGATGACGATCATTGAAAATTTGACTCTACTGGCCAAAATTCCCATTATTTTTTTATTTTATCGAATAAATATGCCTTCGGGGTTATGTTATATGGGTATTTAATTTCCTTTTCCATTTATCTTAGTGACACGGTAGCCTACCCGGTAACGCAGGGGAGCAGTCACTTAGATTTTAATTGATCAGGTATTCTTTACAATAAAACTATAACCATGCCTAGAAAGAGGTCAAATCTTTCCCAATGTTCCAAAGGAGCTAAAAGATTGAGGATCATAAGATCCCAAGAATCTACCGAAGAGCGTCAGGAGAGACTTGATGCTGTTCGAGAACATCAGGCTGCAACTCGCTCCGTGGAAACCTCTTCAGATCGCGAAGCACGCCTGCTTTCTCAGCGTATTTGCGCATCTACATCTAGGTCTCTAGAGACCAGTGAAGAATATGATGCGCGACTGACCGCTGATCGTGAACGTCATACATTGTCTCGCGAGTCGGAGACGTTCACGGATAGAGAATTGCGCTTGAGTTCTCAGCGTATCTACGCATCTGCTTCTAGGTCTCTAGAGACAAGTGCGGAACGTGATGCGCGACTGTCCGCTGATCGTGAGTGACATGCATTGTCTCGCGAATCGGAACCGATACAGAATCACGCTTGAGTTCTCAGCGTATTCGCACATCTACTAACAAGTCTTTTGAACCGAATGATGAACGTGATGCACGACTAACTGCTGATCGAGATTATCACACACTAGCGACCCGACCCAGCTTCGCATGGGCCTATAGCCTTCCTCGGTAAATGGACTATCCAACACAAAAATATTTTTTTAATTCGAACCAGTAGATCCTAAGATTAGCGCGTTCAACCGAACAAACAAACAAACTCTTCAGCTTTATAATATTAAGTATAGATTGTCCCGAACACGCACACAACAAAATATTCAAAATCAGTTAGAAAGTGAGAGAAAAAGAATTGCTGGAGTACGGCATGAAGAGACAGAAGAAGAGCGCAACGAACGTTTGAATTCTGATCGACTTCGACATTCTCTTAACAGAATGTCGATATCATCTGAAGAATCGGATGTGTCTCAAGATATAGCCGTAGGTCATGGCGACCTTCCTTGGGTTGATAATGAACGGAGTTCATTTACGTATACTCCTATGATTGACTACGCCACATATTCCGCCATCGGAGGTATGATTCAAAATTGTACTTTTTGAACGTCTCGAACCATCTTGCGCATCCAGTTGTTTTCCCGTCTCCGGGCTCTTAGAATTCGACATCAGACGTTTCAGATCTTCGATTTTGCCGACCCCGTTGTCGCTGGCATAAGCAACAGGATCCGCGTACGAAGTCGCGGGCAGAAGCTAGTAACTAATAAATTAATATTAATATCGTACCCGGTGCAAGTCTAGTGATTGTGTCTTTAATAGAAGTGGGTCTGTTCACCGAGAATCCGAGCTGAAAGTTCAGATCACTCTTCGCGGTGATTATGACATGAGTATTAGACTTGCTTCCAAGCTTCACCTCATGGTCTCCTGGCTGTGACTGTTTACCTTCACGACCTGAAACATAAATATTGATAAACAACTTATATAACACTAGCTGACCCGACAGACGTTGTCCTGTCCCTATCTATCTACTTACCTGCCTATTTACCTACACCTACCCTACACCTACGCTACACGTACCCTACACCTACCCTACACCTACCCTACACCTACCCTACACCTACCCTACACCTACCCTACACCTACCCTACACCTACCCTACACCTACCCTACACCTACCCTACACCTACCCTACACCTACCCTACACCTACCCTACACCTACCCTACACCTACCCTACGCCTACCCTACGCCTACCCTACACCTACCCTACACCTACCCTACACCTACCCTACACCTACCCTACACCTACCCTACACCTACCCTACACCTACCCTACACCTTCCCTACACCTACCCTACACCTACCCTACACCTACCCTACACCTACCCTACACCTACCCTACACCTACCCTACACCTACCCTACACCTACCCTACACCTACCCTACACCTACCCTACACCTACCCTACACCTACCCTACACCTACCCTACACCTACCCTACACCTACCCTACACCTACCCTACACCTACCCTACACCTACCCTACACCTACCCTACACCTACCCTACACCTACCCTACACCTACCCTACACCTACCCTACACCTACCCTACACCTACCCTACACCTACCCTACACCTACCCTACACCTACCCTACACCTACCCTACACCTACCCTACACCTACCCTACACCTACCCTACACCTACCCTACACCTACCCTACACCTACCCTACACCTACCCTACACCTACCCTACACCTACCCTACACCTACCCTACACCTACCCTACACCTACCCTACACCTACCCTACACCTACCCTACACCTACCCTACACCTACCCTACACCTACCCTACACCTACCCTACACCTACCCTACACCTACCCTACACCTACCCTACACCTACCCTACACCTACCCTACACCTACCCTACACCTACCCTACACCTACCCTACACCTACCCTACACCTACCCTACACCTACCCTACACCTACCCTACACCTACCCTACACCTACCCTACACCTACCCTACACCTACCCTACACCTACCCTACACCTACCCTACACCTACCCTACACCTACCCTACACCTACCCTACACCTACCCTACACCTACCCTACACCTACCCTACACCTACCCTACACCTACCCTACACCTACCCTACACCTACCCTACACCTACCCTACACCTACCCTACACCTACCCTACACCTACCCTACACCTACCCTACACCTACCCTACACCTACCCTACACCTACCCTACACCTACCCTACACCTACCCTACACCTACCCTACACCTACCCTACACCTACCCTACACCTACCCTACACCTACCCTACACCTACCCTACACCTACCCTACACCTACCCTACACCTACCCTACACCTACCCTACACCTACCCTACACCTACCCTACACCTACCCTACACCTACCCTACACCTACCCTACACCTACCCTACACCTACCCTACACCTACCCTACACCTACCCTACACCTACCCTACACCTACCCTACACCTACCCTACACCTACCCTACACCTACCCTACACCTACCCTACACCTACCCTACACCTACCCTACACCTACCCTACACCTACCCTACACCTACCCTACACCTACCCTACACCTACCCTACACCTACCCTACACCTACCCTACACCTACCCTACACCTACCCTACACCTACCCTACACCTACCCTACACCTACCCTACACCTACCCTACACCTACCCTACACCTACCCTACACCTACCCTACACCTACCCTACACCTACCCTACACCTACCCTACACCTACCCTACACCTACCCTACACCTACCCTACACCTACCCTACACCTACCCTACACCTACCCTACACCTACCCTACACCTACCCTACACCTACCCTACACCTACCCTACACCTACCCTACACCTACCCTACACCTACCCTACACCTACCCTACACCTACCCTACACCTACCCTACACCTACCCTACACCTACCCTACACCTACCCTACACCTACCCTACACCTACCCTACACCTACCCTACACCTACCCTACACCTACCCTACACCTACCCTACACCTACCCTACACCTACCCTACACCTACCCTACACCTACCCTACACCTACCCTACACCTACCCTACACCTACCCTACACCTACCCTACACCTACCCTACACCTACCCTACACCTACCCTACACCTACCCTACACCTACCCTACACCTACCCTACACCTACCCTATCTTTCGAGTTGGATCAAACTGCACACGGTGTACAAATTTCATTAAAATCGGTTCAGTAGTTTAAGAGTCCATCGCGGACAAACATCGTGACAGGAGATTTATATATAATAGATAGTATAATTATCCAATACGGGATTCAAAAGTAAAGAAAAAGTTTTATTTACGAGAAGGTGACGCACATATTATAAAACATTGTTGTACAGTCAACAGCAAAAGTAGATGATCAAAATCAGAAATTCATCAAGTATGCGATTGTCACACACATACTTTTGAATCACTTCGACGCCACACAGTTTTGACGCGAACTCCGTTTATTACTATTGAATTTCTGATTTTGATCATCTACTTTTGCTGTTGACTGTACAATGCATAAAAATTTGAAACAAGTGGATAAAAAAAGAAGAGAGAAGTAAAGTCTGGGTTCAATGAAATGGTGCCCAACACTAGGAATTTTTCATGTGTCTTAAGTAGGTACCTAGTTCAAATCTGTGACACATAAAGTAAAAGCGATTGCGCAACCGCTCCTCAAAATTGTTCCTTTATAAATTAAGTGTGTTCTGTGCTAAACTTATTTATCACTTTTTAGTTTTGGAGGGAGGTATCTTTTTTTTGAAAAAAGTTTTTTTTTTTTTTTTGGTCTATTGATAGGCATACGTTTGACCACTATCTCAGCTGATGGGAAGCGATGATGCGGTCTAAGATGGAGCACGCTTTCCTAGAAGTAACCTATTCGCTTTTTAGTATTGCCCATCCAAATCCATTAAGAAACGGCGATACACTTAAAACAGATTGTAAGTCCTCCAAAGATTGAAGAAACTAAATTGTCATCCAAGTATTTTTTTTTTTGGGATTTTTTTGATTTTCTCAAAAAGGGCTGGATAAGTTTTGGTAAAATTGACATGGGACCCTATCGGAATTGACCCGTTTCGATCAAAAAGAATTTTGTCAATTCTTCTATATACGACAAAGTTATGCCCGAACATACATAAAAAAAAAACATCCGAATTGATAGGCAACCTCCTCCTTTTTGAAGTCGGTTAAAAAATAACGTTCTTTTATCGTACTGTAGTTCAAAGGTTAGCCAACCATCAGTACAAGGTTATTAGTGCCTACCGACTCAATCATTTTGTGATTAGTACGTACCGCCATTCCATCTTTACCGGACACAATGGGTTCCGTCGATGTCAAGGTTCCATATCCACTTAATACATTTCCGATCTTGGGATCCTTTCCAGTTACAGAAATCAGTACGTCTCCAGTATGGGAATCGACAGAATACTAAAGACAAAAGAAATACATTTTATAACTTTATAACATTATTCCAATAAGAGTATTATAACGATTGTAGACTTAAATATTTTTGTAATAGTACATTATTTTGAACAAAGATTTGTGTAAAATTTCTGAAATTAAATTTCAAACCCTGACAGAACCCTATAGTTGCTCGGCCCGTAGTTGACTGACGCAACCATAAAACAGCTTACTTAGTTCATTTATTTTTTTGCAATGAATGCGAGTACAAAACAAGGTGTAAACACGGCACGCTAAAGAAAAAAAATATTAAATTTATAAATACACCAAATAAACAAAAATATGTACAGTTATGCGAATCTACTTCTACTGCCTTCCTACATAAACTAAACATCTAAAACAACAATCTTAATTCTATATTTTACATTTGATTAAATAAATTGATTAACTTACATTAGTATTTAGTATTTATTAATTGTTAAGCTATTGCATAGCTTTTAAATTCCGTAACGAAAGTATAACCTGACACTCCCCACTCCGCCTACCATGTAGCTCGGCCGAGCGTTCGCTTAACGTGTGTGTATATGGTATATTTAATCATAATATATATGTAATCTTTGACTTTTGACTTTGACTTTGTCTTTAACTTTTGACTATTGACGTCAAAGTCAAAAGTCAAAGTAAAATATCAAAGTCGAAAATGCTATGCAATACCTTTACCGCGGCAGTCCCCGAGCGCCACAGTGTATTTTTTTTGTTCGTTTATTCACAATCGCCCATGGTGGGCATAAAACCTTTTGCCGAGATAAAAAAATAATTACCGCACTAGTGTTTCAATGTTTCTGTTAATGTTTCAATGGATGCAGGCAAACTAAGAATGCTGTTCCGGAAGCTTCGAAAAAGCTTGCCCGCAACCTCACAAGACTGAACAGGGACCAAATCCGTAAAGTACTAGTAGTACGATAACCGGACACTGTCCCCTAAACAAACACCTATACACCATAGGTGTGACTGATAGCCCTCTGTGCAGGGGATGCATGGAGGCGGAAGAAACGCCACACGCCACAAACGCACGTGCTCATGGAGTGCAGGAGCGTGGCGGATCAACGGGCACAGATTCTCCGGTCTCCAGCATCACTATCGGAAGTCTGCAGCGACCTGAAAAGGCTGTTCGCCTTCTGGGATGAGCTGGGATGGCTGGAGTAGGAGAAGAGACAGTTCTTCACGTACAATGGCCCAATCAAGTGGCTAAGTGCGGAAAAGGGCCCAGTCAAACTAACTAACTAGTGTTTCAATGTAATGTTAAAAGCACGTATGCATAATACACAATGTTAAGACCCTAAAACCGGTGCAATAGAAGCCACTTTACGAACAAATTTGTTAAAAAATATTTTTATGTATTTAGTAAAATGAAATTGCCAACTTACTTTAAGTGTCTTATCATAGCCAGGAGTAAGTTTTTCGTTGACAAGCTGAATTCCTCTACCTGTGATAGACTCCTCAATGTACTTTAATATCTGTGGACAAAGTAAACACAAGTTGGTCAAATTATTTAAAAGAATAACTACTTACATATTCTACATAATACAAAATATTGTAACACATTTGTTTTAAAAGAGGAAGTAAATCTATGGAGTTTCTTGCTCTTTCTTTTCCATACGATACTACCTTTTGGAAGGGTTTTTTTTTTTCTTTTTGTCGTGTACTAAATGACTTTCAAAAGATCCTTTTATTAAGTACTTATATGGACGAATTCGACAAAACTTATACCTATTCCTAGTTTTTTTTATCAAAACCTTAAAATTCATTCGTATTCGTAGGTTTATTCTAGGTACTAAAGAAAAAAAGCGATCCAAGTAATAGGAGTAAAAGGAATCATACATCTTTGACATCCTCTTTCTGTATTCGAAAAACTTGTCCAGACGTGGCATCAGCCACTTTCTGATACACTTCGTAGTCCGGACCGTACCCACCGCATTCGCCAGTTAGTATAAAAAATACCTAAAAACAAAAAACATCAAAAATTACATACCTACCTAAATACTTTAAGGTACTCCCAACCGAGGGCAATTGCCTGTCGTGTGACAGCTCAGAGTTATGCATTACATCAGTGAGTGAGGAGAATGAAGCGATTTAAGGCTCTCCCACACAGGTGTGTTATTTTTAGCCGATAATATTGGATCCGTTATTGCAAAAATTCGTCCCGATTTCTTGCACATTGTCCTGTAATTATATTTCGTATTCGTGTTTTTGGCAGGTTTTTTAATGTCGGGCAGATTTGTAATTTTTGTGATGGTCACACTGTACTGGTCTGTTAGTGATAAAAATTATTCTTCGTCTGATGAAAAAACAATAATATAGCTTCAAGAGAACCCCGAAACTACCTTCATTATTATCCATGTTCATCTTCTTATATACACACATCAAAAAAAGTTTGCGATCACTTTGAAAAATCTAAATCTATTACGGTAGATTATATTTATATTTAAAAATATAGATTTAAAATATAAAACAATAAAACAGTTCAATGGTTTTTCCATATAAAAAGGCTTTCAGTCCTAGCTTGCGCTCATTCGGAAATTTGATTTAGTCAATTTTAACGAATTTAAAATACTTTTTCGCGGAAAGTTGTGATTGAAAAAAGTCCCGGAGGATTATCAGAAGTTTTACGAGCAAGAATAGTAACTTTGAGGGAAGAAGGATAAACCACGAGAGAAATAGCACGCAGAGTAGCTATATCCCAATCCTGTAGCAGAGGTACCACGGGATGGGTAATTTAGCTGACCGACCTTGCAGTGGTCGCCCAATTGTTTTTACTGCTGCCCAAAAGCGCTATATTAGAGAGCTGGCAGCCCATGACCCAACAATTAACGCTATTAAATAACGGACGGAGATTGCAGTAGGCTAGGCTTCGACAAACTGAAGAAGAACAGATTTGGCAAAACTATCTCTTCGCTGACGAATCGCGAATCAGTACTCATCCAGATAACCGACGTGTCCGTGTCTGGAGAAGACCAGGAATCCGTGAAAACTAGTTTTGACTGGCTTCAGTCAAAACCCTTAACCCATTCCCTGTCCCATGAGCCGTATGTGGCTCATGGGACAGGTTGATTGTTTCACTATTGTGTCTGTTAATTAGACAGTGAAAGTGTTAATAAGATAAAACGCGTTTGCGTTACAAATACAAAATACGGAGCGCCCTAGTTATAAGAATCACTACAAAATAAAAGTTTTAAAAGGGTCACAATAAAAACCTACCAACTTAATGGGTTTCTAAGTATTAAGGATAAAATTGAACCGTTGAAAAGTAGTTTTGACTATTTTTTGTAGTCAAAAGTAGTTTTGACTGGTAAAGAGTTTTGACTGTGACATATTATATTACCTATAATATTTCATACATTGCTTGAACGCCTCAGGTATTCTATACATTGCCTAGGTATTGTATAGAATACCGGAATTATACAGATTGCCGGTAACATATACAAGTAATGAAAAGAAAATGAAAAATAAAAACGACCTGACTCTGTTTCCTGTGCGCAATACTTTTGATTTCTTCAAATCTGGTGTAGTCTTTAGCGGAGGCATCAGTGAACACATACAAGTAGGAATTCGGCAAACTTTCTGTGAGACCTATTTCGATGCCTTTCATGGCATATTCAGGACAATCAGCGCCGCCGTGAACATTTATTGCTGCCAAAGCTCTTTTAAACTCATCGCGATCTTTTGTGATTGTTCGTAGTTCGGCATCTGAAATAAAGACATTCATAATCAAGTAATCCATACTAATAGTATAACTGCGAAAGTAACTCTGTCTGTTACGCTTTCACGATGAAACAGCTGAACCGGTTTTGATGAAGTTTGGTACTAAAACAGCTTGAACCCTGGGGAAGGACATAGGCTACTTTTTAATCCGTGGCGTCATCAGCGTCCGCGATAACTGACTTTAATGCGGACGAAGTCGTGGGCATAAGCTAGTATTATATAAAAGTCAAATGGCGTGTTTGTTTGTAAGAAGTCCTCAACCGATCACAATAATTATTTCGCTGATAGAAAACTACATTATTGACGGGTACAATAGGATGTTTTATGGTTTCCCTTCACGCATTTTAATTCCTTCGAAAAGGGGATAATCAGTTGATAACGCTGTCCCTACCTATGGTCGTAAGAATATTTGTTCCACACAGGAATCAAACACACGGCACGCAGCACTGCAACGTATCGCTTAGTTACAGGGCAAAAGGTGCCGTCGTAATGAAAATAAACATAGATTAATGGACCTACAACTTAAACTGCCGACAAATGCTCGTAGTTTTCAGTATGGCTGAAGTAGCGTCTATTGCTTTTATTTGTTATAACCATTATGTAACTATTTGTTTAACAAATTAGATAAGAAAATAAATAAGTGCTTACCTGGATCATTATATGTCACCAAAACGAAGTTTTCTATCTGCGATGTGTTCGCACTCAATACTTTATCAAATATTATGTTGACTTCTTCTTTCACTTGACGTATTTCATCCCACATTGATACCGTATCGTCGATTACAAATGTTAAACTGCTTTTTATAATTTCTTCTTGTCCATAAACTGCACATGTTTGTACAATTAGAGCAAAAAGAGCAAAATACAACCCGTTCGGAGTCATGGTCACTAACATTGATGCTACCGTTTGAGTAGACTAATATTTATACAAAAATAAGTAGGTAATAAGATACTAATGAATAGAGATAGATACGAGTGAGCTTACGATATGAGAGTTCAGCAGTTTTGTCACAATTTGGAAATCCCTGAAATAATAATTATTTATTTCTTCTTCTCTCGGTACACCATGACCCTGATGTGGCATCTGAAAACCTACAAATCCACTTATCAGAAATCGAAATGTGGTTGGACAAATGGCGCATAAAAGCTAACCAAAGCAAGTCAGCCCATGTTACCTTTACGCTCAGAAAAAAGACTTGCCCGCCAATTACACTCTATAAAAAGAAAATCCCTCAAAAATAAGACGCCAAATACTTGGGTATGCATCTAGACCGTAGACTCACATGGCGAAAACACATTTGGGCTAAACGTAAACAACTGGATGCCAGAGTCAGAGACATGTACTGGATAATTGGACGGAAATCACAGCTATCATCAAGTAGTAAATTAACCATATATAAGGCCATCCTAAAACCTATTTGGACTTACGGAAGTGCTCAATACTTTCGTCTGAAAAGGAATAGCGTCCCTGCTCTAGTAGACCGATTTGTAGACAACATCACATAGGCAAGCTTATTGAAGCTTCCTATTCGAGACGCCATTACCTTGAAACAAGACAATCGAATGGCCCATTGTGTTTACACAGATTGCCAGGTTTCAGAAAATTAAATTAAAAATTTAAAAAACCCCCAACGCAGAACATAAAAGCGATTATGTAAAAAGTAAAAAATAATACTTTTGTAGAGCCATCAAATGTTTGTTCGTTGAAATGGCGCTATAATGTCGCGGCGGGGTACCGCTTAAGTAAGTCAGTCCCTCAATTTCATTCACTGTCTATTAATTTACCAGCATTTCCGACCAATTTGCTTCGATATTATCAAATTTTTGTAGCTAATCTAGTTGTTAATCTTGTTGCAAATCTAGTTACCATCAGTTCGCTATTTTAGATATTTAGTTATTGCTTTAAACTTAGCGGTACCCCGCCGCGACAATATAGCGCCATTTCAACGAACAAACATTTGATGGCTCTACAAAAGTATTATTTTTTACTTTTTACATAATCGCTTTTATGTTCTGCGTTGGGGGTTTTTTTAAATTTTTAATTTAATTTTTATTTTAATTTTTTTAAATGTAATTTAGTTTGGTTTTGTGTGGTCAGTGTGGTCACCTATAATAATATGTTTGAAAGCAAAGTAAACATCCGGTATGCGTCTAAGATCCCTACCGCAGCAAACAAAAGAGCTGATAACTTTAAAACTGCTGAACCGATTTTGATGAAACATGTCTAAGAACCATCGCTAGAGAATCTACTTTCAAATAAAAAAAACCGCATTCAAATCGGTTCACCCGTTAAAGAGCTACAGTGCCACAGACAGAAACACAGACACACAGACACACAGACACGTCAAACTTATAACACCCCTCTTTTTCGTCGGGGGTTAAAAAGTAGAAGAGAAAAAAAAAAAATATTTCGCATCAATTTTTATTAACCTGGTAAGTACGTCGGGATTACCACAGACTGACTAATAAGCAATTGAAAGGTCGATGGAGCACGCTTGCCTGAAAGTAAACAATGTTAGTAATTCAATATTTAGTGTATGTAATGTAACAGTTCACTTTTTACGGCCCATTAAATATGTCAATTATAATCCGTGGTGCTTGGCAACTGGGCTTTTCCCAGTTGTTAACGTCCCTTTGTGCCTATTGACCTAGTTCTGTTCTGGCTCCTGCTTGATAAAGAGGAAAGTGGAATTTATATTTTTTTTCTTACTCGTCCACTGTTCTTTTCTGATTAATTTCGTTACGTCCAAGGCTGTTAAATCGTTTCTCCGGGACTTGTCGAGCTTTATTGCTTCGGCGTTTTTCTGGTGATCGGAACTGCTGATTCTGGGTTACAGTTGCAGTGGTTTGGGTATAGAGTGGCGGGCTTGTCCCTTTAAAAATATATATATATTTAGCCGCAATCTCATCTCAGCATCATCATCATCATCATGTCAACCTTTAGACGCCCACTGCTGGGCATAGGTTTCCCCGTGGAGGGGGTTCAGCCGTAATCGCCATGATTGGCCGTTGCATGTTGGCGATCGCATATACGTGTTCTGGTACTCAGAAGGACGCTGCTGCACATCCTCTGGTCAATATCCCTCTGTCGCCTTCTACGACACCCACGGGTAGAAATGGCAAATCTCAGCAGTCAATGTCAAATGCTAGATTGAGACTGAGAAATGCTATCGTTCTTAAAAGTTTATAAATTCAAATTCAAATTAATTTATTGGCTAGAATGTAGGTACAAATGAAGAATTTAAGACTGTATACCCAATTACATTCTACCATAACATATGATGTGCAAATATGACATAGTTATTAACCTTTTAGTAATGACGAGAAATAAAATAATATTTCAATTTAAATTAAATAAAATAAAAAATTGTTAGCGTCATAAAAAGTATTAAATGTTAAATCACGAATATAATGGAAGTTCATACTCCATATGGCGAGACTCAAAGCCCGCATGAAGGTTTCCTACGCAATAGTTACTGAGATCTTGTACGCGGATGACTTGTGTTTTGTGACAGAAACCCCAGACGGCTTGCAACGGTTAATATCCGATCTCAACGAGTCTTTTTTTGTTCTAATTGTACAAACATCTGCAGTTTATGGACAAGAAGACATTATAAAAGGCAGTTTAACATTTATAATCGACGATACGGGATCAATGTGGGATGAAATACGTCAAGTGAATGATTCTATTGATTTAATATTTGATAAAGTATTGAGTTCGAACACATCGCAGATAGAAAACTTCGTTTTGGTTACATTTAATGATCCAGGTAAGTATTTATTTATTTTCTTATTTTTTTATTTATTTATTTATTTTTAAATAGTTAAATAATAGTTACAATAAATGACTATAAGCTATTTGTGACTAAGGCCGATTCACACATATCAGTGTAGTCACAGTACCGCCACCCTGATAATTATTATTTCATACTTTCTCTATGAGCGCGTCCACACCTGTCAGTGTCAGTGATGAGTCAGTGGTCTGTCAGTGCCGGCGCCGGCAATCACGGACGTAATCGGCGACAACGATATTTTTTGCCGGATCACGGACGCCGTTTAAACAAGAGTTTAAATGTTAATGAACGCACCTAACCAATCAAGAGAAATTATTTTTGAAGTGATAACGTCTTATAAATCGATGAACACCAAAAAACACGCACGAAAAAGTGTCATGTTCCGCCTGAGCTTGAGCATGCAAGCGAGAGCGCGGAACAGGCGATAGAGAGGCACGATCAGCCCAAGCAATAAGCTCCGCCCACCTCAACGGAAGCCATTATTTGCTTATGGTATATATGTTAGCCATTATGTTTCTTCATGACGTTATCACGTAAAACTATCGTCCGTAAACCGACTTTACAGACAACCAATTTTTATTTTTATTTTATCTCTTGTGTGTAAGCATAATTATATTATGTTTAGGTTATTTATTTTAGTATCCACTTATCTTTTAGTAATTAGTAATCCTTTTTAAAATAACAAACCAAAAAACAATAGAATAAATATAATCGTCTTGTTACCATCTATACCCTGTTCACAATAAGATTAGACATAAACACAAACCTTTTTTACAGTCCCTTCAACCGATTTTGACTTCTATTCTGTAGGCATAAGGATGACATTAGAGGCAAAAAGAGTGGTTACAATAACAACTGTTTATTGCAGTTGCCATTTGTCATGCTACCAACGCAATATAAGTCAAAATCGGTTGAAAGGACTGTAAAAAAGGTTTGAGTAAATGTCTAATCTTATTGTGAACGGGGTATAGCTTCTGCCAGCAATTTCGCGTGGTAACAGACTATTTGACTTCTTTATAATATTAGTTAATAATGAATGTCTTTATTTCAGATGCCCAACTACGAACCATCACAAAAGATCGTGATGAATTTAAAAGAGCTTTGGCTGCAATAAATGTTCACGGTGGCGGTGATTGTCCTGAATATGCCATGAAAGGCATCAGGCAATAGGTCTCACAGTAAGTTTGCCGAATTCCTATTTGTATGTGTTTACTGATGCCTCCGCTAAGGACTACGCCAGATTTGAAGAAATCAAAAGTATTGCGCACAGGAAACATAGCCAGGTCATTATTTTATTTCTTAATTTTCCTTTTGATTAGGTACTTGTTTCCTCAACTAAGTAATTGCCGTTAAATAATTTAAACAATTTTTAAATATGTAATAATGATAATGTAGAGGTGCGTCCTCTGCGAGCGATAAGGAGTTTAGGATGTTCATAGTGCATGAAGTTGGTAGGTACCAACTTTATGCTTTATGAACTATGAACATTCCGCAGACTTAGACGTCCTTTAGACAAGGACGTCTAAGTCTGCGGCAAATATCGTTTAACCTGGGTAATGTAGTCTTGGCTCATAAGGCACAATTCATTATCTATTGTTCAGTTACTCCCAGGAGTCACATTTACAGATAGATCAAGAGGAATGTGCTTAGATACCTCGTAAGGAAAAAGTAACTGTACGGGCTTTTTCTCTTTATTTATTTTAGGGTATTCATCTAAACAGTTATGCCAATCCGAGATCGCATTTCGGCAAGCGTAGTGTGGGACACCCTGCGGCACGATGGAACGACGATTTGAAGAATGTGGCTGACAGCGGGTGAATGCGGGATGCCCAAGACCGTGTTAGTTGGCCATCTCTGGGGGAGGCCTACGTTCAGCAGTGGACGGCATATGATGATGATGATGTAGACAGTAATGCCAAAACAATCGTGCACTTAAAAAGTATATTGCTATTGAAACGAATGTGAAGGCGCTCCCTCACCATTCGCAATCCAATGTAAAGTAACGATACAAGATTCGATTTTGAGCATAAAGTATTTAGGTAGGTATGTAATTTTTGATGATTTCTGTTTTTAGGTACTTTTTATACTGACTGGCGAATGCGGTGGGGGTGGGAACGGTCCGGACTACGAAGTGTATCAGAAAGTGGCTGATGCCACGTCTGGACAAGTTTTTCGAATGCAGAAAGAGGACGTCAAAGATGTATGATTCCTTTTATTCATATTAATATGATCGTCTTTTTTCTTTTGTCCCTACCTAGAATAATTCAACTTACAAATGAATTTTAAAGTTTTGACAAAAACTAGGAATATCAGTTTCGTCAAATTCGACCTAAAGCACTATTGAAAAATGAAAAAGAATTGAATTAAATTTTCCCTTCCAAAGGGTAGTATCGTATGGAAAAAAACGGACAGGAAACTCCATAGGTACTGATTCTTTTAAAACAAATGCTCTACAATATATGCACCCTGTCAGATCCATATTAAAATTTGCCCTGGCTGGAGGCCCTAAAAATAATATTTTTTAAGGCACCACAGGAAAGTCCAGTTAAGCAGCCGACAACCCCCTATAATAGGTCGCTCTGCGAGATGCCATTCCGAAAAAAAAACAACCATATTAAAAATTAGAATGTGGCATGAACAGGGTGGTTTGAGTTCTTCCCGTCTTTTTAATTCGTATATAAATGCCCTAATTGAGGAGCTCAGCATGTCGGTTGTCGCATAGATGATCTATGCGGTAATAATCTGAGCTATGCGGACGACATGGTATTGCTGAGCGCCTCGGTTTGTGGCATTAGTGCGAAACTTATGCAGTTGGGCACGGCTAAATGTATAATGTTAAGAAATCCCATCAACAGTTACCTCTAATGTAAGCAAAGACTAGATATGTTATAACTGTAGTCGAGTAGAAATAGAATGTGGGTAGAGCTCCTCATTTCTGAATACTCCGATATTGCAGATCTTCTTAATGGTCACCGCCAGTGACCACCCTTATTTATACTCTTCTCTTTATAATATCAAATATGTAATTTTATTCATTCTGTACAAATTGGCTTTGATTCATTTTATCTAAAAAAATATTTGTATTTTAATTGTATTCTTTTATTTGTTCTTATGCTATTTAGTCCTTATTCGACAAAATAATCCCTTATTCTGTCAAATAAGAACTGAGCTCTAAAGCTCAAAACACATTATTCCAATATATTTAATAAATTATATAAAAAATTGCAGATCAGCATTAATAGAAGCTATACTTACTTATAACCTTGCATCCACTCGAAGTTGTCCATGAGGTTCCAAGCTGTATAACCCTTGAGATTCACTCCATCCTCCAAGCAGTTGAGGAGACCTTCCATCGCAGCTCTGTAGTATGAGATCCTGTCTTCGTCTGCCAGGCTCCATTTCAGTAACCAATAGAACACAAATAATGTAGAAGATAGACCATTACACGTTTACATTATTATAAACTTGATGTATATTACCAGATCCGCGTCTACACATGAAACCAAATAAAGACCCAAAGTCCATAGAAAAAGAAAACAAAATATCTTCACGAAAAAAAAACACCAACAAATTGTTATACCTACCAGTCAACAACCATACAAGCCCGAAAATGTCCGAAGATTATCTGTTTAATGTATCTACACGGCAATATCTTGGTAGAAGCAAGGCTTGGTCAGCAAGTATGACTTGAATACAAATGTTGATTATGGCTGAGGAAAAAGTAGCGGCCATTGTGCAAGCCCCGGGCTACTCCTCTGAAGGAGTTGCCTCCGTAAAATGTTGGAACGGACTAGGAAATGTGTGGAGAGGAGTGATGTTTTAATTTAATTTAATTTTATAAACGTCAAAGTTTGTGAGAATGGTTTGAAGGATGAATGAAGGAATGTTTGTTACTCTTTCACACTTAACCGTATGAAAGAAAAGAGCTGAAATTTGGCACACATACGTACATTGATCTGGTACATAGGGTAATTTATATCCCGGTTTTGGGCTTCCGTGGGATAATTTAGGACTTAGGCTTAACTTTTTTTGTAATTGAAGCCTACGCAGAAGAAGTCGCATTTTAACTAAAATATAATAATTGTGAGGTATTTAACCGTATTGTCACTATGGCAAGTTGAATCGTACGGCTACGGCTTACGGCGGTTTCTTATTTAAAATGATCTTACCAATCTCAACAATTTATCAGACACCTATCTAGACTTCCCACATCTTTATAACTAAAAGCTTTTGGCATTCACGAAAACTTTAACCAAAAAATGTTAACCAACCATATCTACTCTATACCACCTCTATTCATCTGTCGTCTCTTCGCTTTGGGCGCGCATTGTCCGCGGTACAAATGTGATCAAATTATAAAGAGTGGCGGCTAGCCGGCGGCAGTCCGGCACAGGACGGAGGCGCGAATAATCGCAACACAGGCCACGTATTATAAATGTATTATCTTGTACCTACCTCATGTATTGTAAGATAATTTTTATGTTTTATAAAAGTTACGGCTTTACATATTAAAGCAGGGACAAGGGAACAGCAACACTGTTTTCTCCGAACGGAATTTTCGTAGAAATACACAGATAACATCACTAATCCACCTAATAAGCATGGTGATTATCTCAGTTTCCTTTACCATAAGTTATCGTTATACTAAGAATGTTCAAATGGCGACATGAGTAGTAACCGACAGAGTCCAAGCTTCATACGATCACACCGAGATCGATGTGACTGCAAATAGACAACGTAATGGGGTGGATAATTTAACTCAAACAGTGAACGATGAAAGATGAAAGATGTGCGTCCTTTGTGAGCAGAATGGGCACCAGTTCCAACAGCATCCTGGACATGATTGCTAACAAGCTGGACCCTAGTACAGTAAATCGTTGCCCCAGTATCTCAGCTGGAATGCTGAAGCAATTAATATTTTGTTATGTGTGTGTGCTGATGTAATTGTTGCTGTAATTGTACCTATTTATTACTAAAAAAGTGATAATGTTATTTATTATTATTAATACAACTAATACTATATGAGTCTCATTGTTATTCAATAAATAATTTATTATTAATAATATAATCAGCGAAACGGCTAACCAGAATAGCGACAGCAAATCAGCTCACGGCTCAGTAGACCAAACGAATCAATAAGTGTACCATTCCAATTTATTATGTCCCAGCTAAGTCATGCTATATTATACCGTCTCTGTCGCATATCTACTCATGTGTTTCAGTAATGTATGTAAAGCAATTAAACACAACGATATTCAATCACGCTATATAAAAAGTTGCCATCATTAATTCGAGCCACAAATGATTCTTAATTGTGAAATTTGGTATGCACCGTAACTAATCAGAATCGTATGTATTAAATTATCAATAGGTAGCATACAAACAGACTAATTACGGCATTAATCACTGAACAGCTTGTACGGCACCATTTCTAATAGTGTTGGGACAGAGAAAAGTAATCGATTCATGTTATTAGTCGATTTAAATGTTGAAGTTGCCTACGCGCAGTTATAGTTAGCGTGGTATTATTGATAGACCTTTCTTTTTTATTTAAAACTTTTTTGATGTAATGTAAACATTATGACGAAATTTTGTGATTTAGATTAAACTCGATCGTGAGCAATGACGTTTCGAAATTGAATTCCCGTAATTAACCGTTAAAATAACTTATCGTTCAATATCTAGTCGTGATCTCATATAATCGACAATCAATGTCAAAAACTTGTCAAGAATGTAGATTTGAAATATTTTTGACAGATATCTACTGAGATTAGAATGCGAGAGAGAAAATTCCCGTATATTTAAGAACGATTTTCTCAAAGATATGGGAATTTTCTCTCTTCTTAAACTCGCTATTAAATTTCTGATGCGAGGTCAAAATGTTTCGCCTTTTACCAACTAAGTTGGTCAGTTTCCAGTCTAACTGGATGCAGCTGAATACCAGTATTTCACATGGAGAGACTGTCTATGTGACGTCCACAACCCAGTGGCTGGGTACCCCTCAGTAAGACTGGTTGTTAGATTTTCTAGCTTCTGGCTAACAAGAACGACTGTCAAAGATCTACGAATGACAGCCGGGACCAACGGCTTTACGTGTTTTCCGAGGCACGGAAACGAGGCACGATGTTTCACCACAAATATTCAACTTATTAAGCTACAACTTCTCAAGTTAAACAACACTTAACATGCATAATTTACTTAAAAAAGCCATCCAATTACAACAAAGTACAAACTAGTCAAAAATTATTTGCGTTTGCCCATCACTGGTCATCGATTTCTCATACTGCAGCAATAAATTTTATAATTTTACCGCTGAGATATGACTAGGCATGGGAACGTTCGGAAGCTGCATTAATATGCAGTTTGATAACGCACCTTACGTATAGAACCGCTATAATGAATCGGTATTGTAACAGTAATTGTGTGACCGAAGTTAGGATGGGACTTGATTTCTCTATCTTATTTATTTATTTTACTATTTATGTACACAGTAGACAACACAGGAAAAAACATTATAAAATATGAGTACAAAGGTACTGCTTATTTCTTAAGAAATTTCATCTTCTCCATATAATTGTTGTGGGTTAGAGGGCAAAAATTTTCACATAATTCTAAACCCCACAGAGGTGACATTTTTCATCGGTTACACAAACACAAATAACAAATTAAAGTTGAAACTCACGAACAATTCGCCCCAACTGTCAGCACAAGCGCAGATCTTATGACTTTGGAAACGGTCATTCGTCGGTTAAGTCACAGATATCTTTACTGTGGTTAAGTGACGTCTTAATTTAATGTGGGAACGATGTGCCGCGGTAACAGAAAAGTAATATCTGACGCACACTGATCGTAATATATTTAACAAAGTTTAAGAAAAAAAAGAATTCAGACAGTAGATAACATTTACATTTTAATTTTGCTTTAAAAAAAAAACAGTTACGCTAGAAATATCCCCCCGAATTGTGGGTGCGTTGACAAACATTATAATTGAACTAGTTATTAATTTCGCATTTTTTTCCGCTTGACTGTTGACATGACTCTTGACGTGATTTTGCGATTGTTTAACTATTGTGTCGGCTAATTGGACAGTTGACTGCAACTGTGTTGGATCCCGCAACGAAATTGATCAGAAAAGAACAGTAGAAGAGTAAGAACAACAATATTTCCCACTTTCCTCAAAATAAAACAGGAGACAGACAGAACTAGGCCGATAGGCACAAAGGGACGTTTACAACTGGGAGAAGCCCAGTTGGCATTACAATTAACATTATTAATTTAATGGGTCCTAAAATGTGGGCCCCCGTAACGTGTGGGTTCCCGTGGGGTATCCGGGCTAGAATAGCACCCCCCCATTACATCCCGAGGGTGTCGTCGAAGGCGACTAAGGGAAAATCCGGAAGTCGGGCAGCAGCGGCTTCCGTGTGCTTAACAACTTTTTTTTATTTTTTTTTATTTTGTTAAAGTGATGATGCGGCCTAAGGTGGAGCACGCTTGCCTAGAATAAACCGGTTCACTCGTGCCTTGAAGATACCCAGATTATAAGTATCGGGGAACAGAGAGGCGGGCAGTGAATTCCACAGTCTGGCAGTTCGCACAATAAATGTGGAGTCAAAGCGCTTGGTTCGAGACCGTGACCGAACTTCACTGCGATACCCAAGACGCCTGCCAAGCGTGGGGATTATGGCAACGCCCCCTCTTTATGGGGGAGGCCTTTGTTCAACAGTGGACGTCATCAGGCTGATGATGATGATGATGAAAATGTGGGCAATTACACTTGAATCTAATAATAGGAATGACTTCTAGATACAGCGCATCTAGATCAGAGCAACCATTACACTTCATTTAAAATTATTATCGGGTGATGCTCCTAGTATTTCAAGCGTCTTAAAGCTGCGGTGACTGCTTACCACCAGGGGGCCAAGTCTGCTATTTTCATAATTTCGTCATTCCAACACGATCCCATTGTCATTCTGTTAAAAGTTCGTAATCTGCTAAATTCATAATGGTCGATCATTGGTCAGTCGAATTAAAAGCAATGACTGCACAATGACGTTCTAATGGCTGGTCACTGATCAACGGAACTGTCAACATTTTAGCGGATTAGTCGCCTAACTCAGTCATTCAGTTGTCATTTTGTACGAGATTACCATTCTATATCATTTCTTTCAATGGCGTGTCGGTGGTTGACCATTGGAAAGTCATAATGACGCCATTATATTAGTAGATTACCAAACTTGTCAAAATCAACAATTATGAAATCAATGATAGACCATTCTGACACTATTGTAATAGCAGACTTGAGGCCCTGATCGGCCGCAGGCCTGTTTGCCACCGTCGAGGCACAAACAAAAAAGAATGGCGAAGCCATCGTTCCTGATCTTAAACAAATAACCTCTCAAACCATCTGTCGGTTGAACTTTCCCAGAGTCTGCTAACTTTAATCTCTCCGCGCTCGACTGACAATGATGTATTGTAGTGTCGAGTCAAAGGTTCGATTCTATTAACATTTTATAATTTGTTTATCCGCTTAGTGCTGGCGTCTCGTAAGGAAAATATTGGGGCCAATGTTGGTTGTGATGATGTTACTTTTTATTTCTAGATTTTTTAGTTTCTATCTAGTTATTTGTTATGAACTAAGTATAGTCCTGCACAGTTATTATTGTTTTAAAGTCACAAAACATAAAAATCTGTATACTTATAATTTACTTTTATAAAAGTTTGATTCAAGAACTTGCATAATTAAAAAGTCTTTTATATACTCTAACTAGATCATATTTGATGTCATTATCAAGATATTTTAATATGAAGCATGTCAATGAAATTAACAATATTTGTTTAGTACTAACTTTTGTCCGCGTCTTCGTCCACGAAAAGATCGGTTTACGCACATTCAGACGAAGTCGCGGATTAAAAAGTAACGAATGTCTTTCTCCAAAGTTTAGCTATCTTCATACCAAATTTCATCAAAATTGGTTCAGACGTTTCCTTGTAATAACGAAACAGACAGACAGAGTTACCTTCGCATTTATAATATTAATAGGGATAGATTGGTTATCATCTCATTACACCTACTTCGTCTTCGATTTATTTATTCATTTATTTAACAAAATTATAACATCTTAATACAATCAAAACCGAAGAGTCTTTATTTTCATACCTACCAACCATTGGGTCCAAAGTTGGTTCCAACAACGATTGTAAGCGACTACAATCAATTTGTCGAATCCGTACACTTATACTATTCATTTTATTTCTATTTATACGAGAACCGAGACTTATTGATTTGGTATTACAACAAAACTAACGTAATTTATCCATACTAATATTATAAATGCGAAGTAACTCTGTCTGTTACGCTTTCACGATGAAACGGCTGAACCGATTTTGATGATATTTGGCATGAAGATTTTTTTTTTTTTTTTTTATCTATTTATAGGCATACGTTTGACCACTATCTCACCTGATGGGAAGCGATGATGCGGTCTAAGATGGAGCACGCTTACCTAGAAGTAACCTATTCACTCTGGACTTAAAGACTCCCAGGTAGTAGCTATCAGGAAACACAGACTCAGGCAGGGAATTCCACTCCTTAGCAGTACGCACAATGAATGTATTCCCAAAACGTTAGAAAAAAACGTTCCCAAGATAGCTTGAACCCCGGGGAAGGACATAGGCTACTTTTTATCTGCGACTTTGACTGCATTCACTATAATATAACCGACATTCACGCGGACGAAGTCGCGGGTAAAAGCTAGTACAATATTAGGGAAAAACCCTATTATAATGTAGATATACGTTATGGCAAAAATTTCATCCACACTATAATATCTACCTATGTATTTATCTGTCTGTATGTGTGTTTGTTATTTTGTTTTTTGCCTTTGGCTAAGTAAAAGTCGTACGGGTCGACAATCATAAGCTATGCTTGCCGCGGTTAGAATAGAATAGAATAGAATAGAATAGACTTTTATTTTGCAAATATGGGTAATACACAATATTTGTCTTAACACATTAAAGCTCAGCCATATTTTACCATTCGGCATGCAAACATTTACATAATACACGAAACATTATTATTATGAACATGCACTTTAAAATCAGATCAATTCATATATTATTATTACAATTATTAATCATTCAAAATATCAATTAATAAATTATCATCGCAATTATCATTCAATCGGTCAATTAATAAACTATTTAATTATTATTCAAACAATAATCATTACAACTAATAAATTATTTAATTATTATTCAAACAAAAATCATTACAACTAATAAATTATCATTACAATTATCAGTCGGTTGGTCAGTGAATGGTTGATCCATTTCATACCGATACCCCTATCGTGCCTCGGTAAGCACGTAAAGCCGTTGGTCCCGGCTGTCATTCGGAGACCTATGACAGTCGTTATAGGTAGTCAGAAGCTAAAAATTCTGACAACCAGTCTTACCAAGGGGTATCACGTTACCCTTTTTTTTTTTTTTTAACCTGGGGAAATCCTCATGGACTGTCTCCCGTCTGGGGAAGACGGGAGGGTGTGCCGGACTCCTACCGGCTAAAACCA
Organism: Charanyca ferruginea; assembly: GCA_947361185.1. Taxonomy (NCBI): domain Eukaryota; kingdom Metazoa; phylum Arthropoda; class Insecta; order Lepidoptera; family Noctuidae; genus Charanyca; species Charanyca ferruginea. The sequence continues at coordinate 14,165,098 of OX376065.1, read as the reverse complement.
CCACGGTGTTCCTCGACTGACCTATGGGCGGGGGTATGGGATTCGCTCGCGCATGCACCGCGCCCCCGCCAGGGTATCGCGTTACCCTGGAGGTCCGATAGGCAGTCGCTCCATGTAAATCACAGGTACTCAGCTGCATCCGGTTAGACTGGGAGCCGACCCCAACATAGGAAAAGGCTAGGCAGATGATGATGATGTATGTTTTGTACCTTATCACGGCAAAACTATTGAAGTGATCTTAATGAAATATGACTGGGCAAAATACTGAAACGCAACTCAATGTTAGGATGTCGTTAAGAGGAAATACCACGGGCTAGAGAATTGAAAATTAGGTATTTGTAAAATCTATTGCTGTCGCGCGATGCCCGAACACGAACCGCAGAGTGCGATAGAGACAACTGCAGCTTTGACCGAAAATACCTATTAAAAGTACAGAAAATCAATGATTCGTAGTCCCCTGATTTCTTCTCCAAAACTTAACCGATTTAACTGCTTTTTTCATTAAAAAATAAAGAAAGGCTTTTGCCGTGTTCCTATGTTTTCTATTTTATATATAATCGCGTCAAGTTTGTTTTCTGAATGTTTGAACATAGCGGAAAATCATGCCAATTTTTTAGGTTTTTGAATATTCATATCTCTTTTAATAATAAATTTATGAGAAAAAGGAAAACATAGGGACATGCCAATAGTAGCCAGTAGTAGTATGGATTAAAAAAAAAATTATCTACTGGCATTATCCAGGGAGGAAACAGGGGACTAAGTTTGTATGGAAAAACGGCCCTTGTGTGCCAATAACCTTGAGCATTTGGCCCGTACTGAATTCGTGGACGAGTGCGGGGGTGATGTAGACGCAGTCTTTGATCGGTCGCATTTTTAATTTATTGTAATAAAAATAATACATATTTGTAAAAAGTAACAAAACCAAATAATTTTCCTTTGTATTGCAAAGCAGTAGATATTTTTTTATACCCTTTTGATAAGAAATTAAGGAGTGGTTCATCTCAATGATTTGGAGGTGAGTTGACATTTGTTTTTTCTTATTATGTGATACTGATAGAAAAATTGTGGCTAAACCAAATTACGTATCATATCATGTAGATTAGTATCCATTTTTTTCAGATGTAATTTCTCTGTAAATGCCGACGAAAAGTTGCTTCATCTGCTGCTTCTTTCTTGTTAAGTCTCGTGCTGTCATAGTCACTTTGACCACAAAATACGGAAGGTTGCGGCGCGCCCGAGCAGGTAGACCGCTCAGAACAAACCGCCATTTTTAGCACGCACACAATGACATTAGGTTTATAGGCATTCTCAAGCAGTTTCAAGCAGACGTCAGTCTCAATCATCACGTGTTATCAAAATGAATAAATAATGTAATTGTCATTTTACGACGAACAGGAAAATTTTGTTGGAAAAAAATTGCAAAGAGCTCCAACCAATGTCAATAAAATTTCATATTGGCACAAATAAAACCTACAAAGTCAATACCAATACAGTAGCAGGCCTAGTGAGTCTGGTAAGTTTAGGTAATTATTTTTGAAGATGGCGGGAGCGGTCCTTCTGTAATCTTTATATTTTGTGCTTTGACATAAAGTGATAGAGAGTAGTTAGCTACTCTAAAGAGGGAGCCACTTTAAGGCACTTCACATTATAATCTCAGTATTAATCTGTCGAAAATATATCAATTTAGCCTACATTTTTCACAAGATTTAGATATCGATGAGAGGACATTGCGACTAAATTTAGCACTCTTTAAATTAGTAGAATTTATTGGCCTTTAGAATATTCCTGTTATTAAAAAAGTTCAAAATCTAGCTAGAATCTAATTTAAGCGACAATCGATGTTAAAAACTTATCAAAATTGCAAGGTCAAGCCATTTTTGACAGATTGAGATTTTGAACGCTTTAAATTAGTAGAATTTATTGACCTTTAGAAGGTAAATTTCTCTTATTAAAAAATTCAAAATCTAGCTACAATCTTAAGCGACAATCGATGTTAAAAACTTGTCAAAAGTGTAAGGTCAAGCCATTTTTGACAGATTGAGATTTTGAACGCTTTAAATTAGTAGAATTTATTGACCTTTAGAAGGTCAATTTCTGTTATTAAAAAAGTTCAAAATCTAGCCACATTCTCATCTACGTGACAATCGATGGCAAAAGTGCAAGTTAATTCAAGCCAATTTTGTCAGATCAGGAGTGTTATTCTGTTACGATGTCCCCACCAACACCGGTGAAGTGAGCTAACATCCGTCCTGATGCTAGGGATTGACAAAGCAGACGGACGGATGACAGTTCACTTCACCTAGGTGGTCACCAAGGGAGATTGTAACTGAATAGACATACAGAATGTGACCATTATTATAATAAGGAAAATGTCCCTCTGATTAAACACATCTAGTCTACTTTTTAATTCAAGCCTTCGTTTGCGTCCGCTATAACTGACATTCACGCGAGTGAAGTCGCAGGAAAAAGTAAAGTTTGTATATAGTATTTTATGAATCATATTCACGCAAATAATTCGTTAAAATAGTTTGACTAATCGCAGTACTTGCATAAATTTAAGAATAAGTCATTAATCTATAAAAAGGTGGTCAAATGGTATTTTTGGAACTTTGTAATTTTGTATCCGGGATGACGATTACACGGATACATTCTAGTTTAACAAAAATAATAGGTTTTTTTGTTGAAGATCAGTTAGAGATGTAGCTTCCATAATTTTTCAATAAGCTGGTAATCAATTGGTATTAGAATTCATCCTTAACGATTACTAAAATAAGCTGTTGTATGAGATCTCTACTTTTAGTAATAGATTGCTAATGGCAGTATTAATTATATTCAGAACAATTAAGAAAACGTTTGCTAAAAAACTTGCTTGCTTTCTAAGTTTATCTTGGACACCACTGACATCGGTAAATGAAAACATCATGAGATAACCTGGACTTACAATAAATATAAGTAGGTCTGAAATCGACAATTCACTTTGACAAAGCATGGTGATTAATGTTCGATTAATGCTTCTCTACATGAGAAGAGGCTTTTGCCCTGCAGTGAGGCTGCAATAAGGCTGGTATTATAATGTTTATAGTTTCAATAAAATTATCTTTCAATCGATTTTTATATGAATATTTTTTTAAAAGGCCTGTGTTGCCTGCAGTAAATGAATTATCATTATTAAAACCAGCTGAGTCTCTACAGTACTTTATCTTATCGAAACAAATTTCGATAAAGGCACACTGCGTAGAACAAGGTACTATAAATCATAGGCACCTAACTACGGTTACAGTAGCGTATAGCCGTAAGTAGTTACGCTGTGGTAGCACTGATAGCCATTGACAGCACTAAGCTGTTTTAAGTAGCTATATAGTAGTCGACAGTATAGCCTAGAGGCAGGCAGATAATTCACCAAGGGAATGCATCATCTTCTATATAAAAAAAATGAAATGTATGAAAGATAGTCACTTGAAAACGGCTCTACCGATTTGGCTGGTTTTTTTCAGCTGTGTTTAGACAAGGTTTCTACAAAATATTATTGCACTCATGAAAAACCGGAACGGGTCGCGAGTTTGAAATAAAAACAATAAATAACTATTGAAACGATGGTAGAAAAATAATCCTTGCTTATTGGTAAAATGATTTAATAATAATAATAATAATATGTGGGGACATTTTCACACACGGCCATCTGACCCCAAACTAGGGAGACCCTGTACTACGGGTGTCAGACAGCTGATATACATACACAAATACATATATTTTTTTTTGTAAATACGTACATATATAGATAAACAACACCCAGACACAAGGCAAACACAAGTGCTCATCACACAAATGTTTACCCTGGGCGGGAATCGAACCCGCAACACGCTGCGCAGCAGTCGATCGCTCAGCCACTGCGCCAACCGTGTCGTCAAATTATGACTTTTATGACTTTTATATACAAGATAAGACTTTTATGACTTTTATAGACAATTTATGACTTTTATATTCATAAATTACTTAATTATTCACTTTAGACCGCATCATCACTAAACATCAGTTGAGTAGCGGTCAAACCCAAATCTATTAGAAGAAAAAAAAAAAGAAAAAGAACAATAGTAAAAATTATTAAAATATTTTCCAGTACGTGTTGTTTCAAAATACAGTCTTTCAGAGAAATAATGTAGTAGCAATATCACCTAGACATCTTTTTATTCCGATTAAAAGATGTATTATACACGCTAGAAGTATCCCAATCAATAACTTCATTAAACAACCTCTCCGAAGCAAACTGCACATTAATAACGATAAAACACCTTATTATCATTAAAAGAGCCATAGCAACATACGTAAAACTCAAACAGTAGCACTACATGCAACACAAAAGTATTGCAACAACCATTTATAATACTTCAAACCGTTTAATGAAGACATCAGATGGCGGCGAACATGAAACGTTGAACGAAACAAAAAATAATCGATCTAGAATCGATATGAGATCGAGAGCTTAATCGATTCAGTAAAACAATTTAATCGAGCGACATGCGAGTTGCAGATGCAGATGAGTTTCTCACATTTGTGAATGTCTGCTAGCTGTATACGTTACTTTGTTGCGTATAAAAGTAATGGTAGATTTCAAATGAGCTTTTGCTAGTTTATGTTTTTGGGAAAATCTTTTTGAAGCATTTCAATTAGATTTCACCCGTATAGGTTGACACTGAATTTGTTTAAACTTTTCCGTTTTTTTGTGATATCAAACTTATGCATATGGATCTTTTAACGACCTTTTTATAATCACGTATTTCATCTGGCTGTACAAAACATCAGTATAACAACTTTTACTAACTATGGGGAAAAAAATAAAAGCGTACAAAATACGTATAGTTTGTCCCATCGCAATATTTTTTCATAATGATGAGTACGAATACCCCTTTTCAGGTTTATGGTAAATAAAAGCTATGCTCGTACGATGGTCCTTAAACGACTAACACATACATGTATTATATCGTACTTCACAATTTACATACTCAGTTTCTTACGCCACTTACGCCTTAACCGCCGATCCTCCATTATTATGATTAACGCCATCTATCGGCCGATAAGATCAGCACATCACGGCGCGTCGCGACGCCTGCGCAGACGGTAGCCCCCTCGCGTTTAATTGGCCACCAATATTTATTGTTGAAATGAACATATCACGGCAGGATGGGGACATAACTCAGTGCTTCTGTACATCGTGATTCTCCATTTTGTATCGGAGTGTGCGATAAGTGGGACTAGGAATGGGGTGGAGATGATTACTTAATTATATTTAGTTAGTTAAACTGTTAGCTTCGGTAAACAGTAAGTTAATTAACGGGTTCCTTTTAAACTAGTTAATCTAAATCATTAAGAGATTGAAAAAAATATATCAGCATTAAAAAAAATCAAAAACTGTATACAGAGTGTTTCTTTTGCGTATCCAATTTTGTATGACATTTATTTTTATTTTTGATAGGAATATTTTTTAAGTATAGACTCTATGGACGATGTAGTATTACCGGTTGAAGGAACGCCTTTCGTTAATTAGCATACTGTATATTGTCATTTCTGTTTTACACGTAAATAAACAAAGTTTCATATTTGTAAAAGCGATTGGACAGATCCTTTTATTTTTGCACGGAGAAGTAGTTAAGTATAACGTACATTTTATCCGTCAAATTTTTTACCCATAAGTCTGTTTGCTTTTTTAAAATTATAGTTATCTAGGTGCTCTTTCCAAAACGATATATTGCGTTATAGACTTTATTAATATATATCGTACTCAACTTGAAAATAATGTCCCCATTGTACTAATTTCGAACAGAAAAAATGTACAAAGAAACACTACTCCATTGCAGCACAGAGTCAAGAGATAGCAATTTAACGAACCGGCATCACAGGGACGTCTTCATTTATTCAATAAGAAACAAAAACAAAACGAAGCGAACGGATTACAATATCAATTTAGAAAAGTGAATCGAGTGATTTATTGTAATGTTTCATGTAAATATTGCCTGGGGCTCAGACCGTATACGTTTTGTTGACGCTAATTACTGTGGTACGATCTTATGCGGCTCAGAGAAGTCATAAATCAAATGTGACAGATTATGTCATATTTAGTTTTTAATGGCTGGCTCTATGTTGTTGAAAAAAGGTTGTTTCAGAGTTGATAGAGTTGTTACAGTGAAAAAGGAACGATTTATTGTAATTGTGATGCCTGTTGTGGTTAAGACTGGTTCGTGTTTGACAGGGTGTAGACACGTAACGTAGTCATTAACTACGAACACATCAAATATTGTAACATCTAAGAGCAAAAATGAATGCTGGGAAAATAAGGTAATCCATACTAATATTATAAATGCGAAAGTAACTCTGTCTGTTACGCTTTCACGATGAAACGGCTGATCCGATTTTGATGTAATTTGGTACGAAAATGGCTTGAACCCTGGGGAAGAACATAGGCTACTTTTTAATCAGAGACTTCGTCTGTATCCACTATAACCGACATTCACGCGTACGAAATCGCGGGCAAAAGCTAGTTTTTTATATGAAAAACCACTGTGTCCGTTCAATGTAAAGCACGCAAAACAAGAGTTTTCGGGTATATACAAACACAGAGGGTTGTGGGAGTATTTAAAGTTTAGCCATAACATTTAAAACATGTTTTGAAAATAAAATTGGTAGGTACTATGGCCTTCCAAATCTCAAAAGGTATACTTATCACAGGTATGAAAAAAAATTGCAATGATGGCAAGAATGTGTAACTTTTTGCTATGTAAGTGTGTTATTACACTTTTGAAAAAGTTTTGCGCGAAAGTTGAACTATGTCGTATCCGCCCTAAAAGGATTCATCGCAGTTTCCGCAACTTGTCGCGACAATGAACGTCGCGATGGCAAACTTTCGCAGTAACGTACATCGCAGTAAAGAACTTTTGCAACTATGAACGGCGTGATGGTAAACTTTCGCGTTAACGTAAATTGCGGTACGTTACCGCGAAAAATAAAGGATCGGGAAATAAAGAGTAGTGTATCAAATTGAAATTCTGCTACGAAACTGACGTAATCAAACTCTATTGAAATGACACCCGCGGAGAGCTAGAGGTGTCTCTAAATAGCCATTTAAATAAAATGCAAAACATTTAAAATCTTTTAACACACTCTGCAACATCCTAAAATATTACCATAATCTGCTAATATAAGTATGTTATGATACAAGGTCAAGATGCAAATCCTCAAAATGACATCATTTTACGTGATAACAATTTATTTATTTTAATTTACTACCTCTTCATGTTTTTTTTTACAGATTTTATAGTATTTCTCTATTGTGATCTAAAAGCTTTATCTCCTAACTTTATCTATTAAAAAGCGATTATTTTCCGCGAAGTATTCTAATGACTTTTTTTAGTCTTTATCAAAATGTATCGTGTCTTTTTATTAGGTAGGTAGTTAAATAAAGTCGTCGAACTCGATATCGATTTACAAATTTAATAAAACTGATGGTTATGATTGACTTGGATTTGGTATTTTTTATTGTTTTAATTTCAATTCTCTACGCACACCTGGCGAATATAAAACACAAACGGATTTTTTTATATGTAGATGATTCTATCATCCTACTTTGGATTATCTTGAGCTACTCTTCCATGCTTGTAAATGATAAATGCGGAAGTAACTCTGTCTGTTACGTTTTCACGACGAAACGCCGGAACCGATTTTGATGATGAAGACAGAATGTAGATAGCCTGAATTCTGAACCCTGGAACTCCTCTTTTTATTCGCGAATTTGTCTGCTTGAAGATAAAATGAAGATAGCCTGTACCCTGGAACTTCTTTATAATTCGCGAATTTGTCTGTTTCCGCAATAAGCGATATTCACGCGGACGAAGTCGCGGGAAATACATAGTTCAATATAATATTACTAAAATCATCAAAAAAAAAAATTAAACCGTAAAATATGTCGAAAGTGATAAGAAACGATACATTAAGTGTTTCATTCGAAGCGTGCAAATTCAAATTAAATATTTTTTCAGCGGCACGTATGTAGTTTATCTTTAAGGTAAAACAACCGTTAAACTCATAGCTATTTAACAAACACATTCTATTTGTAATCCATACTTAATATTATAAATGCGAAACTATGTTTATTTGTTTGTTACCTATTTACGTCTAAACCACATAACCGATCATCATGTATTTCTGCGTATACGTTGTCAGGTGTACAGAAACGGACAACCACCTTTCATCCCAAAAAAGTACTGTTTCCCAGTAACAACAATAACGTTCTTATGGTAATAGATGGCGCCACGTGATTTTTGAATCATGATTGAAACTGATTATAGAAACTTTACTGCAAAAAGAAGAGTAAAACCCGAATAGATTGCCAAATTCTAAATTATCCCAAGCGAAGCCACGGGAAAAAGCTTTTAATCACTCAAACAAACAACCAGCTCTTAAAAATACTATTTGTTTATTCCGATATCTAATAAATAACTTACATTTCCGTGAAAATATAAACACTAAGTCTCAATTTACAAATTCGTGCGTTATTCCATTTGATTATACCCCATTGTTTCTATATTACCCCTCTGAAGCATCAATCAGCGGACATAGACAATTTGCAGTGTTTCAATAGGACACAGACTCACAGACTAACAGAGTCAGTGCATCAATGGCGTGTGATTGAAACTATTTTTGTACGGGAGTGTTAGTTGCTATTCTATGCTACTGGTTTTTGTGTGGTGCAATATGTGAGCTGTGGTTTGTTTGATACTTGCTATTTAAAAATAAGTTTTAGTTTAAATTTTAGTGTTTTTTTGGGATTAATGAAGTGAGTGACTGGGTGAGTTTAAAAGTAACTTGACCACTGGCCTAATATTGTCCCACTGTAGGGCAAAGGCGTGCCGCAAGGCACAAGCATTGATCACAACGATTGATTAAGGCGGATTAGCGATTTCAGACTTACATTAATTACAAGGTTTGCTCGCAGATAGCAGCATCCAGAAAGTAAAAAATTTGAAATGAAAAAGTCACAATAAATGTAATTTCTTCAGACCGAATTTCTGTCACGGCGGTTAATCACAATGACACTACCGGGGAGAGATCAGGCGCAGGACTAACGGGTTCACGTGCTTTCCGAGGCACTGGATACACCGCCAACTTCCAAATTCCGAATGATACTAATCATTTCTTGATAGAAAAACCCAATAACACTGTGCCCGACCTGGAAATTGAATTAGGACATCACGCTCAGCAGTCGCACTTGCTTCCACGAGACCAACGGAGGAGGAGATTTTGACACTGATGCTTGCCCGGTACATCATAAGCCACCAAGACGTCCACTGTCGAATATACGCCTCCCCTATAGAACGCCACAACGTGCAGCAGCCTGCCGCTTGCATCCACCGGTTACGACCTTCACGATTTCGTCGCCATTTATTTATTTATTATTTATTTATTTACAAGAAACGTATGAGTATACAACATAACAGACAGAGTCCAAATACCTAATTGTACAGTAAAAAAAAATAAAAAAAGTCATCTAGTGGGATGCCAACGCAGCGTCTTCCGGTTCGTGGTCGCCACTCGAGAATCTGTCTTCCCCATCGGTTATCGGTTCTTCGAGCGATGTGGCCTGCCCATTTCCATTTCAACTTGCATATTCTGAGAGCTATGACAGTACCTTAGTTCTTCTTCTAATTTCCTCGTTCTGGATTCCATCGCGCAAAGAAACTACGCACATAGCTCCATGGCTCGCTGCGTGACTCTGAGCTTCTCTACTTCTTTCCCACTGGCTCGGTTAGTCAGCAACTTTTCACACCAACCTCTTATATCTTGTACCATACAACGAAACAACTAACAAGTACTCTGTCATCACATAGAGCAGGTTGTCGGTATGCAGGTCGTTGCACCGTCGCACGCGTTTGGTAATACGCGACATTTCACCAGCCTAGCCTCCGAATCTAATTGGTGAAGACCTAGAATCTAGAATAGTGTTACAAAATCTACGTCCACTTAAACGAATGTTTTTTTATTATTTTATTGGACTATTAAAATACCTACGAATTGTGGTATTTGGGTAATAAAAGATCATATCGTTAAGTAACGTATCGTTAAAGAGGAGCTCATGGCTAAGTATAAAAGTCGTAGAGATCGATCGATTAAAGGTTAAGCTACGCTTGCCGCTGTCCGTCTGTGGATGGGTGACCATCCATTTTCTACCGAGTTCTCTCCGTGAAAGCACCCACTAACCACAAATAGCTTTGGCAGTCTTACCAAAGGGTATCGAGTTGCCCAGTAACTAGGTTGTGGGGATCCGATAGGCAGTCGCTCCATGTAAAACACTGGTATTCAGCTGCATCCAGTTACACTGGAAGACGACGCCAACATAGTTCGGAATAGGCTAGGCATGATGATGGTGAGCGTTGCCGTTAAGTAACCTCATAAGTTTAAAGAGGGTGATGGCCAAATACTCAAACGATACTCAATTTGGAAAAATCAGGAAGCCGGACAGCAGCGACGCCTGCCAAGCGTGGGGATTATGGCCTCTGGGGAAGCCTTTGTTCAAAAGTGGACGTCTTCCGGCTGATGATGATGATGAAGTCTCGTGCTGTCTCCATCACTTTATGTCAAAGTGACTGTGACAGTACGAGACTTAACGGCATCTTAAAATTGAGTTACGGCTGAAAATTTGGCCGTATTTTTTCACGTTAACATAGAGGGTTGATTTTTTTACAGCATCAAGGGACCGTAGACTTGAGTATATGGTTTTCATTTCAACTTGATACCTCTACGCGTTCCCGAGATAAAGGGTCTTGTCAGACAGACAGACAGACGGACCACAAAGTGATCCTATAAGGGTTCCGTTTTTTCCTTTTGAGGTACGGAACCCTAAAAATGACACAATATTTTTGCACATCACTACCAAACTATTTCAGTCTAGAGGTATAGATGTGGAACATCCCCCTGAAATATGACTGATGAGTTAATTTCAGGAGCAGCAGAGACTACTAACTTTACAGAACGTTTGCATTCAAATCTTTCTCTTTGTTACATTTTTGACAAGATTTTGACATTAATTGTTGCTGAGGTGAAATTTGCGGTTTTGAAGGTTCTTAATCAGTAGATTTTACTTTCAGATATCTTCGCAGTTCGGTAATAGTGTGTTCTCTGAACGAAATGAGTCACACGCTAGGAGTTGTACCAATTACATATACGGAGTTGAACCAATTACACTGTGAGTCACAATGTAATTGTCTCAACTCCGCATGCGATGGGTTTACACCCAGTCTCATTATGCCGCAAACCACCTTTAAATACTTATTGTTAACCTGGTTTTAATTATAGGTTTACGTAATGATTATCATCATCATCATATCAGCCTGCTGAGGATAGGTTTCTCCCAGAGATCGCCAACCAACCCGGTCTTGGGCAGGCCGCATCTGCTGCCAGCCACCTTCTTCAAATCGTCAGTCCATTGTGACGCAGGGCGTCCCACACTACGCTTGCCTAAACGCGGTCTCCACTCTAAAGCGTGTCTGGGCCTGTAGACAAAATCCTTTTTTCTGTTAGCGTTAACGCCAACGGAAAAGTCAAATTGTATGCATTTGACATATTTACTTCACGTGACATCTGGTAAGCAAACGTCAACTCCATACAATTTGATTTTTCCGTTAGTGTTAACGCTAACAGATAGGGATTTTGTCTACAGGCCCTGCTCTGTCTACCGTCGCGTCGGTTCGTCTGCAGACGTGACCGGCCCACTTCCACTTTAGCGTGCTAATACGACGCTAATAATTATACATTTTCTTAATTTTGTTTCTTTTTCTTATTATTACCTCAAACAACAAAACATCAATGAAAATAGACATGACAGTAAGTGTTCCTAAAAATAAAGCAAAGACAAACTTGAAAATAATTATACATGGTTCAAAGTCAGAACACAAACCGCCAATTGCATACAATTATAAGACCATCAAAAACTTTTGATACACAAAACAATACACTTTGGACAATGCACTTTATTTTAAAAGGGTTCGATCAAGCGGCTTCCTTTAAAAACTTACAATATCAGGGTCTTGCTCACGAATGCAATCAACGCTCACGACACGAGGATGGGCTAAAAAGATAAAAGATAAATAAAAGGCAACATATAAAAGAAAAAAAGTGAGTCTTAAAAATAAAGACACATTTAAAATAAGAATAATAAAGTTGCGTAAGAGACGCGTTGGATCGGATTTGCATTTTCGGCTACCGCGAGGTAGGGCGTGTTCAGACGAGCCATTTATTAGTGCGGTCGTAACTTGTTATTATTTTTCGATTATAACACTGCCTTCTGACTTAAATGTCTGGATTACATGAGTTAATGTCTGGGCTTTTAAACTGTAGTACGGTGTTATCTGAATGAAAAGATGGAAAAAACTAAAATGGAATGAAAAAAAAACCCGTAGGTATTTTATTGTCGTAATTGAGTGTCAGAGTTATAGTGCTAATCTATAAAAATCCCCCTTGGGGTATGTTTGTGGTAAAACAATGGAGCACTGAAGGCGTGGGTTGCTTTCAGATACTATTTTCGTTTTATTTTTTTGGTTTTGGCTAAAAGGGGTCCACACTTATAATTTTTACTACATTTAAACCAACTAAGATGGACTTTGTAATACACATTTTCCTTCGAAAACTTATGCTTACAATAGATATAAAATAAATCAACGTTCATTTACCAAAATCATTACAATTACTTAAAAAAAGTAATCACCAAAGTAAGTGACCAAAATCATTAGGTACAATTACTTAGAAAAAGTGGGAACAATTTTGACAAGGTACGAATTACGTACGTTAGTCGTGTGACCGTGGCGTGCTGGGCAAATTTTGGTTTGTCACCTAGGTATGACTGAGGCGGTCAAAAGGTTAATCACATCACAACAGGCATTCAAATTATTTGAGGACCCGATTGACTCATGTGAACACAGGCTTATAACTGTCGTTGTTCCGATCGCCCTTAACATGTTGTAATAAACTGCACTACCCGTACCCATACTAAAACTTTATACGGTTTGACATCTCGGAATATAGGCCAATTCACACCAAGACGCTACGCGATAAGAAGCGACGAGGCGCGCACTTTTTAAAATAGCGACACAATAATCGATACACGACGCCAACCGTGTCCCAACAGAGGTGACCTTGGTAGCTTACAACCGTGTAGATGGTGGTGGTTTGTAATCAAATTTGAAACAGCTCTGCCGGTCGCCAACCAAAGGCACCTTTTTCAGGGACGCGATTTGCAACCATGGACTAGGCACTTATTTATTACACGATAAGGTATACGCGCAAAAGCGCGTCTAAGTTTGCTACTTGCGTAGCGCACCGCATCTCTGCTAACATGGGCCATTCCTTCATCATCTACCTAGCCTTTTGCCAACTTTGTTGGGATCGGCTTCCAGCTTAACCAGATGCAGCTGAATACATGTGTTTTATATGGAACGACTCACGACACTTTGGACGCAGCGTTAGTAGGCCTCCCACCAGATGGACCGACGACATTGCCAAAGTCGCGGGTAACCGGTGGATGCAAGCGGCAGATTGCCGCTTGTTGTGGCGTTCCATGGGGGAGGCCTATGTTCAACAGTGGACGTCTTTCGGCTGATGATGATGATTATGATATAGAGCGACTGCCTGCCTGACCTCCCCAACCCAGTTGCTGGGTAACACGATACTTGTTAAGACTGGTTGTCAGATTTTCTAGCTTCTGACTTCCTATAACAACTGTCAAAGATCTACGAAAGACAGCCGGGACTAACGGCCTAATGTACTTTCCCATCCACGGACCGACCGCGGCAAGCAGCATATCCATTGTGACCGGTCGATTTGTATAGCTCTTACTTAATCATGTGCTTCTCCACATAGATCACACTTAAAATTTCCTTAAGAGCGTGTATTCGATTCGTGGCAGAAACTTCATGTTTTCGCGTTTTGCCCAGAGCAATATCGTAATAATGTGAGCTGATTATTTAAAGACAATGACAGTCTTAGAAAGATTTAAGTCTCGATTTAGGCAGCTACAGAGTAAAAGTATAATTTTTAATTATGGTTTTTTAAAGCGAAGACAATCCTTTCATAGCGTTTTACGAAAATAGACGCCAGAGTTAACTTTTAGGACGAATACAACCATTACAGTATGCCAAAATATAACGTTTTAAGCGTTTTTCCAACAGAATATACAGTCTTAAAGTGTATTACAGAGTATGCCAAAATTACGACAATATTGCTATGTTGAAAAAGTACAAAATCGGTTCACTTTAACAATTTTTTTCACCAGTATTTCTATAAAAACAACTGATATATTTATTTTATGAAAATAAAGGTTATGTTTAATATACAGTATATTTTTCAGTCCGTTATACGAACTCATTTAATTTAGACAATTATTTTAAAAAGCACTATAAAACATCGCGCACGTTCGTTTGCCGATCAATTTCAATGATTCGTGCTTATTTTTTTTATATCAGATAATCATCATCATCATCATCAAATAATCAAATCAGATAATAATTGTACTAGTGTGTGTCAATGCTGCTACGCCGTTCTAGCAATCGTTTTTATTTTGAGTTGCACTAAATCGTATACGCGCCCTTAATTAGTTCGATATTACGTCGCCATGTTACAAAGTAGCAGCATCGCGTTGCGTCGCGTCCGGTGTGACCTGACCCTTAAGGTTCTAGAACTCACATTGTTGCTTTCTTGATTATGTCGTCTCATGTATCTCTGACTTTCAATGTGGCGTAATAAATGTGGAACAGCCTTACAGGGAGCTATCATTACTATATTTTATTGAAAGAAATAAAGTGAAATACAATGTGGAATACATCAAAATTCCCAAAAAGGTTATAATTTCTTGTAGTAGTAGTGCTAAGACTAATAGACCAATTCTCAAAAACTGCTCAGTTTTAAGATGCCACTTTGACATAGAGTGATAGGGGCAGCACGAGACTTAACGGCATCTTAAAATTGAGTAGAGTTTGAGTATCTGGCCATAAGTTTTCAAAACTGAGTAATAGACAAAGCTCTTAGTGTTGTTAAGCTTTTTTCATTTTATTTTGGATGGCTGAAATTATGAAAACGAAGACACTTTACTGGAAGACCGGTATGTTTGCGAAGGCGCGCACGGATGATTTTGACGCCATATTACGAAAAAGGATCCATGGCCGACCGGCTGCGCGCCGCCACTAATAGTCTCCTGAGCGCTCCCCCTTACTACGCCACTGGGTAAGGATCGACACCAGCTGAGGATGTTATACCCTTTTTAAATGCAGTGGGTTGTGATAATATCACTCGTGGTATGATCACAACTCTTCTGGATGATCTTCTACCAGCTATTACCCATATTGTGAATTTTTCCCTTTTTACCGGAGTATTTCCTTCCCTGTGGCGCAAAGCCTATGTCTGTCTGCTACCCAAGGTCCCTAATCCCTCTCTTCCTACACATTTCCGTCCCATTTCGATCCTTCCCTTTCTATCCAAAGTGTTTGAGGCATGTGTCCACAAACTTACAATTCTCCAATTTTGTTCATCGGAACTCGCTTATCAGCCCGCTTCAATCTGGGTTCAGGCCTGGGCACAGCACTGTTTCCACTCTACTTGAAGTGACTGGCGATATAAGGGCAGGGCTGGAAGACACCAAGGTAAAGGTACTGGTGCTGGTTGATTTCTCGAATGCCTTTAATACCGTTAGTCACGACATCCTTTTGGCAATTTTATCTCATGTTATGGTCTCTCCTGGAGCACTGGAATGGTTCTCCTCTTACATTCAGGAACACCAGCAGTCAGTTCATGTTGGGGATGCCTCGTCATGTTGGTGTGATTTGGAAACTGGTGTTCCACAAGGCGGTATTCTTTCTCCTCTTCTGTTTTCCATTTTCATTAATCTCCTTACTTCTGAGCTTCAGTGTGCGTATCATCTGTATGCTGATGACTTGCAGTTGTACTATCAGGGGAGGGTTGACGAAATGCGAGATCTAATCGATAAGCTAAATAGGAACCTGATGGCTATAAAAGCCTGGTCCGGTAAATTTGGTGTGGCAGTAAACCCGAATAAATGTCCATCATCGTTGGGAGTTCTCGCAGTCTGAGCAAGATGGATAATACAACCTTGCCACCAGTTCTTTTCGACGGTACGGTCGTTCCGTTTAGCACTAATGTAAAAATCTTGGCTTGCACATCGACAGCACTATGAAGTGGCATACTCAAGTCGCTCGTGTCAGCCAGAAGGTTACTGGTTCGTTGCGAGCTCTGTACCGTTTGAGAAACTTTTTACCCACAAATACGAAAATAATGCTTGTACTTTCCTTAATTTTTCCTATCATCAAATATGGTGATGTGTGCTACTTTGACCTGAATGCAGATCTCCTCGACAAACTTGACCGTCTTCTAAATAACTGCATTCGATTCGTTTTCAATCTGCTTAAATATGATCATGTCTCACCGGTCTCTTCTTAAGTGGTTGCCCATACGTCAGCGTAGGGAGCAAAGGGCGCTAACCACCTTGTTTTCTTTTCTTGTTTCTCCCACTTCCCTTAGTTACCTTGCTCCCCACTTTCAGTACATTTGTGCCAACCGTAATAGGAGTCTGTGATCATCGCAAAACCGTGTTCTACATTGTCCCTCTCACCGCACTGACTTCATTCACCGGTCATTCTTTGTGCAATCCATTTCTCTGTGGAATGCTCTTCCCCAGGAAATCAGGATGGCAACCAATCGCTTAGCGTTCAAAATTAAAGTTCGAGAGTACATTCACAAGAAGTTGGCAGTTTCATCACAACGGTAATGTTTTCTCCACTGTTTGTCTCTTTTTTTTTGTATATCCGTGTAAATATCTATTTATAGTAGTATATATGTAGTTTGATATTGTGTTTATATTATATATTTATAATATATTTTTTTTATATCCTTGTAGTTTAGCTTAGTATTAATTTAATTATTTTCTGATACACCTACCACTGCTTGTCTCTGCATCACCCAAAGGATGACTGGTAGAAAATGCCTATGGCATTAAGTCCGCCGCTGTACATTGTGCTTGAAGTGTTAATAAATAAATTACTAACACTAGTTTTTAAGTAATTTTGTTATACTAACACTATGGACGTATGTCTGAATTAAAGAATTTAAATTTGAATTTAATGGTGGTCTTTTTGAAGCGTTTCGGTGAAATTATGGCTCACGGAAATTGTCTGTGTAAGTAACGAATAATGATACATAACAATATCTTATAAAACATAGCTCGAGCTCGTGGCTAAGTAAAAGCCGTACGTACGGAACGATCGGTCAAGGTTAAGCTACGCTTGCCGCGGTTGGTCTGTAGATGGGTGACCATCCATTCATATCTAATTCCCTCCGTGTCTCGGAAAGCACGTAAAGTCAATGGTCTCGGCTGCCATCTTTGGCAGTCGTTATGGGTAGTCAGAAGCCAGAAAGTCTGGCAACCAGTCTTACCGGTACCGTGTTACCCAGTAACTGGGTTGTGGAGGTCAGGTAGTCATACGATTAGACTGGAAGCTGACCCCAACATAGTTGCGAAAAGGCTAGGCAGATGAGGATCCTGAGAAACATAGTTATAACCAGCTGTCACACTTAAACATAAGTGAGTAACGTCAGTATATACAAATGGCCCAGCAATGAAACCACATTGAAACTCATTCCTATGTCAGTCTATTTTAAATTTCAGTCATTCTAAAATGCTACAATAAAATAGAAGAGGCCTTTGCCCTGGAGAGGGACAGTATTAGGCTGGTAATCAAATGATAAAGATGGGCTCGTGATAGCCCAGTGTAAGTTCACAACCGGGGATCAGCCAATCTGACATTTTTAATTTCATATTTACTTTGGACATCACTGACATCAGTGAAGGAAAACATCGTAAAGAAACCAGGACTTTTGTAATTTATAAAAATCTCGTGTCCTATGTTTGTTAGGTATTGAACTCTTTAGCGACAGCTTGACTTTTGACTTTGGCTTTATGTTTTTATTTGTGTATAAGTATTTGGTAGGTCTGAGAGCTGAGGCCTAATTCACGTAATTTTATGACGCGCCGATAAAGTTGTAGTGCAATTGCAGTTAAGTTCAAGTTTGAGCGATAAACAGTATTCTTGTAATCTTCGAACTGCGCGTAAGCTACGCGTAAACTGCACGTCAACAGCCTAACTCTACCAAACTTACTTATGGTGTACCCACATGGGAGAAAAAATATTACTCACTAAATAATCGATTACATTTTAATGAATATGACGTTATTATAATATTAAAATAATACCCTAGTACAGATTTTAGTGCTTTATCTTACCTCAAATGAATAGTAGAATATCGATCATGTTGCGTTCCGAAGCACGCACCAAAGACGCGCAATATTATAATGCCGTTACAGCGCTCGCAAGACGCGAACTTGACGCGAGCATGTCTGACAGCGGTAGAGAATACGAAAATCGTTGTTTTGATCGAAACTTAACTGCAACAGCACTTCTTTAGTTACGTGAATTAGCCCACAAGTCGTAGGCTATTGTTATTTAGCTAGTAATTAATATAAGTCTGAATCAGCATTGTGCAAGTGTAGTGATCAATGCTCGTGCCTTCTCTGTATGAGAAGAGGCCTTTGCCCTGCAGTGGGACAAAATAGGCTGATATTATTATTATCAAAATGACGTCGGTCTGGCTGCTGTGGGATCTTGTACCATAATGAGTAGTAAAAATATAATAAAGTACTAAAAATCTGCATAAAACATGACACTACAGATTACCAGTCAAAATTAGATGATAAATTGATCAACAAATATTTTAAATCCAAAATTATGGCCGATATTAAATCAACAGGCCAACAAAACAAGTTATTTATTAATATTTTGTAAAATGATTCCGTTTGTATGTCGCTAAACCAGTTGAAATCGACCATTCAAGACTAACCGTCAGGTGTTTTGCATTATTTTATTGTCAAACGTGTAATTCAACTTGAATCAAACCCTATTTGAGGTATTAAAGGGTACCTTTTTCTCTGAAAGAAGTCTGGACAAGTTTACTGCGTATCACAGGAGATAACCTTAGTATTTGCATAGTAGTTACTGTAGATGTGCTTACGATTGCAGTTACTATTGATTCTTCATGCTGATCTAAGGATAGACCAAAGAATGTAGCAGCGAAGAAGTTGTAGCAGCCAATTGTGGGGGTGGATAATATGTGTTCGAACTTGTTAGCCAGTTTAATTTCCAAGCTAAGATTTCTGACGTCAGATCCCCTAAACGACTTCAATAAACTTGAAGGAATTAGAATTGGTCTGGTTATTTCTGTAAGTATGTTAGTTTACATGTTTGTAAACCCCTGTGACACCTATGTGTTACCTGCATGATGATGCACTTCTTGGTCATGGGTATTTATAAAAAACTACTGACCCGACCCAGCTTCGCTATGGGCCTATAGCCTTCCTCGGTAAATGGACTATCCAACACAAAAAGTTTTTTTCAATTCGAAACAGTAGATCCTGAGATTAGCGCGTTCAACCAAACAAACAAACAAACAAACTCTTCAACTTTATTATATTAGTCTAATTTTTTTTTTGTGTTCTTTATTTACTGCAATCTGTCTCCTTCGTGGGACATTTAGAAGTTTGTTGGTTGGTGCTATCGCTGGCTCGCTCAGTATGTGACCTGTGTTACATCCTCATTGTTTAAACAGTAGTTATATTTACTGTGATTGGATTAGGTGTTGAGGTATTTTGCGCTTTAATCGTCGCGCTTTGTTGTGATTCTCCATTAGTGACCGAGCCAGGGTATTTGGGTGTTGTTGGATTCGTTCTTTATAGGACTTGGTATGGCGTACGATTTCCTGCTTCACAGTGGGCATTCGTAGGTCACGGTGTAGTAGTTCGTTGGGTACAAACCTTTTATCAGACGCAGAGCTTTATTATGAAACCTCTGTATGATTTCTATGTTTGAGTGCGATGCGGTGCCCCATAATTGGATCCCGTACGTCCAGATTGGCTTCAGTATTGCCTTGACAAGAGTTATTTGTTTTCGAGAGATAGCTGAGACTTTCGCCCTATGAGCCAGTAAAGTTGTCGTGTTTGGATACCAAGTTAATTCCTCTTAGTGAAGTTCTGCCAGGTAAGTCTTTTGTCTAAATGCAATCCAAGATATCTCACATGATCTGCTTGTGGGACTTCAATGTTGTTTAGTGTGACTGGAGGACAGGATCCTCTTCTTAAAGTAAACGTAACATTGACTGATTTGGTTTCGTTGGCTTTTATCCGCCACTTTTTAAGCCAGTCTGATATGTCATTTAGTCCTTCTTGGTGTATTTGTGCAGCTAGTATGGCGGTATCGTCAGCAAAGGTTCCAGTAGTTAGTGTTTCGGATGTCGGCAAGTCTGCAGTGAACAGTAAGTAGAGTATGGGACCCAGTATGCTACCCTGTGGCACTCCTGCCTGTATGGGACAAAGATCAGACAGTGCTTCCCCACTTTGTACTATGAAGTGGCGCTGTTGTAGAAATGATTTCAGTATTCCGTACAGGTGATCTGGTAGGGCGTTTTTTAATTTAAACAGCAGACCTGGATGCCAAACGCGGTCAAACGCTTGAGATATGTCCAAAAATACACTGGTACAGTAAGACTTTGCCTCCAGTGATTCCATGATCTTATTTGTTAGTCTGTGCACTTGGTCGACAGTGGCATGTTTATTGCGGAACCCAAACTGCTGGTCAGGAATTAGTCCTTTTTCTTTTAGTATAGGTAGAATTCGTTGCAGCAGTAGAGATTCAAATATTTTGGATGGGATGGGTAGCAGGTTTAAGGGTCTATATGATTTTGCTTCTTCTGGTTGTTTGTCAGGTTTCAGGAGCATTATAATTTGCGCAACCTTCCACTCCAGGGGAAAAACTGCAGTCTTGACATGGCGTTAAATAAGGACGTCAGATAAGTTATGCCAGATTCTGGTAGTTCTTGTAATATACGGTTTGTAATAAGGTCGTATCCTGGTGACTTTTTTGGGTCCGATTTTTTTATGATTCGGGCAACTTCTGTCTTTGTAAATTTTAAGGGCATTTCCTCCGTATTTTTAGGAGTATTCAAATAGTCAGTAATTTCTGCGGCATCCACTGGAGAGCCTTCATATGAATGAGGAATAAAGACTTTTGAGAGATGTTCTGAGAAGGTTTCGGCTTTCTCTTGGTCCGTCCGTGCCCAGGAACCATCAGATTTTCTTATTGGAGGAGAAACACTAACAGGCCGTTACAGTCTTCTGGTGGCTTTCCATAATGGCTAATCTGAGGAAGCGGTAGCATCCAGGCCAGTGAGATAATTATGAAATCCGTCATTACGATCCTTGTCTAAAATGTGTTTCAGCTGTCTGTTGATGTGATTTAGTTGCTTTTTCACACCAGGGTTTCTGCTTAGCTGCCAATGCTTTCTCATTATAGTATAGATATACTATAATGCTACTTTGGTATTTATTTACCAATTCTGCCCCTATCTGTAGTTGTCCTAAACTAAACGTCAAAGTCAAAATCATTGTTTTTATTTCAATTGGACATTGGTCCAATTGAATTGATTGATTGGCGCTTTTATTGAAAAGTCACTTTTGAACATCATTCATATGCATGAAAAATTGAATCTACATAGTTGCCTCTTCCAAAAGATCCTATGGAGAAGAATAGGTAAGAAACTCCTACTCTGTTAAATTTGTTTAAATTATTTTATATAAATTGGCACAGGCATCGTATACGTCAATACGATATAATTATAAGCTTAGATGTAAAACTATTATTGCGTTTTCTAATACTTCGCAGCCCTATCAACAGTTGATGTGTGTTGATACCAGCGCGTGATAGTGCCTAAATTGAACAAATGACGTTGAATTTGAATTATTATGTTGCATATCTAATTCCTGTAATACAACGAGTTTCTAAATAATATCATTAATCACTACTTCTAATGTGGAAACGAACGACAGATATGCTGCTGTAAGGCGGGATCTCGAGGAGATATTGAAACACCGAGAGCTGAATCAATACTGTCTTTATTATATCGATAAAACAATTAGAAGGATTACAATTGTACGAAATAAGGCTGGTTACATACATTAAGGTTGGTTACACACTACATCTCCTTCCCTAAGCGAAAAAAAGTAAAATTATTATAGCATTTTGCTTTTTTTTCTACAATTAAATTTATTTGATCTTAAAGTATATTATGATAGTACAATATTTGTATAAACACTATTAGAGTATGAGTTTATAACATAGACTTATACACATTTTAATAATAGTTTTTATTTTTAACTTAAACTTAGTTATACATAATTATACAAGTTTGTTGTTACGCAATGTCATTAATCTGGTGTAAACAATTTTGTACGATTTTTGTGGACAATATCTAATTTTCCATTTTTATTTATTTGAACATTTGGTGACATATCTTTCACTACTTTAAATGGACCAGAATATATGCTATCCATTTTATTACAATTTTCATTTTTTACTAGAATTAATTCATTTGGTTTATACATTACAGGATTAGTACTTTTATCGTAAATATTTTTTCTGTGTATTTTTCTTTTGAGCAAATTTTCCCTAGCTTCTTTTTGAGATAGCTGCAATCTAAATTTTAATTCCAAAGGATAACTTTCATGATTATAAAGTGGTTCAACAACATTGTTATCTAAGTTACTGGGAAGCGAGCATATTTTACCATAGACCAACTCAAAAGGTGTGAATTTAGTTTCCGTATGTACAGATGTGTTAAAGGAAAAACACCAATATGGAAGCCATTGACTCCATGCTTCTGGGTGATTATCCATTTGAATGCGTAAGAAAGAGCCTAAATTTTTATGAGAATTTTCCAACGCACCAATACTTTGGTGGTGGTAAGCTGTGGAATTTAAATGAGTAATTTTTAAAAGTTTACATACCTCTTGAAATACTGCAGACATGAACTCGGATCCTCTGTCAGTTGCTATTTCCTTCGGTAACCCGTAGCGAAGAATAAAACTATTAACTAAAGCCTGAGCCACCTCTTCAGACTTTTTAGAAATTAAAGGATGTGCCACTACGTACTTAGTCAACTCACATTGTATGGTTAGTATATAAGAATAATTATAACAATCCCTATCTATTGGTCCTACTAAATCTAAAAATATTTTGTCGAATGCCGTTGTAGCCGTAGAAGTAATAATCATCGGCTCCTTTACAAGTCTAGCATATTTTTCCTTTTGGCATTTTGGACATTTTTTAACAAATTCTCGAACCTCTCGTTCTAACCCTGGCCAGTAGAAATACTTCTTAATATTATTAACCATCCTTCTCATGCCCGCGTGGCCACTGGTAGGCAAGAGATGGAAGTCATTAAGAATAACTTTCCTGTCATCTTTGTCGTCTATTCGTCGAACATCATTTATTATATAAATTCGCGGTACGTACCTATCATTTGTCGATTTAATCTCACTTAATAATTCTTCTATAAATTCATTATTTTCTCTATTCTTTATAATACATATTTCGTCGACGTCTATTAATTTGCAAAATCTACCTAACTCCCTCACAAATGCGGCTCGCGTCAATTGTGATTGGAAGTCGGGATTAATATAAATTGTTAATTTGCTTTCTACATAACAAAACGCGCTTTTCTCTTCAGTTATTTTATTTTGCTTTCTCAATTTATCTAACTCCTTTTTCTCGATAAATCTAAGTTCTATTGCCTCTCTTGGTTTCGTATGACTTCCCACGACACCTGGTTGATCAGGCCAAGTGCTGTCAGACGTCGTACTACACGGAGGGTTTTACAATTTCCTCGCCTGTGCCCTAGTTGTTACATTTATGTAAGATTCACCCATATTTTTTAAATCTTCACTACTAAAAGAAATTCGCGACAAAGCATCTGCAGCTGCGTTGTCCGAACCCTTTACATACTCTACAAAGTAGTCGTACTCCTCTAATATTAATCTAAATTTCATAAGCCTACTCGATGGATCCCGCATATTAAAAAGATAAATTAGTGGACGACGATCCGTTAAAATTTTGAATTTCCTACCATACAGATATGGACGAAAATACTTTACTGCCCAAACTATTGCCAATAACTCCTTCTCAATTGTTGGGTATCGCCGTTCTGCATTATTTAAACTTCTACTCGCATATGCAACAGGTTTTTTATTTCCATTACTTAAAATAGCGCCAATTGAATAACCTGAAGCGTCTGTTTGTACTATAAATTGATTAGTTTCCGTAAAATCTGGATATTGCAGAACTGGGGGAGAGACTAAACACTGTTTTAATTCTTCAAATGATTTCTGACAATCTTGGTCCCAAATAAAAGTCTCATTTTTCCTACATAATTTGTGTAAAGGATAAGCTTTTTCCGCGAAATTCGGTATAAACTTTCTATAATAATTAACAAAAGCTGTAAAACGCTTGACTTCATCAACAGATTTTGGGCAAGGATAATCTTTGACAATTTTAATTTTTTCTGGATCGGGCACAACTCCATCACGAGACACTACATGTCCTAAGTATAGCATTTCCTTTTTGAAAAACTCACATTTTACGGGATTAAGCTTTAAATTCACTTTCCTTAACCTTTCAAAAACATCTTGTAAATTCCTAATTTTTTCTCCTAAATTTCGACCAAATATTATTAAATCGTCTTGGTAAATAAGACACTTATCATACGCAAGACCTGCCATTGCCATTGTCATCATCCGGGAAAAAGATGAGGGACTGGTCTTGAGCCCCATTGGCATTCTTGTCATCTGGTACTGACCAGAACAAAAGGCTGTATACTTTCGACTATCCTTGTCAAGTTCTACGTTATGAAAACCCTGATATAAATCTAAATGACTAAAATATATGCATCCTGATAACGAATCCAGTATTTCTGTTATGTTTGGTAGTGGGAATTTATCATTTTCAATACAATTATTTAACTTCCTATAATCAATAACTAATCTCCATTTTTTCTCTCCGCTGGAATCTATTTTTTTCGGAACTAATAACACTGGACTACTCCATTCACTTCTACATTCTTCTATAATTCCTTCTTGCAACATTTTCCCTATTTGTCTATCTATTTCCTTTTTTTGAGCGTGAGGTAATCTATAAGGTTTTGAAAATATAGGAGTCGTATTAGGTGTTAATGTTATCGAATGTTTATAAATATCAGTCGTTGTCAAACTATCTCCCGGTAAATAAAATATATCACTGTATTTCGCACATAAATTCTCTACAGATGTTTGTTCCTCTTCATTTAAATTATTTAATTGTAACAATGAGAATAATTCCTTAACTCGATACGCATTCGATTCGCCTTGAGAAAACGAACATAAAGTATAGTCACTAACGCTATGTATAGTTGGTTTGATTTCTTTAAGTGTAACATAATCTTCCGTAGTGTTTAATATCTTAATAGGTATTCTACCACACACTGGCTTTACCAATGAACTCGCTAAATAAATACCATCACTGATATCTGACGCACAAACTAAGCATTCATCCTCAATGTCCGTCGAAATATAATGAACGGACTCACACCTGGGTGGAATTTCTAAATGGTTGCTAATTGTATTAATAGGTAAATTAATTTCATTATAATATGTAGACAAAGTAATTATGTTATTATTAAAATCCAATACCGCTTTATACTTGGTTAGAAAGTCTTGACCGATGATGCCATTCGCCCTAATTGGTAAGAAGTCAAATACATAGAACTTATGTTTCAATTGATGCCCATTTACGATGAAATTTAAATAACAATATCCAATTGTTGTTACTTTGCCTCCGATACCATTTATAGAAATGTTTTCTTTGTAATATGCGATGCGCTCTTCTAGAACATGTTTATACTTTAATGCTGAAATCGATGCACCCGTATCAAGTAACCATTGGAATGCATGATTGTTTATAGGTAGACTAATTGAACAATTACTATTGCATGATAGAATTTTATTCACGAAAAAACTTCTTGTTATTATCGCAGTTAGAAGTATTGGCCGGCTGTACGTTTGCTTCCGGTTCCGTTATCACGTTGACCTTGTTAGGGTCGTTGTTGCTCATCCTTTGATTTCTATTATAATTATAGTAAGACTTACCCCGGTATCCCTGGTGGTTTCGGTTTGGGGCCTGCTCGTGCTGGTGGTCGCGATGCCCATTCCATCCACCGCGACTATTGTTATGGTAGCCTCCACGATAGGGTCTGCGATGCGACTGCCTTTGGTTGACGTGACCTCGATGACCTCGATAACCTCGGTTATGCCTGTAACCCCTTGAAAATCTACCGTTATTATTATACATACCGAGTACATCAGCCGAACTTGGAGATGAGGCTATCTCTTCATCTTGCGCCGCCTGAATCGCGTCCTTGAGAGAGCTGTAATTTCGAGCAACTATTATAGTGCTTAGCCTGCGGTTTCGCAGCCCATCGGCGAACTTTTTAATCGCATACTGCTCATTTAAGGGTTTTAAAACATTATAGTTTTCGGGTTGCCCGTTGGCCTGTGAAACCGTCAACTGCACGAAAAGTTCTGATATTTCTTTACCATAGTCCTGTATAGATAACTCATTTTGTCTCATTGAGGTCAATTTAGTTTGCAATGCCGTAGCTGATTTTTGTGGTAATAACACCTTTTTCATGTCAATCACTAAGTCATCCACACTAGAGTATTTTGGACATAATCGTAATTTTGCAGCCTGGGACAATCTGCTCTTAAGTACAAAATTAACTAATTGCTTCTTACAATCTGGTGCTGAAAGAGTAGAACTATAATACTCAATATTATCTATTAACTGCCTGGTGTTCGCCTCCTCATCAGTCATGAGTGGCAGTAAATTTAAAGCAACTTTAAGGTCAAAAATAGACATTGTATTAGGTTTACTACACTTGCACAATTCTAAAACTTCAGAATGTAAGCTCTGAAATCTCTCTATATATTTGTAAATTAATTCTGACTCACTAGTTGTCACTTTCCCTTTTTGGATTTCATTTGTAATTTGCGTTACGTATTGTGAATATTTCACAAAAATATCATTTGCCTCAGAGAGTTTCTTAGTCAATATATTACCTGTTCTACGATCAGGACCAATTTTAATTAAATAAACTCTTATTTCTTTGATGTCATTACATAATTTTTCTAAATTAGCTGCCATAACTTACCATAATAAAAGCTGAATCTTCTTTTACACACATGATTCTTTATCTTATTGTTTTAAATCATAATTACGTTAATGCTAGATTAGATATATAATGTTCAAAAAAAAAATGAAAAGTTTCACCATCGCACCGTGTCTTTTATGGTAATGTATTAAATGCCTTTTTATTTGTATTTTTGTCCGCACTAGACCGCACTAGACCGCACTTATATTTTATAATATAGCACTGCACAAACACGTAGTATTATTATATTTTCGACGTTACACTCCGTCATCCACGGTTACGGTCGGTTTTGG
This sequence comes from Charanyca ferruginea, assembly GCA_947361185.1. Lineage (NCBI taxonomy): Eukaryota > Metazoa > Arthropoda > Insecta > Lepidoptera > Noctuidae > Charanyca > Charanyca ferruginea. Next base: position 14,137,637 of record OX376065.1, on the reverse strand, counting down.
AAGTCTGCGAAGAAACGAACGTCGCATAGTATGGTGATGAATCTGCTGGTCAATCCACTGAAGGTGACATCTTCTATAAATTCTGTAGATGGCATAAACTGTCGCCAGCGACACCAAAATGAGAATCAGCAGCAAGATTATATTTGTGACTCCAATATGCGTCCTTAATTCTTCTATGGAAGCCTGGTTGTTGCCCGCAGCGGCGTTCTGGGCAAGGATCACCTCCTCCTTTGATGTACTGGTGCCCATCTTCTCTGGTGGTAATTATGACTCGTATGTCCGAAGTAAGAGAGTAGTAGCTCGGTAGCGCGCATTACAAATTATACAAACGAACATTTTGTACTAAGTCCCACATATATGGTCATGGTATTCAAAACAAATCAAACAATGCGCTTTGGCAGGGTCGCCATGTAAGGCGGGATCTCGAGGAGATATTGAAACACCGAGAGCTGAATCAATACTGTCTTTATTATATCGATAAAACAATTAGAAGGATTACAATTGTACGAAATAAGGCTGGTTACATACATTAAGGTTGGTTACACACTACACTGCAATGCTATTTTGAAAAAGTCCCTCAATGAATTTGTGTGAAATGGGGTTGAGGTGAGCTGTCAATAATTGACAAACAAATAACTCATTTCATCAGAATAGGCCGACAGATTTAGGAAAGGTTGATAATATAATATAATATGTGGGGACATTTCACACATGGCCATCTGACCCCAAACTAGGGAGACCCTGTACTATGGGTGTCAGACAGTTGATATACATACTCAAATACATTTTTAAATACATACATAGATATATAAACAACACCCAGACACAAGGCAAACACAAGTGCTCATCACACAAATGTTTACCCTGGGCGGGAATCGAACCCGCAACACGCTGCGCAGCAGTCGATCGGTCAGCCACTGAGCCAACCGTGTCGTCAATGATGATGATGGCCGTTAGAAAGCTGCGTTATCATGGGTTTGTAAGAAGTAATCTTTGAAAGCCTGGTCCGGTTATCACCATTCATTCACTGATACGAAACTACCGGTCCTTCCCCGTAGTCAAACTATTTTGTCAAACTGATTTGACTACAAGAAATAATTTTCCCCGTGGTCAAACTTTATAGATTTTGCAACTTTTTAGCACGCTGTATGCATGCAGTTTAAGTATGTACAGTCAAATACAAAATTATTTATGTCAATCCTGTGTTTGCGCACTCACTATCTTGTACCCTCAGATTATGAAACAAAGGGCAGATAGACCGTGCGGGCAACACTGAGAGTGAAGCCACCAAAGCAAATACAAATTGACGACACGGTTGGCGCAGTGGCTGAGCGATCGACTGCTGCGCCCAGGGTAAACGTTTGTGTGATGAGCACTTGTGTTTGCCTTGTGTCTGGGTGTTGTTTATCTATATATGTATGTATTTACAAAAAAAAATGTATTTGTGTATGTATATCAGCTGTCTGACACCCATAGTCCGCCTTTGTACAATGTTTATTTAAATTTTGTGCATAAAGTTTTAATAAATAAATAAATAAAGAGTACAGGGTCTCCCTAGTTTGGGGTCAGATGGCCGTGTGTGAAAAATGTCCCCACATATTATTATTATTATTAATTCAATCTCGTGATTGTCAACGCTTTTGTATTTGTATTTTTTTAACGATGCGGCGTTTTCTGCCAAGTATACTGACTCGTGTCAGTACAGCACGAAGCGCGTTGTAGGTATTCGCTTGTAGTGATACTAACGTAGTTTTAAGTTTTATTTAATAACACGATTGTTATATTGTTATATATGTAATACTAAAGTTAAGGTATTTTTCTATGGGTCTTTGTTACCTGAAAATAAATGGTTTTATTTTTTATTTATTATTAAATCTCCTGCGTACTTGGCTTCATTGAGATTGGCCACCATGGCTGAAATTCGGTTTATTCATACTAGCTGATGCCTGCGACTTCGTCCGCGTGATTGTTTTGATTGTTTTTATACCCGCGAAACCCTTTTTTCTAAAATAAAAGTTACTTCTAATAACATCAGCTATTTGCTAGTGGAAGTCCCATTAAAATCGGTCCAGCTGTTTTAAAGATTAGCCGGAACAAAGAGACTGAACGACAGAAAAATAGACATTATTATTACAAATACAAACAGATACTTCAGATTTATTTATTTGTATGTTTGTATGTATTTAATAATAATAATATGCTGGGACATTTCACATACGGCCTGTACTATGGGTATCAGACAGCTGTTATACATACACAAATACATTTAAATACATACTTAGATAGATATTAAACAAAAATCAGACACAAGGCATACAAAAGTGCTCATCACACAAATGTTTACCCTGGGCGGAATGCGAACCCGCAACACGGTGCGCAGCAGTCAATCGCTCAACCACTACGCCAACCGTGTCGTCAATGTATGTATTTGTGTAGATAGGTACCTATAGATGTACTTATAGATAATTTCTTAAATGCCTATATAACACTACAAATAGAACTATATTGTCATGTAAGGAGCAGGTACTTCTCTGAACCAGCCTGTTACATTAAAATCCTTTGACGTAAATTCTTAGAAGAAAAAAAGTCCGTTAAAGTGTTTCTGTCTCTTTCAGCATTTTCCCATGGATTTGTTATGGTCTGATATGCTCATTAACAAGTGCACGACTATTTCCTTTATCCAAAGCCTTTCTACCTATATGGTGTTTATCTAACTCTGCGAGGAACGACTTTTAGGGAAACTGGGTTGGGTTAGTATAAAGATATCACTGCACAGGTGAATTTCTTGAAGCACTTGATTTAATTCCGTTTGTGAAGAATTCCGCGGGTTCTTTTTTTTATTAAGCTTCTGTTTTTATGTTTAATTATAAATTATATACTTTTATATTATTTATTTAATTATTATAAAATATAGCAACGACCCCTTAGGGAAAAAGTAGGTTCCTATTGGCATTATAACGGGATACAAGTTTTCCTACGTGTTAAGCCAGAGCAATATCTCAATGTGTGTCTTTCAGCTGATTCCGGTGAAACAAACGTGACAGAGTAACAAACATTCATCCACCCCTCTTCGCGTTTGTAATGGTAGTTTTTATTAATTATCATTGTCAATTTGCAACTAAATGCTACTTCGTTTTTTGGATGTTAATGTCGGCTTTCAACTTCGGAATACTGTAAAGCGGACTTCACCGACAGCGCGTTTCATACAGAAGCAGTAAACATATTTGGGACAATAAGTAATTAAATTCGATGAGGTTTTGATAACGCAAATTTTACATTTCTCAGGTCCTATCAAGTGTACCCATTCAATAAGAGTTTTTACTTTGTGCTAAACGTATAGATACCAATATCTATGCTAACCGCTATAATATGAATAACTCTTAGCAAATTTTGTCAATCATAGTAAACGTAACTTGTATTTTCATCGTTTTAAAATTGTCATGCTGACTAAACCGTGACTACGAGAAATCAATACGACATACTTAAATAGAGACACTGACTTTCTGAAGGCACGGTAGTGCCCTTTGGATTTTAATTTAGACTACTTTTTACTCTATGCATGGACTGCGCTATCAAAATTCGAAATGAAATAATCCAACAACAAGCCTAACCTAGAAATCAAACTCAAGATTACAGGCTCAGCATTCGCACTGGCAACCACGAAATGAACGAGGCAGAACTACGAAATAAACTAGCTATACCACCAATCAACAACACAGCCTGATTAAACCAACCAGTCTATCCAGTAGGCTACCCTACAAAGACCTAACAATGTCCATTCAGTCTACCAACAATCCTAATCTATTCGCTTCATTAGCACTATCAAAATAAATACGTCACTCGATATCCGACCGTAACAAGACTTAGTTTATCACTTATCTTAAGGTAGGAAAGTGTTAAATCGTCGTGATTATTTTGATTGCCTCTGGTGGCCGTCCTCGAAGGAATCTGGTGTGCTTTAATTGCTTTCAAGCGGGATCTGTTTGCGTGATCTCTGGCTCGAGTCGCCATTAGTAACTGACTTGCGGCGAAGAGTAACCCTTTGTCTCTTTTGTAGTGATGGGCAAGGTATCTCGTATGTACGATACGGTGGCTCGATTGAGTTTTGGCGACGAATTCTTGTTGAAGAGTTGAGTGTCGTGTTTGACCTGTGGTTAAGGTGGGTGTGTAATATATGGCATAATAACATATAATATAATATCACTTGAAATAACGTTCACATGATATAATTTTCATATGCTAGAAAAACAAGTAATCTAATTTCATGTGATATAATGTTATATTTCATATAAACTTCTTTTGCTCTAATAACATTTAGTATAACGTTTATTTTATATAATTTTCAATTTGTATAATTCTCTTTTTATATAACGTTCAGTTGACATAATTTTCATATTTACTAATTTTCAGCCAACATTCTGTAATGAATACGTAAATATCAGGAAACATCATACTGTTATATCCTCATCTAAGCCAAATGATTCACCAACACTAGAGGGGATCTGGCGTCGGCGGCCGCTGCCGCGGCACGCTCGCTACGCTCGCTAGCCTTCGCGCGATAATGGTCACTGTTCTAACCTTTTTTTTTTTTTTGGTATGGGTTGGAAAATCCTCATGGATGTCCTCCGCCAGGGGTCTGTCAGACTCTTACTGACTAAAAACCACCACGGTGTTCCATCTCACACCTACGTCGGGGGTCGCGGGAACTGGAGATACTTCCGCAACCCCCGGCTGGTGCCGGCCCGCTGCAGCGGGCCACTTCTCGGGTCAGGGGTGGGAGTGAGGTGTTAGACTCCCCCCCGGACGTCTTAGAGGGGCGCGCGTGGAACACTACGCGCCGCCACCTCGGTGTATGTGGGGGGCGACAGACGTCCCCGAGTCTGCCGCCCCTGGACCCATTTAGGGGGGCCGGAAGAGGGCGTTATCCGCCCTCCGCCGACGCCCGGTGCGCCTGCTGCGGGCAGGGTGGGATGTTGAGATCTCCCTCTCCCTTTCCGCAGCCTCCTTCTGCGACATGACACTTTCGCAGAAGGAAACCACCGCGTCCCAGGACTCTGCGCTGTCGACCATCGACTCGACCACGGCCGACAGCGACAGGTTACTGCCTACTTCTGAGACGAGGGCACGGCGCGGCTCCTCCCAAGCGGCACATTCCGCCAGCGTATGCCGCGCCGTGTCCTCCCGGCAGTCGACGCAGTGGTGACACCGGGCGTCCGGCTCCCTGTTTATGCGACACAGGTACTTCCCGAAGCAACCATGCCCCGAGAGCACCTGCGTCACCCGAAACGACAGGGAGCCGTGCCTTCTCCCGAGCCAGCGCTCGAGCACTGGCCGGACCGCCTCGATGATGGCGAGGCCGGCGGTAGGGCGCAAAAGCCTGTCCCGCCATTCCGCCACCAGGACCTCGCGAAGCTGAGACCGACGCAGCTCCATGTGTCGCTGCATCGGTCGCTCGCCCTGCGCCCGCGCTTCCTCGCACCACCGGAACAGTGACGCGAGTACCTTCGCCTCCAGGTCCCAGGGCGGGGATCCGGCCAGTACACAAGCCGCCTCGTAGGAGATCGTGCGATACCCCCTGATGACTCTGACGGCCATCGCTCGTTGCGGCTTTCGCAGCACGGCGATGCTTCCGGCCGTCAGGTCTGCCGCCCAGATCGAAGCCCCATAAAGGGCCATCGATCGCACGATCCCCACGTAGAGCCGCCTGCAGACGGCGCTCGGGCCCCCCAGATTGGGAAGCAGCGTTGACAACGCCCCAGCCGCGCCCAACAGCTTGGGCGCCAGCCGCTGGAAATGAGGTCACTGTTCTAACCTAACCTAACCCAAATGATTTACCCAATCTAAAGGGGATCGGGCGCTCGGCTTGGTTCTAGCTATCTTCTTTAAAATCTATCAGTTCGGTTCTAATCTATCGGTTACGCCTTTTGATCGTAAAAAGGTAATAGACAGACAGAAGACAGTTACTTTCGCGTTTATAATTATTAGTACTGCCTCGGTGTTCTCGTGGTCGAAAGCGCGACTGCTGAGCGTGGGGTCCTGAGTTCGATTCCCAGGTCGGACAAAGTGATATTGGGTCTTTCTATTAACAATTTCTCAGATTATGTAATTCAAAATTCTATAATGAATACGTAAATATCAGGAAACATCATACTGTTATATCCTCATCTAAGCCAAATGATTCACCAACACTAGAGGGGATCTGGCGTTACTGGTCACTGTTCTAACCTAACCTAACCCAAATGATTTACCCAATCTAGAGGGGAACGGGCGCTCGGCGGCCGCTGCCGCGGCACGCTCGCTGCGCTCGCTCGCCTTCGAGCGTTAATGGTCACTGTCCTAACCTAACCTAACCCAAATAATTCAATGACAGTAGATGATATCTGACGCAGGTAACTAATGCGTATTTATTTATTCTGCCACCAGCACGGCTAATGAAAATGACAGGCGTTTGAAATCTAATCCGTTATTGCAAAAATATACAAATCAAAGTAGAAGTTTCTAAATTATATTAAACGTTACATATAGATTTTGAATATTATAGTAACTGAATATTATGCTATATGAATATTAGTTCAAATGTGCATTATAGAAAATGTTCAATATACCATATAAAATTAGGTAAAATGAAATTATATTATATTAAAAAAAAGTATGTTAAATGAAATTAGATCATATGATCTTTAGAACTTTTGTTATTATTTCAAACGTTACACACCCGGTTAAGGTGGGCACCAATGTAAGTTTTTCAATTTATAAGTACGACGATGACAAAGATTAATACTGTGAAGAAACATCGCCTTCCTAAAAAATCTGAACTGGCCAATCCGTTTTGATGTGTGTTGAGCATTAGCGTTTTGCTTTGCGAATGAGAAGTGGCCTTTTACCTGCATTGGGAAAATAGTAGGCTGTTATTTTTATTTAACTGTTGTATATGAATCTTAGTTTGCCTGTCTGGATACCTTCACTTTCTAATGACTAACATTTTCATCAATGGATATAAAATATATAAACTACTAGCTGACCCCACAGACGTTGTCCTGTCCCTATCTACCTATTTACCTTACATCTACCCTACACCTACCCTACACCTACACCCCACACCTACCCCACACCTACCCTAACCCTTAACATTTAGGGGGATGAAAAATAGATGTTGTCCGATTCTCAGACCTACCCAATAAGCACACAATATTTCATGAGAATCGGTCAAGCCGTTTCGGAGGAGTTTAACTACAAACACCGCGACACGAGAATTTTATATATTAGATAAGCAAAGATAATAAAAAATTTAACATGGAAATCTCTTACTACAAAGAAAATGTGCATCATTAGTCAAATTCTAAAATTAATCAAATAAAGGCTAGCTTGATAAATAAATAGCTAAATAGCTAGTAATAAATAGCTTTCCTATAAACAAACATTCACACACACAAATTTTATTATTAACACAAATAAGATAAACTTGCAACAATCAACTTACCCGAGCGAAACCCGTCTCGCTTCCCATCCCTATCGTTGGTATGTAGAAGCAGGACTTTTTTCATTGTTGCTAAAAGCCGTCGCATGTATGTATTTGTTATTGTCAGCATTAAGTATGTGTGGATTATTTTATTTATATGTGAGTACAGGCTTTGTAACTGTAAGTCTTTGAAAATGTGCGCATTCGTTGAATATATGCTTTTTTATTTTTGTGTGAAGGAAGGTGAGAAGATGTGTGATGGCTGGAAAGGATTCTGCCTATATTTACCTACCTATGTATACCTATTAGAATAAATTGTTAAATCGAGGAAGAGTAGTAAAATAACTAGTAATGAGTAAGAAAACTGTTTTATGAGACTAGAAGTCCATTTCTAGTAATTCAAAACGTTCAAAATCCTCCACAATCAAAGTTAAAAAAGTAAATTAGAGACATTGTTGACTGATTAAATTAGAATGCGAACGTTTCTAAAGTGCACGCAAGGCCTCGGTTATTGTAATTTTGCATGTCTGTTAAACTGAATAGTTTGTTGATATTTCGTATTTGCAAATCAATGTAAGAATCAATTCTAAACATTATATTACTTATATTGAAATGAAAATTAGAAAGCCAACTGTAACAAAACTCGAACTTTTCTTACAAAAATGCGAACAACACCCCAAGACAAACTCAAACGGAAAACATTTTTCTAAGACGTTCTACCCTCCCTATAAATTAAGGAACAATAATCGCCATTTTCGCTACTCGTAAATATGTTAATACAAAGGACGTAACGAGACGTCCCTTGGGATTTGGGAGTAACTGGGGCGACCGGGGACAGGGGACTGATGGGAACAGGGGACATAGAGACAATGGGTCGAAATTACAACCGGCCAATTGAGCTGCTTGTAAACTTGATCCCCTGTATTGTTTCCGCACTTGATACAATGAGCGGATGAAAAGGTTTTGATACTTGTAAAAAAATTGGAGTATTATTTTTACTTGTAAAAAGTTTTCGTTTCGGATACTGTAGGGAATGCTCATGCACCCCGCACCCCCGGCTATAAGCTAGAACACCGCGGTGGTTTTAGCCGGTAAGAGTTCGCCATGCCCCTCCGTCATTCCCACGATAGAGGAAGTCCATGATCATTTCCACGGTGCAACAAAAGAAAAGGTATCTTCATTTTCATCTTTCGATTTCAATTGCTGAAAAGACTATGGATATATTCTCTGCTATTAAAGGTTGAGAGGGTCATTGCCACAGTTAAAACCTTTGATTAAGAAAGTACAGTTATTTATTTACGGCCATTTAATGTCAGAAAATGGTATTGAACAAAATGATTATAATAACACTCAGGTGCTCTTGCAACTAAAATCATTTATTATTGTCGACACGGTTGGCGCAGTGTTTGAGGGTTTGGCTGCTACCCTGCGTGGCGCGCGTTCGATTCCTGCACGGAACAAATATTCGTATCGCCTAGAGATGGTTGTTCCGGGTCTGGCTGTTTGTGAATGTGACTTTATATGCTTGTAAACGCACCCACGATATAGAAAAAAAACATAGTGTGGCCGATCGCTAATTTAAAAATAATAAAAAAAAAAAATCTTCTCGACAATTATAGGAGACGAGTAAAGTAAAAAGATGATTTTTTAAGAAATAAGGAATTGATCAAACAAAGCATTGTCAATATTTTTCATGGTCCTGGATATTTATGTTATTATTATTTGTTTTAAAGAAAAATAAACAAGATTGTGCTGGCAAAATATATATACCTACTATCGAATAACAATGTATTAAGATAATTTAATTTTATAATTTTAACAATTATAACCTAAGTAAATATAAACTCAACCATACTGACTGTAGGTATTATCTGCAATTGTCTTCATTAAGTTACTAAAGTTTTATAGGTGTAGCACACTAAAACAACAGTAAGCTCTAACTTTCACCCCGCATAGTTTTCGCATCCTATCAGTAATTACAACATAGACTTTAGATACAAGACATATCCGTACTTAATTACGATGTTTACCTACTACCATATTTTAATATTAAGACATAAATTACTAAGTTAATAGCAACACCATAAATTGGTAACCTCTCATAAAACCGGACTTTCTATGCGGAAATTCTCATGGAACAATATTGAAAATACCAGCCTGACTAGTGATCATCAATTATGCTTGCTTCCTTGACACCTTTTATTATTTACCTTACATTTTATACAATAACATTTTGTTATGTAAACATGCAATCTGTTGTTAAAACTCTCTTTGGTGCGTGGTGTTGGATAATCATGGTGTTGTATAATGCTTTGTTAGATATAGAATGGGTGATGTCAAGTATGTGGAGTGCTGTTTATGAAAACATGGATCGGTTGAATTTATTAGAACTTTCAAAATCAACTTTGGGAATGTCAGAAGTTAAGGTTGGGTTTAATAAAATAACATACCAATTTGAGGAATGTGGGTGTTGATACCTGAAATTAGTGGAGTATGTTAAGATGAAGTCAAGGACTAATCTTAAAAGCGTATGTTATTGTTTTTTATAACGCCTATGAGAATATAAGGGCAAATAAATCAAAGTTGGATATAGAGAACTGGAGTACACTGTTCATGTTTCTTCCTAAAATGCAGTTATGTGAGCCATTTAGAGCGGAGTTTTTCTTTCATCACGGACTCAGCCCATTTTATCGATACAGGAAAACAATAACCTTTGTGGAACTAGATGCTATTGGTATTAATTTTATTGATATTGTAATGGTATCATCACAGACGTCAATTTAGTTCATAAATCAAACTTTTATTTTTATGGATGTCATTTTTATTTTTGAAGTATCAAGTCACATTGTGCGCCCTACATAGGTGCTATACATCTCGTCAATTTGTTCGCGTCAACGCGGCTCTATTTAGCCGTGCGTTTGTTCCGTGTGACACTCGCTTTATTTTTTTATTGGCTTCATAGGATACGATGTAAGTACCTACTTAATTGGAAGTATTAGCGATACTGAAAACTGGATACAGTTATGAGTCAGTACATTATTAGCTGGCGCAGTGGCTGAGTGATTAACTTGCTGCACTGCGGAGCGCGGGTTAGATAGTCGCGCGGAACAAATATTTGTATGGCCTACAAGTAGTTGTTCCGTTTCCGGTTGATTGAATGTGAGCTATATAATTGTAATCACATACACAGTATAGGAAAAAATCCTAGTGCGGCGTTACGTTTTTGTAAATAGCAGGTTTCCTAGGCATAGCACGTTTCACGAAAAGTTTTATAGCTCCTGCCAAATTCATCGTCGTCATATTTAGGAATCAGATTTGGGCCCTATCAGAATATCAGCGCTGTGACGTTTTTAAATGTTACAGCACCATGCTGAGATAGGGGCCTTTTGGCATCGTACAGGACTGATTTCGTTTCTTTTTTTTTTTCTTTTTTTCTTTTCTTTTTCCAATAATAATAAAACCTTGTGGTTATTTGTGTGTTTTGTACTGTGCGAGCCAATAAATTAATTTTCTTTCATCTTTCTTTCTTTCTTGCTAGATTATCATTGTGCTTTATGTAAACAAAGATGGAATGGTTAGTTATACATATTTATGATCAGTGTTGAGGTACAACTACCATAATATTTATAATTTACTAGCGGGCCTGGCAGATGTTGTCCTGACCTTAAATTAAAAACATCCTAGAAACCTCCTGCGCCACCTACTGTTCTGAATCTAAACCATCCGGGGCCTAACTCGAACACACACTAAAAATCAAATTTGATAACATACCAACAGCAGCGCCACCTACCGGGTCTAACAGGTTTTCAAACCATCCAGGAACCCGTTGAAATATATGCACAAAATTTCGTCCAAATCAGTCTAGCCGTTTAGGAGGAGTTAGATGACAAACACACGTACAGAAGAATTATATTTAAGTCTCTTATGGTGAATAGACACCTTTTTTTATCGGTATTATCAATACAACGTTATCAAAGGTACAACGTTATCAAAGGTACAACGTTATCAAAGGTACAACGTTATCAAAGATGCAACGTTATCAAAGGTACATCGTTATCAAAGGTACAACGTTATCAAAGGTACAACGTTATCAAAGGTTATTGAGTATGCCAAGCCAAATGTATGTAACGTAATCCATACTTACTAACTTTACGCAGCGGGCGTACAGCGCACTGCGCGTTCAGTACAACAATGCTTTCAGGATACTGTTAGGGCTTCCGCGGTTTTGTAGTGCTTCGACTATGTTTGCTGAGGCGCGGACCGATGATTTTTACGCAATCATAAGGAAGCGGAGCGCTTCACTGTTAAGTCGCCTACGAAGCAGCTCGAACGGCCTCCTGAGGGTGTTGTCCGAGCGGTAGGACCTGTCCCTGATACAGAGGTGGATGCAGCTTCATGTTAGCGCTTCTCCTCGTATTATTTGACATATATGTGATTGTGTATTAACTGAATTTTGTTATAAACTGTTTCATTGTGTATTATTTTATATTTTATTATTATTTTAATTTAGGTATATTGAATTTAATTGAATTGTATAATGTTTAATGATTGAATTGTATTGCTCGAATTGATGTAATTTTGTGTATGTGTAATTTATTTGTTGTTAATGATTTTAATATTTTAAATGTTTTGATTTAATAATATAATGTATGGACTATGTCTGAAATAAATAATAATAATAATATAATAATATTATTTCGCGGGGACATTTCACACACGGCCATCTGACCCCAAACTAGGGAGACCCTGTACTATGGGTGTCAGACAGCTGATATACATACACAAATACATTTTTAAATACATACATATATAGATAAACAACACCCAGACACAAGGTAAACACAAGTGCTCATCACACAAATATTTACCCTGGGGGGGAATCGAAATCGCTCAGCCACTGCGCTAACCGTGTCGCCGAAAATGAATTAATAATAATAATATTACAAATGCGTAAGTGAGTTTGTTTGTTCGATTTGCTTTCAAGTCTATACTACAGAATTGATATTTATGAAATTTGCTATAGATTTACCTTCGGCCCCAAGAAAGAATAAGGCTACTTTATCAATCCGCGACTTTGTCTGCATCCTCCATAACCGATATTTCCGCGGTTCTCAAGTGCTCTGTTTACACTCACCCTTATGCGTTTCCTAACAGTGCCTCCTACATTTCATTGAAAGTGTCCACTACTTAAGCCTTGTCATTATAATCCTGGATTGCTTCAGATCCAGTTCTGACTAAGTCCTATACTGGATATTATCGCGTCGCGACGTTAATTCGTTACGGCTAGGATTAGCCATTCCTGAGATTATTAATTATCTGTGAGTATAAGTGAAGGCTTTTTGAATTTAAAGGTGTGATAAGAATTTAAATAAAGAACCGGTTCTTTTGTGACATTTAGAAGATAAATATTATGAAAGTTTTACAAATCTTTTTAAATACGCAGAGATACGCTTTTTAACCGACTTCAAAAAGGAGGAAGTTATCAATTCGGATGTTTATATATTTTTTTTATGTATGTTTGGGCATAACTCTCTCATATATAGACAATTTTGCAAAATTCTTATTTTTTCGAAAGGGGTTTACTTATTCCGAAATGGTCCCATACATTTTCACATTTTTATCGAAATTGATTCAGCGCTTTTTGAAAAAAATCCCATAAAAATTACATAGACGACGTTTTTATTTCTTCAATCTTTAGAGGACTTTCAATTTCTGTTTTAACTGTGTCGCCGTTTCTTAATGGTTTTGTATGTTAAGGCGATACTAAAAAGTGGAAAATAAAAATCTTTTTCAAAAAAAAAACAACCGCAAAAAATGATAAATAACTTTAGCGGTGGCGGTGGCTTTGTTCTGTTTGTTATTTTGTATTGCCATCTAAAGTAAACACAAACTAAAGTAACATTACTTTAGTTTGTGTTTAGTTTATTCTCTGTGCTAAAGTTATTTATATTTTTTTAATTTTAGAAGGCAGTTGCCATTTTTTTTTTAATTGTTTTACATTTTGTGATTGGTCAGTTACCTACCGAATTTGAGAATTTATATTTTTTATTGAAAGAGTACATATGGGAATTGTGGTAAAATTATATTTGTGTAAATTAAGTTGAACAAATTCGTTTTCTTACTTGTACATTAAATATTTTCATACGCCTTAGATTAAATAGCACTTACTTAGTTTAAAAAAATGTTAACTTCTTAGAACGAAGCTAATGATTATTGGAGAGCAATTTATTTTCTACGTAACAAATCTCATTCAAAAAGTATAAATACAAAAAAAAATACAATAAAACAAAGGCACACACCCACTGCAGCATACAAACCAACGCACATTCATGGAAATTCTTCGACAGCTAACGAGTGTTCATTAGCTGCAAAAAGAATACAAAAATGCTTTCACAAACACCTCATACGTCCCAATCAGCGCCACATCAGCGCTAAAAGAAACGTCTCCGCAACAAATCAGTGACAACCCTGTGTTAGTTCATGAGACATACGGATAAAAAAGTCAGCTTGCATTTTGGTAAAAAGAAAACTAAAACTCCCAAAAAGATTTTTCGTCAACTAAATCGTATTGAACTCACTTTTCATCTCATCATTTAAACCTAAAATATATTATACACTTGGATTCCAGCCTTCTTGTTCATTAATTAATTACTTACTAACTAGTAAACTACCTACTTAAGTAGATAAATATGAACGTATGATACATTTTTAAATTATAAATGAGTTAATCCATCCAAGGATTGGATGAGATATTATCTAATATATAAAATTCTCGTGTCACAGTGTTTATAACAAAACTCCTCCGAAACAGGTTGACCGATTCTTGTGAAATTTTGGGTGTATATTCAGTAGGTCCGAGAATAATTAGTAGGGTATCTTATTTTATATGGCAAAACGTTTGCCGAGTCAGCTAGTAATATTATGAAATTGTAAGTTTATTTCTTCAGACGCTATACAATTTCTTTTAAAACGAGCTATTACAAAAATAACTTATTTACTCAATCAAAATTATCGTTGGCCAATTAGTCCATGATCAGGTGGTACATAACAATTATACGCTCATGCATCATTTATGAAGAAACAATGTTATCATTACCAATAGATTGTAAGTACATTAATATATCCGTTGAATGACTTAATCCATACCAAAAAAACAGGCATAAAGATGAATCTTATTCTAGACCAGAGCGTCGGTCTTTTTATCTCATAATTGAATCAGGTTCCTGAAGGATGCGCATCAATTATAAAGTAGATCAAGGGCCGGATATAAGTATGTTGCTTGGTGTATTTGTAAAGGTTTCATATTCAGAAAAAAAATGCGTATAGAACAAAGATTTATAATAATTTTACTATTGAATAGTTTTAAAACTGCAAACTGCCGCGATAGGGCAATGAAAATTCAAGTCAGTTAAAATTTAAATTTAGTACTTTTTCATTTGTTCGGAACAAAAACTACCCTTGATTTTAATTTCCTGTGCAACACCTAAAAGCACTTCAATTAATATCAATAAAACCGACTCGCCACCCCTTGAACCTGTGTGTCCACACCATGTAAAACAACGCGACACCCAATTAAGGGGGGTTGAAGAGCAAATTTTTCACTACACCGACAACCCTATAAGGCCTTACTCGCGCCCGTCAAAGTACTTCCCTTGCACTCATACAAACGCCGATCAAGTGTACATTCTTAACACTCCTACTGCTGTATAAGGAACCGCTTCTTAAATTAGTACGAGCAATTGTGTACAACGTTGAGCCTTGTTGCCGCGCGATTGTCAATCGAATTTATCATGTTGTTAAGTGAATGTTGTTTAAATAGTGTTTATTCGTGTGTGGAGTGTGGATTCATTAGGTGGATGTATATAATTGTGGGGGTTGAGGCTTAGATTGTATAGTTAGTTGCGAATGGTTGATGTCTTGGTGGATGGTTGTCGCATGTAAAGTCTAGCGGTTACTGTCGGTTAATGCTGTTGCTGCTGCAGGTTATTTAGCCATTGCTTTTTTCTTTCGCAGTTATTAAATAATCTTGTGGCTTTACACCAAAACATCAACAAAAATTAGTAGTGCTACAATTTATGAAAATAACAAACATGCTAATGAAAGGGATTATTTTACTTACAAGATTGTTACTGCATACAGATCTGCCTGTGCCTAGAAGTATCACATATAGGAACTTGTCTAAGAAAACCTTTTACGTAATTTTATTCTGTCCAATACGAACCATTCATTGTCTGCAACTTGTTTGGTGTCAAGATATTCCC
The DNA here is from genome assembly GCA_947361185.1 of Charanyca ferruginea. NCBI lineage: Eukaryota > Metazoa > Arthropoda > Insecta > Lepidoptera > Noctuidae > Charanyca > Charanyca ferruginea. The sequence goes on along the minus strand of OX376065.1, from coordinate 14,121,917 downwards.
TTAAAGTGTACTAGGTTCCATGTTTAGAATTGTATCTGAAGAAAAAGAAACTACATCGATCCTGACCTATACGACATTGAATTCAGAATACACCGGATTCTGAATTCCTCAGTAAATTTAGGTGAGAAGAGCTGACAATTCAAGGGGTTTTTTTACGGAATAACACTGCCCCGGTCAGCGAAAACAAATAATTGTAAGTAATATTGCTCCAACTTAGCTATGCACACAGGGTCCAACAGAATCAGATAAGCCACCCAATAAGGCATAGTGACTTCTACAGATGTAACTCCAGTGTTCCCACAGTTCTTTCGCACGGCTCACAATTGGAAATCGAATGCTAAAGCCACGGGGCGACTAGACAAATGAGGCAATTCGAAAGTGTATCATTTAAATAGAAAACTAGATTGTATGACACGTTGAACGGTAGAGTTTCCAGCTTCTCGTCTATTTTTAGGACTTGTTGAAGCACGGAATCGATGTAGAGACGACTTCCTTTGATTTTTGTTTTAGAGTTTAAGTCTTTCAAAATTATTCCAATTTGAGATTAAATTCGGAATTGGTTGGCTAAGTAACAAGATCGCATAATATTACCTAATTAAATAATCAATAAGGAGCTCGGTGCTAACGCCGTACAGATCAGTCGGGCAAAGGTTAAGCTACGCTAGCCGCGGTCGGTCTGTGGATGGGTGACCATCCCTTTCATACCGAGTTCCCTATGTGTCTCGGAAAGCACGTAAAACCATTGGTCCCGGCTGTCATTTGTAGATCTTTGGCAGTCGATATGGGTAGTCAGAAGCCAGAAAGTCTGAAAATCAGTCTTACCAAGGGGTATCGTGTTTAACCCAGTAATGGGTTGTGGAGGTCCGATATTCAGTCGCTCCATGTAAAACACTGGTATTCAGCTGCATCCAGATATGGAAGTTGACCCCAATATAGCTGGGAAAAGGCTAGGCAGTTGATGAAATAATCAATAGTACCAGTTTAATGCGGTCCCACTACGGCGTATAGCGTCGTTGGGATTGCAATTCCACGTAACTAAAATTTTTAAATACCGCAAACTTCCACCTTATGTTAAATCAGCGAAAGTGTACTTTCGCGGTATTTAAAATACGAGACGATAGGTCTTTCTCGTACAGAAAGACCACCACGACCACCACGCTTACTAAAAGTGATTTGGAGATTTCAAACTTTGCCAAATAAGTCCAGGTTTTCTTACTATGTTTTCCTACACCGATATCAGTGATGTCCACGACAAACTTAGCAATAACTTACAAATTGATGAAGTTACTTGGTACCTGACTGGAATCAAAACCTCAATCTCACGCATAAGGGACTTTTTCACTACTGGGCCTAATTATAGTTAAAAAAATACATGCACGTATACCGTTATAGGTAAAGAAGCAAGGAAACGAAACATTCGAAAAAATAACTCTATCTTCAGGTAAGACGAACAAAGTTTATAGTTATTTTAGATTCCTGTGAGAGAAAAAATGAGAAAGATATAGTAATCTTTCTCATTTTTTCTCATGAAGGATAACTCAAACAGAATCACTACATATTATAAAACAAAGTCCCCCGCCGCGTCTATCTCTATGTATGCTTAGATCTTTAAAACTTCGCAACGGATTTTGATGCGGTTTTTTTTAATAGATAGAATGATTCAAGAGGAAGGTTTCAGTATGTAATTTGTCAAGCGAACGAAGCTGCGAGCATCAGCTAGTAAATCATAAATCAGGAAATTCCACTAAATCACCTAACTCTATCCACCCTACACCGAACAGTTACTACACCTTTGCTAATAACTCGCCACAGAAACTGCGACTCATATGAACGATATATCCTTTTAAACGCCTGTAACACTTAACGATCGTATCTTTAGGTGTGCCGGAGAAATTATTTAGGTGTTTGCTTTTCCTGCTGAGACCGCTTTTCATTATGAGGTAATTACAGCTTGATTTTGTATCTTATGGTGTTTGGTTTAAGTTGGAATATAGTTTTCTATTCGCAGGTGTCAGTGGAGATCAGTGGTCTATCTGCCTTTTGTTTCATAATCTGAGTAGGAAATATTATCATCAGGTGGCCAATGTTCAACGGTGGCTTATGTTCCTGTGTTATAGCTGAGTTTTGATGACTCGAAACTGTTAACAGAGGCACCTACAGTTTTTGACATTGAATGTCGTTGAGATAGATTTTAATAGTTTTTAATAACGAGAATTGATCTTTACATTTTGAAAGATAACCTGAAATTAACATACTCTATAGTGTATTCACGGAGACGAGTTAGTAGAGCGCTATCTCACTCACACATTTTTTTAACTGCGATTGGTTAGTGATAAACGCTAAGGCGGTGTACCTTCACAGTACGAGTACTTTTTAGTCTACTCATACTTCCCATATTGTGTAGACGTGCTCTTACTTGTGACTGTATGCTCAACTGTTAAAACTCTGACCGACCCTGACGATGCTATTACTCTCCTCCAGGAGAGCAATAAAGCCACCAGTACAGTTAAGAAACACAGACACAGACCGCCGTCATTCTGTTCTCGCCGCCTAGGCCCGCCGCGACGACCCCGTACGTCCCCTCCCCGACCCTTGCTCGTGCCAGCCCGCGCCGCTGAGCCTGTAGTTTTAAATTCGTCCCTAAAGCCTGTCCCTTTGCTGTCCTCTCCCAGCGACGCCCTAAGCCGAGGCTCGTACCCCACAGGGGGTGCCCTTAGCGTGTAGTCGCTTAGTTTGTAAGCTTTTTGCCCTGGCTGGAGGCCCTAAAAATAATAATTTTTAAGGCACCACAGGAAAGTCCGGTTAAGCAGCCGACAACCTCCTAGGTTAACCTGCGAGATGCCAATCCGAAAAAAAAAAAAAAAAAAAAAAAACAACTGTTAAATCGTGATACAAATTATTATACGACGGTTTACTCATCAAAAGGCACCTACTAACCTTACCTTCAACTAATAACTGCCCAATAATACGTATGACATTCGTATATTTTCATCTGATAATTTATAATACTGCCATTCTTTTGGGTATATTAACAGCTGACACAGCCATGCGGTGACTTTTTGATACCTCTTTGTTTTAGTTATTCAATACTATATAAGTAGTAATCTTTATCAAATAAAAATTGTAACATATCTGGAAAAAAGGATTTACATAATATAGTTATTTTGCATTAATATGATGTTTCTATCACACTGTGGTGGAATTTTCATACGTTACGTAAGAAACCAGTAGCCTCTACTTGACGAAGTAAATAAAAGTTGTTGGAGTATGAAATCTGTAGTCTCCAATCCGTCTACCAAACGTTTCGATATTAGTTTTATGGCAGAAAGGAATGTAGTCTATAGCCATCGTCCATTTAAGTGCAACAGCGGAAATCTATATATCGTTGTATAAAGAGACTTATTAGATTATGATGAAGTAGTATCACTCGAAATTAAACTTCCGATGACTAATTTTTGTAATTTTTTTCTTTACCAAGGGGCAATTCTGGTAACTTATACCTATTGATTAGTCCTCTTTATCGATTTCGAAAACGGCGCCCTTTTAAAAAAACTATTTCCTTGCGTGTAATCTGACTTGTCAGACCGAATTTTGCTGCTGTTCTGCTTATAACTCAGTACTTCTCAATCTGAGAAAAATGCCTCTATTTAACCGACTTCAAAAAGGAGGAGGTTCTCAATTCGGTTGGTTTTTTTTTTATCGTCGTTACTCCGAGATTTATGATCCGATTTAGGTGATTCTTCTTTAGTTTGATGCGGAATTGTTGCCATATGGTCCCATAAAAATGTAACATTATTTAGCCCAGTAGCTTTCATTTTATGATTTTAATTTTATTTTTTATAGATTTATTTTAATATTTGACCATGCATAACTTTTTCAGTGTAGTCCGATTTCGATGATTCTTTTTGTAATTGATAGTGTATACCTCAAGTTTGGTCCCATATAAATTTCAAGAAAATATTCAACCCCTAAGGGTTGAAAATTAAGGGATGACAGATTCTTTTTGTGTCGTAATTAATTTCTGTGATGAGAAGCAGGCACTAAAAAGCAACAAGCAAAACCAAAGCCTCCGACTTGCGAATTGAAAATTATTTTATACTTTTTGAAGGCGGTTGTCTTTTTTGTTATTTTTTTTTTTTGACTTATATTTTTGCATGAGCTTGCGACACAATTTCGAATGTTTTAACTAGTAGAATTAGCATTTTATTATTCAACCAGCTATACTTCTATCTAATTGATAAACAAAACCCAACTAATAAATCTTCTACCAATAGACCGATCAACTTCTAATCAGAACCTAGCCCTCAATTTCCCACAATCATTTACATTTGCACCACATCCATAACATGCGCGTACGCAGCGGAAAATAACGTCACCGATGAATGATAGTGTGATAACATTTGATATAACTTCCTTTGCCTTATTGAGATACAACTTTCATACCAAGAATTATGATTCGCAAGTCGTATGTGCTTTACGCACTATGCTCTGATATTAGTCATTGGAACTTTCTAGAATGTGTACAGCGATTTAGTATGTTGTGTGCTTTATGTGTGGGCTAGTTTGTCCTGTTTGTGGACTGTAGGCTTCGTATGTCAACGTCATGGGAATGGGTGAAGTCGTGTGTCAAAACGAGAATGAAAGTGGGGACAAGAGACGGGTGAGGAATGGTTTTCGCCGCCCAAGGCACTAGTAGTTCTTGCGTTTATTTTATAGGTAGATCATAGAGCTTCACATTAGTTCTTCACATTATTAGTTGCTCACATTCAAATTGGTGTAGTGTGTCTGGCATGTTCGCGCAGAATAGAGTAGACGATTTTTATTTTATGCTTAAGAATGAGTGAATGTCTAAAGAAAAGCATGGCCTCCTTCATAAGCGGTGGTCATGAATTTGATAATGGAATATTTAGAGCCATAAATGATGATAAAAAAAAATAAGTTTGAAATCACCTATCTAATTATGTAATCAAGTACGAGCTTATAAATTAAAAAAAAATTGTCCTCGAGTTTAAACCAACAATCATACTACAATTTATTTTGATGTAGGCTCCCTTATAAATTATTGGAACGAAGTTCCTTATCGCGTGTTGTGAAAGGGGGCTAGACGGAAAAAATTCTTACGAAAAGTTGTCACGACACTTTTTGCTATACTTCACAAACGCAGACAATTCGAACAGAAAAATTGAATCGTTGGAACTGTCAAATAGAGTTCATTATTAGTTGAATGGCGGCTTTTCTATGAAAATATTGGAGCGAATTAAAACCTTATTTTTACACATTAACCGTGAAATTCGGTTGCACATAGCTCCTATTGTCCGGTCGGGCACCAGCCTATACGTTTCTCAGAATAATTTTATCATACCTAGTTTGGTAAAATTTCAATTTTTAACCGTTTACGTTTACAAAATAAAGTCCGAATTCGCTTTTCGTAGAATATGTTTATGTATTTAAAGGCGGCGCGGCGAACTCTTTGAACTAGGTACCTACGGCGATATGTTTAGTACCTAAGTTTATTCGCTCAAATAGTGGCGGTACCTACCTCAATGACATCGGAATTATCATTGCGTGATAATTCCGATGATAACGACCTACGAGATAAGTCCACCTTTCACTGTGAGACTGTGTGAATTGTGAAAACGAGTGTAAATTTTAAGTCGATAATTAAGCCATAGAATACGTAGGTTAGGTAGGTAGGTAGTTACTATACCTACTTCTATGTTTTGTTTAGTAGGTACCTATTGAAAGTTTGGGTTTGGTAATCATGAGCTTTCTATCGGTCGCGGTCGTCAGTAGGTAACCACGGCACCTTATCGCTCTAGGTCACAGAGTACTTTTCTCTAGGTTTTACTAGCGACAATAATATTTTTTTTGATTTAATTAAAATGTTTTGGTTTAAATTAAGCCAGTGGGAGCTTAGGTGGGTACCTAGGTAGGTAGTGGTACTTACTTTTATCATTGGCGAATTATTTGTAGTTGTAAGTAGGTAAGTGAGTAGGTACTCTTTTGCTAGAAAAAGGACTGATAGAGAATGCCTAAGGCATTAAGTCCGCCTTTGTACCTTTGTGCATGAAGTGTAAATAAATAAATAAATAAAAGGCAGGCAGGCGTAGGTACCTATAGGTGCTATAGGTAACCTATTTAAATAAATTAGAGCTATTCACAAACACAGTTTTAATCAACTTTGGCTTAATTAAAAAACTTACCTACCTATTAGGTATAAAATTTACACTTCCCTGTATCGAAGGAACTGCTCAATATGGAGTCCATTTCGCTCGATACATAAACGGGCACGTTTAATAAAATTGTCTTTTAATTAGGTACATTATATTTGTTAATAATAAAAAAAATATTATTATAACTTAAAATAAATAAAATTTTATTACAATTCCTTCACTAATTAATCGAAAGGAACTTCGTTCCATCCGGGTGTCCCTTGACACCTCTCAAGTTTTTTTTACGTAATTGTTGTCAGTGACATCTTAGAACACCAAACCTTAACGAAAATCCTTCGGTATTGCTGGCTTATATTGAAATATTTACCCTCTAAATTAGGAAATAAGCATAGGATACAGGAATAGCGATTTACAAAAACATTTATTACGATTAGTGTTCTATTTATCACGCATTTTGCTTGGTATCAAGGATTTGAAAACGAAATGAATTTCGTTCCGTTACACTTAATGTTTTCACGTAACGTTCCAATATTTGTAACGTACTAAAACCGTAATCTAAAAATAACGTTATGGAAACGTTATCGATAACGAAATAAATAGCGTTTATTTCGTTATTTAGTATAACGAAATAATATCGTTATTTATTAGATGTAGTAGTTATCTAGGTTACCAACAACTAGTTGTTGTGAACATAACTCCAAAGGAAGGAAGTACGCGTACTTCATACCTCGACGACCTTTTTCGCCCATCTCTAAGTACGCGAACTTTTAGAATGAAACATGGGTGAAAAGGTGTACTTACTCGGACGTCTATCACCCACTTAACATCTACCAAGTGATCGAAATACCCATGTTTGGACGTCAAACTATTAGAAAGTTCAAACATACAACCCAAGATTTAATACAGGAGTTTCAAATGATATACCAGCATCACATGTCAACAGTCTGGCATTACCGTTGCATGCTAAATTCGTGAAATAATAGACGTGGCATATGTAAATAGTGGCGGATCTACATACATCGATCTCCTACGATGCCCGATACTGGGAAAGGGGCACGACATTGCGTTTTCCATTGTTGCCGATGTCGCGGTATGAACATATATTTTTTTCACATTATGTCTGTAAATATCATTTATTATTTTCCCGTTACTATTTCAGTTTGGTAGTTGCTTGTGCCTATATTAAGACTAGTAGTAGTATTATTAAAGTCTGTAATTGTTTAAGCGTAAACAAGGTCATAAAACTTTATTAATCCAGTTTCAAAATGTCATCATTAGTGGATTTTTTAAAGATAAGCGTCGATTAGTTGAAAGTTACAATACTTATTAGGTACAATGCAATTAATTAGTATGTATCTTTTGGAATTTATGGATAACATTCTTAGCTGTATCGGTTATAGACTATTAATTATGCATTTGGGTACCATCTTATTAAATTGCTAGAAGAAATACACCAAAATACTGGGGAAGATTGCCATAATATTATTATGTAGGTAGTAAAGCTATAAATGCGAAAAATATGCTGATATATAGACGCTTGTAGATATCCCGAATATTTGGGCGGTTGTCATGAATTCTTATAGCATACCAATATTTGTCAAATATGTAGTCGGTGTCATTGTCTTTCCGCTTATGCTGCTTAGTATGTGATTATGGTACTGGCATACATTAAGTTCCACTTATCAAACTATTTCCCTCGCTTGTGTCGACAACAATGGAAAACATCATCAAAGTAGTCTAGATGTGGGAATGTTCTGAGAGAGATCTTCTCAACTGTTTTGAATACGGCACGCCGGTGGCCGGCGACACACACTTTTTGTTATAACCACCTTAATTTGGTGTCTTTGTTACTTGGTTTAACATAAAACTATGGGAGTCTAACAACTTGAAGTAGAAAAAAATATACGTGTTTGTGAATTTAAATAGTTTATTCGTCAAGGTACTTGGTTTTGAGTAAACTAGGCCATATTTTGTACATTCAATGAAATGCAGAATTTTCCGATTTTTTTTTCTTAATATTAGTTGAGTAACATTACACTCTGTCCACTGGTTTAATAGTTTTTAGCTGCGTTCTAAGAAAGGGATGCGTTCGCGTTACAGCCCCCCCCCCCCACTTTAAATTCACGAAATATTAATTTTACATGATTGAACTTCTGGTTTAACTAACCAGGGGGCCAAGTCTGCTATTTTTATAATTCAGTCATTCCAACACGATCCCATTGTCATTTTGCTAAAAGTTCGTAATCTGCTAAATTCATAATGGTCAATCATTGGTCGGTCGAATTAAAAGCAATGACTGCACAATGTCAATGTTTAGCAGATTACCGCCTAAGTCAGTCATTCAGTTGTCATTTTGTACGAAATTACCATTCTATATCATTTCTTTCAATGGTGTGTCAATGGTTGACCATTGGAAAGTCATAATGACGCCATTATATTAGTACATTACCAAACTTGTAAAAATCAACAATTATGAAATCAATGATAGACTATTCTGACACTATTGTAATAGAAGACTTATGTCCAGGTTTGGCATGACTAACCTAACGGCAATATAGTGATACCATCAGTAAACCAATACAAATGTTAAAAATTCAGTATAATAATCTCTTTCTCCTCTTTTTCCAAATCAGCAAAGCATACCACATGTTACTGTCACAATAACTTGTTTCGGCATTCTTATAAAACGCGAACTGCATTTATTTTATACGCAAGATTGACACTTTTGATCAACACCAGTGTCATAACACGCAATGTGAACATTTTGGGAGGCACGGTTTGACAACATTGAATAAGACTTATTGTATCGCTTATGTTACGGTGAAAACGCAAAATTGAGAATTTAGAAAATTGCCATTTTTAGGAATTACTTCTTTAATAAATTTGGGGTAAAATGTGTGTTAGATGCTTCACCGATATTGAAGGTAATTATAATTATCGGAACATACAATTTTAAACCTTCCTGATCAGAAGGTCTAAGGAGCTAAACGTCCAATAGTGCGAAACGTCTAATGAGTAGTAAGTCTAATTCGCAAAATACCCGAATAATAATATCCAAGAAAATTGTTATACTTTACATTATTTCAGATATTACTTAGATAAGATATTATATAACTTGTTTTTTTTATTAGACCACGTGGTCCCATGTCTGACTTTCCTTAAAACCATTCAGGCACTCTTTTCACGCACCACCACAAAACACCCCTCGTATGACCTTGTGATAAGATATTTTAAATTACTTAAGTATAGATTAGATCGCCATATATTTTTTATCTACTACGGTACTTACTTGACAATGCTACTAACAACACCCATACCATGAAACAATTGAATTGAAAATGGCCGCGTTTATCATCTCCTTTCACTCCATCACTATACTGTACGAGTGAAAGAGCATGATAAGCTACTTTGCTTGGCCGTCATTTTTGAATCTGTTTCTTTAAAGGCGCGAGTAATACTCTACACGACACAACAGCTACCTACCTCCATACACAAGACTTTCGGCGACTCACAGATGCCGGCGAGATAACGCTTGAATAATTGTTTCATTAATAAATTGCTTCTTTAATAAAGGTAAGAAGTTATGTGGAAACGTTCAATAAATAAACACCGCTGTAGATGCGATCTTGTGAAAAAAATGATCATTACCAACACGACATTTGGACTGCGTACAACGGGGAACAATGTGTGCCGGAATCTGTGGAGATGATGATACCGCAGATGCTCGCTTACATTTTTTATGGCTTTGAATTCGAAATACCGAAAAATTAATTAATTAATTTTTATCTGAAGAATAAGGTAGGAATTGTCTAGTTTTCCTTAAAATATTTTTTACTATTATTGTTTTCCATAATCATCCCCTCTCATAATATTTACTTGCACTATTATCATTTATACTAATAACGCTTGTCATAATATCTAAGTTGATAGTCATAACTTTTATTCACCATGAAATAAGTTTCCTTAATAAAATGTGTTATAATCATTAATTTCTTTAAGTAACACATAACACTGTACGCAAAATACGCACTGAGTCGTGGAGTTGGGGACACCAGCCCGTCATACTACTACTACTACAACTAAGTAACACATTACATAATCGATTCTTGACATAAGCAACATTAAATATAATTTATAACAATAATAATAATAATATGTGGGGACATTTTCACACACGGCCATCTGACCCCAAACTAGGGAGACCCTGTACTATGGGTGTCAGACAGCTGATATACATACACAAATACATTTTTTTTTGTAAATACACACATTACTTTACTTTCGGAAGTCGGTGGCGGTGGCTTTGAGTTTGTTGTTTTATATTGCCACCGACTTCGGAAAATAATGTGTGTTCTGTGCTAAAGTTATTTATCACTTTTTAGTTTTTGAAGGCGGTTTTATTTTTTTTGAAAAAACTTTTTATTTTTCGCTTTTTAGTGTTGCCTTAACATCCAAATCCATTAAGAAACGGCGACACACTTAAAAGAGATTGTAAATCCTCCAAAGATTGAAGAAACTAAAACGTCGTCCAAGTAATTTTTTTATGAATTTGTTGATTTTCTCAAAAAGGGCTGGATCAATTTTTGTAAAATTTATATGGGACCATTTCTGAATAAACCCCTGTCGAACAAAAAAGAATTTTGCAAATCCGTCTATATATGTCAGAGTTATGCACGAACATACATAAAACAAAAAAAAAATACAAACATTCGAATTGATAACCTCCTCCTTTTTGAAGTCAATTAAAAATTCAATATATTGTGCTACAAAAGTTAGTGACAGAAACGAATTGCTGCAAAACCGACTCCACGTAGTCTTGTCTGCACTACCCTTATGGCGGCACCACACTTCGTTATGCGTTATTTGCTATGCGGCTGCACTGTATTCGCCAAATATTTGTTATGTGAGCGTACAACAAACACGCCATCCACACTTCGTGCTTGTGTGCCAAACATATGTGGTGCGTTTGACTTTTGAAAAAACAAAATGAATGTGTTGACTGTGGCTGCTACTTTTACAGATTAGAGTATATGTCCGACACGACCACCGTAAGCGAGCGAACACGAGTGAATGAGTGAACGAAGTGTGGGCAGTCGACACGCATATTCGGCTTATTCGTGTCCTTTGAAGTGTGTCTAAAAACCGACAGGTGGACGGATAGGCGTATTTGCTATTCGCGCTTATGCGTTATGCGGGCGAATAAAGCAAATATAGACGAATAAACCCTCCACACTTCGTCGTATGCGGGCGAATAAGGCGCATAACGCATAGCGCATAGCGAAGTGTGGTGCCGCCATTAGAGTGTAATCTAAGCCCGCGAAGGCGCGGAGGGGCGAGGCGGCCCGCGAGCTGAGGAGCAGGTGGTTTTAACGCTCGCCGCTGTGGCTGAGGTGGTGAGTGCAAAACACATCTGCGAGAATAAGCTCGCGTGGGACCGACGAAGCACCGCAGAAACCATGCCTAGTGCATGTTGCATTCTGCATGCTTGCTGCATGCATGTTGTATGCTTGTTTACAAGTTTACATGTTTAACTTGCTGCATGCATGGTAAAAATATGTTTTAATATCATTATGCGTAAATTTTAATCAAATTATTAAGACTAGAGAAATAACATAACACACACACATAACACACATACAAACACACAACACACACAGCACACACACGCGCACACACACGCACACACACACACACGCACACACATAGCATAATTTCTCTTATGTTTTAAGCATAATTTCTGTTATGCGTAAATATTGTTAGACGAAAATAAAATTAGGAAAAACAAAAGTATGATGAGTTATATTAGGTCTTACAATTTTATGCAAATGGGTAGGGAACCAATTTATTGTCAAAATCAAAACGGTTAGGTTAGAACTGTGACGACACAACGGGCGAAGTAGAGCGATTTTAACATGTTTTAACATTGTTGTGCTAGTATGGGCAAATGAATATTATGGTGAATAAATGTTATGGAAAACGACATTAATTATTGAAAATGTAAAATATAGCAAATAAATTTATGGATTAATATTATTATGATTGATGACATGACCAATGTAAATATTAAAAATATTTTTTTTTGTAATTTCACGATTATGGCAACTGAAGCGTTATATCTAATGAAATTATGGCAAATACAAGTATGGAATATAAACTTATTGTATTTTAAATTTTGGCAAACATTAGTAAACCGAGGAATAAATTTCTACCTATGTCAAATTATAATATGGGTTTAGGTCTTGTAAAATATTTTTTTTTCTAGATAATTATATCGCTGAATAATTTTTAATCTATTGAATGCATAAGTTTTGGTTATTATTGCTGTGTAGTAGTGTAATACATTTGGCATATTGAATTATATACGACGTAGAAAAATAATTGCAATTAAATATCACGTAGAAAATTCATTTCTTCAAAAAAACCTGCGGGTAAACCAACATATTTATGCGAAAACGAAAAATACTAGATATTTTTTACGAGTGGGTAAAAGGTGGTGCGGTAAAAGTATAGCGGCTAAGCATCAAGAACGGAACATCTTTGCTGCAGGAATACTGATATTCTTTTACTTTTAGATAAGTATACAATTTCATTCTTTCTACTATTATAATAAGACCAATTTAGGTACACTTCGTAAGTATATACGATTATGTCCAGTAAGTGTAAGTTCTGCCGTGGACTCCTTTAAGCTCACGATTATTTTATGAGCTCGTGACACTTTCTCCGACAGGATTCGAATAAAAATCGTTGTCATAGTAAATCCTTCAAAATGCAGTGAAAAAACAGCTCTGTAAAATCTTGATCAGCCGAAACCATCAGTACTTGCGAATGCCACGAATTTTTACTTCGAATGTTTCCAAAGATATTAATTACGGTCTTTACCGGCCTTACGATAGATTTCTTAAGATATTTAGATACGTGTTCTTAATGGCATCTATAAGCGGCAAAGTCGACGAAATGCCCATAGGAAACACATTTTTTTCCTTTTAATAACATAATTAAAGTTTCTTTAAGGTCCAGTTTAGATTGACCCCTGATTAGTATAAGGTTAGCGTACCAAGGAGGTGTTATTTCTTTTGTTTTTTTTTCAAATTTAGAAAAAAATGCATTTGTATTTTCAAATTAGGAATTTTCGAACATAGATAAACTTGATGAATGTAGTTTGTTTAATTTTTTCGAAGTTGTTTCAAATTGTTTACATGGATTTGAACGGGTCATTATTTTTAAAGATTGCGTGTAATAATATCACGTAAATATTTTGAAATCATAGAAATATTATTAGAAAGTAGTCGTATATTACGTTAAACATAACTCAACGCTATCAACACTTTAATCTTTTTTAATCCGTTTTAATATAGTAGAATAAATGAAAATTAAAATAATAAGTTTTATTTAGAAACATAAAAATAGTTGCCAATTTTTTAAGTTACATAAAGAAAACGATGATAGCTGCAAAAGTTAATAACTGTGTCGCAGCTATCAAAGCCGGTCAAAACAGAACACTATTATTAAAAAATAATCATAATAAAGTACTATTATTGCATCATTAACATTCCCTCCACTCTTTGGCCCGACCGCACCGAGGTAACTACAGTCATAGAAAGTTAATTATTATCTAAGACAGAAGCTGCTACCTAGACTCGTTCCTAGGACAAAATAATAAATAATTCCAGTTATATAACAGGTTTCATTAAGACAGCAGTAAATCAGGCTACCTGAGATGCGCCAGCGCAACCGTATAGCAACATTATGACGTAGCGTCAGCAGAAAAGTATTTAAAGGTAAATTTATTTGACGTTTATGGAAATAATACACCTGTGGCGCGGATAGTGTTGCTAAATCTGTGATAATAATTATGCACGTAAAAGTTAACTGTCTGGCTGAGATTTCAGAGTAAGTTTTTGATTGTAGGTAACAAGATTTTTTGGCGAATTATAGTGTTAGATGCAGCTTTAACTAGGTGCGTACTTCAAATTGCTATTCCTAGGAAACAGTTTGTCAGCTTATACCAAGGTACCTATTGGACTCAGGACTGACAATACACCATAATCATTATCTAATATAGGTACAGGGAAATTGAAAAAATATCCAAACCTCTTAATCTAGACTTCGTATCATCACCCTGAATAACATTTGATCTACAACTTTGACCTCAGCTAAATAACGTAGCCAAAAACAATTTGTTTTCGTTTATTTGAAGTCTGTATTTACATAAACAATAAAACAATAAATTTTTCATATTTCTGACAGCAATTTACCTTAAATATATGAAAAGCTACGACAACATTTTAGATACTTAACAATTTAAACGATTTCAAATAAAATTATTACGGTTTTTCAGAAAAACTGACTTGAAAATTGTGAGAAGTTTGAAATTTTCTCGAGAATAACTGAACACTTTGATAATTGTTTCAACCAGACCCCTTTAAACACAAACTTTGGTTTTTGCCACAATTAGTTCCCGTAAAATATTCTCTCTGTGGCTAAAATCTACAGCTAAGTATACGAAAAGAGATTATTATTATAATAATATTAGACTTATAATAAGATTAGTAGACCCCTTTGAGTTGGAATAATAACATTTTAATATAACGGCTTTGAGGCCAAAGTTCAGTACAATTTGATGGTTCTATAAAATTCAAAATCACTTAAGTAAATGGGAATAGATTTCGTAAACATTGCTGATTTTATATATTTTATTAATCCGCTTAAAACCTTTTGAAGGAACAATGGTTTGTATACAATATATATATTCGGAATTTTCTGTTTCGGAATTACCTCTCAGGGTAATTCATTATATCCGATTAAAACTGGCGATTTTATTTATAAAAATACATATTATCAGCCTCTTCTCATTGCGGATTGGTGAATTCATACTTATATACATTTCACACCCAGGTTTCTTACAATATTTTCCTTTACCGATATCAGTACTGTACTTACTTCTCCACCAAGACATCTAGGCACCTAAATGTAATAAAGGTTAATGAAATTATATATAATTAAATTAATTATAATTAAAATTATTTAAAGTTTTTAGTATAAACAATGAAATAATATAAAATTTCAATAACCTTAATTGGAAAATCTATCTTCATTGAATTGATTGTTTTATTGGAAAATTATATATTATTCAATATAATATAATTATATATTATAAAAATATAATTTAATTGTTTATTGTTTGTTTTTTTTTTGTTTTTTTGTTTTTAAAACGTTGCCCCACACTAGGAATTTCTCCTGTGGGTGCGTTTACAAACATATAAACTGACATATACAAACAGCCAGACCCGGAACAACTATCTGTAGGTCAATATTTGTTCCGTGCGGGAATCAAACCCGCGACAAGCAGAACAGCAGGCAATCGCTCAACCACTGCGCTAACCGTACCGTCCCAAAAAACGCTAATTAATCTTATTTACATTTGACAGTGCCTAATTGTCTTCGAGGAGTAGTACCGATGTCAGCACTTTACTAATGTAGTTTAGTGATGTCCATGATATACTTAGAAATATTACGTTTGCCTATACCTATATTTTCCATTTCAACATTTCATACTTATAAGAAAAATAAGAACTTTAAAATCCTGATGAATAACTGAAGGAGGAGTGGACAAAGCCAGTAGTGAACAAAAGATACGCTTGTTCAATAAAAAAATAGCAGAACTGTTTTGTGAACTGTACAATGCGTCTAATCTTTTTAGCTATTTGTGTTGGCTGGTGAGTGGAAACGGTTATTAAAAGAGTACATCTTCAAGCCTTATCCTTAGGGCATCGGCAGAGGATGCTGTATCGTTTTGTTTTAACTACCTAGTGTTGTGAAACTCCTCATTACGTGGTGTTTTTCTAATTATATCTTGTGGAAGGCTGGAACACTGAGCTGTTATGTAATGCATTAAAGTTTAGAGGTCTGTGTTTAGTGTTAGACATCTATTATATGCTGTTATATTATCGATGAAGTATAACTTTCCGAACCTGGGTTTTTGTAGAACACATTTTTTTTATGTACTGCATAACTTTGTCTATCAGCAGAACGAAGGCTGTAACCACCCTTCATAAGCAACGGGCATTCTATTTTTTTTTAGTTATCGATGTCTGCATAAATGAAAATCAAAGAAGTATTCAATTGACATTTCTGAAGTTTTTGGTTTCAATTATTATCTTTTAATGTATAATAATCATTTGTAGAACATTTATTATACATGAGATGGCAACATGGCGATTACGGCTGAACCCCCGCTTGGGGGAGACCTATGCCCAGCAGTGGGCGTCTAAAGGTTGACGTGGTGGAGATGGCGAGATGAGGAGACCTTTGCCCAGGAAAGGGGCAGAACATTGCGCAAAAAAAGGAGTTTTTTGACCATTTTTATCCATTCGAAACTACCTTCTGGCAAATTATTTTTCTTATAAATGACCTTCAAAAGTAAGGTACTTTTGAAGGTCATTTATAAGAAAAATAATTAAAAAATTAATGGTCTAATGGATATAAATAATTTAATTTTGACTTATACTTTACATACAGTTATCAAAAAGTCATAACTAAAGTTAAAATTTACTATTGTTTCAATAAACAAAGAGGTCTTTATATAAATTGAAGAGTAATTAAGTATTACAACTAACATACTAATTAGCCGAAACAACATACTGTCAAAGATTGAAATATCGCATTGCAGCGGGACGAAAGACAATAAATAACGAAATCATAAGTGTCGGCCTCCACGACCTCGCGTGTTCGTGTCGTTTGACCCCGGATAAAGGGTTAATCTTCTAAGGGGTTGCCCCATAAATCATATTACGTTTTGAGTTAGTAGGGCTGACGGTAAAGATAAATTGTTTTAGAGAAATTTGATGGTAATATACAACGTGTAATTGAATGAACTGAAAATCTGAAAAGGGGTATTTGAACTCATCAAAATGAACCATTTTTAGGATGGGATCATCATAGAAATAATTTAGCTAATCCGTACGTATGTACTTAAATATAACTGTATGTAGCAGCTGAATGTTTTATGAGGACAACGAGTTATGTTATTGAGTTTTCGGGTTATTCAATTACATTTATAATAGGTTTATAATTGACTTTGTATCACAATTATTATATATAAAATATAAAAAAATATTCCACTGTTTTAGTGAAAATGGTTTTTTTTTTATTTATGTTGTAAAAACGACTATGTGTCGATTTGTCCTGATTATTTAAAATGAATAAGTGTTTTTCTTCAATAACCACCAATAACAATTCAATGTTTTTTTTACATGAGTATGCGGAAAAAGTTCGCTAGTCTATATAAAAAAAAACCCAACCCCAAACCATTTTGTGGAAAACATTTTACTAAACCACAGTCCTCTAAAATTAACCTAAAACAATAACCCGAAATCGCTCAGTCGTTTTACAACCTACAAAACAAAACAAGAGTCAACCCTAAAATAGCAGTATAATAACTCATTCAGTTGACACAGATGGCGCTGCTGTACATCAAAATGGCCGCAGATTACTGTCTTGCATGATTTATTCCCATCAACTATTTGTATGCAAATCTTTATAGCTCCCGGTGTTTAAGTCTTCATAGATTTCTCTTTTTTTGATCGTAAAGTATTATTATAGATAACGTTATAAGTGAGCGCAATTTTAGTGTTCTTGTAATTCAAATGAATTATTTGTGGGAATAATTAGTTAGGTACAGGAAAGGTTACGGAGTTTGTTATAATTGAAGTATAACTGAAGAAGAAAGAAGTGGCTAGTATTTTTTTTTCTCAAATGTAATTGTACTTAACTGTTACCTCCCAAAATCCTAGTTATACTGACAGTGGCAATCAGTAGACAGAGTGTCACAAATAAAATTGTACAAAATCTCATAATTAAGATGTTTAGGCAAGTTTTAGTTTCCAACTTTGATGTCACATGCGGGATGTAAAACAACTGTTGAATAACATTTGAATCCCCAACGACCATTGAAGCACTCAACAAAAGAGCTGTAAAGTGCTCAACGACAAAAAAAAATCAAATCAATGAAAATTCCATTGAACATGACAAAATACATTATGCACCCATCACATTTAATATTCCGTATATCAAACCGGGGTTGTTTCGACGCAATAATTCATAAATTGAGCCGATTAATTGATATCGCAACGAAGGGTTAAACCCTCCCGGCGGGGTTGTAGTGGCGTTTGTTTTGACAAATACATGACGATGTATTTGAGGGTTGAAGTAATGGATTGATGTGATGGTATTTAGTTGAATGGGTATGTGGTAGCTTGTGTTTTCTTTGTTGTATAGGTAGTTTAGTAGTCAAGTTCATTTTTAAATATACTCTAGAATATAGAACAAATTATGCTGAAGTGCCAACCTTCGTAGTTTGGACAGGCCGAACTACGAAGGTTGGCACCTCAGCATAATTTTCCTTTCCTTTCGCGAGGTGGAATAGTTCAGCGGCGCTCAAGATACCAGTTCAACCTCGTAGGACTAAGGGAGAATCTGGAAGTCGGGCAGCAGCGGCTTCCGTGTACTCAACATCTTCACTGCGATCCCCAAGACATCTACCAAGCGTGGGGATTATGGCAAGCAACCCATAACACCCGTAGATGGAGGCCTTTGTTCAACAGTGGACGTCTTCCGGCCAGTTCCGGCTAATGATGATGATGATAAGCTGTACTTTAGATACGTGTCTTATCACGTGCCCTAGAAACGTAACCTTTCGTAAACAACTACGAACGAAACAATACGAACTATTAGGAACTATTTAGCTATGTAAAACGTTAATTTCAAAACTGTTAGAAATATAAAATAAAACATTGCAAGGTTTTTGTATTCAGAGATGATTTCTGAAACATTATTTCTTGCAACTATTATTGAAATTAGCTATTTTTATATCCATACCTATTTCCGCATAAATGATCGGCATTCCCACTGTAATAAAATATTTACATATATTTGTCCCTCACTGTACGTATTTGGTTTGATGTCCATCGTTGTACCGTGGGCGGTGATTACGGTAATCACCCGTCGTTTTACTAATAACCACAACGAGAATGAGTTACTGGTGCAGTTTTTATTTCATGTCTCGCTATTATCATATTTTTATATGACTGTTGCTAGAATATTTTTTTTATCAATCCGTGTAATAGTGAAATACTATGTAGGTAATTGTGTGCATTTTATTTGGGTTTATTAATAATAAATTGAAATATAGAAGTAAATACCTAATATTTATGAAATGATTACAAATTCTTTTTAATTAATTAGTTTCCTTAATTGATTTTATAATTTTATGTTAATTTTCTTGAAGCATGCATTAAAAAAAAACACTATTTTTTGGGGTAACTGACCTGTGCATTGATGCCTAAAGATAAAAATATATCGATGCAACTTTTGATAAATTAGCTAGATTTTTGGATTTTTATGTCTTCCATTAAATTCCCATAAAAATGTCATTAAAATTCTAGACCAGCATATATCTCTCACCAATTCCAATTTCAAAGTTCAACGTAAGAAATTGTCTTTTTTATATATAATTCTTGCAAAAAGCTACAAAGGTAGACTTAGCTAAGTGGTGCTGATCCTCGCGTCATGTTCGTGAACGGGCGCTATCAGTTGAGGTTGGTCATCTCTAAACTGCTTTTATATTCATTTATTTTTAATTAGAATGTTTTGGATTTCTCTTCACTTACATTGTTTTCACATATAGAAGCAACAAGAATAATGTAACTAAGATTTTAAAAGCTTGATTGCAAAGAGGGTCCGTGGAGTTTCTTGCTCGTTCTTCTCCATAGACAAGATATATCTTATCCTATTATAGGTAGCCCTACGTTTTGGAACAAGCAACTAGCTTCAACTTTCTGACTAACTAACTGACTCTTTGACAATTCAAAAGTGCCTGCAAAAGGTTTAATTGAAATATTTTTTTCTTTGACTTTGACTTTATGCCTTAGGCATTCTCTACCAGTCAAGCAAGAGCGGTAAAGAGATAACCAGGATTAAACTGAATAAAAAATCATTTACTTACAAAAATTGGTTAATCAGATAAGTACCTATTTATAATAATAAGCTGACCCGACAGATGTTGTCCTGCCCCTATCTATCTACCCTACCAAACTACCTACCTACCTACCTACGTACCCTACCTACCCTATCTATCCTACCTACCCACCTACCCTACCCTACATACCTACCTACTTACCCTATCTACCTAAAATTTTCCTTCTCCTGACTGACAATAACGAACACAAAAAAAAAAAGAATTTTCCTATTTGGTCCAACCGTTCGGAAGTTATGCGCTTACATACATTATTTTCGGCGATAAATTTTTATATATTTAAAATTTTCTTTTATACAAACCTTTTCCTGACGATAACAAAAAAAAAATATTCAATTTGGTCAAGCGCTTATGTAAGGTCAAGGTTATGCGCTTAAGAATACACATAATATACATTTCGGCGATTCATTTTTATATAAATAGATGTCTAATATAGCATATACCTATCTGACTGTCTATATGATCAGAGGGGCTCGTGGCTAAGTAAAAAACATACGGATCAATCGGTCAAGGTTAAGCTGCGCTTGCCGCGATCAGTCCGTAGATGGGTGACCATCCATTTCATACCGAGGCCCCTCCATGCCTCGGGAAGCACGCCGTTTGATCCCGGCTGTCATTCCTAGATCTTAGACAGACGTTATGGGTAGTCCGAAGCCAAAAAGTAAGTCCAACTAAGGGTATCGAGTACCCAGTACTTAACTGGGTTGTGGAGGTCAGATAGGCAGTCGCTCCATGTAAAACACTGGTATTCAGCTGCATCTGGTTAGACTGGAAGCCGACCCTAATATAGTTGGGAAAAGGCTAGGCAGATGATGATGATAACTGTCTATCTGTTCTATTGCCTTTCTTGATCATTTTAATTTTACCCCATAATCCTCAAACCATCTCTCAATTCCCTCTTCAAGGGCCTAACAAGCTATCTCCCGTGAAGACTTTATTGAATAATTAAGTACTACACTTTGTTATAATCAAAACTGAATTAAAACAAGCAAATTACACATAATGCGCTATCTAATGCTTTTTGAATGGGGTCATAGAATCGCTGTTTAATAATGCAATTCCTTAACGAAGGGTCGCAAATAGCCTGTTGGAATTTGTACTTTATTTTGGGTTGTCTAAAGCTGGTTTTTAGATAAAGTTTTTAAGTCAAATCCCATGATAGATGACTCGTATTTTGCCATGTGCTACGTCGATTTAATTCGATTGTAAATGTTTGAAATCTTAGCTGCTCACAACGTAATTAATAAATGTGTCATGTCTGCTTTGACAAATGGCGCCACTGATTTATTTATTCGTTACACAATGTATGGTTGTGTGTTGCCGTTTTATTGTTTAGACGTCATTATTTATTGCTAACCTTTAGCTGCTATTCATTTGTTTTTTCTTTGGCAACCCGCAGTTGTTATGCAGAACTAATGATAAAAGTATAAGCAAATGGGTTATGCTCGAACGAACTTTTTGATATGGGACAACTGCATTATTATTATTTGCCTAAGCCAACGCTTTGCTTTCTCAACGATGCAGGGGTCGGCTTCCAGTCTAACTGGACGCAGCTAAATACCAGTGTTTTTATGGGGCAATTGCGTCATCATCAAAAGCCGAAAGACCTCGACTGTTGAACACAGGCCTCCCCTATAGAACGCCACAACGGACGGCAGCCTGCAATTTGCATCCGCTGGCTATCCGCGACCTTGACGATGTCGGCGATCCATCTGGGAGGAGACAGTTAACTGAAAGACGCAGTGGAAGTGCAATTCTGTAAGAATTCACCCGCGAATTCGAATTTTATCTGATTTTCGATTTTACTTATCCGAAGTGAAAAGTATTTGGTGTTAGCTAAAATAGTAACGTAATAATAGTTCGCTTCACCTACGTTTCCATTCAGTAGCGCTAGCGTAGTTTTTATCGCGATCCAGAATACCTAAAACCGTTTTCACCGCGGAATCAGAAGTGAAAACTGGAGTGAGTTCTTACAGAATAACATAGCTGTTAGCACTCCGTCTTTCGGTTAACTATATTGAGAAAGATGCATATAAAATTTAAAACTATTGTTTTATTAAAAAACGCAACGATTGAACCTCGAGTCAGGGAACAAGAGGAAGCTCCTAACAATAGGTCTTGTCACAGTAAGGAAGCTTTTCAAGCCCTTGATCTGACTATCTAACGAGATCCTCCTCAAGTGTTGATCAAGAAAGAGAATCTACAAACAAAACCAATTTTATTTAAACTACTTAATAGTGTGTGCTAGTGTCATGCTGGCCATGTAGTTAAAGCACCCGCATCTCTTGCATGAAGATGTGGGTTCGATACCGCACAAGTATCAATTACCAATTTAAATGTACTTTCTAAGTTTATCTTGGACATCACTGACATTATTGAAACAAAACTTTGTATGAAAAGCTAGACTTATAATTAGTACTTATAAGTCTGAAATTGTCAATCGGCCTTGAGCAGGCGTGGCCTCAATCCTCTTGCCTTCTTTGTGTGAGAGTATCTATATCTTTATTTTTATTTAAAAATCGAACTCGATGTTCATTTTTTTTTTTTGACAATTTGGCCCACAAATTCAGCAACCATTTTCTACACTGGTAACTTAATACCTCTTAACTAATAAATCTCTACACACATTGAAACAGTCATCCTTCACCGATAGAGTCTGATTAGTTCGTACTGTTTTGGTAGAGTACGGCTCACTATTATTTCACCATACATAGCCTGGATGCCTTCACAGGCAGAATATAATGATACAACCGCTTTAGTAGAGCCATGGCTATAGAAATTGTAGAGCTGACAAGGTTTTTGTATCTTAGTTCTATTGTATGTACGTTTTTTTTTTATAAGATTGGGTAATACTTGGTAAAATGAAAATTAAATAGCCGCGATATGGTGATCGTAGCAAAAAAAAAAGAAAAAAACCGGACAAGTGCGAGTCGGACTCGCCCACCGAGGGTTCCGTACATATTAGTGGGTATATATCCATACTTCTATACTAATGCACACCTACTATCCATACTTTAATCTACTTAATATTATACATGCGTTTTTTGCGACATAAACGGCCGTATCTTTTTTTCACGTTAACATAGAGGGTTAATTTTTTACAGCATCAAGGGACCGTTGACTTGATTATATGGTTTTAATTTCAACTCGATACCTCCACGCGTTCTCGAAATAACAATTTTTTGACAGACAGACAGACAGACAGACGGACAACAAAGTGATCCTATAAGGGTTCCGTTTTTTCCTTTTTAAGGTACGGAACCCTTTTTACGTAAAATTGTTTCGCATTGTGCGAAACAATTTTACGTAAAAAAATAATCCGGTTATAGATTTTAAGATCACGCTAAAAGCTATGACCGGCTTGGTACGATTAGGTACACATTATGCTAAAAATCTCAGTGTTATACCTATTAGAATAAAAAGTTTACGTATTCTCATCAATTCTACGACATTTCCAATACAACGACATTCACAGTGTACGCAACCAATCTGGAAACGCTCACATGTCAATCACCAATTACAGCGTATTTTGTCCCGCGTCACTCGCAGCCGACCAATCGGCGCGCTGAATTTAAATCATTGTTTGGAATTCGAATCGCACCGCGCTGCATGGACCATTTGGCGCCCAAAGTTGCTAGGTTTAACTGGAAGTGAACATTGCAACAAAGGAAAAATGTAATTAAATAAGTATGAAATCATAATACTAGAAGCCTATTATTGCCTCACTACAGGGCAAAGGTCTCTTCTCATATAGAGAAGATACAGGGAACATTGATGACCACTATAAATTGCTCATAGCGGTTTGAACGTTTCAGACTCATATTAATTAAAGTCCAGTGTTTTCCTCGCAAAGTTTTCCTTCATCGATTTCAGTAATGTCTAAGATACACGTAGAAAGTCCATATGAATTGAAAAAAACATTGGTATTTACCCGGTAACGAACCCGCAATGCAACCTCTTAAACGGGCTTTAGACCCAAGAAGCTTCTAGTTTAATAATCATCATCTTAATATTCACATAACGATGTACCGACAAAATGAAATGTTGCAAGAACACACTCATATTTGACTACACACATCTGACATTTTTATTTAGTTGTATTATTTAACACGATACGGCTAGATAAAGTGATACATTGTCAGTAAACATTGACCTGTGACAATGCGACTTTTTATTTTGGTTGCTTTGATAAGTGACCGATAAAAGAGTGAAAGACACAAACATTCATTTAACGCCAGATTTCCAAATTTCATGCTATTTTTTGTTGGTGGAACTTATATTATACAATTACCATCGATGTTAATTGTAATGTCTGATTTGCTAATGTCCGATTATGATGACGATTATGAAAAGTAACGTGAAATTGGCCCTTAACCTAATAAATCTATGATAATCTAACCACTGACAGATGGAGTAAGATTAAGTTAAGTTATGCTTGCCACGGTCGGCCTGTGGATGGGTGATCATCCATTTCATACCGAGACTTCTTCGTACCTCGGAAAGCTACAAGCTACGCCGTTGGTCTTGGCTGTCAATCGTAGATATTTGACAGTCGTTATGTAGGCGCAAGTCAAAAAATCTGACAACCAGTCTTACCAAGGGTTATCGTGTTACCCAGTTACTGGGATGTAGAGATCAGAGAGGTAGTCGATTCATTTATAACACTGATATTCAGACCGGTTAGACTGAAAGCCGTTCCCAAAATAATTGGAAAAAGGCAGATGATGATGAATCAAATATGGCTTTTGAGAAAAAGAAAGAGAAGATCTACTAACCAAACCCGTTCTACTAAACCCAAAATTATTAAAAAAACCAAATCTGGAACACAAACATGAACCAAACTATAATTACAACATACCACAAACCAATAATTATAATTATTTTCATCCACGAGACATATTCATTACTAAAGAATTTTACACTATATAATCAGTACTTACCTACCTATTAATTCTATTTACGCAAACATACGAACGGAACATACGCCAGTGACTAATTATTTCCCTACCTAAGAAAGTGAATTCTTTTAAGCTTAGTGCAGAACGCGGAGAATGTACACAAGCACAGGTTTGTGCAGATAATGTGTGGGAACATTTCTTTATTGGCGTACCAACATAGTCATAAACAACTCGTTTATTTTATGATACAATATTGTAAGCGGTAGGAAAGCTAGTAAAATTTATAAAATCGTGAACGCAAAATTACATAAGAATCGATGAAAGAATTATGGTAGGCTGTTCTATACATGCGTTCTCCTATTTATATTGAAAGGAATAATGCGTTACTAAAAAAGACCTGTGCCCCGAAAAATATTTTAAAATTTTTAAGTGGCGTCTATCACCTCAAGTACTTTAAGAAAATTTATAGGACTTAAAGACACACTCTTTTTGTGTAGTCTCATTCTATAAATTGAAAGTAAAATACAGTCCATCTATCACCTACCTACTTACGAAAATATATCGTTACGTGTCCGGCCTGCATTGTGCACAAACTTCTTTACAGCAAAAACAATTAACACTTCTAACATCTAAACTAAGCCTAACTCGCCACACCCGTCCGTATTACTCCTAATAGGAACCGCATTGCCTAATTCAAATGTTAATTATGTATATATCTAGGCTAAGCTTCCTTCACTAACGCTTTATAAGCGTCTACTGGTCAGTTTTTTGAATAAAATTGCCTAAAACAATGTGTAAATGGCGATCAATTTGGAAACTATTCCAATGCTTAGCTGGTTGGCAAAACCTCTTATTTTAAGTAGGTATGTAGGTGACAATATAAATAGTAACAACGGATATTTGTGTAATTCAATTAACATACCTTTTTAGTAGTCTGTTTCCAGAGTAGAAGTTAATCAATAATCATAAGATTCAAAATTGTGACCATGTTGTATCGATTTGCCTTGAATAGTCGGAAAATACACGAATGTAAAATTTTCAACATTATTCTACCTACTAGGTACCTACTTATTTTATTTTTTTTACGGTAAATACACGGTGATACTTACCCATGTGTACTCTGGTGTACTGTAGACGGCCTTCACCAGGTCTAGAAGTTCGTCACTGTGAAAGTCGATTAGGTATAACATAAAATCACCCTAAGACACACAGGGCAATAGTGTACCTATCATTAATTAGCGAAATTAATTTGTTTGATTGACTCGTACTTCCATCTAGTCCAAAGCAGTATGATTAGGTAGGTAGGTACCTACATAACACCGAAGCTCATCGCCATAATTTTAAACATAAGTCCTTTTAATGTGTAACTATATGTATCTAAGCAGCCAATTCTGTAAAAAAATATATCTGTGACTTTAGGTGAAGTGAGGTGAGCTATCAATGTTAGGACCTGCTCACCTTAAGCTCAGTTCATTAAAATTCTCCAAGGGATATGTTCTCAGAGCACGCATGATAACGCGTGAAAACGAATGCAGAAATTAGATTGATTTTTAATTAGGATTGCCTAGTTCAGCGTAATGAGCTGGTGCTGCTGCTGCGGCTGCAGAAAACCTCAATCGGCGAAAGTATAGACACCTTGGTGATAACTTTACTTTCTAGGTTCAAACTCTCGGGTCGTGGGGTCCGAGTGCTTATTTCCTTTTAAGGACTTGTTCAAAAGGTTAGTTGACACTAGCCGCGGTTGAGAGCTGATTTTTACCTTGTTCAGAGGATAAGCATTGCCATCTAACGTGGCAATGCCGCCAGTCTCCTGGGCACATTCCCTGATGGCGGCGAGTTGGAGGGAATTTCGTTTTTTCAGTTCATAGGCATTTTTTGTTAATTTCCTAATAAGTAATATTCATACAGGGAAATTGAAAAAATACCCAAAACCTCCTAATTCTGACTTTGTGTCAAGAAACTGAACATCATTTGTTCTACGTCTTTTCCAAATTTGAAACATTTTTTTCATACAAAAAGTATAAACGCGCTTTAAATTTTGTTTGCTTGTTCTTGATAACCGACAAAGTTGGCCAAATCAGCTGTGCCTATACATTAGCCTACCTTCTATCCACATCATATTCGCTATCAGGTGCGCGCGCGCGTAGTATACTTACGTAAATTTCACAGACTTCAATTAAACAAAAACTAATTGTTTTAGGTGCAGCGCAGACGACAGACTATTCGTGACGCACTTTTTAGTCTGTGAAAATAGAACCTATGCAATTATATGCATTAACGCACACGACGCGCAAAAAGTCCGGCGCACAAAAAATTCTCTATTTCTTCTTCTTTTTCTGTACTTCATGTACAAAATAATACTTCGCAATCTCTGCACGATTTCCATAGCGTCTAGCTCTGCCGACAGAATGATCGAAGATGTGCGTCGTGTGCGTTGAGTCTGTGAAAAATCCGCGACCGACTTTTTGCGCGCCATGCAGACTTTTTGTGCGCTGCAGACTCGATCGCACAAAAAGTGTGCTGTCTGCGCTGCACCTAAGGGTTATATAGCGTTATTTAGTTGAGCTCAAAGTCGTAGAACAAAAATGTTGTTCAGGGTGATGATATGAAGTATAGGTTGAGAGGTTTTGGGTATTTTTTCAATTTCCCTGTATAGTTTGAAGTTTATTCATATCAATGGGACAATAATCGTGCTTGTTGTTTAGAATTAAACCAAAATGAAGATAGTCGTAACTCCTATTTGAAAATCGAATCCTACCAAATACAATTTGCGTTCGTGCACCCAATATCACCAAACAACAAAGACATAATTTAAGAGATTTTCACACATAAAACACATTACACATACGATCGAGCTTAACACATATTCTCACGTTTGCTTCTACATTATTTTACATGCATCTCTGAACTGTGAGCTGGTATTATAATAAATTTTAGTGTGGAATCAATTCCCATAGTGATAATGGAATCGACAACGTCATATATCAGCTTTGGTGCACGCATCGACCTTCGGTCCCCATAAGTTTAGATGGGTCTTAAGTTTTGACAGTGTGTAGCGATTGCATTGATAGGAGATAGCGGGGCGATTCTTTTTATTGTCACTTCCATTTAATTAGTAAATCTCGAAAAAAATACTCGTTTTATAGGGTTCCGTACAAAAAAAACGGAACCCTTATAGGATCACTCGTGCGTCTGTGCCCGTCCGTCTGTCACAGCCAATTAGCTCCGAAACTACTGTACCAAATCAGGTGAAATTTAATGTTGTAATCCTATGACCCTAATACAGATGTGCAAAGTAAATAAATATTTTTTTTATAATAAGGATTATTTTAGAGGGATAAAATGTGAAATTAAAAAAAAAAGTTTTGCAAACCTTACTGTGTCATATATCAAATAAAAGGGCTCATTATGAGAATCTTAAATATATTTTTGTTATTATGGAAAATAAATAGTTTTGATTTTATTCATAAAAGAAGACGAAAATGTATCATCTCCCGTCTGATCTCCGAAACTACCGAGCTTAAAATATTGAAAAAAATACAAAAATAGTTCATTGCTTGTAGATTACAGGAAAACCTATAAGAATTCTATCAATTGGCACGGAACTCTCTTCAGGCAAGGTCAACTCGCACTTGGCCGGTTTTTTTATTTAATCATTGGATGGTAAAGACGTCAACGCCACACCTAATGTTGAGTGGTCACCGCCTGCAACATCTGCAATACGAGAGGCCGGTAGATCCATTGCATTGTTGGACTCGCATCGCAACGTCAACTTCAGGGCGTTTGTGGTACGGTTGCCTACGTGTTATATGCAGCGTATATCTGCGTGTATATCTGCAGCTCGTCGTCGTCATAGTGGAGGACTTTTGGCCGTAGGGCGTGGTGTACCGTCGCTTCCGCGGAAAGTGCCACACGATCACACAGTGACACTAAGTCATTGAAGTTAATAACTTAAGCATAAGTTACTATACTAACACATAATGTAACATAGTTATGTGTGTTAGTCTATAAGGTATGATATGGGTCTTGTTCAAATCCTTCAAACCAGAGAAACACAGCAACGCTACTTTTTTCAGTATTTATGTGATGATAGTGCTTCCCCGGACAAGGTCCAAACAAGGTTAAAAAACCTCTATTATTACTAAACTCTTACTAAATACTAACTGTTATTTTTGGGGATCTTCTTTAAGTACGTAAATACAGATTATGACTTTTAAAAATGCACTTATCTGCTTCTGAACTTTTGAAAGGAGTGAATCGTTTCCTTTTAAAATTGTTATTGTCTTGGTGTAAAAAAAAGAAAACCGCCTTCAAAAACTATAAAGTATTTATCACTGTTTAGTTTTGAAGGTGGTTTTCTTTATTTTGAAAAAAACCATCCAAGTCCATTAAGCAACGGCGACACACTTAAAAAAGATTGTAAGTCCTCCAAAGATTGAAGAACCTAAAACGTCTTCTAAGTATTTTGTTGGAATTTTGTTGATTTTCACAAAAAGGGCTAGATCAATTTTGATAAAATTTATATGGGACCATTTCGAATTTTGCAAATCCGTCTATATATATTATGACAGAGTTATGCCCGAACAATCATAAAAAAATATATAAAGCATCCGAATTGATAACCTCCTCCTTTTTGAAGTCGGTTAAAGTAAGTTGAAATAAATATGAAATGAGCACCTACTTCACATTTTGATCACATTTTTAGTTGAAAAATTACTCAGGCAGATATAAAACAAAATCTACCTGTTCTTTAACGCTACTGACTCAAAACATACAAACTATATAGACAAAACTTACTTTGAAAATCGCTGTCCGCCCCGCTCAGCCAAAATCACACCTTTAAGTCAAAAGTCATAGAAAATACATCACAAAACTAATTTTATCACAATTGTTATCACATTTAACGTGTGTTTAAAGCCTTCAATAAATATAATATTGTTGTATCCGTATCAATTTTAATGCATTACGTGTATAATTTAGTGCCTCGATGCCACGCAATATTGTAGATAATTAATTGAATTCATTCAATAAAGCTGTAATAATTAATCAATACTGAATCGAATTTATGAACCTAGGAATAGGTAAGCAATATAGTTGTACTGGGATTGTGCGAAAGTTTACTCGCATCTTTTTATATGACTGTGTTAAGAAAATAGTTTGTTGATCATGACTGTCTGTTGTCTTGGCTGCTTAGATATCCAAAAAATTTTCCGAAATTTCTGAAATCGACATCGAATTATCATTGCCTAGGTACATAGTCCTGCAAACCCAGTACAACCATGCTTTTGTAATGCTGTTAGGACTGCCGCCGTGACGCTCCAGTGCGTCGTGTAAGTATGTTTGCGGAATCGCATACTGACAGCTTTCAAACAATTAGGATCCGTTCACACTCTGACATCTTGTTTAAATTTTGATTAGTGTGCGTGATACGTAAATCAACACTAAACAGTCTAATTAAGACGTTTAAGTCCTCACCTAGTGATATATTACATTAATTGGTGGATTATGTCAAATGAAATAAACGTACAAAAAAAAACTGTAAAAAAAAATCCAGGTGTAACTCTTTTTTTTCGGATAAAGAAACGTCACTAACATGTCTTTGTACGTGCTATACATGGAAATAGTATGTACATGCTATACCTACGAGTATATAGTCTTTGGTGGTATGTCTTTTAGCTGCTTCAGCGCGATTGCGTCACAAACATCCAATCATACAATCTCATCTCAACATCCAACGATACAAAATCGGTAGCATAATAAAATGAAACTGTATCTAAACCTAGAAAATGTGGGTGTTGACCTAATTCACAGTATGATAAACGGTCAATGAACAAAAAAAAGATTATATTTAAACGGTAATAACACCGAAGAGTTCAATAATGAGATGGGAAAATTATTAGTTTAGTTTTCTCAGTAATTTCGCCTACATTTACTCGCCTACTAGATGGAGTCAACCGCACGTTAAAAGTAATATTTTTACATAAAAAGCGCCTTTATTACGAAGTAGTAAAGGCGGTTTTCATAGTTCAAATGCTACTTCTTGGGTATTTTTGAACATCGATGTTGAAGTTACTGGGAAGTTCTATTAATGATGTACTTCCTCAATTATTGGTTTTTAGAAAGCTTATTATATTAATTAAGTTTAGTGAATTAAGTTGTTGGAGATGGCTGTTTAATTAATTAGGTCTCTATTCGTTGGGAAAATCAACCTTACCGAATGCTTGAAGTATTTACGTTTTTTTTTATACCGGGTGTCCATACATTACATATTTGTCCCATCGTTACGATATTTTTTTTGTCTGGTAAACCACTTGTCTTGGTAACTTACCTTCTGGTTATGGAGACATTAACAGTCAAAGTTTCAACTTTTGTTAACAGTAAGTTGTTTTTTTTATATTGTTATAGGCTTGCGTTTGGCCGCAGCTCACCAGGGCCTCAAGTCTGCTATTACAATAGTGTCAGAATGGTCTATCATTGATTTCATAATTGTTGATTTTGACAAGTTTGGTAATGATAAATATAATGGCGTCATTATGACTTTCCAATGGTCAACCACTGACACTCCATTGACAGAAATGATATAGAATGGTAATCTCGTACCTACATAATGACAAATGAATGACTGACTTAGTTTACGAACTTCTTATTACTTCAGATTGCTTATAACACTTATAAAAAATATGTAAAAATATATTTAAATGAAATCTGGCATGAATAAATGTTCAAATTTAGTAGCAGTTTTTTGAAAATCATTTCTACTAACGGGTTTCATAATAATGGCAATACGACAATGTCATTATAAAACAATTCTATTACGAGACCATTGACCGACCAATGATCGACCATATGAATTTAGCAGATTACGAACTTTTAGCAAAATGACAATGGGATCGTGTTGGAATGACGAAATTGTAAAAATAGCAGACTTGGCCCCCTGATCTTAAATGATGATGCAGCCTAAGGTGGAGCACGCTTGCTTGCTTATTGATGAAATCACGTTTTAAATGTCCTAACAAACACCCCCACGGCCCCTGTTAACGGCTATAACAATAAATGTCTGTCTGTTTTACACCCCGTATTTAAGAAACTTTCCTGTAGAATAGTTAATACATATTCTCTAACGTGATCCTTCTGATTTAGAGAGTATTACCACAGAAGGAGTTCGGGTGTGTTCCGCGCCGTTTATTACTTTTCCCGGTGCAATCATTTTATTCATCTAAATCATGATCATCGAACAAAAAATATTACAAGTAAAAAGGGTAAATCCAAACTTCAAAAGTAGCATACAAACGCGCAACATAAATAACGTCATATTGTAATGTCGCACTATACGTAGGTATTAAGTAACATGGAAAAGTCATAGATTTAAAGATTGTCGTGGAACGTCATTTTCGGTTTTCTTTGAGGCATTCTGACACATGGGACACGACATTGTGTTGGTATTTAGTCGATTTTAATATGCAATAATTAATCGATTCTTAACTGTGACACGTAAAGCGAAATTAAAATGAACTTTATTTAAATCCAAAGTTACTGGTTTTAATTCACGCCCGTGACCTGATTTCTTGTACCATTCTTCTGCTGACGCCAAGCCCTAAGCTCGAGTGAGCTAATTAGCATAGTTTCAACGTGCCACTCGCTGAGCTCTTATAACCTATCTACACCATGGATATGATAACGTAAAAACTGGAAGCATAATAGCTGTAACCAATGTATAATTTAATAATACACGAACTTGCTTACTTTTCTAATTTATGGTGTGAATTGGTCACTGCGTCGCTGCTCGGTAAGTTTATAATCTATGTCTATATTATTCCTAAACTTTTAAATCAATAGCTTGAAGTAGTAACTTACCTCACGACATCAGTTTTAAATAAATATTTATGTGAGAACGATGATACTTCTAAAGCAATAGACACAATTAATTTATGTTTTAAAATAATTAACAAATTGGTAATGTGTATTTTTATTTAATTACTAAAAAAGACATGTTTAACTGAGAACCTTTTGAGGATTCTAAAAAAGAAAAAAAATCTGAAGAGAAGGTCATTGTCTACACTCATTTTATAAAGAGGTAGTTTGTAAGTTTAGATGTAGCAAAGGTAATCTACGAAGCTACTCATCCGATTCCAAAAGATATATCACTGACAGGAGCTATAGATACTATTGCCAAGTGTGTGTGTGTGTGTGTGTGTGTGTGTGTGTGTGTGTGTGTGTGTGTGTGTGTGTGTGTGTGTGTGTGTGTGTGTGTGTGTGTGTATGTGACTCTAATTCTTCCCAAATGAAGTCGCAGGCAGCAGCAGTAGTCTACTATAAAATGTAGACTAAAAAAAAACAATCTAATGCTCAACCTTTAGTAACTCTTTTCATATATACAAATACATCGATTGGTTAAATAGTGCATAATTATAAAGCAGCGTTTCATATCTATTAGTACTACCACCAACTACATAAGCTTCCTCCATGGCGCGCCATATTTCCCGGTTCTTAGCCTTACGCTTTCAGCCACTACCGGCTACCTTCTTTAGGTCATCGGTCCAAATCATAATAATTTCTAGCACATTATTTTCTTTTAAGGAAATGCTCAAAAGGTTGATTGGCACTTCTAGTGATCCAAGAGCCGATTTTACCTTGGTCAAGCTTTGCCATCTAATGCGGCAATGCCGCCAGTCACTTGGAGGATATTTTTGATGCCTATTATAATTATTATAATCGTTTTTAGTTTAATAGTTATAGGTTTAACTTTTTTATTATTCGTGTAAATATTGTACAGAGTTCAACGCATCAGCTCAGAAAAAAAGCCTTCTTGGATTGCCTGCACCCTGGTGTCGAGGTTCACCATTCCTCCGCTTGTGTTTATATGTAGTTTTTAACCAACTTCTTAACTGATTGAACGGAATGGGCATAATGGGTTCGGGTCCGAGGGCTTTTGTCTTTTGTGCTGGAACCTCTCCTGACAGTAAAATTTCTTTGATAGATTTTCAACTTGAAAACAAAATTATAAGGTTTATATTCAATTGGGCAAATTTGACAGTTCGGTATGGCTTGATGTGTTGGCGTCTGTACATCATTCACAAAATTATAGAAGTTTGCATTATAAATTAAATTTTATTTGAACGCCAATAAAAATAATTAAACCTTTCACTTTTCAAATTACGATAACACCTATGATCACACCGTACGAAATAAACAGAGAAAGGAGTTGAGAACCTTTCAAATGTCGTGCACAACACTTCATTAACTTATATTCCCACTCACGAATTCGTCTAGATAATAACTCGGTCGATACGGTGGTCACAAAAAATGTTGACGAGAAATAGGGTTGCCAAGAAGCGGTACCACGCGTGATCACTTGTAATTGGCCTAGACTGATGGATGAGACAACCGCTCCTCATTACAGTGAAACCAACATAAACGTACAGCCCTAAAACATATCTTTTAACTCTAACCTTAGGAAATAAAGAGTATTAAACGTTTGGCCAAATGAATGGTTAAGTTTGTTGACGTGGAGAAACAGTTGGTAATTATTGGCAGCCCTGGACGGTATCTGTTTCAAACAGGATCTAGTTAATTTTGCGCTTTAACTATATAAGTACTTATTGAATAAAGTGTACTTATACTTGCTAATATGTATTACATTTGATTTCATGTTTATGTGGGAATTATTATTTATTATTAATACTTTTAGCCTATGCTGTTGGAAAACATCGCGAGGAAAACAAGAACTTTGAAAGAAAAAATCTACCATGCTTTTGTAAATAGTGTTGTAAGTTTTTTTTTTTTTTTTTTTTTTTTTTTTTTTTTTTTTTTTATGTAGGGACATTTTCACACACGGCCATCTGACCCCAAACTAGGGAGACCCTGTACTATGAGTGTCAGACAGCTGATATACATACACAAGTACATATTTTTTTTTTGTAAATACATACATATAATAGATAAACAACACCCAGACACAAGGCAAACACAAGTGCTCATCACACATGTTTACCCTGCGCGGGAATCGAACCCGCAACACGCTGCGCAGCAGTCGATCGCTCAGCCACTGCGCCAACCGTGTCGTCATAAGTTCATTTAAGTTTGTTATAGTGCTATGTTACCTAAATTAGTAATTTAGTCTTAGGTACTGTAAACTTATGTTTTAAATAAATAAAACAAGAAAATTGCGTTTTATTTGTAATATATTCTCCTCTGTGGATATTACAAGGAGCTGACAAGTTGCAAGTACATCAACATACGAATATTGTTATACTTTTCCAATAAAGTAAGTACATAGTAATACCCCAAATATCGTAATCTTCCAAACAAACCAATATATTTATAAAATCACCGATACCTATCAATCTTATCACACGCTAAATGCACATCTAAACATCCCATTGTCACACAAATGAGGCCCCCATAACCTCAAACAATTCAAGGCATTATTCACAGGCGATCTGTCAACGGCTTAATGGCACCGAAACAATTTCTCAACAAAAAAGGAGGAAACACACGTCCCTACACGCCACTTCCGTTTGCCTGCGACAACAAAAAAAGTAACAAAACAGAGTACGAAAAGAAAATCTTGAGACTTTTAGCACTTTTACCCTATATTTTTTCACAAAGGAATTTGAATTTTACGTCTCTAATAATATAGTTGTAATTTCTGTAGGTGTTATTCGGTGGTTAGGGTAAGTGCCCCCATAAAGGAAACCATTATTTTCGAGGGGTTATACCAAAGGCATTTGTATTGCGAATTTGAAGAAGTTCGACAGTTTGTTTTCGAGTGCATTTTGTCATTAATCAATGTTTTGTTCCCGTTTGGCGGGAGTTTCGCGGGAAGTTTTATATTTTGTGTTTTACCTGCTTCCTCGGGAATTTTCGCTTTGACAGTTTTCCCTTTGTAATTGATTGTTTGGTATAATTTTGCGTTTTATTCTGTGCTTGTTTTTATGAAAGGATTTATTTATTGTTCTGGATTTTATGTAGAAATTGGAGACATGTTTTTAATTATGTTCTCTTCTCTTCTTCTCTCTCACACATTATTATATTATAATTACCTATTAATATTATTACTTTGTCCCATCCCAACTTTGTCTCCATTGCCGTCTGATATATTTGTATGCTAATATCTCAGATTATGAAACAAAAGACAGATAGACGGTGCGGAACACTTAGAGTGAAGCCGAAAAAGCGAATATAAACAATTAACAATAAAAATACGAATTCAAAAGCGAATACAATCACGAGATTGTAGGTATTCGCTTTTGAATTTGTATTTTTATTTTTAATTGTTTTTTTTAACGATGCGGCGTTTCGTTCTATATTGACTTGTGAACTAAGCGCGTTGTATGTATTCGCTTTTTAATTTGTATTTGCTTTTTTGGCTTCATTCTCAGTGTTCCGCGCGGTCAATCTGCCTTTTGTTTCATAATCTGAGACTAATATGAAAACTCACCAGTACTTAAGTCTTAGTACGAAATATATACTAACACGTCTTCTATCCAGAAGTAATTTACCAAACTCGTCAACAAAAATTACTATTAAAACTTATCCTTAAAGGTACTGGAAACAGCAAAAACTATCTGGTATCCATAGTTATTACAACGTGGACACAGCAGCTTTGAGCTGAATCCACCGGCTGGTATTGAGAGATTTTCTATATCCGCCAGCTTTCCTTTATGCTACGTGCAATTTTATCCAGCGGTGCCGTTATGAACTTGCTAGGAAAGTGCTAACGTGGATTTAAAAGAATGATAAATAAAACTTTTTCCTATTTGTTGTTTTGTATTGCCATATACTTATTAAAGTCATAATGTGTTCTACGCTAAAGTTAGTTTTAGCTTTTGATTACCCACTGTTATATCACCCAAATCCATTAAGAAAAGGCAAGAACTTACAATTTACTAAAATAAGAATTTTTGAAATAGATTCACAATTACCGGATATACCTATCGGGTTTTAAAGTGGGTGACCATTAATAAATTAAGTCCTTCCCTACTTTTCCACCCAATGTGAAATATTTTCATGTAATTTATATGGGTACACCCCTGAGGCATAGGTTTCAATCAAAAAAATAATTTTCAACAAACATGGTAACAAAGAACATACAGTTGAATTGACAACTACTCCTTTTTTGAAGTCGAGCCTTAAAATTCCAGACTTTTAAAAATAGCTCCTGCAACATCCCAATTAAAAACCCATTAATCTAGTCCACTACTTATGTCAACCAAATACCCTATGCTACGTCCCCTCCCCGACCCTTGCTCGTGCCAGCCCGCGCCGCTGAGCCTGTAGTTTTAAATTCGTCCCTAAATAATGGAAATCCGATCCAGCCTGTCCCTTTGCTGTCCTCTCCCAGCGACGCCCTAAGCCGAGGCTGCCCTTAGCGTGTAGTCGCTTAGTTTGTAAGCTATTTTGCCCTGGCTGGAGGCCCTAAAAATAATAATTTTTAAGGCACCACAGGAAATTCCGGTTAAGCAGCCGACAACCTCTTTTTTTTTTTTTTTGGTACGGGGTGGAAAATCCTCATGGATGTCCTCCGCCCTGGGGAGGGCGGAGGGGTCTGTCAGACTCTTACTGACTAAAAACCACCCCGGTGTTCCATCTCACACCTACGTCGGGGGTCGCGGGAACTGAAGATACTTCCGCAACCCCCGGCTGGTGCCGGCCCGCTGCAGCGGGCCACTTCTCGGGTCAGGGGGGGGAGTGAGGTGTTAGACTCCCCCCCGGACGTCTTAGAGGGGCGCGCGTGGAACACTACGCGCCGCCACCTCGGATCCTGGTGTATGTGGGGGGCGACAGACGTCCCCGAGTCGGCCGCCCCTGGACCCATTTAGGGGGGCCGAAAGAGGGCGTTATCCGCCCTCCGCCGACGCCCGGTGCGCCTGCTGCGGGCAGGGTGTGAGGTAGAGATCTCCCTCTCCCTTTCCGCACCACCGCGTCCCAGGACTCTGCGCTGTCGACCATCGACTCGACCCAACCTCCTAGGTTGACCTGCGAGATGCCAATCCGAAAATAAAAGTTCTTGCAAAATGGCCAAACTGATACTCAAAATGACGAACCTGCCATGTTTCTTCAGAGAAAAATAGTTAACTCAAAACAAGAAATCAATTAATAATGCCAGCTAGAACATCACGTACTGCGTTTTTGCTGACAGCAGTCGCCGAGATTCAGAACTTAGCTCGCACTAAGGACAAGGATTATTCAAGACAATAATGAATATTATTTCAGAACTACGGTACCTACTTTTTAATTATAAAATATCGAATACCTAAAAATCCATTATCACAGAATAATCGGCTTTATATAGTACTATATACTACTAACTAACTAACTACTACTTATATAGTTTTGTATGGTACTGAAAAGTCATTTAAAATTAAGAATTCTATTGGAACGTTATGAGGCTACTAGCTACTCATACATCTACTGCCGTTATAATGACTGTCAAGTTCTTTGAAAGCTACGACAGTAGGGGTTCATTTACAATACATAAAATGAGACAGATTTACCTAAACATTACGTCATAGAAATAGAACAGCTTACCATCACTTATAGGTATACTACGCTTTGTTGTCACTTATGGTTTTTTAAATGAACTCCCGATGCTTCGGCGCTGTTGTAAGCACCATGATCGTGTGTGTAGACTC
The DNA here is from genome assembly GCA_947361185.1 of Charanyca ferruginea. Taxonomy (NCBI): domain Eukaryota; kingdom Metazoa; phylum Arthropoda; class Insecta; order Lepidoptera; family Noctuidae; genus Charanyca; species Charanyca ferruginea. The sequence continues at coordinate 14,083,180 of OX376065.1, read as the reverse complement.
GAAAATTCGGATAGGTGGGAAAAACAATTCAAATACAAAAAAAAAAATCTATCTCTATCTAATTTATTATGTTTATGAAATGGCGCAACCACAAAATCTAAGCATTTTATCTTTACAAGCAAAAGCCAAACAACAAATTTTCTAAGCAATGAGTTTTTTTTTGTTAACCTTCTTATCGTACGTAAGAAGGTAACAAGATATTTTAAACTTCTTCCTACTAATACACTCGTTTACTCGGCGTATCCATCTTAGTCTGTCGTGTGATCGGACATCATTTTCTTGGTTCCTTTAAGAAAATGCAGCTGACTGGGAGTCTCTGTATAACTTCGTCTATTAGTATACTCTTATTTTTATTAATATCCGAAGCAGGTATACCCTATTCTGGCTCTTTGATATCAAGCCAGCCCAGGGCCTTTGAGCCAAACACGAAGATGATCTTTAGTGTATTAGTTATTGATTTTTAGTAAGACGAAGTGATTAGATACTTGCAAAGAATTTAATCGGATCAAAGGACCAAGTTTTTATCATTAAGGTAAATGTTTTATTTTTATATTATATTCTTCACAAGCTAACTTCAGAAAGAAGCCAAAGTCCTAAATTGTCTTTCGGCAACATAAACATGAGATAATCAATATCTTAAGTGTTAAGCTAGATCAAGGTATTTATAATTATGTTGTGCCAAAGAATCATGACGAGATCCATAATAATAATACCAAAACAACTCCACCAGTCCCTAACTTCTCTGAACCTACCGTCTACACCTACCACCTGCTGCAGAAGGCAGTGATACTGAACACGTGCGGACTGGTGAGGAAGTTCCTGCAATGTGAATTTGACAACCCGCATCAACATATACACTTAAACATACCCTCATCTCTCTTTCAAGCTACAATGCAAATCCGTATTGTACCTATTACTACCTCTTTAACTCATGACCCAGCTGATAATCATTCACATTGAACAACCCTCTAAAAACGCAACAAACTACAAAACATCTGAACCTCAACAGACTACATCTGAACCTGAACAGACTACATCTGAAGCTGAACGGACAATATCTGAGCCTGAACAGACTATGTTAAAGAGAACATCTAACATCGAAATAAAAAAGTGTTCGGATATACCAGAATCAACTAATATACAGGGAAAGTCCATTGGATCGAGAAGAAATAATGTTTTAATTCTTGCTGATGAACAGGGAAGTGAGATAGGTAGTATGCTTCGACGTGACTTAGGAGATAACTATAACGTTCTATCTGTAATTAAACCTAAGGCACCTTCGAATGAAATAGTTAACTCATGTATTTCTTAATGTGAAAACTTTGACAAAAGAGACTTTGTAATAATATTATCAGGTACTAACGATGACAAACCGGTTACAATGCAATCCTTTTTACATTATAATTTATATAAAATTCCACACACAAATGTGCTAGTTGGAAATGTTCACAATGCAAGATATATTAACACGACAAAAATTAATTCTATTCTTAGTCTTATATGTGACGATCTGAAGCATGTAGAATTTATTGACAGTGGGTACAAACATAATTCAATAATTTAGTCTAGACTATTTTTAAGAGAAATTTTGCGAATTAAGTATCGAAACAACTACTTGGAATATTGCAATAGCATAGTACGCGGTCACATCATTTCCTCAAAGACGAAAAACGTAACCTTACTAATAGCAATAAAAATATCCCCCGAAAAGGCACGATACAGTATTACTTCCAATCAGTTCTTAAATCAATGCCAAATCGGTCTTCAGAACCTGTAATACAAAAAAGGAGACCTCAATGTGCCAACGACTTAAGTAATCTAACTTGTGCAAAGCAACACAGCATATTGATAATTTTTTTCTTGGTTAATCTGATAGTGGACGTTAGTATAGATAATACAGAAAGTGGTAACCATAAATGGAACAATACAACTACACCCGAATTAACAAACATCAACATATTTCACCAAAACGTCTGTGGTATTAGTAATAAGAAAAATGATTTGGAATTATATATACAAGCTCTTGGAATCAGGATAGACTATTTATGTATTAGTGAACATTTTTTAAATGACAAGTCCGTATCCTCTTATTGTTTAGATAACTATAAGCTGATTTCATGCAACACCAGGAGTAAAAAGACTAGAGGTGGTAGTTTGATCCTGGGACATGTGGATAGAAAAGTAGAGAATATAGATGTGATTAACAAGCTTTATAAGATGGAGAGCTTTGAGATATGTGGTATTAAAGATGTTGACACTAACCAATATATATGTTGTTGCTATCGTAGTCCTTACGACAAGAATTTTGAACTATTTATGACAAGCATGGAAAAATTGTTGGAATATTTATACATAATATGCGGAGATTTTAATATTGACTTGCTTTTAGATAATAAGAAACGCACTGGCTTTGTAAGCTTATTAACATGTTACAATTTTAAGCATCTAATCAACTTTATTCGAAATGACTCATATTCGTGCATCGATAATATTATAACTAATCTGCCTGAATATTATGTACAGGAATGTGAAGTAGACCACAATGGTCTGGCTGATGGACATGGTGGTCTTGTAGGTAAATTCTTGTTGGAAAATCTCACGAACAGGTCAAATAAAAACAGTCAGCATATTGTCATAAATAAGAGAGTTTTCAGTTCTAAAAACGGCACTTTGTTTGAGCAGGGAGTACTGGGACACAACTGGAAAAATATGGGAATCAATACTTTCATTTACCTTTTCTAGGGTTGATTCTTCTTTTCTTTTTTTTATAGGCATTATGAAAAACCTCTGAAAATTTGCTAAGAAAAGTATTGATTCCCATATTACTCTGTTGAAGCAATAAAATTGCGTCCTCATTTTTATTTTCGCTCGTCAGACACTTATAATCAAAATGTTTTGCTAGAGTATTAGCCACTTCTTTGGGATCGTCTATAATTTTGTCGTCAATTTTAAGTAAAAGATGCTCCGTATTCATGGTTTTTGTTCGGTTAGTGCAATTGTTTACGATCTCCCAAATTTCTTTGCTAGTGTTTTTAGAATTGTTTATTTTTTCCCTATCTGTAATTTTTTTAGCATTCATGATAACCCTTCTATATATTCTAACATAATTATTTTTGTAATTTAGAACACTAGTATCGACGTTATTACCATTATTAATACATAAGAAACGTTTCATTTTGCTAGATATTTTAACACCTTTGGTGACCCAGCTGATCTTAGATTCCCTTAAAAACCCAGTCATTTGTGCAGGTATTCCGCAAGGATCTATATTGGGCCCATATTGTTCATTTTGTTCACCAACGATTTGATAAATTATATAAGCAAAATTCTACCAGACATACAACTTGTGGTTTTCGCCGATGACACGAACGCTGTTATAGGGGCTAATGACACAAAAGAGCTTACGAAAAAAGTTAATGCAACTATAACATACCTTTATTCATGGTTTTCTGTTAATAAGCTTAAAATCAATAGTTCAAAGACCAAAGTAATCTTATTCAAAACCACTGCTCGCAATAAAGACAGTATAGAAATCACATTAAATGAGGACAAAATTGAACTTGTGAGAGAGGCAAAATTTTTGGGTGTTTACATAGATGAATCTCTAAATTGGAAAAAAGAACTATCCGCCATAGATGCAGCTATATCATCTGCGTGCTATGCGTTAAGAACCCTGAGGGACGAAATTGACATAAAACAATTAAAAATGGTATACTATGTGCTTGTAGAGTCCAAATTAAGGTATAGCATACAATATTGGGGAAATAGTTACAATTATAAATGCCGAAGAGCTTTTGTCCTTTAAAAAAAGAGCCATACGTACATTAGTTCGTATTTCACAAAGAGAAAGCTGTCGTCCACATTTTCTAGAGTTAAAAATCCTTACAGTACCCAGTCTCTACGTTTTAGTACTCCTAATGAATCTGAAAAAGTATATACATGAATATGAGACATATGAAGAAAGACTGGTCAGGGAAAACACGTAGGAAAGATTTAAGAAATAAAATAAACCCTCAATTTAATATTGTAAAACACAGTTCACAATATCAAGCAGTGCAGATATTTAACAAGTTAACTGTAGACTTAAAAAGCTTGATTCACACATCCTCATTTAAAGCAAAGCTTCAAGCATTCTTATAAGATAAATGTCTCTACTCAATTGACGATTTGTGATATTACCATGCGTTTTTCATAATTCAATTTTGTAATTCCACCGTTTTGACATATTCTTGACATTATCGTAGGTATTTTAGCTATAAGACATTGCCTGAGTTGACATTTAATTTATTGTATTATTGTGAATCTGTTATTATTATTTTTAAATGTCTAATGTATTACCTATTATTTGTACTATTTATTGAATTGACATTGAATTAATATTATTGTTGTACCTATGTTCAAATGGAAATTGTTATGTTTATATTTTTTTTATTATGAATGATTTCAGACACAATGTAAATTGTTATTGAATAAATTAAATTGAAATTGAAATCACTTGGCTTTGGCCCGTGCTATCTGTACTTTCCGGCTACCCGGCTAGCCGAGCAAAAAAAACCGCATAAAAAAAAATAATAATAATAAGTTTTGTATTTGTCATCATTTAGTATGTCTGTGTTTACAAGAGTAATGTAAACACAGACATATATTCATTTGTATGAAGAGAAAGAAAACATTTAGAGGGTTCAAAATATTTTTCAATGTGGAGAATACATTACCACAAGTAGATTGATTACTTACCCTATTTTGAAACCCCCGCATAATTAAAATATTTTGAAAAGAAAATAACACTTTTTCGTTTCATCTCGTTGCCCATTTTTTGTTTATAAAAAAAGAAAGTGACAAGAAAAATTAACGCATCTATCAAATTGGCAGACAAGTGATGTAACAAGTGTGTGGAAGAAAATAACAATTATTGTGACATTATTTCCCATAAAACGATGCAATTAAGTGTAATTACTGAGAAAAGGCGGCTGTCAGTGTCACTGTTATTATCAGCCGCCGATTCGTTCTGAAATAATATGAGGTTTTCGTTGAAGTATTCACCTTTCATCATCATCTGTCTAGCGTTTTCCCAACTATGTATATTGTCTAACCGGATGCAGCTGAATACCTGTGTTTTACATGGAGCGACTGCCTATTTGATCTCCACAACCCAGGTACTGGGTAACACGATACACCTTGGTAAGACTAGTTGTCAGACTTTCTGGCTTCTGACTACCCATAACGACTGCCAAAGATCTACAAATGACAGCTGGGACCAACGGCTTTATGTGCTTTCCGAGGCACGGAGGGAAATCGGTATGAAAGGGATGGTCACCCATCCACAGACCGACCGCGGCTAGCGCCGCTTAACCCCTGACCGATCGATCTGTACGGCTTTAACTTAGCCACGAGCTCCTCAATGTTAAAGTATTTTTAACATCACTTTTTATTGCGGGAGTTTAAAAATATTGTAAACGCCTGAAGATACTCTTTACGTACCCAAGAGTATAAGAATTTGAATTTAACTTCTCTAAACATCTTTATCTTTTTGTACAAATCCTGCCATGATCCTTTCAGCTTTAGCCGTTTAAGCATGAACGAGTACCAAACATCCATCCAACCATTAATGCAAACAATCCAAACTCATGCGTGTTGTAGTACAATAGATGTTGCTGTCAAAAAAGCCGCTGGTGGTTGTTGTTGGTGGTAGTGGTGGTGCTGTTTTGTGGTTGGTACTGGTTGGTGGTGGTGGTGGTGGTGGTTGGTTGGTGTCCATAAGATAAAATAAAAATGTTAGAAATTAATTCACGAACAAAGTGGAGACACATTACATAATCCTAATTATCACGAAAATACTTCAGCAAGGCAAACTTAAAAATATCATAACGATGGTACCACTTAATTAATTGAGTGTACTTATACAAAATATCACAGTCTTTTCCTTGAATTGATACCAATCTAAATAAAAATCTAACGAGCCAAGTAGAGATCACATTTAGTGCCTAGAGACCAATAAATTGAGAAACGTACACCAAGGCGTGGGACGTCCAATTTAACATGATACCCTCATAGCGAATACACATTTTTTCCCTTTGAAAATGTTGTCAGGAAAAATTTAATTAAATAGATCCTTTACTTAGTACTTAAATAAGTTGGGGAGTTTTTGTATGTTGGTGTTATGTGATTGAATTATTTATAGTCTAATAGCTTCTTCAATCTGCGATTTCATCTGCTTAGACATCAGAATTAGGCCAAAATTCGAAATTAGGTATCCCACGGGATCACAAAAATTAAATAAAAAAGCATCTGAAGTGTTCAGCTAGTTTAATGCATTAAAGTATGCCAAATTTCAAAACGAGTAACAAACATCCATTCATCCAACCATATACCTAATCCTCACAAACTTTCGCATTTAAAATAGTCAGTAGGAAGTATGATTTCCTTAAACGCCCATAAACTTTTGATGTTTCATTGAACGAGTGTAAAATTGCTTGTCTAAAATTATTCTTTCTTGGTTTTACTCCGAGATAAAGACGATATTCTTCCAACGATTGAAATCATCATTCTTCTCCACTAAACCTACCTTCCACAAGGACATTTTTATCACTGCCACACCCCGTGATCGACACTGACGATCTATCCCAATAAATAAAACAAGATCACTTTCCACCACCAAGATCTTCACAAACATAACTATCGACCATTTGAAGGGCTGTCACTAAAGTAACACTAAATATGGTAACTATCTACATAGTGGCATCGTCAAAAAGTATTTGGTTACTTACAAGAACTACCGCGCGATGGTAATCTTCGAAATCTATGTGTATACAGCTCTTAGTGTATGGTTTTGTGTGGACAACATTGTAATGTGAGATCTTTCGTACTTTATTATTGAAATACAGTAGTTGGGTTTTTGACGAGCGTGTAAGCTGACTTTTAAGCTGGCACGTTTGATTGTATTCATCAAAATTCATGATAAAGTGTGGAGACTGGTCTTCTAATGATGACGTTTATAATAAACTGACCTTTAGTTGACGGAAGTTTTACTTTAAAGATGATTTCAAGCTATTGCAAAACCCTTGTCTCAGAAATTCAGGTGCTTTTCTACCTTTAGTATGAACGAAATAATTACCTATTATCATCCGAATTGGTCTTTATTCCATTACAATATAGACTTTGTAACTTTCACTACCGAAAATAATGGTCCTTTGATCCAAGAAAAGTCCTTTTTTCCTTTCCTTACCAACAAGCTCTCCAAAATTATCTCCCGTCTACCATCAGCTAGAACAACGCGTAACTTCAGACCAAACACCTATAAATCGACAGTTACTCCATATTAATTAGTTCGCGTGTTCCCTTCGCTACTGTACGCCCGCTGAGATTTACACCCATACCAACGGATATTTAAATTTATTTATGAAAAATGTGTCCATTTATATTGTAGATGCGTTTGCGTGTAGACTTGTTTTGTTTTCATAAACAGTCGCACGTTCCTCTTTGGTTGTGTTTGTTTATTTTATTGGTGATTTGTTTTGTTTGCACAAGGTAGGTTTGTTTTCTTGAATCTGACAGTCTTGAAATTATTACTTAATTCTAAATAGGTACAATATTTTTATTTAAACTTCATGCACAAAGGTAAAAAGGCGGACTTAATGCCTTAGGCATTCTCTATCAGTCAACCAAGGGTGAAGAAGAGATAACATGGCAGGTGCATATGAAAAAAATATTTAAAAAGTTAAAAAGAGAGAACAATATTCATCTATAAAGGTTCGTTAAAAAGTCAGGCGTCATCGTTTTTTACAAAACCTTGTGAAAAAGACCTTTAAATAATGTGTCGTCTAGTGTTAGCTTAGTCACTGCGCCTAAACATACAGTTTAGTATGTAGAAATACTATAGTAATTATCTTCTTCCAGTTTTTAATCTACACGTAGTCATTACATAGTCAAGAATACTTGATTCTTGTCACCTAATCTACATCATCTAGCTATTTATAAACATTCATGAAAACATTAATTGTATTTGCAACAGGACAAGTCAAACGTACGAGTATATTTCATTCTAATGGTATATTTGCATACATGCAAGGCATGGTGTTCTTGTATCGCCATTTTATCGTCGCGTGATTTCAAACAGCTACTGTAAAATGGCCGCCAGAGTTAATACATCTCACTGTCTTGTAAGATTTTATGGTTTTGTTTTGTGAACGTAAAATTATGGCTATTTGTAATGGAGTCAATAGTACGGTTAGTTATTGGTTGAAAGGCTATTGGTTCTGGGGTCTTTGAACCGAAAATCTTGTATTTTTTCGAGGATGCATTCAAATCTGACCTTTTATCACATGGCAAAAAACTCCTTTAAGATGGCTGAACAATGTTTGATAACTATATATTTGTTCTGTCTCCTGTATAAAATTGATGAAAGTGGAAATTATGTTTCTTCTTTCTCCTCTGCAGTTAGGGTTGCTGTGGTTAGAAATACTGTGACGGGTTTGACCACAAATATATATTATTATCATTCTTCTACTTGTTTCCATCGAAAATACCCAAAACAGAATACTAATCGCTTATCTTTTAGTTAGATCATTCGTAAACTTGAAAAGCACTTACAAACACCGTGTCGATGTCTAGATATAATCTAGATCAACCCGCTAACAATTTCTCTCGGTGAATAATTACTTTGCACTACCCGTTGTTCTTTAGACGTCTAGTCTAAATATACCTACATGTACAGGTGTCGTAACTTATGTGTAGATTATTATCAAATAATGCAAGTAGGTGCCACCATAGTTATTTCTGCCGTTAAGCAGTATTTCCGGGTCAGGTGTAAAGGATGGGTGGTATAATTTCAGACACATGAGATCTTTTATCTTTGTCTCTGGCATGGCACCGCATTTGTGAGGCTCTGGTTATTGCTAATGCCTATAACATCAGGTGGGTACCTACTTTATTTCAACAGGTAAAATTTGGCATCCCATAGATCCACTACCACTTTACTGAGTAGCAGTGGCGTGGTTTCCATACAACTCGATTCCTACCGGTTTAGCTTAGGAAGTTCGGACCAACAGCTATAGTGTAGCAATTTCTACACCTCTATTGAAAAATGGCACAGTAAGAGCTCAACTGTCCAATTAGCAGATACTATAATTAAACAATGGCCCACGGCTCCAGGAGCCGGCGTTCACATTAGAGCGGGCATTGCCAAAAAAGAACTTCATAAAATCACAGTGTTCGGTTTTGTTGTATTTTAATTTAACGATAACGATAGATACGAGTAGTGATAGATTCAGAAATTTGTAAAGTATTTAATTATTGTAATCAATAGAATCAAGCAATTTTGTCTTCGGTTTCCTTCTTGTCTGACTAGCAATCATTTTTCTACAAATGCAGATTTCAAAATAGTTCAGGCATATACCCCAGCTGTGGCTTATACTTGTTGATACTTTCTGATATATCTTCCAATTTCATCTTCCTACTCTTTAATCATCTTCTTTTTAGTCATATCATCTGTCAAACCATAATCTCATCATTATTAGAAATAGTAGGTAACTGTTTTGCATTTACAGTCACATTCATACCACCAAAACATAACTAACTTCTCGAGGTGATTGGTGTGTGAGAAATCTGATGTGTTATGCTTGGATTCTTCTTTTGCGCCACTGTCTCATTGGAGCCAATAAATTCAATACAATAAAAGCTATGTTTAAAGTCTCGTATATCATGTAAGTGAATCCCCATGCGAAAGCTAGTATATAAATATATTGGCAATGGTTATAAATAACTATAGACTTGGTGTTTATGTTAATTAGAGTAGCCGATGCCACTGCAACAAGAAGTGACCGGTGATACCGGGCGATTAACGTACTTTAATTAATGGTTAAATTGTACTGACAAAATGACAGTTAAGACGAAATCTAATCGAGAAAATGTTTTACTAATTGATCCACTAATTGAATTTATTTTAACTGTTTTCCAAATTAATCTAAACGTGACTAATTTTGACGATAAAGATTGTATCTTCCCCTAGTAATGAGTCGTTAAATTAAAAAAAATGATGTGGGAAGCAGGAAACTAACCCAGTTAAAGTTAATATTTGGTGTTTTTATTCATCGGTGTTTTGTTTATTTCATAGAATACTGACTATACAATTGAGTATTTAAAAGTGATGCAAAAATATACAAATACAGCCATTTACTTTTAAATCTAGTTTCAATGCTGATTTACGACACTGAAACGAAGCGTTTTATATTCATGTTTAGCTGATATAAATCGAGGCATATTTTTGCCTTGCATATTAAATACTAGGTTTTAACACATTAATTAGTCTGATTTACATATAAATGACAAAAAAGCCAATGTCGGATGGTAATTAAATTTTGTGATAGTTTTTATGATAGTGTCTAAATAAATGTTTGAACGAAGAAAACTAAGAATTCACACGGTCATAAATATCAATTTTCAATTTAAATTAATTAAGAATACGACCTTATCACAGTTAACAAGACAAAAAAGAAATAGAATTCGAATTTAATATCTCAATACCTAAACAATAAAGAACAAGCTTTTACTAGAAGCTTTTTTTTGGTGTAAATTAGAATCTAAAATACCATAAAAATAGAATACCAAAAAATAAAATATTTATTTATTTCATAATATGTACACTATCTTTACAGGCAACTTCCCAATACGATAGTGCCGAGCTATACAGTACAGTAAAAAAAAGTCAGTTAGTCAGTCAGTCTTTAAAATATCAACTTATATTAATAATATTAGTGTAGGTCCTACACCTCTGAAAACTTTACTGTAAGTATACCTACGTCATCATCATCATTATCAGCCAAAAGACGTCCAATGTTGAACATAGGCCTCCCCCATAGAACGCCACAACGAGCGACATCCTGCCGCTTATCCACCGGTTTCCCGTAAGTGCCTACCTATATCTTAAGAAAAAGGAAGGTCCCAAATAAACGTCAAGTAAATAATCTACCTAATATAACAATAAACCACGGTAACTTTAACCATTAATTAAGCAAGGTGTTTCAGTGCAATCGGTCAGTGAACACCGGGGCTAAATCTTCGTCGACCTCTAGCAAGACTAATGTTTGTGCCGGGCTCTGCTCGTCGCATTGTGCTTTATTTGTATTCGCTTAATGTATACAATCTCTAATTACACGCAACGCCTTCTACAGTTTAGGGCTGCCAGATTGTGTTGGATTTAGATTTAGCATTACGATCTTTGATCCTAAGGTTTATAGCTAAAGACTAGTTTTAGAATAACGTGAGTAAAAGTTCAGCTGTTATATTAAAGCGTAGGTATTTTTAAACTTGTATTCAAAACAATTTGTTTACTTAAGGCGAATTTTAATAAACTTTTATACCTAGTTTGTAGTTTAGTAGTAGTAATAAAGTTGCTAAGCGGTTGCTAAGATACATTAAAAAAACCGGCCAAGTGCGAGTTAAACTTGCATCGAGAGGGTTCCGTACAATGCCAATTGATAGAATTCTTATAGGAAATTCCTGTAATCTACAAGCAATCCATACTAATATTATACTTTATACTGCGAAAGTAACTCTGTCTGTTACTCTTTCACGCTGAGACAGCTGAACCAATTTTAATGAAATTTGTTATGAATATAGCTAGAACCCTGGGGAAGGATATAGGCTACTTCTTAATCCCCGACTTCGTCTGCATCCGCGATAACCGACATTCACGAACTGCATTTTGAATTTTTTTTTTCAAAATTTTAGGCTCAATAGTTTCGGAGATCAGGTGGGATCAACGGTCAATTTTCATTTTCTGTTATGAAAAAAATCAAAACTATATATTTCACAATAATAACAAAAATATATTTGAGATCCTCTTAACGAGCCCTTTCATCTATATGTCGGAGACAGTTTATTAATCACAATTGTGGGTGTTACTAAATTTGTTATGATTTGTGGTTCTTATTGTTAATTTATGTGATTTTGCTATCAATTATTGTCTATTAATTCGAAACATGATTTATTGAGTACTCACTGTATGTACACTGATTTGTGGTTACTTTATTTCGATAATTGTTATCGATGGTTTTATTCAAAATAATTGTTGACACGTTACTTTGAATGTAAAACGAATTACTTTATGAAATCACTATTGTTTATTCATGACAATTATTATTGTGTTATTTGATTACAGATCTTATTAGATTCAGCACATTTTAGTGTTTTGTATCAAGTAAACGCGTGACGCACTTCCGTGCGCATGGGCAGACTTGTATGGAGAGGTTGCAACGTGGGGGGCATCGCCTTATAAAAGAGCGTGCACTCCGTAAGTATGGCAGTCGATCCTCGGATTCGACTCAGTAAAGAGTTCCTGCTCCCGACAATACTGTCGGTTTACCTGGTACAGCGCTGCTGTATATTCACATAGCTGTATAGGCGTGCTGCTTGCGAGCGATACACTTTGTATTTGGGTGGCTTATGCTACTGTACGAACTATGAACCTTAAGGGTTTGTTCGTTTATCATTGGGTGGCTTATGCTACTGTACGAACTATGAACCTTAAGGGTTTGTTCGTTTATCATTGGGTGGCTTATGCTACTGTACGAACTATGAACCTTAAGGGTTTGTTCGTTTATCATTGGGTGGCTTAGGCTGCTGTACGAACTATAAACCTTAAGGGTTTGTTCGTTTATCATTGGGTGGCTTCGCCACTGTACGAACTGTGGGACCTTAATGGTCTGTTCGATTAACTGTATTGTTGCTGTACCTTGAACTTACTTTATTCTTGTTACTGATTACCATTTGTATTGTGATTTCTTTACTAATAGTGTGTAATTGTTTTCACAGGTATGTTGTTTATCCCTAATAGGATAATGGGAACGCCCATACTCCTGACCATGTACTATACCGCTCGGCACTCCTCCTCGATCGCACCTGACGATCCGACATCAGAAGTGGGATAGCCTCTTAATGCTTCCGCATGGCTTCCCTAGTTATCGTATCGTATGTCTTTTCCACTCTTGTTATGACAGCTTCCTCTCTTGAGATTACCTAGCGCTGAGCTAAGGCTGTTTTAATGGCATTCATAAATCACCTACCCACATTAATTTCATTGTTTGATTTTACATACTCCAACAGTCACCGCTACCCTTATTTACCTACCTAAGTGTCAAACAAATTGCTGTTTGTACTGAACTGGCCCATGTTTCCAAATTTTATTTTCCGTGCTCATCTACTAGCATTCACCACCGAAGTACATGAGGTTTAAACTTCAACAAGAACTGAGTGTCTTGTCCCATCTTAAGAGAAAGTCTCATTTTCCTCTGACCTACACAATTCTTCTCAACCCTCTTAGGTTCAAACCAGGTACAATAGTATGTCACTTTAGTGACTACCGGAGAACAGCCGGGAGGTTCGAGTGAACATACTGTGAGTCAGTTTTCGAGCAACTAATCATCCGTGATAAGTTGAAGTCCGTGATAAGATAAGTGTGATGTACCCACCACTGATGTGATGTTCTACAACTATCTGGTGAGACGCTTCCATTTTGTTATGACTCTGGGTTTGAATGTACTTACTTTCATTACTGACACATGTGTGGCAAACTTACTTGTATGGTCAATATAAAGTGAAGTTTCATGTAATACTGAATGCTTATTCAAATCATAGTATCATTATTATGCCATGAGAGATTAAATTATCTGAAAAGTAACTGTGTACCCCCTAATTGTTGACATGTTTTCTGTGGTAAGGTAATTACATGTGTTGTGTGGTAAGGTAATTACATGTGTTGTGTGGTAAGGTAATTACACGTGTGTGGTAATAAGGTAATTACACGTGTGTGGTAATAAGGTAATTACACGTGTGTGGTAATAAGGTAATTACACGTGTGTGGTAATAAGGTAATTACACGTGTGTGGTAATAAGGTAATTACACGTGTGTGGTAATAAGGTAATTACACGTGTGTGGTAATAAGGTAATTACACGTGTGTGGTAATAAGGTAATTACACGTGTGTGGTAATAAGGTAATTACACGTGTGTGGTAATAAGGTAATTACACGTGTGTGTTAATAAGGTAATTACACGTGTGTGGTAATAAGGTAAATACATGTGTGGTAAGATACTAAACTTCTTTTGTGTTATCAGGTCTGTAGTGTTTGATTTAAATTGATCAGAATGACCGAACGTTAAGCTGTTTACTTGAGCTCTTTTCTGATTGTTTTTACAGATGATGTGATAAACTATTCACCCAGGAACGTGTAAAGATTCAGGACTGCCGTAACGCTGTTGATGTGTAGAAAGAAATTAAATTCTGTCCCGTAAGAGAGAACAAGCAGTACTGGTTATTGGTAAAAGTGCCGAAAGTTTAAAGTTGCATACTTTATTATGGGATACTTTATCATTGGATATGATACTTTATCATTGGATACTTTGTTATTGGTTACTGTTTTGGTTACTGTTTTGGTTACTGTTATTGGATACTGAGTTTTATTGGATACTTTGTTGATGGATACTTTGGTTGTAGATCCAAAATGATATTTATTAAAATCTTTGAGTAACAATGTACGAAAAATTCCTGAATGTCCATCAGTAACTGTTAATGATGTCAATGTTGACAATGATGATGATGATGATTCATCTGCTGCTGACATACTATAGCTGAATTGAGATGTCTATGTTGACTATTGTTTGGATGTCTATGTTGACTCCTATAATTGAATGTTGATCTTGACGCTTATGCGGGTTGTCTATGTTGACGCCTATGCGGGTTGTCTATTCAACTTCAAGTTACTTGTCGAATCCCATGGTGTGATTTCGGCTGATTTGTTGAGCTATGTATTGTCTGTAACAGTATGGTTATTTTGACTGGTTATGATGCACATTTTGGTAATGATTTTACTTCAGGACTAATTCAGGATTTTTCTTTACAACATACCTTTTGCTAATTAAAGCTTTTTGTCAGAAAGGCCGATCGATATTTACCAAGAACTTTATAACTACACGGGGACGTGTAGAATGTCAGTCTGGCCGTGTCGGAGACAGTTTATTAATCACAATTGTGGGTGTAACTAAATTTGTTATGATTTGTGGTTCTTATTGTTAATTTATGTGATTTTGCTATCAATTATTGTCTATTAATTCGAAACATGATTTATTGAGTACTCACTGTATGTACACTGATTTGTGGTTACTTTATTTCGATAATTGTTATCGATGGTTTTATTCAAAATAATTGTTGACACGTTACTTTGAATGTAAAACGAATTACTTTATGAAATCACTATTGTTTATTCATGACAATTATTATTGTGTTATTTGATTACAGATCTTATTAGATTCAGCACATTTTAGTGTTTTGTATCAAGTAAACGCGTGACGCACTTCCGTGCGCATGGGCAGACTTGTATGGAGAGGTTGCAAGGTGGGGGGCATCGCCTTATAAAAGAGCGTGCACTCCGTAAGCATGGCAGTCGATCCTCGGATTCGACTCAGTAAAGAGTTCCTGCTCCCGACAATACTGTCGGTTTACCTGGTACAGCGCTGCTGTATATTCACATAGCTGTATAGGCTTGCTGCTAGCGAGCGATACACTTTGTATTTGGGTGGCTTATGCTACTGTACGAACTATGAACCTTAAGGGTTTGTTCGTTTATCATTGGGTGGCTTATGCTACTGTACGAACTATGAACCTTAAGGGTTTGTTCGTTTATCATTGGGTGGCTTATGCTACTGTACGAACTATGAACCTTAAGGGTTTGTTCGTTTATCATTGGGTGGCTTAGGCTGCTGTACGAACTATAAACCTTAAGGGTTTGTTCGTTTATCATTGGGTGGCTTCGCCACTGTACGAACTGTGGGACCTTAATGGTCTGTTCGATTAACTGTATTGTTGCTGTACCTTGAACTTACTTTATTCTTGTTACTGATTACCATTTGTATTGTGATTTCTTTACTAATAGTGTGTAATTGTTTTCACAGGTATGTTGTTTATCCCTAATAGGATAATGGGAACGCCCATACTCCTGACCATGTACTATACCGCTCGGCACTCCTCCTCGATCGCACCTGACGATCCTACATATATAATAAAAATGATTTGTTGTTCGTTAGTCTCGCTAGAACTCGAAAACGCCTGGACCGATTTGGCTAATTTAGGTCTTGAAGTATTTGTGAAGGTACAGGGAAGGTTAAAACGTATAGAGACAGGACAACGACTGTCGGGCCAGCTAGTTTGATATATGACATAGTGAGGTTTGCGAAACCTTTTTTATTTCGTAACTTGTCCCCCGAAAAAGACCCTTACTTACAAAATATTTACTTACTTTGCACATCTGTGTTTGGATCATAGGATTACACCATCCTACCTTTCACCCGATTTGGTCCAGTAGATTCGGAGCAAATTGACTGTGACAGGCGGACGAACAGACAGACGCACGAGTGATCCTATAAGGGTTCCGTTTTTTTTGTACGGAACCCTAAAAGTAGGTATGGTATGCTGTAACGAATGTTACAGTTAAGACTACAGCAGAACTGGACGGTTGATGAGTTACGCTACAACTGTGTTAACTTATTTTCTTTTCAAAGGTTCGTTTTAAAGTTTTTCAAAGTCGAATCAATTGCAAAATGGACATGGTATCTACAACTTGTCTCTAGTTGACGAACGATGAGGATAAGTGGATGGTACAGCAATACACTGGGCCAACAAAGAAACATCATCAGCAATATCATCGTATTTGAGATGCATACTACTGCATGTTACCTACTGGTTATCTTATTACATTTTTACAGTGCCTCTAAAACATTGGTATAATCTACAAAATGAAAATGATAAGTAAGGGGTGGGAACCTGGTGACCTGAACAGAGACCCTTAGGTATCGGTCTCTTACAATACATACCTGCTTTGTCTGAATTATGTTACTTTGTAAAAACTGTTTACAGTTACTGTAGGGAGTGAAAATAAACTTTTTATATATCTTCATTATTATTATCTGCACTTCTTTAATCCTTGTGCTACTAATTTCGTACTTTTGAACGATTCTATGATCTGAAGTTTATGCTATCAAACGGCTCCGGTACTCCATGATTGAAGAAGAAAATAACAAAAACATTTAAATTTCTAGTTAACGGTCCAGATTGAAGAAATCAATCTCATAAATATCGAAGGCGTTAATTTTCTCGTTTTCCCACACTACGCTCTATTGATAACTTTGGCCTCATAAAATGTTATATGCAAATTAGATGCTACACTCTGCGGAGAGATAAGTAGGACATAGGTTAGGTTAATAAATTTAGACGGTGCAGATAATGCTACCTAATGAGTGTGTTTTGTCAAAGTGTGTGTGAATCTAATGGATTGGTTGTTTATTGTTAAGTACTGGCTGCCGTATCAAAGTGATCCTTTGGTACGGTTTATGAGGATGTTTATAGTTTTGCACAACATCATTAAAAAAAAAAATCCTAGACCTGACCTAATGTTTTCCCTAAAAACCCGCTTAATCTTCAAATAACTGCCAAATTAAATTTATTTTCTTTGAAATTAATAAATAGTTAGTTCAAATAAATGGCGTCACATATTGCATTTCAATCATTTGTAAATACAAAATCTGTGGGGGAAATCGCGGCATCTCTTTCTGACAGCTAATAAAAATTATGTCAACGGATTAGAGGTGTCTACCCATATTTTAGACAAGACATAGACAAGGAGAATGTCAATACGTTGCCAATTTTATTAGATAAGGTTGCAAGTCGCTTCTAACTTGTATTGAGTAGTTAGATAAAAAAGCGGGTTTCCACTTGCTCGCTGAAATTGCTTGAATTGATACGAGCATTATTTGATCCGGACAAGCATTGCACATTTTTTTTTTAATTATTTTTTTTTTCACCCTAATTATGTTCAATTAATGAATATGAGGAACACTGACAAGCAATTGCATGTTGAGGTAATAAAAAGATCGTAGATGACTTTCCAATCCTACACAGAAAATAATAAAATTTTAATAGAAAAAATTGTTGGAGCAACCCTAAACTTTAACGCCTAGGCGTTAGAACTTGAGTCCCGTAGGTGTTGTCCCCCTAATTAGGAGTACTTAGGTGTTGGAATCCGTGTTCTCATTCTATTCTGGAACGAGTTGCAAATGCTTTTGTTGAATTAAAAGCTGGTGGTGCCATTTGTTGGTCCAGGGTCAGGTGTATCCGCATACCCGGGTCAATTCGTAAGCTTGTAGGCAATTAGGGTACGAGTGGGAATGGCTAGGTTTGCACGCATTGCGATTGTAATGTGGCTTTGGTGAATATGTTACTCTTGAGGCTATTTGCTTGGGAACTGTATGTAAAATTATAGACGTGGTGGGTTTTTACGCCGTAGCGCGTAGGTAGCAATTTTTTCCCTTCTTCGTCTAATTATTTATTTTATGGTCTTATCGTATTACTGAACTCATTCCTTGAGTGAAGATCGGTATTCCTTTTAACCTGCGTCCTTCAAAAGTATTCCATTGTTGTAAGACACAATCGCCGACTATTGGAAACTTAAGTTTATCCAAATACTGATATAGTTTGAGCCATTTCGTCTAAGTGATGGCTGGGAACATTTCCGTAGGTAATATAGCAATGTTTGACAAACATAGTAACATGTAGCTAGCTGATGTTCATCAGTGGTGAAGGGTCAATTTTGGTTAACGGGACGCCAAAGAACTTATTGTTTATATCTATTAGTTCATACTTATTATTTGTATCATCATTCATCACCATTATCGGACTGAATATAAAATCTGTCAATAGTAGACAAAATATACTACTGACGGCGACATTTTTCGATGGCAGTGAAGTTCAGCACAACGACTACTCTATAGCTGTGTCTTGTTGTTCTTAATTTCTAAAAGAAAGCCGGTAGGTTTCGATTTGTAAGGACTCCTCGTCACTGATGCTCATGCAAATCAGTACTGTAAAGTGTGACCTTTCTCTGTATTTACCGCAATCAATAACATAAAAGGCTATGAACAATCAACCTTTTCCCAGATAAGATGTTCATGTAATAAACCTATAGATACCCGAGTTCATGCCCTATGTAAATGATCTTTAACTTATTATCAACAGTTTTACATATTAGGAGAAGCTACATAGAAGCGGATTGTAAACATGTTCCGTTGCAAGATCTGATAAAAACTTGAGTATCATTCAAGTTAGTCTAGGTTCTCACTTAGTGTTTATGTCGTGAGTAAAATGTGAATGTAGATGACTTTATGAGAAGGGGAAGATCATAGAAACGAAGGTTAGATTTGGTGAAGTATGATATCATCATTATGGTTAGCTAAGAACTTGGTCCTTAACTGCTGGCCTCCTACAGAAACTCACGAGTCACGCATCAAATCATGGAGAGAGATATGCTCGGAGTTTCTTTTCACGATAATATCCGGAACGAGGTAATTCGCCTAAGAACTAAGGTCACCAAAATAGCTCTCAGAAGCAAGTAAAAATGTCAACGGGCCACACCGCTCGAAGAACCAATAACTGATGGAGAAGAAAGGTTCTCGAGTGGCGACCACGAACCGGAAGACGCAGCGTTGGTAAGTCACCCACCAGAATGATGGACAGACGACATCGTCAAGGCCGCATGCGGGTTACCGGTGAATGCAAACCGCAGGTTGCTACTCGTGGTGTTCTAAGTGTGGACGTCTTTCTGCTGATGATGATGAAGAATATTATGATGAATGCAGAATTTAATCGAAAAAAATACAAATAAATTAGAGAGGATGACGATGGATGAGCCCCAAGTCCTTCTGGATGCGTGATGAAGTTAAATGTTTACGTTTGACATGCAGGTAAACAGGTCTAAACAAAATAATAGGTACGTACAATGTTATGTAAGTAGATAAATTTTATTTATAGATAGATACCTAAATGGTTATTCACAGTGAAGTTACAAACAGTGTTACGTCAATCTCATTAGCATAAAATATAAATACCATTTAAATTATTTACAAATTATGAAAGAGGAGGTTATTTGCCAACTAGAAAAATGATTTCACCGATAAAAACCGACGAATGCCGAACAGCTACGAGTTGAATTACCACGAATTAGAACGTCGACTCGAGCGCAGAAGAGCGTGACGGAATTTTTTATGTTCTATTGTTTTTCAAATGGCGTTCGCTGATTGGTTAAGTGAAGTATGGGAGGTGCGTTCTGACACTTCATTGGCTAAGACGAAATGAATGCGAAATAATGATGGCTGCCCGATTGGTGACAAGACGTATTGTTGAATAAATTAATGTTCGCAATAGTAATAGTTTTATCGGAACCTGTTATTTTAATTGTTGCGTTCCAGTTAGATTAATAGTTTGGTTCAGTTTACAGTTAGTCATCGTGTTTGTGAGTGATTAATGTGTGAATTTGTTATTAAGCATATTCCGTATTTAAAGCTCATCTTTATTCGTTGGTTTGATTACTTTTACCTGTAATAGTCAGTTTCGACTTTTTATTACCAAGTAAGTACTAACTCATTAAGATGTATGTTTAAAAACACGTATTTTACGTAAAAGTATAAATTATGTTAATACTTAAACTTGGCAGTTCCTATTCTGTACTATTTAACCAACCTCTTAAACTACCAGGTACATGAACAGTCACTTAATTAATTAAACAACCTCTTAACATTAATTCACTTAAGGATGATAACTCCGCCTATTATCTTAAAGGTGTACTATTTATCAGATGACGTCATTGAAGCCTGTAAGTTTATACTTAACAATAATGTAAGAATACAAAATGAATTAATTAATACATTATGTAGCTTTAGAAACGTTAGAAAGACTAAGAGAAAGTATGAAAGGGGTTCATTTGTAAAACTTTGTTTTTTGTTTAAAATTTTACTTAAGTAGGCTACTTCTCGAAGGTTACTTCTAGATTAAACATGGCTAGCCTAACTTCTGCCTGCATTTCAGCTCGCGTGGACGGTAAGTATAGGTAGGTACCAGAAAATGTAGCCTTAGCATTCAGCAATAAAGTAGCTCTCATCTGAGTGAATACAGCAAACTAACTTTATTATTCGCAGTACCCTAACAGGGTTCATGTGCAAAAACCGACAATTTGATAATTATATTGTAAAATATGTGATGTGCATGAGAGCAAATAAATAAATAAATATTGCGGATCTACCTACCCAGAACAAAAAGATGGCCAATGTAGAAGTTTGACTCTACCACGAAAATGTATGGGAAAAGTTTTTGGCGTAGGTACTTAGGTATTCTGTCGATTCTAGTACTCATACCTTAAATGGTCCCATAGAGTTATTTGATCCCTACATGAAATAGATCGATAAGCTGATATGCATAATTATTTTTATGGAATTTTTTTCGCTGACTGTAATTTTTTTCCAAAATCTGTGAATGCAGTTCATAATATCCCAAAAAGTTATGGATGGTCCCCTAGAAACATTTACTTGTTGCTGTAACGGTTAAAGTAGGTACCTACCTGTCCTTAATGTCCCGTCTCAAACCCGTCCCGTCCACCTTGTAAATGTATAGTGTCTCAAACAACCACGTTTCTCCACCATTAAGCTCCGCCAATCCGCTTTAAAAACCTTCCATACATCAAGCTACTGCCGCTAAAACGCGAACCGTATCAAAGTACAAAATAATAACACGGCTGTTAAGTACTAACTCACAGACAAACACACACAAGTCCGTGTACGCATAGTATCTGTCCGTCCGTTGCTGTCAATATATCATACGAGGGCTAGACATTAGCATTGGGTAGGGCTGTCAGTTGACCTTCGACAATGAATGGGATTTATGGTGTTGAGGTGCACCGTGCATCCCTATTTGTTGTAGAGTGTGGTAGCTAGTGGGTTGAATTTGAGGGTTGTCAATGCCCTGTACCAACATCATCTTCCTACCCATCCATCCTTCACGATATCGAACCCTGCCCCCCTACCGAATCCCTTCTATTTCATAGCTTTCTTCTTTTAATCAATCATCCATCTTTACTTCGACCTTCCTCTTCCATAACGCCTAGTGCTATACCATGCAGTGGGTTTCAGAGCTGCTGATTTGGCCAGTACTAAAACTGTATTCTTTTCCATTGCGTTTATTACAGTTGTCAATCTGCTCTGATCAAGCTGTTTCGCTCTTTTATTCGAGGCTGCAATTGGTTTAACATAAATAAGATATTTGGAAATTCCTGACACATTATTATGCCCAAATGTAGTTCCACACATAACTAGCCTGGTTGTTATTTTGTTAAATAACTGAATATTCCACGATTGCCTAAACCTTAGTAATATTTGTTGCTCAGTGCAGTAACGTAATCTATACTTGCTACATTTTTAATTAAAACATTACTGTACACATAGCCAACCCTACGAAGAACCGCGCGGACGCGCATCGGCCATCTTTTATTTAATATCCATGCGCCGGCGCACGTGGGAACATGCGTGAGAAATTATACGCGTATGATGCGCGTGATTGTGATTGAACGGCGCTGGGCTAGGTGGGCTCAATAGGAGTTGTTCAGGATGTTGGGACAGTAGCACTGAAGAGATATTTTATACAAACAAGTTAGTAAAAGGCAGCAGTGTTATTGTGAAGACCTTTTCTGCTTTCGCCGTTATAATGATGACCACATAGATATTTTTTTAAAGTGTATCTTATTCTTTTGTGTTGCAAATGCATTTATTGCAGGAGAAGTTAAAATTCAGAAGCAGTTATCATATTGAATTATCTTAAACCAATTTTGCGAATTCAAACATAGTCCAGTCCTGCTCAAAGTACAGCAGAGTTTATGGACACAAAATTTCAAATACTTTAAGAAACTTCACGCTACAACCATACATTACGGAACTAACCGTACCTTTATAATTGATTTCTGTTCAAGTATTCCGTGTGGAAGAAAGTGAGCCTCACGTAATATATTTCCAACTATTAATTAGCATGTTAGGCCCAATCTTACATCTATTGTAGGAGTGCTCAAAGGCCATAAGGCTCGTATACCTGACCTTACACAATCTTGTAATTATTGACAATTCAATTTAGTACATTATCTGATCCATTCGCTTCGGGGTTTAATTTCGCAGAGTAATTAATAGAATGGACAAATTGTGTGCCGTGTTGAAATTAATTTTGCTGATACTGTGTTCTTTGGAGCTAAAATAATTAATGTGTTGTAATTGTGTTTATTTTGTGTTGTTGTTTCGTTTTAGAGGTGCAAGATTTTGAGTTTAATTATTTGTAACTTTAGATTGAAGTAAATATTCTTTTACTTCAATCTAAAGTTATCTAAAGAAGATGGGTATTTACCAAAAGCACTAAACTTCAGGCATTCGACAGCTAAACATACAGAAAAAAAACAATTAAATCTACTAGCTTGACCAGCATGCTCTAATTGTAATTACTGTGACTTTGATTTGATAGTTATAAGTCAATTATTTGCATGTCAAGTAGTAGAATGTACCTGGAACAAGACACTGTAACATCTCACTGGTAGGTATATCTATATTCAATGCCAATCATGATCATCATTCATAATTTCAGCCGAAAGACGTCCACTGCTGGACATAGGCCTTCCCCAAAAGGAAGGGTTTTGCCATAATCGCCACGCTTGGCAGGCGGATTGGCGATCGCAGTTTGTTACAAAGACACAGAGAATGCTGCTGCCCATTCTCTGGTGAGTCCCTTAGTCGCCTCTTACGACACCCACGGGAATATATGGGATGGTGCTATTCTTTACGTCCGACACCATACGGACAATGCCAATAAATTTGTTATATTCTAGGATGAGCACAATGCAAATAATGATTGATGAGCCTGCTAAGCTACGAAAACTACAATAGAAATTCAAGAAGTCATGGATAAATAGCGGCTTTATACACCCAACATATATGCCGTTAATCTTCACAAATGAAACAACAATACTTATCTTAGGCAAGAAGGAAATCCATCAAGTGTCTAGACCTGGCCGCGTCGATTAGCTGTGCGTACGTGAGAGAAAGGTGTAGTAGGTAACGGACGCCAGCTTGCTAGTCTAACTTACATCATTGATCCGTCTTGAATACTAAGATGTACTCCAAGGTATCACCTACTTGGAGGAGCTAACAAGATGTCAGGAATGCTTGCAATGGTCATATTTTCGGATGAAGAGGAATGAATATGGAACTTGCAAAATGTTGAGGAAACCTGCAACGGGAAAATTGTGAGATAAGGGATAATTGACATAATTTGATATTATGGGAAGTAAAAAAAGATTTTTCACGTTTGTTGTGTTTTTAAAATCAGCTTATTTAATTCCGCCAAAGGCAAAGCAAAGAGTCTATAGAACTAAAAAATAAACCACCCATCGACTTTAAACTATATATTTGAAATTATGACTCTCGGGTCTCGAAGTTTCTATATATTTTTAGTACAAATAAACAATTAATATGATATAA
Source organism: Charanyca ferruginea (assembly GCA_947361185.1). Lineage (NCBI taxonomy): Eukaryota > Metazoa > Arthropoda > Insecta > Lepidoptera > Noctuidae > Charanyca > Charanyca ferruginea. The sequence goes on along the minus strand of OX376065.1, from coordinate 14,058,797 downwards.
TATAGGTAGGTACCTACTCATTTTAGTAATAATAATATGCGTGTCATAATTAAACTTAATTTCAACATTTGCCTGCCTTATTGTTGATTGCAGAAAATCTATGCAAATAAAGATACATTCTACTTTAAATACATAAATTCAACACCTTTAACATCACAGCTGGATATAGGTAACGTTTCGATAGTCAGTTTACATAAAAAAGTAAAAAAAAAAGAAAGAAAACCGCCTTCAAAACCTAAAAAGTGATAAATAACTAGCACAGAACACACATTACCTACTTTACTTTCGGAAGTCGGTGGCGGTGGCTTCGTGTTTGTTGTTTTGTATTGCCACCGACTTCCGAAAGTAAAGTAATGTGTGTTATGTGCTAGTTATTTATCACTTTTTAGTTATTATTATATTATTATTATTTGGGAATTTGTTGATTTTCTCAAAAAGGGCTATACCAATTTTGATAAAATTTATATGGGACCTTTTCGGAATAAACCCCTTTCGAACAAAAGAAGAATTCTGCAAATCCGTCTATATATGACAAAGTTAAATGCCCGAACATACATAAAAAATATATATATATATATATATATAAACATTCGAATTGATAACCTCCTCCTTTTTGAAGTCGGTTAAAAATAAGATACAATAACTAATATACAAAAATGAATTGCCATCCCCTATACAATAAGTTGACGATATCAATCACCATCCAATTTATTCACATATTAATACATGCATAATCAAGAGTCTATAAAGATGTTACTGGTATACAAAATAAACTCTCGCTAAACGTCCTAATGGTGATAACCACATTTATCACCACTTGGGACCAACGTCGTGTTCTTGCCCGGTAATCACCGGCGCGGGCGCAGTGACTGATCACCGACGCGGCAACGCATCCGACAGTGGTCTAGACGTTGTAATTATTTTATTTATGTTACAAATAGTTTCCTTTATGAGCGTGACATTGGTCTGGTGTATTTATTGGACATTATTACTGTGCTGGTGCACTTAGTTAATGATCTAATGGCGGCAGTTAGGGAAGTTCGTGTACTTTGTGGAGCTTTGGACGTGGAGAGATTCGCAGCGAATATTGCTTTCATAATTGATTTTCGTCATTTTTTGATGTGTGTGACAGGACAGTTTTAAACATCGATTTTTCGCAGAGTAGTACCGAAGTCGCTTTAGTGGAAAATTCACGGTGGAGAGAAAGGGAGACTGCTTACAGTTTTTAAGTACGTCTTACTGTAAAGGTTGCATGCATTTGGCATGCATGGCACCTTAACTATATGGCGTTGTCGAAAGACTCTGGAAACTTCTAGAGATATAAGTGACATTTAAATATAGTAAAACATAGTTGTTGATATATATGACATTAGAGATGTGAGACGCAGTCGTAGTATTGTTAGTTTATCTGCAATAATAGTGAATATGAAGTTAATATTCGTTTGATTTATCGCAGTGCCAAGGGGTATCGTGTTACCCAGTAACTGGGTTGTGGATGTCCGATAGGCATTCGGTCCATGTAAAACACTGGTATTCAGCTGAATCTGGTAAGACTGGAAGCCGACCCCAAAATACTTGGGAAAAGGCTAGGCAGATGATGATGACAAAGATTCTTGCCAATGAACACTGCTGTCAGCTTGTTAATTAAATGTATATTTAAAATACCCTTACCTATCTGTCCTTTTATTTGGCAAAATCTTTCTCCCACATTTTTTTATACCTCTCTTAATATCTAGTCAGGATCTTTCCAAATAAACTTACAGAATTTTTGCCAAAGCATTGAACTAAATTTTGAAAACATTAATTGTCGTGATGTTAGTAGCCTAGTGGTTAAGGTGCCTGCATCTCATGCACAAGGTTTTGGGTTTGCAAACAGGCATGAGCAAGTACCAATGTGCCATTTTCAATTTCATATGTACCTACTTTCTTAGTTTATCTTGGACGTTACAGCTGACATCGATGAAGGAAAAAAACATCGTGACGAAACCTATACTTATAATTGATACTAATGACCGGCCCCGGTTTCGCATGGATGCAATGTAGATATTAATGTAGTGTCACACAAAACAGAATCAAACTATAATATTTATGAACCGTCCTCTTGAATCACTCTATCTATTGCTGAAAACTGAATTAAAATCCGTAGCGCAGTTTAAAAGATTTAAGCGTACAGACAGCGGTAGCGACTTTGTTTTATATTAGTAGAACCTCGATTATCCGAACCTCGATTATCCGAACCCTCAATTATCCGAACGTTCCAATTCTAACGTTCGTTGAATTCGCGAATTTGTTGCTTGTTACCACTGCGTTGCGTTGCGTGTTAAACGTGTTTTGTGTCATGAACGTTGTTGGCCAACTTGTTTATATATTGTAACTGTTTTTATGTAAAACGTTATTTTTTTCGTTTGATCTGGTCCCAAAAAACCCACATCTCGATTATCCGAACTTTTGATTATCCGAACTAGTGTTGGTACCAATTAGTTCGGATAATCGAGGTTCTCCTGTATAAAGATAAAGAAGAAGAAGAAGATAAGTCTGAAATCGACAAACCGCTTGAGCGCACGTGGTGATCAAAGCTCGTGCCTTCTCTGTATGAGAAGAGGCCTTGACTCTGCAGTGGGATAAATAAAGGCTGGTATCATTTATTATGATTAAACCAAAATAAAATAAAAACACTTCAACGTACTTATCTTACATTCCTATTACTGACCGTCACCTACCGTTATATGTACGAGTATACGATGTCGAACCTGAAATTGTATTGTAACCAGCATAATCGGCTGTACGTAAGTAACAATGAATGAAGTTTGCGCGGGCGTCGCTCCGGGCTGCGCGCGCACCTGTATCGAGGTGCACGCGATCTCGGGTCGAGTGCACGGTGAAGCTGCGTCTGAGTTGATTTGTGTAAGGATTTACTTATGGTTGTTTTATAAATAAACGTCTAATGGTTGGTTAGGATGATGATTAGAGTATTAGTAGCTCAGAATTTGAAACAAAAGGCAGATAGACCGCGCGGAACATTAATAGTGAAGTCAAAATAGCAAATACAAATTCAAAAGTGAATACCTACAATCTCGTGATTGTAATCGCTTTTGAATTCTATACTCTATCTGCCTTTTGTTTCATAATCTGAGACTAGAAGTATGACAATGATAGTGTAGGTTTTGACCGGAATGAGGGTTTTAGCGTCCTTCTGAGTACTAAAACACCTACTGCGATCGCAAACAACAGATAATAAACGAAAAATCTATCTTTCTTCTAAAAGCTTATAGAATCTATAATGTACATTAGGAAGGGTTTGTCAGTCTCAAAATATCAGCGGTCCATTGGATCGGAAGCGAGGTTGAGTTTGAGTTGAGACCATCATCCAAGCTAGGTAACGGTACCTACCTACCTTTACTCCATCAGATATAGTATTTTTTATTATTAGGGCATGTTAGTATTTGTTGAAATAACTGCATTTTAGTGATATTTTTTAAATATTTTTTGCGACATTATACATATAATTGTCTAATGAATGGAGTATACTACTCCTCATAAAATTATAATTTACAAAGATCGCACTACAATACTTTTTGGCTAAGAAGTTACTTATACCTTAAAAAATAAATTTGCTCTTACTATGTACGCATCCTTATCCTCGGTGCAAGTTGCCTGTGATTACCTGCGAACGGCCTCCGTTTAAACGATTCCCTTTTTAAAAACTTGACGTTCCTGTTTCAAGAACCAGCGCCATTATTCCCGTTCCTTCCTCGTTTTGAATTTGGAACGGACAATGCACGGTTTTTCGCGTACATTTTTTTCTTCATTTTTACTAAATGACGGGACAGACATGCAATGTGTTGCTAGTTTAGAAATTTCAATTGGGTGGAAGGTGCAACTCTGCTTTTCCCCTAGGGTATATATATCTACATATTTTTAATCTCAAGTAGTAAATCGGACCCACGATGAATGGTCATTTTAACGGGCTTGATTCAATATTTTAAGGTTTCTATCATTAAATATTTGTTCTTCCATTGTTCTAACCTTCTACGAATACCTAATAAGAAATGTGAAAGTGCGTGTATTGGCAACAACTAATCGCATTTATATTTTTTATACTTATTTTAATTATTATTTTACATATGGCAACTCTGAAATACTTTTGATGCCCTACGGACCCATAACAAAGCTTTATAAAAAAGTCACTTAAGTGAAGACCAGTAGTCTGAACAAACCTCTTTTGTCAAACTTTTTGCGGTTTCCAAATAAGGTGCATGGAAACAATTCGTCGTGGCTCTCATCCAATTTATTTATTTTTTTCTCATTTACATCTTTGGCAAATTGGGAAAATTGCGGTGAAGGAAAGATGGTAAATTTTATGTTCGCTTTGTTCGGTTGAATGCTTTCAGTAAGTACGTAGCTCATTTTGTAACAAATTAGTTAAGTAACTTGGAAAAAATACTGATTGCTATAAGAAGAGAAGAAGACTATAGAAACAATGTAGGTATGAACTGAGTGCAAGATGACATTTAAGAATACAGGTGTCTATGGAAAACATACGATGCTGAAACCGAACAAAATGAGGTTGGGTTATGAGGATTACAAATAAAATAATAATAATCTCTTTATTTCGGAATAAAATTCCAAAACTGTACAGATTTAAACTAAATAACTATGTTAGCGCACAACACATGACGATGGTAGTAAAAACTATGTTAGTAGACAATACCAATATTTACAGGAGCATGGAGCTGACTTAAGGGGCTATTAAACGACTTTTACAGATTTTAAACTGACAATCACGTCAAAATGTGTAGTGTAAATGATTTGAAAAAAAAATATGTCAAACTAGAACATTCTCTTAATCATATAGAAAGTGAATATTTTTGATTAAGTTCATATTAAATAGTTTAATTAACTCGTGAAGTTGTGTCTGACGCGGACAAAACATTGACAATCACACAAAATCTACCAGGTATAACAAAACGAAACTTACACTATCTTACAGACAATTTTATTATCTTCTTTTAGTATCCGCTTTTTTTTAATTTTGAAAGAATACTACTTTTATTTAATATTTTCGACTAAATTTTGAGAGTTTTGGACGCAGACTGCGTCCGTTCTGCATCAGTTCTGCGTCCAAAACTCTCAAATATGCTTTTGGAGTCCAGTCCAATAATGTATTATTATTGGACTGGACTCCAAAAGCATTAACGGCCGTAAGGGCTTATAGGTGTAACTTTTGACTTTATGACGGCCACATTTGTGAAGCCACTGTCACTTATTAATTGAATTGGACCAAAGAAGAAACATGCAAATATGTTAACAGAGTACTATTCTGTAAAAATCTAGTGAAGTGTGCTTTAAGCCCGCGTGATAGAGGGATTGACAACTCATTTCATGCTTGCTTCAAACTAATTCACCGAGAAAGATTTTGCAGAATAAACCGGTTGATTAGAAAGATTAAAATAACTATAGATCCATAACCCACGAGCTATTTAATCATCTTTAATTGAACTGAGGTATTACAGAGGCCCATAAACCCAAAGACCACACATTAAACCCCTAGTTTCCTCAATAAACCCCACATAAAAACAAAGCGTTTACAAATAAACCACAAAATCACGACCACAATATTACAACGGGAGCTAATTTCACAACTTGCACAAACAACATCGAAGTACTGCGATAAGAATCGAGAACGATTTTTCATAAACAATAGCCATTTTAATATAGGAAAAAAGTCAAAGAGTATGGGCTATTGATAATGCAAAAAATGCAATAATAAATTACCAAGCGGTGTGGTATAAACAGCGATTTGCTTCGGGCGACTGAAGGAGCTACCAGTGTGTTACAATGAGACATGAGCAAAAAGTTTGAGTAAAGCTGTGCGGTGAGGCGACTGGTGGGTTCCGCGTAAGACTTTAGATCTTATTTTATTTTATGTTGCGAAGCTCGTGGCTAAGTAAAAGCCATATGAATCGATGATAGTGATGGTTAAGCTACGCTTACCGTGGCCGGGCCGTGGATGGGTGGCCATTCAAACCGAGTCCCCTCTCTGCCTCGGAAAGCACGCAAAGCCGTTAGTCCCAGCTGTCATTTGTAGATTTTTGACAGTCGTTATAGGTAGACAGAAGCTTGAAAATCTGACAACCAGTCTTACCAAGAGGTATCGTGTTACCTTGCAACTGGGTTATGGAGGTCAGATAGGCAGTCTCTCCATGTAAAACACTGGTATTCAGCTGCAGCCGGTTAGACGGGAAGCCGACCCCAATATAGGGAAAAGGCTAGACAGATGATGTTTATTTGTTTTATGTCATGAGTTCATGACCCGGTGATTAAGGCGCCCACCTCTCATGTCTCATAAGGTTGAAGGTTGCGGGCGAGTATCAATGTAATTTTTTCAATTCATATGTAGGTACTTACTTTCCAAGTTGACTTGGGCCTCACTGACTTCAGTGAAGGAAGACATCGTGACGGTACGTATACTTATATTTGAATTGTCAATCCGCATTGAGCAACCGTGATGATCAATACTTTTGTCTTCTTTGAATGAGAAGAGGTATTTGCGCTGCAATGAGATTATATGGTCTGTATGTCTATTCTGTTACAATCTCCCTCGGTGAACACCTATGTGAAGTGAACTGTCATCCGTCCGTCTGCTTTGTCAATCCTTAACATCGGGACGGATGACAGCTCACTTCACCTAGGGGTTCACCGAGGGAGATTGTAACAGAATAGCTCTACTGGTATTATTATTTTTTATTTCACTTCCTAAGTGTTTTAGTTTTGATTAGGTTGGCATATTGGTGATATCACAAGATACTGTTGCATGTGGCGACTGAGCAACTTGACATTCTTACCTGGGATCCATACGTAGGTCGGAGTAAATAGTAGAGCTTCTTCATCACGATTTTTCAGTAGTAAGTGTAGTAGCCTGGAGTTTGGATTGATGACAGTTACGGCGAGTTAATTATCTATAAATAACATGACTCTTTGAAGTAACGTCCACGGGCGAATACAGGCTTGATGATAATGTTAAGTAATTATTGAGGACTTTAATATAAATTCATCACGAGGAATACATTCTGTCGCATCGCTTTACCTTACCTAAAAATTAAAGTAAAATCTGTGTAGCTTTTGTTCGTATCCAAAGGAACCCTATAAAAACCAAGTAAAAAAATAATACACTTAATATCAAAGAATGTGTACTTCGTTAACCCTTTAACGCGCACCCTAACTTTTTTTTTAATTCTTAATATTTTGTGATAAATATATATTCTGTGCCGTAAATCATAATGACATGTTCTTGAAAAAAGACCTGAAAATCTCTGTTTTTCGAGAAAATCATGAAAATCATACGGCCAGTAAACTGGCCATTGAACGTTCTGCGTCACTAACCATCACAGCAATATCACTGGCCAGTAAAATGGACACTAATGAAATCTATTTTATTTTTAGGAAAAGGCGATAATAATAATAAAAAAAATTATTTCCTAATCAGCCTTTAATAATAATAGAATTAACATAACATATTTTTTCATATTTCTTATGATTGCTCTCTTCATTTTCTCGAAAAGGAAGCAAAGGTTTTTTCGTCTCTTCTATAAGCTCATCAGCCAGTTTACTCCTAAACATCAAGGATGAGCCTTCGCCCAGGTATCCTTATAAATAATGTAGGAATTAACGATCGCAGCTTCTATCAAATAAAACAAAATCAAATCAAATCAAATATATATATATATATATATAAAATTAATATATATATTATTATATTATATTATTATATATATTATTATTATATATATATATATATATATATTCATATCAAATTACAATTACAATGTGTAACTATTATATTACGAATTTCATAAGTACCAAGCAAAAAAACCACCAAAAAAAACCCCAAACGTACATAATAATAGGTTATAACTACCGAACAAGATTGTTTATCGCAAATTTATTACAATATCATAACACATGCTTATATACCTGTTGTAAAACAATATGGTTCATAGGGATTACTCGAAAATAAATACTCAATACAACATCTCAAAGTTAGGTAGGCAATTCTTATGTTATATTTTTTCAACACACCTGTTTGTATTCAATCGCAAATAATATATGTTTTTCTTATTATCCTGGATTACATTTGCACATAACATCGAAGTATATACTATAAAGGAATAGTTTCACTTACCTTTTCCAAGAAGACATGATTTTTGTTCACCATAAAACTTGTAAACACGTAACGTACACGCGCGATGACAACAAATGTTCCTGCGCGGGTGCACGGTGGCCAGTTCACAGGCCATCTTGAAAAAAGGCGCGAATCTAAAATGTCGCGCGGCGAACTTGAACGCTGGCTAGTTGACGGGCCAGTGTGCTCTAACGCGGGTCGTAAATGTTCATAAGGTTCAATATATAAATAAAAATCTATGAGATAACGACCTTGAAGTGAGTGTCCAGTTTACTGGCCACTTTGTATGAGCCGTCCTATAAAGGGTTAATGCATTCGCCTTGAGGCCCGTCAGTCCACTGAACATTGTTTTCTGGAATGCGATTTTAAAAAGTATTCGTTCTTTTTTCGAACTTTTTTTTTATTCCACCGAATTCGCTCGAGATATTTTCGGGCTGAATTCAAATGACATAATTAGAGTTTTATTAGCGTATTGAATTTTAATTTTTGCAGTCGTTTCAATATTCACGGGCTTGTTTAATTTTGTTGAAAGTATTTTTTGAGGTAGATCAAAATGATAACAGAAATTAGTCTACCGCTATTTTTTAAGATAAATGCAATAGATTGTATAAATAAACATGGAAAATGTCTTGCTACTCTAATGTAAATCCCGTGTTTTTAGACACGTCGCATTCCAATCTCGAACTCAATCTGTAAAAAATACCTCTTATTTTACTACATTTTTGACAAACAAGAACATGTTATTCAAATTATTATTCCACCCGACGCGCGACGTGCAAATAATCGTCCCCCACACGGTAAATAATTGCATTGTTTCTCATAGCCACACAATTAGCTGACTAGTGGCCGGGACACACCGGGGTCGCGACTGCGATTTGTCGCAAGTAACGAGCAACAATGCACGCGTTTCGGTCGCGGCCCCCCGTCGCCTCGCATTTGTATCGCGATGTTCTTGTGGCATACTGGGATAGGTTTGTTGGTTAATGTTGTTTTAAAATATGGGGAGTTTTTGTTTTTGTGTAAATATGATTGAGTGCTTTTGTAGTTTAGGTTGACTTGTGAGTATAGTGTTCTGACTTAGCACCGTGGGATCACCGATAAAAGTTTGTTCCAAGTCAGTTAAAGGTATCATTGTGACTTTTTTTTTCACGTTTTACAAAAACTGATTAACTGAACGAACATGAACTTTGATTTGATACAAAATTCAATCAGTCATACCCTCAACGCCGCTTTTAACGTTTTTTCAGGGTTTTATTGAATATGCCATTAATTAAATGTTACTTTTTTCTAAAGCCATTAAACATTAAATACTAAGACAAATCTATACTAATATTATAAAGCTGAAGAGTTTGTTTGGTTTAACGCGCTATTCTCGGGATCTCCTGGTTCTAATTGAAAAATTCTTTTTGTGTTGGAATGGGCTATCCATTTAACGAGGAAGACTGTAGGCCCATGTGAAGCCGGGCCGGGTTGCTAGTGATACCATAAAACAAAGTCGAAAAAATACGAATATTCGCATACTTTGCGCTCGATGTGCCCTCACCCGATCGGCAGGTTGCACCACGTCCTCGTTAGAGTTAACTAGGCAACAAACTATCGGTTATCCATAACAGTTATTGTATTATTCTTTTGACAAATGCTCCGAACACTCCTCGTTTATACGAGACCTGATACCTGACGATTATCTGTGTTTTAACTCATTGTTTTGTTCTAGTATTGTTGGCAATATATATGTAGTTAGTAATGTGCCTTTTGTAGTTGAGATTCGATTTAATTTGGTGTTAACGATCAGTTAGAGGTTACACTTAGTTTTGTTAAATGGGGATTATATTAAATATTTTGTAGTGGCGTTCAATCTTGCAGTATATAGAACAAAGGAGTGAGATCCTCTTCTTATAAAAACTGATTAAAAGCAATGGCAATACAAACAAGCGTGCATTGTTGTGAACACAAAAATAATAATTAAACAATACCAGCCTAGTATTGTTTCACTTCTGAAGAAGAAGAAGAGAAGAAGAAGATGTCATGATGATCATGTCATGAGCATTGATAAGCAAGGCGCTGAAGGCAGATTGGCGATTTCAGATTTATATTAATTATTATTCCAGGTTTCTTCTCAATGTTTTTCTTCAACAATGTCAGTGATAACAGCAACAATAATTAATCAATTTTACCTGTTGCAGTCTGCTGCAGCCAATCCCAAATTACGCCACAGTAACTGCTACCAGTTACTGTGGCGTAATTTGGGATTGGCTGCAGCAGACTAGGTACTAGGATCTTCTCGGTCACGGTGAAAACTGTTGAGTAGAGAGACTCAACCAACCGCGAGCGCATAGCGTAAACGTTATTAAAATTTGATCGATAAAAAAATTGAAAATACCCATTTCGCATCTCATCATCATCATCATTTCAGCCAAAAGACGTCCACTGCTGGACATAGGCCTCCCCCAAGTGGCGCCACATTGACCGGTCCCATGCGACTCGCATCCAGCGGATCCCCGCAACCTTTACCAGGTCATCGGTCCACCTAGTGGGAGGCCTTCCAACGCAACGTCTTCCGGTTCGCGGTCGCCACTCTAGAACTTTTCGACCCCATCGGCCATCTGTTCTGCGAGCAATGTGCCCTGCCCACTGCCACTTAAGTTTGGCAATTCTTCGGGCTACGTCGGTAACCTTGGTTCTCTTGCGGATATCCTCATTTCTGATTTTATCACGCAAGGAAACTCCGAGCATAGCCCTCTCCATTGCCCTTTGGGTGACTTTAAGCCTTCTGATGAGGCCCATTGTGAGCGACCACGTTTCGGTCCCGTATGTAATCACTGGCAACACACACTGGTCATAGACTTTCGTCTTGAGACACTGCGGTAAGTTGGACGAGAAGATACCACGCAACTTCCCGAACGCTGCCCAGCCGAGTCGGATTCGACGATTGACCTCTTTCTCGAAGTTAGACCTACCTAACTGGACCGTTTGTCCCAGGTAGACATAATCGTCTACAACTTCGAGTGTAGAGTCTCCGATCTTGATAGGAGTGGGTGTTACATGGGCATTCAACATGACCTTGGTTTTGTCCATGTTCATTTTAAGACCCACTCTTTCGGAAGCTCTACTGAGGTCACTGAGCATTGTACTGAGGTCCTCCATGGTCTCAGCCATGACCACTATATCGTCGGCAAACCGAAGGTGAGAGATGTACTCGCCATTGACGTTGATGCCTAGCCCGCTCCAGTCCAGAAACTTGAAGACATCCTCCAATGCAGCGGTGAACAGTTTCGGAGATATGACGTCTCCCTGTCTCACACCTCGCTGCAGAAGGATAGGTTCCGAGGTCTGGTCCTGAAGCCGGACTGACATGGTGGCGTTTCTGTATAGACACTTCAACACCTCGATATACCGATAGTCGATTTGGCACCGTTGGAGAGACTGCAGTACAGCCCAAGTCTCGATCGAATCAAATGCTTTCTCGTAGTCCACAAACGCTAAACAGAGAGGCAGGTTATACTCTTCGGTCTTCTGTATAACCTGCCGCAGCGTATGTATGTGGTCTACGGTGCTAAAGCCTTTTCGGAAACCGGCTTGTTCGGGAGGCTGGAAGTCGTCAAACCTGCGCGCGAGACGATTCGTGATGACTCTTGAAAACAACTTGTAGACATGGCTCAGAAGTGAGATGGGCCTATAGTTCTTCAACCGAGCATTGTCGCCCTTTTTGAAGAAGAGTACCACCACACCTCTGCACCATGCCTGTGGCGTTTTTCCCTCGAGTATGACGGAATCAAACAGCTTCTGAAGGGCCTTAAGTACCGGTTTTCCACCCGCCTTCAGGAGTTCGGCCGTAATTCCATCATCACCCGGTGCCTTGTTGTTTTTAAGCTGTTTCAGAGCCATCCTAATCTCGTACCGGCTGACGTCCGGGATGTCTTCGGTATAGTGTCGGGTTAGTCTAGCTCTTGGGTCGTTCGCTAGATCTACAACGGGTTTACTGGTTGACGTGTACAACTGCCCATAGAATCTCTCGATCTCCCTCAGAAGCTCCGGTTTGGCGGACACAATCCTGCCATCGTCGGTCTTCAGTTTCGTGAGCTGGCTCTGCCCAATAGCCAGATCCCTTGCAAATACCTTGGAGCCTTTATTCTTCTTAATTGCGTCTTTAATACGTTCGGTATTAAAGCGGCGGAGGTCGCTCTTCAAGGATTTAGAGATCCGTCTATTTAACTGCCGGTATTTCCACGCCTCATCTGAAGACTGCAAGATCATCTCACGCCGCTCCTTCATGAGCTTGAGAGTACGATCAGAGAGTTTTTTGTTCTTATCTGCACGACGTGTCTTGAAGAACTTAGACCCAGTCGTATGGACAGTTTCCACGAACTCGTCGTTGTATTCGTCCACTGAGCTTCCTAGGCACTCGAAACGATTCTGGAGTTCGAGCTGAAAGCTCTCGGGGTTTTGAATCTGGACCTGTGCTGGACGGAGCGTAGACTTCATCAGTCGAGACCTTTCAAGCTTTATATTGATGTTCAATGTGCCTCTTACCATGCGATGATCGCTCCCGGTTTTCACCGAATTGATCACAGAGACATCATTGAACATTTGCTTCTTGGTTGACATGATGAAGTCAATCTCATTTTTAGTTGCACCATCAGGGCTCTGCCAGGTCCACTTTCTGTGCTCACGCTTTCTGAAGAAGGAGTTCATCATATAGAGGCCCTCCTTCTCCATAAAACTAGCCAGTTGGTGACCCCGGCGATTCCGACGTCCAAACCCAAATTGCCCCACATGCAGCTCATCACCGTCTCGTTTGCCCAGTTTCGCGTTCATGTAATCCATTTCGCATCTATGTAATATTTATTTAGTTCAAAGGCTTTATTTAAGCTGAAAGAGAACCGTTTGAGTATCTGAAGAGAAGAGATGATACGCGTGTGACCAAAGAAGTTACGAATATAAATGCGTATGATTGGAGAGGAAGATTAAAGTCGAAGAAAAAATAGATGGGTTTCGTGAAGAATGATATTATGAAAGAGAAGGAAGTTACTGGTATCACGACGTAGGAGGAGTGGAAGAAGAAAACGTGTTGCACTAATCCCAAGTAACAGGAGCAGTGGCAGGAAAACGATAATGATGAAGGCTTTATCATCCCAAAGTGTGATACTAATCGGTAGTCGAACAAGCTAAATTGGTTTACAGGCAAACATATTCATCTTTCTACTATACTCACAATATTTTATTTTATTCCATTTTCTCATCTCGAACACGTAGGTATCCCTGGTACCTACGCACTAAATATATAAAATAAAAAATGAATTGTGAGTGTGGTAGAAAGATGAATATTTTTGCCTGTAAACCAATTAGCTAGTTCGACAAACAAAATAAAATGTTATAGGATATACTTTTACTTTAGCACGTTCATGCTAAGCCGCATATAATAAAGCGTAGAATATTTAATTATTTTTGCTACCATCTCAAATCATCTGTATTTGCTCGCACAACCTCATCTTGTATTCCTATCAGATGGATTGACTAGCATAGTCGGTTTTTGCATGAATCTCTAAGAAAGAAACAAAGCCTTTCTTGCAATATTACAGCATCATAACGCTACACACATAACTGATTGCCTACACACACAATAGACTATTCGTTCAAAATCTTCCGACTTCGTCCGGATTCGACCGATCAGCATTGGATTCAAATTACACGGTATGTACAGTGATGTTATTATCAGTAGGTTGCAAGTGCGATCACGTGCGATCGGCTGCGATCGTCCGATCCGATCGCATTGTGGCGCCAATGAATAGATCGTCCACCTCTATTGTACGTTAATGTATCGGGACAAGAGTTTGGGGGACATACGGCTGGTAAGATTGGTGAGCGAATCGTTTTCTGTGCCAAAGGTAGTTAAATAAATATTTAGGAGCATTGAGAAATATTTATCCGTAAATATATTAATATTCTTTAAAAATACGGACGCCTAAGTAATATTGGTATGATACCAAATACTAAATTATGTAAGTATGTGTAGTTTATAAATTCGTAAGTTAATCTGTTTTTAACTTTTTTAATATTTTTTTTTCATATGCACCTGCCATGTTATCTCTTCATCACCCTTGGTTGACTGGTAGAGAATACCTAAGACATTAAGCCCGCCTTTGTACCTTTGTGCATGAAGTATTAATAAATAATAAATAAATAAGTAACACCTAGGCCGTCTTTCCACCTATGCCTAGCTACTAAAATATTGGTTTCAACAACACTATCTATTTTCAGAAACCGGACAGCTTCTTGTTTCCAGATGATCTGATGGCTGAATTGTGTATTAGTTATTCATTTAGACATTATCATAATCAGAAGGCCGATTCTAATTTTTTTTAAGAAAGTTCGCATTCTAATCTGTCAAAAATAAATCTATTTGACCTACATTTTTTGACATTGATTGTCGCTGAGATGAGATTGCGCCTAGATTTAGAACATTTTTAATAATAAAACTTGGGTTTCAGAACTTGACCAATGAAGTTGTCCACTCCCACCGACAGTGTGTCCGTCCGCGAGTCGCCTCACAAGAATGGTGATGCAGCTTCAACAGGAAGCCTTCAGCTTTTGTTCTCCGCACGAAATGATAAAAACGTCAAGCAACGCCGCGCGGCCAGCATTGTCTTGCAACCGGTTTTTTGTTTTCTTTATTGCAGCGTGCGGTGGCCACCGGCCATCTTATAAAATATTGTAAGAAAATCTTTTTTGCAATTAAAACAATGTTGCAAGTTATGAATTTTGCCTCAAATTGATTTTTTGCGCCGGCAATAATATGAAGTCGTTATAATTTCTTTCTTATTGCCGCGAAGCTCATGAATCAATTTGAAATTTAATGTGCGTAATAAAATAAAGGAACTTTGTTACCGTATTAATTCTGTCGTGGAATGAAAGGTCTCAGTTTTTTACTTCGAAGATTATTTTATTGTTCAGAGCGTGGAAATGTTTGGTGTTTATTTAGACAATTACATTTTTTATGATACTGTAAATTAAAATCCACAATAAAAGTTTTAAATCACGGTAGTTCCTACTTAATGTCTCTAAGCAGAAAAACATAAAATACAAGCAGGAACAATAAAACGTCAGTCATAATATTGCACACATTAGGTTTTTCTCTAACAGTTTCAATTTCATGCTAATAATGCTTTTAAGTATTTTATTTACAATTAATGCTATTAAGTATTTTATTTTATAGTGTGCGTAACTCAATTGGAATTAGGCTTGTCACGTTGGTCGGGTGCAAAGTGTGCGAGAGTCTACAGGCAATGTACCTATGCCTGAAGATAGATACCGTCGCCGAGGAAGCTCCAAAAAGAGGTGGAGAGATGACCTGGACCATGAGGACTGGTGGAGAGTGAGTCAATCACTAAGGTGATTTTATACCTCCTCCTTTCACCATCATCATCATGTCAACCTTTAGACGCCCACTGCTGGGCTTAAGTCCCCAAGGGAGGCTCAGCCGTAATTGACAACATTTCAAAACTGACACGACCTTAAAGCAAAAATACTATTTCTTTATTTTCGTATAGCCTGAGTCCAAATATATATTTTTTATATTTTTTTATTTCTTAATTTTTGAGAAAAAAAAAAGCATGTGATGACGTCACATATACGGTGGAATGGGATACCTTTGCATAATCGTTTCAATGGTTTATATGATAACATTAACGTCAAATAAGACACACGTCAATGTCACATAAATGAAGTCTAATAATAATGATAATAGTTTTTTGACGGGTCACAGTAAAGCAAAGGATAAAACGCTATTCCACCGTAAGTATGACGTCATTCGGCGCTTACGTCTTTTTAGAATACACCTAATTTCAAAGTTAAAATTGTGAATGAAAAGTACATAATTTTGAAAAACGAAAAAATACGGGTGCCCTAAATTTGTATTTGCTTTTATATAACGTAATAATACAAGTAGGTTAAAAATATGAAATGTCAATTGCCATGCTTGGCCGTTGCATGTTGGCAATCGCAGTAGGTGTGATACCTAAGGACGCTGCCCATCTTTTGGTCAATGTCCCTCTGTCGCCTTCTACGACACCCACGGGTAGAAATGGGGTGGTGCTATTTGCGGCCGGCACCACACGGCTTCCTCCTTTTCATTCGTCAGTTTACCCCAGATCACTCCCATCATTATCTGCCTAGCCTTTTTCCAACTATGTTGTGGTCTGCTTTCAGTCTAACCAAATGCAGGCCAATACAAATGTTTTACATAGAGTGACTGCCTATGTGACCTCCACAACCCATGTTGTTAGTAACTTGAAACCCCTTGGTAAGACTGGTTGTCCGATTTATCTAGCTTCCGACGAATAACAAGCGGGACCTATAGCTTTACCTGTTTTTCTAGGCACGGAAGTGTTTCGGTATAAAATGGACGGTCACCCATCCACCGACCGACCGCGGCAGCCGCAGCTTAACCATCGTGACCGGTCGAGCCGTTCGGCTTTTACTTAGCTACGAGCTCCTACGCCCTAGATCCTCTATGTCTCTAGATCACTTCTATAACTTCTAGAATCTTCGCGGGACCAGAAAATATCTAAACTTTACCCTTTACTTCACATACACACACACGACAATACAGCACCTGCAGTTGCCACCGCGGCTGCGCCTGATTGCGGCATTGTGCCGCTCACAATAACTCGATTAGACTCGGACGGCACCGGACGTGATCCTAATGGTAGTAACGTGGACATTCCTAGGACCATAATAATAAAAAAACTTTATTACGAAAAAGACAACCGCCTTCTAAAACTAAAAAGTGATAAATAGTTTAGCACAGAACACTCATGACTTTAGTTTCGGAAGTCGGAGGCAATACAATACAACAAACAGAACAAAGCCACCGACTTCCGAAACTTCTTTTATTTTTCGCTTTTTAGTACGTCCTTATCATACAAATCTATTTAGAAACGGCAACACAGTCCAAGCAGATATTGTACGTACAAGATTGGAATATCATCTGTGTATCATTTCTGATTTTCTGACGATTTTTTCAAAACCCTATTATAAAAAAAATCAATTTAAAATCGCTTTACAGTTATGCCGGAGAAATCCGATAACAATTACCAAAAAAAAACACAGTCAGATAATGTAATGAAATTTAATGTAATGTAATTCTTCGGACCGAATTTCGGTCACAGCGACCAATCCCAATGGAGATCAGCCAAGTACGCACAAGGTATTACAGTGCACAAGTGTGTGTGCAAACACTGGTGCACTCCCTCTTCCCTCAATCTCATAGTCCGGTGGGACGGCAATCCGACACGACCAGGGAGAGATCAGGCGCAGGACCAATACAGCTTTACGTGCTTGAACCCAGGAGGACGCGCTTTCGTCCACCACAGACCAAGAAGGCAGTCAAAATAATAAAGACCAAAATAATAAATCCATACTTCCATTGCGAAAGTAACTCTGTCTGTTGCGCTTTCACGATGAAACCGATCCCGGATGAAACGGCTGAACCGATTTTGATAAAATTTGGTATGAAGATAGCTACTTAGGGAAGGACATAGGCTACTTTTTAATCCGCAACTTCGTCTGCATCCGCGATAACAGACATTCACGCAGACGAAGTCGCGGGCAAAAGCTAGTATAAAATCATAATGCCAGCCAGTCTTATTGTCCCACTGCAGAGAAAATACCTCTTCTCATACAGAGAAGGCATGAGCATTGATCACCATGCTTGGCCAAGCCGTATTGGCGATTCTAGATTTTTATTAATTATAAGACCTGGTTTCAGCTCGATGTTTTCCTTCACCCATGTCAGGATCAATATCTTGTCTTTTAAACCTTACCTATGAAATAACATTGACACACGCCACACAACGGTAAATTATCACATTTCAATAGTAATCTTGATTCCAAATCGCATCGTTGTATATAGGGTGACTGGTAATTAGTGTACGATACTTAAACACGTGATTGTGTTCATGATAACAAACAACTTTCCCGAAGAAAAAATGTTTTTTGTACTGGTTCACTTTTATCACAATAACACAACAGCCGTATGAAATTCACGCGCGCGCACGCCTGTGACCTAAAGTGAAACAGTACAAAAAAAAAAATTCTTCGGGAAAGTTGTTTGTTATCATGAACACAATCACGTGTTTAAGTATCGTACACTAATTACCAGTCACCCTATATAATGGATAAAAGATTTCTTAGGATGGTAGCTTTTTTACATTAAGATATTAGATCCTATGATAGCCACTCTGATTTTAGACTTCCAATAACGGAGACTCAAAGCCGAATACAAAAGGTGTCGCTTTATTTAAAGAAAATAAAGTTTTGTAAACAGCGAACCATTAATAAAATAAATCCTAGACATGTCACATCCACAATTTCCTAACGTTCTACTACCCCCAATTAGGTGAGGACGGAGCGACCAAGCACAAAGGCAAAGATAATGGTCAGTTAACTTAGTTCGGAAGATAGTTCACTTAGAGCCAACTTAACTTTATCAAGTTGCAATTAAGTTCGCCCGCTTAATTGAATATTCTCACGGCCCATATCACAATTACGACCTCCTGAACTGGACAGTATCGATTCGGTCTTTCGTGATGATGTAGCGTGCCTGTGTTTTAGGACAGTGCGTTTTTGTACCGGTTTTAGAGTATGGGAAAATGTAATAAAATATTGATGTAGGTATTTTAGTACGTTGCCCAATCTGGGAAATTTTATATTCCCTCTAGCGATGAATCTTCAAGTAGTCCATTTTGAAATTTTTCTATATTTTTGCTCATTTTTTCATAGTTTTTAGGGTTCCGTACCTCAAAAGGAAAAAAACGGAACCCTTATAGAAGGGCTGTATATATATATAAATATCAACCCTCTATGTTAACATGAAAAAAGATACGGCCGTATATGTCGCAAAATTAAAGTATGGATTAGTATAGAAGTATAGATATGTACAGAGGCCAGCACATCAAGCTACTACAATCTGTCAAATTTCTTTGATAGATTTTCAACTTTATTACAAAACCATAAGGTTCATATTTAATTGGGAAAATTTGACAGTTAGGTATGGCTTGATGCGCTGACGTCTGTACCTACGAATATTTACGGAACCCTCGGTGGGCGAGTCCGACTCGCACTTGTCCGGTTTTTTTTTAATTGCACTGTTTAACAACATTTTTTGTATCAATAATTGAATAATAATTATTATTATTCATTGTATTTGTACTTTTGATATTTACGCTTGATATTATTTTTCTATCTTTCATCGTGTTACTGGCCGATGGGGAAGAAAGGTTTTCCAGTGGCAACCACGAACCGGAAGACTCAGCATTGGTAGGTCTCTCACCAGATGGACCGACGACATTGTCAAGGTCGCGGGTAACCGGTGGATGCAAGCGGCAGTTTGTCGCTCATTGTGGCGTTCTATGGAGGAGGCCTTTGTTCAACAGTGGACGTCTTTCGACTGATGTTATGTCACTACGTGTACTTACATTTTAGACCAACGCTTCAGTATACTACTCAGGGTACTTTGTGTGACAAATTCATCATAATCCTAAGAATCTTCGTTTCATTATACTAATAAGTAAGTGAATAAGTCGGTGGCGTTCCTTTGAATAAATAAATAAATTTAGTCTGTCGGGATATTTGTAATTATTTTGTTTAAATGGTCCCCAGGCTTAGATTTGGATAGTTACAATTTCATTGGTCAGTAAATAGTTGTGTTTTCTTTTACAGATTATGTAAGGCCATGAAGAAGACGGCGATACGAGTTGGACTTCTTGTTATAGATTCGTGTGATTCGGCTCCAGCTGGTTTCTAAATGCAGAGAAAATGGAAGCACATAAAAGGATGAAAATAGTAATAATGTAGCTTAAACTCTGTTCCCGACACCGGTGGGCTACTGCTTTTTATATACCTATATATTTTTATTTTTTAAATTAACAAATTTAGTTTTTATGGATAAAATTGAATAGAGGAGTTTATTATAATAGTTATGTATGAAAACGGATAGCAGTACCAACGGTCAACACAATTATGAAGCATCAAAGCTGAAAGATTGCTTTTTTTTTGGTCGGGTACCCCACAATTTAACCTAGGAAGTTGTTTAACCGGACTTTCCAAGTGGTGCCTAAATAAATTTAGGCCTCCAGGTAGAGCATACTTAATAGACTAGCGACTTGACGTTAAGGACATCTCCTGTGGAGTGCGGTCCTCGACTTAGAGCGCCTTAGGGGGAAGACAGCAAGGAACAGGCTGGATTGGATTTAAGTACCTAATATTGCAGAACTATACCGTTCCAGAATATCTGTTGTAAAGACTAGAAATTGGAAGGGATGAGGGGAGAGGGGGTAATTTTTTTTTTTTTTTTTTTTAATCTTTATTTATACCATAACCTTTAACATTGCTTAAATACTAGGTCACATGAGTTTCAGTGGATTAAAGGTCTTACAAATAGAGTAAACCCTGACTGCCAAACTAGGAGATCCTGTGACTTAGGAGCTGACTCCTAAGTCACAGGATCTGAAAGGTTTTTGGTGACATAGTGACAGCAAAACACTGATGTTTTGCTGTCACTATGTCACCAAAAACCTTTTACTAAAAAGTGTGTTATATTGACACTAAAAATATTAGCAAAACAATATACTAGGTTTGAGTGTACAATAAAAATGATTATTAAAATATTAAACTAGGATTAAAGGAATTTATTAAACGGAATTGTATTGTAAGTGTGCATGTGTAATCGTGTGTGAGGAATCGGAGGAGTGTATGTGAGAGTGAGCATGTTTATGAGGTGTAAGTGTGTGTGAGAGTGTGCGTATGACTGAGTTTATAAATATTCGTATGTGTTGTTGCGTTGAATAATTAAGAAAAGTGGGTAGAAGAAGTTTTGTATGCCTACTGCGGCAGAGATAAAGTAGTTCTTCTGTTCGAGCGTAGTCCTGATCCTGTAGCCAACTCTGTACCTTAGCCTTGACTTCATGATGACTTAGTTCAGGTAATTTAATGATTTTACAGATGTTTCTGTAAATGAAGGAGCTCACAACGTAAAACTGACGCCTGGCGAATGCGGTCTTGTGGCTTATTGTTGAGAACATTATTTTTACTTTGCGCTTAGTGTTATCTGGTGGGGGAATATGTTTATGGTGCCTAAGGGTGGCTCGGAGGACAAACAGCTGTCTCACCGTGAGTACCTTACAGTCCGCATATAGTGCAATAGTGGGAAATCTGTAATTTAATCCAGTAGCGCAGTATAGTGCGTTGCTTCGACCTAATTATATATTGTTAACAAAATTATAAGTTTTATAAGTCCGATCCATTTTAATTGATTAATTGTAAATATTTTAGTGATTTTTCATCGAGAGAAATTCCTCGACAGCGCATACATTAGAGAACACTGTCAGTACAGTCCCTTTAATAAGGAAAGTCAGTAATAATACAATTCCCCAGTCTCCAGTAAGTACCTACTTAAGTAACTCCACAACATTTTATTACGTTATTAAAACGTAACGTCCGAATCCTGAAATCTTTATCTCGTAACGTTTTATTATCGATTTAAAATATTAATTTACTTTACAACAAACTGTAAAAGTTTGTTGTCGTAAATAAAAACGAAATTTATTATTGTTTGTGTACACATTAATTTGTTACAATTTTCAAAATTACTATTAAGTCATTTCTAAATAAACGGTCAGTTTAAATTCTTGGTATTAACCAAAAATGTATACTAACAAATTATTTCGAAATTCACATGTAGTGTTTTTTTACTGATCAGAAAAAGCTTCTCCAGTGAGGAAGGAATAATTCCTTTATTGCAGGCTACACAGGACCCTAGATAAATACCTTAACCTAACCATACATATTGTATAACTTAAAACTTGTGTTAGTAGATAAGACATAAGAGTATGTTAGTAGCACTTCACACTATCTGACCCTGACGACGCTATAACTCTCCACCAGGAGAGCAATAGGGCCACTAGCACATTAAACAAACACAGACACAGACCGCCGTCATTCCGTTCTCGCCGCCGAGGCCCACCGCGACGACCCCGTACGTCCAACCCCCGACCCTTGCTCGTTCCAGCCCGCGCCGCTGAGCCTGTAGATTTAAATTCGTCCCTAAATAATGGAAATCCGATCCAGCTTGTCCTTTTGCTGTGCTCCCCCAGCGATGCCCCACAGGGCACCCGCCCTTAGCGTGTAGTCACTTATATGTTTGTAAGTTTTTTGCCCTGGCTGGAGACCCTAAAAATAATATTTTTTTAGGCACCACAGGAAAGTCCGGTCAAGCAGCCGACCACCTAGATTGACAAGCGAGATGCCATTCCGAAAAAAAAATAGTACCTAGCACTTTACTTTGTACTAAAATGTATTTGTGTTGTCCTGTGTATTTGACTCGAAAACTATATGACCTTGTGGATTTGTCAGGTAGGTAGAAAATGTGAGCCAAGAATAGATTTTGTGACAAAAGCGAATTAAGAGAGTCCTTGACTTTCAAGCGTATAAGTCGCAGAGAAATCCAAGCGGGCAAGTAATTTGTACAAGTCGATGCCGACATTTTAAATATTATGTTGATTTCGCTTGAAAGAAAACATATTTTTTATGAGCTCTCAATAGATTATGTATACATACAGCTTTAACAGCACTTACTCGCCAACTCAATTGATTTAACTATTTATTGATTTCAAAGTAACTAAATATCCTACTAAATACCGGGTACTCAGGACTAAGAAAAAAGTGTTGTTCTAAAGGCCTTGTGTTTTGGACTTATTGGTTAATAATATCTCTTAATCATGAGAAATGAATGATCTTAATATTCAAACGCGGAGAGTTATAATGTATGTAAACCGTTTAATTTAAGGCACTTATTGACCATCATGGAAAGCATTATTCATTCATCTTCTCAAAGATTAAATTGGAAAAAATATTGCTTTAAACATAATTATAGTTTACAGCCTTGTCAAGTAATAAAGTAATGAATTTTACAATATTGATGGTAATAGCACTTGAACATCCCGTGTGCAATTTTGATAAATGTCTTTAAATGTCCATAGGTAGCTACTAAAATTTAAGGTACTTAGCGGTTTCAAAGTGTGTTTTTCTAACAAACCCTATACTTAGTTTCTAAGTACCTTTTTGTTTGATTAGTTACTAGTATTGAATAAATATACACATACATTTTGTTGCAAACATGTCATCCAGTAGAGGCACGGCCCTAACAGAAAAATGTAGCAAAGGCGACACTTCAATAGACCTTCGTCTCGATTCGAAACAATAGTTAAACCAGCATAATTGGCTAATGTCCATCAGTTTTGAGTGAACAAACCGAATGAGGCGTCTGATGCTACATGAATAGTGAGCAATTATGTTCATTTTGCGAGTAAGGAGCATTTTTCCCAGCCGCCCACATCGCACTAAGTATATGCCAATCTGTCAGGCTATCTGTCCTCTCGTAGTAGATAATATGCTACAAATTGGCACTATTGCCCTGTGTAAGCATTTAACTGAAAAGCCGCATCGATAAGGGCTTGGTCTGAGGTATAAGAAATAGCGACCTTAAACTAATTATGTCCGAAGGTAGCCAAAATTAACTAGAAATATTTCGCTCAAAATTGTACACTTATCGTTTTTATATTTTTAATTGACTGAATCCTGTTAAAAAAAAACGAAGTAGATTCTCAATTTAAATAAGTAATATCAGTACTGGCAGAATTTTTTGTTTTTTTTTTTTGGTGTATTATTTCAGTTCTCCAACATTTTTACTAGTCTTTACAGTTTACTATACCCTGTTCACAATAAGATTAGACATTTACTCAAACCTTTTTTACAGTCCGTTCAACCGATTTTGACTTATATTGCGTTGGAAGCATGACAAATGGCAACTGCAGTAAACAGTTATTATTGTAACCACTTTTTTGCCTCTAATGTCATCCTAAGGCCTACGGAATAGAAGTCAAAATCGGTGGAGGGGACTGTAAAAAAGGTTTGTGTTTATGTCTAATCTTATTGTGAACAGGGTAGGTATAGGTTGACGCAATGGTGATTTTAGGTTTACAGGTCGAGTTTTTTATAGGTTCACTATGGCAGCTAAAAAATGCTAACAGACACGACTAAAATGTTTGTTTTTAACCCCCGACGCAAAAACGACGGGGTGTTATTGGAAAATATTATGAGGGGTACTTGGTCACTAGATCCCGAAAAACAACATTCAAGTAGTTTGTCATTAAAAAGAACTTTATGACTTTTATGAGACAAATAGTCCAATTTAATTATTAGTCTGTAAGCTTTCTTTAAAGTGAAATAAATAATTATCAATTATCCTATCCTATATACAGGATGAAATTGAATTCATTAGCGATTTTATAAGGAGTGATTCAGACCACGAACCTGAACAACTTTCATTATGAAGCCAACAACGAAAAAAAACAGCTGTTCCATACTTTTGTCCTTGGCTCTATAATAAAAGTTGTTCAGGTTCGTGGTCTGAGTCACCCCTTAAAAATTTGCTAATTAATTTAATTTCATCCTGTAAAATCATATAAAATACTACTATGCTAGATAATTAGTAAATCCAATTGCTAGAGCCATGGCACCCAAAACACAACTTAATTCCTACCTTGGGTACACATGTTTATTTGTAATTTGTATTTATTACACTAAGGGTAAGTTCTGTTTTTTTTTTTATGTAATCTTATATGAAAATAAAATTCTATTATATTCTAGATCGAGACTGTATTACTATCACCATACTTCAGTCATGCCTCATAGAAGCTCTATTTATACCAGTATCTCCCGTAACGTCCCGAGCGGATTGCCATTAAGGAATGCTCTAGATGAACTCACTTAGCCTATCTCAGCTCTCAATTGTTCGGTAAAACACTAAAAGCCCTCCGATTACTGTCGCAACTACTGCAAAGGACTTCTGAAAATTAAAAAGAAACAATTAAGTTGCACTTTACAACTTAATGTATAGAAAACTGAGATTGGCGTTTGGTTCTATATTTTGTATTGGACTAATCCATACAACGCCTTAGTCCTTTTTATTTTGTGATACATAAAACCCAACCAAAAACTTTTGGAGTCATGGGCTCCACTAAACATCACCATGTATGTTCAGTGATTATTAATAATTTAGGAGCTAATAATTATTACTGTATTAAAAAAATCTCACTTTCACTCTTTTGTGTCGCATGGTTTAAAATATTATTTTTTAGATACTACATGAGAGAGATGATTCTCAGCAGCGTATGTCTGAGAGTGCTAGCATATGTAATTTTACTCAAAACTTAACAGCAAAAAAATGCTCAATCATTTCATGCGGAAAAACAATATAAAAAGCAAGACATTGTTGAAAATCAACACACAATTATTTTCATCAGAACCTAAACCCACAACTATCTTCATTTCTACATAGATCTCGCTTTTAATCCAATTCCCTATCTAGGATAAACCTAGGTTAAGTGTAAAAATAACTTAGTGGGTAGTAATCAGCATCCTCTTATCTCTTGCATGGCGGACGGTGGACGATGCAAGAAAGCCCCGGTCGGCTACACCTGTTCGTCAGGCCTTTTAGCTTGCCGCGAGCATTGTCAAACTTTGTCGCTGGAAAGAGGTGGGGTGGAATGGACAGGTTTTCTTTTACCTGTATCATGCGAGAAATGTTGTTGAATGATTTTTCAGGTACAGAATATTAGGAGAGTACTTTGGTGGGTAATGAGGTATTATTAATTAATACTACCTACTTTATATTATTGTATTTCTTTTGCTAGTCTTTTTGTCTCACTATAGGCCAGGGTTGGCTGTTTTTTATAAAATAATATGAATAAACGAGTTTCTTTTTTAATAATCTATTAATAAAATATTGCCTCTAAATTTTTATCATGTAATTTTTTTAAATGTATTATAAATAGATTAGTACAACAGCTCCATAGTTTTTCCAACGAGCTTTAATCAATTAAAGCGTAGCGGCAACATTGTATAAAACACATGACATCCATATCTGTACGCTGACGGATCGTCGGACGCAGCGACAAAGGATGAGTGTGAACGACCTTTAAGTGAGCCCTATCTAATCTTTTGTTACGTTTTAATAAAGTTTCGTATGTTGAGACCCTACCTTTTTGGTGTTGTTATCCATAATAATTAAAATTTAGATTATGATGTCTTTTGGTACAATTTAAAGGGTTTGTTCGGTGCGGTAGCAAAATACTTGACTTTTCAATCAACTCTCTCAGCAGTGCGAAGTTATATTTTAAACACTAACTTTTACCCGCGACTTTGCACGAATGACGTTTATTGCGGACACAAACGAAGTCGCGGATTAAAAAGTAGCCCACTACATCCCAAGATAATATTTCGTCGTCAAATTTAATTACGATCGGTTCAATGATTTTGCCGTGATCGGGTAACAGATAGACAGAAAAAGTTAAAGTTATGGCTATGAATTCATCATCAGCCGGAAGACATCCACTGTTGACGTCACAACGAGCGGAAACCTGACGCTTGCATCCACCACGACCGCCGCGACCTTGACGATTTCGTCTGTTCATCTGGTGGGAGGCCTACCATCGCTACGCCTTTCAGTTCGTGGTCGCCACTCGAGAACCTTTCTTCCCCATCGGCTATCGGTTCGAGCGATGTGATCAGCCCATTGCTACTTCAATTTGCATATTCTGGGAGCTACGTCGGTGACCTTAGTGGAATTACCTTATTGACCTTAGTGGTGTCAATTACAGGTGACGTAATTCCGGTGTTGCATCTGAATTTTAGATGGGAGACCGATGACACATCCCGACTTCACCGTGTTTCGGAGAACAATAACATCTGGTTATTTTGGAAGCTGACACCATCATTGGAATACGAACATTGAGTAAGGGTGGCTACACACGTAACTGCAAGCGTGACAAGCATTGCATGATTATATTGTGTAAAAATGATTGGGCGTCCGTATTATGATTTTGTGCAAGCATCTAATAGACTATACGGAAGTGTGAAAATTTCTATAAATTGATTGTTCATGCATACTTGTCATATTTGCAGTTACAAATGAGCCACCTCAAAGTAAAACTTTGCAAGTGAAAAATTACTTCTAAAATATAGAAGATCAGTTAACCACTGGAATGCCTAAATGATAAAATGGCTTCTCTCACATGAACAACAATGTAAGGCAGATAATACACTGTAGGCAGATAAATTGCTAGACAAATGTGTTTGCTAATTGGCTCGTTGCAACCTGGCTTTAGAACAATTTAAAACGGTTTGCAAGTATAGACTTGATACCAGGAATTAGCTACCGTTTCGAAGGTTGCGTTTTTACCGTTAATAGGCCAACATTTTTTTCGTTGTTTTCTAAATAAAATTTTATAAGTTGTTGTTGTGTACCTAACCTTTAATTTAAATAAACTATAGAATTATTGACAGTGTGATTCAGCTGAACTACTCAAATCATTTTTTTTTTAATCTAATTAATGAGGTTTTGGTAATTTATGAGATATATTAATAATTAATTAGCCGTGTGGTACCAGCCGCTAATATCACCACCCCTTTTCTACCCGTGGGTGTCGTAGAAGGCGACATAGGGATATTGACCAGAGGATGGGCAGCAGCGTCCTTCTGAGTACCATAACACCTATAACTGCGATTGCCAACATGCATCAGCCAAGCATGGCGATTACGGGTGAACCCCTCCCCCTCCCTTGGAGGAGACCTATGCCCAGCAGTGGGCGTCTAAAGGTGGTGACATGATGATGATGATGATACCTATTGATAATTCTTAGTTTAATTATGTCTGTGTATTTTTCAGCATGTAACTGTGTTTTGTCACTAATAAACAAATTAATAATAGTAATAATAATTGGATTTATGTACTCCTTAACACAATTTACTGCAAAGGACACACATTGTTAAAGGTAAATTATTTGTATCCGTATTCAAAATCAGTTTGAAAGCTACCAAATTGTGAGAAAGTTAAAATAATAACGGTTGCAATTGGCAACCTCATAAAAAGGTACGCATGAAGGTATGTGACCAAACAAAAACACACTTAATTTTTTCCGTTTCTTTTAAAACACCCTTATCAAAATGCATTATTTTTAAAACTCTTAATTGCCTACTAATTGATTTTAAAACTTCAAATCATTTGTATCAATTAACTTAAATTTTGAAACAAAGAAATGAAATACAATTTTAAATGAAGCAATTCATTTCATTCACTCATTTGCATTTCATTAAAAATTAATTACGAACCAAGCAGAATTAAAACACGCGACAATTCAAAAACAAAATTTAGTCTTTACAGCTACAACAATGTATTCGAAAAAAAATTAAAAAAAGAACAAAAAGACTAAGCAATAAACACTGTAACATTATAAGACTGGTTGAAATTTTATATGACGAAAAAAAAAGAAAAACCAAGATGGTGGACAAAAGTTTTTGAAAAAAGAATGAAATAAAAAAAGATCTAATCTGAGCTGTCATCGGTAACAAAAATAAGGTAGAATATGAAGCCGGGCTCTAATGAGACAAAGGGTTAATGAGAATAACAATGGCTGGGCAGTAAACTATTGGATTTATTTACACTGGACAGGCTGGACGATGATCTGATAACGCGGCAAAAGCCCGGTTAAGGTCAGGATGCTGTTGTAATTCACGGTTTTTACTAAAGTATGTTGAATTTAAATAATGTAAATTGTTGTTGGGCCATTACATTTGATAGAGCAAACCTGGTTTTGTTTTTGTTAAATTAAAAATTAATTCAAGTTAATTTTTCTTCAGTTCAGTAAAACATGTTACTTTGACTACTTCAACGAATTAAATTATCAATTATTTTCACAACTATTTTAAATAATCGACACTTTTTTTATTACTACAATAATTACTCTACTTTATTTTCGTACATACATTCCGAGGAAGAACTTCAATTCAGGAAGATTATTTCTTAGATTATAGTTCAGTGTTTTCCCTACTACAATCAAAATTCAGACCTTACAAAATAATAATACTAAAACCATCCTTCCCCTTAACAGATCAACGTAGCGTCCGCCGCAATGATCAAATTTCGTTTTTATTGTTAATCCTGGCCTCTAAATGAGCAACCACATATTGAGTACAAAAAGAACACTTAATAAACCCGGATTCCGGGATTCGAGGCTGCGGTGTTTTGAGACATTTTATATTAAAATTTTATTCTTTAGCTTGTGTTGTTGTGGTTTTGTAGTTGAAATACCTGAGTGCAAGGTGTGTATGCGTTTATGGGATTACTTGTGGTGGTACTTTTTGCATGGAATAGGCGCTTTGAAAGCTTTGTGAGTAGTACCCAATGATATTATAATATCATTGGTAGTACCTATGACTTAGGATTTTTATAGACATCAGTATTATGTGTTACTAATACTAATATTATGAAGAGAATAGATTTGTTTGTAAAGGATAAACTCAATCAATTCTTAACATATTTAAAGCTACATTGTAACATACCTACGCTTTATTTTATGAATAAAAAATAGGGTGAAGTGCTAGTGTGCTATTAATAAAGCATACTTAAATATTATTGACACATCACATAAAATAAATTAATTTAATTGTGACAGTTACCCCAGAAATCGTAAAATAATTAAAATTGTTTTTAATTATCATATATACCTTATAACATTCAAAAATAGAAATTCTCATAAATTAATAAGCTCATACAATTCATTTCGATATTATAATTTGTATGTAAATCCGAATACTAATGAATGTATTGAACGTCATAGAACTATTTAAATTTTTGTCTACAATAATAATATATTGTGCCAATTTATTAAATGGTTTTTCAAACTTTCTTGTTTGGTATTTTTGCAGATAAGCAAAGATAAGTGCCCGTTAAGTATATAATTTATTTATTTTTCTATCATGTTTAAATGTGTGTTTTATGTTCGAATAAGAAAAATCTACATTATAATGTTCCTTATCGAGGACTTGAGGTGCAGCATCTTAAAGTAACGGACATTGCTAAAAAGATAATCTTTTTAATATCACAGGTATGCAAAATATACCTTTTTGAAAATTGATTGTTTGATGGGTATAAATCTCTATGTCGCAGAGATATTGTCAAACCAGTGATATTATAATTTCACTAGTGAAATTATAATTGCACGAAAATTTGTCAACCGACTTTTATCCGACATGGTTCTGTTGACGCCATATTTGTTTTGGCATCTAGTCACCATGTCAGATCTGGCCCAGAG
The DNA here is from genome assembly GCA_947361185.1 of Charanyca ferruginea. Taxonomy (NCBI): domain Eukaryota; kingdom Metazoa; phylum Arthropoda; class Insecta; order Lepidoptera; family Noctuidae; genus Charanyca; species Charanyca ferruginea. The sequence goes on along the minus strand of OX376065.1, from coordinate 14,028,407 downwards.
GGGTTTTAGGGTAATGTAAACATAACCAGGAAGGCCTTCTAACCTAACCGTCATGTCATGATGACATGTCGGAGCCAATAAATAATGTCACTGAAATGAGCCCGTGAAATTATCGTGCAATTATGATTTCACTAGTGAAATTATAAAATCACTGGTTTGACAATATCCCTGCGACATCTACATTAGGTACGTCGATATCTACAGATAAATTAATAAATTATCTAGGTAATTTTGGGGCGCTGAATTCCAATATGCATTTGGTTTTTTTTTATCTCGTATTTTTTTCAGATATATGGCAAAAAAGTAGATCTTACGTGTGGATATATTTTCATTATTTTTCCGTAAATCAGCACCTCTAAATCAATAAAAAAACATTATTCGACTTCAGTGTATACCTGTGTAATTTATTTATTTATTTGGTGATTAGCGATAAGTATAGATCAGGGTAATAGTCTATACAAATATTAAGAGGTAAATCTACAAGACCATTATTAGGGTATCTCATACTAGTAAGTACCTAAATCATCGTTCATAACCAATATCAATCAATACCTATATGTTTCTTCAATCAACCAAGATGAAGCTTCTATTAAAAAACATCTTTCAAACATGGCTGTAATAATATATGCGTTACAAGGGATTCGCGGGCGAATCTGTTTGTTCATTTGTCACAGGCAATCGAAACCATTAGTGGTAATTACTGCCCTTGCTCACTTATCGATGCAATAAAATGAACGACTAGTATGGTTGAAGGCATGAGATGACGCGAGTTGAATGGTGGACCCATGTTTTGTAGAAATGTATCTTAGGTTTTAGACTTAAGAGTTTAGTTTAGAATGGTACCGTCAAACGGGGTGACTTTCAAAACAAGAGGTAACTTTGATAATTACCTGAAATTCTAATGTTTTACTAATTTTTACCCGTAAAATTAAATGCAGCCGATTATTTTATCTTATATTAGGAATTCAAGTAGATGCGCCATGTTTTGGAAACGGTGTAGCACATTAAAGATAGTTGGAAGTGGAAAAAATTACGTTCAAAGTTAACCCTGAATATTAGTCGAAAATGCGTTTGTAGGGGTGACTTTAAACCAGCAATAAAAATTGGGTCTTATCAAAGCAGCCCCATTTTCGATATCAATAAAACTGACAGGTTAACATTTTTTTTTCTCCCAAATTATTAATCATTTTTAAGTAAACAATAGTTATTTGTTATACAAGAGTGCAAAGTTGCTATTTTTTCCCCGTTGGTTCAATTTTGATGACCGAGCAAGCGAAGGATTCTAAAATTGAATCACGAGCGCAGCGAGTGATTCAAAATTAGAATCCTGAGCGTTAGCGAGGGAATCAAAAGAGCACGAGGTGAAAAATCTTTGCACTCGAGTGCAACACGTAACTTTTCATTCCACCTCAGCGAGGAAATGACTAAATGCAAAAAAAAAACTTGAGAGGTGTCAAGGGACACCCGGATGGAACGAAGTTCCTTTCGATTAATTAGTGAAGGAATTGTAATATTTTTTTTTTTTTTTAAGTTATAATAATATTTTTTTTTATTATTAACAAATATAATGTAATTAAAAGACAATTTAATTAAACGTGCCCGTTTATGTATCGAGCGAAATGGACTCCATATTGAGCAGTTGCTTCGATACAGGGAAGTGTAAATTTTATACCTAATAGGTAAGTTTTTTAATTAAGCCAAAGTTGATTAAAACTGTGTTTGTGAATAGTTCTAATTTATTTAAATAGGTTACCTATAGCACCTATAGGTACTACGCCTGCCTGCCTTTCTTTTTCTAGCAAAAGAGTACCTACTCACTTACCTACTTACAACTACAAATAATTCGCCAATGATAAAAGTAAGTACCACTACCTACCTAGGTACCCACCTAAGCTCCCACTGGCTTAATTTAAACCAAAACATTTTAATCAAATCAAAAAAAATATTATTGTCGCTAGTAAAACCAAGAGAAAAGTACTCTGTGACCTAGAGCGATAAGGTGCAGTGGTTACCTACTGACGACCGCGACCGATAGAAAGCTCATGATTATCAAACCCAAACTTTCAATAGGTACCTACTAAACAAAACATAGAAGTAGGTACAGTAACTACCTACCTACCTAACCTACGTATTCTATGGCTTAATTATCGACTTAAAATTTACACTCGTTTTCACAATCCACACAGTCTCACAGTGAAAGGTGGACTTATCTCGTAGGTCGTTAACATCGGAATTATCACGCAATGATAATTCCGATGTCATTGAGGTAGGTACCGCCACTATTTGAGCGAATGAACTTAGGTACTAAACATATCGCCGTAGGTACCTAGTTCAAAGAGTTCGCCGCGCCGCCTTTAAATACATAAACATATTCTACGAAAAGCGAATTCGGACTTTATTTTGTAAACGTAAACGGTTAAAAATTGAAATTTTACCAAACTAGGTATGATAAAATTATTCTGAGAAACGTATAGGCAGGTGCCCGACCGGACAATAGGAGCTATGTGCAACCGAATTTCACGGTTAATGTGTAAAAATAAGGTTTTAATTCGCTCCAATATTTTCATAGAAAAGCCGCGATTCAACTAATAATGAACTCTATTTGACAGTTCCAACGATTCAATTTTTCTGTTCGAATTGTCTGCGTTTGTGAAGTAATAAAAATAGCAAAAAAGTGTCGTGACAACTTTTCGTAAGAATTTTTTCCGTCTAGCCCCCTTTCACAACGCGCGATAAGGAACTTCGTTCCAAAAACGTTTACAAAGTCTGAGTTTTTAACAAATTAAAAAAAAGTTGTATGATATATTCGGCACCATAGAGGTAGCAGTAAATAGGTTTAATGTTTTTTTTTAATTCACAAACTTAGTGCACACGATGTTCTAAATTCAATTTACTTTATCCTCTAGAGAATAAAAACGGCTTTTCCACTCAGATATTGAAGATAAATTTACTTTATCCTCTAGAGAATAAAAACGGCTTTTCCACTCAGATATTGAAGATTAAAAATACTCTTTCCGAGATGGTGGGATGAAAAATTATTTGTGTTATCATACAAAAAGTCGTTACTAATTATGTTTTTTTTCAGATTTTTTATTCTAATATTGTTAAAGATACGTAGGTTTTTATTTCAAAACTTACCAATTTCACCCCGTTTGACCGGTAACCAAAAACATAAAAACTGTAACGTAAATTTTATTTTTCATAAGTTTTAGTGCAATTTTTTTTTTAATTTGTATTGTTTTATAATATGAATAATATTATACTTACCGGCCTGTTTTTGCGCCGCTGCAGGGAAAAGCCTCTTCTCATATCGAGAAGTCACGAGCTTTGATCGCCATGCTTGCTCAAGGAGGTTTGACGATTTCAGACTTATATAAAACTAGCTTTTGCCCGCGACTTCGTCCGTGTTGATGTCGGTTATCACGAATGTAGACGAAGTTGCAGATTAAAAAGTAGCCTATATCCTTTCCCGGGTTCAAGCTATATTCATACCAAATTTCATGAAAATCGGTTCAGCTGTTTCATCGTGAAAGCGTAGGTAACAGAGTTACTTTCGCATTTATAGTATTAGTATGGATTAAGTCCAGGTTTCCTTACAGTATTTTAGTTTACAGTTACTGATGTCAATGATGTCTAAGACAAACTTACAAAGAGTCATATAATAATAATATATAATATAATATATAATACCAGCCTATAATTGTTCCACTGCAGGGCAAAGGTCTCTTCTCATAAAGAGAAGGCACGAGCATTGATAAGTTAAAGTTACATATAAAATTGAAAAAACCACAGTGATGCTAGATCGAACCTGGCTGTGTACCCACAGAATTGAGAATGAGAGGCGGCCCCCTGAACCATTGGGCTATTTGGTAGTGTAATAATTTGAAATATTTATTGATCTATACTACTATAAAAAATACCCATAATAATAGCGTATTGACTCTAAATATTGCAGTAAAAGTGTTTTGCGACCAACTGTATACAGTTTGCAACAATGCCTACAAAAAAGCAAATGTAAGCAAATAAAGACAAAGTAAATAACATGACATTGATCAAGATGTTAAAAGGATGTCATATTCCGAACATACATCATACATCCACGGCTGAACATGGACCTCTGTCACACGAATGTATTAAATCATTCAATAATAAAGACAATGCGCAAGAGTGCACTGACCACGATGAACGCGCAGGTGTCTAGACATATTTTTCTATAAATATAATTATTAGTAATTACAATAATGTAAAAAGTAATAATAAATTAAAATAAATTGTTGAAAAACTAATTAATACGTTAAATGTGTTCGGAGTTATAGTTTTCACAAAGATATTATGAGCACATTTTAATCCCCGAGATTTATTTATTTTTCGACATTATAAGCGAAGTGTAAGTTTCAGTGTAGTCTGATATAGATGTTTTTTTTAAACTGATAGTGTATTATCTCAAAGTTGGTCCCCTAAAAACTTCATGAAAATATACCACCCCTAAGGGTAGAAAATTAAGGGATGACTAATTTTTTTTTTGGTGTCACCGTTTCGTAATTAATTTGTATGATTAGAAGTAGACACTAAAAACGAAAATATAACTTTTTTACACTAAAAGACAACCATCTTCAAAAAGTATAAGTTGGTGGCAATACAAAACCACAAACAAAACCAAAGCCCAAACTTGCGAATTTAAAGTATTTTTTTACCTTTAGAAGGTGGTTGTCTTTTTATCTTGCTACTATTATAAATGCAATAGTTTGTGAGGATGGATGATAACTTGACCGGCTAAACGGTATTTCCTGAAATGACAATGCCAGATCCTGCCCCACCCATATACAGGAAATGTAAATTAATAAAATAATTGCAATGATCATAGAACCTTATTTTAATAAATTGTTTTTCTTTAGAACTTTCGAACTTACGAACTTGCGTTCTTGGCTTGTTTCCACGAGACAGGCTCGAGTGTGGAGTTATGTGGAGTTCATTAGCAAAATGCTTCCTTTGTGTGTTATATTTGCTTTTTTTTGTGATAATGTAGACTATATGGAAATGTAAAGAACTTTTTTTGTTGGCAAATAAACAACATTATTATTGTTATTACTTGCGGATTACAAATCAATGCTAAAAGGAATTCAGTTTTTTTATTTAAACAGAAACGGTAAGTTCTGTAGTCATTAGGCCTAATGTTTAGTTATCAGCAATTAATAAGCAGTAAGATGCTACATATTGCAAGCTTGTACAGTTTAATTGAGTGGGGCAAAGTTTTATAGAGTTTCCGGCATTGTCCTTTGGCACATGCATAGATATTGATCTATGCGTGAAGATATTTGTTTGTGTTCCCATTAGATAACTTAGAACTTTGGCTTAATTCTGAAAACCAAGAAAAACGAAATCGCGGGCAAAAGCTGGTAAGTAGGTACGCAATATTATTGGTACACATAGTACCTACACAAATAAATGTCAGAAGAATTAAAATACCTACTAAGAACACAATCGCCGCGTAACGTGTTCCTTCCGTGCCTCGGTAAGCATGTAAAGTCGTTGGTCCCGGCTGTCATTCGTAGATCTTTGACAGTTGTAATAGGTAGTCAGAAGCTATACAATCTGACAACCAGTCTTACCAAGGGGTATCGTGTTACCTAGCAACTGGGTTGTAGAAGTCAGTTAGGCAGTCGCTTTATGTAAAACACTGGTATCCAGCTGCACCCGGTTAGACTGGAAACCGACCCCAATATAGTTCGGAAAAGGCTAGGCAGGTGATTATGATAACTGTCTATCTGTTCTATTGCCTTTCAAGCGATACTGGTCTTTTAAGTATGTAGATAAAGTTTAAAATTATTTCACACTGAAAGTGCTCGCCGCGCCGCTGCCGGCCGCTGTCATTCCATTGTGACTCGGCCCTTAGACCACAAATCTTAGACCTAGTCACGTATGCAAAATACGCGCTGAGTCGTGGATTTGCGGGCACCAACCCGAAAAACTACTACCTACTACTACTACTACACCTAGTTAGGTATCCTCTATATCCAGTTTGGGGATCATAGTCTTAAATGTTCGTTTATTTAATTTAGTAACTTTAAAAAGGCCAAGAAGGACCCATAAGTAGCAGTTATTAATAATTTTATTCTTATTCTTACATCATATTTGAAAACTGAATTGAATTTGTCTACGTTTCTTTTTCCACAAAATTACTACAAGGTTGTTTTCTAGATTAAGGGGTAGTCAACACTTATCTGCATACTGCCGATTAAAATGTTTCGTCTACTAAAATAAGATTAAAATGGGGATATCGTCGATTAAATGCTTTTTTGTCCAATTTTGTGTTCCACACAAAATTCAGTCTGGTAAAGGTCTTTCGTCTCTCCTTCAACAATATTTCCATCTTGTGCTGTAGTGAATCATTTTTGCCCCGCAAAATTATGATCAGTATGTCTATTCTGTTACAATCTCCCTCGGTGAACACCTAGGTGAAGTGAGCTGTCATTCGTCCGTCTACTTTGTCAATCCCTAGCACTGGGACGGATGACAGCTCACTTCACCTAGGTGTTCACCGAGGGAGATTGTAACAGAATAGCTCTACAGATCATCACACCACCTTCATCGGTGTCAATTGAGTGACGCTCAAAAAAAAAACTCTCATATTATAACGATGCAAATCTCATCTACTTAGTGTACTCACCCCATCGAAACAAAAGCGTGATGACTGCGCAGATAATAAGAAGTGTAAGCGCATGCGCAGTGACGTGTGCAGGTGACGGAACAATGTGATGTTGTATTTCACTACTACATTATGTTCACAAGCCTCTACGTTGTCCACTTATGTTCGGATTGGGATGGGGTTGGTTTCTATGGGGGACATTTTTTGTGTGGGCCAACTTAAAATGTAATTTGTTCATGTATTTCCTACTGGGCGAAGAGGGGCTGGTGGCTAAGTAACAGCCGTCGGATCGATCGGTCATGGTTAAGCGAAGCTTGACACGGTCGATTTGTGGATGGCTGACTATCCATTGGAATGACAAACACAACAAACGAATGACAGCAGAATGACAGCTAGTGAGCTGTCATTCGCAAATTTTTGACGGTTGCTATGAGTAGTCAGAAGCCAGAAAGTCTGACAACCAGTATTTTTTTAATATTGTTATAGGCTTTCGTTTGACCGCAGCTCACCTGATCTTAAGTGATGATGCGGCCTAAGCTGGAGCACATTTGCCTAGGATAGACCGGTTCACTTGTGCCTTGAAGACACCCAGATTATATGTATCGGGGAACAGAGAGGCGGGCAGTGAATTCCACAGTCTGGCGATTCGCACAATAAATGTGGAAGTAAAGCGCTTGGTTCGAGACCGTGGAACCAGTCTTACCAAGTAGGTATTGTTGTGTTACCTAGTAACTGGGTTATGGAGGTCAGACAGGCTATCGCTCCATATAAAACACTGGTATTCAACGGCATTCGATTAGACTTAAAGCCAACCCCAACATAGCTGGAATAAGACTAGGCAGATGATGATGAACTTACATCTCAGCAACTCATGGCAACATTCTCACCACCATATAAACCCAGCTTAACCTCTCTCATTGTGGCGGCATTATCCATTGAAAGGGCTACCTATTGTTATTTCACTTTAATATAAAACAATACGCAAACCTTTTACATTGACTGTGATCTTTTATTTGCTCTGCCATCCTTTGTGGTGCCGCCGCGGCCTTTTTTATCTCTGGCAACTCATTAAGAATGGAGACGTTTTTTGTATGTCAATGCTCATTGAGTACTTTTATTGTGTCGACTTAGATGGATATTCCATTCATTCATAGTTCATTAATGTGTTGAATGATAAGGTCTGTGGCAAAATGGCGGACGGGATTTAAAATGACTTGTGGCTGCTTCAAGAGAAAAAAAAATAAAACATGTTAAAAGCTAAAGCTCCGCTTGTCGCGGTCGATGCATGGACAGGTGATCATCCACAGAGACGCTCCGTACCTCGGAAAAGTCTCGTCTGTCATTCGTAGATCTTTGACAGCCGTTATTTGGGTAGTCAGAAGTCAGAACGTCTGTGACAATCAGTTTTACCAAGGGGTATTGTGTTACCCAAATCTGAAAATAGGACCTCCCATCTACATACATCTACTTACCTACCACATTTACGTCGTATCCGCGCCCCATACGCCCTACGTAAACTTCGCCTTAGCACTCGTCCGCCCCATATGAATTGCCCCTTATTTCAATTCACATTACTGCAACTATTAAACTCCACCGATCCACATAAGACTAAAACAATGTTATTGCTTGTATGCAAATATCTTCAGTAATAACATATACCACGTCCCTGATTGCGCTCTATCTTCGTATGTAACTTAATACAATTGAAAAACGTATACTGGTTCTCGTAGTAATAACGTCTTATCGTGGCTCGAGCTGACGTTATCTTTAAACAAAAGCTTTTGCTCGAGACGATATTTTGCTTATTCGACGTGTAGCTGGAAGATAAACATAATAGGGTTTTAATGTATTGATAAGGAGTACCTTTATCACGACTTTTATAAGATGTGGACTTAACGCTCATTGCAGTAGTCAACTCTTAATATATGCATAATCTGTAGGCGGTGGAACACCTCTCAACTATATGCTTTTAGTAATAAGGTTGAAAAGTGGTCAACTAACGTTATGTGATCGTTAGTTGACCACTTTTGAACTAACGTTCGCAACTGAAGGAAATTAATCTCTCATTGGTTCATCTTGATAGGCAGCACGGTTAGCACAGAAGCTGAGCAATAAGCTACTGCGTTGCGTGTCGCAGGTTTGATCCCCGCACGAAACAATGTCCTACAGATAGGTGTTCCACTCTGTTTGTGGTTGCAGGAGGAATTCACAATGTGGAGCCACTTTTTTGAAAATGGAAAAGCACCACTGAAAATTTCAAATGAAATTGTCCTAGGCATTGTGCACATTATACACGTGAAATCCTTTTTTGTGGAAACTTTCTGGTATTTGGAACCATTGGACGTCTGACAGAGTAAAAACTGTCAAAAAAAATATTCGCAGGTTAAGACATTCTAGATATAAAAGTTTGATCACATTCAGTATTCATAGTTAATTTTCTAATCATAAATGGGATGGCGACTCCTGGTTTTAGATTTAAAATCATTAAAAGGAATTGAAATAAAAATACTACAGGAGTCAAACTAAACTGCAATTACTTTCTCGTAAATGTATTTCAATATTAATAAACGTACCAGTTACAAAAATCCAGCACAATTTTACAGCCTCGTAAATAAATTCGTGTTTTAATCATTAAAGTGGTTACCGGCCACAATATATAGTCCAAAGATAGTATTATAAAAGCTAATACAAAGGTTTATCTGGGTAACAAACGTCGACCAATAAACCGAACGATGAACCGCGTCGGTAGTAACGTGTATGAGAAATGTCGACGCGTTCGCGGGAATATATGGAGAGGATGTTACCGCTTGTGGGATATTTTTTTTATTAAGAAGACGTAAACATTTTTTATTCTTGTATCCATCTCTATAACTTTATACTTACCCAATGCTATCTGTTGGAATTGGAAAACATTCTCATAATTAAAAACGTTCAAAATTTGGTTCAACTCAGCGATAATTAATGGATTAAATATAATGACCACCAAAAATTACTTTAGAATACCAAATGTAGTAAATGATCACCAAGTCTTAGTGTGCAAAATAACCAAAATCTGTTTGACCCTTAAGTCCCCCCTGGGGCGGATCCGACATGGTTAGGTTAGGTTAGAACCGTGAACCAGGGCGGAGGACATCCATGAGGATTTTCTAACAAAAAAAAAAAAAAAAAAAGACAGATTGAGACAGATTGGATGGAAAACGATCGTTAAAGTTACTAAAATTGCCCCTCTGTTTTCATTTGCCAAAAATTAGACAAATAGGTACATTGATTTGGTAAACAAAAATTTAAACTTAGAAAAACAAAAGTTTACGGATTACGTGTGATAGTGGCTGATACACCCCTAAATTTCATGCAGTTTCTTTTAATGTTGAGATCATGTGAAAACCATGTAGGTGAATAAACATTAGTTTATTTTTTTTTAAATAACCACACATATTTAAAAAGATCTGTTCAGAGATCGTAAAACTCAACTCAGAAATTTAAGGAGCTCTGCAACACTTTTTGAACACAATGTTCTCAAACTACTAGACATTCATGAATTTAAAAAATACCTAAACAACTCATCACACCAAGGTTTCAACAGCTCTATACCTACTTCAAACCTTGTGAAGTAAGCCGACTGGCGTGTTGCCGATAATATGGGGACAAATACAAATTGATAAACAAAAAGAAACGCATTAACGTACGTACACACATACCTATATTATAATATGTAGTCTCGGATAGATGCTGGGACTAAATATATACTTAATGGATGGAGGAACATTTACTGCTTTTTATAATGATTTTTATGCAATAGGTAGATGTAAACCACGAGACCACGTAAAGCCGTTGGTCCCGGCTGTCATTTGTAGATCTTTGGCAGTCGTTAAGGGTAGTCAGAAGCCAGAATGTCAGAGTATCTACCAGTGTATAACCACCCTCAATACGTCACATACGTCGGTGTAATGATACATGGAAAATTTAAAACAGGTTACAGGACCCTACTAAAACCTACAAGCCTAAAGTCCCTACGACCCTAAACCCTATAAGTCCTACAGCCGCTTTTTTTTTTTATCGTGGGGAAATCCTCGTGGACTATCCCCCGTTCGGGGTAGACGGGGGGGGGTGTGCCGGACTCGTACCGGCTAAAACCACCACGGTGTTCCACAGCCCTAACCTAACATATAAATAAGTAATAAAGTGATACGTAGTATAAATAAGTTCGGGATGTCTGCACCATGCGACCTAAAGTGACAGCCGGATATGAGACAGGATGACCAGGTTCAGGAAGGGTACACTCACTGCCAGTCCCGCAGACTCACGAGACTGATCAGAAATGGCTAAAGGTGTCTTGGCCACAGTGAAGGGTAATGAGACAAGAATATAAAATTCAAATCTTTTTGTGTATTTTCGAAACAATTCTCTCTGAAGTAGCTATTGTCCAATGTACTTTCGCCCATCAGTAGTAGGTACCATGCAGTCTTATCTAGGGGTATCGTGTTACCCAGTAACTGGGTTGTGGAGGTCCGATAGGAAGCCGAGCCCAACATAGTTAACGTGAAGTATTTAGGAGTCCTCATAGATGACGGACTTACATGGAAAAAACAACTTGACGCTGTCACGACTAGAGCCTTGCGCCTCATACATATTTTCAAATCCCTTCGAAATTCTGCTAATACTGAAACTGGTGTATTATGCACTATGCCAATCGGTCATAGGATACTGCATCTCGGTATGGGGTGCTGCTACAAAAGGCTATCTCCTAAGGGTGGAGAGAGCACAAAGAGCCGTACTAAAAGTAATGACCAGCAAGCCCCACAGATACCCAACAACACAACTGTACGCAGACTGCAAGGTTCTAACAGTTCGTCAGCTCTTTGTGCTCCAATCCGTCCTTCGGAAACATAGTAGCCTCCCTCCGTCTAACCCAAAAAAGCGTACAAACCTTCCCTCGAGCACCCAACACAGGACCACGTTCGCACAGCATCAGTACTTTGTAATTAGCGCTTATATTTATAAAAAAATCCATAAAGAACTAAATATCTTAGACCTCAACAAACACAACCTAAAATTAAAAGTAACAGAGTGGCTCCTTAAACAGGACTATGCCGAAACGGAGAATTTACTTACCTTCATTGCCTAATATACACACAATCATGCTTGCACGAATACTTCTTCTATCTTCGCATCCATACACATTCACCCACACATCTCACTTACACACCAACTCCTCATCACCCACTGACCCACACTGACACACAACACCTACAATCACATTCATCTACCCTCACCCTCACACTATCACATACTCATACATAATTTTAAAACTAAAATAAAATATAACTTTCTTTCATTCTGAAGGTAAATCGACACAGTCCACTTATAGATTGGAACCTCATCGCAAAACACTGTCTCTTAAGATACAGGATACCCTAGTTTAAGAGACAGAGTTTAATTTATTGTGTACAGATTTCTACAGCATCCAACTGTTTATTTTATGTAAATGTTGTTTACCAATTAGAAACCCATATGAATGTAATCGTAGTACATTTGTCTGTATTTTTGGAAATAAAGATATTTATTATTATTATTTATTTATTAGTTGAGAAGAGGCTAGGCAGATGATGAGGTAGATGTGAACCAGTATGAGAATTTTTCGTAATACAGTTTGATGCACTTTACTAGTAGTTAGTATTGAATCTTGATGACGGCTTCTTTATATGGACTTTTAGTAAAGCACTTTATTTCAAGTTCATATGAATCTGAAATACCTATTTAGTCCATTGCGTTGCAGATTGGCATCTTTTCGCCCTTGTCCCATGTCACTTGGGGCTTGCGACACTTACTTCTTCAATTCCATTCTGTCAAACGTCATATTATCACTGATTCTCTTTACTCTCTTAACATTCTTTACACAATTCCATATTTCCTTTGGTCATCCTGTTCCTTTCTATCTATCTAATCTGTCCACATTTACATTCATAACTGTTTTAACCACTGTATTGGCGATCCATACAAACTTTAACTTTAACTCTAAAAGAAAAACTTTAGAAGAAAGCGTTAAACTTACAGACAGTAAAATAATTAATGACTACTAATAAATGAAAATCGTGATTAGTGATAATGATCAATTATTTAAATCTTTATTTAAAACTATATATATAAAAACATTAAATATAATAATAACATGTTTGTGAGCATTTTAAACTTTGACCTGAAAATTGTGACGAAATTTTTTTACGAAAAAATGTGTTCACTTGTTCCAATAATACCAATATTTTAATGAACACGACGATTTGGGAAAACACGAAAATACTAAAAGTTACGGGTACACTGCAGCCGGAACTTTGTAGTTTTAACTTTTATTTACGTATTAAATTATGTCGCCAACCCGGTCCTAAGACCCAGCGCTTAATGGATTTTCCCGTACTAAAAATTGTCAGTGGCAGAAAAATATTTTCAACTGTTTCTCTGATTCGGTTTTTCTGTGTTCTCTGATTTTTACAGAGCATTAACAAACTATATAAAACAAGCCAACCAAGGAATAGTCGTGATGACCACAGGGACATCACGACATCAAAGTCACGTTGGTATTTTACTGGTTCAACCACAGGGTTGAACCAGTAAAATACCAACGTGACTTTTTCAATTCATATGTAGATACTTTGTAAAGTTATCTTCGATCACACGACAGACATCTGTAAAAAAAACATCATGAGGAAACCTGGACTTATAATTAATATATAAGGCTGCTCTCTCGAAAAAAGCTTGAAAGAAGTATGCAGATGAAGCAACTTTTCGTCGGTATTTACAGAGCAATTATATCTGAAAAAAGTTAGTAATCTACATGATTTGATACGTAATTTGGTTTAGCCACAATTTTTCTATTGGTATTACATAATAAGAAAAAAAAATGTCAAATCACCTCCAAATCATTGAGATGAAACCATTTTACTTCTTAATTTCTTATCAAAAGAGTAAAAAAAAAAATATCTACTGCTTTGCAATACAAAGGAAAATGATTTGGTTTTGTTACTTTTAACAAATATGTATTATTCTTATTATAATAAATTAAATATACGTCCGATTAAAACTGCGTCTACATCATCCCCGCACTCGTCCACAAATTCAGTGCGGGCCAAATTCTTAGGATTATTGGCATTTATACAAGCCCAATCCGCCTTGAGCACGCGTTGTGACCAATGCTAGTGCCTTTTCTGTATGAAGGGAGGCGTCAGCCATGCAGTGGGATGTAATAAGCCAGTATTAAATAAGGAATGCAATTTCCAAATACTAACGTTAATTTGTAATTGTGAAATAATGGAAACAATTTCTATGTCCGATTCAAAAGGCACTGGAGGCACTACAAAGCAACCAGAAAATCAAGTGTTTGCAATACAAAATAATAGTGTAAATACCATTACAAAAATCATCTATCACCCAACTCTTGGAACACGACTGCTAAATGGTCTTAGGCGCCAACCGCGCCATTGTACGTGTGCGGACGGACGGATCAATGGTCGCCCCTAACTAGCTGAGCCGTGAAAACGTACAAATGGCCGCTGGACATCGGAATTCAATTCTAAGGTTAGTTCTCCTGTCATGTATACGATGCTCACTTACTAATTGGTGTTCCAATCCATTTTTCTTTAGAATTCTCCGGCAAAAAATCGTTGGCAATCTTGGTGACTCCGGCTTAATAATGCAGTATTTTTATAGTTACCCGACTGGGCCAGAACCAGAACAGACTGCAGGGTTATTTTTTTCGAGTGTTTGGATGTATGATTTTGTTAATACTTATTTTTTAAGAAAAAGGCAGCGAAGCTCAAAGGGCATCAAAAAACTCGTCCACATCGCTGTCAACAGGACACACGCCACAAGCTCTCAGCGTTCTCGCTTTGTATGGCAGTGCTGATTATTTGACCCAAGAATAAACCAGCTTTCGGGTTACATGAAGAGTTGACCAGCCGCTTGGCGATGTCCCGAAAAACAATATGAGCACTCATACCCCATGGCCCTAGAGTTTCCACCCAAACGGCTCAAATATTATATAGCTTCCAAGAAGGCTATTATATTTCCGCCGTTTGAGGTTTTCGCACCTGAAATGGCATGTAAATTTCTTTGATATGCTCTGTATTGAGGGGTTTCGTTAGATTCATCTTAATTGTGAAAGTGACACTGGGTACCTATATCAAGATGGCTGATTTAAGGCGCCATTTATGTCGAAGCAAGAAATATAGTAAGCATAATCCTATCGTGGTTCATGCGCAAAAGCATTGATGGCGTTGTTGTAAAATCGATATCAAGTCGTGCGCTTGTTTTAGTTCACTTCCCACACCAGAGATGGAGTTGTGCTGTGACGTAGCTCCACTGAATCGCGGTGTTAAGATTTTCCGCACATTATAGACATGGCAGGATGTTTCAAATTAAATTAATTACTCTTACATGGAACAAGTGGTTTCATTTGGTAGTTCCTCAACTGTCACAGTGCAGTGT
Organism: Charanyca ferruginea; assembly: GCA_947361185.1. Classification (NCBI taxonomy): domain Eukaryota; kingdom Metazoa; phylum Arthropoda; class Insecta; order Lepidoptera; family Noctuidae; genus Charanyca; species Charanyca ferruginea. The sequence goes on along the minus strand of OX376065.1, from coordinate 14,013,283 downwards.
AGTAGTTCAGTACATAGTGGTGTCTGAACATTGGTCCTGTCGAGTCGGACAGTAATCGGCATAGAAACCAGGGTGGATCGCCCTGAAGTGCCGCATAACAATCTCCACACAGTAGTGGGATTGGTGAACGAGCGAAGAGCTGCAGAGCGACGGAGTGGCGGAACTTCAGAGTGGTGTAAAGGTGCAGTGGGACAGTGACGCGGAATTAAAGACACGGCGGCACAGCGACGCGACACGGTGGCAAAGTGACGCAGCATCTGCGACACTGCGGCGGCAAGGTGACGCAGCATCGGCGGCACAGCGACGCAGCATCAGCAACGCAGCATCGGCGGCACAGCGACGTGGTATCGGCGAAACGGCCCCGCGGCACCGGTGCGGTTACGAAGTAGTTATAGCGGTCAACGGTAGGGGGCGCACTAGTCCCTTCTCTCCAGGAGTGATTTGGATTACAGTGAATTTGGATTGCAGTGATAAAAAGCGAAAGAAAAGTGAGTACAAATTACGGCATTGTCAGTGATTACGTGTGTAAGTGTACGGCCAAAGAAGACAAACTGTAAGTAGACTGTCATTAACTTTGAACTGTGAATTTCATCTGAACTTTTTACATGTGTGTGTAGTTAGAACTGTAGTACACTAGATACTTTATTGTTCGGTCACTATTGACCTATATTTGAGTATTTTAAGTCTCTGTGTTTTTTCTTTGTGTAAGTTTATTTATCAATAATTCGCAAAGTTTATTGTTTTATTGACTCGTAATTCTCATTGCACTTCATTGTCGAATTCTAATCATTCGTTTTAAATTGTTGAGATAAAAAACTTGTTCAATGGAGTCTTTAATTAAAATACAAGTAGTAAACAAATCTATTATTGAAAAGGGTCGCATTAACTTCAAAAAGTCACCAAAAGAGCGATTAACTCAGGCATACATAACAACTAGATTAGAAACATTAGAAGACCAATGGAAAGACTTTAGTCAAACACACAAAAGTATCGTAGGACAAGCAGCTGAGTCAGATTTAAAAAATAATACATATTTTACCAACGAGTTATACGATAAAACGGAAGAAGCCTACATCACATACAAATCTGAGTTAAAAGAACACACATTTAGTTTGAAAAGTACATCTAGTAACCATGATACTGACACTGACACAAGTTCAAAAGCTATGACAAAATTTAATGTACGATTGCCCAAAATTACATTGCCTACCTTTTCGGGATCATACACTGAGTGGGCTTCGTTCCGGGATTTATTTTCATCACTTATTGATGGGAACAAAGTTTTGGATGACGTTCAAAAACTTCATTATTTGAAGGGGCATTTAACAGGGGAGGCAGAGCAATTGTTGCGCCATACCCCAGTTACTGCTTCAAATTATGAAGAGTGTTGGTCCATTCTGGTCAAAAGATACAACAACAAACGATATCTCGCTAATTGTATGTTAAAACGATTTGTTAGTCAACCAATTATCACAAAAGAATCTTCATGCAACATCAGATCACTTTTAGACAACACTGTAGACTTTTTACACGGGTTACAGAACCTAGGAATCGATGTTAAGTCTTGGGACACAATTGTAGTTTATTTAGTCTGTGAAAAATTAGATAGTGAATCTCGCAAATTATGGGAAACGAGAGTAAGTGCTTGTGATGAGTTACCTAAGTTTGAAGAATTTAAAACCTTTATGGAATCTAGATTTAGATCGCTAGAATACTTAGATTCAAAGTCGAGTAAAATTAACAAACAGCAAAACAGCGTAAGCTCATTTAATGTAACTACTCAATCATCATGCATCCTTTGCACTGGAGACCATAAACTATGTAATTGCAAACAGTTCTCAAAAAAGAATTGCGACGAACGTCGAGACTTTGTCCGAGTCAGTAAGCTATGTTTTAATTGTCTAGGAAAAAATCACTCTGTTTATAATTGCCGCCAAAAAACTAAATGCCAACTATGTCGAAGAAAACACCACTCATTGCTACACGTTAACACTACTGACAGTCAAGCTGAATCGTCAGCTAAGGGTGAAGTTGTGACTGCCGCGTTAGCCACAACTTCCAGTAAGAGTAACAACGCGGCAAGTGATGCACCTATTTGTTGTTTTGGTCAACTGGATCACAATCACGGATTGCTGGCCACAGCCTTGGTCCAAGTTGAATCCACCAGGATTGGTACTGCCGAAGTTTTAAGAGCTCTGTTAGACCAGGGCTCTCAGGTCTCGTTCATAACTGAGGCTGCAGTTCAGTTCCTTGGGTTGCGTAAAAAGTACACTCACACAAACGTACAAAGACTAGGCGATGACGAGGGAAGTTCAGTGCCCTCTAGGTCAATGGTGACGTTTAAATTACAGTCTCGTCTAGATCCGAACTTTTGCTTGTATGTCGATGCTTATGTACTGAACAAGCTCACCAATCTTCTTCCTGAGAGGAAGATTGTACAGGTTACGCCGTCGATTGCTAATTTGAATCTGGCAGATCCATCATTCCACACGCCTGGGAAGATTGACCTCTTGTTAGGTACGCGTGTGGTCGGCGAAGTACTCTTAGAGGGTTTGGTCAAGGGTCCGCCTGGAACTCCAGTCGCACAGAAGACCAAACTTGGATGGATCTTGTCTGGTGAGACCCAATCGTCGGCAATCCCTAGGCCTGTATGTTATCATACAGTAGTACAGGCATCGGACGTCAATGACCTTTTACGAAAGTTTTGGGAATTAGAGTCGGAGCCTTCAGTTCAAAAAATGTTGACTGATGAAGAACTTAAGTGCGAAGAGTTCTACTCCAAGACTACCAAACGGGACGATACCGGACGGTATGTTGTGAAACTGCCATTTAAAACCGATCGTCCCAGTTGCACGTCCGTGGGTTCTTCAGAGGTCATTGCCCGTAAGCGTTTTGTCAGCCTAGAGAGAAGATTAGCAAAGAAGCCGGAACTAAGAACACAGTATAGTGCTGTTATAAATGAGTATATTCAGCTAGGACACGCTGAAGTAGTACCTCCAATGGAATTATGCAGAGATGCGTTTTATCTACCACATCACGCAGTGGTGCGTGATGACAAACTTACCACTAAGGTTAGGGTCGTCTTCGACGGTTCATGTTCAGGCCACAATGGTATATCATTAAACAAAGAGTTAATGGTTGGCCCAACCCTACAACCTGATTTGCGTCAAATTATCATGCGATGGCGCCGCCATCCCATAAGTTTAGTGGCGGACATTGTCAAAATGTACCGTCAGGTCAAGGTGAATCAAGAAGATGCAGATTATCAGCGCATTCTGTGGCGCGACAACCCAGAGGAAGAGTTACAACATTTACGGTTGTTACGCGTCACATTCGGCACATCCTCTGCTCCTTACCTGGCAGTTCGATCGCTTCAACAGCTAGCTCACGACGAAGGAAGCAGGTATCCGTTGGTGACCAATCGAGTTCTTGAAGATTTCTATGTCGACGATTTTATATCAGGTTGCGAATCTGTTGCCGAAGGTGAACAAGTTCATCAACAAATGAACGAGTTATTAAGTCGCGGAGGCTTCCAGCTGCAGAAGTGGTCCAGTAGCAATGTTGAACTATACGATAAAATCAAAAATGGCCCATCAAATGAAAACTTAGAGTTAAAATCAAATTCAATTATGAAAATTTTGGGTTTAACTTGGGATAGATTAACAGATACTTTTAAATACACAGTCAATCTTCCTCAGCTTGAAGCCCCCGTAACTAAACGCAAGGTAATCTCAGATATCGGCCGCTTATTCGATCCTTTAGGTTGGCTGGCACCAGTCATAATTACAGCCAAGATATTCATCCAGCGTCTATGGCTTGCAGGAATCGAATGGGACGACGAACTTCCAGACCACCTGTTAAAGGAATGGCTCAGTTATAGAAACAACTTGCACAATCTTAGGGAATTTGTATTACCAAGATGGATTCACACTAGTGAACGTGACGTTCTGTTAGAGTTACATGGCTTCTCTGACGCCTCAAATGTAGCTTATGCAGCGGTTGTTTACATTCGGAGTGTTAATGCCAATGGGCATGTTCATGTAAGCCTAGTTGCTGCAAAGACTAAGGTGGCCCCGGTCAAACAGGTATCCATACCTCGTTTGGAGTTATGTGGCGCTGTGCTACTGTCAAAACTTCTGCTTGAAGTTTCGAACACCTTAAGTATTTGTAAAGAAAACATACATGCCTGGACTGACTCCACAGTGGTGCTCGCCTGGTTGAGTAGCCACCCCAGCCGCTGGAAGACCTTTGTCGGGAACAGAGTTTCTGAAGTACTTACAGTCATCGAGAATAGTCAGTGGGCGCACGTTCAGTCCAAAGATAACCCCGCAGACTGCGCGTCGCGTGGCGTGGATCCCTCTGCTTGCACGGACTTAGAATTGTGGAAACAGGGACCAACATGGTTAAAAAATAAAGAGATTAATTATGTTAAAAGGGAAATCAAGGAAACTAAACTAGAGGAAAAAGGGGCAATAGTAGCATGCAATACAGTAGACCATGAAGGTGAGGAGGATTGTATAATGTCAAAATACTCATCATTAAGAAGACTTACCAGAGTGATCGCTTATTGCAAAAGGGTTTTAAAATTTAAACATAAAGACCAATTTAATAAGTTTTTAACACAGTCTGAAGTTCAAGGGGCTTTGCTTACCTGTGTCAAACTATGTCAACGGAAATGTTTTGCATCAGAAATAGATACAATAAGGTCAAAGGGGGAATCACCAAAAAGAGGGGTACTTACGTCGCTCACTCCTTACCTGGATCAGGAACAGCTTCTGAGGGTGGGTGGCAGGTTACAAAAAGCCAATCTAGATGAAGACTCGAAGCATCCCTTGATTCTTCCTCGCAAGGCACACTTAACTCAACTTTTAATCGCTGACGCTCATGAGCGGACATTACATGGCGGGCCTCAATTAGTTTTAAACTATTTGAGATCCAAATATTGGATCATTAATGCAAGAAGCGTCGTAAGGCAATATGTACGTAAATGCGTTACTTGCATTCGGCACTCTGCTCGGGCTGTACCTCCATTAATGGGGTCATTACCCGCAGCTCGGGTTAATGCTAGCCGGCCTTTTCTAAAAAGCGGTGTGGACTATGCAGGTCCTATCAGCGTCCGGTCAGCCAAGGGCCGCGGTCACCACTCCACCAAGGGCTACATCTCCTTGTTCGTGTGTATGTCCACTCGGGCCATACACTTAGAGATCGTAAGCGACATGACTTCGCAAGCTTTTTTAGCGGCTTTTAAGCGTTTCACAGCGAGAAGAGGCCACTGTAGCGAAATGTGGAGTGACAACGGTACGACCTTTGTAGGAGCAGACAAGACATTGAGAGCACTGTTCACCCAAGAAAGATCTAGCGTAGCAACCGACATTGCCGAGTGGTTAGCAACTAATGGAACCTCTTGGCACTTCATCCCACCTCATTCTCCAAACTTTGGAGGACTTTGGGAGGCTGGGGTGAAGTCATGCAAACATCACCTCAAAAGGGTGATTGGCAATAGTACTTTGACCTTCGAAGAGATGACAACAGTTTTAGCCCAAATAGAAGCATGTCTAAATTCCAGGCCAATCTCTGCATTAAGCTGCCATCCAGAAGATCCATGTCCTCTCACTCCGGGTCATTTTCTGATAGGTGAGCCTTTACTTCATGCACCGGAGTCTAATTTCGAAGGCTCAAATATTAGTAATTTAAAGAGATGGCATTTAACCCAACGTATGGTCCAGGATTTTTGGCGCAAGTGGTCTCGTGAGTATCTTGTTCAGTTTCACCAGAGAAACAAGTGGGTGCATCAAACAAAAGAACCTAATCGAAGTGATGTAGTATTAGTTATGGAGGACGATTTACCTCCCACGAGATGGCTCCACGGTTTAATAATTGATAAGCATCCTGGCTCGGACAAGGTCACACGAGTAGTGTCTTTGCGCTGTAAGGGCACAATCATAAAGAGACCAGTCTCAAAGTTAATTGTACTGCCTGTCACTACATAAACAACCGCATTTATTTAGTGTTTAAGATTGGTGAATGACAGTGTGTTGTCATTCACAACAATTGAATCAACAGTGTTTAATCTTACGTTTGTTAACCAAATTTGTTGATAATTTTAATTTTTTACATGTGTATCATGCCTAATTTTAGTTATGGTAGAAGTTGTACAAGTGGTTTAGGAATTATTGTATACAGTCCACATTCGAATTACCTTGTATCAAACTTGAAACTACCACGTTGTAATGTAATACACCTTTTTATCAGCAATGTCAGTTACGGACAATCTGTCCATGGTGGGCGGGATGTCGAAGCAAGAAATATAGTAAGCATAATCCTATCGTGGTTCATGCGCAAAAGCATTGATGGCGTTGTTGTAAAATCGATATCAAGTCGTGCGCTTGTTTTAGTTCACTTCCCACACCAGAGATGGAGTTGTGCTGTGACGTAGCTCCACTGAATCGCGGTGTTAAGATTTTCCGCACATTATAGACATGGCAGGATGTTTCAAATTAAATTAATTACTCTTACATGGAACAAGTGGTTTCATTTGGTAGTTCCTCAACTGTCACAGTGCAGTGTAGTAGTTCAGTACATAGTGGTGTCTGAACATTTATGTATTGAATTTTTTCATATTCTGCTTGTTATTTTTATTGTGTACTGGTTTCCATCGTTATTAAAACGTTGTTTTTTTGTTAATGTATGTTAAAGTTTTTTGCAATGTCTGCAGCTCAAACCAATTTAGTACAATAACTACTTAAACACAAAAAGTACTTAATCATGTTAAAATAAAAACTCCACTGCCAGGAATTGATGTTTCTTACAAAAGATAATTTAATTATTCCATCTAGAATTCAATTAATGACTCGGATAGTTTTTGAAAGCAAAAACTGTTCATGTAATTATTTTGTAAGCAGACAAACCTAAGTCATGATTTAAATTGTAAAACAAAAACACGAGTTCAGCAAGTTTTTCAAATATCGAACAATAACGTTCTTCTCAATACACAATCTAAAAAAAGCAATAAATAAAATGGACCATAAAATCAGAAATAATATCATTTAAATGGTTGCACACGGTGATAGTTGAGCAATGGGTATATCAAAAACTGGTCAAGATAGAGCAGTGTTTGCGGACGGAAGGTTTCGTCCCCAGAAAAGAAGTGCAACAAAAGTTGAACATTTTTTCATCTCTTTGAAAAACAATCCTTTGGTTCTGCAGATTTGGTGTGCATTACAAAATGAACAAGGAGCATACTTAAGTTAATGATTACTTATCTTACATTATTACCTCGTAGTAGACTTAAAACAAATATGAAGTATATAAGGCCGACACATATAAAATCATTGCAGTATCATACTGCCAAAATGGGCACCGCAAACATTTGCGACGTGGAATGCGCCGCTCATTTCGGCTATGTTAGGAAATCTGGGCTAATTCACTTAACTAAAGAAGTGCTGTTGCAGTGCAGTTGCAGTTAAGTTTCTAAGTTTCAGACACGCTCGCGTCATGTTCGCGTCACGCGAGCGCAATAACGGCATGTTGCGCGTCTTAGGTGCGTGCCTTGGAACGCAACATGATCGGTATTCTACTCTTCGTTTGACGTAAGAAAAAGCACTAAAATCTGTACTGGCGTATTATTTGAATATTATAATAACGTCATATTCATTGAAATGTAATCGATCGATATTTTTTCTCTATGTGGCTACACCATAAGTAAGTTTGGTTGATTTTGCCTGCCGTACAGTTAACGTGCAGTTCACGCGTAGCTTACGCGCAGTTCAAAGATTACAAGAATACCGTTTATCAATCAAACTTGAACTTAACTGCAACTGCACTATAACTTCATAAGCGCGTCATAAAATTACGTGAATTAGCTCTCCGGCCAACGGTGCGTTGCGTTGCGGCTCCACACCGCACCACTTTTATGTGTGTCAGAGTGAATAAAAAGTTTTTTCAAAAAAAAGAAAACCGCCTTCAAAAACTAAAAATTTGTTGGAATTTGTTGATTTTCTCAAAAGGGGCTACATCAATTTTGGTAAAATTTATATGGGACCATTTCGGAATAAATCCCTTTCGAACAAAAAAAGAATTTTGTAAATCCGTCTATATATGACAGAGTTATGCCCGAACATACATAAAAAATATATATATATATAAACATTCGAATTGATAACCTCCTCCTTTTTGAAGTCGGTTAAAAAACTACGGACTGGTAGTGGACTAAAACAATGAGGGCGGCGACATCAATCTTTTCCTTTCTTTTTACTACAAATTCTACTTATTTTCTTCTACTACCTCTACATACTATTCTTTCGCTAGGTGGAATAGTTCCGCGGCGCTCGAGATACCAGTCAACTCTCGTAGGTTCCTTAGCCAACAGCTTAGCTTCCTCCTGCGACCGACACCGCGCTTTTCCGACCCGCTCGTTTTCGCGGCCTTTTGGCCTCTATAGGACCAATTTTCGTTTTTTTTTTTTATTTTTTTATGTTATTTTTGTGTGTTTTTGTCTGGGGGGCGAATAAATACTTTTTCTTTCTTTCTTTCCAGGTACTTTGCCCATCATGATAAGTTGTAAAAGGACGTATCTTTCGTCTCTTATCGTGACGTGCCTTAGATACGCAACCTTCCTATCTTTGACGGTATCCCAAAGTTCACGTTTCTTTTCTTTTTTTTTTATAAACTTAACCCTAAAATATCTGACCAAAGCCTCAGGCTTCAAAGTAATATGAAATCAAACACCTATCTTCGCCATACATGATACTCTAGTATCATTCGTAATTACATAGTATAACCCTCAAACGCGTGCCCGCCATTACTTTTACAGCTTGTAATAACATGGCACTTATCAATTATTTATAATTGTAATGTACATTCGGCACAATAGACGCAGCTTAATGGTAAACATTAAGATTTACAATATTTTTTACGATATTGATTTGGCGGTTTGGAATTTTTATTGAATTGTTCGAAATATTGTTTTGATGTTACCTGGTGGTCTGTATGTTTCCTAGTTCATAGAAGTAAAAAAAAAATAGTAAGAGAAACAAAAACACAATTGATATTAAAACAATATAATTGCAGGTAAGCTGCTAAAATATTGAAGTAAGTAAGTATGTATGCAAAAAATAACCTCAACTCACAAGTTTATATCAATATTATTTTAAACCTTTAAAATATACCTAACAATCTTTAAAATAATTGCAACTAAAAAACTCAATAATAACCCACTTCGCTGCAAAAACAACATCAATTATATTGTTACTAAATTTAAAGTTCGCACATTCAGATAAAGCAAAAGAAAATTAAGTGTAAATTGTATAAAACAAAAATCAGTTCAATTAGAGTGACGCCCTTAGACATTCCATACCAAAAATCAGAGCCTTAACGCTTCGATGCACATGTGTATTTACCATCACCAAAACCACAGACCTGCCTTATAAAGAGAAAAATAAGGCGTAAAATCGTGTGGAATCTAGTTTGGTAGCGGAAAATGTAAGTAAGCAATACTATAGTGCGAGATTGCACGTAGTGCACGCGCTAAGTATTTTTTATTACAACAATTACAGGGTTAACAGGGCATGTAATAGCATGAAGATTATTGTTGATTGGTCGAACAAAAACTGGGTGTGTTTGTTCACGTGATTATACAACCATTGTATTGTCACGGTTTGACGCTTTTTACATTTTAATAAACGGCTGATTTTATCAAAGTGGCTTATTTAATCTACGACACGTTTTGTTGATTAACATTTCTAACGTAATTAGTATAGTATTAAGTTTTTATGTGTGTTAAGGTTAGTGCACATACGTGTAGATATAATTAGTTGGTATTATTTATTGTGTTGCTTTTGTTGGAGTTAGTTATGTGCATAAAATTGCGGTTATGTGTGATCGATGCCGGGTAATCATTGTTTTAATCTCTGCTTGAACGTGTAGAGTAGTAATGGTACCATTATTATTGTACGCTACGTGAGATATAATGACGGAATGTTTACCAGTGGCATGTGGAATATGGACTTAACAAACAATTGGTTTGATGGCGAAAAGGTTTGACCAACACCTAGAGAAACTATTGTTCAACACTGGTGGGTCAAAAATCAGACTCAAAAGGCGGTTGTCTTGGGAAGTTCCTCACTCTGGATCCCGAACCATACCATCAGCTTAGTATTACCACCGCGTCTCAGGAGAATCACTTTTTTTATACATATATTATAAAAAGAAAACTACTCTTTAATTTTATTTTGAAAAAAATAAAATACGGTAATGTGAAGCAAACTTCATACTTTATTTAATAAGAAGAAGTCGATAAAGGTCTAAATCAGTTGAACTTTGATTACATTAGATACAACCTTTTCCTAAGTGTTACCCTTAGAATAAATATCTGCATTGCTATTCTGTAAAAAATCTCCTTCAGTGATTTTAAAGAAGAAGAAAGATAAAACATTTATTTGGTGTAACACAAAAGACATATTATCACAACACAAAAAATCAAACTAAATAAGAATTAGTCAAAGTGCGGTGTGTTAATAGTTTTTCAGCACAAAGTTCAGCACATGGCCAAACCAGCCAGTTAACTACCTACCAACAAATCAATGATCAGAACATCCAATTAACGTTAAAGTGGCATCCGCCAACGCGACTTGTCAACAACGTGTCGCAGACGTATTGTCGCGTCGCATTCAATGTTGCGTTTGCGACTTGTCGGGGAAAAACGCGATGGAAAAATGTCGGCGCGTTTGAATAGATCCTGTCTTTAGTATTTAGTTGGTGTTTTTACGCAAACATGTGTACTTGTGTAATTGTGTACTTGTGTGGCTCGATTGAGAATCGATTTTTGAAATTGAATGGTTATTGAATAGGCCCTATTTGATAGTATTTATTTATGTCTAATGTTCGGAGGACTGGGGGACTGTTTGTTTTTGTTTGTAAATTTGAATTGGAAATGTAATGCATATAATAACGAGAGTTAATTAAATAATTTGTCGATGTATACATCTTTTATTATGATAACTATAGTTACGTCAAACATTTTAAATTAACATCATATATTGGTATTTTTCTCTACACCACTAGAAGTTAATGTTAGTGATTTATCATTCCATAAATTACAGGCATTATTAATCAATTGTGCAACTGCCCTTTTAACAGCACATGTCTACTTTTATAATCACAATGACCTAATGACGGATTTATACAAGGTCATGATCTCATCACTTAAAAATAATAAATGAACCCCGACTCAAGCTTTAATGCTTAAAAGCCACTGTTTTGAACGTTAAAATTTCTAATCTAACTAAGAAGCCAATAAAAACTCTTTAATAAAATAAAAAACAAATTGATTTTTTAAAAATAAGAACCTAAAAGCGATTCGTTGTTTCGATTACAATTCGAATTTCGAATTCGGGTGACGCTATAAAACCGTCAAGTTTTTGACTTTCACCGTCATTGAGGCTGCGTCTTCCCACGATGTTAGTTGTTTAGTAGGCAACAATTAGACAATTGTCGGCCATTTTAACGATCAACTATAAAATCGGGTTTCAGTCTCTCATTAACCGCATTCTTGTGATACTTCCGCTTTTATAGTTTTACTAATCAACGCTTTGAGATTAATACGGTCCCGTATGTAATGGCGTTGGTTGTGTTCAGATTAATTTTATTGGTCCGAGCTTCGGACAATTGGTCGTATAGATAATTGAGTTTCGGACGCCGCGGCTTTTTTAAATCTCTATGTTTACTGTTAAGCCACTTTAGTACAATCTACCGTCTGGCAAGCGACTAGAAACTTCTAATTTAGATTAATAAATGGACCTGTATTTACTTCTTAAGTTGTAAAGGTATATAAATGTAAGTAAAACAGTAAAAAGCTGTGTTTTACTTGTTGTCAAAGCGGCCGGTCGATTTCTTTTATCGGTACTGTAAAATTTACTAATAAAAATATCATTAAACTTTGATATTGCTCCCCGTTATTGGGAGACAACTTTATTTACGTTTTAATGAACAGCTGATCTAACATGAGAACTTCGAATTTTCTTGAGATTTTTGTATGAAATGGAAAAACCAAGTTGGCTTTTCCTTGTAGCTCAATGATGTTTATAATAATACTAGCACTAAGCCCGCGACTTTGTCCACGGGAATTTCTTAAGAACCCCTATTTTTTTAATAATGCAATATAGCCTATGTTACTCAGGGATAATGTAGCTTAAGATTGATGAAAGAATTTTTGAAATCGGACCAGTAGTTTTTGAGTTAAATCATAACAAACAAACAATCAAATCTTTCCTATTTATCATATTAATTTAGACAATGTTATAATGTACACTGTAGAGCGAACCTCTAAGCCTATGTTACTCAGGAATAATGCAGCTTAAGATTGATAAAAGAATGTTTGAAATCGGCCCAGTAGTTTTTGAGTTAAATCGTAACAAATAAACAAATCTTTCCTCTTTATCACAGTAGTTTAGACAATGTTATAATGTAAGTACACTGTAGAGCTAACCTCTATCCTACAGCAGGGCAAAGGGCTCTTCTCATACAGAGAAGACACGATCATTAATCAACACGCTTGCTCAAGGTTGATTGCCACAACTAGGGACTTGTAAGAAGTCCAAATATAGGGCTTCTTACTGGTACCGGGTTGTGGCGTAATTATATTAAGTTTAATCAAGAAATAATTAGAATGAAAGCACTGATACTTGAAACTGGTTTATATTTAAATATGCTTTTAACGTGTGCCCGTGACAAGATGAGGCTAAGTCATCCTAATGTCAAATCTAAAACAATACAAATCTACGATTTGAACTTATTCTAGAAGCTTGCCGAGTGTTCTGTCATAGAGTAGGTATATTGTCTAATGGCTATTATCTCAGAAACACATCACATCTCTACAGTACACTGTAGATCCAACCTCTATCTTACAGCAGGGCAAAGATCTCATCTCATACAGAAAAGACACGATCATTGATCAACACGCTTGCTTAAGGTTGATTGGCGATTTCAGACATATTATAAGTTACAAAGGTTTTCCTACAACTTTATTAGAAAAAAAAATCACGTTAAAGTTAGGGCCCTACTTTCATCTTTTTAGATGCGTCTCTGAAAAAAACATACGTTACTAGAATGTTACATTAAACTCAAACTTAGGAACAAAAACGGCATAAAGTATTTAGTACAGTGACTGAACGGTTCGCTGCGTGCCTCAGGTTCGATTTCCGTATGGTACAAACAGTTTGTATGGTCTACAAGGTTCCAAGATCTGTTTATTTGTGTATGTGAGAATGATACAAAAGACATACCGCATGGGAACTTTAAAAAAAAATAGGTAAGAAAATACATTTCTGGTATTACGGGGATATAATTTTTCACCCACTTTAAAATAACTGTTTTAATATAACTAACTGTTCCAACAACTGAAAAAAAAACAAACAACTTATTACATCTTTAAAACTTCTTCATCAGCCTATAAACTACTAATTTATAATAAATACATGCATTTAATCACTTGTCAATATATCAGAGGTAAAATAAAATAATTATCGGCAAAATACCAGAGAGTTTTTGTACCTAACGGCAATTCATATTACCTATACCTACTTACATAGTGAAAGAGTTATTAACGATTTAAATTTTTCATTTTGATGGCCAGTAATTATATTTTTGGTTAAAACGCTTCTGATTTTTGATTAATTAAACTTCGTAGTTTTATCATTGATCATTTTGTATTTGATATCATTATTTACTTACAAAATAATGTTGTAACCAATTATTGTGTCGTGATGTTGCAAGGTAAGCCGTGTGGTGCCGGTCGCGAATAGCACCACCCCATTTCTACCCGTGGGTGTCGTAGTAGGCGACAGAGGGATATTGACCAGAGGATGGGCAGCAGCGTCCTTCTGAGTACCATAACACCTTCTGCGATCGCCAACATGCATCTGGCAACATGGCGTTTACGGCTGAACCCCCCTTTTGGGAAAACCTATGTGGATGGGTAGGTAATGTATGTTTTACAATTATGTTTTAAAGCTTGACTTAAATATTTATATATTCATGGGAAAATGGTTTTCCTTATTTTAACCTGCAATGTTTATATGTATGTATGTTTGTTTAGGTCAACATTTTCAACTGAATTTTAAACCAGTACTCGTAAACCAATGGGCTGAAATTTGGTATTTATGCAGGACCTAATTGCAATTGCCGTCTGTGGACCACCCCACCCTCCAATAGCTTACAGCGGCTCTTTTTAGGCTTATAAAAGCTTGTTTATTTTTTTTTACTATTCATTTTATTAGGGGAAGGTTGCTATGAATGGACCACATGACGTTACGACCTCATATCTCAAAAATGATGATGAATGACAAAGTGAAAGCAGTTTATTATTTCTATTTCATAGGACCTTTATTTATAATAATCAAACGCACAAACATTTCAGGCTTACAGTTTTTGCTATAAACGAAGAAAACTAAATTTTGGGCTGTTGCCTTCTTTGGACCATGAGCACCTTCATTGAACCACCAAGTTGCCATCATTGGACTTCGAAAAATTGGTTCTAGAGGTTCAATCGAGGCTACTAATTATAATTATCAATATTACTCAATTATGACATACACGGAGAGACAAACAATACTCATCACATGCGACAAGCAAACAAACTATAAAATAATAGAAACGTAAATCTAACTACGCCTTGTCTTGCATAATTTATAGCTTCTAAGGTTTTTAGTATGGTTTGCGTGGCCATCCATCAGGAGCAAAACCTTTTCCCTCAGTACATCTTTAACCCGCTTGCGCTTGAAAATTATGAGCGGTAGCACAAAATTTCAAGCAGCATTAGAGAAGATATGGTTGTTATTGTTACACCACGTTCTCCACTAGTGATGGCTCCAACTTGGCCCTTGCTTTTTAACGCCAGCACTTTTCTCATCCATATTGAATATTTCTTTTCCTCGGGACCTATTCCCATGATTATGACCAAGAAATATACAATAAAAAGTTGCTATGATTGGACCGGTCCAACGATAGAACACTTTAGAGGTCCATTGATGGCAACAAGGTATTCGTTACGAAAAAAAATTATAAAACATACATGTTCATGATTAGACAACATTGAAAAACACTAATGGAATCACAATTAAATTGTCTAATATTACATAACATTGCACTCAGGCAAATATGAATACAATGATACATACGTCAAATTGTCCTTAGTTAAATTATTAGATTTTGACCGCCGCAAACACAACCACACGTGTCTATTTTAGCTAGATACTTAGTATGTTTTTCCCTGTTGTAGTCTTGTGAAAAGGTACGATGGGACTGCCATGTATTGTCATACAAAAGTCCCTAATTTAAATAAAGAGAAAAAAAAAAAAAAAACCACACGTCTCACTCCTCACCACGTTTTGCAGCGTCACTGGGGAAAGAGGGGGATGTAACTGAGTCGCCACGGACTCGTTTCCACTAGTTTGGGTATTACTAGCTTGCACAGTTTTGGAAATACCTTGATCTTGAATGATCGCAACCTTCCCCTATATGAAATCGTGTAATACAATTATCATATTGTATCAGAAATGGGATAGGGTAAAGGGTCAAGTATCTACAGGGTGATAGTTCCTTCATATTAGGTTATAAATAGCTATAGAATTATCTCGTTTTTTTATGGGTTTACCCAATGCATAATTACTATTTCATAATTTATAATCAAAATAACTTAACAAAATCCAGATTATATTTGACGGTGTCAGCGATGGCTGAGCGGTAGCGCCGTCATCGTTTGGGTTCGATGGTATCAGGTTCATTGTAGAATACTTTACTAAATGAAAACTAAACTAAAACTAAATGAAAACTAAACCTTACTGTATTAAATGTGATCGTACAATATAATTCAAATATGAAAACCGACAGTTTCGTACTAGATGAGTGTCCTGCTTGGTGTCTCGAGTAAAAGTGAGCTTCGCACGGTCCCCACTCTCCAACACGACTCTGTCCACGTGCCGCCATTGCAACTGATAACAGCTGACGTCACAGCGTTTACTTTTCTCTGTACTACAATAATCAAATTAAATCCTCTTTTTCGTTAAATTATCGCTTGCTACGACATATTCATAATATTATTTGAAATAATGTCTTGATGGCCCAGTGCTCAGATTATCAAATAAAAGGCAGATAGACCGTGCGGAACACTACGAGTGAAGCCACAAAAGCAAATACAAATTCAATAACGATTACCTATCTCTAACGAGAATACAATCTCGTGATTGTATTCGCATTTGAATTTTTATTTGTACTAGTATTTGTTTTTGTGCTTTTTATTGTAGGTATTCGTTTTTTAATTTGTATTTGCTTTTGTGACTTCACTCTCAGTGTTCCTCACGGTCTATCTGCCTTTTGTTTCATAATCTGAGGCCCAGTGGTTAAAACTTTCTAAGTTTATCTCGGACATCACTGATATCGCTGAAGGAAAACTTCGTGAAAAAACCTGGACTTAAAATTCATACTAATATTATAAATGCGAAAGTAACTCTGTCTGTTACGCTTTCACGATGAAACGGCTAAACCGATTTTGATGAAATTTGGTATGAAAATAGCTTGAACCCAGGGGAAGGACATAGGCTACTTTTTAACCCGCGACTTCGTCTGCATCCACTATAACCGACATTCACACGGACGATGTCGCAGGCAAAAGCTAGTTTAATATAAGTCTGAAATCGCAAAGCCGCCTTGAGTAAGCCTTCTCTGTTTGAGAAGAGGCCTTTGCCCTGCAGTGGGACAACTATAGGCTGGTATTATTACTTAAAATACCTAATAAAATCAAATTAAATTAATGAGCCGACACCCAATATTTCTGGAAAATTGTCCTAGAAAATCACTTAGGTAGGTAAATTAAAAAAAAAGAAAAAAATTTGCCATTCACCTACTTAATATTTTTAAACCCACGCACGAACTCGGTGGTCCCCTATATTTGTTAATAATTGACACATTAATGAAATACAACCATTTTTAATTATAACAGCTGGTGTAATTTCTTATAATTGTGTTTTGTATTGATTTATGCGTGTGCGCCGTTGGGCGGGGCGTGGCAATTTTATTGTTTCGGTAACAGTTAACGGTATCCTGGGTGCTGTTAACTTTGGTCATCGTGGGTGAGTTTTTGTAATTATTTTTATCGAGAAAAATATTGGCTGTCATATTAAAAATGGGTTGCACAATTATTAAGAGAAGATGAATGTGTTGTACCGCCTTATTGGTTGTCGATGCAAGTATGGTCACTAAACTATACTCTTGAATTTAAATTTTAGTTAGAAACTTCTGTATTTATTTCGTAGTTAAGCTTGTCAGCTGGAAAAATTACAGTAATTTACTGCTTGACTGTTGAAATTACTCTTGGAGTCATACTGTCATTGTTTAATTATTGTGTCTACTAATTAGATAGTTGACCTTTAAGAAGGTACATGAATCTGCATGAATGTCGCGATCACCCGCTTTTCTCCGAGAAAAATGAAAATGTATTGTACACAATGTGCAGAAAAATTATGTCAGAGATGTCGAGATGGCCCATTTTCTATTTCATGACTCTTTCTTTTTCATGTACTTACTAAGATTAACGGTCAAGGAAAAAATCGTGCGGAAACCTGGACTTGTAACTATATTAAGTCTGAAATTGCCAATCTGTGTGGCGTGCAAGCGTGACCTTTGCTCTATAGTGAGACAATAATAAATTGATAATGTAATATTATATATGCATAACTATATATCTTCTAAATAAAAATCTTCTGTATGAAAGTAAACTTCTCCTAAACGACTGGACCGATCCTGATGAAATTTTTTATGTGTGTTCCTGTGGATTCGAGAATGGTTTAGATGCACAATTGAACCCTGTAGGTGGTGCTGCAGTCGAGTTGTAGGACTTTTTTATTTTAAGGGCAGGACAACGTCTGCAGGCCTCGCTAGTACAAATATATGAAACTAGCTTTTGCTCGCGACTCCGTCCACGTGGATGTCGGTTATCGCAGATGCAGATGAAGCCCCGGATTAAAAAGTAGCCTATGTCCTTCCCCAGGCTTTAAGCTATCTTCATACCAAATTTCAGCAAAATCGGTTCAGTCGTTTCATCGTGAAAGCGTAACAGACAGAGTTACTTTCACATTTATATTATTACTAGCTGACCCGACAGACGTTGTCCTGTCCCGATCGACCTAATGGGGGATGAAAAAGGGGTGAAAAAAGGGGATGAAAAATAGATGTTGGCCTATTCTCAGACCTACCCAATATGCACAAAAAATTTCATCAGAATCGGTCAAGCCGTTTCGGAGCAGTACGGGAACGAAAACTGTGACACGAGAATTTTATATATAAGATTAGTAATGGAAGTATGGATTAAAGTGTCTGTTTGTAATGTCTAAATAACAACTTTTTACTAAATGTTACTTGTTAATATTATTCTCATTTATTCATATTTTATATATATTTTTAAATATTAATAAAAAAAAACATTTAAAAAATATAAAATAGTAGCCCACCGTTATCGGGAACAAGGTCCAAGCTACCAGCGGTCAGGGCTCCAGAGAGAGGAACCTCCTGACAATCCGGGCCGTGTCAAGAAGTACCGCCTTCTGAATCAAGCCCTTGATCCAGCCGCCTAACGAGAGCCTCCTTAGATGTTGGTCGAGGCTCTTGGCAATTAAGCCATTGGCTGTGACAACTATCGGCACAATGATCGCTGAGTCCACATCCCACATGTGGACAACCTCGCGGGCCAAGTCAATATACTTTTTCTCGACTTTCACGAGGTTCACGTCATGCGGAACTGCTATGTCAATAATCATTGCGCGTCTCTCCAATCGATCCACCACCACTACATCAGGCTTATTGGCTACAATAGTCCTGTCAGTGATGATGGATCGATCGCAGTACAATGTGACATTGTTATTTTCAAGAACTGGATCGAGCACATACCTGTATTATGATTAGTCTGATTCCATGAGGTTGTATTTCAGAGCAAGTTGCTGATGGATAATCCTGGCCACAAGGTTGTGCCTATGCAAGTATGTACTCTTCGTTAGCAAGACGAGAACATCCAGAGATAATATGACGGATTGATTCTCCGTGATGATGATATGATTGATGATTATTATAATTATTATGGCAGCCAAATAAAAAATCTGTTTTTAAGTTTTTTGTCTGTTTGTCTGTCCGTTTGTTTCAGGTAATCTCTGAAACGGCTGGACCGATTTTGACGGGACTTTGTTAAATAAATCGATACTTACCTTCTTTCTTATATCTATAATACTTACTACTTTTTCTCAGCGTGTCGATGGCTAACACAGATGTGTATCATGTGTGTATGTGTGCGTGTACCTACTACTTTAAACAGCGATATAGTTAGGTATGGTATTACCTTCGTTCAGATCTTTCCTTTGAAGGAAACCTTCAAGGAAAGATGTAAACGGTCAATGAAAAGGGTAATAAATTACCCTTTCGACTGTTGTTTAAATTTTACCTAAGAATACCTAAAAGGTCTAACCTGTTAAATTATGAGGGTTTCTTTTTCATTTGTCAATTTACAATTGGATACCATTTAGGAAGATTTAAATTTAGATTAAATTCTAAGAGAAACTATATTTTTTAGGGTCCCGTACCCACAGGGTTCAAACGAAGTCCTATGGTTTACGGTCATCCGTCTGTACATCTGTCTGTCCCTTTGTCAAAGGGCTGTATCTTTTAGATCGTAAAAGGTGGTCGCTATAATAACAAATGAATATACCTACTTAATTTAATATATTTTTATACACACAAGAAACGTGATTTTTTCGACACTGTTTGCTCGATTTTAGTATTGTGCGGTGGTACGGAGCCCTTCTTGTGCGGTTTCGACTCGCACTTTACCGATTTCTTTTTAATTTGCAATTCTTTCACACATTAGATTTACATCCAAAATGTCCCATCATTCAACATATTTTACACTCATGACATCATTTTCTCTTAATTGTATTTAAAAATGTGAAACATGTCCGGACGACTCATTAATCAAGAAATAAAATTAAATTTAAACTAATAGGCGAATAATTTAGTTAGTAATCTCAAAATATTAGAACATTAAGCGTTAGTTATAACTTACTATAAAACTAAATTAGGGGTTTTATTGTAAATTAAGTTGGAAAATGATGTTGATGTCAACTTAATTTTATGGTGAAATTATCAGCCAGTTTTCTAAGTCAACGTCAAAACACTAGACGTCTTAATTTAAAACAAGATTAATCTTTAGACCAGGTCTACTCCATCGACCCAGTTTTTGTATTATGAACTTTAAATTAGTAAGAAAAAGGTTTGAAATATAAAAACTAGCTCATTAGTTTAACGATAAACCTTAATTGGGATTATGACGCATTTATTTTGCCTATTGCAACTAAAAATTTAGAATTTTACCATAACGTGTAATAATGATGTCATAGATCTAACTTATACACCTGTAAATGTGCTTAGTTACCAACGAAAAGTAACGCGATAAACTCACACTGCATTACAAAAGTGTCTGCATTACTTTCTTGTGTCCTGTTCACAACACCCTACTTTTTTCTTTAACTTTAAAATCAGCATGGGCAGAAATGACAATCATTACCATTTACCACTGTACTCATGTAGAATACTGCCGCGCCTCCCCTGCAAATGTTCCGTATTTGCCATAAGTGTTAAACAAAAAATCTCCTGTTATACTAAGTCTACAAAGACCGTTTATAGAGTGCAGACGGGTCACCTCTTCTTGTGACTTGACAAAAATAATGTTACCACTAATGTGGCGCGGTAGACGTTGTCTTGCCCTTACAAGTCCTAAAACTCGACTGCAGCACCACCTGCCGCATCCAATTGTGAATCTGAATCATTCTCAAATACACTAGAACACACAAAAAATGTCATCAAAATCAGTCTAGTCGTTTAGGAGTTCACTTTCATACACACGAACAGAAGATTTTTATGTACAAAGATTTAAAATAATATCGCCATTCATTTAGGTAGTTGTTACCTTAAACCAATAGCGATAGACACAACTTCTCTGAAAACACTTTTTAACCCTGAAAACCCAATTTGTTTTCAATGAACTGTAAAAATTGTGGTTTGTTACTATATTTTGTGGCAGTGCGCAATGTAACACAATCAAAATATTGTAGGGGATCTAGTATTGTAGGGGTAGTCTGTGACATGTAAAATTTATTTCATAAAAAACCTAAAAAGATCGACCTACAATACATCCCTAACCATGGCAGTAGGTTCCCAGCTTAGATTATTGATAATATTAGATTGTTGAGGTATCCGCGCAATATCTTTTCATAATTCCAGGTATGACTCAAAGCAAAAATACGATCACAATGAAAGCATAAACATTATAACTTTCACCTCTGTTTAGTATCTATTTATACCCATACTACAGCAGTGGATAGAAAATCATAATTGGCTGAAATCCTCGCGGTCAAGCGTACTTAAGGACCTTCTGCATCATCTTGATCTTTGCAACAAAACACTAGTAACGACATGGTCGACGTGTAAGGCGAGCACTCGACTGACTGCCGACTGTTTGGGGAGCGTCCACTTTTTGTCCTTCGCCGGAGCGCGGGCGCATTGTATTACAAATTGTAATATTCCCCCTGTATGGCTTGTTTGTTTAAAGGTGAGGTAATTAGGTATTTACTGTCACTAATGATATTATATGAACTTTGTATAATGCGCGCGTTGTTTGGTTCTTTTTAATTCTGGAATATATTGTCATGGGTTGCTAAGAAATGGGCTGAAATACAGTAGGTAAAGTCCTAAGGGTACCGTTTTGATACTATCAGCCTAATTACAACCTTACCACCACTTTTCTTACCTACGAGGCATGCCTTTGAAGTCTGGTGGTTTGTAGAAAAAAAAACAATGTTTTTATTTTATTTTATTGTTTTTCAAAGTATTCACCACGTACACTTTTCTTTTCGCTCGAATCAGCGTTATTAACATTAATTCCACTCCAAAGTTGGAGCGTTCAATATGGCTGACCTAAAAGCGTCGACTGCTTCTTCACCGGACTGGAACTTTCGACCACAAAGACTTTTCTTAATTTTAGGAAATGTTAAGAAATTGTTAGGGCTCAGGTCAGGATTGTATGGAGGATGGTCAAAGATTTCTACGTTTTCCTGCTTCAAATACTCAATCATTCGACGAGCACTATGTGAGCTTGCGCTGTCAGTGTACGATGAGGCGTCGCTTTGGGTTAGATTTCTGTATTTCGGCGATGTCTACTGTGGGATACCACTCTGCATTAACCGTTCTACGACCAATTTAAGTAATTTACATCTGTAACAATTGTCGTTATCTACTAATTTACTAAGTATAAAGATAATTAGGATACCTACTCTGCATTTCCAAAACATCACAGTAAATATAAATGGTATAATGTGTAATTGCTATTGACTTGTCTTTAAGAATCAATATGTAATAGTTCACTGACTTTTTCCTCTTACCCACAACATTGTAAAAATTGTGTGTCTACTAACAGTACTAACTTACTTATTTACGAGTACCTACCTTCTTTGTAAGTAATTCTTATATTGAGTTTTAAGATTACCTTGTATTTCTCATAATAAGTGATTTGTAATCTTTTTGAGAAATAAATGTCTGAAACCGTATAACTGCAATCGTCGCAACATGACCCGTCTTCGTAACGAACGTGGCTACCATCTTCTTTGAAGTGCTTCCAGAGCAAACGACTGTAAGCGACTAAGGCTCGTCTCGGAAGACTGAGGTTGTATATTATTGTTTAGAATTAGGATCCAGGGAAAGTGAAGATGTCGTAGACGTGATTTGACTCTTGTTGGGTGAAATTTTAAGATGACTTTGTAAATTTTTGCATGAAGTATAAATAAATAAAAGAGGATGTGCATGTTAAATTGATTGAAATTGACAGACACAGAGTATTTTTTTAAATACGGTTAGTTAGTTCTAAAATAATGTGATCCGTGCAAGTTGTATGTAATGTGTTAAGGGCAATACCTACACAGAACATACAAAATTAAGCCTTAAGGGGAAGACATAGAACATATAAAATTAATCTAGTCGTTTTGGTCAATAAGTACTATAGGAAATTATACTCGCTGAAATTTTTTAGATAAGTAGTATAGGGACACTAATATCAAGTCTTATTGGTTGATAATGATTTTTGATTTTCATACAGGGATTTGAAAACCCTACTCAATGACGAAATTATGTATTTTGTATGGATTACGCTGTTCACACAATTCTTTTAATGTTTAAAATCTAAAATTCTTGATCACTAGTCAAACCAAGTCACAAGAAAAACCGTCAACTATCTCCAGATATTGCATTGTAGAGCTTATTATTGTAATTTTCCTAACGCTTACCACAGTGGAGTGTCCCCAGACCACAACGATGATCGCTTCTTTGTTTTTATTATGTACTTATCGCGCATAATATTAGCATAAACAGCTTAGACTTAAAGCCGGGTCACACCAGAGCGGACGAATTGAATATTTGACACCAGTAATCAATTGACGTTGACATTTTAGTCCGTGTGGTGTCGGACGTAAAAAATGGCACCATCCCATATCTTCCCGTGGGTGTCGTAAGAGGCGACTAAGGGACGTATCAGAGAATGGGCAGCAGCGGTCTCTGTGCCTTTGTATCAACCATATTGCGATCGTCAACCCGCCTGCCAAGCGTGATGCCCCCCTGGGGAGGCCTATGTCCAGCAGTAGACATCCTTCGGCTGAAATGATGATGAATCAATTGACATATTGACGACACTGTTGACATAGTGGCTGATCGATTGGTTGCTGCGCTAAGTGGCGCGGGTACAAATCCCGCATGGAACAAATATTTGTTAGGCCTACAAATGGTTGTTCCGAGTCTGGGTGTTTGTGAATGTGAGTTTATATGTTTGTAAACGCACCCTCAATACTGGAGATATTTGTAGTGGGATAACGATTTCTTATAAATATCTTCACATAGGTAGACACACACACACACATACACAACACACACAATTTAATTAAATAAAATAAATTACTTTCTTATTAGCGGTCAAAACGCGATGCCCGAATAGATGTCTTATGGCGATTTGTACCTGTTACGTCACTCCAACTCAATTGACTATTTCACAATGTAAGTCTTAGAGCTATTGGTCAACTACCCTATTGCTAGTGCGGTCATATACCTACTGCAGTAATACTTCTATATGGACTGATCCCCGCCATGTAGAGATACTCGCTGTCCGAAATACTACTGTAGATACTACAGTAGTATTTCGTACCGCCAGTGATGACTTATGGCACAGAAATGTGGTCCGTAACTGCAGGCTGGCCTCCTAGAGAAGCTCAGAGTCACGCAGCGAGTCATGGAGAGAGCTATACTCGGAGTTTCTTTGTACGATATAATCCAAAACGAGGAAATTCGCCGAAGAACCAAGGTTACCGACGTAGCTCACAGAATATACAAGTTGAAGTGGCAAGACAAGCCACACCACTCGAAGAACCGATAATCAATGTCGAAGAAAGGTTCTCGAGTGGCGACCACGAAACGGAAGACGCAGCGTTGGTAGGCCTCCCGCCATCGCCAGATGGACCGACAACATCGTCAAGGTCGCGGGTAACCGGTGGATGCAAGCGGCAAGTTGCCGCTCGTTGTGGTATTCTATGGGGGAGGCCTTTGTTCAACAGTGGACGTCTTTCAGCTGATCATGATGACCTGACCGCCACTGCATCCGCAAGTGGTCCACTTCAGTATGATCGAGACTTTAAGTAGTTAGAACAAAATCACATCATGTGACGGTTATTGCATTTGACGACACGGTTGGCGCAGTGGCTGAGCGATCGACTGCTGCGCAGCGTGTTGCGGGTTCGATTCCCGCCCAGGGTAAACATTGGTGTGATGAGCACTTGTGTTTGCCTTGTATCTGGGTATTGTTTATCTATATATGTATGTATTTACAAAAAAAAATTATTTGTGTATGTATATCAGCTGTCTGACACCCATAGTACAGGGTCTCCCTAGTTTGGGGTCAGATGGCCGTGTGTGAAAATGTCCCCAAATATTATTATTATTATTGCAAATGAGGTGTTTTGATGCCCCGTTGGTGTCGTAGTCGCAAGCGTGACTGCTGAGTTTGGGGGCCTGGGTTTAATTCCCAGGTCGTTCAAAGTGTTAGTTATTGGGTTTGGTTTATAAGGAGCTTTTCAACAGCAGCTCGAAGTTTGGAAGTTGGTGGAGTAACACCGCCGTGCTTCGGAAATCAAGTGAAACCGTTGGACTTTAATACTTTTTTTTTAGTTCACCTTTATATTGATAATAATGATGTAGTTTATTTACGACTTTGTTCTAAAAATCAAACTGAGAATTATAATACCAATTACTTACCAATATAATTGATTGCCATTTAAATTAATTAAAAACAAATCTCTAATTTCAATTAGACCATTAAGAAGCACTTTCGAACGTTATAAAAGAAAAAGTGAATCTAGTTGCCCGTTGCAAATGGTAGATATGGAATGGGGAAGAATAGGCACGAAACCCCATACTTACTCTTTTAAAATTATTGATGATATTTTGTACTAACACTTTGCCCGCGACTTCGTCCGCATTTATTTTCTCAAAGATCCCTATTTTCTTTCAAAATATGTTAGCCTATATTACTCATGGATAATGTAGCATTCTAATGGAGAAAGAATTTTTAAAATCGGACCAGTAGTTTTTGAGTTAAATCGTAACAAACAAACAAGCTAATCTTTTCTCTTTATAATTATTAATAATAATAAATAATAATAATTAATAAAAAAATATATATGTAGTATAGATAATTGCAGAAGTTATTTATAATTCGACGTGAATACGATATACTACATGAAGGGCCAACTTTACAATTAGTAATTTTACTTAACTCACAGGTTTCTATTTTAACAAGAAAACAGTATTTGAATACTTAATGACTAAGTGTGTCGTAAAATCACCGACTGCTTGACCCGAGAATCGAACATGAACCCCTGCGATTTCTTGCTCAACGCTAATTTAGCTAATTTATTGTTTACGATTAATGTGACTGATATCTTTCTTCATATTTAGC
Organism: Charanyca ferruginea; assembly: GCA_947361185.1. Taxonomy (NCBI): domain Eukaryota; kingdom Metazoa; phylum Arthropoda; class Insecta; order Lepidoptera; family Noctuidae; genus Charanyca; species Charanyca ferruginea. Next base: position 13,987,200 of record OX376065.1, on the reverse strand, counting down.
TGATTCTTTGAGAAGTTTCCCTACGAATCGAATAAAATGGCGTGAAGTAACTAGTCTACACTAGTCCATACTGCCATACCTACTTAATATATTCATATTTTAGTTGCTAAAGTAACTCTGTCTGTTACGCTTTCACGATGAAACGGCTAAACCGATTTTGATGAAATTTAGTACCAGTATATCCTGAACCCTTGGGGAAGGACATATACTTTTTAATCCGCGACTTCCTTTGGACACGATAACCGACATTCACGAGGACGAAGTCGCGGGTAAAAGCCAGTCCACTATAATACATATTTATGCGTAGCCTCTATAGAACTCTGCAATAAGCTCTCTATAAGTGAAAAATATTTTGTAATCCGGCCGGTAGATACTTCCACTCCTACCACCTTTTACAAACAAAAAATCAATTATTTTTTTTCTTTATAAAATATAAATACTACTAGCGACTAACCCCGACTTCGCACGATTTATTCCCTTGACGTCGAGTCGCACCACGTCGAGAAGCCGCCACGTCGAGTCGCCGCCATGTCGAGTCGCCGTCACGTCTACTTGTTCTTTTGATATTTACTTAGGCTATTTATAAAAAAAAAATCTGCCTGGTAAAGGTAAAGGTACAGTCAACGAAATAAATTATTAAATTATAACAGTCCAAAATAAATAAAAATATTATATAGAGTATATAGACTGTATTACGATTTGAATAATTTATGGCGTTGAATGTACCTTTCGTCACATTCGACGTGGCAGCACCAGGCAGATTTTTATTTTATAAAAAGCCTAAGGAAATATCAAAAGAACAAGTAGACGTGACGGCGACTCGACATGGCGGCGACTCGACGTAGTGGCGATTCGACGTAACGGCGACTCGACGTGGCGGCGACTCGACGTGGTGCGACTCGACGTGGTGCAACTCGACGTTAGAGGAATAAATCGTGCGAAGCCGGGATTAGTCGCTAGTAGTATTTATATTTTTTAAAGAAAAAAAAATATTTCTTTTTTGTTTGTAAATGGTAGTAGGAGTGGAAGTATCTACCGGCCGAAATACAAAATATTTTTCACTTATAGAGAGCATATTGCAGAGTGCTATAGAGGCTACGCATAAATATGTTTTATAGTGTACTGGCTTTTACCCGCGACTCCGTCCGCGTAAATGTCGGTTATTGCGGATGCAGACGAAGTCGCCGATTAAAAAGTAGCCTATATCCTAGCCCAGAGTTCAAGCTATTTTAAAACCAAATTTCATCAATATCGGTTCAACCGTTTCATCGTGAAAGGGTAATACACAGACAGAGGTACTTTCTCATTTATAATATTAGTGTGGATTTGACTTCCACATGAGCAAAGTCGCAGGCAGAAGCTGATAAGAAATAAAAGTAGTAGGTACAGTCAACAGCAAAAGTAGATAATCAAAATCAAAAATTCAATACTAATGAACGGAGTTCGCGTCAGAACTGTGTGGCGTCGAAGTGATTCAAGAGTATGTGTGTGACAATCACATACTTTTAATATATTAACTAGTAATAAATTGTACAAATTAGTGTTAGTAAATTAGTATTGAATTTCTGATTTTGATCATCTACTTTTGCTGTTGACTGTACTACAAGTTGAATGTAAGTCGATCTGTTCAAACAAAAGATTATTATCTCCAAGCCAGGATTCGTTCTATTAGAAGTACTTACTTAAATGAAATATAGGAATGTGGAGTCGTAATCCTTTCTATTTTGCAACTTAATAGGCATTGTGTAAAACAGAAAGGACTACGATTGAAATCCGTTTCAATTTGTTGGTACCTATTTACTTAAAATATAGGCTAACTCTAATGGCTCCAGTTTAATTTAATAAACATAATTGTGATGAACCTAGATAAGACCAAAATCATGTACAATGGTCATGTCCTCCCGAGACCCGTAGTCTTAAATGGCGCTGTTCTCGAGGTTGTGCAAGAATACATATATCTTGGCCAAAATATACAACTGGGGCGGCACAACTTCGAGAAGGAGGCGAACAGAAGGATACGCTTGGGCTGGGCAGCATTCGGGAAGCTACGTGGTATCTTTAAATCGTCGATCCCACAATCCCTTAAGACCAGGGTCTTTAACCAGTGCGTTCTACCCGTGATGACTTACGGAGCCGAAACGTGGACACTCACCGTGGGCCTGGTCCACAAATTCAAGGTTGCTCAGCGTGCCATGGAGAGAGCGATGCTCGGAGTTTCTCTGGTGGATAGAATTTGCAATGAAGTCATTCGCCAGAGAACTAAAGTCACCGACGTTGCGCATCGAATTAGCACGCTGAAGTGGAAGTGGGCCGGCCATGTCTGCAGACGGACAGACGGTAGATGGAGCAGACACGTTCTAGAGTGGAGACCGCGTTTGGGCAAGCGTAGTGTGGGACGCCCTGCGGCACGATGGACCGACGATTTAAAAAAGGTGGCTGGCAGCGGATGGATGCGGGTTGCCCAAGACCGGGTTGGTTGGCGATCTCTGGGGGAGGCCTACGTTCAGCAGTGGATGGCAATAGGCTGATATATAATGATTATAATGATGGTCCAATTAATAACTGTAGTAACGTCCAAATACTAGATACAATCTGGTTTTACTGGCAACAAAAACAAATAAATCCTACCTACATTTTATTCTAAGAAGACTAGCACCTACCCACATTATAATGTGCAAATCAACCTCAGTCAGTCAAGGTACCATTGAAAAAGTCTTGTTTTCTAGCCGCAATATCTTATCAAACACTACGTTTTCCCTAAAATCCTTGTTCCAAGTATCATAGACCAACAAATAGGAACGGTCAGATTTTATAAAAAAAAAATCACACGTCTATTAAACTGATTAGATTCCTATACGTAATTTATTGTCAAGTTGCGTACCACTCGCTGGTCCGAGCACAATGCCCGCTAGAAAGGAACAGAAACATGTTTAGAGCGAGAGAGGTATAGTGGGCCTTGCAAGGTGATTTCAGTTGCGTCTACGCAAGCTTATGGTCAGGTTGTTACGCACACAGCCGCGTTTTTGACGCGCCCTTATACGGCGACGCGATCGGAAAATGAAACGCGTAATGTTACGTTTCGAAAAACATTTTTTTCGGATGTTTAGGTAATGTATGGCTGTAACTCGTGCGTTCACGTTACACCTGTAACTTGCATAGAGACTTGGTGTGAATTTTTTGATTATAAACATAATGAAACAATGTTTTGTATTGTTTAGGCAAAGTGAACTTTGTTGACATATTGTAAAAGATCTGTGAGAGTGTCAGAGTGTATGTAACCTGATGTGACTTGTGAAATAACTTCTGAAGTGAAGTGTAATTAGCTTTTTAATAACTGAGGACTATAAGGTATGTGCTCCTTTTGTCGGCAACATTAACACGAGTTTATGTTGCATTTGTACCTGCTATGAGCCTTAATTTATTGAAAGATTTAAAACACTTGAACTATTTAACTATAAATCTGTAATATTTCTTTTTTATACTCGTAATCGTTAGTCCATTGGACTTTGTTTACAGTAAACGTTGGCAAAACCGAATTAGAAAACCATATTTATTAAGTTTTACGATTTACATCAATAACCTAACTAGTTTAAAATTGATCTTACAACGGCATCTACGGACGTTGGTACATCGATTAACTATTACAACATTTCATTTAATTGCTAATTTATAAAAGCGGTACCTAATAAAATCTACTTAAACAAGTTACAACATAATATATTGATACTTAAAAGGTTTACAACAATATTAAATAGAAAATATATTTCCTTATTAATTATACTTAATAATAATGATACTAGCCTATTACTGTCTTACTGCAGGGCAAAGACCTCTTCTCATACAGAGAAGACCCGGGCATTTATCACCATATTCACAACGTTTAATAGTACTTACGTACTTATAAACGATACATTGCTAAAAAGATAATAATAAGAATACAAGACTCCCCTTGTCAATGCAGATATTTATGTTGAACCAATCAATTTTTGACATAAAAACCAAAAGTAAATTTTGACAGATCTGCCTTCTGTGTATCTTCGGTATCAAAAGATGCCAAGTTTGAGGACAATGCCGTAGTAAAATGTTAAGAGAAACTTGACAACAGTACCTAGGTACTGATGTTATTATCAAAGTCAAAATCAAATTAAATATTTCAATTAGGCCCTTTACATTGGTACGTTGTTTACAAGAAAAATTAAACCTAGTGGTTCCTTTGAAAAAGGAATATGCTCTTTTGGGCAATTTACATGAGAAAGTAATAATTGTCTAGGAATACCTACTTTTCACTGCCGTGGCTCTTAATAAGAAAACGTATAAGCAACGATTGTCACGCATCACATAGTCGTTACTAACTTCACGTAACTACTGACCAAAATATTGCTAGGAACTATGATTTTGATGTGAAAAATTAATGTCTATACGTAGCCCATAGTTACACTTGGCTAAATTAAGTCGACTAAATTCAGTCGCTACTAAATTTTGCTACTACTACTACTTACTTACTGAATGCGATTACACTTTACTGAATTCAGTAGCGATTGAATTTAGTCGACTTAATTTAGCCAAGTGTAATATGGGCATATGGTAGCGCGTAATACAATATATGCAAAAAAATATACTATCGGGTGCATTCAACAGTACTGGGCCTCAAGTCTGCTATTACAATAGTGTCAGAATGGTCTATCATTGATTTCATACTTGTTGATTTTGACAAGTTTGGTAATCTACTAATATAATGGCGTCATTATGAAAATCAATGATATACCATTCTGACACTATTGTAATAGCAGACTTGAGGCCCAGGGCTCGAGGGGTATTTACCTAAGTTTAGGTTAAAACAAGTGAGTCGGTAGATGGCAAGATGAGCTTGATGCTTACAGGAGGAATTGGTCCACACTATGCTCTAGACAGAGAGGGTTGGAAAGGAAAAATGGTCTGTGTGGTCTTAGCCTTGCAGTTGGACAATACAGGCAGAAAATAATACTTATTATTGTATATTATATTTATTATTATAAATGCGAAAGTAACTCTGTCTGTTACGCTTACACGATGAAACGGCTGAATCGATTTTGATTAAAGGTATAACTTGAACCCTGAGAAAGAACATAGGCTACTTTTTAATCCGGGACTTCGTCTGCATCCGCGATAACCGACATTCACGCGGACGAAGTCGCGGTCAAAAGCTAGTAATAAATAAAACTTGTTTTAGTTAATTTAAAGTTTTACCTTCAATGTCTCCATATCCTTAGAACCTTCTGGTTTGGTGCAGAACTAAAAACTTATCGCAATGATGAGAAAAACATGTGATTTTTCAATACCTAAAACATATGAGTTTTGCTAGTATATCCAGAATTTACCTAAAGTTTTTATTTTCTAAGCTCAATAATTTCTTCCGTCATTGACCTGTGCAAACTGAATACAGACTTTTTACGGAATAACTAAACTTGGAGCGGAAAATTACGAGTTTTAAGCAAATCGATCTTGTGGTTAGATCGATTTTAGATATTTTTGGGGATTCCTTAATTGTGTCACCGAGACCGCCAGGTAAATCCCAAAATATCGCGACGGTTTTCTTTCTGTAGCCTTGAAGTGTTTATTTATTGATTTAATTTGAACACAAATGATTTATACTGTTGTTAGTAACACTTATCAAACTATGTTAGTAATATTTCCTATTAAAACTAAAATAAAACTAATTCATGAACATTTAGTATGTCCGCGTGCCTGCTGCACCAGACTTGGGCCTCAAGTTCAATCAATTAAAAAAAGAATCATCAAAATCGGACTACACTGAAAAAAAGTTATGCGTGGTCAAACATAAAAATAAATAAAAAATAAAAAAAAAATGTTCATAAAATGAAAACTACTGTGCCAAACAAAGTTAATTTTTTTGTGGGACCAAATGGCATCTATTCCACATCAAACTAAAGAAGAATCGCGTAAATCGGATTATAAATCTCAGAGTAATCGATGTACATACATTAAAAAAAACTGACCGAATTGAGAACCTCCTCCTTTTTGAAGTCGGTTAAAAATAGCAGACTTGGCCCCCTGCAACTGTGCTTACGGGTCCAGTGTACCAATAAAGAAGAAAAAAATTACTTTCTTCTCTCTAGTGCAATTACTGCAACGTGGTTTTTGATTAGATTCTAAATTAATTTATCCGTTTTTGGATCAAATGTTTTTTATTATATCAATCCTTAATTTTTAGCACGTTTTAGTACAAGAATACCTAAAATAAAGGGTGAACCTGTAGTATATTGTCGTGCCAAGAAAGCTAGATGTTTGTAGATTTTTACAGAATAGCAGTCCAGATTATAAGGGACATATTTAGTATTTCACCACAAAGTCATCATCATCATGTCAAAGTTTAGACGCCCACTTTTGGGAACAGGTCTCCCCAAGGGGGAGTTCAGCTGTAATCTCCATGCTTGGCCGATCCATGTTAGCGATCGCTGTTACTGCGATCAGAACACAAAAGGACGCTGCTGCCCATCCTCTGGTCAATATCCCTCCGTCGTCTTCTATGACACCTACGGGTAGAAATGGGGTGATACCGTCAGTGTTACCACAAAGTCACTTCACCTAAATTCATCAAATAAGATTTTATCAGAATAGTTTAGCTGATGAGCTGTTATAAAGATTTTTCTCTCTCTCGCAAAACGATGATATGTGAAATTTAATTCTTCATACTCACAACATCAATAACCAACAAGGAACAAGTATCAATTTTCTTTCACACATGCACAAACAAATAGATATAAAGTGTTCTTTTGTTACAACCTGTTGGCTGGCACTGGAGCGAGACTGTTTGGTAACCATGGCAACCGATACAAAGGTGTCAGATGAAAGCTAACATCAGGCATTGCGGATAATACTAACATAGGTTTTGTTGTTGCAATGTGGGTAGAGGAGTTGATAGGAGAGTGATGGCGTCTTTGATTGAATTTGTGTTGTATTAGTGAACGAACACTAATACGACACAAATGTGTGGATATTTTTAAAGTTAAATGCAGTTTTTAACCGACTTCAAAAAGGGTGGTTCTCTGTTTGACCTATATAAATCTATGTAACTGTTTTCTGAAAAACACCTGATCAGATTTTTGTGTCTCCGTTTCTTAATAGATTTGGATGATTAGAAGTAGGTAAAGTCGGTTGTTATTTTTTTTCATTTATGCTATTTTTTACCATCAGTGCATATATTTATTCATAATTTAGTCTTTATTAGCACTTGAAATATAATACTGTGATTACTGGCATGTGGAAAAAACAAAAAAATAACTAAATATTTTTTATACCTACTTTTCAAAATAGTCACAATGTTTTTTATAAATGTATCAATGCTTCAAAACGAAAGATAAATTGACTTCGCTTAAAAATTTACAGCTCATTCTTAATGCAATCCTGTTCAGCGACTTGACAACAAATACAAAAAAAAAACACCGCGAAAGAAATTGACACAAATATGCGAACAATGCAAGTTGCAATTCAACTAACCTAGACAAGTAACGGTTTGATAAAATATCAATTTAGAACAAAATACCGATAACAAGTCATTTGTTTTATTTGCATAAGAAATGACAAAATCTTTTCCAATTCAGTGCAATTAATAAAAACAAAACAGGAATTTGTTTTAAAATTTCGATTTATGACTTGTAAACATGCTGTATGTATTTTTTAGAATTTCTTTAAAAATAAGTGAACGTTTTATAAAGATACTAGCTGATGCCCGCGACTTTGTCCTCGTGAGTCCCGTTATCAGAGGTGTTTTATTTTTTATGCGGGAACCGTATTTTTATTTTTTATAAAAGTAGCTTAGCTATTCCTTATAATATCAACCATCTGCTAGTGAAAATCCCGTCATTATCGGTCCAGCCGTTTTAGAGATTAGCCGGAACAAAAAACCGACAGTCAGATGGACAATAATTTTGTTAAAAATATGTTTTTTTTTTATGTAAGTACCGTATATACGTAAGCATTATTTTGAAATTATAAACAGACGCTTCAATTTCATTTATTTGTAAAGATTAACATTTTATATTTTAATAATGAAACTTAAAAAAGGAAGACTCTTTTATGAAGGTAGGTAGGTTTTCCCGTTGTCTCTGATAAGTAGGTAGTCATCGGATTTTACGTTTGACGTAAATAACTTCTAATTTACCTATCGGGTATTTTTTTAATACTATTCAATTTTTTTCAAATTCTTCTTTTTTATAACAAACTACATTTTTCCATTTAATCAAGTGTAAGTATTTTTTTAATTTGAAAATAGAACCTGCACCTTTGTATCTCGTTGAAGTCTTTCCTAAGAACGTTGATTAAGCCGTCCGTCGTCGCGTGCGCAGCCAAACTCGCTACCCGCCAGCTACGGCTTACATGACGCACCAATTTTTTTTGCGCAATTTTATGTATATGTACAACAGAACATTTATCTGTTTCATACATAATACATAAGCAGTAAATATTGATAACGTTATTACTTTCTGATAAAGTGTAAAAAATGCAAATCGATAGATTTGTTCGACTAACGAGTTCGATTATCGATGAAAACTTATTGATTTTTTTTTATTGAACCATTTATTTTGTTTTAAAATGTACGTAAACGATTTTATAGTTTTATTTCTTATCAGTATTTTTATGTTACATTACTTTGTGTTTCGCAAAAACGTGAGAAACGTGATAACTTCTGACTGGTTTCATATCAATTACGAAACCTGTCAGAAGCTTCTGAAGTGAGTTGTCATTTGTTCAGTTTCAGTGTGTGAAATTTCCTTACATATTATTATTATTCCTCCCAATGCCAGCTCACATCACCTTAAATTACCGAAGAAGATTTTCATAATAACACTACTAGATTGTTTTAGCACATTTCTGTCAAAAACTAATAAAATCTTAGCCTTTAAATTATCAGATAACTGTGACCTGTACAAAAATATATACTTATATCCATGATAATATATTATACCTATTAATTAACATTAATTACGACCGCAGAAGCCGACGACGAGAACAAAGTTGCTTATAGCCCGTAGCGTTACTCGTCGATGACTTACGGATACTTGTATTGACTCACATTCTTAAATCCCATCCTCATAAATCCAGCTATTACTCTTACTCCTTTTCCATCCATGCTGTAAGGTTGTGGAACGCACTTCCGCCTAGCATTCGTGATTTGAAGACCATTTCTTTATTCGAAACCAGGGTGAAAGAGCATTACCTTTCCTCTCAATTATGATTTGTTATATATATATATTATTAGTTTATATATCTTAGCATTATGTATTTATATAAGTATATATTAATATTTACTTAAATGTATGTGTATTATTATTTAATATTATAGGTTAGTTAGATAAGGCACATATATACTTTTTCTCTTTCTTTTCTCACACACTATTGTCTACGTTTCTTTTTCATTTCTCCTTTTGCAGGTCTGCTGGCAGAAATTTCTTAAGTAATAAGCAGTACCTTTGTTCACATATTTTATAATGTTTTTTTTCCTGTGTTGTCTACTGTGTGTACATAAATAGTAAAATAAATAAATAAAATAAATACTTCTGTTTTCATGGAATAAAACTCAATATATCTATACACTAGCACATTTCCCGCGACTTCGCCCGCGTTCATTTTCTCAAGAATCCCTAGTAGCTTACTATTGGTGAAAGATTGTTTTAAATCCGTTGAGTAGTTTCGGTTGCCCGATGTCCAAGTATTGCGCATCGAACCCAACCAACAGGTGTGGGTTTGTGTTTGAGTTTCTTTATTTAAACATAAGCATAATGGATGCCGCATGCCCATTTCACACGTTGCATCGTATTTGCAATTATTGACAATTATTGTTGTGGTTATTTGAACCATTAAGATAAATGTATTGGAAATGTGAATAAAGCGACACCGAAATAAAAACGCAAAAATAAATGCGTTTTTATTTAAAAAAAACTAGCTTTTGGCCGCGGTTTCAGCAACGTGAAACATTTTATTTTAGGAATAACGTTGCTTCTAATCAGTGAAGAATTTACAGAATCGGGGCTGTGATTTCGCCGAACAAACACAAACTCATCTTTAATGTATAATATAGTGATGATTATAGTAAAGACATATGGACATGACGGTAGATGTCATATTTGTCATACAAATAAATAAAAGGTAATCAAAGTTGAAATACTTTATTTTAGGAATGAATTCATATACCTACCTTTTTTACACATAAATGATGTTTTAAAAATACTTTTTTGTGCGATAGCAAAAAACAAGCGACGAATAAAAAATTAAAATACATTTTACCTTTTTTAAATAATCATTCTTAAGGCTTTAGCGGGCCGGCCAACAAAGAAACGTAAGATGAAATTTACACAATACAATATTTTAAATCAGTAACATACTCTTCCGATATTGTTTAATTTAATGGTTATTTTTATAGGCCTCAAAGTTTTTTTTTTCTTTTGCGGTTATTTGAAAATTTATGGGTATCTTCACTATAATATCAATTCAATGCAAAATTTATGAACTGATTTCAATTAATTATGTAGATTATGTTAAGGATATTCTTACAAAAATTCGATCACATTATTTTACTCCAATAAAATTTTGTCACATTGTACTCATCGATATTCTGTATTCTAAGACATTTAGATTCTGTCAGAATTATTGATTTTATCAGATTTTGTGATTCTTTTTAATGCTGAGAGTGTGTAATTTAATCCGTCGCTTACCATTTTTAGCCGAATAATTTAGTTTCATCTACCTGCCTACCTTTAAGACGAAACTAGTAGCTTGTATATATTTTATTTTATGAGCCGTGCACTGGTCAAAATCAATGTTAATAAAAATAATTAAAATCACTTAATATTTAAATAAAAATATCCATACAAATACGAAAATTGACTCGTCTTCTACAGTAAAATATTAATAATGAATTATTATCATATTGCTAAAAACAAAATTGTCATATAATGCTTGGGTTCCTGCATCGTTGGTCACGCAGCTTTACAAGCGCGGCTACTGGGCGTGGGATTTTAGGTTCAATTCCCAGTTCGGACAAATTGTTTATCCATTGCAAATTTCTCAATAGCAGGTTGGAGTAGGAAGTTGATAGTGTGCATGATGATGAAATCATATCAGCTTTCCAGATTTTTTGCGAAGTGTTAACATCTTCCATTGTCCGACAATTCGACTAGAATGCGCGGGACGTTTATCAACTGACTAGTTCTATTTAATAGACAGATACGGAGTGAAAAAGTCTGAACTGTCCCCTCGTTGCTAACAAGAGGACAGATCAAACTTTTTTCCGATCTGTCCCCCGCAGGAGACAAAGTAGACACATAGCAGGAGACACACATTAGAATTTTCCGAATGCTTCTTGCCTTCTCTGTATGAGAAGAGGCTTTTGCCCGCGACCACGCGTGAATGTCGGTTATCACGAATGCAGACCCTATGTCCTTCCTCAGGGTTTAAGCGATTTTCATACCAATTTTTTTTAAATCGGTCCAGCCGTTTCATCGTGGAAGCGTAACAGACAGAGTTACTTTCGCATTTATAATATTAAAGTACGGATCAGTAAGGATTTATCACTGAATCTTTCACAACCCAATACTCAAATCCAAGTTAAACGAATAACATTGAAAAATTACACGTTATATAAATATAGATTACAAATAATACACTGTAATCTGTGTATTATCGAACGGAGGTTTCAATTTACTGCTTCGATTATGGGATGGTACAAAAAGTTGAAGAGCCCTCTCGTGCGAAACGGAACGCGGCGCGCACGCAACACCGCTTCTGTTCTAATGGTTTTTTAGTTTGTTTTCTGTTGTTTTCAGTTTGTTATTTTGTTGTTTTTAGCGATGGTGTGCTTTTGTTTCGTGTATAATAATTTTACGTTTAATATTTTTTCTTGTGTTGCTTGATTTATTTTGGCTAATGGCAGAGTAATTATTATATTTGAAACTATATTACGTGTCTTAACTATACAGTTTTGTGATTTTTGTATTAATGTTGATGCCAATGATCAGCCCTTTTTTTTCTACTTATACTTTTAATTTATTTTTTATCCCAAGTGAGTATAATAATATGTCAACCGCATCGCCTTTTTACAAATACCAACACTTACCTATACTATTAAATAGGTAACTTAATATGACTCACTGCTAAACGGCCACAATTGATCGACATAACTTTATAACTGTCACCGATTTCGCGTTGGCCAAAATAACTTAGATCAGGCCTACCTACATCTAGTCTATTTAATTTCAGTTCGGTCAGCGATGAACCGCATTTTTTCTTCGGTAAAGCAAATCTTTTTCGTCTAATTTAAGTGAAGTGAGCTTAAGATGTGCGCTGTCATCCCACCTATAATACTAGGGGTTCGCAGCTAACTTCACATGTATTCACCGACGGATATCTTCCTTTCGCTTGTCCCATATTACTTTGGGTCCGGGCCCACTCCACCCGCTTAGACTCGACCCGAAGAATAATATCTGAATATTTCTGTTTTGATATGCATAAAAACGTCGATGTACAGTGAGACAGAAAAGTGACGATTTAACGCTTTTACCACAGAGAGTGTAAAATTTAAATAATGTTAGGATAAATAAATCAATAATTAAACAAGTAAGTACATAATCACTGTCTACTTGGATATTTATTTTAATATTCTGTTAGACTTGCATTTGGTCGCAACTCACCTGATCTTAAGTGATGATGCGGCCTAAGATAGCGCACACTTGCCTAGGAAATGAAATTATGTAACATAATAAAATATTAAATATTCTTAATATGATAAGCTTTATTTAGAATTAAAATATTACTTTGCCTGACTGTACAAATTTCACCGAATTGATAGTAGTATAATTTAGTATAATTTATTTATTTGCAAATTGTGGTACAGTCTGCTACAGTTACATCAAATAGTTTTAACAAATAACAAATTCAAGAATGGCTCTGGCGTCCTAGCTATGTTACAGTAACCTGTATTAAGATACGCCACCCAGAGTCCCATGACAGAATTACAAAAACAAAAGAGACTGCCAAAGACAGTGATAGTAGGTATGATGCTATTAAATTTGCCATGTAATATTAGGTGTGTGAAGCATAAATGTGTGTGAGTGTGTGTGTGTGTGTGGTTTGTATGTTTACTGATTCAGTGTGGTGAGTGTATAAACCACGGTTATTGGTGTAAACGCAGGTGAAATACTACTATTTGTTGAATTTAGATACAGAGTGTCGGGTGAAAAGCGCTACGATAGTGAAGAAAGCAAATATTTCGTTTCGTCGTAATTTTTGTTGGTTAAGAAGAGTGTAATCTGAATTGGTAATAAACCATCTGATATTATTCTTCGGGTCGAGTCTATGCGGGTGGAATGGGCACGGACCCTTTACTTGGGGTCGGTTCGACGCAACAAACTTCTTCCATTCCATCCTATCAACCGTCTTGCTATTACTGACCCCTTTTCTTTCTTTCATATCATTCTTCACACAATTTATTTCATATCATACGACGACACGGTTGGCGCAGTGGCTGAGCAATTGGCTGTTGCGTTGCGTGTCGCAGGTGCGTTTACCGCACGGAACAAATATTTGTATGGCCTACAGGTACTGGCTGTTTGTGTATGTGAGTTCATAATAATATGTCTGTTAACACACTCACGATACAGGAGAAATTCCTAGTATGGGGCAACGGTTTATAAAATAACGATAAGCAAATAACAATTCATCTATTTTTCTTTGGCCTTCCTCTCCCACTCCAATCATCTACATTTATATTCATAACTATTTTAGTCACATACATTTCATAGTTTTACAGATAAGTTAGATACCGCAGTTCATAAAATAGAAAGTCTGATTCTATATACTGGAACATAACATTAACAGTACAGAATATAAAACTTATGTATCCAAAAACAAAAGACGGACTAGGTATACTGTTTTTTAGTTTAGGCCCTTTAACTGGTAATACTATATCGTCCATAGATACTAGAAAAAAATATTTCCATTAAAAATAAAACAGTTTTTTTTAATGTCATACAAAATCGGACACGAAAAAGGAACACTCTCACATTTTTCGATTTTTATACTTATTTTTTATGCTGACATCCGTCAGCATAAAAAATAAGCATAAAAAATAAAAATAATAATAAATATAAAAAATAAATATATCCATATTTATTTAAATCTAATAATGATGTAGATTAACAAGTTTAAGGTAACGCCCTCTCTTATTTAACTTACTGTATACACCATCATTGGTTACGCACAACATTGGTACCTTCAGACTCCGTTACATCACAACAAAGTTCCCACAATCAAGGCTCGCTAAAATCTAGTTTACAGTGCATAAATCGGTGTTTAAATCCTATTACAATAAATTGTATTTGCAATATTGTTTCCTAGCAAACCTTTCACCTGATGCGTTGTTTCTCATTTTCCTCTATCATGTTTTAATGTGTGTGTGTCATCTGCGCCCTAAAGCTGACCACACACTACAGAAGGAGCTGAATTGTATAGCTTTATATCAGTATAGTATTTTAGCTTTATACCAGCATCTGCCCGCGATTTGTGTCAAGCATATTTAGCAAGGGACCCAAAAAATATCCTAAAATACTCGGCAATACTGTGGCTTTCTATCTGATAAGATTTTTGCAGTCACATCAGTACTTACAGAGATTACTTCTTACAAACAAACAAACATTTTTACCTTAGTATGATATTACTTTAGTTTGAGTATTATAAAACAAAATAATATTCATTAATGTCTAATGGCCGTTTGTGAAAATTAAGTTTTGCTTTCTTAAATTACCTTTTAATTACAAACTCTCGTGGTTGGTACAATTCATGATTTTAATGATGTAACCGAAAAACTTTGCCTTACTAGGAATTTCTCATGTATGCGTTTACAAACGTCATATAAACTCATATTCACAAAATAACCAGTACTTCCCGGGTCGACTACATGTTGGCCATTGTACAAGCATTTGAACCGTGCTAGAATCTAACCTGTGACACGCAGCACAGCAGCCAATTGCTTAGCACGTCAACCGTGCAATACAAACATATTGAAAAACAAAAACGATTGTCCTTTATTTCCTTTCCCATCCTGACATTAAGATAACATCGCCTGGCTATCGCTCCGCCTTATATGATGGATCACCTCAACTCATTTACTTTTTGTCTCAGATTACTGTGTGCCAGTTATTATTGCACTGCAGTGTAAGTCTATTCTACTGTTTTACTTGCTCATTGATGGTTCATAATGACGTTTTTTAACTACTGCAAATGTATTATTGTGAATTACGGACTAGATGCGAATTCACAGATGTGTGCATTCATTTGTTTGTTTGGGTTTCTTTTAATGGGGGTATTTTCAATCTATTATTAATATAGTAATTTTTTGGGTTTTTGTTGATTAAATTACCGTATTAATACGGTCTCATGGCTAAGTAAAAGCTCTACCAGACTAACAATTTTTTTTAGGATCGTACTTAAAACTTATCTTCGAGATACCTTTTGCTTAAAATAAAAATATCTTAATGATGTACCTTTTACAATATATTCCCCCGTATAGAATAGATACGAATAATTCGTGTATTTTCTATCATTCCTAATTGTATTTAGTTCTAATCAACACACGTCATAATTTCTAGTTGTATCGAAAGTGCCTAGTTGTACCTAATATTTTTGGAAATTTATCGCTGATTAATAGGAGAACTATTTCTAAGCATAAGTTTGGTACATTCAACTGGATAGTGATGTTACCGCTACCGTTGCCAATAGTTGCCACTGAATAGTGAATCCATACTGCATACTGAATTAAGTTAACGTAAAAACATTACCTACCTACTTAGTTCAATTCCGTAATGATCCAATAATAGCACATCCTTAATTAAGTACTAAAGAAATGCAACTTAAATCTCTAAGAGAAAACAGTATGCACTGACAACACGAAGCCTCCGACATTTATCCAGTTACCGCAACTTTCGAAGCTAAAAACAATTATCATCAGGACAATAAATATTCTCACAATAGTGCGCTCTAAGACAGGCTGCGTTCCACTTTTTAGATCGTCTACCTAGCCGTATAAGGCTGTGTGTCCACTTCGGATTTCTTGCAAAACCTACCTTGATTGTCGAGTGACGCGGTGTCGGTTGTAACTTACGAGTTGGATGGCTTAGTGCGGGGTATACGAATGCGGACTGAATTTGTATGACTTATTTTGTGGTACTGTTTTATTTTGTTGGCGTTTAGATTTTTTTATGTCGCTTGGTACAATCACGTTATTTCGAAACAGGGCAAGTACCGATGTACTTTCTAAGTTTATCTTGGACATCACTGATATCGGTATAGAAAAACATCGTGAGGAAATCTGAACTTATAACACGCCTGTGATTACCAATGCGCCTTGAGCAAGCGTGTTAATCAATGCACGTGCCTTTGCCCTGTAGTGGGATAGTAATAGGCGGGTCTTAGTTATTTATTTTGGTAAAACAGTAAAATGGTTTTAAGGAAAAATAAGCTACGTAACTTATTTTTATTGCCCTGCGATAATACGAATTTCGGAGTGTGCCGTTATATCACACATGTACCTACATCATTATAAATGACGTAAAATAATAATAAGCACCTACCCAATCAATAAGTATCTAACATTTATGTTGTTTTATATTTTTTATTGTTATGTCTAGGATAAATGCATAGAAAAAACTTGGTAGTGTGAAGAGGATAATTATATTGGTATGTGTGTGTAAAGGTCAAAATCCTGTCGCTTGTCTCAAAAATATAATTGTAATAGCTATGATTAATATAAGTTATGAGCTTTTTACATTATAATAACGTGTTTGAAGTGGCAGCAGAGGAAAACTAATAAAACATTAATTAGTCTAGATTTTTTCACAGAGCATTTTTATGATCCATCTTTTTGTAATAAAACCTATAGATTGTTTTTTCTTTCTAAGAATATAGGCTGTTTCGAAATTTAAAAACATGGTTTAACTTGATATGAAATCTCGAAATGCGAAAAAGTATTTATGTGAGGTAAATCCTTTCTGTAGTTTAAACAAAAAGAGTAACAAACATACATTCACCCTCTCAAACTTTCGCGTTTATTATTACAATAATATATCGTGGCACTTAGATTTTTTATTGTTGTGTGTGAACTTTACCTTTAGGCATGAAATAGAGAAACGTTATAGTTATACCAAAGGTTACTACATCCTTATTGTACTCTAGTATTGTTAGGTTTTTGTAACACACATACAACACTACTTATGTGGTATATAATAATATCTGTAGCATGAAGCATAATGTAACTTGATATTTTGTCGAAGTTAAAACATTCAGATTGTCGTTTTATGAAATAGGTAATCGAATTTCCTTAATTTAAGTCAAAATTATGATTTCTCATTTATTCAAAAATAAGAAAGCATAACTCTAAGGAAGACGATAGTCATTCTAACATTAAATAATATTCTTTTTATTTTGTATAATTAAGATTATTTTTATAAATGAAACGAGTTGGTATATTTTATTATTAGTCCGTTAAAGCTTGAGATCTGAGATAATAATTGTAATATTATGGTACGAAATTTTAGCATGAGTTCTGAAATTTGTAAATTAAAAAAAGCTTTAAAAATACAAATCGATAATAATCTTTTAGTCATCATTTAAGATTATCGTTAGCAACCACATGAACCTTTCTACAAGAACTTTAATCTCTAAACATGCTCTTTAGCTTAACTCTCTTTCTAACTACCGACAATTTATAACTAACTAGTCCACATTACTTTACATGTAACAAACCTAACTATTGACCTGTTAAACCCAACATTTTGATACAAACGTGAATTGAACCCACGACCTCTGTATCCGGAATCTTGGCTACAAACTTCTAAGCGGTCATTATTTCACTTGAACATGTAAGAAGTGTCTGTTAGCTTTTATTATGGTACTAGACCCACTAATGGTATTATTAGATTACGATAGGTGTGACTAATATCCTCCTCCTCGAGTCGTAAGCTCACTGTTGAGCGTCGTGATGCTCCCGTCCACCAGACTCTCCACGACAGAGCTACTTCCACCTCCCTCGTTTCATGGCGTGGTTTAGAGCATCTGTGATCGTCATGTTGGGTTGCGTCCCCTAGGTC
Organism: Charanyca ferruginea; assembly: GCA_947361185.1. Lineage (NCBI taxonomy): Eukaryota > Metazoa > Arthropoda > Insecta > Lepidoptera > Noctuidae > Charanyca > Charanyca ferruginea. Next base: position 13,969,063 of record OX376065.1, on the reverse strand, counting down.
GTTTCCTTCTAACTTTTTCGTGACAATAAGTTTCTCCAGATTATCGGAGGGCTTTCGGGCCATGTGGCCGAAATATTGTAACACTTTCCTAAGGCACTAAGGTAACTAATACATTAATGGCCAAATACTTAAACGCTACTCAATGTAAGGATGTCGTTAAGTCTCGTTCTGTCACAGTCACTTTGACTTAAAGTAATAGAGACAGCACGAGACTTACGAGATCTTAAAATTGAGTCATCATCATCATCATCAGCCGGAAGACGTCCACTGCTAAACATAGGCCTCCCCTATAGAACGCCACAACGAGCGGAAACCTGCCACTTGCATCCACCGGTTACTCGCGACCTTAACGATGTCGTCGGTCTATCTGGTGGGAGGCCTACCGACGCTGCGTCTTCCGGTTTGTGGTCGCCACTCTAGAACCTTTCTTCCCCATCGGTTATCGGTTCTTCGAGCGATATGGCCTGCCCATTGCCACTTTAACTTGCAAATTTTGAGAGCTATGTCGGTGAACTTAGTTCTTCGGCGGATTTCCTCACAAAATTGTGTAGCGTTTGAGAATTTAATCATATTTATGTCTATTAGTAATGTCGTGATGGCCCTGTGGTTAAGACGTCTCATGCACGAGGGTGTGGGTTCGGAACCGGGCACGAGCAAGTACCAATGTGACGTTTTCAGTTTCATATGTACAGTCAGCAAAAGAGATAGGATGCAGGTCATCGGAAATGGTTGAAGTTTACTTAGAAACCGATGGATGTTTTCGAATGAAATTTAATTAAATCATTAAAATGTTTATTCTCAATATTTTGTTTTGATAACTTCACAGCTTACAATTAAAATAGCAATTTGTACATTACAGAAAATTGCGCCAATTGCGAAGTACACAAATAATTAATTTAGGCATCTGTTAAGAGCGTGATTACAAAGTGATAACAACAAATCTGTGAGTGTATACCTAGTGTGCGTGTATAGTGTGAATGTGTGCGAGTTATGAATTAGTGTCGTGTGTGTGTATAAATCCATTTTATTTTATTCAAAAACATCCATTCGTTTTTAAGTAAACTTGAACTATATCTGACGACCCTGCATACCTATCTCTTTTGCTGACTGTACCTATTTTAAGTTTATCTTGGACATCACTGACACCCCGGAGAAAACCTGGACATAAAAATAATATAAGTTTGATATCGCCAATCCGCTTTGAGCAAGCGTAGTGATCAGTGCTCTGTCTTTTCTGTGTGAGAAGTGGGCTTTGCCCTGCAGTGGGACTATTTCATCATCATCATCATGTCGACCTTTAGACCCTCACTGCTGGGCATAGGTCTCCCCCGAAGTTCAGCCGTAATCGCCACGCTTGGACGAAGCAAGTTAGCGATCGCACTAGTTGTTATGGTACTCAGAAGAACGCTGCTGCCCATCCTCTGGTCAATATCCCTCTGTCGCCTTCTACGACACCCACGGGTAGAAATGGGGTAGAATGGGGGGGGACTATTATAGGCTGGTTTTATTATTTTATTATAACTTAAACATTTGGTGACCATCACTACAGGTCTTCGGAGTGCGACAACTTTCAAGCTGAAATTCGCTACAATTCTCTTCGACCGATCTTTGAGAATTATATTACTCTGTTTAAGCTAACGGTCTTGCTAATTTTTTAACAGCTTTATTTAAGTCCTTAATTAAGGAAGCTAAAATAATCTTGTTTTTACTTTTTCGGATAAAAGCGTCTTTAGCTACCATATATTATAATATTAGTAGCTTTTGCCCGCTACTTCGTCCGCGTGAATGTCGGTTATCGCGGATGCAGACGAAGCCGCGGTTTATAAAGTAGCCTATGTCCTTCCCCAAGGTTCAAGCTATTTTCAATCGACTTCAAAAAAGGAGGAGGTTATCAATTCGTCTGTATTTTTTTTTATGTTTGTTACCTGATTTCTTTGGACTGGGTGAACCGATTTTGATGATTCTTTTTATTTGAAAGCTAGTGCTTCCCGTCTGGTCCCATTTTAATTTGGTCCAATTCTGACAATGGCATCCATGAGAAAACCGTATAAGTCTTAAATTTGCATTAAGTATGTGCGCGATTTGCAAACGGCAAACGTAAACCGATTTTGAAAATTCTTTTTTTTATGGATAGGGTATGCTTAAGGGGTGGTCCCATATAAATTTTATCGAAATTGATTCAGCACTTTTTGAAAAATCAACAAATACCCAATAATTTTACATAGACGACGTTTTAGTTTCATCAATCTTTGTAGTAGTTAACTTTCAATCTCTTCTTAATAGATTTGGATGAGAAGGAGGTACTAAAAAGCGGAAAATAAAAAGCTTTTTACAAAAAAGACAACCGCCTTCAAAAACTAAAAAGTCGGTGGCAATACAAAACAACAAACAGAACAAAGCCACTGAATTTCGAAACTAAAGTCAATGTGTGTTCTGTACTCAAGTTATTTTTTGACATTTTAGTTTTTGAAGGCGGTTGTCTTTTTTGTAAAAAATTTCATCAAAATCGGTTAAGCCCTTTCAACGTGAAAGTGTCACAGACAGAGTTACTTTCGAATTGATAATATTAGTATGAAAAGTATGAATGGATGTAGAGAAATTGATAAAGATCGACTGATAAGCAATCAATTTCTAAGAGTTCAACAAGAACGGTGCGGTGGTGTTCAATTAGCTCCCTAGATTGGGGTCAGATGGCCGTGTGTGAAATGTCCCCACACACATATTTGTACCAAATGTAAAATACTTACAGAAACAGATTGTAACTATCCACTAGTCAAGTCAAACGATCCAACATTCCCCTTTGTCGGCATTCCCGAAATAGCATCCAACAATGGCCTTTACGATTAGCATAGAAAAATCATAAAGTACCTCACAGTAAAGATACTACAAAAGTTACTTATGACAAGGCAGAGTTCAGGTCAGAGTCAGACATAAACCTTTTCTACTACATTCGAGGCTTAAAACGAGGCATTTACAAGTACCTTTCAAGTAACAGCAATTATTTATGTTTTTCTAAAATGCAACGAACATGGAAAGAGTCATCCTAATTTAATGATAATAATATGAATTTTGTAATGTGTACGTATTCTTTATTTTAAGTTAATATTTTTCCATTGATATACTTACTTAAAAAAAAAAAAAAGTTTTTTGTAAAAGAAAATTAAGAAAAACAATACAGAAAGACATTCATGATACCTATGTGTAATAGGAATAGGTACCATAATTATTATGTATCTTGATAGATATTTTTTCTTTTGTCTTTTAAAAAACGTTGGGAACACTAGGAATTTCTCCTTTATCGTGGGTGCATTTACAAACATAACCACACATACATACACAACTAAATAAATTGATTATTTACTCAAGTTTTTCAAAAAATAATTAAGTGCACTTTGTTAAAATGGGTTGGTATCAGAATGACTGAAACGCAAATTGACCACGTCGCTCTTAGTCCAAATCTCAAAATGTCTAAATCTTTAAATACCTAAGTCGCAAGATGACTACATCGCTTTTAGCCCACATCTCAAAATGTCTAAATCTTAAAATATCTAAGTCGCAAAATGACTACATCGCAAAAAGTCTGAACAGTTGTGTAGGTACCTATACAGGATTGATATCGGAATGACTGGATACATTATATATTATTTAAAAAAATAGTGGTATGGGTTGGTATCTGAATACGTATTGTACTCGTAAAGAAGAGGCAAACAATTTTCTTCAAGAACTTACATCCAGGAATTAAATTTATTTACGTTATTATTGAATAAGTTATTCGAACTCGTGACTAAATCTATTGTAAATATTCATTGCTTACCTACTGGTATAAGTATTACGTTTGTAATTGTTCATAATGGGCCATTGTTTACTATCTACGCCATATCAATAATCTTTGTATTTGTAATAATATGTTAGGTACGTAAAAGGTTACTCTTGTGAATCTTAATGTAGTATTGTATATGACTGATGTTTGTGTACCTACTGCGCAGTTTCATTAAGGCATCCACATACGAGCGACACTCGTGTGTGGCGACTGCGGTAGAAATATTCAGTAGTTTTTCTGTACTAATATTATACGAATATTATAACTTGAAAACGATGAATGTCCCTATGGTGTCGGACGTAAAGAATAGCACCATCCCATATCTTCCCGTGGGTGTCGTAAGAGGCGACTAAGGGACTTGTCAGAGAATGGGCAGCAGCGTTCTCTGTGCCTTGTAACAACCATACTGCGATCGCCATCCCGCCTGCCAAGCGTGGCGATTATGGCAAAACCCCCCCTTTGGGGGAGGCCTATGTCCAGCAGTGGACGTCTTTCGGCTGAAATGATGATGATGAATGAATGTTATAAAGAGGTAAAATTTGTTTGTATGTAGGGGGTAACCTCCTGGAACTACTCACTCGATTTCAAAATTATTTAACTAATAGGAAACTACGTTGTCTCTGAGTGTTTTATAGTACCTATATTAGCTTTTGCCCGCGACTTCGTCCGCGTGAATGTCGGTTATCGTGGATGCAGACGAAGTCGCGTATTAAAAAGTAGCCTAGCTATGTCCTTCCCCAGGGTTTAAGCTATCTTTATACCAAATTTCATCAAAACCGGTTCAGCCGTTTCATCGTGAAAGCATAACAGACAGAGTTACTTTCGCAATTACAATATTCGTATGGATTTAACTTTAGGGATCCGTAAGAAATTTCAAAGTAGCAAAGTAGCAACGTGCTAGTATTTTTTAACCGACTTCAAAAAGGAGGAGGTTATCAATTCGAATGTTTATATATAGGTACATATATATATTTTTTATGTATGTTCGGGCATAACTCTGTCATATGTAGACGGATTTGCCAAATTCTTTTTTTGTTCGGAAGGGGGTTATTCCGAAAAGGTCCCATATAAATTTTATCAAAATTGGTACAGCCCTTTTTGAGAAAATCAACAAATTCCCAAAAAAACTTACTTAGCCGACGTTTTAGTTTCTTCAATCACTGGAGGACTTACAATCTTTTTAAAGTGTGTTGCCGTTTCTTAATGGATTTGGATGTTAAGGCAACACTAAAGAGCGAAAAATAAAAAGTTAAAAAAATAAAAAATAAACCGCCTTCAAAAACTAAAAAGTGATAAATAACTTTAGCACAGAACACACATTACTTTACTTTCGGAAGTCGGTGGCAATACAAAATAACAAACACAAAGCCACCGCCACCGACTTCCGAAAGTAAAGTAATGTGTGTTCTGTGCTAAAGTTATTTATCACTTTTTAGTTTTTGAAGGCGGTTTTCTTTTTTTTGAAAAAACTTTTTATTAGTTGAGTTTAGTAGTAGGTAGGTACTAAAACTAACCACAATATTACTACATTACTAATTAGCAATAACAGTACAATCTACATTCTAAACTTATACTTAGAAGATATTTAAAATTAATCAACGTTAAATATAAAAAATCATCACAATTGCTTCGAAAAATAAATTACGTTTTCACGTCTGTTAGTGCGTTTACGCAGTACTAAATCAATATTGTCGTAACGATTTCCTACTCCTTCTGTTTGTTTTTATGAATTCACTGTAAAATGTGCTTACATTGCTTTCTAATCTATCTAATACCTTTAAACGAGCAATTCTTGTATATATATAATCTGAATCTCGGAAACGGCTCGAACGATTTTTATGAAATTTTGTATGCAGGGGGTTTTGGGGATGATAAATCGATCTAGTTAGGTTTCATTTTTTAGAAACACGTAAAAAGAAATACCGACCAAAGCTCGTTCGCCCAGATATTAATTATAAAATTCAAACTTTTGCCCATGACTTTGCCTGCGTAGACTTGAAAATGCTTCTCAATATTTATGATATAGATAGATAGATAGATAGATAGATAAATCATTTATTTAGTGCATCCAAAAGACATATCACAACATAAAAAAAAAAACAAATCAAATAAGGGTTAAACAAAGTGCGGTGTGCGTCTCAAGGTTGCACCAAATGGGAGTTCAGCTCAGCATGTGTCAGGCAAATGTACCTGACGCTGATATTCTGCTGAATCCCTGTAGTGACATAAGGACGTCGAGCAGATAAGATAAATTGATCTTGACGGGTGTTGTGGCAAAGTTTTATGCAAAGTTACATGTGCCAAACTAATTATGATCAGCCGTTTAAAATGAAATAAAAATGAAAATATGTTTGTTCGCAAGAGACAGCACACATAAAAAAGATTATTACTTTTGCGAAACTGTAAGACAGTTTGATGGCAGACGTTACTCTCACAAATTCTAACGAAAGAGAACAAACTGAAAGAAAGAGATGAAAGACGAAAGAATAACCAACATCATCTATCCATCCATCCTACTATCCTCACAAACTTTCGCCTTTATAATAACTGTAGGCTAAATAAGTATTTACAAACATATTAAAATAAAATACTGTTGGCAGTAGTTCATTATACAGGGTAACGTTAATTGTTGCGCAGACGCCCTACTGCGTGTAAATACAATGTCGGACAGTTTGTCAGTGATGGACGAACTTTGCACTCTTCACTGTACACGAGGCTTTTGAGTATTTATGTCACTAACGGTTTTTATTGTTTTATAGTTTATAACTGACATTCGTGAAGGAAAATAACCTGAACTTACAATTACTATAACTCTGAAATCGACAATCTGCCTTCAGCAAGAGTAGGTAGTAATCAATGCTCATGCCTTCTCCGTATGAAAAGAGGCCTTTATCTTGTAGTCAGCTTCCTATAATAGGCTGAAACTATTATAATAGTTTTAGGCCAATCGCGACTCTCCACTGACGTAATTGACAACATTTCATATTTTTAACCTGCATGTACTATTACGTTATATAAAAGTAAATACAAATTTAGGGCACCCGTATTTTTCCGTTTTTCGAAATTATGAACTCTTCATTCATAATTTCAACTTTGAAATTAGGTGTATTCTAAAAAGACGTAAGCGCCAAATGACGTCATACTTCCGTTGGAATAGCGTTTTATCCTTTACTTTACTGTGACCCGTCAAAAAACTAAAAAACTATTATCATTACCAGTACACTTCAAATATGTGACATTGACGTTTTTTTTTTTTCTGTATGACATCTCGCAGTTCAACCTGAGGGTTGGTTACTGCTTAATCGGACAATCCTGTGGTGCCTTAAAAAGTGATTTTTAGGGCCCCCAGCCAGGGCAAAAACTTATAAACTAAGTGACTACGCTAAGGGCACCCCCTGTGGGGTACGAGCCTCGGCTTAGGTCGCTGAGAGAGGGCAGCAAAGGGACAGGCTGGATCGGGACTCTTGTGTCATTTGACGTTTATGTTTTCATCTAAACCATTGAAATGCTTATGCAAAGGTTAACCTCACTACCTTTTTTTATAATATTAGTTAAAATTTTAACCATTAACTTGCATACCGAAAATGTAAAGCTAATATTATGAACACAATATCTTATGCTCATAGTATTGACATTAAATCAATTCATTTACAAAACCCACAAACGAATAATTAACTATTCCTAATATCCACAAAACGATTACCTCAAACCCTAATTAAAAACAAAACAATTACCCAGTCTTCATCAACAACAAAACAAACTTGCCCATTACTAAAAAGCTCACTCATTTAAATGTAATTCAAAATAACTGCCACAAGCATTCCTTGCCCGACACTGCCCGGGCAGTCGGGCAGTAATCATAGTCGTGGGAAACAATAGCTCAATCATAGTTATGTGCTTGCACCTGTCCGTATAAGTTGAGCTTGTCGTGATAATGGCCGCTACTAAGTGATATAGAAGACAAATGGATCTTAGAGTGAGTTAATTCTGTAAAGGGTAAGTTTGGCTTTTTTTAAATAAGCAATTAAAGAGCTATTTCGTATAAAGAATTTGTTTATAATTTTAACTATACTCCGTTCACAATAAGATTAGTCATATACACAAACCTTGTTTACAGTCCGTTCAACCGATTTTGACTTATATTGCGTTGGTAGCATGACAAATGGCAACTGCAGTAAACAGTTGTTATTGTAACCACTTTTTTGCCTCTAATATCATCCTTAAGCCTACGGAATAGAAGTCAAAATCGGTTGAAGGGACTGTAAAAAAGGTTTGTGTAAATGTCTAATCTTATTGTGAACGGGAGTATAGGTATAGTAAAATTATGAAACCTACCAGTTCTTTTCTTTGGCCTAGGTACTCTGTACCTATGTTCTTACTTCAAAACAAAAGCCTATCAAATATCGATTGATGAAGTTCAAACGCTTCTCAAATTATTAACGCTTAAGTATTATAGGATTGATAGATAAATGATGGGTGTTAGTAACTCTTTACACTTTTACGGCTGAAATTTTGCACACATAGGTAATACACATATTATTTTTATCCCAATTTGGTGTTCTCATGTGATAATTTATCAACTAAAATGTGATGAAAGTCGCGGGCTAAAGCTAAAGCTCGTAAAAGCCACATACAATGTTTAAAATAATAACTAACAGAAAAAAATGACAATTGAAAAATCACAAAAATCATAAAATGGCCATAATCCATCATCATCATACATTATCAGCCTATTGCCGTTCACAGCTAAACGACGGCCACCCCCAGATACCGCCAACCAACCCGTTCTTGGGCAGCCCGCATCAAACGCTGCCAGCCACCTTCTTCAAATCGTCGGTCCGGGGTCCACACTTTGCTTGCACAAACGCGGTCTCCACTCTAAAACTTGTGTGCTCTAACTACATCTGCCCCTCGGTAGACATGGCATAATTACTATCACCATAATTTCGGTCATCATTTTGCAAATCAATAATCAATAATGCTTCCACCCGGTAGTCATTAGTAAAAAATTATGTCGGTAAAAGTAAAAACTAAATCATTTGCCCAATAATTTGTATAATAAAACAAAATAAATTATACAGTTTAAATTAATAAGAGTGTTCGGCGAAATTAAAATACTTTCCAATCGGGGATTAAAATCAAAATGTGAAAGTGTTTTAGATAAACACTATTTATGTTTATTAATGTTGCTGTTTACTAGTTCTCTTTTATTGTAAGATTAAAGAAACAATCCCCACTTTTTTCAATATTATTAAGTAATTAATAGATATTGGATCTGCAAAAATATCTGAATAAGAACAGCATTAAAAATAGTAATAAATAAATAAACTATATCCAAATCTAAATTACCTAACAAGTTTCTGCAATAGGTATACGGTCTCTTTATTAGATTTATGGCCTGAGAATCTGTTGAAATAGGGAAGTAAGTTTGTATTTCGAAAATAATTAAAAAAAATGTTCAAGTAATTCAGTTAATTTCTTAATTATTCTTAATTAATACGTAACTTATTTTTTATCAATAAGGGAATTTGGTTTTTAATACCTTATGAGGTGCGCATTTGTACATTATAATTTTTATTATTATTTATAGTTTTATAATATGGACTTCAATGTACTATAGTTTTAATTGAGAAATAGGAATGTGGGAATACCATTCGAGTATCCATAGTAGTAACGTGCCCCCATCTGTCCATCATATCATTATTATCAATGGTTACGGCGTCTCAACACTTACCTATTATCATCTCAGATACATTGAGACAGAGCCCACCACTTTAGAAGTAAAAAATTAAAAGTGGCTTTATTCAATCCGTTTGTTTAACCTTCGTTCAATGATGGCTGATTTTTTTTATAAGTACGTTACTTTTGTATGTTGTGGATAATATATAAAATTATACAATTATCGTGAGGAATATTATAAAGTAGCTTCTTCTAGTGACTTCCTTCGCGTGGGAAGCATAACATAATGTTTTATGGCACAAAACCCAGCCTTAGGCACTTGTTAATAGCCCAGCTTTCTATCATCATTACCATCAGCCTATTGCCGTCCACTGCTGAACGTAGGCCTCCCCCAGAGATCGCCAGCCAACTCGGTCTTGGGCAGCTCGAATCTATCCGCTGCCAGCCCCTTTTTCAAATCGTCGGTCCATCGTGCCGCAGGGCGTCCCACACTATAACGCTTGCCCAAACGCGATCTCGACTCTAAAGCGTGTCTGCTCCATCTACCGTCTGTCCGTCTGCAGACATGGCCGGCCCACTTCCACTTTGACTTTAGTTCTCTGGCGAATGACTTCATTGGGAATTCTATCCACCAGAGAATCCCAGAGCATCGGTCTTGTCATAACACCCAGAGCAACCTTGAATTGGTGCTTTCTAGCTTTCTAACAGCGACAAAGGGATACTGACCAGAGGATCGGCAGCAGCGTCCTTCTGTGTACCATAACACCCACTGCGATCGCCAACATGCATCGGCCAAGCATGGCGATTACGGCTGAACTGTCTGAAAAATGTTGCACTAATAGAAAGCTCATCCTCAACCTTTAGATACCCACTGCTGGGCAGGGGGAGATCTATGCGATGTTGATGACCTCTCTATCAGTGCAAGATTTTTTGTAATTGCACCAGACAATTTTGACCTCTTAATAATATTAGTACGAAGTATTATTTAAGTATGGATTATTTAAACCTATAACTGTAGGTATAAAAAGCGATTTAATTCCAATAAAAGAAACAGCTTAGTCTGTAAGCATTTAATCTTTTCTAACAAGTAACTCCGAAGAAAACAAGATTACAACAGAATTAGATAATATAAAAATATATTTAGAAAGAAAATAAGAAGCCAAATAGCAATAAAGATAGCATCTAAAATCTTAGCACTTCAGAACAACATAAATCTAATAATACTTTCCATAACAGGTTATAATATTAGAAGACTGTTGTCCACCTGTTCTTTGATGACATAATACTATGGTAATTTAAAAAGTATTAGTAGCACTACTCTAAGTAACAATACAAGACATTGTTGTAGTTTAGTTTTATTAATCAATACACGATCATATAGGGAAGGATCAGGCAAAAGGTAGATTGAAGTATAGGAGGCATGTATCTCAGGGTGCACTGTGCATCAGCTGTCGCGTTACGCCAGAACCACACCCACAACACTCCATATAAATGAAACGATATAATTGTCTACACTATTACCAAAATAACACACGTGCGTGTGTGTGCGTGTCTACGCGCCGCTCGAACTAAAAGCAATTCCGAGAGCACGTTCCACGCGAGAAGAGGTGAGGAACAGTGTTTCGGAGGGGGGCGGAGCGTGTAGCTACTGTACGGTAGAACTAATACTTATACTGTGCCAGAACAGTCAAATCCATCTAATACACAAACAAACTTACTTACGTTTTTTGCCTATTAAGCTTTCACGACTAAACTGCTGAGCCGATTTTTAATGAAAGAATCATAGCAGGATTTGTACAAAGAAAATTAAGATGTTTAGAGAAGTTGAAATTCTAATTCTTATATTCTTGGGTGCCTAAAGAGTAACTTCAGACATTTACAATATTTTTAAAACCCCGCAAAAAAAGTGAATCGTTTAACAAAAAGCTCAATATTTCAGAACGAAACGGTGACTGGCAGTAACCGTGACACTGACAGTCGCCGTTTGCAGTTCTTATACTGAAATTACATCGTGTTATGGGAAATAATGTCATTAATAATGATTTCTTTTTTGCCATGATTCTATGAGACATATAATAATCCCGACCGAGTTTTGGCCACGATGGCCTATCTCAATGAAGACCTGCCAAGTACGTAGGAGATGATAAAGTGCAAAATGTATGTGCAAACACATGTCCACTCTCTCTTCCCTCACTCTCATAGTCTGATGGGACGGCAATTCGACACGGCCGGAGAGAGATCAGGCGCAGGATCCCTTGGTCCTGCGCTGTTGCCGTAAAGCCTTTGCTTTATGTGCTTTTCGAAACAAGGGGACGAACGCCACGAGCTTGCATCCACCTGTTACCCGCGACCTTGACAATGTCGTCGGTTCTTTTGGTGGGAGGCCTACCAATGCTGCTGTCAGTAGCGCTGTCAGTAGAGATTGGTCAACTCTTAACTGCCATGGTTTTTATCTTGATTATTTTTTATGTTTTGTATTTCTAGATTACCTTCATTGTTTTCACATATAGAAGCAACAAGAATAATGTAAGCAGTATTTTGTAAAAACCTGATTTTAAAAGAGTGTCCGTGGAGTTTCTTGCTCGTTCTTCTCCATAGAGACCTACCTACGTTTTGGAACGAGCAACTAGCTTCAACTTTCTGACTAACTGACCGACTCCTTGACAATTCAAAAGTGCCTGTAAATGGTTTAATTGAAATAAATGCTTTGACTTTGACTTTGACTTTGACTTTGCTGCGCCTTTCGGTTCGTAGTCGTCGTTCGAGAACCTTTCTTCCCCATCGGCTATCAGAATGGATATTGGCTACTTTTTAATCCTCAACTTTATCTGCATCCGCGTTCACCGACAATCACGCGGACGTAGTCGCGGGCAAAAGCTAGTACATAATAAAACATCCAATCTTTAACATATATAACCAATTATTTCGAAAATACTAAAGACAATACGTGTGACGCATATTTCGTCAGATGTGCGTCACTTCTTAAAAATGATACGTCTGAGGTTCCAAATAACAAGAAACAATAGAATCCGTTATGTTTCAAACGAGCTGTTCCATTTTTAAAACATGACAATATGTTCGAATATGAAAACATTTGCCGATCACTGTACTGACTATCATTAAAGCCAATGGGCATCTAGCGTTATGATTGTTACAATAAAAATTGTTTCTAACGAGTTGTTCCATTTTTAAAACATGACAATATGTTCGAATATGAAAACATTTGCCGATCACTGTACTGACTATCATTAAAGCCAATGGGCATCTAGCGTTATGATTGTGACAATAAAAATTGTTTCAAACGAGTTGTTCCATTTTTAAAACATGACAATTTAATATGCTCGAATGTCGAAACATTTGCCGATCACTGTACTGGCCATCATAATAGCCAATGGGCATCCAGTATCGTGATTGTGACAATATGACTTCACGATACCGTGGGAGACGTAACTTATGGTCAGAAACGGATAATCCATATTGATATCATAACCTCAATTACAACACATAAACTAATAAGTTTATTTGCAGCGTCAGTCTTGATTATTGATTAAAATATTAACCGACACTGGAAATTTAATAATTTATAGCACGATTTAGAATTTTGACGGGCTCTTGTGACAGACATTGTCAGCGAAACAAGTGTTAGCCAAACCGAATAATATCTATTATAATGCTATCTCTATCTTGCTCCTACGGTTACCATCGTGTGGAATATGGACTCAATAATTATTGTGCCGATAGTCGTATTATTAAATGGTTTGATAGCGAAAAACGCTCAACAGCTGAGTCAAGATTCAGACCCTAAATGCGGTCGTTTTGGACACACGTTGTGAGGAAGTTCCTCACTCTGGCTACGTAAACACTGTTATCTTGGATCTTATCACCTCGCTACGGTCATAGCACTAATTTTATACTACTTCTAAAGTTATTTTTAATAGTAATTTATACCAATTTTGGACAACAATACAATCCATTTTGTTAGCATTTTTCCTAACAAATAAAAACCTCCTAAAAATGGATTGTATTGTTGTCAAAAATTTGTTGCAAAATGTGCAAAGAACGATTAAGCTAAAGTTAGCCTTCCGAATTGACCACCCTCTCCACAAAATGCCTCCGACCGTAAGTCTCCTCCGTAAAGGCTCACTGCTACTGGTCTCAGGATGCTACTGTTACTAATCCGCGTTCAAGGAGAAGGACAGGAGGAGGAAAGGAAGCAACTTTTTTACGCTTCATCATCATCATTATTTCAGTCTATTGCCGTCCACTGCTGAACGTAGGCCTCTCTCAGAGATCGCCAACCAACCCGTTCCCGGGCAGCTCGCATCCATTCGCTGCTAGTCATTTTTACGTATGATGGCGTGGAATACGTCTTTTTCAGTTTTGCAAAAAAATCTCTAATGCACTACTACAGAAAAGGGGCAGTTCAAACAGTATCCTAAAAACATTATTGAACGTGTAAGGCACGTCGCCATCTCTTTTTTATTAAAAAACTGTGAACACAAAGAATACGAAGAAATACATAATTAAGTGCTAAGATTATATTCAAAAACCTTCCAAATAAACTGGCTCACAAACTTAATCTAAAAAGCGTGACAAAACGAAACAACGCATAAACTTAAAATGTCACACGCTTATTGTCACTAAAACCCCAGCCTATTCACAAAAGCGTGAGATCCACATGTGATACATAAGAAACGCATTAATTTCTATATTTTATAACATTATTTACGCATTTTAAGCAGAAACATCGATACAATGTCTTATCCAATAAGAGAAACCGTGGGCGGAATTGACCGACTTATTTTATTGTCGTACTGCATAATCAAGTTTATTGGGGAAGCAGACGAGCTACTTTGTGGCTACAGTGCGGCTACTAAACAGTTGCCTGTAAATTGTTAAACAAGTCTTAAGCTACCGAGAATTAATGTTCTTACAATGTTGCAGTCTTTAGATTATACAAGACAAGATTTTGATATAATTTACATAATCTAAGCGATAGGCACTTATTCTACTGATTTATTTGCTAGATTGTGCGTGTTCTGCAACATGAACATTATTTTAATCGCTTTTGTTAATTAGTAAACCTCTGTCTATTTCATAGGAAAATAGGTTTTCAGGAAGAATAATACAAAACTTGTCTTGTCGTATCAATATAAACAACAATCCCCTAGCTTAATTTTTATTTTTTGTTGAAAAGAAACTGTTGCCCGTCTGTTCTATATCACTTTATAACTTTTTATTAGAGAAATTTTGGTATGCGCCTACGAGTGACGAATTACATGTCAAATCATTTTAATTGTATGATTAATTGGGTTGTAAATATGTTAGGAAGGTATATAAAAATCAACATTATGATATATGACATACGGTTCGATTTAAACAAAGGGAACAGAGATTTTAGAATTAATTACTATGTGATCAATTACTCTGAAAGTGAAGATTTGACAAGAGGACTGGATTTGGGTGTTTGTGAATCAAAAATGATCTTAACGAGACGTGTGTGTATGTGTGTGTGTTTTGTTTGTGGTTGTCTGTTTTTATCTTTTCTGAGTTTCCATGATGCCATTACTACTACTAGGTACTACTACTAGTTTGACGACATGGTCGGCGCAGTGGCTGAGCGATCGACTGCTGCGCAGCGTGTTGCGGGTTCGATTCCCGCCTAGGGTAAACATTTGTGTGATGAGCACTTGTGTTTGCCTTGTGTCTGAGTGTTGTTTATCTATATATGTATGTATTTACAAAAAAAAATGTATCTATGTGTATGTATATCAGCTGCCTGAGGAGTACAGGGTTTCCCTAGTTTGGGGTCAGATGGCCGTGTGTGAAAATGTCCCCACATATTATATTATATTACATATTATTATATTACATATAACTAGTACCTCTTTCTCTACTTATATATTTTTACCAAGCATTGTCATTTACCGTGGCAATGCCACTAGTCTCTTGGGCATTTTTGACTATGACGCGGAGATTTTATTTATACCATTAAAATATAGTTTTAGTCTAATTGTTTTAAAATATTAGTGCCGATTCCCTTGTTTACAAACTAAACTAAAATTAGACGATTGTCTCCCTTTCTACCAGGCAGCTAAAGAAAGGGACGGCAACATATAAGAACTAAGTTAGAGATGTCAAATTAGATATTTTCTTGAACTTCGCCGTGTTTTTAATCAATACGTTCTGGAATGACAACTATAAATGTTTGAACATGTTAGATCAACTTAAATTGACAGCTCTTATAAATATTTGTCTCTTTCTTGTTTTATTGAAAAGAAAGAGATATAAATAGCTTAAAATAAGTTTAGTTCGTGCACTACAGAATTGGCACCACTATCTTATTATTTTGTGTTTATAATAAGTGTGTAAACATTGTAAATATTTATTCCTATTACTAGTAGCTTAAAAACCTTTTTTTCTATTAACTAAGTATTTAATACAATTATGATTATTATTTGAATTACATCTTGATCTATGATTAATATAATAAACTATGTTCTTGTTAAAGAGTTAAATGTGACGGTCATTACAAAGACGTTAGGTAAGTACCAGTCAAAATAATTAAAATTATGTAGTAATAAAAACTATTTAATTCAGTATACCAAAAAAAATGCTACTGATTTTGTTTATCTATACTACTATTATAAAGAGGTAAAATTGTTTGTTTGTTTGTATAACGCAATCCTGTAGGTACTGATCCAATAATATAAATTAATTATGGAAAGACTGATTGAAAGCTACACAAAGGCTATCACAGGATATGTCATATGTCATCATAATAAAGCTGAAAAGTTTGTTTGGTTTGTTTGAACGCGTTAATCTCCGAAACTGCTGGTCCGATTCCGAAAATTCTTTCGCCAATTGGAAGCTATGTTATCACTAAGTGATATCCATACCAATATTATAATTGCGAAAGTAGGTAACTCTGTCTGTCACGCTTTCACGATGAAACAGCAGAACCAATCGTAATGAAATTAGAAGATAGCTTAGAAGATAGCTTAAACCCAGGCACACCCGCGACACTCCATAGTAATGAAACGATATAATTGCCTACACTAATACTAAAATAATAGACTATAGATATATGTGCGTGAGTGTGCGTGTCTACGCGCCGCGCGAACAAAAACGCAGTTTCCAGAGCTAGTCGTTCGACGCGGGGAGAGGTGAGGAACAGTTTCAGAGGGAGGCGGAGCGTGTCGCTACTGTACGGTAGTACTAATACTTATACTGTGCCCCAGGGAAGGACATGGACTATATTTTTTAATCTGCGACTTCGTCTGCATTATCGCGGACGAAGTCACGGGCAAAAGCTAGTAGACTATATTTAATTATCAAAAAATTTGGGATCCGTATAAAAAATCAAGCGAATGAAGTTGCAGGAAAAGTGCTAGTATGATATAGGTAGGTTCTTGCCTTCTATCCGGACGAAGTCGCAGGCAGAACCCCATATTTAATATTGCTCTCCAGCAGTGCTATTCTGTTACAATGTCCCTCGGTGAACACCTAGGTGAAGTGAGGTCATCCGATTGTCGTGCTTTGTCAATCCCTGGCATCGAGATGGATGACAGCTCACTTCACCTAGGTGTTCACCGAGGGAGATTGCGACATTGCAACAGAATATACATACTGCATGTCTATTTTGTTACAATCTCCCTCGGTGAACACCTAGATGAAGTGAGCTGTCATCCGTCCGTCTGCTTTGTCAATCCCTAGCATCGGGACGGATGACAGCTCACTTCACCTAGGTGTTCACCGAGGGTGATTGTAACAGAATAGCTCTACAGGTGCATAAAATAACTAGTACCTAACTGAATTTTTTACCATGTTTTTATATTTTGGTACAAAAATAAAAACCACTAAAATAATTAACGATTAATAAAAAATCAACTTCGATGACTTGTTACAACCTATGTTGAAGAAAACTAACTTTTCATGAACTAGTTTTTGTGCAACACTAATTTACAATTACTCTTTGTTTTTTGACTTTGTGCAATTAATAATCGGACATACCTACTTACTCGTAGGTACTTAAATGTAGCAGGTAGTAGAGCCAAAATCCATACTATTTTAATATTATAAATGCGAAAGTAACTCTGTCTGTTACGCTTTCACGATGAAACGGCCGAACCGATTTTGATGAAATTTGGCATGAAGATAGCTGAACCCCGGGGAAGGACATAGGCTTTTTATCAGCGACTGCATTCACTATAACCAACATTCACGCGGACGAAGTCGCGGGCAAAAGCTAGTGATTTATACTGGGTGGCGCAAAAGTAAAGACCCTATTTGGTTCAGCTATAACATTTTTTCTAAATTAGAAAACTAGATTTAGATTTTTTTAAATGTATATTTGTGCCATTAAATTTCGTACCATTAGGATTTAAAGATGATGTCTTTTAAATGGTGACCTCCAGAGTTGATACACATTTGAGCCCTATTTATGACATTTTGCATAACTTGCCGTAACACTTCCTGCGATATGTTCGTTATTTCTTGACGAATGTTTTCTTTTAGAGCTGCGAGAGTCTGTGGCTTGTTCACATACACCCGAGATTTCAAAAAACCCCAAAGAAAGAAGTCTGGACTGGTCAGATCGGGTGATCTTGCAGGCCAAGGCAAATCGCCAAAACGAGAGATAACTCGGCCTAGAAAAGCGTCCCTCACTAAGTCCATAGTGTCGCGCGCTGTGTGTGCCGTAGCGCCGTCTTGTTGAAACCAGATGTGCTCCAGCCCCAATTCGTCCAAACTGGGTATCAAAAACTCACGTAACATGGTTCTGTAGCGTTCTCCAGTGACAGTAATCGCATTGCCTCCAGCGTCTTCGAAAAAATAGGGTCCGATCACTCTGTCAACACAGATGCCACACCATACAGTAACTTTTAGTGGGTGTAGAGGTGTTTCTTGAATAATGCGCGGATTATCAGTGCCCCAGAACCGAGTATTCTGCTTATTGACATGCCCTGAGAGATGGAAATGCGCTTCGTCACTCATAACCAATTTTGAAGGACTCAAATGTGTATCAACTCTGGAGGTCACTATTTAAAAGACATCATCTTTAAATCCTAATGGTACGAAATTTAATGGCACAAATATACATTTAAAAAAATCTAAATCTAGTTTTCTAATTTAGAAAAAATGTTATAGCTGAACCAAATAGGGTCTTTACTTTTGCGCCACCCGTTATAATGTAACTTTTGGTATAACCATCAAAAGACGTCTGGTCTTTGACGATAATATTTGTGTTGTCGATGTGGTTAATCTTTGAATGGGAATTTATTTAACAGGTTTTCTTTAGAATATTCAGAATAAACACATTAAATTAAATATTGGCCTGGTTAAAGTTAAAAATATGCTAATCCTAATGAATTCAAAACAAAAATGTCTTTATAGCTGAAAATGTAAGATATTCGACGTCAAAGTTTATTTCTGTGAGGCAACTTCCACATTTTTTTAATGGGAATATCAAAGTAATTATTGCAATAATATTCAGTTAATTCTTTCTCCGTCCACTGTATTTTTTGACACATTGTCTAGCCTTTTCCCAACCTTATTGGGATCGGCTTCCAGTCTAATCGGATGCAGCTAAATACCAGTGTTTTACATGAAGCGACTGCCTACCTGACCTCCACAACCCAGTTACTCGGTAACACGATACCGCTTGGTGTGACTGGTTGTCAGACTTTCTAGCTTCTGGCTACTCATAACGACTGCCAAAGATATACAAATCACAGTCGGGACCAACGGCTTTACGTGCTTTCCTAAGCACGGAGGGAACTCGGTATGAAATGGATGGTCACCCATCCACAGACCATACCACCCTTATCCCACCTACCCCCCCTACCCCCTACCCACCCCCCATATCCATACCCTACACCCCCCTACCCTACCCCTACCCTACATATAAACCACCCCGCAATAAAAGCTATGCAATAACATAAAAGTTTTATTGACATAGAAAAAGAAGGTATTACATTTTAATTTGAAGCCCTGACTCCTGAGCTAGGTGGTACCTGTGTAACAGGACTCAGTGTCTTCACTCGGTTTTGGAACAATAACATTAGAAGCTATAATATTAAATTAACGTAAATTTTAAGGAAGCGCATGCGTGCTCTTGAGTGGTTTGTCGTGTATGTATGTTTGCTGTGTTTGTGTGTGTGTGTGGTTTATGTGTGTGTGTGTGTGTGTATTACTATTTGATTATCTCGATTATAGTTCTTTAATTAGGTTTTCAGTCTGTGGGTAATCCAGTGTTTTTAGCCATGTATTTACTTTCATCTTAGATTTATTATTTGTAAGTGGGTTGGTGTCCAGAATTGTATTTACTTTGTGCACTTTTTTTTTATTTATTTATTTATTGGTCTATCTACAATTGTTACACTGTATATCCTAATAATACAAGCAATGTGATACAAGTATAGTGTACAATATGATGCGATAGACACAGCATGCAATAACACCCCGTCTTTTTTTCGTCGGGGGTTAAAAACAAATGTATTACATCTATAATAGAAATACAATAATAGTGCAGAAATAACACTCAACAGCTAGTAGGTAGATACAAAAGTGGATAGATAGAAACACAGCAGATATAACCAAGGTCAGGTCTGGCCATACCACCCGCAGGCCGGCAACTCATGGAGGCCGGAGGTCATTAAGCGCCCTCCGGCGCCCAGTGCGTCTTCTCCTGGAGGGAAGCGAGGCAGTTGCTTCCCTCACCCTCTCTGCCGCCTCTTTTGCGTGCATAACATGCTCGCAAAAAGAGGCGACAGCCTCCCACGCACTCTCGCTCCGGACCATCGAAAGAACGATGTTCGGGAGCGAGTGGTCACCTACTGCTGCGGAGAGTTCACGGCGCTGCTCTGCCCAAGCTGGGCACTCAGCCAGCGTGTGCTGCGCCGTGTCCTCCAGGCAATCTCCGCAGTGGTGGCAACCGGGCGATGGTTCGCGGCCTATGCGACACAGATACTTCCCGAAACAGCCATGTCCGGTCAGTATCTGCGTCAGCCGGAACGTGAGGGCGCCGTGACGGCGCCCTAACCAATCCTCCATGACGGGTCTTACCGCCGAAATTACGGCGTGCCCTGCGCTGGGGTTGAGAAGTCGTCCCTCCCATTCCGCCGTTAGGATCACCGAACCTTGGGGTGCCCCTGACGTCGGTGTGCGGCTGCACCTAGTTCTAGCCGCTATGATGAAGACTAAACCTAGTTCTAACCGAACATAAGTAGGATACATCTAAGTTTAACCGCATGTGACCGGTTGCACCTAGTTGTAACCGGCTAAAACTAGGTGTAGGCACACTTCGGGTATTAACCGTAACATATACAAATACAAAAATACTGTGTAGGCCGAATGTCACACTTGAATCACATGTCACCCATCGAAACTGCACTTAAAACTATTGTTTTGTGAAACAAATCAGATTATATACAGCGTGGGTGAAATCTGTGCTTCGATTTTATTATGAGTCAACTGACCATCTACATATTTGTACAAATAGGTAGGTTTTTGCCCTCTACTAAGTACACGTGGATTATGTTTTTGTTTTGGTGATCAATCTCTGCATGAGAAGAGGCCTTGTCCTGCAGGAGGGACAATACTAGACTGGTATTATTATTATTAATTTTATCCTTCAACTCTCAACGGGGTACATAAAAAAAACAAGTCTCTTCTATTAGGATTCCATCTCTAAGTAGGTATTGTAGATACTATCAAAATCGGTTCAACAGTTATGCCGTTGAAGCATAGCAGACCGACGCGCCACGTAGATACTTTTACGTGCCATTAATAAGATGCATAATATCAAGTACCTATTTGTATTAAACGATTTTGGGAATGCCTTTGGGACATAAAGGCATATAAAAAAATCACTCATCTTTACAACTTCATAGCTCCACGAAACGTTTAAATCGCGAACTGTTGATTTTTCTCGTTAAAAATCCATCTAATATTTACTTCTATTTTTCAAAAGGCTATAAAATTTCAAAATTTACATACCGAATTGGGAATAAAAGTTAAAATTATTAGTTGTTTATCTACTCGCGCATCGTAAACGTCGGGAAGGGGTACTATGATACTTAAAACGTTAGTTCTATGTAATCTAAAACAGTAGACATTGATACGGCAATAAATATTATGACTATGGGTTTTTGCCGAGGTTTTTGGTGCGACTGAGAAAGAAATTGGAATTTCGTATTATGACTTTATAGAAATTTAATCCATTTATAAGTAGATATCTATATATACAAATTTTGTACACACTGTATGTATATATCACGCTCGATAAAAACCAACATTTCAATCACAGAACATGTTAAGAAAATCAAGAAAATGTTCCTAAGAAGCCCTTTTATAGCATTGCGTCAAGTGTCTCCTATTATAATATATGTGCATAAATTGTTCATAAATTGTTTAGGATAGCACCATTGAATTAGTTAGAAAATATAAATCTACATTTTATTAGGTATTATAGTTTATTTTGAATGATATGTTGGTTATAAATGACAAAAATGTAATAGATTGAACTCCTCTTGAACTTCAACTCAGTAAATAAATATTTTCTTAATATCCATGTTGATTTTGGGAATAAAATAATCATGTCAAAAGACAGCAGTATATCTTCTTGTGTAAGAGAAAGTACATAAACAATTTTTTGGTCAAACAGCGGTTGGTCGTTGAAAATGTAAATGATTAAAGCAATATTTTGTCTGAAAATGACAAATGCATATTTGAAATGTTTGAATTTTTAGTTTTCGGTTAACTCTAGCACCCGAGCTTTGAGGACTTTATCATATCGAGACCACTCCGTGCCTCGGAATGACATAAGGCGTTCGAGACCCGGCTGTCATTCAACAGATCTTTGACAGTCGTTGTGGGTAATTAGAAGCCAGATCTCTGCCAACTAGTCTTACCAAGAGCTATCAATGGTATCATGTTGGTACCGAGTGAGTAGTGAGGTACCGTGTGGTGCCGGCTGCGAATATCACCAGTCCATTGACCCGTGGGTGTCGTAGAAGGCGACAGAGGAATATTGACCAGAGGATGGGCAGCAGCGTCGTTCTGAGTACACCTACTGCGATCGCCAACATGCATCGGCCAAGCATGGCGATTACGGCTGATCCCCCCCTTGGGGAAGACCTATGCTCAGCAGTGGGCATTTTAAGGTTGACATGATGATGATGATCATGTTAGTGAGTGACTTGAGTCAAATGTGGTCATCAATGCCTTCTCTCTATGAGAAGGCATTTGCCCTGCAGTGGGTCATGTGGTTGATAAAGTTGACCATCATCTGCCGAGCCTTTTCCCAGTTATGTTGGTCTCGGCTTCCAGTCGAACCGAATGCAGTTGAATACCAGTGTTAAATGGATGTTCATCATCATCATCATCATTTCAGTCGAAAGCCGTCTACTGCTGGACATAGGCCTCCCCCAAGTGTCGCCACATTGACCGGTCCCGTGCGACTCGCATCCAGCAGATCCCCGCTACCTTCACCAGGTCATCGGTCCATCTAGTGGGAGGCCTTGCTACCATAGTCGAGGTTAGACGGGCTGCCGGGTACTAGGAGCCCTTTTTGTTTTGCGCTATTCATATTGAGGGGTTTTGCGATAATCGCCACGCTTGGCAGGCGAGTTGGCGATCGCAGTATGGTTGTTACAAAGGCACAGAGAACACTGCTGCCCATTCTCTGGTGAGTGCCTTAGTCGCCTCTTACGACACCCACGGGAAGATATGGGATGGTGCTATTCTTACGTCCGACACCATACGGTCAGATGGATGTTATGTTGATGTAATTCCATGTTGATGGAGCGACTGCCTGTCAGACCTCCACAACCCAGTTACTGTTTAACACAATACCCTTTGGTAAGATTGATTGTCAAACTTTCTGACTTCTTTTGACAGCCGAGACCAACGGCTTACCGTGCTCTCAGAGCCATGTAGGGGTCTTTATGAAATGGATGGTCACCCGTCCACAGACCAACCGCAGCAAACGTAGCTTAACTTTGACCGATCGATCCGCATTTCTTTTACTTAGCTACGAACCCTTATTACTAACAGACGTCACCGTTAAAGTTATTTCCCACGATTATAATAATAATTATTATTATCATAAACCGATTTCTTCAATACTCATTCTCGAAACCAATAATATAAAACAAAGTGGTCGTCGTCGGTTAGTCATTAAATTAACATTTAAATTCTTAACACAATTTTAACCAATCAGCGTCGCGGTGGAAGCGGTCGAACTAAAAATAAATTTATTGTTTGTTAGCCAACCAAGAATAAAAGAGTTATAACTGATGCAAAACGACATTTTGCAAATAATACTGGTTTCTTACTGTTCCACTCCATGATCATACGGAGAATTGATTGCTCAACTAGGTAGCTGATCTCCTGCTTGATCGTTCTCTGCGCAACCTGCTTCGGACACTTAATTGTGTTACTTGTGTGATTGTGCGTTTTGTATTATTTTTATTAGTCATAAGGTATTTAACAGGTGGTCTGTTTGTGGACTTTTGCGACTCGGAAAAACGTGCGTATCAGACATTGGCAAAAAGGCTGTCAGGCTCAAGTGGTATTGGGTAGGCCATGTCAGCTGCATGCAGAGTAACCGCTGGGCAAAAGTCTCCCTCAATGGGTGCCTGAAGATGGGCGGCGTCGCCGAGGACATTCCAGAAAAAGATGGTGAGATGACCTGGACGCGTACTACAAGGGCTGGCTCGAGGAGGCGCTGGTCAACATTTTCTGGAAGTACTAGGAGGAGGCCTTTGCCCAGCAGTGGGACAGCATAGGCTATTAAAAAAAAGATGTGTTGTTCGAAACTGAATGAATAAATAATAATAATGGATCACCACGCCTGCTCAAGGCGGATATTGGCAATTTCAAACTTATACGAATTACTAGCATCTGTCCATGACTTCGTCCGTGTGGAATTCAAGTATCTATACCATAAATTAATATAGCTTAAGACAGATATCAATAGTTTAGCTTTTCATCTGTGAAAAGCAGCACTTCTAGAGATAACCTTTTACAAACAAAACACAAAAAAATCAAATAGTGCTTACCATTTTATAAAGTCAGCTTTATAAATTAAAAGTAACCCGATACTTTTATATCAACATGCGTCGGCTAAGCATGGTGATTACAGCTGAGCCCCTAACCTGTGCCCACCATGACGATGAGACCTGGACAATGACATTATTTTTATAGGCAATCTCGAGCAGTTTCAAGCAGACTTCAGTCTCGACTGTCATGTGTTATCAAAATGAATAAATAATGTAATTGACATTTCATGACGAACACGAAAATTTTGTTATAAAAAATTGCAAAGAGTTCCAACCAGTGTCAATAAAATTTCATATTGTCACAAATAAAACCTACAGAGTCAATACAGTAGCAGCCCTAGTGATTCTGGCAAGTTTAGGTAGTTAGTTTTGAAGATGGCGGGAGATGTCGTTCTGTAATCTTTATATTTGGTGACATGATGATGATTCAGATACTACACTTATATTTTAATACTTTCTGTCTTACATAGAAAGAAGTTTCTCATTAGGTCATTTTAATTGTATAGCCCTCAAATTAACCAAGATGCAATTTTTTATTTTACGTGGTTCAAAATCAACTTGACTTAAATACACCATTACCAACGGACAAGGACCAACCGCTACTAACATTCCCACCAAATAAAAGTAAGGCCCTTTCACAACACCGCATCTGTCGGATCGACAACATTGACAAATAAGTTAAAAAGCCCCGGCGCGGTGCCTCTTAAACTCCTACGCAGCTAGTTTGACAGTCGTTTGTTAAAGATTTCATTCGTTTTTTTACGCCACTTAGCAAGTGACAGTGTAATAATACTTTTTGATATTTTGTTCGGGTTTCGTGACGTCATGGTGTGACATGTCAATTTGTGGGTTTTGATTTTCTTTTTTTTATGATTTGTTTGTTCTTTTTTTGAATTCATTGTAACTGGACAGCAACGGTTAGTAAGGAGGTTTATAGAGAGTAAGGGAGAACAGCTGCTGATGAGAATTAAACGCTGATTAAAAAGTAATGGATTCTTAAATTAGAACTGGTAAATGTGTTTGCCTACGTGGGTGTCTCATTGCGTGACATTTTGTTTGTTGATAATAATCTTAAAGTAAAGAGAGTAGGCGAAACTAAACATACAAACATCTATCTAAGGAATGTGATTTATGTTTTCATTTCTCTTTTCTCTAAACTTAGTCTACTTCCAATTATATAAAATAATAGGCCAGACTTTTCAGTCAACTTCAATCATCATCATAAATTACCCTGTATCGCTCACTCCTTCGGCCACAGGATGTGTTAATTTGACCTGAACATCGAATATCAAGACAAAATTAAAGAACCAGGAAAGTTCAAACAGGGTGCTAATACAAATAAAATTATAAAACACCGTACCCCAGCGAATACTCATTATACCGCCCATTACAAACAAACGTTATGGGATACAATAGTAGAGGAATAAAGTAAGCGGCGGATGTGAGCTAAATGAAGAGAATCCTAACAAGCGGATACAGGTAATAGAAATATTGATTACGATCCCAACCAACTAAACTATAAGGTAGGGGTTAGACTAGAAGCGAAGTCGGGGTTTGAAATAAAACCAGATAAAAGCTTCAGTACAGATAAAAGTATCGGTAACACATAAATTATTGATAGGGATGAAGAACTTAGTTTACATAATGATGCTCGTAAAGTTATTCTTATTTTGAAAAGCAAGACTCGATGGAAGAGAAAATAGGTGTATTAAAGTAAGGTAAGGTCATTTTATAGCAGTACTAGCTTTTGCCCGCGACTTCGTCCGCGTGAATGTCGGTTATCGCGGATGCGGATGAAGTAGTAGATTAAAAAGTAACCTATGTCCTTCCCCAGGGTTTAAGATAACTTTATCCAAATTTCTTTAAAATCGGTTTATCCGTTTCAACGTAAAAGCGTAAGAGATAGAGTTACTTTTGCATTTATTATATTAGTATGGAAGGATGGATTAATTAAAGTTATAGATGATCTAATTGATAATCATTGTGATGAAAATACTGAACATTCTTCCTAAAACAAACGACACGGGTTTAATGTAAGAACTCGTAGAAAAATATTTATCAAAGGTAGTTTAAGAAAATACAGTAAGTTTTCTAACATACGCAAAGCACAGAATCACAGACGTAATAAGCTTTCTGATGGACAAGGAAGCAAGAAAATTGCAGTAACATTTACAATGGTAATGGACTACGGCAGCCACCTGTTTCTCAACAAGCCAATTGGGAACATTTGCTGTGCACAAATTGTTTCTCTAGTTGGTGGTTGATAACTTGATTTGATTATGATGGATGTGGCGTGTGGGCTTCATTAGGATGAACTTCAATTTTAAAATTGTCGTGGAGATCCGTCTGATATTTCTATGATATTGTCTTTTGTCTATTATTAGTTTTACTGACTGTGAATAATGTATTTTGATGTGCCGAGACGTAGCTATTGGGTTTCATCTTTCTTTGGGTTTGATGTTTTTCCAACTATCCGAAATGGAGAGTAATGTTTTATATTGTCCATTTCATTTGATATTTAAATAAAATCATTTGCTACATTTGCAATCAATTTAATTAAAATCTAGCCTACCCACCGAAGTAATTATGTAATTTTCACCAAGTAACATTAATTAAAATAATACCATAAAATACAGAAATGTGCAATAATTATAGTTTCAATTAAATTCTCTCATTAGCAACAAAATGATAGGTGGATACTTGGATACCTATAATGATGATCAATTAAGGATCGTAAAATAATGCCGTCTCCATAGAGCAAAGTAGTTTTATACTATCCGGAGCTCACTGTAAATGAAGATTCAGTTATAAACTTAGATTTAACGTTACCGCATAACATTACTCCTTGCGGTACCCCTACAATTTAACTGAGACCTTCTTGGAACATACAATGATATCTAAGCTATAGATCTATTTATGCTGGTGGCTGGAGAATTATGACCACGCACTTTTGACCTACACAGTCCTTTCAAATTCTTTATAATGCCGCTCAACTTACATTGGTCTGGTCATAGCTTGTATTGTAACTGTATGGGATTCAAGTTTCTCTTGTTAAGTTTTAATAACAGAGTTATAAGTGCCTGTAGAAAATTGACCGTAAATCAAAGTGGCGGTGATTTTAGTAGTTAAAATTATACTATTCATAATTCTTTATGTGGCTCAACCCTGGTTAATGAAGCTAAGAGTGTATTGAGGGTTTCATCACCTACTAATTATCTGGCTACCGGTTGACAATGAACAAACTTACAACCTGCCATTACATTGTGACCTCGATCGACTTTTGTTATAATTTCATGTCTTTCACGGCCTTGCGGATTGTTAACGTTTTTTCTTACTTTATTAATGTTAGTGTCCCGTTTGATCACATCATCGCAAGTGTAACTGTTGAGCCCTACAGGGCTTTGGTGTCGATTCTTAGTTTGGGTAAAGAATTATTAAGTTTTTCCATTTGGAATTTAGTGGCAACCTGGTGTTTGGAAATTGGTGATGACACCTCTATGCTTTGGAAAGCACATAAAACTGTTGGCAAAACCAACTTGATTTCTGTTCAGGTGTGCCGAATTGCCGTCTATGAAAGCGAGGGAATAGGGAGTGTACCTGTGTTTGTGCACCCACTTCTGCATCATAGAATTATCTCCTAGGTATTTGGAGAATCCCCAGAAAGGTTGAGGGAATTAATAAAATTGGGATTAAAAATTGTGCTGTAAAATTATTTTGAACTTTTTCAATCCTTGGTTCTACTTTTGGAACACTAGTCTACCCCATGTAATGAAAGTTCCTTTGAATGCAATTATATAGTCAAAACTATTAACACTTTAAAATAATATGTATAGTAACATTTGAAACTGTTAAGTTTAATACACATAACTAATACAAATACTAATTTTATATTATCCTTGTCAATTGCTACGGAATTTGAAAATACTTAGATGAGATTATTTATTTTTAGCCAACGGTATAGCTTTACAATACTAAACACAAAGAATTACATACCTACAACTAACATGGTAATAAAAGATACAATAAGCTTATGTAATCACAATTTAGAGCCAGCTATGAATGTCTCTACAAAGCTTACTTAACAACAAATACAGATATTTTAACATTTAACATCCCGGATATCGAACTTTCTCTACAATTTACACACACAAGTCATCTTGAGTAACAGCTTTACCAGACTCTACCAAACGTAACTCTAGATTCAGAACAATACGCATTACTTATACACATTCCAAGACACTTTGTGGGAAAATATTTAAGTATAAAAAAACAGCTTAATTTATTCTAAACCGTAAGCGATATAAATGTAGAGATGTCTCTATTCGCTCGCTACATTGTTGAAAAGCACCTTCTCTACATAATCGGCCATATTTTACATGTTTATATCCATTTGTAGCAAGCTTTCGGGAAATTGAATTTAAAAAAAATATATAAAAGTTTTTGATATGTTGTGAACTGTACGGTTTGACATGATTATTGTAATAATTTTGACTGTTGATTTGCTTCTTTATTATTATATTTTGTTATATACAGATTGATGTTTTTATATAACGAGTTCAAAAATATACTTTTAATTTAATGTTTATTCTCATTACAGAACTTTTATAAAATATTAAAAATATATTATGCACAATGGAGGGCTCACAGGGCATCAAAACACTCATTCGCATCGCTCTCAATGGGACAAGTGCCCAAAAGGCTAGCAGCATTACCACGTTGTATTGCAATGCCCAAGAAAAAGCCAGTGCTCTGGTCACGTGAAGAGTAATCAACTAGCCGCCTATCAATGTCCCTAAAACAAGATGAGCACTCGGGCCCCGTGACCTTAGTGATTCAAACCCAAACGGCTCAAACATATAAACTCCAAGGTCTTTTTATTTACTCTGTTTGAGGATTTCAGCACCTAGAGCAGCTGCTCCAGCACAACAGGATGTGCTAAATAAATAGGATGGTAAAAGACAGTAATCATGGCAAAACTAATTGGCCAGTAGTTCTGCCCTTCAGTATTTTCGAAACTTCTAGTTACGAAAATACTCAAGGGCAAAGTTCGTTCAAAGGCAATATATGCGTGCGGTTATGTAATGTTTTGTTTACCCCCAGCCCTTATCAATATAAAGGCTGTTATTTTCATCCAAGCAATTAAACGTCAGTTTAATTTTACAAGCCCTTATTTTACCCAAGAATAAATTAATAATCATTTTATTTTAATATTTACAAACAAGGCAAAAAATACTTTGAAAAAAAAAATGTGAACCGTTCAAATGTAAGAATTTAATACAACAACATGTATATGAAAATGGCTTCACAAACATTGCGCACACATAATATTTCTTTAAAAATAATATCTTATTTACAATCGTTTAGAACACTATTTTTCATCACTTTATTATATACAGATTGTAACAATTACGCAATTCAGGGCATCCGGGAAATATCAACGTCACACAATGACAAACTCTATTAGTTTTATTAAAAACATGTAACAATTTATATGTGTAACATCCTGTTAATATGACAAAAATAATGGAAAGAAAATGACTTGTAAAATGTTTGTTTTTTGTGGGTTTTGTTGTGGAGAATATGATTTTCTTTTCATTTGTGGTTTATTGTATTTTATATGTTATACTAGCACATTGCCCGCGACTTCGTCCGCGTTAATTTTTTCAAGGATCCCATGAAGTAGCATTCCAATGGTGAAAGAATTTTTAAAATCGGACCAGTAGTTTATAAGTTAAATCGGAACAAACAAACAAGCAAATCTTTCCTTATATTAAAGTATAGAAGTATAGATTTATTTTAAAAGCATTGATAACCTGTTTAGTATAAGTGCTTTAGAATAATATCTAAGACTGCTAATTCTAATGACCAAAGAAAGAAAGAAAGAAAACACGTTTATTGACACAGACCATGTGCACACAAAAACAATACAAGAAAAAGGTAAAAAAACACAGAAATAAATAAAAAACATTATTGTGTGCCCCACGGTTGCGCCAAACAGGCCCAGTTCAGCATAAAATGCCAGACCACTTGTGCCTGACCAGGTGGGGTATTCTATTGTGGGTTGCAAAAAATCGATAGTTTTGATTTTCGAATATTCGAATATTTTTTCAGTGCTGTTTGAATATTATTCGAATATTCGAATATTTTCAAAATATAAAAAAGCACTTAAAATATCAGCTTTTTATTTATTTTTTTAGGATCTCCAACAAAGGATATACACAAACACATGAAATAAATTATCAACGACAAAAGTACCGTGTACAGGAGACCACAGCATGCATAATAAAATGTATAACTAAGCTAACAAAAATTGAAATAAAAATTCTACTCAAAGTGCATTTGGTAATAAAATTGGAAAACTGGTAAAATAAATATTAAAAAGAAATTAAATTAACAATGTCTTAGCAGCAACTAGAAAATTAAAATCAAAACATGATAAAATTCAACACATAAAATTAAAACAATATTAATTTAATAATAATTATTATTCAAATAATCATTATTATTACGTATTCTTTGAAAGTAAAATAAATAAATAAAACAGTATAATAATTATAATGCGCTGAGGTGATTTAAATTAAAAAAAGCCTCAAAACTTACCTATTTGTTAATTATTTGAATATGGTTTTAATTTTATGTGTCGAATTTTATCATGTTTTGATTTTAATTTTCTAATTGCTGCTAAGACATTGTTAATTTTTTTTGTATTTATTTCTCCAATTTTATTATCTACCATTATGTGTTTTGAGTAGTATTTTTATTTTAATTTTTGTTAGCTTCGTTTATATTTTCAAGCTCTAAGCTGATTAGTACTAAATAATCATTATTATTTACGTATTCTTTGAAAATGAGACCTTCATTATTATTTACGTATTCTTTGAAAATGAGACCTGAGGAAACTTAAGGCGTCTATGGAATCATCGTTTAAATTACATCTGACATGATTACAGATATACTTTGTAAAAGAAAATTCTCTTTTTGGTAGTATTCGAATATATATATATTTACTATTCGAATATAAATTTGGAAATCAAATTCGAATAATTCGAATATTCGAATATTCGATTGCAATCTCTAATTGTGTAGTCTTATGAAAATTATCAAACTACGAACCAACAAGTAAACACACGTATTTTCTTTACTACTATTACATTTTTGTTCACAAATATACCTACACGTAAAATTTATAGCGCCTATCTGTTTTTTTCCGGGGGTGAGAAATAGCGTTTACTAGGTTATACCCTAAACAGTAAACAACCAGTGTCAATATGAACATAATTTTAAAGAAAACCTCTTAGTTTCCAAAAAACCTTCAAATAAAAGACTAATCTTTAAAATAACAAAACGAAAAATCGTTCTTCAAATAAAGAATCACACGGATCTCAGGTCAAATGTCACTGTCAACGTAAAAAAAAAATAATGTCATCAACCTTATCTTTACCGATAAAAATCAAATGACACTTTAGAAAGATGCATGGGCCCTTCGAATCGATACATCGGTTTCTACGTGTATCGATTCAAAGATCGATGCTTAAAGCTTTTTAATTGACAAGCGAACGATTAAATTATTCGAGTATTTTAAAGTATGATGTCGAGGTTTTGTTTACATCGTGGTGTAAGTTTACATGAGTAAATATTGTATCGAGTTCGTTGCGCTTTGCATTATTGATTGTCGTGCAAACAGAGTTTTAACACGGGTGTGAAAGTGAAATTTTAAAATTAATTATCGGAGCTCCAAACTATTAATTTTAAAGGTGAACGCATTTTACTTTAGTGTTCTGTTTTAACTTTTGAGAAACTCGTGGCTAATAAAAAATCGTCCGTATCGATCAGTTATGGTTAAGCTACGCTTGCCGCGGTCGGTCTGTGGATGGGTGACCATCCATTTTTAAGATCGTCTCGAAAAGCACTTAAAACCGTTGGTACTAGCTCAATCAGAAGCCAGAAAAATTGACAAAAAATTGTTTCTGTCTATATTTTTCATCGCCATTGGCCATTACAACAGACTAGTACATAACTAATTGTGTTTTTTTTTTGCACACAGTCATCAGACCCCAAACTAGGGGGACCCTATACTATGGGTGTCAGACAGCTGATATACATACACAAATACATTTTAAATACATACATATATACTTATAGGTAGATAAACAACACCCAGACACAAGGCAAACACAAGTGTACATCACACAAATATTTACCCTGGGCGGGAATCTAACCCGCAACACGCTGCGCAGCAGTCGATCGGTCAGCCACTACGCCAACCGTGTCGTCTTATGAATAACTATCAGTATGAATATATACTAATACTACTGCTAGTAAGTTGAAGATTCTAAATATAACTATTACTAAAGTTTAGATAGAACGTAGGTATTGCAATTTTAATTCTTTCACACGGCATCAGAATCCTACCCCTAGATTTCATTTGGTAGTCCATTGCTAGGCTTCATGGGTATCTAAAGTCACCCTACGACACGGTTGGCGCAATGGTTGAGCGATTGACTGCTATACGCAGCGAGTTGCGGGTTCGATTTCCGCCCAGGGTACACATTTGTGCGATGAGCACTTGTGTGTGCCATGTATCTGGTTGTTGTTTATCTCACATACGTATGTACTCAAATGTATGTATATATGTATATCAGCTATCTGACACCCATAGTACAGGGTCTCGCTAGTTTGGGGTCAGATGGCCGTGTGTGGAATATCCCCACATATTATTACTATATTTGTTCCCTTTTATTATCATTATTTATATCTGAAAGTTTTTAAATATCAATATAAAAACAAAAACATTTAAAAATATAATAAAATAGTAGTATTACTACCTATTTTAAAGACAGAATGAATTTCCAGATGCGCCTGCACTACAAACGATCAATCATCAGAGCAAAAACAACGATATCATTTATCTCTTCAGTAATTAATAACGTTTAAGTTATCAATTATTGACTGCATCAGCAATTAGCATTTATCAAAAAAGTACCTTTGTCATCGAATCATCATACTGTAAAGCTATCTGACAGAAAAGGTAGATATAATAATTCCTTTTTATCGGAACTAATATTTAAAAGAGAAAATAGGTTGACGTTTTGTATTAAAAAAGTAAAAAATACTTTTGTTTCACCAATAGGAAGCCACGGCATCCCAAGTGCAATATTTTATAATCAGAAATTCACGCGGGCGAAGTCGCGGGCAAAGTGCTAACTTCTTCATCATCATCATCATATCAACTTTTAGACGCCCACAGCTGGGCATAAGTCTACCCCAAGGGGGGAGGAGGTTCAGCCGTAATCGCCATGCTTGGCAGATGCATGTTGGCGATCGCAGTCGGTGTGTGTGGGGTGCTCAGAAAGTCGCTGCTGCCTATCTTCTTTAAGTGCTAATTTAAACTAATATTATTATTATTTTCAGTCCGTATTGTTCCACTTGTCCGTGTGGTGTCGGACGTAAAGAATAGCACCATCCCATATCTTCCCGTGGGTGTCGTAAGAGGCGACTAAGGGACGTACCAGAGAATGGACAGCAGCGTTCTCTGTGCATTTGTAACAGCCATACTGCGATCGCCAACCCGCCTGCCAAGCGTGGCGATTATGGCAAAACCCCCCCCGTTGGGGGAGGCCTATGTCCAGCAGTGGACGTCTTTCGGCTGAAATGATGAAATGATTGTTTCACTGCAGGGTAAAGGCCTCCCTTTCTTCGTCCAACACTCTCAGTCCAGAGTTAGTGTCGACCAACCCCTCCTGTAAGCGTCAAGCTCATTCCGCCATCTTCGTCTAGGGCCTGTTGACAAAATCCCTTTCTATTAGCGTTTACGCCAATGCCAAAATCAAATAGTACGGAGTTACGCAATGTCACGTGATGCAAATATGTTAACTGCTTACAATTTGATTTTTCCGTTGGCGTTAACGCTAACAGAAAAGGTATTTTTATAATATAATTTAATTTATTTAGACAACTAAGATCCATTGGGTTAGTAATAGACTTAACCTATGTTAGTACTTAACTAATAACACAGACAGTGTACAGGTAACAAGTGACCTCACCAACGGGCTGTCATGTCTCCCGGCTATAGCTCGTAGAACCTGCTGGGGCTGCCACGGAGTCTGTTTAGCAGCGAGGCCGCTTTCTTCATGGTACATCGTTGAAGCAGTCGGTACGTGCCTCAGCGAACATAGATGACACGGTACGCTACAGTACCGAGGCAGCCGCAGCAGCACTCTAAATGCGTTCTTATCACAGATATAGATAGACCTAGATAACGCAAGAGCAACTACTTCGCGTGCCTATTTTCGTGCCTAACTTACGATAAGAAATCGTAAGTAAAAAAATAAAGTAAACGTTTCCTTCCATCGGTAAGTCATTTTATGATTAATATTATGCGTAATTAATTTATAAAACAATAATTTTTAATCTAATACCCTCAGTAATACCTGGGAATACCAAATTTAGGAAAAACAAAACATTCATATTACATTGTGACGTCCAAAAAATGGCACGCTTGGTTTTCATACAGATCGTGATACTTGCGTTATCTAGGTCTATCTATATCTGTGGTTGTTATACTGAATCCGCAGAGCATTGGAGGCTTTTTGGGCTGTAGCTGAACCACAGGCTCCCCGAGTACAGTGACATGCAATACGCTTTAAACAGCGTTATTTTGACCGCGGCTGTACATCGGAAGAACCGGCGGGCCAGCATATTAGCCCGAACCGACAATGATCTGCGCTCCCTCTTCAATCTGCGTCGTCTTTCAAATCATCCGTCACCATGTGACCCAGGTATTTAAAAGAGATGCAACCCTACACCGTTCATTAACACAGGAGGGACGGTGGAGGGACATTTGGTACCAGACTTGAAGACCATGTATTTTGATTTGCCTTCGTTGTATACCAGGCCATGAGAAGAAGCATGCATACGACTCGCAAATATCGAGAAGCCTACGGAGCGCACCAACCGAGGGGGCCAGCAGCACCATGTCGTCTGCGTAACTTAAATTATTGAAGCAGACTCCATCAATAAAGCAACCGACACGTGTGCTGCTGAGCCGCTCGACCAGGGGGCCAAGTCTGCTATTTTTATAATTTCGTCATTCCAACACGATCCCATTGTCATTTTGCTAAAAGTTCGTAATCTGCTATATTCATAATGGTCGATCATTGATCGGTCGAATTAAAAGTAATGACTGCACAATGACGTTCTAATGGTAGGTCACTGATCAAAGGAACTGTCAAAGTTTTAGCAGATTACCGCCTAACAACTGACATTTTGTACGAGATTACCATTCCATATCATTTCTTTCAATGGCGTATCAGTGGTTGACCATTGAAAAGTTATAATGACGCCATTATATTAGTAGATTACCAAACTTGTCAAAATCAACAATTATGAAATCAAGGATAGACCATTCTGACACTACTGTAATAGCAGACTTGAGGCCCAGTGCATTCACATACAGATTTTGTCTACAGGCCTATGTCTACTACGATGTCGCTAGACGTTTTCTGGGACCCACAGTGTGGTCGTTTTAGCGCATGATCCGTTCGACATGCGGAAGATATGGCCCTGGCCCACTTAAACTTGGCTGCTTATTAAGAAAAATTTTATAGGAAAAATATTTTATTGTTTGCATGTTTATATTTTTCATTGTAATAGATAAATTCATAAAATACTAAACTAATTTTTCGTATGCTGTAGTTTGCTATAAAAAATCAAGACGTATCATTAATATAATACAAAAAAAATGTCGCTACTATCCGCGGGTTTATTCGCAGCAATTACTTAAAGTAATAAAATTTAGTTCAACCTCACTTAATATATACCGTTAATCATTATTTATGAGCACTTGTACATACATGATCATAGTTGTAATTCAAGTAATAACCTGTCATTTTTGTCTAGACGTTCTAAAAATCGTTTTTTACGCCAACTGTTGAGTATTAAAATTACTTATAATAAGTAATAAAAAAAGTTAATAAATAAAAGTGGTAAACGCTGTAACATTATCGCAAATTATATTTTTTGTTAACGAAGAAGATTATTTGAGTTTAAAATACACCTGTCTTAAGAGTTATTAATTAGTATACCGTTGATTATAAGCGTGGTGGATTTTTGAAAAACGTTTGCATGAGAAAAGGTTCTGTAGAAATTATTTTGATAATTTGAAAGTAATTTGTAAATATTTGATAGTGTGTTACTTTCTACAGAAATCTTGAATTAATACAGAAATCTCAAATTTAATCCCTAATGCCAGTTAATGAAAGTATAATATATTATAATTACTCCAAATAAATCATCACTTTGAGAGAAATAAATAATAATTTATAAAAGAATAAAGGTAGGACAATAACACCTCATTGCACCTTATTTGCATACATCCTGCCATTTCTGATGTACTAATATTTTGTTATTGCCAAATTTACAGTATCTTTTATATTTTTTATCAGTAAGAAACTCGATTGTTGAGTAATAGAATTTTCTTAGTAATCATTCAAAGAATTTGTAACAATAGGTATAGGATGTTTTTGACTAAATTAGCCTTATTATTACATTCGAGATTGTTTTAACAAAAGGAACTAGACAAAAAATCTAGGTCTCCTCTGCATACACTTGAATGCTAAAGCATTCAAGTGCTAAAAAAGACCGTCTAACCAACTTACACCCAATCTTTTGTCTCTCACACTTTCGCAATACCTCATCAATCAACATAAACACACCCCCACTCTCACCCACACACACACTTACACAATCACACTACACAATTATCTTTTTCCAAATGTCAATAACTGTTACTGTGTACAATCGTAAGCCATCAAAGGCCGTCGAATTAATCCCTGACTACCTGGTAGAACTACCAATTTGTTACCATGATTGATAGTAATCCTTTAATCCGAGTTGTCTGTCTGTCCTAAAAACTCACTGTTCTGTCTTGTGACTGTGATTTGACGCTTCGGATGCAAGTCGTTAATTAACGACGTGTTTGAATAAGAAGCATGTCTTTTTAGTATCTGATGTACTGGGAGATTAGCAGTGTAAAGTATGTTTTAGAATGACAAAAAAATACTTTTGTTCGTATCAGATGGTATTCCAATTTACCTACGCGTAGAAATCTTCCAATTACCTGCAACATGAAAAGCCTGGTTGTCAAAAATTCCAATCTAAACCATTTAATTAAGTTATTAACTTCAGTAACATTAAAAAAAAAGTGTGCTCGTTTGAAAATGCAACTGAAGTTTTCGTATGAAGTTTTATTTGACAAATTGCAAAGACTGAAAAGTATGATGTTTAAAGGACCACCATCATGGTAGGTAAAGGCTGTGTGGTGCCGGCCGCGAATAGCACCACTCAATTTCTACCCGTGGGTGTCGTAGAAGGCGACAGAGGGCTATTGACCAGAGAATGGGCAGCAGCGTCCTTCTGAGCACCATAACACGTTTTACGATCGCCAACATGTATCGGCCAAGCATGACGATTACGACTGGATCCCCCTTGGGGAAGACCTATGCCCAGCAGTGGGTGTCTAAAGGTTGACATGATGAAGATGATCATCACGGTCAAAATACCTTCGCTTTTTCTTTATCAACTATTTATTCGCGTGGGTTTCCTTACGGATCTCTAATTTTATTAATATTAAAATATAACCTATAAAATACTCAGGAACAATGTAGTTTCCTTTAAAATTGGTGAATTATTTTTTGCAATCGGATAAGTAATTTGGAAGTTTTCTTGCTGCATCCAAATTGAAAACTTTACTTAACTTTACTTTACTTCATAATATTTGTACAGAAGATATTCTTTATGCGAAGCGTATGTGACCATACCAAGTTTTTTAAGTTCAGCCTCTTATTTCACTGAGGTCTCCTGAAATAGCGAATACCATTTATAAGATTGGGGAAGTAAACTTTTATTATCAAGTACCTATGCCAATATTACCAAATCAGAAAACAAATGAAAGTTTCAAATCTATCATGAGATGTACAGTCGTGGTCTTAAAAGGTTTATCAGTTTTTAAACACTAGATTCGTTGTCACACTGTGTCCACTAAGGTTTATTACAGGCACGTGACATTTCTACTTTATTTCTGGGATGGCAACTCATCTGCAAGGCTTCAGGTATTGCATTTGTCTATAAGCTGTGTGGAGCACTTAACATCAAAATAGAGGTCGGCTTGTTAGCCGAAGAGGAAAAAAGAGACAGACAAAGAAACAGAAAAGGGAAAGGGACCGTCATATAGAAGTGTTTGCGAGGGAATTTATGAAAATGTATCATGCAAGCACGGACTCCGCGCCAGCGCTACGCATATCGAAAGTGAAGCACCCTAAGTAAGCCGAAGCGTTTGTACAGACATGCCTTATGCACATATTTACATCATAGTGAAAGAAATAAAGGACTCCGCGCCACTCATATCGAAAGTGAAGCACCGTACTGATTTATGTGTGCGTCTGTCCGGCTTATTTAAAGTGCTTCACTTTCAATATGCGTGGCGCGACGTCCTTCTTTTTTTTTCTAGTCCGTGCATGCAAGCAATGTATGTGATGTGTGGTAAACATTTTAAGTCTGCGACTGCACGTCATAACAACTGCTACACATGTAATAGAAATTAAAACTGTTTAGTATAATCGTATCAAAACATTAACATCTATCATTTTGACCACCAACGCGGTCCTAGCCAGGTCAATTATACTATCAGACAGTTTTTACAATTTATTACCACCATTCGTATTGTTTCAATTAGAAATAGAGAATTAAATGTATTCTTGGGACGCCCAAATTACTATATCGCAGTAATGATTTAAGATAACTTTCTATTGTATAGGTAATTTATATCAAAATATCAATAAGCGTGGCCCCGAAGCATCGCGGCGTGCCTCTTCGTCCCGCCTATACGGTGTAACGTGAACCATTATTTTAGTTTTCGATTTGAATTTTAGTCGTGTTGATAACTCTACGGTACTTTCATTGACCTTTGTTCGTATAATTATAAATTAGCAAACATATAAAACTGTTTATGTAACCAAACATCTGGATTCTTTTTCGATAATCTGTTATTGGAGATGGAAACTTGATATTGTGTGTAACGCAGTTCGATTGGCAGTCGTGTTGCTGTCGATGTTTGGACTACCGTCGCGATATTAATACCTGCCTACTCTGTTTAGCATTCACTAAAATATTCAACATAAGTAATTGATACTTTATAAATTATGTGTGCTACATGATCATAACTTAGCCTTTTCTCAACTATTTTAGGGTGGACTTTGACCTACATGATCATAATTTTGCTTTTCCTCAACTATTTTAAGGGCGGCTTCCAGTCTTACCGAATGCAGCTGAATATCTCTGTTTTTACATGAGCAGCTGCCTAACCATCATAATCCAGTTACTGGGTTACACGATACCCCTTGGTTAGCCTAGATATCAGACTTTCGTGTTTCTGACTACACGTAACGTCGGTTGAAAATCTACGAATGACAGCCAAGATCAATTTCTTCTTTTCTTACCTACTACTATATGACTATGCTATTTCATATGTAGGTACTTAGTTTATCATGAACATCTTTGACATCTGTGGCGGAAAGCATCGTGAGGAAAGTCCATATTTCCTGATTGATAGATCTGAAATGCAATGGCCCTGCAGTGGGAAGATTATAGGCTGGTATTGATTGTTTAATCCTTACTATCCTTACTAATATTATAAATACGAAAGTAACTCTGTCTGTTACGCTTTCACGATGAAACGGCTGAACCGATTTTGATGAAATTTGGTGTGAAGATAGCTTAAACCCTGGGGAAGGACATAGGATACTTTTTAATCCGCGAATTCATCTGCATTAACGATAACCGACATTCGCGCGGACGGAGTCGCGGGTAAAAGCTAGTTTAAAATATGTGAGGATGGATAGATGTTTGCTACTCTTTCATGGTCAAACGGATGGACGGAATTAGCTGAAATTTAGCACTAGCACACGTATAGATATTGCTCTAGCTTAACTCATAAAATATTTTTTATCCCGTTTGCTCGTTGCAGTGAATAATTTAGGCTTTATTCCTGAACATTGTGCAGACGAAGACGCAGGTAGAAACTAGTCTTCTTAGAAATTAAACTAAAAAAAGGACGCATGTTGAATGCTATTTTCAACAGCAAAATTTTTTAATTCCTAATTCGTCTGTTCATTTCAACTCCTTCAAACATGTCACACTATTATGTTCAGTTACAAAGATAATAACTATAGTATTGGAGGTTAGATACTATCTATCTACATGCATAGAAACCTGTATGTACGAGTAGTATGTAAGTGTAATTACTTTCATAATGTCCGCTACCTATAAAGTTATTTCGTCAATGTGTGGCGGCAATTTGCAAAATTATAGCTTTTACAGCTTTAGTGATTAGGTATAACGGCTTTCATTAGTGTTGTGCCGCCTACTGATCGATACCTAGTCGGCTTTTGTTTGATAATATCGATTGTATCGATGGTTTTGTTGATAGCCGTTTTTATGGAAGAAAACGGGTTTTTTACGATTAAACAGAATCATTATTTCGTCAATCAATAGCTGACTGGCTAATTAGCAATGAAGAACGTTGAACTGAGTATAGGAAAGATTCAATAATGATTTAAATGTCAAATTAAAAAAATAACAATTTTCACAGTTAAAATGATTAGTCATCATTTAAAAAAAAAAGAGTTCGTTGTTTCTCGTAATACAGCGCCCAATGTATATAAATGTAATATAAATGTCAAATGTATATAAATAAAAAAAATAATGTACCTATTTAAATGTCAAATTAAATAAAATAACAATTTTCACAGTTAAAATGATGTCAAATGTATATAAATAAAAAAAATAATGTATTTAAATGTCAAATTAAATAAAATAACAATTTTCACAGTTAAAATGATTAGTCATCATTTAAAAAATAAAAATTCATTGTTTCTCGAAATACAGCGCCCAATTAATGACTTGAAAGTAAAACAAATCGACTAACTAAGAAAGTACAAATTTAAAACGAAAACCCATCACTACCACACAACATTGGCGTTTCGCCTTTGGGAACGATTTTGTCGAAAGTATTTAAATAACTAAGATTACATACTATATCGATTTAATGGCTCCAGATGATTGACAGAGCTTATAGTAATAAAATTAAAAAGTGAACAATGTTTATGGTGTTACAAATTCCCGTACCAATAAAAAAAACGTTGTTGATTGGGACTTCATCTTCGTTAATTAAGCTGATGTTACGAAACAGTTATTGAATTTATTTTACATAATTTGCGTGAGAAAGAATGTCTGCTACCGGTAACTGTTAGATCGTAAATATTGAGAATAGAAAAATTAGGTGTTGCGTTTAGACCTAGATTTGAAACTAGTTGATTTAAAACATTCTGACAGATGTTGATGAGATTACTTTTATATTTTTTCATTCTAAATGTAGATTGAGAATGTAACTTTCACGACACGAAGCAATTAAAACAATAGATAGTTGTTGCAGACGTGTGATTTTTTGTCGCGCCATTTTTTGTCTAAAAACATCCTATCACTTTTAAAACTGTTCTCTTGAACTTCTTTTGAGGATGTCTTGTTGTGTGTTAAGTAATACGTCCACTTCACGAGTACCTATCTAACTACAAGAAAAATACATTTCATCTGGTCCAATCTGATCGAAGAAAAATAACTGCACATTGATAATAATGGGGTAAGCACAGATGTACTAAACACATCAAATTATACACTCTTGTTTCTAGACGCGTTGGAGTCCCAGATAGGGCGCTAGCCACTTGCCAACCGTACACAAATCTAGACTCAGAACGTCTACAGAAAAAAAATCAAAAGAAAAAACAAATAACCCAATATTACAACCATCATCAGTTGCACTTGCAACCTTAGACCAACTAGGATCACCAGGAGCATTGCGATGAAATAAAATAGTATTCCATACTTATTTCCTAAGGTTTAGGTTAGGCCCGTGACGGCGGCGAGCAGTGTTCTGTGCACATACCCGTCTGTAGGGGAATGCGCGGTCAAAGGACAAGCCGCACAGGGCGAAGGGGCCCGCTGCTGGTGGACCAACACCAGTGGGGGCGCGGAGCATAAGTTAAGTCGCTAATAAGCGACTTTTGCAGATTTTAAACCGACAATCACGTCAAAATGTGTGGTGTAAATAATTTGAAAAAAATATATGTTAAACTAGAACATTCTC
Organism: Charanyca ferruginea; assembly: GCA_947361185.1. NCBI lineage: Eukaryota > Metazoa > Arthropoda > Insecta > Lepidoptera > Noctuidae > Charanyca > Charanyca ferruginea. The sequence goes on along the minus strand of OX376065.1, from coordinate 13,926,306 downwards.
TTAATCATCTAGTATGTGAATATTTTTGATCAAGTTCATTTTTAAATAGTTTAATTAAATCGTGAAGTTGTGTCTGACCCGGACAATACATTGATAATCACACAAAATCTACCAGGAATATTTAAACGAAACTTTTACTATCTTACAGACAATTTTATTATCTATCTTTTAGTATACGCCTTTTTTTAAGTTAAACAATAATATCTTTTATTTAATTTTTTCGACTAAACTTTGAGAGTTTTGGACGCAGCGCATACGATTCTCTGGTCGCTCAAGGTCGCCGGCGTATATCGTCGCCTTAAGTATATACCAAGCTCCCGACTCATAGGAGGTCCGACTGGTAGTATAAGTACTTTAGTATTATATGATCTGTGGTATAAGGGACCATAAGGTTTTAGTCGATAAGAATCCGACATAACCCTCTGTTCTGCCTAGATGAAGGGTATCTTTCAGGATAACCCCAAAAAATATAGCTCTTGTTGCTAGATTCTCTGGAACTCGTCGAGCTTCATTGCCTCGACGCTTTTCTGGTGGTCGCCACTGTTGATTCTGGCTTACAGGAGTTGCCGTGGCTCGGAAACAGCGTGACGAGGTTCTCTTTGCTTGACACTTAGTTCTGGGCTATAAAGAAATAAAGAAAAATAACACCGTATACAGGTTGGGGACGACGATACGACAAAAAATTAAAATACTGATATTAGAATATTTTGAAACAATCAAATAAATCCTAAAAACGATATTAAAAAAAAAGTTCATATATACTTAAGAGCATATAAATGTAACCAAAATAAAACACCATATGAAATATTGGTTTTCTAACTTGTGAGAAGAGCGGCAACTTGCGGCGTCATAATTTAATATTAATGCTCAATAAAAACAAACACCAAATTACCTAATCCTACCATGATCATTTTTTGTGCTATTGCCATCCCCACCCTATATAGGTGTTGGCTACCTAGACTAGCTTTTCCAATGTATCCAAGAAAAAGTGGAAACTACTATAGCTGCTTATAAACTACTTTTCCTTGCCGTTTTATAGTGCAAGCTGTATTCAAAGTATTATAGCTACTAGTAAAAGTATAATGATGGATAATTACTATGTAGCATGTTGCTCGTCTATTGCTTATAAGTTGAGGCAAGTTCCTCTGTCTGTAAGTTTCTAATGGTCTTTACAATGAAATTGTACCGTGGGTAAACAAGTTTACCTACCTTTTGTTTATCGTTAACCAAAAAAGGGGTCATAATGAACCACTTTTAGAATGGGAACAACCCTAAAATTATGAAAAAGAAATCAGTAAGTTTCGTACATTTACGAGTATGGTCACATAACTCGACAGAATGTTTGAATCAGCTGATTTTTATTACAGGATCTCAAGGTCCAAGGTCCCGTAATACCAAAGAAAATGTCATGCATAGCGGCTCTAAGGATTCAGGGACGAAACAATTTAAAAGCCTTGTTTAGCACTATTTTAGAAACAATAATTAATACCACGACTACCACCTGATTAATAAATAAACTACTAACAAAGATTAAACCAATCAAAAACTCCCATCTATCTTCCAAAATCTAATTAACAGATATTACAATATAAATTAAAACAATATAGCCTTCGGCATACCAGTCTGTCTGTCACTATCTATCAATACCAGTGAGGGACACAGTTGGGCAATGCGACACCTTGCTATAAAGTGATGGAGGTGTGTAGAAAGCAAGCCACAAAGAGTGGAAACTCACGCATACCGCGGATTCAATTGAATCATTCTACCATTAATTTATGTTGCTGCTTGTAGCGTTAGCAGACAAAGGGTTTTTGATGAGTGAAAATAATTATGACATAGCTGCAAATTGTACTTTTAGAAGCACAAGTTATAGTGAAAATCAAAGTGTGAATTTATATCGCTTTAGATATTTTTAAATAAAAAAAAATTGGCCAACGATTTAGTGATTTTCACACAGAATATAAAAACTAATATTATTATGAGATCTATGTGTTTTATGGTTTTCTATAAAGATATACAAATATTTCATTAGCTAACCTCGAATACTAAACACAAGAATTATACGTTACGCTCCTTATAAGTCACAATAAACACATTAAATGATAATCCAATACGGAAAATCCTATAACTAAAGCTCTAATTGAAACGGTGTATAATCCTATTATTTATAAGATGTCCCCTAATGTACTAAACACAGCTGTTAGACGAAAATAGGCCGAAAAGCTTAAGAACAACATTAATCACCATAAAAATCACATTTGATTTATGACTGCATTTAAGTGGCAAAAGGCCATAAAGCTTAAAATAAAAATGGCGGCAAACAATTTGACAGCTCAATGACGGAATGCGTAAAATTGTCGTGCAAACATTGTATTAAGTGGAACGTGGCAAGTGGGAGTCGAATTTAAGATTTTGTATAATTTTTCAATGTATGCCTTATTGGTAACATCGTTAGAATCTATACTGTTAATAAAGCCTTTTTTATTATATCAGCTCCAACTTATTTATTAATTTATTAAAAAAATAACAACTGAATGGTAATGAACACTGCAAAAATAGCACAACAAATTCCTTTGTCTGCTCAAACGAACTTTAACAAACAATCATTAAAAAACTGATCGGTTGACATTTTTTTTGCTGTCGCTACAAAACTTATCAGTGGTACCCACACGTGAGTGATTTTTAATTTAATTGTAATACTCGATTTTGTCCAACCGAGCGTATTGAGGCAGCCCGGACGGACAGATGTCAATCTACCGCTAACTTTTTTATATAGATAGTAGGTACTATATAATGTTTTTTTTACGACACATGAATGACCGAGACTTGGCCCGCTTTTTGTCTTTTTATTGTCATGTGTAATGAATTATCGATCGACAAGAAATGATATCGGTATGTGAAATCATTTGGACATTTTTTTATTGTAATACTTTAGTCACCTACTTAAGACGACATTTAGGAAGATGTAGTTAACGTTAGTTTGAAATGGAAGCTTTTAAACTCGTACGAAATTAATCTGTAGACAAAACTTGACTTAATAGAAATGTCATGTGCTTAAACATAAGGATTAAATACGATTATGATTGCTATCTACTAATGCCGACTTGACAACGCTACCGGAATTATATTTACAACAAAAACACATTTTGTTGAAAATTTCATTTCCTGCAAAAGTAGAAGTTTTCTTTTTGTGTTTCAACAATAAATCGGTAAATTCTCATAGCGTAATTACAACACTAACATCCCTTTTTCTTTTTTGTTTCAGGTATAAATGGCATCTGTCTCCAACCAGCAATTGCGGCATAGAGGTCCTACTCGTACTAGCAATTTTCTATCAATTGTGCGGCCTAAGAACACATTTTCATAGAAATTATCCGTAAGTCCCCTGTCCACTTTCACAGAGCCTCGTTCACACCGTTCCAGTTAACTTGCTTGACCACTTGCCTCAAACGGCACTTACATTGTAGAGGATCACGATTGAAACACGTCATTATCTGTGACTTGTATTTAAAGACAGTATAATGAATTAATTAGAATTTTATTAGTTGCTTATAGAGTTAGTTCGTTTGTGAATGTCCCAAGTTTGTGACATAAGGCGTGGCTAGTTGTCTCACGTATTACCGTGAAGAAGTTAATGGTGGAATCTGAATTTAACGGTGTGTTTCGCTCGGTTTGAATTTTAAAACCGGGCTCTGTAGATTTTCGTAATGTCTACTTATAGAGCTTAACTTCAAGCTCGTTTACCTTTACGAGCTGGAAACATTTGCAACACCAATGATATGTAGAGCTTATACCTCTTGCAATTATACAAAGTTGTGTCTGGTTGTTAGATTACGAAACATTATGTCTTATTTAATCTTTTACATCATAAGCGGCAATTAATGTGATGATCTCATAGTTAATTTATTAAAGTGTTATTTAGTACACGTAACGTAAAGACAATATAATGGATATAAAAAATAGGTATCACTGACACATACATAGCAAAAAATAAAGATAACGTTTGACAATATGTTTCTAGTTACAAAATACAATTTTGCAACAACCTCGTAAATCAAGCCAACAATGCTCCGTTCAAACGCTCGCCAGTAACTAGATCTGCAAGCACCCGCGGCAGTGCAGTAATCGTCAACATCCGAGTTACGCGTTTGCGCAAGCCAGGCTTATACCATTTCCTTTGTGATTACGACACCGCGTCAAGCAAGATTTTTCCCAACCAAACCAGTAAGTTCGCAACTGGAATCTTTGTGGATTTTCTAAGACTGGTAGTCAAGTTAATACTTTAATTATCGTTATGATTCATTGAGAATTACGTCTTGGAGAAAGTGTTGAGTAAAAGGAAAATTATTTAGCTTTTTGTTCGTTTAGTAATGATTGTAATTGCTTACTATGTGACGTATCCTGTACGTTTTTTTTCTATAAATAGGGCAATTGATGGAAGTACTCGGAAAACACTAATAAAGATTCAAATTTAATAGGAATAGTTATAGACGGTGTAATTGAATACATTTTCCTTTTTTTAAGTGAGCACAGTTAGACGGTTTAATAGAAAATGTTCTTAAAACATTCGCAACTTGCAAGAACATCAACAAAACATGTTTAAAAAGTGCAAACATGTTTAAAGTGTCTGCGATGAGACAGGCTGTTATCCCATCGCGTGAACGCCTTGCTAATTAGTAGGTATGCCATGCCATGCACAACGTATGGAGGAATATGCGTGAAGTTTACAAGATTACTAACGTTGCATTTATAGCAGTACCTTTGCTGTTATAACAAAAACAAGTCATTCAATTTGAAAAGATTTTGAAATGGTATGAAGTTCTTGGGAAACTATTGGCCTTTAGCTTACTAGACCTAGTTTCAGTACAGCACTGCCGCTGCCGCTGCCAATTACCTGGCCACTTTTTACAAGGGTCTTAGTAAATCACAAAACTCGCAAGTTTTACATCATCATCATCAAGTCAACCTTTAGGGTGTTACCAGACCAATCGATCGATCGTCGATCGACGGCATCGATCGATGGTAGAATGGATTAGTCGACGTCGATCGATAGTTTCTACTACACCAATCGATCGATCGTCGATCGACGGCATCGATCGATGGTAGAATTCATTAGTTGACGTCGTCGTACGTTAGTTGATGGATTATAGCTGAGGTGAATCGATCGACGTCGACCGATGCCATCGACCGGCAATCGATCGATTAGTTAGTGGAACGGTATCCGTCGATCAGCCAAAGCTACGACACCAATCGATCAACGTCGATCGATGGCATCGATCGACGATCGATCGATTGGTGTAGTAACACCCTTAGACGCCCACTGCTACGCAAAGGTCTCCCTCAAGGTGGGGTTCAGCCGTAATCGCCATGCTTGGCCGATGCATGTTGGCGATCGCAGTAGGTGTTATGGTTCTTAGAAGGACGCTGCTACTCTTCCTCTAGTCAAAATCCCTCTGTCGTCTTCTGCGACAGTCACAAGTACCACACGGCACGAAGCTTTACATATTTAAACCCAAACCTTCACGGAATTCGGAAAGATCGGTACTTCAGCTCAATCATCAAAATTCCACTCCTTTTTTAGAATGAAGACGAAATAATTCTTAAGAAATTCGTCCATTAATGTTACCACAACAATGACTGGATCCAGTTAGTCACACTTGCTTCTTAGTAATCGCTATAATATTTTACTATCGTTTTCCTTCTAGAAAACCAGCTGACCGTCGACCTCGTAAAACAAAAACCTATTGTCTGTGATACAAAAAAAATAATAAAAAAACGCCTTGTGTGAACCGGATTTTTTTACTTTGCCCATTTTTACATAAGCTCAGCTGGAGAAGACATTACTTACTATCAGGGGTCATTTATTATTGGGTGGTGTTTCTCGAAAACTATAAAGGATTAAGTGGTAACTATTATCAAGGTAATATTTTAGATTCCTAATCGTTTATGTGGTTTAATTAAAATTCTTGTAATTTCATCCTTCTGTCTTGCTAATATCTTTCCTATATCTTTCTATAAATTGCTAAGAATTCATTAATATGATATTTATCTAATGTCCTAAAGATACGCCAAGAATTACATAAATAAAAATTCATGCTCAAAATATTCATGCAAACAACTTTTGCCAATCACTTAAACACTTTATTGATTTGCTAAAATAATTTTTCATCACCACATATTATTATTTCAAAACAACTTAAATTTATACAAATGTAAGTCTGTCTGTCTGTTACATTTTTATGACGAAACGGCTGGACCGATTTTGATTAAATTTGGTATAAAGATACCTGAAATCCTGAGAAAGGACATAGGTTACTTTTTAATACTGTCTGTATTCATGATAAACGATATTCAGGCAGAAAAAGTCGCGAGCAAAAGCTACTTTAGTATCTACATAAGTACCTAAAAGAGGTTCTAAAAAAAAACTATAATTTAACAATCAAAACTTTTACTCACACGTTTACACCTACTTAAGATAAGCTTCACCAAACTACACCTTTACATAATACCTTTAACCTGTATAGTACCCACGTTAATGTGTTCGGCGATTGTGTGATGTATTCATATTTATGCGCAGAGCCTTAACTGCGGTATCTACTGGCTTAAGTACAGGCTGTAACAAATTCCAAATTAATAACTATTCTCTGGGCACTGGAGAGCGCGTCTTCTTAGATACAGGGCGATGCCGAAAATGTAGCGAGCTCTTGTATTTAAAAAATAAAAAATTATTAACTTGTGCCCGCGATTTCGAAGTCAAAAGTATCATAATATGACACTTGGCAATAATGTAGGTTTTGTTAGTGAAATATTTATTTTCAATCGAACCTACACTTTCTGATATTACATTCAAACTGAAAAGTTTTACCTTTATAAAAAATATTAGCCGATACCCGCGACTTCGTCTGCGTGAATGACGGTTATCGCGGATGCAGACGAAGTCGCGGATTAAGAAGTAACCTATGTCCCCAGGGTTCAAACTATTTTCATACCTAATTTCATAATAATCAGTTCGGCCGTTTGTCGTGAAAGCGTAACAGACAGAGTTATTTTCGCATTTGTAATATTAGTAAGTAAAGTAAGTAATAAAGTATAGATGGATTATACATCCAAACTGATAAATTTTACCCCTATAAAATATTTTATATAAGTAGGTAATTTTTTTTTCAGGAAGTTTAGATAATATAACAATGTCAAATAAAAAAGTACAAAATGTATTAACTCAATTACTCAATTCTTTATTGCATTCCATATGTATTACATAGATGTTATAACAAAATAAAATATCAGTAAACATGGACCCTGTCGGGCACAACCAAATTAGAAGAAGAGGGCTAAGTAGCAATTCAAGCAAGAATAAATATGAAACTGTCAAATGAGATATGAAGAATGAAAGAAATAGATGAAGCAAAGAGTTGGAAACCCCGTTGGTATATATTTTACATCATTATTAGGTATAACACGGTTAAAAAAGACCGTGTATCTATCTATGCTATTAGGTTACTCGTGTTTTTGATTTGTGAATATAAAAAAAAAACCACTGATCCAACATTTTTAAGCATGTATACGGTAATAAGAAAGTAATTTACAAAAAATGTGGTTCAATAAACATTGAGGTTTACTGAAGAATGCAGCACTTAAAAACAGCTATGATTGCTTACATTACTTATTTTTATTGAAAAGAAATAGGTTTAATGAATGAATGCATAAATGAATAATTTATTTGCAAAATGTAACATTCTTGAGAGAACTAGTTTTAGAAATGTGGTTTTGTCAGAATAAAATGAACTTTTGCTTCATTCATAAATGTTCGAAGTCACTTAATTCAGTTACCTTAAAAAAATAAAACATAAAACTATTATCAAAGAAAGATAAAATGGTCACGGTGTATAGGTATTTTTAGACAATTACGATTACGTTGTCTAAAAATGTAGACACAACTATTCAAATAAACACAAAAAAAATTGAGATGAAGACAACACCTTGTATATGTACAGTCGAGAACACCTGTTCAACCGGCCCTTACGTATAAATAACCCAATCCGAGTGAAATTACTTTTGTCCACATCGCTAGAAAGCAACATTGTACCTTGATTAATAGACATTACACTTTGGTAGCTAGTCTCATTCGATTTACGATTACAATTCGATTCAGCAATCGATTCGTATTTAGTGCGTTCAAATCGATTTACGCAACAGAAGTCGTGAAATTTTAAATTCGGTAGTGGTATTCCGAATTTGAATTAAGAACAACTTTTTATTGTTTGAAGCGTTCGTTTCTCTAATTACAAACCTAGCTAGGTATATTAAAATTCTAATTGTACTACAATTAGAATTTTAATATACCTAGCTAGGTACACTGGTATCTAGATACCAGTATTTTTATGACAAACCTTAGATTAAAGTGTCACAGTCACAGTGTTTGTTATGCCAGCTACACACGTAACGATCTATCGCTGCGATTAAACTGTGCAAACCGATTTGCGCAGTTTTATCGATCGTGTGTATGATAAATCGTTAATTATCGCAACGATCACAGTTTAATCGCTGCGATAGCTCGTTACGTGTGTAGCTGGCATTATCGAACTCTGAGAATAGGTCGTCCGGTAATTTTTTTTCTTTATTTTTCATATGCTACTAGCTGATGCGGCAAAACCACGTTTGCCGGCTCAGCTAGTATTATATAACTAACCTACCAATTAAAAAACTGAATTTCGAATTAGGTATTTAACCTTCAAAAAAATCTAATAACATAAAAATCTTATAGTATGGTTTTTGAGAATAGCAATATTATTATATTGTACCCTTTGATTATATATAATGTCTAGATGGAGCGTCAAGTGCACGCAAACGTGTCAAAAAGTGTCAGCCAACTATTGGCTGACAAGTGCTTATATAATCAAAGCCCAAATGCGTAATAATAATAATAAATGATTAATATATGTATAATAATATTAATTTATGTATAATTATATACATAATTGCTTATATAATCATTCTTTACGCACACAGAGACGTAGATGCACAGTGTAAAACGACGCCTGCACGCACACATACTTGAAATTGTTGACTCGTTTTCTTTGTTATGATTGTAGGGCGACGCTCCATCTCGACATTATATAATCAAAGATTGTACCATAACACATCGACGCGACTGTTAAAATGTCAATCTTTAAATATAAATTAAATTGTGTAGATAATAATACAAATAAGATCGAAGGTTAAAATGTCTAAATAGTCCCTTACGACCTTTGAAAGAATCATGGAATGAATCAAATATTCATTCGTTCGAAAAAAAAGAGTTCATTTAAAGAGTTTAAAATATTTTCCAATGCGGAGAATACATGATCTGGAGTGGATTATTAATATACTTACCATATTTTCAAAACCCCGCATAATTAAAATAATTCGAAATAAAAATACAGTTTTTTGTTTCATCTCGTCGCCCATAAATATACAAAAAATTATAAAAAAAATAAAGTGAATTGACATTAACGGATCTGTCAAACTGACAGACAAGTGATGTGAATCATAGTTTATAATGGCGGAGCTGAAAAAGTAAATTAATTAATCATTAATTGTGACATTATTTCCCCAAAAACGATGCAATGTCAGTGTAACCCCTGCGAATCGGTGGTTGTCAGTGTCATTGTTTTTCGTTAAACTATTCACTTTTAATATCCATTTTTATTGCGGGGTTATAAAAATATTGTAAATGCGTGATATGATAATAGTCTCTAGGTATCCAAGAGTATAAAAATTAGAATTTCAACTTCTCTAAACATCTTTATTTTTTTTTACAAATTCTGCCATGATCCTTTCCACCGTCGTCTTTTCACACAGTAAATTATTTCCCTAACCCGCTACTACATTTCATTACAACCTTTACAAAGTCCAACTGCTATTTAACAGCAGTAACTATATTAAGGGCAATTTACATCCGTACGCATTAAGCCGAGCACGTAGCTTATTAAAACATAATCCAGACAATGCGACGATATACCTACTTAACTTAAGTATGTACCATTTGCATTGTTCTGGGACACGAGATAAATCTTACTATAAGGAGGTCGGTGTACTGTGACCAGGATTTAGATAGGTATTAAGGGCGCGTATTCGATTTAGCGCAACTCAAAATCTAAACGATTGCTAGAACGACGTAGCAGCATTAACACACACTAGTACAATACAATGGTCTGTTTGTGTGCATCAGAAAAAAAAATATGCACGAAATAAGCACGAATCATTAAAATTGACCGGCAAACCAAAGCGCGCGATGTTTTACAATGCTTTTTAAAATAATTGTCTAAAATAAATGAGCTCGTATAACAGACTGAAATTTTTTCTGTATATTAAGCATAACTTTTACTTTCATAAAATAAATATATCAGTTATGTTTTTATTCAAATACCGGTAGAAAAAAAATGACAAAGTGAACCGATTTTCTACTTTTTCAACATTGTTTTTAATACATAATAGTAATATTTTCGTAATTTTCGCTCTGTAGCTGTCTATAGGACTGTATATACTGTTGGAAAAACGCATAAACCAAAATATTTTGGCATGTTGCAATGGTTGTATTGGTCCTGAAAGTTAACTCTGACGTCTTTTTTCGTAAAACGATATGAAAGAATTGTCTTCGCTTTAAAAAACCATAATTAAAAATTATACTTTTACTTGTAGCTGTCTAAATCAAGACTTAATCTTTCTAAAACTGTAAATTGTCTTGAAATAATCTGCTCACATAATTACGATATTGCTCTGGGCAAAACGCAAAAACATGATGTTTTCGTCAGGAATCGAATACGCGCTCTTAAGTGGAACAGTTATTAGTGACTAAATAAAACAGAACAGATCAGTGTCTGACCGCTGTAAACGTAGGTTAACCATGAAGCCTACATTTACAAAGGTCAGTCACTCCGTGGAAGGGTCACTATCCATTTTATACCGAAACTCCTTTGGTACAAAGAGAATGCACTTAAAACCGTCGGTCCGTAGATCTTTGACAGTCGTTATGGGTCAGAAGTCAAAAATTCTGACAACCAGTCTTACCAAGGGGTAGATCGTGTTACACAGTAACTGGGTTGTCGAACTATGTTGAAATATGTTAGGGTCGGCTTCCAGTCTAACCGGATACAGTAGAGTACCAACATTTTACATATTGCGACTGCCTATCTGAGTTTCACAACCCAGCGATACCCCTTGGTAAGACTGGCTGTCAGATTTTCTGCCTTCGGAATACCTATAACGACTGTCAAAAAACTAAGAATGACAGTCGGCACCAACGGCTTTACGTGCTTTCTAAGGCACGGAGGAGTCTCGGTATGAAACGGACGGTCACCCATCCACGGACCGACCACAGCAAGCGTAGCTTAACCATCGTGACCGATCGATACGTACGGCTTTTTCTTACCCACAAGCTCAGATTATGAAACAAAAGGCAGATAGACCGCGCGGAACACTGAGAGTGAAGCCAGAAAAGCAAATACAAATTCAAAAGCAGATACTTACAATAACGTGATTGTATTCGCTTTTTAATTTTTAATTTATTTTTGCGAAATAATATTTTATTATTTTTAACAAATATACAATATTTACACGTACAATAAAAAAAAGAAAAACCTATAACTATTAAACCAAAAATAAACTAATATAATAAGGCATCAAAAAAATCCTCCAATTTATTTTTATTTGTTTTTTTTAACGATGCGGCGAGCGCGTTGTATAGGTATGCGCTTTTGAATTCATATTTGCTTTTTTGGCTTCACTCTCAATGTTCCGCGCGGTCTATCTGCCTTTTGTTTCATAATCTGACACACCCACAACCTACTCACTAATAATCCTCAACTTGTATAACAGTTAATACAGCATGTTACTTCAGCTAAACATCTCTAAAAGTCCGAAAAAACCCAACCCACCTGGCGACTCCATTCAGAACAAAATGTCGTCCAAATCACATCGAATCTAAGCATCAGATCATTAACAATGAGCGCACCTGTTTCTATATCCGTGGCCAGTTTGACGCACATTAACTCATGCGCAGTAGATGTACCCATATTGATAGGTGAGATAGTGTAGTTTAGATGTATGATTAGGATGTCGCCGGTGGTCGTCGGCATGTTAGTTGGTTTATCTAGTTCAATTTCTGCTGTATATTCGTGTAATTTTAGGTTAGGGTTTGTTATAGTTTCAACCTTGTTGCACTATAGAAACGTCGTTTTAACATAGCGATAGCGGTCATTGATCCACCTACATTTCCTAGCGTCCTAAATTGATATAATTATCGTATTCGTCACCATCGTCATTTGCCTAGCTAACTTTGGGGTCAGATTCCAGTTTAACTGAATACAGATGAATACCAGTGTTTCACATGGAGCGACTGCCTATCGGACCTTCACAACCCACTTACTGGGAAACAAGATACCCCTTGGTAAAATTTCTTGTCAGACTTTCTGGCTTCTGACTACCCAAAGCGACTGCCAAAGATCTATGAATGACAGCCGGGACCAACGGCTTTACGTGCATTCCGAGTACGGAGGGAACTCGGTATGAAATGGATGGTCACCCATCTACAGACCGACCGCAGCAAGCGTAGCTTAACCTTTAACTGATCGATCTGTATGGTTCTTACTTAGCCACGAGAGCATATTGAACAAAAACTTATAACACCCCTCTTTTTCTTCGGGGGTTAAAAATGAAAAGCGATAAATAGTTTTTTATTCAGTTTTATCAGAGATATTAATTAAGAAAAGGGCAATGACTGCTATTGCCGTGTTAAAACGCCGCAACTATAGTATAATCTATAATATATAATCAGCGAATGGTCACTTAGCATTTAGGAATCGAAGCCGCGCATATTCGTATTAAATTCCCACAGATCTAATTAAATAGTTTCGGACTACCCTAAAAAGGTAAACAGCGCAATGTTCCAGCGTTGTTGTCTATTACATCTTCAAGGCTACAATAGGTTTTATTTGAAAGGTAAGTGCTGGCTATAGAACTGGTTTACGGTGACAGTAAATTAAAGTCATTTTGTTTGTCCCATAAATCATAGAATGATGAAATCAGATCTGATCTGATTTAATTGAACAAGTATTGAGCAATTACGTTCGGTTTGATGGTTTTAAGGGATTTTGTAAGACTGGATGTAAACTGTACTTAAACGTATAGCAAGCAACAAAGATCAACAAGGCAAAAAAAAAATCACTGAAATTCTATGCAAGTGGCACCAGGTTAGTACAGACAGCGTCATCAACTGCAAACCCCCTATCCGAAGAAATTTCAATGCGTGGGGGGTAAGCAGTTGATGACGCTGTCTGTACCTTGAACAATGAAACTAACAAGTGCATAGTAGGTACACTTGTAAGGTGTTGAGGGTGCTAAATTGCTGATGATGAAGCTAAAAGTTACGCCAATAAACAATAACAGAGTAAAATACCTCTACCAAGATGGCGCAAAGGTAGAAGGGCCGTCGGAATCAGAGTTTATCAAAATGCGGGGGTTTCATTTAGGAGAGTTATCGCCAAATAAGCAAACTTCCTAGGTTATTTGACCAGATACACAACAGTGTCTATTTTCCCTTTTGCGATATTGCATAAATCTGAAACTTAATCATCATCCGATTTCACGTAGGTATTGCTGGGGATATTCAATGCTTCTGTGCTAGCTTCATCCACGATGGTAACAATATCGCCTGCCCATCCTTATCAACTTCTAAAACTTCCTAGTTCTAAAACGACACTCTGTCACAGCTTTACCCCACCTGTCATCACCGCACCTTGCTGTGTGTCCTGCCCAACTCCTCGAATACTTGATTCGCTTAAAATAAAAGACGATAAAAAATGGAACACCAAGATATTAAAAACTAATTACAACAATTCCTTTTAATTGAACGAATACAGGTGGCCAGTGTTAATACACCTTCACTTTTGATTTACAGTATACCGCCGGATGTGGTATTACGGACAATTAAAACTTATTAAATGTAGCTGCAGCCTTCTAAACTTTATTAATGCCTGTGAAATTAAAATCTAATCTTTTATGAAGGAGGTTTTATTATCTTGGATGTGTTGCTACCTACATATGGTTTAGAGATTATAACCTAAATACGAACGATGTTTTTGGTAACTTTTGTAGATCTGTCTCTTCTGTCGTGTCAAAGTCAAAGTCAAAGTCAAAGTCAAAGCATTTATTTCAATTAAACCATTTGCAGGCAGTTTTGAATAGTCAAAGAGTCAGTTAGTTAGTCAGAAAGTTGAAGCTAGTTGCTCGTTCCAAAACGTAGGGTAGGTCTCTATGGAGAAGAACGAGCAAGAAACTCCACGGACACTCTTTTCAATCAGCTTTTACAAAATCCAGGCTACATTATTCTTGTTGCTTCTATATGTGAAAACAATGTAAGTGAAGAGAAATCCAAAACATTCTAATTAAAAATAAATTAATATAAAAGCCATGGCAGTTAAGAGATGACCAATCTCAACTGACAGCGCCCGTTCACGAACATGACGCGCGGATCAGCACCACTTAGCTCAACCATTTTGAAGGGAACCGAATGATCTAACCCACACGCCACCATCAGTGAGACATTTGAGCGAGCATGACAATGCTCTCAACTGCCATGCTCATTTATGTCAAACACATTGAATAAATAAATGGCTCCATAGTTCACACATTTACATAATAATTGAAATAGTGCTATTAATTTACGTGATAGCTTAAACTGTCTTTAACCCCTCGTTTACACCAAGAAACAAGTATAATACATGTTTTATACAAAACATGTAATAAAACATCTATAATACTTGTCGAAGACACAACTTGTCTAAAACTTGTATTATACTTGTTTTCTACATGTTTTGTTTTATCTTTTGTTTAGAGCAGATTAAAAATAAGTATTTGCACAACAAGTATGATACAAGTTTTGTCTAAAACATGTTTTATGCTTGTATTTGAGTGTGAACTATAATTACAGACATTGCATAAAACTTGTATAACACATGTGTTATACCTTGGTGTTTACACCAAGGTTTGACAATGGCCGATGGGTTTGACTCTCCCAAAATGTGTCATCAGTCGCAGATGTTTATTTCCAATACAACTAAGTTAGCAGTTACATACCCGTAGATAAAAATAAGGTTATGTACTCTGCAGCCTTATTCTGCAAAATCTCTCGGATAATTTAGATGGCGTGGGCATAAGATAAGTAAGTCGTCAATTCTCCCCTTTTCCAATCTAGCATCAATGTGATTCACCTTTCACTGAGGGAGGTTTTTGGCTTGAGAGGTGATGCCATAAAGTCCATTCCACAATTAAAAGGCGGAATTGACACAACTCAAGCAAAATTATACTAGGTACTTATTTTCTCATTATCACTATCATCTGCCTAGCCTTTTCCTAACTATGATGGGGAAGGCTTCGAGTCGAACTGGATGCAGCTGAATACCAGTGTTTTACACGGAGCGACCGCCTATCTATCCTCCACAACTCAGTTACTGGGTAACACGGTACCCCTTGGTAAGACTGGCTGTCAGACATGCTTCTGACTACCCATAACGACTGTCAAAGATCTACGAATGACAGCCGGAACCGACGACTTTACGTGTTCACTTATCTTCTCATTGCGTTTCTATGAAAAGAAACGAGACATAGAATTTTAGAAATGTACTAACATATCCAACACTTAACCGTACATAGGATATGAAATCACGCTTGGCCTAGTGCCAAAATCCGGTTCTATTCACCAACCTGCGTAACACAGGACATACACCTACGTACACACATTACTAAACAATATAGAGAGCTTACATAATCACATGAGCAAGTGTGTCTCAATCTTGTCGCGAGCATTATCATAAATCTTGATCAACATCTACGCTTAGATGTTAATGGGAACCCTCGATTTATTAATGCACCATTCATTCGAGGAATGTTGACGACCACTGGTCCCGGCCATGAAATAGATAGGGACAGAAGGTTAGCTTCACATTACGAACGAAAACCGCATGTTTACTCACGACTGTCATTTGTTTTGCCATAATTAACATACCAAGTATAGTGGTGACATGGGGAGTCGTATCAAGATAGTGCCTTAGCTGGCAATAAAGGCATTTAAGATATATTGAGAAGTACTATATGTAGACTCCTTACGTCGTAATAAAAAATATATTGCGTAAATGGTGCTGTAGTACAATACAATAGACAGTTGTACATAACCAAATAATTACTAGTATTCTATACACTATGGTTGAGGTACTGTCCTCTATTTTATTACCCATAACCATTCCATCCATCTATTTACCTAGTTACTTTTAATTATAAAGTAAATAGGTTAATAAATGGATGGGCGGCAATACACCAATGACAATTAAAGACATAATTTAAACTACATAAATTAATATTATATATTGAAATGATTTTTAATTATTTTTTTCGTTTATTGTATGGAGATGAACCTTCTGTGCTTTATCTATTCTGTGTCCAAGCGTTCCATTGTTATCTCGATTCTCTGATAGTTATTACCTAATGAAATCTCGAGGATCGGGTTACTATTAATTGTTTGTATTTATGTATTTTATGATATTTTTTGTTTATGGTAGGTTTAGACGGTAATGGCGGCCTTTAGTGATAAATTTTGTATTGACAGTATTGATGGCAGTTAGGGAACGCCTACGGATAGTAGGCAGTAAGTAGCTGTTATGGTTCCTTCGTTTGACGTGAATATGTTGCGGGTATGCCTATCTTTAGATTCGATTGTGATAAGCAAAGATGATGATGATGGGTTAAACACAAATTATTCGTAACAGTTAAAATGGTACTTTATTAATTTCAAATGTAGCTATTTAAAATTTTCTTCAAAATGGGAGAATGGGCTTATGACAAATCATATGGGTTATCTTAGGCGATATAAGTATGGTAGGTGATATTAAATTGATTTTTAAGCACATATTGTATGTATGGAATGAACTATCAATTATTACAAAGCAATTAATATATCTAATGTTTAACAAACTGGACCGTTACGTTCATTTTTACTCCTTCGCTGTTCTTTTCTGATTAACATAAACAATTAAATTGATTCTCCATATCTTGAATTTTTTCATTATGTCTTTCAGGAGTTTCAGTGGTTATGAATAGTGGGCTTGTACGTTACATTGCTAATACCAGTCTAAAAAAATTGACACTTGAAAAATGCATTAAAAAATCTGTGACTCATTTACCGAAATAAGTGTTACAAGTATTCGTTTAAATAAATATAGTAATTACGTGTTAGTTAAGCGCAAACGACACTTACAACAATGTACTATGTAATAAAAGATAATAAAATGGTGTGATTTTTCTTACCTATACTTGTATGTGATTTGTGTGTATATATATATGTGAGGTGCATGTAAAGATGAATCTTGACTGTTTAAACTTGACCTTCAATTAATGTTATTGTTCGATGTTTGTTTAAGAAACGGTGATTTAAGTTTTAGAGATACATGAATAGACCGATCACAGTCATTAATGAGTGATGAAGTATTTACTTTGCATTCAATAAAATACACTTCTTGTACGTTTAGAAAACCCGAGGCAAACAAAATTGCAAAAAGTCATAAAAATACTGGCTAAAATATTGTGTTTTTCTAATAATATTTTAACCACGGCATGATCTTGTCTCGGTGAAGAAATGTAAAGCCTATTATTAACATTCTATTTTACAAGTGTGAAACAACTCCTGACAAAATAAAAATACTAGTCTATTATCGTCCTTCTGCAGAACAAAGGCATCTTCTTATACAAAGAAGACATGAACACGACACGGCACGACACGGCTGGCGCAGTGGCTGAGCGATCGACAGCTGCGCAGCGTGTTGCGGGTTCGATTCCCGCCCAAGGTAAATATATGTGTGATGAGCACTTGTGTTTGCCTTGTGTCTGGGCGTCGTTTATCTATATATGTATGTATTTAAAATATATTTGTGTATGTATATCAGCTGTCTGACACCCATAGTACAGGGTCTCCCTAGTTTAGGGTCAGATGGCCGTGTGTGAAAAGTCCCCACATTTTTTTTTAATTGTTGATCACTACGCTTACTCAAGGCGGATTAACGATTTTAGACCACTGATGCTTTATTTTTTCAGCACTGACATTGGTGAAGGAAAATATCGTGAGGAAACCTAGACTTATAACATACTAGCTTCTGCCCGCTACTTCGTCTGCGTGAATCCTCGAAAAAGCCTATGACCTTCCCGTGGGTTTAAGCTAACTTCACTCCAAATTTCATCAAAATCGGTTCAGCCGTTTCATCGTGAAAGCGTAAGGATCTTCGCCCATGTCAGACAATCGGTGACCGATGTTTTGTCGGAGAGAAATGGAACTAAAACTAAACTGTTATCATAGTTTAGTATAAAATAATCGACCGATGCGATAATCGGTCCTACAACAAGTCTGACGTGGGCCGGCAGCCTAACAGACAGAGTTACTTTCGCATTTATAATATTAAGTATGGATTAATTGTAAGTCCAGGTCCTCACGAGGTTTTCCTCTATGCCAGTGATGTCCAAGATAAATATCTATGAATTGAAAATGTTATATTAGTAGGTACTTTCACGGATTCGAGCCCAAAACCTCATATATTATAATATGGTGAGCGGTTTAAGGGTCAGACAAGAGCCAACTAGCGCTACCCATCATTTTATTTCTATAACTCCTAAAGGCCTATTCAAACCTGAGCGATATTCGCTGCCGCTGTGGGTAGAGGTACATACCGCGCGGGTTTCGCTCAGGTATTTAGTATCAAGTACCGCGGCTAGAGCGACCTGAGCGATATTCGCTGCCGCTGTGGGTAGAGGTACATACCGCGCGGGAGCAGCGGCATGCATCCCGCCCCTCACAACTCAATACCGCTTAGGTCTGAACAGTAATATTACCGCATACCCACTGGGTTTTCTCTGCCGCAGACGGTAGCGAATACCGCTTAGGTATGAATAGGCCTTAAATCAGATCAAAATTAAAAAATGTAAAACAGTACTTTAGTTAAGTACTGTTTTACATTTTTTAACATGCAAAAATGTCTATATGTGTTATAAATTAAAAGAATCGTTGCTTAACTCCAAAGTGACCACTTTTAATTTATGAAATGCAAAGCAATGGAGTCACTCGATAAATACTTCAGGTAATTTACTAGTTAAGTACTGTTTTAGATTTTTTAATTTTAATCTGATTTAGGAGTTATAGAAATAAAATGATGGGTGACGCTAGTTGGCTCTTGTTAGCCCCTTAACTGATGATGATCCCATCACAAAATTCACCTAGGCGTAGTGTTTTAATAAATACATCTTCATTTAAGTTACACTTCCTCAATCTGCCTACCCTATATCAATATCGTCGTGAAGGTACAATACTTGCGTAACCACCTACCTGCCGCAACGTTATGTCTGAACAAACAGAACTCAACAAACACTATAGTCTGTCAGCTCCCATTGTTTATGTGTAGTCAAACAACGTGGGTTGGATGGATGGATGATGGAAAACAGCTTACGCCTTTGCATTTTGGTTTGTCGCTGATTTTATAGGCGTTGATAGTTGTAAAGTTGATTTGTATGCATTCTATCTAAGTATCTTGAATTTGACGGCTTTGTAGCCCAGATGGTAGCGTACCTATCTGCCTCGACGCACACGAGTTCGAATAACGCCCAGGTCAAACCTTTGTGTGATGAGCACTTGTGTTTACCTTATTTCTGGTTGTTGTTTATCTATAAACGTATCTATATTACATTTGTGTATGTCTACAAGCTGTCTGACACCAATAGTACATACAGGGTCTACCTAGTTTGGGGTCAGATGGCCGTGTGTGTGATGTCCTCATATATATTATATTATTATATCTATTCAAAAGAACAATAAAATGTATCCACCTAACTTGACAATACAAAAAAACCAGTCTTACTATCGTGTTACCCGGTAACTGGGTTGTGGCGGTCAGATAGGCAGTCGCTCCATGTTAAACACTGGTATTCAGCTGCATCCGGTTAGACTGGAAGCCGACACCATCATTGGAAAAAGGCCAAGCAGATGAGGACTTCATGAATCATTGCCTAAAATAAAATAAAAAACCGGACAAGTCCGAGTCGGACTCGCCCACCGAGGGTTCCGTGCATATTTGTAGGTACATATCCATACTTCTATACTAATCCATACTTTAATATCTACTTAATATTGTAAATGCGTTTTTTGTGACATAAACGGCCGTATCTTTTTTTGACGTTAACATAGAGGGTTGATTTTTTTACAGCATCAAGGGACCATAGACTTGAGTATATGGTTTTAATTTCACTCGATACCTCCATGCGTTCCCGAGATAAAGGATCTTGACAGACAGACAGACAAATAGACAGGCTATGTACCCATCCCAAACCCCCGCCTGCCCGTTTGTACCCGCCTGCCAAGCATGGCAATTATGGCAACCAACGCCCCCCCCCCCTCCCCAGTTTGGGGAAGACCCATGTCCAGCAGTGGACGTCTTTCGACAGAAATGATGATGATGACCCATCCCAAATCCAATAACGGATGTTAGTATTCCTAACCCAGTCCAAGTTTAATTCCCAGAATACTCCGTTCCATTATCATAGCTCTGCAAGAAAATAGTGTTTTAGGTATCACAAAAGCCAGCTATTAGAGTGTATGTTACCTAACTTCACAACTAATTTCTAAGAGAATTAGCCTTACCTACTTTTGAAAAGGTAGGTGCCACCAGTAAACAGCTAAAGGAAATACCAATCAACAAAGTACTCAATATTCAATAATATCTTACAATAATACTTAAACAGCTTTCCATGGAACAACAACAATGCTATTTGCCACATCTGAGCAGGCCGTCTTTCCCATTGCACTCATGCGCAAGTCTTACACACACTTGCAAGCTTTTGTCTGCCCACCGCCGCTGGACAATAGCGTGATGTCATAGAAGGGCCGCGAACAAGAACAAGGATTTGCGCGGAAATATAGACTTGATGGAAGTGGCTCGAATGAACTGTTACTTAACTTGGTTATACAACGTGGTGGTCAGTGTTAAGGTGACACTAGTAGATCTTTCAAGAAGTCAAGCAATGAATTTGCACGGCCCATAATTTTAATAATTAACAGTACAGCACCAACATAATCCTTAAAACTATATCAAATTGGTGGGACAGCCTCTTATTGGGGCATTGGATACTCCAAGATCATATTATTGGGGCATTGAATACAATGAGTTAAATATGAATAAATAAGATAACAAACATATTAAACAAAAGTTTATTTTAGGCAAGTTAACATTGTTTACTTATATTATTATTTAAAAAAATAAGATCTTTGATTCATTCGTCTTGCATTAGCTTTGATGGCCACAAAGTCTATTAAGATACCTACTAATAGGGTTTAAAATGTTCACTCCATGCATCTTAGTGATGATGTGATAACATCAGCATAGTTCTAGTAACGATGATAACCATCAAGATAAACTTAGACAGTAAACATTTTAATTTAAAACGTCACATTGGTACTCGGTACCGATTCCGCAACCTCATTCAGGAGAGGCAGGCCCCCTGTACACGTAGGTAATTACTGGAATAGTAATAGGCCATCATAATTATCAATGGACGGCGCAGGAAACTGTAAAATGCTTGATATTCAAATAAAGTCACTTCTAAAATCTTTAGCTCAGCAATGCCACACAAGTTTCAAGTGCACACGTGTCGTAAAACCAATGTTAGCGTGCAGGCCATTCCGTCACCTCACAATGTGGCCGCGCGCTCGTTGTGTAGCCCGGTGGATTTATGAGAGCCTGGTTGGTACTCGGCAACTTTATAGGTATGGTTCCTAATTGATTTGTGAAATTATTCAAGATTTATTTTTCATTTATCTTATTTACAACTTAAATCCTTAATTAAATATTGTATGGGTAAGGTATAAATAATAGCAATATCAATATGTGCAAACTTAAAAAGGGGGGTGGAGCAAACTGAAAAAAACTCGTCAACATCCCTTCAAGTGACCAAAAAACTGGCAGTATTGCCATGTTTCTGCTGATTCCTTGGTAGAATAAAAGGCCGGATCTCTGATCACGTGAAGATTAATGACCAGTCACTTTGGACAGGTGGACATAATTTGCGAAATTGATCAAAATATCCATCCAAATATCTACATATTTACTCTCCTCTATCTTAATTGCACTTGTCTTACATTTGTTAGAAACCATTATTTGAGGATTTCTAATGGACCGCTTTGGTTTTCCTATGTTACAAAAGACGGGATTAAAGATGTAGGTATAGAATTCTAAATCTGAAGTAACCATTATAAGTTAGTATCACTTTTCATTCGCTTTTAATCCAGACAAATCTTGGAAGATAGAGAGGGGTATCAACCAAGTACCAGCAGATCCCATGGCAGCAGTTCAAGAGTTGAACATAAACGACTCTGAGGCTAGAACAATAGATATTCCAAACCCATCTGGCTTATATGAAAGATTCTTTTACACATAATCAAACCAGGAAATATAGATACCAGTATATAAATATATCCAAAGAGACCCAGGGACAGATGAATGACCAATTGTGTTACAGTATAGACCACTTTGTTACTATGTAGAAAATGTAATGTTATACAAATTGTCATGACGGTACTTGAGAGGTAATTGTTTTTAACAATGTTATGATAATGGTGAGTGCTACAGTTACTTTAAATAATGCTTCTTTTGGAAATAGTGAAATAACTTCAGAACAAACTGACCAGGAAGCATAGAAAGTAAATAACAGCAAATGAGTAACAAAGAAAAACTACAATATACTTATCCAATGCATTTAAAACTCTGTGAATGCTCAAACTAAAGCAATAATTCTAGCTGACTTGATGAAGTTTCCTTGTTGTGATATATTTTAGAACGAAAAGGGCTGTCGGTAATAACAAGTAATAAAAGGAAAAATCCATACTTCCATACTAATATTACAAATGCGAAAGAGCGCTTTCACGATGAAACAGCTAAACTGATTTTGATGACATTTTGTATGAAGATAGTTTGAACCCTAGGAAAGAACATATCGTTTTAATTCGCAATTTTGTCTGCATCCGCGTTAACCGACCATCACGCAGACGTTATCGCGGACGGAAGCTAGTAATTTCGATAAAACCATTTTAAAAATAAACAATGAAGCCAGAATAATGACGATAAATCCTACCAACCTATCTCCTTCAAAACAATCCTTAGAATCAAAACGCCCAAATTAACCATTTTAACAAACTCAACCGCTCAATCAACTCCTTCTAAAGGCTGGCAATTTTAACGTTGGCCAATATCTCAATAATACCAATTACAATCTTTTCAATCCCATATACTGCTCCGAATCACAATAGAGGTACAATCAACTAAAAATTAGTTATTCAACTTGATCGATCGGTCGAAATCAAACAATCAAGGTAATCTGTTTATTGACTATGGAAAATCGCAAACTACCTCTATAAAAATGTATGGACTTGTGTGACAGGGTTGCCAGTATTGTTTTGAAGGATATTGGTGATTTATGAGCTATAAGGAAAGAATATATTATTATCTCTGAAGTAGCCGCAGTTAAAATAATTATCAATAACGGTAGCTATTAGGTACTTGACTGAATTTGATTTTGAGAGTTTAAATGGTAAAATAGAAAAAAAAGCATATATACCGGTCGAATTGAGAACTTTCTTCCTTTTAAAACCGGATTGCTGATGACAAGCTGCTGTAAAAATAACCGAACACAAAAACCAAGCAGAAACAGTCCATAAGAAGAGATGCTGTGATAAGTTTTTAGAAGACATAATTGTGATCGTAGTACCTATAGTTTCTATAAGAGTTGTATTAAAATTTAGAATTTTATAACCCGATTAAAGACGTAGAAAGAGAGACGCAAACATTCGAGCTGACCGACAGCTATAAATTTCTACAAAACGACATTAAATTTATCTCCTAACATCGATCTACCTAGAAACCAACATAAAAAAGCACACAGCCAACCCTGCAATGCTCAATTTCACAAACCTAACAAATAAAACCGCGGTAATTTCCTCACAAAGTGCGCATCGCACTAATGATAGTTTATAGCGTAACTGTACGCGTGCGGACCGGCGCAAGCGCACCCACCAATTATAATCAGGAGCGATTCGTGGGTTATTATTTTCATGCCCGATTTGAACGTGTCCGTTTTAATACGTCACGATTGTGATGAGATCTTTTGGGTTGATTTTTAAGCTTTTTTTCGGAAAATTCGGGTTTTTAACGATGCGGTTTTTGATTGAAGATGGATACGGGTTTGGTAATGCGAAATAGATTGCTATGGTTGGCATTGAAAATGAAAGTGGTAATTAGCGGTCTATGGAAGATTTTGTTTGCACTGGTAAGATTGATTTTTATTAGAAACTAGTGACCCTTCATATGAGTGAGATTTTCTTATAAAAACATCATCCAAATTTTTGACGCTTCCGATGGGATTTCCAAAAATGTTATCAAGTTTTCAATGCAACATGAGCTCTATCCATGATACTAATATAATAAAGAGGTAAAATTGTACGTTTTTTTGTAAAAGGTAAAATTATTATTATCTGATTTTTGTACGTCTTATTACAAAACATATTTCACCATTACATAGAAAGCTGTAGTATTGCCGAGTGTCTTTAAGCCGTCAATATTTTATGGTACCCATGCTTGACAAGTATGAAGTTACAGGCAGCACCTAGTTACTTATAATTCCTCTCCAATATTAAACAAGAGGAAAAGCCTACCGGAACGGATTCAGAATCAATCACCAAAAAAGAGTTGAGGCAATGAAGCTCGGAGAGTCCCAGAGAAACATTACTACTGCCTCAAATCCTGCAACGAAATTAGTCAGAAAAAAAACGGAGAAGTGAAAAAGAACCTTCCCACATATACAACGTAAATACCTGTTACCGATGTCTAAACGAAGTCGCAGATCAAGCGGTATTTTTCATTATACTTCACAATCGGACTCAACCGGTTACCGTCCATCTAACAGCGTAGGACGTTCTCTTATCTCTAAACCGACTTGAAAACTAGATCTGTAGTTGCGCAAAGTAAATTTAGATTTCAAAAAGAGACTGGTCACACTATATTTTAAATGACGTGCTTTTAAATTTATTTCTGTATCGATGGGTAATAAGCGTTTTAGGTCGTAAAAGTCGGGAAAACGGATGGTTGTCTCTCTTTGAAGGCGCTACGTTTGCAATTTGTTACTGCTCTTTATTGCATCAAGTAATTAATTATTGGGAATTTATTTTATGTCAGATATTTTTCTGTGAAGTCTAGCATTGAGCCTTGCATTATTATTATTTGTACTATCTCATTGTTGGATAAGGGCCACCCGATAAGTTCTTAGAGGAACTTTTTTCGCAGGACTTGGGCGCGTACCACAAACAATGGTTAGGGATTGCATTATTTTCAATTCATTCACTATGGTGATGGAGCGATTGACTTAAACCATTATAATAGGTAGTCTATGGGGTATGTTAAGTACCTTTTTTTTTTTTTTTTTTTATCGTGGGGAAATCCTCATGGACTGTCTCCCGTCTGGGGAAGACGGGAGGGTGTGCAGGACTCCTACCGGCTAAAACCACCACGGTGTTTACCTACCTATACTTGACTTCCACACGGACGATGTCGCGGGCAGAAGCTATATTATTCCTATAATATATCAAATTTGCAGATAAAACGATTAGCATATGGTTGAACATGGCTAAATAAAATTGGCCAAAGTCACTATAGTAAATTAGCCATAATCTACAGTACAAAAATTAAAACCAATTGCAATGAACAGATCTATATGGAATCCAGTAAAAACGTAGGTACTTCAAGCTTTGACAGAACCTACCCACAAAGGGCCGACTCAATTTATCTGCAATTCTACCTTTAATACGCAACCATGTTTTACTCAATCGAATGCCTATCCTAAGTCTGTTGACGAAATCAGGTTTCTAAAGTGATCGTCCGTTTTCTAACGTCCATATTTAATTGTTTCAGGTACGTGGTTTATACCGCATCAAGAGGTAACTAGTTGGAAGGGTTATTTGAAAAACTTTATATCATTCTTCACACGATCTAACATCTTTTCATTAGCTTTCCTCTCCTTCTCTATCCATTCACATTCATAACTGTTTTAGTCACATGCGTTTCATCTGTTCTCTTCATATGCCCATACCATGACAAACAATTCAAATTCAAACTTCCTCTTTTATATTCATTTCTCACCTTATCCATTCTGGTCACTCCACACATCCATCTCAAAAGTCACTTCATGCAATATTTTTTCCATCCATCTTCTTCAAGGCCCAACATTCCGATCAGTACAGTACGACAGATCTTATCATAATGGTACATTAGAAAAACAACAAACAAGAAAATGTCAAAAGTAAAATATATATTTGGAAACTAACTAAAAATATTTCGTTACCTGGTAATTAATAATGGTGCCGATTCCCTTGTTCACAAACTAAAATTGAAATTTGAAAAGAAATTTGTCTCCCTTTCTACCAGGCAGCTAAAGAAAAGGACAGCGATAGACAAGGACTAAGTTAGAGATGTCAAATTAGTTTTTCCCTTGAACTTCGCAGTGTTTTTAATCAATCCGTTCTGACTGTAATTGTATGAACATTTTAGATCAATTTAAATTGACAGTTCGTATTAATATATGTCTATTTCTTGCTTTATTGGAGAGAAAAAGATATACATTAAAATTAACTTAGTTCATGCACAACAGAATTGTCACCAATATCAGCCTATTATAGCCAGGCAATGCAAGGCTTGTCATACAGAGAAAGTATGAGTATTGATCATCACGCTGGTTGAATGCTGATTGGCGATTTCAAAGTCATATCCATTATACGCTCAGGTGTCTTCACCGATGTCAGTGAAGCTCAAGATAAACTTAGAAAGTATGTACGGCAAAAAATATAATTTCCTATTGCTATTGTATAAATTGGTACCATAGATTCACAAGGGATCCTAACGAGTTGGTAGGAAGGCTAGGTACCTACTGAGAGATAGGCGATAATAACCTGTCATTACACGAAGCAGTTTATCAACCTGCCACCCACACACATTTGTGTTCAACATGGCTTATCCAAGTAAGTAGAGCTTTGACATTTTACGTAACATTGGGGATTAGGAAAAGAAACCGTAATTGTACTAACTTTTCTCTTGTTTTTTTGTTAGAGGATATTTCCAACAGACATTCTCTTCTTACAAACATTTTATAAGTCATACAAAAATTACTTTTGTGAGTCATGGGCGTTAAAGTATTTGTTAAAATCGTCGAAATGTTGGTAGATATTATTATATGTGTGTTGTTTTTCTTTTTCGTCCAAAATTCCACAGTGTCTATCGAGGTTGGTACCAGTGTGGGCAACACACACTGGTTGTAAAGTAATGACAAATGGCACAGAAACGTGGTCCTTAACTGCTGGCCTCCTAGAGAAGCTCAGAGTAACGCAGCAAGCCATGGAGAGAGCTATGCTCGGAGTTTCTTTGCGCGATAGAATCCGGAACGAGGAAATTCGCCGATGAACTAAAGTCACCGACATAGCTCTCAGAATATGCAAGTTGAAGTGGCAATGGGCAGGCCACATCGCTCGAAGAATCGATAACTGATGAGGAAGAAATGTTCTCGAGTGGCGACCATGAACTGGAAGACGCAGCGTTGGTAGGCCTCCCGCCAGATGGACCGACAACATTGTGAAGGTCGCTGGTAACCGGTGGATGCAAGCAGCAGGATGCCACTCGTTGTGGCGTTCCATGGGGGAGGGCTATGTTCAACAGTGGACGTCTTTTGGCTGCTGCTGATGATGATGATGATGATATTATGTGTCGAGCTACCTACGGTTGTTGTCGCAGTCTGTCCGTGGATTGATGAACATCTATTTCCTACCGTGTTTCTTCCGTGCCTCGAAAAACGCGTAAAACCGTTGGTCCCTGCTGTCATTCGTAGTCAGAAGCCAGAAAGTCTGACAACCAGTCTTGCCAAGGTATCGTGTTACTCAATACTTAACTGCATTGTGCACGTCTGAGAGGCAGCCGCTCCATGAAATACTCTGGTATTTCAGCTGCATCTGGTTAGACTGGAAGCCGACCCCAACATAGTTGGCAGACTGCAAAATTATTTGATTTACTTTTATTATTTGTTTAGTATTTATTTATACTATAAAGTTGTTTTTTTTTTAAGAAGGAATCTTTGGAAGTACGTGAATGTTTAATAGTACACT
This sequence comes from Charanyca ferruginea, assembly GCA_947361185.1. NCBI lineage: Eukaryota > Metazoa > Arthropoda > Insecta > Lepidoptera > Noctuidae > Charanyca > Charanyca ferruginea. The sequence continues at coordinate 13,898,048 of OX376065.1, read as the reverse complement.
ATTGTCTTCAACGCGGACGAAGTTGCGTTTAGAAACACATCATCATCATCAGGCAAAAGATGAACAAAGGCCTCCCCATAGAACGCCACAACGAGCGGAAACCTGCTGCTTACATCTACCGGTTACTCGCGACCTTGATGATGATAAGGTGGGAAGCCTACCAAACTAGATTTAAAGAATAATAATTTCAGCCTATGATTGTTCTACCACAGGGCGAAGGCCAAACGAGAAGTGGGAGAAGATAAAATTTCATTGAGCTAAATTATTGACTGTAATAATTATGTTAATAAGTGGCCCAAAACGCAGCCAGTATTAGTAAGTTTCAGTTACACAATTCTAATACTAAAACAGATTACCAAACCCAGTATGCGGCTTACTACAGCATCCAATTAATTAAATCAATTACCATAATTTGACGTTAACAAAGACCTGAATGAAATATCTAAGCTTAAGCAACTTATACTATGCTATTCATTAAAGGGAATACTCGAAAGCTGACTGTTACTTTCTATATAAAGCTTCAATCCTTAGTGGTTACTTACCGGTTTTACTTGAACAAATACGGATAGCTCCATCACTACTTAAAGTTTTCGCGCTTCATATAAACTCTTGCGCATCAACACCTTCTTAGCCTTTTCTCAAGTAGTCTCAAGTTGGATTAACGTCCAGTCTAACCAGATTCAGTATCAGTATTTTACACGTAACGACTGTGCTTTGACCCCAGCAAGACAACTAGAAATACCGGTGTAAAAATACATAAGGAAAACTTAAAACAAGTTTAATTCACTTCTTTATCATTATTTCAACCAAAAACTATCAGCAACTCCTTAATGCCAACTAATTTTTCCGTTGAAATAATTATACCGAAGTTTTCAATAAAAAAAACAGCGAGTTGCGCTCGCGCAATGTTCGTGGTCGTCCCGCAGTTGTTCGATTCGGATTAGCGAATGAGTTTACCGGCTATTAGTGCGTGATTTATGATGTGACTCGCAACGAACGGGCCCGATGGACCGGGACGGCGCTGCGTGAGATCTAGGGGCAATGCTGATAGATATCGATAGTTGATCGGTTATCGATAACGCGGTAGCGGATTGAATGTCGATAAATGTGAGATTACATTTTGATAGGTTTGTGATTGTATCTTTTTTGATTTGATTTACAATTGTTTTCTTTACAAAATAAGGGACTGTTGTATTTTTTATGGTGTTATATCTAAGGTGTTGTAAAAAAATAATCATTGGAAACGAAATATTATAAATGTATTTATTTGATGAATAAATTAAGAGAAATGAAGTACGAGTCTGTTTTTTTTTAGTATTTACAAAATCAAGCTTAAAATGTTCAATGATTTAATCTACTTATTCATTTCCAAACACCACAACTTTTAAAGCAAAGGTATGCTTTGACTATGTTCAAAGCATACCTTCTTACATTTAAACCAAAAATAAATCTCAACTACATTAAAATATAACAACACAATTTATCGACACTCGTCCATCCCTAGCGGCCCGCCGACCGGTACAGGTGCGTTAGGTTCTCACCGTTGCGCGTACGCAACACACACGACGATTTGTCCGTAGATAACCATCTCGGGATCGCCACTTTATTTGTCGCTCGCCGCGAACTGACCAGAAATTAAAACGAGGCCGTATTTCAATTCCACGTTTTCGTTTTTTAAACTATGGCGAAGCGAAAACGAGTAACTTCTTTTTTGTTTTTGAAAGTAAATTAAAAGTGAGGTGCATAGTTTTTGTTGTATTTTTTTGTTTTATCGAAATCAGGATTAGAAATGCAAAAACGTTTAGAGTAATATTACATGTTTGACTTATGAGATGGTAAGATAGAAAGTTTATTATACGAATGGATTAAAAACTTTTACTTACTTAGATAAAATGTTTGACAGTACAACTTCATTAAAAATATGTCTATCTCGACAATAAAAATCTTTGTATCATTAAAAAGATAAACATTTCAATAAAACGTATATCGAATTTTAAAACTAAAACGACGTACTTATTAATCGAGATCCAGTCTTCTGTCTCTATCAAGTCTCTAATGACGGTGCTGTCAAACGTCTAGAAAGCACTATTAACCGGAATGATTCAATTAAAATGAGTTATTGACCATCGATATTTATCGTACCACTTGCTTAAAGTAGGTACGTAACTATTGAAATTAGTTACGATGTCTTTCCCTTCCCTATCGCGACGTCGATATTTTTTTTAAATGTGTTTATTTGCATATTAATTTACGAACTAATTAATTGTCGTATGCATCTGTGTTTCGGGCCCTTTGAGTGGTTTTAGTGTGGCTATTAAAATAAATGTAGGTGGTTGGAAAAGCGTTGTGAATACGGCAAATATAATTTGAGTATGTTTAGTCATAGTGTCAAGAGAGAGCGGTGATGATAATCTTTATGTCATCATCAACTTCCGTTTAGTTTCAACTCGTAGTAAAAGAGTTTTGTTATTGCTGTTTACGTAATTAAGCCCCGATTTAAGAAAGATATCATTTCATTTAATATCGAATGTAAATATTTTACTAATCTCTAATCTAACACTGATCTGGGAAATTTTTGGATTATAACATTGCATTGGTATTAGAAAAGATTTTCTCACGATGGCATATGGCATACTTGGGCGTAATAAAATGTAATGGCTTCATCACATTATCACATCTAAGATTTTTTCCCTTAAATTTGTATGTCTACAGGAGAATCTCAAATAATCTTGGATAGGGTTTGATGACTTTTTTACTATCATTAGAACCATCTTTACTAATTAATCCATATAAAAGTCAGCTCAGCCTTATTATAAGTTCACAGATACCTTGAAAAGTAACGATAAAGGCTGCCAACGTCATACCTATTAATTATTAAATACATATTTAAAACACCAGGTGATTTAGTCATCTACATTGTATTGATCTCATCTGTAAGACATGCTTATCATTTTATCAAAATACTCGCAGCGCTACTTAAAACTAATTATGTTACCATACTCAAAGTTACAGGTTAATAAGCGATTACAATAGTCGATTTATCTTGAGACGTATCTCGAGATGCTATCTCAGTAGGACTACAAAGCAAACATGGTGCGGATGACCAGACCTGTATATGTGACATTTATTCATAGCCCTGACTATGAAATATAATAATTAGAAATTAGGTGTATTTTTTTTTCATGGCGGGAAAAAACTAGTCGAAAAGTACCTTAATGAAAAAACATCGAATATCTTTGAAATTTATTAAAAAGGTTTTTGCATCAATTTATTAAATTGTTTTCTAATTAACATATACCTACATTAAAACTAGTTACACGTAAAGATACCGCAAGACAATTATTAACTTCATCTAATGGTTATCATAAATATTCGTAACAGTAGTTTTAACAAGATTTTATTATAAATTATTTCCTATCCTACCACATAAAATTAAAATTTAGAAATCATAATTATTCCATTAATCAAACAAGAACCGCTACCATCAAAAAAATAAATCATCAATTTAAATACGTAAACAAAAATAATTTTATGTTCCGAAGCAATAAAGAGAAAACAGGACTTGCACAGGAAATTAGCAAACACAAGAAATACAACAACAAAAAAGAGCATAAGAAAAACAATGTTTAAAATATTAGAGGCTGCACTATAGACGTGACCGTGTAAAAAATTATGTAGAAAGTAGAATGACAACGCACACATGTGCGCCCGGTTCGTTGATTAGGTGGTTGTGTGAACGAGGCATCGGTAAGAGGTAACTGGTTGCTAGATGAGCCTTGCAGTTTTAGTCGAGTTTGTTTCGTGGTTTACGAAAGAAAATGAGCGATGTTTTCGAGGAACATAAAAATAAAAGGTTTTGGAAAAACGCTAGTCTTAAAATTCTCAAGGTTCTCTTAAAGTGTTTAAGAATTATTATAATATTGTTTTTTACGTTCGCCTAAGGCTGAGCATTGCCATCCAACGTGACAACGTCCCTTGAGCACATTACCAATTGACAGCAAAGTGAAGTATTTTTCTCAAATACTACCGTTCAGTTGGAATATGACATCATCATCATCTTCAGCCTGAAGGCGTCCACTGTTGGACAAAGGCCTTTCCCAAGGGAGGGGTCTTGCCATAATCCCTACGCTTGGCAGGCTTGGAATATGACAGTGACACATAATACCTGCAATATGCCTCGCTGTGGGCATTGACGAAAACTACTGAAGTAATGGACATTGTTTTAATGCCTCTTTGTTTTAGTTAAATTGACATAGGTCAAATTATTATTTTTTGTGTATAATAAACACTGTATGTAATATAACAACGTTGAGTAAAATTTGGTAACATAATATAATATTGATAATTTTCTTATAATAATGCTTAGTATACAAAGTTTTTATTGCGTAGGAAAGTTTTAATAATCAGCTTTTCTTTCATTAATGACTGGCACAAAAGGTAGGTTCAAACGCAATGAGATAACAAACTAGAAAAATTAGGTACTGTTTTCACCATCTCCATCTTTTACTAAACCACGCTCAGTTCTTGCAAAAGGATCGCCTTCAACTTAGCCACATCTAGTCGCACCTTAATAAGTTGCACACATGTAGGTACCTCCTTTTACAGTTACCCTGTAAACAGATATACCGAAGATTAAGGATGTAACTGTTTAGCCATAGTTAACATTGTATCTTGTAGTAAATTGTCGTTATTATAGCACGGAGGCGATTGCTTACTAAGAATAGCTTTTAATGCACCTGAGATTGGGTCATTGTGTCTTTTACTATCTATTAGGTAAGTACAAGCTTGTATGAGTTTGTTGGAAAAAGCTCTTGCTAAAACTGTAAAATTTGTTTTATGTATGGGAAAAAGTTAAGCCATGAGGCAGTCATGAGACTTTAATGATAGAATTGGTTCCGAGATTTGTTGTTCGAAAATATTAAGTATGTTCCGGCTTGGAAATCTCTTACGTTATTAAATTTGGAAATAGTTCATTTTTAATCGACTTCAAAAAGGAGGTGGTTATCAATTCGGATGTTTGTATTTTTTATGTATGTACGGGCATAACTCCGTCATATATAGACGGATTGGCAAAATTATTGTTTTGTTCGAAAGGGGTTTATTGCGAAATGGTCCCAAACAAATTTTATCGAAATTGATTCAGCCCTTTTTGAAAAAATCAACAAAACCCAATAAAAATTACAAAGATGATGTTGTTTCTTCAATCTTTGGAGGACTTTCAATCTCTGATTGAACTGTGTCGCGGATTTGGATGATAAGGCGATACTAAAAAGCGGAAAATAAAAACTTTTTTCTAAAAGAAAACAACCGCCTTCAAATACTAAAAAGTGATAAATAACTTTAGCACAGAACACACATTGCGTTAGTTTCGGAAGTCGGTGGCGATGGCTTTGTTGTGTTTGTGGTTTTGTATTGCCACCGATTTCCGAAACTAAAGTAATGTGTGTTCTGTGCTAAAGTTATTTATCACTTTTTAGTTTATGAAGGCGGTTGTTTTTTTTGAAAAACGTTTCATTAACAAATGTCCATTTTCCCTTTGTATATGCAATTTAAGTCCCAATGGACTTATATTGCATATAGAAAGGATAAATGGAAATTAAAGTATGCGCAGTGTTGCACACTCGCAATATTGCATACAGTGTATACTTCTACCCAATTTTTACAATTATAATAGTCACGTAACTACTTTTTCCCAGTCTCTCTCATCAACCTCTTTTCTTGTTTCTTAAAAGTGTTGGACAAGCTCTTGAATATTGTTTAGAGATAATTAACATTAAATACTATGAATAAGATTATAATGTTTTGTTGCAGTACCTATAAACTTAATTACTATTTTAAAAGCGTAGCGTTCAAGGGGCATTCTTATAAAATATTGTTAGGGGTCATACTTTGTCACATCAAAGCTGTTTATAATAAAATAAATATCATATTTGATATAAAATTTATTACTCGCACATGCTTATGACATCGCGTGGCCAGAGGTTAAATCGTTCGCCCTTTGCGTCGGACGATCGTTAGAAGCAAAAAACGTTAAAATGACGAAGCATTACATTGTTAAATTGATTGTTTATTAATTTAAACTGTAGGTTTTAAGAAAAATAATGTTTGGGAATATTTGATTCTTTTTTTTACAGCTTATTGTAATTCATTGAAATTTAAAATGAAGTGAATAAAAGTTTGTGCAAATGACCAATTCCAAGACAGATTGATAAAGAAAAATCGATGTAATTACTGGCATGTTAAGAGACATTTCAGCTTGTTTCAAAGATTGACGACTTGTTTAAAGTTTTAGGCCCCGACAACCGAAAATAAATAACTGCCTTAGCTAGATGCCATTATTAGCATCGTGTACAAGGGAAAGCTTTCACAAAACTTGTTACCACGCACAACTCAATAAAAAAAACATAATAAAATATGTATTAGCCATATATATTTGTGACCAACACCTGTACAATGTGCCATGATCATATAAAACATAAACGATTCACCTTCTCATAATAATAATTCATAGAAACCGTTACACAGACGGTGGGTCGCCATAGAAAGAATTTTAAATTATTTAAAACTATTTAAAAAACCTCTTTTCGGCCTTGACCTCACCTTCAGAATATATTTCGAAGACCGAGAAAGTTGTAAATTGTCATCGATATTTTATATACCTACCTACTAAATTGATTTTATAGTTTCTAGATTCCTTACTATGCGAAATATTTATGGCAAATTAAAATATTTATCTAAATTATTTATGTTAAAGTTCTTAAATGATCTAAATTTTGTGAAACGGTAGGTGCGAATTGAGGATCAATTTGACAATTTATAGACATGACAAGATAAGGTATTTATTGCTATTATACCTTATCAAAACAAGGCATAAAGCTTTTATTTAAACAATAAAATTCGCTTTAGTGCTAGCGTTGGCGAGAGCACTAGCGCATATAATTTTATTTAATAGTTAAAATTTTATCGTTACAGTAAAAGCTTCTAATCTGCTCTACATAGTTATTTCAAAACTTTATAGTCATGTCCTGATAAGGTGTATCGCTATTATAGCTTATCAAAACATATCCTTTAACAATAAAATGTCAAACTTTTTAAAAATTGTTAAAACAAATTGTGATATTTCACAAAATTTAGATCATTTATTTTTAAAACTTCAACATAATTATTTTAATTTGTCACAAATATCTCGCATACTTAGGAATCTATAAAAAGCTTGGATATATTATTTCTTCGGCACATGAGTGCAGACATTTAATAATTTATTCACTTTGATTTTATTATTTGATACAGTCTATACAAAATACTACTACACACACACACGCAACACACACACACCACACAAACACAAACACACACGCACACGCACACGCACACTATATCTAATAACGTGCGCACGCGCATTATTAGATGTCCAATGTCTGTGAGGTTTTGTTAATTAATATAAAGGTAGTACCTACTTTGTTAGTTTATCCTGGGCATCACTAACATCAGACAACATGAGAAAACTTTTAATAAATATAAGCCTTAAATCGCCAATCCGGCTTGTTCAAGCGTGGTGATCAGTGCTAGTGCCTTCTCAGTATAAGAAGAGGCCTTTGCCATGCAGTAGAATAATAATAAGCTTTTTTTTTACACAACTGAACCCAGACGGGCATGAGAACTAGTGTGGGGCAACGTCCAAAAAACCAGACGTGTAAGCAAAGATTGGTAACGATTTTATTAAGACATGTTGATATTGATAGGTTGGTCGTGATTGATTATTTCAATCACATCACTCTCACCTAGGTATCACACGATGATGACTGTTCGAAACGTGAAAGGTCATCCATCATAATAACCAACTTATTTAATCGTGGCTGCAGATTTGATTTAACTTACACGTCATAAATGTAATAATATTGTCTAATCAATTAATTATATTTTCGGTTTTTTTTTCGTGTCAAATGATTGACGAATGGGTGTAAAGTTATAAATATTAACAGTCACGTTCTGAGTATCGTTTTAATCTCAAATAATAATTTTTATTTTAGTAGATACAACAGTTATGAACGTTATGGATACCTAATGGAAAACCACACTACTACTGTGGAAAACACTATGTGCTGATAAGGAGGTAGGTATGTTTAATAAAGAGTATGTATAAAGTTTCTTGCCCATTCTTCTCTAAACGAAACTACCTTCTAGCGGATTAAGCCGATTTGCCCCTTGGCAAATCTATAATCTTCCTACTATATTATTATATAGTATAGTAGGAAGTAGATAAGAGAACCAAAATACCCAATACTGAAGGCAACATACATGGTTATAATTTCACCTAACTCGTTTTTATTTTGCGTGTATTTGCAATCAGCCCTAAAATTTGTTCTGTGATGCTGTCATGCGGAGTGACTACCCCATTGGAAGCATCTACTCATCTGCTGCTCAGAGCTACTGCTGGTATTCTAGGTCTAGGATTTGATGACGTATTCGTCGTCTCACATACTGGTCCATGAGTTGGTGAGCAGTAATAAATTAACCGCTCTTAAATTTATTTAAATGCTATTAAATTCTTCATTTATACACATAAACGTGTGCACGTCTGTATGTTATGTACAAATCCAACACATTATTATTACTCCACTATAACCTTTTATAATATGCAAAATACCTACGTTCATTATATTGTATGCACTTCAAGGTGCCCTGGTCAGCCGATCCATTGTTTGTTGGAAGAACCATTAATCATGTTCGACGTACAATTATTATAACACAGAGCTAACGTAATCAAAGATCTTTTATTATCGATGTGGTTGCAAAAACTTGGATAATCATAGCTGTAGCACCTAGACAGGGTTCTTATATTTTTAAATAGTATTTTAACGTAACAATAGTTACAATAGTTATATGACGTCAATTAAGAAGGATATGCTTCTATGGCAAAAAAAATATACAAAAATATTTTATTTTTAATTTGGCAGTCAATCTAGCGAAATATCAAATTGCTAATACAATTAATACACTTGAAGCTAAGGGTCCGTTCACATAGACCGGCTTGGAGAGAAGGCATCGGCCAGCGCTCTTCTTTTCACACAGACCGGCGCCATCGGCCTTGCGAGCACGAAAGATCATCCAAACGTAGCATTTCGGCTACGCGATCGCGGAAGAGTACAGGACCTACGTCATCAGAGGCAGCCGGTCGGCTCCTCTTACTATTTTACACTAAGCCCGTTAGGTTTACTCTCAAGCATTCTCAATAATAAAAGAAGTGACATGTAAAAATAAACCTTATATAACAATGATTCAAAACTTTGTTTTAAACGTGATATAAAATCTATTCTCCTCTCCGAGTCGGTCTGTGTGAACGGACCCTTAGGGTATAATCTCCTTAAAAAACAACAATGCAGCAGGCACAAAAATTTAAAACCCTTCTAAAATCAAACCTATCTCAATTCTCATTAGTACAATTTTTCTTTGAACTAAAATGTTTCAAAATTTTCACTCACTTTATATTGTTGGTGCATATTTTCAATTTTACATACAGGCTACCTAGACAGGCCTTTCAGATGCCTTCTAAATAAAAAGTAATAAATAAAATACCACCATGATTCACACAGAAAATCAAGCTTTCTATCACACCGACTACAAAGGTCATAGTAACAAACGTTAAAACACGGTAACATGCCTTTTTTGTGGCGGAACTAAAAAGTGAGCATGACATGTGGAATTACCAAGCATTACATCGGATGCCGCGGTTACTGACAATCTGTCATCGATATAACTGCTGACCCCGCACGATTGTTTCATCCGTGATTGATGTACGGACCCACTGAGCACCTGTCAGAATGATGTGGGTGCAAGTGACGAGTAAAAGCGAATGTGAAGAAATTAGATTCGGCTTTTATGACGGAGTTTTTTTATGTGGGAATAGGAGCGTGTTCGCCTTTGTTGGATATAAAAACGCCAATTAATGTTGACTAGAAACCTACTTAGTCTTTTTTTTTTGCAGTCTGACAAACGTCATCATTAAACAACTCGAACAGCAGACGGTACTAAATGCAATTAATTCAGATATTCAAATAATCTGATATCTTTTCTGCCGGCTTACTAAAGATTAAGACACAATATATTCGGACACAGTGTCCGTAACGATATTTTTTTTGACTGATGATTCGGACACTAATAAAAAAGTGGTTTTGTACAGTCAGATAAAAACTTCAAACGATAAAATCCGGTTAAAAACTGTTTTATTTTTCAAGTATTGACTTGGCGGAAGACGGATTTCGTTCGTTGGAAGTTTGTGTCTGAATCTTCAACAAGCCTTTCTGTTCACTGACTGCCTCTTTTTCTCCAATCGCTTCATCCTGTGACATGAACCACATGTATAAACTAGCGCGGCAACAGTGTGAAATCAAACATAGCTAAGCTAACAAATTGAAAATCATACGCGTATAAACTTAAATAATCAACTTAAGCACATACCGTATCTAGTCGGATAACATAAAACTGTTGCAATATGCTGGTAAGTTAAAAATCTCGCGTAATGTCGGTATTACTTTAAAACAAACTATGTATTTAATTTAGTAGGTTTATAATCATTGTTCTCATACATTTGATAAAAGAGAATGGTTATGAGAACGGCTTTGAAGATGCGTTTTTTGCTTATAGAGAGAGGTACCTAACTAAGTGTCATGGAGTATTTTAAAGTGTTGATGTAGCTTGAAGATTGTGTGAAAAATATTTAATGAACCTTCTCATGAAGTATCCTACAGGTTGATTGTTTTGATTTTTCAAGCCTACTTAATAAGTGGCATTTGAAAAGGATTTTGGAAGAATGACTGGCTGAATGATAACTATAAACAATACCACAAACTAAAAGTAAGAATTATATAGATAATGGATTCTTTGACACTTAAGTCAGGTTAAGATCCAAATCCTAGACGTACAAAAATAAAATTCTACCACCATAGGCAAAAAAGTCAATACACACTTTCCGACAATAAAATAATCATCTAAAAATCGTTACTATACAACAAAAGGCGACAATGTAAAAAGTTCATCGACCTTTTAATATTAAATGTGCATTAATGTTTCTGAAAAAAGGTAACAACGTATTGTACAAAGGATTAGAAGCAAAAAACTTGGGATTCCACTTTGTTAGTGTGCTAATGACAATATTATTATAAGGTCGACGTGTTTGTTAGCAAATAATACGTTATTACCGATAACTTATTCTTGTTTTGTTAAACATTTGATGCGTTGATGTCTTAGAACTGAGTAATCATTCAAAGATGGTGTACGGTTCGCAAGGAAAGCTTTCTTGCTTACTAATCTTAAATATATAACATGAAAAATGTAACTTGTATTCTATAATCGCATTATATTATTTCAGTACTGTAATTATCGTTTTGAATATTACTAATTAGATAATATCATAAAGAGATTTTTTTAATATTTCAAATAGAAAAGCTCAAAAAATTCTTAACCAATTTAAAAAAAAATTCACCGATAGAAAACTACATTATCAGTGAGAAACAAAGGTATTTAAGAAAAATTGGATTGATAAGAAAAATCACACGGACGAAACATAATTTTTTAAAATGACTGGTTTTTTTTTATTTAAATACATTTTTAGAATAAAAATGAAAGCTCTATTCACTTAAGCAACAATGCTAGCTTCATTCTTTTAACAAAAACACTCTCACCATTGCTAAAGAAATTGTTTTCGTTACCCATAAAAGGTTCTACCGTCCCGTAATCAGTATGTTAAACTATACTTACCTGCCCACGCGATCATTGTAGTGTTACAAAAATGCTTAGAAAACTTAAGTATGTTATTATTCTTCATTAGTTACACCTACAAAGGCTTTAATAGAATCATTAAGAAATAAGAGATTGAAATTTCCGTATAATGTTGCGTTAAAAGTGGAATTAATTACGTAGACTCCATTTTTGTTTAAAAATTACCACAGGCGATTTTTGGTAGGTAACAGCGCTTTTAAAAAAAAGTTTTTTCTTTTCAAAGCAATTTAGTCTGTATAACTCGTTAACATAATCCATACTAATATTATAAATGTGAAAGTAACTCTAAGAAACGGCTGAACCGATTCTAATGAAATTTTGCATGAAAATAGCTTGATCCCTAGGGAAGGTCATAGGCTACTTTTTAGTAAGCGACTTCATCTGTTTTCGATATAACCGACATCCACGCGGACGAAGTCGCGGGCAAAAGCTAGTATTTAATAATGACTTTTGTGCTGACGCTACACTCAAAACTAGCGTCGATACAATCAACAAATCAGAATACAATCTGACAATTAGATTATCAACCGTAAACTGCTCAGTCATCACGAGCCCATTGTTATTGCGCACGGTACAGCAATAAAAATTCCTTTTGTGAATCGGTAGCCTCACTGTTTTGTTGACCGTACAGTAGGCATTCAAAATACCCATAGTCATTGGAATAAAGCGTGCTTCCTTTGTAGTTCGTGTATTAATATTGTAGATTATTTATGCAATTACAAGAATTTTTCCTTTTGAAAATGTACTGTACTGTTTTGAAATGTCTTATTAAAAGTTAGTTTGTGTACTGACACGATGATGATGCACTTATTGGCTTTCGGGGACTGACAATTGAATCTCTAACAACAAACTGCAGTTAGGTATTTATTCATTGGGCAAGCATTTTCATTTAATCAGTCCGATAACCATGTTCGGTAAGCCTATCCCTTGGGAGAAGCAAGCCAAATACCTAGGTGTGATTCTGGACCACCATCTTACTTTCGGAGAGCACATAAAGACGGTGCGTTCGAGCGCCGCTTTCGCTCTCGGTAGGCTCTACTTCATGTTGAATGCACGCAGCAAATTGTCACTCAAGTGCAAATTGCGCATTTACACGGCGTGCATTCGTCCCATCATGACTTACGCCTGTGCTGTATTCGCACACGCAAAACCATACCGTCTCCATATAGGATGCAGACCCTCCAAAACCGTTTCTTGCGAAGAATCACAGGAACCCCTTTTTACCTTCGCAACGAGAACCTCCATCTCGATTAAATTAAACTTAGACATTTGGCATCTCTTACTACCAGGCAGCTGAAGAAAAGGACAGCGACAGATAAAAACTAAGTTAGAGATATCAAATTAGTGTTTCCTTGAACTTTGCCGTGTTTTTAATCAATAAGTTTTGACATGACAACTATAATTGTATGAAGATTTTAGATCAACTTAATTGACAGCTCTTATTAATATCTGTCTCTTTCTTGTTTTATTGGAGAGAAAGAGATATAAATAGCTTAAAATAAGTTAAGCTCGTGCACCACCGAATTGGCACTAATGTCAAACTTATTTACTACACGATAAGACGCGACTAACTTCGACACAGTTTCGCACAATAAGCTGTGTCAAAGTTCGCCGTGCCGCATTTTTTCAAATTTCAGCGTGCATCGGTATACCTTATCGTGTACTAAATTAGTTCGATATTGTGTTGCTCTGTTGTTCAAGTCTGCTGCTGGACATAACCTCTTTCAAGATCATAAACAATACCCCCTTCTATTTAATGAAAATTGGATAACGTTAGGATTGCAGTATGATGAATAATTAAGATAAAGCTGATGAAAATGTATTTCATAAAAAATATATTGTAATATATGAAAAAAAATATAAATTGTGTAGATAAACAAAAAGAAAATTGTATGTATGGTTTTGCCCATAGTGGAAATTAGATAAAAAATCACGTATTTTAAAATAACAATTCCTTTAGTTGCTTCGTCTACGTTTTTAGATAAAAATCCAATTATCGTATCGTCTTTTTTATGCTAAACAAATATTTTGAATGCTTAAAAAAATAGGTACCTATGTGTCTGTATATTTGTTACCTCATCACTGCAAAACTACTGAATAGATCGTATTGTGACAAAAAAGTAGCTGGTAAAAGGTGACTTATTAATCTGCGGCACCGCCCAGCCTTCGCAGTATTCGACATTCTAGTAGGTATCCAATAAAACTATTTAATTTCTCAGCTTTTCAATTTCCCACGCTAACCTTGCGATGGTCAAGCAACAAACATGTTACTATAATTACTATATGTAGGTACGTAAACGGCAAACCGAGAAGTTAATTAAATTATGAGGTTAGAAATTTATCTTGTGCTACATTTGATTGGATGCGAATAATAAATTATGGACGAGAGGAAATGGCTATTACGGTATTCGATCGTTGTGTACTTCTTTTGTTTTTTGGTGTAAGGCCACCTCTACATAGACACTATTGACCAGAGTGGCAAATCTCATATTTTTTAAAACGAGCGTATTCTAATTTCAAACTCAATCTGTCAAAATCTTTAGGTATTCTTAACAAGTTTTTGACATGATAATGATTTTTTAATCTTGTACTAGATTCAACCACCAACTTCTTTTTTCTCTTTTGTAAGTTTTTAAGATAACAATAGTTTTAAAACATGTAGTTAGCAATTGCAAAGTCTTTTCACAAAGGATAATTATTTCATTCGACTCGAAAAATCCTCACTTCGGTAACAAGACCTATGAGCGAAAACATTTCCGCGAAAGATACTTGCCCGAAAGGACAATGCGCTAATAGTCATTTCTAATAAAATCCCATACGTAACCATAAATAACCCATAAAGTATCCTACAAATAAACCTCTCTAAAACCTGATAATGAAAGCAACACGCTCATTACGATCATTACCCGTTCACAGCGAAAATAATTTCGCATTCTAATCTTACACAACACTAATAGGTGTAAAAGCGCAACTTGCTCGGGAATCGAACCAGCGACCTCTACGGGTCACGCGGTATAATTGATTTACGCCGAGGCGGACTATGCATTAACATAAAATAATGCTTGACCTCTGACATGCGTTTTAAAGTTTCTACACCATTATACCAAGCGCCTTTGTTTCGTATTCTAGTTACGATCAGCATGTTATAGTTTAATAATAATTATTATTATCTGGCCATCTAGTTTCGTTTGAAGCAAAGTAAAATCACTTGAGTCCGTAAACTTATTTAGAGGTCTCTTAAAACATTTTACAGTACTATTTTTGTATTAAGTATCTACCTAGTCTGTAATTTCCACTGTAGCCGAGCGTGGAAACTCCAACCGCCCGCAGTGGTACGAGTAGGCTCCCAAAAGATCACTGTTTTATCCAGTTGTTCAAAATTCTTATAAAAATCACCTTGAGAGTAAAACAGCTGGTTCATGATGATCACAAATGGAAGACTGAAATACATTTTAAATCCAAGTGACAAATTTAAATGATCTGTTTTTTATTACGAATCATCCCAACTATAAACTACACGTGTTTTATTATAAACGAAAAATTCACTCTGTCTGTTTATAACCTCATCACTGCAAAAACAGTGAACCGACCGATCGTATGCAGTTTTTAATTCGCGACTTTGTCTGCGTCCAACATAACCGACGCTCATGAGAACGAAATCGCAGGCAAAAGCTAGTACTTTTTAATACATTATCATTCTTATATCATTGCCCACCTGTTCAGTTAGCTAAAAAGTAATTCAACGTGGTTAATTGGTAAAAAATTATATTTTGGCTGACTTTTGTAACTGATCTCTGAAAAAGTTTTCATGACGATGAGAGCTGGTTTCTTTTTCATCTATTTTTTTACATAACTGCAAACAAAAACCCAAATAATAACACTAGAATTTCTCTAATAAAAAAGGTTTAAATCCGCATTCGAAGTGTTTTAAAAGACTACGTCGTAACGACGTGTCTAACTACGTTGGTCTAGTGGTCACTTGAACTTTTTTACCTACCTATCAAACAATGGCTCATGACCTCAACTCGCTGAGTGCCTTTGAATTATTGTTGTTTATTTTTGTATGTCTGTGTACATCACTAGTGTTGAGATAAATCGGTTGTGGATTTATCGATTAGATCTTGGAACGACAATAGTCGATTTATCCGATTTTATAAATAGTAACGTCTAATGTTGAAATATCAATGCCTTTCCCGACGTTTATGAAACACTTTCTGATAATTATTTTACTGAATTGTATTCTGAATTACTTACCTAATGCTGTTTTTGTGTGCCCGTGTAATAAATCAGCAGTGCGAATTAATAAAATATCGACTTAGATTTAGGACGATTTGTTTTAGAGGTCCTGACATTGCTGAGAATTCTAATTGTTTTTGTAGCGTTTGATAAATAATGTGAAACGTGTATCGATTTATCTTCATTTTGAAATCAAACATTTTTTTAAAGTAGGCATAATTTATAGATAACAATCAATAATCTCTTTTACTATCAATTACCATCAGCGAATATCTTTTGTAGATCCTAATCTTTACGCTAACATAGTTATCGATACCTAAGCATATTATCACGATGTTGAATTATACGAATCGATAAATTCTCTTTACGACCAACACTATGCATATGGATTTGGAATAGATGATCTCATATTTTTTTATAGATTTGCTTAGACAGTAGACAACAGTAAAATGCAATCATAGAATCGTAATTAATCACTCATTTTTTTACAACAAATCTTATTGTAAAAAGGATAAGAAAGCTAGACAGACATTATAGAAGATATTTTCTACAATTTATGGCAGATTTAAATAAAACTTTTAAGCTCTTGGCATATAAATTAAATCGTTGATCGTTTTGAATATGGAAAACTTTATTTTTATTTAACATAGGTCTCAAATACCGTTTTATTTCGACTGCATATATACACAGAATGATTAATAATTGTATGACTTGGTGTTGCAATATCTATCATATTGCAACACCAAGTCATACAATTAAGTTTAGGGACATTTTTAAAAGGTTTGAATCTAGGCTCGCTGCACATTTCTGAGTAATCTTATTAACTTCAGTTAGTTCATAACGTGCCCATTCTGTATGACAAATTACGAATTACGAATTCGATGGTTTTCCTTTTTGTTAGACTACTTGGGCCCAGCAGGTAGAAACATTTATCGCAACATTAGTGGCAACTAACTCCCGCACTGGGTAAATTATAAGTCATAAAATAATCCAATCATCATCGTCAACCTTTAGCTGGGATGATGTTCAAGGGGGGTTCGGCCTTCAAAAGACAAACGCCTTCAAAAAGTGAAAAATAACTTTAGCACAGAACACACATTGACTTTAGTTTCGGAAGTCGGTGGCAATACAAAACAACAAACAGAACAAAGCCACTGAATTTCGAAACTAAAGTCAATGTGTGTTCTGTGCTAAAGTTATTTTTCACTTTTTGAAGGCGGTTGTCTTTTTTGTAAAAAGCTTTTACGTATTGGATTATTTTATATGGTGCCGGCCGCGAATAGCACCACCCCATTTCTACTACTACTACTACTTTATTTTCCGCTTTTTAGTACCTCCTTCTCATCCAAATCTATTAAGAAGAGATTGAAAGTTAACTACTACAAAGATTGATGAAACTAAAACGTCGTCTATGTAAAATTTTTGGGTATTTGTTGATTTTTCAAAAAGTGCTGAATCAATTTCGATAAAATTTATATGGAAACACGCCTGAAGCATACTCTATCCAAAAAAATTTTCAAAATCGGTTTACGTTTGCCGGAGAAATCGCGTAACAAATCGCGCACATACTTAATGCAAATTTAAGACTTATACGGTTTTCTCATGGATGCCATTGTCAGAACTGAACCAAATTAAAATGGGACCACACGGGAAGCACTAGCTTTCAAATAAAAAAGAATCATCAAAATCGGTTCACCCAGTCCTATGAAATCAGGTAACAAACAAAAAAAAAAAATAGTTTAAAAAAACAAAAAACACGCTTTTTATAGAAAACCAAACTAAAAAATAGAAAATAAATTTTAATAAATTATTTTATTTTAAAAAAAGCGTGGGGTGCTTTTTAAGATATTATCAAAATGATAATCACTCTACTCATATCTGTCAATAAAATATTTATAACTATTGACACCATGCACCCCACGCTTTTTTTAAAATAAAATAATTTATTAAAATTTATTTTCTATTTTTTAGTTTGGTTTTCTATAAAAAGCGTGTTTTTAGTTTTTTTAAACTATTATTTATTTTTTACTTTTTAGTTTGGTTATATCGATATCTATAAATATTATGTACATTTATTCTACCAGGGGCGCTAGTGCAGTAGTACCTTCCTAGTATATGATAGCTGTTTTTTCGGCAACTAATTTTGAACGACTTATGTTTTTTTTTTTTGTTTTTTTTTTGTTTTTTTTTTATAATTTTATCAAATTAGTGTATTGTCATCGGTCCTCGATAAATCTACAAAGTTTGAGCGAAATCTGGCCGTTTAAAGTGGGTCAAAATCGCGCCCAAAGAAGTCGGTTACAAACCAACATACAAACATACAGGTGAAGCTAATAAAAAACTGGTAAAAAAACAAAAAAAAACAGACGAATTTATAACCTCCTCCTTTTTTGAAGTCGGTTGAAAATTATTTATTACTAACTAGCTTTTGCCAACTAACTTCGTTATCGTAGATATCTAGTATTCCATAAACAAAACATGTCATCTGGTATTAGGTAATATTATAGCTTTCTATCGGTGAAATATTATTTTTTGTAATTCTACCAGTAAATCCACGGGTAACCTCTTAGTAAAAAAAAACATACAATGTTTTTCTCTTTATTTATATTATACAGGATGGGGATGGCAATAGCACAAAAAACGATCATGGTAGGATTTGATAATTTGGTGTAACTGTTTTTATTGAGCATTAATAATAATAAATTATGACGCCACAAGTTGCCGCTCTTCTCACAAGTCAGAAAATCAGTATTTTATACGGTGTTTTATTTTGGTTACAATTATATATGCTCTTTAGAATATTTGTTTTTTTTTAAATATTTGTTTGATAGTTTCGAAATATTCGAACTAGTATTACCAGTATTTTAATTTTTTGTCGTATTGTCGTCCCCACCTTATATTAGCTTATGCCCGCGACTTCGTCCGCGTGAATGTCGGTTATGGCGGATGCATTAAAAATCCCTATGTCCTTCCTCAGGGTTCAAGCTATGTTCATACCAAATTTCATCAAAATCGGTTCAGCCGTTTCATCGTGAAAGCACACACACAGACAGAGTCACTTTCGCGTTTATAATATTAGTATAGAACTTATAGATTAGTACAGACAGTCATTTCTAGAATTGCAACCTGTAATCTGATACGACAAAACTTTCACTCCCCATTTATAAAGATCCAATCAACAATGTCCTTGATCAGCAGAAAACCCATCAACTTCTAAACTGCAATCTATGTTGCTTAACATCATGACGTAACAAACAACAATATAAGACGTGACCAATAAGATATATTCCCCACACTTAATTCTATTGTTAAGTAATATGAATCTTTGACCCCGTCAGTAGTTTTACTCTCTCGGTCAAAGGTCTGGGTTCAAATTCCAGTTGTGTTTATAGATGGTTTCCGTCATTGTCTAACGCGGTAGAAGAATCGACATGTTGCCTTTGCGCACTGTCGACGGCAATAGGAATATGTTATACTAGCTTCTTCCCGCAACTTTGACTGCTTAGATTTTAGAATTGAGCCAGCCAAAGTTCTAAAATATATCCTATCCCAAAAATATGATAAAAGTATCCTATAAGTTACGCGAGATCAATTTATATACCTATGTGGGCAAAATGACAATGCCAGATCCTGCCCCACCCATTTACAGAAAATGTAATTTAATAAAATAATTGTAATGATCATAGAATCTTATTATAATAAATTGTTTTGCTTTAGAACTTGCGATTTTGCGAACTTGCGTTCTTGGTTTGTTTCCACGAGATAGGCTCTAGTGTGGAGTTGTGTGGAGTTCATTAGCAAAATGCTTCCTTTGTGTTTTATATTTGTTTTTTTTTGAGAACCTAATTGATAATGTAGACTATTGTAGATTATAAGGAAATGTAAAGAACTTTTTTGTTGGCAAATGAACAACATTATTATTATTACTTGCTGATTACAAATCAATGCTAAAAGGAATGCAAATACAGTTTTTTGATTTAAACAGAAACGGCAAGTTCTGCAGCCATTAAGACTAACGTTTAGTTATCAGCAATGAATAAGGAGTAAGATGCTACATATTGCAAGCTTGTACATGACTTTTATTGAGTGGGGCAAAGTTCTATAGAGTTTCTGGCATTGTCCTTTCAGGTAATTTCATTCAGCCGTATAAGCGTGTAAACATCCTACAAACACACACACACACACACACACATGTTACAAACATCCTATCACCCGTCTTTAAAAACTTACGCTTTTAGGATAGGATACTTATAGATACATAAGTAGGTATATTATTTCTACATAAAGTTGAGATGGAAGCCGATACTGTCAAGATAGCGAAAGCGGAGACAGATGGTGTTACTGATGATGGTTAACATTAATATGGCAATGTCAACGGATTTATCGATTCATAAATAAAGTTAAATTATTTATTTCAATTATAGAACAAAGGCAATTTTGAACGTGATTTACAAGAAAAAGCAATTGAATTTAGTTGCCACTTCTAAAAGGTAGTTTCGTATGTACGGACTCTTTTGTAATAAATAGCTCTAATAAAAAAAATAGTAAAAGATCGAAAAAAAATACCCCTGAACCGTTAAGTGATCGGTCGGTATCGGTGCAATAAAGGTCCTGCAATTTATTTTTGATCTCAAAATTTACAAGAAGCTGACAAAATATGACCTGAATTTTTCATCACTGATGTCAGGAATATCTAAGATAAAAATTGAATAAGTGACATTGGTGCGAACTTGGCATCGGACCCACAACCTCAAACCCTTATGTAGAGGTTGTGGGTCCGATACCGAGTTCGCACCAATGTCACTTATTCAATTTTTATCTTAGATATTCCTGACATCAGTGAAGGAAAACATCGTGAAGGTACCTTGGTCTTGTAATTGCGTGGTGATCAAAGTGCAAAAGCAGTGGAACAATCTGCTTGTATTATTTTAATTACGTTCAAAGTTTGTGTCGACAGCAATTTCTTAACCAGTATCATTACCTTTGAGTTTTATTGTACCGATAATAGTCATCTTACAATAAGAAGTTTTACAAAGCTACCACATCTTCACTTGTTTCTCTAACAAACAGCACTTTCATCTCCGCGAGTGTTATTTCCATTTATTAAAGGAGTTGTCGCGAGTATCAGGTTACTTAGACAATTTTCATTAGAATTACTAATTTCAACAGGTTCTTATTTCCTTCACTTTGCTACAACAATAATACGCGATCCCTTATCCACTTTCACGATTTCACTTAAAATTAATCGAGCTTATGGCGGATTGCAGTTAAAATAATATGCTATAAAAGGGTTTGACAAACGAGTCAAAAGCTTTGCCTAAGTCCAAGTGAAGGCCTTTTGTGACATACCTTTCGCATGTACAGGTTAATTGTGAAAGTTGCTTAAACAAAAGAAAACAAACTCTTGCGCACAATATGCGACAACTGAGGTGGTCCACACAATTGTTGGACCACCGTAACGATAGTTCGGACACACACAAAGTTTTCTTGTTTGATTAGCGTCCGTAGTTGGTGTGTTTACCCTACGACGCATATTCATTTTGTATTTCAATTTTGAGTGTCATGGATAGTGTATTTGGCTACTTGTGCATTGCATGTTTGTTGTGTGAAACCAAAAGGAAATGACATCCATAAGATAATAATGGTTTTACATTTCAATAAATTCTCTTTTCTCCGACCAACGGACAGTCATTCACAGCCGACTATATTCCTCAAAATACAATAAGAATTTTCGTAAAACAACAAAAAAATCCCTTTTCTATTGTTATCTTACCAAGCACTTAACATTAATTTGCATCTTCAAACCAACTTATTAGCTTACCTCAAATGCTCATCAGTCAACACATTGTTCTTAACCAATTTCTAATTTCATTCCAACGACAGATGTTCCAAGCCAATATTTGTTTAACGGTACTTTTTACTTCCATACGGTCCTAAAATTTTGTTTGTCCGAACCTCATTCGTGTCGTAATTCAGACCGATTGTCGAGAGCACTCACGCGCATTGTCAAGTACGAACTTTACTTAACATGTACAGAATGTACACTATTTCTAATGCCACCTACCTACATACCACCAAATATGTGATGAGTTTGTGGGATGTGTGATGGTGTGAAAGATTATTATGATGATTTGTGTTTGCAATGATACTAAAGCTAATTGAGATTTTAATTGTGTTGTTTCCTTGGAAGAAAATTAAAGACGTAGGTATATATTTTTGAAAAATGTTTGTAATAATACTACCCTTCAATTTTGCAAGTCATTTTACTTAATTGCATACGTTGTTTACTTTCTACCTTTTAGCTTTTCTATCAATTTAACAATTTCTCGCAGCCTCTCAGCTACTTAGCCTATACGTACTGTTATCACCTACTTTCTTTCTCTAACATTGTTTAGCGAACTACTCATCCATTGTGGGTTACACAACGCTCTCGATCTAATGAGCACTACTTCAAAATTGTCATTGACAAGTCAAAGAGTCTCTAATTTATTACAAGTATCGACTCTTCAATCAGTACCTACAATGATTACAATACGAAATATTTCGCAGAGGTCAAGAGCTCGACAACTCTTGTTAATATTCCGAAGCGCTTCAAATTGTTTGCTTTACTCTTTTTCAAGTCTTTGTGTTATAAGAGCGACAAGTATAAAATGAGCATCGACATTTTTAGTTACAGTTACGTTAATTTTCCCTTCTAATTTGATAATTATGGATAAAACGGCAGCCGTTGCTTACTTTGCCATAAATAAGTAAACATTTAACATAATTACTGACATTAAAGCCGTATTTTTAGACACTACGAATATGATAGGAGCCATCTTTTTTCTGTACGAAAAACACGATTTATTACAAAGTAACATCTCAATTTGAGCTTTAAAAATAAGTGGTAAGGCTAATTTATTAGACGTAGATGGAAATAATATTCATGGTTGGTACAATATCGATGAACGATTAATATTTATACGCTGACATAGGAGAGTATAGAAACATCAGCTGTCAATCATGAATGAAGAATTAATGTGCGCTCGATTGCTTGTATGATGAGTTTGTACTGTGTTTTGACTTTAATATTACATTGTAATATCCTTGTTCTGCATCTGTTTGGAAAAGAGGAGATAAAGTCATCGTTCTTTAGTCATAATCACACGTTTTTTCTGAATCTGTATTTGGCTTCGGGAGAAAATGTGACGTCTAGTTGATTTTAACCATCTGATTTTAGTTATTCACATGTTGGAACAGTATTAAATGGCTTTCAAACAATTTTGTAAGCTTTGGATATTTAGAAGTTCTGCAAATTAATCAAAGGCCTTATAAATAGAGTGCATCCTCTTTAGTGTGCATCTTCTTCTCAAATCGAATCTTTCATGTAGGAAAGAACTTACTATATTTTTAGATTTCCTTAACATACAAGTTAAATTTAAAGGCTTCCCCTTTCCCGAAAACATATTTTTGTGTCAATCTTTTGCTCAAAATAGTTACCTTCTTCCATTATTGTTTTACAGTTACATTGTAGAGATAGTTAACCCGTTAAGTCCCATCACCTACCTATCCGTTGTACTGATCTTTAACCCTCCACATATTGCTACATGCCAGTTTGATTGGTGCCATTTGCAGGGTTACTTGCATCGTGAGTAAAAACGAACATAGTACTAAGTAACCTAAAATACTGGAAACTATAGGCTTTCTCTTGGACACTTATAATATTACTAGCTTTTGCCCGTGACTTCTTCCGCGTGATTATCGGTTATCAGCGGCTTTTTTTTTTGGGCGGAACCCTATTCTTTTTTCTAAAAAAAAAGTAAGTTTAAGTTACTCCTTATAATATCAGCTATCTGTCAGTAAAATTGGTCCAGACGTTTCAAAGATTTGCCGGATTTTTTTATCTATGTAGAGTTTATACTTTCTTATGCATTTCGTAAGAAGCTGTTATTTTGATATTACAAACGGACACTTCAATTTTATTTATTCATGTACATAGTTTAATCTATAAAATAAAATAATCATTGATCGTTGATAAAGTAGGGTATATGTTTAAGTTTCATACTAAAAGTATCATAACATTATTGCGCATTGAAAATCCAGAGCATGTTCAATACCTATTTAAAAAAAAAACGTGATGGTGGAGTATGGGCACGTGGTCAATTATTGAAAATAACCATTTTCTCTTCAATAACTCTTGAACAATAGAGGTTACATGGCTCTTAGGGCCAGTATCACCACCTTGAATAGACACCAGTCATGAAATAAAGGACAATGCCAGAAACTCTATAGAACTTTGCCCCACTCAATAAAAGTCATGTGCAATATGTAGCATATTACTGTTTATTTATTGCTGATATCTAAACATTAGTCTTAGTGACTGTAGAACTTGCGGTTTCCGTTTAAATCTAAAAAGAATAATAACATTGTTTATAGGTTAAATTGTATTTTAGGTAAAATTAGTTTGTATTTTGTGGGTAGGTATTTCGTAATCCGCAAGTTCTAAAGAAAAACAATTTAGTATAGAAAGGTTCTATATTCATTACAATTATTTTAATTAATTTACTTTTTCTGTGCATGTGTTACTTTTTCTGTACATGGGTGGAGCAGGATCTGGCATTGTCATTTAAATATGGAACAGAATCTGCCAAGTAATTTATTAATACTAATTTATTAGAAAATTTTTCAAAGTTGATGAAAAGCGTTTGTCGTTATTTCTTGAAATGAAGTCATTTATATCAGTTATTATTCTACGAATTTTGAGAGGTCATCTAATCAAAACGATTATTCACAGTTTGCATTATACAGACATGTACCAAAAACCGTTATTATGAAAGACTAAAGTAACTGTTTCTGGCGGCAGACAGCACAGACAGCATGCCGCCAAAAAATTAAAACTTGGGTCAGACTGCCTGACATAATAAATCAAGATTCGTGGTTTTGTGGTCAGAACTAAAGTCAGGGAATATTTGTAACCCCGAACATGTCTGTCGTAATATGCCTTAAAAAACTTCACTTCATTGGAATATCACTATCACTACATATTCCCACTACAAGCACACAAGGTCTTAGTGTGTGTTCGTTCACACTAAACTCAAAAACTAATTTACGGATTATGGTTGTTACCAATAAAAAGAAGAATTATCTAGGAAGGTAATAATCCATACCAATATTATAAATGCGAAAGTAACTCTGTAACGGCTGAACCGATTTTGATGAAATTTGGTATTAACATAGCTCGAACCTTGAGGAAGGACATAGGCTAGTTTTAAGCGACTTTGTCTGCATCCACGATAACCAACATTCACGTGGACGAAGTCGCGGGCAAAAGTAATAATAAACGAAAATTAAAAAGAAAACACTAAATGTTAGTTAACAAAAAAACTGTAATGAATAATAAAAAAAGAAGATAAAATAATAGATACTTTTTTTATTTTTGCTAGGTAATTTGTTAACAAAAAATAATGTCTACTCTATCTTAGGCAGAGAAAACATGCCTAGTTATTTGTAGGCCAAAAAACCATGGGAAGAGATTTCATGATATTTATATAATTATAAGTCTATTATGTCCCACTGAAGGGCAAAAGCCTCTTCTTATTAAGAGAAGACATAATTATAGGCAAGAAGACACGTATAGGTACACGATCGTAAAATATTGAAATGAAACGTAACTATCCGATTATGAGCCAAACTGTACCTCGACAATCGAAAACATAACACAGAATGTTTTTTTCTAACTCCTAATTTTTATTTATTCACCACTTATAAATATTAAAAATCTAAATAATAAAATTATTTACAATTCTAACAAAAAGGCAGGGAGCTCAAAGGGAATCAAAAAACTCGTCCACATCGTTGTCAACGGGAAACGTGCCCAACAGGCTGGCAGCATTGCCACGTTGTATGGCAATGCTGATTCTTTGACCCAAGAATAGACCAGCCTTCGGGTCACGTCCATAATTAAATTCAACATGTTTGTTACTTTACGTTAAAAGTTTTGACAAGTATTGTTAAATTAGCTGATGCGTTAAATTATAATTAATTAACAGCTCATCATAATAACATTTGAAACTTATTGTTACTTTATCGGGTACTAAGATGCTGCATAGCACAATAAAATGTTTAATACCTGTAAATAAAGGTAGCCAGTTATTAACTTTACAAGACGGAGAAAGCTATCGAAGTAGTTCTTTTTATGAAATACTAGAAATATGCCCGCGGCTTCGCCCGCGTGAATTTTTTTAAGGAACCCTAATTAATTGATGATGCAGCCTATATAGGGTGACTGGTAATTAGTGTATGATACTTAAACACGTGATTGTGTTCGTGATAACAAACAACTTTCCCAAAGAAAAAATGTTCTTTGTACTGGTTCACTTTAGGTGACAGGCGTGCGCGCGCGTGAATTTCATACGGCTGTTGTGTTATTGTGATAAAAGTTGTTTGTTATCACGAACACAATCACGTGTATCGTACACTAATTACCAGTTACCAGCAATTTTTTAAAGAGTGACTTAGACCACGAACCTGAATAACTTTCATTATGGGGCCAACCCAAACAGCGCGAAAAAATAAATCAGCTGTTGCATACAGAAGTGCATCGGGTACTCGGCCAAAGTGTATGAAACAGCTGTTTTTTGGAACGAAGTTCCTTAACGCGGCTTACGGTTAGTCGGCGTAAATCGTCACTTAATGAAATGCGTGAGTGTATGTGTGCGTGTATCGAGCCTACTAGAAACAAATGAGCAGGCGAGTGCTGCGTACTTGCCTGCTCGTGTGTTTATATACTATATACCTATATAATATTATTATTTTTATATATTTTTTTTATATTTCTATTTTGTTTTTTATTTTTTATTTTGGACATACACGTGCGTAAGGAACTTCGTTACTTACGGGGGTCCCCCGACCGCACAAGTTAATTTTTTGCGCTGTTTGAGTTGGCCCCGTAATGAAAGTTGTTCAGATTCGTAGTCTGAGTCACTCCTTAAAAAATTGCTCATGAATTCAATTTCACCCTGTATAGCCTATAGTACTCAGCTTGCTATTGGTAAAAGAAATTTTGAAATCGAATGAGTAGTTTCGCAGTTTACTCTCTACATACAAACAAATTGTACCTCTTTATAATATTACTAGCACCTTGCTCGCGGCTTCGTCCGTGTGAATTTTCTCAAGGACACTAGCATAGCTTCCTATTGGTGAAAGAATTTTCGAAATCAGATGAGTAGTTATGGATCCCGTACTTACAAAATTACAAACTAACAAACAAATGTTATCTCTTTATAATATTAGTGTAGATTAAATTAAATAAGTATTGATTAATTCTAACTTTTGTAAAGTAAAAGAAACATTTTACTTTCTTTATTGTTCTAATTAGGTCCACCGTGAAATATATCTTAAAGAGCCATTTAAAAGTTCATTGTTTCAGAATGCAGTGCCAACTTTTATACCATTATTATGTTTTATTGACAAATCAAATCAAAAACATTTATTTACTAACATAATGGTACTTTATAGATGTTAAATTCAGACAATGCAATACATACATAATTTATAAAGAAACATAATGCTATCCAGTTCTAAAAGCTAAACAATAGACTAAGATGATTGGAAGATATGATACTGATCCTCTAAACCACCTCAATGTAAAACTCATATCATAAAATCTTCGACAATGCAGCATGCAGCATTTTACACACCCAATACCTTATCGAACTTTTTGCATTATCAAAATATGATTTGATGTAAATCCCCAGCATCCCGGATCAGAGGTTGTTCATTGTTATTCGACATTGGAATCACGTATTACTTTATAATAAGTACTATAAACAGGTAAATATTTAGGTAAGTACCTACACATTATTGTTGAAGATTTTTAATAGTCATGACGAGTGTTCACGATCCGATAATAGTAGTAATGAAGTGTTAGTGCATGCGTTCTGAGTTTAATTAGGATTTCTAGCACTTATCTTTTATGACTAATCATGTTAGCAATCATATTGATACTTTGCACTTAGGTACCTACTTAAAGTTTCTAGACAGCTAAAAGTTATGTTTTTTTTTTACATTGCCCCACACTAGGAATTTCTCCTGTTTCGAGTGTGCATTTACAAACATATAAACTCACATACAACAACAGCCAGACCTGGAGCAACTATATCACTAGTAGGCCATACAAATAATTGTTCCGTGTGGAAATCGAACCCGTGACATGCAGCGCAGCAGCCAATCGATCAACCACTGTACCGTCCGTGTCGTTAAAATCACCGGAATCACGACTTTGTTTTGATTAAGATGCAGAAGTTGGGCATAGTTCAGAAGTTATTTACAAATAGATATAGTCAAACCGCGTTTAGAGTAATAGGAGGTCCTATAATAAGTTTGTTCCTTATGTGTTGACTAAGATTCCAGAGACTCCCAAGTCTTACGTTTAAGTGAAATGGCTGGTTTTAATACATGTCATTACATTTATAAATATAAATTATTCGTTAATACCAGACACTTTGTTTACCCCAACTTCAGTTACTAAGATACCTTTTAAACCTGATATCTGATAAAGGGCCCAGCATTAAAACTAGTAAGTAAACATAGATCTTTTTAACGACATCTATTTCTCTATCTATCCACAAAATGGCAGATGTAGGAAGATCTTGAACCGTTATAGTTTTTACCTGTTGTTACACACACAGCAGAACATCATATTTTTTTTAATAACGTATGTAAACTAAGAATTAATTTGTGGAAACGTCATGAATTGTATAGAGGCTACAACAATTTGACAATTTTCAACTTCATCACAAAATAATAAGGTTCATATTCAATTGGGAAAATTTGACAATTTGGTATGACTTGGAGTGCTGGCGTCTGTATATTTAGCCATATGCCTTATATATAAGTACTACTAATTATATCTAATTGTATAGGTAATTGTTTAGCTTACCCAAACCAATAAAAAACCCTTAATTTGTTTATTTAGTACGTCAAAACTATAGTTACCTAGTTAATTTTCAAAGTTGGTTATAAACTATCTAATGATTTGAAAATAAAACATTATGCTTTAAATGAAGTCATAAATATCAACAGATTGATTCTTCAATATTTCGATATCAAATGACTTTTAAATATCAGTCACATTAAATACAGACTATAATGTATGAGTACATACAAAGTGGTGTTAGTAATGTTGTTATAAAGTATCGACACGTACCGACATATATATAATATGACTTCATATAATGCTAGACCAATAAATATAACTAATCATAACAATCAATTAGGCAGATTGCGATAGATCGGATTGGTACACTTTCTGTTTGGGAATGTAGAGTTAGGAATGCGTAGAATAGACTTCAAAAAAATTATAATCTCATAAAGTGAACAAGATTGTTTCGTAGTCGTGGTCTCTAAAAAAATTAAGACCCCTTGCTGTCCTCTCTCAACGACGACGTGCTGTTAAAGTGTATTCGCTTAGTTTATAAGTTTTTTTTTGTGCCTTGCCAAAAGCCTTTATTTTTCCTTAAGGCACCACAAGAAATACGGTTAAATGGCCGACCACCTCTTTGGTTTGGTGTTAAGTACTGACATATATTAAGTCTATTATTACTAACCCAATGGATCTTTGTTGTCTGAATAAATGAAATTATATTATATATATATATATATATATATTTGGATGACACAAGAGATGTCAAACCGGAAAAAAATGTAGTAGTAGAGCATATTTATAAAACATCTTCTTCAAATAGGTATAACTGCAACTGTAGAAATAATTTAGGAGGGGTGAAACCTAAACTAGTCGTTTTCGTCGTACCCTGGTAATGGAGGCCTTTACAACCGGTACCACCTACCTGAATCCACAGCTCGCGCTACTTGTTCTTTCGTTCAGAAACAAGAGAAGGAGAGGAATTTAAACTATGGTTATTTAATTATGACCTCCTCTAAAGATTCATAATTCTGCGATTCAAACAAAAAACCAGTTATCTAATATGTTCGCAACTCTCGATTGTTTTGTGCTTGCGCAACGACAACGAGGAGCGTCCACTTTCTGACGCGGGATGTGGGCGCGTATCTATGTATGTATAGTGTGTGTGAAAATGTACGGTATGTGAATGTGGGAGATTTTAAAACAGCTTCACTAGTAAGCCTTATAAGGAAAGATGGCCAGGCGAACATGGTCCTTTCGTTTTTGTTTCGGGAGAATTGTTAAAATTTTCATGTTATGAATTTTGAAAACATCATTACTGATGAAATAATTACCTATTAGAATCGTAGTCGAATCGTATCGATTCAGATTAAGCCAGATTAACAAACAAAAAACTTAGAAAACCAGTTGGCATATCAGTCTTAAACTAACCTGACATTTTAAAAGTTAGATAATAGAAAAAAAGACGTGTAAAAAAATGTGGTAGCGAATATCAGCATAATTACTAGGTATATTGGTGTACTACATAATGTGTCAAAAACAAGGCTATAAATTAAAATAGAAAGTGAATTGGTGAAATCTAAATAGTCAATCAGATTTTTCCTGTATGCGGTGACAAGTACCTTGAAGTAAAACCCAGATATGAAATATAATGAAAAACATTTACGGATTAACATGTGAACAAAAATAATAAAAAATCGCTTTATTTATTCATTTTCAAATAGTGAGTGCGTTTTTTAAGAGTAAGAAACTAAACGTATTATAATTTGTGAATTGTCATCTTTTTTGGTTTTATAAAGACTGTAGTTGAGGAATGACTTAAGTCTTAAGAATTTAATTAACATTTAATCAAAAATGAATTTATTTTATACCTCGAATTCTGTATGAAATATATTGAATATATTATTATTATTGTAATCTCACCAAGTGCTATTAAAAATTAGACCAGTAAATTGCAATTATTAAATTCAAATTGTTTTGTCACCTGCGTGACAACTAATTATCTCACTAACAATCTACCGAATACCAGATCTTTATCACACTAATTATTATTTTCAACAAGATAATTACATTGTCTCTTGTTTATAATTGAAACACACTGTAGGTACGAAATTTAGCGTTATCGCAAGACAAGTTGCTCTACTTCGCGACTAATATAATTTATTGTGTGAAATCAATAGTAGTCTGTGAAACCGATCATTGAGTAACACAATTATAATATAAATATTAGCCATGCCCCGCGGCTTTGGCCGGATTTCATCGCTATAACTTCACTTAACAGGTACTTACTAAATCAAAGCTATTCTAATAAAAATATACCTTGCGAGGTTAGGTAATAAATTAGTCAATAGTATGAAACTAGTTTCTTTACTACTCGTAGTATTAGTTGTTATTTTAATAACATTACATCGTATAACGGTTGTGACATTTGTTTTTGAAACGGTACCTATTAGTGTGTGTCAGCGTATTGTCATAATATTTAGGTAGGTACTAGCAGTTTCCCCACGACTTCGTTAACGTATTTTTTTAGGGATCTCTTGGTATTTTAATAATAATATAATAGCCTATAGCATTTAGTGAAAACGTAGCTTCCAATTGGTCAAAGAATTTTTAGAATCGGACCAGCAGTTCTGGAGATTGGCGCGTTCAAACAAACAAAATGTTCAGCTTTATTATCTACTAGCGACCCGGCCCGGCTTCGCATGGGCCTTTAGCCTTCCTCGATAAATGGACAAAACAACACAAAAAAAAAATTTTCAAATCGAACCAGTAGATCCTGAGATTAGAGCGTTCAACCAAACAAACAAACAAACTCTTTAGCTTTATAATATTAGTATAGATTATCTAATATCTAATTATCTATTATCTACAAATATATAAAAATCTCGTGTTATAGTGTTTGTTTTCGAACTCGTCTGAAACGGCATGACCGATTTACACAATTTATTTTGTGTACCTACCTATAGGATTTTCTTTTATTCTCAGAGTTTAGACCTACCAAATAGGTAGGTCTAAACTCTGAGAATAGGTCGTAGGCTTTTTTTTAATTGGCAAAACGTTTGCCGAGTTGGCTAGTATTAGTATAGATTCAAATTTTTATACAGGCTTACTTTTTATTCACTGCTTATATTTCAGGGGGTGAAGTTTAGAGGGTGTACTCATGAATACGGACCACTTTTATAACGAAACCAACCCTGAAATATGAAAAGAAATAACAGCTGTTCTAGTCTTGATGGTGTTGCAACGCATTTTTCTAGTTAACAGTGGTTTTTTTTAGAAACGGGCTACTTTATTTAGGTAACTGTCACCCCCTGAAAGATGCAATAATTAAAAATCATCTTGTTTACAAAATGAATTTATGAAAAACGCCTGCAATTTATAAAAATACAGGAAAACGTTGCAAACAAAGGATTAAACTATTGTTTTATTTATCACAAAAGTAAAATTATTCGTGTTTGTTGGCAGATTTCGAGGTAAAAACTATATTTAGACGATGGGTAGTTACTTTTCTGTGTATCTAAACTGACTCACAGTAAAGGTACTATTCTAAATGATGATCACACGCCAATTAAGACCCATTCATCATTACCATAAGATATGAAGTGTATTAACCCCAAAACGGTAGTTCGGACGACTGCGACAGATGGCGTGACCTATCACACTTATTACAAATGCTTGTTTATTATTAAGATGTGGATTTTCTCACGATAATTTCTTATAGAATCTGGTTATTAATGTGTAAATAAATATTTAGTTTGTGAAATCTAAACTTAATTGTAACGGAACCTGTGGAGGTAACGGCCTTGGTAGAACACTTGGTAGAATGAATAATAAAATTAAGAAGGCCGTTTTTTATTGATTTTATTAAGATAACTGTAGCAACAGTGAGCTCCATACATTTCGCATGGAGTATATTTTGGTCTTTAATTAATTGAAATTGATGAAAATACTACTTACTTGTAAAATTGTATGTGACAAATTTAAATTTAGTGTGCTTAACCATTCCACCAATCACAGCTTCCTAACTATTTATCATATTTTTTTTTTGTAGTTCAAGAAATCAGGCTTTAGAGTCTACAATACGGTCAACGTATCTTGACGCGTCTGAAGTTAGCTGTTTGGCTGCGCAATGGAACTTTTAAGAACGAAATTGTCTACTACGCAGCTAATCGGCTAACTTCAGACGCGCCAAGATACGTTGACCGTACTGTAAATTGTCCGTCAAAATATCACTAATCAACCGCTCAACAAAATAATGACTAGCACTTTTAAACTCTTAAACTTTATTTACTTTACGCAATAATTAGGATAGGTAATATAACATCCGGACACGCCATAATATAGTTTTATAATAGACACAACATATTTTATGATACCCACCAACATTTTAGTTTACTGGCCACGGTAGTTTTTTAATTAAAACTTAATATTGAACTTACGAAACTTTGTGAGAATGATTTTAGTGTTTAGTTGCGAAATTAAGTGAAGATTTATTCCGTTGTAAAGAAATATAGGGATGATGTAATCACATGTGTGTAGTTGATTGCATAGTGTGTTACAAGTATTAACTTCTAATTAGAAGCCAAGAAATCAAGTGTGCAAATCTTAAACATTAAGCGAAGAACTAGTAAACAGTAAAGAGATGAATGATAGATGTGACATGCGAAAAGTCGCGGTTAGGGTATCAGCTGGTCTATTCAGTAAAATCTACCTCTGTGAGTTTAGGTAAGAGCGGTGAACAGGAGTTTTCAGTCTATTATCCTAAGTATTGACAAAGCTTGAAGCTAATTTCAGACTATTATAGAACAACAGTTCATAGCACAATAATATCGGTCACCTTACATTTATTTAGAACATGCATAAAAATAATATACTATAAAGTACTTATAGCAATGTGTCAACGTGTTCTATATAAATGTATGGTGAGCGATATTGTTGTTCTATGAACTATATGCTATAAGCATAGATATATAAGCTATTATTATATAGAGTAGTCTGAAATGAGCTTTAATTCACCGAGTAGTATTTTTACAGAATAGAATAGAATATTAATTTATTTGCTCAGACTAGCACTACCATTATTATATACTTATCCTATTGACATGACAAACAAACAAGCCGTAGTCAAAAAGGTTTAATGAAACACTTGAAAAAGCAGCATAAATAGTAAAATTAAAAAAAATAAAGGTTTGCTGATTCGGACACAATAAGACGTGTCCGAACAGGACACAGTGTCCGAATTTATATATTTCTCACTGATGATTCACACCCATAAAAATGCTGTTTTGTACAGTCAACTTCCAACGAACGAAATCGGTCTGCCGCCCAGGCTATAGTTGACTTTTTGTCAGACTTGTTTTTTATCTGACTGTACAAAACAGCTTTTTTATTGGTGTCAGAATCATCAGAGAAAAAAATAAGTGTCCGAATCGTCGGTAAGCCGAATAAAAGTCCAATCATTGAATGGTATCCTTTGTAAACAATAGGTAC
The DNA here is from genome assembly GCA_947361185.1 of Charanyca ferruginea. Lineage (NCBI taxonomy): Eukaryota > Metazoa > Arthropoda > Insecta > Lepidoptera > Noctuidae > Charanyca > Charanyca ferruginea. Next base: position 13,863,643 of record OX376065.1, on the reverse strand, counting down.
CTATTGTTTATAAATTTTAACAAACAAAATTGATCAAGGCGCGGCGCCTCCATCCCATGATTCCTTTTGTTCAAGAATTCCCATCAAACAAGCTTATACATCATTATCCACGATAACAATCCGATTTTTAATTTATTCACAGCTTAAAAAACAATCGATCAGTTCGCCGCCTTTCCCGATCATGATCGATTACTTGTCGCCTCTCAGATACGGCGGGGAATCGATAAATTAATCGGTACGAACTGAGTACAATCGCTCGTTGTGTTGTAATTGTTGTTTGTTCATTTGTCCCGACAATTTTTAGATATATTCATCATGTTAGTCAATAGGTTTGACATTTGAGAGGAAAAGTGTCTGTATTGCTCTCCAACCTAATATTGGAAGGTAAATTACCAATGATTATTATAAAAGTGAGTGTTGAATGATAAATGATTAGTGAATGTTATATTATCTACACTAAATTGTATAGATATCTTTTTTTCATCATAGAATTTCTTCAGTGCCTTTCTCTTAATTGTTTTTGTGTTTTTCTAAGATTAGGTACAGTACGATTCAAACTTAATGGTGGCTCTGAACACGAGGCGAGTGGCTGCGCAGTAACAATTTCACGTGAAAGCGGGGGTGACGGGCGGGGTAGTGCGCAGCCAACCGCTCACTTCACAGCCATCAGTTTGAATCGAGTGAAGGAAAACATCATAAGCCATGTCGATACTCGTGCCTTCTCTAAATAAAAAGAGGCCTACCCTGCAGTTGGATCGAGAGAGTTGTTTTTTTTTACTATGTACCTACTACTTTGGCATCGTCCATGATCATTTTCTCTATTAAGTACGTTCCGTTCTATTTAGTAAAAACAATTCCTTAGAGGTTTGAATTGCATAACTTAACCTGAAGTCAAACTCGAACACAAACTAGACTAAATCTAAATAATCTAAAGTTATTTACCTTATCTCGAACGATTATAAGCAAGACATATCTAAGAGTTTAAGAAAATGTAATTATGCAAAAGAGGCTGTTTGTGTTACGTTTGTGGAACGGACGTGGATTTCTTTAGGACTGGTTTGTTAATGCTTTTGTAATACAACCTTTTAGCGTTCAAACGGGCGACACACTGGAGCCACAAAATATCGCCACTTGTGTAGCTGGAAGCGACTACTAAGTGGTCGATGACTGCTACTTTTACTAACACACTAGCATTAACCCTGTAACTGTGTTGCCCAATTTCTAACATGTCATGGCAACTATAAAAGTACTTAAATTATTTTCTTTCAAGCTTGTTGCTTCGCCTTTGTGTCAATGTTCTACATCTGACTGTGAATACGAATAATCTGCACATCATAATATTATCTAATGGGAGTGTATTCTTTGGCAGAAAGAACGCAATGTTATGTTGGATAGTGTACAGGTTACATCCGGAGCAGTTTATTATGCGGACCTTGTGGAAAGTAGAACTAATTTCCGTGCGTTCAAGCGATTTTGCCATACCTATATTGGAATCAAATTTAATGTAACAGCTCACTTTTTAGGGCCCATTAATTATGTCAATTATAATCCGTGGTGCTTAGCAACTGGGTTTCTCCCAGTTGTAAACGTTCCTTTGTGCCTATTGGCCTAGTTCTGTTCTGTCTCCTGCTTGATTTGGAGGGAAGTAGAAAATATGTTTTTCTTACTCCTCCGCTGTTCTTTTCTGATTAATTTCGTTGCGGGATCCAAGACAGTTGAATCGTTTCTCTGGGACTGGTTGAGCTTCATTGCTCTGGCGCTTTTCTGGTGGTTGCCACTGTTGATTCTGGCTTACAGGAGTTACAGTGGTTAGGGAATAGTGTGGCGGGCTTGTCCCATAAAAAAAATAGCATTAGCCCGCGATTGCGTTCTCGTGAATGTCGGTTATCGCGGTTGCAGACAAAGTTGCAGATTTTTTTAAAAATTTGCTCAGCCGTGGAAACATAACAAACTAACAAACTCAGTTTCGCATAATGTTAACAGTATCCGAAATAGAAGTACACGAGTGGAGAGTGTCGGTATTCTATAGCCGGTGATCGCTACATACATTAGTGTGAACGCTCACACGAATGTATGTAGCGATCACCGTCATCAACCGTGTACGGCGAGTTCATAAACTGTACGAAAACTGTAGTTCGTAACTCAGTGACGACGTTTTGCGGCTGCGTGTGGCCCGTGTGCGACAAGACTTAATTAACAATATTTTGTAAAGGTCATTCTTGTTGGTTATGGAATAAGAATGGGAAACTCGAATTCACCTACTTAAGTATCCATAAACTGATGCCGATCCAGTTGTACTCGAGCTGAACTTATATTAGGCTACTTCTATATTTTCTCTCTAACAAAACTAGAAAGGGACGAGTACTATCATCGTTATCATCACTTCAGCCGAAAGACGTCCACTGCTGGACATAGGCCTCCCCCAAAGGAGGGGTTTGCCATAATCGCCACGCTTGGCAGGCGGGTTTACCATCGCAGTATGGTTATTACAAAGGCACAGAGAACGCTGCTGACCATTCTCTGGTGAGTCCCTTAGTCGCCTCTTACGACACCCACGGAAAGATATGGGATGGTGCTATTCTTTACGTTCGACACCATACGGAAGATTCAGTTGTACTCGAGCTGAACTTATATTAGGCTACTTCTATATTTTCTCGCAAATAAAACTAGAAAGGGACAAGTACTCATGAGCTGTCACTTTAAGTTTTTTTTTATACCACTAAGTTGGCAAACAAGCATAGGGCCCACCTTAATGTTAAGTGGTATTTGCATCGTAGCCTATGGACGCATGCAACACTTAAGGAATCACACACTGGTTTCCGACTCTGCAAAAACCTCCCCCTTAACCCCCTGCAAAGGTTGTCACAACGAACGTGGCATGTCAGGAACGAATTAATTAATAAAATACAAGGCAAAACTAATTTGACATCTTCAACTTAGTTCTTCTGTCTCTGTCCTTTTCTTTAGCTATCTTTCAGTAAGCGATGCTTCCTAATTTCAGTTTAGTTTGTAAACACGGTAATCATCTGTTTCGTTAATCAGTGGTTTGGTCCGTTTTCTGTTAGTCAATCGGTCACAAAACGGGTTATCGGATTATCATAATATACAGGATGAAATTTAATTCATTAGCAAATTTTTAAGGGCTGACTCAGATCTAGAACCTGAACAACTTTCATTATAGAGCCAATTCAAACATTCCATACAGAAGTGCAATAGGTACTCGGCCAAAATATATAGGTAATAATAATAATATGATAATATGTGGGGACATTTTCACACACGGCCATCTGACCCCAAACTAGGGAGACCCTGTACTATGGGTGTCAGACAGCTGATATACATACACAAATACATTTTTTTTGTAAATACATACATATATAAATAAACAACACCCAGACACAAGGCAAACACAAGTGCTCATCACACAAATGTTTACCCTGGGCGGGAATCGAACCCGCAACACGCTGCGCAGCAGTCGATCGCTCAGCCACTGCGCCAACCGTGTCGTCAAAATATATGGAACAACTGTATTTTTTTCGCGCCGTTTGAGTTGGCTCCATAATGAAAGTTGTTCAGGTTCGTGTTCTGAGTCACTCCTTAAAAATTTACTAATTAATTCAATTTCATCCTGTATTACCTTAATTAAACACCACCACCGCCACCTACAATTTTCCCTAAAAGTAAACTTTGTAATAACAAAGCATCGCAATTTCTTTCATTTTTTTTAATTTCCAATTTGAAATTGGTAGGCAGTCCAATTAATCTATATCTAAATCTATCCTATCCTAATCGAAGCCCAATATTTGAATATACCCCTAAGGTGCACTACAGTACCAACTTTTCAGCCTTCAGCATCCAAAATGCCACCCGATTACGAAATACTAGATCTTCTTATTCCTAACCAGTTAAAATATCTTATCAAGAAATTACCATAATAATACTCTAACGAAATGGTTACAACATCATTATTTAAACAGCTCATTTCTATTATTGTTGCTGTGTCAGAGTTATCAGGTACTTAAAATTAAGTTCCCATTAAATGAGCTTAAAGATTTTAATCTAATTTCAAAACAATAATGTCGTACAATTCGCAGTGTTTCTCAGTGAATTATCTTGGCAATAAATAACAGTACCTAAACATTACCGTACTTACAAATCTTTTGGTTAAGCACCTGTGCACGACCTACATCGTACATAAGTTAGACAACAATATAATATAACGTTATACCAACGCTTTTAACAGATGTTGTACGTAAATCAATTTTTCGCAACAATAGCCTACGATTTTGTACAAAAGGACGTATGTGCGTAGCTTAAATCAACCGAATAGTGATCTTTAAAGTTACAACATAAGCCATCAAATCGATTGCTGGAAGATTAGCAGATAGAATTTTATTGATTTATACAATGTATCGTAAGTATTATCTGTCCGTCGTTTAAAAGCCAACCTTATAAACCAGGGTACAAAATATCAACTCTAACGTTGTACAGAGTGTTCATAGGATGTTATTCTTGGCACTGAAGGTAACAATGTGCACTTGCGTCCACTCGCGAAACTTGAATGCTTGCGCCAGATTTGAAGCGAAGTGCTGGACTAAAACCAATGACATGTCATTGTTTGATGATTTATTTTATATCTTCAATTTATTTTAAACTAAATATAAGTAAAAGGTTATCATAGAAATGCATATTCAAACACACACAAGAAAGACACACACATTAGAAATGCATATTCCTAATGTCTCTATTTCTATGATAACTTAAAACTTGAATAACATTTTCCCGCACATTAATAAATATGCTACACAAAATTAGACATTGTAAATACGAGTACAATAATAATACTTAACTTATATCATTTATAAGCTTCAGACCGTGACTTTGTTCGCGTGAAAGAAAGTATATCATAAAACATAGCCACTCGGCTACAAAGTGGATTTCTATCAGCGAAAGACTTTCTGGAAATGGCCCAGTTCTTCCAGATATCACCTCTTACAAACATAATAAACCAACAAACTTTACCTCTTCCCCTCATCATCACCATGATCATCATCATATCAGCCTATTGATGTCCACTGCAGAACGTGGGCCCGCAGAGTACGCCAATCAACTCGGTCTTGGGCAGCCCGCATTCATCCGCTGCCAGCCACTGTCTTCAAATCGTCAGTCCATCGTGCCGTAGGGCGTCAACCTAGGCACGGATCCCAATTTTTTTATAAACATAAAAATATAAAACTCTAGGATAACGTAGCCTCCTATTGGTGAAAGATTTTTTTTAAACATTTCCATTACAAAGAAATGTAGGTACGTACCTACAAACAATCAAATCTTTTCTGTACATAATAATATAGTTTAGATTACGAATATACAATACATATAACACTACCTAATACAACAACGAATACTTAGACACAGATCAGATAACAAATAGAGTAGTTAATTCACACTTTACAAACATAACTACATTACTAGCTATCACTTAAGAAATCAACCTCAATAGGTACCACACTCATATAATGTACAGAATAAAACAATTAAATAAAGATTATGCAAATCATCGCACACAACGTATTATAGGTTGAATGCCTACGAAACCTTGACATGATATTAAATGTATTATGTAATTTGTTCGTTTTGTTTAGTAGTAACCAGTGGCGTGCCTTCCATTAAAGTCCAAAAGCCAGGCTTACAATCAATAATGCGAGACAATAAATAACAACATAATAGAAAGCACAAAAATAAAATATCTCGACGTAGGTATTGAATCATAATCTCATCTGTCGAGCTTGCCCTAACTTTGACCCCTAAGTACGCCACTGATAGTAACTTCTAACTAGTTATTGCCCGTGGGTTTGTTCCCCGTACAAACTAATACGCCTGTGTCCGAGCTAGAATAGCACCCACCCATTTCATCCAAAGGGTTGTCGTAGAAGGCGACTAAGGGAGAATCCAGAAGTCAGGCAGAGGCGACTTCCATGTATTTATCCATTCCAGTTTAATCAGTACGGAGTCTGTCAGTCACACAGTTTATGTATGCGTTCGATTCAAACTTTATGACCGCTGTGAAGTGCGCTACGGACTGCGCAGTACCCCACCCCTTACACCCGCTAATTCGTAAAATTGTTACTGCGTAACCACTCGCCTCATGTTCAGAGCTGTCATAAAGTTTGAATCATACTGTATATCGTGCCTTCACGTCATGCGCCTTTGTTTCAACAAGGAAAATAAGTTAATGTAGCGTTCATTTGTTTATTTGATTGATGGTTTGATTTTAGTCTGAAGTTAAACGTCTTTTGTATTATGTGAAGGGTATTTATATTTGCACTAATTTGAATTGGCAGACAAACAAAACAGATATGTATCAATTAATGTCTTTGTCTGCAAAATGTGATAATCATTGTGTTGAAACACGGGTACGGTTGACTTTTGTTCCGTTGCATTAATGTTTGTACAAAATTTTAGACCACTATTAAATGCAGTAACTTAACAATAAAAATGGTCAAATATGTTATTATCATTAAATAAAAAAAATATACTATAAATACCAACTGCACAGTTGTCGCTGTTCTGTCGGCCTGATAAAAAGGTTGACAAAGGATATTGTATGGAGAGAGCCTTCTCTATTGTTGTTTGTTTTTAGCAAACCACAACGCAATGCGGTGACAAGTTGTTGACTTGGGAGGCTGTGACGTTATGAAAGTTGCTCTACTTTAATTTCTAACAGAATAAAAAAACCTTAAGCTTTGCTTTTTACGAGATCTAAAGCACTTTTGAAGCAACATTATAGTAAACTAGGTTCTGCACGTGACTTCGTCTGAGAAGACTTAAGAATTATGCCAAAGTCTAAAATTATACTATGTGTTAAACTAGATCAATATTTATATGTGTATCAAATTTCAGCTTCAGTATTCCATTCAGCCGCAAAAGCCTGATTGAGAAACAAACATCCATTCCTTCATCCATACATCTATCCACACAAACTATCGCGGTTATTGTTTGCTATTGTTTGTTAAATGGTTTAGATATTCATAAAGACACACCGTCATTTGTACAAATACTGTATGAGTTCTAAACATTAATAATCCTATTTAAATACCGAATGGTATTTAAATAATTTTAAAACAATAATTTTCAATTTCATAATCTTAACTGTACCTCTAACCGAACGATTCGTCTCAAAATAAACAGAATTACTAAACCAAATTCATAACTTACATCTGTACCTACGTTTTATCAATACAAAATTAACACCATCGCTGTTGCAAATTTAATGCTCAGGCTGAAATTTGCCACACAATTCTCAACTTTAATCTCTCGACTTAAGAACTGTCGTTTATTTAACCAGCGATTAAAGTATAAAGTGAATTAAATGCAAGTTAAACGGCTGATTAGATGCAGATCGACTTCCAGATCAAGCAAATCATGTTAGAATAAACATGGATAGGGTTCGACAGGCTTATGTATGGCCCTTCGGCGTTGCATTGTGCCAGCAACTGGTTGTTGATTGCGCTGCAAGTTCCACATTGACTTATAAATCGTTGCTTTGTACTGTTGATGTGTTTTATTTCCGTTGGAATTGTTGTGAGATATTTATTTGTAGTTGTAGGAAGTCTTGGACTAGTTTTAAACCGATGAAATTTCGTGATGGCGGTTAAGGCACCTGCATCTCATGTACAAAGTTGTGGGTTTGCAACCGGGCACGAACAAGTACTAATGTGACTATCAATTTCACATTTACTTTCTAAATTTATCTTGGACATCACTGACATCGGTGAAGGAAAAACATCACATAATAGGTAAGTCTGAAACCGCCAATCTGCCTTGAGGAATCATGGGCTTGCTCAAGGCGGTTTGGCGATTTCAGATTTGATCAATGCTCGTGCCTTCTTGGTATGAGAAGAGGTCTTTGCCCTACAGTGGGACAATGATAGGCTGGTATTAAATTACCAAAAACGGCACACTAACGTACAACATAAATAACGTGATATTATAATGCCCCACTATTTTAGGCAACACGGGAAACGCCATAGATTCATAGATTGTGGGGAAAAAAACAGTGGTTTTGTAGCGCATTCCGACACTCGAGTCATGACATAATTCGTTGACGCTGACGCGTCACTGAGCTCCAGTAAGCTAATTAGCATAGTTACATAGAACGCTTATAATCAAACTGCACCTATTTTACTTGAACAGGTATTGTCGTGGATGTCCACGACACAACCAAGTCAAACAGACTACGAAGACTACTTTCAGTCAGACTATGAAATCAAAGCATTTATTTAAATTAGGTATACAATTTACAACACTCTTGAGCTGTCATGGAGTCTTTCAGTTAGAAAAGTAGAAGCTCGTTGCCCGTTCCAAAACCTGGGTAAGTATTTAAGGAGAAGCTATAAGTATCAGAAACTATGTTGGAATAGTTGAAATATATCCATTTTATAGTTATTTGATATTTTAGTGACAATGGTCGAGTAGAAAGCTTATCGGTTTGAGTAATCACATCGTTTTAAATGTTTAATGTCTACCAATGTTCGCACTACAGCGAGACATAAATCTTGACGTTTATAAAAAACTTTTAGTTGTTTTCGTGGAGAAAAAACCCAGCATACAGAGATAAGTATCAACTCATCTGTAAAATGGCAGTTTTCGGAACTAATACTTTGTAAAAAAATAGGTCTTGTTTTGTTGAAGAAATACGCGTCACCAGATTATAACCTGTATTTTTATACTCGCTTTTACCTAATCTATTTTGAGACTTCATAAGATTAATTTGATTGCCAAGTGTTCCAAGCTTTTTTTAATTAGTTTAAGCAATTTTGAATTATCATGATTCGTTAATACTTTATACTAATGAAAGTAGTTTGAGTTGCTTTTTATTTGTGTAAAAAATGAACTGCTAGAGATTAAATATTTATTTCTCAATACATATCATTTTCACTAACGTTTTTGCACGCAAACTTCATAACCGCCTTGTAAGTAACATAATTATGACTTAATAAGAGTTTGTGAAAGAAAAAAAAATAGTACGTAGTAATAAATTGTAGAGAATAATGTTTTAATCGAAGAACATAAATAAAGTGCTAGCAAGATTTGTTACGAACGAAGCACGTGTCGAGGATTTAGGAAGCACAAACAATACCTGATACGTTAAACATTTTTTAGGCCTTTTATAAACCAACTGATTTACTGTCATTTGACAAGTAAAACGGGATCGCGGGCCACCAAGGAGATGGTGATACATATTGGATGAATTCTTGCAGAACTGAAAAGAGGAATCGCGAAAAATGGAAGGAGTGGAGTGGAGAGGCCGCTATCCCACGCCTGGGCCTTTGCCCAAGACAGAAGAGTCTAATTTAGAAAGCATAATTTCTCTCTCGATTGAAGTCTAACTTGACCATTTAAATTACAGACTAGATAAAAAAAAAAATTATTTAGTGAAAATATGTTTAAATTAAGAATACCTACTGATAAAATCATTTTCACAAAAATAAAACTGACAGCCTAGAATGATTTCTGTCAATCAAAGTAGAGCAACTTACCCACATAACAACCAGTGAGAACAATAGAACTTATAGTGGCCAACGGCTTAAGATTGCATTTGAAATATTCACAAACTCATTCCGCGCCCGTCTGTCTACCTATAACCGTGTTACCACCACACTATCATCACCACAATACACTGGAAAATAACCCCTATAGCGATTGCGTCAAGATTTATAAAAAATGACAAATTAAAGTTGTTCGAGTCGAGAAAAGTTTTCGAATGTTTGCTACCTACTTTAAAATGTATTTATGCATAGCTCATGTGACCTCAGAGAGCGTAGAGCAGTGACCTATGAGAAATTGATTTTGGGCCGTTTCGGTATAGATAAGTATTAATTTGTCATACATTTAAAAAGTCTGTGTTGAGCTATTAATATTGTTGATGGTTTTAAGTTTATGGTTTTTTTTTTGTGTGAAAGACATACATAGAGGTGTTAGTCATCACTAGATTCGTCCAGCTATCCATTTTATGAGTTGTCATGAGATAAGCTATTATCTTAAGTAGCAGTGTAACACTTTGTCTGTACCGGAAATCGTACCCAGGAACTCATGACTAAGGATCTGCCAAGTTATCTCTTCACCACCTTTGGTTGACTGATAGAAAATACCCAAGTCATTAAGTTCAACTTTGTACCTATGTGCGTGAAGTCTAAATTAATAAATATGGAAATCCTTTTTATTGAAATGTCATGCATTAAAGAGTAGAATATAATAAAATTAGTTTTAATTTGCTCAAATTGTAAGTACGTACATAAAAATCTGATGCATTACAAAAACTGTAGGTACTTATCTTCCAAAAAATCCAGCACAGGATAATATAACTAATCAAACAGTAATTCTGTAAAATGCTTTTAAATTTCCCAATGTATAGAAGCAAAAACGCCACTGTCCATTCCTGTCAGTATGGACAGTGGCGTTTTTGCTTCTATACCCCAATAAAATATATAATCTAATATAATATATATCGGCGCAACTACAAAAGTATATCTGTTATAAGGATCAGAATCGTTGAGTTTAATGATTTAATTAGTTAATTAATTACCAACTGATTACTTTGAGTTAATTACGATGTAAAATTAACGTTAAACAACATGTCACCATTTTTCTTATTGTAATTCTAATATTTCAATACTTAACCTAAAACTTGACTACACGTGCACGAGCCTTATAAATACGGCTGCACGCCAGTGCTCAGGGCATTCAAGCTCAAGCCGCTGGACAGTGCGGACCTCTCTAGACGTGGTTATACTGCCCGTTGAATAAACAACGTTTGTAACAAGTCGTGAAGTTTTCATTTATGACCCATAAATGAGTAATCATCATGACGACAACATTTGTGACGTCAGCTATGGTGACGTCACCCTTGTAAATAACGCTATGGAGGTCCCTACTCCGTCATCAGAAGTGGGATAGGCTCCATTGCCTATCTAATCATGGTGTCGTGCGAAAAGCTTCATGAATCAAGTCTATGACGTCACTGGATGCTACGGATCGCCACATCGGAGTGTTAACCAAGAAGTGGGTGACGCTATTACTCCAGGAATCGGCCGAGCGGTTAGACATGTTGAAAGGGGCGTTGCAGACCTCGAGAATGATTTGAGGATGACACCGCAAGGTTACCCATGACCAGCAGCGTTGTGCCCCACAATCTGGTGATCAGTTGACCGTATCGGCGGGAAACCAATCACATATTGAGAACGGCTGCAAATACAATCAAACCACGAGGTTGGAGATGACCCAAAAGATAAGTAACTCAATTCAATAATTCCAAATAACCTTTAACGCTAACTTATCTACGAGAACCTTCGAGAACCTTCGAGATCTGACACTTAAATGTGACCTTACTTTACATTGATTTTGACTTATCTACGAGAACCTCCGAAAACTCTACGAGAACCTCCGAGAATTAACACTGACTTTGACTTGACTTTGATGTGACTTTAACTTAACTATGACTTATCTACGAGAACCTCCGAGTACTCTACGAGAACCTCCGAGAACTATACGAGAACCTCCGAGAACTCTACGAGAACCTCCGAGAACTCTACGAGAACCTCCGAAACCTATTAACCTTGTAAGCATTGATGTGCTGAAACTTACAGAGGTACTACTCAAAGAAAGTTTTTCTATTCTTGCAGATATCACAACGTGCACCTTCGATAATCTTACGAGAACCTCCGAGAACTCTACGAGAGCTTCCGAGAACTCTACGAGAACCTCCGAGAACTCTACGAGAACCTCCGAGAACTCTACGAGAACCTCCGAGAACTCTACGAGAACCTCCGAGAACTCTACGAGAACCTCCGAGAACTCTACGAGAACCTCCGAGAACTCTACGAGAACCTCCGAGAACCTACTAACCTTGTAAGCATTGATGTGCTGAAATTACGGATGTACTACTCAAAGAAAGTTTTTCTATTCTTGCAGATATCACAACGAGAACCTTCGAGAACTCTACGAGACCCTCCGAGATCTCCACGATAACCTCCGAGAACTCTACGAGTACCTCCGAGAACTCTAGGAGAACCTCCGAGAACTCTACGAGAATCTACGAGAACCTCCGAAAACCCACTGTATTACGGGCACCTTCGATAACTCTACGAAAACCTCCGAGAACTCTACGAGAACCTCCAAGAACCTCCGAGAAGTCTACAAGAACCTCCGAGATCCCCACGAGAACCTCCGAGAATCTCCAAGAACCCTACGAGAATCTCCGAGAACCCTAAGAGAACCTCGGAGCACCCTACAAAAACTCAGAGGACTGAGAAGAGAGGACCGGACAACGAGAATCAAAGAAGGCTGGTGCAGAGCGCGCACCGCCTGTCAGTATGGCCGTATCGGCGCAACTACAAAAGTATATCTGTTATAAGGATCAGAATCGTTGAGTTTAATGATTTAATTAGTTAATTAATTACCAACTGATTACTTTGAGTTAATTACGATGTAAAATTAACGTTAAACAACATGTCACCATTTTTCTTATTGTAATTCTAATATTTCAATACTTAACCTAAAACTTGACTACACGTGCACGAGCCTTATAAATACGGCTGCACGCCAGTGCTCAGGGCATTCAAGCTCAAGCCGCTGGACAGTGCGGACCTCTCTAGACGTGGTTATACTGCCCGTTGAATAAACAACGTTTGTAACAAGTCGTGAAGTTTTCATTTATGACCCATAAATGAGTAATCATCATGACGACAACATTTGTGACGTCAGCTATGGTGACGTCACCCTTGTAAATAACGCTATGGAGGTCCCTACTCCGTCATATAATATAAAAAATATATAATATGGCCAGGTATTTTTTTAGATGCTTCATTTCCGCCGTTTTTTTTGGACCAGCACCTTCGGGGCTTCGGGATAGGCACGGGTCTAGATAAGGGTAGACCATAACTGGGGCAAGACCATCGTTAGTGGTAAACTTCACAACCGATCTATCCTGTAAAAATCTCCGGTGGTGAATTAAGGCGAGTTCAGTATGATTTTCAGGTGAGCTATCAATCAGTATCGGATGGACTGACAGCTCACCTCAAGGCGGGCTTACTTTAAGAGTTTTTTGCAAGTGCAGAAGGCAGCATAGGGGATAATGCATTGTCTGGTCATGGAGTTTCTTGCACGTTTTTCTCCATAGAAACCTAAGGGTGTTACAACACCAATCGGTCGATTTTCGATCGATGCCATCAATCGACATCCCGATCATCGTTAATGGATTGGTGGATCGACGGATAACTTTCCACTAACTAATCGATTGATTGCCGGTCGATGGCATCGGTCGACATCGATCAATTAACCCCAGCTATAATCCATCAGTAATCCATACTTCCATACTAATATTATAAATGCGAAAGTAGCTCTGTCTGTTACGCTTTCACGATGAAACAGCTGAACCGATTTTGATGAAATTTGGTATGAAAATGGCTTGAACCCTAGGGAAGGACATAGGCTACTTTTTTATCAGCGACTTCGTCTGCATCCACTATAACCGACATTCACGCGGACGAAGTCGCGGGCAAAAGCTAGTACATAATAATCAAGCAGATCGATCGACGATCGATCGATCGGTCTGGTAGAAACTATCGATCGACGTCGACTAATCCATTCTACCATCGATCGATTGGTCTGGCAACACCCTAAGGTTTGGAACGAGCAACTAGCTTCAACTTTTAGTCTGAAGTATCTCCTTGACAATTCAAAAGTGCCTGTAAATAGTTAATTTGAAGTTTGAGTTCCGTCGTGGGTCTGCTACATCTCCTTAATACTCCTTTGTAATTATGACCTATATAGCTCTGTTTTGTCTCCTGCTTGACTTGGAGGAAAGTGAAAATTATGTTTTTCCTGTTCACTGTTATTGATATGTAGACAAGACATCTTAGCTCTCGGTACACGGTACTAGCTGTGACTCCGAGCATCAGACACGTAAGCCTTAAGCATCAGATGACGTCACCGTAAGACTTGTTGTTCACGTGTGCGTGAAACTGGTACTCATACGAGCTCACATGTTTACACATCAATTCTCGTGAGTGCACTCATTTGTTTTTTTTTTCAATTGCATTGCAGGATCCTAAGCAGTTGAATATGCTACGTAAATCATCGAGCGTCTTGTTTTGTGGTCGTCACCGTTGATTCTGGGTTCTAGGGTAGCAGTGGTTGGGAATAAAGGTGGCGGGTTTGTCATATTATAACAAATTCCTAAAGAGACTTATGAAATGTATTAGGATAATTTATTGGCAACCAGTAAACTAATACATTAATGAAACTATAATTGCTATTAATGCTTCCAGCATATACCAGAAGACGGTCAAAATGCCGCTTATCGTCATAAAACAGTGGGAGCCTCACAGCACAACCGTGGACTTTAATATGCCCATCATTTAGCAATATCAGCCACTCACCTACCGGCATTTTAGTAGCCACTCATAATTTTATGAGAAAATTATAACCGTCTAATTATTCCATGCGTTTATGATATCAATAAATTAATTTAAATTAATAATGTTAATATTAAAGAAAGTATGGTTCTATAAACGGTAGAGAGGTTAATTTAAACCGCTTGATAAACTTCTGGTTAATTTATAACAGTGTTGGAAGCGACGCTTGTTTCGTACTTATCTGGTTTATGTCGTAATTTTAAGTTTTATGATATAATAATATTTTTTTAATAAGTGTCTTTCGTGTGTTAATTATTTTATTTATGTTTACATGCCAGATGTGCAATGGTAGGTATAGATATTATGGTAGACGAGTCACTTCACTACATTTTTTTAAATAACGTTTTCCTGCATTTGATACTGCTTCTATATCGTAGATATATATTTACAAACATATAAACTCACTATATTTGTTGTATAGTTTTAAGGTAAATAAAACAATTCGTTCATTAAGAGCGGGAAACGAAGCCGAGATACGCATTTTAGCAACCAATCTGTCAGTTACTGCGCCAAGCGAGCCACCTTTCCAACTGTCTTATCATTTCACGTGACTTGCAACAGGTAATAGGTATCTTAGCATTTCAGCCACTCAATGCCAATTTATACAAGAACTGCTCAGAAAATGTTCTACTGGATAAACCTAAGCAATAAAATAAATTGTGCGAACATATTGTATTTATGAGCTTTGTTCATTACAAGCTTTTTAATCTCGGACATCATTGACAGCGATGTAGGAAAATATTATGAGGAAACCTGTACTTATTAATTAATAAAAAATGAAGTCCTGACTGACTGACTGACTGACTCTTCAACGCCCAGCCCAAACCCTTGGACCGAGAAAGCTGAAATTTTGCACAGTGGTTCCCTTTATAATGTAGACAAAGAATAAGAAAGGATTTTTCGAAATTCAATCCCTATGGGAGTTAAATAGGGGATGAAAGTTTGTATGGAAAATAGTCATTTTTGTAGTTGAAACCATGAAAATTGGTGTTTATCATTCTGTAAAACCCCACACTGTACCGACAACCAAACGAACAAAGTTCCGGGCATCAGCTAGTTAATTAATATAAAGGTTTGGTATCAAACAATCCGCCTATGCCAATGAGCAAGCATAGTGATCCATGCTCATACGTTCTCAAAATAGGAATAGGTTTTACGTGAAAATGCACCCGATTATTCGAACAAGTTGTTAAAAAAATAGATGAGTCTAACAATATTTTTTAAACATAATTTAAACAATAAAAATAACCTAAGACCTGCAATAAAAATCATTGACAATACCTTATTCTTCTTACACCCAATTTACATAGGATTAAATGTCCATGATCGAGTGTTGGTTCCATCAGAAGACATAAAACGTATTTCGTATATTTATTGTAACGAGGAAAGAATATGGAGAAAATAATGATAATTTCGGTTGGGGTTAGAGATCAAAATATAGGATTAAAAGTTCATTGAATTGTGTATAGATAGTCAAACTTTTGTTGTGTTAACTAAATATTTATTTAAATCCTATGGAATTTTTGAAAGAAATGCTGTTCTGTTCGGAACTTTGGACGTGTTTCAAACAGCATTTTTGTTGTCTAAGATCTAGATTTTCTGTAACGGTTTTTTTATTGGCAAGGCCATTGGAATGCGATTGCAGTTTGAATTAGAAGATGAATGAGTATAGAAAAAACCTATTAAGTAAGTGGTCATGTTGGAATGTATTTTATCTTTCCTAATATTATAAAGCTGAAGAGTTTGTTTGTATGTTTGTTTGTGTTTTTTGGTGTAAAACATCTAATGCGGCGGGTCGGTTTGGCTGTTTTCGTGGCAACGGCGACGCTGGTGGTGACGTAGCGACGGTAACTCTGTTGGCGTGGTGACGGTAACTTGGTTGGCGTGGCGACGGTAATTCTGTTGGCGTGGCGACGGTAACTTGGTTGGCGTGGCGACGGTAATTCTGTTGGCGTGGCGACGGTAACTTGGTTGGCGTGGTAACGGTAACTTGGTTGGCACGGCGAACGTAACTCTGTTGGTGTGGTGACGGCCAACAGTCGGTCAGACCAAGGTACGTACGGATTAAAGGCCGCCGCCGCGGATATTTAGTTTATATGTATCATTAATATAAAAATAGATCTTAAAAAAAACTGAATATTTTGTGTTTTGTTACATGCAATAGTTTCGATGTTTCAAATATGCTAGCCGTCCCACAGCATCTCAATTTTTCGCGTTTGAACGCGGTTATCTCCAAAACTACTGATTATATTCTGAAAATTCCTTCGCCAATAGGAAGCTACGTTATCTTATCCCGGTATTCCGTTTTCTATTATGAACACTTTCACTGTCCGCGAAGCAGACACAATAATAATTGTAAGGGCGCCTTCAAATTAGTCGCAAAAATGTCGCGCGATGGCAGAGCGACAGCAGCGCTGCAGCCGCGCTGCTTTGTAAATCCATAATAAATAAAAGTCGCGCGACGTTCTTAAACAATCAAACTGAACCGTATGTGGCTCATGGGACAAGGAAATGGTTAAAATAGTTAGGAATCTGTAAGAAAATTGACGGACAAAGTCGCGGGCAAAAGTCAGCTTATGAATAAACTATTTCTAGTGGTAAATGACCAATCAATATTGTTGATTTACAATCCTAAATTGCTGTCACTTCGTGGAACTACTTAATGGATTTGTGCAAACATTTTTGATGTTTTGCTCGGTATTCACGTGACTCATAAAATACCAGTAGATAGACGAATTAATGATTTGGAGGTTTTTTTTTAATACGCAGTTTTTTTGTCATAGTTATGTGGGTCATGGTAACATTCCATTGTCCGTTTACACCGTATTGGTTCATACAATCTTCGAAATTAAGCTAAAGTCCTAAGTTATCCCTTCGGACCTTAGTTTATTTCGGAAGTCGCGGACTGAAGCTACATGTAGATAATTGAATTCACGGAAACACAAAAAGGGGGTAAAAATTGTGTTACGCTACACCAATTTCACCTGTGCCAAATTACACATAGTTCCGTTCAGCCGTGTAGACGTTTTAGTAAAAACTTATTTCATTACATCGTTATCATTTCAGCTTACTAAAAGTCCACTGTTGGACAAAAGCGAGGAGGCTTCTGCCCAGCAGTGACGCGTCAATACTTATGACTACAATAATATTTTAGATTTTAAACATTATTATATTTTTTTAATAGATACTTTTGTATGTCAAGATATTGAAAGCTGGAAAAATAAAATTGATGTCTAGATTCTACTTTTAGCTTCCTTAAAAAAGTATCAAATTGTATTAAACCTCATTAGAAAAGAATTAATATCGAGACGAGAGTAAATCAAACCCAAGTTCTAATTAACATAACAGTTTCAACAAGTACCCTAATCAAAATTCAATTTATAACCTAAAATATATTTATAACTCGTTTATTTCCTATCGAATTTCATATAAGGGCCACCATAGCTCAAAACTATAACCATTAGTTAGAACGATTTGTATGGTAAACCATTCATCTGATTGCTTATGTAAAGTAAAGAAATTATTTAATTAAAGCCCCCCATTGACTGTGTTTATTATTCATTTGTTCAATACAAAACTTTGGACCAATATAACAAGATCTGTATCAATCAAAATTCTGAGTATTTTTGGGTAATAATTGTAAAAATTGGGGATAGTTTTATATTGGGCGTTAAAAAGGTTCCTCATAGCACATAATGTCGTATAATTTGTTGTCTTTCTCACTTATGCTGTTTTGTCAACGGGTGGCATTACTAAAGGTGGTGTGCGGCACTATGGAACCAATAATTGCTTGTTGCTCGATTAAATTGAATATTTAAAAGTACAGAATAGTTAAAGTTAGATTTTTTTTAAATTTTTGTTTGTTTTAATGATGTTGTTAAATCGGTTTCAATGTGGGTCGGGAAATTGTGGGTACATGTTACTGCGCGGGGTGTCTGACTTAAATTAAGGTTGCTTAAACTTTTATTAGGATATAAAAGTATTTTAATGATACGTCATTCGCATAATGAGTCATCATTAAGTTACAAAAAATATATTTGTACAATTAAAATGTTTTTATTAATATTATCAGCTCAGATTATGAAACATAAGGCATAAAGCCCGCGCGTAACATTGAGATTGAAGCTACCAAAGCAAATACAAATTCAAAAGCGGAAACCTACAATCGTGCTTCGTGCTGTACTAACACTAGTCACCGCCGCTGCATCGTTAAAACAAATACAAATACAAAGGACAATGCCAGGAACTCTATAGAACTTTGCCCCACTCAATAAAAGTCATGTACAAGCTTGCAATATGTAACATCTTACTGCTTATTTATTGCTGATAACTAAACATTAGTCCTAGTGAATGCAGAATTTGCGGTTTCTGTTTAAATCTGAAAACAATAATGACATTGATTATAGGTCCGGTGCACTTTATAATCGTTATAATAAATGATTGGTGTGTGTGGTAAGATTATAAAAATCACAGTAATACTATGTGATTTTTATAACTTTTTCGTAGTACTCTGAACCAATTTAAACAACCTATTATGATACGTTACGCATTATTGTTATTAACTACTTATTCTTATATTATTATTACTTTTTTTTTAGGTTAAATGACTTTGTATTTTGTGGGTAGGTAATTCTTAATCCGCATGTTCTATAGAAAAACAATTTACTATGAAAAGGTTCTTAATTCATCATAATTATTTTCATTAATTTACTTTTTCTGTACATGGGTGGGGCAGGATCTGGCATTGTCATTTAAAAGCGAAAACAATCACGAGACTGTTAGTAGTTATTCGCTTTTGATTTGTTTTTGCTTTGGTGACTTCACTCTCAGTACTGTCTGTCTTTTGTTTCATAATCTGAGAGTATATAGATATATTAGGACTACCGTACAGTAGCGACATGCTCCGCCTCCCTCTGAACCGTTCCTCACCTCTCCCCGCGTCGAACGACTGCTCTGGGAACTGCATTTTTGTTCGAGCGGCGCGTAGACACGCACACACACGCACGTATCTGTACAGTCTGTTATTTTAGTAGTAGTGTAGGCAATTATATCGTTTCGTTTCTAAGAAAGTTGCAGGTGTGGTACCAAAATTAAAATTATGAAAAATGTTGGACTCTTACCTTCTTCATGCACACTCACAAAAATATTCAAAACAACCCTTTTCCAAATTCATCACTACACGAAAGTCATCAAAAAACAATTCGGTATTCGACCCTTTCGAGCAACATAATAGCGTCAGGATAATAACAGGGTGATGGCACCGGAACTTCGTCCAGACGGGAAATAGATTTTTGAAAGTTCCCATCAATGGGAATATCACATTTGCTTGCATGTAGCGGGGGTGTATAGGTACCAGTACTGTCGAGATGTTTATTTAGTTTAGCCTTTTTGGTTGGGTCCATTGCAGATAGTGAACTTATTCTATGGGAGTTTGAAATAAAGATAAAACATTTTTTACAATTTCCTTGAAACTATTAGTCGTGTTGTGCAGGTTAAGCAAAGTGCCTAGCACCACCGCTCATCATGTCAACTTTTATATTCCCACTGTTGGGAATAGGTCTCCCCCAAGGTGGGGGGTTCACCTGCAATCGCCATGCTTGGCCGACGCATGTTGGCGATTGCAGTAGGTGTTATGGTACTCAAAAAGACGCTGCTGCTCATCCTCTACGACCTTAATATTAATATAAGTAGAAGACTTATAAATGTATCTCACTAGCGACCGGCCCCGGCTTCATACAGGTGCAATGTAGATCTAATGTGGTGTCACACAAAACAATATTAAATCGTAATTATAAAGCTTCCTCGATTCATTCTATATACCTACTGCTGAAAACTTCATTAAATTAAACTAAGTAAGGTTAAAGGTTAAAGTTAGAGGGTTAGAGGCCCGTGGGGTGTCCGGGCTAGAATAGCACCCCCCCATTTCATCCCGAGGGTGTCGTTGAAGGCGACTAAAGGTAAATTCGGAAGTCGGGCAGCAGCGTCTTCCGTGTACTTAACAACTTCAGTGCGATCCTCAAGACACCTGCCAAGCGTGGGGATTATGGCAACCCCCTCTCCCTCCCTCTGGGGAGGCCTTTGTTCAACAGTGGACGTCTTCCGGCTGATGATGATGATGAAGGTTAGAATGGTTAAAAGATCTAAGTGTATAGCCAGCGGTAGCGACTTTGTTTTATACTATGTAATGATTAATAATAATAATAAATATCTTGGGACAACTCACACACGGTCATCTGGTCCCAAGCTAAGCAGAGCTTGTGTTATGGTAACCAGACAACTGATATACATACTTATATAATTTATAAATGCATACATATTATAGATAAACAGAACAAACAATCATGCTCATCACACAAAGTTTGTCCTGGGTGGGAATCGAACCCACGACCTCCGGCTTAGCAGTCAGGGTCGGTGACCACTAGACCAACAGGCCAGGATTACCTTACAAACAATGTTAACAGTACATTTGCTTGACAAAATGAAGACCTTCAATAAGTTCGTTAAAAATCATTACACATATAAAATTTTACAATACCTTTTAACCTAAATACCTGTAGTACCATCAAAAGGTACCGTGAGCACTTTTTTGGTACCTTTCCGTTATAAATGAAGCAATTTGCTATGTTGTATCGTGAAATATCGTTCCTTATAAGAGACAATGGTGCTATAAGTCAGTGACAGAACGGATGACGAAGTAATGGTTCAATTTTAAAGAAAGTCAGGGAGTAATAAAATGTACTGTATTCGTTTTTGATAGGATATGTTACTGGGGAGTCCACATGAATTTTGATGCGTTGAATTTTTGGTAACAGTGAATGAATGTTTTCGTGAAGACAATTAATGCCTTCGGAGGGTTTGCGATTTAACAACAAATAGGAACAAAAACCACAAAACAAAAACACGCCTATTATTGTCCCACTGCTGGGCAAAGGTCTGTTCTCATACACAGAAGGCACGAGCGTTGATGACCACGCTCGTTCAAAGCGGTTTAGCTATTTCAGGCTTTATTACCTAATTAGAAATCCAGGTTTCCTTACGATATTATTCTTCACCGATGTCCAAAATTAACTAAGAAAAAATAAGAATTGAATAACACACAGTCTATAAGACGGTGTGTCGCTTCGATCGATTTTCAAATTGGAAATATCTGGTTAGCACATAAGTAATTTTTTTTTCAGGCTTTATTCATGTCATGTATTCTCAATTCAATTCTTTATTGCGTACCATAATGTATCATGTAGTTGGTAGGCAAATATTATGGACCCTGTCGGGCACAGCACAAATCAAGTAGGAGTGAGGAGGAAGAACACTGGGTGCTTTATATGCTAAATATTATTGATTACGTAGTTAGTAAGCTAATAATACAAAATTGAATTCAGAATTTTTGCTACATACATTTATTTATTTAGTAACTTTGTGTACGATGTAATGGGTAGGTTGAAAAGTCGTTATTCCGATTTAAATATCGAATTGAATTAAATACCTACTTGAACATACGTTAACGTGCTCTTACTAAGCTCACAGATGATGTGTATGTTTCATGCATATTTTTTTTTTATCTAGGTGTAGCTACTATCGTAGTATACCTATAAGTATCCATGGACTTTATTTCTCGGTCATCTCCGTAGAGACCTACTTTTAGAACAATCAACTAGCCTGAACATTTTGACTAACTTACCAGTCGGTAAGTTAGTCAAAAAGTTCAAATGACTGTGAATAGTTTAACTGAAATAAATGCCTTGACTTTGACTTAGATCTAAAAAGCAAATGGTAATTAGGTGAAAGAGGAAACATGGTTTTATTAAATTACAAAAAAAAATTAAATTCATTTACTTCAGGCTCTCAAACCCATACCAAAAACATTTAAGACTAGTGATAATAAAATCACACACAAATAAGTACAAATGAACAAATACAATTTAAATACACCATCACAAACAAAAATTATACATCAATCTGCGGGCCAGCATATTAGCTCTTTTAGACAATGCCCTCCGCTCCCTTTCCAAATCAGCATGATCCCTGAGGTCAGCCGTGACTATATGCCCTGGGCATTTAGACTGACTTACCCTGTCTATGGGTACACTATTTAGACGTATAGGTGGAAGATAGTCCGGGCATCTATCACCACCGGCCTCATAGACCATGACCTGACTTTTCTTAATATTATAAACAAGTCTATGTTTTACAGCGTAAATTAGGATCCTAAGTTAATCTAATGTGAATTCCACGTGTGATACAAATGAAGGCATGGGCCTATAGCCTTCCTCGATAAATGGACGACTATCCAACACAAAAATATGTTTACAATTCGAACCAGTAGATCCTGAGATTAGTGCGTTCAACCAAACAAACAAACAAACTCTTCAGCTTTATAATATTGGTATAAATATGAAAACTACAACTTTTTTTTTTATGGGACAAGCCCGCCACGCTATTCCCTAACCACTGTAACTCCTGTAAGCCAGAATCAACAGTGGTGACCACCAGAAAAGCGCCAGAGCAATGAAGCTCGACGAGTCCCAGAGAAACGATTCAACTGTCTTGGATCCCGCAACGAAATTAATCAGAAAAAACTACTACTGTACACAATAATCTCTACAAAGGAAACTTTCAACAAAGCTTTTCAATTATAACAGCCATGATTAATACTTCAACTATTATAATTCCTGCACAAATCCGCAATCCTTAATTTCAATCGAAATAATTTCCATTGAAATAGCCAATAGTCTACAAAACAGGCATATTGTTTCTTGTAATACAATGGCCGTCGTTCTATAATTGTAAAGGTGCACACAGCCCAATTGTGGCTTAATGACTGAAGCTATAAGCGTTAATCGTTGAATTTAAGGCGGTGTCATGCTATGAGCGGTAGCGGGAGCGATTTGGGAGCTAGTTATTGTCACTTTCATGTGTGAGTGAAAAAGTAGGTAATTAATTAATTAAATACTAGCTTTCGTCAGCGTGAATGTCGTTTATCGCGGATAGAGACGAAGTCGCAGATTAAAAACTAGCCTATGTAAGGACATAGGCTGTTTTTAATAACAAAATAATGAGAACAGCTTGAACCCTGGGGAAGGCCTTAGAGTTCAAGCTGTTTTCATACCAAATTTCATTAAAATCGGTTTCATCGTGAAATCGTAACAGAGTTACTATCGCATTTATAATATTAAGTATGGATTTAAGAATACGTACTCGTATATACTGTAAGTGCTCAACTTGCTGGGCTTTTACGGTATCAGGACAATGTATAATTATAACGTGTTAAGAGAAAGTTGGAGGGATACTTCAATCAAAGATACCACATATTATTAAAGAGGGACTCTGTTGTAATCACTCTATTATAGAAAAACGCGTCAGTCTCTGACGGCTGTGGGCTATACAATTCTCTTGTCATATTATAAAAATAAGGCTAACGTTCTAAATACGAAAAGGTTCTAGAAAGAATCCAGAGTGTTTAGACGAAGCCATATAGTCCGGTTTCGAAGAGCATGTCAAATGCATGGAACCTTTACAGTTCATACTTTTTAAGTTTATTTTGGACGTGACTGACATCGGTGAAGGAAAACTAGACTTACAATTTATTAATATACCTAAGTCTGACATTGTCTATCCGCTTGTGTGGTGGAGCAAGTGTGGTGATGAATGCTTGTGCCTTCTCTATATGAGAAGATATCTTTGCTGTACAATAATACAATAATAGCCTAGTAATATTTTGTAAGAATACATTGTAATATTTGCTTGTTATTGCTATTATTAGGTATGGGTTTGTGCAATTAACTTAAAACTTATCAAATGCTGTTAATCTGTACGTTTACATATTTTGTTAATATTAATACATGTTTAGATCTATCAGAAGGTGAGAAGTAACCATATTTTTCAAAGCATAAATTACTCCTTTTCTGTAACAGAACGGTTCAAAAGACTTAATTCGTATCATTAAACACTAGTTAATTCCCCACTGAAGAGATACACTATTTCTTTTTACTACAGGCTATTATGTAGCCTTTCTAAGAAGACAGTACCTCATCTATTGAGTGTAGTGAACCAATGTGTATTTGTACTGATGGGAAGTATAAAAGTAGTAGTAGTAGTTATAACAGTAGTAAAGTTAAATTATAATGTATTTATTTAAAATTTCAATATTTTACCAATATTTCAAAATTTATTTATAATTTTATCATATGACAAGCCGTGTAGTGCCGGCCGCGAATAGCGCCGCTCCATTTCTACTCGTGGGTGTCATAGATAATGACAGAGTATGGGCAGCATTCGACGCTGCAGCAGCGGGCTGCAATCCCCAACATGCGCCGACCTATGCCCAGCAGTGGCCGTCTAAAGGTTGACGATGATGATGAGTTTCAATATAATACTGACGCTCTTAACTTTTGACTTGTACCACAAACTTAATCGTTAAAATAAATCTTGATACGATAATGCCGGACTAACGAGTGAGGATACAATGCCGCGACAATCGGCGGCGGTACCTTTCATCTCGACACTTTGTCTCCTGTAGTCAGTCCGAAGTGCATTGGCGCGGGACGTCTTTAATTGGTCCTGAGATATTCGTAATTATTTAAATGTTTTCGTTGTGTTTCTCGAGGGCCTTTTTTGGGTCCGATAAGGTTTGAGTGAATGACGGAATTTGTAAACATGTTGGGTGATTAATTCTGCAAAAAATAAATGGTCATTTGTGTAGCAGAGTTTCGTGATATCATTGAACGCATTAGAGTGCTCCAGTGTTTTGTGTTGCAAATGTATTTTGCGACTGTTTTTTATAAGAAATAAAAAAAAATGCTTTGATCTCAAAGTAATAAGGATAATACTCATTATTATAAGCTAAAGTTCACTTGTAATTCTGTATAACTTATGTATGTTTTTGACAACCTGTCGGCGCAGTAGCTGAAAGGTTAGCAGCAGCTGTTACGAGTCAAAGTTTCAAGCAAGAAAATTTTTATCTATCGGCTGTCAAATCATGAAATAATTATACGTCATCACACACAACAGTGCAGTGAAATTTTCCTGCCATCCTCCACAAATAACATCCAATATTTTCGACACCTTCACAAATGTGCACATTTGTGAAGGTGTGGAAAATATTGGAGAGCATTTCACAAAAAAAAACCAGTAAAAACTTGACCAATTACGAAAACAAAAATAAAACTAATCACTGGCCAATCTACACCTGCATGACTACACGACTATTGGTTTATCAGATGCCGCTGTAATCTGCGAATTTCGAAAGACGGGCGGCACTTTTGTTCTTGCATTTTTTCAAAATCACTTTTTAAAATTATCGTCTTAAGAATCGATTGCGGCAACTGAAGCTCGATCAGAATTCACACGGTACATCTCAAAGGATAGTCTGAGTGATTGGTTCGCGATTTAAATGTTGCTTTTTGTTGATTTGTTTGATAATATTTACCAGTACGTGTGTATTTGTTTTGTTGTTTGAGTAACTGCGAGGAAGAATGCTTTTCTTGTGGAGAGCTATGTGTGGAGATTGTAGTAGCAAAACCTTGTGATACTTCTATAACAGCCATGGACTTAATAACAAAACAGGACCGATAACTTTAAAAAATAATAGTTAGGAAAATGAACACTATCCCAACCGATTAAAGTTTTTAGTTCTTTTACACCTTACACAGAGGCAATCCGGGCCGAGAGGGATAGTAATAACTGAGGCCGTTTGTCTCGTTCTTACATCTTGCTAGCATAAAAAATGTTTATAAGTAAAATTTTTGGCTGGTTAAAAACTCTATTGAAACACTTGTATTTTAAACTTATTTTAACAATTGTAAATCAACAAATAATAATTGCATTTTTATCTTTGTTTAAATTCTTAAATAAAAAAGAAAACAAAAATTATTATTTTGCCTATTTTTATTTTGTTATGGTAACTCTGTAAAGCATCATAGGTAATGGCGTCGGTGTGTTTACATGGTTTACGCATTTTATGTTTCGTTAAGTTTGTTTGTTATAAAACCATTCTAAGGCGTAAAATGGTGAAAAAGTGTTGCGTTTATACTTGTAAAAGTGAATCATACAGTGGTTGCAGAATATCGTTCCACAGGTAAGCCAAAAATAACATTACTGTAAATCGAACAACTATGGTGACCATGAGTTCTTATAATCTGTCCATTGTGTGGTGGATTACGGTCCTAATTGTTGTATTATTATTACAGTTTCCCTAAAAACGATGAAATGCGACAAAAAAGGCTCAGCAGTATACATGTGAAGCAAAATATTACGAAAAATTCAGTCGTATGCAGTCGTCACTTCGAACCTTCCTGCTTATATTATATTATTCCTCATTATATTGGCATTATAGAACAGTATTTACTTGTCAATTGTTCGACTATAACAAATTTAGCATTAAAGTCAATAAATAAAAAAATACCTTGTACTACATTTGTATTATTTATTTCGTAACCATCCTTTATCCCCCATCCCATCCATTCCATCCCTTTAGAATATCTTATCTAATTTCTTCGGTACCAGTAACGGTCTTAACGTGCCTTCCGAAGCACGGAGAAACTAGAGAATTCTTTTGCCACTTGGGTCTTGGGACATCCATCCAAGTGGGGATACCGCCTAGAGTTGTTTAATATGTGTAAGATCATAAAAATGGCAGGCGACGAAGCAGCAGGCTCAGGCGGAGATGGCGGGATGAACTAGACTCGTTTGATAAAGATTGGTCTCAAACAGCCATATCCAGATAGAAGTTGAAAGAGAGTAGAGAGGCCTTTGCCCTGCAGTGATTGCAAATTCCAATTTATCTCACATAGCCAAACATTATTGTCACCCTATTAAAAAGGGACAGCCAGCCTCCATACTACCTATCTCGCTCGGCTCGTTTTTTTGCTCCGAGTTATCGGTCCTGTTTTGTTATTAAGTCCAAGCTAACAGCTCAAAAACTAAGACATAATCAGTACAGATCTGAAACGACACAAAAATGTAACAGATAAAATATGGCGAATTTTCTCGATCGGTAACACTGTTGACGATCGGGGATAAAAGTTCCGTTCGTTCGCAGTGTTGACAATCGGAACTGTTTCTCCCAGGCGTTCACATGCTTAGTTCAACATGTAACGTTTTAAAAAGTGTAGTTCAATTAAAGATAAAACAGATTTTTAAATGATTTAATTAAGTACGACTTCCAAAGCGAAACATTAACATCAAAATCACAAAATAGGTACCTACTTGTTTTTTATTTTTAAATCAGCGTATCAGGAATTTTGCATCACAACAATTCAAATACCTATGTATAGTTGTACAGTAGGTAATTACAATAATAACGGGAATGATTGAAATAATCGAAAAAAGGTCCCGTTCGTCAACACTGTGAACGAACGGAACTTTTGTTTCCCGATCGTCAACAGTGTTGGCAAACGGGTGTTACCGATCGGGAATATTCGGCATCTGTACAAGCACACACATTAGCTTTTTTTTTCAGTGTTCAGTTTGTAAGCACACAATATTTTTGTGCCCACAAATAATAGTATGGTGGCGCACGCACAGCGGTTAACCGCAGTTGGTTTTATATTCAGTGTATTTTACATGAAGCGACACTCCATCTGATCTCCACAACCCAGGAAAGCACGTAAAGCCGTTGGTCCCGGCTGTCTATTAGTAGATCTTTGGGCAGTTGTTACAGATAGTCAGCCCGAAAGTTTGACGACCAGTCTTACCAAGGGATATCGTATTGACCAGTAACTGGGTTGCCGAGGTCTGGGATTATAAAATACTGGTATTCCACTGCATCTGCGACTGGAAACCGATCCCAATATAGTTGGAAAAATGCTAGGCAGATGATCATATAACTATCTATTTCACTCCCTGAAACTTGAACCTCCGAAAAATGGTCGAAGAAATCATTGTGAAACATCTTGAACATTTTTTTGTTCAAGTAAATAACGTAGGAATCTATGACGGCATGCGTGTGATCACAATTTTCACGGTATCTATCAACACAAACTTCAGTGATTGGTCAGTTTAAATATTGGATCTACCAATTATATTTGTTTTGATTGTTTTAGAAAGAATGATTTCATTGAAAACTTGTGTAGCTAATGTATTTCACGGATATGTATTTTATAGTTAGATACGGTAAAAGTAGATACTGTAGAGACTTGCCGGGTTCAGACATAAGTATCCAACCTTATTTTAGCGGGGCTGTGGAGATCGTCTTTCACTTGTTGGTGGAATGTGTAAAAGCTATGGCTAGGAGAGACGCTCTGATAAATCGGTTAAAAATATAAATTTGATATTGTAGGGGGTAGGAGTGAAACGCCGATCAGGTATGATGACTTATATTGTTACAAAGGTAATACAAGTACAGTATTGAACAATTAGTCGTTTATAGGGGACTACGCTAGAGGTGGAAGAGTGGACTGCAGGTGGCTATCGCACTCGTAACCTCAACTGGTCTCCAGAGTTGGCTGCAGGTGGCTGCCGGACTCTGTGAACCTTCGACTTGATTAGATGACTGCAGGTGGCTATCTGTCTAATCAGGTCGCTAAGTGAATGAAATGATTATTCTACGGTCGCGTCTTATATAGCGAGCCGCCCCGCTCCCATGCGGTGTTGACTCGATGACGTATCGTTGAGCAGGCCAGATAGTGTGTGTGCGAGCGAGAACGTGAAACAACATGGAGCGTATGATCGTCGTGTTACATTCTCCCCCTCTGGTGCTCGCCAACGTCCCGTAAGAGTACCAGGACTAAATTGCTGGATTCTTTCTTGGTCTTCCTCGTCGTCGAATGGGAAGAACTGGAGTCGGAGTTTCCTCATGTCTCCTTTCAAACTTCACAACTGCAGATGTGTGATATCTTCCAATTGGTTTTCCATTGTCGTTTATATTAGCTACCTCATAGATCGAACTGCCATGTTTCTTTATTATCGTATATGGTCCGTCTCGTCGAGGTGCGAACTTTGCTGAAAATTGTCTTTCTTGGTTGCTTATAGGATGTGTTTCTACCATAACCAAATCTCCAATATTATATCCTGGATCAGGACGTCGTTTCATATTTGCTCTGATTCTGTTCTTATCCTGCATTATTTCCACATTTGTTTTAGCCATAACTAAATCTTCACTAAGACGTTGAAGATATGGAGTTATTTCAGGTATGACATTTTCTGTTTGTATGATTTCGCTGAAATTATGCGTGATTTCTAAAGGAGTTCTCATTTCCCTCCCAAATGTTAGGTATGCTGGTGTGAATCCCGTGCTTTGATTAAATGCCGAGTTCATCGCAAATCGTATGGCGTATAAGGTTTCAGGCCATCGATTATGTTTATTTTGTACTGCTATAGCGATTTGACTCTTCAAATCTCTATTTTTCCGTTCGACAATGTTGGGTTCAGGATGGTATACAGGACTTAAGAATTGTTGTATATCTAAACAGAATGTGAGTTGTTGCATTACTGCAGATATAAACTGGACTCCATTGTCACTCGTTATTCTACGAGGTAAACCATATCTTAAGAAGACTTCGTTTAGTAAGGTTAAAGCACATTGCTGAGCTGTTGCTTCATTTAGGGCGAATAATTCGACCCAGCGAGATGCTGTATCTTCAACTATAAAAATCCATTTTTCTCCCTTCTGACCTTTAGGTAGTGGTCCGAATAAATCAATGGATAACACTTCAAATCTTTTATTATTTGGTGTTGATTGGAATAATCCTGTTGGTTTTTTATTCGCCGGTTTATATCTTTGACATTCAATACAGCTTTTTACAAACTTGATTACATCTTTACGAAGATTTTTCCAAAAGAAATTATTCTCTATTCGTTTTACTGATCTATCGACTCCTAAATGACCGGCTGTTGTCGAGTCATGGAAGGATTTAAGTATGTTTTGTACCTCATGTTTTGGTACAACTAGTTTTGCATTTTCATCCTCCTGGTCTGCAGTAAATCGGTAAAGGATTCCATTATGCATAAGATAACCTCTTTTTGACCACTGTACATAGTCTTCTGATTCATGATTTTCTCCTTCTAATGCCTTTATAATGTTATTTATTTCCTCGTCTTTGATTTGTTCAGCGCGGATGTTGCTTTCGTTTCTTTTAGGTAAATCTATTTCTATTTGACAAATTTCACATGTGTCCGTATGATTCTCGCAAGGAGGTCGTGACAGAGTATCTGCCAAAACGTTTGTTTTTCCTGGACAATATTTGATTTCGAAATGGTAAGGCTGTAATTGTAATGCCCAACGAGCCAAACGCCCCGTCGGTGATTTTAAATTCAATAACCATCTTAGAGGTTGATGATCGGTTATTGTAAGAAATGTCGTGCCTTCTATGTATCCTCTAAATCGTGATACGGCCCATACTATTGCTAAGGCTTCTTTTTCAGTAACTGTGTAGTTTCGTTCTGCAGGAGTTAATAGTCGACTTGCATATTCGACAGGATGTTCGTTAGTACCCTCCCCCTGCATTAAAGCTGCTCCTATTGCGTAATTGCTAGCATCAGTTTTTATAATAAATGGCGCTTCAAAATCTGCTTGTTTTAATATCGGTGATGTAGTTAGTGCTTCTTTTATAGTTTCATAGGATTTTTGTTGTTCTTCTTTCCATTGCCATGCAATGCTTTTCTTTGTTAGATTTGTTAATGGTCTTGCGATTTCAGCATAATTTTGTATGAACCTTCTATACCAAGCAGCTGTTTGAAGAAATGACATTAACTGCTTTAGATTTTTTGGTTCTGGTCTATTTAGTATGGCATTAACTTTCTCTGGATTAGTTTTGATTCCTTGTGGAACAATAAGATGTCCAAGGTAATTAATATCTGTACACACGAATTTGCATTTTTTTCGATTAGCTTTTAATTTGTAAATTCTGATCTTTTGGAATACTTCTCTTAGGTCTTGTATGTGCTGTTCAAATGTAGGTGACCTTATGATGACGTCATCTAGATAACATAAAACGCATTGAGCACGTAGTCCATTTATAAATTTATCCATCATTCGTTGAAATGTTGCTGGTGCGTTGCGTAATCCAAACGGCATACGCTTAAATTTATACATTCCAAATGGTGAAATAAAGGCAGTTTTATCTTGATCATCTGTTTGTACTTTAATTTGCCAGTAACCTGATTGTAGGTCAATAGTGGTCATATATGGCATTGCTTTTGCCTGGTGTAACAAATCATCTATACGAGGTAATGGGTATCGGTCTGGTATAGTAATTTCATTCAATTTCCTGTAGTCTATACATACGCGTACATCATTTTCACCCTTAGGAACCAATACCACAGGTGAAGCCCACGGTGAGTCACACTCCTCTATGATATCGTTACTAATCATTTCGTCTAATTTGGTTCTAAGTTGTTGTTGTCTAATGGGGGACAACCTGTATGGTTTAACTGCAATGGGGTGGTGACTACTAGTATCTATTCTATGTTCAGCTAACGATGTTGGTTCAATAGGTTGTTCAAATATATCTTTAAATTCTACAAGTATTTCATTTAATTGTTCCCTTTCAGTAATTGATAATGTTAGTCCTTCGTCAGGGTTTAATAAAATATCAACGGAGTACAATAACATGGTATTTATTGGTATATATTCGACACGTGGATCAATTTTATTATTCTCGTCAGCTGGTTCTCGTGGCCGAGATGGTCGTGGTGGTGTGTCTATTTTCTGGAGTTGCCATCGGACTCTCTTCTTTGGTGATGAACAATATTCACTGTCAACTGGCGACGGAGTCTGGGGTATAGGTGAAATTAATTTTAGTTCGTTCGCCCATCGTAGAAAATCTGGTAATGACTCATTTTCATTTTCTTCGAAACTTATGTTTTTCTTCGCCTTGAGAATTGGGACTGTCTCAGTCTTGAGTTGCAGGAAAGGAAATAGTTTGTTCGGGCTATTGTGAAAGTACCAAACTCTCTGTGCTAAATCTAGGACAATTCCAGCGGATTCCAAGAAATCTATGCCAAGCAACGTCCTGTTATCGGTAGCACTCGGCATGACAGTAATTGCTAGTGGGCAGGAGCGATTACCCAAGGTTACTTCGACTGTTGTGGTGAGTAACTTGTGCGATGTCACTGTGCCGTCTGCTAGACTTACATCTGCGTCTCGCTCGGTGAATGTCGTACCCATGTCTAGGAGTATTTTATATAAGGTTGTGCCTGCTATACTAGTTCTTGCTGCTGTGTCGATGTAGGCGTAACCAAGATATCCGTTTACGTTCACTTCAATGGTAGGTATCTTGACGTGATCCTCCAACGTGGCTTGAACAGTGTAAAATGCTACTGGTTTCGGCGGTGTTTCTTTGTTTTTACACGTATCACAATTACTACGAAATACGCCTGGAGCACCGCAACCATAGCAAGTGACCGTTGGTTTTTC
Source organism: Charanyca ferruginea (assembly GCA_947361185.1). NCBI lineage: Eukaryota > Metazoa > Arthropoda > Insecta > Lepidoptera > Noctuidae > Charanyca > Charanyca ferruginea. Next base: position 13,830,817 of record OX376065.1, on the reverse strand, counting down.
TTCAGTCGGCTTCTCCAATTTTGGTTCAGCTGTAACCAATCCTGCCAATCGTTTGCGACACTCATCTATTACATGCCCCTTTCGACTGCAAAATAGGCATCTCTTAATGGTTCCTTTATTAGTTACCTGCGTGGTTTTGTTTATTGAAGTAGGTTTTACTTCCTCTTTTTCCAATGCTTCTTGATGGCGCGCCAATTCTAGTAAATCCGTAAAAGTTTTTATGTCAGACCTTGCTATTTTTTTTTTGTGTTCTAACCTTAGCAATCCATACACGAAGTCAATATGATCCTCTTCTTTGAGGCGTTTTGGTAACTGACCAATTAGGGCACGTTTCCTACACAGAAAGGAATCAATACTTTCATTCGGACCTTGTGGTGTTGCGAACAATTCCAAATAAATATCATGGGCCTGACGCTTCGGTGCAAATGCTGACCTTATATTTTTAATAGCCGCTGACCAGGTTTTTATTTCGGACCGGACACCCTGCCACCAAATACTTGCGGTATCCTTGAGAAGCAACGGCAAACCCAACAATGCTTCCTCGTCCGAGATGTGTTCTATGCTTTTATATATTTCCACAGCACAAACAAATTCCTCAACCTTGTTGTGGTCCCGTTGTCCGTCAAAGCGCAAAGTACAACGCGTAAAGTTTTTATTTGCCATGGTGCTGCTTGTTGTCGGTATTTGACTCAGCAATTGACTGAATTGTTCTTGAGTTAATTGTATCGCCGTCATAATTTTCTTCTTCTACCCGCACTACCTTTTTATGAATAATTTGGGTTTTTTTTTTTTTTTTTTTTTGTGTCGTAGGTAGACTGTAGGTTGGTAAAATATTTTTCGTTGGGCGCCAGAATGTAGGGGGTAGGAGTGAAACGCCGATCAGGTATGATGACTTATATTGTTACAAAGGTAATACAAGTACAGTATTGAACAATTAGTCGTTTATAGGGGACTACGCTAGAGGTGGAAGAGTGGACTGCAGGTGGCTATCGCACTCGTAACCTCAACTGGTCTCCAGAGTTGGCTGCAGGTGGCTGCCGGACTCTGTGAACCTTCGACTTGATTAGATGACTGCAGGTGGCTATCTGTCTAATCAGGTCGCTAAGTGAATGAAATGATTATTCTACGGTCGCGTCTTATATAGCGAGCCGCCCCGCTCCCATGCGGTGTTGACTCGATGACGTATCGTTGAGCAGGCCAGATAGTGTGTGTGCGAGCGAGAACGTGAAACAACATGGAGCGTATGATCGTCGTGTTACAATATTAGATAGTATTATTTTTATAAGTATTTAATCAGCGCCTCTGTCGGAAGCAGTCATTTTAGGGCTCAACCCATTACCACAGTCGACTACAGGCATTTAGTGACGGCACACCTACGTCACTCCATACAAACGAGACGATTTAATTACCTACACTACAACCAAAATAACAGACTAGACAAATACGTGCGTGTGCGCGTGTCTACGCGCCGTGAGTCTCAGCCTTTACCTAAAAGTAGTTTCATGGGCAGGTTCGACGCGGGTAGAGGTGAGGATCAATGTTTCGGAGGGAGCCGGGGTGTGCGGTAACGGTATTAAACCTATATTTGTACAGTTTGGTAAACGCACCCCCGATACAAGAGAAGCTCCTAGAGTGAGGCAGGTTTTTTAAATACCTATATATCTCATAAATGTGTGTATCTCTACTAATATTCAGTAATGTTTACAATTTCAGGTACAATCGCGAAGTGAAATTCATTTGAAGATCTTCGGGATGAGTTAGAAAAAGGTAAGATTTTTGAAATTACTTGTTTTCTATTTAATCAAATAACAATATGGTAGGCATGTCTCCTAATTAACGGTAATTATCTCATTATTATGACGCAATAAAAAGACTTATCTACGTAGGTATAGTAAAAAAAAAATGACAATTCTTGTAAATATGTAAAATAATAATAATAAGTATCATCATCATTCAATAACACATATTTAACAATAACACACACACACACACACACACACATATACACACACACACTTAACATAATTTAATAATTCTATGCTTTAAAGTAACATGAGCAACAATAAAACTGCATTTCATGTCACTTGCGTCTTCAAAACTCAACTCTCTGAATGAATGGCGCCTGCCAGTTTAGTCAAAAACAAGAAAATCAACAATTTTATTTGAATCCATTCCCATTGTAGGTGGTAGGTTAGTAATTACCTTGATTGCCGCCAATAAATTAATGAATTGTTGTTCGAAACGAATAAAACACGCCAACTAAATATAACTCTAACAATTACTTCGTTAATTGACTATAAAAGCATAAAACCGGTTGAATAAATTAAATAAATAGCTCTCTACGTAGATCTTACTGTTAATTTTGAAAGTCCGTAGACGGTGAATGGACTATAAATCAAAATTACTGCATTCTGTAAAAATCTCACTCGGTGAGTATTAGTGAGGTGAGTTTGAAGTGAACTACTTTGTTTTATGGGAATAAATATAATTACCACCAAAAAATACTTACTAAATACCAAATGTAGTAAATGATCACCAAATCTTAGTGTGCTAAATAACCAAAACCTTTTTGACCCTTAAGTCCCCTCTGGGGCAGATCCGACACGGTTAGGTTAGGTTAGAACTGTGATCCCCTACCAAATCACTTTTTCTACAATACTTTAGGAAACCCAATTTTGGTGATCATTTAGTATTTGGTTTTATTTTATTTAATATTTTTGGTGATCATTTACTAGATCTGGAGGTTCGTAAAACATAAGCCTTATTTTATTAGCCTCTCATGTCCTACTGCTGGGCATTAAATAGGCCAGCAATAGGACATGAGAGACTATTAATTGTCCACATATTCTTTTCTTGCGTCACTTTGATCCAGCCTTCGCTGTGTGATATTCTAGGTAAGTACTTAGTAACTGACATGGCTTTTACCTTTTTTTTATTAGTAAATATTTTGAATTGCATCATCACCTACATTGTTTCCACATATAGCAGCAACAAGAATAATGTAACCAGGATTTTGTAAAAGCTTGGTAAAAAAGAGTGTCCGTGGAGTTTCTTGCTCGTTCTTATCTATAGAGACCTACCTCACGATTTGGAACGAGCAACTAGCTTCAACTTTCTGACTAACTAACTGACTCTTTCACAATTCAAAAGTGCCTGTAAATATATTTAAATGTAATTTAAATAAATGCTTTGATTTTGACATTATATACCAACTATATTAATGTACAATAAACACTACACAGTTGGGCCCAATCCACTTCCCACTATGTGCATTCCCCTTTTGATTCCCAACGTGTGTACAAAAAACAAATAGTACTTTAAGCTTATTCAGAGGGTAACAATATTGTCTATTATGTAAACAATTGTGCAATTGTGTTTTGTATTGTGCAAACAATGGATTTACATTTTCGTAGTTTAAAAAACAATATAATTGTATTAAACGTCAAGAATATTGCCCCTTATTTGGACCCAAGTGTATAGTGCATTAGTATATTATAATAGTCGTTTTATCATCATGTCAACCTTTAGATGCCCACTGCTGGGCACACGTTTCTCCCAAGGGGGGGTTCAGCCGTAATCGCCATCCTAGACCGATGCATGTTAGCGATCGTAGTAGGTGTTGTGGTACTCGGACTAAGTTAATAATAATAATAATAATAATATGTGGGGACATTTTCACATACGGCCATCTGACCCCAAACTAGGGAGACCCTGTACTATGGGTGTCAGACAGCTGATATACATACACAAATACTTTTTTTTTTTTGTAAGTACATACTTACATACATAGTTAGTATTTAGAATATAGTGCTTAACTGTTAAACTAGCAACAAAGGAATTGCCGACCATCTGATTGCATGTTTTTTTTTATAGTCCTACCAATTTAATTTTCCTACTATACCAGCCAGCCACAGCAGAAAATCTCGCATGACAAGTAACTATAAAGGAACCACAGCTCAAATTATACTAGATTTAGACTCCATAGAACCAATAACTTAGTGGTGTTTACGTCTTAATAAGATATTTACGATAGTGATGCGATATCAAAATATCGATAATTGATTATAAATAGATATAATTATCGTAAAAAATTTACAGTTATTTTTGGCATTTGTGTGATTTTAGTTTGATGAATAAGTTGACGTAAAATAGACGTTGCTATTCAAATAAAACTAATATATTTTAGTAACAGCAATAATGGTTGAGACTTTTAGAGAAACAAAAATCATTAATAAAATGTTGTAAATCTAAAATACCAGTTTAACAAAATACAATATGGCTATAAAGTAGTAGCATCAAAATAACCTATCTGGTTTCGATTTTGGTTATTACGCAAATAATTAATTATTATAGAAAAGAAAAACAATTTCGTTCAAGCTCTCATTTCATGTCACGATTTATTTGTAAGCAAATCAATCATTTAGCGAGGTCAGTCGTGTACCTGAGGTTACTTACCATAGAAGCTGTAATTTTATACCAACAATTAAACCATAGTTAAATGTGGATAAAACATTTAAATTCATAAAGTAAGTAATGTTTTATAGTCTGTTATTTCTGCACGACTGCCTTACTTAGATTATAATAGACCAGCCATCTATGAAGTCTTTTGATTGGTCTTAAAAATGGTCGTAGAAATCGAGCTAAATTAGAGAAAAACGTTATTAGAAAACAACAAAAAACATTTGTTGTTTCAAAGCAAGTTCTCGAGCAATCAATATTTTATTAACAATGGAGTTTTCAGTTCAACAGTCCGTTTCGAAGTGCGAATTTCACTAATGAACGCGATCACTATGTTAATATACCGCATTCAACAACTGTCAGTGTAAAAAATCCAGTTTAATAATGACACTGACAGCTCTTGAACGCGGTATACATGACATGTGCTCATCATCATGTCAGCCTATTACCGTTTACTGCTAAACGTAGGTCTTACCCAGAGATCGCCAACCAACCCGGTCTTGGGCAGGCCGCATCCATCCGCTGCCAGTCACCTTTTTCAAATCGTGGGTCTATCGTGCCGCAGGGCGTCCCACACTACGCTTGCTCAAACGCGGTCTCTACTGTAAGCGTGTCTGCGCCGAACGAAGGTTGTTTTTATTTTACATATTGTTCCGCATAATTGTGACACGCAGCATAGTTACGTAGGTTCTTCCACTTGTTTCTTTTTTGTATTCCGTGCTACTGAGAATGCTATATTTGATAAACATAGCTTTGTATTTACTTCAAAATAATTAGGTGCTAAAAACGAGCTTCTAAAATCAGCCAATACACTTTCAACCATCTATCAAACTATGGTTACCTTAATTGTTCGAGTACCAGTAAAGAAAGTGGCCTCCTAAAGGTTCCATGAGCCAGTGCCTATCACTACTTGACGCATAACTGTGAACTTTGACCCTATATAGTCACTTTATGTAGCTCTGCCTGGCCCCTGCACTTAATGTTTGAACGGCTTAGAATTTATGCTAAGTTACAAAATAAAAGCACATTATCTCTATTGTATAATATAACATAAAATAAGTCTAGATATACAAAAGTATAAATAAAGAGTATTAACGAATGTTCGACAATAGATAAAAAGGAATTTTAGATTCCTATGAATTAGACGTAAGTGTCATATGTCAGACTTTGTAGTTTTGCAATCGTACATTATAATTATCTAACACGGTTTTAACAATCTTTACTATTTGATTTTTTTGACCAAACAACGTAATCCCTTACAAAACTGCTGTATTTCAGAATATAACGTATTATGAAAAAAAAAAGCCTATTTTTTTGTGTACAACAGGTGGGCAATGACCTCCCCTTTCTTTTTCCCCACCACCAACGTCTCTGAATTAAAGACGGCACAGCAACTTATTACTTTATATTATTGAAAAAATAACGTCGGCCACTGATGGTACCAGGTCAAACAACACCTTGTCATATCAAAATAAGACTCACGTTCGAAATAAGAAATTTATTCTAGAACGAATCCAGATGAAACATTTCGTCAGTGGTGGTGGACCAGTACGCCATATGCATTCAACCTTTACAGTACTTAATTCACTAAAAGTCTTGATCTGTAATCGTATACACACGCCGTCCACTTTTACATTTTTTCCTGAAACCAAAGGATCTAACCGAATAGTGAGGGGAAAGGATAAATAAAAAAGGGTATCGGTATCGGTTCCCTATCTTTGGCCATTTGCTAATTACTACACCGCACGTGCCTTTGTGGGTTTCGCATCTAATGGCAGACTTACAAAAAAGTGTCGGTTTCGTCCAATGAGAAATAGCCTAAGTAACTAGGAAAAGTTGTTGGGAAAAACGTACTGTTATTGCTATCAGATTCAAAATACCGCACAACATATTAGAGATAGGTCTGTACTTAGTATAAAATTAATCCAGTATTCTTTTCGAAACCGGTTGATTAAAGGAATACTTAATTAGAAAATGATGCAACGTCTATATATAATTCTTCCGTCATTTTATATAGAATACAGACGTTGCAAAAATCAATTCAAGCTTTCTGTTGAGAAAAAAAGACTAGCTCAAGATCAAAAACACTAAAAATGAAAACCTGCAGAAATAATAATCATCATCTGCGTTTTTGTTTTGTTCTGATGCGAAACCTCTTGAACTTCCTCCATCGTAGGAACGACGGAGGGGCATGCCGGACTTTTACCAGCTAAAACCTCCACGGCGTTCCACCGGCGTTCGGAATAAACATACTGACAGGAAGAATAGACAAACTGTAGGTACTGACTTGTCTATTCTTGCTGTCAGTATGTCTATTCTTCCGTAGACATAGCGTAGTCATGCTACGCGTGCAGGGGTGCGGAATTCCTTTTTCCCAACTACCTATGCTGGGGTCGGTTTCCAGACGCAGCCACAACCCAGTAACTGGGTAACCCGATACTCTTTGATAAGACGGTTGTCAAACGTTATCGCTTCTGACCACTAATAACCTGCAGAAATAATAAGAAACAAAAACTAAACAGACAAACAAATTAACAAAAAAAAAATGTAATCGTTTCTAGAATGCGCATCCAACGTCCAATTTCACCGGGTTCATTGACATTATAGGCAGACCAAATGTCGCCGTATTCGTGAGAATATCAAAAATATGTCGAACATACAAGTTGTATTAACATAATCGTGTTTCACCTTCATAAATTTACGAGTAGTGTCCAACCGGCCTTTTACATCGGCTTTCCGAATCATAGGGCTAAGTAGCTGCTTGTTGTTTTTTTTTAATTTATGGTCAGTATTTTTTTTTAAGTAGGTAAAAGAGGTTAGATGTGATTTGCGGGAAATGCTACGTAATGATTGTTTAATGATAAGATAAGATTTTTAAGTGATTTTTATGTATTTTCTATAGATTATTTTAACTTGCTTCTGCCTGCAACTTCGCTTGGAATTTAGCCAAACTCCTAAAACATCCCACGGGAACACAAAAACGGGAAAGGAAACTATATTAATAATTATTATCCAATGTGGTAAGCTGCAATCCATTCAACCTGTTTAAGCGTAACAGAGTAACAATCCAACTACCAAGGGGTACCAAGGGGTACCGTGTTACCCAGTAACTGAGTTGTGGAGGTCCGATAGGCAGTCGCTCCATGTAAAACACTGGTATTCAGCTGCATCTGGTTAGACTGCAAGCCGATCCCAATATAGTTGGGAAAAGGCTAGGCAGATGATGATGAGAGTAACAAACATCCATGCATCCGTCCATCCTTTCATCCATCCTCACAAACTAAGACTGAAGTGCAAATCTTCACGAAGTTGAATAGAGTATCAGGATATAGATACCAATTATTTATTTATGTTTTTTCGTGTATTGAGCACTATAGTATACCTACTCGATAATGAGGAAACTGTGGTTAACTATGTATAATTGAGTATGCATTTAATATAAAATAATGTAAGTAACGGGTTACTATTTAATAATGTAATTTATTGTTTATTGTTTCTCGTTGGTAATCCTTAGTAAATAAATAAATTTTTGATACCTATTTTTGATACTGAAAATATTGGTTTCACTGATTTAAGTGCAACACAGATTGCCACAAACATTTAACCAAACATTAATCTAATTAACTCTTTATCAAAAGAAAGCTGGGAAGCATACTGTTAATGATCATATATTATGATTCGCTTAATAATTTATTGTAGACCTTAATGATATACCTACAATGACAGGTTTTAACGCTTTTAATATTTTAAATATCCGGACATGACACGCTAAGTTAAATGAGTTTTTTGGTAACTGTTTTCCCACAGAAGATTAAAATGAAATACCTAGATTAAAAATGCTGTTTCCATCTTTATCGTATCTGTCATTATTTTATTTTTTTGTCTAATCCAGAACTGTCTGAGCAAAAAGTCTCTTTTTTTTAAGACTAGACTAGACTTAGTAAAATTTTCTCTGACTTACTCCAATGTTTTAGTCTATAGCTCTGGTGACTTATAATCTAAGCTGCTGGACACACAGAAAAGACGTAAGACGATGACAGGGCGCGGACATAATTATGTCTCTTCCGCGTCCCTTTCATACAAAGTGTATAGAAGCGTCGCGACACAACACATTAAAAAGCCAGGGCGCGGACACGACGCTTACTCGTCTGCGCCCTATTGTAAAAACATATAGAAATGACGGGGCACGTACACGAGCGGGCGAGGGGCGGGCGAGTACGGGGGTGCCGGGAATCGCGCGGTGCGTGTTGCTGTGTCACACAATTAGCTGCGTAATCTCTCGTGGCGCTCAGCGTCACGTCCGTGCCTCGCCTTTTCTATATGTTTTAAAAAGTCTGCGCCCTGTCCGCGCCCCGTCCTCGTCTTACGTCTTTTTTGTGTGTCCAGCGCCTAAGACAACGTTTTATAAATTGAAACCTTCCCAAAAAAATATGCAGTTGAATAGAGGAAACCCCATCCAAATCGAATCAGGGGTTTAAAAAAAAAACAATCGAACATAGGTAGGTATGTACCCTAACCATCTTTTTTGAGGTCGGTCGATTTTTCTATTTTTGTCTTTTTAAGTGTAGCCTTTAAAAATAAATGTTCTTTTTACCTACCACAAATCAACAATAAACAAAAGCGTTGACACAATCTTTGACAAAATCAAAATACCACGTTTCTAGTACAATATTAATATAATAAACCTATACGTATGTTAATAGATAATTTAGATAATTCTAACGGAGAATTGTTTAGAAATATCTAAGATGGCATTCATCACAATGCCTTGGAATGTGAATTTTATTTATTCTAAATTGCATACATATACTTAATTGGCGTTTGAATGATACGGTATAATATTTATGCGCCATATTGTAAGTATATCTTTCTTATTTCAATGAAATTATTGTGAATGGAATCCTTATTTGCATATTGGCTTTGTTCAATATTTTTAGAGTATATAAGTTCTTTTTTTAAAACGTTAATTTCTCCTGTATCGTGGGTTCGTTTCACAAACATATAAACTCACACAAACAGCCATACCCGGAACAAGAACCAGCAGACTTCGATTCTCGCACCGAAAAAATATGTATATGATATTTTTTCGGTGCGAGAATCGAAGCCGCGACTGCAAGCGCAGACAATCACTCAGCCACTGCACCAGACATGTCGTCTATCTATACTAATATTATAAAGCTGAAGAGTTTGTTTGTTTGATTGTTTGTTTGTTTGGTTGAACGCGCTAATCTCAGGATCTACTGGATTGAATTGAAAAAATATTTTTGTGTTGGATAGTCCATTTATCGAAGAAGGCTTTAGGCCCATGCGTAGCCGGGCCGGGTTGCTAGTTACTAATATGACTTCTTACTACGTTAAGTAGAAACGACTAAAGCATATTATTTTATTTATTATCTAATCTTTTTTTTTGCATTTTTATGGCAAACACACGCACTCACTCACATGATGCATATTCGTGTGTGTGTGGATGTATATTTGTTGTGTTTGTTCTTGCCAGATTCCTTGTTTAATTTAGTATTCAGCCACTGCAACGATTAATAATAATCTATTTATAAATCATCAGACATGAAAGTAGGTACCTTCTTATTTTTTACTAACATACCTAAGTCTTAAATAACGAATAAAACTGTTATTTAATACAAAATTGCGAAACAAAGCCAGTGAAAATATTTAAAACAGAAACTTGTTTTTCGCTATTTTCTTCTAAACTATGAGTATTTTATGGCTCCAAAGTGGAGTAAACGCTTCATAAAAACCTTGTCTACATAGAACATAATTTATAAGTGTCATAAATAATAATAATTAGCAAATATAATAATCCATTTCAAAAAGTATTACATTACAATACTAAACATATTTTTATGACACCTGCCTACGTTTTTATATTTGTGTATGTGACATATTTTACTGCTTTATAATGTTGTAAATTAAACTATTATTATAACTTTGACGTCAAACGAGAGAAAATAGAAGTAAAATAATAAAAAAGCACTTTGTATTTTTTGTTGTAAATATTTTAATCTTAATAGTTCAGTGTTTATCACCCTTCACCACAAATGAAAAAGTAGGTAGGTATGCAAGAATCATGATAAATTATTTATAGGTACATTTTCGCCGCTATATCACCTGCTTCGAAAAGCACGTAAAGTCGTTTGTCCGCAGCTGTCATTCGTAGATCTTTGACAGTCATTTACGGGTAGTCAGAAGCCCGAAAGTCAGACAACCAGTCTTACCAAGAGATATCGTGTTACTCATGAGTAACTGTTGTGGAGTTCAGCTTAGCAGTCGCTCGTATCGTGTCGCTTGTTTACTGTGGGAAAAAACTGTACATAAGACATAATAATTATTCTCTGTACACTGACACAATAGCAACATTCCCTTCCAAATAAAAATCATAAACAATATACATACAAATAATTACAAAATAAAACAGCAAGTTTTCAATTGTACTAACAAAGCTACATATTGCAGAAATGTCTCAATAGAGAATATCGGTTTCATAAACTAGCGGGCACCCCCGACATCGCCGATAAAATGCCGATCAGTGCATACTGTATGCGCTGAATTATGCCAACTGGCGGCGTCTTTGATGTCCATAGAGTAGGTTAGGACAGAGACTTTCTGAAATAAATTTTCACGTTTGAAAAGATAAAGAGGAGTTTACTAATGTGGCTCTTTGATTTCATCCGTACTTTCCATGTTTAGTTTCATGACGGTCAAGTGGTTAAGGCCTCTCAAGGAGGAGGTTGTGGGTTCGATATTGGCCAAGTACCAATGTCAGTTTTTCTATTTATACGTTCTAAGTTTAAAAAAAAAACATTGTGAGGACACCTGAATTTATAATAAACTTAGTCTCAAATGACCAATCCGCGTGGAGCAAGAAAACTGGAAAAATAATAATAATAATAAACATTTAATTCAGATCAGATCTATATTCTTGTTAGTAACAATTTGCTTAAATTGACAAACTAATGATAGTACGTATTACATATATCAACACAACACAATTAAACAAATTAAAAGACAATTATTATTAATGAATTAATAATTGTCTTTTATTTTTCATGCGTTAATATTAAAAATAGGGAATTAAAGTTTATTGAGTTATTATTTTAGTTTTCCTAATAAAAATATCACCCACAAACCGTAGCATTACCACACATTGAGATTTTCTTGAATTAAAAAGAATTTAAAATTTGTGATAGACAAGATACCTATTTAAATATGTGTAAACGTGTAATGTATTAAAATGTATTCAAATTCCATTCAAATAGTACTAAATAACTGTTTATTCAAACATAATAAAATAATAAATAAACTCTTTTTATTTTAAATAGGCACGATAGTATTCTTTTAGTGATCATTATTATATTAAATATTATATTTTAATGAATATTTTGAATTTTTGACATGGGCAGTAAAAAATTTTTTTTATTTGTAACAACGTCAATAAATCGTCAAAAATGAAAATCAGCATTTCATTAACAATGAAAAGAAAACAACTGCTTTTAATCTACGAGACTACTCTTTTTTTAACAAAAAAAAACCAATGACATTTGAAAAATTCTTGCAATAAAAAAGCAAAATGCGTTTGGTGTCTGAATTATGCGGCGCTGGATTGGTACGGGTATCGTACTGCACACGGACGGATGTTTTCAACAGTTGACGCGTCGACCCTCACAATCCAATTACTGGGTACAGTACTATTTAAACTTAATGGCGGCTGCGAAGTGCGCTCTTGGCTGCGCAACACCCCGCTCCTCACCCCCGCTGACATTTAAAATTGTTACTGCGCAGCCACTCGCCTCATGTTCAGAGCCGCCATTAAGTTTGAATCGTACCTTAACATGATATTCTTTGGCAAGTGGTTGTCAGATTTTCTAGCTTTTGACTACCAATAACGACTGTCAAAGATCTACGAATGACAACCGGGTCCAACTGTTTTATGTGCTTTCTCGATATGAAATTAATGGTGACCCATCCTCGGACTGACCGTGGCAAGCGTAGGTTAACAATGACCGATCGACGCCTTTTACTATGCCGCCCTCACAGCAGCTGTTAACGCATAAATTGAAACAGTCCTAAATCGTCTGCTCTGTCTATTTTAGTTACTCTGTGGCCAAACACGGCTCCCATACAGTCGGTAGGCTTTCTTTGTGAATTATTGCGGGTTCCGTAAAGGAGCGGACTACCCGCGTCAATACCTTAATGGCGAACCGTGTTTCCACCTGCGGAACTCTAAAAAATAGTAAAAAATAGCCTACGGGCAAGGGAATAGGAACCGATTGGATTGAAATATTTGCTTGTATTTATTTTTTGTGTCTATTTGTGAATTTTTTGGTCGTGTTGCTGAGATTAAAATGTGTAGTATTTTAGTTTTTTTCTTTGTTTTTATAAATATGTTAAGATTTTTTGTGTGACTAAAAATATGAAATGTCGTGATGGTCTAGTGGTTAAGGACTGTCTAAGTCGGTGAAGGAAAACCTGGACTTATAATTCATATAAGTCTGAAATCGCCAATGCGCCTTGAGCATGCGTGGTGATTAATGCTCGTGCCTTCTCTTTATGAGAAGAGGCAAAGGCCTCTTCTGCTCTATAAAAAATTGTCTTGTGAAAGACGTCCACTGTTGGACATAGGCATCCCCCAAGAAATGGGTGTTCTTGCCATAATCGCCACGCTTGGCAGGCGGGTTGGCGATCGCAGTATGGTTGTTACAAAGGCACAGAGAACGCTGCTGCCCATTCTCTGGTGAGTCCCTTAGTCGCCTCTTACGACACCCACGGGAAGATGTGGGATGGTGGTAATAATAATTATTATTTTAATATAGAACATATAAAAATATGAAGCAATTTCTATTTTCAGTTGTTTTCTTTTTGTAGTTAAATTACAGTTTTTACAACGCAACTTTTGCTTGCACATGATTAAAAGGTTTGTATTATAAAATTAAGATTAGTTTCACTGACATTAATAAATGGTACTTTATCGTTATCTGTCAAATTTCATTCAAACTCTCCTATAGATATTTTTAAAGCGTCCTCGATAGGCAATTATTTTAGAACCAAATTAAAATTTTACACCCCAAAAGATAAACGGTACCAAAAACCAATATCAATTTACAAAATAGACTAGAAAGGGTGAAACGAAACATATCTTCGGTTCTCCTTGAAATTTTTATTCGTATTTATACATAACGACCAGTTATTTTCGACCCCTATCTCTCCATGCAATACCCCCATTTCACCCTATATTATTTAAGGGGAAAAAAGGGGTGGGAGGTCAGTTTATACTGGTGATCGTCCATCACTACTCTTGGAAGGGGTTGGCTGGATTTACAACCCTTTTGCAGCAGATTTATGTGGCGATCGCAGGGTTAAGTTAACCCTCAAATGCAGAAAAGATCGCGTTTCTTTATTTTATAAATGGCATTCGAAAATAGACTGCGTTTTTTGTGCCCTTCGCTACGTCTGTTTTATTTAGGAGACGTTCTGTGTGAATATAGAAATACTGGATGAAAATCTAAATACATAATTATTTTGATTGTTCGTAATACTTTCAATTATCGTTTAGTTTTCTGTATTGTCATAGATGTCGTGCAAAAAACACGAAATAATAATTCCAACTTAAATCGTTTAATTGTTCTCATTAAAATGTACTTCAGTGCAAAAAAAAAATGTTTCTCTAAATACACTGGCGTGCACTAAGGCTTGATATCTCGACTCATTACGTCCATACCGTGCAGGCCAGAGCATGTACACCGTATCGATGTCAGTTAATTTTCCACCAAGTGTAATTACCGTGTTTCGCTTTGTTTTTGCTACTAACTTTATTTGCATAGTGGAGTAAGGGGATCGGGTCTTGTTTCATCGGACAGAAAAATATGTGGAGTCGAATTAATATTTTTTTTTCAGTATTCTAAGGCCTCTCATCTTTTTACCTAAAGGTCACAATCAAAGTTATAACAGAATGTATTTTTTCATATTAAGTACCTAGTATTTACATGTTATTTGGTATCGACAATGCACGTGGATTGCAAGTGAATTTACTTCTGGAACCAATAAAAATGTTTAAAACCTACTTACAAAAGCAACTGGCTGGCTGCAAAAATAAGCTGAAAATTAATAGACTATTAGTAATAAAAAAATCTACACAACCCAAGGGTGTGCCCACATGGCGGTACGGTACGGCAAGAGATTTTTATGTAACGGAGCACTTAAAGTAATGACAAATTATAGTTGTAATTTCAATAATAATCGTTAGTTATAGCTACGAAACCACATGGTATAGTATCAGTACGAAAATTTCAAGTATAACGTCATGACGATACGTTATATAATGTTTCGTCACGTAAAAAGCCCTTGCCGTGCCATGCAGCTAGTCTGCGCAGGCCCTTATATTAAAATTCCTATTACTTAAGATTAATGCGTGATGCAATATGCGAAATCACTGGTTTCTTATTAAGTATTATTGTGTATCATAAACAATGTTAATGCCTTCATAGTAATAACTTTAAATGTATGATAAAATATTCAGTGACTCATAAATCTAATGGTAGGTACTTCTAGCTGTTTTATAAATTCTTAGATTCACAATTAATATTGTTTTCCTTACTTGGTTATTTTTATTCTTTACTAATGATCAGTAGGTATGGCACAACAGCATAATGACGTGGTTTTATTTATATTCAAGTTGAGCAACGTCTGAAACATTTTCTTACAAAATAATATCATATAAACATTAAAAACGTATAAATTTAAATTTTAAACGTACTTTACCATATTTTTCCGACTCTACATAATCTGACCAAATCACAGGTAAAAAAATAAAATCATAATCCTCTCCACAGTTTCTCTTGTCCTGATCTAAAACTCCAGAATAAGCTAATAGAGACATTGTTCGGGCGCTCGTTAGCCGCATCAAGATGCGCCCGCGCCACGGGGGTCTAGTCTGTGCGCGCGCACTATATACATATCCCTATGTTCTTCTGAATACTGCCTCAAGTATTAGCGTCTAAGGATATCTAAATTCACGAGATGAAGGTTTAAGTTTAAAAGAATAAGACATTGATTTGTCAACGAGCTTCATTAAGCTGACATTTGCATTTGCACACACCAATTAAATTCTCGAAGATCGTTTCACAATGTCTTTTATATCTTTTGTGTTGAGAGAGATAAAATACAAAATTGAATGAAAATGAGAATTTTACGGTAACTCTTTTGGTTTGGTCTATCGAGATAAAATACACAGCTGGTCTGTGATATCCGATGCTATCATTGTTTATTTTTATATTTAGAATAGAATAAATTTTAAACATTTATTTGCTTTAAATGTATACAAAACATACTACGGGATACGAAGTGTGATTAATTATAAAATCAATAAAAACATGCCAATGTTTTTAATATCTTTTTTATTAGCAGTCAAGGTAGAAGTACTGGCTGGTATAATAATGTTCAATAAACAAGTGACAATAGGGACTGGCGGTTTTTTTTTCATGAGTTGTAGTAAAATATACGATGACCAACTTCGGAGTCTTCAGTTTTACCACACACTCCCTATTATTTGAAATGGGAAACCATTTCAAAATAACCATTCTGTGACTTAGTCATCTTTGCTTGTCAAATGGATCATCATAAATCATCTCATCATAATAAAGAAACACTCTCCCTTTGTTTAAAATCATAATAATGTAACTAAAATTTATTTGCAGCAACTGGACACCAAAAACATATCCAATTCAGCTGCCTAAAGCTTTCAGGTTTATTTCAGGACAGTATTAAAACAGTTTTCATCCGTCATACGACATAATATGACAATAAACATATTTCGCTTCATTTTGTCTTGTGTTTATGACATGTGAGTGACGTGAAATATATTTATTGTTTTAACTATTTTTGGTCGACGTTTTAGTCAACGGGTTAAGTTTTTTCTTTTCTTGTTTATGTAGTGTTGAGCAAGCGTTGTAAGTTGCTACTGTTCTTTTGTGGATAGAGCGTTTTATTTTTTTATCCCTGTTTTTTTTATTGTAAAATATAGCGTACTAGCTTTTGCCTGCGAGTTCGTCTGGGTTCGTATCGTGAATGCAGACAAAGTTCCGGATTAAAAAGTAGCCTATGTCCTTCCCCAGGGCTCAAGCTATTTTCATACCAAATTTCATGAAAATCGGTTCAGACGTTTTATCGTGAAAGCGTAACAGACAGAGTTACTTTCGCATTATTTTGTAATATTAATAAATTAAAGGATGGATATGAATTTTGTGTTGAGCAAGCGCTGTAAGTTGCTAGTATTATTTTGTGGAGAGATCGTATTATGTGACTAAGTTTTGCTCGCGACTTCGTTCGCGCCATTTTTCTTGAATATCCCTATTTCTTTTATAATAGAATATAGCACTCAGGGACAACGTAGTTTTCTATTAGATAAACAATTTCCAAATCCGGTGATTCCGGAGATTAGTGCGTCTAAACAAACAAACAAACTTCAGCTTTATAATATTACTTAAGTACTATAGATTCACTGATGACTGATGACAATTGAAGATTTGGATTTAGAAAATCTGGAGTAGGTGCATATATGTCGTTATTATTTTATAGTAAAATCATATAACACTGTATCTAATGATTATGTAAAAATCAAATCTCTATTCAACAGACAAACTCAGGTAGTTTTAAACTAAATTCAATATTCGTAACCCTAACTTAGTTCCCTTACAGAAAATTAAAATAAAAAACGGTATAATATACTAATGCAAATATGAACATAAAGCCTTGCATACACTAACGTAAATTCAAAAGGAAATAACACTTGAGATGCAATGCCGGCCGTCTTAAACCCCGGTGCACACGACTGCGCTTATCCTGCCATCTAGGTCAGTTTCCAGATATTAAAATATTGGAAGCTTACACTGTATGAGTATTAAAAGTTTGGTGAGATGTTGAAATACCTGGGTACATACCTAACTTTACTTTGATGTGAAAAAGAGATGCTTAAATATGGTGGCCTCAGATTATGAAACAAAAGACAGATAGACCGCGCGGAACACTGAGAGTGAAGCCAAAAAAGCAAATACAAAATCGAAAACTTACAACGCGCTTCGTGCTGCACTCACACGAGTCAGCATAGCACGAAACGCCGCATCGTTAAAAGAAACAAATAAAAATACAAATTCAAAAGCGAATACAATCACGAGATTGTAGGTATTCGCTTTTCAATTTGTATTTGCTTTTTTGGCTTCACTTTCAGTGTTCCGCGTCGTCTATCTGCCTTTTGTTTTATAATCTGAGATGGTGGCGTATCTTTCCATATTTTTAAGCTTCAGTGGAAACTTAAATGAGGTTTATCATCCGTGATGAATCTTTTGTTGATAAATCATAAAATCCTGATCGAATTTCGGCCACAGTGGTTAATCTTAATAGAGCCGAGCCAAGTACGCAGAAGATATTATAGTGCACAAGTGTGTGCACAAACACAGGTGCACTACCTCGTCCATCACTCTCATACTCATATGAGACGGGAATCCAACACGACCCAGGCGCAGGACCAACGGCTTTGCGTGTTTTCCGGGGCACTAGGAAATTACAACGTTAACTTCCAAATTCCAGGCTGCTACTGAGAAATTCCTAGTGGAAAAACTCAATAACAGAGCCCGACCTGGGTATCGAAGCTATACGAAACTATAAGAACTATACTGTTGAAACTTGGTAAGTGGATGTATTCTGTGAACCGCATTAAGATTTTTAGAAAAAAAACAATACATTTTGGGGGTTCCCCATACTTAGAACTAAAACTCAAAAAGTTTTTTCATCAATCCTATAGGTACGTGTGGGGTATCTATGGATAAGTCTTCAAAAATTATATTGAGGTTTCTAATAATTTTTTTCTAAACTGAATAGTTTGCGCGAGAGACACTTCCAAAGTGGTAAAATGTGTCCCCCCCCCCCTGTAACTTCTAAAATAAGAGAATGATAAAACTAAAAAAAATATATATGATGTACATTACCATGTAAACTTCCACCGAAAATTGGTTTGATGAGATCTAGTAAGTAGTATTTTTTTTTAATGCGTCATAAATGTTACTTGTTGCTACGGAACCCTTCATGGGCAAGTCCGATTCGCACTTGACTGCTTTTTTAATTCATCCGTTATGAGTTACTTATTTGAAGATTGAAAAATTGAATGATATTCCTTTTTCTTAAATGTTACCAAGTAGACTAGATTCACTTCTAAATTATTAATAACTCCACTCACTAGTGCAATGTCGTCGACTAATCAGGCGATGCAATAAATTAAAGCCACTAATTGACTTTAACTTAATTCGTATCTAGACAGACAGACTAGATAAGGAATAGATATTAATATTATTATAAACAAGAATCACACAAGTTATTGAAAGATAGGTAGTTTGTTTTGAAGAAATAATTTTCTTGTCATCATCATCATTTCAACCTATAGACTCCCACTGCTGGGCATAGGTCTCCCTCTGAACCCTCCACCCCTGGGCTCAGTCGTTATCGCCATGCTTGGCCGATGCATGTTGGCGATCGTAGTAGGTGTTATGGTACTCAGAAGGAATTTTCTTGCATCTACTTAAAATTTATTCATATCCATCAAGAATTACCTTTTATTCCCACTGCTTTGGCACAGATTATTCACAAAGAGGACCTCTCCGAGGATTACCAAGGTAGGTGTGGTAGGTGCAGACGTCAGCAGATCAAGCCATACCAAAACTGACAAATATGAACCTTAAACTTTTTTAATAAAGTTGATTTTCTATCAAAGAAATTTGACAGAATGATATAGCTTAGTATGCTAGCCTCTGTACATCTTGACTCTCTAATAAAAATTACGTTAATTTATTTGGTAGTTTACCTGTATAACGTAGTAAACACACAAACACACATACATTCGCTTTAAATGCGAGAATTTCTGAATACATTTTTCGATCGTGCGTGCGGTCCAGGCCTGTCCATAACAAGCCATAAAGCTTGCTACACACCAATAAATTACTCAATTAAATACCTAATTACTGTAAAAACATGGAATAAAAATGTTTGGTACATAGATAGAAATATGACCGGCAGTTAAAATGCATATGCGCCTTAATTGAGGGACAATGACAGGGGATGGCCCAAAATAGATTGAAGAACAAACAGATGTTTGGTTTGTAAAAAATATGTCGCGAGAAAGGGTTTGAAGTGCGGGTATGGAAGGTAAAAGTATTTACGGCACAGAAAGATTATTCTCACTAGCTTCTGCCAGCGACTTCGTCCGCGTGACAGATTAGTGTAAATTAAAATATAACGTCATGGCACTTGGCAATAAAGTAGCCTCCTATTAGTAATTTTTTTGTAGGTAATCACACATCACACCAGTAGTTCTAGAGGTTTCCTCTTACGAACAAAAAAAAACATGAAAACAAACAAACTTCACTTCTTTATAATACCTTTATATTCGCCTGTATTTCTCTTGAATAGGTAGAGGTCTAAGTCCGATATCTATGGCTCTATACTCCATTTACAATAGCATTAGACAGAAGTTAAAAACCTAACAGAAGCAGGGATGAACAATACCCGGAACGTTGTTCGTTTCACTGTAATTCTATCAAATTTAAAAGGTTACCTAAATTTTAAAAGACTTTTATTCTGTTTATAATATTATAGCCCATATTTAGTATACTATCTTAGATCTATTTATCAAAATTATGTTAAAATAAGTTTTAATTAAAATTGTTTTAACTTATCTTTAAAATAAAATGTTTTGCATTTCTGCTTCTATGAGCCTCTTTTTTCTAATGCTATTATAAATGGAGAATAAGTGAGTATGAAATTGATGATCTTGAAACATCACAAAAGTAGTTTATGCCACTTGAAAACCTGTCACGCTTAAATGGAATCATTAAACATCGCAGCAGACCCAAGAAGAGATGACGAAATGGGATAGACTCAATAGACTGGTCCCAAATAGTAGAGAGTAATGAGAGGTAGGTAGGAAGGCCTTTGCGTGGTTAGGCTAATACTTAATAAAATGTAATAATATTTTCAGAAACAACAAACCAAATCAAATACCGTCCGGTATTTGGTTATTTTGTAATAATGAGGAAGATTACACATACTTTTTTACCAAACAGACCATAAAACCATAGACACGTCTCTAATGTCATTCTTATGTCAAACTTTTTTTTTAATTAATTAATAGGCTTGCGTTTGACCGCAATTCACCTGATCTTAAGTGATGATGCGGCCTAAGTTGGAACACGCTTGCCTAGGATGAACAGGTTCACTCGTGCCTTGAAGATACCCAGATTATACTTATCAGGGAACAGAGAGGCGGGCAGCGAATTCCACAGTCTGGCAGTTCGCACAGTAAATGTGGAATCAAAGCGCTTGGTTCGAGACCGCGGAACGTCAGCCATATTATAGCGGTGACGCTTCGCCGTATCTCTGCTCGTCCGATGATGGAATGGGGATGAGGGAATTAAATAGTGCAATTCCAAAGTACACTCTCCGAAATGTACTCGATAAAAGTCTTATAAGCTGGCAACGGTGGGCGATGTTCAAGGCTCTGGAGCTTAGCCCTAACCAGGGAGTCATTGTTAATGAGCCTCTTGGCACGTCTATCAATGACTTCCAATGCCTCCAGTTGGTATTTTGCTGATCCATCCCAAAGGTGCGAACAGTACCTACTCCATGCACGATCGAACTTGTGCTTGGTATAAGTTGAGCAGCAAACTTCATACAATCCCGTGTTCAATAGTGGTTTACAAACCAAGCAACTATAAAACTGACAAGGCCTAAGTCCAAACTGATAGTGTTAGAAAAAAAATGCGCAGTCTGAAAAATTGAGTCAAGAATTTCTCAAACGGCAGCCACAGTTGTACTTGCTTAGATATGTATGTTGTACTCATTAATCAACTTTAAATTAGTTTACAAGACAAAATAATCAGTTTTGTCTCCGACGAAAACTAAGATTAAGAAACACAGGATATGACAGAGGTGTTGACATTTCGTATTCATGTCAATAAATTTAATAATATTTCTATTGGATTGCATAATTGAAATGTTTTAGGTACTACATTTACATTAATTTATTTAATTTCTATACTTTATCGGTTATTATCTAATCTTGAATCTATATAAATTAAGTTGTTCAATATTATAGTTTAAAGGTAACTATAATTTTTGGAATTTTACGAATTTATTATCTACCAGATTATTTTTAATTACATTTTTAATCAAATGAAATTCATTTATTGTTTGTCACAGGGAAAACACAGTTCTTACAATTATTATTATTGTATGTATCGCTGTAAAATACCTGCGAGGTAAACAATATTTAAATGTCCAGTCAGTCAATCTTATTCAATATCGTTCAGTCAATCAAAAATCTATTGACGTTAATGTCAACATTAAATGAGCAAACAGTGACATGCAAGATATTATTACAATTATTTAAAATAAATTGCTGAAGCAGAAAGGGGTTCTAAACTATATTTTGACTATAATTGTCACTATTTATTGTTTCAAGATTCAGATTACCGCAGTAAATTTAAAAAAAAGTACCACTCAAATTACAACAGTAGGAAGCGGTTAAAATTAACCCTAAACTGCCAGCAATTTGTTAATTGTTGGGGGCTTTTTTGTCCCGTTTATTTTTGTTGGACTTATTTATGAATTCAAATGGCTTCTGAAGACTAAGGGTTGACGGTAATTCGTGTTTTATGAACTTTATTTTTACGATTGCAGAAGGGGTAAACTCCCGCGAGACGTCATCAAAGTGCAAGATGTTTTTTAGTGTAATTATTTATTTAGATTTGTTTGGAGACTGTTTCGTACTTTTTATTTACAAACATAATGACAAACGATTTACTGTCTATTATTTTTGTGTTATATTTTTGTCTAAGAAGGAAATACTAATAATTTTAATAAAAATCTGACGCAGAGGCGCGAATGTCGGTTATTAATTGCGGATGCAGCAAGAAATAAACTCACTGTTGCATTTATAATATTAGTATTTATTTATTAAACAGTACATTCACAATAATAAGACATACCTAATTTCAATACTAAAATAATTACGGTTAAAGATATTTATTTTCTCAAAAGAATTACAAATTCACTTACAGAGAAAACATGAATAAAATGTGTAGATTATGTGCCATTAACCGTGGCTTACATTTAAATACTATATATACTTATATAATTTAACAAGATATTTTACTTACAATTATGCGACTCGATAACAAAACAAAACAAAATAGATGTACCCTAGATAGTTTTAAAATTGAACAGTGAAGTTTTAAGCAACACGGGTAGGCGCGTTACAATTAAGAATAAGAAGAGATAGGTTTATATAAAACCAAAACATAGTTTGGATAGAACATAGTATGATTAATATGGATTACATTATTAACTAGCGGCCTTCAGCTTCGCACTGGTGCAATTTTTTGTTCAAAATTTCCAAAATTTTCTTCCATATAAACCTTCCCTTCCCTTTCCTTGGCGATTACGGCTGAACCCTCCCTTGGGGGAGACCTATGCCCAGCAGTGGGCGTCTAAAGTTTGACATGACGATGATGATGATGATGATGACACCTTCCCCCAGTCCTGACAATACCGAACGCATCAGAAAAAGAATGATTCAATTTGGTTCAGCCATTCAAAAGTTATGAGCGTACAGACATTTTGACGATTTAGTTTTATACTTTGTAGGGATTTTCTCGTATTGAAATCTCGAGAATCTTAGGTCTTGACTAAAATATAAAATACTAGCTGACCCGACAGACGTTGTCCTGTCCCTATCTACATACTTACCTGCCTATCTACCTATCCTACATACCTTACAGAGTATGTAAGGTATGTAGGATAGGTCCGAAGGTAGAGTACCTACCCTACATACCCTACCTGCCCTACATACATTTTTTTTTATTCTTGCATAAGTATTCTTCTTCTCCTTAAAATAGCAAACCCAACAAAAAAAGATCTAGCGAAATTGGTCCAGCCGTTCACGCGTGATGCCGTGACCAAGGGCAATAGGGATTCATTTATGGTACATATAGATTCTAAATATTATTTTTGTACAATCTTCAGATAATAACAGCCCCCCCTCCCACGGCACTATAAGTACAACACAATAATAAGGCCCCTAATCCACTGGCTCGTAAACCCTGCAACAGTCCAGCAAGTTTGATTAGATTGCCAATATAATCCGTAGGAGACACTGCTAGCTGACCGGAAGATTAACTCACAGACAAAACTTATTAACTTGAATTGAACTTGCTGATTGGATAGCTATATTTTACTAATTTGTTGTTATTAAGCGGTGGAGGGTTTTGTTGTTAATGGTGATGGTGATTTGGGTAGCTTAAGTGGCGATTATTTATTTTGGAGCGGTGAATGCTTATGCGAACATCACTGTGGCTTTAGCCGTTAAGAGTCCGGGATGGGGGCATGCCGGACTCTTAACGTCATCCCCACGATGGAAGAAGGCCATAAGCATTACGACCACGCACCGAAAAAAAATGTGGCGATTTTTATTTTGTAAGTCTGTTTTTAGTTTTTAATCGACTTCAAAAAGGAGGAGGTTATCAATTCGAATGTTAGTATTTTTTTTATGTATGTTCGGGCATAACTCTGTCATATATAGACGGATTTGCAAAATTCTTTTTTTGTTCGAAAGGGGGTTATTCCGAAATGGTCCCATATAAATTTTACCAAAATTGATATAGCCCTTTTTGAAAAAATCAACAAATTCCGAAAAAAAAAAATACTTAGACGACGTTTTACTTTCTTCAATCTTTGGGGATTTACAATCTCTTTTAAGTGTGCCGACGTTTCTTAATGGATTTGGATGTTAAGGCAACACTAAACAGCGAAAAATAAAAAGTTTTTTCAAAAAAAAAGAAAACCGCCTTCAAAAACTAAAAAGTGATAAATAACTTTAGCACAGAACACACATTACTTTACTTTCGGAAGTCGGTGGCAATACAAAACAACAAACTCAAAGCCGCCGCCACCGACTTCCGAAAGTAAAGTAATGTGTGTTCTGTGCTAAAGTTATTTATCACTTTTTAGTTTTTGAAGGCGGTTTTCTTTTTTTTTTTTTAAACTTTTTTGATTATTCCCTATGACATCCATTTTAAAAATTGTGCATAGTATTATTATCTACCTATACATAATTATATAACTGCACATGAAAAGGAAATAAAAACGAAGTTTTAGTTTGACAAGCGTAAATTATGGTACATGTAGCAACAGTTTTTTTTTATCACATTCTTATTGGATGATTTACAACAATTATTATTGTAATATTATTCTTTCGTTTTTTTTTCAAGTAGGTATCTACCTAATTTATAAAAATGTAACCATGTCACTTCCCATCATTTAGTAATGTGTAAAGAGCTTCTAATGCTAACGGTATCAAACTAAAAAAGATACGAAAAATTATAACTCGTCGTTATCATAATGAGATAGAAAAAGTTAGGAGAATAAAAAAGTGTAATTAGAAATAGACAATAAAAAACGTAACATAATAAAAACTCGTAGTCCAACGCATAATAAGAATAGCTTGAGTCAAAAAAAGGTAACTGCATGTTTTCTCAAGGAAATAAGTGACACTTTTTTATACCTAATCGACTGGTCTGATCTGTTACAGCAAAAATATTTTTCAACCGACTTTAAAAAAAGAAAGAGGTTCTCAATTCGACACTGTTTTTTTTCAAATGTAGTCCGATATCGATGATTCTTAATTAATTGATAGTGTATACCGCAACGTTGGTCCCACATAAATTTCATGAACATATTCCACCCCTAGGGGTAGAAAATTAAGGGATTACTGAAATAAGAAATAAGAAGAAGAGATTTTGATGTCATGATAAGAAGTAGGCACTGAAAAGCGAAAAAAAAAAAACAAAATTCGCATTCGAAAGGCTTTGGTTTTATTTGTTGTTTTGTATTGCCACCGACTTGCGAATTGAAAGTTATGTTTTTGTTTTTGAAGGCGGTTGTCTTTTTTGTAAAAAAGTTCGTTTTATTAATCGTCGTTATGATGGTCTAGTAGTTAAGGCGTCCTCTCATGCTCGAGGTTGTGGGTTCGCAGTCGGGTTACGAGCATGTGTCTTTTTTTCTTATGTATCTACTTTTTAAGTTTATCAAAGACATCACTGGCATCGGACTTATTCTATCTATATAATAAAAATGAATCGTTGTTCGTTAGTCTCGCTAATAGTCAAGAACATCAATTTCTAATTTAATTCGGTTTCCCTGTTTAATTTATAATAATAATAATAATAATAATAATATCATTTATTTCGGGTAACAAAAGCCCCATAACATATATACCTTACAGACTATCATACATATTTATAATAAAACCCACAATAATATTTTTTAACTACTGTACACGAAGAGACGGCGTCGTGTAGCGCTGCGTGGTGTCGCGTAGCCTTCCGCGGAATCTCCGATACACGACACCCTTCGGCCAAAACTCTTCCTTGAGGAAGGTCTCTAGATAATGCGTCGGGACTCGCACCACAAATGACTTGAAATTCGACTTATAAGAACCTCTGAGTCCCAGTAGACACACCAGAACATATTACGATCTGGTACCGTAAGGTTCAGCATGAACTGGGCCTGTAGACAAAAGTCCCTTTTCTGTTAGCGTTAACGCCAACGGAAAATGAGATTGTATGGAGTTGACGTTTGCTTACGCGATGTCACCTGATGCAAATATGTCAACTGCATACAATTTGAACTTTCCGTTGGCGTTAACGCTAACAGAAAAGGGATTTTGTCTACAGGCTCTGAAGAGCTTACGGTTCCTACTACACACATAATTTAATATTATTAGATCATGTTTTATAAGTCTTGCAGTTGAAGCGTATTTCCTTTGCAGTAACTGTTCATAATTTACTTTGAAATTATTATCAATGTTTCCTGCTTGATACAGATTGTAACACTTGCGACCTCCAACTCTTTAGTGTTGACAGTAATTGGGCATTATTTAATATTAACACTAAAAACATTTTAATAAAAAAAAACTACTAGAAATTAACGGACCAATTTAACTAGAAGATCAAAAGAATTCGAAAGAATCTGTTGCTAATGACAAGAAAAAAATGCGTAATTTATTAAAGACGGAAACAAAATATAAAATAAACAATAAATCGTAAAACAGACCGCCTTTTCATGATATTTTCTCAGCAATAACCAATAAAACTATCAAATTATTGCACGTCACGTCATCAAGTTTTGGTTATGTCGAAATAAACAAGAACTTTTTATTATGAATTATTTTATTATCAAGTACAATAAAATCTTTGTCCATTCGTGTTTGGACTGAGTGATTTTGATATTTTAAGTACCGGTCGTAATTCTGAATATATTTATCATTACAATTTGTATTGAATCTAATGAAAATGAATAATTCATTTAGAGGTAAGAAAGGAAAAAGGTTGCAAAAAAATTAGTAAAAATCATAAAAACTTTTTTTTTCGACTATTAAATCCAATACGATTTGTAATCACATAAAAAACACTTTATTTTTTCCTGTGGATACTAAGATGTGGATACTAAGATATGGATATAAGATTATCGTATCTTTCCTGTAGACTTTGCATCAATAATTAATCGATACTTGATAGTCCGGCGCGTAGCGTCGTTAGGTACTTACTGTATAAAAATATTTTAAATTGACATTTCATTTTAATCAACATCTTTGTTATACAATAATAATTGTTCTTATCTCACTATGCATTTAAAGATTTTCACTTAATAAGCCTTTCAGTGGCAATCAAGAATGCGATATGCATCTCAAAAATTGACAGGTACGATAACATCTTTAGCGTCTCTACAGTGAGCATCGACAAATATTCATTAGTAGCACTTATCTGGGATATAACTGTCTGTTTTTTGTTATTAAATACATATGTAATGTATGTTCACACAATAACTGGCGTGCTAAGAGTACAATCAATTGTAACGTTTTTTGTGCATGTTTCTAAACCCAGACGGAGATTAGATCACAAAATTCAAAAATCTATCTTGTACTGTTACTTCTCATAAAAAAACTTGAAGATTGCAAAAACCAATTGCAGATGGCGTACAAATAAAACTCAAAATTATTTTTACTATTTGTTTAGCTTTCCTATAAGTTTTTTAATACTTATTATTTTTTCCTTCTCTGCACCATTCTAGACAAGATTTTGAAAGTTTTCTCTATCCAAAGTGCAATTTTTATCCCACAACACATGCAAGTATCAAGGATGCACAGGCGCTATAAACAGAATTATGAGTTACGACCGTGGTCTGTTCCCGTACGACAGTCTACAAAATTACACCCAGACTAAACTACTTATAATATTATAATAATTTTCTTGCCCAATTATTTTGCCGCTGACACGTTTTATTAGTTTATATACGATTGTTATGTTTACCCCGACCATAAATTATACTTTTATAATTTTCTCTCCGTGACAATATTATAAACAAAATTTTCTGTATATGATCTGTCGTAAATTATATAATTTTGTCATAAGAAAAAGACAGAAACACGGGTGTTTACATAACATGACAGTTTCGTCAGATTTTCGTTATGATTTAATGACATTTTTGACGTTTTTGTCTTATAACTTTGGATCAGTTATGATATTTTTCGGTGCATCTTAATCCAAGTTGTGCGTACAAGAGAAATTACGATTTGAGAGGAATTTTATAAGTGTGCTTTATGATTTTGATGTGGGTTGTTGGAAAAAATAGATTGTGGAAGCTCGTGACTGTATTTCACTAAATATTACAGGAAATTAATTATGTTTTATAATGCAGAGTAAAACGATAGTTACATCTAAAAAAAACTTTTCAGCATAGCTTCTTATCAACATAAGTATTCCTTTATTTATCTTCAAAATTTCAGCCATACCTAGATACTAATTTGACGAAGGTCTGGCGACATTGGGATCTTGGACTATAATTACAAAAAGTCTTTAAAAGTTGAGTCGTATGCAGAAAACATGCAATTTCAATAATCGCCATTCCTGTCTCGTCTTTCCCCCCATTTCTCAGAACATAAGACAAGATGGTTGGTCTCACAGCAGGATATAAGGCACGGTATACACGATGAGACAGAAGCCCTAACACCGCCGCTCCGTGTGTTAATCAAACTCGGGGTGAATGTCGTGTGTATTGTGTCGTTAAGACTGATTGCAATAAAGCTGAGGTTAGACTGGGGATTACTCTGCGGTAATTAAAAAAAAAACTTTATAGTATTATGTTAAGCACGTACTTCAATTATGTTTTTGATATTGCAGTATCGCCCTCGTCAAAAAAACTGAAGTCATACATTAATTATGCGATGTTTAACAATAAATTCAATATTTGAACAATAAAATATTCTCAATAGTAAGCTTTTCTTTCCGAAAATGTAACTTCAAACCAACTCTAGGCGTCTTTACATTTTAACTGTAAGAACCAAAGAGAAACTAAGTCTTTAGAGATATTTTTTTTAAAGTCATACCCTTTTTACTTACCTACTTCCCAGCACATATGTGTATATTTCTTTTATGTCATCAGATGACATGTTATGTCACCGACGCGACGCCTATAGACAACTGGAGTACCTCGTAAATGTAGTGTCATTCCACAGACATAGCTGAAATATCTCATAATATATTATGCAACTAACATCAACATATTCCACAGCTTTCAAACATCTTTGTCCATTGTGCACTCATCCTAAGCCATACAAATATTAGCCATCTTCCGCAATGGTAATACGCCGTTGTAATCCGGGCATTATTACACCCCTGCAACTACCCTCATAATAAAATAGGTACCTACTCTTGTACTTGTGTCGTATTATCGAATGAATATTTTTGTTTCAAATCCTTTGTGAGCTTTTCTTCTTATGTTTAAAGATTATGTGTGTGTACACACGGCTACACATTAAGCTATACATTTCCAGTATAAGCTGACCTCGCATTGTACGGAAATCCTATATAATCGTGATCAGCATTAACTGGAAATGTTTAGCTTGATGTGTAGCCGTATGTACACACAGCTTTACTTTGCTTTATCGATGTGTCAAATTTTAAGGTTAGTGAAATAATTTGTCGTAGAAGGCGATAGACGGATGTTGAACAAAGGATGGGTAGCAGCGTCTTTCTGAGTAGGTACCCTAACACCTACTGCGATCGCAAACATGCAACGACCAAGCATGGCGATTACGGCTGAACCCCCGCTTGGGGACAACCTATGCCGTGTGGGCGTCTAAAGATTGACATGATTGAAATCACCCAGTTTCTACTCTGTTAGATACTTTATGTATCTTACATTTCTAAAGGTCTACGTATTCTTTTTGTATTTTACTTTGTAAAATAAACTTAACCTAACACTAAGAAAATCTCCTATATCAAGGGCGTACAAACATAATTATAAACTCACTTAAGTACATACCTACACAAACAACTGTCATTAAAGATGTAAGATGTATTCTCAAAAATCTGTCAATACCACCATAAAAGAAAACCCCAACGTAGAACTTTAAACCCACTCCCCACCGACAAAGAAAATGGGGAAGCCGTGATAATCCCTAATATTCAGCTCTCGATCATAACACGGACTTCAGCCACAAAGGTGATGTAATAACGACAGCTAATCCTCTATTGTGGCGCCATCTCTTGACGGATTGCCGCCAACTGAATGGGGCGAACCCAAAGGGCGCTTTGTTCGGCCCGATATTAGAAAAACCTATTGTGTCGCTGGGATAATTTGTTTTTCGAAAGGTTTTGGTTTCGTAATAAAGTTGGATAAATGTTTTGTTTTGGGCTTGAAATAAAAGGATAATTCTTGAAAGAAATTCCGGAAAATGTTAAAACGAGTATATTTTTTTTACGTACGTAACGTAACGTATTAAGTATAATATAGTTTGCGGGAAATTATAATATAGTTACGTAATAAACTCAGATTTCTGTAGACATTGCGCGGGTCAGCAGATCCCGAATGAAAATATAAAGTCGTCATGTCATGGCATAAATGTAGAAAAAAAAACCAGTCTAAACTCTGTTTATTACACCCCTTTAATAACAATTCAAATTGCAATAACATGCGAATAAAACAATTCGTTTCTTATATCCTAATGCTTGGAGACGTTTAATATAGGGATGTATAAAAACAATTTCAGTTGGTTATATTTTTGAAGTCAGACTGATTGGATCTACGGTTTCTAAACAGAGTTTTTGACACGAGATAATACATCATATAAAATTTGGTACTAAGTACATCGTACCAAAGGACATGTTTCATATTGGGCCCAGTCTATGTACACCACTTCAAAAAAAAGAGAAAAATCCTTAGAATCCGGGAAAAATACAGATAATCCATTTCAATGTATACTGTGTAGTAAATTGATATTTAACAATTATTTTTATGGGTTTTCAACATGGCGTCACTCAGATTTAGCTACTCTATAAACCATAGATCGACCTTTGATCATAGAAAGAGAACTGTCAGCTGTCAGTGTTACAACAGTGTCACTTTCGTCCGTATGTTCTGTGCTTTCGTTTCGTTTTGTTTCTAGTTTTTTGGAGTTCTTTTTAACAATCCTCTATTCGTTTTTTTTTAATTCAACACCGTTTCTTTCCCATCTGTTTACCTGGTTGTCCACAAATCGACGTACAAAATCAGAATTATAAATGTCAAACGTCATTAATCAATCAAAATGACAGCTTATCGCCATGACTGTTTTTTTGTTGTGTGTTGCAATTCAAAGTGCAATTTCGTGAGTTTTACCTGCTCAAAAAGCCATTTTAAAGTAATTGGACAGTTGAGAACTATTTATAATGTGTTTCCCTATTTGTAAGCATGGTGTACAAAGACTGGGCCCAGGCTCCATACATTTTGAAACAACTCCTTTAGCTTATTCAAGCTATAAGCTAAAGGAGTTGTTGTGTCTTTTTTTTGACATTCGTCAAAAAAAAGAAACCGCGTATGCATCAGCGGTGAACACAGAAGCGTACGAAGTAGCGGGAAAAAGCTAGTCAATAATATAATAATCGCTTTTTTGTTGACCACGCTCAATCAGCGCTAGTGTGCAATACGCCTAACCGGCCAATTTAATTGCTCAAAACTCGATATCACTATAAAGCGAGTGTAAACATAACATACCAAACATAAAGCCGCTAATACACTCATTCATCAACCCTATGAATGCGACGTTGTTTTACCCCACAGAATTAAATGTTTAACCCGAAAATTATTTAGTTGTGTCACACGTCTGCGATGATGGATCGCGCCAATAATTGCGTCATACTTGACGCGTTGGGGGCGGAAGGGGGTGTAATTTGTCGGAAGTGGGGGGAGGGTTGAAAGTGAGTACCCGTTATTGATGGGATCCCTAAATAGCGGGTTACGTGTGTATTGTTTGTTTTTGTGCGATTTCTTTTTGTTTTGGTATTTCGGCTATCTACTCAAGATTAAAATCAATTAAATATGGACTGTTACTTTCATTAAAGCAACAAGAAAAATAATCACTCCTTAAAAAAAAACAAAAAAATACCAGTTGTTATAAAATGCACATCATAAAAATCGCAAATAATTCGCATTCGCAAACTCTCAAAGTAAAGAATTTTTTTCGCACTCAAGGTACAGTCAGCTCCATAAACCACATTTAATAAAACATAAAAGCGACGCGTCTTAATCGAAATCTGCGTGCGTAACATAAAATTGGCCATATATCGTAACTGAATATCCAATTTGTGGAAGTAAAATTAGCACTCGGTTATTATGATGCGTCACAAACCGTTTTTTATTTCATTTAAATTCGTGTAATATTTTTTCCGACTTTAAGAGAATTTCCTTTTTGTAATTTTAATTATACATTTTTAAATTAACGAAATTAAAAAATATCCTAATTATAATTACAAAAAGGAAAAATCGGTTAGAAATAGGTACGGACAGAATCATCAACAAGTTAACCCCTTTTCGATTTTTTTATGAGTAAGGCCTACCCAGTCGATGACGTGTATGGTCAGCAGTGAAATTCGATTAACAATTTAGAATTTTAATGATAATTGAGCACAATATTAAAGGAAATACGGAAATGATGGAAAAAAGATAAAACAAATTCTTGGCTATTGCCTGAAGTACTGAAAATAATTGCATAGTATTATTTGTGTCTATTTAGACTCTTAACTTACGGGTAGGTACGGTCAGCAGCAAAAGTCAATAATAATTACTTAAAACTGTTAAATGTACAATTATCATCTAATTAGATATTAGGTGAATTTAATAGTTTCTCGTGTCGTATTTTGTTGCTGACCGTACCTACCCAATTTTTATAAAATAAATGTTGATTTTTTCAGACACGCGATTATTTACATTAGGTAATAATAGATGTTCAACTCACATTAATAGAATAATTGTTATCGTGAATCATTTAAAACGATTTTATTAGCATTTAAGTTTGTAGTTTACAGACAAATTACCAATTAAATACTATTTAGTGAACTAAACAAAATATTTAAAATAGTTCAGTAATATAATAGAAACTATTTAAAAATAAATTACAATAATAAATGTGACAATATTCAAAACATTGTGAGTTAAGATGAATGTGATTCTTATGGAATGGATTCCAAAGATTTTATTCGAAAAATATGTTAAACAGTTATCAATATTCAGTGTGCAGCTAAAACGTTTGTTTGAAAAAAGCAATTAAAATGATATTTTAAAATATAAAAATTGATTCTGAATAACAGTTTTGTAAATCTGTTAAAAATATTTAGACATTAGTAGGTTCTTATTACAATTATTTAGCTCTTGCTTTTTTTGTTATAGTTATTCATACAGATATAAACATAGTAAATGTTTTCGGTTTACTAAAAAAACATGTAGGTAATTCCTATTACACAATAAATGTATTATTATTCTACTATCTTTTGTCCGTGACTTTGACCACATAAATGTTAGTAATAGCGGGTGCAGACAACGACGCGGATTAAAGCACAACAAACAAAATCACTTTCTCATTATTAAATTTAGTATAAATTAATTTGAAAATAATCTACTCATGTACGTCTTATCACTTCCCAAACACAATAATTATTTTATTGCCATATTGCCACAGCAGCAAACATTGATTCAACTTTTAATAAAGGTAACTAAAACTTCGCCTTAACACAAATCAGTGTGTCACATTAGACAAGAATTATGAAGCTAAAGACTTGTTACAAAAAAATCCTAGAACATTTGTTTGACGTCAACGGAGCGCTAAAATGTATGGCTGTGAGCCATTTATTAATTGCTCCTACACAACGATTGATTGCCCGCTTCACTTCTCTATTAAGTTTTATTTCTCCATGACGTCAAATATTCCTGCCCTATATTCTAATTTCAAAATGTTTTGTATTATTTTCGGGTTTGTTTGGTTAAAAATACATTTTATATTTGTAATTTTTGCTAGTAATTTATAAATAGGTTCATATTTACCAATTTCATTATTTATAACGGTTAACGATTGTTTCTGAATTATTCTAAGTATTTCTTCGATTCTATTTTGTACGATTGGTTTGCTGATCTTAATTCCAAACATTTGAAAAGGTGGATACGTAATAGTTAAAATAAATGCAAGTAATTTATTTTTATAAGCCAAGCCATTATTATGACTAAGTACTTCAATATTTTTAGTTGAACTCTAGGCACTAAATTAACTTTAGCCTCATTAGAAAAATAAAGAGTAAAATTATGTGAAAGGGAAGTCAACATATTTTATATATTCACACATGGCCATCTGACCCCAAACTAGGAAGACCCTGTACTATGGGTGTCAGACAGTTGATATACATATACAAGTGAAGTTAAAGCAATTAAATTAAAAATTAGTTTCCCTTCAGCTGCAATGAGTGGTGCTTCTGCCATGATTACGCATCATCACGCATCATCAGTTACATCATGAGGCAAATGCGCCAAAGCACAAGTAGTTTGTTGGAAAATGTACTTTCCAACAAACTACTTGTGGTTTGGCTTTTATGCTGACTCTACTTTATTTTAGAGCGTCGTAGAAACATTTTGCTACTTATATTTTTAAAAAAATAGGTAAGTAATAAAAACATGGAGCAAAGTGGAATGCATTCCTGGAGCGCAGAGGAACTACCCGATATTTTCATGACAATTCCACACCAAAATATCAGAACGTCATTATGTTTTTCAGACTTACGACATTATAAGCCAAACATAAACTTGTATAATTTTTCAGACTTACGACATTATAAGCCAAATATAAACTTGTATAATTTTTAAGTAGGTAACGCCCAAATCTGAATAATTAGATAAGATATTATGTTACATACAATTACCTAAATAAAACGAAAAAAAAAAATACGTCACCATTTACCAACTCCGTGACAACAAAAAGAAATATTTATCTATAAAAAAACAAAACCTATTATTCATTTTAAAATTCGAACATTATGACAATCCAATCAGTTTGTGCAAAGATAAACAAAATATCACCCACTTGAATTCAAGCCTTAACTTATCTAAATAAAGCTTAATATCGTTTGAAAATGATCAATATTTTTTTCGACTAGTGATGTTCTAGTGTAAACATAACCGGCACGTATTTCGAGATGTGTCAAAGTGTACTTTAGATGACATCCGCCTTGACGCCGTAATCTCGGAGATTAACACACTAAAACGATAGACGTTTCTCGTAAGCGGCAAATAAGTCATTGTCCGAATAAGAAAACAATGTGCTCAGCATCAGATATTTCATGGAATGACAAAGTGGGTAGATATTTCACGTTTTTGTTTCGATCAACGAAATTCTGTGAATTTTAGAAACTTCCAAATCTGCACGTCTCTTGTTTTTATTGATCAAAAGTAACAAAATTGATGAAAAGTTTTCTGTATTTGTCAAGAAAGTACTATAAATATTAGGGTAACAAAAACCAATGTAAATACCAAAATAAAAAGATATCCTGATCAATTAGGTATTGACATAATATATGAATGTTCATTATATTATGTTTGGAACTTACTTATTACTTCATGCAAAATGAGTCACAAAGATATGGAAGTTCATGAACATCATTCTTTAGTAAAACGAGCCATTTCATCTTTTAAAATTATTTCCCAAAATGTTCCGCCACAAATATTGTGATTACCAGATAAAATATTGCGGCAAGTAAAACTTTCAACTTAAAAACGAGAAAACAACGGTTAAGCTCACACAAGACAAAAGCAGTAAATAATGAAATTAAAAGTCACTTTGGTTCACGGAGGCATACAAATTATTCTAAAGTAATAATCCCATACATCATATTAACATTAACAACGGCCATAAATAACGAATAAAAGAGAAGAAAAAGAAAGGTATGTTTTATTTTTATTATTCATAACGAAAAGGTACAATGTGCCAAGAAAAACGTCAAAAAAAAATCACGTCACGGCAATTTGTCACTCAGTTGAAACAATACTGAAAATTCCATTGTCTTCGTTAAGTCTGTCTTCGATTATCAACTGTCAACGCGTGCAGGCCTATTGTAGAAACGACAACAATGTTTCCAACTCAATATAAGAAACGAAACAGCTAACATCTCAACAAGAAAAAATCCAGAAAGAATCTTATTTGACTCCTCTTAAAGTTCATAATCTATGTCCAGATCACGTGAGTTATTCTAAAACAAAATACGCGGCGCCATTAAAAAGACTCACGAAAATAACACAAGATTTTTTTAAAGCGAAGATTGAATTGTTTTCTACTTTTAAAACAATAGCTCGGATTTTCGTGGATACGTTAACAAAAGTGACAGGTGCTGATTTGTTAGTGATTCCCTGAATACCAGAATAGAGCGGCATGTCAAAACAGCGGGGTTAAATAGAAGAAATGGCTTTTGTTATTCTCTTTTGCTAGTCGCTAATAATCTTACAAATAGTTGCATGTCTGTTATTCGAATTCCTACTATTAATTTACGCGACTTTAATTTAGAAACTAGAGTAAAACTTTTATTATTAATTATGATTTTTCTTCTTCAAATAGAAATCTTTATCGGATGTCTCATCAATATTTTCTGTGTCGGAAAATCCTAGGCCTTCATTTTTAAACACGCTCGATATTTTTTATCGCCTTGCGATGCACCATTAATTGCCATTAACAATGTTCTAATAATAAAACACACATTAACAAAAATACGAGGGGAACTCAACACTAAATCAAATACCACATTCTCAGAGGAAAACTTTTTCTTTATTATTACTAAACACAGCCATAATTTCAGCATTATTTACGATTAACATCACTGAAAGAGTGAATTTATTGCATCATGTGGTCACGTTTCACTTGCTTTTAGGACAATAAAACTAAAATATTTAAGAAGAAAAAACTAAATGACATGTTGTGTAGGCATAGTTAATAATCATTAAAACCGTCGACGCAATAAAGTGTCCAGTTATTGTTTAAATAAACAATGGGCAAGCGACAATAAAGAGCTGCAGAATAGCCCACAGAACGACACCGTGACTGACGTGTGAAAATGTAGATAATGATATTAGGCGCAGATGGTCGCGTAGGCATTAAAGACTAAATGTTGAATGATATTATTAGTACTGAATAGCGAAAGTTACTTATAGAAATCGATCTGAATAACGGTTCAGATCGACCGCCAAAATTCGCTAAAATACGTATAGTAGTTTAAAAACATAGTTTTTGCCAACATCCATTTTTCGTGTAAATATTGTCTTATTATTTCTAGATCTAGTGCTACTTTGAAATCCAGTTCTTCTCTCTGGCTCTATGTTCACGTAGAATTAAAAACGTAGAAATAGTTATTTCTTAAACACTTTGACAGTTTAGTTGTGGTTTTCTTCCAATTTTCTTTCGAACTTAACTATAAGGTTAGGTAACTTTGAAAACAATGAAATTAAGCCACTGCTAGAATATAAATTACCAGAATTCATTCAGAAAACTTGCAATTCTAAAACACAGTTTGAAAAAAGTTATCGCCTCTGTCTCCAACACTACTTAATCTTTGTAAAAACGAAGGAGGCGGTCTTGCAACAAAAATAGCCGTTCAAAAATATTGAAGAGCGTTGAAAAATACACGTCAAACATGTATGAGAATAATAAGAAGCGTCGACAAACACTTGATATTTAGGCCAGTGTGCTACCGTCCAATTTGTTGCTTCATTTCGTATGTTTCTAGTATTCTGTGAATGCAAGCGATGTCGCGTAAATCGAGGAGTATGCTACAAGTATTGTTGGCACTGCTTGGCTGTTACAACGAGTTATTAGTTCGACATTTTCTTTGATATTTAAATGCATGGCCGCATAACTAACGAGTACAGTGAGAGAGTTACAATTTGAGTAAAAAAAACTTGTATTTTCAACAACAAAATGATACAGTGCAAACCTTCCGCGTATCTTGTAACTATACGAAATGTTTACAAAGAATTTACATATTAAACGTGCATTCAATGTAGATAGCCGTCGCTGCATCATTTTACACACAAGAAGACTAGACTAATTCATTTCCCTCAAACGACTTAACAATATTCACGCCAAATCAGCTGGTAACACAACCAATTTAAGTCCCTTGATCAAAATCATTTGAAAATGTTCTACCGTTTGCTTATTGCTTACTTCTGATAGATCTTCGTCGAAACGAAGTGTGAAATATATTCCTATACCTACTAAAATGTTATAAAGAGGAAAAGTTTGTTTGTTTTCTTTTGTAACTGGAAGTATTGGTCAGATTAAAAAAAACTGATAGGTAGCTACAGTATTCTTCTTTCTCTTCTTCAGCATGTTAGCTTACTGTAGGTTATGCCTCTCCAACTTGTTTCTTGTCTCCAAGTTCTTTCGCTGGTCTTCCTGATCCAAAACTGCTGTACCTGGTCCAAAGCTACCTATTTCCAAATGTCCTTAGATATTATTTCGATATACTGGACCAAAGATGCTTGGTGAAGGGCAGAAGCTATTTATTAATAAACTGAACCAAAAACAAAACATTTTCTCATTAAACTTATGAAAATCGACTACCTAGTCTACTCATTAAAGTGACCCAATGTCTGGGTCACCCACTTCACGCACCAAAACCAACATTTCACAGCTCATATGCTCGTATAATTAATACACAATTATAACATATTAATATTTACCATGTCACCACTCCGGGTCGAGCGTGGTACGCCCACTCGCAACTATTTGTGTCCCAACTGTTGCCACGATTGTCGCTGACGTAACACTGCACCCGCTAATTGCAATAGAGATTCTGTTAGGTATTTTATTGCTGGGCTATGAGAACTAATGAAGAGTGAATTGAACTGTGAGGTATGTATTCTAGAATAATGGTCAAGCATATATTATGTTGATTCAGAAATAATTTAGTAAAGGTTAGAAAGGCTTGTAGTGTCAGGTTTATAAGCAAATGACACAATTTCTTCGCATTATATTAGATTGCAAAAAAATAGTGTTACTCGGAGTAGGAATATATAATCTACTTATATTAGTTATTTAATATGAAGCATGCTCAAAGAGGTGCATTAACACAAAAAAAAATAAGAAAAAAGAAACACGTTATTCCCAACATTACGAGCTCCCAAAATACAAATTATCATAAGCCGCGCGTGCGACGCTTCCGCGGTACATTTGTGGGATTCACACGTTGATATATTGGATGCACGATGCGCGCCATTGAAATAAAGATATTAGATAATGTCGTTTTAAATAGTTCCGCTGTATTTTTGATAAAAACATGTTTTTTATTTTTGTTTTTGATGTCTGTCATTTCAGTTTTGTTGTTTGGACCATTTCTGTTGTCGTAAGTGTCTTTTGCATCGTGTGAAAATAAAAAAACTAAAGAAAATTTGTTTCTAAATAAAATATTCTATGCAATATCTCTATCTCGTATAAAAATACAACAAAATCAATAAAGACAACTCAATAATATCACCTAATTAAAAACACAATGTTCCTAAAAGAGAATTTAAGTTTTTACATTCTTTTTTTTAACTATTTTTCCCATAAACCGTCACTAATAGCGACTGCGCGGGCGCATCCATCAATCAGCGCAGAGCTGCAACAATCTTGTTTATAGGAATGTTAACCGTGTTTATTCCTATGACTATTCTCCTTGATACAGGGAGGGAGACATGGATTTTTTATGGGAAAAACATTCTTCTTAATTTTTGTGATAATGAGGACGATTTATAATTAAGATGATAAATGCTGCTTTTGAATTTCATGACTTGCTGTCTGGTTTCTGAACCACATCAACACTGCTCACGAAATCATCTATCACAAATCCGCATTATCTATCTTTATCATCTTCTACTACTAAACTCCCATTAGTGTAGTATTCTCTGTTCTCTGATAACCCTTTAAATGTCCAGAAGCCAAATATTGGTAATTTGTCATTGTTTAATTTTTGTGTCTCCTAATAAACAGTTGAGCTCATAATATGGTATCTTCAAAGCACGAGTGAACAGCTTCATCTAATGCAAGTGTGGTCCGCCTTAGGCCGTATCATCAGTTAAGATCAGGTTAGGTTGCAATCTAACGCAAAGCCTAATGAAATATAAAAAAAATAATCCTACATCACCGTTGACCGTATAAACTTATAAATCAACTGAAATACGACTTATTCAAAACTATTTTCAAAACGACCTCTACCTTTCCACTTTTTTTTTATTTAACATCTTCAATAGCGGCCCTTCCTTCCGCACATAATTAATCATCTTTATCATAAACAATACCATCTTCTCGTGTTTTAGTGCCATGAGTAATTCTGGAAAATCAATTTTGAATGTATTTGATTGCAAACGTAGGTGAATTAGAAGCATTATTGACAAATTGCGAATGACATGAGAATGTCAACGTGCTTGTAGATACGAGATTTCGTCTTCGGATTGGCGACTATAATACAGTCTCCCATGACGTCCTTCATTATCTCCTCTTCATTATTATCATCTTCTGCAATCTTCCTATCGGCTCTTATATCACAAACTTCGCCATCTTCTGTTATTTCTGTACCACACTCACGATCATCAGTACTGATCACCCTGTACGTCGGATGCAGAACGGTATCTTGATAAATATAAGGCGTTCCGTGACAAATGGTAACAGAGTGTTTTTATATATTTTTAGAGAACGCCCGCTTTTGGTCCGTTACGTTACTAATTGGACACACAATACTTCAACGTGGATAATGTGTTGTTTTGTTACCTTCGAACTGTCAACTTTGTGATGAGTTGAACTTGCTTTGCACGTATTTCTGTGAGTATAAACAATTTTTCTTTCTTTTTTTGGCAATGTTAAAATAATAACTTGGTTGGAAAAACTTATTCTTTCCCTAATATTTTTTAAACAGAACCGTCATAAATACTCAATCATTTTTTATTCTTTTACATCTATTTTGGTTGCTGATAAGGATCAGCTGGGTGTTTTATTCCCTATTAAATTGAGACATACTTACACCATAAATTAATAAATACATTTAGAACGTCCGTGTCAAAGTGTTTGAAATTGATAGAGACAGAATTATGTTTTATATGTTTAGTAAATGATTACTAGTGCAAGTGGGACTTAGAATATAAACATAAATGCTCCACACCTGACTTCTTTAA
The DNA here is from genome assembly GCA_947361185.1 of Charanyca ferruginea. Classification (NCBI taxonomy): domain Eukaryota; kingdom Metazoa; phylum Arthropoda; class Insecta; order Lepidoptera; family Noctuidae; genus Charanyca; species Charanyca ferruginea. Next base: position 13,789,756 of record OX376065.1, on the reverse strand, counting down.
ATATCCTTCATAATGTTTACTTAACTAGTTTTTACTAAGGTTATAATTTATAATTCGCGTGTGAATCGCGTGAGAAACACCACCCTGCGCTCCATAACTCAAGTGGCAGATGTTGGAGAATAAACAGCAAGGCAGGAGTGAGCTGGCCACGTTGCGCGAATGCATCCGGAGAGGGCAAAGATGGTCTCTCACTGGACACCTGTAGGAGGACATCGCCGCCAAGGTCGACCCGAACGAAGGTATATATGTAATATTTGCGGGGCAGAGATCGCACAAGATCGGGAAGTTTGGAAGGAAAAAGGGGAGGCCTTTGCCCAGCAGTGGGACACAAAAACAGGCTAATTAAAAAGAAAAAAATAACTTGTATAAGTTAGTATTAACCTAACCTAACAGTATTTACAAACTACATAATAATTTTAAAATATTATTAAACTAAAACAATGTGGTATCAACTGATTCGTCCGCATCTCTGTCGATTGGTAATGTACGTGTTTAGTCTTTAAAAAACCCTTCAAGGGAAATATTTATAACAATTTGACCCCTTGATAAAATAAACACATGACGTGACCAAAAGAGTCTTTAATATAAAATAATGTGGTTGAATGGAGAGGGAGAGTAAGGTAAATGGATGGTTTGTATGTAGAATGATATGAAAGTAGCAGTCAGTAATTAGCATGGTGGTTGACAAGACGGGATGGAAAAAGTAAACGTACGATAAGTGCAAGAAGATTATAATAATCATTGACCCAATGTGAAGAATAACCCTTTTTTACATGCAATTCTTTTCCTATAAGACAATCAAACTATATTCATGAAACATTAATGAAAGAAACGTATGATATAATTCTGATATTACTTCACCATTATATCAAATAGAAACTGGGTAAATCTCCAACTTTCGACCAAAATTATCGTTTGCATTAGTCGTTATGAAGTCATTATAAATATCATATGAATAAACCCATATGTTTAAAATCTAATATTGCAAGCAATAACAGTTTAAACGGAAATAACTTGTATTTATTGGATTTACTACTTCACATACCAATAACATAGTGCGAATGACATAATGTATTTTCAAATGTGTTCTTATGACAAATGGTAAAATGTTTCGTAATGTTTATGAATTAGATGTTAAAGTTTTCACAACTACCGTATATTGGGAAACTGTGTCTTCATCAGAAGAATGGATTGTTTTATCAAAATTGTCACTGGCTATATATTTCTTATTAGGTATATCAATCAGGAAGGAATTCTAGTTTTATAACTTTGTAGTAGGAACATTCGAATTTAAATTGTCAATCTTAGTTTTTCAAAACGCATCTATTTACCTTTATTTTTGATATGGGGGGTAAAATAGAGGTAGGGAAACTATATCATATTGTTCGGGAGTTTCTCATTTAGTTAGGGAGAGTTGAAAAAGTGTCCAGCTTCAAGCAGTAAATAACAGTTCCAAAACCCGCCAAAATGGCGGGCTTCTGACTACCCATAACGATTGTTAAAGATCTACTAAAGCAGGCTGTCACTGCTGTACTTACGTAGGTATTTTCTAAGGCATGGAGGGCCCTCTGTACAAAATGGTTGGTCACAGTTAGAAATGTTTTACCCGGTCGTGATTGTAGTGTCACCCTTATTTAACACATTTTAACGTACACTTTCGATACACAGAGATAATTCACCTTACGTCTACCCTTCAAAACTTTTGACATAATTTGGTCATAGATTGTCCACAGTCTAAAATAAAGTTTAATTCCACTATAGGCTGACCTTTATTTGTGCCAATAAAACATAGGTAGCATTTTTTTTTAAGTTCTAGTTTGTTTCCAAATATGTAGACAAGAAGTTTTATGAAACAATAATATTGGTTCATTCTTCACCACGTTTGCAGCGTTTACCATGTAGTAGCAGTGGTAGTATGACGGGCTGATGGTGTCCGCAACTCCACGTCTCAGCGTGTATTTTGTGTACAGTTTTGTCTACCATGTAATATCGAATAAGGGTCGTAATAGATACTCAAAAATTTCGATCTAGATTAAAAATTAGTTTTGACATAAATTTTTCGAATCATTAACGCAACGTATTTGTTAAGTGACAAAAGATATAATTCTTCATGCACACGACGTCAAATTATAAGCATTTCCTGTTTTATTATAAATCTCTAGTTGACTTCAGTGGACGGAAGCCTATCAATAATATAATAACAATTTGCCTTATTCTGTCACGGAAAATGTCCAATTTTTCTTCTTGGGCGGCAAAGGATTTATGATGGACGAAAATCAACCTTACTTCAACGGAAAAGAGATCACCGAATGACAGATTTAAACACATTCGTTTTGGAGTTTTATTATTTATGAAGGAAATTAATTGCATCAGAATATCTATGTGAAAATATTAATTTTATGTCTGCTTTTACTTTTAATGCGTTTATATAATTATTCTAATGTAATCTGTTATTTAAGCGGCAATGAAATAAATTTTAAATTTTCTGAAAGTTTTCATTGACTTTGGGTTTCTAATTTGAGTAAGTACTCATAGTCATCTTTTTAGTTTTGTTTCTACTGCCATGGGTTGTAGGTAAATTCATTTCATGAATTGTTTTAAATTGCTATTTGCCCTCATTGTTATCACATGCAAAAGCAACAAGAAGAATGTAATCAGGATTTTGTAAAACTTTTAATGAAAAGGACATCTGTGAAGGTTCTTGCTCGTTCTTCTCCATAGAGACTTAGGTACCTACGTTTTGGAAAAGGCAATTAGCTTCTACTTTTCGAATTAAATGACGGACTCCTTGACAATTCAAAGGGCCTGTAAATAGTTTAAATAAAATAAATCATTATACTTTGAGAAAAATTGAGATGTTGCTTGATTGTTCCTCGTGAGTTTCATGACTAATTTTAAAAAAGAAAATGGGCGTTTACAAAACGGTAGCAAAACTGCTGGCAAAGAAAGTTTAATACTATCTAAGCCAAGCTAGAACTGCACTCATCATCATCAGCCTAGTCTTTTCCTAACGTTGTCCGGGTCGGCTTTCAGACTAATCGGATGCAGCTGAATACCAGTACCTATTTTACATGGAGCGACCTGACCTCACAACCCAGTTACTGAGCAACACGATACCCTTAGTAAAACTGGGGTGTGAACCTGTAAGACCTTACTCTAAACTTTGAATCTGAATCCGCTGTGAGTTTCTTGATTGGCATTCTAAAAACTCGGTTGATAATTCGAATTTACACTAGCCCAACCTTGCGAGCGTGTCAGCGAGTTGAACTAAATTGACAGGGAGATTTTGACAGATACGAGTTGCTGTTTGAATTTTACAGAATCGACCTCCCGATTGTCAGACTTTCCGGCGTCTACCTATAACGACTATGAAAGATCTACAAATGACGGCTGGGACCAACGGCTAAAACTGCACTAAATCTAAATATAAAAGCAATCTAACGATACATCAAGGGAGCATCCGATATTAATTGTCCAAAAACTTGTTATTTATGTTACCATCTTGGTTTCGTGTGTCTACTCTCTCAAAATAGACAATCGGCCCACCCATACCGCCATACATTGTCACAGTTGTAAAATTAAGTGGTTTCTTTAGTATTTTTATTACTATAGCTACCTGATATCTACGTTTATTGGTACTCTTCAATTTATTTAATTACTACGAGAAAACATTAACGTGAATAAAGATTATTTAATGACTTACAACTATTACCGGTCATGTAATTTTACCGATTAAAACTGTTGATTTTCTTAATGGTTATCGTAAAATATCGTTCCGTTTTTCTTATCATAGGCTTTTCCCACGCATTATTTTGTAGTAGCTTTCGTGTTAATGTCAAGTATATGGTTACGAGAAATCGATGGAAATTGTTAAGTCGTAATGTTACATAGAGATAAATGGTTTTAGCTTTTTACGATAAGTATTGGTAAAATTAACTTTTTAGTGCGCACAGATTAAAGTTTACTTTAGTTAATTATTGTTATTATTTAATTTATTATTTAATTGAGTGCCTATGTCCAAAGAGACTGACCAAAGCAGCGTTTGGGAAAAGTTTAAGTATGCTTTTAAATTTATTATTTTCAGGGGAAAATCTTTAATGGATGTCTTCAGTTGGTCTGTTCTGTAAAACTCTCCATGCTCACAAACTCACTTGTATGAAAAGTCAGCAATTTTGATACAATTGAGCTTGAGGTGAGATATCTTCCCATCTGATGCTAGAGATTGGTATCTCCCCACAAGCTCCACTTTACTATAAAAATTAAACGAGTGAGATTCTTATAGAATTGCAGTGGTATTTTTTAATTACGGAGAGTAATGTCGGTCTCCTTTAAACCTGCTTCTGTTACCACTAGTCAAGAGCGCTGGATATACCGAATCGAGTCCAGTCTCCATACCCCAAAAGTTTTTAGTCTACAAAAATACTTACAAACACACCGAAACACACCATCTCTCCTATTTTCTTAAATAAATATATATCTGTCTGGAATCACCAATACGCTTTGAGCGTGGTGATTAATGCTCGTACATACAGCGTCAGCAACTGCAACCCGCGCGTTGAAATTTCTTCGCGTAGGAGCTTAGCAGTTGATGACGCTGTCTGTACCTTCTCCGTATAAGAAGAGACTTTTGTCCTATAGTGGGACAATAAAAAGCTGGTATTCTTTTCATCATTTAACCTAACAAAAAAAACCATGCAAATCCTAAACATAAAACACCACAATTCTTAACAAAAATACTAATTGCTTACCTTTGTTACTTCAAAGTTATTTTAAAACCATTACTTAACTATTCACAGTCAGTTAACAGAATGCAATAAGTTGTTTAATTAGGCTCAATGATTTGCAAAATCATAGTCGAACGAGAAGGCCTTCTAAAAACATAGTTAATAGGTTAAGTTTGAAAGTTACTCAGATAATGCTTCGCTTGGAGGTGTAAAAACTAGCTAGGTATGTGTATTTTTTGTGTAGTATTTGAGGGTTATTGAGTAGACTAAAATTGTGTAAAGTTTAGACTATAATAAAGTGAATCAACTAAATTCCATAATTCATTGTGTGAGTGGTTAAAAACAAAAAAAAAATATGTGTGAAAAATACAATCAGTTCCTAATTAAAAAATAATTTGTATAATGATCCTGTATTAAGCCATTTTTGGGTTCAACTATCGTTTATTAATTTGATTTTATTTGCACCCCATTAGGTATGCGTAATAAACGAAGAAAAATTTGCTCGTCAGCTCCAACATTTCGAAGCTAGTAGTTCTAAAACAGTAAATAGTAAAGAAATGTATCTCAAAAGCAATTGTGCCGAATGAATGACTTGCCGAAAACTCGCACAGAATTAGTTTTAAGGTTACTTTCGACACTTAACCCTTTCTGTTTCGATGCAGACGCAAACAAACCATGACTTTGACAAAACTGTTTAGAATTATTCTTTTCTTTTGTCAGTAGGTGTAGGTACCTATATCTAGTGTTTATTTTATTTCATTGCACTTAAGAACTGTCAAATAAGATAGGCAAGAATGTCGTTAAGCAAGAATGACCTAATCAAAAAGTGACATAAGCCGAGTAGTGTCAACGTGTATCGTGTCAAATGTGTTCAGAAATATCACGAGGAACAGAAAACAAGGAAATAATGAGTCACGACATAGATAAAAGTGTGTAAAAAGTAACATTGAAAGGTGTAACCTTTTGTTCAAAAGATATTGATCGAAATTGTTTTGTACTTTATCGAGTCTTGAAAGGTAGACTCGATAAAGTACAAAACAATTTCGATGAAATTATCAAAAACTTAAAGACTACTTCAAAACACCCTATAAAATAAAAGTACAGTAATTACTACGTCGGATTACCACAAACACATGTAAGAAATAACAATTACAAAATAAAACAACAACACCTGTTTAAATAAAATGTTGCTGCATCTAAATAACCCTTCAAATGCAGCGTATAACGAGGCGCCAACCGGGGCGAGCAACACGTAAATCAGGTCCCAAACAAGTGCCAAATAATTTCGCAAAATGTTATTATAACAATAAAGTACTGTGGACGTTTTTAAGCCACAAATTTGCTCGTTCAAAACAAATCCTTGTGAACTTTTGCGTTTGAATTTTTTCCCAGTGAAATAATTAAATTTACTAGCGTTCGCGTTTGATTATGTCGCTCCTTGTTAGCAGGTTATTTTAGGCTGACTGGTTTATTGTATCAATTGTTGTGTTTCTCTGTATAAATCTGGAAACATTCCATTTAAAAAATATTTTTCTACAATAAATGTGTACGTACTTCTTGAAACGAAACGTCTATATTGCTCTATGATCTTAATGAGATTTGTCAGCAGACAAAACACACAGAACGACAAAATAAGAAATTAACATAATTTCAATAAATTAATATTCTATATTGCAGCCATGTAAATTAATAACAGCTTATAAATAATTTATAAGCTGTCATGTAATAATTAGTCATAGCATAGCTCACTGAATTTACAAATTCTATATTATAAATATCGTATGTCAATTCATACATAAAATTTTCTCGTATCATATTTTTCTATGAAGTCAACAAACTTGAGAAAAACTGTGCAAACAAACAAAAGCGCGTAAATAAAGTTCAGTGCTCAATTAAAGACAACGAGGCATTCTGTGTTGCCGCGTGATTTACGTCCCTGTTCGGGCCAGCAGCGTCTGTTTAGGGTTAATTAGAGGCGAGCTTAGTACCGCGAAATTTATGCAGTCGTCGTAAGGACAATTGATTGCGACTGTGACGTTGTGGGGCCAAATATTTGAGAAGCTTTGTGGTTCCGCGTGGGAATTAAAATAGTTGTGGTTTATAATGAGATGTGATATAAATAAGTTCTTAACGTTGAGTTGCACAAAACCAACATTAGTTTAACAGAGACATTTTGTATGTATAAAGAAAATGACAGCATCAATTTAAAGTATCCGTTTATTTAAAGGTTTTTTAACGTTTAAACATAGTTTTTTAAGTATGCACTGTGTATTACATGCTTTTATGACGTATCTGCACATTACATTCTGTAAGAAAAGTAATAGTGTAATGTATGCCTGTGTTGGAATAAATTACATAGTAATTATGTGTGTGTCATATTTCTCACGACCCAGTGAACGTTTTTCTTAATTTTGGATTATCCGCTTGACTGTTGACAGGACTCTTGGAGTCATATGGCCATTGTTTAACTATTGTGTCTGCTAATTGGACAGTTTAGTTCGTGAACAATTCATATGAAAATGTCCCCACATATTATATTTATTTATTTTATTTATATATTCTGGCTTCATTCTACATCTACAACGTGATAGTCCTAGATAAGATGCTCTAAATTAATAGAAAATCACAATAATAAGTTAACATTTCTATATTCATAGACGGACCCTTATTCTAACCGTCGATAAAAACAAAACATCAGTATTTCTACAAAAGCAAGCAATAAATCCAGGGTTAGATGTGCGGTCTGACTTGTCACGGGTACTAGAATGACCCTAAGATCGGCAGTAAAACGGCTGTTAACAAAACGTCTTACATTAATTTATTGTAATTGTAACACCGGGTCTCAACGACCGTCGTGACCGCGCAACGGGTTAACAATCAAAGCTTATATCAATATATTAGTTTTAAATATGCAAATATATTATTATATTATGGGTTATTGTAGCACTATTACAAGTATTGGGTTTCTATATTTTATTCGGTGATCTGTTATTGGGATAAGTATTTTTCGATTTTATTAATATTCAATTCGTTATAAAAATGCATACCTATTCATGTTTTTAAATAATACTGAAAAATTATTTGTTTGAGATATTTATTTTTATTTCTTCGCATTATAATCAAAGAGCTAGCTAATAGTGCGATGTGAAAACTTATTATTGTACTACGATTAAAACAGTTATTTCGTACTACTATATAGCTCACGTCATAAAAATGGCGTACCTACCCGATCTGACTACCCGTGCATGATCATTCACATTTTCAGAAAACATGAAGCATATTTTGTTACTCTTTTGAGCACCACTTAACGCACATGCAAGCCAACTAAAAAGTCAGTCAGCGAATATATAAAAAACACTAAAGAAGGCCGAGACATATACAAATAAAAGGAGATTGCCCATTCTACTATAGACCACGGTTGCGCAATAAAAATGTTTGTATGTTTACATAAATTGGAGATAAAAGAGGGGTGATGTCGTACTTTTAAAGGAAATAAAAATTATCCATGTGTACTGTGGGGGTTTCCGTTGTTCTTTGATTTTGTGTTCAGTTTTGAGGTTAGTTTTGTAACAAACCTTTCACCAAAAAAACCGTCTAATATGATTTGATTTCACATAAGATAATAGATAATAGTTCAAACCAAATAATAATTGATCCCAAATCAATAATATTACATAGGTGATTCTTTTTAATTCTATACATAGGAAGCTTATACTGTAGGTTTGTATAGGAAGTAGATAATAAAAATACTTTAATATAGGAATGGAATATAGTTTTACTCATTCATTCGTTTATTCATTCATAAAACAATTTACATTATGTAAATACATGTGACTGTTCCATGAAATAGGCTTTCGATTTTCCTAATTGTGTTGAAAGCAGTGATTTAAATAGTGATTAGGCTCAATCGGGACTTTATAATAAAAGATAGTGGACTGTATAAACATAGGTTTAATGCCGTTTTCACAATCGCTATACGTATTAGATTGTTATAAATAAATGCCCGTAGTCGACCGTGGTAATGAGCTGAGTGGTGACGACGGCGGAGGTGCGTGTGCGGCCGGGTTCGATACCTCGACCCCGCGCCGTCCCCGGTGTCGTCTGTAGCTACTCATGCGCCGACATATTCCCCGGGTTGAAGGGACGTCTTCAATCTTCTACTGGAAGGGGGCAGATGCAGTTGAAGGCACGACCTTGTTTTGACTAATGAAACCACTTGGTTTTGGCCTGCAGCAGAGAAGTGTACTCATTATGGAATCTGCTCCAGAAATGCTGCCTAATGAACTGGACTCGTTTCCACCGATCCAGCCGTGTGATGTCAGCTGCAAGTTTTGTAGGTATGTGCTTACTGCATAAAACAATGGGATGTTTCACATTAAAATCAGAGGGGGAGTTATCGAGCCTCCCGCCCACTCGAATGAGGTTATGAATGTCAATAAACGGTGTCAGAGGAAGCAATCTACTTTTGCGTGGTAATTTTTGTCCAGACTTCAACAAATTATACTCTTCTGGAAACATTTCAAGCTGTGAATAATGTATAATTTTATTTAATGATTTTCTAGCTCTGTTGTTGAAAAATTACCATGCAATTTTTTTTATTTTTTACATTGTAAATAAAGCGTTGTACATGTGTAAATATAGTTTGTATTTTTGTTAAGCTGGAATACTTTACTAATAAATTATGAATGATTGATGAATGAATGATGACATCTGAATGATTACTATATAATGAATGATTGTTACTATCACTGTCAATGAAATGAGTCACTACTTCCGGCAGACTATCTTTCCCGTGGTTTGGCATACTGGGCCACTCATTTTCACTATGCTGTAAAAATGAGGGTCCAGACCACCACAGAGGTGTGTCTATGATAACGTCGGCCCTGAGACCACGGGAAACAAGATCCGCCGGGTTGTCCTTCGACGGTACGTAGCTCCAGGTATGACCACAAGTGCTTTCCTGTATCTCATTGACTCTGTTTCTAACAAAAGGTTTTTATTGATTTGAAGGAGTAGAAAGCCAACCCAGGACTATGGTTGAGTCGCACCAGAATCTACATTTGTGAATGGGCATTGTAAGCGCTTCCTTAACCTTAGTACACAGCCTTGCACCCAGCAAAGCTCCAAAAAGTTCAAGCCTCGGTATTGTTGGTTGTTTAATGGGCGCTACACGATTTCTAGAGACTAGTAGTTGTACGCCTATGGATCCACTACTATTACTGCTAACATGTCGTGACTTAATTCTTCCCCTTACTAAATACTTATCCGTTCCCAGAGACAATGGCAAGTCATCCTCAATGTCGTTTGCTAGTTCAATTTCGTATTTACCATTCCTACGGACGTGCTCCCCAAAATACGATCGAGCCTGTTTAATCTGATAAGAACCTAGAGCTACTGTCATCAGATCATGTAATGATAGTCTTGGAAATATATCCAAATATGGATGTTCAGCATCTAAAGTTAAAAAAACAGCTCTCTTTCTATTAATATTTTGATTTTGTATGTACTCTCCCAAATAGTTTCTTGTATTTAATCTAGCTTTAGCTATTTCTAAAAACTGTTGAGCATCAGCAATATTAAAATCCAACATCAAGTGTAATGATGCACGATTGAAATATTCTTGGCGAAATAATTTAAAATCGCGTTTAATTCGCCCATTTACAACTTCAACTACCCATCGACACATTATAACACATCTTGATCGATTTGCTTGCAATGTGGTTAGCTGCTGTTCGCGTTCTAAAAGAGATTCAGGCATATACGCTTTATAACCGTGGCTGTGCAATTCGCCACTTACGTCTCTGAAGCCCCTATTCAAAATAAAAACATCTCCAGGCCTAAAATAATTTCTTAATGTAGTTGATTCATAGCGAAATTCAGTAGACATAATGTCCGAGTCGCTTTTAGTTGCTGGGAATGGGCCGAGTGATTGCAAAATAAATCCATCGCAGCAGACAAACAAAAATGGTTTTACCAAATAATTTATTAATATTAATAAAAATAATTTATTATAATTTATTAATTGACATATTGAATGATAATTGTAATGATAATTTATTAGTTGTAATGATTTTTGTTTTGAATAATAATTAAATAATTTATTAGTTGTAATGATTTTTGTTTGAATAATAATTAAATAATTTATTAATTGACCGATTGAATGATAATTGTGATGATAATTTATTAATTGATATTTGAATGATTAATAATTGTAATAATAATATATGAATTGATCTGGTTTTAAAGTGCATGTTCATAATAATAATGTTTCGTATATTATGTAAATGTTTGCATGCCGAATGGTAAAATATGGCTGAGCTTTAATGTGTTAAGACAACTATTGTGTCCCATATTTGCAAAATAAAAGTCTATTCTATTCTATTCTATTCTATTCCATTCCATTCCATTCCATTCCATTCCATTCCATTCCATTCTATGCTATTCTATTCTTTTCTATTCTATTCTATTCTATTCAAATTAACATATTTATGTGGGCTATAAGTCTTTTTTTGGTATAAATAATTACTACTGCTTTGCACATAGACATAAGTACCATCACACATAATAATTGCTGGCTTGGTAGAAACTGGCATATCTGGATTTCCAAATAAACCATCTGGAATTATCTTATTTTTAGCCGCCACATCTTGTATCGACATGTGACCAAGTCCTAAATATAAGGGTACAAATGTATTACCCAAACAATTTCTTGCTTTAGACATATACCTTTCTAGAGTGCTTCTAGGAAGTTGAAACAATATAGATAATCGCTCATTACTCTCACTAGTTCTAAGTTTAACCAGCATAATACTTAAAGCCACACTTGGACAAGGAGTTTCCTTTGCCAGCTGTGTATGTGTGATAATAATTGATAAAACTGTTCAGGATTCATACCTAACCAATAATGACAGAGGTGTGTATTCATTTCACTAATATTAGAAAAGTTGTACTGTCTGCGAGTACCTCTTTCCATAATTGACATCATATCATCCATTTGGCACCCAGTAAAGTCATTATAATGAAACTGTAATTCATCCCAAGAACCAATATTAAGATGATGGCTGCATATTCTAGCACTAACTGGTACGTACAATTTATGCTCTAACAGTAACATTTCCTATGTAACAGATGGTACCAACAACCGTTCTGTATTACTACAGTCATCAAAAATACAATGTTGTGATGATGCTGCAGCTCTTTTATAAATACGTGATATTATTTTGGGGCGGTGTACAACATTATGCTCCTGATGCAACTGGTGAATGGGTTGTGGTGGTGGTGTAGGTATTGATAAAGTCCTTGAAGACATAGAAGTTTCTAATATACTTACCCCCTTTTGTCTTGATGTAGGAACATCTATACTACCTTGCGGTGCAGAAGCTTCTTCATGAACAATCTGCTGTTGCCTATCCTGATCTTGCTGAGTTTGTCTCCTTACACTTCTATAGGCCTTTGTCCAACAACGTAAGCAAACTTTTTCAAGTCTGTGTACCTAAAATTAATTAACATATTTGGAATAAAGGACAAAAATAGACTTAACCAAGTTAGAAAATAGCATACTCCATATTTCATGAGGTGTTTGTGTAAAATCTGAGAACAGTTCTCAGATTGTACAAAAACATCATTCAATATTTTAATGCACCAAGTGTTATTAAATGTATAGATACCTGCTGAGATGGTATGCATGACAGGATGACATTTCCCTCAGGGCTATCAATTGATACTGTGTGTGTCTTAGCTCTTAATATGGAAGATCCGCAGACAAAGCACACTTGTTGATGTCCATAAGCTCGTACAGCTGTTAATTCACTTGACAAGTTTATAGATGCTCTTTCTAGTATTTCATAACATTCTTGACAAAGGACATCTTCTAATGACATCTAAAAATAAATATAATAGATATACAATTTATTCAGGTTAGATAATGATCTTAGTATTAGTTTAATAGAAAATATACCTAGATTATTATCATAAACACAAAAGTCAAACAAAATCAAATCAAATTAAGAAAAGTATAACTATACTCTATTATAATAGCATAAATAAAAAAAAGAGGCTCGTAGAAGTAGGATTGCAAAACGTTTTATTTCATAGATAAGTTAAAACAATTTTATTTAAAATTATTGCATCATAACTTTGATAAATAGATCTAAGACAGTACTAAATATGAATGTATAATAATATAAAGAAAATAAAGGTTAGGTCTTTTAAAGATTTGGTAACATTTTAAAAGAATTATAGTGAAACGAATAACATTCCCGGTGTTGTTCATCCCTGCTTCTTTTAAGTTTTTAGCATTGACACTGCAATTTTAAATTGTAATGAATTATTACAACTAATTGAAAGCTAAATAATTTCATAAGTTAAAATATTAATTAGTCAAAGTTAAGTGCAACGGCTGCTGTAAAAATAGATTATAATAAATTCGGAGTCTATCATAACTGTAACATGTTTATTGTACTTTTGTTACAAAGTGTGCATCAAAAATAACCTTTGTCAACTTCTGTCTAATGCTATTGCAAATGGATTATAGTGGTTCATAACATGTTCATATATATTTTGAACATAGTTAGACAGTTTCTAGTATGACCTGTAAAAGTTAACTGTAAACAATAAAATATTAATAGTGCTGAAAGACTTGAGCTACAGTTTCTTATTATTAATATTATCTATATTATCAATACAACATTATTATAAATATTATACTGTGTGTATTGTTGTTGTATGTTTGAAACTATTGCACATACGTCTAAAAAGTGAACTGAGAAGAGTGGTAAAAAAATATAATAAAACATAATTGAATAAATAAGATATACTAACCGTCGCTGGAGTAATCCAGGATCGTAAAATTCTAACCATTACGTCTGTTGCCTCCCCGACTTGACGACGGGGTAGAGGATGTACCAAAGAAAGAGAACAGTTCACACAGCGTGACATTTTAAACGAAATCGTTGATGATTTACTGCACAGATGACACGGTCTGTAGGTAGTCGTAAAAACGTTCTACACAGTCACACCACCAGCACAGAAAAAGTACAATTGTCTTCTAGAGTTCTTGATCGTGCAGGAATCTTAAGATTCGACTGGACACGAACTCCACGCAATGAAAGGTTATTTATTAATACACAAACTCAACAACAACAACTATCAATGCATGTAAAAAACACTAAACAAAACTTCGCTGCCGCCAAATGCCGACACGATTGACAGTGACACAACTGACACATTATTAGACACTTTCACTTTGACAGTTCACCTTTCACGTTACCCGTAATAGTGTTGCCAACAGTTAATCTAAAACACCCCGATCACTAGTGATTTGTCAAGTATAAAAACATTTTTAATATGTAAAGTAATATTATTTTATGGATATTAATCCATAAAACGCATTATTTTAATTATGTTAATTAAAAATATTAATATTAATAACGAGAAAAAAAGTGTTAGTTGAAATTATTTTTTAAATGAAGTGTCACCCTTTTTAATGTCTGTCTAGACCGATTAGTGGAAGGTCCTTGAAATTGACAACACTGCTTTGATTAGAATACGCCATTTGAAAAGTATTGCAATAAAATCAACTAAAAACCTAATTAAATACAAAATGTTAACGCCATATACGATTTCGATCAAGTAAACTAAGACAAGTTAAAAAAATATTTTATAATTTATGAACACATTTTCATGGCTATACTCTATTAATATATAGCGATACTACTTCTGGGCAATGTCCTTTAATCATTATAATAATGGATATTATGAACATGTTTATATAATTGTAATCGTGTTAGTCCAATAGTTAAGACGCCCGGCTCTCATGCAAAAAGTTGGTCGGTTTGATACCGGGCAAGTACCAATGTGACTTTTCCAGTTCATGTTTACTTTCCATGCTTATCTTGGACATCATTAACATCGGTGAAGGGGAACATCGTGAAACTTGGACTTATAATTATTATAAGACTCTGAAATCGCCATTTCGCCTTAAACAACCATGGTGATCGATGCTCGTTCCTGCTTTAAATGAGAAGAGGATTTTGCCCTGCAGTGGGACAATAATAGGCTGATAATTATTATTACTTATTTAAGTAACTGACCGTCGTGGCGTCGCCGTCGTGGCGTTCGTGGCCGTCTGTCGTCGGACGTAAAGAATAGCACCATCCCATATCTTCCCGTGGGTGTCGTAAGAGGCGACTAAAGGACTTACCAGAGAATGAGCAGCAGCGTTCTCTGTGCCTTTGTAACAACCATACTGCGATCGCCAATCCGCCTGCCAAGCGTGGCGATTATGGCAAAACCACCCCTTGGGGAGGCCTATATCCAGCAGTGGACGTCTTTAGGCTGAAATGGTGGTGGTGGTGGTGAAGTAACTGAGAGAATTGACTCTCTGATGTTAGTTCTGAAATTCAACACTTCAAATAAATTTTATCGTCATATTTATTCGCCATGACACTCAATTAGCACGTTGATTTATGACATAGGATATTATCTGTTGTCAATGATTAAGTTCTTCGATTTACTGTTTAGCTCCTGACCTAGGTGTAACCTGGCTTGCGTGGTGACTTTTACGGGATGGGCTATGAGGAGGAAGATCTATTGTTTAGATTGTTTAGAGTTATTGTTAATGATGCTGATAATGCAAGTGTTATTTTTACAAACGATACAAAATGTAGTATTCCAGGTTCTAATTTCAATTTTCAAAGGTTCAATTCCACTAACATTTTCGATTCAATGCAATGCAATGTATTTTTTTACAGATTAACACAGTTCCTAAAAGTTACGAGTATTGATGCCCAGATAAGTTAATTGAATTACGCTTAATGAACAACAAACAACAAACAAAAGAAAATGCTAAATAATGTTAACGTTCAATTAAGTAACAATACGGTCAACGTAACTTGGCGCGTTTGAAGTTAGCTGTTTGGCTGCGCAATGAAACTTTTAGGAACGAAATTGTCTACTGCGCAGCTAATCGGCTAACTTCAGACGCGCCAAGTTACGTTGACCGTACTGTACTCAGGGTGAATATTATTTGAAATATCAAACACACGCGAAGCACGCGTTATTCTCTGATTACAATTAGACAATGCGAAAATATGTAAAAACTTGTATGAGTGTAGCTGAAAGTAGGTATTTTTTCCTTTTTTCAATGTTTAGTATTTATATGAAAGTAAGATTATATTCTTAAAATGCTTATTGCTTGTAATAATACGATGAGTTCCTGTCTCAAAATACACGCATACCGATGTCCATCCTACAATATTAATTTCAGCATAATTAATGACACGGTTTTACAAAAATATTTTGAATACCACAAATAAACCACACTTTATTAGTTTCTATTAATCACCAAAGAATTAAAAGGAGCAAACATAATTCATTTTCACAGTAATAAACTATGAAACACTACAACAAAAATATAAATTTCATGATTTATGTAGAGTTAAAATGACCTCGAGTACAAAAAATATATATCAATACAATATTGAATATATCATAATATTAAAGGACAGAGAGTAACAGAAAGTCACGTAGAAAACAAATAATTTAAACAAACCGATTATGTTTAAATCCATTATGACACAGTATGACAAACTATCCGCATGCAACGTGTATTTCTGTACCTATTATAACATAGGTATATATCTATAGATATTTTCATTATTTATTTATTATGTTTCTTAAACAGCTGCTGCTTATCGTATTTTCGATCTGTAGGTCGATTCCGTAAAACTCAAACAACAACTCACATCTCACATCGTTATTCACTCTCACTTCGCATAAGGTTCAAAATGACATTGATGTATTTTACCCTTGACACTTGACACTTGAATCGGGTTCGAGTGCGAAGTGAGCGTCGAAGTGACGGGGAAATTACCTTACAGAATGCCACTTCTTACGCCATCTCATACTTTATCTGTCAAAATCTCCCTGTCAATTTAGTTCAACTTGCTGACACGCTCGCAAGGGTGGCGCTAGTGTAAAATTGAATTATTAAACGAGTTTTTAGAATGCCAATCAAGAAACTCACAGCGGATTCAGATTCGAAGTTTAGAATGAGGTCTTACAGAATCACACCCCTGGTTTCTATTTAGCACTATTATTATTATTATTATTCGAATCTTTGTTTATCTTCTCTAATAAGAGAGATGCCGACCTTACACAAGGGCCGGAGCCAAGTGTGTAAGGGAAAATTTAAATTGAATATGTGGATGAGAGAGTAGAGGAAGTCAAGAACTTACGTGTTATGCGGCAGGTGTTGAGTATAGTGGCTTTTTGAAGCATGTAAAGTGTGTGAGTTGGCATGTGTAGAGTGTTAAGGCTTTGTGTAAGTGATTTCGGTACAATACCGGTGGATGAGAGTACTATGGGGACGATGTGGACTGTTTGTGCTTTCCGCTGGGTTTTTATCTCTATGGCGAGATCTTGGTATTTAGTAAGTTTTTCGGATATCGTTGTTTGTACATTGTGTGAGTTAGGTATCGCTATATCTATTAAGAAAACTGTTTTATTAATTTAGACATGAACGGTGATTATTATTATATTTAGCCTCTACTGTCCCACTACAGGGCTCCATTCCTTCCATCGGTCTCGACTCAAATTCAAAATCATTTATTTCAATTAAACCATTTACAGGTACTTTTGAATTGTCAGTCAGTCAGAAAGTTGAAGCTAGTTGCTCGTTCCAAACAGTAGGTTTCTATGGAGAAGAACGAGCAAGAAACTCCATGAACACTCTTTTAAAATCACTTATATTTTACAAATTTAGGTTACATCATTCATGTTGAGTCTAAGGGTACAATGTAAGAACAATGTAACACGTCCTGCATGTTAAAAGAGGTCTAGAGACTATAGTTAGAAAATATAGTTATAATAACAATTCAAACCAAAATTTAAAATAACCGAGGCAGCTAAGAGATGACCAGTCCCAACCGACGGCGTCCGTTCACGAACATGACGCATGGATCGGCACCATTTAGCTCAACCAATTTGAAGGGAACCGAATGATCCAACACATGCGCCACCGGCAGCGAGACATTCAAGTGAGCATGACTCTCCCAACCGCCAGGGCATATTCAAGTCAATGAGAGATATACCTCGTAAATGGTAGCTTTAAAGAACATAGTGCTCACATGTATGTGCTACGAAAAACTATATAATACTAACACATTGAGTTTATACAATGCAAAGATAATTAGATCTACATCTTCAGCAGCTCCAAAAATAGTTAAAAATGCTAATCAATTAATCTATGAACCCTTAGGGCTGTGGAGCTAGACCAGCATCCAGCCAAGCATTTTTATCAGTGATGTAATCACTCAATTTATAATATGTTCGGTTGCATAGTGTGCGTTTAATACAAGACTTAAATTTTGTCTCATTTAGTTGAACAATGTGGGGAGGTATTTTATTGTAACACTTTAAACAGTACCCCATGAAATACGAATCTACTTTAGCCAGTCTGAAACCTGGTTAAACTAGTTGGTCCCTATTTCTAGTATTATAATTATGTCTGTTACCTCTTTTATCAAAAAGATGCAGATTTTTTCTAGCGTACATGATGTTTTCATAGATGTATTGACAAGGCACCGTCATTATGTTAATTTCCTTAAACAGTTTGCTACGTCTTGCCAATCCTTAAGGAAGCCAGCCAAGTCGTCCCGCTATTTCTTTTGTGGTCGCCCCGGCCCCATCTCGCCATTTCAGAGTAGGTACTAATTTTAGCATCTAGCCTTA
This sequence comes from Charanyca ferruginea, assembly GCA_947361185.1. NCBI lineage: Eukaryota > Metazoa > Arthropoda > Insecta > Lepidoptera > Noctuidae > Charanyca > Charanyca ferruginea. The sequence goes on along the minus strand of OX376065.1, from coordinate 13,771,301 downwards.
TAATAATAAAAATCCTTGTAAAAATGACTGTAGGTATGCCTGAGTCAGAACTTTAAACTCATCTCAAAACTGCTGGACAATCTCTGTTTAAAATACCAATAGTGCTGTTGTATTATTCAAGTCAATTTGTAGTTATAGTGTTGACACTGAAAATAGGTAATGCAATAAAAAATCTGGTTGCCTCATTATTTTTATCATGAGTCAAAAAACTCAGGATTTCAAAAATCTTCCCAGTACCCATGATAAGTATGTGATTAGTGACATGCATTGCAAACGAGTACACACACTTCAAAGGAAGTTGTTCCTTGGAATTTCAGTTACCTAAGTATATCTTGCCAAAATCATAGAGATAAAATTTACATAATAGATAAATCTTACTTATCTTACGTAGGTAAGCTAGGAATTTGATACAGCTCAATCGGCTTGTAACACACTGATGAAGGAGGTAGGCACAAAGGGCGACTCGTGTTTACACTCTCAAATCGATTGACGTGTTAAAGAAAGTGGGCCACTAAAATAGTGACTTTTACTTATACAATAATATACTCACGGCTACATATCAAGCTATACATTTCCATTATAAGCTGATCTCGCATTGTATAGAATTTCCATTTAATACGAGGTCAGCTCATACTGGAAATGTATAGCTTGATGTGTCGCCGTGTATACCGGCTTATTGTCCCACTGCAGAACAAAGGCGTTGTATCTTACAGAAGGTACGAGCATTTATCACCACGCTTGGTCGAGGTGGATTGGTTTTTACTTGTGTACTTTACAAAACTTAACTTTTTAATTCTGTGTGCCGTAGGTCGATTCTGTAAAATTTAAACAACAACTCGCATCTCACATCGCTGTTCACTCTCATTTCGCATAAGGTTCAAAATAACCTTGATGTATTTGACAGTTTGAATCGGGTTCGAGTGCGAAGTGAGCGTCGAAGTGATGGGGAAATTACCTTACAGAATGCCACTTCTTACGTCATCATATATTTTATCTGTCAAAATCTCCCTGTCAATTTAATTTACCTCGCTGACACGCTCGCAAGGGTGGCGCTAGTGTAAAATCGAATTATTAACCGAGTTTTTAAAATGCCAATCAAGAAACTCACAGTGTATTCAGATTCGAAGTTTAGAATGAGGGCTTACAAAATCACACCACTGTTACTTCAAATGTCCGATGATGAGATAAAAAATATAATATAAAATAATAATATAATGTTAGGTTTTCGATTGACACACATTGTAACAAAGTTACCAGATTACGTTTCATAGATCTTGAGAAATACCGCTTTGTGTGTAAATAAATAAATAAATAAGGGTTATTTCACACTATTCACGAGACTTTTTTAAAAATGGAACAAAATTTGTAAGAAATTATCTGTCTAGTAAGTATCGATATTTAATAGACGATGGTGAAACAAGTCCAAATTGTTAAAAAGTACACAAGCATTAAAAAAAAAAAAAAAAGTTAAATACGAACAAATTACTTCAAAAATCAGGCAACTTGCGAAATAAACCTCTATTGGATTTATAATCATACTTAAAGTTTAACTTTTTAAACGCTTTTGACTCATCGCTTAATCAATAGCTCCACACGCACCTACCTCCCCACACCCGCGACAGGGTGTATCCGCAACCTAATGTGAGAAGCCATTAATCATTCACTTTTATACTACTCTGACTTTGGTTTTGTTGAGAGCTTGACAGTCGCCGAGCTACGGCAGATTAGAACGATACAATCTAGCGTTATTTTGTATTGATTTGTAATTAGTTGACTGTGTTCACGCCTTTATTGAAAGGGTAAGTTTGGTTGAATTTATTTATTTAACAAGGACACTATAATTTTATAGTAAGAAACCAAAACAGCCTGTATTTTCCCACTGCATGGGAAAAGCCTCTCTACCCTTCTTTCACTTCTTCCTGTCAAGGACTATTTAAGACCAGTCTTTGTCAAAAGAGTCTAGATCATCCCGCCACCTCCGCCTGGGGCTGCCGCGATGTCGCTTGCAATGTAGAGGGACCCATTGGGTTTGGCCCAATGATCGTCTGACAGGAGGCAGATGTATCCCGCCCAATTCCACTTCACCGAGACCACTTTCCTAATGACGTCAGCTAATTTTAATTAGTACACTCAAATTAATATCATTAGAATAAAATTAATTCAAATAGACACAAGACTTGTCGAAAAGATTAAAATAAACTATTAACTATGTAATATTAAACATAGTTCATACGCAAATTAACGACATAAAATAGAATTTGCAGTTTGATAGTGACAATAAGTACCTAGTTAATCCCTAGTTAATCTCGTGGTTACAAGCATGACTAGGTAAACTAAGTGTGGTGTCCTGAGTTTAATTACAAGGTCAGGCAAAGAGCAGGTAAGTCTCAGTAACGGAGTTAGGAAGTTGATGGTGTTACACCCCCGTGGCTCGGATAGCACGTAAAGCTGCCCTGCGCCTGATCTCTCCCTGAATCCTTCGGATCGTCGTCCCATCTGGCTATTATGAGAGTCAAGAAAGAAGGTGTGCACTGTGTTTGCACACTCGCTTGTGCAATAAATATCCTCTGCTTAGGTACTCGGCTAGACTAGCACCCACCCATGTCAACCCGAATTCCAGAGGGTATTGTAAAAGGCGACTAAGGGAAAATCTGGAAGTCGGGCAGCAGCGGCTTCCGTGTACTTAACAACCTCACTGCGATCCCCAAAACGCCTGCCAAGCGTGGGGATTATGGCAACCCGGGGGGTCCCTTATAGGGAAGGCCTTTGTTCAAGGTGGACGTCTTTCGGCTGCTGATGATGATGACTTGGCTAGACTCCATCGAGATTAGCCGCATTGGTCGAAATTCGGTGTGATTCGGATATCTAGAAGGATTCGTGAAACAAGAATTTTATTCTACGTACCTACAATGGAAATACTCTAAGTGTTCATTAAACTAAAAATCAAAAGAAAACTTTTCGCTAAATGCTGGTTTTATGGGACAAGCCTTCCTCGCTATTCCCAAATCACTGCAACGTCCTGTTAGCCAGAATCAAAAGAGGCTATAAAAAAAAATTCTGGTTAAAAATGGTTTGCTTACTTATTACTTTTTCTTTCATGAAAAACTTGACGTTCTTCCACGACGTTGTAATTAAGTACGCCGCTCCCTGTTATGCCTGTATAATGGTTCTTTATCAACCTAATAAACACCATTATATTACTTGTAAAGAAACTATTTAAAATACTAAAATAAAAAATATGTCTTTATCCTACTAAGTTAATGTCACTAAAGACTTGTTAAGAATATTCCTTCAAAGCATTGCTATGGAGACGAAGGTCAAAAAACACGTAATTAACGCGAGAACAATTACTCATTAAGAGAACTGCGAAAGTTAAAATAAATGTAGTGAAGTACAAAATACATACATTATTTAAATTGAAAGTATTGTACTACCAATACTTAAAATTAAAACAACTGTCGCAAAAAAATCCTCATTAATTTGTCGTTTTGCAAGACGTATTGTACCTATACAGGGTGTCCTATTGAGAGGCGCATCATAATTACGAGACGACAAAGTGTGGTTGACATCAACTCAAATGTTTAAGGGCCTGTAAAGTCTATACAACATCCACAATGCCTTTGAAGCGACTTTGTCTCACTTCGCAATTATCACACCCCCTGTATATCTCGACATACTCAACTTATGCGGTTCTTGAAATTGTAGATAGGACTTTCTTTTGTGTAATAAGGTCGGTTTTTTGTTGGTGTGTAAGTAAATGTAATATTGTAGGTTATAGGTATTAAGAACACTTGTTATGTAGACGTGGTGTTTTTGAGTAAATATCTACTATAGAGGTTTGTTTGTGTGTCCCTATTTTGTAAAGCAAAAATAAATAATTATGCGCTGCACCATTTTTTTTCTGGTACTCTCTTAACCAGCTTAACTTAATGATTGTATTTGTCAAAAGACAAAAATATCCTTTGAAGTTTTACAAAAAATAACAAACTACCCTCATTTAAAAATGACATAAAAAGTATTCATTCCTTCATTCCTACTCGCGTTACGTCGTTATTCTACCTCTCAATTCAATAATTTATGAAACTGACCTATCCAATATCGTATAACACAATATCAAAAAGAGGGTAGATTCGACTAAAATTTTTACGTGGTAATGAGAGTGGGCCAGCACATTCATATTTAATTGGCGCGCCAGGCCGACTAGTTTATGGCACTCTGTGGTCGAGGGGTGATTTTACATTTTTTTTTTCAAATACCCGATAGGTTCAAGTGGTATTGTGGAGAGGACAGTGCGTGTAACGTTAGAAATATGAAGATATACTTTTTTGGTACTTAATTTATATTTTTATCCGGCATTGCACGGAAATTATCGTCATATTTCAACTAATTTACACAAAACCTTTACAAATTATAAAACATTTAAACTTTCCTCGTGAGACACTCTGTCTATTGGTGAAAATTACATGACAATTCGTTTAGCAGTTTTTAAGTTAATCGAATTGAGACAGACTTATAGACTGCGAGTGACTTTGTTTTATAATATGCAGTGATTTGGTATTTTAACCAATTGTTAGAAGATATTTTGTAATTGCAACCAAATAGAAGAATGAAATTCTATCATTATTAGTACCGTCAACTGTGGCATCTTTACTTTTCGTGGGTATCTTTACCTAAGCATACCCTATACTAGTTCAAGTTAATTTTTGTTTTATCTGTGGCAGTTTATGTTATTTCGCACATATTGGTAGATTTTGTAATAAATTGTGGTAACCCAAAAAGTTTTCTAAGCTAGCAACTTCGTTAACTATCAAGATAAAGTGGTTTTTCGTTACATGCGGTCAATTTCGTTATATGCGGTCTTCGCATAAAGATTGGTGTTTCCTGCAGTAAATCAAAGTGCAAGTAAGTGGCGTATATTAAATAGCATTTGGTATATTGTCATGTTGGTATAACGCAGTGATTAAATCCTAAGAATCTTCTATTTCCTGAGTTATTCGAATAGGTAATGTTATTTGAGGTTAGGTAAAATTACCAAACTCAGCATGAAGGCAACTTTACATACATACTTTTTAACGAATAGTTTTGATTATAATTACGCCAAGTGCCTACTTAATTTTTTGACGCAAAGTAATGCAAAAATAAAAGTTTATTAATAAAAAAAGAAAAATTATGTGTATTATTTTTCGACAACCCTGATGACATGCGGCAATTTCTATGATAATTTTGAATTTCTGTTGGCAACTTTACCTATGTATTGGTAGTGGTTACTCAAAGAAAGATGATAACTTCAAAACAAAATACATCGCTTTTTTATCGCCTGGACCTTTGGCAACTTTACATTGCATGCACTTTGGAACACATATTCAATAAAAACTGTACGCTAGGTAAAGTCGCCAAATTTGTGTCAATTTTACCTCGCTCATATTCTTGGTTTTTTTAGCAATTCTATGTGAGATTTAGTAGAATTCATTGGTTTAACCAAAAGGGACACACATTTTGTACAAAATAAATCAATAAAAGCTTAAATATCTAGCTACATTTTGTGATAAATAGTTAAAAACGTAAAAAATACGGTAAAGTTGCCACAGTTGACGGTACCATTTCAAAGCTGCAAGTATTTTTCTATACACAATACTTACAACAATATAACACTATAAATTTGAGACAATAAACAATTATTCGATAGCAATAAACGTCTACATTACACCACCGTTTACAGCCATAAACGCATCCCATTTTGGGCAAAACCTAGTAACTTTACCCATAACGGACACACGATACTTAAAGACGACGTTTTCAATTGTCAATTTTATGGGTCTGGGCGAGACATCATGGACAAGAGTCCATGATATTCTAGCCATATAGAATAACAGCGTCGCGGTAGCCCAACGGAAAAAAAAATACGCGAAATAATATCGAAAAGCTATAAAACGGAGAGCAGTACCGCTATAAAACACAAACAAATAAGAGATAATCGAGCAAGTGCTGTAACTTATTGTGGACTCTTTATGTGCATCATAATATTTTACTACGACTTCTTTGGTAAAAGCTTTTGCAGGAACGCCTTGGTGTTGCTGCTACTTTTTAGTTATGGCTCACTTTTCGTATCGGATGTTTTATATAGATTGTCAATGAGTAGGAAACTGAATTCGAGGCCTACTGGGCAAATTGGTTTTTGATGGTATTAGAAATTTTATCTTGATCCGGTAGGGTAAACTCTACGCAAATAGTAACAAGCTAGTTTAAGGTAGAAGTATGATATTTTCAAGGTGGCTTTAAACTCATAGTGTCGTGATGACCCAATGGTTAAGGCGCCTGTTTACCAGTAGACGTCTTCCGGCTGATTTGTGTTCCTGTGGGTCTGGCTTAATCCTAAAGAGTATGCAGACGAAGTCGCGAGCAGGAAAAGCTAAAAAGCCTTTCGCTATGTAATGATTTCGTAAATGTAATGCTAACAAAGCTTTTGATTCTAACGCTATCGATTCAACCATTCCAAGAAATTCATCATAAGATTGGTGCAATGGGAAGGAGTACCCAAGTCAGCTTCTGCAGCTGTTTTTAACCCCCGACGTAAAAACGACGGAGTGTTATAAGTTTGACGTGTCTGTGTGTGTGTGTGTGTGTGTGTGTGTGTGTCTGTCTGTGGCATCGTAGCTCCCGAACGGATGAACCGATTTTGTTTTTGTTTTTTTTATTAGAAAGGTGAATTAGTCGGGAGTGTTCTTAGCTATGTTTGATGAAAATCGGTCCAAGATGGCCGCCGCTACAAAATAGCTAATCACATATTTTTTCACAACTCCATCAATATGGGTATCAAATGAAAGGGCTTCACTAGTAGAATACTTTACACTATTATAAATTTCAAGGCCAAGATGACCGGCACCACAAAATGGCGAATTATATATACCAAACGCATTCTCAGGGTGATATCTTTAATATCAAAAAAGATCCATGTGACGAAATACAACTTTAGACGTATCTACAACTTCTCAAAACCAGACTAAATTACATTTAAAAACTTTCAAATAAAAATTAAATTTAGAATTTAAAAAACCCCCAACGCAAAACATAAAAGCAATTATTTAAAAAGTAAAAAATAATATCTTTTGTTGAGCCATCAAATGTTTGTTCGTTGAAATGGCGCTATAATGTCGCGGCGGGGTACCGCTAAGTCAGCAATAGCTAAATAGGTAAAATAGCGAACTCATGGATTTGCAATGAGATTTGACTTACGCGATACCCCGCCGAGACATTATAGCGCCATTTCAACGAACAAACATTTGATGGCTCAACAAAAGATATTATTTTTTACTTTTTTAATAATTGCTTTTATGTTTTGCGTTGGGGGTTTTTTAAATTTTTAATTTAATTTTTTCACTAACAAAAATCTGGCTACTTCCACTAATTCCTCCATAAATCCTAAATTAGATGCACAACATCAATAATAGTGAAGACACTTTCATTTCAAAATTCAATTTATATTATCAATCTGTCAACGAAATGGTTCCAACTTTATCTGTCCCCTATAAGAACAGGTTTTAAACTACAAAACGTTACCGACTCATCTACAAAATCCCCATAAATAACATATAATCCTAAACACCATTGAAGCCAGCGATCGACGCTGTAAAATACTGTTTCTGTTATTATAACAGTCTAGGTAAAACGGTAAGCCCCTTAAACACGATTTACATTACTTATTCTCTTTGACATTGTCAAATGATCGCTTGAATAAAACGGGCAGTGGTTGTGAAACTAATCGATGCTGTTGTAACACGCATGGGTAACATTGGTTTTAGGTGTACAATGGCGGACAAAAGTACGTACTCACTAATCCTTGTATTGTTAACAGGAATCCAATTTAAAATTCCATAGAAGAGTCAGACAAAGCCTGATTGATTGCGACTTAAAATGTATTCGGTAGTAGCACGCAATGTTATAAAAACAACTTTATAAGAGTTTGATGTGAAAACATCTTTGTGTTAAGAAATTCGTAGTACTTTAGCGAGATATTATAAATCAAGTTCACTGTTAAATATTAGGTATTGCGACTCTTTTATAATTCAACCGTAAATATAAGAAGATTTATCAAAATCTATAAAAATGATAAATGGTAAAGGAAAATATTTATTGTTTTTTAGTATGTACAATATTTACAATAATAATAAAAAAGGAAACCTAAAGTATTAAACTAAAAAAAGAACCTAACACAATAAAGCATTATAGAATTCGTCCACATCGCCATCAACTGGAAATGAACCCAAGAGACTGGCAGCATTGCCACGTTGGATGGCAATGCTTAATCTCTGACCACGGCAAAAACCAGCTCTAGTTGGTAAAGTACCTAACTATATTACTGTTTGTTACAATTTCACTAGACCATTGATTTTGATGAACTTTGGTGCGCGGTAAGCTTGAACCCTAAGAAAGAACATTGGCTACTTTTTAATCCACGACTTCGTCTGGGTCTCCAACATCATGCGGACGAAGTTGCCGCCAGCAGTTTATCTTAAATCAATCTTCTGACATTGCTAAATTGTCTGTGGGCAAGAATGTGGACACTTCAACTTTGGTTTTCCATATTTTCGTCTTCTCATTCAGTCAAGAAGTTACAGAACCAACAAACGAGACTACAACCAAGTCTTATTAGTAGATACTACATGTAATACTATAGGACCATCACAAATAGAAAGATCAACCCCTGCATTGAGTGCAATAGATTGACCTTTCCAAGCCAATTACATACACTGCTCGTCAACGAACTGAATGGACCGGCTTTGTATTTCAGTTTCACATTCGAAGCTGTCTTATTGCTAAAAGCCGCCTTCCGGTGGACAATTGCCAAGAATCGAGTTAAGGACATTACCCCTCCCCTTTTCTCTTTTCAATTATCCATATCGGCATCTCTGTCTTCCCAAGAGAATTCCCTGAATGAAAGGTCCTTTTCATCGTTTTGCAATACCGTTGTATCTTGAGCCAACTAGTGAGTGACTATAATTTCGTCAGTCTTCAAGTATGTGGTAATGAGGGCTGTTAATATCAGAGGAAGTTACTTAGTAGAGACAAGTCTACATTTGACCCATTTTCCTAGCTATCAATCAGGGGTGAACCATTTACATAAATATCTGGAAGCAGCTGTGCTGACACACCTGGTGTCAAGACAGCTGCTGCTATCATTTCTGATGATCTTTTTCTGTCATTCCACTATGTTTTCTTCTTTTACGTGATAAATTTTCTTCAGTTACTACATCATCTTTAATGTCCATTGCAAAAATAGCTCTCTGAAAACTAGCATCCTATGACTGGACTTGCGAAAGATATGTCTTCCTCGTCATTGAATACAGTTTTAATGTCTGTTATTAACAACAATTCTCTTGTCATAAACATAAAGTTTTAAGCGTGATGGATTCGTATAGCCACTGTTTACCTACCCGGAAGGTTTGATGGAACAATATCTGGTTATTGTTACTTCTCAGTAACGACTTTCCATTTGCATTTCCATTCTATAATGCGGGTATTACTTACTGATATTGGTAGATTTATTAAATTTGAATGGATTGTATAGGTAATACTTAAAAGAAACAGGCAGTAAGTATATAATAGGTAGTAAATTAAGTGTAATTATTTATTGGTAAATAGCATAGATATCTGAGATATTATTGTCCGAACGGTAACCATTATTTTGTGGTAGGTTTATTTAGCATTACAAAATAGCGGGATACTATTCAAAATTATCCACATTGTGGTCATACTGTGTGGTTAGTTTCTGTTAAGACCAATCTATATATCATTTATTTTCATTTTTCGAAGAATAATGATTTTAGATATTTATCGTTGATTCATTTTAAATCTATTCTAAGTATAAGTTTTGAGATATACCTACTTCAAACTGTAACTGTTGTAATTCATTTAAAAATAGAAGCTTGATGTATTGGCTCGGTTTGGCTTAATAAAAAACAGAACATTTACATCAATCCTAAGGTAAAACACAATGTTCATTGTCTGCTCTCTGCATTGTTGAAACATGAACAATAAGACATCGGTAGGAAATCCTTTTAGATAATCATCGCACTTCATCTTCCGACAGAGCAGACCAATGAACGTTTAGAGAAGTCCAGGGGATCTCCACAATTTATCAAAAAGGTACTTTATAGGCAATACATACATACCTAGCTGCTTTAATCATAATAAAAATACCTGTTAGTCAGGTCTATACATCAATATTACTAAGCGCTTTACCCAAGTACACGGTACACTCAGTGCACGCAGACAGTATAGGACAATTGTGTGAAAGTGACAGGCATCATTCTGTCACTGTCACACAATCATCAAATAACAACTGCAAGATAGATATGAGAATATAGCTAAGTCAAAGTATGCGGTAAGTAACGTTTGTTTTTAAATGCTTGCAGCACTAATGTGAAAGTTTCTACTATCATTGGGGGTTATTCAGAAATAGTAAGGTTGTATCATTTTGATGGAGTTAATCTTAGATTTAAAAATAAAAAAGACACGACGAAGTTCCACATAGTTATTATAACTAGCCACTATAAGTATGTTGAATTGTAAAGTCCATATACTCCATCGTTAGATCTCTCTCTCTTTTTGGTCTGCAAAAAAAGAAGCAATACGAAGACTTCTTTATTTTGAACCTTCTATCACATTCATAAATCTACAGTCAGTAGCGGGCACCGACTCACGCGCGGTATATTTCTGGATCTCCATCAATGAAAGTGCGATTCATTCAGTTATCCACGTTCCTTAAGTCCAGTCATCCTGCCGCTCTCATCTTCTTTGCCGCCGTGATGATAAACTTGTTTAAAAGTACTTTAGTGCATTGTTAAAAGGTTGTTAAAATTAAAGGTTACTTACTGTACCTATAGGAACTTACATAAATTAAGTAAAGTTTGGATTTAGGATTTCAGAAATACAGTGTGTCTTTGTGTTGGAAAATACGTACGTAACGACGTAAAGCCGTTCGTCCTGCACCTAATCTATCCCCAATCATGTCGAAGGTTCCAATCATGTCGAAGGTTCCAATCATATCGAAGGTTCCAATCATGTCGAAGGTTCCAATCATGTCGAAGGTTCCAATTATGTCGAAGGTTCCAATCATGTCGAAGGTTCCAACGGACTATAAGAGTGAGGAAAGAGGGAGTGCACCTGTGTTTGTGCACACACTTGCGCACTATAATAGGTTCTATGTACTCGGTTAGTCTCCATTCAAATTGGCCGCCTTGACCGGAATTATTATTATGAAGAGGACTATTTTGCAGACACTACACACTCTCAAAGAGAAGAAAACCCATCAATATATTAATTTTCAAGCCAGCCAATACTTATTTTTTAACCGACTTCAAAAAAAATAGGTTCTCAGTTCGACCTGTATGTTTGTATGTTTTTTTTTGTCCGCGATTATCTCCGGTTTGGCTGAACCGATTTTGATGCGGTTTTCAGAAAAGTGTTTGTTACATTCTGGAGAAGGTTTTAGTTTACAACAAATGGAAATTTATTCAGCGGTTTTTGAAAAAACAACAAAGCCCAAAAAATTATACCTACATATAAGACGTTTTTGTTTCTTCCATCTTTGGAGAACTTTCAATCTCTGTTTTAACTTTGTTACCGTTTCTTAATGGATTTTGTTGATAAGGAGGTACTAAAAAGAAAAAAATAAAAAGCTTTTTTACAAAAAGACAACCGCCTTCAAAATCTAAAAAGTGATAAATAACTTTAGCACAGAACACACATGACTTTAATTTCGAAAGTCGATGGTAATACAAAACATCAAACAGAACAAAGCCACCGAAGAGATTTTGAAGGTGGTTGTCTTGTTAGTAAAAAAAAGCTTTTACAGACACTACACACTCTCAAAAAGAAGAGAACCCATCAATATCTTAATTTTCAAGTCATTCAATACTTTTTTTTTTTTCAACCGGTCTTACATCAATGCTCATTGTTAAAACCTTCCTTTAAAAGTACTTCCAAATGTAGCTCTAAAAATGATTCATCCTCCTCCAACACTAATATTAAGCAATTCAAGTTCCAAGCAAGTAGAACTTTACAAGTTAACGGCTGTAACTTACATATTTTTATTGTTATGTGTGTCTGTATGCAAACAGACGAACTATAAACAATCCCGATTAGCAAAAGAGATTCTCCTTACAAGGTTTTACGTTTGTTTTACTTTATTAACCCATTAAGTGCTATAGGGTGGAGGAGAACTATTGTAGTAAATGTTTCATGTAATGTAAGGCCCTCTTATGGTGTTATAGCTGTGTTTTAAGTTCATATAAGCAAAGCACAGGCGCGCGATTAGAGTGGATTTTTGAATTGTAAATACGACATTCCTGTAGCGTTTTGGTTTATTTTTATACGACAGGCACAATTAGTATCACCTATTGGTAATGTTTTTAGTAATGTTAATTGTAATTCGTGGTGCTGCAACTGGGTCTCCCCCAGTTGTAAACGTCCCTTTGGTCCTATTGGCCTAGTTCTGTTCTGTCTCCTGCTTGATTTATAGGGAAGTGGAAAATATGATTTTCTTACTCCTCCGCTGTTCTTTTCTGATTAATTTCGTTGCGGGATCCAAGACAGTTGTAATTGTTTCTCCGGGACTCGTCGAGCTTCAGTTTCTCGACGCTTTTCAAGTGGTCGCCACTGTTGATTCTGACTTTCAGGAGTTGCAGTGGTTTGGGAATAGTGTGGCGGGCATGTCCCATTAAAGGATCACCTATTGGTAAGAATGAAGCCTTTAAACTTATTTCGTGTGGAACGGGTATCTATTTAATAAATAATAATATAATACCAGCCTATAACCACGTTTGCTCAAGCCGGATTGGCAATTTCAGACTTAGATTATTATAAGTTCAGGTTTACTCACGATGTTTTCCTTCACCGATGTCACTGATGTCCGAAATAAACTTAAAAAGTACATAATTATGAATTTAAAAAGTCACATAGGTACTGTAAATGTTGCATGCATTTGGCATGACGTCATTTGTTCTGACGATGTCATAAAGTTAAAGGTACTAACTAGCCTTTAACTTTATGGCATCGTCGGAACACTCTGGAACCTTCCAGATAATTTTAGTATTACTTAGAGTTGTTTTTATATGTCATATGGACGGACAAGTCTGTCGCTATTGCAGACAGACTTGTCATTATTAGATTAGTCCAATATAGAGCATATTTTAAGTCAAGTTATCTTTTATTTCTAGTATTTAGTTCACCCCGTCTCTACAGTACTTGCCTGGTATCGATCCCACACCCTTAAAAATCGATATGCATGTACAAGGTCCTCCAGTCTGTTTATGTTGAAATTATTGTTAGAGGATATTAATTGTGAGTGCTTGAATGTAGGTATCTAGATTCTAGATAATGGACTAGTTAGCGTGCAAGATCTAAAAGCATCTTATCGGATAGGTACTGTGCTAATTTTCTATAAGTAACCTGTAGTCCTAAAGGTTTCTTTTAAAGTGGTTTCTGACCAACACGCGTTTGACTCCGAGAGGTTCAATATAGGTAATTTAAGATATTGTTTTGTTGTTTCTAGGTGGACTATCGACTGGTTTTGGTATTTAGCTATTTAAGGCGACGATATACGCCGGCGACCTTGAGCGACCAGAGAATCGTATGCGCTGCGTCCAAAACTCTCAAAGTTTAGTCGAAAAACTTAAATAAAAGATAGTATTCTTTACTTAAAAAAAGGCGTATACAAAAAGATAGATAATAAAATTATCTGTAAGATAGTTAAAGTTTCGTTTAAATATTCTTGGTAGATTTTGTGTGATTATCAATGTTTTGTCCGCGTCAGACACAACTTCACGATTTAATTAAACTATTTAATATGAACCTAATCAAAAATGTTCACATACTAAATGATTAAGAGAATGTTTTAGTTTAACATTTATTTTTTTCAAATCATTTACACTACACATTTTGACGTGATTGTCAGTTTAAAATCTGAAAAAGTTTCTTGTTAGCGCCTTAAGGCCTCTGTATCTAGGAGCACGGTAGTGTCCTCGCCAAGACGAGCCCAGCGAAGCGCAAGTGCACTGCCTACCTTTTCTCGAAGCGCTTCGTCGTTTTTTTGAACCTTCATAACTAGGGTTTGGATTATGCCAGATAAACAAAATTCTCGGGATAAGATATCAATAGCAGACTTATTAAATGAATAAAGTTTAAATTGCATAGCTCCTATTCGGTACTACAAGAACTAATGTTTAACAGAAAAGTAATAAACAGTGAATACATTTTTCACCTTACGCCCATATAACGGTAGCGAAACGGCCAAGCCACATACATATTTTGACTATAAGGGGTAGAGTTAGTGAAGTTAGGGCTAGTAAAGTAGAACATTTTTGTAGAGATCTGATATCTTTTTGACCATGCGAGCCATTTGCTCTCGTCTTGGCAACATTTTACATGAAAATGTTTTTGGATTTCAATTTCCCACCAGTATGTGTTGCAAGTGATGATATACGTATGGCACAGAAACGTGGCCCTTAACTGCTGGCCTCCTAGAGAAGCTCAGAATCTCGCAGCGAGCCATGGAGAGAGCTATGTTCTGAGTGTCTTTGCGCGGTAGAATCCGAAACGAGGAATTTCGCCGAAGAACTAAAGTCACCGACATAGCTCTCAGAATATGCAAGTTGAAGTGGCAATGGTCAGGCCACATCACTCGAAGAACCGATAACCGATGGGGAAGAAAGGTTTTTGAGTGGCGACCACGAACCGGAGGACCCAGCGCTGATAGGCCTCCCACCAGATAGACCGACGACGTCGTCAAGGTCGCGGGTAACCGGTGGATGCAAGCAGCAGATTGCCGCTGTATATGTGGCGTTCTTTGGGGAGCCATATGTTCCACAGTGGACGTCTTTTGGCTGATGATGATGATTTCGATTTCATGAGTTTTGTCGTGGCAAAGATGTAGTTTAATTACTTTATGACCAAAATACGACCTGAAAAATGTTGTATGAAGAGCGCTGTCGTGTCGACCCAATACTTTATCTCTTTGAAATACTGACTACATTCAACAAAGTTCACACCCAATAACACAAATAAATAACGACCTGTCTAATTACATCGTTTTCACTAATCGACACTTTAACAGCCCATTCACGGCACGCCAATCTAATAAATATCTATGGACACAGACAATTATATTATCCCCAAGTAAACGCAAACAGCGGCGTGTGCGCACGACAACCATAAAACCTGGTAAAGCCGATCGCGAACGAGGTTGACACGACAATTGCCGACTGTTACAACTATTAAATCTTAGCAAACCGCCCCTCGATGTGGTTTAGGGCCCTTTTATTTGAAGGTTTGAAATAATTTCAAGATTTTCTACCTTAGTACGCTATTTTCATTTTATTTACTTATTAGGGATAGGAAAACTTAACTAGTAGACCTTATTCACCATCCTTCTTACTGGACGTCCCGCCAAGGTCATGCACGATGCAAAACGACCGTGAATAAGCTTGCTGTACGTCAATAATTATTATTAATTGTTTTTTTTTCACGGTACTTTTGATGTATGACCTTGGCGGGACGTACAGCAAGAAAGATGGTGAATAAGGCATTTAACATTTAACAAACATGTAACCCACACGACTCAACTAAAGGGTGTTAATAAAGTAACATAAATTACTCGCCAGACATAATATCCAGAGCTATTTTCTTAAATAATTATTTTCCTTGTTTTGCTTTGTAAATTGCTTGGACAAAGAAAATATATCCAGTTCCATAAAATGCGTAATCATAATCTAAGCATTTCTGTTAATGCAACCATTTACAAGCACTTTTGAATGGTCAATGAGTAGGTCAGTTAAGCAAAATGTAGGTAAGTGCAGTTTTGAACTTAAATAAATCCTTTGACCTTAAAATAGCATGCACTTTGAACTGAAAAAAAAACAACTAAATTAAAATAACTCTAGACGTTTTAAGCAATTGCCTGAAAATTAAAAGGAACTAGCTATATTATGCTATCTTAAAGAATTTGTCAGGTCATGCAAAACAAAGCCATAATTATAATACCTATAACCTATATTTCGTGTACCAGACACCTGAAATCCTGAAAAAATCAATACATTTTGTCGACAGGTTTTTAAGATTTTTACTTCGAGAATATTAAACTTCTACAATGTACAGGCTACATTATATAAATAACATATTTTGCTTTATAACACTAACAAAACAGCGTAGAAAACAGTACATGTCAAACATTTCACACATGAACAAATACTTCGAGACATTCGAAAACTCGCTCATAAAATACATGTCGAATAATTTTTCGCATACTCGTGGAACATTATTCGAAGCATGTTCGTACTAGCATACAATGCGAACCGTGGGCGGGACAACTCAATCGCTTGTCGATGCTTGTTGTGTACCGTGTTATCGTAAACTAGAGTGAATTCCCAAATATGTAAGCCTAGCATAAGCGTGCCTACATAAAAGTATTCGATTCTAGTCGATTTTCCGAGTGTCAAATGCGACTATCTTGTAGCTTTTTGGTTCAATTTTATACAACAAGGATAATTTGTATCACCCATCTTATAACCTAACCTTTTGCAGCTTGCCTCCAGCAGCTGAAATAAAAACCCTCAAAACCATTAACAATTTATAAATTTTGAATGTGTGAAAACCGCATTAAAATTTGTAAAGTAGTTTTTGAGTAAGTTTTTAAGAATATGTAGCGATTATGTGGGAAACGGGTATTTATTATTTCGACGATTTTACGTTACTTTTACTCCACGCGTTTGTATTAGGCCTCATGTTCACAACATTATACCTATTGAACACGGCGATAAAGTAAACACGACTAAGTTAAAATATTCGCGTGAGAATTTCTTTAAATACATGGTGTTCTTAGTACTATCTTTAATTTAACATAGGTATAGAATTTCTTAAATTTTGGAGGAGCTATCTTTAGGACTTTTGAAAAATGGGATCAGTACTTTCAAAGCGTTAGTAAATTCAAGGGGATTTGGCACAGGGTTATACAAAGTCAGCCTCCTCGCGTTCCGTGGTTTATACACTCTAAAATGAGTAGAAGGCGCACATGGTAGCTGCTTTTAGACTACGTTCTATCGGACACTATCCCACCAAGAGTTTTGGCCATCTGATGAAAAAAGTTGATTCTCCAAATTGTGAAGTGTGTGGAGTTTTTGATGATGTCCAGCATCTTTTGGTGGGATGTGTCAAGAACCAGGCATTAAGGGAGTCATTGACAGAATTGCGCAAGATCAATAAATATCATATGGGTACTTTCCTTGAAATTCTCACAAGTCCAGAAAGTGAAGCCGCTAAAATTATCTATGAGATTGCATTATGTCGATGAATCCAGTTTTTGTATTAAGTATTTATTAATAAATCGTGTATAGTGCAAGTAGTTTGTCTAAACATAGGTTAGGTTATGATGGGGCTGACATGCCTTATAAGGATAAAAGTCCCTAAAAAAAAAAGAATAAAAAAAAATCTTTAGGACATTGATGACATCTTACACCTTAGGTCACTATCCTTAACTATTCTTTAATCTAAAGTGAAAAGAATGAGACAGTTCAGTTCGTTTATCCAACAATTCATACATACATTCACATGCAAAAATGAGTTTTTTTGTTTAGCTTTCACGGCTAAACTACTGAACCGATGTTGATGAAGTTTGTTACAGTCTAAGCTTGAATCCCAAGAAAGCGTATAAGCGTTAGCTAGCGTATTTAATTTGCGACTTTATCTGCATCCGTGATGAGCGACATTCACGCGACCGATGTCGCAACAGCTATAGTTTTAAATAAGGATGAAAGGTATTTCGTTTTAGGCTGACAATTAGTATGGCCCCTAAATAATTACTAGAAAAATGATACCAGTGTCTTTACAATATGGTAAGTTTTAAACATTCAGTACGTACTCATACAAATTACTGTTCAATTTCAGATTCACAAACTACATCACTAAACATCCTCTAAACTAACTCCCAAGCTCCCAGTAACACTATCTAATCAAACAATTGCCTTGTTGCAGGTATGAGCATCGCGTGACAGCGGCACATTACATGCGACAGCCCTGAGTGCCATTAAACTGACCTAACTTATTGTTGGGGGAGCAACAAGTGGAAGTCATCGCTTGTTGCTAGGGCTGTCACACTGCATTGGTTATGGTAAGCTAGGTTAGTATTTTTATCCAGCGGCTGGTTACCACGCGTTGTGGCATTCTATGGGGACGGCCTTTGTTCAACAGTGGCCATCAGTCTTTCGGCTGATGAAGATGATGATTCTTTTTATTTTTTTTATTCCTTCTCTCGAGTGTCGATGACACTGCATAGGTTCATAAGTAGTGGAGATTTAACTTTTAACATTTTTGGCCCGACAGTATAAGATGGGTTAAAGACATACAAATTGGATCTATTTTTAAATATTATATTAGTCGGGTTCGACTCCAAGGTCGAGCGAAGGAATTGGGTTTTTAAATAAGGAATAGCTTAGTAGCGGGTCAGAGAGTCAAGGCCCAGGCGGGGATGGCGGGATGATCTGGACTCCTTCGAAAAAGACTGGTTCCAAATAGCTCTTAATAGAGAGAGTTGGAAGGAGAGTGGAGAGCCATTGCCCTGCAGTGGGAAAATCCAGGCTGAAATAATCATAATAATAAAAAGTCAGAGTTTGGAAGTTAGGTGGTCCTGCGGCTGATTTCTCCCGGGTTGCGATGGATTGCCGTCCTGTCGAACTATGAGAGTGAGGGAAGAGGGAGTGCAGGTGCACCAGTGTTAGTGCTTGGCTAATCTTCATTTGGCCAGAATAGGGTAAACATAAATAAGTATGGCTGACATTAACAGAAGTTGCTTAAGTATTATTAAGATTTAAGAAAGACTGTTGATGTCAAAACTTATAAAAGTTATAAAAGAGGAACTAGAGATAAGTTTGCGCCATATTGCTGTGGCTTAAATTGCTTTAAATACTAAATGTCATTAAAAATACTACTATCACATTAGGCTGTCTAAGCCATTCTCGTGATGCAAGAAAAAATTCTGAATGGTTTTATTATAGCTAGTACAGAAATAATACTTAGGAAATAATCCATACATTCATTCAAATTCAAATAGATACACAATGTCAGGAAATAAATACTTACATTAAGATGTTAGTAAGAACTTATAAAACATGTTATTGAAGACCGACTACAATGCGTATCCGTTTATTTAGTATCGGGAAATCAGTACGCGATACAAGATCTGCGGGCAAACATGTCTTTGTCATAGGAGTTACAGACAGCCCACAGTGCAGACTAAACTACCCCGAGGTCGCTTCATACAGGGTAAAGTACTTCGGTAACCCAGGCAACCTACGAGAATTTGCCAATAACGTCAAGGCGCTGCTGGTATTTCTTGTGGAGCTGGGGTGGATCAAATGATCTAGTTCCCGCCCGTACGCAAAATACGCGCTAAGTCGTCGAGTTGAAGACACCAGTCCCGTGATATAATATCATACCGACCATCTGCAGGATAGCGTTGTCAATGATCTCTGCTTAGCCTTTATAGTAGATGTTACTATGTTGAATCACTTCCAGTCAAACCGGTTGCAGCTGAATACAGGGAGCAACTGACTGTCCGACCTCCACAGCCCAGTTACTGGGTAACACGATACCTTGGGAAGACTGGTTGTCAGACTTTCTGGCTTCTAACTACCCATAACAACTGTCAAAAATCTACAAATGACTACCTGGACCAACGGCTGTTCGTTCTTTCCAAGGCACCGAGCGGTGTTGTTATGCTCACCCATCCACGGACTGATCGCGGCAGTCGCGTAGCTTAACCATGGCCGGTCGATCAGTACTATAAATAAAACCCTATTTTTAAATTGTAGGTATTAATTCAATTTCCTTCAACTCCCAGCCCTATAAACAATGCACCCCTAAATAATAGGGGTTGGGACGAACAAACATTTGTCTTGTTGATCGGCGGTGGATACAACGCGTTCAACAGGTTACAGAGGGGATTATGGTAATACCATGGTGTTCCTGCTTTACATCGATTGATTCTAAACTGGAAGTTGTTAGGTAGTATCGGAATTTGGAAAATGCAGTGCCAGAATTATGTTTTTTTATTTAGTGATTCAAAATCAGACTTCTGGAAGTTTGATCATGACAAATACTTGGGTATTGATTGCCCAATCAATAATAATACCAGCACATTATTGTTCCACTACAGGCCAAAGGCTTCCTCTGATACATAAAAGGAACGAGCCTAGATCGCCACAAATTTTAAGACCCATTAAGGCGACGATATACGTCGGCGACCTCGAGCGACCAGAGAATCGTATGCGCTACGACCAAAACTCTCAAAATTTAGTCAAAAAAATTATATAAAAGATAGTATTCTTTAACTTAAAAAAGGCGTATGCTAAAAGATAGATAGTAAAATTGTCTGTAAGATATTAAAAGTTTCGATTAAATATTCCGGGTAGATTTTGTGTGATTTGACGTGATTGTCAGTTTAAAATTTGCAAAAGTCGCTTGTTAATTGTAGTAATCCGTGGTGCTTGGCAACTAGGTTTCCCCCAGTTGTAAACGTCCCTTTGGTCCTATTGACCTAGTTCTGCTCTGTCTCCTGCTTGATTTGAAGGGAGGTGGAAAATATGTAACTATTTCTTACTCCTCCGCTGTTCTTTTTTGATTAATTTCGTTGCGGGATCCAAGACAGTTGTAATGCTTCTCTGGGACTCGTCGAGCTTCATTGCCTCTATGCTTTTCTAGTGGTCGCCACTGTTGATTCTGGCTTCCAGAAGTAGCTGTGGTTTGGGAACATTTGCCCAAGGCGGGTTGACGAATTCAGAATCTATTAATTGCACGTACAGGTTTCCTCGCGAGATTCTCCGTCACCGATGTCAGTTCTGTTATATCCAAGATGAACCGTTAGAAACTACATTTGAATTTAAAAACTCACATTAATACTTACTCAGTATCGAACCCACAACATTACAAATCAGAGGCGCCTTAATCACGACACGACATGAATGAAAAGTACTTATCAAACAAAAACATGGATAAATGGTTTAAGCGGAATCACATTAAACCAAATACCATCGAAAATCAAGAAACGTTCGATGTAAAGATCGCACACATTTATTAACCCTTCCAAAACTACATATCCATGCAAACAAATGACGAATTTCACCATACCGCAAAAACAAATGAAGATTAAACGAGCTGTTAAAAGAAGCGACGTAACCTGCGCGTACGCAGGATGCGGTGATTGTGCGCGCGAGTTGCGACGCAGCGGAAGTGCGGACGGTTCGCGCCAAAACATCCGCCATTAGTGCTGAAAAAATATTGCATGCAGCGCATGAAATATGGCGGAGAGACTGCCCGCTGATTGATATTAAAATGAAATGTTCATTCAGTCGGTTTGAATAAGTACCGACGACTTTGTATGTTATTGTTTTATCGCCATTTTATGTGCCCAGTCTTTTATTTACTTAACATTTTATTCGTGATGCCATTATGCCAACGATTTCCTTTGAGTACTCGGTAACATAATCATCACTACAGATTATCAAACACAAGGCAGATAGACCGTGCGGGACACTGCGAGTGAAGCCACTAAAGCAAATACAAATTATTCAATAACGAATACCTACAATCTCGTGATTGTATTCGCTTTTGATTTTTTATTTGTATTAGTATTTGTTTTTTTTAACAATGTTGCGCTTAGTGCTGTACTGACTCGTGTTAGTACAGAGCGAAGCGAATTGTAGGTATTCGTTTTTTAATTTGTATTTGCTTTTGTGACTTCACCCGCAGTGTTCCGAACGGTCTATCTGCCTTTTTTTTGATAATCTGAGATTATCACTGTCATCATTAACCTAAACTAAACAAGAAGATGGCAGGATGAGCTTGATGCTTACAAGAGGGATTGATCCACAGTAGCTCTGGACAGAGAGGGTTGAAAAGGGGAAAGGGAGGCCTTTGCCCTGTAGTGGGACAACATAGGCTGAAAATAAAATAAATAAGTAAGTAGTATACAACAAATTCCTCCCCCCCCCCCCCCCCCGTCTGTTGGTCTGCCTGACTGTTCGTGTTCAACCCAAAATCTACAGAGCGAATTTTCATGCGGTTTTCAGCAATAGATAGAGTGAACCGTAAGGAAGGATTGGATGTATAATTTGTTAATTTTTTCTGTAAATTGGTTGATAAAATGACGGTAATACCCGTGCGAAGCTGGGGCGGGTCGCTAGTACAGAGACGAGCACATCAATCTACATCAATCTGTAAAATATATTTGATAGATTGTCAATTTTATAACAAAGGTTCATATTCAATTGGGATTTTTTTTCAGTTTTGTGAAACCGCAGTGTGGGTATACACTTGGGTTTCACAAAACTGAAAAAAATTCTCAATTGAATATGAAATGCCTGTAAATGGTAGTCGCGTGCAAACTACACTTTGCACGCGACTTCGTCTAATTGGAAGTCAAGCAAACCATTAAACAAAACCTATAGTAATAATAAAAATCACCTTTAAACCTTGCTTAAATACTAGGTCAATTAAACGTCTTCCAGATAGTAAACCTTGACTCCCAAACTAGGAGTCAGGAGTCAGTGTCAGTGTAGCTGTCACTATGTTACCAAAAACTTTTACTAAAAAGTGTGTTATATTGGCACTTAAAATTTTAAGAAAAAAAAAACAGGTTTGAGTGTATCTACTATAAAATTATTATAAAAATATTAAACTAGGATTAGAGGAATTTATTAAACAGATTTGTATTGTGTGTGTGGTGGACGTGAAACTATGACACTCGGCAATAGTTTATCATCTATTCTCAGATTATGAAACGATAGACCGCGCGGAATACTGAGAGTGAAGCCACCAAAGCGAATACAAATTCAAAAGCGAATACCTACAATAGCGCTTCGTGCTGTCCTGACACGAGTCAGTACAGCACGAAGCGTTCGCAAGCATCGTTAAAAAAACAAATACAAATTCAAAAGTGAATTCAATCAACAGATTATGGTATTTACTTTTGATTTGTATTTGCTTTAGTGGCTTCACTTTGAGTGTTCCGCGCAGTCTATCTGCCTTTTGTTTCATAATCTGAGTGTCTATCAGTGAAATATTTTTTGTAATCGGACTAGTATTACCCCTTACAAAAAAATAAAATAAAACAAATAAACCTCTTTGATTTGAGTTCAGTGTCGTTAACGTACTATTTAAAATACAAATAAACTAGATTAACCACAAAGATTGTAACTGATCAACGTGGTTAAGAAGCTTAAATAGAACAATAACCATATAAGCAAGCTCAAGATCTGCAAACAGTTAAAATCAATAACACAGTAACAGAATAAATATAAAATTAAATCGAATCAAAACACTGGAACTGCGGTGTCAATACACTTAGGTTCACAAAAACAAGAGACGATCTGAACGGACACACCGTCCATTCTTAAGCGCGCACCGGCCCAGAAATAGAGCACAATAATTCATAAATGTTATGCGCAAGCGGCGATAATACTGTAGCATTGATCGTCCATATTGGTATGACAACGGTTAAGATTCTTATTGGGTGTGTAGGGTTGGTGATTTTTAGATGTCCAAAGAAAAATGTGCTGTATTGGCAGTGAAGTTTAGTTGGTTGATCTTATTTTATACCATACTGTTTTTTATAACACTTATTTTACAGTTATAGATTCAGTACTTGATCGTCATCATTTAGATATTAACGGAGAAATTCTTAAAAGTTTATGCAAAATGCTTTTTCGTGCTGATTTATCAACAAATCAAATTGTATTCCTATAGGCACCTACCGAATTCTATAAAATTCGGCCAATCAGAATGTTAACACAATGGGGGCACTGCATAGGAGCACAATTGCCCAAATAGCAGACACAATAGTTAATCAAACGCAATACGACTCCAGGAGTCATGTCAACAGTCAAGCTGATAATATTACGGTTCAAATAGCACACAAAAAAAATAACCTGTTATAACAGTGTATGGTAGACTCTTGAACCACAGCCCTTGTAAAAGAAACACTAATAAATTAATATTACAGTAGCCAATCCACAGCAGTATTAGTATGATATTCAAACAAAGCAGTGCTCGGCGGTGCAATAATAAGCGGAAACGATGCGCGCGCAGGAGTCGCGGGCGCACGCTCCACTAACTAAACTATATATGGACTGTGACAACGATGAATGTATTGTAAGTGAAATATTTATACTAATACTTAACAGCTGATAAACTCTTGGTGGTCTTTCCTCATAGAATTATAATAATATGATGATAATTATTTCATCATCATCATGTCAATCTTTACACGCCCACGGCTGAGCATAGGTCTCCGACAAGGAGGAGGTTCTGCCGTAATCGTCATGCTTAGCCGATGCTGTTGGCGATCGCAGTAGGTGTTTTGGTACTCTGTTGTGTGTGTTGTTGTTGATTGTGTTGTTGTGTTGTAGGTTTGGTACTCAATCACGTTTTAACGGCTCAACAGAATAAGTTGACATTTGGCACACATCATTATACCTATAGATATTGACCTAGCTTAGCACATTGAAGTTTACCTCATTTTTATCACACCGTACCGATAAAGTAGGACTTTGGGTTAATTTTGAGGTTTACGCAGTTGAAGTCACGGGCAGGGGCTAATTACTGTCACTACATATTATAAAACAAAGTAAATTGGTTAAAATAAGATGAAATTATCCGTGCGAAGCCGGGGTGGCACGTAACGCAATTTTATTCAAATACCTACTTATTATGTAGGTATTTGAATAAAAATGTGAGTTACATTGCTCTTGAACTAGAATCAAGTAAGAATAATAGTAATCATAAAAGACATAAAATTGTAAAAGTCTACTACCAGTTTAGGCTTCATAATAATTGCTACAATATCGATACTAAAATACCAGCCCATCATTAAACAGGGCAAAGACCTCATTTAAGACACTATAAGGCTTTATCAACACGCTCGCTCAAAGTAGATTGTCGATTTCAGACTTAAATTATCTACAAGACCAGGTTTTCTCACACCGATGTCAGTGATGAGCAGGATAAACCTAGAATAACAATGTTAAAAGTGGTAAATAATGGAAATATAAAGACGCAATCACGAACAGCAGAAAAGCGACTGAAGAATTTCATGGGACGAAATTAATTATTTTCATTGTAGAACCATACAGTATTTATAAGAAAACATTGTCCAGATGAATTTTATAGTCCATTCAAGCAACATAATACCAAGAAATACAATACTTCATTGTTGTCCTATAAGACTAAAGCAATTTAACAGCCTTACTGAGAAATCCAAAAAGACTCCAAAT
This sequence comes from Charanyca ferruginea, assembly GCA_947361185.1. NCBI lineage: Eukaryota > Metazoa > Arthropoda > Insecta > Lepidoptera > Noctuidae > Charanyca > Charanyca ferruginea. Next base: position 13,745,985 of record OX376065.1, on the reverse strand, counting down.
GAAGACATCAGTGAGACATAAGACATGGTAGTAAGCAAGTAACAGGAGGAGAGTTCAAACATTGGAGACTCCAATAAAAGCTTTGCGACAAGTCGTCAAACAGGCTGGCATTGTTGTCGCATGTCGTGTTCTAGGAATGATGGTCAGTAATAAACGCGGATGTCGATGCTGTGTCTTACGCCTTACAATACTTGTTATGACTATTTTAGGTAGACACGACTTTTGTTTTTATTCTGCACTTCACTGTAATATCACAGGTTTGTGTGGCATTGTCAATTGTTGTTGTGCGTGTGTTGTGGCATATACAACCTTACAAGGTGGTTTTTGTAGTATTTCTACATTATTTTGCTTTTCTTGACATGTATTTGTAATGGCTGTTTACCCGTTATCCGTACTATCATTATAAATGCGACAATAACTACTCGAAACCACAAAATTCGATCGCAATTATTTTTAACATCCCGGCTGTTTGGAATCTGGAAAAGGTTTAACGCCACTTTCTAATCAGCGACTTCATCTGTATCCACGATATCAGATATTAATGCGAACGAAAACGCATGCCAAAACAAACCAATAAGAGCTCCTGTAGGAATTCTAATCTTAATCCTATTAGTATTTAAGTGTTATTCACGGGTATTGTCAAAATTCCCTTTAGACACATATTAACTATCATCATTATTGCCCTCAACAGAAACAATTCCATGTTAGTCTTCACCTCGTTCATTTACAACCAAAAAGTTTTCACTTATGACTTACTCGGCTGCATGTTTACAAACCATTTCACTGAAGCACATAAACCCTGGTCTGTCAACTGGTGTCAAACAAAAACGAGAATGTACGAGTTAATGAACAAAACCTAAGCTTTCTTCGAATAAGTAAGAAATATAGTTGGAGATGTGCGATTGATTGCTATGCCGGGAAATTCATATTAATATTGTAAATGCGAAAGAGAGGTGGTTGGTTACCCTTACACGGGAGAACTACTGAACCGATTTTAAAGAAATTTGAGACAGACCAAGCTTCGTGCCCAAGAAAGGATCTAAGCTACATATTAATCCGCGACTTCATCTGCATCCGCGATAACCAACACTCACGAGGACGAAGTCGCAGACAAAAGCTCAAAATTATCAAAATTTCCTTAGACATGCCCAAAATTTGAACTAAAAGTCTCTTTTTGAACACCAAAGAAGAAAACAGATCTATTTAGTGAAATACGAATATCTCGGGCAGTATGTTTGCAGTAAGAAAATCAAGGCATCTGAAATAGAAAAGATATCACGATCACCCGGTCTTTTCTGTAAAAGTCTATCCTGGTGAATTTGGGTGAAGTTAGAAGAAACTGTCAATCCCTAGCAATACAAAACACCTTTATGAACAGTTCCTTACAAACATCAGAATAAAAAGTATCTTGGGTGGTTCAAATTAAAGAACGAAACTTATCAAACAAATACAACCTTATGCCCTCTGTTTGAACGCTTTAAACTAAATGGTTTATTTTATGGGTACGTTTTTGATTTTCCAAATGTGTATGTTGGTTTTTGTAAATCAATGCTGGCAACCTAAAAACCCCACACAGTACATGTTTTATGATTTACAGTTCCCCATAATAATATTACTCGCCTCGCTTGCCCTACAATGTAAGGCCAAACCATATAGTTTTATTTGAGCCCAGATTTAGCACAGACAATTGACTCGACGACCGTAAGTCACACATGAAACGGATGCCGCTGTCACACCACCTCTCATTGTTGGCATCAGTTGTATTTATTGAAATAACATCGAGGTTATTACTGGAGTGCTTCAGAATTCTAGGGCAGGTATTAATTATTGCAATCATCTGCTTAGTGTTTGTAAGTATTGTCTTTCTATTAATGTGCGTAATGGAACTTCTATTATTGTCTGAGTGCACGGACGCATGACAAAACAATGTTGTGATGAATAACGTTGATTGAATAATGCATCTATTCCATCATCTTTATAACTCTTGGTTTTCCATAGTTGAGTGCACATTTTACTAGATTGAAGAAATTTATTTTAACAGCAACACCATAGATATTATATTATTATATTAAAATTATCAGCAAACGAGTTGGTAAAGTACTCTATAATTAGACAGTATAGCTTCCTATTGTCATTAACCATGATCCAGATAATTATAACACTTTACGATCAAAGAGTTCACGTTTCAAAATCGTATTAAAGTTTTTCATGAACTTATTTTTTTCAACCAGGAAATTTCCTATTTCAAAATAAAACAGACTCCTTAATCTACTATAAATCATACATATATTATTTTTTTCGCTAGCGCATCTAATAATCATATTCACGGCGCACTAAACTCCCCGGGGTGGGCAGCAGAGCAAATTATAATAATTTATGACCAATTAGGCGACGAAGACGCACTTAAACTTCGGTGTCAAATGTTAATGCCACATGTATTTTGGCCACCGTATATTTATTATTATTATTGTACTAAAGATTTATTAAAGCAACATATTTTTTCCATAATTACACATTTATGTTTAATCGTAAACTTCGAATTTTATTTTAAACGCCATTATTAATTTAATAATTATTGTTTTCGTAATAAACAATGCGATGTGCTGTGACGATTATTTTAATAAAATTATTGGTCGTATCGTTTATTTTGTGTCGTTTAACTGGAACCGTGAAACTAGTTATTCTTGTGTTTCGGTTGCTTTAAATAATATGAACTAATTATAATAATAATGCATATTCGATACAAAAAGAAGTAGGTGAATCTCAATTTAAATAATTTACTTACATCTATTTCTAACCCAATTATAATACCGGCGAGTATTTATTATACAATAGAAACAAAATAATGTTTCGAACTAACAATAAACATTAGCGAGCCCGTTATTATTGTTCGTAATGATATATTCCTGTAACTCCGCGTGACACTCGCGATGGACCAGAACACTTTTGTTTCATTCATAAGTGACCACGTTTTGTCTTTAAACATGGAGCGTAGTATATGTAAGATTTTCAGATAAAGTAATCAAAATTAAAATAAAAAAGAGCTGTAATTTAAAAATAACCTTAAGAAATCTGATGTTACGTGGTTTATGACAATTGTGTGCGATTACATACTATGCTATGCCATAGTCAGGTGGAGTATTCTGTAAAAACCAACTTCGGTGAAAGTGAGTTTGAGGGAAGCTGTCATGCTATTTTGTTATAGGGATTATTGGCAGCTTATCTTGAACTCACTTCACCTAAATTCAGGGAGAGAGACTCATTTTTATTTTGTGTGACTTTATTGGCGATCTCTAGAGTAGGCCTACGTTCAGCAGTGGACGACAATAGGTTGATATGAAGATGATAGACTGCGACAAATAAAGGACAATGCCAGAAAATCTATAGAACTTTGCCCCACTTAATAAAAGTGATATACAAGCATGCAATATGTAGCATCTTATTGCTTATTAATTGCTGATAACTAAACAATAGTTTTAATGACAGCAGATCTTGCTGTTTCTGTTTAAATCAAAAAACTGTATTTGAATTCCTTTTAGTATTGATTTGGAATCCGCAAGTAATAGTAGTAATGTTGTTTATTTGCCAACAAAAAAAGTTCTTTACATTTCCTTATAATCTACATTATCTTATAATAACAAATAATACACTAAGGAAGCATTTTGCTAATGAACTCCACATTCGAGCCTGTCTCGTGGAAATAAGCCAAGAACAGGGCAAGTTCTAAAGAAAAACAATTTATTATAATAAGATTCTATAATTCCTGGGGGCCAAGTCTGCTCTTTTATAATTTCGTCATTCCAACACGATTCCATTGTCATTTTGCTAAAAGTTCGTAATCTGCTAAATTCACAATGGTCGGTCATTGATCGGTCGAATTAAAAGCAATGACTGCACAATGACGTTTTAATGGTAGGTCACTGATCAAAGGAACTGTAAAAATTGTAGCAGATTACCGCCTAATTCAGTCATTCAGTTGTCATTTTGTACGAGATTACCATTCTATATAATTTCTTTCAATGGCGTGTCAGTGGTTGACCATTGGAAAGTCATAATGACGCCATTATATTAGTAGATTCCAGCCTATCGGTCTTTTATCGGTTAATCATTACAATTATTTTATTTATTTACTTTTTCTGTTAATGGGCGGTGCAGGATCTGGCATTGTCATTAATTTATTTTATTTATTATTATTTATTTTATTTATTATTATTTATTTTATTTGCTTTCTTTCTCCTGAATTTACCGTATACTACATCTGCATCCCTATAAATAACAATAGATTAGGCGCACATTAAACGCGGCTGCCAATGATATTATGATGTACAGTCGAATCGCTTCAGTTCGGCCGCCTTCCCATTAATCATCGCTCTTCTATTTGCTTTGGCGACATCTTTGATTTCTCTTGGCGCTGACGAACAGTTTGAAGGTGGTAATTTGCAGGACAGATTTGCAGGTATAATAAGCTTAGCTTCTGTTGAAAAGTCGGCCATTGTTATCGAGAATATCAAGAAGTGTCAGGAAGTTTGAATCGAGAAAGTGAGGAACATTTAGTCGGTTACAAAAATACTTATATCAGCTGTTCCATTGATACAACACCTTACCTAAATGTTATGCTGACACTTCACACAGAGTATTTGTGAAAATATTCGCCTTAGGTATTTGGATAATCCCAAATCTTCCCGTGGGTGTCGTAAGAGGCGACTAAGGGATGTACCAGAGAATGGGCAGCAGCGTTCCCTGTGCATTTGTAACAACCATACTGCGATCGCCAACCCGCCTGTCAAGCGTGGCGATTATGGCAAAACCCCCCCTTGGGGAAGGCCTATGTCCAGCAGTGGACGTCTTTCGGCTGAAATGATGATGATGATGATGATTTGCATAATAGAAAATGGTCTTTATTTCAATAACAACAAAGAACATTATATAAGGCGAATATTTAGACAAATACGCCATGTGAAATGCCGGCATTAAGAACAGCATGTTTTGGTCACGGTGTCTATAAAATCGTCTATATTTTTTATGTGTAGATTAGATTGTATGTAGATTAGGCGTAGATTTGGCGACAAGGTTGGCGCATTGGTTGAGTGATTAGCTGCTTCGCTGCGTGTCGCGGGTTCGATTCCCGCACGGATCAAATATTTATATGGTCTACATATAGTGGTTCGGGGTCTGGCTGTTTGTGTATGTTATTTTATATGTTTGTAAACACTCCCACGATACAGGAGAAATTCCCAGAGTAGGACAAAACGTAAAAAAGAAGATTACACTAGGTCTAATTGACATTATTTAAAAAGGCCATAGTCAGAATGTCGTTAAATCCCTGTGGTTATGGCGCCCGCCTCTCCTGAATGAGGTAGCGGGTTCGATACCGAGCATAAGTAGGTATCAATGTGACTTTTTCAATTCACAATTGACGACACGGTTGGCGCAGTGGCTGAGCGATCGACTGCTGCGCATCGTGTTGCGGGTTCGATTCCCGCCCAGGGTAAACATTGGTGTGATGAGCACTTGTGTTTGCTTTGTGTCTGGGTGTTGTTTATTTATATATGTATGTATTTACAAAAAAAAAAAAAAAGTATTTGTGTATGTATATCAGCTGTCTGACACCCATAGTACAGGGTCTCCCTAGTTTGGGGTCAGATGGCCGTGTGTGAAAATGTCCCCACATATTATTATTATTATTATTATTAATTATGTACTTTTTAAGTATTTCTTGAACATAACTGACGTATGTGAAGGAAAACATCCTAAAGAAATCTGGACTTAAGTCTAATATTAGATGATAAGCTTCCTCTCTCCTACTAACTTATTGTTACGAGCTAGGGTTCGGGATAAATAATTAACCCCAAAAATAATTAAATAATTAACACCAAACAAAACACAAATACTTTAATTAAAAAGTCACAAACATAGTAATCAGTCACTTACAAAAATCACAAAAATACAAAAATCACTCCGATCGCAGTAGTCGCAATATTCGCAGTTTTTAGTTTCGCTTCCATAAACCAACTGACTCTACCGCATCGCAGTCCGCTATTTATATATGGCTTAGGTTTATTTGAGAACATTCTAGCAAACACCAGAATGATCAAGAGTCTTGCAGCATGACATCATCTCGCAAAATGTGGTATGTTCTCGAAAGGCCTAGAACCTGTAGTTTCGCTACTAGATAATGGGTGGCGCTAGCATGACGTTTTTGGTCGTACCGACGTACGTAACATTATTTACTGTGCTCGACAGGGTCCATAATGATCTATTATCTAAGTTACCACATAAGCACACATTGTGGAATGTAGGTAATAAAGTATTGAGTATTGAGTAATCGCTAATTTGCCTACAGCCATCTTGGCGACAAGGATCATGCCTTCTCTGTATGAAATGCCTTTGTCTTGTTGTGGGATTATTATTTAAACTACGTTCATAGTTTCAGGAAAAAGAGTTCACCTACGAGAATTTCACATAAAAACTTTAATTTCCAAGAAAGCAAACTACTTGAAACTGAGCGAGCTATACATAGATACCTATAGGTTATTAGAAAGTTAATTATGTCTCTATGTAGATACCTAGATATGTATGTAAACATTCCTTTATGAATCAACACAAAGTGTCTCTTAATTTCGCCTCCCTCACAGTCGGGCTTTACACAGTTGTATCTGTTAGTAGCAATAGCAGAAAAAACAATGTTTATATTTTTATTTTGATAAGTATTTTTAGTATACCTATTTATTGTATGTTTTATTAAGGATGTGTAGAGCTATTTCCTTTATCTACTGTATAATTTAGTTATTGACACAAAATTGGTGTTGTAGACTAGTAAGGTTATCAAGAGGTCAAATTACTGACACAATATTATAGGTATTTGCTTTTTCTATTTTTGATTTCTATTTTTTTCGCCGTATATCTGTAGGTATTTAATCTTACTTACAAATTAAATTGAACAAAACACAAAAAGACCACTCACTTACGCTGTAAGTATAACGGAACGTAAAAACTATAAAAAGAACGCATAAATAAAACATTTACTGTAAATTATCACCACCTCCCCAGCGTGAAAACGAATGTAAATAACTCTTTATACTCAATAAAAACCGGCCATTTGTTGCATTAAGCAATTTTGTTTTACCATAAAATAATTAACGCCCCATACGATTGAGGCATTTAGCACAATTATTAATCACTTTTCTCAATTAAATCAATTTATTTTACATAATTTCCAAATAGTTGTAATATTGGTTTAAGTGGGAAAAAACACGTTTCGATGTGTTCAATTTGATGAACATACATAGTTTATTCAATTTATTTTTGATGATACTTTGTGTTCCTTATTTTACAACGGGAAAATCGGAATAACTGTGAAACAGTTTTACTTAATTGCTAATGGAAAAAAACACATTATAAAAGCTTGTTAACTCGGAGATATTTAGAAAAATAGAAAAGTGAAAACAAAGTGGCGATTTCTTGATCGATCTTTTACAATTATTGAGAGTCCGTATCATATAGTTATTAAAACTAGAAAAGATTAGCCACGTTTTAGTAGATATTACAAGGATTTTCTCTTTTTTACATAACTTCACCTGCGTAGCCTTCAGACTTAAAGTCCAACAATCCAAAAAAGGAATAAAAAATCCTATTTATGTTAAAGTTGATAAATATCTATTTTTGTGCCAAATTTCAGCAAATTCCGTTCAGTAGCATGAAAGAGTAACAAACATTCATTCATCAGACACCCATATCTACATCGTAGTAGGAACTAGGATTTAAGAAGACGCCTTTGCAGTGGAATAATTCCAGACTGGTGTTATTATTAGCGAGATGTTGCACAAAAAGCATAATGACAGTTGACAGTAGGTAATTGACACTCGAAACATCATACCACGGTATAATAATACACTTCGCATCGTTACTTTTGCTGACCGTACACTGGGAGGGCACCACACAAAGGCGCGGCTGCTCTTTTTCACTTCTTCCATCCAGTTTTTACTTTTTGGTCCCTCTTGCCTCCCCATGTCCTCTGTCCTCTGTCCTACCATGCGATGCTATTTTTGTTTTTCTTTTTGCCCTTATTTATCTTTTGTTTCTATTTTGTTCGTGTTATGTTAGCAGTAATTTTCCAGAGTACCTAAGGTCGATTTTAATTAGTATTTTAGGATTTGTTTGGGACTTAATTGAAAGAATAATTAAAAGAATTTTGTAGGTTTTCCTTCAATGGTACAGGGCGTCGATGGTTATCATTTCATGAATACTTAGATTAAAAGGATTTTTAAGTTAGATTAAAAATAGGCTGGATCTCTTCAATAAGTAATTTATCATAATTCACCGTTTATTGAAAACTTTGAAGTTTGATTGGTCTATGTTTTTAATTCTCGTCTACGACAACAGGTGGCGCTACGGGTTCTGAAGTAAAGTGAAATGAAGAATTATTGATAAATGGCGATTTTTATCGTTTTCATTATACCTCTCTCTAAAGTTAATATGAATGTGTACGAAATAAACCGATTCTTATTGTGCTTAGATTATAACAAAGTCCTATTAATTTCCGTTGATTTCACTAAACCATAAGACTAATGTGTGGCTTTAAAGCCATCCTTTTCTTCACAGATACAATACCCATGCTATTTTCTCCAACACTAAATCTCAGCATCAATTTTCCCGACCTTACCATCAAACAGAAACCTCTGAAAAGGTTCCCCGAACCTTTCTTGAACAAAACCTTCAGAAAGTTGACAGAGCCACACAAAACGTAGCTATCTATCTGTTTCTACATAAAAGAGACGGAGAATAAAAGGCAAACAAAACACGTATGGAGGCAAGACTAAACATTTCCAAGACGTTGCTTGGGGGGTGGGCACCCAGCCCAGGAGTATGAGAAGGAGGCACAAGTACTTGGAAACAAAGCACAAAGTTATCTTACCAACAAAAAACATGAAAATCAACCTTAGCACAAGGTCACAAAGTTGAGGAGGAAAGTAAAGTTAGCTTGGTTTTTCGCAACACAATGTCCATCTAAGGAAGAGCCGTGAATATGCATTACTTTACCCCATTTTCCTCCACATTGCTTGTGGTTGTGGAGGAGGTGGGAGGTCAAATATAATTGGTTAATAAGGTTTTTAAGCGTAGCCTGTGTGTGTGGAGTCGTTTATTTGAAATGAAGCAAAGCTGCAGAATACAGGAGGAATGTATTCTTCTTTGTATGCGATATTCTCGGTATTCTAGAAAGTAGAGGAAATGTTAATGTTAGTTAATATGTTTCTTAACGTTTTACTTAGGTAGTAGAAAAGATTGTAGAGTAGGTACCTACCTACACATACTTACATGCTTACATGATATTATAGGTTATAACCAGTTCATGATTCTAGCATGGTTTAAAAATAATATTTTGTGTTTTATACGAAAGTGTAACCTATACAATCGACTCGATAACTGAGTCTTGACTAGATCAAAACTCAGCTGTTCCATACATTTTGTTCGTATGGGTTCCTACACTTTTGTATACAACAGAAGATATTATTTTTAAACCGACGTAAAATGACAATGCCAGATCCTGCCCCACCCATGTACAGAAAAAGTAACCCATGTACAGAAAAGTAAATTAATGAAAATAATTGTAATGAATAGGTATAGAACCTTTCTATAGTAGGTAAATTGTTTTTCTTTAGAACTTGCGGATTACGAAATACCTACCCACAAAATGCAAACTCCTACCTAAAATATAATTTAACCTATAATCAATGTCATTATTGTTTTTAGATTTAAATGGAAACCGCAAGTTCTATAGTCACTAATACTAATGTTTAGTTATCAGCAATAAATAAACAGTAAGATGCTATATATTGCACATGACTTTTATTGAGTGGGGCAAAGTTCTATAGAGTTTCTGGCATTGTCCTTTCTATGCTTTGAGGTGCTAGAATCATGTAAGTACTTATACCCTGTTCACAATAAGATTAGACATTTACATAAACCATTTTTACAGTCCGTTCATCCGATTTTGACTTATATTGCGTTGGTAGCATGACAAATGGCAATTGCAGTAAATAGTTGTTATTGTAACCACTTTTTTGCCTCTAATCTTAAGCCTACGGAATAGAAGTCAAAATCCGTTGAAGGGACTGTAAAAAAGGTTTGTGTTTATGTCTAATCTTATTGTGAACCGGGTGTAGGTAGTCTTAGTAAAATAATTTACTTTTTAATAAATTAAGATGGATGGGAATTAGTAAAAGCTGTTACATCCGTGTGGTCTACAGAAAGAATTTGACCACCCCTGCATTTCTTGTAGCCAATATAGAACGTGACTAGGAGATAGCATCAGATAGGAAAGGGGTATTACAAAGATGGCAGCTGCAAGGAAACCTAAAACACTTTTATAAGTACCTATCGGAATACTAGTCATTTAAGACAAGACTGAAGATGACAATGTTTAATTAAGTATTTACTGCGAAGTTGCATTGACATTAATATTGATATTTGGGGTTAGTATTGCCAAAACCAAACCTCGTCAAAATGTCTCCTATTTTTCGTAATCCTAATGTTTTTGAATATTTAAAGATTCTGAAATCTATTCAAAGCGTAAAAATATTTAATTTATTAAGTAGGTACCTGTGAAGTGGCATTAACATTAATTGATTTTTGGGGTTAGTTTTGCTAAAACAAACTACCAAGCTTCGTCAAAATGTCTCTATTTCCGTAATCGTAATGTTTTTGGATATTTAACTGAGATTCTGATCCTAAGCGTAAATTTGGGACTGTTATTGCCAAATAGTACTTAGTACACATTTGACATACCTAATTAAATTAGTTTGACATAATTAATTTAATTTTTGTCAAATTGAGGGTTGGCTCGTTATGGCAGGTTTAAACACATTTTATCAAAAGTTTTTTTATTTAAAAGCCCTTGATTCTTAAGCAAACTAATCCAATATGGTTTTTAAAACATTTCCAGCAAAATAATACTACCTCCGTACCACGACATCAAAGTACACTCCGCGATGAGAAATTCTATCGATCGCATATCGTTCTTTCCCTTGGTACAGGGTGGGGCAGTCAGCGACACCTGTTCCGAACATCCGGTCACAGATACTGTGCCTATTGCACTTCTTAATGAGTGCTCTCGTTACTACGGGCGGCAATATGCTTCAACTGACGCGTTTAAGTTAAGTCTGTGAGGAAAATCGTTCGATCACGTAACGTAAACGCGGTCAGCCGTGTTCAATTTCGAAGTCCGTTGTGCGGTTCTGTTTTATCGTTTGCGTTTTAGTTTGTTTTGGGATAGAAATTGTTCTGCTGCGTAACTTTAACGTGGGGAGTCTGCAACTTATATTATGCATGTTATCCTTTTATTTTCTGATACAAAAAACATTACGATTCTAAACGCTGCGATGAGTCTTTATTTAATCTAGTACAATAAACGCGTTTGCGTTAGCGTCACACAAAAAAATGTAAGATGACGTAACGTTAACGCGCTAGGTTAACTCCGGGTTATTGTCTTGTAAAGCGATGGACATATTAGCTGTGTTTCTATGTAGGTTCTATAAATAGAGGTTCTATTTAAAACTAGTTAAAGAACAGGCGTTAAGTGGTTTGTGAATATGTTAGTTAGGTACCTAGGTACTATTATTAGGATGTTTTGTAGGTAACCTAGGTACGGTGTTGATCTTATCAATGGATGTTTTTAGTTTATTTCTGTTTCTTAATGTAAGGAATTTTAGTGTGGTAGCAATTTTAGTTTGTTTGTTTATTGGAAGTCTAGCTCATGTTTGTTAATTTGTTTAAATAGTTTGCATTGTGACTATTCAGTCAGTCTTTTATATAAAACTTTATCTCCTCTGTCTGAAGGAAACCTGGACTTTCTTACCTATACCTGATTACCCGCTTGAGCAAGCGTGGTAATTAATTTCTCACTAGCTTAATTAATAAATTACTTCGTTAAACGTCTAAAATGGAATAAAACAATATTCAATTACAATGAGACATGCCTACACAGAAATAGAACACGGTAAATGACAAATCAAAAAATTTAAACGCGGAACAATGCTCGCACATCGCCAATCCGACAATAGAAGTGACGCGGCATTCCAATTCGGTGCGCTATTGTTGAATACGACGCCCTGATTGGCTGGCTGACACAATGGGCCACGCCCACCACACAATGCCCTATTGTCGTGGCGGAACGCACCGCCCAATAGCTCTTATATTTTTTTATAGAACATTAGATTTTATTTGGAGGTTCGGGTGTTATATTGCTTCTAAGGAAATCTATGTTAACATTTTTGATGATGTCTATTTGGATAGCCAATAAATTATGACTGTTATTCAAAATGCTTAATTAAGCAAATTATGCTAGTCGTTTATAATGAAATATTTGAAAGCTTTTTCGATAAACTCATTCAATTTTTTGTAGTTAATCTACAAAAAACGTAAGCATTAAAACTCAAAGAGAGATATGAGCGGCGGGAAATACAATTTTAATAGTAAACATATAACAAAATCAAATCGGGAAAGAGACGATTTTTAAAAGCCAAAAACACATTAAAACAGAAAGTAAACTGGTAATAAATTAAAAAAAAAAGATCGCGCCCACTTAGGCGCCCCAAATGGAAATGGCAGCTACTTATTTTTTCCGTAAAAGCATCGTTTAAAACTTGGTCAGCTGGGTATCGGTTATAAGGGATACGGTTCCGTAGCCGTAAACTGGTTTACTATTCAAAATATCTCAGAATGTCCTTCATTCAACTTTTAATTTTATGCAGGTAAGTAATCTTTTTCGGTGCAGATACCTACCTACTTATCTAGGTAATTTCGGAAGCTACCAAAAGTGCAATCCGAGGGCTTTCATATGTGCCTTTCACGCAAATATTTTTCCTTGAAGAAGTTCTTTAGATTTCAGACAAAGTAAAAATTAAGGTAATTTTATACCTACCTACTTATATCTGAAACACCCAGTCCTGAGTTGAGCTGTCAAATCCCTTGCATTAGGCTTCTAACTTTTAACCTGGCTTCTAGAATAGGTCCATAACCTTGAAAAAACAAGAATCGTCCCCTACGGTACCCCGGATTTAGGCAAAACGTTGACCGAGACAGCGGTAATGTTGCAGAGGGTCCACAAATAGAGATTAGTACGGCTAATGGTGCCATTTCGACGTGTTCGTACTTACCAACCGATATTTTTACGTCAAATGTACGTAAAATGTTTGGGGATTGATGTGAGCTTTCAATAGATTTATTTTGTTGATATTGTTTTGGTTTGAAGTTTGTGTGATAATCTATTATTGTTGCTCCTGATCGAGGATGTTTTAAGTTAATGTTCTGTTTTATTTCTGAACTGAAGTCAGCTTAAGTGGTTTGATTCTCACACATTTGTACCTACTTATGTGTTTTTACTCTGGAATGACAATCCATATGACTCAACTCAACTGAAAAAAGAATGTAAATTAAGAACGAAAGGAACTTGAAAGAAGTAAACTAAGTATTTATTTATTTACTCAATTAATATTGCATGAATTTCTTTAAAAAAAGATTTTACTGTGCTTAGAGTAAAGGAGAATAGGTAACAGATAAGAGCGTACCGATAGTGTTCCCCGCATGATGAATTTTGTCTGTAAAAATGAAAACAGATTTCGAAATAATATCTTACAGTGAAATAACTACCGTAGTAAACGTCTCTAGTAACAGATTCATAAATACTTTAAGTAAGAAGGTTCAATACAAGATAGTCACATGTTTCATTATAATGATACTATTCAAGCCTAGACTTACGACAACTTTCACTGCTAGAAACAATAAAATAAACATACACTTTCATTTCACTACAAACAGTATTAATTTTTCAATAAATTAACTAACTGTTTTGTAAGGTCAACACAGGGTCATGGGAACCAGAGGTATTGGTCTCTCTGACCAAAGTAATGAATGAACAGCAGAGGTCAACGATACCTGGTTGGTGGTTGATGACAGATAAGATAATTAATAAAGAGGACACGCCGTACCTAATTAACCAGTTGCTTGCGGTTACACAAATGCAGATGTTGGGGCCAGTATTGAAGTGTGGTGTTGGTTCCAATGTGTGGATTTGGTTTTTAACTCGTTGAAACACAGTTTATCGCAAGTTTTACGGATTGACAGTGCCTACAACAATATCGTTTTAATGTAGGTGACAAAAATAATGATAATGTCCGACTAATTTCGATGGCATACGGCCACCTTTCTCAAGGAGTTCCACAGGATGACCGTAGGAACTCGACGGGCGGCGTATCATCGAAACTTGTCGGACAAACCCGGCAACACAGTAAGTTAATCCGTTGTTCTCAATCTACGAGTATAATGTGTAACAATACTCACGTTTCGTTTAATGAAAAAGTCCTTCAGAACTCCATTCAACAATGCCACTTTAAATCATGTTCGACGGCCAGGTGGTGCCTCCCTATCTACAAAATAATCATAAGTATTTTATTTTCCCTCTCTAGGTAAGTAGGTACCTATCGTATCGTAATGACACACATGTCACATCTCTTTACAACCCACAACTAGTCTTCTAATTATTAAAATATATAGGTAGCAACATCACGTACTATCTAAGTATCAAATGTACAGATAAACAATCTTTCAAGGAATTTAATAACGAGCTAATTATAAAGGCGGCAGTGAAACATCAAAGCCTTATGTTTCATAAAAGGTTTCTCATAATATATCGTATCTGTACATGTTTTCATGTAGGCATACTTATCTATCTATTCGTCAATGTGTGTATAGAAGATACTAGGTATATGTTTGTGTGTATCATGACCTCTTATCAAATAATAGCTTTTGCCTGCGCCTTTGCCCGCACGTTATTTGAAAATTATCCTACAGTACACTACTAGGACAAAAAGTATCCTATGATCTAATCTAGGCCGTGGTCTACCCGTAAGCATGCCCAATTATAACTATACAAATCTGTTTAGCCATTGAGGTGTGATTAATCAATAAATATAGGTAGTTCAATCCATATACCTACCTACCTACTGATAATCTAATAGTGTCTAAACGACCCCCAAAACTAGACCAAAATCGCTACACAAAAGCACTTCACCCCTAGATCAAAAGGGTAATAGTAATAAACCCTGGCACAATTCAACTAATACCGTCATAAAAGTAAACCGTATGGAAAACCCCTTCAGAGAGTACCTACAAGTTTCCCATCAAACTAAGTTTACATTATGGGGACGAAAACCGAAGGGGTGAAAATTAACTCGTTATGTGGAAAATAAGGAGGGGGTTGATATCAACTGATATGTTGTGTATAATTTGAAGGAAAGGGTGTATTAAACTTTAATAAAGCTAGAATAGATTTATAGCCAAGACTATATTATTTCTAGATAAACTCACCACTGAAATGTATTCCGCTGTCTCGTGATAATTAATTCTCATTTATAAATAAGTGAGCATTTAAATAATAAAATTAACTTATCTTTTAGACACTTAACATATAAGCCTGCTAATTATAGATAGGTACGGCAAATACTTAGCTACCTGTTTATAACTGCGACTAGTTAAATTGCCTCCATGACTTAACTTTCTAAGATTAGATAGGTATTAGGTACTTCCTTACAACGTAATTATATTACGCGTTACACTCATAAATGAGGGCTAAATTGTATAGAACTTTTATGATGTGTTGTAAGCTTTACGTAGAATTATGCATAGATACATACTACAGTCACAATTAATAGGTATATCTAGGTACAAATAAACAAATGGGAAACCTTTCCATCAATAGAATAGTATAATCACGAATGTACGGACCCAAACCATTAACCATCCAAGTAAAACTCCCACAGAATTTACTGTCTAAAAAGCGGACAATACTTTTAAGTTAGCTACCAGTCTCTAGTACTAATTAAACAAAAAAACAGCCACCGTTGAGCGCAACAGAGGCGGAAATGCCACAATGAGACATGGACTCGCGCGGATTAGATTCAAAGCGAGGCAAAGATCTTTAAATAGATAGGCCGCGGACGCGCTAAGTGACGCCAATTAGCCAGCGCGCCCTCTCTTGACATCGGTTAAGGTGAAGCGACTTCCATTTTAAAATTTCGGCATTCGGGTAGCTTCGGAATTTGCACGAAAGAAGTTCGTTATTCAATTTAATTAGATTTAAATTTATTTGTTGAATATTTTTGCTACATACCGCGTTCTATGTTGTGACAGTAATTTTTTTATAGAAACTTAAATGAATCCTAAAATAATTTATTACTATTATTTAAAATAAATTATCACAATAAAATAGCACATTCCAGCTTGATTTAAAAGAGGATTGCATCCTCAAAATCTTATTTTGTACAATTTAAATAATTTTAAATAAATTAAATTACATTTCAATAATTTAAGTAAATAATAGACGGGTGGTTTGATCTTTACTTTTATTAGATTTTAAATGCTTTAAGTTTTACGATTATTTTATTTGATCATAATGCTTTATTTTTATTTAAAAAAATATGACATGTAGTAATTTTCAAATTTTTACACTGCTTAAGTATTGAAGACTACATTTCACTATATTTTTTTATCTTTTAGTTAATTTATATAGTGTAATAAAAATGTCTTAAAACCAATTCAAAGTCTAAAAACACAATAAATTAAATAAATTGTCCCATACTTTTTTATCAGCACACAATAATTAAAACAGCAATAAACAAAACAGAGACTAAAGAAAACATTATCAAAATTCAGAAATCTCTTTACGGGTAAATAATCTTTGAAACTGACGAATTTATAAAGGAGTAGGGTCGGTTCAAACAGACCCACTCACGTCTGGGGAGAAGGGGGGTAAACAAAACACCAGAAACCAATCAAGTAATTGCCTTGGCCCCGGTTTCAGTTGCTTCCTTAGTCGATAATCTTCATTAGTGGGACAAAAGGGGACAACGGGAGAATTTTACCTGGAACATACTGCCACACTCAGAGACGTTACTTAGTAATAATGAATCATTAACTTTAATCAACCAACAAAAATTGGAACATTGTCAGAAATTTTTTATGTTGTTGACATATGCCTAGTTATGTTAGTCAATTAAAGTTAATGATTCATTATTATTAAGTGATGTCTCTGAGTGTGGCAGTTAGGTAATTTCTTTAATTTTGCATCATTATTTTATTTATTTAAATTAAATGACTGTTTGAAATGAAATACCTTGTTAGTTGTTAACTTTGTGGTTTTGTGGCTTATGGCTTGTGGTGGGTTAGCGTGAGAACTCGTGTACCAAGTTACCTACCTACTAAGTACCTATACCTTCCCAAGCCTAACGAATTTGTTTACAAAATACGGAATTACTATCGCTTATTACCCATAGCAAAATAAGAAATCGTGTTGTGTTTTCTAGATTCTCTTAGGTACTTGATTTAGGTTTTTTTTTTTAATTTTAGGTCTAACATAGAACACTAAGGTTACCTACCTAAGTAAAATTTGACGTAATGTATAAAACAACGAATTTCAATACATGCATTCCTAAATTCAATATCACATGACTTGTATTCAATACAAACGTTTAAGTACTTGTATCATTTAGTAGGTCTTAATGATTCTCAGAGCAATACCTACAAACCTAAATAATCTTACAAAAAAATGGAAACCAAACACAAATAGGTACACCTACTCATTACAAACCATCAAACAAAAAGTAATTTACCCCCGAGTGGGGGCTAATAAAAGCTTGGAACACAGCCAGGGTCCCCCAACCCCGGGCAGATAATACCCCACACGTGGGAGGAGGGTGGGGGACACCCCCGAGACACACATTCTTACACGCGTGCGCGTTTATATGGGTCACATTGTCCTCAAAGGAAGGCTTCTTGTCCTTTAGTACAAAGGTTGGATGTTTGTATGTTTGGATGAAAAGGTCTAAGGTTTATATTTAAGAGGTAGGTAGCAGTAGGTAATGTATCGATTCAAAACGTTAATTTAAGGTGGGTCGCCCGCAAAATTCAAATATGCTTTAGTTTTTTTGCAATTTCCGGTGTAACAGATATCTGATTGTTTAGGGAAACGAAAATGCAGGCCTATTTAATTTTTTTTTGCAATAATTGAAATTGTCAACGTACTCTCCAAGTTAGAATAATCATGTTTTCATTATAGATCCTAATTTTGAGCTAGCTGTGTTGATAATTTTGTTGCCATGTAGTGGAAAAATGCATGCTGATAATAATAATAATTGTCTAATTCATATTCGTAATTATTCGTAAAAAATTTAGATACTGAGCTGAAAATGGAAAAAAACCTTATAATATTTGAATTTCGCGGCCGGCCGCACATTTGACTGACGTAAGATCATCATCATTTCAGCCGAAAGACGTCCATTGCTGGACATAGACCTCCCAAAAGTGTCGCCACATTGACCGGTCCCGTGCGACTCGCATCCAGCGGATCCCCGCGACCTTTACCAGGTCATCGGTCCACCTAGTGGGAGGCCTTCCAACGCAACGTCTTCTGGTTCGCGGTCGCCACTCCAGAACTTTTCGGCCCCATCGGCCATCCGTTGTGTGCCCTGCCCTCAGCCACTTAAGTTTGGCAATTCTTCGGGCTACGTCGGTAACCTTGGTTCTCTTGCGAATGTCCTCATTTCTGACTTTATCACGCAAGGAAACTCCGAGCATAGCCCTCTATAGTACCTACGTAAGATGCGTTGGTCGTATCATGGTACGTACGTTCAACACGCCAGCGCATTCGGTTATGTAAGGTTTCGCATTGTTCCTGCGTTACGCGACTGACAATGCGCAGATCATCTTGCGTCAGATATGCGTCCATCCCTTTTTTAACTGGCGAAATATCGGTGTACTAAACCAAGGTATTTAATGTCTTCTTACCCCGTCGGAATTTACAAGCGTGATGTGATTGTATGATAAAATGTATTTATAAGTAGTTACTTAGTGTTTGATCTATTTTTCTAAAGACATAAGTTTTCAAGAGAGTGGAACCCATGATTTAAAACTAGCAAACATGCTTAGAACCAACAGATTAATAGTTAATTTTTATACCGTTATTTATTTACTGAGTATTTTCTGGTAGGAAATAGGTTACTAGGTACCTACCTACTTTGTATATGGGCCGATTTTGTAATCGTCAGATATTTAACTCTTAACGGAGAAATAAAAAACGCGGTGTGACAGCTTTTGTATAAAAAATTGAAATTGACTTAATATGAAACTGTTCCCTTCAGGTTTCTCATTCTATAGATTTCTCTTATCAATTCTTTAGAGAAAAGTTGACTAGTAGGCACCTATTGAAAAATCAACCCTTAAATAAGTTTGTTTAATTAATAAAAAGTACTTTGTTCTTTTAATTTTAACTTCAGGTAACCTGTCTTTGTCTTACTGCAGGGCAAGTCTCCTTAAATTTTAGGACATTTTACAGAGAAGGCGCAAACATTGAAAACCACTGTTGCACAAAGGTGAATTGGCGATTTTAAACCTAATTTACCTCATAAAGTTAAAGTCAAATCATTTATTTCAATTAGACCATTAAAAGGCACTTTTGAACGTCAAAGAGAAAAAAAATATTCTAGTTGCCCATTCCAAAAGGTAGTTTTGTATGGAGAAGAATGGGCAAGACACTCTATACTCACTCTTTTAAAAATGATGTTACCAATATTTGCATTTGCAGTAATTACCTACATAAGAAGAATACCTTAATGTAGGTAATAATAGATATAATGTACGGTTCCTAAAAGGCCAATTAATACAAGCACAGTGGTTCTAATACGGTACACAGTGGACAAAATAAACAAATTACTAAACTCAAGAATTTAAACCAATAAAAAAACAATTTTAAATTTAAAAAAATCATGCGAATATGTCAATTAACACACTAATTAGCTAAACATACACACCGATACATTAACTTATAATGGATTTACATTATTTACAAAAATAACTTGCTTTCTGACGACTTGCTTATATTTTATCGTTCTAATCTTTATTTTATAACATTTAAATCGTATAATAAAAAAATCTATGTGTCGTAAACTGGCCCACTACTGTCTTTGAACTAAAATAAAGAGTCAATTAAGCGTAAAAAGTGATAATTAAATAGGTAACGTTTCAAAAGTTACACGTGGAAAAACCGCGTCCGCGTGAAATTAAATATGCTGTCAGTATTACCTAATAAACTAGCTTTTACCCGCGACTTCGTCCACATAAATGTGGTTGTAAGTACATATAACCTTCCTAAATTCCTCTTTCTAATGGTGAAACCGAATGTAAATCCATACAGAAGTTTTTGAGATAGGCCCGACCAAAAATTTCTATTAGTGTAATTTATAATAATGTAGTAAGAATAAAGTGAAACTGTTTTATTGACATGTATGTGGGTAATTGACCAGTATTATTACTTGGAAACCCTTTCTATGTCTTATGTTTTATTTATTTAATGAACTTTATGCATCAAAAAGTATAAAGGCAAATTTAATTCCTTAGGAATTCTCTACCAGCCAAGGTAGAGAAGAGATAAATAACATGGTAGGTGCAAATAATTGTGCAAGCGTAAAATAACATAATTAAAATTAGGAAAAAGCAAAATAGCTACATAAATAAAGTAATATGTACCTAGTGTATTTGTGTAGTATGATTCAGTAAATAAACAATACCATATTATCTAATTGTGAACACGGTTTTGACGCAGTTGGTAAGTACTTAGGTACCTAGTAACATAATGCCTTGATTTTCATTCGATTTCGCTCCTAAAATCAACAGAGTAATTTAATGCTGGTTTCAAATTGTTTAGAAACCGTGAATTGGGCGAGATCTTTAGGGATTACGTTGTACTACGTTCCAGTTACAGTTACTCTAAAATTGTACGTCGTTATAAATAGATGTTTCGACATTGACATTCAAAATGAATTAACATTTTCCCTTTTTTAATATTTTACGCGTAGGTATTATTATCTCATTGTAACTCAATACCGAATGAATGAAATCTTTGTTGGTTAATAGCTACTATGCAAATATCAAAAGAGTCGATGGCAACAAAATATTCGGTTCAATTCGGCGTCACGTTACAGGTTTGGTGGGAAATCGTTGTCCCGCACAACAATAGACTCGCCAATAGCACAATCGGAGCAGCACACAATAGAACGTTTTCCTGTGGCCACGCCTCACAACACAATGGCACAATAACACGCCCAGTTAGATTCTCCAACATTCGTGAATAAAGAAAATTTTCTCCACAAATACAAACGTAACGGAGATTGTATTGACTTTTTAAACGCCCTCATAGAGCGCACACCCACCTGAGTTTCATTGTGGTGTGCGAAAATGGTTTCACAATGCCCGGCTATTCACCGCGGTACGCACACTGTGCGAGAATCGCCACACTCAAAGACGCTCGCAGGGCGGAGCTTAGAGCGAGATGAAA
Source organism: Charanyca ferruginea (assembly GCA_947361185.1). Lineage (NCBI taxonomy): Eukaryota > Metazoa > Arthropoda > Insecta > Lepidoptera > Noctuidae > Charanyca > Charanyca ferruginea. The sequence goes on along the minus strand of OX376065.1, from coordinate 13,724,603 downwards.
CCTCGCCTAGCCGGCCGCGGGCGCGCTCGAGCAGGAGAGAGCGCGTTCGTCCGACACGCACACATTGGCCGCTAGAAAAGGATGGGCTGAACGGCTTTGTATAGATTCCGCGAGATGAAAGCTGTTATTCCGCATAGACAATTGATTGTAAGCGTTGTCATGAATAGAAGTGCACTAAATTTTGGTTCAGTATGATAGTTCCCAGTGTGCTAATGTAGATTTTGTGATCAAAATATGATGTTCAATTCATTTTATGAGAGAACAGGGCTCCGAAGGACGGCATTGTTCATAGGGCAGTGACATTAGGTCGGTGCGTCCTTGTCGCACGTGGGAGCGGGGCGGGGGGCGGGGGGCGGTATTGTAGCGCGCGCGTATTGTCGACCCGCTTCGATCTGCCAGCATTGTGTATCGGCGCCGCGCGTTTACAAGACGTGTATCACGTTCCTATTTCAAATTGTCGAATGCGTTCGATCGCGGAGCGGTCGCACGAACTCTTATTCGAACGTTGCTGCGAATAATTTGTGTTGAACTATTGTTTTTATTTTGTGTTATTTTTGTTGCTTGTGTGTTATTTTTTATTTTGTGACTTTAACAGTTAGAACTATAATTAATATTATGATTGTGAAAATAATGCCAAAGAAACGGTGTGATCGGACATTTAACGTGTTGTATTAGTTCTGTTACAATTTATTTTTAATTTTTATAAGTTTTCGTCGCACTTCTATTTTTTCTGATGTCTCGAAAAGCAAGAGGAACGATGGTAACGCACCTGAAGGTAAATTATTTGTTTGATGTTTTTAAATGTTAAGTACCTACCCAGGATCTAACTATTGGTTTCCAGATTTTTCTTTTTTTTTGTTATTTTTAGCTGCATATAAAATAGGGTTACTTCTGGTAGATTTATCTAGTGCTGTACCTACCTACCTATACTGTTCAAAAATAACATTTTGGTTCAGTTATTGGAGTACCTAAAAAAAATATCTGGTAAGCCTTTATAAGTAGGTAATCCAAACTTAAGAATTATCTAAAGTAATACTTAAATAACATTTGGAATATTTTGCTATTTACAGCTTGCACAGTGTGCAAAGATCAAATTAATATTGGGGACAAAAAAATATTAGCACTATTATTTCACAATTCGTCCGAAGAATCTTCTTGTGATTAATTATTTATAAAATACCTACTGTGATATTGTGTACATTTATTATTACTTACTGCAAATGTCATTTGTTACAATTGGCATGTTCGAATAAGTTTATTCAAGTTACAATATATAGGTAAGTATTGTTCGTTTGCTTCGAGTATTATAAAGTTTTTGTACGTTTTCTTTGGACGGTACTAATTAGGTATTAAATTGTGGTCAATAGGTATCTACTTACCTAAATCTTTTTCTTACCTATATTTTTTGAGGAAGTAATTTTTAATGTTAACGCAATTTACGGTCTTTTTTTCACGTTTGCTATAATTATCATTTTTTTATTTGGTTTTATTAATGAAGTAGGTATTTTTAATTTGGTGATATTCTGCTGAGTAGCTAATTAAATGGTAGGTTAGTAACTACTTCTTCGTTTCCATCGGTTTATGTAATTTTTTACCCAAACCCACCTATTTCACTTGGATATTATGACTTAATCTCGCTCGAAAACTGTAGGTAGGTTCTTTTGTCATTCATAATTGAATTCATTTAATATTTTATAATAGGTACTTAATAAGATTATCACTTCGAGTAGATAACTTATTTCTATAACATACTGAAATGAACATCCTTATCTTTTTATTTAGGTAGGTAGGTAAGTACATGTCTTCAAAAACATTTTATTACGAATATCTTAATAAAACTTATTATTTGTTAATTGGGTAAGTAAATCATCAACACCTGTTAGTCTGTTACACAAATATTTCAGGTGAATTTACAATCTTTTTAAGATAAAATAGTAGTAAATACTTACTAACAACTGTTAAGTTTACATCTCGATATCGGTGAAGTAAAACATTGGAAACCTTGGACTTAATAAAATATGTTTGGAATCGCCATTCTGCCTTGAGCAAGCGTGGTTATCTATGCTCGTGCCTTCTCTGTGTGAGAAGAGGCCTTTTCCATGCAGTAGGACATTAATGGACTGGTATTATTAAAGGACCTATTACTTATTCACATCGGTTTCATTCTCATTCACAACTAATTTCAAGTGACATTCCTTAATTAGTGAGTAACTCTTACTTAATAAGCGGTAACAAACAGTAAAACTTTACAATGAGCCACAATGGTAAAATTTTACTGCCTCAGCATTGTTGGTGAGGTAAATTGACTTCGAAATTACCGCAATTAAATTTTAAAATTAAGTAGGCGGTAAATTAACGGGAATGGATCTGTTGTTTGTCGAAATCGTTCGGCGTTCAGAACACACTGTTTATTTCGTTCTTAAATTTCATTTAATGATCCCCAGTTTTTTAGTAATAAAAACGTGTCAATTTGTTAACGACAGTAAGGTTTGGAGAATTACGATTGGTCGCTTGGTATAAAGTACACGCATGCATTCGGGACTATTTAATTGGGACTTTTTGTCTTCTTAATGAGGGATGATTAAATGTTTGAGAAATTAATTTATTGATCTTTGTATGCGTGCTGCTAAGTATTATTTGGGTGGACATTGTATTTAAAGAATCGATTGCAATAAATATTTAAAGAACTTGTGTTTTAACTTAGCGTGGTTAATGCGTTTTGCAATTGTAAACTCTGAATGTAGTAGCTACAAAAATATTTTTAATGCTATTCGCACCAGTGTAAAAATGCTAATGTATTTCTTTAAATATATTACAGCATCCATTATTGTAATTCTGATAGCTATTAACTACAAAACATTATAACTTGATGGAATTTAGCAGTTTATTTATACTGCGCAAATTTTCACCACGTTATCACATTATTCTACGAGGTCGTTTTTCTAAGGTGGATTTTAACTGAATGAATAAAAAGGCAATTATTTAAGAGGGTAAATAAACCAAACATAATCATATAAACAAAGATAAACATAATTTATAAATTATCCGACTTCACAAATCTCGTTAAGTTTTGCTTAAAACAATTTCGAAAACTGCCCAATGTAGGTAGATACTTTGAAAAAATAAAGGCAATATTCTATAGGTACCTATATTTTATTCGTATCGTGTTTTTTGATGGTAATGAGTGCTAGGAATGTTCTAAGCTATTTCTGTGTCTCAGCATTAGTATAGGAAATTCGTTGTCGCGCTGTCATACGCAGGGCGTATCACCGCTCGCCACGACACTCATCAATTAGCGCCTCCGTTTTACGAGTCGCATACACATAGACAAACATACATTACGTACTCTTAGATATACATTCTACACAAACACAACTTTTCTTGGTCTGTAATTTTGTACACTGTGTCTATGTCAAAGACAGTGTCAATGACGGATCTTGTACCAGTTTTCTTTTTTATTGACTTTTTTCTGTTTCGGAAATGAGCAGTTGAATTTAATGGTAGTGTTATACTTCAGTGGATGTAGGAAAATCATTAAAATATGATGGCAACTTTCAACACTTAATAAATAATATATAAAAGTAGATAAAATAAAGATAATTCGAGGAAAGCGTGTTTTCTTGTCTTAGTTTCCGCTTTTAATATAAAAAAAATTCGCGGAAAGTTATTGAAGATATTAATTTAGTAGGTAACTATTTTAGCTACTGCGTTTGTGAATTTGACAGTGGATTTTGAAGAGTTTCCCTTTATTACTGTTAATTTTGAATACAAAAAGAAAACCTACAATATTTGTTTCGTATATTTTTTTAATTCGATAGATATACATCAATACATTGCCATGTTTTTAATGATGTAGGTATCATAATTCTTCGCCCCATATTTATTTAACTATTAGAAACTTTACAACCGACAAAGCAAATCAGGAAGACTTCCCACAAACCTAAAACATTACAATAATAAACGCGCACCAGTTCCAGTAACTAGGATAACTACACCAATTGTTTTTAATAAATATTATTTTTGTTATTAACCAACAGGAAACGTGCAACGTATTTATATTAAAACACCACGCAATGAAAACAGTCGTAAATCCAATCGAATATAAAACCTTTGCATGCACCGGATGTGAGGTATATTAAAAAAAAAGTAACCATAGTATCTATTTAACCATACGTACTAAATAGGCAACGTCGAAAAGTTCATAAAACCGAAGTTGTGGTTGATTTTAATAACCGATTTACAACTTTTTAATAAAATCTATAGGATGTGGTTTTTGTCCTCAGATGTTTAAAAATCAAACACTGTGGTCACGATGCGACTTTTAATGTTTATGACTTTTCACAGTTAACGGGTGATGCCTGTAATGTGTTTTTGAGTGGTGTTTTTTAATTTAGATTTTAATAAACACCTTTTGGTTTTGACCGAGATGGTTTTGAAATAGGCTTTGACTTCGTTACATGATCTTGAAACCTAATTATTCTTGTTTGATGTGCTAAATACGTTTAGATTTTGTTTATAGGTACTTAAATATGTTTTGTATAGCTATCTACATGTAAACACAGTTGCATACAGGAACTACGTAGAATAATATTTAGGTTTAGGTTTAAAAATATTTATTCCCAAAAAAGACACAAAGTCATTTACATAAGAACAGAGAACCTGATATTGATTTTGATTACTTAAAGTTTTCATTTTAGACCAAACAAAACGACTACGTTGTCACAAACCCACGGTATAATTAATAATAGTAATTAAAATAATAAAAAAATGGGAAAACTCGAAAATCTTTCATTACGAACTACATCATTGTAAGAATGTATAATAAATCTCTTCAATAGGTTAGTAGGTTTATAATTTCTAAGAAGCCGTGTCGAAATCTCAAGCAATCATGTTTAATTTAAATACATATTTTGTTACATTGCATCAAATTGGCTAATATTTGCTAATGACCATCTTATTAGGTAAGTACTTCTCGTGTTGTCTTCAATAATGTTTGAATGTGATTATACAACCGGTAATTGGCTATTTAAGATTGTAAAAAAGAAGTTGATAATTAATATTACCACTTAAAACAGAATAGTTTAAGTTGTATGAAAATCTAGCACTTCTATTTTAAAATGTTAAGTACCTTACACTATGAATTTTACGTGTATCGTGATAGCGTTTCCAAACATATAAACTCACATACACTAACAGCCAGTCTCGGAACCACTATCTGTAGGCCATACAAATATTTGTTTCAGGCGGGAATCAAACCCGAGACACGCAGTGCAGAAGCCAATCGTTTAACCATTGCGTTAACCGTGCCGCCACTAAATTTGTTTTTGCATCGTACACCCTTGGGCAATGGCCTTCCAAATGAATTATACCGGGTCTTAGAAATAATCACTTTTTAGATCTAAATTGTTGAAACAATTCACTCTCCACGTTTCAAAAAACTTTCTCAGCTGAAAAATCCGACAAGAAAAAGACGACACCATAACCCTATTATTAGGATTCTTATCCGACACACCCATCCGATTTACAAGACAAATACTTTGGGCTACCCGACTAAATCACATAGGTAGGTCACGTCCCACATCACCATTGTGACATTCCGTTGACTCAAACTGGCAGTATTATCACCACCCTACCTTTGCCCTCTTTTTTTTATTAATTCCCGCCACGTCTTTGCTTTGTTCGTCCCATTGTGAATACCATGTGTAATAGAAATACGCAGTATGCTTATTGAATGGAATTTTCGTATTTTGTCCTCAGCTTTGTCGATTTTGGATCACTGTGCGGTGTGAATAATACATTTAGGTATAACGTCTGAATCCTTTTAAGGTACTTTTCAGGTACTCAGCGATGAGAAGGCTGTGTAGTATCCTCTTAATGTTTCTAAGTATGAGTACTTATAGGTAGGAACCTAACCGTCACCAGAGTTGAATCAGCAACCAGTCATATTATTGTTCGACTCATGAAGATTGTGAATAAAGCTCCCACCTCTTGGTAGCCACTAACGTGACTCACATATACTTCCTAAGTTTATGTTGGACATCACCAAAGACATCGCTGAATTAAAATATTGTTAGGAAATCTGGGCCTCAAGTCTGCTATTACTATAGTGTCAGAATGGTCTATCATTGATTTCATAATTGTTGATTTTGACAAGTTTGGTAATCTACTAATATAATGGCGTCACTATGACTTTCCAATGGTCAACCACTGACACGCCATTGAAAGAAACGATAGGTATAGAATGGTAATCTCGTACAAAATGACAATTGAATGACTGACTTAGGCGGTATTCTGCAAAAATTTTGACAGTTACTTTGATCAGTGACCTACCATTACAACGTCATTGTGCGTCCAATGATCAACCATTATGAATTTAGCAGATTACGAACTTTTAGCAAAATGACAATGGGATCGTGTTGGAATGACGAAATAATACAAATATCCGACTTGGCCCCCTGGACTGTAGATCTGTAATCTCCAATCCGCCTCAAGCAAGCGTGGTGACCACTGCTTTGTCGGTCTTTTTCTTAATAAGAAGTAATCTCTGAAATTACTAGTCCAATTACATTATTCTAAGCGATAACTTTAATTTAGAGCCGTTTGGGGTTGAAACCCTTGGGTCGTGGGGTCCGAGTGCTCATCTACTTTTTAAGGTAATTTCCAAAAGGTTGGTTAACACTTCCCGTGATCCAGGGACTGGTTTTTACCTCGGACAGAGGTTAAGCATTGCCATCTAACGTGGCAATGCAGCCAGTCTCTTGGGTTTCCCAGTTGACGGCGATGTGGGGGAACTTTTTGATGCCTTATTGTATTCGTTTTTTTTTTTAGTTTGATAGTTATTTGTAATAGAAGATTTAAATATAGATAAATAAATAATTACAGAAAATCTTTCACTGATAGAAGGCTACATTATTGCTGGGTGCCATTATAGGTTATAGTTTTAGTATTCTAGATTTCCACGTGGACGAAGTCGCAGTCAGAAGCTAGTTTCATACAACCTAAATACTTGTGACAACAAACATGACACGCATACTTCAAGAAACGCATTTAACACATCTTTAAAATTTATTTGAACAGAATTTTATGCTAAATAAACTTCATTGACGGCCCTACAATGGGGCGCGCCCTTCGACTTAACCCTCAAATAATTCGACGATTCCCGTAGACAACACCTTCCGTTTCTTTCATTGAGTCTTAGAAAAGGACAAAGGAATTGGTCTTAGAAGTTATAAAAGAGTCGCGATTTTTGATAAGACTGAAAAGAAAACAAAATATTATGCGAAAACCTGATAAGTTTGGAATCGCCAATCTGCTTTGAGCAAGCGTGGTGATGAATGCTCGTATCTTCTCTGTATCAGAAGGGCCGTTTGCCCAGCCGTGGGACAAAAGCCACCAGACTGGAGAAACCGGTTTTGATACCAACATCAGTATTGACGTGAACATCAGTTTACGTAGCATTGGTATTCTTGCAAGCTTCTAACGTCGGTGTCGCGGTCGTAAATGCGACTGCTGAGCGTTGGGTTTTGAGATCAATTCCCTGGTTAGGCAAAAAGTTTGGTCCTTGTTTTTTTTATATTAAAATTTCACAGGTGTTTGGTAGCCACGGAAATTATATCGAATCCTAAGCGATAGTGAACCGGTAAGCCTCTCTATTGCAGTCTCTGCAGTGAGCAGAATTTTATCGTGTAGGTACCTTTGTCGATATTTTCAGTCCTTCTTAGCGTGTCAATTGCAAACACGGACATGTATCATGTGTATGTATGTATATGTATGTGAGTGTGTATATGTGTAAGTGTGTTTGTATGTATTGTGTTTGTTCTTTTCAGATTCCTTGATTAGACCAGTAGCACACCCGCGACACTCCATAGTAATGAAACGATATAATTGCCTACACTAATACTAAAATAATAGACTATACAGATACCTGCGTGAGTGTGCGTGTCTCCGCGCCGCGCAAACAAAACGCAATTTCCAGAGCTAGTCGTTCGACGCGGGGAGAGGTGAGGAACGGTTTCAGAGGGAGGCGGAGCGTGTCGCTACTGTACGGTAGTACTAATACTGATACTGTGCCAGTAGTTTCTTAATTGGAAATTATGTTTTTTTTTACACCTCTGCTATTCTTTTCTGAATGCGGGATCCATGACATTAAATTTATTTTTTCTGAACTAGACGGGCTTCTTTGCCTCTGCAACTGGTGGTCTCCACTGTAGATTTTGGCCTTTGAAAGCTGCAGGAGGCAGATATAGGAAATGGTAAGGTGGGTCTGTCCCAAAAAAAAAGTCCCTGATCCTCGTACATTCCCGCTTCAGTCCCTAACTTGTACCATTCCCAGCCAAACGAAAGAATCCCCAATAGGTGTACATTTTAGGTGTCCCTATTATTTGTAGTACGGAACCCTTCTGTTTGTTAGCACGTGTTTTATTGTGTAGTTATTGCACAATTATGGGAGGGCGACTACAGAATGCTAAGGAAATGCCATTGTTGGTAAGGGAAGAATTGACGGTGCCAAGTGGCATAATGCTTTTTGTGGCAGGCAAATCTGTAAGCTCGGTTGAATTCTCACATGTTTGACTTCACTAATGACCGTTGCTTTGCTTTTGACAGAATCATTTTATTTATCAATGATAGCATTATTAAGTAAAACCTAACTAGGATATACTTTCGTATTTGAATTATGAACTCTAGAGGATAAGTATGTCTTAGCAACGAAGAATTTACTCTTAATTTAAGAATAAAAATGTCAAAAAAGAACAATTGATTTACTTACATATATAGGAACCAAGCTTCTTGCCGCAACTTTGTCTGCGTAGACAACAAAATTCAGCCGAAGTCCTAAATTTTACTACGAAAACTCATACACGGGATAAAAATTCTATGTGTTAAGTAGGTTAAATTAATATCTATACGTGTACCAAATTTTGACTAATTCCGTTCAACCGTTTAATCGTGAATGAGCATCCAATATTCATTCTCACAAACTTTAGCGTGTACGGGTGTTACTACACCAATCGATCGATCATCGATCGATGCCATTGGTCGACATCGATCGACGTTGATCGATAGGTGTGGTAGCTTTGGCTAATCGACGGATACCGTTCGATTAATTACTAATCGATCGACTGCCGGTCGATGGCATCGGTCGACGTTGATCGATAACTCCGGCCATAATCCATCACTAATACCTAATAATCAAGCAGCTCGATCGACGTCGACTAATCCTTTCTACTATCGATCGATGCCGTCGATCGACGATTAATCGATTGGTCTGGTAGAAACTATCGATCGACGTCGACTAATCCATTCTACCATCGATCGATGACTTCGATCGACAATCGATCGATTTCATGGTCTGATAACACCTTAGGGAAGTAGAATAAGATAAGAAGTATGAAGTAGATTGAATATTCTCTTATAGACATCCAGTAATGTTTTGGAAGGTTCAATGAACCTGAAACTAATTACGATTTCCGCGTATATCCATCCATCGCATCTGCCTGTCAACGTTACGCACGCGTAGAAATAATACTCGAACACTGTTCGAATTACAAGGTTTGGGTGTGCGTAAATTATCAAACAAGTTTCAGTACAAAAAACTAATATACCTGTCTAAATCACTTAATAGTAATATTTTAATGCAATAGGTTTGATAGGTAAAAAATATGACCAAGTTTAATGGGAGGCAGTTTTCATGAAAATTTACGACTTTTAACTACAATGCAATGGGAGCAACAAAAGTATGTATTAATACGATTAAAACAATAGAACATCTTTTTTATTTTTCATATTTTATAATTGGAACTACCCTAGTATCTAAGAGTTGTTCATTTTCATGATTTCCCTTAAAGTTTGTCCAATCTTTTACTGGTCAAACTTTTTAATAAAGATAAGAAAACAGTTTAACTTTAGTATTCACACTCATTTATCACATACTACATACTAATCGTTGCAGTTGGTAGGTAGGTATATTTCCAAATATTTATATCTACAAGACTCGAACGATCTTAAGTTGTGAATTTTCATTCGAAGAAATGATCGTTACAAGATACCCCTGGAAAGTTATTAATTTTATTTTATAATAACTTTTCCACACCCTAGACATTTCTCCTGTATACATATTTGTTCCGTGCGGGAATCAAACCCAAGACACATAGCCACTGCGCCAACCATTACGGCAATATTACTATGTTGGATCAAAATAATATTTATTATATTGTTCCGTAGAAGATAGTCAAGTTATATAACTTGGAAGTTTTATCAATACGAACCATATAATTTCCATTGTTCATCTCCCACATTGATCTCACAATGAAAGTCTTCTACGTGCCGTCTCTTCTCCTGTATGGATATAGAAAATAAAGAGTTTCCTGTACAATTGTCGGGGGACATTCGACCCTGTTCAAAAGAAATACCTTTACTTGTGGAGCACGTGTGAATTAGGGTCGCGTTCGATTTTCGAAACAAGTTTGATCTTATTATTGATGATTGTACTAATATCTGTGGGATCGATGGCGGTGAATTAGATTTCGATTGTAGTAAGTGATCAAAATCCGGAAGTCGGGCAGCAGCAGCTTCCGTGTGCAGTCGAACAAGCTAATTGATTTACAGGCAAAAATATTCATCTTTCTACTACACTAACATTTTACTTATTTATTTTAATTTTTTATCTTTAGTACGTAGGTACCAGGGATACCTACGTGCTCGAGATAAGAAAATGGAAAAAAAAAATATTGTGAGTGTAGTAGAAAGATGAATATTTTTGCCTGTAAACCAATAAGCTTGTTCGACTGTACTTACCTCACTGATCCCCAAGAAGCCTGGCAAGCGTGGGGATATGGCATCACGTGGGGTGTTGCCAATGCTGGTGCCTCTTTGTAAAAGACCTACGCTGTTCACCCTACCCCCGTGCCTTAGCGTGTAAAGCCGTTGATCGCGATATCATTCGTAGATCTTTGACAATCGTTATGAGTAGACAGAAGCCAGAAAATCTGACAACCAGTCTTACCAAGGGGTATCATGTTACCCAGTAACTGGGTTGCGGAGGTCGGATAAGTACACGTTCCATGTAAAGGTACTCAGCTGCATCCGGTTAGACTGGAAGTCGACCCCAACAGTTGGGAAAAGACTAGGCCGATGAGAAAACCTTTGCCCTGTAGTAGTACAGACAGCGTCATCATCAGATCTGCTAACCCCCTTTCCGAAGAAATTTCAATGCGTCGGGGGTAAGCAGTTGATGACGCTGTCTGTACAATAATTAAGCTGGCTGGCAACATTATTTATTTCATGTTTGAAATAAATAGTACCTAAGTATATTTTTATTCCAACGCATTCAAATGAAATCCTCATATTTTCGAATTATCATTCTCTAATAGCGACTTCGCGGCAGGCCCAGGCGGAGGTGGCGGGATGATCTAGACTCTTTTGACAAAGACTGGTCTGAAATAGCCCTTGACAGAGAGAAGTGGAAGGAGAGTAGGGAGGCCTTTGCCCTGCAGTGGGAAAACACAGGCTGAATAATAATAATAATCATACTCTAACTTTTCAGCATACGCACGATAGTCAGAATCGCTCCAAAATTGACTCAAACAAAGATTAATGTGATTTCCCTATAATTTATAGCTAAAGTGACGTACGAAAGTAAACATGTTACTATAGAACAGACGTCTGTTTGTTTGTACGAGAGAAAAATGCCTGTCGGAACCAAATCGATTGACATATTGCTCATGTATTGTATAGAGATTGATTTAGAATCGAGCGATTATATCGTTGGATCGGGAAGAAGTATGGGGGAAAATCTGGCTGCAGATGTTTGTTTAGTTAAAAAGTTAATTTAGTTTTGCTTATTATGAAAATATGGTTTAGACGGATGAACCAAATTATGACTTTAATTATGACTTCAATGTAGGTAAAATCTATGAATAGCTTTTCTATAAGACTATAAAATTGAAGAATTATTATAATACCAGTCTATTACGGTCCCACTGCTGGGCAAAGGCCTCTTCTTATTCAAAGAAGGCACGAGCCACGCTTGTTCAAGGCTTATTGGCGATTTCAGACTTATTTATTTTAAGTCTAGGTTTGCTCACGATGCTTTCCTACACCGATGTCCAAGATACTGACCCGTGCCCGATAGTAAACCCACAACCTAATACAAGATTTTCATTAAAAAAAAACTGAATTGTCGATGGGCTGAGTGTCTGACTAGAAAGTAGGAGTTACTCTGGTCATGGTAAAGCTTTGGGTATAATAGCAACCACAGATATAGATAGACCTAGATAACGCAAGTGTCACGATCTGTATGAAAACCAAGCGTGCCATTCTTTGGACGTCACAATGTAATACGAATGTTTTGTTTTCCTTATTATTCCTTATGTCATTATTACCAGGTATTACTCAGGGTATTAGATTAAAGATAATTGTTTTTTAAATAAATTACGCATAATATTAATCACAAAATGACTTACCGATGGAAGGAAACGTTTACTTTATTTTTTTTATTACGATTTTTTATCGTAAAATAGGCACGAAAATAGGCACGTGAAGTAGTTGCTCTTGCGTTATCTAGGTCTATCTATCTGTGCGATTGTTTAAAGATGAATGATTGAAAAAATACCTATGATTTGTAGAAAATTTAACTGTTCAGGAATGGCCAAATAGACCACATTCATACTCATGCACTTGTAAAGTGTTAAGGAGTTTAGTCAGTCCGAAGTTGAATTTACTTGTTCGTTCTAAACAGTAGGTTCCTATGGAGTAGGATGAGCAAGAAACTGCATGGACACTCTTTTAAAATCAACTTTAAAACTCCAGACTGCAACTGAAAAATTCTTAATGGAAAAACCCAGTAACACTTTTGGCCCGACCTGGGAATCGAACTTTGGACTATGTACAGCAGCCGCGCCCGCTACCACGAAACCAAAGGGGGAATCATCCATACATCCATACTTCCATACTAATATTATAAATGCGAAAGTTACTCTGTCTGTTACGCTTTCACAATGAAACGGCTGAACCGATTTTAAATGGAAAATAGCTTGAACCTTGGGAAAGAACATACTAAGGCTACTTTTTAAGCCGGGACGTCGTCTGCATTCACGGTAACCGACATTCACGCGGACGAAGTCGCGGGCAAAAGCTAGTATTGAATATATGGGTATAATGTGAGAACAATGAAACATTATTACTAAACATGTGATTAAGAGGAAATACCACGGGCTAGAGAATTGAAAATTAGGTATTTGTAAAATCTATTGCTGTCGCGCGATGCCCGAACATGAACCGCAGAGCGCGATAGAGACAACTGCAGCTTTGACCGAAAATACCTATTAATAAAGTACACTAAATCAATGATTCGTAGTCCCCTGATTTCTTCTCCAAAACTTAACCGATTTAACTGCTTTTTTCATTAAAAAATAAAGAAAGGCTTTTGCCGTGGTCCTATGTTTTCTATTTTTTATATAATCAAGTCAAATTTGTTTTCTGAATGTTTGAACACAGCGGAAAATCATGCCAATTTTTTAGGTTTTTGAATATTCATATCTCTTTTAATAATAAATTTATAAGAAAACGGAAAACATAGGGACATGCCAATAGTAGCCATGGATATTTAAAAAAATAATAATTGATCTACTGGCATTATCCAGGGAGGAAACAGGGGACTAAGTTTGTATGGAAAAACGGCCCTTGTGTTTCCTCTTAATTCTAGCATTTAAGCGCTTTGGTTTTTCGCTGTAAGCTTATAATGTACTTGTTAAATAAATAAATAGGTAGGTGTAGTATTCAAAACTGGTTGATTAGGTATTGAATGCTGATTACATAACACCATGTCGTAGGTACTACCCACCCTACGATTGCAATCTTAGTTCGTTCAAAAGAAAACGACATTAACAGCTAAGATTTATGAAGCGTTTAACGAAGTCATGTTTTTTATGGATAGGGGGTATAACATTATTTATTACCCTATAATTTAATTTGCATACTGATATGCACTTATTAAGTGACATGTATACTACTATTTTATGAGGTTGAGTGAAGAATGATCGCCGCGTGTTAAATCGCATTCGGAAGGTAGGTATAGAGACCAGCACATTAAGCTACACCATCTGTCAAAGAATCATGGCAGAATTTGTACAAGAAAATTAAGATGTTTAGTTAAGTTGAAATTCTAATTCTTATATTCTTGGGTACCTAAAGAGTATCTTCAGGCATTTACAATATTTTTAAAACCCCGTAATAAATAGGGAATAGTTTAACGAAAAGCTCATTATTTCAGAACGAAACAGCGACTGACAATAACAGTGACACTGACAGCCGCCGTTTCGCAGTTCTTACACTAAAATTGCATCGTTTTATGGGAAATAATATCACAAATAATGATTATTTTTTCCACACACTTGTCACATCACTTGTCTGCCAATTTTATAGATCCGTTAACGTCGCTTGTAATTTAATTTTTTTTATAAAATGGGCATCGAGATGAAACGAAAAAGTATTATTTTCATTTCGTTATATTTTAATTATGCGGGGGTTTAAACATATGCTAAGTATATAAATATACTCCTGGTAATGTATTCTTCACATTGGAAGATATTTTAAACCATCTACATTTTTTTTTTCATACAAATGAATGTATATAGATCTCTCCATGATTCTTTCTTTGCTAGATTTTCAACTTTATTACATTATTATAACTTTCATGTTCATTTGGGAACATTTGACAGTTTGGTATGGCTTGATATGCTGGCGTCAGTACCTGCCTAGTACCTACGAAATTTTTTGTAAGAGTTTTGTTATAAGTCTTTTGATATAAGTACGGTATATACTTTCATATACATTAAGTAAAAAGCTGTTATTTTGATAACAGTCACTTCAATTTATTTATTTGTATAGATGTATTTATTGTAACAGATACATGCAAACTTCACAAAAATCTTTACAGCCCTTGATGTGAACATCACTGTAAAAACCAATGATATCAGCCCAGAAGAATCTGCATAGACTTTGATATCAATTCTCTACAAAATCTATAAAAACGTTAATATAATATTTTAACGGCTATTGATCTTAAGGCCATACATTGTTTGATAATCCTGCATCCTGTAGATATTTAGTTAGCGTTCGATGTTAGCTCGTAAAATTCTTTATTATGCCTCTATGTACGTAATAGTTTCAATTTTATGGTCAAAAATGTTATCGTAATAATTCAAGGCGTTTGTTATGGGACTTCCGTTCATAGACTTGCGTCTGACGTAGTTTTTACGGAGCATACTCTTGATGTACCTACTGCAAATTTGTATTGCACCACTGTAGATTATAAGATTTAAATTTGACTAACTTATGAATCGGCGTGGTGCCGGCCGCGAATAGGACCACCTTGTTTCTACCCGTGGGTGCTGTAGAAGGCGACAGAGGAATATTGACCAGAGGATGGGCAGTAGCGTCCTTCTAAATACCATAACACCTACTGCAATCGCCATCATACATCGGCCAAGCACGGCGATTACAGCTGAAATCCTCTTGAACTGTAAATAAAATAATTATATGAACATAAAAATGAATGCTGCTGCCCATCCTCTGGTCAATATCCCGCGTCCTTCTGAGTACCATAACTCCTACTACGATCGCCAACATGCATCGGCTAAGCAGCTGTGGCCGTCTAAAGGTTGGCATGATGATGATGATGAAAAATGAATGTTTGTTTGTTTGTTGTCTTTACGTTCCTAAACATTTGATCAGATTTTTATAAAATCTCGGCAGGTTGATGACCAAAAAAATTAAAACACCGGGAAGTCGCAGGACAAAATTGTTGTCAAATTATTTAAATGAAAATGTAGTTCCACAACTAGTGGCGCAAGAAACACTACAATTTCGACATTACTTAACCAACAGCTAACTTCATAAAGGATTATTTTTCTTCATTTCCTGGATATAACTCCCTCCACACGTTTCGTCCCTTTTACGGTACTAATGACAGATTTTACGGGCTCTACAGAAAGTATCAGTTCATTTTACACTCACTAAAACCATTGTTTAAAATGTATCTTTGAGCGGAGTTAACGACTCCGATCATTGACAACTATTGATTTAAGACGGGGTTGAAGTTAAGAGGACTGACTAATGATGTTTGTATTTAGGCTATTAAGGGGGACTCTTAAGGGAGTGATAGCTTCTCTATTAATATTGTTAGTGTTAAGTTATTTAGTACTTGCCGTATCATCGTTTGGGGTAGCACGCATTTCTGAACTTGGGTCTTGATTTATACTTATTTGTAATATGTTTTCGTTAGCGTCAACAAGTCCCCTACCTCGAAAAGCTCGTAAAGCCATCGATCCCTGCTTCGTAGATCTTTGACAGCCGTTACGGGTAGCCAGAAGCCCGAAATTCTGACAACCAGTCTTACCAACGAGTATGAATGAATGAATATATTTATTTTCTTACCACAAATTATATCGTGACGTTTAAACAGTCTACAGAACAATTTTCTCATATAAATTTGTGGAAGACTGGTGCCTAAACTAAGTTTTATAAAAAACCTGTAAGTCAGGTCACCAGGCCCCCTGAACAATCAACTTATACCTATTATTTAATATTGTGCTGGAGACGTATTGTGTACAAAATAGCAGGAATTACACTTTAATCATTGACTATTATTAATTATTAATTAAGAATTAATTATAAAATTGACAATTTATTATTTAAGAATACATTTATATTTATTTACTTTTCAATTAGATTAGATTGATACAATTACTAAATTAAGCACAAGGAGATATTGTTTTTAAATCTAGTCATGCAAAGAATGTGTGAGAGTGTGGGTGTGAGTGAGAGTGTGTGTGTGTAAGTGTGTGTGAGTGAATGTGTAGGTTGTGTACAGGGTAAAGTGCGAAGTTTAGGGAACTGTAAATTAGGCCATAATAGAAAAAAGGTCCTCAACCTGGGCATATTCCAATGAAAGTAGCCATACGGTCAACTTTCTTTTTAAAGTTGCTTTGCTTACCGCATGTATTGCGAGCAGGTTATTAAGCTTATTGTACAGAAAGGGTCCAAGAAAAAGAAAGAAATTTCGAGCAAATTTAGTTTTTACTGGCCTAGATTGACACACATTCCTTTTTCTGTTTCTTACGTTCATGTCCTGAGAAACAATTACGGGAATAAGAGAACGTTGCTTCAATACAACAAGCAGAACAAAAAGCTGGCGAACTGAGAGGACATTCGAGGATTTGTACACGTCTTTTGTGGGATGATAAAAGGGGAGAGATAGTGCCACTTTTAGGACTGCCCTTTGAGCCCTTTCAAGAGGCAAAAGATTTGTTTTAAAAGTACCACCCCAAGAAGTAATGCAATATGTTAACAGCGATTGACACAAGGCGCAATAGACTGAGAGTATTTGTTTGGAGTTAAGAACAGACCGAAGACTCTTAAAGAGATAGATTAATTTGCGAATCCTACTATTGAGACTACTAATATGTGCGGCAAAGGTAAGTCTAGAATCCAAGGTAACGCCCAAGTACTTTATAGTGTCGACCTTCTGTAGTTTAGGACAAGAGCAATCTCCGGACGGTTGAAAAGGGCAGGTATGCGGAATTATTGAGAACGATTTACATGATGGTTGTGAATTATTTTTCAGAGTAAAAGTTACATATTTGGTTTTTTCTGTATTTAAAGTGAGAATGTTACATTTCAGCCAATCGTTTACAACAGTAAACCCAGATTGAGCGTAACAGTACACATCATCCCATGTGTGAGCACTAAAAAGGAGAGCGGTGTCATCTGCAAAAGTAATTATACGACCATTTTGAAGGTGAAGATCACACAGATCGTTAATATAGACTAAAAACAACGTTGGCCCCAGGATGCTTCCCTGTGGAACTCCAAAAGTAACGGGAAGGCTGTCACTAACGTGATTATCAATTTTAACGAACTGTGTCCTGTTTGTTAAATAATCTTTAAAGAGCAACAGCTGTTTCCCTCGAATACCGAGATTCTCGAGTTTATGCAGCAAGATGGGAATCGACACCGTGTCAAAGGCTTTTGCCAGGTCTAAGAAGATAGCTATAGTTTTCTTTTTCTCATCCAAATTGGATACAACAAAGTCGGTGAGTTCGTGTACGGCCAAGGCCGTCGACTTTTCAGCACGAAAACCGAATTGAGACTGTGATAGCAGGCTATTTGACTCAAGATATTTTACCAACCTGTTGTTCAAAAGCCGCTCCAAAATTTTAGATAAAGCTGGCAAAATAGCTATAGGTCTGTAGTTATTAACACAGCGTCGATCCCCACCTTTGTGAATAGGGTGGATGAGTGCTTTTTTAAACGCAAGTGGAAAGATCCCAGATTCTATGGACAAGTTGCAGAGATGCGTGATAGGAGCTATTAGAAGATGGACATGAGCAATAAGAAAATTTGAGGTGATATTATCCCACCCGACGGCACAATCGCGTTTCAAGGAAGAGATGATAGAAGTTATTTCAGTTTCGTCAGTGGGCATAATAACCATGGAATGGGGAAGGGGGGGTTTGGAAGGAGAGTTTACATCGGGTCGCTGTTGGTCCGTTATTTTTTTAGCCAACGTTGAGCCAATGTTAGCAAAAAAATTGTTAATTTTATTTAGGGCATGTTCAGGCTGATCTTGTGAGCCTATTAATTCAGACGAGGATAGCTTTGCCTTTGATCGATTTGAAACTTTATTTATTACCTTCCAAAGACGTCGGCTGTCCTTTCCTGCTTTTCTTACTTCCTCTCTTTCAAATTGTCTTTTGAGTTTTTTCAAAATTTTGTTGCAATAGTTGCGATATCTTACATAAGTGGTCTTTAGTATTGCATTATCTGGGTGTTTTTTAGTTTTTTTATGGAGATTGTCTCTGTTTCTTATACACCTCAGGAGACCTGGGGTTATCCAAGGTTTGATAATTGCTTTTCGCTTAGAAACGGAAATGATTTTAGTATTTGACTCAACTGTATTTTTTAGAATATGGATCAAATTGTTAGTAGCTACGTTAGCATCACATGAATTGAGAACAGAGTCAAAGTTTTCTTTCTTCAGATCAGAGAGTACTCCAACTGCATCTACTCGTGAGATCGTGGTTTTTACATGGATCGGTAGGGAAAGATTTAGTGTTAGGATAATAGTAAAATGATCTGTGAGAGTTGTTTGAGCTACAAAAACATTTGCTGGCACCTTAGTTTTAAGAAGGAAATGATCTAGGCATGTTTTACCATGTGTTGGAATAAGATGAGAAGGTAGCAATCCGTGAAAAGAAGTTAAATCGAGGTAGGATGGAGCATTTGAGTCCTGAGTATTAGTGCTTATATCGATGTTAATGTCACCAGTGAGAATTATGTTTTTACACGAGGAATGTTTGGTCAAGGTTTCATTAAGAGATTGAAGGAAGCCGGATATATTTTTATAGGATGGCGGACGATAAAAAGCCAAAATAACGGTGTCATTATTAATTTGTGTTACCAAACAATTGGCATCTTGAAAGATGGGTTCTGTGACATGCGCGTGTATATTCTTTTTAATGTAAATAACGACACCCTCGTTTTGTGTTTTATTCCTGTTAGTTGAGAAACAGTTGTATCCATCTAATACCGGAAGATTTGATGTATAAGATAACCAGCATTCCGTGAGAATAATTATATCCCACACCGTTTTTGATTGAGCTAACAAGATATTGAAACCGGACATATTGCGATTTATGCTCCTTATATTTTGATTTATAATTTTTAATCGATTTTTCTTATTTTTAATGAGCTCAAAGCAATCTGTGATGTCGCATGTAGTAGATTCCGCAACTGATAGGTTGTCGATATCTTGGTTTATTAAATTAAAATGATCGAAGAGTAATATTTAGACAATTGATCCAATGTATAGTGGGCAAGTTTTGCTAAACTGGAGGTTACAAAACGTGCTAATGTGCATATTAATAAAATTTTGAGTGGCAGGCTAGCGAATTTTGATTCTAAAACATCTGGGCCCGGCTCACAAATTGCCTCGTAAAACCAAAAGAAAAGAACTACTTTCAGCTGACTGTATGCCGTATAATACCATTTCCTGTTGTACAATTCAAAAAGTGTAATGTGGTGTGTGCATGACTGTGTAAAGGTGATGTAACAAACTAACACAGAAAACTTAAAACTAAAAATACAAACAAATATGTTCCAACAATAAAAAGAAAACATGCTCGTAGTTATTAAGACGTAATTAAATAGTCATTTATCAATTAGCTTAGCCAAGTCCATACCAGAGTTCACAGTTATGCGTTGAGCGCCGTCTTCCTTACGCAGGTACACCTTACCATAAGCTGACCAACAATGTTTATATTTATGTAGTGATGCAAATTCTCTTGCTTGGAAGAACACCTTACGAGCCTTTGCGGGGAGATTGTCGGATATGTAAACCGGGACCTGCGGGCCGTGTATACGTAACTGAGTAGAGTTCAGTTTACAGTTTTTATTAATCTTATTATAATGTCTGACTGATTTTAATATTTTTGATTTAAGTATGACTGTAGTGAAATCAACTACAATGGTGTTATTCATAGAGTTTTTTGAGCTGATCCTGTAGACGTCTTTTACATCCGATTCAGAAATAGGCAGGTCCAAGACACTACCAATATTAGTGACAGTTTTTATTAAATCCTCTGTAGATTCATTTACTGATTTTGGGACATTTTTTATCTCAATGGTTGTAGTTTTTTGTTGTTTTTCCAGTTGATCAACTCTATCTTCAAGTTTCCTGATATAGTCCCGACTTTGTTTTCTGTCAACTTCGTACTGTTCCATTTTTTTTAGCATGTCGTCGTACTTTTGGTTGGTGAAATCTACTGATTCTTGCAACTTGGCGTACTGTGATTTTATTTCTTGTAACGTCAATTCCATATTAGAGTAAAATCGAGATTGTTCCATTTTTAAGTCTTTTATTACGCCCGAAAGTTCATCTTTAAAATCATTCATACTCATCATATTGTCTCGCTCGTCACGTTTCCTTTTGTTACGACTGGTAATGTTTGACAATTCTGACAAGCCGGCTTCATTTAATTCCGAGGACGCAATGTTTGGCTCAGATTGGTGGTGGACTGGAGATTTTTGGGCTAATACGGCAGGCGATACTGGCGGAGTACGTTTTTGTGGCATTTTTATTTAAATATTCTTATAAAATTTTTGTTAAATAAAATTTTATTATTTCGAAAAGAGATGTTGACAGTGAGATTCGAACTCGGGACACTTTGCACGAACCCAGAGTGTATCACTACAGCGCCAACTTGACAGTTGAAGATCGATGCCAATTTTGTTGCCGCTATCGTCTAGGATTAAATTGCGGCGGTGGGTAGGTACAGAACGGTTGTCACCAGTTCCTTGTGAACACTAATGAGTCCAAAGTTCAAGTTTAGTTTAAAACGTTTAAAAATGTTCGTTTCTATTTTTATTATTGATCTTAAAAGAAGTTCTAGTGCATATTTTACCACAGTTTTTTCACAGATTGTCACTTGTGCACTAAAGTTTATAATTATTGGTTTTTGTTGTAGAAAAAAACACTTTTTTACTAGTTTTTGAATTAAAAATACAGAGAGCACTGGTAACACGTCTATCCACGACAACGCCGAACGGTGGGGGGCAAAAGTATTGTCAGTAACTGGTCTGGTGTTAAGTCAGTTGACAGTTGCTCCATATGCAGGTATTCAACTGCTTCCGGAAGGCGACCCCCAACACAGTTGGGAAAGTAGACATATTGTTACTATCAACCAACACACGAACAATAAGTGTATCGTCATATACACGAATAATAAGTAAGTATTTGTGTAAGTGTGTATTTGTTTGTTTTTGTCAATTTTTCAGTAATCAATTTACTCATTGTTTTGAAATTTACCCATAAACGTAAGCATCAGGGAATACCTCATAATAACATATTTAAAGGTTTTGGTTGTCTACCGTTCTACGTCAATAGCTCTAAACTTAAACCTACTATCTTCTTCTTATATATAAAAATGAATCGCTAAATGTGTTGGTAAGCGCATAACTTGCGAACCGCTTGACCAAATTAGATAATTCTTTTTTTATAATATTCCTTGAAGTACGAAGATGGTTCTTACGGAGAAAAAAAAAAAAAAAGAAATAACTTTTGTAGGGTAGGTGTAGGGTAGGTGTAGGGTAGGTGTAGGGTAGGTGTACGGTAGGTGTAGGGTAGGTGTACGGTAGGTGTAGGGTAGGTGTACGGTAGGTGTAGGGTAGGTGTACGGTAGGTGTAGGGTAGGTGTAGGGTAGGTAAATAGGCAGGTAAGTAGGTAGATAAGGACAGGACAACGTCTGTCGGGTCAGCTAGTAGTTCTATAAAAGCAATGACTCAACGAAGATTAAATAAATAAAGGAAAAATAAATTAACAATACTTCATAACTTTTATCTCTTTGGAGCGTTCGCATTTGAATCTCATTCTTACCTAAATTCTAAATTCATGTCATCCCTTACATTTTGTATTAAAAAGAAAGTGACAGCATCAATTTTAAGTCTCCATTAAACTAATGTTGGTTTCATGTAACTCACCATTTATCTGTCAAAATTGCCTCTATCTACAAGATTTTGACATTAATTATCACAGAAATAACATTGCGATTAGATTTTCAACGTTTTGAAATTAGTAGAATTGACCTTCAGTTACTGCTACGAAATCGTCTACGATTCTAATAGAAAAAAAAATGATTCATATTATAATTAAACAAAAGAAGGAATGGTATCTATAAATAATACGAGTAAGACAAGCCATGAGCAGGCATTCGTATTGTACTGGAGATAAACGGAACACATGTAGTGCATTAACACATCTGGACGCATCATATTGGAAAAAAATAATATCGAATTTCTATTCGAATCCTGTGCTTGCCATTTTTTATAACACCCATGTGGGTGCTTTGTTAATTTATTTGAGATTTTATTGACTTAATGTATTGATTTCTTCGTCGAGTGTTTGAAGCATTTCCGTGGCACAAACCGTTCATGAATGAGTGTTCAGTAATAAAACTATTTCATTACTGAAAACTCATTCATAAAAATTAAAGAATATGCAAATTAAGTTCTACAAAGGCTGTTCTTGAGACAATCGTAAAATTCTATGAACAAGGTGGATGCTAAAAACTGCCAGGTTCGTTCACGTTGATGTGAAATAATATGTGGAAAAGTAGAAAACTCATAGTACCTAACAGTACCTACGAGCCTATTATGGTCCCACTCACAGATATATATCTATATCTGTGGTCCCACTGCAGGGTAAAGGCCTCATCATACCGAAAATGATCACCACGCTTGCTCAAGGATTGGCGATCCCAGACTTACCTATGTTAAATATAAGTCCATAAGTTCCTAAAGAAATTTTCTTTATCGATATCAGTAACGTCCAATATATACTTACAAAGTACGTACGAATTGTAAGTCATATTTTGCACTTATCCGGTATTGAACCAAAGGCATGATAGGCGAACGCCTTAAAACCACCTGGCCCATCACGATACCTTAATTAATCAAATTAAGACAACCTAAAATACTCAGTCTAAGCCTAGATAGTCGTGCTTAAATGTAATAATGCCAGCCTATTAATTATCAATCCTAATGATGTATTATATTATTTACTTATTTGCTAATCTCTAATAGAACCTAATGTTTTTGTTACAGGTAAATAACATCGCTATTAGACTAAGCTGATACACATGGGTAGCTGGTGAGTGTTGATTTTATATACAATACCAAGAGCGTCGCCAGGACTTGCCAGCTGATCGTCTAGGGGAGGGGCAAGTTGATATTTGGCGGATAGGAAAAGTATGAATTTTAAATACTGTCAAAGGCACATAAAGTTTTTGGAATCTCTAGGGGGGCAATTGCCCCTACCTACCGCCCCCCTTGGCGACGCCCTTGTACAATACAATAGGTAAGTATTCGTACCTATACCACAACTACAGTACAAAAGCTTTGGCCTTCAAGTCTGGTGGCCGTTTCAGAGTTCGGTATTCAAACAGTAATAATAATATTCTCCCGACCGAATTTCGGTCACGGCGCGGCCAATCTCAGTGGAGACTTACGAAGTACACAGGACTCAGGAGAAACTATAGTGCACAAGTGTCTGTGTGTGCATAAGCACTCCATCTTCCCTGTCTCGATCGACGAGACAGCAATCCGATACAACTGGGAAGAGAAACAATAAAAATGGAAATTTGGTTACAGAAATACAGAATATTATGAAAACAGAATCGTTCACCTTGGCCCTAGCCTGCTAGATCTACTACGATTTCATTTGACTACATTTCGATAATCTTTCGTTTAAGGACTGACGTTTTCTAAACGTGTTTAGATACGGCAGTTTGACATTTTTAATTTTAATAACAAAAACTGTCATATTTATTATCCCGATAAAAGTTTTGTCAATTTAAAAATCAGCCCGAAACACAACATTTCCTTCAACTTTAAAACAATTAAAACAGCATTTTTATCTAATGCCCAATCAAAAAATAAAAAACCTTCAACGTATCCCACGCTGCCCAAACACAACACCAGAATCAAAACCTGATTAATTAGAATCCATATTAAATTACCGTTGGCGCCTGCCATCGGTACAAAGCCATTTTGTCTTCGGTCAAGTATTTCCAGACGTCTGCTTGATAGACAATAACATCTTTGTTACGCACAGTGTTCACATAAAGAGCATTGTGGCCAAATCAATTAAACCATAATGTTTTCATTGTGTAATGTACCCTCAACATTGTCTTAATGTAACTTGCGCGTGTATCGTAAAATAATTTTTATTGGTCTATTTATGGCTGCATCTGAATTTATTGTCCAGATACGTTACGGTAGTTGTTACTACTGTGCAATGGTTATTTATATGTTTTGTTTTGTGTCGTTAAAATATTGGACGATGTAGTGTAGGGAGTATTCTGGCTATTTTGGCTGTTATTTCAAATTTTCTTTCGGATTTTAAATTGTTCGAAAGTATGTAGATATCATGATTGAAATACTTGCTTTTAATGTAGCTAATGATGATACTGAAACTACAACACCAATTGGCAGCCCTACCGTATTACAAGATTAGATAAATAATACAAATTGTCACGAACATAGCAAAGCAAACATCACCTGTTGACTGATGACCAGAGCTATCATATTCCACTAAAAACTGTAAAAGGTGAACATCAAAAAGAAAGGTGCATTGACACCAGTTTGGAATTAGACTCAGCCCAAATCTCGTAATGGACGCTCCAAAGCATGAGAAACTGAAGAGCCAGTCATTATTGTGAAGTAACTTAAAACCGCCACATGTGTCACATATCGTCCAGGATTGCGATGCCACATGTGAAATGAGTGAAAAAAAGACAAAAATCTGTTGTCACTACTCCCTAAGGTACGAACAATGCCACTCAGATCCTGTCCTTGAAATCATGATTAATTTAAACCCTAAAACTAATGAAATAGAATACAAATTTGAATCTCTTATGAGTGTCTTACTGTCGATTTCGTTGGAACATCGTTCGTTTTGTGGTTTTTTGTGCAACCTTCCGTAACCTTTAGCCTGTGACACGGATTGTAGATTAGGCATATTGTTGACCTTTTTTGCTTCCATTTTAGATGCACGTGTAGTTTTGTTTTTGTCGGAGTCCCTCTGAAGAGCTTTTTGTTTTTGTTGGAAGTTGTATAAGATTTGCATGTGTGCGAAACCGTTTGGGTGTCTTTTTTAATCGAATATGACATTGGAGTCGGTTCCCATCGAATTTTCAAGTGGAACGGCAGTTTTGGAAGATTTTAAGAAGATTTTACATATTTTTATTGTAAAAAGAATTTAGTTTTTTAAAGCATTGCTTTCCTCGAATAACATTTTATTACAATAGTTATAAAAAACGGGGAATAACAAAATCTAGACGGAAATGTCTTTCTTTTCTGCCAGGCTCTTTCGCAAAGTTTATGTTCCTAAATGCGAGCTTGAAATATAAACATAATTTAACCATACAGACATAATCACATATTTCTATATGATAGAACAATTCAGTATGATAATAAAATGCTTCAACGGTCACATTCGCTTACATTTTATCGAATCTTGAACATTTTTTTCATTCGAACGGAAGTTCTAATATTGTCGCGGTGCGTCCAGCCGTGGCGTTGACAAAATTAATGTTTTATTATGAAACAATGAACAGAACAGTGTTTCTTCTAAATAATGCGTGGCGATCCACATGAAAGATGCTTCCAGTCATACATATGACATTTTGCTGATCAAAAATAAGAACACAAACGTTCCTATCACCTATAAATTATTTTCTTCTACATGTTTGATGATATTTAGGGATCTATAGATTTTTATTATGATTTACATAAAGTTCAAAATGATACAAGACTTCTTTTCAATAAATTCTACCGGCATGCGCCATGTCACTTTTTTCGGCGCCAAAATATTTGAAACTGGAAGACCTTGGAGCGCGGTATTTATTTTTAAAGTTAATGGCACGTATAATTGCAAGAGTTTTTATTTTTGCTAGCTATTTATAAAAAGTTTACTTGCGTGCAGAGCAATGAACAAAAACTGCGCGTTAGCACTTTATAATGTGCATACCTAATCGAAGACAATGATTAAGCTATAATTATTGTGATTGTACTTATTGTGATAGAGAGAAAAAATACCCCTCTAAAATTCTTATAACTGTAACTGAACAAACACATTCAAAGTTCCTAAACCCAACTCTTCATCATATCCCACAAAACAAACAAAACGTATTCCATGAATGATCTCATTAAAGAATTTCAATTAGGTGTAAAACGCCATAGCTTCTAGGAATCATTACCATACGGAGCCAAGCCAGATTCACGTATAAATCTACCAAGATATGTTACGAATAAAAATAATAGAATTGTCGTATCTAATAATATTACGGCCGTTTCCGTTCGCTCGTTTATTTCAGTTTGTGAACGCGAATATAACATATTATAAACGTTCATTCATGACTGCGTGGACGATTTCTGTGTTGCCAACGGTTAATAAGATCATTTGGAAGGGAAAAATTACCTGATTTTCCTTCAGAGTCTTTTTTAAATAAAACAGTAAATGAACTAATAGATTCTACTAATGGAAATTGCATATCAATTACATCATCTTCGGCATCTTTGAACTACTTTCTTTTTATTTGATTTAGATCTTACAGGAAATTTAACTACAGATTGTAATTGGATTCATAAATTCACAACTGCTATTAGAAAATCTATAACGTTGGCATCCTCAATAATATGTGTGTTAACAGCATGTCCACGTTTATTGTTAATAGCAGATAATGTAAGGTTAGCGTTAATTACTTTAGCTGTAACTACTAGTTTGTTGTTATTAACACTTTATGAAACTGTTTCGTAATAAACAAACTGGTTGTTTCATGGCTTTGCTCGAAGACGTGTAAAATTATTACTTTTTGTGTCGGAGAAATTCATTTCGTCATTTTAATGGTTGTTAATTATTGTGATTATAATTGTTGGATGTTTGGGGTCGAAGTTCGTGAATCGGTGAGAATTTAAAATGTAGGTGTCTTAACGCAAGATGTAGAAATTGCTGAAAATACTAAGGAAGATAATTTTGACATAGTTACGACGTTTCTTGCTAGTATTAAAAGTATATTTGCTTACTTTAGAATTCAAAACATACTAGATTTAACTTAGGTACTTATACATTTTGACGAGGATAATAGTGATCCAACTCACAAAATAATTATAGTTTCATCTTTAAATGCAGAACGATAAACAGCTACTAAAATTCTAAAGAAAACAAATACAAGCCTAGTTACAAATGACATACATTTACAATAATAATTGTTGACATTAATATCTGTGCCAGCCACATTTGCGTCCTAATACTAGTAAGATCCAACAAATCTCTGGGATATAGAAAGAATGTGTTGGAATCCAGAATCCATCTTGGATATTATCAAGGGCGTCTTAATCCACTCAAATGAGCCGTGCCCGTGGAACAAAACGAATTCTTATGACTAATGTTAGGGATGGGGTCCATTCGATATTATTAAACCAAATTGAGACCAGATAGTTCATTTGTTTGTTGTGATACTAAAAAATGAAGCTAGAATCACAAAAAGACAAACTTTTTTAAAAAGATAACACGTTTTTTTGAGACCTGATAAACTTGGCTAAATTTAAATGTTTACTAAAAACCGTAACGAATAATTTGACGAAGGTAAATCCCGTAAATCCTATAGAAAAACAACTAAATTCAACAAACAAGAAAATCGATAGAAATACTGAACCAACTGAAACTATCGATACAGAATCCCGAAAATAAATCGAGTCACATCCAGAGGGCGTCACTACAAAGAGTGTAACAATAACATGCTAACATGATGAATGCTACCGGTGGCCACACAAAAGATAATAAAAAAAGATCAGATGTAGACGATAATTCATAAAAAACAATAATAAAGGGGTAATATTGTTTTCGTTTGATTTATTTAGTGGCTGGCTGCTGTGACGTAGTACTTTGTTCTTAGTTAAATAGAAGATGCTTATGTAAATGCATATTTATGTAGTGCTTTGTTGTTCGGAATTAGCTTTAGGTACACCAGCAGTTTTTTAGCACACACGTGTAGAGGTATTTTTATGTATCTAGGTGAATTGTACACTTGTGACATTAATTTTTCGCCAAACCAAATTATCAAATTAGCACTTCCAACGATTCTAGGCTATTTGAACTAGAAATTCATCATTTTGTCAATCTCTATCTATTAGATCAATCATTTACTAGAAATCTTGTTCAGAATCCTCTCAAGTTTTCCCCAAAATCAAACTGTCAAATTGCTAAAACATCTGCCGCGTAATCTTGATAAAAAAATCAAAACAAACATAAATTCAAAATCACCAAATACAGTCAAAGTTAATATACCACGTAAATTAATGATCAGAAAGATAACAATATAAAATATAGCACGAATAAAATGTTAAACAAAAACATAGAAAATATACACGTCGTACAAAAATACACCATAATCTGTTGGATTAGAAGAAATTAAACAGTGCATGGTAATAAAAAGTTCATCCTTCTAAGAATATAGAGCACTTTTGCCAGTGTTGAAGTAGTACGGACCACTTCTGTTTTATTGTTGGAGCCATATTTTATGACTGGATTGTGTACAGATTTAGATTGTTAAGAACTCTTCACACGGTAACTGGTTCCGTCGCTGCGTTTCTTTTCTTTCGTTGACAGTGATAAAAACTGATAGAAAAATCTAATCGAATAGCGATCATAATATATGGCTAGAAAGTTAGCACAGAACTAGTTATAAATGTCAACTATCAGCCAGTATATGTCTAGTACACTGGATGAAAATGAAAAGATGACGTACGATGATGATGATGATGAAAAGATGACGTACTGTGCCATCCCGGAATAAATTCGGGTACTTAGGTATGTGATGAGATACATCCAATCGACAAAGTCAAAGACACATACACTACATGTTTATAATAATCATAAAACAAATAGTTAAAACCGTAAAGAAGAATTAACAAATTATGACCTTAAGTTAATCCCGTTCAAAGTTTAAAGCTTCGCTTTAATTCACGAGTTTAATTAATGGTAACCATTACGTATAAAATCTAAGACGTGGATAAATATTTCAAATGACTGTTCAATTTAAGAGCGCGTATTCGATTCGTGACGAAAACTTCATGTTATTGCATTTTGCCCAGAGTAATATCGTAATTATGTGAGCAGATTATTTAAAGACAATTTACAGTTTTAGAAAGATTAAGTCTTGATTTAGACAGCTACAGAGTAAAAATATAATTATTAATTATGGTTGTTTAAAGCGAAGACAATTCTTTCATATCGTTTTACGAAAATAAACGTCAGAGTTAACTTTCAGGACGAATACAAACATTACAATATGCCAAAATATTTTGTTTTATGCGTTTTTCCAGCAGTATATACAGTCATAAAGACAGCTACAGAGCCAAAATTACGAAAATATTACTATTATGTATTAAAAAACAATGTTGAAAAAGTACAAAATCGGTTCACTTTGACCATTTTTTTTCACCAGTATTTGAATAAAAACATAACTGATATATTTATTTTATGAAAGTAAATGTTATGCTTAATATACAGAATATTTTGCAGTCCGTTATACGAGCTCATTTATTTTAGAAAATTATTTTAAAAACCACTGTAAGTGTGTGTCGTTTGCCGATCAATTTCAATGATTCGTGCTTATTTCGGGCATATTTTTTTTTCTGATACACACAAACAGACCATTGTATTGTACTAGTGTGTGTCAATGCTGCTACACCGTTCTAGCAATCGTTTAGATTTTGAGTTGCGCTAAATCGAATACGCGCCCTTAACTTAAACCTTATTTATTGTGAATTAGTAATAGAAATAACTAATATATAATAATAATAATACAAAATAAATTAAAAATAATAATAATATATTCCTAGTGCGGGGCAAAGTTTAAAAAAAAAAAAAACTAAACTAACTAATAATATTTTCTGTTATCATTAAGGATTACATAAAACTTATGTTTCATTACTTTAGATAATATTAATTGTTGAATTTATAAAAAATCAATAACGACTCATGTAAATGAGGCCATTAAAGTAAAAAAAACAAAACATTTATATAAAACCTAACATTTATAATTATATTACTTTCTATTTATATTCAGATGAAATGACAAACATCTGGTCTAGTAAATCTCATGTACCAAGGACATTTATATTTGTCCAGTCTCTAACAGCTGTTGGGTCGCGCGATCGGTCGCGCGTGTGTAGACTCCCTTACGTTCGGAGATGGTCGTGCGCACTTCTTGCACGGTGTTCAATCATACGACTGCGCTGCTATCTTTGAGATTATAATGAAACTTTTATGACTTCAATTTTCGTTATGAACAAAACTTTGGCCGTACAAAGATCTCTTATATGTTTATATGTATTTTATATGGTTTGTGCCGTAAAATTTTATCTATTGTATCGATGGATTATTTCTTATAAAAAATGTGTGTTAGCACGCTTTCGTGTTTTGTTTGCGTATACAGCTGCTGGTTTTGAAATTGCATAAGATTGCTATAGTTACAAATTGTTTGATTGAATTTCCGTTAGGGAAATATAGGCCAATACAAATTACATTAATACAATAATTAAATCCCATTAATAGTGTTTACGTGTTCACAAGCTATCACCAAAATTAGAATAGATTACCTACATAATGAAGTCAAAACTCACCAATAAATCACGTCGTATAATTAGGATATCATAATCTATGCAAACTGTTTATCAGTTTGACATATTTATTGATCAAACGGTAAGCTCTGCAACCCACCGAATCTTGTTTGATCCCAACAATATTTTATTGTTATTAAACTAAAGTAATAAAAATCCAACTAAATGTAATGACGATGTAAATTCTGAAGATGAAGAAAAAAAAATGTACAGACTAAATAAAAACCGACATAACAATAAGCATTGTGCTACCGGTTGCAATCATTAGTATTGATGACGCAAACGTTGCTCAAAACAGTGTTGAAAAAAAACTGAGAGCCAATCAAGAAAGTACTGCTCACAATGCTATGTCTAATAATGAATAAGATGTGTACAATGAAGTATTACCGCGTAATAAAGACGGGGAAGGCAGACACAAAGGTAAGGAACGTAATGATTTGGAAGCGAGTGGATGTAGAAGCGTGAATGTGAGGAGCGAACCATGAAAATTACATGCGGGGCTCAATCACAGCCGCTCTTTTGTGTTGCACAATGCTCACAATGGACGGTCAAGGACTTGATGAAGGACAAAGGGTTAAAAATGGGAAGGTAAAATTGAAATCGTTGTCACTTGTAAATATTTGATGGTGTGATTTCGTAAATAAAAGGAAGCATTTAAAAGTAGAATAATATATTGTCAATGAAAACTTTTAAAAGGTATTCTAATACACTTAACAATAAACTAAATACTATCAAATATACAGCAAGCGTAATAGAAATATTTGTCAATATTAAAAATAAATATATTAGAACTGTTACTATGGAGGAGAACATGGACATCTTGAATTATGCAAATTCCATACATGTAAAATCTGTTGTGACTCACACAGGGCATTGTACCGAGTTAGAAGCATCAAAGTGAGATCAAGTTGAATAAAGGCATCCGCGCTGGACCGTCGAAGGGGTAGTACAATGTCGGCGGGCGAACAAAAACTGACATCACAATACGTTGGGCCAACAACAGTGGCCGCTCATAAATCAGCCTCAGACAAAAGTAACAATAGTATTGAGGGTAACTTATAAGAGATCTTAGCATTGTGCTTATTCTTTGATGTTCACTAATAAAACCTTTGATTAATATCGTATAGACGGAACCAGTTGGTATGCAAATAATGACGTTTTGAGGGACGGTAGTCGGATCACACGTGCTGGGGTGTGAACAAAAGCTAATGCTACATCTCCCTCACAATGCTTTTGTTGGTCAACTGCTGGGCAAGTTCAAGTTGACCGATTTGGTTTTGTTAAATTCTTCTACGTGAACAGTCTTGTTGGATCATTTCGTTTGCCCGTTCCGTTGTGTTGCTGCTTGTCTGATTCAATTGAATGATTAATCTCAGTAGATGTTCCTTTATGTACCTTGGTAGTTTGGCAGGTATATTTTTTAAGGAAAAAATCAGGTCCAACAAGGCAGTAACACTGGTTTATAAACTGAGTCAGCCTTTGTTAAGGTTCAAGGTTAGTTTATCTCCGAATTCGCGGGTCTTACTGACCACAATCAATCTTATTTTACCAAACTTATTGTGTTATTTTAGTTAAAATGATGACCATGTTTTCATAAAAAAAATCTAAAATCAATAAAACTTACGGTCTTGAAGCGTTTTATTATCACTTGCCGCAACTTGAGCGAGACTAATCAGTTGCAATAATACATTATTATGAAAGAATCTATAATAATATTATAGTATAAAGTTTAGGTGTCTACAAAATATTTAAAATATGGGTCGGCCGATCGGTGACCCAAAGATAATTATGTTTTTTTATAGTTTAAATGTCTTATTGTTTCCCAGTTCGTCTCGTTTATCAATTAAATTGTGCTTGTCAATTTAGGTTAGTAGATAACAGTGCAAGCTGTTATAATTGTTATTATTTGGTTGTTATGGAAATCTGTAAACATTGTCACCTCTTAAATAGAACTCATCTTAAACTTTAGTGGTATCTGTGCTATTAGGGTCATGATGTAATTGTTTGGTTTTATCCTTTATGAGTACAATAGATGTATCCATATAAGATTTTAAAAATAATAATTCACAATTATCAACTTCAACAACTTATGTAGGTACTGAATTTAACTATCCTGTTGGCGGTTTTACTAAATCATTACCGATGACAATTCTAAAATGAGCAATGGAGGCAGTGTTACCTTTCTAGGTTATCGAAGAGCGCGTTATTTTCCTATTTACCATATTCAACTACATAAGTAAGGTTATCACTATGTGGCTACATTTTTATCAAATATTTTTCTGCTTTGTTTGTAAACCAAATGTTCCGTAACTTATTGTTCGTTGTTACCTTTTTGTTAAGTAACGGTACGTTTTGTTTTACCTCTTTCTAGTAATGGAGGTAATGAATTCCTTGAAACGCACAATTCCGCGATTCTACTGCAATTCTGTTTTGATAATTTTGTTTGTTGATCTAATAACGTCATTAAAAAAGGAAGGAAAGGAAAACTGATTTGGTCTAATTCTCAGTAAATGCAGTACTGTTTATTACCAATGTGTATGAGGTTGTGAGTTTGCAACCGCGCACGAACAAGTGCCAGTTCGGGTTTTTCATATTGATGTACTTTCTAAGTTTATCTCGATTATCGAATGGCATTGGTGAAGAAAAGCATTGTGAGGAAACATAGAATTATAATAAATAAAAACCTGGAATCGCCAATCTCCAAGAGTTATGATCAATACCCATACCTTCTCTGGATGCGAAAAGGCTCAGCACTTTATAATAGACGGGTACCTATTGTTTATGTGACAATATTTATTGGTGGGTGATGTAAAAGTCGTAATATATTTTCATCCCTGTTAATTAATTTGAATACTTTTATACCATTTTGTGCTACAAAATATAATTATCTAACTAGATCTGTATGCTGGACTGTAAAACTGTCGAATATACATAATAAAATTCATTAAATGGATGTACAAGAAAGCAATGAAACTTGTAACAGAAGTTGATTCAGGCAACCAATGATACGTAGTTATATCTAATTTTAAAATCAACACATATTAATAAAATCCTTGAACTAACAGTTTTACGATTATATTTATTCGAACAGAAGAATATTATTTTTGAAAACTAATGTACGTCTGGTGATTTTTTATTGAAAACTAAACAGATATGCAGACACAAAGTCAAATATAACAACATCCGTTTCCTATATGCGTTTTTTTGTTATTCTTAATAACAGAATCAGTGTCAGAGTTTTTTTTGCTTACGTATGATCAGCAAGAGTTTTTGTAATTCAATAAAATATTTTACCATAAGGACCGTTTTATTAATATTTTACCATAAGGGCTGTTTTATTAACGATCAGCTGACCCGACAATGATGTCCTGTCAATTGTAATTTTCTTACCGTTTAAACCTTCCCTAGACTTTCACATATATTTTAAGACCAAAATTAGCCGAATTGGTCCAGTCGTTCTCGAGTTTTAGCGAGACTAACGAACAGCAATTCATTTTTATTATAGAGAAGATAATACTGTGTTAAAACCATGATTATCTTAAGATACACACAGTAAACATAGTTTAAGGCTTGTATACATGCCAATAACCTTGAGCATTTGGCCCGGACTGATACTGATTTGTGGACGAGTGCGGGGGTGATGTAGACGCAGTCTTTAATCGGACGCTTTTTAAGTTATTGTAATAAAAATAATACATATTTGTAAAAAGTAACAAAACCAAATCATTTTCCATTGTATTGCAAAGCAGTAGATATTTTTTTATAGGTACTCTATTGATAAGAAATTAAGCAGTAAAATGGTTTCATCTCAAAGATTTGGAGGTGATTTGACATTTTGTCATTTTTTCTCATTATGTGATACCGATAGAAAAATTGTGGCGAAACCAAATTACGTATCATATCATGTAGATTACTAACAATTTTTTTCAGATGTAATTTCTCTGTAAATTCCAACGAAAAGTTGCTTTACCTGCATGCTTCTTTCAAGCTTTTTTCGAGAGAGCTGCCTTAAATTAGAAATTTAAAGTAATATTATAAAAAGGTAAAACTGTTTGTTTGTTAGACGTAATCTCAGAAAGTACTAATCCGATTACAATAATAATTTCACTGATTGAAGGCGACATTATTGAAGAGTACAGTAGGGTATAGGGCGTATGAAGTCGCGGGCAGAAGCTAGTATCTACAAAAAACAAAGATACATTAGAAAATTCCGGTAAAAAATTACGTTGTTAACGTTTACCAATGTTTTAATGTTAATTCTAATCTTAACGATAAACTGAATAGGCATGCGAAATCTTCTATCTTCTCCAAGAAATATCTATACAGGATGAAATTGAATTCATTAGCAAAATTTTAAGGAGTGACTCAGATCACGAACCTGAACAACTATCACTATGGAACCAACTCAAACAGCGCGATGAAAAAAACAGCTGTTCTATACATTTCGGCCGAGTAGGTACCTATTGCACTTCTGTATGGAACAGCTATTTTTTTTTTCGCGCAGTTTGTGTTGTTTTTCAATTTCATCCTGTATAATCAGTTACAATAAGTGATTTACGTACACACACAATTAAATCATCTCTTTCTTGTAATTTAACTATGAAATCACGTAGATACACTGAAATTATGAACACAGAGCAAGCCATGTTATATTTCAAAACCGGGTAATATGTTAATTATCGCCATACTAAAAGGACTAACTATATCAATGGACGGCCGTGGTATTAGGCTAATGCATATGGCACCGATATTCATACAATGTTTGAGAAAATGTCAGTTGTTTCCAACTAGGGTTGGCGATCAAAGAAAATTACATATATTATTACAAGTGAGATTTTGAATTTGTTATTTGAATACCTATCTATACTAATATTATAAAGAGGTAAAATTTATTTGTTAGTTTGTATATAGGGGGTAATCTTTGAAACTACTTATCCGATTTCAAAAATTCTTTCACCAATAGGACGCCTCTTATCCCTGAGTGGTACAGGCTACATAGCATTATCAAAAAAATAGGCATCCTTGAGAAAATTCATACGGACGAAGTGGCAGGCAAAGTGCTAGTCTTTTATATTACTCATCCTTATCAATGGTCTGGGTTCGATTCCCTGGTCAAGCAAAGTGTTATTGGGTTTTTTGATTAGTAATTTAATACTAGAAGCCGGGAGTTAGGAAGTTGGTAGTGTAACACTCCCGTGCCTTGGATGGCATGTAAAACCGTTGGTCCTGCGCCTGATCTCTCTCCGGTCGTATCGGATTGCTGCCCCTTGACGTAATGAGAATGAAAGAAAAGCGAGAGGACTTAAATTGTGTTTGCACACCCTTATGAACTATAATTATGCATACTTATCTAATCTCCAATGAGAATCGCCGCCGTGACCGAAATTCGGTAGGGAGAATATATATTATTATTAATATTAATAATGGACATGTTTCGTCATTCGGATCGGTCTCAACCATGTAATTTTAATAAGGTAAATGATTATTAATAAAACTTTTTATATAATGCAGAACACCTTATGCGAAATTACCACTAACTCCAAATAAGGAGCAACTGATATTATTGTAATGATTTATTTGGAGCATATGCATTGTTTCAATTCCAGGAAATTTAATCCACAAGTATATTGTATTGCATAATTATATACATTGCATAGACAGTATTTAATTATTGAAGATTGTGTCGAATAATTTCCTGTTACTGACAACCCTGTCATCGTACC
Source organism: Charanyca ferruginea (assembly GCA_947361185.1). Classification (NCBI taxonomy): domain Eukaryota; kingdom Metazoa; phylum Arthropoda; class Insecta; order Lepidoptera; family Noctuidae; genus Charanyca; species Charanyca ferruginea. The sequence goes on along the minus strand of OX376065.1, from coordinate 13,687,640 downwards.
TACTATAGTTTTATTTATCACTCTCTTTGTTGTGTGTGGTTTGTGCCAACATCACATTCTATTTGTTCGTGAATATCTTCTGTGATATATCGGCTTAATGAAATAAAAATGGGTGTTTCGCTCGTATTTCTAATGCTGTCAAATTCTAAAGTTAATATAGACACATCCTGTATTTTAGGGGGCTCTTAATATTGGTGGAGGTGACAGCTAGACCGTTGCATGGCTTATGTGTCATTGTAAAAGTCGCATGCGTCGTTGTTTGGGTAATTTTAATTTGTCAAAGTAAAAAATTGTATCTGAAACATTGACTGATTGTGTTCAGGACGGTCTACTGAGCTCATTATAATTATATTAGACTCCGAAGTGTTTCTTTTAATATGTCATACGGTAGATCTTGAATTGTATTCTTTCTAAAATATGATTCTTATTTCTTTCTGAACTAACCAAAAGCTCAAAGATAAAATCTGGTTCACAATTAAAATGTCAAAAAATAACAACAGAAAACTTTTAAGAGGAACGTTAACGATAAATCTCTCGTTAATAAGGCGTCTCATAAACAATGTTCTTTTTGTCACCATTTTCAATTTGGCACTGCGTCTGCGCAGCCCATGCGTCGTTGCCTCCTAACATTGACCAATTATTGCACACACCACTCAGGCTCCTTTGATGTCTAAAACATAAAATTTGTAAAAAACTGCGAAAGTCAATGATAATTATTTATTCTTTTCTTCGAACCCATTTAGGAGTGAAAGATATTTATTAGTTTGGAACAAAATGACAAGTGACCGGCGATGACATGGTGGCAGTGCCAAGAACAATAGTGCTTATGATAACAGAACACTCCGATACTTTTGTGAAATAGTGACACATTCTTATTGTAACTGTCAAGACTATTAGTTTTTGAAGAATAATGGATGATCCAGAAGTCATCTCGAAGAAACAAGGTGCACACAACGTTGGCTTGTGCAATAAACTGACAATCTGTTCAGTATCATGACTTCAAAAGAAGTCAAACAATTTTCAGGGCTGTTTTTCACTTCGCAATGAATATAAATGACAATACATAATACTTTAATGTGCCATTAGCAAAGATTTAATGGTTATTATGCCAATCTTGACCTTTTTTAAAATTCGTCAGCATTACTTATGTGTCCGGTCTTGTTACAAAAGTTACTTTGTATATCATATATAATTTTTACTGGCTGTTACACTTGGTATGTGTCCAACAAATTCACATCATTTATCACCAGATCGTCAATGTCATCATTAAACATGCTATCATCATGACTTTCACGTCAATATCATTACGAGTTGTTCATTCAATTACAATCAGAAAGCTTTCGTGTTTGATCCTATTATTGTATGAGACATACTATAGAAATTCTTTGAGAAAAATTGTTGGAAATATTATTGGAGGTCACACAATAGACCCTCTCCTCTTTGATGTGACAAGAGGGACTAATCAATGGTTATCGATAGAAACATTCTTTTTGATGTTTGAAAGCCGATGGAAGTCATAATGTTTCCCAGACATTGGATGTTGATAATGTTCGATATTTTCATTAAAATCTAAAGGAAGATATAAAAAATTGTATCTAATAGCGTTACGCGCGGGAAACAAAATTTTTGTGTCAAGATTGTAAATGCCAACAATCAATGTTGGATTTTATTGCGGACATAGGACAAACATAGTAACTGTGTTTTTTCTATATTGCGCACTTTAACATATGGAAATGGTTTCAGGAATTTGATTAGCTATTTATCTTACAGGCGACTGTTACAATCATTTTTAGACGATACGTTTATTTCAGCAAAAACCTATAAAAGATATGTTATAGTTATTTCAACTCTGATTGCTTTTTGGAACAAAGTTGCTTAGCGCGGTTGCTTAACGTCGAGTAAGATGTTTGCATTTTAATATCATTTATAGGTTTAATTACGTATTGATATTTGGTTTTGTGGTCTTATATAATATCAGAAGTTGCACAGTCTTCACATTGTTTTAGAAAAGATTTAGACGAGCCGTTTGGGGTTGAAACCCTCGGGTCGTGGGGTCCGAGTGCTCATCTCCTTTTTAAGGAAATTTCCAAAAGGTTAGTTGACACTTCTCGTGATCCAAGAGCTGGTTTTTACTTTGGGCAGAGGTTAAGCATTGCTCTTGGGCACATTCCCAGATGACGGCGATGTGGAGGAATTTTTTGATGCCTTATTATATTAGTTTATTTTTGGTTTAATAGTTATAGGTTTTTCTTTTTTTAACTGTACGTGTAAAGATTTAGACTAAATCATCATTTGAGGATGAATTTGGCAAACTTGCATAAATCTCCAAAAGAAAGCAGATGATTTGTATGAAACCAAAAGATGATTGACATCAACAAACTGATTCACTATCAGTATAACGATCCAAGCAAAAAAAAAAAACAAACAACAACGATCACCTTTCTTCCTAACAACATAACAAGCCAACAGTGAACACATCACGGAAATCGATTCTAATTCGAACGTCTGTATCGAATCGTATACCGATGTATCGGAGCACCGCGGAGCCCTCTTGTTTGTCGGATCGATTATTCCACTTCATCTCCCACTTATTGGGTTCAAACAAGTCTATTGCGAAGGCATTGGTCACACGATTATCATGATAATTATGTAATTATTTAATTCGACTTTACTTGATTGCTTTCTGTCCTGTCGTAATTCATTACAATATAGTCAGTAGTATTTATGTTTTTTATTGATTTTCCATATAGTCTTTTTTTCACTTTTAAATCTGGTATATTATCTACCTTATTAACATTACTCTCAACACTCATTACTAAATTATTACTAAATTAGTTACTTCGTTCATTATTATTCTTCAGAAGCAGGCGCTAAGCCGTCCTTACATTCTGCCCTAGCTATTGAATATTGCCTTACAATTTCTAACCTGACTTCTCCTGAGAATTGCTCAGTTCGTGCAGTTTCGCCTCGTTCCAACATATTGTGTGGCTCTATTCATTTCAATAATGTAGTGTTATTGTTCCTAAGTTCAGCGAAAGCGTATTGTTCTATACAATTGTTAATGTTAGTGACAGTTCGCCGCTGACGTGTTTAGGGGCAAATTCATTTGAATGTGCGACGTTCATTACGGCAAGTTACTCAAAGCATTGTGGTGAAATAGTCCTTTACTATAATGTTATTGTTTTGATATTCTAATTTGGTGTAGGAGTCCTGAAATATATTTCTATATTATTTTCATATCTAGACAAATGAATTTCACTTTGTGTACATTCATAATAGCTTCCACGACTGGTACTTAATTTCCAAAGCCCGCTACCAACTTGCTGACTGGCTAATATACAACTAACTATTCTCATCAACCGTTACTAGAAAAGATTAGCGTTACTTCATTTCCACCTCGTCCAAACATTCAACATCAAATTAAAGAGCATTCAGACGTTCCATTACAAAACATTTACACACAAAATCTTCAAAACGGCCGCTCATTTCACACTGCCTAACATTACAAGAACATAAAGACCACAATATGCTTAACCACAAACAAGCATTTTTCAAGCAATCACCGACCGCATCCAAACGTTTAACGTTACTAAATAAAGCCGAAATATTAAACAAATTCGTTTACCTTGCATTAACGGGTTGACAAATAACCACAAATTGTGATTGTGACTTGAAAGGGGTTAATAATGGTTTCAGACGTAAGTCGCAGATTTCTGGAGTAATTCAGTTAGAGACGTCTGTAGATTGAGCTATTGTGTTTGTAGATTGATTCCATGTCATTTGGACGCGTACGGTGTAGTTCGCGTCGAACAAACAGTTAGTTTGCTCTATTGTTTTATTATTAATTACTTGTTGAGTGCACTAGTATTGAATTTAAACAACAATACAATTAGGTTAGGAAATTAATATTGTGTAGGTGAAATTTCTACTAACATAATTCGTTTCCACGTTACTATCTAAAGATACTTATATTTTTCTGAGGTTTAAGTGTAGAAAAGTACAGTCGCATTTTCACAATAGAAAGCCCTTTTACCACCCCTAAAAAGTAAAAAAACATTTATCTACTCATTATTTTGTCAAGCCACATATTCACCCCACATCTTGTCTTTCATAGATTAACCTCAAGGATTTCACCTCTCCCCCCGCCCCTCTCCGGTTGTCCTCAAATAATATTTTATAGGACAAACGCCAAGCGGTCGGCCCCTGCAAAAATAATATGTGTCTAAGGCCTAAATTATTCACAAAGGTGTAGTGGCTTCCCCGAACCAAACCGGATGAATAATATATAAATCATTCGATATTATTTGATGCAAACTTTCCACGTTTCCCTATGTGTTTTCGTGATAAAAAGAATTTTGTGGTTTTTGGTAGGAGGTTTTATTTATCGGTTACTTTATACCACTCTGCGAAGACACCATTTTAGAAAAAATATCATGTATTTGTGCTGGCCTACTTACTTTTTAATAAAACTCGGTAAGTAAATCACGTCTTTTTCAATGAATTACATACTTAACGTGTTTTCAAAGTGTGTTCTTAATAATATCTAGCTAGAATCTAGAAATATTTGTAAAAAACGCAAACTAACTACACAATAATTTTCACAAAATCGAGTCAGTGCTGACGACCTTATTTATTTACCAAATCGTACAAGTAAAGAAAGACATAATTATTACTTAATATTTATAAGTTTGGCAATGATTCTCCGGGTAAATGAATAAATATGCTGACATCATTCAAATTCTTTCGACCAACATTTACCCCCTTACTTATAACCGTTGCGGTTGCTCATCCGTTGCGGATAGCGCGACAGGCGTGCCACCGATTTTGTTTTGTGTGAGGCGTATGACACGCGAGTAGTGTCATTTTAAAATCGTTATAACTCGCTCTAAGATTTATCCAGAGAAAAATATTTTTTATTTCGCACGTAGTTTATACCTTCGTTTCTGGATATTACTTTTAGCTGGCGCTTGACATGACAGGCGTGTAAATATTAATAAAATAATAATTGTTCGCCACCACAGCTAGATTTTTCGAAAACGGGAGTCGCAACCAATCTGTTATAGTTGAACACGCTTAGACCTGTTCATCATCATCATGTCAACCTTTAAGTGCCCACTGCTGGGCATAGGTGTACCCCAAAGAGGTGTTCAGCCGTACTCGCCATGCTTGGCCGGTGCATGTTGGCAATCGTAGTAGGTGTTATGGTGCTCAGAAGGACGCTGCTGCATGCCCATCCTCTGGTCAATATCCCTCTGTCGCCTTCTACGACACCTACGGGTAGATATGGGGTGGTGCTATTCGCGGCCGGCACCAACATTTAAATCAAACGTTTACTTTAAACTGTTCTATATTTTTACTATTACTTAGCTATAAAACACTAAACGGCTGAATGCAATTGGCTGAAATTTGGCATACATATTCTAGATATTCTATCTAGCTATAAACATAGTATAATTTTAATGGCGTATTGGTATTCGTGGGATTATTTAAGACTTCAACTTAGATCTGAGGTCTGTGCAGGCGAACTCGCGGTTCGAAGCTACTTTTAAATTTTCCGGATAAAATTGACATAAACTACTGTTTAAATACGTAACCAGTTGATTAAATTTTAGTGAACACGGGCCTTAAAATGTATGAATAAGCAGACATTAATCACTACTTAACTTTAAGCAAGATATATAACTAAGCGGGTAATTATTTAATTAATGTGGTTATAATATATTAATAAAATGTATGAAATACAATTTATAAATACTTTTCCTCTTATTAGTATTTTAGCTTAAACATAATGTTACGTTTTGTGACTAATTTCAACAGTAAGTTAAATTAAATAACCTAAATTCTGTCAAATATAACAACTCAAAATTAACTTCATGCATAAATAATTGTGGTGGCCCAGTACACAGGGTGGCGATGGCAATAGCACAAAAATGGATCATGACAGTATTTGGTAATTTGATGTAATTGTTTTTATTGACCATTAATAATGTTAAATTATGGCGCCACAAGTTGCCGCTCTTCTCACAAGTTAGTAAACCAATATTTGAAATGGTGTTCTATTTTGGTTACATTTATATGCTCTTTAGTACCTATGTTTGAAATTATTTTTTTAATTTCGGTGATAAAAGTTTCAAAATATTCTTATGAATTAGTATTACCAGTATTTTAATTTTTTGTCATATGGTCATCCTCACCTTGTATACAATATATTTTTGGCAGATTGACAATAAGATTAAAATGAGAAAAGTCAATTGAACTATGCCCCTGATTTTCTGTAAAAAAAATATTGTCTCTCAATCTATTGCTGTGTACAACTATCACTTTACTATTAAGTTTATTCAGTTTAAGTATCACTAAGGCAAGATGTCAGACTACGATGACACAATAACTGACCCCAGGGGTTAACTCGCTCGTCTGAGCTACCCCTTAGCTGACGTCTCGCGGTTTGAAGGGAAGGGGTGGAGTATCCTTAAGAATACAATGTTTTACTAATAATTTGTATGGACAAGTAAACTAGTAAGCTTTTGCAGGAAAAGTATTGTTATAGTGATACTGCATGTAATTTTTATGTATTCAGGACCGAAATGCAATATTAGCTTCAATTCTGAAATGTTTGAAGCAAAAATTCCAACCATTTTTCATAATCTGCCTAGCCTTTTCTCAACTATATTGGGGTCGGCTTCCAGTCTAACCGGATGCAGCTGAATACCAGTGTTTTACATGGAGTGACTGCCGGACTATCGGACCTCCACAACCTAGCTGTTACTGGGTAACACGATACACCTTAGTAAGACTGGTTGTCAGACTTTCTGGCTTCTGACTACCCATAACGACTGCCAAATATCTACAAACGACAGCCGGGACCAACGGCTTTACGTGCTTTCTAAGGCACGGAGGGAACTCGGTATGAAAGGGATGGTCACCCATCCACAGACCGAAAGCGGCAAGCGTAGCTTAACCTGTGACCGATCGATCTGTACGGCTTTAACTTAGCCACGAGCTCCTCTAAATACCAACCATTTTTATTTTTTAATATTTTTCTGAAAGTGACAGTCATCTGGGTAGACTGGGCTGTAGCAGGTTAAACTGGAAGCCGACCCAACATCGTTGGGAAAAGGCTAGGCACATGGTGATGAGTTAAAGTGACAGTGTGGGCTAATTATAATAGGCATGAAATTAATTATGACAATTTATAATCCGTGGTGCTTAGCAACTGGGTTTCTCCCAGTTGTAAACGTCCCTTTGTGCCTATTGGCCTAGTTCTGTTCTGTCTCCTGCTTGATTTGGAGGGAAGTGGAAAATATGTTTTTCTTACTCCTCCGCTGTTCTTTTCTGATTAATTTCGTTGCGGGATCCAAGACAGTTGAATTGTTTCTCTGGAACTCGTTGAGCTTCATTTCTCTGGTGCTTTTCTGGTGGTCGCCACTGTTGATTCTGGCTTACAGGAGTTACAGTGGTTAGGGAATAGTGTGGCGGGCTTGTCCCATAAAAAAAAGGCATGAAATAATAATAATGGTTAAAGTGAATGTGAAAAATTCATCCAAAATAAATACAGCAACTAATAATAGTCAAATTATTGTTATTAACGTAAAACCCACTAGATCAAATTCCTATGAGATGTGTAAAACTATCGTAGTTAAGCAAATGGCACTGTATTCTAAAACATCAATAGTTCCCCTTCCTAGCTGGAGTCTCGCCGACCCGGTCGCATTGCCCCTGAGATTTGACAATAATTCTCGATAGCTCCTCTATTCTACCGCCCGCGCTCCCAATGAATACTGAATTGAGACCAAGTCCGTACATCTTAGACACAACCTATTTCAATTTAGATTATTGCTTCTCTGTTCACGGTGCAATATCTTAATAGAAACCCACACAAACTTCAATCAGCATTTATTGGTACGCTCACATACGAAATTACAAAAAAAGCTTTATTTACTGAATGTTAAACGTAATCAAAGCTTAAAGATGAATAATGAAATTCTACTGTGTATTTAATTCATTGACCTTTCTAAATTAACAGTGATAACGCTTACAAAGGCACAGATTCAAAGGTACCCCCTTTCAGATATTCGCCACTCTTTTGATATCGTACAATCGAAACAAAACTCGGGCTCCTAACGCGATTGTCTGTCCGTTCATTTACTTAGTAAATTATTCTTTGTCGAACGGAAGAGAAGGCTTTGAATCCATTAATTCCCTGATGGGGTCACAAAGAGGTGGTACGAATTAAAATAATGTATTCTACGACTTCAATAGCGCTCCCTCCGTCCGGTGTGCGGCTGTTATTACAAGAATAATGTATTTAAATCAGAGTCTGCTTTCAGATGAAGATGTCCCGCTTTGTGAGTCCGCCGAATAAGTGATCACGTACGTTGCCATTAGGATACGTTTTATGTGCAAATTATAGCTTACCATTTTTGAGCTTGCTCGGATTTCAACGCAGACGCCCCGCGAACAATCTGGGTTCGTTAGAAAAGTTTTAATACTGCTATTATTGTATGCTCATGTTTGTGGACAGAAGTGTGTGAATCAGAGTATGGAGGTAGACAGATACAAATGAATACACCAGATGTAGAATACATATAGGTAGCCTTATTAATTGCAAATCCGTTCACAGAGACAACCGTACGTACACAAACAGCAAATTAATCCTGCCGTCAAAAGGGTTTTGAAACTACCCTCTGTAACAGATAATTTAGAATATGATCACCCCATTGCCGAATATTTCCGAACAAACATTTCGATGTATTTATTCTGGTGTTTATTTTGTAGCGTAATATGTCGTGTTCCACTTTGATGTCGTGAAATCGCTTCTGTTCTTTGTCAACCAACCAAGGATTTACATCTATTACGTTAGTCATTTAATTCTCGGTTTTACTGCCATCTATTTTCGATTTAGAATCCTTTGTAACATGATAGGGGGTTACAACTTTATCGTATTGGCTGATCCTGTATGGAATTATTGCATATGGTTGGTTGGAGTTTGTTTGGCAGTATGAATGGTTCATTATACATAGGGATACTTTGTGCGGGACGCGGGTTATATTTGCGATGTGAACCATTGTTTATGATTTGGACAATTGTTTGTGTAGCACTGTCAAAGGATGTGCACTTGTTTATTTTATCCAAAAATGAGGGAGATGGGACGAGTACTATAAACAAAGTGATGTTTATAGTATCTTAGTGACAATCGGTGACTTGCGCGGTATTACTTTTTAGTCGGGTAATGGCTTTTTGAAGAGGAAAGAATGTTATTTTTACGAATTTAATTGTTATTTTTTCATAACTTACATTCATTGTACGAATACACATTGTGGTAATAATGTTGCACTTTAATTTTCTTACAACAATACCATAAAATAAACTCCTTGATTATAATTGAAATGACATCTGACTCCAAATTTCTATTGCTGTCTTATTTTGCCACAATCATTACAGATTATCTAAGAAAGTACAACATCTTCAAGTACAGACGACAGCACATCAAGCTACTACAATCTGTCAAATTTATTTAATAGATTGTCGTCTTTATCGCTAAAGCATAAGGTTTAAAGTTGATTGAAAAAAATTGACAATTAAATCAAACTCAAACTCAAAATCATTTATTTCAATTAAACCATTTACAGGTACTTTTGAATTGTCAGAGTCAGTCAGTCAGAAAGTTGAAGCTAGTTGCTCGTTCCAAACAGTAGGTTTCTATGGAGAAGAACGAGCAAGAAACTCCATGAACACTCCTTTAAAATCAGATAAATTTTACAAATTTAGGTTACATCATTCATGTTGAATCTAAGGGTACAATGTGAGAACAATGTAACACGTCTTGCATGTTAAAAGAGGTCTAGAGACAAATATAGTTATAATAACAATTCAAACCAAAATTTAAAATAACCGAGGCAGCTAAGACATGACCAGTCCCAACCGACGGCGTCCGTTCACGAACATGACGCATAGTCACATAAGTATTGCCAGGTTTCACCACTCAGGGATAGAAGCGAGCCAAGCCATACATCATTGTCACATACTGTTCATGTCTTTACTATTTATCCAGACAAATATTATCTGCGAAAGAAACTCTGTCCGTATGTTTGTTCCCTATCACGGGAAACCGACAACACAGATTGGACTGAAATTGATAAAGAGACCTTGGCTCCTTAATAAGGACATTGGCTATTTTTAGAGTTCCGTACATAAAAAAACGGAACCCTTATAGGATCACTCGTGCGTCTGTCTGTCCGTCCGTCTGTCACAGTGCCATTTTGCTACGAATTTACTGGACCAAATCAGGTGAAAATTCGTAGGATGGTGTAACCTTATGACCCAAACACAGCTGTGCAAAGTAAATAAATATTTTTGTTTAAATAAGGGTCGTTTTTGGGGTACAAAATGGGAATTTAAAAAAATAGTTTTGCAAACTTTACTGTGTCATAATATTAAATGAAAGGGTTCGATATGAGGATCTCAAATATATCTTTGTTATTATTGTAAAATTAACCAATTAAAATTAAAATAAAAAAAAATATAGTTCATTGCTTGTAGATTACAAGAAAACCTATAATAATTCTATCAATTGAAAATAAAGTCACTCAATACAATACCTTCACGACTTTGACATTGTGCGGAACCCTCCACGCACGCGAGTTCAACTCGCACTTGGCCAGTTTATTTAATTCGCGATTCTGTCTGCGTTCGCGCAAAACGACATTCACGCGGGAGAATTTACCGGAAAAAATAGCTAGTTCTTTTGCTTTTTAAGGACTAAGTTGTTTTTGAAAAAATAGCTATTTTTCAAATGTGCTGTTCTACCCAGCCTCTTATTTCCAGCAACTTTACCAAACAATCAAAGTTATTCAACTGCACAAAGGATCGGGTAACCTGAAGTAGTTCTCGCAAACCAAATTCCTCGGTTCTGAACGTTCCTTTACGTAACTCTGGAGCACATCTTGACTCGAAAGCACCACTCATTTATGTTCAACTATTTTTCTACTTCGCCATTTTGTATCCACTGTTGCCTTTACAGTTGGTTTTTGTGTTCAAGTTGATGAAAAAAGGTTTTATATTTCCATCGATTGAGGTAATGTGTTTTAACTTTTTAATTAGATGGTTGTGCTTCAAAGGTTTGTGCTTTAAGCATGAACTTTGGAGCTGATTAAAATGGGATGAAGGAACTATAATTATGCCAGTATGGAATATTACGTTATCGAATTAAATCGTTGTAAGTACGGTTTGTGAATGGTCAGATAAGCTTTTGTATAGAAAAAACCCATCATCAGACGTCCACTGTTCATCGTGGGGATTATGACAAGCCCCCCCCCCCCCCGGCATGACATAATCCCCACGCTTGACAGGCGTCTTGGGGATCACAGTGAGCTTGTTAAGTACAGGGATGCCGCTGATGCCCAACTTCCGGATTTTCCCTTAGTCGCCTTGTACGACCTTGTACCCTCGGATGAAATGGGTGGGTGTTATTCCAGCCCCGACACCCCACGGGCAAAATGACAATACCCATATTAAACTGTAATAATGATTCTTCATATGAAGTACCTCTATTAAAGATTTTGACTATTCAAAATCAACCGTAAGTGAAACACGATTAACATGTAGTGGATGAAGCACTCGTTCTTTTATTCAGTAAACTAGGGTAGATCACCAAAGATTTGAACTATTTCTTTTACAGAATAGAGACTATAATAATAATATTCTCCTAACCGAATTTCGGTCATAGTGGCCAGTCTCAACGGAGACTAGTCAAGTACCTACTCAGGAGATATTACAGTGCACAAGCGTGTGCGCAAACAGATGCGCATCTTTCCTTCATCTTCCTTTCATCTATGAGAGTCCGCTGGGACAGCAATCCGACTAGACCGGGGACAAATCAGGCTTTACGTGCTTTCCGAAGTACAGGTCTGTGACACCACCAATTTCCCAACTGCTACTGAGATAGTTTCAATACCAATGCCATGTCAACCTTTAGACACCTACTGCTGGGCATATATCTCCCCCAAGGGGTGGTTCAGCCGTAATCGCCATGCTTGGCCGATGCATGTTGGCGATAGCAGTAGGTGTATGGTACTTAAAAGGACTCTGCTGTCCATCCTCTGGTCAATATTCCTCTTACGATACCCACGGGTAGAAATGGGGTGGTGTTATTCGCGGCCGGCACCACACAGTCAGTCAATACCAATACCACTTTTAAATTAAAAGACGCGCGTCCACGAGATCATTTGGGCACATTATATTAGTCTAATGATAACTCTGCCCTCATTTCTTTTAAAACTATGCTCAGAAAATAACGTAACATCATGAAAAGACAAGCAACATTATGAAAAAATGCAAAAAGAAACAAGCCAGTGAGTTGAATGGCATTTAGCTGTGCACTACATTCTCAATTCGTTCGTTTCGCTAGCAATTCATTTCGCAGTGACCTAAGGAACACAATGACTCTCATCAGACGCGCTTGTTTAGGGAAAATCGCCGTCGTAGTCTGTATACGCCTTAATTGTTGATATTATATCTTATATCTTATATTGATGCTGGTCTAGGACGCGTAGCTCTATGTGTATTCTTCTTTTTGTTGGCACTTGTCACTATGTTTTGGTAAGTGTATTCTTTTTCTCTTATTTGGATCGATGGTTATAGTTCGGTTTAGTGATGCTTAAACAAAGCAATCTACGTCAAAACTCTCCTATCTTTCGAAGTAATAGTAATGATTTTGGAAAAGCAAGTGAAAGCATCCCCACATCTGAGGGATATTATCACCGGCACGATAGGTTAGGTTATCCGTAGAACAGTTTTTATTTACCCTCGTATCTCGGACACTTCAGTCAATCCACGGCCCTTACGACCCCGCGCCGCGGAGCTTGTAGCTTTAAATTCGTCCCTAAATAATCGAGATCCGATCCAGCCTGTGCTTTCGCTGCCCTCTACCAGTGACGCCCTAAGCCGAGGTCCGTACCCCACAGGGTGCGCTTAGTTTATAAGTGTTGTGCCCTGGCTGGAAGCCTTAAATTCACAGGAAAGTCCGGTAAAGCAAACGACAATCTTCTAGGTTGACCGGCAAGATGCCTTAATGAAAAAGAAAAACACCGTACACAAAGATATAATTTTCCTACAGACGCAAATTTTCTCCTTACCCAAAATCAATTGCCATGGAAAATGCCTAAGCCGTCATTAAAGGCACAAAGTAGCAACCTGTGTTGAACAATGGCTGCCGGTGATTGAGCATTGTGTCGTATTAACTGCATTGTTTGTCACCGAGTAATCATAAAGCGTCTCAGTGCCCTCCGAGGGTCGGGAGTTAGTGTGGAGGCGGACTCTTAAAATTAACTCTGAAAATTTGGTAAATACCTATATATTTATTTTTATTTTAGAAAACTAAAGCGTTAGTCACTACACCATTAATTTGCTTAAAAAATGAAAATAGCATGTGGGTACATAATGTTAAAAACAAAGTAATATAATTTAATTTAGATACTTATAACATGAAATAGTGGACACCCTTGCATAGTTTCTCTCATAGATCATCAGGTGGATATTTGATATGATACAGGATGTGGAAGGTGTGTGACAGCAGGCGATGGCACTGCTGAATATGGGATTCTTGAAAAAATGCTTAACAAAAGATTTTTGATTGCAATTTTAAAATGGTTTCTACTGCAAAAATGATTTAGTTATGAAAACCGAAAACTTTTCTAATTAATATGTTAAATTTAAACTAAGTCAGAATATCAAAACAATTAAATATGTTTCTTAGAGTTAAAATCGCTGATCAAAGACGCTTCAAGTCGCTAATCATTCTGGTTTTAGTAGCATGGCGGAAAAATTTAATTTTACTTAAGTACTTAATAAATAAAATAGGCATATACAAAAAAATTATGGTTTTTCACGGAGATTGTATTACAATATTATGTTATGCTAACGACTTATTTATACTAAACACGTTTAAGGTATCATTTAAATATTAAATGAGTTGTCTCCATACTTTTGAGCCGGTTCGCCCACTCGACTCGCGTTGTCGCGCACCCGATGGGTAATTTCCCCCATTGTCAGGCACAAGAAAATGTTCACAACAATCTGTATTTCACTAGAAGCGTCATCACCTAGTGACCCAAAAATAATCGGAGAAATTAATTTATGAAAAACAAAACACACTATAATTAAATCTTTTCTGCAAGCTTCACAAAAATTCCAAAGAATTTCAGTACATTATATTTCATACAATACACCTGTTCACGTTGGCAACAAAGAAAGATTTAAATAATTGAAGTAGGTATGTAGGTGTGAAGAAAAGTGCCAATAAAACTGATGTGTTGCATTCTTCTTCAACAAAATAGTATATTCTATTAGTAAGGGAAAGTAAATTATCTACGTAGGTCCTATTGTGTAACAATTTTTATTTACAGTAATCGTTTTATAGAAACAATTTAGTAATATTTCTATTTCGAAAAGTAAAGTTGATTGAATATCAAAAGGTTTCAGTAAGTGGTGTGGTACAAAATGTGGACAAACAATGTTTTGGTTCTCTGGATATTACACATGACAAATTATATAAGCATTTCAAAATGGAATGGATGTTTTGACTTCGTCCACATGTTTATCCACTATTTACACTTATATTTTTTTAATTATATTATTTATGCGTGCTTTCTGGAACCTTTTCAAACACGTTATAAACTAAGATTTAACGACTTTTGGCTTAGCTGATGGTTTTTCTTCTTTATCTGCGGTTAGAGAAACTAAACAATATTCAATTGTTATTGATTGTCCGGAAAAACTATATAAAATATAATGTTTTTTGTGTGTTTATTGCTATCCAGTTGGCAGTTCGGGTCATGGTTATTTTAGAATGGGATAAAAGACATGGTTCCCTATTTTTAAAACGTGACACAGCTAACGGAACAATATTAACAGTTTTGTTGAGGAATATATTTTAAAAGTTATCTAATATCTTCGTTTAATGAAGCCACATCTAGTAGCCCTAAAATTTTTCGGCTGTGTTACACTTGTAACTACATTTTGTTCGGGTTTCTGTACGAGGGACTTTACTTGTAATTTGCCGTCGATAATTCCACCTCCCTTCGCTTCACTCAATAGAAGCCAATTGTGCGATGCAGCGCTTGTTTTGACATGTCATTTTGTGTTTTTCTTTGAAATAACTTTTTGTGGAAAATTATTAGCATTCATTGGGGCAGCTATTGAGAAAATATTAAATTGGGTCTGATTTTTCTAAGAAAATAGATGTCATTAAAGAGACGTATCTGTTCGAGATACCTACACGTGCATGCAAAAGGTTTATGTTTTTCAACCTCCCTCCATTATAACATGAACCAAAAAACACTAGAAACCAATCTAAAATAAACAAATTAAAGGAAAATTGAAACGTTAACGAAAAAACAAGAAAATGGGCACATCAAAACCTAATTTGAAGGAACGCTACAAACATTTTATTCCACCTTATTGTGAATAAACTTATTATAGAATAGGAATAATTCTGTTACGGGAACATTTCTGCCGACGGTTTTTTTTCTTTTCTCACCAAAGGGAAAGAAAATGTTTCTCGTTCTTCATTCAATTACTGACGCTTCACAATATTTTTCTATTTAATTTTTATTTTCATTGTACTCGGCCGACTCTCCGGGACTTTTATTCGCTTATTTGATTTGAGCTGTTTTTATTATGAATTCTCTTTTCGAAGTGTTTTCATTGGCTATGTTCGTACCATTTTGCTAAACGATTGAACAAAAATGTTTTTTTTTTCACGTAATTTGTTCAAAATTTTGTGCATTCAGGACTGAGATTTTTATTTCTTTATCGAAAATAACAAAAGCTTTCCAAGAACAATAATGTAGTGACATACATACAAATACACATTTAACCTTTTCACACAAGCAAAAGCAATCCAATCAATCTATCAATCAATCAATCAACAAATCTATAAGATTTAAGAGCGAGTTTCAACAAGTTAGTTAGCCCAGATGACACTCTAATAGGTACTACATAGCTCGAGTAACCTTAGTCTAGGCGTTTATCTAAGACGGGCGTCGGCAATTTCCTACGTCAAATAGATTGGAGGCTAGGCACTCGTTACCTTTACTTAAAGGTCCGTCCGTCCGTCCGTCGTTCGCTGATTAATTTCTAAACGGATGCACATGTTAATATCTCGTATAAATTAGAAGTCGAGTCTAAATGTGATAGGTTGGTACGACTCGTTTTGCCAAGATATAGATGTCACTGGATGTGGTAGAATGTTGTAGAATGATGGAAGGATAGTTTTGGTGGATGATGCTGTGATGTAATGGAGGATATGGTGTATGTCAGCGAAATTCGTACGGCTTCTGAAGGGATGAGCCTTCGCGTGCCAACCTAGATGATACATAATCGAATACTTTATACGAGTAATTACGATGGCAAAGCGACAACTAGGTACGATTTCAAAAGAGAATATTTTTAGGGACTTTAGTTTAGGAAACTGAAGAATTGACTTACCTGGTCTGTAACTTTTATGATTGCCATAACCTACCATAGTTTCTCTTCACCACCCTTGGTTGACTGGTAGAGAATGCCTAAGGCATTAAGTCCGCCTTTGTACCTTTTTACATGAAGTATAAATAATTATAAATATAATCACTACTAAAAATAATAATAAAACCTTTTTTAAACTTTTTTAAAGCTGTAAATAGTTACGGCAGTTTTTGATAGGTTTGGTATAGAAAGTAATGTTACCCCTAACTACTGTCATATTTATTTTTCAGATAAAATTTATCTGACTATTGTAAAATCAACCGGAAATTATCTAATGATTTGTAACTACTACTTAACCTGTTGTATCTTCTATCACGTACACTTTTAGTTTAAAAAAAGGAACATTAAAAAACCAACAGAAGATAACCCTTTTATAACCGACAGCAAACCATTTAACAAGGGGAGGCGTTTACAAAAACAATTTGCTAGCAATTCTCTGACGTCATTGTGACGTCACCCCACTGCAAATTGAAATTGAGTTGCACCATTGAAACTACGAGTTTATTGTTTTCGATTGAACTTCACTTTATCAATAACTTTTTCATTTCAAATAAAATTACTCTTAATTAAGACATATTATTACAATCGATGAATAATTCTAAATAGCACTTACTGGCTCAAAATAAAACAATAAAAAAAGAAAATAAGTACAAGTGTAAATTCTTCGGAAAATATAATTCAGTCAACATTACATTAAGGCATGATCGATGCTATGAGCATTGACATCATTTAAAAAATAATGTGCATTTAATTTGACGCGAATTTCCTGCTATCTATAATACAGATATTTGTAAATGTCAATCACAAAAAATTATGACTAACATTATCATAAACGCAAAAATGAAATGAAGAGAAATAAACATTTCCGAACGTAATATTGACCTGTCAAATTTCCCGCCAATTCGCCATATTGTTCGCGCCACCACATGACGTCATTGTGACAGTAATGAAAAGGAAATTAGTAGTTACAATTGACATGTTTATTGAATTCGTTTGTCACGAATCTTAGCTCTACGAGAATAAGAGTGGTATTTCATTGTCTTATGGAAATATTAGTTTGCAAGGAGTGGAACTATTCAATAATAGTGACTTGTGTAGCTGGAAATTAGATTTTAATGATCGATTGTCAAGTGAATGCAGTTACACACCGGTGTCTGTGATGTTGACAAATTGTGATGATTATTTCGTACACCTGGATAAAAAAGACCTATTTGAAAAATGTTAGCACTGTATCTAGTCTACAGATAAATTAAAAAATCCAGATAGATTCAAGTTTTCTTCACCGTCCTTTTAAAAAGGCTGGAGTTTATGTAAAAACTAAGTAAATTGATTGTTGCATTTTATCACAACAGCGGAGCCCTGCCGACGACCGACGTGCCGTATCGAATCGAATTATTGCCACCGAGCTAAGAACAAGCTTTTGACAAAATTCAACGGTTAATTTAAATGAGAAAAATAACTTTTTGGTACTAACAATGTAATTTTTAAAATTTAATTCTGTTTTTTTCGTCGAGTCGCTGTCAGTCACGTTTATAGGTAGCTCCTCTTTGCAATCACTTTGTGATAATAAGAAATTACACAGCAAGTAAAAATTGACTTTATGGTTTTCCAAAATAGAGACCTTTGTCACTGTTAAGGACTATCCTAAGGACGTCTACTGTAGAAACATTTAACTTTTTTTACACTTGCTTTTTCCATTTGTTTCCTAGCTCCTTGTTGTACCATCACCCCCTTTTGTCTCAAGGGCACTAACACAATTTGTTGTGGCAGTGTGCTAACAGGCCGTTTACTTGAATATTGATTTGACACCTTTTTGGCCGAATCGATAAGTCGGCAGTGTAGGTTGTATAGCTTGTAACTTTGTTGTCTATAATAAAAAAAACCATTGGATCCACCGTTTTACTTTCGTTTCCTTTTCTAAAAAATAAGGCTGATTAATGTACAGACGCCAATACTATAAGCCATACCAAACTGTCAAATTTTCCCAATTGAATATAAACCTTATAATTTTGTAATAAAGTTAAAAACTATCAAAGAAATTTGACAGGTTGTTGTAGCTTTATGTACTGGCTTCTGTATAGAAATAATAGCAATATTAATCATTCAACAACCCATTCCAGTGTCATTCAGTCTTAAAACTAACACTTAAATCTATTAAAACTCCCAAAAATATTTCAATTACAAAACTTCGTCAATCAAAACTACTTATAATTCTTTGACTGGAATTACAAACGGTTCGTGTATTTTGTCCTCTTTTAATGTTTATTCTGCATAATTACTAACTTGTCAGAACTGTCCCAACTTTGCAGACTTTAGGTAAACTTGTGAACATAAACAATGTTCTGTATGTAAATAATTGTAAATAGGTTTAGTCTAGTTTCTTAGTATTTAGGTGTTAAAGGATTTCAGTTCACAGCGTCCAGATTATAAAGTATTAATACATAGTACATTATTCGATATGGGTAGGTTTGGGTTCGAAAAATGTAGCTGCTCTTATTCTTGCTGTTATTAGGAAAAAAGTACTCTAAATCCGCCGGTAGTCTTGCATATTAACAAAGGAATTGCGACCATGCCAAAATAGTCTAAACATCTCTACGCCTAACGATGGATATCCTCTAAATCTGTTTACCTCATTTGTCAATGAAGTTCAAAGGATGAAACATTCCGGCAAAAGGATGACACCGCGTAAACGTTTCAAAATAATCACATCAATACTTACAGCAGATACGTAGACAAACATCAAAGCAGAGCCGCCAGACAGTATGCGCAAAGGAACTGTTTGTTAACACAATCAATGAAGACGTTTCCAACTCAAATCAGCATCAAAGTACACATGCGAGTCTATAATCGTTCACACACACGCAATATTTAGAGTACGGCACACGATATCGGCCAATCCCGTATAACCTAACACCCACACATATACAAAAGCAGCTAATATAGCAAGACCTTCCCTACCCTTCTAATTTCTTAACAAAATAGGTGTTTCCAACGAAATTGAATTTGTACTTAAGGATCTATCTCAAGTGGTTTGTATTACATAGACCGACGGACACCTTAAGTCCAAAGGAGGCAGTTACTGCAATTAGTACAATTAGCAGAGCCCAATTAGGTGCTTTAACGAAGCGAGTTTCGTAACTAGTCGAGGGAGTTTGGGTGACAAATACTACGTTTGACGTCTGACCCGAGATTTCGATCAAACAGAGATACTGTTTGTAAACTGTGTTTGTATTTTGCATTTAACAAGTATTTGTACAAGAACAGACATGCTAACAACTCTGAGCTGGATATAATTGGGATATCTCTACGTGTGACGTCACTGGCTGACTAGCTATTAACCAGTCCTGTGTCTTGACAGCACTTAGTACATACTAAGTGCTGTCAAGACATCTTGCAAACTGAAATAACTGTCACACGGTTCCCGTACGTCTTTGATTACTTTTCAGCATCACTCAGTCACTAATTAACACTTTCTTTTACAGAAACATGTCATCTAAACGAAAGTCACCACCGTCGAAATTGCAAGAAGGTGCCGCCGAAACAGTGAAGCCCGAAGCCGGCTCAGCGAACCTGGACTTCCCTGACCACCAGGAGTCAGATGACAACGAGCAGCATAGCTACTTCAAATTCTCACCCAGTTCGTCCACAAGGACTTCTATTAGTGAGGAGGATACAAATTACGAAGACGAAAGACCGTCAAAGAAGCAACGATTCGAGCAAACATTAGACATGACAAATAATCTTCTAGTCCCAACATCTTTCTTAAGTCTCCATCAAGTAAACGATCTCCAGGCTCGGAGGCGAGGTTCCTCAGAATGCAGTAGTCCTGGGGCTGAGGCGAAGGTTTTGGGACTCTGTAACAATAACAATTCATTGTTGAATCATAACAGTGCACTATCGTTAGCAAATCCTCATAAGCGTTCTATGGATGACGTCTTGAAGAGGTTAACGTCGAAAATGAACAATAGTACGATTAAGGAAGAAAAGAGGCCAACCCCATCGACTACACCTGTCAATAAGAACAAGTAAGTCGAATATTGAACTGACTATGCTTAAAACGCGCTTATGTAAATAACACGTACCGAACAGAATTTGAAATTAGGATTCATGCGACGATTTAAATTGTAGATGTTGTTCACTGTAACCTAGTCACGCGAAAAAGTGGCAATAATAATATGAAAAGTGAGCTCACGCAACTTCTTGAGAAAACACACGAAACTGTAGGTGTGATTATTGTTTGACGCGGTAGGACACTTTTCATTCTAGGGATCACTCACACACTGTATTACTCCAATGAGAATAATTAGTAACTACTTACATACATCTTTTTTTTAACCGACTTCAAAAAGGAGGAGGTTATTATTCGAATGTTTTTATATATATTTTTATGTATGTTCGGGCATAACTCTGTCATATATAGACGGATTTGCAAAATTCTTTTGAAAGAGGTTTATTCCGAAATGGGCCCATATAAATTTTACCAAAATTGATACAGCCCTTTTTGAGAAAATCAACAAAATCCCAAAAAAAATTCTTCAGTTTTAGTTTCTTCAATATTTGGAGGACTTACAATCTCTTTTAAGTGTGTCACCATTACTTAATGGATTTGGATGTTAAGGCAATACTAAAAAGCGAAAAATAAAATGCCTTTTCAAAAAAAAGAAAACCGCCTTCAAAAACTAAAAAGTGATAAATAGCTTTAGCACAGAACACGCATTACTTTATTTTCGGAAGTCGGTGGCGGTGGCGTTGTGTTTGTTATTTTGTATTGCCACCGACTTCCGAAAGTAAAGTAATGCGTGTTCTGTGCTAAAGCTATTTATCACTTTTTAGTTTTTGAAGGCGGTATTCTTTTTTTTTAAAGACTTTTTCTTCAATTGTCTTGAAACGTTGAATTTCCCCGGGAAGAAAATTAACAGTTGCTTATTGATTTACCTACAATTTAATACAATTTCTCTTGAACATGTAAATGATTTGTAAAAATGATTACATATATCTCTCGCTTCAATAATTATACAACAATTAATTAATCGCATCGTTGTCTATCAATTACATTTATAGACACATATGTAACAATTGCTTGTCCTCTGTCTATCATTGTTCATTACCTCATTAACAAGACAGACGTTACATTACTATCAACTAATTGATCTTGTCACCTTTTCTTTATATGCAGTTTCCTACATCAATGTTTATCAAATGTTTTGTTAACGTCTGTTTACAAAGAGATGCGGAAATCATTATTAGACGATAATTAATTATTCTCGTTAATGATAATGTGTTTATATGAAATTAGGCTTGGTTTCCTAGGTCTAGTAGATCATGAAGGTACGTCTTCTATTGCATAGCTTATCATTATGTTGTTACAAAATATTACAAATTCAACGTTTTGGAACTTGGTAAAATGCAACGTTCATAAATCAATGAATAAAATTATTGTTTTTGAGACATTAATGAAAGGTTTTATCATAAAGTGTTTTATATTGCTAATCGTGACAATAATCAGCCTGTAGTAACCGACTTTGTACCTACTCGATTACTTATAAGCAGAATCTTACTTAAAATGTTAAGTACTTAAAAGTTGAAGATTTCTGTAAGTATCCCTTTACCTTTTGTTTCATCTACAAAGCAATGTCGTAACACACTACCCGTTTTCATTACCGACTGGAACAAGCCCTGTCGACGCCAACTACTAAAATAAAACGGAGACACTTATACCATTTCAAGTTAGTCGTTTACCAGAATTTAATTAGCCATATTACTGCACATTAAAAACAATGTTAGGACCACCGCAAGTTTACTATAAAAGCATTAAACGCATGTTTTACTAGGCTTTTATAGATTTTCCGACGTTAAAGTATGTCCACCGAGTTTGGGTGACGGAAATCGTAAAGGAGTAAGTGTGTTGTGCTCCGCGGGTCCACTTGGGGATCGTTCTGGATTAATATTCTTTATTTGTGGAAGCTATTAATGTAGATAGTAGAAAAATTATGAAATCTTAACATTTAAGATAAAAACAATGATCAAATGTTGCACAATTTTAGGCTAGGCCCAAACTCATAGCCAACGTCAACATAACATAATAAGAAAATATAATAGCAGCCAATTAAAAGCGTCTTCCCATACATATTTAAGTCACGAGCATTGATTGCCAGATTTGCTCAACTTGGATTGGCAATTCTACTTTACATACATTAATTCTAAGTCCATTTTTCCTTGCAAAGTTTTCCTTGAACATAAAATTGATAATGGGTTTTATTGAATTATATTTATCAAGTCACCAAAAAAGACCTTTTGTGAACACATTTTTCAGTTACAATTCAATACGTCTATTCAGGGAAATTTAATTAATAATTATTCATCTGAACAAAACGTCGTTAACAAGGCTTCACAAAACCAATTTTCTTGTAAACAACAGTTAACCTTTTAGTACAAACATGACATAGTTCAATAGCCACCATAAAAAAGGTCAACTAAAACATGTTATTTATAAAACTATAGCTTTACGTTAGCTTACCAGTTTCATAGCTAATACCATTATAATTTTACGCCAGTTTAAGTGGTCGGTGAATTATTTACAGCCTATAACTTTAATGGAGAATAGCATAAGTAGTAATTAAACCAATATGCTTGAATTTAAATATTCATGTTTAATACAAACTACAGCCGAAGATGGTAAAGGACTTAAAAAATGTGATACCGTGAACGATAAATATTAATATTAATTGTTCTACTTACAGCTTCATTGATCTAAGAAAAATCATTATCGTAATTTTCGAATATATAATAACGTTATTAAGTGTGAACATGATTAAGTTAAATAGGACTAGTTTGTTTCAATAAAGTCTTTGCCTGAGGCGAGTGACAAGAATAACGCTACTACGATACGAGTAACTTTTATGATATTATTGCCAACAAATATAGAATAGCAATGTGCTCGATCAGTTTTCAAAGATTACCTATTTGATATTGAACTATACGACAACATAAATAGTGTTTAAAACTACGTCTTGAAACGAAATTTACTTATACTGTGGTTTGTTAGTTCATTAATCATTGGATGGAGAAGAACAGGAAGGTCAAAGAAAACAAAAATGGTGTGAAAAATTATATAAAAGAAAGGGGAATCCGTGATAGCATGACGATTGACAGGACGGAATGATGATCAATTTATTCAATGAAAACTTCTCGAGTATATAGTTGTGACCCTGACCTATAATCTTAATTTGCCTGAAGACGTCAATCCGGTGGTAGAACCGCGTTTAGCAGCAGATCTTGATAATGACGATGTCTTTGTCTTCTTTCTAGACTTGTCTCATGTTACTTGGGGCCCGTGCAACACATATAATATCTTCTTCCACGTCTTGTCAACTGTCAAGCTATCACTATTTCCTTTTTCAACCGACTTCAAAAAAGGAGGAGGTTATGAATTCTCCGGATTGTTTTTTTATTTTTTTTGTTTGATTTCTTTGGACTAGGTGAACCGATTTTGATGATTCATTTTTTATTTGAAAGCTAGTGCTTCCCGTGTGGTCCCATTTTAATTTGGTCCAGTTCTGACAATGGCATCCATGAGAAAACCGTATAAGTCTTAAATTTGCATTAAGTATGTGCGCGATTTGTTACATTTTAGTTTCATCAATCTTTGTAGTAGTTAACTTTCAATCTCTTCTTAACAGATTTGGATGAGAAGGAGGTACTAAAAAGCGGAAAATAAAAAGCTTTTTACAAAAAAGACAACTGCCTTCAAAAACTAAAAAGTGAAAAATAACTTTAGCACAGAACACACATTGACTTTAGTTTCGGAAGTCGGTGGCAATACAAAAAAACAGAACAAAGCCACTGAATTTCGAAACTACAGTCAATGTATGTTCTGTACTAAAGTTATTTTTCACTTTTTTCTTTTATATCATTCTTCACACAATCTTCATCTTTCCTTTGACTTCCAATCCCTCTCCAACCACACAATAATGATGTAAGGTCATCATCTGCCTAGCCTTTTCGCAACTATGTTGGGGTTAGCTTCCTGTCTAACCGGATGCAACTAAATACCAGTGTTTCACATGGAGCCACTGCCTATCGGACATCACCATAATAAGAAGACTGGTTGTCAGACTTTCTGGCTTCTGACTACCCATAACGACTGCCAAAGATCTACGAATGACAGCCGGGACCAACGGCTTTACGTGCTTTTCGGAGGGAACTCTGTATGAAACGGATGGTCACCCATCTACAGACCGACCGCGGCTAGCGTAGCTTAACCTTTGACCGATCGATCTGTACGACTTTAAGTTAGCCACGAGCTCCTCCAACAATAATGATGTAAGGTATGATTTAATTATCCTCAACCTGCTGCAAAATGTGCTACATGTTCTTAGAAGTCGTCATTTAGAGCTCAAGGAATGTTTAAAGCGACAATTGTGCCGTTTATTGTCGGCAAGATGCTAATGCGTTAAGACAACAGCTAAGCGTGAGATTATCACCGGCCTAATTATGCTCGTTTGTAGTTTAAATGCTCGTCAAGCATTTTGTTTTAGTTCTTTTTAAGGTATGGTCCATTTTGAGTATGTGTCATTGTTGTGTTTAAGAATTTTATAATCTTCTTGATCATTCGTACTTAATCAAAAACTTAGATATTTTGTACCATTAAAATTACGATATTATTATTTATTTATTATAAGCTTTTGCCGGCGACTTCGTCCGCGTGAATGCCAGTTATAAAAGTAGTCTATGTCCTTCTCCAGGGTTGAAGCTATCTTCATACCAAATATTCGGTTCACCCGTTTCGTTATGAAAACAAACGTAATAGACTGATAGACTTATCTACAACTTATCTACAAGTATTGAAGTATGAATTTATTTTGGAATCGTAACTACCATTTTCCGCAATAGTAGTTCAATAACTTTAGAACTATAGCTCATAATTTCTGTTTTAGACTACTGAATATATTGTTATTGTTAAAATATTCTAGTCATAAAAATAATGTTCTCACAAATACTATAGACATACCTACACACTATTCCAATATACCTAATGCTATATTAGCCTTATAAATGGCTAAACAACTTAATTAAATACCCTATTATGATTTCTGCTATCATCAATATTAATAATGGTTTATTCAAATTCAATAATTGTCGTCTGGTCACTATATAAGATAGATATTTATTTTTTTAATACAATGTATGCTTATTATGGAAGTTTGCAACCGACTCGAACATAGTGGATTGTAATATACAGGATGAAATTGAATTCATTAGCAGATTTTTAAGAAGTGAACCTGAACAACTTTCATTATGGAGCCAACTCAAACAGCGCGAAAAAAAAACAGCTGTTCCAAACATTTTGGCCGAGTACCTACTGCATTTCTGTATGGAACAGCTGCTTTTTTTCGCGCTGTTTGAGTTGGTTCCATAATGAAAGTTGTTCACGTTCGTGGTCTGAGTCACTGTTTAAAATTTTGCTAATGAATTCAATTTCATCCTGTAATATGTATAGATACTCAGTTAAACTTATCTATAGGCTCAGAACACACAAAATGCTAATTTATTTGGACAACGCCTACTTTGGGTTTACTTCCAGCAAAACACGGCAAAATATCTCCTATAGAAAATGTAATGCTGATCATTTTAAATCTATTGTCAGCATAATTTTTGGGTGCTGTAACATTTGACAAATTGGTTTAGTTCGTTTAGTTATGTTTAACAAAATTATAGAAATATTATTGTGTTACGTTTACTAGGCTATAATAGGAATGATGTCGGAAAAATAAGAATATGAAGGAATATGAAAATTGACGATTTAGACTTTGGAAAATATCGCAGACATCCATAAAACTGTGCCATTTTATCCGCTGTGTTTTAGTCCAATTTAATTACAAACACAGACAGAATCCATAGACTTACTAAAATATGATTTTATTATCAAACCGAAGTATAATTGAGATAAAATATCTGAATAACGATCGGGAACTAGTTTTTTATTGGCCTTTCTATCTGCTATTATTACTCTGTGCAATTAGTTGTATGTTAAACCAGCCCGGAATCCAACATGGTATCAAAGACCGTAGATTAATCAACAAATCCGAGAAATTTGCGGTGCCAATATAAATAGACCTATTATAGGAGTAATTGCAGAACTAATAGGGTTCTAGGTAGGTTCTGCCGTGAAATCTGATACCGACTAGATTTGCCCGCGTCTTCTTTTGCAATCTTGGGCAATTAAATATAAATCGTCTATGTGTATCTTAAAGTCCTTAGCAACATAGTTCGATGGATTTGCAATGTATTGGGTATGACTTAGGACCAAACCGGGATTCTTTGCGATGCAATCCCTAATTGCCTTGTATATTTTCTTTTACATAGTTTCCATCAATACTAGTATCAAGAACATGGTATATTTGATAGTTTCTACTAAAGAAACGATCCGTTTGTCTAGTTACTGCTGTGTTTTATTCACATGATATATCTTAGTGTCTAGCTGTATGTCTTGCGACGCGCATCGGCTGCGAGTAGAATCAATACATTGCATAAGGGTACTGTATGAACACATTTCTTAAGAGATAGATCTTTTATTTTTAGCTGCTTTGATAAGTGATACGTATTGTTAGTGTAGTGTAGACACATTTCACCTTGAATTTGCAACAATGCCAATTTAATAAGCGATACTCTTTATAAAATGAACATATTTAAACATTGTGTTCGTTAAAAGTAGGCCCATTTTCTGCCAGTTACTAGTAGATAAAACAATGATAAAGATGATAGATACATGCACAAATGACTTACAGATTTAAACAGTAACAGATTACACTCAATAATAGAAGATAATTATAACAAAGGTTAAGGCAGTGTCAAGCGTGATCTATGTCAATATTTACGGTGCCAACGTACCTTATCGGTGACGTTATCAGTAATTAATAGCTTTTGTTGATAATTATGATTGTAGTCGCGGATATGTTGTTGTCCGTTGCTAGGAGAAACAATGTCGTAAGTAGTAAGAGTTTTCCATTAAGAGCGCGTATTCGATTCGTGACGAAAACTTCATGTTTTTGCGTTTTGCCCAGAGCAATATCGTAATTATGTGAGCAGATTATTTAAAGACAATTTACAGTTTTAGAAAGATTAAGTCTTGATTTAGACAGCTACAGAGTAAAAGTATAATTTTTAATTATGGTTTTTTAAAGCGAAGACAATTCTTTCATATCGTTTTACGAAAATAGACGTCAGAGTTAACTTTCAGGACGAATACAACCATTACAATATGACAAAATATTTTGTTTTATGCGTTTTTCCAACAGTATATACAGTCATAAAGACAGTAACAGAGCCAAAATTACAAAAAATTTACTATTATGTATTAAAAAACAATGTTGAAAAAGCAGAAAATCGGTTCACTTTGACAATTTTTTTTCACCAGTATTTGAATAAAAACATAACTGATATATTTATTTTATGAAAGTAAATGTTATGCTTAATATACAAAATATTTTTCAGTCCGTTATACGAGCTCATTTATTTTAGACAATTATATTAAAAAGCATTGTAAAACATCGCGCGCTGTCGTTTGCCGATCAATTTCAATGATTCGTGCTTATTTCGTGCATATTTTTTTTTCTAATGCACACAAACAGACCATTGTATTGTACTAGTGTGTGTCAATGCTGCTACGCCGTTCTAGCAATCGTTTAGGTTTTGAGTTGCGCTAAATCGAATACGCGCCCTTAAGATGTAAACATTTGTGATAAAATTAAAGGAAAATACTGAATGAAATATTTCTCTAATTAATTGTCATGATAGATTTAAAAGTTGTAAATAAAAAAGTTCATTATGGAAACTACAAAATTGGAGTTTGCGGAAATAGGATAGTTCCTGCCTAGGATGCCGCAAATGCTATAGATACCTATACTACGCTTTACCAATCCATACTATAAATGCGAAAGTAACTCTGTCTGTAAAGCTTTAACTATGAAACGGCTGAACCGATTATTATAAAATATAATATGAAAATAGCTTCAATCCTGGACGTAAGCTACTTCTTAATCCGCGACTTCGTCCGCATTCACGATAACCGATATTGTCGCGGGCATCAGCTAGTATTAAAATATACTTACAGGAGAAATGTAGGTAATAATAAAAGTAATCAGCAAAGGTGAGTCAGATATCTGTCTACTTGATTTAGTAACATTCGAACAAGAAACAACTAAAACAGAACAAGAAATCAATCAATCATCATACATCATTCCAACAACAATAATTATTATTTCACCGTCAATTATAGAGCACGTTAAACAATTGTAATCCTAGTACCATAAATAAGTCATAGCAGAGACAATAAGGGCCACTTTTGGCGTATTATTAAGACCAGCGCGGGCTATTGTCTGCACTAATTAAACGCGCCGTAATAGCCGCCGACGAGATTAAGACGTGAGCCTGTAATGTGCTGCAATCCGTCTCCGTTATGCTGGCTTTGGGTTCGGATTGTGGGGTAAGGTTTGAGAGATCAGCGAATTTAATATTGTGGGTTATAAGGATATTCTTAGCTAAGTTTCTGTTGTGAGGGTAGGTTTAAAACAGGAGGATTGAGTTATTTTGTCAGTCAATGAAGATTTGATGAGAAGGTGAAGTTTAATTAGTCTACTTTATAAATAAATTACTATTAGCATCTCCATATTTCAAACGAAGTGAGCCTCTTGCTACAAAAGAATAATTATCACGTCGTCAATATAAATTTAAGAATCAGAAATTATACGAGATTCTCTCCAATGCAAATGTAAAGAGATGGCTAATACTTACATACAAAGACGACGTTACAGGGTGTTTAAATTATCATTGTTACGGTCTTCCACTATTTCATTGAACATTTCCATCTGCTTAAAGCTCGTGACTTGTGCCGCGTCCAGTCAACAAAAAGTTAACAATAGACAAAGTCATAATTTGTACAGTGATATATAACCAGAAAGCACAATATAATGTAACAGATTACAGAAGACGTAACATTAGTTAATATGAATATCTTATTTATAAACCCGGTGATGGAGGCCTGGGGGCGTTCTAACCGTTTTTGTTCTTGCACCATGAGAAATGCTTTAACACACGTATAATGATGGGAATGACAAAATAAGTAATGTGTTTTATGTGGTTTTAATTTTTTTTGGAGTTGATGTTTTAGAGGTAATTTAGAATATCTTAATAACCAATGTTATAGGAATAACGTACCGACGCGTATGCTTGTGGAAACTGATAATTCGTTTAATAACTTTAAAATCAAATATTACGTAACACACGTACATTTTTAGTTCAGCAAATTCAAAGAAAAAATAACTGATTAATAGAATAATATGCACACCGCATCTCTTTTCCACCCAATCTCTCATATTTCCCACCTCCGTGAAGTTCATCACTGAAGCGAATCAATACTTGAAGGCAAAACAGATTTCAAGGTAAACTACACCTACCATGTCTCTGTCACGAGTCCAGAGACAATCGACAAGGCTAGGACAATACTCCTTTGTATACCACAATAACTCTTTATAAGTAGTACTCACAAAGTCGCCTTCTGCAAAGATTTGCCCCACACATAGGAAAACAGAACTCACGTTGTTCAGTGAATTGTTCGTTTGTAACATGAACACTACAATTGTGCAAATTGAAATTGTTTTCATTGTTGGAATGTTAATAATCTTAATGTTTTGTGCGACAATTTGTTAGGAATGTCATGTCTATTTTTAAAATAGCATGCGTGGAACGTGTGATTGCTGAATCAAACTTTTAGAGTAACTAAGTATTCTCCTTCTAAAGTTTACATGTTTTCCTGTCATACCTACTAGCTTTAATTACTGATTTATGTTCTGTGCCAGAGAGCAGTTGTCTATTTAGAGCAATAATTGTTTCAAGTTAAGTATTGGAATGTTACCAGACCACTAAATTTTTATATGCTTTGATAGGCAGTTCACTGTGTCAGTGATTGTGTTTTGTGTCCTCAAAAATGACAAAAACATTTACAATATTAATGATTACATCATAATACATTTGTTATCACTTAATACATGTTTGCGTATGTGTTTGCTTCTTTTTCTAACCTTTACGCTCGTAAATAACAAAAGAAATGGCAAAAACTTAAGTGTACTAAAGTAGACTCGTATTTAATGATTATTCCCATCCCAGGACATAACTAATTTTTTTTAACTACAAGTCCTATCGTAGCACTGGACAATCAAAAGATGAGAGATGCGTTAAGATCTTCAGTATTAGTGGCGCCTCTTTTACTCAAATAATCATGTCATCGTCAGCTTATCAATTTATGACCGTTAACCTATAATCTCAAGTTAAAAAGGACTGCATTTTATTAACTTCTCACCGGGCACGCGCCCCAATTACAAATGGAGACAATAACAATATACCTAACAGATAGCGATTCACAAAATATAGGAACAATAATTTCGGTTGAGGCAGAGGTTATCGCGTTGGCTGGCCCGCTAATAAATAACACAACAATTAGTGCACTGTTCGAGAGATATTATTAATTATAACAATAACATAGTTACTGGAAGAAAAATGGGGATTTTTATGCGCGAATTTTGTTATCTTCAATATCGAGTTGTATGAACGTAGCCTTTTTATTAAGCGCTTTATTTGAATTGGGGTCTGAATTTGTTATACGAAGCAAATTTTAACGACTCTATTGCTAATATGTTTACCGCCATAATTCAAAAAGCCAAGATTGCTACATATTTAAAAATAATAGTGTATTCAATAAAATAAAATATCTCGTTCTTATCTACAAAATCAATCAAATCTAATTATTGCATCCTTAAGTGTAATGTTCTCTTAAATGATTTTACGTACACGGTTTTACGAGACAGAGAAATATCATGAGTTTTGTAACAGATAAACTTTAATAGATTAGTACTACGTCATTTTAATAACTGTTAACCTAGGCGCTGATTGGTTAGAAGACATGAATGTCTCACAATACAAATAAAACGCAGGAAACTCTTACTGCGTCCTAATAATCGGCCTTCCAATTATGTCCACCGCTATGCCACCACATACCTGTTCGGAAAACCAATTTGATTGTGTAACAACAAA
This sequence comes from Charanyca ferruginea, assembly GCA_947361185.1. NCBI lineage: Eukaryota > Metazoa > Arthropoda > Insecta > Lepidoptera > Noctuidae > Charanyca > Charanyca ferruginea. The sequence continues at coordinate 13,656,032 of OX376065.1, read as the reverse complement.
TTATGCCTATTGCATGCCATTGCAAAACACAGAACTTTGTCGCTGTTTCCCGCCTTCACGATTTCAAATTGGAATGCAACGTTAAGCGCAACGCGGTGATTGGTTCATACAATATTCAGGGCGGCCAATCGCAACGCGGCTGTGTCGCCAGTGCATCAAAAATTCCATCTGAATATACCAGTGTGGCAAGTACTAAAAATGATAATGCCCTAACATGGCCATACAATTTGAAATGAAGAATTCATGCAACGTTCTCGTTTACATTTGGGATGTGTTTTTATTGACGCTGAATCGGACAGGTTCGGTCCATTTTATTTATTGAGCAGTGGTTTATGCAGTGATTTTGGCGAAACTATTTCGTATAAATAAAACTGGTTTTGTATGAGGGGATAGAAAAATAGCCAACCGTTTTTGTTGAAACGGAGGTATATTATCGTAAATTGGTGAAAGCAATCGAAACAGGAAAGGTCTGAATCAAATAGGAATGTAGATAGGTATAAAAACTATAAGTGGTGGGAAACAGGCGTTTAAAGTTTATAAGCACTACATTCAATGTGTTTTCTTTAGAGTTGAAATTAATAACTATAACGACTTCTAACTGGCATATTATGAAGGAATTCAAAAAGATTGTTTGGAGAAATTCAAAACTTATTGGTTTGACCGTGTCTGCTGTATTACATAACATATACCTATGTATGCTACAATAAGGATATTTAAGATAGCGACACAATATGGAGCTTAATTCCTACGCGATAAAGTATACACGCGAAAGTATTTCGATGTTCGCCGCAAGCATGCAATGAATTTCAGCGTGCTTAGGTATGCCTTATCATGTAGTAAATAAGCTCGATATTGTGTCGCTATCTTTAAAAGAACGTGCCTCTTCGCGTCACGTTCCTTAACGAACCTACCAACAAATTTTTCAAACTGACCGTACATTTTTTATTGTTATTATAACTTTATTATACACTTCTCAAAAATTAGTATCGAAAGAAACAAGCAATGAATTGATTTTAGCTTTATTTTTATCATTTACTTCTAGTGGTAGATAGGTACACTGAGCGCAATATCACTTAGTCGAATCACATCGCAAGTACATCAAAAACGCCGTTAAGTAAGATAATGAATAAAAAACTCTACCTATCATTTCATATTATTAGCCTCTGCAATTATCTAGCTACCGTAATTCGTACCAGGATCAATAAATTTCCCTGTTTACAATCCGGTGTTGCAAAAATTCTCAAAGGACAAGATTATTACTATTTGCAATCAATAATTGGTCGAAAACGTCAAAATGTCGCCCATTTTTCCAAGAAATTGTAATGACTTTTGTATTTAACGCTGATTCATTTGAAATCAAATATATGCATAAGTTTTGGATGGATGATGAACTGTTATTATTGAATAGTAATGGAAAATATTGGGCAAATTGAATTTGTTGGACGTTTGCTATGTTTTTATTTTTAATCAATAATAATAATTTCCAAGAGTCTCGACCAATATCTGAGGAGGCTCTCGTTGGGCAACTGGATCAAGGGCTTGATACAGAAAGATTTTTACCAATATTTAAAAATGTAATATAATATGTAAAGAAAATAAATAAATGAGAAATAACTTTATCCTGACCGAATTTCGGTTACGGCGGCCATTCTCACCACCAGCCAGGTGCACCCCCCCCCCCCTTTCCCTGCAGTTTCAAAGTCCGACTTTCCAAGTCACGGAGTTTTCACACCACCAACTTCCAAACTCCGGGCTGCTACTGAGAAATTTCTTATGGAAAAATCCAATAACTCACTTTTCCGACCTGGGTATCGTACCCAAAACCCCATGCCCAGCAATCACGCCTGTGACCATAAGACTAGCGGAGACATCGAATAAAAATTTCTAAAAATTTTTTTTCGGACATGTTGCTACTCTGTTTGTGTTGACTCATGAGTCAAAAATTTGCCCGCATAGGAAAAGGTACAGCTTCCAAGTTCAAACACGTCGATTGCCTTAAATACCCTACACTTCCATACATATCTAAGCCCAACTTTGACATCTAAACAAGAGCTAAAAGTACCCGTTGATCCTAGTTTTTTCCAAATCAAAGTGCTCAGCGTTTGAAGCCGGTTGTTGTTGACCTTAACCTGATTTAAAATGCCATCAGTCCCCCTTGTCGGTACCGTACCGCGTCGAGGAGGACCGAGGATTGCCGAGCGGTACCGAGCAATGACGAACTCAATAAAAACGGGCTACATGACTGAGTATGTCGGTAGCAGATTGTTAAATTCGTAATGAGTGTATTGTTGGGAGAAAGATTAGGATGGATGCGTTTGTTTTAGTTAGAAGAAAGATGTCAAGTGATATTTTAAATGTCTGTGCTATCTAGCAGATATTTGGTTAATAAGATATAATTGTTCGTTGTCAGTTTAATTCAACTACCTCCCGACGTAACTTAATAGACTTAAGAGCGCGTATTCGATTCGTGACGAAAACTTCATGTTTTTGCGTTTTGCCCAGAGCAATATAGTAATTATGTGAGCAGATTATTTAAAAACAATTTACAGTTTTAGAAAGATTAAGTCTTGATTTAGACAACTACCGAGTTAAAGTATAATTTTTAATTATAGTTGTTTAAAGCGAAGACAATTCTTTCATATCGTTTTACGAAAATAGACGTCAGAGTTAACTTTCAGGACGAATGCAACCATTACAATATGCCAAAATATTTGGTTTTATGCGTTTTTCCAACAGTATATACAGTCATAAAGACAGTAACAGAGCCAAAATTACGAAAATATTACTATTATGTATTAAAAAACAATGTTGAAAAAGTAGAAAATCGGTTCACTTTGACAATTTTTTTCACCAGTATTTGAATAAAAACATAACTGATATATTTATTTTATGAAAGTAAATGTTATGCTTAATATACAGAATATTTTTCAGTCCGTTATACGAGCTCATTTATTTTAGACAATTATTTTAAAAAGCACTGTAAAACATCGCGCGCTGTCGTTTGCCGATCAATTTCAATGATTCGTGCTCATTTCGTGCATATTTTCTGATGCACACAAACAGACCATTGTATTGTACTAGTGTGTGTCAATGCTGCTACGCCGTTCTAGCAATCGTTTAGATTTTGAGTTGCGCTAAATCGAATACGCGCCCTTAAATAAGTTCTACTAAACGCCACTATTTCTAAAGCAAACATTGCCGTCTGAGTTCTAGTCTTCCCATCACTACTGACAAGCCTCCTTATAAAAATTTCAGCCTATTTATTATCCTACTGCGGGGCAACGGCCTCTTCACATACAGAGAAAGCCCGAGCATTGATCACTTACACAGAGCGAAATGGCGATTTCAGACTTATGTTAATTATGAGTCCAGTATATCCCACGATGATTTTTCTCCCTTATATCTTTGATGTCCAAGATAAACTTAGGAAGTACATATGAGATTGAAAAAGTTTGTGCATGGGAACAGTCTTAAGCTCCGGGCTATCACGACATCTTCTTCTTTATTTTAAATATAGCGTTCCACCACTAGGCAAAGGCTCCCCTCTCTCCTTCCAAACCTCTAGAGCATCTCAAGCAGTCTCTTCATAGTAATATAGGAAAAACAAGCATTTATCAACTTCACCACGCTTGCCCACTACGACTGCTGAAGTGTTACCTTTCTCTCACACAAACCAAAATTTGTTTTAAATAAAAGAGCACATCCACACTATTCCACCGTGTCTGTCATGAGGGGCAAACAAGACGGATAACCCTACAGCCACGTTTCGTTTGTCTCGCGTTAAGGGATTTTTTATTGTTGCCCACAAACTGTTCGCCGTCAACCCTAACGTTGCATAGTTTATGGCGTTCTTGTTGACTGACGATGAAAAACAAATGAATCGCGCTTTATTGTGGGAGATGGAACTCGGAGTGAAGTTGTTTTGTCTAGGAATTGGTGATAATGTGTCGTTTAATAATAAGTTGCCCACTTTTGAGCTGCCTCTTGTGGTTGCTGTACCCTACTGAAATAGATGTTGTTTTGGAAAACGAGCGCAAGCATACCAGCAATATGCTCAAGAATTTTTGATTCATTAATTCAAAATGAACCACACTCGCGCTTTGCCAGAGAGCTATGGAACGGGGTATTCTGGGTATTAAACTGCAAGGCCGAGTTAGAAATACCTATCATCATCCGTTCTATTGCAAAAATAAGTAACGTCACTCAGAAACCTGTCATGCTGAAATGGAATTGGGCTAGACACAATCTGCCGCATGTCAGACGATCATTGGGTCAAACGCACGACGCAATCAGCGATGTGCTCACCATCGCGGCAGACTCAATCATGCGGAGATGGCAGGATGATCTGGACTCCTTCGACAAAGAGCTATTTGGGACCAGAAATAGCTCTTAATACAGAGAGTTATAAGGAGAGTAATGATGCCTTTACCCTGCAACGGGAAAATTCTGGCTGATTATAATAAAATGTATTTTCGGGCAGCATTTATGATCGTGCACGCAATTATGCAATTTTAAACTGTATTTCTACTGTTTTAAGTTCAACATGAAATAATTAAAAAAAAATGCTTAAGCATATTGCTAGTTCGTGTGGTGTCGGACGAAAAGAATAGCACCATCCCATATCTTCCCGTGGGTGTCCTAAGAGGCGACTAAGGGACTTACCAGAGAATGGGCAGCAGCGTTCTCTGTGCCTTTGTAACAACCATACTGCGATCGCCACTCCGCCTGCCAAGCGTGGCGATTATGGCAAAACCTCCCCAATGGGGGGTTTTGCCATAGTGGACTATGTCCAGCAGTGGACGTCTTTCGGCTGAAATGATGATGATGATGAAGCATATTGCTGGTATGCTTGCGCTAACCGTAATACTGTCTGGGTTTAATCCTATAATAATAAAATGGACTGCATGGACTGGTGACATAGTAGTTGCTATACTACGAGCGTTTTGGCTTACTTTTTACTTCTTATTCACTACATTATTTATTGTTAGTACATGGTAATAAAGGTTTTGTTATTGTGACTGGATATACTAAGTACGACATAATGAATTTACACTTTTTTTTTATTCAAAGATCCAGCAATGATATAACCCCACTTTATATTTCCTGTTCAGAAACCCACTCAAAAACAGTAAGCATTACAAAGAACAGGGTGATTCCAAAATTAATTAGAGCGACCCCATAAAATCTCTAAAAAAATACCAAATACCCTCAAATCGATAGCTAATTAATGTACAATTATCGCACAGATACGGCTTTAAGTCCATAGGTAATGCCCCTCAAAGGAAACGTCTGCAAATAATACGGAAAGCAATTATTATCTCATTTGCTTCCTTTTCTCTCACAGCTTTGATGCTGAGAATTTTGATCGAAATCCAAGTAGGGACGAAATCAAAGAAATTTAAAAAAAAAGAATAAATATTTTGTTAAAAAAATTTGGTGTTGATATGGAAAATGACGTAAGTGACACATTTTAGATACTTGCTTTATATAAATGCTTTAAAATAACAAAATCAAACATGATGGTTACAGTAATTTATGCATTATAGCTAGGTACCTACATAATACAATTAGTTTTTTTAAAGAGTTCAATGCGTTTTATTTTTAGAACTGAAACGAAACGAATACAAAACCTGTAAATAAAAATAATAATTTGAAAAAGATGTTTTAAAAGTAATATCGTTACATTTCCGATAGTATTTGAATTCTTAATTGAATAATATATGACGACCACCATTAATGAAGCTTCAAAACTACATCATGTATAAGCAAAACAAAAATAAACATCACCTTCGTAACTCAAAACTGCAGCTGAATTTCCCCAATTTTAGATACGACATTATAACTGCCACTTACGACATTATTCTTGAAGCAACAATATTTTTACAATCACGCCATCGACAGGTGGGAGTGACAAGCTGTAATATCGGATCGGCTCTTTTAACGACTTTCTTTTAAAAGTCCGACTTCGATTATACAGAGTGCTCCGATTTCCTTTACCTGTAATTGGCGAAGTTTTTTAAAGGTCAAAAGTAATCCACTTGTCATATTCTATTTTAACGAGATTTTGGAATATTCATAGGTAACTGAATAGAAAAAATACGCTTACATAAATTATTGTATAAGTTTTAAAACATAATTTATTAATGAAAGACTGAACAAAGTTTAATAATAATGACTAAATTAAGCAGTCTCTCTCTCAAAAGCTTTTGGCAGTTCACAACGCAGACAACGATATATCCAGAAAAAAATCTTAATTAGGTACTTAACTCATTAGGGCGGGTTGTTTCAAACAGTCGGTTAACGTTACATACGAACGGTTAAAAAGTTACTATGACTGATGATGTTTAACGTACGTTAAATGTAACGGGTTGTTTCATGACATAAAAATCCGTCAGTTAAAGTTATTCAAAAAGAGATTCCATATTATTTTGATGTTTTAAGCAGCTGTTTGACAACACAAAATTACGATGACTGGTCGGTTAAGGTAATAGTAACTTTTTGACGTATGATTTTGTGAAACAACCCATTTTTTTATTTGACTATAGTTAGCGCCATTTTTGGCTATTACCGGTAAGTGATGGTTAGTTGAAGCAACCCGCCCTTAGTCAACGAAGTTTCGGATAAGTCACCGTACAATGGACTCATACTAAAAAAAGTTAGACGCGGACATAAAAGGAACCCACTGTATAATGTCAAAATTCATCGCGTGGGTCGCCTTGCATCCATATTAATGACGTCACCCCTGTTTCGGGCGCAACCCTTGAGATTTTCAAGACACCTCTTTACCTTTTGTTTCGTTACAAACAGATCACGATGTTTTATTTTCTTAAACCTTGTTCTAGAACGAGAGGAAAATGTGAATCATGTAATTCTATTACTGTTTTATTTTTTGCATTAATTAGTGTTTTTTTTATTTCTAACGCAAAGATCGGTATTATTCCGATAATAGAAAATTATCAAGATGATCAAATCTATATTAAAACTGGCAATCGTTGCCGAAGTCTACGTTTAAAAAAAACTAAACTGTAAATTACAGCAACATACATCAAACTGGCAAAAAGAACTTCCAAAAAACAAACATCGGTAAACAGTAAATTAACGCAGGCAGTGCGCTACGAATCGGAATAATCGAATCGATTCTATCGAAACGAAACATCGAGTGGTAGTGAATTGGTCTATTAGTTCACCCTAGTTTAGTTACGAGTCCCCTCTCTAATGTAGTTACTGCTAAGTGTATTGTTTTTGGCTTTTAGTGTACTTCCATCTAGTTTTTTTTTAAGTAATTTACTTGGTTTAAGTTTTTACATTACAGGTATAAAAAATGTAGGTATTAATTATGTAACAGCTATCTTTATGATATGATATAATTAAAATAAATATACACGTAATATATAAAGTCGTAACTAATATTCTGGTAGTATATTTTTTTTTAGCCCAGTATTCGTAATAACCTTATTACGAATAATGAGCTCAAAAAAATATACAATAAAATACTATATACAAAATGGAGACTGTGTCTGTATGTGCGTAACTGTTACTTAAGCCCACTTTTATTTTCAGAATGTATCGCTCTCTTATACAAATAATGTTTAGGTAATGTTAGGTTATGTTTAGCGTTTCCTACAGTTACTTAATTACTAATTAAACGGCGGAGTGGTGACCACAAAAGTTCTCCATGTTTTTTCTTATAAACCAACACCTAGAAAATGTCTAAAATCAATTACAAAAACCTTAAAACCACTAATAACCCAATTCCTTAACTCTTTTCTCTTAAGTGTCCCATCACTGCTAAGGATCGTGACTCCTTTTCATTCTGTCAATAATCTCTCTCTATTGGTTGTGAACAGCCTGGTGGAGTGCAGAACTCATAAGTATCTTTCCTTGTTCAGGGATCTCGCCTGATCATCTTCCGAGCCTCTGTGTCTATTCTATTCTACTTTACTTTCAGTCACTCTAATTTAGCGACATCTCTTCGAGCAACCCAACTCCTTTACTACATATTGTTTCCACAATCACATCTAGTTTAATTCCTATGGGGTTACAAGTAACAGCAAAATACAATAAATCATAAGTGGCGTTCCATTGAACAGGAAAATAAAACGCATTTCTCTGAATTGAGTGACACGAATTGAATCGTGTGATCGATGCTGCTCTTATTTATTTTTTATTGGACTTTTTGTTGGTTTTCTTATACTTCCCTTTTCACATAGAAAAGGCATTATAGTAAGTAACAGGTTTCAAGTATGTAGCTTTTTCGGAACTCACTGCTGGAAAAAAACTGCGTTTAAAAAAACGCAGTTTTTTTGCAACACATAATTGTGGTTTATTTCTCCCAATTTTCGAAGTCATTGTACTAAATGATTTTAGATAATAAATAATCAGTATTTATAAATCTGTTTTAAGTTCGGTAAACTAATACAGTAATCAATGTACATACATTGATTGCTAAATTAGTTTGACGTAATTATATTAATAAATGAAAGATTGTGGTTTGGCTCCTTTTGGTAGAATTTCGCTCAGTTATAAATGAGTTCGGTTTATATCATCGATTATTTTCCCACTTTGAAAATCAACAAATATAAGATTTGAGAATATTGTTTTAGATAGGACTATAGTAACAAACTAGATGATTGTAGGTTATCGCGGGGTTTTAATTTTTTAGCTTAAGTTACTCCTTATAACATCAGCTATCTGCCAGTGAATGTCCCGTCAAAATCGTTCCAGCCGTTTTACCCGAAACAAGCAGACAGAGAGACAAAAATATTTAAATTCGTTTTTTTTTTTATTAGAATCGTATTTAGTAAAAACTGTTATTTTGACATTACAAATAGACACTTCAATTTTATTTATTTGTATACTTAGGCAAAATATATTTTCTTTATCGATTTGAATGTTCACTGTACATAATTATTGAGATTATTATTATTGCTCCTGACTAGTGATAGGTATTGAAATCTTTCTAAAGGCCCAACCACACCGTAGTGGACAACTTGCTGACGCGGTCGCAGTCGTGGTCAGATTCCGGGTCCACTCCAAGGCGGGCAAAATACTACTGCAGTATCTGACCAAGCCCGAAACTTGTCCGCTTCAATGTTGCCTTCAGCAAAATTCAGTTTCATCGTAATTATAAGAAATTTTTAATAACAGCAGAGGGAGCATTTCGATTAATATTTTCGCAATATAATTTTCAATTGATTGGTTACTTTGCAAAGCCAAACAAATCTTAAAACTTTACATTAATAACTTTATTCCACAAATTCATTACACAATTTTCACTTTGTACTCAATAATTCTTGAGAATTATAAATTGGTTCATAGTAAAAAATGAGATACTTAATTAGGTACCGTTAATTTATTATTTCACCGAACTGGTTTCACAATGAGCCCTTTCTTAAAGAAAGTGGTCCAATCTTTTGTATCGTGAACTTGCGAAATATTCTGACAAGCGAAAAACAATCGTATACCTTCAAGCTTTTGCAATTAAGAAGCTTGCTGATCATTTTTTCTCAAAATTGCTGAATCAGTTAAAACCAGGTCTTTTGTGATATTTGCATTATCATGAATCAATTTGAGTTAATTGTCTTTATAAAGATAATTGAACAGTGTAACTTAAGACTGCGCCGAGCAAAATAATTCAAAACAGTCGCCACTTTTAAAGTAATATAATCAATACCTTTACCATAAATACCATAAAAAATATGTAATGAATACCACAATGAATGCGTTAACCGATTATGGTTGGCAAAAAATAAGAATACTGTTTAATTTAATAAACAAAAATACGTACGGTTGTACAAAAATCTTTAAAAAAATCTCGTATTTAGTTGAGTTTTGATAGTAAACTGTATTTTTTTTTTCACAAACTTGAATTCATATTAATCTTTAGTATTCATACTACAATATGTAGTTTTTACATTTTCGAAATGTCGCTTAGTTATTTTATTTTTAATATATCGCGCTGTTTTGAATCATACGCAACGTTACACACGTTGCGTATGATTCAAAACAGCGCGTCAATTAAAACAAAAATTAAAATAAAACAAAAAAAGAGTCCAGCAGTGGACGTCTTTCAGCTGAAATGATGATGATAATGATGATGATTATAAAGAGATAAAAGTTGTTTGTTAGTTTGTAAAGAATCATGGCAGGATATGTACAAAAAAAAAAGATGTTTAGAGAAGTTGAAATTCTAATTCTTATATTCTTGAGTACCTTAAGAGTATCTTCGGGTATTAACAATATTTTTCAAACCCCTCAAAAATAAGTGAATAGTTTAACAAAAAGCTCATTATTTCAGAACGAAACGGCGACTGACAGTAGGTAACAGTGACACTGACAGCCGCCATTTCACAGTTCCTACTTTGAAAATGCATCGTTTTATGGGAAATAATATCACAAATAACGATTATTTTTTCCACACACTTGTCACATCACTTGTCTGCCAATTTAATAGATCCGTTAACGTCGCTTGTCACTTCCTTTTTTTTTATAAACACAAAATGGGCATCGAGATGAAACGAAAAAGTGGTATTTTCGTTTTATAATATTTTAATTATGCGGAGGTTTATATGGTATTATATCAATCTACTCTTGGTAATGTATTCTTCACATTGAAAAATATTTAAAACCGTCTAGATTATTCTTTTTTTCATACCAATGAATGTATAGATCTCGCCATGATTCTTTGTAAGTTCATATGTAGGGGGTAATCTAAGAAACTACTCATCCGATTTGAAAAATTGTTTCACCAATAGAAAGCTACGTTATCTCTGAGTGCTATAGGCTATATTGTATTATTAAAAAAATAGAGATCCTTGAGAAAATTCACGCGGACGAAGTCACGGGCAAAGTGCTAGTACAGTCAACAGCAAAAGTAGATGATCAAAATCAGAAATTCAATTGTAATGAACGAAGTTCGCGTCAGAACTGTGTGGCGTCGAAGTGATTCAAAAGTATGTGTGTGACAATCACATACTTTTAATAAATAATCTAGTAATAAATTTTATAAATTAGTGTCAGTAAATTAGTATTGAATTTCTGATTTTGATCATTTACTTTTGCTGTTGACTGTACCTATCACATAACTCTTTTGTTTACCTTACTCTTAGGTACCGACCAGAATCTTCATGTAAGTAGAGATCACAAACCAGATTACTATAAATCTATATAATAAATATGAATCGCTGTTCGTTAGTCTCGCTAAAACTCGAGAACGGCTGGACCGATATGGCTAATTTGGTCTTGAAATATTTGTGAAAGTCCAGGGAAGGTTTATACGGTGAGAAAGCGACAGGACAACGTTTGTCGGGTCTTCTAGTAAATAATAAATTCATTAATTTTAAACTATTTGTATGCCCATATTATAATAGTGGAAAACCTCAAAGTTTCACATCACAGTTATAATAAATGTAAAAAATGTAAGCCAATAGAATTCATAGCGGAAGACTAAGAGGTTACGTCATAACCTCTTGAAAGAGGAGGTTCAGGCCACAGCATTAATAATTCAGAGGCGTCCTCTGATGCATTTGTTTGCGGTGCCCGAAGTAACGTGCTCCTACTACGGAACTCAAATGGAAGTGTATAAGGATACTTGGAACTTTAAAATAAATTTGGAGAAAGAGCATTCTGAAGTAATTTCTTAATTTTTATTTGTACTGAAACTAGCAACCCGCCCCGGCTTTGCACGGGTGCAATGTAGATCAAAGTAAAACACGTATAAACATTTCTCTTGGATTACTCTATCTATTGAATACAACTGCATAAATATCCGTAGCGAAAACAGATCTAAGGGTACACGCAGCGGGAGCTACTTTGTTTAATACTTATACTATGTAAAGAAATAAGATAATTGAGAAGAAATACCAATGTGAACCAGTGTAGGAGCTTGTGGCTAAGTTAAAGCCGTACAGATCGATCGGTCAAAGGTTAAGCTACGCTAGCCGCGGTCGGTCTGTGGATGGGTGACCATCCCTTTCATACCAAGTTCCCTCCGTGCCTCGGAACTACAGCCGTTGGTCCCGGCTGTCATTTGTAGATCTTTGGCAGTCGTTACGGGTAGTCAGAAGTCAGAAAATTTAACAACCAGTCTTACCAAGGGGTATCGTGTTACCCAGTAACTGGGGATAGGCAGTCGCTCCATGTAAAACACTGATATTCAGCTGCATCCGGTTAGACTGGAAGCCGATCCCAATATAGTTGACCAATGTAGAGGCAGATGATGTTGACCAATGTAAACATATCCTATATCTAAAATAATAAAGTTGAAGAGTTTGTCAATTCACATTTTTTTTAGCCAATGGGAAGCTACGTTGTCACTGAGTGTTATAGGGTTATATTTTATTTAAAAAAAAAAAAGTTATTCGTAAAGAAAATTCACGCGAACGAGGCCGCGGGAAAAGTGCTAGTATAAGATAAACAAAGCTATAAAAATAATTATATCAGCATTATTTTTGCTGTCTTTAGGCAGGGAAAAGCCTTCTCATAAAGAGAAGGTATGACTCATGAGCAGTGATCACCACGCTTGCTCAAAGAGGATTGTGGTGATGATTGTTGTAGATGTCAGTGATGTCCAGTGCTTCTAAAGATTACCTCTTCCAAAGATTTTCTTCATCATCATCATGTCAACCTTTAAACGCCCACTGCTGGCCATAGGTCTCTCCCAATGGGGGGTTCAGCCGTAATCACCATGCTTGGCCGATGCATGTTGGCGATCGCTGTAGGTGTCATGGTACTCAGAAGGACGCTGCTGCCCAATACCCCTCCCCCCTGCTGATCAATATTCCTCTGTCGCCTTCTACAACACCCACGGGTAGAAATAGGGTGGTGCTATTCGCGACCTGCACCACACAGCTAACTATTTTGCCTATTTACTTACAATAATTACTAGTTTAGATAGTAAAAGTTGCAATAATGACCAACTTTAAACGGACGTCAAAATATTGTTTGCCATCAACCAATATTTTGACGTCCGTTTAAAGTCTTTACAGATCAAAAAAATATTTGAAACGCAAAATTCGTATCGTTGATCGAGTTCTAAAAGTAGCAGCAAGCGAACGTGCCATCACACAATCTTTGTTGTTGATATCATACAGCACTACCAACCTAACGCCAGCATGAATTATTCACGCGAATTCGTCTGCGATACAAAGTTACATAATGATATACATTTTGTATTCCAAACCGTCATATTAACACAGAATGTTAGTTTACGAAATTGCATTAAACTTTATGTGCAAGGATCGTAAAACTTTTGTTTATGCGAGTCAAATTTTTATTTGTCATTCTAATTTGCGAATTGTACCTACTCGTAAATTATTTGGTACTGTCCGATTCTGTCTTCATGATCAGTGCTTATTAAATACTAGCGACCGGCCCTTTGCACGGGTGCTACAAACTATACGTATATACCTTACTCTTGAATCACTATATCTATGGTTGAAAACCGCATTCAAATCAGTTGCGTAGTTTCAAAGATCAAAACGTACAAACAGCGGGAGCGAATTTGTTTTATATTTATTTATTTATACTTTGTGCACAAAGGTACAAAGGCGGACTTAATGCCTAAATTAGGCATTCTCTACCAGTCAACCAAGGGTGGTGAAGAGATAACATGGTAGTTGCATAGTTTATCAAATAAAATAACACAGATAAATAAATAAATAACTAATATAACATATACATATAAAAGAAGTTGATATGATGACTCTGCTTACTTACCTATGTGAAAAGTAAGTTCGTTATACTATGTAAAGATTAAATTAATTGAAATAAGTCTGAACATTACCTATGCATACCACAATTTATTGTTACCCGAATTTGTCAAATGACCAGCGTTTTTAATGTTACCTGTTACTTCGCGTGTCATAGCCCCATTTAAATTAAAGCTGTTGCATATCATGCATGCAGGCATGTCAATCATTGCAATTTACACCTTACTACATTGACATAAGATTCACATGACGTGCGCTCTCGAATTGTAAGGATTATACCAGAATTTTGTGTAAAGCATTGGTATAAGCTCTTGTATAAAAGACCATACAATCGATAACGCTAATAGAAAACGAATCTCAACGATAAGTCACGTGATCGAAAATCAGAAAATGGATTACGACGAGGCGTTAATTATTGTAGAAAGAGAAATAATACGAAACGTTTGTAACTTGGCTAGGGGGGCAGTTTGTGCGGAAACAATCGAATCGAAACGAACACTTAAAAAGTTATTTTTCTCTCACTTGATTCTACCTCTTCCAGCTAATAATAAAACGAATTATTATAGTGACTAAAGTTTATTTACTTGTCCACAGCGAGCGACGATCAGTACTCGACGCAGCAGCCTTGCAGGCACTAGCTGGTGAGAGTGTTCTGGAGAAAGAACGGCAGCTGTCAGAGATGATCCTGCAACTACAAATGGTGAGAGAGCAGCTATTAGCGCAACAAGAACACGCTAAGGTAAGGATATTGAATTAATAGCGGATCTTCCAGGTACTAACTATACTAGGGAACTTGAAGCCAATGGCTTGGATAGATTTTCTAATGCCAAAGCAGATGAAATAGAAGTTAGAAATAAGACTGATAATGTAGACGAGATATTGTTAGAAAGCTGACTCGGAGTCTAAGAATTTGCTACATTTCAACATAATTCATAATTTTAGGTGACCCAATAATTTCTGATATTAATAACAATCAGACATATCACATCAGTTTCAGCTTACAAATTAAAAATTGATTTGAATACAGTTGACGCGTTTGATCTACTAAAAAAATGGCTGATACCAATTTTTGTCACGTCTTCAATACTATCTGATTTCATACTTTGTATTAAAAATAAAGTACATAAATGACCTCGTTTGCAGCTGCCAACTTGTTGTAATGATATTTGTCGGATTAACATCGCGCGAGATAAATAGGTTCAGGATTATTCCGTCTTCTGTTTCCGCGGCGAAGGGAATCTTAATTCGAAAATCTTGGTCAATGTTACCCGCACGGTTCGCGCTTGACGTTTTATTTTGTGGGTGGTTGTTATGTCTATGTATTTTTTGTTCTTTTGATTTAAGAGCTGACTTACTTATTACGTAAAAAATGTCCATGCGTTAAGTACTTACGATTTAAATTAGACTTTTTTCGCACATTAAACCAGTACTAATTTATCAAATGTCTGAAAAGCATGCAATCAATAAATAATTGGTTGGCTATTAAATGTAATGCTCTACATCTAGTTAATCATTGATTGGGATTTCTGCGTGTAGTACATCTAATAATAACTTAGCGGCATTTTTTCACAAATTGTATATCTTTCCTTGTACATAAATCATACCCTCAAATTATTTTCAAAAGAGACAAAAACGTTATAACGTCTAATGTTTCTTGACACATAATCTAAGCGCCATATTTTTCTAAAGAATGTACGCAAAGCGAAACCAATCACATTATTCACTAATTAGAATAGCAAGAATACTAAAATAGAGGTACACGATTGTATTTGACCTCTCCACCCCACTTTGGAACGAGTGGTAATACTTTGTTTTCAAAGGCTTTTATCTAACTCCAGACATCTGTTTTGCATGCTAGGTCACGAATTGAAAAGGGCTGAGGAATGAAGGTTTATTCCTGTTTTGGAACTTTACGTTTAGTTCGTAAACTGTCGGTTATTGTTCCATTTCATGAACATTTATGGAGTTGACAGCTCCACCATGTCGTTTAAATGGTCGTTTTACTTACAAGGGTCGAACTGTACATCATAACATAAATTTTGTACAATGCTATTGATAATTGTTATGGGATGTTGCGGAATTTCTTTCCAATAAAGGCGTTTTGTCTTTTTGAGTAGTAAAACTTAATGTATGGATGATGCATCGTGGTTCCTTATGTACGGTCCTTTGTTCTTAATTATGTGAAAGGTGAGATGACGAGCATACCCGTGTCTGTTGCCGACTATTATAGCTGCAAACTGCAACGGTTGATCGGTTACGGCAACGCAACGGCCAGAAACGTTATATTTAAATTATGTTGAGACCGCTATTTATTCCTATTATGCATAAATAGGCAACTATATAATAACCATATAATAATCAAAATATACACATAGCGATTCAAAAATGTTCTCTAAAAAATGAGCGCACAATCTGAGAATGTGCTCTCATTTCATTTTGTTTATGCCGTTTCAATAAAGACTTTACGTAGAGGGCATAGGGGGGTTTTAAATTACTTCATGTTGTTTAGTTTATTCTACATTTAACAATTCTGATGTAAAGTGTGTTACTTAATATTTGTGATATTATGAGGAACTGTGAAACTAGGCTTTTTGTATACCAATGGTATAACTTTAGCTTTACCCATTTTAACACCAATCGAAGCAACATTTACACAAATAGGCAAAAGTAATTAAAAGCCCATTGATTCAATTTTGAGGAATTTCAAAATTTCTTTTATGCACTTGTTATAATTCAATTGATTAATATCCAATTCTAAATGTTTCAAATAATTAATCATTTATCATTTAATCTCTCTTCACAATAAAGTAGTCTTTAAAAACACTGAGCGGTCGGGGGACCCCCGTAAGGAACAAAGTTTCTGAACAAAATGGAAAAATATAAAAATAATAATATATCACGAGCAGGCGAGTGCGCCGCAGCGGCTCGATACGCACACATACACACACGCATTTCGTTACGTGACGATTTCTACTAATTCGCTCTACCCGTAAGCCGCGTTAGGGAACTTCGTTCCAAAAATTAAACTTAAAGCTATAATAATATTTTCACCTTTATGAGCGACTAGTGCCTCAAGTAGGTTTTGGGAGTAAAATCTTTGTTGCAGCTCACCAGGGCCTTAAGTCTTCTATTACAATAGTGTCAGAATGGTCTACCATTGATTTCATAATTGTTGATTTTGACAAGTTTGGTAATCTACTAATATAATGGCGTCATTGACTTTCCATTGGTCAATCACTGACACGCCATTGAAAGAAATTATATAGAATGGTAATCTTGTACAAAATGACAAATGAATGACTGACTTAGGCGGTAATCTGCTAAAATTTTGACAGTTCCTTTGATCAGTGACCTATCATTAGAACGTCATTGTGCAGTCATTGCTTTAAATTCGAGCGACCAATGATCAACCATTATGAATTTAGCAGATTACGAACTTTTAGCAAAATGACAATGGGATCGTGTTGGAATGACGAAATTATAAAAATAGCAGACTTGGCCCCCAGGTAAATATGTTATTTAACTTTTAACGATAGAAACAACAAAACAGTTGGTGTATAATCAAAACTTGACAGCCAGATTTAATTTTAAAAGAGTCGATGCAGGGACAGGCCTCTTTTTCATTGTAATTCCTCCCTCAACTTTAACTTTTTGTTTACCCTTTTACAAATTAGGTTTGTTCCGGGTCCGTGGTTCTTTCAAAAGACTTTGTCATTCAGACGAGGCGAGGCAAATATTACGAAAGTAGGTATTTGAATAGAAGCATTGTCCATTTTGTTTAAGAATTGCAAATTTTGTTGCTTTTTTGTAATATTTAAGTATACATATAGTTTAGCTATTTATATCTCTTTCTCTTTAATGCAACAAGAAAGAGCCATTGATAAGAGCTGACAATTTTGGTTGATATAAAATGTTCATACAAATAAAGTTGCCATGTCAGTATTGATTAAAAATACAGCTAAGTTCAAGAAAAATCGAATTTGACATTTCAAACTTAGTTCTTTCCTGTCGCCGTTCTTTTCCTCAGCTGCCTGGTAGTAAGAGATGACAATTGTCTAATTTTAGTTTAATTTGTGAAAAAGTGAATCAGCGCCATTTATTTATTGATTATTGATTACCACGGTTACACACCAGTAACAGTAATTAATTAATTTCTTATGTATTATATAAACTACAATTTCATCTGGTACAGCATACCCATTATCCCCCCATTATTTAACTATACAATTTTAGTTTAATGTGTGTGAGGTAAAACCACAATATGTGTGTACGAACATTCATGTTTTACCGATATATGTATTAAGTATTCATGATCAAACAAAAATGTACAAAGGCTGTAACAATAGACAGATTACATCGAACGTTACATAACCCTAATTATGGGGCTCACATTCATTTTCAATTAGCAATGTATACAATGGCGTGTATCCTTTCATTTCGAATCAATTTTCATGTTGAATGCATATTGTGCTGGGCCCGGCGCCCGTGCAGTCGGCAACAAAGACACTCTCATACTAATGAATCAGCGATAAAAACTCGAACAACACTCGATCACATGCCCTCTGTTTAGGGTTGCCAGTTTTATTTTTGTAGCTATAGATATATTTTTCAATAATCTCCTTTTAATCGAGAGAATACTAGGTTGGTGGAAGAATGTCCAGAACTCGAGTTTCTAAAAATATAAATTGAAATATTAACCTATTATTCTGGGTAGGAAGTTTCATTACCTAATTTACGATCAAACAGGAATCTTATTTAATTTACTAGCAAAATGCAAAAAGAAAGAAAACGTTTTGTCCTAAAATTCGGTCTTTCAATAAAGTGACATCGCTTACCATAGAAAAACTACGCAGTTTGCCTATCATAGGTGGCAGCCCTATAATTGTTGACGGTATAGATTGAAGAGGCCCGTCTATAGCTGTGCAAATGGGAGCGGCTAATGGTGGGCCGCGTTCGTATTCGCGCGTTTTTTTTCAGAACGTCCCTTTGTTGACTGTGCTGGGTGCATTCGGAATAGCGTTCGATACGGTGCGTTCGATTCATGGACTTTTTTATGTTTTGTCTTTAGAACGCCAGACGGTTTTGTTGGTGTTCCATTTTGACTGATGGCCTGGCTGAAATTCATGTCCCGGCTGAAATTCAAGTCATGAATATAACGTATAGTCTGAGAAATATGATTAGATACAGACAGCAACTGGGTACCCTTCCAGCATTGGAATTCCTTCGCAAAGGTTGATGACGCCTTCTGTACACGTGCCAATATGCACGATTCTTATTTTAATAAAACTAAATTCCTCTAAAGGAGCTTAAATTTTTAGGCAAACCGTTCATCAGCGCAGAGTCGATTGAATTTTCCTTAAGGGGCTATTAAACGACTTTTACAGATTTTAAACTGACAATCACGTCAAAATGTGCAGTGTAAATGATTTGAAAAAAATATATGTTAAACTAGAACATTCTCTTAATTATTTAGTAAGTGAATATTTTTGATTAAGTTCATATTAAATAGTTTAATTTACTCGTGAAGTTGTGTCTGACGCGGACAAAACATTGACAATCACACAAAATCTACCAGGTATAATTAAACGAAACTTACACCATCTTACAGACAATTTTATTATCTATCTTTTAATATACGCCTTTTTTTTATTTTTGAAGAATACTACTTTTATTTAATTTTTTCGACTAAACTTTGAGAGTTTTGGACGCAGAACTGATGCAGAACGGACGCAGTCTGCGACCAAAACTCTTAAAATTTAGTCGAAAAAATTATAGTATTCTTTCAAAATTAAAATAAAGGCGTATACTAAAAGATAGATAATAAAGTTGTCTGTAAGATGGTGTAAGTTTCGTTTAATTATACCTGGTAGATTTTGTGTGATTGTCAATGTTTTGTCCGCGTTCATTAGGAACTGCAATTAAGTATAATAGATATTCGTAAGTTGTGAGTGAACAATATTGCTTACGCTTACTGCTTACGAATGTGCATGACATGGATAATTACTTCATTAAGTTTTCACAAACATCTTTCCCATCATAACAGATAAAAAGTAACAAACACCATAAAAAATAATCCGTCTACGAGAGCACTCAGTCGAATTAAAATATCACCGAAATAAATGGAAAGCATCGGTCATATGCACGCAGACACCCTATATTATGCCCTCCCTATAGGGCCAGACAAACGGAAATATGAAAATGAAACGTATATACGGAAAAACGCATCAAACGCCAGTACGCGACGGCTACCGGACAAAAAATGAACACAAACGACCGCTTAATTCGCAAAAAGCCCGTTTGATGTCGCTAATTGACAATCAGTCGGAGGACGCGTCTCATTGGTCCGCTTCCTCGTTCTGTTTTTAAAAATTAAAAACAAATAAATTAATAGGGTGGCCATCTTTGTGTGTCCGTTATTTGTGTTGCGAGTGATGGAGGGATGGGGGCTGATAAAAATCTGTGCCTATTGATGTGTATATGAAGTAATAAAATCATCTCATGCTGTGTTTAGCGGGAAGGTACTTATTAACATGCTATGTCTATTTAAATACATATACATAATTCGATACTATTGGTTAGGTGGATCTTCGGAAAACTAATCCGATTACTGAAATTCTTTTAATGATAGAAAGATCTCTTTACTTACTGCAAGTTATGTGTACCTGATTACTACCTATTACAAAAATGATCCGTACTTATTATTATAATTGCGAAAGTTACTCTGTCTGTTACGCTTTGACGATGAAAAAGCTGAACCGATTATGATGAAAATAGCTTGAAGCTTGGGGAAGGTCATTGGCTACGTTTTAATGTACAGTCAACAGCAAAAGTAGATGATCAAAATCAGAAATTCAATACTAATTTACGAACACTAATTTATATAATTTATTACTTGTTTATTTATTAAAAGTATGTGATTTTCACACACATACGTTTGAATCACTTCGACGCCACACAGTTCTGACGCGAACTCCGTTCATTAGTATTGAATTTCTGATTTTGATCATCTACTTTTGCTGTTGACTGTACGACTTCGTCTGCATCCGCGAAAACCGACATTCACGCGGAAGAAGTCGCGTACAAAAGCTAGTATAATAAACAACCACTATAAAGAAAGAAAGAAAGAAAAATTGAAACAAAAGGAAAAGTATAGCCAGTATAGTTATAAAGTAGAGCCACTACCTACATATTATATTCAATCAAATAAAAAAGCGTAAATTTTAAAATGTTTCAAAGAATCAACTGTCGCGTCAAAACTAAAACAGAAACATTTTTTTTAAAAGGTGTCATTTCCCATTAACCGTCCACTGCAACCGGTAAAGCGAGTCAACAAGTTGCTCTTTAAAAAAATATTTCAAATTAAAAAATATATATATCCCTCCACATTCGAGGGGTTAAACCGTGTCAGACCAATTAGTTTCTGAAAGAAAACTACAGGAGTGACGGACAGACATGTGTTGACAACATTTTTGATTAAAAAACTTTAAAAAGATAATATTAAAAGTTGGTGGTAACTCGCTCTTTGGCGTGGTTAGTGGTGTGCCTTTTTAACCGACAGTCGAAGCGAAATGGCTTTCTCTAGTATCATTATGACAAGTTTAGTGTAATGCAAACTTTTTTATATAGGTAATGTCAATATTTTTATTTCAATGCAGGCAATGTATAACTTTTTTAACGCCAGCCATAAATTTAAAAAAAAATATACATGACAGCTTTCATAATAAATTCTATTTTCAAAATATCGTCGAAACATTTTTTTATAAATTATTTTTAAAGCAACTACTTCAACAGCCGATTTTAAAGTTTCGAAACAGAACGTTACGTACACGATGTACAGTTAATCGATTAGTTTACTGACAGAACGATTAGTCATCGAGAAACGATTTATGATTGGCATCCGCCATCACCCCTATTTGTTCCTATGAACTACACCATACATCACGTATTCCACTATTTAAGTATTTTAACCGCTAACATGGTTCATACAAATTAGAAACACGACTTAAGTTATCTTAAGTAGAATTTTAATAGCTTACAGGTTGCCTAACGCTGGCACTAAAATTACTAAATGTACTTTGTGGTTTTAATCGATTTATTGCAGCAATTTAATAGTTTGTCAACATCATAAAAACCTGTGCATTTTTTACGATCTAACTTGTAGTGTTTTAATCTCGACGTTATCTAGAATTCTTCATTGGCATAATTTCTATCTAATAATTGCTTAGTACCTACAGAAACATACCTACCTGTCCTAAAATAAAGAAAGCCCATATTTTACTACTACCTATATGAATAATTGCAAGTCATTGAATAAAAATAAATAACCTTTAAATCTATAAAAAAATATGCTTAAATTTAATAGGTAAAAAACAGCCAGTCAATTTGTAAAATAAGAAATACCGATAGCGAAATTTAATAAAATGGCATATAACAACAACCGGTTACGGATATACGTAATCGTTATGAAAATGGCGACGTTTTACGATTACAGTTACGCATACAATAAGTAGTCATAACTAAGGGTACATAGAGAGTTTTTACATACCTAATCTTTATTATTATAGTGTGTTGATTGCTGAATATGTCTGCAGGCCTAAAGCTATAAAAGAACTAGCAAAATAATCTCCTTTAGCCGTACCTTGATGGAAAAGGAAAATTCTAAAGACATTCACAAAAATTTCATATTAATTTATATAATGAATAGCTTTCATGTCTACAGTCAAATAATAATATAATGTAGTCTCTTCTTATAACTAAATACTATTCCTAAATCCCAAATTCCTAATTCCTAATTTCCTAAATCTCAGCTATACTAACAAAACATAGGTCTAAGTACGTACCTATTAGACCCTTTTTTTAGTTTTCTTCCGCTCGGCAAACTGAAATGAGTACCAACAATAATAGTTGTCGTGAACTTACAGGAATCCTGTTATAAAACAACAATTATTGAATCTATTTGAATCGTAGTTCTGTATTATCCTATTAAGTATTAAGTAGGTACCTATCTGTGCTTATCTATTGTTACACGCCCACAATGAGGAACACCGGAAATCTCCAGCAACACACCATGAAATCATAACCGAATAGACATGCGCACAAAATTTTATAACACATCACTAAACCGGTGTAAACTAACGAATAGAAGAAAATCCCTCGCCACAAAGGCGTGCCCATTTCCACCGAGCATTGTGTGAGAAAGCAACAACAGTATACATCTGTCCTGTTCTCACAAAGTCGCCGCCGCGATGCGCAAAAGAGATAGCCAACACAATAGACAATTGTTATCCCCACTTCTGAGCGGCTCTATATGTTTTCCACGCGATTGTAACCTATAGCTCTTGAAAATACGGGCGTTTCTCCTTCGGTATAGTGAAGCCAATAATTTGATTCGCTAGTCGTCACTGAGAAAACAATGGGTGAACGTAGGTACCTATAAATAGAAGTTTATGGTTTGCACAAGACGTTTACTGGCGTCGTTTCAGCGCAGACTTTTACGATGTTTGGTTTTTCATAAGCCGTTTTATACCGAGCAACGTTAGCGGTTGTAAAAATCTGGGGAAATCCATTAATACATAGTTTGTTGTACATAGTGTTGGTTTAGCTATAATTTACCTACTCGTTAGTGATTTAGGGCGTTGAAAATTTAAGAAAATCTCTTGCATTCGTTTTAGAATAGATTTTTTTAAACTAGAGAAAATATTTTTGTAAATAAAACCGTGTCGAAATGCAACCATAATCTGCGACTTTTTTTTCACTAGTTACTGTACAGAATGTTATCGATTAGACAAAGTACCTAATTGGTTTCCTAATGGCGGTAAGTACATCACTACAGTCATAGGCGTGAAAACTTCCCAGGTACATTACAAGACTCTACAACTAATTACCTTACTGACCCACAAACTAACGGTAAACGTATTAGAATATCGGTAAGCAACTGTTCATAATACCAAGAACACATTTAATCGGTAGCTTCATTTAAATCCAACACATTTCGCTATCCTAGACAATATTCGAAGCACCGATACCTCCCCGATTAACATTTGCATAGATATTAAAAGCAATAACACAATTTACAATGTTATTTACAGCAAGATAGGATAATCTTATTACATTGCCAGTAGCACGATTTCACCTGTTGTAACTAACTGGTAGCTACCCTGTAATGGCAATATTAATCTGCCGTTGCCCATCAAATATGCGGTACATTTCCTTTACATACATTTTAATAACTTGGTTGGTTCATTGCTGTTGAATAAGAATGCTATTTTGTGCTTATTGCTATCTGACAACGGAAGTTTTGAAGACTTCATCACTTATCAAAAGGTAGTGTTATTAGCAACTTGGTACCTGGTTTTATTATTTATATCAAAGTGCCACTGTGTTGTATCAATCACTTTTTAATTATGAGCAGTTTCTGTTTTAATTCGTAATTAAATCCCTTTAAGAGTATCTTCAAGTATATACCGTTTGATAAGAATTGAAATACAGGTTTTAGCACAGGTTTTGTTACAAAATAATAAGCAATCTTAACATAATTAACTATCATACGTAAATAAATAATTTGATTTTATAGATAAGTACTTATATAGCATCTTAATATCCAAGTAAAAGGATTACAAATCGGTCTTATTGTGCAAAAAAAAAGGAAAAGAAAATTGTCTGTCCCCTATTGACTAAGTTCTAGGAAAATGCACGAGTTTGAAAAGGGGCTTATTTCGTAATTAAGTAGTGAACGCTTAGTTACCCGAAGAAGCTGGAAAAGTTTCGTGCGGAAAAGTCTGAATGGCATTTTCAAATAAGTGCCATAGAGAATTGTTTTGCTTTTTTATTCATTGTTTGAAAGAAAGCTTCTGGTAATTTGGTCTTTGGTACATACTTTGAATTGTTGGGTACAATTTTAGTTAAATACAGCAAGGAACCAACGACATTTCCCTTTGAATGTATAATGTCTTCTGTTACGATTAAGAGCTATACAGTTCTGTAAATTTTGTAATATTTATTGATTAATTATTACAAGGTACACTACACTACAGATATAAAGAAAATAGCATACCATTTGCAAATTAACATCACAAAATAAACAAGTATATTAGTATACTACAATGAAAAGCCATACAATATCCAAGCCAAAATAGGACCTCCTCCGTTCACAAATAAAACCGTACTGAAAAGTAAATTAACCTTTCTGCAGTACGAAACTCATTTACCGATACAAAACAAGAACGTAGCCAATAGAGCTGCCCCAATCGGAAAATACCGAAATGAAAAGACGTCTGAAACAGGTATGGAATCAACTGAAACATGCTTCTTTGTATGTATTCAGTACACAAATGCTTTTCTTGGTCGGCATTCATGGTTTTCTATGGGGGCAATAAAGGTTCCCACGGACACAATGAGCCGGGAAGGCAAGGAGAGTGATGAAAAGTTGGGAATCTGGGCCGCGTTCCCGGGGCGACGTAGGGATGCGAACATCCTTGTGTACTTTATCGATAAACGAGCTGTAAAGAAAATTGTGTGCATGTTAAGAAAAGCTTCGTTTCATAGTGGGTTTTAGAATCGAGTTCAGTAACTGTCTCGTCCCAATTGGACTTTATGACAAAAGTGTTTTGTTAAACAGCAATCATGTGATGTTGTTTAAACTTGAACCTAATGGTTACACTTACAGTAATCCAGGGAATATTTGACAAGAGACAGGGCTCGTTCATGGAGAGGCGACGTGTGAAACGCCGCATCATACACCGCGCCGCACATCGAACAAACGCGCATTAATGCATGCATACATGACTATACGTTTAAATTAAGTCTTTATAAACAAGCCGATAAAGAAGCTTTTGTTTACATCGCCTAAACTAATGTCATCTTTCGCAATCTCAATAATTAGTTAAAAATATCGACTATCTTCTCCATCACTAAACTGTAGTTATTCCCGTCACTTTCCAATTATTTTTGCGGTCTTTCTTCGCCACAGACTACAGTCCGCACTGAAAAGGAACAGAATGGAGTCGGGCTTTAAGGAATTAACAGCTTTGTCCCGACGAAGCGAAGCTGCTTTTTACTTCACCACAGTGATTAGCGAGGCGATAGCGAATTAAAAAATAATAATTGATAAAAAATACTTTCAGGGTTGTTAGTCTCGATGGAAAAATGCAAATTAAGCTAGATAAAGAATGAGATATTATCCGTAATTTTCCAGAATAACTATAAATCGACTGCAATGTTTCTTATTTTGCCGACGGGCCAAAAATAGTTCCAAACCTGGGCTAATCCGCTAACGTGTTAAAACAATGCCCACAATGTCTTGTTTCCTGAAAAGCAGGGTAGGTACAGAAGCCAGCACAGCAAACTATCCCAAACTGTCAAATTTTACCAATTGAACATGAACCTTATTCTTTTGTAATAAAGTTGAAAAACTATCAAAGGAATTTGACAGATTGAGGTAGCTTGTTGTGCTAGCTTCTGTACTATCGATACATTTACATAATCGCT
Organism: Charanyca ferruginea; assembly: GCA_947361185.1. Lineage (NCBI taxonomy): Eukaryota > Metazoa > Arthropoda > Insecta > Lepidoptera > Noctuidae > Charanyca > Charanyca ferruginea. The sequence continues at coordinate 13,629,837 of OX376065.1, read as the reverse complement.
ACCGCTCCGTCTCCGCGACTACGTGCGCCGCCTTAGTTTTCCTCTTTCCACGAACTTGCGGTTAATTTATTTAATAAGTTGTTTCTGAATAGAGCACCGAGCAACGAGCGTTGGATGAATCGGACTTTCCATTTTTCTTTCTTATTTTTTTTTCTCTTTCAACACAAAAAAAATCTTCAGTACCTACCTATTTTGTTTTTGAAAGGAAACAGACTCTTTATATTCATTCTTTTTTTCTCTCTTTTGTGACAGTTGGTTGTACCGTGCTAATTAGTAGAGGTTCTATGAAAATTATGATATTTTTCTTTTGTTTTAATAACGTTGCCCCACACTAGGTATTTCTTTTGTTTGTTGGGTGCATTTAGAGACGTATAAATTACTCACATAAGTAGGTACTCAACCAATAATGAAAATACTTTTCTGATTGTAAATTTAAAAAAAAACAGTTTTCAAAATCATAACAGAATAGTTAGAGGGTATTAATGCTGCCCTATTTCTCAATTTATAATCTGCACACAGCACTCAGCAACACACAAAAATAAAGTAGTGCATGAATGCACGTATTTTTCTTTAATTTTTACTTTACTTGCGTAGCGTATTTATTTTAACATGAATACAATTCTACTAGGAACGAACTTTTAACAAAAATCGTAACATTACACTAAAATATTACAAACCTACATTTACCCACGCCAAAAATTAAAAAAACAAAAACCAGGTAAGTTGTTAATAATTGGTTGAAAGTTGAAAAGGCCGGCTTGTAATTCTTGTAACATTTATACTGATGGCAACACTTGCGATTTATTACAGGTTGTCACACTGGTGCATGAAAGGAACACCGCACAATAGCCACCTACAAAAGTGACGCGAGATTTTAACTGTGTGATTAATTATGGTAATAAACTGTTGTTTATATCTCTCTCAATTGTACACTTGATGATTTTTTAATTGCTTTGTTTTACTTTTATTATTTCCACTTATCCTGGCATTATTTTAATAGTAGCAAGATGGTTTAAAGTTAAACTAATATGATTACCGGTTATGGTCTTAAAATGTGAAATTAAGTGTTTTAAGTAATTTTGCAGTAACAATAAAATTAGCATTAAGTCACATACGAAATGTTAAAAAAAAACATAATTACCTACTCTTATAAACTCTGCTCTTGCTGTTGTACTAATAATATAAATGCCTTTTTAACGATTTTCCTGCAACAAAAGATCGTAAAGAAAAGAAAACAAAATGGCGTAGGTGCGTTCGAAATTGGAATTCATCAAAATAATGCGCGGAACGTGATCTCGTGCGAAGTGCGTGGATGAGAGTATATTTCGTGATGCGTTACTTATAGGGCTGCTAAGCTCGAAAAAAAGTAACGAACTCAGTATTTTACAAAAAAAAAACATGTTGGCCAGTATTTTGACAGAAATCACCAATGATTTCAAATTATGTTATTATTACGTAGATTTTTATACCATTGTTTATTTTAAATAACTTTCCATGGGCACGTGGTCGTAGTTTATTTTTTCTTTTGAATGAATTCATCGTTTTTGAAACATTTCAAAATCTTGAAGAAAATGTCTGCCAACTGGCAACCCTAGACGTAACGTAAGGTGCGCAGGAGTCGCGCATTTCGTCCCGGTTCCTTTTTCAAAAAGCCGTTTTTATTAATTGCCCTCCATTGTTGGTGGTCGGTGTGCGTATGGGAATGCGCAACGTCTCGTGTTTTGGATTATCCATTATCCTCACAGAAATAGATATTTATAATTTATTTTGTTTGAAGTACTTTAATTATTGTTCCAGTGAGCTGACATAATAAATTGCATTATTTTTGAAGTGAGTAAAAGATAAGGAAACATAAATTTCACATACTTTCGGTGTTGAATGTAAGAATTTAATGACGTGCAATAAATTAGAGTATCAATCTTCGGAGTGGTCGACCTGCGAAGTCGTTAACCTATCGTCAACGCTAAATGCGTTGACGTAAAGCTTAGAAAATTATGGCCAAAATATTATAATTTTGCAGAAATGTGCGTCGTTCACAGTTTTTACGAGTTGAAGAATGCGGCCAAAATCTTCGCGCATTGTTTACAGAAGAAATGTAAATAAATCTGTTTTATTGCACATCTCTGATTCCGAACAGATATATTAACGATGGTTACTTAATCTTAAAGATTAAAGATCTTGGAGAAAGCAAAAACGTGTAACAATATTTTTTAAGACACAAAGTAAAAGGTCGCAACGATATTACACTGGTCTAGCTTTTGCCCGCGACTTCGTTCGCGTGGTATATCCCCTCAATTCCTAGGTTCTATAGGTAATTCTCCCTTGTTGCAAAATTCAGCTTCAAAGGTCAAGTAATCTTCAAGTAAGCTTTAAAATTATGGATGAAAGTTATTAGCAATTGGTGATAGAAATTAAGATTGCCAGCACAAAAAAAATGCTAAGTGAAAAAGTGGAAAGAGAGATTAAGCTACAAAAAATAACAATTCATGTCTCAATCGCTATTGTAAAATTATGACAATAAAATATTTTACATTTTTTTTTGTAATAAGTTAATACAGCTCGACCATTTCCTGTCTTATATCTTGGAACAAAACTACAAATGAATGGTATACTATGAAACTGTAAATAAGTTAACAGATTAATAAAACATTCTTTTTTTGCTTTTAAATATGTGCACCGTCAAGAAAAATATCTCACAGACATAGATTACAAAAGAAAATGACAGGAATTAATGGCTTAATTGAAATTGCTTTTTTTTAAGTTTTATAGCTTATGGTAATAGTCAAATAATTTATTTCAAGTTGACTATCAAAGGATTTTTGAACGTCATATAAAAGAAATCTAAGCTGAACAATTGGCGAATTCTTTCAATCAAGGTCTTTTTAATTTCGAATTAATCTCATAGCGTTTAAATTATCTTACAGGTTATCTATATTTTGATTGAATTATCCTACAATTCTTTTTTCTGCGGGCTATGCTAATCGATATATGAAATTAATACAATAATCGCGGTGTTACCTAATAGGACATAAAACCTAGTCGATTGGATTTATGTCTGTTATAAAATAGAGCGTCATGGTATAGTTTACCCTATAATATGTTTTTATTGTAACGTCTTAGCTCCCGTCAAAATAATACGACATTTTGTCCGTCCACGCGTCATTTACTTCTATATTCCACACTCGAATAGATTTTAATTCGTCCCCACTAGACGGATTTACGAGCACTCCCCTCTATTGTGACTAAACATTACATTATTATCCAGTTTTCCATTTGTTTTTCTTTAAAATATAACGTTTTATAAATACGTAGGATAGCCTGTGACTCAACTCACACGTGGTTAAACTAAATTGCCTAGATTGATATTGGCACATTCCTTTTTTTATGTTTTATAAATTTCTCTTATACTGACAGTCTTTGACTTTTAGGTGATTTTTACGGTCAGTAATGCAGGTTTAAATAATCTGATATTAAAGAAATATTTATGATTTTTACACTATATTTATCTTTAAAAAAACCTGTCAGAATAGATTTTGATGCTATCAAATTAAATAGGACAGTTGAGTTTTGAAGGGTGTTAAATAAACCAATTTGTATTTTTTTTTTTGGGTGGGATGTCTAACACAAAAAATAAACAAATTGGTTCTAGATAGCTACCTATTTTACTACAAGCTTAAAAAATATGATTTATATCACTACAAAAACGATAACGTACTCTCATTTCGAAAACAGTCGCTGCCACCCGAAAAAATAAATTAATTTTATTAAAACCTAATACAGGTAACAAAAAAGACGTGTAACTGGTTAGCAAAACATTTCTACCGTTAGGTAATCAACACGTAAGTTTTTCATCACATGTATACCCACAAATTTTTAAGGCGCGGGACAAAGTTCATTAAACGAGTAGTTTGTGTAAAGTAAGAACAGAGCATTAAAGAAATGTATTCAGTTACCTACTTGGATTACTGTTATCTTAATCTTAACATCGTACGGTTACTATTTTGTACTAACGTTTTTATTGGCTGGCCTTTAAATGTTTTTTTTTTTCACTTTGATTACATCGGTAATGTTGATTGAAATCTGGTTTTACATTAAAATTTCTTAATTTTGGTTTCTTTTGACTTTAGTGCCTGTTTTGTGATGAACTGATTTACTGTTCAAGCATTTATATTTTTTATTAGAATTAATTCAACGGGACTTAAATCTTTTGAAGTATTAAAAATGGTAACAAAAAATGGTAGTCTGAATTATGACAGGTCGTTCTTATAACAAGAGTTATGCTCTACAATTAGTAACAGCAGGAAAAAAACTAAAACTGCTCACTCTTCGACTCGCAAATGGCACAACAGTAGCGAAATACATTTGCAGACAGCCCACTGAAAATAATATATTGATCGCAAATAAATTACGGACTCTGGCATAAAATTCTTCGTTCATTTTTCCTAATGAATATCAGTGACAGATCGAACCGTCAACATTGTCAGGGTTGAACTAAATTAAAATATCCTGTCATAATTTCGTTTCGTTTGACGATGTGACAGATCAAAGAAAGCGCGCTCCTATTATTATGAATATTGTTAGTCTACACACGCCCACCACATTCTAACCTAAAAACAAGGAGGTTCATTAATATAGAGCGGTATTTAGGGGAAACATCCGCTTGTTTACTCGGATTTGTTCTAGTTCGCAACTTTATGCTTTAATTACAAAATTTCGAAGCACAATCATGTTTTTCTTTGTATTGTAGATAGCTATTTTCCTCATTAAAAAGCTTAAAGTAAATGCATAGTAGGTAACTATAAGTTTTTCTTTACCCGCTAATTTCAAAGTATTTAACAATAATGTAATAAAACTTACTTATGTAGTTTTTAGTGCTACGTAATATCTTCTCAAACATAACATCTTAAGAATGAATTTAGAAACTTTAAAAAAATATATTATGAGGAGACCAATTATCAACCTAGTTAAACAAATAAAATAAAATAAAACACCAATTTTATACAAAAACAGAAAAATAATACAAAATTAAACGTCCTCAATTTTACCACTCTACTTTTCGCACATGGTCGCCCTACGCGCGTAATTTCACGCGAGCATGTCAAGTGTCGTCGGTGTCACACAATCGATTTCCGGTGTCGACAGTTCGACACACTCTCGGAGTGTCATAAGAGGTCAGTAGTCTAATGTCAGTGTAAACATTCCTGCACAGAGGTTACAATGTAAACTAGGCAGTGTGAGGTGCGCCTTTGATGTCCGCCGGCCGCGGCATTAGGGTTGTCCGTTTATTTTATGAACATGTAACAATGTCTTTAATAGTAAAAAGTTAATCGTTTTGTAACAGTGTGTGGTCTTATTTGTAACTAACATAGGTTTAAATTGCGATAAATTAATTATAAATTAATTGTGCAAGGACGTGTATATACTACCCTGTTTTATAGGTACGTAATGCAGCGAAACATTTCTAGAAGACTTTGTATCGTAACGAGCGATGGTCAGTAAAAATGATAATTATGCTGATGTCACAAATTGGATACAAAAATATGATGCAATGCTATCTCAAGAACATGAAACAAATTTATAACACTAGCTTGTATCCGCGACTTCGCACGCGTGAATTTCTTTATGGATTCTTAATGTTTGATGAAAATATATATTACGCTAGCACTCAGGGTTAACATAGCTTCCTATAAGTAAAGTAATTTTCAGAATCGTACTAATAGTTCTGGAGATTAGCGCAATCAAACAAAAAACAAACAAACTCTTCAGCGTTATAATATTAGCATAGATAATGTTTGAATATAAGTACTTTGCAATCAAATATTAAAATGATCTGACTTTTAAACACCGATTATTTTTAAATCAAAATCTGGTTTCTGATTCATACGTTTCAAGATGTTACGATTTCAAGAATAATAAAATGGAGCGATAACCCTAAACGGTACAGAGTAGTCCATAGAACAGAGTTTACATTGGCATCATTCAAATGTATGAAGTTGCTATTTACGTTTGACCAGAGCACTCATTACGGATTGTTATTGGAATAATAAAGAGAGAGGCATCGCATCCGTCTAGCTATGAGATCGTAACGTATTTCCTAGTAACGCTCATCCATTGCGAAATGCTATCGCTTTATTCTCATCAACGATTCCGCGAACTGACACTTCTGTTGTTGTTTATTAATCTGTGTTTATCTGAGCTAGTTTCATTCTTTGATAGAATGTTTGGAATTGAAAAGTGTTATTTTTTTAATTTAAATATTTGACGCCGTGTCTCGATTGACACGACTTTTATGGGGAACTATGAAATTTAATCTACGATGTGCGCTTGAAGGTATGCAATCACGTTGATTTTAATGACGTGACAATATTGATAGGGTTACTAACTAGACAGTTTGACGGCAATTTACTGTTGGCTTTTATTACCAGACATAATTTACCTATGAGAATGCCTAAGCCACCTACGTGAAATCCTTTAAAATGCACGAAAATATGCGACAATATTTTTTATGGCTCATTATCTTGTGCTTCTTCTTTAACCCATATTTTATTTCGACTAGTGACACGCCCAAACATCGCTCGAGAACAGTTGTGACAGGAGCAGGGCTAGAGACACGTTAAAATTCTCTATTATTAAAATTAGTTTAAAAAATTATAACACAAACTAATTTCAGCACAATATCCGGATGAACACATGTCATACAAAATCTATGTATACCAGAGTCCAGAATATTTCACAAACAGTCACCACACCTTTTTGTTGTAAAAAATAAATAGAAATACGTGAACATAGATTTCGATGTCACCCTAAATAGGTTTGCGCACAATTCTGTCATCGTGGTGTCGTATAGCGGCTTGTCATCGCCATTTCAGTTGTCAGCAGGGCAACGATAAACTGAAGGAAATTAACCAAGGGCCAACATTAATGTGTCCCGAATGTCCAGTAAATTATTGACATTAATCAACATCGGTAACGGAATGGAAACACACGAATAAATGTAAATTCTCACATTTTAATAAGAGAAATAGGCGATAAATTACCTTTTATTTTTGTTTTACACATAAAATTGGTGCGTTTTTAGTGAAGGTAACACCCGAAATGTTGGTTACCAAAATAATTCTGCTTGAATGAATGAGTTGTAAAAGTCGACTGTGGCACAGGTTGCTAGTATTTTTGTTTCTCGAAAATCAGGTTAATGCTTGAAGGCCAATTCCTGTACTTAATTAATAAGGTGCAAAATCAGCTCAGCAGCAATTAATGTCAAAACTGTAGGAATATTCGAAACATTTTTTGACAGATAAGGACTAAGATTGGAATGCAAACGATCTTAAAATGAACTCAAAAACTAAATAAAAATTAAAAGTAATTGCCCTCCCCCTGATTTTCGCGAAACTAGTAACTACATACATAAATACTTTCGTACTGATGATCATTGGATCATCAGTACGAAAGTAGGATTAAGAGAGAAGGATTTGGTTGTTCCTTGTTAGTATTGACTAACAAGGAACAACCAAATCCTTTATAATGAATATTATAAAGTGTGAAACTGTGTAAACAGCTACCAACATACCACACTAATCCTGGCCATCGTATTGAAACAACCTTTTATACCATTTCATAAAAAAAAACTAATGGCATCATCATTAAAACCGTTTCATATGTTTAAAGACAAAATGTACGTAAGTAATGGAAAACTGCACTAACTACAAAATCTTTATAAAACTACCCACCGTTGACGTTTACATTAAGAAATGGAAGTTGAAGGCTTGGGCGACAAAGTGCCTTAAATTTTTTAATTGCGAGCCGCCTTATGTTATTATATGTCTTTGTGCATTCAGGGCGCATGTTTGGAGTCTTTGCGGGGTAATGCGCGAACACTGACGTGTGTGGTGTGGTGTGTGAGAGCATGAAAGAATAAAATATGATCTTAACTTTTGTTAAAAATCTTTCCAATTTAAAATGCATAATCCACAAAAAAGGACCACCGCTAAGGATCACAGAAACTGCAAGTTGACGATATAAACAATACAATATGAAGACCACAGCTCAATCCTCGTCGTAAGGAATTATTTACAGTACGCATTACTAGAAGTACCTATTTCTTTAGAAACTCAGCAAAATATTTTGCCTTACAAAAAAAAGGTACTTAAAGGTAGTATATAAAAACCAAAATACTTACCTCCTTATTATAAAATAAAAACATGTAAAATAACTTAACGTTACCATGCCCTCTATCGCTTATGAAAACGCTTCAGCTAATAGTGTGCACCAGGGCGTTAGAATTTAATAGAGTCCTACCTTGTCGACACCGTGTGTGGACTGTAGACCTAACAAGACTCTTTTGAGTCGCACAATATTGTGAATATTATGCTCATTAGTGGACGGCTACTTCAACACGACGGGATTTAGGTACTGATTTCATAAAGACGAATAACAAAGAAATACCACCTCATGCCACCTGAAATGGTTTTCATATTATTTGACCATTACAGATCTAGAAATGATATTTATTATGTAACGGGAGCAATGTAGATTGCAAACTATAGTACGTATAAACCTTCCTCTTGAATCACTCTATCTACTGATGAAAACTGCATTAAAATCCCTTGCGTTGTTTAAAAGATCTAAGCGTACAAAGGGGGCTACTTTGTTTTATACTATGTAAAGATATGTCAATTTTCTTTTTTAACTAGCGGTTTCCCAGCCGAGTACGCTGAGAAATGAGAATGATTTCGTTTTTTTCGGTATTTTACAAAGTCTCTATTAAAGTCTGATTTTTATTTCACTAAACACCATCAGGGTGAAGTTTCTCATTTGAACGGTCAATTTTTACTATAGAGGGACGAACTTTGAAAAATTAAAAAAAATAATCAGCTGGAACATTATATTTTTTCGTATTTCTTCTATCTTACCTTTCATCATTTGCCTAGCCTTTTCCAACTACATATTCTAGAGACGGTTTTCAGTCTAACCGGATGCAGCTGAATACTAGTCTTTTACATGGAGCGACTGCCTATCTGACCTCCACAACCCAGTTACTGACTAACACTATACCCCTTCTGTACCTGTATGTTACCAAATATATCTTTATGTTATCAATATTATCATGCTTTTATTTCTTTACAGGTAAGTTCGAACTTTAGAAGACTGTCGGTAAGTAAGGATTATTTTTAAGTAACAATAAGATGATCATTGTTGCTGTCAGCATTCATCGTTCTCATCCACATTATTGTAAGTAGTTTTATAGGGGTATAAAGAACAGGGCAGAAAGGTCCTCATCCGCTATTGAAAAGGGGAATTTTTGGGATGTTGTTTCTAGTGTGTAACTGCCTAACGGTTGTTGTCAAGATTCTGAATATAAGTATGCTAAGTTTTCCGAAAACTTTAATATCGCAATATAGGATATATCAGTCATGCATAGATGTCGCCACAAACTAAATAATAATGTGATGTTAAAAAGTCCTATAGTTCAAAACCAGACATTAAGTAAAAGCATTATATTTGATGAGACTGCTTGAATAATCAACATACCTACGCGATTATAGTAGAATCTTTTATAGAATATCTTCAACTTCGGTATGCCTAGTTGCATTAGCTTTTCTACTGTTGTCACGACTTACCCAGTCCAGGGTGTTTTAAAATTATGATCTTCCCATCTGGTAAGTTGTCTTCCTCAATTACGTTTTTCATCTCTGGGATACCATACCATTCTAAGTAAATACCTAATACCGAGACATTATTTATTGTCTTTTCCCGATTATTATCTCGGAAATAAAATTCGACTCTTAGCAAGTTCTACCTCTCGGGGTCTATTAACCCTGTGTCTTCCGGTGCGCGGCTACCACTTTAGAATCTTTGTACTCCAAGATCCATCGTCTCTACGGACTAATTCAACCCAGTTAAAAAAAATATCTTAAATTAAATACCTAATTGACAGTCCATTTCCAAATAAACTAAAAACCTTTTGTCATTAATCTTGATCAACCGGGACCGTCCACGATAAAATTCTTCTAAACAATCCAACTCATCAACTGGTTAACTAAGATCTGATAAAGTCATATAACACCGCGGTTCTAAAGTAATTAACAATGAAACTTTCCCACAAATGTACCGAGAAACTCGAGATCACAACGTTTTACTTTTAATCTGTGCCTTTAATTGCCCCCACAGCCATTAGGCATGGCAACACTACGTTAATTTGTACAGCCGACAAAAAACAACGACTATGTTGACCTAAGTTAACTCTTTAGAATATATTGCTTCTTTTGTATGTAATACACAATTAAGTGTTGTAATCTTGTAATGTAATGTAGGCAGGTATATGAACTTTTAACCAAAAGGGATTTGACGTTGGAACATAATTTGGCTTTTTAGAAGTGCAACATTATTTTTATGTTAACGTGATAACAACTTCAACAAAAAGGTTATTTTTTATGATTACTTAGTGTCCGTTGACCCGTAATTACCGTGAATTTCGGAAAAACTCAAGTCTGAAGTCGATATCTAAATTATTTAATGGATTATGTCTAACTAATTCAATGTGCCAATTACGTGTAACAATACTGTCTAACAATAAAATTACAGTCCAATGTCCCAAACGTATGCTTAGAATAGATTTAGAATTACTTAATCAGCGATAAATAATCAACACAATACTTCGGAAAATGGGAAAGATTTGACGTGGATTTGTTGGTTTTGCCAGAACTAAACCATGAAAGGTTTCCCAGGTAGAAAATTAATTTCAAAATAATAACTTCGATGAAAGTTAAGTGACGATTAATTGATCGTAAATGTTATTGTTTTAATCTCTTAAGGCGGGAAATGTCATTTTTAGAGATAATTATCATTTTTCGCCCTTCAATTAAGTATGTGCGTATGAAAACATTCTTGAACAGGTAACAACCATTGGTTACTGATCTTAAACTTAGCTCATCCATAAATATGACTATTAAACACATTCTCTTTTATAGTTTTTCGTCAATATTTATAGCTTTTTATTCAAATTTTATACCGATAACTGGGAACACATACGAATCTTAATGCACACTTGAATATGTGTTTATTGGACTGTGACCAATAAAACGATGGTCAAAATATTCAAAATGGACTTATTTTGAAAAAATCGTGAATTAATACAGCACAATATTGTCTTATAGCAATAGTTTTTAATTTCACGGCTACAATTTCAACAAACACATTATCATATATAATGTCAAAAGCGTACCTTCCGAAATAGATTTGGAAATTTATCTTGCAATAAAGTCGGACCTACTGGTGTGACAAAGCCGTCGTAAAAGATTAACTTCGATAATACTCCCCAACGATTACTGTATCAAATTAAACTTTATCATTCGTGTCACAAGGTCGGAATTAATATGTCGTGTGTTTAGAGTGTTCAATAAAAAATCAAATAAAAATATAAATAATGGTGATAGCTAGTTCACACCATGGTGATGTCCAGTCCCACGCTTCGACAGATTGGACAAAACCATCAGTGTTCTCAGCCCACTTGACAAACGATGTAACGAGTTAAGGCTGGGTGCATATCGTCAGCGGCGCCTGCGCCAAAGCAGCAGTCAAAATAAATTATTTATACTTATGTGTTGATTGTGTTGCGCATATTTAACAAAAATCAAAGTAAATATTTCAATAAGACCATGAAAAGGCACGTTATACGTGAAAAAAGAATTGAAAATTCTTAGAGAAGGTACCCTCTCCCGAAGGTAGTTTCGTGTGGAGAAGATTGAGCAACCACCACCATCATCATTTACTAACCTTTAACTTCGCATTGTATTTTTCATCTTAATCTGAATCCTTTTATATAATTAACACTGAAAGACACTCGTTCAAACATTATTTTGTAACTGAAACTTCATCATTTTAAGACAACTTAGAGTTGTCTTAAATTGTAAGTTTGTTTGTGTTGTAGTATTGTAAGTATAATTGAAATTAATAAAATTTAGGGATTTTTTTAAACAAAATTAGAAAAACGTCTTGCTGCCTGTAAATAAATCCTTATACGATTCACACAACGCGGAAACTTCTCCTTTTACCAACTGAAGACCACACAGTTTCATCCTGTCAGCTAAAATAACATTTTCTCACAATTCCTTCATCAAACACTATAGGTACCTACTAGGTAATCAGATTTCTTACTAAAACCTCGGAAGATCGTAATGGAGCGACACAAAACCGCACAAATATTATAAATCTGAAAGTGAGATAGTTTGTATTTGTGTGTTACACTTTCACGGGTAAACTAATAACCCAATAAAAAACCGGCACAGACTAAGCAAAAACCTAAAGAAAGGATATTGGCTACTTTTTAATCCGCAACTTCGTTTGCGTCCGCGATTACAGACATCCACGCGGGACGCAGGAAAAACTAATAACATAATATTAATATGATTTATTCACAATTCTTGCCACTTTAATGATCGCGCCTAACTTGTTTCCGAAACAAAATGGATGGTGTCTCTTTAAGTAGTTGTTACTCGGTTAATAGGCAAAGGGAAAATATTTCCGAGTTAAAAGTAGCGGTGGAAGCGGCTTTGTGATAAATTGGGCTATTAGCATGAAGATGGGATTGGTACTAGAAATGTGGGCAAAACCACTGCTGACAGTCGTTTGTTTAATTAATTTCATCGTCCAAAGATCGAAATCGGACCATTTATACAAAAAGCTGTCAAATAAATATAGTTATTAGGTTCTATTGTTAAAATAACTGCATTTTAATGGTATTAATTAAATGTGAATGGCAAATAGTTTGTTTTGCTTTGTATTTATTGTAAAATGTTAACATACTACCATTGAAATAAAAATAGCGTTCTAGCAATAAGTATTTGTCTAATGTAAGAATTATATCGATCTTGAATTGTTGATTGTCAACAGGAGTAAATGAAAATTCGCTCCTCTCAGAAATCCTGGCCAATTTAACTCCTAACGCAAAATGAACGAATAGATATAATATTTGCATGCACAGTTTACAGGTGTAGTAATTAATACATTTTGTTCCAGAGGAACTGTTCGGTTATATAGCCCAAAATCCCACACTTAATTATGCCATAGTTATCTAATTAATAACCGGTTAACCGTGTCATGTTCATAAGGGACGGGTAGTACATTATAGTAATATGCCGAAGACCATGATAAAAATCCCAAGCAAACACTTCATCACATCACTTCAGCTTAGTTTTGGTCCACAGTTGGACATAAGCCTCTTTCATGGCGCGCCATTATTCCCGCAATACACTTATTTTAATATAATCGACAAAATATTATATCTTATATATAAAAATCTTCTGTGCGTGTGTATGAAAGTGAACTCCTCCCAAACGGCTGTACCGATTTTGATGAATTTGTTTGTGTCTGTTCCAATGGATCCGAGAATGGTTTTGATTCAATTGGACCCGGTAGGTGGCGCTGCAGTCGAGTTGTAGGACTTTTTTATTTTAAGGGCAGGACAACGTATGCCAGGCCCGCTAGTTTTCTATATAAATAAAGCTCGTTGTAAAAAAACAAACTAAAACAACGGAATTATTAAACAAACGCGCATAGAATATATTTAACCTCGTAACTAAGAGTATTCACAAAGTGCCTTCCTGCTTACATAACTATTCAAAGGCTGTCTTTTCAGTTGTCCGTCTGTCTGTCAGCAACAATGAGGATGACAAAACAAGCGATTTATTCCCATATGGGCGCACAATGAGGTTTTGTGCTTGCGCTCGCGCATCTCCTCACAATATGGCCGCTTTTAAGTATTGTTTTCATGTTTTTTTAGTATTCTAGTGTGTTACTGATCTTGCATTGTTGAATTAATTAAGTAACTTTGAAACCATTGAAAGTTGTCAGCAAAGGCAAAATAATACACGTCTGTTTTATGTTATGAAATATTTTTACCAACCTTACATTTAATAAATTCACACCAATAAAGAACTTCTAATCTGATCGAACACATTTTTTTATGTTTTGCATTAGTGTAAAATTGCTATAAAATATGTATTTCCTGTCGTTCTCTTCGTCGATAAAAACCACGTTTATGCAAAGTTTTGCACAATATCATTATTATAATGTGGCGGAGATACCGCGACTCATTTTATTTGTGTAAGCACAGTATTTCATGCCGTGAGAATTTCGCAAATATTTGCAAAGCTTTTCTTTGTTCTTTTTAAACACATTTAATGATTCCGCCGACGCATCGCACGACAATACACCGCGACGGTCGACAAAGGAGTGAGCCGAGCGGGGCATAGACAACGAGCGAGGGTTTTGTCTCGGCCCATAGACAAAAGCTCTTTCATTGGTGGAACAATGACGGGTCGTCTTTGCCTCATTTATCATACAGGCAGGTTACTTTCATCCAATAATTACAATGTACTGAGGATTCAGACGTTCAGAAGAGAGGCTTTAAAGGTTTGCATTGTGGGAATTAATTATACACAACTACTTAGTATATTTCATGTCTTTGTTACGTAAGTAGGTTATTTGTATCTTATTATTATTTCAAACTTGATTGGTAGTATTGTTTATATTAGGTCTGATCGTTAACTATAATTGACACCATTTAGACCTCCTACTGAACACTGAAAGCACACCGTCTGTATAATTAAAAGATAATTAAATTTCACCATATCAGTTCTAATGTGTCTTAAACTACTGAGAATATATTATTTTATTATCATATTGTTTAAAACTTTAGCCTGAACGAATATTCTCGTTATGAAGCCTCGTAAATGGTTAAAACATCATTAATATTTGAATATCAAATTACATAAAAACTCATTAGACGAAGCCAAAAATTATAAATCCCGATACTATCTTGACCAACGCATTCTATAAATTTAAAGTAAGAACGTCTTTTAAAAAACGAACAATGCTGACGAATCGGAAACTGGTTTTTTTATTTTTTAAATCTCGATTTCTCTGAGCAGTGGTTCATTCTCATAATTTAACGAATTATTACCTAACATTTAGTAGTTAATGTAACATTAACAAGATAACAATTCTGAGAATCTAGTCACTTGTTTTTAGACACAAGAAGCTTGATATTAATTAAGAGTACATCATTGTCGTTAACATAAAATACTTTAACATACTTACCAGCGTTTTGGTATTAACTACTCTTATCAGAGATTTTGGAATGTTCGCTGCAAGGAGTTTGTTTTGTTATCCAGATAAGTCGAGTTATTTGATCTGTGTTGTTTTTATTGCTTTATTTTAAGCTTGCTGCACAGAGTAAATGTCTATTTGTTCCTCATAAAGGAAATATATGGGAATTGTAGTAAGAGGTTGGAGCTATGATTACAATCAACAGAGAGACATTACGGAAGCCAAGCTAAATGCTTTATTGCTGTCAAATAAATTACTTTGATACAATGGTGGATAATGGATACTGTATTTCTAGTCGTATAAGGAAGTATTCATCTCAAGTTTCATGGAGTGTATACCGTATCTACATGAAGCCTTTAATTTTCTTTAAACTAGTTGTTACAAACAAACTTCAATCCCACGTTTAGGGGTCAAATTCTAAAATATCATTTTAAGCGCCCTTTTACACAATCCAAGGAATCCATGTCCAAAAAGAATGAGCGCCTAATTAGGTGCTGATTTGTACATTCTCCTTTCATTTTCATTTTGCAGTAGTTTACAGGCTGTGCGTTGTCTGTCCAGTCAGTCAATCAGTCGCTCATTCAACTGCTTTGTAACAATCTTATTTCTAAACATATAAGTAACTAAGCATTTCTCAGTTAACGATATTGATCTAAAAACAAAGTGCGCAGGCGTATTATCTAGTGCCTGTTTCTTATCTTCCCGTGTCGTGAAAATAGCATGGAAGTCGATAACAGCTCGCGATATCTGCTGACAATGAAGTAACGACCTGTCAATACATACAATTGCCGCCCACTTCTGAAATATTCTAATACTGATGTCGCAATATTTTGTTTCATTTAGAATTAAGTACTGGGAGTACATCAGCACTTGAAGAGAACAATGCGAATTATGTTTTTGTCAAAAAGCATTTTTACAAAAAAGTCAACCGCCTTCAAAATCTAAAAAAGCTTTTTTACAAAAAAGACAACCGCCTTCAAAATTTAAAAAGTGATAAAGAACTTTAACAACACACATGACTTTAGTTTCGGAAGTCGGTGGCTTTGTTCTGTTTGATGTTTTGTATTGCCACCGACTTCCGAAACTAAAGTCATGTGTGTTATGTGCTAAAGTTATTTATCACTTTTTAGATTTTGAAGGCGGTTATCTTTTTTTGTAAAAAAGCTTTTTTAGATTTTGAAGGCGGTTGTCTTTTTTGTAAAAGAGCTTTTTATTTTTCGCTTTTTAGTTCTTCTTTTATCATCCAAATCCATTAAGAATCGGCAACACAGTCAAAACAAAAATTGAAAGTACATGGTTGGAGAACATTACAACATCATCCTTGTATATTTTTTTGCTTTCTTTTGATTTTTCTAAATCGCTTTACATTTGCCGGAAAAATCCCGTAACAAATATACAAAAAAAAAATACAAAAAAACCTTCTTTTTGAAGTCGGTTGAAAAGCGGTTTTAGTTTGAAAAACGAAAGTCTGTTTTAAACCTTTTCATATAAGTAAGTACCTCGAAACAGTTAAAAATATAGCCTCCCAAATTATACTACCACCTACTTCAGGTGACTTGAAATTTTCTATTTTCCAAGCTGGCAACTAACAAATAAAAAGATCAAGACCTTTTTTGAAACATCATAAATTCTATGCATTCCTGCAAATTAAAAACAAAAGCGGCTGGCAATGTGCACGCGCTGTTGAGCCACGGGCGGCGACTGAGGATGCAAAGGCAAAGGCACGATGGTTTGCAGCCAGTCGGAAGCTTTTGCACCACTCTAGCGGCTAGAGGGACGCTCTATTGCCGTTGTTCCGAGTGCACTTGTGCGCTAATTGTTTGCAGAAAGGGTTCCTCGAGTATTGTTCCAATGAGTTTTTACCGTCAGCATGATAAATGAATTACATATTTTTTTTAACAATGCATAGAAAATATTTGACTTGCATCTTTCTTTCGCACGTGCGAAAGAAATTGAAAATACATACATAGGTACATCTCTGTTTTTTTAAATCAATCATTAGTAAAATCCTAAGTTTTCATTCAAATTGAAAGAAACAAAACTTTTTAAGATGACTGACAGTTCTAAGAATAATAAATTCAAGAATAATTTCGATATTAAATCGTCATATTATTTACGACTGTCTTAATATGTCTGTCAATTTTTTTTCTCAATATAAAGCACAGACTACACTATCTGACGGTACACACGGTACTTGCGCATTTCGCCGCGGCAATTTTTCTCTAATTAAAATTATACCGATTGTCGTTTCTATCCGCCGCGTTCGTTTGTTGTGGTTCGTGACGCGTGCCATTTGGAGCGCTCTTGTGCTTTTTAGTGCCCGCGTTTACCCCTCATGTTCGTATCCGAACGAACTTTATGCCACGAAAATAATGGTTTTTAAAGTCACTTTTTTATTTCCGCATTATACTGGCAAGGGTTAGTATTTTGGGAGAAAAAAAAAAGGTTCGTGAACATTTTCTTTTTTACAGTTTACCATTTTGTTGATTCTGGCCGGACTGCTTTTTAATTATGATAATTGTGTAACTAGTTATGTGGTTATTAAATTATTTTGAAGGGCGATACAGTACCTACCTACGCAACTTTTTATTCATAACTTTCATGAATCCTGAAACATTTTCCTTACTTTACAAATTAACGCATCATAAACGTTTTCCTACAGAAAATTACCGAACAAAAAACGTAGCGTTCAGCGTTCGCTTTCATCGCTTATCTCGCAAAAGTTACTTCCAACACATTAGCTAGCGAAAAATTTACGCATATTGTGCGTGTGGCGATAGCACGCGTTTGCGGCAAAACATCGCGCGATAAACGTCGACAAATCGTGTCGGGATGACGTGGCAGGCGCTAATGACGTCACTGCTATCTTTCGTCACGATGACGGTGAGGACAGATGATTTTAAAAAAAGAAGGAGGGGTGTAAAGCAGCCTTTGTGGACGACGTGATTGGGTGTTTTGTCGGAGTTTTCTCACGTTGGGGATGTTCGTAATTGGAATTGATGATTGTCCGTGATTTCGAGATGTTTTTAAGGGGGAAACTATTTTTGTTTGCGGTTCAAACGCTGAGTATTTTGAGTGTGATTAGTGTTGATAGTTCGCTTATTTTTAGATGCAAGCGTTTTTAGATTGAACACGTGTAGTCTTAAATTACCTGTCAGTGTTTTTCGTAGTGCGAGCTGTTATTTGTTGGTTTGAATTTCCCAAAGGAGTTGTTTCTATCAGCTTTGTTTGGTGAGAGTACATAGAATCAAAACAGTTCTACTTTTATGCTGATAACACTAGTTATTCTGTAGTTGCTCTAATGTAAAACCGAATCATGGCGGTTATGAAAATTGATGTCGCCTAGAAAATCATTTACCTATTATACATGCCATAAATGTGAATCTAGGTAAACCTAGATTACCAACTGAAAGCTGCCTTCTCTCTTCTTCTTTTTCTTCTCGTTGGTGAAAGATTCCCAGAATTAAATATCATCATCATCATCATCAGCCTAAACACGTCCACTGTTGAACAAAGGCCTCCCCATGAAGGGGGTGGGGGGTTGCCATAATCCCCACGCTTGGCGGGCGTCTTGGGGATCGCAGTAAAGTTGTTAAATACACGGAAGCCGCTGCTGCCCGAATTAAATATAAGTAATTTTCTATAATTTTGAATTCCGTAACCTAAATGTAGGTGGATCACAAACCATTCTGTGCATATTGCACATTAATAGCGACAAAATCAAAACCAATTACGAAAACTTACATGTTATACCAATGGCCACATAAATCCGTACGCAATAAACTCTTAAATCACTCTTAACCGTAATAACAACAATAACAACAAATAAGCTGCTTACAATATCATACGACCGCATTTTCATAATCGTATCTTCCGTCCTTATCTTTTAAAGACGGATCTGCGAAACAAAACAACCCCCATTAACAAGGGGGTTAACGAAATCGTAGGCATCATCAAGCGTATTACCCGATCCCATTAAATAGGCACCCCTAAACAGGGGCAAAAGCTAACAGAAGGAGCATCTTTGTTTAACCAGATAAAATCTCTTTGACAATTTGTGCTTATTCAAATAAGGAGTCCCCTGATACATAATGGTTTAATATTCTGTCTTTCTTACGCTTGTATAGGTAGTGATATTTTAATTAGGTGGGTATGTGTGAGTTTGGAATTAGTTGATTAATCTTTCAAAGAAGCTGTTAAGATCAGTGTCTATGACGTTGAAAAAATCAGTAGGCACAGATAGCGACATCAAACATTAAAAATCCTCCGAAAAGGGCGTTACCAGTTGATGACGCCGGTGACGCTGACCGTACCTAAAAAAATAAATGATAATTGAATGTTGAATTCCAAAAGAAATCAGCTAATTCTAAATCATTATGAACTTACCAAGCGAGAAAAATAAAAACCAAATGTTATTTGAAAAATACAAAATAGAACCCTACCACTTCCGATTCGGAAATACATTATTTTTACATTCCTACAAAAAAAAATACAAATGTTTCCCATTTATTCGTGGTGCTGAAACAAACGCTCAATAATCATTCCTAAAGTAAAGCAAATAGAACTTAACCTTTCCTTTACCCGAGGCTTAGATGAAAAACACCGACAGACGACGTTGGAAATTAACAAAACAGATTACATTCGACAGTTTCAAAGGGACTGGGGCGTGTTGTTTGCTGCCAATTCTTTCCATTTACAGAACCGCGGCACTGGAAAGCGTACCCTGTAAATACCTCGTCGGAATTGGCGGGAAGATTAATGTCACAGATAAAATAAAAACCATAGATTCTCTCTTTTTTTCTTGCGGCACAGGTGTATTATGGTAATAAGCCTGTCATGGCAATGCCTGGCATTCCAAGTTTTAGTCGCATTCAATTATTATTTCTGACAAGTTTTAAAAAGATATTATTAACAAATGAGATATTTACTTAATTTATAATTTTCTTATCTGAATTGTTTAATTATTGACAAGCTGTTTATAAAAAATAAAAAGCATTAAGACATCCGGTTAATGCAAATTAAACTTAATTTTCATGTTTTCTAATCAATAATGTCTTAATATTTTATACCTACGTATTTCCAACAGACTCCTTAATTAAGTTGGTACTTAATTCACACAATTTGCCGTAGGTAAAATTAACATTCTAAATTCAAACACAAGTCTTCAGCTTATCGAAGTCGTTTCAAAGCGTTTGTCAAATTACGTATCACCCTCCCCCGCGGCCCGCCCACTCCTTATTCGCGAATTCAAATTCTATCTTTAAAATAACTGATTGTCTGTTTACATTTCTCTGTATTGAATAAGATGCTTATTTAAGTTAGGCCTTGGATTTCCAATTGCTTACCCCTCTGTGGCCGTAGCAATGATAGCGGGTGGAGAAGAGGAGGGTTCAAAATAAAATGGTGACTTTATTAGCGTTCGGTACATAATCGTTTTGAAATCAAAGGCGTTCGAATTTCGAATTCTGATGATTGTGTACTCGTAAGAGCTTTAGCAAATTAAGCAATGTTTGTTTTTTGTTATTAATGATTACCATTCAGTGCTTAGGTTGGTATATATTTTACTTCAATACCTATACTATACGTCGATTACTTTACAAATAATTGATATATGTAGATGCAAGCATATGCTGTTTCTAAGAAAAGGTTATATCTTTCATGCTCATTAGGTATAATCTGTACACCAAGACAATAAATTATACCATGTTATGTAAATAAAATTAGACACCTAAATACTAAACGTAAAATCTTTTTTATAGCTGCAATTAACAACAAATGTTTTTTGCTAAAGTAAGAAACAAGCATAAAGGTATAAATAAAACTAAGTCAAGTTGTCTGCTTCTATTTACATAATTGTATTAATCAGATTGAAGACAAATTAAAGTAAATCACAAGTTAGGTAGGTAAGTCGTAAAAATGTCGTAAACAATGATTTCAAAAGGAAAGATACGCCCATTAGAACATTTTAAACAAACGTTCATAGAACAAGCAAAAGTAACGACATTGGTCCAATTGGTCGTGCGGTTGGCCTGGTCCTTACGGAGTAATATATATGTCAATGGTCGTAAGTATCTGTTCAATTTCTGATTTACACCCTATTTCATGAAAGTCTACTTACTATCTTACAAAAAAAATATTCCAAGCATAATTCCTTTTGAATTCCGCTTGAAAAAACCCCCGACGTAAAGATAATTGATTTTATTCTAAACAGAATTTAATGCACTTAACATTTTCTTAAGAGACCCGAGCCATTCATGAAGGAATCTGTTCTATTTGTATGGGGAAAATCATTTTATGATTAAAAAGGCCCCTATTCAGCAATTGCTGACCACTTGCATAAATTATTA
Organism: Charanyca ferruginea; assembly: GCA_947361185.1. Lineage (NCBI taxonomy): Eukaryota > Metazoa > Arthropoda > Insecta > Lepidoptera > Noctuidae > Charanyca > Charanyca ferruginea. Next base: position 13,608,385 of record OX376065.1, on the reverse strand, counting down.
TGTACAGTCAGGGCCATAAGTTACTTTATTTTGTCATTCATTTAGCAAAAAATATTGATAAAGAATTAGGTTCTTTATCAATATTTTTTGCTAAATGAATGACAAAATAAAGTAACTTATGGTCGGTACTTACTAAATAAAAGTGATAACTTAGAATATGTACGTTATTGATTCGTGTATTGATTTTAATTTGTTGTTTTTAATTCAATTTTATTCTTATTGTAGGTAGCGAATTAAATTTAATTGTAATTTATTGAAATAATAATTTAACATTTCACACACGGCCATCTGACCCCGAACTAAGACATGTTAATGTTAATTAATTGATGTAGGTACTAACATAGGTATTAAGCACTACTAACAATTAATGTGGACTGTAACTGTCTGTATAAATATATGTATAATATTAATAAGTTTATCTTCGACTTTACTGAGTAAAATATCGTGAGGAGACCTGCCCCCTAGCCAAGTTACAAACGTTTCATATCGTTTCTCTTTCTACAATAATTAACGCCTCGTAATACATTTTTTATTTTCGATCACGTGACTTAGCGTTGAGATGACGTCATTCCCATACATTTGATTAGTTTTCTATTAGCGTTATCGATTGTAGATTGACAATTTTGGGCCCCTGGCACAGTATAAGTAACCTGTACTCATAATTAATATATAGGTCTGAAATCGCGAATCCATCATGACCAAGCTTGGTGATCAATGCTCGTGCCTCCTCTATATGAGAAGAGGCCTTTACCCTGCAGTCAAATAACTACAGGCTGGTTTAGTATTATATCATCTGTGAGGCTGGTATTATTTTATTTAAGTGATAGAAAACACGCCTAAGGTTCAAAGGAACTAAATACTTTGAACAAAAAAATACTTAGCGGAATAACCAATTAGTTTTTCTTTTATAAAACTACAAGCCATGAAGATCAATCTAAAAAAAACTGAAAAATAACTGACAACGACAACATTCTTCCTTCCTTAACACGAAAAAAAAAACGGACCCCGTGTCATTTGCATACCGTCAGCGACTGTACAAGAAAGTCTATCAAAGAGATAGCCCCTTTTGTACGAAGAAACGGATCGGGGAAATTAATTTAGACTTTTTTTTACAAGAGGCCCCATTATGACTGTTATTATGAAGATCGCTCATTCCGTATTGGCGTTGTTTCTTTTGATCTACCAAGTTTTGAGATAATGACATTATATTTCTTTGATATTTTATACGAGCGAGATGATATATTATATTTTATATTCTATTTCCTATTTTGATTACTTTTTGTTGGTGTTTATTCATATAAATCGGTAAGATCCTTGGTACCTACAAGACTTACAGTGAACTCATAATTACGTATTATTGTTAATGTGGTGTATTATTTAAAATCTCTATAATATTAATGACTAGCTAATGTCCGGAACTTCGTCCGCGTAAAAGTCAGGTATACTATAAAATATAGGTATCCCATGACACTTAGCAATATTGCAGGTTGCTATTAGTCAAAGAATTTTTGTAATCGGACGGACAGATAAACAAAAAAACATATGATCAAACAAACCTTTCCTAAATCTCGTGACCGTATTCGCTTTTGAATTTTTTTTTTTTTATTAGTATTTGTTTTTATTTTAACAATGCTTCGCTTCGTGCTGTACTGACTCGTGTCAGTACAGCGCGAAGCAAATTGTAGGTATTCATTTTTGATTTTGTATTTGCTTTTGTGGCTTCACTCTCAGTGTTCCACACGGTCTATCTGCCTTTTGTGTCATAATCTGAGATTAAACCCACCTAATATTCCTATTATTTTTTTATTATTAGTACCTATAATAATATACCTAGATCTAATTAAAGAAAGGTTTACCGCTAGATACAACAGTTCTCCATTTAAACGGTTCGTAGAATGTAATGAACAATAGGATTTATAAACAAAAATATGTAAGGCACCTACAGAAAATCATAGATTGTTACACAACTAATTTCATACCAGCAAAACAGTGTCCTTTATAGAGACATTTTACACTGACTAGACTTAAATGAAACCCGGCTCAATGACTAAACATAGTTGGACGATCCTTTACAATGACTAAACCATCTATTCAAATCACACATACCCACATAACACTAATAAATTATGTACTGTTATTTGATCTAAGTGACAAGAAATACAAGTTTAATATAGAATATTCATGTTCGTACGTAATCACAATATATAACGCGACGTCAACACTTCTTCTGCGAACACACTATCACAATGAATGAGTTTCATAGTATTAATGAGTGCAAATTCAGTTTTAGAAGAACCATCAATGAAATCTCTGTGCCACACTAAACTCAACCCTATCTCTCAAACAATTAAGATTGTTATCTCCCCATCAATTCACACCGGTTACATCAAAGACGGCTCACTCAGGATGTGAGATTGAAATTCCTGATCTGACTAGTAATAAACTTACTTCAGCTTAAAAGAGATTTCAAAAGAACGAATAAAGAAAGCGGAGATGTTGTTATTAAAATCGTTGCGGACGGAAGAAAGGGTGCTTCAAATGACACCAGTCATTTTGCTGCGATATCGCGCGTTATTAAAATGGCCGACAAATCTGAAACTTTATTGACATTTGTCGGCACGGTCAGTTAATGATTATTTTTTCACGTTGTAAGGCAATTGTTCATAACGCACTAAAGCAATGAAAATAATATTCAGAATACAAGTCCATAAGTAACTGGACATTATTTTATTATTTTACATTATTTTATTGGCAGCGGTTTTTGTATAATTGGACTTGCTACTTAAATAGAAATTATGGCATTATGAAAAATTGTATGCAACATTTTGTCCGTTAAGGTATGAAGCTAAGATCTCAAACGCATCTCTTGAAAGCTCATACAGTTAAACCATCGAGTTTATAGTTGGTACGCCAATTTATGTGCCGTACTATACAATAGTTGCCTGGTAGCTCGTAGCCTAGAAAATAAAATAATATGGTTCAAACTCGTTTTTTACCTCAATGAATTTTACAACTGGTAAGAGAAAATAAGCAGATCATACAATCCGTGTTATTCTTCCATTCAGGCGAAACAGGCAGAAACACAGGTGTTTTTCGGATTTGTTTTGACAAACGTTCGATCTGTACAATTCCAACAATGTTTCATTAAACCCCGCACTCTTACAGGTATGAAATCATTCCACAGATACATCATTGTGTTTTATCGCCTCTCGCACTGTTGGATAGACAAAAGCCCAGTGTTTAGATAGAAAGAAGTATTTAGATCCGTCTGATAGTTAACACTGAACAGCGTTCGGTGTTTGTTATTTTATTAAGTGTTCGTTCCTCGGTACATTTATTGTAATGCCCGTCAGTAGATCACAAAGACCACTATGTTTATTCTAAAGGCAAGTGGCGGCTTACTGTGTACGTTTCCCAAATTTTATTCGTGAACTATTCTTAAACTTTTAGTTGCGTGGTCGGAGCACCTACGTTGGGATTGTATAAAAATAAATATTTACATTTCACTGCATATTGTTGACGGGGAAAGGTTAATATCTTTATAAATAGAGGCACGTGCCGATCGATAGTGAAGATTGAATTATAATAATTTTATTATTGGATATTTTAATTTTGACTTTATACTGGCACTGCTGTTCGTTTTCTGTTTTCATTTTACTGATGATCAAGACGGAAAAGTTTAATGACCTTATCGAGAATTGTTTTGAAAGAGCATTGGCAGTTATTTTTTCCTTTTAGTAAGATATTTAAATTTAGTAACATTTACCTACTATGACTCAATTAATTTTAAAATTGGCTTTCGTTATTTCTACTTTTTTATGAGTTATCTTTGATTCATCGAATTAGCAACTACTGTTCAACTCATTTAAAACTACAAAGTAACCTATTGATAGTCTAAGAGGCACCGTGGCAATCATCGAAGCTATTATAATCGTTTTAATAAACAATAAATAAAAGACTGACGCACTCGCACCCGCCGAATGACGGACGTCAGACTGACGGATTTGACGAATCATTGTGTTCATGTCAGTCAACGGACCGCGGATAAAACGCCCGACGCTTATTAAACGCATTTACATTTTCATTTTGTTATTATTTGGTAAGTGTATATTGGTTAGGTATTCAAACATTATATAAACTGACCTCCATTAAGTTCAAGCAGAACTTGGTAAATTGAAAAAAAAACAAGATTTTCGTATAAGATTTTGTCAGTTGCTGATTATCATGATATCATATCAAAAAAAAAATGTTCAGGTCAAAGATTTTGGGATACCTATGACAGTTATCTCGTCACATTTCGTTCTTTCTTTCTTTCTTTCTTTAATTTTTCAATTAAGAGCTCTGGATTATTTTGTTTAAAAACTTAGGTAACATCCATGCTATACTCATTGTTCCACTAAGGTTTCATTAAATGGTTTCCATACGGGTGTAAACCACCAATTACTGGATATTACTTTTCATGAGTTGTCAAAACGCGTTAAGATATTGTAGGTTCATACTAGTTTCATTGCATGTAGTATTTTCTTTTATTTGGCAACATTCTGATATTTTAAATTTATAATGATTTTTCTGTAGTGTTTTTCATAATTAACGAAATACTTGGGACCTATTCCCATGATTATGACCAAAAAATATATTCTAAAAAGTTGCTACGGTTGGAGCGGTGCAACTTTGGAACTCTTTGGAGGTCCATCGATTGCAACAATAAAAATAAAACGAAAAATATTATAATATACATGGTCATGGTTACACAAAATTGAAAAACACGAATGGAATCACAATTAAATTGTCTAATATTTCATAACATTGCGCGTAGACAAATATGTATACAGTGATACTTGCGTCAAAATGTCCTGAGTGAAATTATTAGATTTTGACCGCCGCAAACACAACCACACGCGTCACTCCTCACCACGTGCCGCAGCGTCACGACAATGGCGTAAGAGGGAGGTGTAACTGAGTCACCAAGGACTCGTTTCCACTACTTTGTGTAGGAATTGCTTGCACAATTTTGGAAATAACGTGGTGGTCCAATGAAAGAGCTAGTAAAATGATCGCAAGCTTCCCCTATGCTAATTTTATGGAATTTTGACGAGGGTAGAAATTATTCCGACATTTTATCGAAAATCATCATCTGTCTAGCCTTTTCCCAACTACATTGGGGTCGGCTTCCAGTCTAACCGGATGCAGCTGAATACCAGTGTTTTACATGGAGCGACTGCTTATCGTACCTCTACAACCCAGTCACTAGGTAACACGATACCCCTTAGTAAGACTGGTTGTCAGACTTTCTGGCTTCTGACTACCCATAACGACTGCCAAAGATCTACAAATGGCAGCCGGGACCAACGGCTTTACGTGCTTTCCAAGGCACGGAGGAAACTCGGTATGAAAGGGATGGTCACCCATCCACAGACCGACCGCGGCTAGCGTAGCTTAACCTATGGTCGATCGATCTGCACGGCTTTAACTTAGCCACGAGCTCCTCCTACGACATTTTATCGAAAATGCTAAAGAAAAATTACAGCATGATTTTCTTGAAATAAACGATTCTATGTGTCAATTCAATTGATGTACTATTTTTAGATTTCAACGCAACTAAGTCTATTTTTAGGGCCAAAATAAAGATTTTTTTTTAGCCTTGAATTTATGGTGTCCACATTCCTATTATGTAAACACTTGCGCAGTTACCCCGATCAGCGTAAACTGTTCTTTAGGGATTACAGGGAATTTTAATTTCATAAAACTGTATGTACACTTTGTAAAACATGAATTCCTAGAAACAGTACCGCCCCATTCCTTCAAACAAGTATTATAATTATGTTGGTAATAATATTTTTTTCTTGAAATGTTCATGATTAATTATTGTATGTGTATACAGAGATGAAGTATTTTTTGACGTAGACGTACTCGACTTCTAAGAATTTTCTATGTAGGACGGACACTTTGTTATTTTTATAAAGTATTTACTAGTTAATGTTAAATAATTTACAAAATTATCTATAGCATACATGCTGATTCACATTAGGAAGCGGAAAAATAATGAATGTATCCTTAACATTATCGTTCCTAATTAGTAAATGGCGCTATTGCTTCGCAAGTTATTTACTTTTATGAGGATGTTTACAAAGTGAGTAGATTAAACATCTTCGTTATTATCGGCCAATATGTTGACGGGAGTATTGCAAATCCTACCAAATCCATATTACGGTCCACTGCTGATCTATTGGAGAAAAATATATCTTTACCTAATGAAAAGTTTGGACACTATTCTAAAATATTCTTCGAATTTTCGCAGCAGTACCGAAGTGTCTTTGCACCAATGTATAACGACCAGCCAACCAACATTTGACCCAACACTCCCGCCAATATTTGACGCCACAAAGCCATCTTGAGCGAAGCTCGGTTGCATCCTCGTTACTGCATTTCGCCCGGCTTGTTACCCGGTCTTGCCTTTTTACCCGGATAACTCGCTTGTTACCCCCATCCGGGTGGTTAGCTCGAGTCTCCTCCAATTATTTCCAGCTCAAACCGGTTGGAACCGGAATGCAACTTTTAATTTTTGGGTGCTTCTTGTTTGGTAAGTCTGTAGAGGGCTAGCTAGCTTCTTGAGTTTGTGGCTCTGGCTACTTAAGTTTGACTAGATTTATTTACAACAGATGCTTTTAGCTCCATAAACAATATTTTTCTATGACGTTATATGAATGGAACTTATAAAAACTAAGTCTGTTAGCTATTGGTTTTTTCAGTTGTGAAAACTTGTAGGTGTAATTAGGAACAAGCAGTATCAGGGTATTACTTTCTCGTGTACTTAGTTATGATTTCAATTGATAGAATTATCTATAGGTAATTCAGGGATATTTGCCCCAGCAGGATAGACGCCTCAGAACCTACAATTGTATGAACTATAGGATGCCTGTATTTGGCAAATTATACAGATAAAGATCATATAATACGAATGCACCTCTTTCTCATTCCAGTCTGCCACAAAATTTAACTTACCTACCTATTTCTTAAAAATGATTATGAATAAAAAATATAATATGCGTGTCACCCAAATATAGATACCTAATTTAATTAAGTAATAGGTAGAGAAACCATTGATAGAAACAGATCAGTCGACAGTCAGTAAGTTACAGTAAATTTGTGAATCATAAACAAACCAGAACTAGAACAATATAACCACACATTGTACCAACATAAGAATATAAAAAAGAAACATATTTTCTTATTTTTCCTCACCGCACTATTTCCCTCGAGATTAGAGGCGGTCCATTAGCGACAAAGGACAGGTGTTGAGTGTGTTCTAAGCTTTATTAATCTTTTCTCTCGACCGCGGTAAGGTTTCGCACTTTTGTGGCATCATCCATTGATGTGCACAAAGCCTTTGAGTAGGTATAGTGTGGTACTATATGCTTTCGTTGTTAAGCCGTTAAAGATTGTGTAGACAACGATTTTCAATTTGCACTGTCGTGTGGTTTGGCGTTATAAAATCGGTTTGTGTGAGGGTCTTCTTATTTATTGATTAATTTTACAACATTGTTGTTAATTGTACTGATCGGAAACTTCTAACGAGCGATTCCTGTAGCATTTAGGAATGTTGGCAGTCTAATGTCAGTCTCAAATCTGTCAAAAATGCCCTCTATTTTACCCAAGAAGCTTATAGATAAAACTGGAGGCAACACTCTTAATACCTAAGTGAAACCAACTGTGGGCAGACGCTCTCTTTCTGATTGCATACAAAAGAACGAAACAGTGATATGTGTTTTCTTTATCTTATGTGCATTTAGAAAGAGAGGGTCATTGATTGTCGCTGAGATGAGATTGTGACTGGATTTTTAATTGCATTTCAAGTCAATTTAAGGTCAATGTTAAATAAAGATTGATTGATTGATTGAGAATGAAGATTGATTGATTTAAATGACATGAAAAGTAGGTATACAAGTTTTGTTAGAAAAACGTCAATTATTACCACAGTTTCCTGAAAAGTTTTAGATACCTACTCTTCACCCATTCCTGGAGCATATCACAAGTACTTACGAAAAGTCGAAACAAAAACGCGTAATTGAAAACAGTAAAGCGCTTAATTATGGTACATTCTACGGTGCTTGGTTGGTTCTCAATGCAGCACGATGCTCATTTGTTTTTCTTTTAATATAAAATGTGGTAAAATATAGAATTGAATGAGAACAGAATAATGACGCTACTCCAAAACTCTATCGCCTACAAAAGGTCATCTTGGGAATACGATAGAATAATGTGGAGTTTTATGCGAATATTACGGTGGTAGGTATTTCGTTTTTTCTTTTTGTTTCTTTAGTTAACGCAAGGTTTAATTAATTAATGACAGTTATGTAATTATTACTTTGATTTTGTGATTAATTTACAGAAAAAAGTTTTTAACAATAAGTATTTCATTAGAGTAGTAGAATACTAGGTTGATACTTAATTCCGTTAAGAATTCAGTTTGTCGACTCCTCTAAGAATATGAGAATAAATAATGAAGCCACCAACTTTAAAAACTGAATTAATGGTAGATTTTAAACCTAACCTAACTATAATTTTGGTATCCACTATATTAAACAAAAAGAAAACAATTCTTAAAACATAACCAAATTATACCGTAGTAGGTAATATCCACATTATCCTAACGCCATTATTTCCGCCTGCTAACGGAAAACAAAAATAAACATAAGAGTAGGCAAGGAATAAAAGAAAAGCTCGAGTGGGACGAGCATCCGGGGCTAGCAAGAGGCACGAGGCAAGACAGGGGGGGGGGTAAAAGGGGGGTGAAGTAGATATTTGTCTGTAAGGTCTCGCGGGACACTCATCGCTTGGCTGGACAGCCCGACTCGCTTTTGTTTATCCGTATTTGAACTTACATGATGTTACTTGAAGTGTTAATTTTTTGGGCATGTTAAGTTTGTTAGGGGTATATTTTTGGAATGTTGTTATTTTTAGAATGGGATGGAAAATATCTAGATATAATCTGTAAGGTATTAATATACTTTAACATTACCATTAGGTACTTATAAAGTTTCCATAAAGTATAAATACCTTGTATGACGTTTAAACGTGTCTTAGCTGTAAGCAAAGCTTAAAGCAGTCGCAAGGGGGTAAGTTCGTCAATAGTACCTAGATGATCTAAGTGATTTGAGGAAAATATGTTGCAATTTTGACGACACGGTTGGCGCAGTGGCTGAGCGATTGACTGATGCGCAGCGTGTTGCGGGTTCGATTCCCGCCCAGGGTAAATATTTGTGTGATGAGCACTTGTGTTTGCCTTGTGTCTGGGTGTTGTTTATCTGTATGTATGTATATCAGCTGTCTGACACCCATAGTACAGGGTCTCCCTAGTTTGGGGTCAGATGGCCATGTGTGAAATGTTTCCACATATTATTATTATTCCTAATTTTTTTATTATTTTATTAATATTATTTTTTTGTAAGTGGCAAGTTCACTGTAATCTTATAAGTCCGAAGTGCATTAATGAATAAGTCGTTAAAGAAATAAATACAAAATCCTTTTATAATGACTAGCAATTTGCCCGCGACTTCGTCCGCGTACATTTTCTTAATGATCTCTAATTTATTCAATTGATAAATATAGCCTATATTCCTCAGGAATAAAGTAGCATTCTAATGGTGAAAGAATTTTTGAAATCAGACCAGTAGTTTTTTATTTAAATGGTATCTAACGCATATCTGCCATCTAGTAACACTTACTTGTTTAACAGTTAAGTAATGCACAGTGAAGACATTTTCCACCTTACGCCCATGACACGGTAGCGAAACGGCCTAATCACACCTACTCATGTGCGGGCCTAATGACTGCATAAGCGAATAATAATAATAAATAATAATAATATTTATTTGTTTAAGACTTAATAAGCCTATTTACAATTTACCTTAAGTTAGACCTTAAGTATGCGTTAGTGGCAAGATACAGAACAAGTGCAACTGGGCTTAAACTAGGAGGATTCCTGTGCTTTAAGCACCAGTTACTTTAGTTACCACCATGATCGAGCTGCCATTTCAAGTGTAGTGCGGTGTAATGACTTTGCCGTGGCTGAATTCTGGGTCAAACCAGGAACCTGACAAGAACAACAGCAAACACAACACACACCACAGATATACAATATGGAACTCACTTATATGCAATAAATGAAACCTCAAGTTGTACTAGTCCACAGAAGTATAGCAAAATTAAATATTAAATTAAAAACCGAAAATTAAAAAAGTTAAATTTTCAAACAAAATAAATATGAAAATAAATTCAGTTAAAGTAAACACTCTGTTTAAAGACAACGTGCCTTGACCCCGGAGCGAATTTTACAATTAGGCAAGTAACTAGAATCGGTACATAACAGAGTCGTGATAGTTTTAGTTTTGCACTCCGTGGCAACGTCGCTTTTCAGTGTTAAGAGGATTCAAGTTCATTGAGTCATTGACCTAGTGATCCAATTCTACAGTGTTTAAATTTGTTCAAAATTAAAACTCTACTTTTTGACCTAATTACTGGACCGATTTTGTTCATTTTTTGTATGTCGTCAGAAAAGGTGATAACAAGTATGTCGTATAATTTATTGCATATATGTGGTCCCCATTCTGTATATCTGTGAAACACACAGAGTACAATCAGTGTTTACCATCAACGTGTTAAGAAGATATTCCTCACACCAACATTTTGCGGGTTCGATTCCCGCCCATGGTAAACATTTGTGTGATGAGCACTTATGTTTGCCTTGTGTCTGGGTGTTGTTTATCTATATATGTATGTATTTACAAAAAAAATATATGTATTTGTGTATGTATATCAGCTGTCTGACACCAATAGTACAGGGTCTCCCAAGTTTGGGGTCAGATGGCCGTGTGTGAAAATGTCCCCACTTATTATATTATATATTTTTTCTCCCAAAAAACGGTAAGGTTACTTCACAAACTCCCAAAAACGCTTTCTCTACCATAATCGATAACAAAAACATGTTTCAAATTATGAAGTAGTTACCTTCCGTGCGTTGTCGTCCGGATGTCTAAAAATTGTTCTTGTATTATAAAAAAACGTTCAAGTTAAAAGAAGCGCCGACTTGTGATGTGGCCGTAATAGCTTAATTTCATGATTTACTACCAACCTCGTTTGATATGTCCCATGTCGAACGAAGGGAAGCTGTAAAATAATGGAAGATATAATCTTGGAGCTTTTGTATACTAAGCTAGAGGTGACTTCAAATGAAATTGTTACATTATTATTATAATAGCTTTCTTTGTTTAAACCCGCTGAAAGTTCCGGTTGCTTTACAGTAGGTATGATTATATATACTTATAGATATGACATTTATCCATTCAACTACAGGGAAGTAAAAGACAAGATGACAAAATGGCTGAAAACTCTGAACTACACCGACACTGAAACCCTTCCTGAAAACCACAGTATGTCTTGAATCATTATAACACAACTTTAAGCCATTCAGGATATTCTCACGTACTAAAAACAAACCAACGCAGACCCCCCACCACACACACCCCCCACCTCCCACACAACACACCACCAAGTCTATTATGTCTACTGTGCATTAAAAGCAACATATTATAAGTAATATTTAATACATATTTCCGACAGTTACAACCTATGAAATAACACTGACTCCCAAAATACAGGTTTTAATCTAGTTTAAAAGCCAGCGGTTTCAAATTTGTGAATTGTTTGCCAGTTTTTGTACTTAGTTTTAAGCACCTTCTTGTAAATTGTTAAATTCGTTACTGGTATATAATAAAAATGAAATGAAATTATAATGGAATGACAATAGGAATTATCTACCTCTAGTGCGGTTCTTCTTCATTGTACTTAGTCTGGCCATAAATACTGTTTTATAATTATTAAAATAATAATACCCTATAATTGTCCCACTGCAGGGCAAAGGCATCTTCTCATACAGAGAAGGCACGAGCATTGATGACCACGTGCGCTCAAGGCGGATTGGCGATTTCAGATTTATATTATTATTATTAATTTATTTCAGACATAGTCCATACATTACATATCAAAACATAAAAAACATGTAGGTACATTAAAATCATTACAAATTACAATTATAAGTCCAGGTTTCCTCGCGATGTTTTCCTTCACCGATGTCAATGATGTCCAAGTAAATTTAGACAGTACATACTGAATTGAAAAGGCACATTGGTACTTGCCCGGTTTCGAACCTCAAGCATGAGAGGAGGGAGCCTTATGGCGCTAACAAGCGACTTTTGCAGATTTTAAACTGACAATCACGTCAAAATGTGTAGTGTAAATGATTAGAAAAAAAAATATATGGTAAACTAGAACATTTTCTTAATCATTTAGTATATGAATATGTTTGATTAAGTTCAGATTAAATAGTTTAATTAAATCGTGAAGTTGTGTCTGACGCGGACAAAACATTGATAATCACACAAAATCTACCAGAAATATTTAAACAAAACTTTTACTATCTTACAGACAATTTTATTATCTATCTTTTAGTACACGCCTTTATCAACCGACTTCAAAAAAGGAGGAGGTTATCAACTCGTCTGTATTTTTTTTTTTTTGTTTTTTTTTATATTTGTTACCTGATTTCTTGGGACTGGGTGAACCGATTTTGATGATTCTTTCTTTATTTGAAAGCTAGTGCTTCGCGTGTGGTCCCATTTTTATTTGGTCCAGTTCTGACAATGGCATCCATGAGAAAACCGTATAAGTCTTAAATTTGCATTAAGTATGTGCGCGATTTGTTACGCGATTTCTCCGGCAAACGTAAACCGATTTTGAAAATTCTTTTTTTTTATGGATAGGGTATGCTTCAGGGGTGGTCCCATATAAATTTTATGGAAATTGATTCAGCACTTTTTGAAAAATCAACAAATACCCAAAAAGTTTACATAGACGACGTTTTAGTTTCATCAATCTTTGTAGTAGTTAACTTTCAATCTGTTCTTAACAGATTTGGATGAGAAGGAGGTACTAAAAAGCGGAAAATAAAAAGCTTTTTACAAAAAAGACAACCGCCTTCAAAAAGTGAAAAATAACTTTAACACACATTGACTTTAGTTTCGGAAGTCGGTGGCAATACAAAACAACAAACAGAACAAAGCCACTGAATTTCGAAACTAAAGTCAATGTGTGTTCTGTGCTAAAGTTATTTTTCACTTTTTGAAGGCGGTTGTCTTTTTTGTAAAAAGCTTTTTTAAGTTAAAGAATACTATCTTTTATTTAATATTTTCGACTAAACTTTGAGAGTTTTGGACGCAGCGCATACGGTCTCTGGTCGCTCAAGGTCGCCGGCGTATATCGTCGCCTTTACCATTAGGCCATCGTAAATTTTCATATGAATCTTACATTTATTTATAGTAAAATATAGCCTATATACACTATATTTTAGTGACGAGATAACGTCGGACCAGCAGTTCCGGAAATAATCGTGCTCAAAACAAGAAAAAAACTCGTCAGTTTTATTGTTATTAGTATAGATATTAGTATAGATTAATATAGCCCCTGCTGATCAAATATCAGTAATCATTACATAAAAAGTACACACTTCAAATTATTCTTCAAAATAAAATTACAAACAATGCCAATACAACACAAATTAAAGTTTCCTTTAGCAAAGTAACATGGAAACGCAGAACAAACCTAATTCCGGCTGCCACGTGCCCGACCGTCGTCCGATACCAATCACTGCGCTAATTTGAAGAAACCGCAGGGTTGCCTCTCTTCCGGCCACCACTCTACAGGGCTGCCACTATTAGCGCCTGCAAACCGTCAAGTATTGTGTGATTTAATAACAATTCACCGACAGAAGTGGGCGAACCCTTAATATTTTGACTTTCATGTTGATTGAGAATGAGTGCCTATTGTGGAGGGTTACTAGGATTCTTGCGCTTAAAGTCAGGGAGATTTTGACTTCTTTTGTAAGTGGTTTTGTTGGGATTCCTCAATTTCTCCTTCACTGACTTTGATTGTAAAAAAAAATTGGGCACATATTTAATTTTATGCCAATATGATAAGTTGTCATTATCGTAAAATCTTTTCTCAGTGGCAAGAACCTCTCGTTAACGAATTTCTGCAAACGGAACATAATAAACATAATAAAATATTAACGCTATAAATACAAAACAGGGTCCGAACAAGACAAAGCACGCATCGATTCCATTATACAAAATCCATAATCACCGCGGACATTAGATAAGATCAGGGCATTCGCAAAACTGCGACTCATGCGCATCGGGAGGATAAAACATGTGATAAGCGAACTCCTGCGGGGAACGCCGAGTGTACCGCTTGTATGCCCCCTGGCAGTTTAATTGGGGGACGTCATAATGTTTTACTTACTTGTGCATCGTTAATGTCATATTTTAGAGCTGTCTTTTTGTTTGATACCTGAGCTTTCGAAGTTATGGTTACTATAAAATTAAAGGCGCCTGTTTTAATTCTAAGCTAATTAGTATGTGTTGGCACGTCTGTTTTCTTGCGGGATGTATCTTTTGTATTGAACATGTTAAAACAGTTCCCTCATCTTTGTCATCGACTGTTGGCCGGCAACTATTATAAAACCGGCGGTTCAACGATCACAACGGTATTTGAAGTTTTTAAAGAAAGGTGTAAAATGTGCAAATGTATTTTTCGAATTCCAGGGAATTCGTAAAATGTTCTAGCATAAACAATAAGGTTGCATATTATTTGTACTGAACTATAGGAATCCGTACCCAAAGGGTGCCATCCAGACCCTATTGCTAAATCTCCGCTGCCTTTCCGACCGTCTGTCAAACGTACAGGGCCTCAAGTCTGCTATTACAATAGTGTCAGAATGGTCTATCATTGATTTTCATAATGACGCCATTATATTAGTAGATTACCAAACTTGTCAAAATCAACAAGTATGAAATCAATGATAGACCATTCTGACACTATTGCAATAGCAGACTTGAGGCCCTGGGCTGTAACTTTTGTAGCGTAATAGGTACTTAGACTTGACTTGAAAATTTCACAGTGGTGCTATAACAATAAATAAGATAGTAACTAGTGTTGATTATTGCACGGCGGCCAGGATCAATTCATGTGCGAGTCCGGCTCGTATTTGACTGGTTTTTTTATGCTACCATACTATTTCACGGCATAAAAAACTGCACAATGTCGAAACCCTAGAAGTCAAACCGTAGCTCGAAAGAGAATTGTAAATATCATCCAACTACCATACGCTGTAACAACAATAATGGTTTCAATATATTACTGCACAAACTATTTCAATGTAAAAAAAAACATTTGAACGAGAACACTGAAAAAGAGTGGGGTCGTAATTTGAAATTAATACCTAATGGCTAGATGCAGACTCATCTTTTTTATAAGCAGTTGTCAGTGATTATCGTGTTTAGCAAAAAGTCTTCGAAGTGAAAGCACAAATAAATTAATTACACAATTTAATAGATACCTTTTTTACAATGACTAAAGTAATAGGTTGATTTTTTTACGGCAAGTTAAAAAAAAACACTCACGAAACTAATTATGTGTCAAAAATTACTTTCTCCTAATTTTTTATTATCGACAAAGCTAAAAATAATTATGTTTGAAACAACTCGTAGTTTTTCTTGTTTCTAGAATGCATTAGCGATTCATTTTGATATGTCATCGCGTTGCACTGTCTGTAACACCCTTATTTCCGCGCACCCTTCAAATCATGTCAAGCCCTTTTTTATATTGCATTATTCAAATTATCAACACTTTAGGGTCACGGCATAAATAAATTATTAGTTCGTTGTGGTTCAGTAAGTGGATAGACAAGATACTAATAGGATCTGTCACCATACGGAATAACTGTGGTTTTTGAGAATTATCGAAATCGTCGTTTTTTGTCTCATCTCCGTATAAGGTCATCAAAATATTAATATAAGGTTGACTATTAAAGTCATACGGTTATCAATCATTCCAAATTAAGAAAACTCTGCTACCTTAAATTACGAGGCAAATAAATGTTGAACATCACTATGTTTTTACAAATACGTACGTCGTCAGCCACTCTTCCATAAATCATGAGATTCGACCTCCTTGATAAGGCTTAGGTACACAAAAATAGTTTCTTACTATAACAACTTTAATAGATCAATCTTAGTCGCCAGGAAAACTACTGAAAACTGAAATCTATTACTCGAATAATCTATCTAGAAATGAGAACACGTCGGTCTGTGACAGTAAATATTATGATTTCACCCAAAGATCTGCATCTCTTACGTCAATGTGACGTCTGTTTCATTATACAGCTTTCCGTGTATTCTCACCTAATCTTTTCATATAACATCATCAACTCTTAATCCGACCACCTAAGGGTCAATATCGCTAGTCGCATATTTAAAAAGTGGGATTACTATTTTGATATCGGCGCCCACATTATAAATTATGTCATGGTATGTCCGGTGTTCATCTGTGATCTCTTTGTCCACTATATATTCTTCAATTATATTGTTTTTGATGTACGCCTTCAAGCTAATCTGCGGCTTCGTATAAATCATTAGGGGTTTGTGCGTCTGTTTCATTGACAATAGCTTTATGAGGATTTGTAGCCTTAACCACGTAGTTAATAAATCTTGTAGGTTATGTATTATTAAATGTGTTGACATCTGATAGAACTTTATGTTTTTGTTGAATTTCAAATATGTTGGTATCATATTAAACACGCATCATTTGAACATCTAACAGTGATAATATTCCTTAGATCTGTCTCTGGTTATATGTCAAGGTCTCTTGTATACTTGGGCGACCAATAAAGAGATATCATTAATAATATTTATATGATTAACTGTCCACATTTCGTTTAGCAAAGAAATATGGGGAAAGGAAATCGTTCTTTACATATGACGACAAGGACACAATAACAGAATTATGTTTTCGCTTCCATTTATATCCATCGTCATCAGTATTGACAGAACATCGGACGGTGCTCCTCGCCAAATCACACCCACCTATTTCTATTGGCACTGGTACCATTGTTTCATTCAGTACAACGACGCACTCCATCTTGGTTGTTTCGCTACCATGTCATATTTATGACGATGCGACCCACCTGCGCCGTGCAACAATAAATTGTGACGCTGGTCACCTCTGGCCACCTCTATCAAAAATCGCATTTTTATGTCATCTTTAACATTAATAATGCTATCAAAATACGGTTGAAAAGCCAAAACGACGGTTCGCTGTAAAATATAAGCGCCAATTGCTAGGACATCTCGGCAGAGCTATTAAATAAAAGTCTTTTTACATTAGATAAATCGCGTACGTTATTCGGGAACATCTGTCCCTTGCCGATTACGCCCATACATTATGCTCAGTTTGTTGTTTTTAATAAAAAGTTTAATCCGTTCGGTTATGACGGCAATTTGTCAGGCCGATGGAAAAACTTGCTCGATTACCGGTGGCGCTCGATGTATCGCGGTATCGCCGAAGGGACGCCTATTACGCTCTGTCGCTCTTTTTATTCGCACGATTATGTCACGTTTATTTATGCATTCGCTTTTGTCTTCCATTAGCGCTTTTTCTTTTTTATCTTCGCCGACAGTGATTCACTCAAATATATTCCCACTGTCAGGAGCACATTCATACGTTTGTAGAAAACTTTTAAAACTGCAAAGTCCTTTTCATATTTTGCGTTGTCGTTCATCCGGAAACTTACGTCGTCGAGTTGTTTTGATTTCATCACCTTATAACGTCTTACTCTGTACAACCATTAACAATTCAATACTGTCTTAATGAAGAGCCGATAAAATGTATATTGTGTTATTCGTCACGACTCCCAGGCAATTAATTGGTGTACTTTTTTTTGGGAATTCGCTTTATGGTCGCCGTGATTTAGTGACCGTCCCGCAGGTTGATTTGTGCACACATTTTAGCTTATTCTTTGTGTTAGGAAGCACTTAAGTGTGCAATATATTGTGTGGAACAAATATCGCGTCGAGAGACTCGTTAAGACTGATAGCGAACCTGGCGCGTATGGTGCCGCCGCCGCGCGGTTCCTTTTGTTAGTGCATATAAAGTTATTTTATTAATGACACGACAGTCAAAACTTTACATGAGGCAAATGAAATTGCAGCTCTTTTATTCTCATTTCAATAACAACTATTACATACAATTTTCTGTTCTTCACAACCTTAAGCTGACAGACGAAAAATTAACAGTGTCCCAAAATAAATTATTTTTGCAACATCCTTCAGAATACACAAACTCATGACGTTTTTGTGAATTTGAATTGATGAAACAAAATTAGAACTCACATAGGTAGGTACTGTAGCGACTAGGCTACACTTTGTAACGTACTCGTTACAGTACCGGATCTAGGCTACGTTAAATGAAAGGTATTAATGACTTTCAGAAGACTATATTAATATCATTAGCGAGAGGTAAGATTTACATAACCCAGCCTTAACGGCCCCTGGTCTGACAGTCCTTGTCATAGTATAAAAACTATCTTCTACGATTTGATTACTTTTCGAAGCATCCAGAATGTTTAACCATAGACATATTATCTAATGACTACAGTACCTACTACAAAAAGATACGTATCTCCAAAAATTCTCACTAATCACTAGTAATATTATATCCATAATTAACAGTAGGCGTGTCTGTTCTTGTTACAGAACATAGGAAACGTGACAGCAGAGTTGGAACTGCAGCGGTTACAACAGGAGCAGCTACGGCGGCAGGAGATGGTGCGGCGTGGGCACGGCATGTACCCCGGTCCACCGCTGGGCTTGTTACCCTTATTGGAGCAGATGCGGCCTCCACAGCAGCAACAAAACGTGAGTACTGTTTATTATTTACAACTATAACCGGAATTAAATATATACAAAATGTATAAATAAAAATAATGTTATTATTATGCACAATTAAAAAGAGGGCGGGGAAAGGTCATAGAGCTTCAAAATGCTTCAAAATCGTTGTTAAAGGGACACGAGCCCAGTAGGCAGCATTAACACGTTATGGAAATGCTGATTCTTTGGCCCAAGAACAATTCAGCCCTCTGGTCACGCGAGAACTCTAAACCATTTCATATATAAATAATGTAACCAGCAGTGCCTATTCTGCTGTAGTGAATGCAGGTGAATTGAGCATGAGGTGACTTGTCATCTGATGCTATAATGGTAGCCCTCAAGTCACTTTCCATAAATTCACCGTGAAGCATTCTGCTGAATGATAATATAATCATCATGTAATTTTTAATCATATGCACCACTAATAATTATGGTGAATGTGCATATAAATGGAAATTAAAAAGTAGGACAGTGATGATTGAAAACGAAAGTCTTTACCTATCTTCCTGAAGTACCTGTAGGTATAGATAGAACAATTTATTCACACAGCTGCAATACGACAACTAAGGAATAGGTACAATAACTAGATAGATACACAAATGTTTTGGAAAGTTTACAGATCAAAATCAAAATAACGTAAGTTTAGATGAAGAAAAAAACAGAGGTGGATTTGATGAAGGATGGCCAATTATGTCTACTAAGACCACCAACGTACGGTACGTTGGTACGGTACTTAGTACTTATCTGACTCATCAACATTAAAACGCGACCAAATTATAAATATATGTAATTGACACTACGAGGATGAAAATGTAGGTAATGAACAAATTGATTTGGCAAGCGAGTATCAGATATTAGCTAAATATTAGCTAATTTCCTATGTTCAATAACAGTTATAATTGACATTGTGTTTACCTTTTCACTAGGGTTGTCTAATGAAAATTCTTCATGTGCTACTGTTTGTATTCTAATTTCTTGACGAAACTTTACATAGCATAAAACAAACTCGCTCCAGCCATCCTTACCCTTAGATTTGAATACAGTTTCATCAATAGATTGAGTGATTTAAGAGGAAGGTTTATACGTATAGTTTGATCAACATTGCACAGGCGAAGCCGGGGCGGGTCGCTAGTTCGTTAGAAGTCTAGATAAATTTAAGTGTTACCAGTTATTAAAATCACCTACAGATGCTTGCCAAAATTTTTGTTCTTTTTACTTAGTGTAATGTGTCTGTATTATCTTCGGGATCTTGATTTCCATAATATACCAAATATTACTACCATATCTAATTTCTGTTTTTTTTGGAGTAATTATAGTACAAGGTGTCTGCGCAAAAACAGGCAAACTTATTGATAGACCGATGACAAAATTATTGACGACTTGACGAGTTTACATTAGCTTAAAAAATCTATACCTCGAACTCTGAATGCTGCAATCAACATTACGACTAGTTATAAATATAAGAACACGTGATATTAAAATGAAAGTTGTTCTCAAACTAATTACCTACTGCGACCGGTGTTTGTTATGTAAAACTATAATCAGATGCGCCTCATACGTCAAACCTTGTGTTGCTGTGAACATCCAGTTTTTAACTAGGCAAAACCATTCAGCGACTTCCTCTTACTGTATTATATCATTGAACTAGTTTTTACCCGCGACTTCGTCTGCATAAACTTCAGAATTAAGCCAAAGTCCTAAATTATGCCATGGTATCGCAAAAATGGGATACAAATCATCCTATGTGTTAAACTAGATCAATATCGAAATCTGTGTAATTGCCTCAGATTATCAAACAAAAGGCAGATAGACCGTGTGATTCGTTTTTTAATTTGTATTGGCTTTTGTGGCGTCACTCGCAGTGTTCCGCACGGTCTATCTGCCTTTTGTTTGATAATCTGTGGTAATTGCAGCTAATTCTGTTCAGCTGTTTAAGCGTGATAGAGTAACTGACATCTTCTGACATTCTTCCATCCACTAACTCCGAAAAAATTAAAACGAGACACTGAGAGTGAAGCCAAAAAGCACGAAACGCCGCATCGTTAAAAAAAAGAAAAATAAACAAATACAAATTCAAAAGCGAATACAATCACGAGATTGTAGGTATTCGCTTTTGAATTTATATTTGCTTTTTTGGCTTCACTCTCCGAGTTCCACGCGGTCTATCTACCTTTTGTTTCATAATCTGAGGTTTATAGGTTTTAGGTTAGTAGGATACATTAGTGATTGTACTTATCTTCAGGACGGGTGAAACGCATGTGACCAAAAGTGTTATGAATATTAATGAGGATGGATGGAGAGGGAGATGAAGGCCAAAGAAATGATGGATGGATTGTGTAAGTGATGAGAAGGAAGTCAACGAAAGCACGACGGTTGACAGAGCGGAATGGAAGAAGAAAACATGTCGCGCCAACCCCAAGTAACAAGGGCTGGTAGATGATGACTATTTTCAGTTTTTATGTACAGCACATTAGTAGATCACAAGTTTTGATTATTGAATTATTAATCGGTATGTATGCTCATTTGCGTCTGCCTTCAGATGGTAGAAAGTGCACGGAGATATTTAAGATTATTCTTACGAAAACGTTCTTATACTCTGTAATGTATAGTCTTTGTACATCTATATTTTGTGTTTGGTGTGGTATTTTGTGATTTTGTGGTGTGTATAGCTCTAAGTACCAACTTAGCATGAGACTGAGAAGCTGCCTTAGCTTAGTCAGGTGTTGTATAACATTACTGTGAATCGACTCACATCACAATCATTTAACTCTTTAAATTCTAGGCAATGCAAACAAACCAATGGCCAGCGACCGCTCAACTCGCGCAACTCACGGCTAGTGCTCGCTCGCCGCCTCCCCAGGACCCGGACACTCCGCTCAATCTGAGCAAGCAACGCTCACCGTCGCCTGCGCCGCAGATGATGATGCCACGCTTCGTACCCTACCCTCCAATGGAAGAGTCGCAGTACAATATGCCGAAGGAAGAGGAATACAATGCTGCGTGCAACAGTGAGTATCACATATTAACAGTCATTTTGTAGTTTCTTTTTCAACAAAATAGTCGAGGGGTTTCAGGCTGCTTTTCTACCAGAGTTGTACGAAGAAATGGATAGGTGAGAGAGAGAAATCTACCAATAGCATTGCTCCATTTTGAACATCAAGCAATTCTTTTTTCGAATTTAATCCTTGGTGTATAATTGATTTTCTTCTTATATAGTACCTTATTTGTGGGTGGGTACCGCTTCTACCATTCATCTAGGTATTCTTTCCCCAAAAAATGCTTGTTCTAATTTAGCTTTAGATCTCATTAAAACCTGGTAAATGTGTTCTAAGGCTAATAAATGATTTGATTAGACAGCCGTATTAATATTTTTGGAACTGGTTTGCATTGACGTCATCATTATTATCTGATTCACTTGTTACCTAGACGCAGATTCTTGGGTGAACTGTGGAACTATGTCACTGGAGTACTAATAGCTTTCGTGCGTAGACGACACGCTCGTGTAAAAAAATGTTACGACTTTAAACTCTTATACCTCTGCAAAGAGTCTAAAGTCGTAACCTTTTTTTCCTATTCTGTAATTAGAAAAACTTTTGATGCTGCGTTATCACTTAGGATGTAGGCTATATTTTAGCATCAAAACATTAGGCATCGATAGGAAAATTGACGCAAAGAAAGTTGCGGGCAAAGTGCTTGTAGGTACGGTCAGCAACAAAAGTAGATTAACACTTACATTTTCATGTCCTCGAAAAAGACATAAAAACAAATAAGATTCAAGTAATTCTTTACAGTATTTCAGGTCATAGTCAAGAGTTTATTTTATCTTGATTTTCTATCCTGTCCGTGTTTCCTTCTGCTCAAGAATTATGATTTAAAAATCTGAAGTGTTAATCGACTTTCGTTGCAGACTGTACCTACTATTCCTGTTACAGTAATCCAAAAAAAAAGTATGCTGTAAAACCCCGATCGCGGAAAAACTGAAAGTTTTTGGTTTTGATTTTGCGATAAAATCATTTTAGGGTTATTTTTTTTAATATTGTCTGTATTAAAATACTTGTCAAATTCGGTTCCTACGTTATTAAAATGTAATCTTTCATAGATTCAGGGATTACGAAAATCGAAATGTCCGGTGTATTTTCTAAGAAAAATCTTTCATTGAAACCGGTCCTGACAATTTTATTTTAAATTTTATTAAAGATAGATAACAAACGGCAGTATATAAAACAATAATCTACATACTCATTAGTTAATAGGAATAGCATACACACCGCTAACGACTTTATCCACAAATTTATAAACAGAATAGCTAGAACAATTACGAACAAAGCAAAAAAAAAAACAGTCAAATCAGTGGAGCCCTTTTCAAGAGCTTATCTATATCATACATGCGGCAAATATGTATAGATAGATAAATAAATAATTATATCACATTAATTATGTTCTCGCTACAATTTACGAAAACAATAAAAAAAATATCTCTTATTTTGATCAATTAAAATGTATGTAAATGATGTATGAAATATTACGTAAGCAGTCTATTTTAACACTCCGTCGATTTTCATACAAAAAATTTTTTATTACAAAATTAATACCTAATTAGGTAACAATATTGAAAGTGTTATGTCAATGTAAGGGGTTTCGGACTGCTTTGCGTCATCTTCAACACCCAACAGGAAAGGCAAGGCACAAGACACGATCTAGGTAAGTCCCTAATATCGAAAAAAATTATCAGTTTTAAATCACAAACGAGTGATATGCCTTCAAACAACCAACAACTACGATATCATGTTAGTAGTTACCTAAATCCGAATCAATTTTAATATCAAATGTGCGTCTACTTACGAAATGTTAGGAACTAAAATAAACAAGGAATAGTCTAGATAAATAGTCGGTAAATGTTAAAATGAAGAAATGTACCGTGTCGCCGCCAAACATTTTGATGTTTCACATTTAATTGCTAAATATAATTAATACATCTGTAGGTAAAACAGTTATACTTCGGTAAATATCGACTGAAATGTAGGGCATGCGATTCATCGCGTTTCCCTGTATGAATTTATAGCTACCTATAGGCACGAACCTATTTTATCTAACACTATGAGTGCTTGCCTACGTGACTATTAAAGCTTTAGTATCGATTCTGAAACAAAATTACTGAAATCGTGATATTTTGTGAATAGTTCCGAAGGACAATGATATAAGTAGTAAAGAAACAATTCAATCTTTCTTTTTCATTTAAGTTTAAGTTGAAGTTCCTTTTTGCGTTATTGATTACAACTGAGTTCAATATGCAAAACTAGCCTTAATAAAATAACAATTAAAATACAATTAGCAACAACTTTTACCTTTAAAGCTTATTATCAAAACACAAAAAAAGAACATCTAGGTTCAACGTTAACCCTGTTATGGTAGGCATTAGCTTGGTGCGTGCTGTGTGCTAACCTAACCCAAACACATGTGTATGATTAATATTTTGATATCATTAATTTATCACCAACGTGATGGATAATGTTACCTTAGTGTCAGCCCCGGAAAGTCAGAAGCATAAAATAGTTCGTTACCGACACTATCCGACATTATCTCGTGTAGGACGCGACTGACAAAATTGAGAGATACCTACGTAAATTACTTTAGAAATATTAATTATCGCTGGTAATCTTGAAACTCATCTGTAAATCTTACGGGCCCAGGTTTTATGTTACAAAGTGTTATATAGGAAACTGTTTAGACAGCTATCTTTATGCTAACTCTCGCCAGATGCCTTATTATAAAAATGTCATGTGAACTGTCTGTCACAATGTATTAAATGATTTTACCAAATAACAAGATGTGTTATTGGCGACGAGAAAAAGCCAAATAAACATTGTGTAAATAGATATATGAAATGGAAAAACTAAGAAAATATCGTGGCACTCTACGCGGGATGCTCACGCGACTCGACACCTATGTCGATCAGAGGGCAACGATGTCTGACGAAGACATTATTGCTCGCTTCCGGGGCCTGAAGGAGACGATCCTGGCTATACGAGAGGTACAAGAGAAAATCGAAAACAAGACTGTCGACGACAAGGACGATGACGCTTATGATCAAGAACAAGAATACAGGTACGAGTTCGAAGAACTTCATACAACTATAACAACTAAACTTTTAACAAAACAGTCACAGAATGGAAGTCAGCAACAGGGCCAGCAACAGCAACAACACATAAAACAAAGTGAATCCAGGCATAGGAATACACCGAAGATACAATTTCAACCCTTACAACAATCAGAAACTTTCAACAATTTCAAAAAAAGACTAGAAGTATATTTTCGATTGAACGATATATCGGAAGCACACATGAAATCAAATATCTTACTGTCAACTTTATCACCAGAGCTCCACCAGAAACTTTGCGATTTAACATTACCGGAAGAACCAATGAATATGTCATTTGCTAATATTACTGAAATACTTGACGACTACTTAGACCCAAAACCTAGCAAATGGGCACTACAACATAAATTCATAACAAGAACGCAAAAAGTCGATGAAACTGTAGCGCAGTACGCCGCAGAGTTGAAGAAACTTACCACTAACTGTGAATTCAATTGCCAACACTGTCAGAAAAATACATCAGAAAGCTTTTTATCTCTACAATTTATAAGGGGATTGAAAGATAGCGATGCACGTACAAAAATCTTACAAGACCGAACAGTATATGCATTCAAATCACTGACACAGATTGCGATATCTATTGAAATGGGTAAAGCAGAAAACGCATCAATGATTACTAATGAACAACCAAGTACCAGTAATGACCACATCAACAAAATCATCCCCTACAAGAGACCGGCAGGACCAGGACCAAGTCCAAGACAAATTACACCTAAAGATCTAAAAGGGAAATGCTTCCGCTGTGGTGCTGCGAATCACGAATCCAACAAATGTGGGGCTATAAACGTTACATGCCATAAATGCAATAAAGTCGGTCACCTAGCCCGTGTTTGCCTTCAGCGCCACTCTGATGCAAGTCTTAACAAGAATAAACCGAATACGAACTTATTAGAAGACTCAATGACAAATGACCATGATGACTGGAATAATATTAATATCATATCTGGAGAATCATCTGAAAAATATATGATAACGACACATATTGAACACGTTAAAATAAAGATGGAATTTGACACTGGAGCTACACTAACTTCAATGTCATTACGAGACTATCAAAAACTAAACATTGGAAAAAGAATTTTTAAGACAAACCTAAAACTCAGAACTTATACTGGAGAAGTAATCGAACCAACAGGCGTAGCATACGTTCAATGCAGATGCCAAGGAAAAGAATTCCACGGAAAACTGTACGTTATCAACAAAAACGTTGATCCCATTTTTGGCCGCAGCTGGATGAAAGAACTCGAGACACTTAACTTAGCAGACATAAAAACCGTACAACCTATTAAAAACATAGCATGTAGTGCCGTGCGTATTTCTCTGCCAAACATAAGCTGGTACGGAGTTTGACCATTAGCATTTGGCCATACAATTAGACCAACTTCTGGAGCTCTACAAGACATCAGTTTTCAGAAACGACCTTGGCGAAATACCCAATTACAGAGGACACCTGAACCTGAAAGAGAATACTAAGCCAATTTTTATTAGACCACGTAGAATACCTTACGCTTTAAAAACCAAAGTGGATGAAGAAATAGAGCGACTATGTACACAAGGTGTAATCACAAAAGTTGACCACTCTGAGTGGGGTACTCCAGTAGTACCAGTTGTCAAACCAAATGGGAATATCCGATTATGTGCTGATTATAAGGTTACCCTAAACAAATTTATACAAGATGAACAATATCCAATACCTATGATTGAAGATATCTTTACAGAGATGAATGGAGGAAAACTATTTTGTACACTCGACATAACTCAGGCGTACCTAAACATGGTAATGGATGAAGAAAGCGCAATGCTACAAACACTCAGTACACACAAAGGAACTTACAGAGTAAACAGGCTCATGTTCGGAGTTAAGGTCGCTCCGAGCCTATGGCAGAAATTCATGGACAAACTGTTACAAGGCCTAGAAGGTGTTAAATGTTTCTTCGACGATATAATTATACAAGGAGCTAACCAAGAACAACTATTACAGAGGCTCAAACTCGTACTCGATAAATTAAAAGGAAGTAATCTGCGAGTAAACAAAGACAAGTGCCATTTTTTCCAAACAAGTATAAATTACCTTGGACACACTATTGACAAAGAAGGCCTACACAAAAACAGGGACAAGATAAACGCAATAGTTAAAACAGAACACCCAACCAATATAGCAGAATTAAGAACATTTCTTGGTATAGCAAATTTTTACAACAAATTCATACCAAACCTAGCATCGATCACGAACCCGCTAAACAACTTACTAAAGAAAGAATCAAGCTTCCTATGGTCTGCAGAGTGTGAACAAGCTTTTAGACAAATAAAGAAAGAAATTGTAAGTGAAAGAGTACTGATACACTTTGACTCTAAGAAGCCGTTAATACTTTCAACGGACGCATCGCCACTGGGACTCGGGGCAGTACTGTCACATAGACTTCCAGATGGATCAGAGAGACCTATAGCATTCGCTTCGAGAACGCTGTCTGGTAGCGAGAAGAATTACAGTCAAATCGACAAGGAGGCTACAGCGATACACTGGGGATTGAAAAAGTTTTTCTACTATTGTTATGGTCGGAAATTCATCCTCGTTACAGACCATAAACCACTGACAGTAATTTTCCACCCACATCAAACGCTACCAACAATGAGTACGATGAGGCTGTTTCACTACGCTCACTTCTTATCTGGATTTGACTATAACATTGAATACAGAACTTCGGCGAATAACTCAAATGCAGATTATTTATCCAGGTTTCCAGTAGAAAACACCAAGACCAACAGAATTGACCAGAATTACAGTTTTCAATTTCAGCAAATCCATACCATTGATATTAATCCAGATGTCATAGCGACAGAAACAAGAAATGACGCCGACTGTACATCTTTGCTACACGCATTGGAAACTGGCCAATCACTGAAAACACTCGGTTACAAGGACAATGAATTCACCTTGCATGATGGTTGTTTATTGAGAGGATCACGAGTCTTAATTCCAAAAACACTTCGCGAACAAGTGCTAGACGAACTACATCTCGGTCACCCAGGCATTGTAAAGATGAAGCTATTGGCTCGCAGTTTCGTATACTGGAAAGGAATTGACAACGAGATTGAGACCAAAGTCAAGTCATGTAGAACCTGTAGATTGCAACAAAATGAACCAGAGAAAGCACCACTGCACCATTGGGAACAGCCAAATGGCCCGTGGCAAAGACTTCATATTGATTTCGCTGGACCTGTGCACGGACACCAACTTTTAATTATTGTAGATGCATTCTCAAAATGGACTGAGATTATACCAACCAAGTCAACTACCAGCTCTTGGTGCATACAAAAATTGAAAGAACTATTTTGCACCTTTGGGACACCTCACGTCTTGGTTTCAGACAATGGTCGACAGTTCGTTTCGGAAGAGTTCGAAAAATACTTAAAAGATTGTATGATCATTCATAAGACCTCTGCGCCATATCACCCTGCATCCAATGGGCAAGCTGAGCGTTTTGTGCAGACAGTTAAGAGAATCTTACGAAGCGTAGAGGGGGAAGGAGGTAACCTAGTAGAGAAGTTAGTGACAGTGAAAACTCGTCTCCGACGGACGCCAAATGCTAATGGTCAAACTCCGTACCAGCTTATGTTTGGCAGAGAAATACGCACGGCACTACATGCTATGTTTTTAAGAAAAGAAAAGGAGACCGCACCAACGCTTCAGGAGGTCAATGTCAGAGAGTTCAACCCAGGCGATCGGGTACAGGCTCGTGACTACACGAGTGCTACGCAACGGTGGCAGTTTGGAAGCATCCTAAAACGTTTGGGCCGACTGCACTACGAAGTTCGCACCGACAACGGTGATGTCTGGCGCCGACACCTCGACCAGCTCTTGGGTGCTCCTTTGATCCACAGCAGCTAGGAGAGGAGAGATGTTATATAGGAAACTGTTTAGACAGCTATCTTTATGCTAACTCTCGCCAGATGCCTTATTATAAAAATGTCATGTGAACTGTCTGTCACAATGTATTAAATGATTTTACCAAATAACAAGATGTGTTACAAAGTTTATAAAGTTTCGTTTTTATTGCGTCCCCTGGCGATTTGATGACATTCCATGCCGAGGGTTAATGGTCGAAGGCATTCTAATTATTTTAAAAGTTAATGGGAAGTGTTTAAAGTTCATTTTCAAGGTGATCATTGAGAAACAATATACTGCCATATGCAGGGCTGACTTTTAATTCTAAATATTTATTCCAGGACGCGGTAATGTGACCCCTTTGCAAGCTTTTATAACTGGCTTTAGTTTCGTATAATAATATGCAGAGCCAAGGAACTGTGGAATATTAATTACAAATATTACATAAACTTTCATAATTCATACATTATAAATAATCGTGTAAGATGGTGTACAATAAAACAAATATCTACTTTAAATAGTTGGCGCGAACCCAAACCGAATTGGTTACAAAATCGCAAGTGTCGTTTCGTTTCCTTTAAAACAAGAGAATCGCGTGAAACGTGAAATAGATGGCGCTGGAGACGCCAGCTTCCGCTCGCTCCAAACGTCCCGCCTCGGTGTACACTCACGCGCACTGCACATTGTAGGTACTAATAATGTTATTAACATTTTAATGTGAATTATGTTCGCTTCCAGATTCAATTTTAAACAGAACGCGGTTCCTGGTCGATTTTGTCTATGAATCCTAATTGTGTGTTATAATTATTTATAATTAAATATTTTTTAACGCACGTTCTCTGCAGATTTTGATCTCCAAGGCCTAGTTCATTATATGCAAATGGTAAGCTAATGAAGGCAGTTACAATTTCCCGGATTTCTTAATGTTTATACAGGAAAATAAATAATTTCCACAACTTTCATGTTACAATAAATATGACAGCTGTAACATAATATTTTAAAGGCATAAAGTCACGCAAATTCCTAGATAAAACACATAATGACTTACACTATAAAACGAAATGGCCTGTAACTGTATCTGAATCACCGACTGTGCCGTACTTGACCTGTCACGAAGAGCTAATTATTGCCGTCATTCCAGGCGAACGTCATTAATACTAGTTGTTAGCGTGACAGCCGCGTAACGGCGACTAAAATAAAATGGGATTGACGTCATAAGGCGACACGCGATTTAAAATTGTGATACCCAAAAAAATAAGGGCGTAAGAGTTTTGTGCGCGAGTGTTTTCTCATCGGTGTTCATATTAGAAGTGTATCGCGGGTATCAGGCGCGGTAGGATGTTATAAATTATCTAACAGCGCTTCAAATTAATTCGAGGAATGTCCCGCGCTTTGAGTGCGGCATGTTTCCGCGGTGGTTTATTAATCGAGTGGACACTTGGTAGCGAATCCGTCAGCTCAAATGTTAACCGGACATTTTCCAGTGTGACCCACATAGTTGGAGGGGCGGAGGGGGGATGCGGTCGCAATAATCGTTTCAGAATTTGATTAGTGCGAAATTTAATGTTCGCGACACTCGTGACGTAATTCACTCTGTTTTGCTGTCTGATTAAGTTTGATGGTTTTAGGATTGCAACGGTGTGCACTTTATCTGCTTTGTACTGCTAGAATTAATAAACTAAATCTGTTCGTAACTTTAATAGTTTAACACAATACCTAGGTCTCAATAGACATAGGTAGGTACTACAGTTTGCCACGGGAGTTACTGCGATACTTGCAAATCAAATTTAAGTTTTGTATTAAAACGGGTCATTTCTTTACTCCCAAAAGGTACCTAGAACACGATACCTAGATCGCTGTTCCATACTTCATCACATTTCTTCCACACAAAAAACCGATGACGCAAAACATTCATGCTTACCTACATTGCCTCTCTATCTAACTAATTTTGTTTTCGAGTTGATAGAAATAACTAAATACTTCCAACCTAACTATAATCAGGTAATACACTATAATTTATTATTTTTATACAATGTACAATATATACACGAAAAAATAAAAAAGGAAAACCTATAACTATTAAAACAAAAAAAAAGCTAAGACAATAAGGCATCAAAAAATTCCCCCACATCGTCGTCAACTGGGAATGTGCCCAAGAGACTGGCGGCATTGCCACGTTGGATGGCAATGCTTAACCTCTGTCCGAGGTAAAAACCAGCCCTTGGATCACGGGAAGTGTCAACCAACCTTTTGGAAATTTCTTTAAAAAGTAGATGAGCACTCGGACCCCACGACCCGAGGGTTTCAACCCCAAACGGCTCGAAAATAAAGTTATCGCTTAGGATACTATACTTTCGCCGTTTGAGGTTTTCTGCAGCCGCAGCAGCAGCACCAGCACAGCACGCTGTACTAGGAAGATGGGATGGCGCAAGAGTATCGACACACGTAGCGTCCCACACTAAAGGCCTACCCAACTTCCATGGAAATAATGACATGCCGTCCGGTCTCTTGCCATCGTCGCGTGCCAAGCCGTTGGGTTCCAAAACAGCCGGAACGCCGACGGCGACGAGAGCACGACGTATAATGTCATTAATATTCGCGTGCCGTGCTATGCGTCCCACACTCCGGCGCACGACAGGCCGTGGTGTCCAAGGCAGTTGACAGCTTCCCCACAGCGACAGCGATGAGGGGAGTAACAAGATGCTCCTAAACGTAAGGAAGCAGTGAGGCGAAAAGTAGTGTCGTCAAACATAGTTCCTAGGTCTAACGACGGAAGTGCCAGAAGCCATACATAACCCGACTCCCATTTTCCCACAGCCAGCAGACGCACTCGCTGGTAATAGATGTTTTGCAACCATTCTACGACTAACACAATTCTAACACAATTATGAACAAAAGCATTAGCGACAAGACTATTTAAGAATTGAAGTCTATTTAAACTGATTAGTTGAAACCAACAACCACTTAGGTAGATACCCCAATCATCGCGAAAGTTATAAGAATTATTCTACTCAAGAAATTAGGTCAGTCATGTACTATACGCTATAAATATTCAATCAATTGCTGTATTTTATCATTTATTCAACTAGAAAGCTATCACTTTAAGGATAAATGGATTCTGGTTTACCTATGTATAAATAATCATGTCTTTAATAATCTATTCTAATGAATTCATCAGAAATACAAATAAGAATCTGCTGTAAATGGTGTCTATTAAAATAATACGTCAAGTTTTGGTAATATGAACGACTAGCTTCTGCCTGTGACTGCGCCCGCGTGCTTATCAATTATAGTTAGGTACAGACGCCAGCTGCACATCATGCAATACCAGTGTCAAATTTTCCCAATTGAATATTATATTTATATATTAACTTTTGTAATTCAGTTGAAAATCCATCAAAGAAAGGACAATGCCAGAAACTCTATAGAACTTTGCCCCACTCAATAAAAGTCATGTGCAATATGTAGCATCTTACTGTTTATTTATTGCTGATAACTACACATTAGTGTTAGTGACTGTAGAATTTGCGGTTTCCGTTTAAATCTAAAAACAATAATGGCATTGATTATAGGTTAAATTGTATTTTAGGTAAAATGAGTTTGTATTTTGTGGGTAGGTATTTCGTAATCCGCAAGTTCTAAAGAAATACAAATTACTATAGAAAGCTTTTATATTCATTACAATTATTTTCATTAATTTACTTTTTCTGTACATAGGTGGGGCAGGATCTGGCATTGTCATTTGACAGATTGTTGTAGCTCGATGTACTGGCCTCTATACCTACCATAAAACATAGTCTATGATACGGTCTACTCGGCAATAGCTATCATCAGTGAATTTTTTGTTGTAATCGAACCTGTGGGTACTTCCAGAGGTTCCCTTTTCTAACAGGTGGCGTTTTGTAGATTCTGCTTCCAGAAAAATGTATATATAAAGTATAAAAAGTACGTAAACTTTGTATTATTTTAATATAACATCCGATACATATACACCATTTCCACCATTTCAGCCGAAAGACGTCCACTGCTGGACATAGGCCAACATACATACATATGCAACAAATATAATTTTAACTGTGTAGATACCTATAAATGGAAACGTTTGAAATAGTCACACAATCCAACTTTAACGATTGTTTTACGGCCGACATCCATCGTTCGCGATAATTTATCGCCGAGCCAAGCGCGGCTTCCGATTGTGTTCTCTAGTAACTGTGCGACAGACTTAACGTTTTCATATCTTATTTATAATTTTGTGTGATATGTCCATAATTTTAATAGGTAGGCGTCGGACTTGCTTTCACTCTGTTTTATAGCATACTCGTATAGGGTAAGGTTTCTGACAATCAGATTCTATTTCATTGACAGTTCAGATACATTGAAACCTACCACTTGAGCAATAAATTATGCTGTTTTTAGAAATGCTTAAGAGATAAGTAGGCATTTCTATTAAGGTGAATACCTAGCATAATCAATGTCCTTCTATTTTCTTTAACAACCTAAGTAGGTACCTACTGCAGTTATCAATTCGAGGCCATAATTGGCCGACCTACCTAAAGACTGGTTTTACCCCTTCTGTAATTAATTAGTCAATTATATTTGAGTTGATTTGGATATTAAGTAGTCATGATTAGTCATACATGTTTCATTATAGAATACTGGCGATTTACTATAATTAATGAAGGGGTTAAAGATCAGTTACAACTGTAGGGCTACCCCCGACTACGCTAGAAATGCTGAATAAATCATAACATTTTTTTATCTATTTTGTTGTAGGCAGATAAAGATACATCTGCAAAAATCCTGCATGAGTATCTACTAATAAACAATTTAAAACATTCCAGCATCATCATGGAGCCAATCACCATCCGAGGATGCGGAGAAAGCGAAGCTGGTCCGCCAACCACGTCGGGACGAGACCGGCAAGCCTCACATCAAGCGACCAATGAACGCGTTCATGGTGTGGGCTAAAGATGAACGTAGGAAGATCCTAAAGGCGTGTCCTGACATGCACAATTCTAACATATCCAAGATCCTTGGCGCTAGGTGGAAGGCGATGTCCAACGCTGAAAAGCAACCCTACTATGAGGAGCAGTCGAGACTGTCCAAACTGCACATGGAGAAGCACCCTGACTACAGGTAATTACTTATTAGCGGATACCTTCTATTAATTGTACATATCTACCCATATCTAGTCCACGTATTTTTTATAGGTTTATATTTTTATTCCTGTATTCTGCTGAGAATAGATCGTCAACCGTCATGCTTGGCCAATGCATGTCGACGATCGCAATATGATACCTAAGTACTCAGATGGACGCTGCTTCGTTGCACCTTTAGTAACACGCACGGGTATTAAATATAATCAATTTGTATTGTATCCGAAACAAAACTAACAAATCAGTTTCACTTCCAGGTACCGACCAAGACCAAAAAGGACATGCATAGTCGACGGCAAGAAGATGCGGATATCCGAATACAAGAACCTGATGCGTACCCGCCGGCAGGAGATGCGTCAGCTGTGGTGTCGCGACGGCGGCAGCGAGCTGGGCTTCCTGCCGCCTGCGCTCTCCTCCCCCGGACCTTCAAACTCCTCACCGCCGCCCAACGGAGGCAACTACATGAACCCAGGGTTCTCCCCGCCGCTGTCACCCAGGGAGGACGATTGAGGTACGGCGCGCGGCTGGCCATACCCGCACGCCGCGCCCCTCTCCTTACCCTCTCACCATCCCTGGTAATCATCGCAGACAGTTCTAGGACACTAGAACACTGGATTACATTCACATAACAAAGACTTAGAGCAGGAGTCTCTGTAGTGTTGCCCTAAACCCCGCCCCCTCGGCTCTTGACTTTGTACAAAGAGGGAGGCACACGTGTAGACGGTAGCTATATTATTTGTGAGTTTTTGCCAGTGTCTCAAATTGGATCTCTCGTTTACAAAATACTGATTAATAATAATGAGATTATTCCATTAGTGAATTAAGAAACTTATAACTTTGGACACTTTCGCCCGTATATTTGATGTGTGCTTACGCAGTGATTTTCCCAGTGATTTTTTTTTCAGAATTAAACGAAAACTTAAATGTAACAAATCTTAGTACCTACCTACATTAATTATTATTATGATGCATATGTGTAAGACCTTCCCAGGAGCCATAATTATGTTTTCAACTATAAGTACTAAGAAATCGGTAATATATTTATTACTTACCTAGTAAAAAAATCTTAAATTACTCTTTAATTCATAAGTATTATGCGGGTGTATAGTTATCCTGTTTTGTAAATAGCGCTCTTTTTAGGTTCGACCTATAATCTATCAATGTTTCGACTAGAATCGTAGATCTTTGGCACAAATAGAGAATCCCTTTTACAAAAGAAATTGTGCCAAATGTTGTATCAAACCAACACATAGATAATTAGAAAAAGATAATGTAAATATCTACGTACCTACATAAGTAAATCATTTTGAATCATTATAGTACACTAGATGTAGCCTGATATAACTGGATTCTAGCGGATTATTTGTAAATAAGTAAAATTCCCTTTGTAGATAGATTACATTTAAGTTTTATTCGAATGTTTGGCTAAAGGTTTAGTGTAAGATTCAGAGATTAGTTTGTTAGTATTAGTCGTAATAAGTACTTTGAATCTTGACTATCGCGTGGCCATGTATAAACATAGTGCGGAGTTCTATTTGTATTGTAGCTGCTTTAGACATTAAGCAATTTAAATGTATCAAACCAAAAATTTGAAGCGGATTGCTTGAAAATTTAAGTGTTTTGAACACGGAAACTGTTTTTATTTAAATTCAGTGAGATCTATATGCATAATGGTTATGATTAAATACTCATAGACTTAAATAGTTGAGATTGGTAATAGACCCTTAAATCGTATAAGCTGTTCCAACAAGAACATACCTAATGTTAAATGAATAATCTGCATAGCCAATGAATTATAAAATTGTATTTATAACTCATTAACAGAACTAAGGAAATTATACACCAGTTTGTGGAATGCAATCAAGGGAAAATTGTTTTTAATTTATACTGTCAAATTTGGTACCGATACAGATCAAATCTTTTGTTCCTGACAGTATTTTTTATAAAAATTTATTGGTCAATTGTGAAATTGTCAATTTGTTAATACATAAAGACATTTCTCCTTATTGATTTGTTGAACCCCACCGACATAATGTGGGATAATTTAGGGCTTACATCACCTTACTAATTGTTTTAGGTAGGCACTTATTTGGATATCAAAACTAAAAATAATAAATTGGTTTTCTTATGAACATGATTCATAATAAAGAACGAACTATTTTGTTGCATAGCTACAGTTCCTTAATTTTTCATTCACTGTGACTGTAGTTTGTTTTAATGGTGAGTGAACACCTAAGGAAATTATTACATGACATGTACAGAGGCCAGCACATCAAGCCATAGACATATAAAAATATATATGTCTATGGCTTGATGTATTTTGTACCTCTTTGCATCAAGCTACTACAATCTGTCAAATTTCTTTGATAGATTTTCAACTTTATTACAAAACTAAGGTTCATATTTAATTGGGAAAATTTGACAGTTAGGTATGGCTTGATGTGCTGGCGTCTGTACATCCCTCTTGGACTTATTTTAAATAAAACTTAGGCTCGCCGTCTACTGACGGTAAGGTATGGCAAGGGATTTTTATATGACAAAGTACATAGGTACCATAACATTGGGTAATAAATGACCCTCGTCGTAGCTGCTAAAATCATGTCGTACTGAACGTTTAAATTTCAACACTAACATCATATAATTACGGTATATTATACTTCGTCGAGTAAAAATCCTTTGCCATGCTGTACCACCAATGGGCACAGGTCCTTTCGAGACATTTTATAAGAGACATCAATTCAAGTGATGTAACGCCCTTAAACTATTATTAATAAACAAATATTCGCTTTATCGAATCGTGCAATTTATATAAGTAGATAATAGTAACTAAGCTGTAGTAATGCATAATATTATCTACATTTTTATATAGCTCTTAGTAAAAAACTTCGAGAAATATCTTAAATTAATTGTTCAATGACGTTAATTGCCATTTTTGTATTTTGTTATTTATTTTTCTAATTATATAGAACTTGTTTTTGTTTTCTTTTTTCCTCTCTTTTTCTTTAGTAAAAGCTGTATGCCAGTAATTGACGTGAAGTAGCGTTAGTATGAATAAATAAAACTTACTGTGTATGTGAAACTTAATGTTTATAAGTAGTGTGTATTCATAGTAAATGTGTAAGGGTTTAGAACAGTGCCGTTAAATTATTTATTTTTTATGTTGAACTCATGTAAATACGCGTATATTTTGATGTAAACGTTAGTAATTGTGGTTATTTAATGAACGATACTTAATTTTGGTGTCTCCATTGTATGAGTTAGGATCTCGAACGAGTTTTATTATTATTTATTGATACAGATGTAACAAAACAATTTGTTTGGTAGTATCCACACATCTTGCCATATAGAGTACCTACATAAGTACTGAAGTAATTTAATTCTAAACATCACAACTGATAATTTACGTACTTAAAAACAAACGTTGTTATTATTAATAGTTTTTTTGAACTATTTTCACAATTATTTGTTGAGGTTTTCATTTAGCATGCCGTTAAACTTAGCATTCGAAAATGTTTCAAATGTGTAAGTAGATAGACTTTAGGTTTTATTACCTAGTATAAACCAGGACACATTGTTTAAAATTGTGCCAAAATCCAAAAGTATATTAAAAAATAAATAATAAAATATATTTGTTTTATTTTCTACGCCCTAACTAACTCCGGAAGTAAAATATCAAGTGCGAGAAGTCGTAAATGTAGGGCACTACAATTTGGATTATTAGACGAATTAAAAATGACGCCAAAAAAGGAGCCCTTTCACTTGCAAAGTATAATAAGCAAGTGAGAGGACAAGATAAAGGCCGCAATTTATAATTATTTTCTTTAATACCACGAGTTATTCATCGATTATATTCTTAGTAAATAATAAAAAGTGTTGTCTGTCTAAACATATTAACCCAGAGAAGCAAGAGAGTATTCAGATAAGTAGGTAATTCATATCACATCTCATACCTACTGATTATTTTTAGTAATAACAATTCATTTTATCGAATAAGTAATTTTATTAAGAATATAGTTACATTATTGTTCATACATTCATAGATTTCAAAATACATCGAGTACCTATCAAAATAAAATAATTATTACATGATATGGATACACTTCCTTGCATTATACAAAAATATACTTTATAATTATGTACAGCATGTTTTTTCTACATAGGGATTTACGCCGTTTTAAAGCCGTTTACATTTTGCTAAATTCAGTAAATAGAGTCGGTAGTTACCTACTACTTTGTGCTTCTCATAATAGGGTTGCTTACGCAAAGCTAATCTCAGAGGGCGTCACCGAACTATATATATAACGTAAACACTCATAGTCTATGGCAAACACTATAAGCGCGGTATAATTCAGAAGTTGCGGTGTGAGTGTTTTGTTGTAATATATTATTAATATTCTTTTCAAAAATGCACAACACATTATGCATAATAAATAAAATTGACTATTTTATGAATAAGAATAGAATTTTGATGCACAGATAAACAATATAATCATGTCAACGTCACTTTGTTTGTTTACGTTATATTTCGGTTGTGCCTGTAGCGTAAAAGTTTGGCAGTAATATTTCTAAGGCCTCTGCCTCGAATCTTGCGGGCAGCGGGGCGGCGGCGGTGGAGGCGCGGCGGCGGGGCGGGCAACGCAGACCCGTTCTCGAAACGAGCGGGCAGATCGCGCGGCACTATAGCGGCGTAGTGTTGTGTTCGTGGTTGTGTCGCCGAGATATTTGTTTTTATTCGCAAACGAATAAAAACGCGCGGGCGGTCACCGCTTGACTGGAGTGCACCGCTCGTTGCCTTGCCCCGCGCCGCTGCCGCGCCGCTGTTATCGAGGGCCGGTCCATTTGATTTTACGCATTAGATCCTGCCGCCGCCGCTGCCGCCCCGCTGCCCGCAAGATTCGAGGCAGAGGCCTAATTGAGAATAACAGAAGTTTTATGTTTGTTAACACCATATGCATACCAAAAAAGCTTCTAAGTTCCACGTTACACGTTATTAATATATTGGTAAACCATGCATGAGTTGTCAATGGTCTTTGCGTCATCTCTTAACGCCACTATCCAACTGGAAAACTGTAATGTCAAAGTGCAAGTTTTTTTCTTTATTATAAGTACTTATGTTTTATTTACAGGGAGTACTATATTATCAACGTGACAGACGTTCAAGAAATTTGAAACAACACAGAATTCTAAATTCGGAAATATCTAATGATTTTCAAATTAGTACTACAATTTTCTTTGATAGAAAACTCACTGAATTTAGCCTAATGCACAGGCCAGTTAGACGATATAATACAAAATTGTTTAAGTACATAGTTACAATAGGATACAAGTTACTTTGGTATTACTATAATTTATAGGTAAGTACCTAATTAATAGATGTGAGATTATTAAAATTATCATCAATATTTCGAGTGATTTAGCATAATTTATTTGTATATGACATGGTCGCGCTTGCGACTTTAGCAACAAGCCCAAATATTATTTTATACAAATATTATATTATTTTTATACAATTTTAATGTCGCCCGTTATATTATCGCTAGGTAAGGTACCCAACAGAAATTCAATATACAAAAACACATTTTTCGTTAAATATAAACAGTAAAACAGAACACGAAATAAATTAATATTTTTTGTTGAAAATAAAAACTTATAGGTACGCTTATATTGTCACTTCACGAGTAAATCTCCAACAAATTTAAAAAAAGAATCTTATAACGTCAACTTATAACACGACTCCAAAATACTTATTGGTACCATAACCATGCCATGCATAGTTTCAAAACTCACTTCACCGTTGTCATGGGGAACTTCAACGCGAAACTGGGCAAACGAGACGGTGATAAACTGGGCAAACGAGACGGTGATAAACTGAGCAAACGAGACGGTGATAAACTGAGCAAACGAGACGGTGATGAACTGGGTGGGGCAATATGGATTTGGACGTCGGATCGGAATCGCCTGGGTCACCAACCGGCAAGTTTTATGGAGAAGGAGGGCCTCTATATGATGAACTCCTTCTTCAGAAAGCGTGACCACAGAAAGTGGACCTGGCAGAGCCCCGATGGTGCAACAAAAAATGAGATTGACGTCATCATGTCACATGTCAACCAAGAAGCAAATGTTCAAGGATGTCTCTGTGATCAATTCGGTGAAACCGGGAGCGATCACCGCATGGTAAGAGGCACATTGAACATCAATATAAAGCTTGAAAGATCTCGACTGATGAAGTCTACACTCTGTCCAGCACAGGTCCAGATTCAAAACCCCAAAAGCTTTCAGAGCAACCTCCGCCGCTTTAATACCGAACGTATTAAAGACGCAATTGAGCGAAATAAAAGCTCCAAGGTATTTGCAAGAGATCTGGCTATTGGGCAGAGCCAGCTCACGAAACTAAAAATCGACAATGGCTGGATTGTGTCCGCCAAACCGGAGCTTCTAAGGGAGATCGAGAGATTCTATGGGTAGTTGCACACGTCAACTAGTAAACCAGTTATAGATCTGGCAAACGACCCAAGAGCTAGACTAACCCGACACTTTACCGAAGACATCCCAGACGTCCGCCTGTATGAGATTAGGATGGCTCTGAAACAGCTTAAAAACAACAAGGCACCGGGTGATGATGGAATTTCGGCCGAACTCCTGAAGGCGGGTGGAAAACTGGTACTTAAGGCCCTTCAGAAGCTGTTTGATTCCGTCATACTCGTGGGAAAAACGCCACAGGCATGGTGCTGAGGTGTGGTGGTACTCTTCTTCAAAAAGGGCGACAATGCCCGGCTGAAGAACTACAGGCCCATCTCACTTCTGAGCCATGTCTACAAGTTGCTTTCAAGAGTCATCACGAATCGTCTCGCGCGCAGGTTTGACGACTTCCCGCCTCCCGAACAAGCCGATTTCCGGAAAAGGCTTTAGCACCGTAGACATATACATACGCTGCGGCAGGTTATACAGAAGGCCGAAGAGTATAAGCTGCCTCTCTGTTTAGCGTTTGTGGACTACGAGAAAGCATTCGATTCGATCGAGACTTGGGCTGTACTGCAATCTCTGTAACGGTGCCAAATCGACTATCGGTATATCGAGGTGTTGAAGTGTTTATACAAAAATGACACCATGTCAGTCCGACTTTAGGACCAGACCTCGGAACCAATCCTTCTGCAGTGAGGTGTGAGACAAGGAGACGTCATATCTCCGAAACTGTAGACCGCTGCATTGGAGGATGTCTTCAAGTTTCTGGGCTGGAGAGGGCTAAGCATCAACGTTTGCTTCCTTCCTTCCTTCGGTTTGCCGACGATATAGTGGTCATGGCTAAGACCATGGAGGACCTCAGTACAATGCTCTATGACCTCAGTAGAGCTTCCGAAAGAGTGGGTCTTAAAATGAACATGCACAAAACCAAGGTCATGTTGAATGCCCATGTAACACTCACTCCTATCAAGATCGGAGACTACACTCGAAGTTGTGGACGATTATGTCTACCTGGGACCAATGGTCCTGTTCGATAGGTCTAACTTCGAGAAAGAGGTCAATCGTCGAATCCGACTCGGCTGGGCAGTGTTCGGGAAGTTGCGTGGTATCTTGTCGTCCAACTTACCGCAGTGTCGCAAGACGAAAGTCTATGACCGAAAGTGTGTGTTGCCAGTGATTACATACGGGACCGAAACGTGGTCGATCACAATGGGCCTCATCAGAGGGCTTAAAGTCACCCAAAGGGCAATGGAGAGGGCTATGCTCGGAGTTTCCTTGCGTGATAAAATCAGAAATGAGGACATCCGCAAGAGAACCAAGGTTACCGACGTAGCCCGAAGAATTGCAAAACTTAAGTGGCAGTGAGCAGGGCACAGTGCTCGCAGAACGGATGGCCGATGGGGCCGAAAAGTTCTGGAGTGGCGACCGCGAACCGGAAGACGTTGCGTTGGAAGGTTCCCACTCCCACTAGGTGGACTGATGACCTGGTAAAGGTTGCGGGGATCCGCTGGATG
Organism: Charanyca ferruginea; assembly: GCA_947361185.1. Lineage (NCBI taxonomy): Eukaryota > Metazoa > Arthropoda > Insecta > Lepidoptera > Noctuidae > Charanyca > Charanyca ferruginea. Next base: position 13,566,389 of record OX376065.1, on the reverse strand, counting down.
CGAGTCGCACGGAACCGGTCAATGTGGCGACACTTGGGGAAGGCCTATGTCCAGCAGTCTTTTGGCTGAAGTGATGACCATAACTGTTTCTAATCGTGACTTCCGATTGAGCTGTAGTATTAAAATAAATAGAAAGTGGGTAGATGGTTTTATTACTTACTTCATATATTTAACGATTCGCCAGTCTCCCGCGATCGTATCGCTTGCAACAGCGTCTTATTAAAGGAGACCTAATAAGACAAAAAATAATATATAGCGTTTGTGACAGTATAAGTGTAGTTAAAAACCCGTCAATATTTAATACAGTGTTTAAATAACGATTGTGCCGTTACAACAACGTGTGCGGAGCTTATAGCGAAGAGATTGCAAAACACACCGCGGAAAATGGCATAGCATAAAGTAAGTAGATATATTTAATTACGGCTTTTAAACAAACCAACTGCTTTTAAATCAATAAAATTGAAAAGCATTTTAATTTGGTACAGACGCGAGTACATCAAGCCATACCAAACTCTCAAATTTACCCAATTGGATATGAACCTTATCCTTTTGTTATAAACTTGAAAAACTATCAAAGAAGTTTGACAGATTGGGGTAGCTTGATGTGCCGGCCTTTGTACTATGTAAAAGTTCGTCATGTGTGTGTATTACAAATGCAAAAGTAACTCTGCCTGTTTGTACCTCACTGCGGCATATCCACGGAACCGATCGTAATAAAAAATTACAGACTTCTTTTATTTATTTATATTTTTTTTAAATACGTTGCCCAACACTAGGACTTTCTGTTTGCCAGCATGGGATCTGGATAAGGAGATGGCTACTTTCTAATCCGTCACATAGCTTCTACGATAACCGGCATTCACACGAACTAGGTCGAGAGCAAAGACTAGTATCATAACAATTCCAAAATATATTTTGCATTGAATTATTTATTGTATTAGTAACAAGCAGTAAATAAAATAATAGTAATATGGTATTTTTTTCTAAAATTCGATTTTGATTTACCTTTTAATCGCCATAGTCATGTATACATGGCAAACCAAAATGCGCCCAGCACCCCACGGTCACGACCCAAAAAGCTTTAGATAAAAGTGGAGGCAACACTCTAAACACCTAAGTGAAACCAACTGTGGGCAGACGCTCTCTTTTTGAATGCATACATAAGATAAATATGCATTTATTGTGCGAACTGCCAGACTGTGGAATTCACTGCCCGCCTCTCTATTCCCCGATACATATAATCTGGGTATCTTCAAGGCACGAGTGAACCGGTTTATTCTAGGCAAGCGTGCTCCACCTTAGGCCGCATCATCACTTAAGATCAGGTGAGTTGCGGTCAAACACAATATAAAAAAAATAAAAAAAAATAGAAAACACATATCACTGTCTCGTTCTTACGTCTGCATTCAGAAAGAGAGCGTCTGCCCACAGTAGGTTTCACTTAGGTATTTAGAGTGTTGCCTCCACTTTTATGTCTAAGCTTCTTGATTACGACTACATGACAGGTATGACAGACGAATTACTACTCTATGGTATTACGTTTAGACTACTTGTACTTCCATAGAGTAGTATTTCGTAGCTTTTTTTGACGTGGCGGTCAATAGGTTAATATATTTCTAGCACCACAATTCGCGATATCGAACGACGGTGTTACTGCTAGCAGTAGAATTTGTTATGTGATACATCCAATACGGAGGGTCAGATCGATATTTTTTTATTGGTACTAATTTTATACTATTCCTTAAATCATCATCCCCATCACTCAGTTACTAAGGAACACAATAACCCATTGGTAAGACTATTTGTCAGACTTTCTAGCTTCTGACTACCCATTTCGTCTGCCAAAGATCTCCGAATAACAACAGGGACCAACGGCTCTACGTACTTTCCAAGGTACGCGCCACGGAGGGGTCTCGGTATGACATGGATATTAAACACATCGAGTACCGATCGCGGCAAGCGAAGCTAAACTATGACCTAGTTTTTACTTAACCACGAGCCCCCAAACCTAGAATAATATTTTCTTGAAAAAAGTGAATTCTTTAATAAACCATCTTTTGATATTATATTTTCTATACAAAATAGTTTTGATGTTTCACATCTGCCAGGCGACTCGCGTTGACTCAATTTTTTAAAATAAAAGCTTTGTGATATAAAAATAACAATAAAAAAAGAAAATAAATATTATTTATAAAAAAATATCGTTTTTTTAAAACGTGTACAGAGTATAACGAGCGTTGTTTAATAGTTACACAATAAAATATGTGTAAAAAATGATTACAAGATGACCTTTTTCATTTAGTATTGCAGTAGAGAGTCGTTCGAGATCGCAATAAGTTAGTCTATATTTTCTTAATTATTTGGGTCAATTTTTTTTAGCTAAGGAAACTTCACAGACTTAATGGGTTTTCCACCATGTCAGTAAGGTTTCACCAACCAATTTCATTGTAGAATATCATAAGCTGCAACAAAACATGTGCCACAAAAAAAAAAAACAATTCAAAAGGCAAGAAATAGCACTGGATTTCTTTTCTAAACTAAAAAGATCATAACAACCCTTAAAACAAATCAAATAAAAAAATAATAAATTATGCTCATCGGCTTAACCTGTAGGTACATCATTAACTTCATTTAACAGGCGAACAAGAAGGACATAACTTGACTTTGTTCAACTCTAAACACGCGCCGTGAAAAGTATGGCCACACTTAAATACCCAGAGTCCGCCATCTTTCATTAGAACGATATTTTGAAGTGGCAACCCACATAATACACAATCTGTTACGCTATTATTGATAAAGGATAAATTGTCCAATATACTACTGATAGATACGTCTTTTATGTACTCTTCAGTAGATTCGTTGTCTCCTGTTGATTTGGTCGCAGTAAGTGGTCTTAGGCCCCAGTGTCTAGACTTCGCGGCGGCAATTATTGGTAGCGCCGTGTTCTTGGGTTTACCATTTAAGGTGCTTCGCAATAGTCTGCATATCTGTAAAAGAGAATATTTGCAATATTTACAGTAAAATAATTATTTATTCTCCATCGGATCGTGCCGCAGGGCGTCCCACACTACGCTTGCCCAAACGCGGTTTCCACTCTAAAGCATGTCTGCGTGCCTGCGTGGATGCGAGCTGCCCAAGACCGGGTTGGTTTGCGATCTCTGGAGGCCTACGTTCAGCAGTGGACGGCAATAGGCTGATATTATGATGATGATATATTCTCCATGATAAAATTTTGTAATATATATATACTCCGTTCACAATAAGATTAGACATGTACATACACAAACCTTTTTTACAGTCCGTTCAACCGATTTTGACTTATATTGCTTTGGTGGTATGACAAATGGCAGCTGAAAAAGCAGTTGTTATTGTAACCACTTTTTTGCCTCTAATGTCATCCTTAAGACTACGAAATAGAAGTCAAAATCGGTTGAAGGGACTGTAAAAAAGGTTTGTGTATATGTCTAATCTTATTGTGAACGGAGTATAGGATAGGGCGAATAAGAGAACAATGTTTTGTGCCACAATAATACAAATGATAAGTGAACAAAGGTAGCTAGGTCGACACTAATCTATCGGCATCGGATGTTTTAAGAGAAATAAATTCTGTGTGCCCACAAAAGGCATAAATAATACTAATTATATGAGCCTATTATTGTCTCACAGGACAAAGGCCTCTTCTCGTGCAAAGAATGTATGAGCATCGATCACCACCCTTGCTCAAGGCGGATTGGCCAAAGCAGAATTTAATCTTAGAAAAACTTAGAAAGTACATCAGAATTATCCATTATTTTAATAGTAAAGGTATGACCGTACCTCTATCCTCGAGTCTTCAAAGTTGTAGCAATCATACAGGGTGTCCGTCAACTGTCCAATAATAGTAACATCATATCTCTCATACATGGTCACCATCAGACATGTATGGTAAAACTTGACAGTGATAGCTCCCTCGTCTATAAGGCTCGCGTATTTCTCCATCACCTTTATAGCGTTCCTACCACCGACAGACTTAATCATCAAAGCCCCGAGATCGTCCCAACTCAAAGTGTCCCTCACAGATATGTGATCGAACTTTTTCGAACAATTTAAACACATATTTGCATGTAACGTCGCATACAACTGCACGGTACGCTCCCAAGTATCCAGAGTAAACTGGGGCAGAAATGAATGTAGCAAACTTTCATCCAACATTTGCAGTAATATTCTCAATATATTTAACAAGTCTTCGTTTCTCCTCAAATATAGAATCTTCCTCCACAAGTAAGGCATTCGTTTACAAATATCGTAACATTGGTTCCTCGTCTGGCTAGACCATTGTTTTTCTATAAATTCGTCTATAAGCTCAGAAAATATTGGTGTTTGATTAGTTCTAGAGTACGGGAGAGGAAATCCACAGTCGCAACCAATATTCGACAGTTTCTGACTTTTAATATTCACCAATATACATGAATCTACAAAGTATTTGTACAATGTGTCGTCTTTAATAACAGAATCGAGTAATTCCTCTTTTATCTTTGATTCGTTAAGATAGCTGAGAAAAATATTATTAGGTACAAATTTAGATTCGTCGAAGGCTCCTATATTAATACAATAATTTTCTAATTGTAACATAAGATTGTAGATCTGACTAATATCACAGGCATAATTTTCGATAGTAGCAACTAAATTCGATCGATCTGTTTCCTTACCAACTATGCTTAATTTATAATATTGATACAAACTCTTGTTTATTTTATCTCTTTCTAAACTATTATTATCTATTTCTATGGCCTTTTGACTAGATTCTTTGTAAATGATATCATTATCAAATACAATTGGTGTTTGTTCAATAGTTTCTTCTGCAGCAATTTGTTTTATGAGATCTTGTGTCTCTTTTCTTTCTATGATTGGTGCGTCTTTTACTTCCTGGTGCTTATCAACGCTGAGATGTTTCATTTTTCCCTCAAAGTCCTCCCATTTTTCCTTTAACTTCTTTTTGCTATTATTTAACTTATCAGACACACTCACACTCAGATCTTTTAATGTCTGCATTGCTTCTGGTGGCAATGAGGTGAATTTGAAGTCTTCGTTTAGTTTTGTGTCACTCTCTAGTAGCGACGACTGCGCGTGATAAGTGTTGTCAACTATGTAAATTCCCGATTTCATTTGAGTAGCATCAATGGACTTCAAGCCGTCAAACTTGTCTATAACATCTTTAATGCCGTTTAGTAACTCTTCATTATCTAATTTATCTTTCAAGCTCACTAAAATATGCAATTTGGGTGACAAATTATTCGCCAGCAAATAATCACTGAACAAGGCACACAGTTCTGCACACAGTACATATTTCTCTTCAACATAACACTTGACTAACAATTTGTCTACTTTCATATATTTCAAGTTCACTAGAGAGCCGCTCGACAGCCATACATAAAGCATGTCATGATACATTTTACAGTCAACAATATCTTTATAGTTATCAAACCAAATGGTATGATCAACGTCATAAATATTTAAGAAATACAAAGCATTCTTTCTAAATGAAAATATGGCACCATTTGTTGTAAGAATTTTGGGAAAATTCACCGATTGCCCTTCGCCGTCACTGTCAACTTGATCAATAGAGATTTTCTCGTTTTGATAAGATTCATTTGTCACAACTTTCATTGGTTTCTTTGCAAGTACTTGTTTGAACTGATGAGTCCTTATGACAGTTCCGTCTATGGTAGCTTCCCACACTCTAGAAGATGGTCTTGCGCAAAATATTAACGTATTTTCCAGGTCTTTGCCAATAGCGAAACCGGACTCGTCACTGACTATGTTATATTTTCTGACTTCTGTAAAGTCTTGTGTGGTGTTGGTAGTATACTGTTCGCTGTTTGTTTCTTTATTGACGAAACAAGCACCATACTCTCCGTCCCTTAGTTTCTGACCTATCTGTCGGTACTGTTCTCGAGATGTATCACACACATAACATCTTGTAAGGGTGGACACAAGGAGCATGCATGACTTCATGTCTAGTTGACAAATTCGAGAATCCAAACTCATTATTGTTAATGATGAGCTTTGAAACATTGTTTTGGCCTGAAAAATAGATAACTTCTTCTATATCATCAAGGATTGGCAAGAGGCAATATTAGGAGGTTTGCTTCATTATACCCTGTCCATTGGGTTATTAGTTTTTTGACAGCTGCCTTAGAACATAATTATTCCCGATTACCTTAAAGTTAACTTTAAAATGCGTTATTAAATCAATATATTAACTTCCTTATCTTGTTATATTATCTTATTTATGACCTCTTACAGATATTATAAAACAGTATGCGTATCAGTTTTTACAAAAAACATAAATGTTTTTCACTAGTTCCAGCTCTCAAAAAACGGTTAAATCAGTGGACAGAGTGTAGTTGGATATAAGCATACAAAACAACAAACAGAACTAAGCCACCGACTTCCGAAACTAAAGTCAAGTGTGTTCTGTGCTAAAGTTATTTATCACATTTTACATTTTGGAGGCGGTTCGCTTTTTGGTAAAATGTTTTTCTTGAGGATACGACAGGTACGATACGGAGTAAAATAAAGGCGTCCATAACTAGATACGGAGCTTGATACAGTACTACGAATGATACGGTGATACGGATAAAGCGATTGGATCGGGCAAATGATCATATTATTATGTGGATCCGCCTAAGTACCTATGGTTCAACTGTATTGTGATAGCATTATACCAAGAAGCTTATAATAAAAGAGGAGAGGCCTTGAAACTGTGTCTTTTGCGGGAGGGTTACTAGAAAAAGACGGCATTCCCTTCCGCGGAACGGGTCTCACAATACTCTGACATGTTAACGTGACGATGCGTGAAGCTTCTTGCATCATAACTTTTCTTAACTCAAACTCTCACTCTTACAGCCAGGTGGTCAGACAGAAAGTAGAAACGAGTTAACCAGTTACAGAGTACTGAAATCCGTTGAAATAGTCGGGAGCACCAACAACAATGTTCCTCTTCAACAAAATTCAAATACAAATATAATGAAAGTTTGTATGGAAATTCGTCATTTTTGACGATGGAAAATTGCATCGTGCATATTGCTTGTACTTAAATAAAACTGGGAACCAATTTCTTGTTAACTGTATATTATTATTTGACACAAAACCTCCGTGAGCTAAAGTGAAATCGACCTTGAAAACATTTGAGTATACAAAACGAAACAAATATTTAACACAGTTTATTAACTAAACATCAAACCGGAATATTATCGTATTATTTAAATGTCTGAACAAGTGTTGCTCATTGTTATATAAATTAACTCCGAAACTATTGTTTTTTGTTTTAAATATCGACATCCTGCATTTCATTGTAATCATTCACTTTATCTGTTGGTGTTACATTATCACCAAAACTAATCCAACTAGTACCTAAGCAATGATTCACCCTTAGGTACCGTCAGCCGGTCTATGTTGTCAGTTATATACTTAACTATTTAAGCTCTATCCACACATATCCGGGCCGTACCCGGGACGGAGACGATCCGTGTCCATGAAAAAACATAGTTGCGAACATTTTACATGAACTCGCACGTCACGGCGTCGGCCCGGGCACTGAAGCTCCGTCGCCGGCCCGGGACACGGACGTGTGTGAACGAGTTCATATAAAATGTTCACAACTATACCTACCTCCTTATGGACACGGACCGGCCCCGTCCCGGGCACAGCCCGGACATGTGTGGATAGAGCTTTAATCTGTCACCAGCACGCGTAGCTTGACCACGCTTTATCTACGGAAGAATAGACAAACTGAACTGACTTTTCTATTCTTGCTGTCAGTATGTCTATTGTTTCGTAGACATACCGTGGTCATGCTACGCGTGCAGCAGTTAAAATATGATATTAAATAAAACAGTTAAATGTACAGTCGCGGCATTTTAGCATGGTAATGGCAGTCATTGCCCTTCCCTTAATGTCCATAGGAAACTAAAGAAAATGTATCGTTTTTAATTTGTAAAATATGTTGACGAATACGATAATTAGTATCAATTTAGGTCATTAGCAATCTTTGTTTCCGTTTTGAAATTGACAATACTAGGAAATATAGATGGATCAATAACCGCTAATGCCACATTAAAAGGATGCTTCTATAGGTACTCACAATAAAGTTCTGTAGCTGCAGCACAGATATTTTTCCAACATCATCTCCCATGAACAGCATATGATTGGTGCTCCAAATCATAGCGGTAATCTCATTCCCTTGATGTTCTTTAGATAGTACGGTCGAGTGACTACTATTGAGCGATTGGTTACATCCTGCAACAGTGACCAAACCTCGACCATTGGCAAAACCAATGTGTTCCTCATCTGTCGATATAGCTAGGCGAGTGATTGCGCCATCCTGGAGAGCAATAAAAGCAGTACATTGAACGACTTAATTGTACATATAATAGCCGATTTATAACTTGAGAATGTACCAAAAATATTAAAACGGGGACACGTGCTCACACAAGTCAGAAGGACCCTGCTTAATAGGCGATAGAAAATAAGAAAATAATGATAGTAAACAGACAGTTTTTTTTTGTTATGGGAAATGCTAGAGACTTCATCATCAACCTCCACCCCCTCACCCTAAGGTCCTAAGGTCCCGCTCTTACCCTAAGGGTAAACGCATGACAGAAGATATGCTGTGCATTGTAGGCCCTGTAACTCCAAAACATTCAAATAGACAATAAACCATACAACCTTACACACCATACTAACATCCATATGCTTGATGAATCTTTTTTCAAACTCAAAGCCAATGTCAAATCATTTATTTCAATTAGACCATTAAAAGGCACTTTTGAACGTCATATTGTAAAATTTGAATCTAGTTGCCCATTCCAAATGGCAGTTTCGTATGGAGAAGAATGGGCAAGAAACTCCATACATACTCTTTTAAAAAAAGGGTGTTTACAATATTTTCATTTACAAGAATGATTATGAGTGAATACGATGTACCTTGTATAAAATCACTATATTATGGTATGTACAAAGTATCACAAGTTTCGGATGTGGTTCAGCCATACATTTAAAACACAACAAAAAATTACTTTAATTTCGCAGGTCAGCGGCTTGGGTTGTTTGTTGTTTAATATTGCCAACGACTTTTTAAATGTTGCCTCTTTTGAAAAAGTTTCTTATTTTTCGCTTTTTAGTGCCTACTTCTTAACATCCAAAGGGAATCGCCCATTCTTGGCCATGTGATGCCCACCTATGTAATAAAGACTAAAAAGATACTAATTTAGTAACTGAAATATGGCTATTACCAATTTGTAGTGAGTACACCGCAATCAAAAGATGATTTTTAAAAGACACTCAATCGTTTATTGTATTGTCGAACCGCTCGGTGGTCAGTCCTGTCAAAGTAGGGATGGCAATTCTTAAAAAAAAGTCGTGTCACTAAAAACCGGACACCGAAAATCGACCTGTACTAAATATATAGTTCATTTTATGGACTTCTAATACAGTTTATACGATCTATTGATGCCCATCCGTGTTTCCGGTTTATTGCAAGTATAGAGTTTTCGATAACGCAGGTACAGAAGAAGTACAAATAAGAAATATATTTGCAGGATGGATTATACCGCGACTGGTGAGTGCTATTAACATTTTAATTTAACCTTTCAAAGAGTTATTCTTGACCTGTGATTGGACGACATGCTTGTCATTTACCTAAATAAAAATGAATAAAAAGTCAAAAAACTATGTATATTTTTTTACCTTTGATTAATGATTTCTTCAGTTCCACCGAGTTCTATGTAAAAAATAGCAGTTATTTCTTTATTTATGATGTGAATCCTAATGCCTATCATTTTTTTCTTCCATGCATCACTTGATCAAAATTTGCTTAGCGAATGGGCATATCCCTGTGTTAAGAAACGGTACACTACACAAATTAAGTCATCCCTTAATTTTTCTCCTTTATAGGTGGACTATTTTCATGAAATTTATATGGGAATAACTATAAGATAAATATTTTTCGAAATCAGTCTTTACTGTAAATAGTTGTGGTGTGCGTGGTCCAAAATAAAAAACAAATATATTATTATATACATATTAGATTGAGAGCATCCTCCTTTTTTGTATTTAGTTAAAAGTAACTAAGTATAATAGTAGCAAGTATTATTAATGAAGTAAAAATAATAATAACAGTAATATTATACTGCATTTATAATAGCATTAGAAAAAAAGCCTTGTAGAAGCAGGAATGCAAAACAGTTTATTTCAAAGATAAGTTAAACCAATTTTAATTTAATTAGAAAAACACAAATTACGCAGTGGTTCAATTGGTCACACATTCAACAAAAAGGAAGTACGACTCTGCCGTCTTGTCATTCGGAATCTTCACCACACAACACCTAAAAGTGAGATACAGAACCATAAGGCAGCTAAAGAAATCTTATCCATCTACCATCAATCTGTAACCATAGAGGATCCCAAGAAGAAAAATTCAATTGTACAGTGCCAACGGTGTCAGCAATATGAGCTCAACTGTCAATTAGGAAACACAATAGTAAAACAAGCACAAGCGACCAATATTTGGCTTCTGGACAGACGAAGGGTGGGCACACAAAGAATTACTGCATGAGACCTTTCCGCTGAGTGAAATGCGCGCAGGCACATAAAACCTCAGGCTGTCCAAAGCGCGATAGAAATACACCAGCCCTATGTGCACTGTGCCAAGGGTCCCACCCGACAAACTACAAGGGTTGTAAGGTGTACATAAAAATACTTGCCAGGAAAAGTAACAAATATGGTCATCGAAGAACTGATACGACGTGCTATTGCAAAAGACAACACGATTCGAGTCGAGATACAAACCCTCGAAGAAATACTGCCCAACAATCTTCCTCCACTGAAATAGAAAACGAAACATTCTCCTATGCCAGAGCTACTAGAAACGTGCCAGACAAAGTGAATACAGAAAATGGCCTACCTAATGTAATCCAAAACTTAACAGTATTAGAAACTCTCCTAACCAAACAAAACGAGAAATTCGACATAATCTTACAACAAATGAGCTTTAATGAGCCTCATAACTACGCTCATAACCAAACCACAAGGTTAACAGGCCTTGGGCTAAGACTGGCGACTTGGAACATAAATAGACTCTCACCCAATAAAGATGAGCTCGAGATACTAATGGCTGAGCACTAACTAGACATAGTCCTAATATCAGAAGCACACTGCACGTACAAAACCAATGTCAAAATCAAAGGGTTCCAGACATACACTACAAACTACCCAGACGGTACAGGTCATGCAGGATCAGCTAATTATTCGGGACAAAATAACGCACCATCTGCTGCCTGAATATAAAACCGAGCAAATATAGGCCACAACAGTCGCAATACAAGACAGATGGGGATACTAATGTCTCAGCTGTACTTAGTTTGACTTAGTTTTAGCTGTATACTGTCCACCAAAACACAAGTTAAGGCAATCACTTCATAGCAGGAGGCGATTGGGACTCCAAACATGTCCATTGGGGCTGGGGCTCAAGACTAATAACATATAGGGGAGGACGATATAAATCACTTAAGTACAATTGCTCCACTAGAACCTACCAACTGGCCAGCTGATCATAATCGAATCCCGGACATACTCGACTTCTTCCTAACAAAAGGACTCCAAGCAGTACATGAAGATCGAGTCATGTGCTGATGGGTCATCTGATCACACCCCAGCATACTAACTATCTATATCTAGGGACCCACAATGTTATACAACCAGCATACTGACTGGCCCTCCTTCAGGGAACACAGAAGAAAACATTAATCCAAATATCAGACTCAAAGATGCGGAGGAAATTGAAACAGCAGTAGTGCAATTTACTAATCTCATACAAGTTGCCGCGTGGAGAAGCACACCTCCTACTGAACATAGGAACCAGCACACAAACATACAACTGGAAATAAGGATCATGATTCCAGGAGAAACGCAGAGTTTGACAGTTGAGCCGTCATCCGCAAGACAAGGCCGACATTCATTCTGTTTCGTTCATTCTTACACCACCTCACTGCCTTTTATTTTGTCAATTTCTGGTATCCCTTCATCTGTCAAGTTAGGTACTGAATAGAATTAAAAGCCTGGAACTGTGTCGCCCGTGGAAGTCATAAAAACGATTAAACGACTGGACAGTAAAAAGGCACCGGGTTATGACGTGATAACTAAAGAAGTATTGCTAGAACTACCGAGAAAGACTTCATCACCATCATTTATTTATTATTTATTTACAATTTTCACTTTTTAAATTCAAAATACAAATTTAAAAATCATTTCACATAACTGCCATAAAAGGAATTACTATACTAAACTACATGTACTTAAACATGGGAAAAAATCTACGTATTATATATTTAGAATTTTCACTTTTTAAATTCAAAATACAAATTTAAAAATCATTTCACATAACTGCCATAAAAGAAATTAAACTAAACTAAGTAGAAAGAAACTAAACTAAGTACATGTTCTTACACTTGGAAAAATAATAAGTGCATATTTTAAAATTGCTTAGGTTCACACTTTTTGTGGTATCAGTTTACAATGTAAGCTAATAGTAAGGTACAGAGGAAAAAACATTTATAAAATATCTATTTATACCCACACTTTCGTTTATGTTAAGAATATTTATATTTTATTGTTTTTTATTGATAATTTGTAAACATGTCATGTTTATTTTATTACCACGGGAACCAACTAACGTCTAAGATACAGGCTCGGCCTAGTTTAGACGTTAGGACTCATTTAGAAATGTAAACACAAAATTAACAGTTCACTGCGTAATATTGTATTACCGTCTAATTTAAAGAAGTTTTGTTTAGTTTAAGATATTTGTAAAGTGTGTTTTACTGTGTCAATAAAGCTTTTTATTATTATTTATTATTATTATTATTATCAACTTCAACGCTATGTTACGAATAGGGTACTTCCCGAATGCGTGGAAAGTCTCGGAATTCATCATGATTTGGCCAGGCAAATTAATGACCGAAAAAACATCCTATCGGCCAATCAGTCTCTTGCCTACCCTATTCAAGGTACTGGAAAAGATAATACTTCACAGAATTATGCCAAGCCTCTTGGAGGGCAAAGTGATACCAGATCACCAATTCGGCTTTAGAGAACGCCATGGTACAGTGGAACAAGCTCACAGAGTATGTGATACCATAAGAAAGTCTTTTAGAAAAAAAAACCTATTTTTCTAAAAGACTTTCTTATGGTATCCCATACTCTGTGAGCTTGTGGAAATGGTCGTCAACGTTTTTGGATATCCAGCAGGCATTTGACAAGGTCTGGCACAACGGCCTACTATGTAAGATCAAGCAGAATATTTCTCACTAATACTTTTCAATATTGAAATCTTATCTCGAGGATCACATATTTTATGTGAAAGAAGGTGACGCCACTGCTGAGTTCCAAGGGATTGACGCCGGGGTGACACAAGGATCTGTTCTCGGCCCCATGCTCTACAACTTGTACATTGCTGACCTACCGCCAACACCAGGGGCAACCACAGCTACATTTGCAGACGACACCGCTTTATTAGCTAGTAATAAAGATCCGAGACTGGCATCAGAGAACTTGCAGAAGGGCCTTAACAAAGTATATGAATGGCTCCAAAAATGGAAAATAAAGGCTAGTGCTACGAAGTCAGTACAGGTAACCCCCTTAAAAAAGGAGACTGCCCACCTGTAAAGTTGGGCCATTGTACTCTACCCCACAGTGACCCAGTAAGATATCTTGGCTTACACATTGATCGTAGACTAACCTGGAGGGACCACATCAAATGTAAAAAGCAGGAGCTTCAGCTTAAGTACAACAGCCTTTAATGGATGCTAGGAAGAAACTCGAAACTCTCATTGGACAACAAACTTTTTATTTATAAAGTCATCCTAAAGCCCATGATCCTAAGAACAATTGCAAATGTACCATAGTACGTAACAAACAATGGAATTCACAAGCACCTTGAAATGAGAACAAACAAAGAGGAAATTTGGAGTTTGGCGGTTAATCTATCACCCTAACGAACTTCCTCGCCAACTCACAGTGGACCAGTATGTAAGACAACTAAAATGTCATCATGTTCTAGAGATAGAAGACTGGTAGTAGCTCTGGGCAGCAGATGAGTAGATGCTTCCAATAGGAAGCCCCTCCGCATGACAGCATCACAGAACAGATTTGCTCATAGTCATAGGGCCAAATGCAAATAAACACAGAAAGAAAAAAAATTGTTTTTACATAATTTTGATAAATACATCTAAGATATGGATTCATCTTATTTACAACATTTATAAGAATTAAATATGTACAAAACTTAAAAGTAAATTAAAAAATTATATATATATTATGTACATGGAGGGCTCACAGGGCATCAAAAAACTCGTCCGCATCGCTCACAATGGGACAAGTGCCCAAAAGGCTAGCAGCATTACCACGTTGAATGGCAATGCTAATTCTTTGGCCCAAGAAAAGGCCAGCCCTCTGGTCACGTGGAGAGTCGACCAGCCGCTTAGATATGGATGAATAATATTATAAATAAAATAAAAGCCTTTTAACCCGTTCAGACCGGCAGTGGAGCACTATGCTCCACCAGTAGTACACACCGGTCTGAACCTGTTAAAGATAATGTAACATTTAAATTTTGGCCGAATAATAGTGATATAAATAACGTTCCCGGTATTGTTCATCTTTAAGGTTTTTATCATGGACACTAATTTAAAACTGGAATGAAAATTATACAACTAAATGAAACCCACATAATTTCATAAGATAAATTATTATAATCATTACAATTACATGCAACAGCTGCTGTAAAAATAGATTATAATAAATTCACATGTTTATTGTAACAAAGCTAATCTAAACTGTTATAAAGTGTGCATTAAAAATAACCTTTTTCAACTTCTGTCTAATGCTATTGTAAATGGAGTATAGTCAAACTCAATGTAGTTAATGTGGTATTGCCTTAAATAAATATAATAAGGCTACAATTATAAGAATAAATAACATAAGTACACATACCTTGTTTGGTATAAGTTGTACAAATTCACAGGGGATCCGGTTGAAAACATAAATGCCACCACTGGTAGCACCAAATGCTATTAACGATTTTGATATGTCGAAACAGGTGTACTGTAACATGTAATATAAAATGTCATAGTAACAGATGTAATAAGACACATAATAAAGCCGAAAATTACATGTTCTTCCAATTTTTGCAGATCGCTATTAGCCTAACTAGACATATAGTAGTAGTAGTATGACGGGCTGGTGCCTGCAACTCCATGTCTCAGTGCATATTTTGCATACAATCCTAACCAGATGTGCATTTTTTTTTAAGAAGTCTCTACAGTTACATTTAGTTACTCTTATGTAGAGCTCAGATCAAGAAGTAGAATCATTGACAATTTAAAAAACATTAAATTACATTTTAGGTTTTTGAAACCACCCAAGTCCAAGTCTGTCAATAAGCAATATAAGAATTTAGTTTCAATGCATAGCATATTATATTCAAACTTACAAATAATAACAAAAGATCTAGTCTGACATTCTATTGGATCATTAGATGTTTACCCTTTACATTTTTTTAATAGATAATATGTAGGTATGGATTTTAAATGAAATATTCAATTATAATTTACAATCACTAAATGGCATTTAATAATTCAAAGGAATGGAAAATTCATGTGAAAACACAGAACTTCTCTTTTGGAAGCATTTTATTATTAATTTATTACACCCTAACATTGTTAGTAAATCAATAAAGTTATTTAGCCAAAATATTTTGAACAAAGGCCAAAGATAGCGAATGTTTGGACTAACCTTTATGCGTTGAACATTTTGTATAGGATAATTTATACATTCTGTAATATCTGGAAGCTCTTGTAGTAAATATGGTGACAAATTTGAGCGAAACATGTTTATATGATCATGTTTTATTTATTTTTTTATGTTAAATTGCCTTTTCCTCCTGTTTAATACAATAATCAGCAGGCAGGGGCACTGACACTGACACTAGTGAGTAGTGACACAGGACACTACTGACAGAATAAGACAGACTTTACAAACAAGAGATGGGCGTTCAAACGATAAGCAATTAATATAGTGTGTTTTAAATTTAAGCACAAAATCACATTTATTAATTGAAGCAATTATTGTTATGTGCTTATTCTTACAATTATAGCAATTATTGTTATGTGCTTATTCTTACAATTATAGCAATTATTGTTATGTGCGTATTCTTACAATTATACACATCGATCTTTTTATAGACATCAGAGCCATCTAAATAGAGTATTTTGACTTTGTGAGATGAGTTTTACAACCGATAGATACAAGCGTACATCGTATTAAAATTGGTTTTAATTGCCAACATTTAATTTATAAGGATTATAATATCCACTTATCTGCTTATTTCATTATTTAATTTGGTTTTCAACCGACTTCAAAAAAGGAGGAGGTTATCAATTCGTCTGTTTTTTTTTTTGTTTGTTACCTGATTGAACCGATTCCGAACCGACCGGACTGGGTGAACCGATTTTGATGATTCTTTTTTTATTTGAAAGCTAGTGTTTCCCGTGTGGTCCCATTTTTATTTGGTCCAGTTCTGACAATGTCATCCATGAGAAAACCGTATAAGTCTTAAATTTGCATTATCCTTCCTATACTCGCGCGTTGGTCTGTGAGTCCGACGAAACACATTTTCGTAATTATTTTTATGCACGAAAATCCTAAGAAGTCGAATTCCTTGCTAGCTGCCGGATTTGTTGCTAACTTCATTTTAGTGCACGCTGCACGTTCTTGCGAAGTGCCAGTGTTGTAGTATTTGGCGAAAATCGGTCCGTGAGACCGACGTGAGTACAGGTGCAACTTTTTATGTAAGTATTAATGTAATATATTTAGTGCATTTATATATTTTTTACAAACTTTGAATATTTTATGACGTTTGTATAGTAAAATGTATGTAAGTTTGTTGCTCTATATTATATTTTGAACAATTTTGTTATTCTTTTTAGATTATACCTCATATCAAAATGGATGATGATCGAATCAAATTGCTGCTGGCTGAAAAAGTTTTGGTTCTAGCTATAAAGACGAAAATTACAGTGAGGTGGAAGATTATGTGGAGGTACAAGAAGAGACATACTACACCGAGCAGGAAGACAATAATGACGAGTTATATGAGGTAGAAGGTAGTGAAGAAAAAAAAATACTTTTGTTTGGAACATGCTGTAACCATATGCCCTGATTGTTATGGTGAGGGTCAAAACTAAGCCAAACATAGATAAATATGTCCTTTGATATGTTGTTTATTACTATTTAGAAGTTTATTTTGTTTTTAAAAAGAATTACAGATTTTATTTTTGTTTTCCTAGTACTTAAGAAAAAAGTCTCAATTTCGAAGACTTATTTGTGATAGATTGAAAGTCAATAAAATAATGATTAAATTAAGTATTATTTATACTATTTTGTTTCATTATATCCTACACTTTGAAATATTAATGATATTTTTTGGGCTTCATAATACTAAAATATGTTGTAGGGGTACGAACTATCGGTCTGTGACACCGTGCGCGAGTATAGGTGTTACAAAATTTGGCGCGAGTGTAGGAAGGTTAAGTATGTGCGCGATTTCTCCGGAAACCGTAAACCGATTTTGAAAATTCTTTTTTTCATGGATAGGGTATGCTTCAGGGGTGGTCCCATATAATTTTTATCGAAATATATTCTGCACTTTTTGAAAAATCAACAAATACCAAAAATTTTACATAGACGACGTTTTAGTTTCATCAATCTTTGTAGTAGTTAACTTTCAATCTCTTCTTAATAGATTTCTATGAGAAGGAGGTACTAAAAAGCGGAAAATAAAAAGCTTTTTACAAAAAAGACAACCGCCTTCAAAAACTAAAAAGTGAAAAATAACTTTAGCTGTTCTGTGCTAAAGTTATTTTTCACTTTTTAGTTTTTGAAGGCGGTTGTCTTTTTTGTAAAAAGCTTTTTTTGAAAATTTAGTATCGTTTTTTCTGCGTTGGGGAAATGTTGATTGCTGTAAAAAAAAATTATGTTTATTTTGCGCGCGTGTGTGTCGCGTTACAAATATCGTATGGTTATGAAAAATTTGTTTACCTATTAATTAAAAAAGATTATGACTTACGTATTATATGTAGCTGCAATACATAAATTAGATTCACATTCGTCCGCTGACGCGACGACCGCTTCACTGAGGTCTCGCGCGGCGCGGTGATATTTATGTAAGCGCACTCACCGCGAGTTTTGCGAGCAATCAGATGGACGACGCTTGAGGCGCCCCCTCACTGATTATTTAGGTACTATAATTCAATACATGTTATTTAGTAAGATCCCAACTGAAATCCTATTGGTCGATTTGTTTAGTGGTAAATTATTAATAAGCCAACTACTTGTAACATATTGTGTAGCTTTAAGTTCTGTACATATTTTTGTAAATATACATTCTACTTTATACATCCGACCTATCAACATCTGGAGTATTATTTTACCTTCACCACCTCAGCGCTACAGTGGTGACCCCGACGTGATACTTAAGAAGTGGAACCTCCAGATCCTAATCTACAAGCCTTCAACCTACTGCATCATGGACAAGAACGTTGACCAAGAACTCTCCGGTGTGTCGACGTCGCTGCGCATCCCACCCATCTGGCGCGACAGAATTCGGCTGTGGTTCGCGCAATTCGAAGCGGTCATGGCTTCGCAGAAGAAAGGCGACCAAGCCATGTACGAGCTCGTCATCGGCCAGTTGGAGCGGCAAGATCTTGATGAAATCTCAGACATCATTCTCCACCCACCTGAGAATCACCGGTACGAAGCCCTGAAGAGCCGTCTGTTCCAGGTCTACGAAGAATCAGAACAACGGCAAGTGCAGAGACTACTCTCCGAAATGGAACTCGGCGACCTGAAGCCTTCACAGCTACTACGCCGCATGAAGAGCCTCGCTGCTGACAATATCTCCGACTCAGCGCTGCGCATTATGTGGACTAATCACCTACCGCAATCCGTTCGAGCAGTCCTCGCCGTCAGCGATAATATTGCGAAGCATTCCGACATCCACGAGCTAGCCATGATGGCGGACAAGATCCTCGAGCAGACGCAACCTCTTGGCGCAGTCGCTGCAGTTTCCTCCGTCCCCGCCACCGCCCATGTACCTACATCAATCGAAGAGAAGATCGACGCGCTCACTAGAGAAATCGCTGAGCTAAAAGCAACACGATCGAATTATCAACGGCGCAGACCATTCAACCGGCAGCGATCAAGATCACGTTCGTCAAGCAAGCACAATCAGCATCGCACGTCAAACGACCAATCAGCGATCTGCTTTTATCATCGCAAGTTCGGCAAAGAAGCGCGAAGATGCACGCGTCCGTGTAGTTACGTAGACAGTGGCGCCCTCTCGGGAAACTAAAACCTGCGTTGGCTGAGGCGGGAACCGGCGCAAACCTTACTTCGTACCGCCTATTTATAACAGATCAAAATTCAAGACTATCATTTTTAATTGATACTGGCGCGAACATCTCCGTCATACCAAAGAAAAAAGGCGGGAAAGCATCACCGACAGATTTTTGTTTGTATGCAGCGAACAACACAGTCATCCCTACGTATGGAGAGAAAACCTTACAATTGGATCTCAACCTACGAAGACCGTACACCTGGAAATTCATCATCGCTGCAGTCAGCAAGCCCATCATCGGTGCCGACTTCCTGAAACACCACCAACTTCTAGTCGACATAGCCGGCCGATGTCTTGTCGACAAAGTTACCAACCTCACAGTCAAGGCACCAGTCACTTACTCCGCCGAACCAACAATAAGAAGTATCGACGTTGATCAGCCATATCATCAGCTACTCAGCAAGTTTCCTGATATTCTTCGACCGTCGTGCATGAAAGATACTCCGAAACACCGTGTGGAACATCACATAGAAACCACCGGCCCACCAGTACACAACAAGACCAGACCAATACCACCACACCGATACATGTCCGTGAAGAAGGAATTTGAGACGATGATGCAGCAAGGAATATGCCGTCCAAGCAAAAGTCCGTGGTCCAGCCCACTGCACGTCGTACCTAAGAAAAACGGCGACATTCGCGTGTGCGGCGACTATCGCAGGCTTAATGACGTCACGAAACCAGACCGCTATCCAGTACCGCGACTCAAAGATTTCACCTACCTACTTCACGGCAAGAAAATTTTCACTACACTCGACCTAAATCGTGCTTATCAACAACTACCAGTTTACGAACCAGACATCGAGAAGACAGCCATCACAACACCCTTCGGCTTATTCGAGTTTCCACGAATGTGTCCAGGTCTCAAGAATGCCGGACAGACATTCCAGCGATTTATCCATCAAGTTCTCACCGGGTTAGACTACGCATTCCCATTTATTGATGACGTCATAATCGCATCTGAAAATGAAGCTCGCCATATTGAAGATTTACAAGAAGTGCTACGCAGACTAGACGAGTATGGTATCACCATTAATCCATCGAAATGCGTCTTCGGCAGAGAAACCGTCAAGTTCCTGGGTTATGAAGTGTCAAGCAACGGAATCAAACCACCACAAGAAAAAGTCACCGCTATCGCTGCTTACCCCAGACCCGAGACGATTCAAGATCTACGTAGATTTATCGGCATGATAAATTTCTACCGTGACAGCATACCTAACGCAGCTCACATACAAGCACCTCTCAACGCGTTCCTGCATAATTCCAAGAAGCGAGATAAAACGAAGATCGACTGGAATACAGAAGCGTTACAAGCATTCGAGTCGTGTAAAGTTAGCATACAAAACGCTGCTTTACTCGCTCACCCATCTCCAACACCAACTGACGCAATATCCCTAATGTGCGACGCATCGAGTACCTGCGCGGGAGCGGTCTTACAACAACTCGTAAACAAGAAATGGATACCACTCGGCTACTTCTCAAAGAAATTCTCAGAAACACAACAGCGATACAGTACATTCGACAGAGAATTATTATCTATCTATATGGCAATCAAACACTTCAGAAAAATGTTCGAAGGAAGAGAACTCATTGTTTATACCGATCACAAGCCGCTGACCTACGCTATTCGCAAGCCACCATCTGATAACGATACGCAACGGCGCACTCGTCAGCTTTTGTTTATAAGCGAGTTCACAACGGACATACGACACGTCAGTGGAGTAAACAATGTTGTCGCCGACGCACTTTCACGCATCGAAACCATCGAGTTACCATCACCAATCAACTACGAGGAATTATCACAAGCGCAAGAAAGAGACAGCAACATACCTACCTTATCGCAACAAACAAATATTCATCTCAAGAAAATCGTCATACCCGGTAGCAACAAGTCAATATTCTGCGAAACGTCTACGTCACACGTTCGACCATACCTACCAGCTGACTATCGTCGCATCGCATTCAACGCTGTGCACAATCCAAGTCACCCTGGAATAAGAACAACACGCAAGCTAATGCAACAACGTTACTTTTGGCCAGCAATGAACACCGACATTGGCGAATGGGCCAAAACATGTACTTCGTGTCAACTATCAAAAGTTCAACGACACAATCACAGCGAATTCGCATCATTCCCACCGAGCGAACGATTTCAACATCTTCATATCGATATAACTGGCCCACTACCTATATCTTCGTGTGGACATCGATACCTACTCACGATGATCGACCGCTGTACCCGATGGCCCGAAGCTGTACCGATGCAAGAGATAACAGCTGAAATCGTATCAAGAAAACTGTATGAAACATGGATATCGCGTTTTGGCTGTCCTACAAGGATTACCACCGACCAAGGACGACAGTTCGAAAGCAGACTATTCCACGACCTCGCACAACTACTAGGTGTGGAAAAAACCCGTACTACTGCATATCACCCGCAGAGTAATGGCATCATTGAGCGCTGGCACCGAAGTCTGAAAGCCGCACTCATGTCAAGACTAGAAAATAGCAACAAATGGATAACAGAACTACCGACCGTGTTGATGGGATTACGTGCCGCTATACGAACCGACACCAACACTAGCGCCGCACAGCTTACCTACGGCCAAGCACTACGTCTACCCAGTGATTTTATATCACCATCACCAGTCGCAGCGAAGATGGATCACGACTTCGTCAATCAACTACATGACGTAATCACGAAGCTCACACCTACATACAAACCGCATTCAAATAAGCGAAGTATGTTCGTGCACAACGACCTGCAAACATGCAGCCATGTATTCGTACGTGATGACACCGTCCGCAAACCGCTGCAACGTCCATACCAAGGCCCGTACCTCATCGTAGAACGCAACGAGAAATATTACACACTACAACTGCCAGGAAGATCTGCTAATATATCGATCGACCGACTGAAACCGGCGTACAACATCAACACTGAAGATAATTACGACAGCAGTAACACACACACACGCCTACTACCAGCAGCAGTTACCGAAGACTCCAGCCTACTACCAGCAGCAGCTACCGAAGACTCCAGCCTACTTCCTACGAGCACCAGCGACTCTACACACTGCACAAGATCAGGCAGGATCGTCAAAATGCCTGTACGCTTCGCTAGGGGGGGAGTACTGTAGCTGCAATACATAAATTAGATTCACATTCGTCCGCTGACGCGACGACCGCTTCACTGAGGTCTCGCGCGGCGCGGTGATATTTATGTAAGCGCACTCACCGCGAGTTTTGCGAGCAATCAGATGGACGACGCTTGAGGCGCCCCCTCACTGATTATTTAGGTACTATAATTCAATACATGTTATTTAGTAAGATCCCAAGTGAAATCCTATTGGTCGATTTGTTTAGTGGTAAATTATTAATAAGCCAACTACTTGTAACATATTGTGTAGCTTTAAGTTCTGTACATATTTTTGTAAATATACATTCTACTTTATACATCCGACCTATCAACATCTGGAGTATTATTTTACCTTCACCACCTCAGCGCTACATATAAATTTAAAAGTAAAAGTTCGTAGTACCTAATTTAGTTCGATAATATTCAGACAATCTTAGGCCTGACTGCAAAGAACGAAGGAAACTTCATTACACCCATTTTTGAAAAGTGTCTCAATGAAATTCTGTAGTGCTAATATGCCACCAAAAAAAACACAAAATTTTTATTCAATCGATAAGTGCCATAAAAATGCATCTAAATTTTGAATTTCCAAACGCGCGTAGTTTGACGAAGACGCCTCTTACTGGACGCCATATTGCTCAGCGTAAATGACGTCTGTTCGTTTTGTATCAAATGAGCTCCTATTAAATATGATAATTGTATATCATTTAAAAATAATTAAAAGCATATTTTGTAAGAGGTGTAATAATGAAAAAATTACGTTGGTTACGAAAATAATAAAAGTACAAAGACTATATTACGCCAATCGGTTGACTGACAGTTGTCAATTTTTTGTTTACATAGCCGTACTGCGTAATAACATGGCCGCTACTATTTCATGGTGTTTTATAACGGGTACACTACATAAATACGAAAAACTTTATTCCGAAAGCCAGAAATACAAATTTCAAAATACCGATTTTCATAATTCCGAATAGTTCAAAATTCCTAATATGGCAACTCCGATTTATCATTCATCCTATTTTTATAATACTAAAATTTCAAAATTCCGAACGTTTATAATTACTATTCTCAAAATACCGAGTTTCAAAAGATCGAATAACAAAAAGTCCGACATAATGAAAATTCCGAACATCAAAAATACGAATTCCGATTATTAAAATTCCGATTATTAAAATTACGATTATCTTTATCGTTATCGTGCAATCGTTTATCGTGCAAGCAAGCATGCAGCATGCAAGCAAGCATGCAGCGTGCAAGCAAGCATGCAGCATGCAAGCAAGCAAGCATGCATCATGCAAGCGAGCATGCAAGCGAACATGCAACATGCAGCAGGCATGGTTTCTGTCACGGCTACGGCGTTGCGGGGCTCCGGCGGTACCACGCGAGCTTATCGTCGCAGATGGTATTCACGCTCACCACCTGCTCCTCAGCTCGCTGGCCGCCTCGCCCCTCCGCGCCTACGCGAATTTAAATTACACTCTAGGGGTAGGGCAGACAAGACTACGTGGAGTCGGTTTCACAGCAATTCATTTCTGTCATTAACTTTTGTAGCACAACATATTGACTTTTTAAGATTATTTTTGTTATTGTCTTTCTTTTTATACCTATATATTTTTGTTGAAATAAATTCCATAGAAAAATACACCGAATAAACAATATTTGTTAAAAAGTAATTCTACTGTTTGATAAGTTTGTTAAACAAAAAAGTCTTTGAAACAATAATAGTCGAAATAAAAATACAAGAACCAAATATTATATGAAACATTTTCTGGGAAACGAAATTCTATGAAATTTCTGTCTGCGAAACAAGGGGACACCATTTTGAATATATATTATATACGTAGCTGAATTGAATCAGAATCCTAATTTTAACAGTTTATTCGAAATATTGAAATTCGGAATTTCGTTTTTCGGACCGAGAACTCATCGAGCATTTGATTCTTCGAACATATGAAAATCGGAAAACAAACAAATCGGATTTACGACATTCGGTAAAATAACTTTCGTGATTTTAAATAATAGAGATTATAATTTTTAGGTATTATGAAATTCGGACTTTTGAAAATCGGAATATCGAAATTCGGAATAAAATGTTTCGGAATATTTGGGTGTTCCCTTTTATAACAGATTAAAAATACTGAAAACTTTGAATTGAATTTAAAAATTGGTTTTGTTATTTTATGAACTAAAACTTACATTTTCCGGCTGCTTTATGCCTAAACTGTCTCAATAACATATTTATAGATTTTTTCTCGTATAGAGTAAAATACCCTATTGTTCACTACAAACAACGTAATATAACCATTAAGTAAGTCAATAATTTTTTTAGCAAATAAGCAGATAAGCAGATGATATAAGTGATTTTTGAAAAAAAAATACCTAACGAATAAGTTCGTTTAAAATTTCAAGCCGCTACGCACACCGCTAGAAACAACAATGTATACCAATGTCAAAGTCAAATAACTTTTTTAGTGTTACAACTAACCAAATACTTTATAACTATTATGCATGGACGTAATAAATGCAATATAGTAACACAATATCGTAATAATAGCATCCACCATGAAGATATAGGTATAAATGGAGCCAACACTTAGAACAAAAGCTTGAAACCAACTGTGGGCTGATGCTCTCTTTCTGAATGCATACATAAGAACGAGACAGTGATATGTGTTTTCTTTATCTTATGTATGCATTCAGAAAGAGAGCGTTTGCCCACAGTTGGCTTCACTTAGGGTGTTGTGTATTTAGAGTGTTGCCTCCACTTTTTACCCGACTACGGCAAAGCCAAAGGAGGGTTATGATTTTGACAGGCTGTGTATGTATGTATGTACGTATGTTCATCTGTTCGCTCATAGCTCCTAAACTACTTATCAGAACTGAACAAATGAGGTATCGTTAGAAGCGTCTTGATCGTCCGCTGGTTATAGGCTATATGACGTGTCACCGAATCCAATGTAGCGCCCTCTGCCGGACAAAAAAAACAAGATAAAAAAAAATATGAAGACTAGCATACCGTGTTTGGTATCATTGGAAAGGGGTTCACTAGTACCTTTCAAATATATAATATTTAGTTGTGACTTATCACAAATTATTAAAAAAAAGGAAAGATAAATAAAATAAATTAAGATACGCATATCGTGTTTGGTATCATTGGGGTTCACTAGTACCTTTTAAATATATAATCCTTAGCTGTGACTTGTCACAAATGATTAAAAAAAAACTACTACTGGTACTTAAACTCCAAAATGGTTTAAATAAAAAAAAAAAGTTTAAAAACTAAAACCCGACCACAACAAAAAGTGCTCTTAAAAGTACGAAATAAGAAAATATTTCACACAGAAATCAAGACATAGGTACAAAATGCCATTATAATTCATGTTCATCAATTCATCATACCCATATGGGACACAGGCATGCAACCACGGCTTTACCTTGACCATTTTGTACCTATGTCTTGATTTCTGTGTGAAATATTTTCTTATTTCGTACTTTTTAGAGCACTTTTTGTTGTGGTCGGATTTTAGTTTTTAAACTTTATTTTTTTATCTATAAGCTTCTTGGCATCCACTAATACCGCACAATGTAAGTACATACATTAACGAACATTGACAAAATGAATGAATGATTGAGAGTGGGGAACCTAAAACGGTGATGGCGCTAGCAGTAAAACTAAGTCAAACACGAACTACACTGCTCAACAAAATCTAGAGATCACGCCTACTAACTACACCCAATGACAATAATAAAACTCTTTAAAAAAGTCTCTCTAGAAAACAAAAGTTCGAATTTAAACAAGAACAAACTATTAAGTTTTATTTAAATTTTGAATAATTATTTAATTAGCGCATTTTGGTTAAAAATAAACAGAAGGGCTCAAAATCTTGACTACATTAATAACGCCTTACTTCATACAAAAGTGGTCCACGGCTAATAATTTAGTATTATATGGAAAAAAAGGCTGACAAACCTCCGATTTGCCGACGACATAGTCCTTTTTGCGCCCACAGCTCTGGAACTACAGACCATGCTGCAAGACCTAAGCACGGCTAGCCTCAAGGTGGGACTCGCGATGAATCGGTCTAAGACAAAAATTATGACCAACAGTACTAAACGTAGGGTCGAGGTAGTATAGTATTTCGGTTCAACTCGAAAAACTATATTTACTTTTCATAAGCTTATAATCATCCATCGCACGTTATGTCTACATGTTATAATATTTGTTTGTTATTTGTAACTTGGAATCTTATGAATAGAATGTGTTTATCTACTTACGCTTTTTTATGCTGTTCCTGTCGTCATCCTTTGTAATTTATTCCTGTATGGTTGGATCAAATTAATATTTACAAACCTGAAAAATAAATAATGTTTTGCTTTGACATGTCTGTCAGTGACAGTCGTCAAATTGACGACCGCAAACATTTCTTCTAAAATAAGTTTTCGGCTACTAACGTAAAACCTCTATGTTGTATATCTTGTAAGCTTGTTTGTCTGTGTTAGATAGTAAACGGCTGAACACCCGCTGTTTTATCGTGTGTTCCTTTAGATCTGATTCGCACTAATATTATAATAAAAATTACTAAAATAAATGGCATTAGACAATTATTGAGCCTGGCCGTTGCTATATAAAAAACGATTTGACCGTTCTAGAAAGAAGATTCATAATTGGATTTTTTATGAATTTTGGAAGAGCGGTCAGAAAAGGAACCTGTCAAATGGGTCAGTCTGGATTTCGGAGCCGTTTGATAAACACGCGGATTGCTCATACGCATACGTTGCTGGAGTCTAGTTCTTGGAGCCGTTAGTTGAACACGCTGATTGTTCATACGCTTACGTTGCTGCAGTCTAGTTCTTGGAGCCGTTTAATGAACACGCTGATTGTTCATACGCTTACGTTGCTGGAGTCTACTTACTGAAGTCTACCAGTCTGCAACCGAGAGTCGGTTTACTAGGATAAGTCGAGCTGTCGCGTGCCTCTTGCTGCCCAGGGCTGGTCCTACTGACCGCCTGGGGGGGCCTCCGTCCCCGAGCTGATCGCGTCAGACTTCTCTTCGGCTGATCCTGTACGCCGGCCAGGCTGGGGATCATAATCCTCCTGGATACTGCCTAACCATAGTGCGTTTAGGTCAGTCCTTATTTTTATACTTACTTGTTTTTGATACTCATCACATTTTAACTTTCGTGTGAGAGCTATTAAATTCAATACGTACAATTCTGCATAGCCTTTTATTTCTCGTAAATTATCAGAATTGTTACAGTAGATGGGCAGGAAATAAACTATGTCGATGAGTATATTTACTTGGGCCAGCTAGTCTCTTTCGAAAACAGGCAGGAAAAGGAAATCGATCGCCGAATCGAAAACGCCTGGAAAAGCTACTGGTCCATGAAGACGCTAATGAAGGGCGATTTACCAATCTCCCTGAAGCGAAAGCTCATCGATATGTGTATCCTGCCCATCCTAACCTACGGTGCTCAGACCTGGTCGCTCACCGAGTCTCAAAAATCCCGCCTTGGAGTGTGCCAAAGAGCAATGGAGCGCAGCATTTTGGGTGTAAAAAGAACAGACAAAATACGAAACACCACGCTACGCTCTAAAACAGGGATCTTAGACGTGAGGAAAAAGGCTGCCCGGCTCAAATGGGATTGGGCGGGTCACGTCAGCCGCATGCACAGCGACCGCTGGGCAAAGGTCTCCACGCAATAGGTGCCTGAAGATGGTCGTCGTCGCCGAGGCCGGCCCAGGAAGAGGTGGCGAGATGACCTAGACGCGTACTGCGGGGGCTGGGTCGAGGCAGCGCAAGACAAAAATAACTGGAAAGACTCGGGGGAGGCCTTTGCCCAGCAGTGGGACACAACGGGCTACTAAAAAAAAAAAAAAAAAAAATGGAAAAAAAACTAAGTGCATCAGATTTGCCTTGCCAAATGTCAAAAATAGTGATTGTGACCACAGAGTAATTTAATATAGGTTGACAATTGATGCCATTTTGCGACACTAGCGCAATCTGGAAAACGTGTCCGTGAAAAGCCTATATCCGTGTTTTGTTTTTGAGTTGATTTGTGTATTCATTGGAAAAGTTATAAATATCGATATTGTACTATTTTTCTGTTTCTGTCTACATGATTCGAACTGATTATTAATATACAAAGAAATTGCATTAAGGAACAAAATAATAGCACATTATTTGTTTTGTATCAATATCCGGAATCCATCTTGAGTCAAGCACCCGTCTTTTGGCCTGTTGTTAGCGATTTCGTTTGCCTCTCCGCTAGTGGCGCCCTCTATACTTACTCTTTGGTACTAAGGTTTAAAGCGCGCGTCGGGTGATGGCCCGATTTAAGGCCTATTCATACCTAAGCGGTATTCGCTACCGTCTGCGGCAGAGAAAACCCAGTGGGTATGCGGTAATATTACTGTTCAGACTTAAGCGGTATTGAGTTGTGAGGGGCGGGATGCATGCCGCTGCTCCCGCGCGGTATGTACCTCTACCCACAGCGGCAGCGAATATCGCTCAGATCGCTCTAGCCGCGGTACTTGATACTAAATACCTGAGCGAAACCCGCGCGGTATGTACCTCTACCCACAGCGGCAGCGAATATCGCTCAGGTTTGGATAGGCCTTTAAGATCATTATAGCGTCGTTTTTCGCGCCGTACAGTTGTTAGCGTTATTATAACTTCGCGAAAAAGTTCTACCTACTTTCTTACCTTATTACATTTAAAATTGGTAAAACTTTTTATTTTATAAATCGTAAAACTTTTACCTCTCCGTAGTTATGGAAAATATTTAATACAATTGAATCCGATAACGGCTCAATATCACGTAAACGGGTACGTTCTTCAACACCGAATACCGAAGATAGTGACAGCGGTTCTTCTTCAAGTAGTGGACCTAGTCCTGAGAAACGCAGAGCAAGGAGGGAATCTCAAACCGTGAGTTATGCACACTTCGAATTTTTATCGCAACAAGTGGCCTATTTAACAAATCTTATAACGGCAAATTCCGAAAATAATACGTCCGCTACTACCAACGACTTGAACCTAAGACGACCTGAAAACACGAATAAGAGCAACAAACTTCAGATTTTGTCGGAAATTAGTACCACGGTAAAAGATCCGATTTACCCTAAAGCAAATGAAACTAAGACTACCCACTGACCAACATTTCTTAAAAAATTAGCGGAACTGCAACGTTTTAAGTGTGATGATTGGTATGCCGTTCGATTTTTGGACGCACAAAAGAAATATTTGGCTACCCCCGGTTTCGTCGAGTTAAATATTAACGACGAATTAAAGCGTTTTGAATCGGGTATGCTAAAAGAAGATTCGCGATCATATAAGAAAGATCTTTTGCTGGTTTAGCGAATGCTTTACTTTGTCAAAAAGACGAATTGCATAAATCATTACAATCATTGGTAGATTGGTCAAATGAGTCTAGAGAAACATTGACACCCAATTCATTATTTGAAAAAGTAGAATCATTATTTTCTAAAGAATATACGTATAGTAAGGTGACGGATGACTTGTTACAAATAGTATGTGGTAGAAGAGCTGATTTAATAAGAGGCTATGTTGCGTCAAATTCCCGAAGGTTTTCATCGTGACGTGTTACATAAAATTCCTCCTAGTATAGAATTTATTTTTAATGATGAAGCAATTCAAACCTACCTTCAAAAAATTGGGGGGGTGGACAAACTAACCGCAGCAAGAAAATCAGTACCCCAAACATATTGTAAAGAAAACTTTTATCTAAATCAAAAACCGTCGACTAGTAAGCACGCGGATGAAAGATTTTTTCGTCGGGACACCTTTACTAAACGACAAAAACATGCTTCCCACGCGTCACACCGAAATAAAAACAGCGCAAAAAACCCCCAAGCCAAACCAAGGGGAAAGAAATCTCAACCACAGGCTTCAACTAAAAACAAGCATCGCGAATGACTGTCGGATATTTCACGGCGGCTGTCTCAAGCAATTTCAGTATGCTTGGAGCAATGTAGGTGCGCCAGACAAAATATGTCGACTTTTAAACGGAATACGCATACCCTTCATACTGAAACCGCCATTAATATTTCCGAACCTCACGATAAACATGCTTCTGTCCCAGTTTAAATAATTAATTGAATTATCAAAAATATACAGTTATTTTTTGTATACAATTTCGTTTTATTAGATATCTGGGACCTCACGGATCTCACGGTAAAATCTAGGCAAGTTATACTCCATTTACAATAGTATTAGACAGAAGTTAAAAAAGGTTCTTTTTAATGCACTCTTTGTATCAAAAGTACTAAATAAACTTGTTAAAGTTACGATAGACATCGAATTTATTATAATCTATTTTTACAGTAGCTATAGTGTGTATTTGTAAATATTTGAATAGTTTGTCTTCTAATAATAGGTGGCTTTCATTTAATTGTATAATTAATTCCAATTTAAAATTACAGTGTCAATGCTAAAAACCTAACAGAAGCAGGGATGAACAATACCCGGAACGTTATTCGTTTCACTGTAATTCAACCTTTATAATATTAATTATCTTTAAAATACTTTTATTCTGTATATATTATTATACGTCCATATTTAGTACTATCTTAGATCAATTTATCAAAATTATGATAAAATAAGTTTAATTAAAATTGTTTTAACTTATCTTTGAAATAAAATGTTTTGTATTCCTGCTGCCATGAGCCTCTTTTTTCTAATGCTATTGTAAATGGGGTATAGATCAACAAGCTTTTAGATAAAAGTGGAGGCAATACTCTAAATACCTAAGTGAAGCCAACTGTGGGCAGACGCTCTCTTTCTGAATGCATACATAAGATAAAGAAAACACATATCACTGTCTCGTTCTTATGTATGCGTTCAGAAAGAGAGCATCAGCCCACAGTTGGTTTCAAGTTTTTGTTCTAAGTGTTGGCTCCATTTATACCTACATCTTCATGGTATAGATAGTTCCACAGGCTCTAGCAGTCCATACTGTTACTTATCTGTGGCCTGTGGCTTGTGTGGTGGAATCATGGAGTGGTTCCCATGAAGATATAGGTATAAATGGAGCCAACACTTAGAACAAAAGCTTGAAACCAACTGTGGGCTGATGCTCTCTTCCTGAATGCATACATAAGAACGAGACAGTGATATATGTTTTCTTTATCTTATGTATGCATTCAGAAAGAGAGCATCTGCCCACAGTTGGCTTCACTTAGGTATTTAGAGTGTTGCCTCCACTTTTATCTATAAGCTTCTTGCCTTGGTGGTTCCTTCCTAAGTAAAAAGACACTGACACAAAAAGACGCGGGACGAAAAATACAAAATTCAAAAGAAAGAAAACTATGAAAAGGAAAGGAATAAACAAAAACAAAGGAAGACTAAGTAATACTGTATACCTAATGGTCTGATAAACTGAAAATATTTTTTAGTTTTATTTGCGTAAAAAACATTATAACTTTACAAACGAACTTTATTGTACCTAACTAATAAAAGGTACTATTTACCAGTTTCTTAGCTTCGGGAGAAATATATAGGTAAATACAGAGATAAGTTAGGAAATGTTTGGTCAGTGGGTCGTCCTAAGAGGCGGTATTTTTAAGTACAATTGTTTTTCAAGAGTTAACTTTATAGTACAAATTTGTTACAGAGAAAATTTCACCATCACCGCTCAGACAGAATGGCCGGCCGAGTCAAAGAGTACTTACCTAATATAATAACTACGGCGGAGTTGTGGCGGACGAATTCGTAAGGAAATGTTATAAGTACTCGACTTACGAGTTACTTCGTCTTTTTAATGAAATACCTACCTTTAAACCTTATGGTATTTGTTACAGACTAAATTTCGGGCAGTGGGTCTTCTTACGGGGGCGCCTCCATCGTCGATGGAGAATGTGGGAGTTGCGGCGAAGCGAATGTCGAAATTCGTAAGTGTTATAAATAATAAAAATGAATCGTTGTTCGTTAGTCTCGCAAAAACTCGAGAATAGCTAGTCTGATTTGTTTGACGAAGTCCAGGGAAGCTTAAACGTTGAGATTTTTTTAACAATTCACGAAAAAGAAGGGTTGGGATAGGACAAGATAACGTCTTGTCGGGTCAGCTAGTTTAAATATGATAAAAATGAATCGTTGTTCGTTAGTCTAGCTAAAACTCGAGAACCGCTGGACAGATTTGGAAAATTTTGGTCTTGAAATATTTGTGGAAGTGAAAGAGAAGGTTTATACGGACAGAAAATTTTAGTAGGTAGGGTTGGTAGGGAGGGTACCATACCCTACCCCATTAAAATGAATAGGGACAGGACAATGTTTGTTGGGTCAGCTATACCCTGTTCACAATAAGATTACACTAACCTTTTTTACAGTCCGTTCAATCGATTTTGACTTATATTGCGTTGGTAGCATGACAAATGGCAACTGCAGTAAACAGTTGTTATTGTAATTACTTTTTTGCCACTAATGTCATCCTTAAGAATATGGAACGGCCTACGGAATAGAAGTCAAAATCGGTTGAAGGGACTGTAAAAAAGGTTTGTGTTTATGTCTAATCTTATTGTGAACAGGGTATAGTTATGCAATTTGGAACAAGTCACTATCCTTTGTTTCTACCTACATGAGTCTACATGCTTATAAATTATTATCTGTTTATGTTTCTGTTTTATTAATTTATTTAAAAATTAAGAATGGTTTTTTTTACACCAAATAAAACCAAATAAAATTTTAATTGGTCACAATTAAAGGTCTACTCGCGACTTTTGAATGCTGTTGAATTGAATGTTAGTGCTCTGAGGAATCAATTCTATTGAAAATAGTGTTAAAAACATATTTAGCACAAATCATGTAGATAAACAGAAATGTACTACCTAAGTAGACATTTGATGTACATAGGGTAGGTGGGTAGGTAGGTAAGTACAGGTACCTACCTGTACCTGTCATATTTCTACTTAGGTACATTTCACTTCATCTACATGATTTTAAATACTTCTTTCGGTTTAATTAAACCTACAGCGTCAAATTGTTATTTATTTAAGTAGTGCAAAATAAAAGTAGGTACTTAACTAAGTACATATGTTAAAATTGCTTCCTCTGAGCACAAGACTGAGCGATCGACTGCTGCGCTGCGTGTCGCGGGTTTGATTCCCGATATGTACCTAGTTGTTCCGAGACTGGCTGTTAGTGTATGTGAGATATGTTTGTAAACACACACACAGGAGAAAATCCTAGTCGGGGCCAACATTTTTTTTTTTTAGAAAGAAATAAAAGGATTTCAAAATAAGTACCTATAAGATGACAAAAGGTACTTATTTTGAAATCCTTTTATTTTAATTAAAAAAGGTTTTTGACTGTCTTAATTTATTTAATCCATCAAACATGTAGATCTATGTTTTTTAGCAAAATATTAAAGTCATATTTTTGAAATCAATTTTCTGTGACATTATGGATGGTGTTTATTATTTTTATTTATATATATATTAGGTACTTACTTATGTTTGATGTTACTTAATTTAATACTTCAGTTTACCCCGACAGCTAAATAATGTTTGTGCTTCAAGGGTGTTCAGATTAAATTGTTCACCGGCGACTTCTCGAACACTTCCACAATAGGTAGGTAGGTATCACAGAATATTACTTAATTACAAAAATATGACCTTGATATTTTGCTATTGATGAGATGACGCTCTTTAGTGTTGATCTGCTGGTTTCTAAAACCAATAAATTCATTGTATTCAATAGGTATGCAATTTTTTTTCTAAGTAGGTACGTCCTACCCCTGGCGTCACATGGTAACTTTTGATAGTTTTCGTCCATCGATCACTAATAAAGAACTAGATACACAATCCCATACAAAAATTCACTTCAAACTGTCTCCGATTGTGTTTTGGTAATTCTAATAGAAGTAAATATCCATTATGATAAATTAAACCTTAACTGCCATACTTAAAGTTGTATTCACAAAGCTATTTACAAAAAGACACATTTTTTGCGATCGACACCCACCGGTCAACATACATCAAAACAAATTCAATCTTACAGGCATGTTATAAAGTCAGAATTACAAAGTGTCAAAAAAGCAATTAAATTTTACGACCGAGGCTCGCCGCTAGAACAAGAAATAAGAGTGTGGAGTCGAACTGTCGAATATTTTATTTTACGGTGTAAGTACTATGAATGGTCTGTTTTATAAACTTAATGTAATACACAGAATAGTACATAATAGCATTTTTATTCTATGAGGTATACCTAATATGGTATAATGATTATAATTTAACTAAATGTTAATATGTTTTCACATTTCTTTATTAATGAAACTTATATAAACAGTCATAATTATTTACTCTTTAACTTATGAAAAATAATGTTTATATAATATTTAACGAAGAACCTATTTTTCGTTTTCAAGACGGAAACGGAAACTTTTTCTTCCGAAAAATTTTACAGATCTTTGACGTCCAAGAGCGAAAAAAGAAAAGCTAAAAAACACATAATTAATCTTACATTTTTGATTTTATTACATTCACTAAGTAAACAAAAAATAAGATTAAAAGGTTTGATGAAATCTGTAAAATATGACTATAATATCTAAAGAAACAGTAAATAAGTGTTATTGAACAAAACAAACCATCATACTTCATTAATAAAAAAATTAAAAAAGTAGAAACAACAGCGTCTCCAACAAATGGAACAGAGTCAACCCACATGAACCGAACAATTTAAGTAGGCATGATTGCGCATAGGATTAATAAGTTTACTGAGTCTTTACAATTGAGACGCTTAATGAATAAATTGAACTCCTGCTAGTTATTACGATTTAATTTAAAAAAATGATTTTACTATTATTTCTTGACTAAATAATACAATGACAACAACAATTTATTGATAATATTAATACCCACCGAAAATATGAAACTTTATCCTTTTTAGCGTCCTAGGGGCCAAAACACATAACCGCGTTGCGACGTCGCAACGCTAAAATCGGCAGTTTGCATTGCGGCGTTGCGGCGTCGCGTAAAAGAGCGTTTTATTGTCGTATGGTAGGGTAACCAGTTCCTCGTGATTTTTTATTGTGGATAGACGTGTCTCTGCCCTGGATCGTAGTAAGAAACTTATTTCTTATTTGTTTATTATTAGAAACTTATTTCAGAAACTTATTTCAGACGAAAAGACTACACTACTTACCCAGTTTTGATTTTTCGGTAGCATCTTTTTCGTTGTAATTTTTTTTTAATGATTTCTCAAATGGTTTTCCATGCTTCTTGTTTTATAAATCTGTCTTTGTAAGTTTCGTCACTAGAATCCCACAAACAAGGGCGTTCCTGAACCATAAATATAAATAAATCGATGTCAACGTCAGACATTTTAATGTTAAAACTGCTTCCCGTAGAGCTATTCAGTTACAATCTCCCTCGGTGAACACCTAGGTGAAGTGAGCTGACGAATGACAGCTCACTTCACCTAGGTGTTCACCGAGGGAGATTGTAACAGAATAGACATGCTGGTTGACGTGTGTTGTTTGCAAGAGTGATAGAAACAAACTGAATCATTGTCAACAAGTATGACGTCATAACGCTGGAATTTGCGAAACGGTGCGGCGCCGCGCCGCTAAAATCGGCGCTGACGCCACTGCCAATTTTAGCGGCGCGGCGCCGCAACGCTGTTATGTGTTTCGGCCCTAGATGTGTGATTTTTACAAATTTTTAACGAGCACTGAGACATGTAAACCGTCTGAGCGTTCGAATGCGACTAGATTAAAAGCGCACCCAAATGTTCAATTGGGTGCTCATTTGGTGAGGCCACTTTTCGTCGCTAATTGTGTATCTAGTTCTTTTATTAGTGATCGATGTTTTAGTCACATTATTCAATAGGTATTGGTAAAACCCTATATAGATCGCGTTTTCGATGATATTGAGAATTTTGCAATGTAATTGCATAGAAAGTCAGCACTAGGTAACTAACTAACTAAAATAAAGGCCTTATAACGCGAATTGAATTCGCAATAGATGCAAAAAAGAAAGTCAATAAGATAGGTAGTTAGGTACCTACTCCATAAGCATCGTATTTATTACTTGCCTATTATTCACCAGCTTTTATCCGCGACTTCAAGTGCGTGTGATTTTTTTAGCAAAACCTAAAAAAAACCTATAATACTAGGATAGCACCAGGGATAACGTAGCGTCTTAATAGCGAAATAATTTTCAGAATCAAACAAGTAGTTCCGGAGATTAGCCTGAACGAACATAAATTAAACTTTATGATATTATTATGTAGTGATGATTTAATCACAAAATATAAAGGTTACAGAAGGACCGCTCGCGCCATCTTAAAAAATAATTACCTCAACTTGCCAGACTGATATGTATTCAACTGGGAGGTGTAGAAATAAGAACACGGGTGTCACATTTGATTGCTAGTTTATTACTGAGTGTTTATAGACAGCGCACTCACATATTCACAATATAAGTAACCCTATATGTGTGAGCCGCAAGAACATACACATCACTCCTCCACACTAATTTTGAAACCTGTTGACAAGAATAACATACTTATATTAAAAAAAACAGTGATAACTACTTATTTAAATCTATTTATAATATACAGAGTAATCTACTTTTTTCCTGGTGCGCTGAGAACGTGCACGCGACTCTTGTATGGCAGCTGAATCTAGCGCGCCGGCCGAGGCTTGAGGAGCCTGGGTTTCTACTACCTCACTGATAAACTGCTGTGCATTTTCTCGGCTCTCAGTATCAATTACTCTAGTCTGATTGCTGCCAGCTTCAATGCTAGTAGAAGCCGTAGCAACCTGCGCTGTATCCTTTCCCAATTCCACCGGTTCCTCTGAAACAGCGCTCACTGGCATGCTAACTAAGTTTGATTCATCTATTGGTCTGGGCATTATTGGTGATCTAAATGGAACTGGTGGTGTCGATGGACTAGGAACATGCGGGATATCCGTAGGTAATGGTTCTACACAATCGAATGACCTTGAAATATCAAAACCTTGTTTGCTCTTACAATTTAATAATTGATCAACACGTCTAATGCAAAACAAACCATTATCTTCAACAAACACTTTATACATTCTTTTTCCTATCGCCTTAGTTATTACTCCTAACTTCCAAGTCTCTTTTCTACCACTGTACCAACGGACCCATACCCTATCACCTGCTTCGAAAACTCTTGTGCGACATTCATTCTCCCCAGATGATGTTGTATGCGATTTATTTTCTTTAGGAAGTATTAAATCAAGGCGTGATCTTAAATCTCTGCCGAACATTAATTTTGCGGGCGAGTGTCCCGTAGTACAGTGCTCTGTGTTCCTATATTCGAATAAATATTCTAATAATTTGTCGTGTGTAACATTTTGTGCTATGTTTTCATTCAATATACTTTTTAACATCTTTTTACACGTCCTTACTGAATTTTCAGCTTGCCCGTTACTACATGGATGGTAAATTGGTGAAGTCATATACTTAATACCATTATTGGAACAGAACAAATAAAATTCTTTAGAATTTATTTTAACGTCGTTATCAGATACTAAAGTACTAGGTAAACCGAACATGGAAAAAAATTATTTTAACTTTCTTATTAAAGATTGGGTTGTAACATCATTCCGCATAAAAATACACTCTAACCATTTAGAGTACGCATCAATTACTACCAGGTATGTCTGTTGACGTATAGACAAATAGTCGATGTTAATTCGTTCCCACGGCGCCGCTGGACACGGCCACGGCGCGGGCGCGGCTCGTGGCGGCGCAGGTCTGATGCTCGCGCATACAGCGCATGCGCCGATCCACCTCTCAATATCCTCATCTATACCGGGCCACCACATCCTAGCACGCGCATTGCATTTCATTTTTACGATACCTAAATGAGTGTTATGCAGTTGGCGCAGCATTCTTTCTCGCAGTGCCATCGGAATTACCACTTTATGACCCCGCATTAAAACACCATTTTCATATTGCAAATCCGTTCGACATAAAAAGAAAGGACGAATAGATTCACAAACAACTTTGCGAGGCCAACCTACATTCGTATACCTAACAACAGTTTGTATAGTCTTATCATTACAAGTAGCTTCCTTTACATCTATTGACAACACAGCTGGGTCGCTCGCATCTAAAAAGTTAAGTGAGCAGTACGCGTCATATTCGCTATCTCCCTTGCACACACTATCCGGTACAGGTGCACGGGAAAAATAATCAGCGACTAAGTTATTCTCGCTAGATACATACTGAACTATATAATTGTATGCAGATAGTATAATAGCGTATCTTTGCAAACGTAACGCTGTGGTTATCGAAATACCAGTTTTATTATTAAATATTGACACTAAAGGACGGTGATCGGTTTTAAGAACAAAAGGTTCACTCCTTCCGTATAGGTATTGATGAAAATGTTTGACACCAAAAATGATCGCCGTCGCCTCCTTTTGGATTTGGCTATAGTTGCGTTCACTCGCCGAGAGCGACCGTGACGCATATGCCAGCGGTCGTTCTCCGCCATCGTCATCCCGTTGAGACAAGACTGCCCCGAGACCGTGCGGGCCCGCGTCTACCGATAGCACTAGCAGCGCGCTCGGCTCGAAGTGTGCCAGCACGCGCTCAGAGGCGAGCTCAGCGCACACGCGGCGCACCGCGCGGCGCTGTGGCGGCCCCCACTCCCACCGCGCGCCCGCGCGCAGCAACGAGTGGAGCGGGCTCATAATGCTTGACGCA
Organism: Charanyca ferruginea; assembly: GCA_947361185.1. Classification (NCBI taxonomy): domain Eukaryota; kingdom Metazoa; phylum Arthropoda; class Insecta; order Lepidoptera; family Noctuidae; genus Charanyca; species Charanyca ferruginea. The sequence goes on along the minus strand of OX376065.1, from coordinate 13,527,056 downwards.
TTAGGAATAAAGTTCCTGTAGTTGTTGACTACTCCCAAGAACCTCTTTACTTCTGTTACATTTGTCGGTTCTGGAGCGTTTGTTATAGCTTTTACTTTTTCGCGGTTAGTCCGTAATCCGTTCTTATTAATAACATAACCCAAGTATGTTACGCTATCTTTAAAGAACTCGCATTTGTCCTTTTGAAGGCGCAAACCAGCCTCATTTAACCTGCTTAAAACCTGAGCTAATCTCGTCATATGAAGTGTTTTCGTTGGCGCGGTCAAACAAATATCGTCTAACCATATACTGACTCCATCGATACCGGACAATAGTACTTCCATTGCCTTTTGGAACAGGGCTGGAGCATTTGCAAGACCGTAAACTAGGCGCGTATATTTAAATAATCCTTTTGGTGTGTTAATGGTAGTTAGCTCCTGAGAATCTTCTGAGAGAGAAAATTGATTATATGCGTTTTTTAAATCAATTTTTGAATAATGTTCTCCTCCACCCAGTTTTGCGAACACTTCTTCTATTCTTGGCAATGGGTACTTGTCTATTATGAGGTCCTTATTAAGAGTAACAGAAAAATCACCTGCTATCTTAACCGTGTTGTTATCTTTAAGAACTGGTACTATAGGAGTTGCATAACGTGAATTATTTACCGGAACTAATATACCTAAACTGACTAATCTATTTAATTCTGATTCGACCTTGTCTTTCAATGCGAACGGTATTGGTCGAGCCTTAAAGAATTTTGGTACGGAGTTTTCCTTTAATTTAAACTTATTAAAATTACCCAGTTCGTCTTTCCATAAATTCGGAAACTGTTCCAATAATGTATTAACATCATCATCCTGGCTTATTTTATATACATTTGTTAAGATTAAACCGAAAGCGGACATAAAATCACGACCGAGCAAGGGTGGGCCATTTGAATCTACTACAAATAATTTTATTTCCTTCTTTTGAGCTTCATATTCGACTGTAGCCTGGAAATACCCCAACGGTGAAATCTTATGTCCGTTATATAAACACATTTTAATGTTGCAATTAATAATTAATTAAGTTATAATGTGCAAACAATTCTGAGTACATTCTCTTTGACATGACCGAAACCCCCGACCCGGAATCTAACTCCATAGTCACAGTTTTATCACAGACTTTAATCTTCAAATTTAACGGTTTATCGGTAACATACCTTATATTGAAATTATGACATTCGTTGCAACTGCTGCCATTCGTGTCTGTTTCACACCCGCTATTATCACTTCCGATATTGTTGACGCGAACACGGCCGGTTTTATTTTTATTATCACACACTTTTTTAAATGACCCATTTTTCCACATTTTTGACACTTATAGTTTTTGTAACGACACTTGTCCTTATCGTGATTTTTTAAACCGCATATCGAACAACGGAAGTCTTCGAAACACTGGTCACGATCATTTTTCGATGTTGATGAGCGCCCATCTCGCGAGCCCGCACGACCGCCGCCTGCGCCATCGCCATCACCGCCACCGCGTTTACCGTTGCCACCGCTCGACCGCCAGCAATCACCTTTGCATATTTTGTACAATGCTTCCTCTTTTATTTTAGTGGCATCAGTGGACACCACGTTCCTGGCCTCTCTAGCGCATTCCGCTCGCTCTGCTATCTCTAGAGCTTTCGAGAACCCCAACGTGGACGCATTCTGCTCAAATAGCTTGTCACGTTCGGGCCCCGCTCCCAAACCAAGGACGAAACGATCCGTCAGGTTCGTGTCCAAAGCCGCTCCAAAGTCACAGTAGGTCGCCAATCCTCGCAGTCGTGCAGCCCAATCGCCCAACGACTCGCCTGGGTCCCTCTTCGCCCCGTAAAATTTGGCCTTATCCGAAAATGAGCATTGCTTCTGTTTCAAGCAATTCCACCAGCTTCTTATAGTCTAGCGCCTCCAAATCGACTGGGTATGCTAGATTACGCACCAACCGATATGAATCATCAGATAGGTGTGTTATTAAAATTGCCCTTTTATTTTCCTCCTTCACTTCGTTGACTTTCAAAAATTGAGTCAACCGGCCTTTATAGATTAAGCACTCGCATGATTTATAATCAAACGTTGTTAAATTCCCGAAAAACGACTTCGCCATTTTTTTTTTTGTTTGCGGGTAAGATCGTCCTCGTCGCCAATGATATGTATTCAACTGGGAGGTGTAGAAATAAGAACACGGATGTCACATTTGATTGCTAGTTTAATACTGAGTGTTTTATAGACAGCGCACTCACACATTCACAGTATAAGTAACCCTATATGTGTGAGCCGCAAGCACATACACGTCACAGACTCACTAGGTCTGCTACTGTATTGACTCTGTAGGTTTTATTTGTGACAATATGAAATTTTATTGACACTGGTTGGAACTCTGTGCATTTTTTTATAACAAAATTTTCTAATTCGTCACGAAATGTCAACATGTATGTATTTGTGTATGTATATCAGCTGTCTGACACCCATAGTACAGGGTCTCCCTAGTTTGGGGTCAGATGGCCGTGTGTGAAAATGTCACCACATATTATTATTATTCACATTTATTCATTTTCTACACATATTCTATTACATTTTTAAATATTAGTAAAAAATAAATAAAAACATTTAAAAATATAAAAAATAGTAGCCCACCGGTATCGAGAACAGGGTCCAAGCTACCGGTGGTCAGGGCTCCTGAGAGAGGAGTCTCCTAACAATACGCGCCGTGTCCAGGAGTACCGCTTTCTGAATCAAGCCCTTGATCCAGCTGCCCAACGAGAGCCTCCTCAGATGTTGGTCGAAGCTCTTGGAAATGAATCCATTGGCCGTAACGATTATCGGCACAATGATTGCTGTATTCACATCCCACATGTCGACAACCTCGCGAGCCAAGTCTAGATACTTTATTTGTTTATTTTTCTCAGTTTTCACGAGGTTCTCGTCATGCGGAACCGCTATATCGACAATCATTGCGCGACGCTCTAATCGATCTACACCACTATGTCAGGCTTATTGGCAACAATAGTCCTGTCAGTGATGATAGATCGATCCAAATACAACGTGATATTGCCATTTTCGAGAACTGGGTCGGGCACATACCTGTAGTACGGTACCTCCGACTCCATTATTATTATTATTATTATTATTTATTTAGACAACACGTGACAGTCGAGACTAAAGTCTGCTTGGAACTGCTTGAGATTGCCTATAAACGTAATGTCAATGTGTGTGTGCGTAAAATGGAGCTTTGTTCTGAGTGATCTCTCTGCTCGGGCGCGCCGCAGCCTTACGTACTTTGTGATTTAATTTATTCAAACTTCATGCAACACAAAGGGAACAAAACCGTAGGTACATAGAGGAGAGTAACTAAATGTGGGCTAGTACTTTAATATGGGCTAGTAACAGTTCTCGAAAACCTACAATTTTAAGACACAACAAACGACGATCGTCTATCGCATTCATTCGCTCTAACATCGCACTCACTCATTCTCGTCAGTCGCGCGAGAGCTGTCGCCAGCATAGATGAATATACTCTAATCGCCAGTGTCGGACATACTTGTGTTGCTGCTGTCGAAAAATTTTCTGCGGTACGTATCAATGTGTTATTTAATTAATGAAAATTAGGTCTAAATACTGTAACTATGTGTTTTATTGCAGAATATAAGTTAAATTTTATGATTTTCGTTCGATTTATTGCTTGTTAGATATTATTTGTAAGGGCCTGCGCACACCACGATTTTTAAGCGCGTCGACGGCGCGCTTTTATCCTAAAGAGCAGTTTGTTGTCGTTTGTATCGATACACACGCGCGTTAGCATCGCGTTTGTATCGATTCAAACGCGCGGCGCCAGCGCGTCTGTATCGATGCACACGCGCGATAATATAGCGTTTGTATCGCTCAACCGCTCTTAGCACTGTATTTTGGCGAGTTAATTCCGGTTTAAGAATCGCAAGAAGTTCTTGAAATGATGAATACGACATTCGATAACAATTTACAAAGCGCATGCAATCAATCAACAAATGTAAATTTGTTGATGAATAAATAAATAAATAAAATCAATGCTGTCTCGACCGACACCATCTTGCTACTGTTGACGAGGTTCTACTCAAAAACGCAATATGCCAACGCGTTTGTATCGATACACAGGCGCGTTAGCATCGCGTCTGTATCGATACAAACGCGTATTTGAATTGAAACAGGTGTGCGAAGGTCTACAGGCTGCGTCTGACTCGCGTGTGTATCGCGTCTGTATCGCTACAAACGCGCGTCACCGGTGCGTTTATAAAACGTGGTGTGCATAGGCACTAAAGTACACGATCAAGTTGATTTTAGTAAAGAATTTCGAATATGGGCTATGACTATGGTCCTAAGCTCTGGGCACATAATGACTGTGCTGGGCCAGAGATTGACACCTGGGCCTCAAGTCTGCTATTACAATAGTGTCAGAATGGTCTATCATTGACTTCGTAATTGTTGATTTTGACAAGTTTGGTAATCTACTAGTATAATGGCGTCATTATGACTTTCCAATGGTCAACCACTGACACGCCATTGAAAGAAATGTTATAGAATGGTAATCTCGTCCAAAATGACAACTGAATGACTGACTTAGGCGGTAATCCATTATGAATTTAGCAGATTACGAACTTTTAGCAAAATGACAATGGGATCGTGTTGGAATGACGAAATTATAAAAATAGCAGACTTGGCCCCCTGGATATGTGATTTTTGTAAGTAAATTATGTGATTTCTTCCATCTACCAAAGTAATTTGATCTCATATAAGATAAATATTTATAATTATTGTTATTTTCGTACAAGATATTATAAGTTTCTATTTGTAGCCCATATTTGAGTAGGTACCTGTTCCATATTTAGCGTCTATTTTGATATTTTGTTTAATGCTCAATTTAATAATATATTAAGAACATAAAATTGTTACTTAGCTCTTTAAAAATGTTATGTGATTATTTTGACGTCAATAAATGGCAAATTTTTTAAGAGTTTATTTTTTATTTTTGAGGCAAAAACAAAATTATAGCCCATATTTGGTTACTCTCCTCTACTTACCACCGGTTTCTCAAATGAAATATTTATGTGACAAATGGTCAAAAGCGCGTAGGTACTTAACCTGTTTTTTTGTTGTCTGAATTACCAACAAGGTTTCAGAAACCGGGGGTCCATTTTTGGTATTCTCTATCAGTCAACCAAGAGTGGTGGGCAGATAATATGACGGCTCTCGACAGTGTCACCGTTCTGTTTCAATTAGGTTTTTGATGGTCTGGGGTTAAAACGAAACAAAAACTTCTTATCGATTATTTTTTATTAATACTTAAATACCATTCATAACATTTGAAGGTGTACAAAGTATTTACTTATTTTATTTACGTGGCTATTTATAAAATTGAATTATTTAATGTATTTAATTAGGTAAGTGTATTGTCATGTAGGTTTAATGTTCCTACGATTTCTGTATTTCCTGTATTTGTGTAATCCTGGTGGTGTGTAATAATTCTCCTTCTACAACCTCTCTAGGTACTTTTTTCTATTTTATCAAGTAGCACATCCATGGATTCTAGAAAAGAAATGTAATATTATTATAATTATGCAGCATAAACCACTTTTTGTCTTTACACGCAAACAATAGTTTACAACCACAATAATTGAGTTTAGTTTTGCCAAAACTAAATACAGATAATAATAATAGCATAGTTAGATAAGGCACATAATTATATACTTTTTCTCTTTCTTTTCTCACACACTATTGTCTACGTTTCTTTTTCATTTGTCCTTTTGCAGGTCTGCTGGCAGAAATTTCTTAAGAAATAAGCAGTACCTTTTTTGTACTCATATTTTATAATGTATTTTTCCTGTGTTGTCTACTGTGTGTACATAAATAGTAAAATAAATAAATAAATAATTTATGAAAAAAAGAACTGTTTTCATGTGTGTGTGGAACCAAATTAAAAATCTTGCCTTCCATGTCGGTGTCATGAATGTCGAACGCTTTGAGGAAGTCTGGCAGTGAGCAGCAGTAAGTGTACTCGTCGCTGGCATGAAACCATTCGACTTTGGTACTAATGTTCTCGCATTTGATGTCCTTCTTTGTTGGTGTAGGGTCGTTAACGTGCACTATAGCCACCGTGTCTTCAGAGTCGAATTTTATCACCTGGAATTAAAATGAGGAGGTTACAAGAAAACATATTTAATTTATCTATGTTATTTTTAATGCGATTTCGAAATTATGATTGTATTATTTAGGTTACTATAAATATAACTTTACGAGGTTTCGTTATGCGTGGAGAGTCGTGACTAGCTATTATAGTCATTTAACGATACACTTAGGATTGTTCGCCAATCTAAAACCTAACGCTTAATTCACACAATCACACCGCTGAAGAACGGGTGAGAATTCGTCAGAAGACGAGCGATTAACATTTCTTTTTTTGCGTTTCTATATTGAACAATGTACATATCACGAAGTAGGTACTTCGTGCTACATACAGTTGTAATTCCGACAAACTTTGCGGCAGCATTGTCAATTGAGTCTTAGAAGAAAGGTAGACAAGTAATGGTCTATATTCTTTTAAAAATCGTGGGCAATAGAGATGTTATGTCATCAAAATAAGATTTTAGTACCTTCCATAAATATCGTGGTATACTAGCTCCGTGTTTCTCTTGCAATGTATGCGTGCCGGACCAGGCGACGATGTCGGTGTAGATATCCATCTGGGATCTCACCAGGTCATTAATATTTTTCCAAGTCGTCTGAAATGATTAACTTGAAAATGAATGAATCATGAATGGATGAATCATCAATGAATCATATTGCTGGGTATAAAATTGCTATATTAATGTGATATGATTTTACTAGGTTACCTTATGGATGATGCCCCAATAACTTCGGTTAACAGAGAAGAAGCATGTAGGTATATTGTTTTGAAAATGACGTTTAAAGCCGTATGAATATGATAGATATTTGTAAATTATAAAATTACGTAGGTAGTGGTTACCTTAGAAGTTTTGCAAGGAAGCCAGACCGGAACTACATTCAGAGGATCGATGAACGTACTCTTCTTTGCAGGGCCATCATTAAAGTCCATTGCATTCACCAGCTGGGATTTACTATAACAACACGACGATAAATTGTCCTTGCAAGTAAATCCTCCCTCAGTTTTTTTGTCGCCAATTCCTGGGTAGGTGTACCAGTTGTAGCCGGTGCCTATGCTACTTTCTGAGTTCTTCTGGTTGATTCTGGCTCGCGTGTATTCAGGCAAATTTTTGGCATGGTCGAAACAGACTTCGTAAGTCTCTAAGAAGCCGGATACGTTATAACCAACTCTTATTAATTCTGAAGTTGCCGTTGAACATTTCTCTTTGTTTCTAATAACAGTGGGTTCAATGCCGTTACGGCACTGTAAATCTGAGAGCTTATACATTTTGTCTTCTACTAAGAAAGTGTCTTCTTTATAACAAAATGCCTCTAATTGACTCTTTTTAGGGAAGTTCTTAAACGCATTTGATGTCTCTTTTCTGCTTGGACAAGACAATGTAATTTTATCTTCTTGTTCTATTACTGTATAATGATTCGTTGTTTCCAATTTGTGCCAATATCCTTCATTATTTAGTACGAGCGGCATATATTGGGCATCTTTTAAGTTTCTGGTTATCAAACATGCTGCAATAAAATTGTGATGTATAGAGCTACGATAAAATACTCAATCTTGATTAAATCGAAAGGTTTAATTATGCAGTTGTGTTCCATCATTGCAAGGTATCACATATTTCGTACAATAGTTTGCGGTTAGTAGCTCTCTTCTAAATCTTTTCTGCGTGGAGACCCAAATCAGCCAGCAAAATACACAAATCATTAAAACCTACCTGAAGACTTGACGTCAAAACTCCTCAGTGCTGATCCGTGGACGTTGCTTACGTTGCAGGTATAGTGACCCACGCCGGCTGAGTTTAAATCGTTTAACGCTTTACCATTAAATGTCCATTCAACCTGAAAGTTACAGAAGCGTATCGTGTTAACTGCCAGCTAGATGCCAAATGTTGAGTATTTCTATAAATATTCCTACAGACAAGAAAACCAGAAGAAGATAGGATTTCATGTAAGTAGGTACACTTGTACAGTACGAATACCTATGAGTAGAAGGTGTGAAAGTGAAAGTTAAATGAATAATAATTATTGTGTACTAAATATTTTCATAACATTTCATTGACTATGTGTTATGCAGACTTACGACGGGCAGCGGTTTTGTTTTTGGTTTACTGTCACAGTTGTGTATGATTTCTGTTATATCGCCGTGCCACTGCCAGAGAGAAATTTCTTCGTAAAGCTTCGGTTCATTACCGACGTCCACCACGTATGTGTGTGTTTGTGTGTGGCCATGCTTGTCGCTCACATGACAAGTATAATTGCCGTCATCGGAGTACGAAGCATTTCCTATATGCACGTATGTTTCTTTGATGTTATTGTTGGCTGCATCCTGTATGACATGCAGAAATTAATGTTAGCTTTTCTTATTAGATAACCAAGTAAAGTCAATAAAATAATGAAGTGATCACAATAGATCTGAAAGAAGTAAACTAATACTTACACTAATCCATTTGATGGATTGAGATGGTGACTTATACGCTTCACAATCCAGTTTTTTGGTTTCACCCTCTTTTATGTATACGTTATGTATTGTGCCCATCTTGGGGTACTCTGCATAATAAAACAAATATTACAAAAAAATAATTTAGATGTCAAATTAGGAAGGTCAAATTTTTTTTTTTGTTAAGTAATCACATCCGTCTGTACCGAGTCATGTATGTGATTAAACAATTAATTACTTATCAATCGAAGGCGATATAAAAAATTACGGAAGCAGGTAGGTAAGGCTCATTTCACACTGCTGCGGAACGAAACAGAAATCTTGTTGAATTCGTAGAATTTCGTAGGATTCAATTCTTCGGAATCCGTAAGAATTAGCCGGTAGATAAATTATCACTCTTCGCATTTCATTCAGCAATGTACACAAAAGTTTATGCCAACGAACGTTTTGTGAATTGAGCCAGTGTTGATTTGATTGTGATATTTTTTCGGATGATGCATGTAGGTACCTACTTGCAATAATCTTACAAATGATGCTTTAAACTTAACAAAACAAAATATATAAAAAAAAAATACTCGCTTTCAACTACTGCTTGGACAGTGGCGCTTACAGATCCGATATAGTTCTTAGCTTCACACGTGTATAATAATGAGTCTTTTTCTGTCGGTTTCATAATAACAAGAGCTCCATCCTCAATGGAGTACTTTGTATCTGAAAATATAAATGACATCACGTTAGTTGTAGTATAGAGTAAAACCGACAGTAGTTTTGTAAAGAAATAAGAACTGTCATAGTTTTATTCACGTGCTACTACTACCCTAAATGAAAAGGGAATAGGTATCTAATTACTAAACGAAATGTAAAATTAATTAAAAATCTTCGAAATCGGTTTTCGATTTGTTTCTGGTCATAATACTATCATGATTGCACTTATTACTAACCGGGTTTAATCGTAGTGCCTTTTAATTTCCATGTAATAACTGGTGGTGGTATACCAACGACATCACATGGGATCCTCATAGCTAGATCTCCTTCCATTCCGTCTACTGTGGAGGATTTTTTATTGATTCCTGGGGCAACTGCAAAAATAGGATTAGTTCAATACTGTAGAAGTACTTACTACAAGAAGAACATTATCAAGACCTAGTAAACAAACAAACAATTACGTTTGTTTTATAGTTTAGTATTGATAATTTTCTTTTTGCTTCTTGTTTTTTTTTAAACATGCTAATATCCGGAACTACAGGTCTGATTCTGAAAATTCTTACACTAATTGAAAGCGAATGAAACATGCTATGCGAACGGCAGTTACGTTACAGAAAAAAATATGGAGCAGGGTGTATAGGGAAAGGGAAGTCGCGGTCATATGCTAGTACCTACCTACCATTTTAAAAGGAGGATTTGTTTAATGTGGTTAGACCAATTTCACTTACATTCAACAATAAGCGTTGTGACATGTTCATCCATTCCGACGTCGTTCTGTGCGATACACTTGTAGCGGCCCGCGTGTCTGGTCTCCGCGGTTGTTATGCGCAGTACGTTCTCTGATCCGACGAGAGTTACAAACTTTAAAGCAGACTTATCCATAAATTGCCACGTTATTGTTGGCTTTGGTTCACCTTTGAGAATTCTGAAAGGATGTGCAATCAAACATTTTAAAGTCATATCGCTGGAACTACCCAACAATATTGCCAAGCCTGTGTTTTATTAAAATGCTATACCTAATATCTATCGGAAAATCTACTCTGACTTTGCCATGAGATTACTAGCGTCTTCTAAGTTACAGCTTATTGAAACCGTAACGGTCAGATATTACGCAAATGCAATATATTTTGTATACATATTGTTAAGAAATAAAACGAGAACACTTACATGCACTCTATTTCGAAAGGAGTACCCATTCGCACGTTCTTCGAAGCAACTCCTGATAATTTTGGCAGCTCTGAAAATTTACGAAATTTCATGTAGTCCAAATGCATAAAGCCTCTGACGTTTTGAGTTATTCAATATCTATACTCCATTTATTATAGAATTGGACAAAACGCGGAAAAACAAAAACGTTACTAGGTTATATTGTTGAAATATCTGCGGTTGGCGCTGTGGCCAAGCGATTGACTGCTGCGCTGCGTGTCGCGGGTTCGATTCTCGCACAGTACATATATTTGTATGGTCTTCAGGTCATATTTCCGGGTGTGGTTGTTTGTGTAAGTGCGTTACCACAATACAGGCGACATTCCTAGTGTGTTGATGTATTTTTAATAATACAACACAAAGATACACACTCATACATACATAGACACACACCAATTCAAATACATTGTACATTGCTTTGTATTTAGCGTGTTATAACGAAGCTTATTACATGCTAACATTGAAATAATGATAGCGTTAGAACGATATTTGTCAGATGTTATGAATAGAGTAGTATCTATAAGTATTATAGGTATTCACGACGGGCTTATTCCACAAATCCCCCTAAAAGCCCCCTTAGGGGGGATAAGTGGAATCTAAAATTAAATGTCCAGAATTCCCTCTGATAATCCCCCTAAGGGGAAGAACTGGAATCTAAAAAAAACGCCGTTAAGAAATCCCCACCGAGGTATACGTAGGAGAAAGCCGCCAAGCAGGCCTTTGTCAATATAGTCAATAAAGCTAATATAAAATTAATATTTAATTGTTTTATGTTATTCCAGTTTAAATACTTTAAATAGGTGACAAGTTGTTGTTGATTATTTATTAGTATCTGGCTGCGCCCCGCGGTTTCACCCGCGTAAGTGTCAATCCCGTAGGAATATCGGGATAAAAAGTGTATCCTATGTCCTAATCCAGGTCATGGGCCTGCCCATGTGCCAAATTTCATTCAAATCCGTTCTGCCGTTTTAGCGTGAAAGCGTAACAAACAAACCCTATTTTGCTGTTACGATACTACTAGTCTTGGCAAAAAAAAAAAAACAAAAAAAATATACCTAATTTCATCAAAGTCGGTTCAGCCGTTTCATCGTGAAAGTGTAACGGAAAGAGTTACTTTCGCATTTATAATATTAAGTATGGATAGTATAATATGGAAGTATGGTTAGGGATTATAATATATAATTATTTATTATTTTTACTCTTCATCACATTATATTATAACAAAATTCTGTTAAAAAAAGACTAATTACCTAAGTATATAATTATTATATTGTCAAAGCACTATTTTTTTATTTACTTAAAGAACGTAGACATTAAAACTAAAAATAAGGGGGGAAAAGTGGAATAATCCAAAATGAAAAGGGGAGTTTCTGGATTTTTTTTACGTTAAGGTGCAGTTTTCCCCCTAGGGAAATTCTCCCAAGGAGGAATAGTGGAATAACTAAAAATGAAAAGGGGACTTTCTGGACGATTTCTACATTAGGGTCCAGATTTCCCCCCTGAGGGGGATTCTCTCAGGGGGGATAAGTGGAATAACCCTTCACGACGAATGTACGTTTTGAATTATTATTACGGTTGGTATTATTATCATACGGGTTGCCGCTCGTTGTGTTCTATGGGAGAGGCCTATGTTCAACAGTAGACATCTTTCGGCTGATGATGACACTAAGTACTTACGTTGAATGTACGTTTTGAACGTCTCACTCACTGATCCAACTTCGTTCTTTGCCTCACACGTGTACGAGTTAGTGTCGGTCACCGTTGGATTTCTTATAATGAGCGTTCCGTCTTCAATGGAATACTTTGTGTCTGAAATTTTAAAGAACGTTACGCCTTTACTTGAAAAGGAAATGTAATATTGTGCCTAAAAAAAAACAGCCCAAGTGCGTGTCGGATTCGCAAACGCAGGGTTCTGTACCACCATACAATAACAAACCCTTTTTTTTTTGTGGGGACATTTTCACACTCGGCCATCTGACCCCAAACTAGGGAGACCCTGTACTATGGGTGTCAGACAGCTGATATACATACACAAATACATTTTTATATACATATATAGATAAACAACACCCAGACACAAGGCAAACACGCTCATCACACAAATGTTAACCCTGGGTGGGAATCGAACCCGCAACACGCTGCGCAGCAGTCGATCGCTCAGCCACTGCGCCAACCGTGTCGTCAAAGTCAAACATTACATTTATTCATTTTTAACAATTCAGTGAAAAATGAAACACGTTTGTTGTGTTAGTTTTTTTTCACCCTTCAAATTGACACCCAGATATTTATTTTATTTTTATTATTTGTTGTTATAGCGGCCATAGTAGTGCCTACTTACATAATTACTAAACCTACTTATACTCAAAATTAAAAAATCTATCTAATAAGGTTCAACGATACAGCACTGTGACTGTGACAGATGAACGGTTTAATAATTTTAATACGAATCGTAAAGGATTTAATGGTTAGTTGGTTATGGCTTAAAGTTCATAGTATTATCATACTTACTTGGTGCAATGATATGACCGCTTAGCTTCCAAATTATTACTGGTTTCGGGGCACCAGCTGCTATGCAAGGAATCTTTAGAAGGGCGTCTCCTTCTGTAGCTTGGTATACCATAGTAGAGGTACTTGAAGAAATTTTTGGAAGATCTGTAGATATTAAGAAGTTCATAAATTGTATCTAGTCCAAAATTGTAGACGTAGGTTTTCACTTTGTGATAATGTAAATACAATTTTGATTAAGCCCTCTATTACCTTGAACAATTAATGTCGTAACGTGCTCGGCTGTGGCTACAGTGTTCTCCGACACACACTTGTATTTCCCCTCGTGTTTGTCCTCCACATTCGGTATACGCAGCACACTTTCAGAACCAGCTATAGGTTTAAAGTCCGAACCAGATTTACCCCCAAATAGCCATGTCATTTTTGGTGCTGGTACACCACTCACAACTCTGCAAGAATCATTATAAAACGGTTATTTATAGCCATAATCTGTAGTTTCATAGCTGTTATACATAGATACTTATATTGGAAATATAGGTATACATAAATGAGGTTACACCCGACATTGTAATTGCTACTTACTTGCATTCAAAGACCGCAGTGTTACCCTTGGTGACTTTCATGTCAGCTACTCCCTGTATCTTAGGAGGACCTGAAAATGGAGTTAATTAGGAATGAGAAGATATTATGGTTTTAGTGCCTTATGAAATTTTATTGTTCATTGTTAAATGAATCACATGAAGGCGACTGATGACTGGTTGATTTACTTAGTCCATCAATTATAACTCTCGTATTGAAAGATTTTGTCTCATCCTTTTTGTTTGTCAAGGAAACTTTACATGCATATCTGCCAGCTAAATCCAAATCCATATTTCTTATTTTTAGTTGAGTGCGACTTCGAGATATTTCGTACTTGTCAGATGTTTTTATCTCTCTAACTTGTCCTGTCTTCTCGTTGGCGTAATACCAATGGATATCTATCGGAAGCCGCGATGTGACGTCACAAGTAATGGAAGTCGTACCGGCCCATAACACTACTACCATCTTTGGGAAAACTCCCGGAGCGCCTTATCGTTCCACGTTTGCTACCGGATGGACCAAAATTTCATAATAATCAATTCGGTTTCACCAAAGGGAAATCTACCGTCGACGCGGCACTATCTGTTAGAAAAATTGTTAATTCGTCCGAACATAAATACGTCATTGGGATCTTTCTCGATATCTCAGGGGCTTTTGATAACGCATGGTGGCCTATGCTACTACTTAAGATGAAACCCCGTGGTTGTTACATAAACATCTATACTCTTGTTTACTCGTACTTTTTAAACGGCTCCGCGAAGCTCAAACTTGGACATCATTCTATTTCGAAGGCTCTAACCATGGGATGTCCTCAAGGTTCAGTTATCAGTCCATATTTATGGAATGTAGGTTTTGATGATTTGCTTGCGATTCCACTTCCTTGCGGTTGTTGATTAACCGGTTACGCGTACGATGGCCTTCTGCTTATTCAGGCAAGTACCCGGGCTGGGCTTGAGAATTTGGTTGACACATGCCTTCGTTTAATATCTCAGTGGGGCGACCGAAACCGTCTAACCTTTGCACCTCACAAAACCTATCAACTTCTTTTAAAAGGTAATCTTAAATCATGGCCTAGTATTAAATTTAATAACGTTCCCCTTAAAAGAAAACAATCAGTGTGCTACGTTGGTCTGGTCTTGGAGAAATTTTTTTCATTTATTGACCACATAAAAACAGATGGTGAAAAAGCTAAAAAGAACTTTTATGCCTTGACGAGTATATCTAAAGCTACTTGGGGTCTATCATTTTTAACTTTAAAAACTATTTATGGGGCTACCTATTTGGGATGTATGTGCTACGGAGCACCTGTTTGGGCTGATAGGGCCACCATAGGGGCGGTACGACGTAAATTGCTTAAAAGTCAACGTTTGGCTTTAATATTTTTATGTAAAGCATATAGGACCGTTAGTACTGAAGCCCTTCCGGTTCTAGCAGGCGTGCTTCCAGTCGATCTTGAGGTGCAACGAGGTGCTGCAATGTACTATTCCGCGCGAGAGACCATGGACGCAAACTTTTTAACTCAACGTGACCGCGCTAAGATCTCTAGATTATTTAAACCACAGACTGACGTCTGGGAGGAACTTTTATCCGAGTGGCAGTGTAGGTGGGATGATTCTAGCAAGGGCCGTCACCTTCATCAGTTCTTTCCATCCGTTCGTGAGCGGCTGGCCAGGACATGGCTGGAGGTGGACCACTGTGTTGCCCAATTTCTAACAGGTCATGGCAACTTTAAAAGTAAATTATTTTCTTTCAAGCTTGTTGCTTCGCCTTTGTGTCAAGGTTCTACATCTGACTGTGAATACGAACAATCTGCACATCATATCTTATGGGAGTGTATTCTTTGGCAGAAAGTACGCAATGTTATGTTGGATAGTGTACAGGCTACATCCGGAGCAGTTTATTATGCCGACCTTGTGGAAACTAGAACTAATTTCCGTGCGTTCAAGCGTTTTTGCCATACCTATTATTGGAATCAAATTATTAAATTTGATTCAATTTAATTAATGGGCCCTAAAAAGTGAGCTGTTACATTAGTAACAGCTCACTTTTTAGGGCCCATTAATTATGTCAATTATAATCCGTAGTGCTTAGCAACTGGGTTTCTCCCAGTTGTAAACGTCCCTTTGTGCCTATTGGCCTAGTTCTGTTCTGTCTCCTGCTTGATTTGGAGGGAAGTGGAAAATATGTTTTTCTTACTCCTCCGCTGTTCTTTTCTGATTAATTTCGTTGCGGGATCCAAGACAGTTGAATCGTTTCTCTGGGACTCGTCGAGCTTCATTGCTCTGGCGCTTTTCTGGTGGTCGCCACTGTTGAGGCGTTGACGCCATTCTGGCTTAAAGGAGTTACAGTGGTTACGGAATAATGTGGCGGGCTTGTCCCATAAAAAAAAGGCGGACGGACAACAAAGTGATTCTATAAGGGTTCCGTTTTTTCGGAACCCTAAAAATGACGGAAGCAGGTAGGTAAGGCTCATTTCACACCGCTGCGGAACAGAAACCTTGTTGCGCACGGATTTGTAGAATTTCGTAGGATTCAATTCTTCGGAATCCGTAAGAATTAGCCGGAAGATAAATTATCACTCTTCGCATTTCATTCAGCAATGTGCACAAAATTTTATTCCATCGAATTTCAGGACTTTGTGAATTGAGCCAGTGTTTATTTGATTGTGATATTTTTCGGATGATGCATGTAGGTACTTGCAATAATCTTACAAATGATGATTTAAACTTTACAAAAGAAACTATATAAAAAAAAAATACTCGCTTTCAACTACTGCTTGGAAAGAGGCGCTGACAGATCCGATATAGTTCTTAGCTTCACACGTGTATAATAATGAGTCTTTTTCTGTCGGTTTCATAATAACAAGAGCTCCATCCTCAATGGAGTACTTTGTATCTGAAAATATAAATGGCATCACGTTAGTTGTAGTATAGAGTAAAACCGACAGTAGTTTTTTAAAGAAATAAGAACTGTCATCGTTTTATTCCCGTGCTACTACCCTAAATGAAAAGGGAATAGGTATCTAATTATTAAACGAAATGTAAAATTAATTAAAAAATCTTCGAAATCGGTTTTGGACTTGTTTCTGGTCATAATACTATCCTGATTGCACTTATTACTAACCGGGTTTAATCGTAGCGCCTTTTAATTTCCATGTAATAACTGGTGGCGGTATACCAACGACATCACATGGGATCCTCATAGCTAGATCTCCTTCCATTCCGTCTACTGTTGAGAAATTTTTATTGATTCCTGGGGCAACTGCAAAAATAGGATTAGTTCAATACTGTAGAAGTACTTACTACAAGAAGAACATTATCAAGACCAGAGTTGGGCAAAATGTAATCAGATTAATGATTAAGGATTACGATTACATTTTGTAATCATCAATCAAGATTACAGATTACGGAAATGAATCAAGAAAGTAATCATCATATCGGTGATTAATGATTATTAGTTTGTAATCGTTATTTTGATTACTTTTTGGATTGATGCATACTAACTACATTTAGGAATTCGAAAAATAAAATCATTAACATTGTAAATCATCTTTATTTTTTGATCAGTCTCATGAATTATTTTTTTTAATAATTATTATACTTAAGAAAAATGCAATTGAGCACGCAGAAATTCTTTTTCGAATTTACTTAAGGATTTAAATAACGAAAGAGTACAAAACGTCCATGACATCCAAATTGGATCACAAGTTTTTAGAAAAACGCAGACATACAAGATACATACTGATTGAATATAGAACCGCATTTATTAAAAATATGCTTAAAAAATTAATCAAATCTAGCCATGTAATTAAGATTACTGACTATTGTAATCAAAACTAATGATTACAAATGTAGGACAGTCATGATTGAAAGTAATCAAGATTAAAAGTAATCATGATTGATGTATTCATGATAACTTTCAATCTATTATTAATCCGATTACAAAAGTAGTTGATTACGCCCAACTCTGATCAAGACCTAGTAAGCAAACAAACAATTAAGTTTGTTTTATAGTGTTTAGTATTGATAATTTTCTTTTTGCTTCTTGTTTTTTCTTTGAAACATGCTAATATCCGGAACTACAGGTCTGATTCTGAAAATTCTTACACTAATTGAAAGCGAATGAAATATGCTATGCGAACGGAAGCTACGTTATCCCAGACTGTAATAGAAAAAAATATGTAGCGGGATATAGGGAAAGGGAAGTCGCGGTCATATGCTAGTACCTACCTACCATTTTAAAAGGAGGATTTGTTTAATGTGAATAAAACCAATTTCACTCACATTCAACAATAAGCGTTGTGACATGTTCATCCATTCCGACGTTGTTCTGTGCGATACACTTGTAGCGGCCCGCGTGTCTGGTCTCCGCGGTAGTTATGCGCAGTACGTTCTCTGATCCGACGAGTGTCGCAAACTTTGAAGCAGACTTATCCATAAATTGCCACGTTATAGTAGGCTTTGGTTCACCTTTGAGAATTCTGAAAGGATGTGCAATCAAACATTTTAAAGTCATATCGCTGGAACTACCCAACAATATTGCTAAGCCTGTGTTTTATTAAAAGGCTATACCTAATATCTATCGGATAATCTACTCTGACTTTGCGATGAGATTACTAGCGTCTTCTAAGTTACAGCTTATTCAAACCGTGACGGTCAGATATTACGCAAATGCAATATATTTTGTATACATATCTTTAAGAAATAAAACGACGAGAACACTTACATGCACTCTATTTCGAAAGGAGTACCCATTCGCACGTTCTTCGAAGCAACTCCTGATAGTTTTGGCAGCTCTGAAAATTTACGAAATTTCATGTAGTCCAAATGCATAAAGCCTCTGACGTTTTGAGTTATTCAATATCTATACTCCATTTATTATAGAATTGGACAAAACGCGGAAAAACAAAAACGTTACTAGGTTATATTGTTGAAATATCTGCGGTTGGCGCTGTGGCCAAGCGATTGACTGCTGCGCTGCGTGTCGCGGGTTCGATTCTCGCACAGTACATATATTTGTATGGTCTTCAGGTCATATTTCCGGGTGTGGTTGTTTGTGTAAGTGCGTTACCACAATACAGGCGACATTCCTAGTGTGTTGATGTATTTTTAATAATACAACACAAAGATACACACTCATACATAAATAGACACACACCAATTCAAATACATTGTACATTGCTTTGTATTTAGCGTGTTATAACGAAGCTTATTACATGCTAACATTGAAATAATGATAGCGTTAGAACGATATTTGTCAGATGTTATGAATAGAGTAGTATCTATAAGTATTATAGGTATTCACGACGGGCTTATTCCACAAATCCCCCTAAAAGCCCCCTTAGGGGGGATAAGTGTAATCTAAAATTAAATGTCCAGAATTCCCCCTGATAATCCCCCTTAAGGGGAAGAACTGGAATCTGAAAAAAACGCCATCCACAAATCCCCACCGAGGTATACGTAGGAGAAAGCCGCCAAGCAGGCCTTTGTCAATATAGTCAATAAAGCTAATATAAAATTAATATTTAATTGTTTTATGTTATTACAGTTTAAATACTTTAAATAGGTGACAAGTTGTTGTTGATTATTTATTAGTATCTGGCTGCGCCCCGCGGTTTCACCCGCGTAAGTGTCAATCCCGTAGGAATATCGGGATAAAAAGTGTATCCTATGTCCTAATCCAGGTCATGGGCCTGCCCATGTGCCAAATTTCATTCAAATCCGTTCAGCCGTTTTAGCGTGAAAGCGTAACAAACAAACCCTATTTTGCTGTTATGATACTACTAGTCTTGGCAAAAAAAAAAAAACAAAAAAAATATACCTAATTTCATCAAAGTCAGTTCAGCCGTTTCATCGTGAAAGTGTAACGGAAAGAGTTACTTTCGCATTTATAATATTAAGTATGGATAGTATAATATGGAAGTATGGTTAGGGATTATAATATATAATTATTTATTATTTTTACTCTTCATCACATTATATTATAACAAAATTCTGTTAAAAAAAGACTAATTACCTAAGTATATAATTATTATATTGTCAAAGCACTATTTTTTTATTTACTTAAAGAACGTAGACATTAAAACTAAAAATAAGGGGGGAAAAGTGGAATAATCCAAAATGAAAAGGGGAGTTTCTGGATTTTTTTTACGTTAAGGTGCAGTTTTCCCCCTAGGGAAATTCTCCCAAGGAAGAATAGTGGAATAACTAAAAATGAAAAGGGGACTTTCTGGACGATTTCTACATTAGGGTCCAGATTTCCCCCCTGAGGGGGATTCTCTCAGGGGGGATAAGTGGAATAACCCTTCACGACGAATGTACGTTTTGAATTATTATTACGGTTGGTATTATTATCATACGGGTTGCCGCTCGTTGTGTTCTATGGGAGAGGCCTATGTTCAACAGTAGACATCTTTCGGCTGATGATGACACTAAGTACTTACGTTGAATGTACGTTTTGAACGTCTCACTCACTGATCCAACTTCGTTCTTTGCCTCACACGTGTACGAGTTAGTGTCGGTCACCGTTGGATTTCTTATAATGAGCGTTCCGTCTTCAATGGAATACTTTGTGTCTGAAATTTTAAAGAACGTTACGCCTTTACTTGAAAAGGAAATGTAATATTGTGCCTAAAAAAAAAACAGCCCAAGTGCGTGTCGGATTCGCAAACGCAGGGTTCTGTACCACCATACAATAACAAACCCTTTTTTTTTGTGGGGACATTTTCACACTCGGCCATCTGACCCCAAACTAGGGAGACCCTGTACTATGGGTGTCAGACAGCTGATATACATACACAAATACATTTTTATATACATATATAGATAAACAACACCCAGACACAAGGCAAACACGCTCATCACACAAATGTTAACCCTGGGTGGGAATCGAACCCGCAACACGCTGCGCAGCAGTCGATCGCTCAGCCACTGCGCCAACCGTGTCGTCAAAGTCAAACATTACAGTTATTCATTTTTAACAATTCAGTGAAAAATGAAACACGTTTGTTGTGTTAGTTTTTTTTCACCCTTCAAATTGACACCCAGATATTTATTTTATTTTTATTATTTGTTGTTATAGCGGCCATAGTAGTGCCTACTTACATAATTACTAAACATACTTATACTCAAAATTAAACAATCTATCTAATAAGGTTCAACGATACAGCACTGTGACTGTGACAGATGAACGGTTTAATAATTTTAATACGAATCGTAAAGGATTTAATGGTTAGTTGGTTATGGCTTAAAGTTCATAGTATTATCATACTTACTTGGTGCAATGATATGACCGCTTAGCTTCCAAATTATTACTGGTTTCGGGGCACCAGCTGCTATGCAAGGAATCTTTAGAAGGGCGTCTCCTTCTGTAGCTTGGTATACCATAGTAGAGGTACTTGAAGAAATTTTTGGAAGATCTGTAGATATTAAGAAGTTCATAAATTGTATCTAGTCCAAAATTGTAGACGTAGGTTTTCACTTTGTGATAATGTAAATACAACTTTGATTAAGCCCTCTATTACCTTGAACAATTAATGTCGTAACGTGCTCGGCTGTGGCTACAGTGTTCTCCGACACACACTTGTATTTCCCCTCGTGTTTGTCCTCCACATTCGGTATACGCAGCACACTTTCAGAACCAGCTATAGGTTTAAAGTCCGAACCAGATTTACCCCCAAATAGCCATGTCATTTTTGGTGCTGGTACACCACTCACAACTCTGCAAGAATCATTATAAAACGGTTATTTATAGCCATAATCTGTAGTTTCATAGCTGTTATACATAGATACTTATATTGGAAATATAGGTATACATAAATGAGGTTACACCCGACATTGTAATTGCTACTTACTTGCATTCAAAGACCGCAGTGTTACCCTTGGTGACTTTCATGTCAGCTACTCCCTGTATCTTAGGAGGACCTGAAAATGGAGTTAATTAGGAATGAGAAGATATTATGGTTTTAGTGCCTTATGAAATTTTATTGTTCATTGTTAAATGAATCACATGAAGGCGACTGATGACTGGTTGATTTACTTAGTCCATCAATTATAACCCTCGTATTGAAAGATTTTGTCTCATCCTTTTTGTTTGTCAAGGAAACTTTACATGCATATCTGCCAGCTAAATCCAAATCCATATTTCTTATTTTTAGTTGAGTGCGACTTCGAGATATTTCGTACTTGTCAGATGTTTTTATCTCTCTAACTTGTCCTGTCTTCTCGTTGGCGTAATACCAATGGATATCTATCGGAAGCCGCGATGTGACGTCACAAGTAATGGAAGTCGTACCGGCCCATAACACTACTACCATCTTTGGGAAAACTCCCGGAGCGCCTTATCGTTCCACGTTTGCTACCGGATGGACCAAAATTTCATAATAATCAATTCGGTTTCACCAAAGGGAAATCTACCGTCGACGCGGCACTATCTGTTAGAAAAATTGTTAATTCGTCCGAACATAAATACGTCATTGGGATCTTTCTCGATATCTCAGGGGCTTTTGATAACGCATGGTGGCCTATGCTACTACTTAAGATGAAACCCCGTGGTTGTTACATAAACATCTATACTCTTGTTTACTCGTACTTTTTAAACGGCTCCGCGAAGCTCAAACTTGGACATCATTCTATTTCGAAGGCTCTAACCATGGGATGTCCTCAAGGTTCAGTTATCAGTCCATATTTATGGAATGTAGGTTTTGATGATTTGCTTGCGATTCCACTTCCTTGCGGTTGTTGATTAACCGGTTACGCGTACGATGGCCTTCTGCTTATTCAGGCAAGTACCCGGGCTGGGCTTGAGAATTTGGTTGACACATGCCTTCGTTTAATATCTCAGTGGGGCGACCGAAACCGTCTAACCTTTGCACCTCACAAAACCTATCAACTTCTTTTAAAAGGTAATCTTAAATCATGGCCTAGTATTAAATTTAATAACGTTCCCCTTAAAAGAAAACAATCAGTGTGCTACGTTGGTCTGGTCTTGGAGAAAATTTTTTCATTTATTGACCACATAAAAACAGATGGTGAAAAAGCTAAAAAGAACTTTTATGCCTTGACGAGTATATCTAAAGCCACTTGGGGTCTATCATTTTTAACTTTAAAAACTATTTATGGGGCTACCTATTTGGGATGTATGTGCTACGGAGCACCTGTTTGGGCTGATAGGGCCACCATAGGGGCGGTACGACGTAAATTGCTTAAAAGTCAACGTTTGGCTTTAATATTTTTATGTAAAGCATATAGGACCGTTAGTACTGAAGCCCTTCCGGTTCTAGCAGGCGTGCTTCCAGTCGATCTTGAGGTGCAACGAGGTGCTGCAATGTACTATTCCGCGCGAGAGACCATGGACGCAAACTTTTTAACTCAACGTGACCGCGCTAAGATCTCTAGATTATTTAAACCACAGACTGACGTCTGGGAGGAACTTTTATCCGAGTGGCAGTGTAGGTGGGATGATTCTAGCAAGGGCCGTCACCTTCATCAGTTCTTTCCATCCGTTCGTGAGCGGCTGGCCAGGACATGGCTGGAGGTGGACCACTGTGTTGCCCAATTTCTAACAGGTCATGGCAACTTTAAAAGTAAATTATTTTCTTTCAAGCTTGTTGCTTCGCCTTTGTGTCAAGGTTCTACATCTGACTGTGAATACGAACAATCTGCACATCATATCTTATGGGAGTGTATTCTTTGGCAGAAAGTACGCAATGTTATGTTGGATAGTGTACAGGCTACATCCGGAGCAGTTTATTATGCCGACCTTGTGGAAACTAGAACTAATTTCCGTGCGTTCAAGCGTTTTTGCCATACCTATTATTGGAATCAAATTATTAAATTTGATTCAATTTAATTAATGGGCCCTAAAAAGTGAGCTGTTACATTAGTAACAGCTCACTTTTTAGGGCCCATTAATTATGTCAATTATAATCCGTAGTGCTTAGCAACTGGGTTTCTCCCAGTTGTAAACGTCCCTTTGTGCCTATTGGCCTAGTTCTGTTCTGTCTCCTGCTTGATTTGGAGGGAAGTGGAAAATATGTTTTTCTTACTCCTCCGCTGTTCTTTTCTGATTAATTTCGTTGCGGGATCCAAGACAGTTGAATCGTTTCTCTGGGACTCGTCGAGCTTCATTGCTCTGGCGCTTTTCTGGTGGTCGCCACTGTTGAGGCGTTGACGCCATTCTGGCTTAAAGGAGTTACAGTGGTTACGGAATAATGTGGCGGGCTTGTCCCATAAAAAAAAGGCGGACGGACAACAAAGTGATTCTATAAGGGTTCCGTTTTTTCGGAACCCTAAAAATGACGGAAGCAGGTAGGTAAGGCTCATTTCACACCGCTGCGGAACAGAAACCTTGTTGCGCACGGATTTGTAGAATTTCGTAGGATTCAATTCTTCGGAATCCGTAAGAATTAGCCGGAAGATAAATTATCACTCTTCGCATTTCATTCAGCAATGTGCACAAAATTTTATTCCATCGAATTTCAGGACTTTGTGAATTGAGCCAGTGTTTATTTGATTGTGATATTTTTCGGATGATGCATGTAGGTACTTGCAATAATCTTACAAATGATGATTTAAACTTTACAAAAGAAACTATATAAAAAAAAAATACTCGCTTTCGACTACTGCTTGGAAAGTGGCGCTGACAGATCCGATATAGTTCTTAGCTTCACACGTGTATAATAATGAGTCTTTTTCTGTCGGTTTCATAATAACAAGAGCTCCATCCTCAATGGAGTACTTTGTATCTGAAAATATAAATGACATCACGTTAGTTGTAGTATAGAGTAAAACCGACAGTAGTTTTTTAAAGAAATAAGAACTGTCATCGTTTTATCCCCGTGCTACTACCCTAAATGAAAAGGGAATAGGTATCTAATTATTAAACGAAATGTAAAATTAATTAAAAAATATTCGAAATCGGTTTTGGACTTGTTTCTGGTCATAATACTATCCTGATTGCACTTATTACTAACCGGGTTTAATCGTAGCGCCTTTTAATTTCCATGTAATAACTGGTGGCGGTATACCAACGACATCACATGGGATCCTCATAGCTAGATCTCCTTCCATTCCGTCTACTGTTGAGAAATTTTTATTGATTCCTGGGGCAACTGCAAAAATAGGATTAGTTCAATACTGTAGAAGTACTTACTACAAGAAGAACATTATCAAGACCAGAGTTGGGCAAAATGTAATCAGATTAATGATTAAGGATTACGATTACATTTTGTAATCATCAATCAAGATTACAGATTACGGAAATGAATCAAGAAAGTAATCATCATATCGGTGATTAATGATTATTAGTTTGTAATCGTTATTTTGATTACTTTTTGGATTGATGCATACTAACTACATTTAGGAATTCGAAAAATAAAATCATTAACATTGTAAATCATCTTTATTTTTTGATCAGTCTCATGAATTATTTTTTTTAATAATTATTATACTTAAGAAAAATGCAATTGAGCACGCAGAAATTCTTTTTCGAATTTACTTAAGGATTTAAATAACGAAAGAGTACAAAACGTCCATGACATCCAAATTGGATCACAAGTTTTTAGAAAAACGCAGACATACAAGATACATACTGATTGAATATAGAACCGCATTTATTAAAAATATGCTTAAAAAATTAATCAAATCTAGCCATGTAATTAAGATTACTGACTATTGTAATCAAAACTAATGATTACAAATGTAGGACAGTCATGATTGAAAGTAATCAAGATTAAAAGTAATCATGATTGATGTATTCATGATAACTTTCAATCTATTATTAATCCGATTACAAAAGTAGTTGATTACGCCCAACTCTGATCAAGACCTAGTAAGCAAACAAACAATTAAGTTTGTTTTATAGTGTTTAGTATTGATAATTTTCTTTTTGCTTCTTGTTTTTTCTTTGAAACATGCTAATATCCGGAACTACAGGTCTGATTCTGAAAATTCTTACACTAATTGAAAGCGAATGAAATATGCTATGCGAACGGAAGCTACGTTATCCCAGACTGTAATAGAAAAAAATATGTAGCGGGATATAGGGAAAGGGAAGTCGCGGTCATATGCTAGTACCTACCTACCATTTTAAAAGGAGGATTTGTTTAATGTGAATAAAACCAATTTCACTCACATTCAACAATAAGCGTTGTGACATGTTCATCCATTCCGACGTTGTTCTGTGCGATACACTTGTAGCTGCCCGCGTGTCTGGTCTCCGCGGTAGTTATGCGCAGTACGTTCTCTGATCCGACGAGTGTCGCAAACTTTGAAGCAGACTTATCCATAAATTGCCACGTTATAGTAGGCTTTGGTTCACCTTTGAGAATTCTGAAAGGATGTGCAATCAAACATTTTAAAGTCATATCGCTGGAACTACCCAACAATATTGCTAAGCCTGTGTTTTATTAAAAGGCTATACCTAATATCTATCGGATAATCTACTCTGACTTTGCGATGAGATTACTAGCGTCTTCTAAGTTACAGCTTATTCAAACCGTGACGGTCAGATATTACGCAAATGCAATATATTTTGTATACATATCTTTAAGAAATAAAACGACGAGAACACTTACATGCACTCTATTTCGAAAGGAGTACCCATTCGCACGTTCTTCGAAGCAACTCCTGATAATTTTGGCAGCTCTGAAAATTTACGAAATTTCATGTAGTCCAAATGCATAAAGCCTCTGACGTTTTGAGTTATTCAATATCTATACTCCATTTATTATAGAATTGGACAAAACGCGGAAAAACAAAAACGTTACTAGGTTATATTGTTGAAATATCTGCGGTTGGCGCTGTGGCCAAGCGATTGACTGCTGCGCTGCGTGTCGCGGGTTCGATTCTCGCACAGTACATATATTTGTATGGTCTTCAGGTCATATTTCCGGGTGTGGTTGTTTGTGTAAGTGCGTTACCACAATACAGGCGACATTCCTAGTGTGTTGATGTATTTTTAATAATACAACACAAAGATACACACTCATACATAAATAGACACACACCAATTCAAATACATTGTACATTGCTTTGTATTTAGCGTGTTATAACGAAGCTTATTACATGCTAACATTGAAATAATGATAGCGTTAGAACGATATTTGTCAGATGTTATGAATAGAGTAGTATCTATAAGTATTATAGGTCACAAATCCCCCTAAAAGCCCCCTTAGGGGGGATAAGTGGAATCTAAAATTAAATGTCCAGAATTCCCCCTGATAATCCCCCTTGAGGGGGAAAACTGGAATCGAAAAAATACTTATTCCACAAATCCCCCCCAAAAGTGCTCCTTGAGGGGGAAAACTGGAATCTAAAAAATGAAGTCTAGAATTCCCTCCTGATAATCCTCCTTAAGGGGAAGAACTGGAATCTAAAAAAAACGCCGTCCAGAAATCCCCACCGAGGTATACGTAGGAGAAAGCCGCCAAGCAGGCCTTTGTCAATATTGTCAATAAAGCTAATATAAAATTAATATTTAATTGTTTTATGTTATTCCAGTTTAAATACTTTAAATAGGTGACAAGTTGTTGTTGATTATTTATTAGTATCTGGCTGCGCCCCGCGGTTTCACCCGCGTAAGTGTCAATCCCGTAGGAATATCGGGATAAAAAGTGTATCCTATGTCCTAATCCAGGTCATGGGCCTGCCCATGTGCCAAATTTCATTCAAATCCGTTCAGCCGTTTTAGCGTGAAAGCGTAACAAACAAACCCTATTTTGCTGTTATGATACTACTAGTCTTCGCAAAAAAAAAAACAATAAAAATATACCTAATTTCATCAAAGTCGGTTCAGCCGTTTCATCGTGAAAGTGTAACGGAAAGAGTAACTTTCGCATTTATAATATTAATTATGGATAGTATAATATGGAAGTATGGTTAGGGATTATAATATATAATTATTTATTATTATCAATTATTTTTTATTTTTACTCTTCATCACATTATATTATAACAAAATTCTGTTAAAAAAAGACTAATTAAGTATATAATTATTATATTGTCAAAGCACTATTTTTTTATTTACTTAAAGAACGTAGAAATTAAAACTCAAAATAAGGGGGGAAAAGTGGAATAATCCAAAATGAAAAGGGGAATTTCTGGATTTTTTTTACGTTAAGGGGCAGTTTTCCCCCCTAGGAAAATTCTCTCACGGGGGATAAGTGGAATAACCCTTCACGACGAATGTACGTTTTGAATTATTATTACGGTTGGTATTGTTATCATACTGGTTGCCGCTCGTTGTGTTCTATGGGAGAGGCCTATGTTCAACAGTAGACATCTTTCGGCTGATGATGACACTAAGTACTTACGTTGAATGTACGTTTTGAACGTCTCACTCACTGATCCAACTTCGTTCTTTGCCTCACACGTGTACGAGTTAGTGTCGGTCACCGTTGGATTTCTTATAATGAGCGTTCCGTCTTCAATGGAATACTTTGTGTCTGAAATTTTAAAGAACGTTACGCCTTTATTTGAAAAGGAAATGTAATATTGTGCCTAAAAAAAAACAGCCCAAGTGCGTGTCGGATTCGCACACGCAGGGTTCTGTACCACCATACAATAATAAACCCTTTTTTTTTTGTAGGGACATTTTCACACCTGGCCATCTGACCCCAAACTAGGGAGACCCTGTACTATGGGTGTCAGACAGCTGATATACATACACAAATACATTTTTACATACATATATAGATAAACAACACCCAGACACAAGGCAAACACGCTCATCACACAAATGTTAACCCTGGGTGGGAATCGAACCCGCAACACGCTGCGCAGCAGTCGATCGCTCAGCCACTGCGCCAACCGTGTCGTCAAAGTCAAACATTACATTTATTCATTTTTAATAATTCAGTGAAAAATGAAACACGTTAATTGTGTTAGTTTTTTTTCACCCTTCAAATTGACACCCAGATATTTATTTTATTTTTATTATTTGTTGTTATAGCGGCCATAGTAGTGCCTACTTACATAATTACTAAACCTACTTACACTCAAAATTAAAAAAAAATCTATCTATTATGGTTCAACGATACAGCACTATGACTGTGACAGATGAACGGTTTAATAATTTTAATACGAATCGTAAAGGATTTAATGGTTAGTTGGTTATGGCTTAAAGTTCATAGTATTATCATACTTACTTGGTGCAATGATATGACCGCTTAGCTTCCAAATTATTACTGGTTTCGGGGCACCAGCTGCTATGCAAGGAATCTTTAGAAGGGCGTCTCCTTCTGTAGCTTGGTATACCATAGTAGAGGTACTTGAAGAAATTTTTGGAAGATCTGTAGATATTAAGAAGTTCATAAATTGTATCTAGTCCAAAATTGTAGACGTAGGTTTTCACTTTGTGATAATGTAAATACGACTTTGATTAAGCCCTCTATTACCTTGAACAATTAATGTCGTAACGTGCTCGGCTGTGGCTACAGTGTTCTCCGACACACACTTGTATTTCCCCTCGTGTTTATCCTCCACATTCGGTATACGCAGCACACTTTCAGAACCAGCTATAGGTTTAAAGTCCGAACCAGATTTACCCCCAAATAGCCATGTCATTTTTGGTGCTGGTACACCACTCACAACTCTGCAAGAATCATTATAAAACGGTTATTTATAGCCATAATCTGTAGTTTTATAGCTGTTATACATAGATACTTATATTGGAAATATAGGTATACATAAATGAGGTTACACCCGACATTGTAATTGCTACTTACTTGCATTCAAAGACCGCAGTGTTACCCTTGGTGACTTTCATGTCAGCTACTCCCTGTATCTTAGGAGGACCTGAAAATGGAGTTAATTAGGAATGAGAAGATATTATGGTTTTAGTGCCTTATGAAATTTTATTGTTCATTGTTAAATGAATCACATGAAGGCGACTGATGACTGGTTGATTTACTTAGTCCATCAATTATAACTCTCGTATTGAAAGATTTTGTCTCATCCTTTTTGTTTGTCAAGGAAACTTTACATGCATATCTGCCAGCTAAATCCAAATCCATATTTCTTATTTTTAGTTGAGTGCGACTTCGAGATATTTCATACTTGTCAGATGTTTTTATCTCTCTAACTTGTCCTGTCTTCTCGTTGGCGTAATACCAATGGATATCTATCGGAAGCCGCGATGTGACGTCACAAGTAATGGAAGTCGTACCGGCACATAACACTACTACCATCTTTGGGAAAACTCCTGGAGCGCCTTATCGTTCCACGTTTGCTACCGGATGGACCAAAATTTCATAATAATCAATTCGGTTTCACCAAAGGTAAATCTACCGTCGACGCGGCACTATCTGTTAGAAAAATTGTTAATTCGTCCGAACATAAATACGTCATTGGGATCTTTCTTGATATCTCAGGGGCTTTTGATAACGCATGGTGGCCTATGCTACTACTTAAGATGAAAACCCGTGGTTGTTACAGAAACATCTATACTCTTGTTTACTCGTACTTTTTAAACGGCTCCGCGAAGCTCAAACTTGGACATCATTCTATTTCGAAGGCTCTAACCATGGGATGTCCTCAAGGTTCAGTTATCAGTCCATATTTATGGAATGTAGGTTTTGATGATTTGCTTGCGATTCCATTTCCTTGCGGTTGTTCATTAACCGGTTACGCGTACGATGGCCTTCTGCTTATTCAGGCAAGTACCCGGGCTGGGCTTGAGAATTTGGTTGACACATGCCTTCGTTTAATATCTCAGTGGGGCGACCGAAACCGTCTAACCTTTGCACCTCACAAAACCTATCAACTTATTTTAAAAGGTAATCTTAAATCATGGCCTAGTATTAAATTTAATAACTTTCCCCTTAAAAGAAAACAATCAGTGTGCTACGTTGGTCTGGTCTTGGAGATTTTTTTTTCATTTATTGACCACATAAAAACAGATGGTGAAAAAGCTAAAAAGAACTTTTATGCCTTGACGAGTATATCTAAAGCCACTTGGGGTCTATAATTTTTAACTTTAAAAACTATTTATGGGGCTACCTATTTGGGATGTATGTGCTACGGAGCACCTGTTTGGGCTGATAGGGCCACCATAGGGGCGGTACGACGTAAATTGCTTAAAAGTCAACGTTTGGCTTTAATAATAATAATAATAATAAGGCGTGCTTCCAGTCGATCTTGAGGTGCAACGAGGTGCTGCAATGTACTATTACGCGCGAGAGACCATGGACGCAAACTTTTTAACTCAACGTGACCGCGCTAAGATCTCTAGATTATTTAAACCACAGACTGACGTCTGGGAGGAACTTTTATCCGAGTGGCAGTGTAGGTGGGATGATTCTAGCAAGGGCCGTCACCTTCATCAGTTCTTTTCATCCGTTCGTGAGCGGCTGGCCAGGACATGGCTGGAGGTGGACCACTGTGTTGCCCAATTTCTAACAGGTCATGGCAACTTTAAAAGTAAATTATTTTCTTTCAAGCTTGTTGCTTCGCCTTTGTGTCAAGGTTCTACATCTGACTGTGAATACGAACAATCTGCACATCATATCTTATGGGAGTGTATTCTTTGGCAGAAAGAACGCAATGTTATGTTGGATAGTGTACAGGCTACATCCGGAGCAGTTTATTATGCCGACCTTGTGGAAACTAGAACTAATTTCCGTGCGTTCAAGCGTTTTTGCCATTCTTATTATTGGAATCAAATTATTAAATTTGATTCAATTTAATTAATGGATCCTAAAAAGTGAGCTGTTACATTAGTAACAGCTCACTTTTTAGGGCCCATTAATTATGTCAATTATAATCCGAAGTGCTTAGCAACTGGGTTTCTCCCAGTTGTAAACGTCCCTTTGTGCCTATTGGCCTAGTTCTGTTCTGTCTCCTGCTTGATTTGGAGGGAAGTGGAAAATATGTTTTTCTTACTCCTCCGCTGTTCTTTTCTGATTAATTTCGTTGCGGGATCCAAGACAGTTGAATCGTTTCTCTGGGACTCGTCGAGCTTCATTGCTCTGGCGCTTTTCTGGTGGTCGCCACTGTTGAGGCGTTGACGCCATTCTGGCTTAAAGGAGTTACAGTGGTTACGGAATAATGTGGCAGGCTTGTCCCATAAAAAAAAAAAAGGCGGACGGACAACAAAGTGATCCTATAAGGGTTCCGTTTTTTCGGAACCCTAAAAATGACGGAAGCAGGTAGGTAAGGCTCATTTCACACCGCTGCGGAACAGAAACCTTGTTGCGCACGGATTTGTAGAATTTCGTAGGATTCAATTCTTCGGAATCCGTAAGAATTAGCCGGAAGATAAATTATCACTCTTCGCATTTCATTCAGCAATGTGCACAAAATTTTATTCCAACGAATTTCAGGGCTTTGTGAATTGAGCCAGTGTTTATTTGATTGTGATATTTTTCGGATGATGCATGTAGGTACTTGCAATAATCTTACAAATGATGCTTTAAACTTTACAAAAGAAACTATATAAAAAAAATACTCGCTTTCGACTACTGCTTGGAAAGTGGCGCTGACAGATCCGATATAGTTCTTAGCTTCACACGTGTATAATAATGAGTCTTTTTCTGTCGGTTTCATAATAACAAGAGCTCCATCCTCAATGGAGTACTTTGTATCTGAAAATATAAATGACATCACGTTAGTTGTAGTATAAAGTAAAACCGACAGTAGTTTTTTAAAGAAATAAGAACTGTCATAGTCTACCCTAAATGAAAAGGGAATAGGTATCTAATTATTAAACGAAATGTAAAATTAATTAAAAAATCTTCGAAATCGGTTTTGGACTTGTTTCTGGTCATAATACTATCCTGATTGCACTTATTACTAACCGGGTTTAATCGTAGCGCCTTTTAATTTCCATGTAATAACTGGTGGCGGTATACCAACGACATCACATGGGATCCTCATAGCTAGATCTCCTTCCATTCCGTCTACTGTTGAGAAATTTTTATTGATTCCTGGGGCAACTGCAAAAATAGGATTAGTTCAATACTGTAGAAGTATATACTTACTACAAGAAGAACATTATCAAGACCAAAGCAAACAAACAATTAAGTTTGTGTTATAGTTTAGTATTGATAATTTTCTTTTTGCTTCTTGTTGTTTCTTTGAAACATGCTAATATCCGAAACTACAGGTCTGATTCTGAAAATTCTTACACTAATTGAAAGCGAATGAAATATGCTATGCGAACGGAAGCTACGTTATCCCAGACTGTAATAGAAAAAAATATGTAGCGGGATATAGGGAAAGGGAAGTCGCGGTCATATGCTAGTACCTACCTACCATTTTAAAAGGAGGATTTGTTTAATGTGAATAAAACCAATTTCACTCACATTCAACAATAAGCGTTGTGACATGTTCATCCATTCCGACGTTGTTCTGTGCGATACACTTGTAGCTGCCCGCGTGTCTGGTCTCCGCGGTAGTTATGCGCAGTACGTTCTCTGATCCGACGAGTGTCGCAAACTTTGAAGCAGACTTATCCATAAATTGCCACGTTATAGTAGGCTTTGGTTCACCTTTGAGAATTCTGAAAGGATGTGCAATCAAACATTTTAAAGTCATATCGCTGGAACTACCCAACAATATTGCTAAGCCTGTGTTTTATTAAAAGGCTATACCTAATATCTATCGGATAATCTACTCTGACTTTGCGATGAGATTACTAGCGTCTTCTAAGTTACAGCTTATTCAAACCGTGACGGTCAGATATTACGCAAATGCAATATATTTTGTATACATATCTTTAAGAAATAAAACGACGAGAACACTTACATGCACTCTATTTCGAAAGGAGTACCCATTCGCACGTTCTTCGAAGCAACTCCTGATAATTTTGGCAGCTCTGAAAATTTACGAAATTTCATGTAGTCCAAATGCATAAAGCCTCTGACGTTTTGAGTTATTCAATATCTATACTCCATTTATTATAGAATTGGACAAAACGCGGAAAAACAAAAACGTTACTAGGTTATATTGTTGAAATATCTGCGGTTGGCGCTGTGGCCAAGCGATTGACTGCTGCGCTGCGTGTCGCGGGTTCGATTCTCGCACAGTACATATATTTGTATGGTCTTCAGGTCATATTTCCGGGTGTGGTTGTTTGTGTAAGTGCGTTACCACAATACAGGCGACATTCCTAGTGTGTTGATGTATTTTTAATAATACAACACAAAGATACACACTCATACATAAATAGACACACACCAATTCAAATACATTGTACATTGCTTTGTATTTAGCGTGTTATAACGAAGCTTATTACATGCTAACATTGAAATAATGATAGCGTTAGAACGATATTTGTCAAATGTTATGAATAGAGTAGTATCTATAAGTATTATAGGTCACAAATCCCCCTAAAAGCCCCCTTAGGGGGGATAAGTGGAATCTAAAATTAAATGTCCAGAATTCCCCCTGATAATCCCCCTTGAGGGGGAAAACTGGAATCGAAAAAATACTTATTCCACAAATCCCCCCCAAAAGTGCTCCTTGAGGGGGAAAACTGGAATCTAAAAAATGACGTCTAGAATTCCCCCCTGATAATCCCCCTTAAGGGGAAGAACTGGAATCTAAAAAAAACGCCGTCCAGATATCCCCACCGAGGTATACGTAGGAGAAAGCCGCCAAGCAGGCCTTTGTCAATGTAGTCAATAAAGCTAATATAAAATTAATTGTTTTATGTTATTCCAGTTTAAATACTTTAAATAGGTGACAAGTTGTTGTTGATTATTTATTAGTATCTGGCTGCGCCCCGCGGTTTCACCCGCGTAAGTGTCAATCCTGTAGGAATATCGGGATAAAAAGTGTATCCTATGTCCTAATCCAGGTCATGGGCCTGCCCATGTGCCAAATTTCATTCAAATCCGTTCAGCCGTTTTAGCGTGAAAGCGTAACAAACAAACCCTATTTTGCTGTTATGATACTACTAGTCTTCGCAAAAAAAAAAACAAAAAAAATATACCTAATTTCATCAAAGTCGGTTCAGCCGTTTCATCGTGAAAGTGTAACGGAAAGAGTTACTTTCGCATTTATAATATTAAGTATGGATAGTATAATTATTTATTATTATCAATTATTTTTTATTTTTACTCTTCATCACATTATATTATAACAAAATTCTGTTAAAAAAAGGCTAATTAAGTATATAATTATTATATTGTCAAAGCACTATTTTTTTATTTACTTAAAGAACGTAGACATTAAAACTAAAAATAAGGGGGGAAAAGTGGAATAATCCAAAATGAAAAGGGAAATTTCTGGATTTTTTTTACGTTAAGGTGCAATTTTCCCCCTAGGGAAATTCTCTCAGGGGGGAATAGTGGAATTACTAAAAATGAAAAGGGGACTTTCTGGACGATTTCTACATTAGGGTCCAGATTTCCCCCCTGAGGGGGATTCTCTCAGGGGGGATAAGTGGAATAACCCTTCACGACGAATGTACGTTTTGAATTATTATTACGGTTGGTATTATTATCATACGGGTTGCCGCTCGTTGTGTTCTATGGGAGAGGCCTATGTTCAACAGTAGACATCTTTCGGCTGATGATGACACTAAGTACTTACGTTGAATGTACGTTTTGTACGTCTCACTCACTGATCCAACTTCGTTCTTTGCCTCACACGTGTACGAGTTAGTGTCGGTCACCGTTGGATTTCTTATAATGAGCGTTCCGTCTTCAATGGAATACTTAGTGTCTGAAATTTTAAAGAACGTTACGCCTTTACTTGAAAAGGAAATGTAATATTGTGCCTAAAAAAAAACAGCCCAAGTGCGTGTCGGATTCGCAAACGCAGGGTTCTGTACCACCATACAATAACAAACCCTTTTTTTTTTGTGGGGACATTTTCACACCCGGCCATCTGACCCCAAACTAGGGAGACCCTGTACTATGGGTGTCAGACAGCTGATATACATACACAAATACATTTTTATATACATATATAGATAAACAACACCCAGACACAAGGCAAACACGCTCATCACACAAATGTTAACCCTGGGTGGGAATCGAACCCGCAACACGCTGCGCAGCAGTCGATCGCTCAGCCACTGCGCCAACCGTGTCGTCAAAGTCAAACATTACATTTATTCATTTTTAATAATTCAGTGAAAAATGAAACACGTTTGTTGTGTTAGTTTTTTTTCACCCTTCAAATTGACACCCAGATATTTATTTTATTTTTATTATTTGTTGTTATAGCGGCCATAGTAGTGCCTACTTACATAATTACTAAACCTACTTACACTCAAAATTAAAAAATCTATCTAATAAGGTTCAACGATACAGCACTGTGACTGTGACAGATGAACGGTTTAATAATTTTAATACGAATCGTAAAGGATTTAATGGTTAGTTGGTTATGGCTTAAAGTTCATAGTATTATCATACTTACTTGGTGCAATGATATGACCGCTTAGCTTCCAAATTATTACTGGTTTCGGGGCACCAGCTGCTATGCAAGGAATCTTTAGAAGGGCGTCTCCTTCTGTAGCTTGGTATACCATAGTAGAGGTACTTGAAGAAATTTTTGGAAGATCTGTAGATATTAAGAAGTTCATAAATTGTATCTAGTCCAAAATTGTAGACGTAGGTTTTCACTTTGTGATAATGTAAATACAACTTTGATTAAGCCCTCTATTACCTTGAACAATTAATGTCGTAACGTGCTCGGCTGTGGCTACAGTGTTCTCCGACACACATTTGTATTTCCCCTCGTGTTTGTCCTCCACATTCGGTATACGCAGCACACTTTCAGAACCAGCTATAGGTTTAAAGTCCGAACCAGATTTACCCCCAAATAGCCATGTCATTTTTGGTGCTGGTACACCACTCACAACTCTGCAAGAATCATTATAAAACGGTTATTTATAGCCATAATCTGTAGTTTCATAGCTGTTATACATAGATACTTATATTGGAAATATAGGTATACATAAATGAGGTTACACCCGACATTGTAATTGCTACTTACTTGCATTCAAAGACCGCAGTGTTACCCTTGGTGACTTTCATGTCAGCTACTCCCTGTATCTTAGGAGGACCTGAAAATGGAGTTAATTAGGAATGAGAAGATATTATGGTTTTAGTGCCTTATGAAATTTTATTGTTCATTGTTAAATGAATCACATGAAGGCGACTGATGACTGGTTGATTTACTTAGTCCATCAATTATAACTCTCGTATTGAAAGATTTTGTCTCATCCTTTTTGTTTGTCAAGGAAACTTTACATGCATATCTGCCAGCTAAATCCAAATCCATATTTCTTATTTTTAGTTGAGTGCGACTTCGAGATATTTCGTACTTGTCAGATGTGTTTATCTCTCTAACTTGTCCTGTCTTCTCGTTGGCGTAATACCAATGGATATCTATCGGAAGCCGCGATGTGACGTCACAAGTAATGGAAGTCGTACCGGCCCATAACACTACTACCATCTTTGGGAAAACTCCTGGAGCGCCTTATCGTTCCACGTTTGCTACCGGATGGACCAATATTTCATAATAATCAATTCGGTTTCACCAAAGGGAAATCTACCGTCGACGCGGCACTATCTGTTAGAAAAATTGTTAATTCGTCCGAACATAAATACGTCATTGGGATCTTTCCCGATATCTCAGGGGCTTTTGATAACGCATGGTGGCCTATGCTACTACTTAAGATGAAACCCCGTGGTTGTTACATAAACATCTATACTCTTGTTTACTCGTACTTTTTAAACGGCTCCGCGAAGCTCAAACTTGGACATCATTCTATTTCGAA
Organism: Charanyca ferruginea; assembly: GCA_947361185.1. Taxonomy (NCBI): domain Eukaryota; kingdom Metazoa; phylum Arthropoda; class Insecta; order Lepidoptera; family Noctuidae; genus Charanyca; species Charanyca ferruginea. The sequence goes on along the minus strand of OX376065.1, from coordinate 13,489,742 downwards.
GGCTCTAACCATGGGATGTCCTCAAGGTTCAGTTATCAGTCCATATTTATGGAATGTAGGTTTTGATGATTTGCTTGCGATTCCACTTCCTTGCGGTTGTTGATTAACCGGTTACGCGTACGATGGCCTTCTGCTTATTCAGGCAAGTACCCGGGCTGGGCTTTGAGAATTTGGTTGACACATGCCTTCGTTTAATATCTCAGTGGGGCGACCGAAACCGTCTAACCTTTGCACCTCACAAAACCTATCAACTTCTTTTAAAAGGTAATCTTAAATCATGGCCTAGTATTAAATTTAATAACGTTCCCCTTAAAAGAAAACAATCAGTGTGCTACGTTGGTCTGGTCTTGGAGATTTTTTTTTCATTTATTGACCACATAAAAACAGATGGTGAAAAAGCTAAAAAGAACTTTTATGCCTTGACGAGTATATCTAAAGCCACTTGGGGTCTATCATTTTTAACTTTAAAAACTATTTATGGGGCTACCTATTTGGGATGTATGTGCTACGGAGCACCTGTTTGGGCTGATAGGGCCACCATAGGGGCAGTACGACGTAAATTGCTTAAAAGTGAACGTTTGGCTTTAATATTTTTATGTAAAGCATATATGACCGTTAGTACTGAAGCCCTTCCGGTTCTAGCAGGCGTGCTTCCAGTCGATCTTGAGGTGCAACGAGGTGCTGCAATGTACTATTCCGCGCGAGAGACCATGGACGCAAACTTTTTAACTTGTGGCGACCATTATCCGCCGCCAATAAAACGCTACCGCTTATACATCAAGGCACACAATAATATTACGCCACACATCAGGTGACCAATATGGCGGTGGTCACCGCTGTGACGTAGGCCATTGTTCGACCGTCGTGTCATCGCGTAAGCCACGCCTGCCTACGACATACGTCACTGCGAAGCAATATGGATGCGCGTGCGCCTTTGTGTTAGTCCTAGCCCTGTTAGTACGCCCAAAGGACCCCTACTTCTAATTTAAGTTTCTTTTGTTTTGGTTTCGTATAAAAGCCAGTGTAATTTTCAAACCATTAATTATTATTTACTTGTACCTACGTCTTGCTGTACTTGATTGTCACTAAATTGCAGAATAAAACCCATTCTAATTTACGTACTGCGAGTGTTAATTCACATACCGGTAGGATACCTAGAAGATTAGTGGAGCGCAAATCATACGAGGTTCGATTCCCGGCTCGTGCAAAATTACGTTAGAAGTAGTACCAAAGCACTTCTACAGTGGTGACCCCGAACGAACAAGGACAAGATGGACACGGAGTCGGCCAAAGAAGGGACAGCAGAGTTGTTTAGAGTTGGTGTACGGGTACCCCCGTTCAACCCGGAAGACCCAACACTGTGGTTCGCCCAAATAGAAGGTCAGTTCATTCTTTCTAATATTGTGAGGGACGAGACGAAGTTCTACTATGTGCTAGCACAGCTGGAACCCCAATATTCCGCCGAAGTAAGGGACCTAATAGTCACTCCACCTACCACGGGCCGGTATGATAAGCTGAAGGAGGAACTTATCAAGAGACTGTCAGCATCACAGGAGAGGAAAAGTAAGCAGCTCCTGATGCATGAGGAACTAGGTGACAGAAAACCGTCTCAATTTCTCAGGCATCTTCAACAGTTAGCGGGACCTACCGTACCTTCAGATTTTATTCGGACTATTTGGGCAAGCAGACTTCCGACCAACTTACAAACCATTTTAGCATCTCAATCAGGTATGAGCGTCGAGGCCGCAGCAGCAGTGGCGGCGTAGGGTAAATTGGCACCCTGGGCGGTATTGTATTGAGCACCCCTTCTTAAAATAAAACACCAAATACAAAACATGCTTACGAGACTTTATTTTACTAAAATAATCGATCACATTATCAAAATTGACTTCCCTGTCTCTTTCAATCGATAAAATCGAAAGATTGGTTAGTCGCGCTTGGCTCATTGTGGACCTTAAGTAAGATTTGATTAATTTTAATTTTGAAAAGCTTCTTTCACATGTAGCCACCGAAACACAAATTGTTAAAAAAAATCTAAGACATAATGTTAAACTAGGAACAGACTCAGAATAGCCCCATTTTACAATAAATCTGAGGAGATCCAATGTAGTCCACTGAACCGCTTCTTGGGCAGAAATGCTGGCGGCTTCCAGGTGGCGCCTCAATCGTAAAATCTCCAATACGATGTCCTCTGCTGAAAATTCATCGTACATTTTTAAAAGATTTGGAACCATTTCACGAAGATCTTCTCCTGGTGATGTTACCAACGCTTTAGGTTGAATGACACTAAATGTAACCAGAATAAAGTCCAATGCCCTGTAACGATGATCTAGTTCGTCATAAAATCTATCGTGGCATTCGAACATTGCTCTCTGCAGTTCCTCGGTTAATGTAAGACCAACATCTCGAGCCATTTCTCCAGGCATACGTTTACGAAATCTTCTCCTTCCTCTTTTTCCTTCAATCGGAATGTCTAAGTCCTCACATTTTTTGGTGGCGTAGCAAATAGCCTTTTCCACTATTTGGCTGCGTTGACTTTGCAGGAAATTTTTTAGAGCTTTAATTTTTATTACACACTTTTCCAATGGTAGCCCAGATATTTGTAAATACTTTTGTGTCTGATTTACTTCTTCTAGAACTTCACACCAAAAGGAAAGATAACATAGAAAACTAAAGTCACACAAAGCTGGTATGAGTGTTGATGCTGCTTCTCTTGTTTCCACGTTTTCATTGCTGGTGCTCGGATCACACATCTCTTCGAGTGTTGAGACAAGCTTCTCGAAATTGTTCTTCAATGGTTTGACAGCGTCGTGATGAGCACTCCATCTTGTCTCTGATAGTCGTTTCACGGACACGCCTACATTTTTCATTAATATTTCCCAGCGATGTGTGGATGATGAAAAAAATGTGTAAACTCTTTCCACAGTTCCGAAAAAAGTTAAACTTGAAGTAACGCTACCAAATGAGTGCACTCCACAAAGATTGAGCGAATGATTAGCGCAAGGCGTAAACAATGCTTTCGGATTGCGTTCTTTAATTTTCGCTTGAACACCACCATGAATTCCTGCCATGGTTGCAGCATTGTCATAGCCTTGGGCCCGACACAGATGTATGTCCAAATTATCAATCTCCAGCTGTGTAAGGATATTTTCAGCAAGATCAACTGCAGTCTTTCCAGCTATAGGGAAAAAACCTAGAAATGATTCCTTTATTTCAACTTGATCTCCTTGAATATGAACATATCTGATCACGTAACTCATCTGATCAACATGTGATATGTCTGGAGTGCTATCGAAAATTATTCCAAAATATTTTGCTTTTCTTATGTCGTTCAAAATGTTATCTTTCACCTCCTTCCCCAAAAGGTTTATGAATTCGTTTTGAATGTCTTTGGATAAATATGAATGTACCCGTTTCTGGTTTGTACAGTTAATAGCATGTTCAATTCTGAGCATGTGTTCTTTTAGCACTGGGTCATATTTCGATAGTAAATTAACCAATTCTAAGAAATTACCTCTATTGTCTGAAGTAACCCCCTCTCTATGCCCTCTAAAAGGTAGATTTTGGCGTGCTAGGAATAGGATAACATCTAAAAGGCGGTTCAAAATATCATGCCATTTCTTTCTTTCTTTGTCAAATACTATTTGATGGTCATGGTCAATTGTTTTTTGCAACTTTAATCCATTTTCCAAAAGTTTCCATTTTTCAAAACAGGACAGATGTTTCTCGGAATTCTCGTGTTCGGACACTTTAGGATTTAATTTCCACCACGAATTAAACCCATTGACGAAACTTTGATGATTTTTTTCGGGGGGATTAAACAGTTTGCAACAAAAACAGTATAAATTGTTTTTTATTGGAGAAAATACCATCCACTTTCTGAGTATCTTTTCTCCATTTGGTAACGATTTGTAAAACCATTCTGGATTGAAGTGTCGGCTCTTTCCTTTTACATTATCTCCTGGTCTCACAACAGTATCTAAAAATGGACCATCTCTATTTCGATAAGGTTCACTTCCCGTTTTAACAATTTCAACTCTCAAATCATCAGGTATCAGCATTGGCCAACTAGCAACATCGAAACGAGTGCAACGATGTAGCAGGTCCTTTTCATTATGATCAACTTGCTCTAATTCTTCACTCTCTATCTTCTCTATTTTCATTCTATCTTCGTTTTTATTATTTTGCCGGTTATCTTGGTCACATTCTCTTTGATCTTCTCCACTTTGTCCCTCAATTTGAATGTCAGACTCCCTTTCTGGCTTCCCTTCATTCAAGGTATCTTGACAAAGACTTTCTGTTTCTCTGTTCTCTGTTTTGTCCAGATCACTCTCAACAGTTAGCTGTGTAGTATTTAATGATGAAGTTGAAGGTGCTACATACTTCAAAATTGATCCAGATAATGATTCGGCCGTAAGTTCTTTTGCTTTTTTGATTTTTCTTTGTTGGAATCCACTAGGTCTATTTCGCTTCATATTGAAGTTTTATTCTGTAAAGATTGATAGTAAATAGTCATTTTTCTCATCACATCAGTAGGTCTAGCACGACTGACAGTGCGACTTTAATCTCGCGCGAGAACATCTGCGCATCCTTTCTGTCAGGCATTGTCCTAATAAAAAACAAATCTACACGGGTAATGCGAGTTAGCGCGAATTTTAGTCGTAGGTACCAATCCTCGATCAAACATACTGATATCGAATAGGTATCCTAATTGAATTCGCGTGATAATAGCGTCGCGTCGCCTGGAGTGGATGGGGGCGATGATCCCGTAGTCGTTTTCTATTTGGACATCAGTTACGCGAAAGACTTTATCCTAATAGAATGCGATTACGCGATAATCGCGCGAATTAGCGACGCGAGCGACTGCAGTAACGGCAGCGCGATTATCGGGCGAATTCAATTAGGATACCTATTCGACATCAAAACGATTAATCGTGCGTTCGTAGTAACTTAGTTCGCGCGAATAAACATTAAGGTGCTAATTAGGACATCTATTCGATATCAATAGGTAGGCATGTTTGATCACGGATTCTTACTAGTAAAATTTGCGCGAACTTGCGATGATCGCGTAGTCACGTTCTGTTAGGACAACTCCTCTCTCAGAGTGCGAGGAAAAATGCGTAATAATTATATCATCTCGCGCGACAAAGAAGCAGCTAGTAGGTACAATTTATTTCCCGTTTAGTTTTCCAATGTTTTCGTGTTGTTTTCAAAATAGGCTGGCATCTCTAGATATACCTACTTCAAACGTAAAAAACAGTCCAACACCTTCACAAAACTTTTGTATTTTATAGTGAGTAATTATGTACCTACTTACATATTTAATATTTCAGATTTAAGCAACTTTACGAGTCCTAAGTGTTTTATTTTTATTACAAACCGAAGTTATTAGTTAGAACATTTTAGTGCAATCGAGCACTCGTAAATTGTGTTTGAACAGAATGCATAATACCTACAGAGGCGTTCTATCGCGCAATAAAATATCCGTCACTCTCGCACTTACAACACTGATGCGAAACAAAAACGAAAAAAAACAAAACTATCGTCTTATTAATAAAATAAAAAAACAGTCTATATTCTCAGACCAATAAAAAAGTTTATTGATCTGAGTCTATAGGTATTATCTACTAATCACAAATTAATATTATGATGTATGTTTACTTAAATAGTGTATTATTAATATAAGATAACCTTCCCAATTCGTTCATAAAAATAAAATCAATAGAACATTATCATCAAATCACGGCTAAATATCATAATAATATAAATTATCGTTAAAACTTTACTATTAGCCGATACACGCACGCCAGACACCCGCGCGGACGTTATTTAACTTCGCGGGTCACGCGATGGAGGTTTAAAATTTTGCGGCGGTGACCAATTTTGAAAGTTCGAAAATGAATCCGCCACTGAGTTCGCACTGACGCACATTCAATCTTGAATAGTAGGTAAGCAAAACCTAAGAAGAACCTAAAGCTGTGATTGTTGGATTTGTTACCTAAATAGGTACTTACCTACGAAAATTCTAGGTACCTATGTGCTTAGCTCGTTTGAAACAAACTACTTATCTAAGTACGAAATCTGACAATCTCAGCTTAATGATAGGTACCTAAATTCAGGATGTGAGGGCCTCAAATTATTAGTAGTCATAAACTTTTCCAAAATCGCGTCCTTTTCACATTTAAAATTTGCAAATGTTATCGAAATTTCAAACGAAAAGATTTACGGTTGGATCAATCAATACCAAATGATTTTGTATTAAATACTTACCATGCGTTATTCTTCATTTAACATTAATTTTCTTAAAAGGAACTTTTGCATATCGCGACACAGTTATAAATAAAATAAAACACTGCCTGACGCAAGACGCGGCGGGGGTAGAGGGGTGCGCTCTTTACCCCTTCCGCCCTCGCAGTTTAATGGCGCCTCTTCACAATCGGCCATGATGGGCTCGTAGTCGCCCATCATGGCCCGTAATCGTCGTCGTAATTCATGGCTTTCGCGCTCAGTGTTAAGATATGCGCAACATGCATTCGTTCTTAGGAATTAAAATTATAGTCGAAAAAAAAAAATAGAATACGTTTCAAAATATGATATTAGTACGTAAGTAGCTAGGTACAAGAGTAATTTTTTGGTGGCGTAGCAAATAGCCTTTTCCACTATTTGGCTGCGTTGACTTTGCAGGAAATTTTTTAGAGCTTTAATTTTTATTACACACTTTTCCAATGGTAGCCCAGATATTTGTAAATACTTTTGTGTCTGATTTACTTCTTCTAGAACTTCACACCAAAAGGAAAGATAACATAGAAAACTAAAGTCACACAAAGCTGGTATGAGTGTTGATGCTGCTTCTCTTGTTTCCACGTTTTCATTGCTGGTGCTCGGATCACACATCTCTTCGAGTGTTGAGACAAGCTTCTCGAAATTGTTCTTCAATGGTTTGACAGCGTCGTGATGAGCACTCCATCTTGTCTCTGATAGTCGTTTCACGGACACGCCTACATTTTTCATTAATATTTCCCAGCGATGTGTGGATGATGAAAAAAATGTGTAAACTCTTTCCACAGTTCCGAAAAAAGTTAAACTTGAAGTAACGCTACCAAATGAGTGCACTCCACAAAGATTGAGCGAATGATTAGCGCAAGGCGTAAACAATGCTTTCGGATTGCGTTCTTTAATTTTCGCTTGAACACCACCATGAATTCCTGCCATGGTTGCAGCATTGTCATAGCCTTGGGCCCGACACAGATGTATGTCCAAATTATCAATCTCCAGCTGTGTAAGGATATTTTCAGCAAGATCAACTGCAGTCTTTCCAGCTATAGGGAAAAAACCTAGAAATGATTCCTTTATTTCAACTTGATCTCCTTGAATATGAACATATCTGATCACGTAACTCATCTGATCAACATGTGATATGTCTGGAGTGCTATCGAAAATTATTCCAAAATATTTTGCTTTTCTTATGTCGTTCAAAATGTTATCTTTCACCTCCTTCCCCAAAAGGTTTATGAATTCGTTTTGAATGTCTTTGGATAAATATGAATGTACCCGTTTCTGGTTTGTACAGTTAATAGCATGTTCAATTCTGAGCATGTGTTCTTTTAGCACTGGGTCATATTTCGATAGTAAATTAACCAATTCTAAGAAATTACCTCTATTGTCTGAAGTAACCCCCTCTCTATGCCCTCTAAAAGGTAGATTTTGGCGTGCTAGGAATAGGATAACATCTAAAAGGCGGTTCAAAATATCATGCCATTTCTTTCTTTCTTTGTCAAATACTATTTGATGGTCATGGTCAATTGTTTTTTGCAACTTTAATCCATTTTCCAAAAGTTTCCATTTTTCAAAACAGGACAGATGTTTCTCGGAATTCTCGTGTTCGGACACTTTAGGATTTAATTTCCACCACGAATTAAACCCATTGACGAAACTTTGATGATTTTTTTCGGGGGGATTAAACAGTTTGCAACAAAAACAGTATAAATTGTTTTTTATTGGAGAAAATACCATCCACTTTCTGAGTATCTTTTCTCCATTTGGTAACGATTTGTAAAACCATTCTGGATTGAAGTGTCGGCTCTTTCCTTTTACATTATCTCCTGGTCTCACAACAGTATCTAAAAATGGACCATCTCTATTTCGATAAGGTTCACTTCCCGTTTTAACAATTTCAACTCTCAAATCATCAGGTATCAGCATTGGCCAACTAGCAACATCGAAACGAGTGCAACGATGTAGCAGGTCCTTTTCATTATGATCAACTTGCTCTAATTCTTCACTCTCTATCTTCTCTATTTTCATTCTATCTTCGTTTTTATTATTTTGCCGGTTATCTTGGTCACATTCTCTTTGATCTTCTCCACTTTGTCCCTCAATTTGAATGTCAGACTCCCTTTCTGGCTTCCCTTCATTCAAGGTATCTTGACAAAGACTTTCTGTTTCTCTGTTCTCTGTTTTGTCCAGATCACTCTCAACAGTTAGCTGTGTAGTATTTAATGATGAAGTTGAAGGTGCTACATACTTCAAAATTGATCCAGATAATGATTCGGCCGTAAGTTCTTTTGCTTTTTTGATTTTTCTTTGTTGGAATCCACTAGGTCTATTTCGCTTCATATTGAAGTTTTATTCTGTAAAGATTGATAGTAAATAGTCATTTTTCTCATCACATCAGTAGGTCTAGCACGACTGACAGTGCGACTTTAATCTCGCGCGAGAACATCTGCGCATCCTTTCTGTCAGGCATTGTCCTAATAAAAAACAAATCTACACGGGTAATGCGAGTTAGCGCGAATTTTAGTCGTAGGTACCAATCCTCGATCAAACATACTGATATCGAATAGGTATCCTAATTGAATTCGCGTGATAATAGCGTCGCGTCGCCTGGAGTGGATGGGGGCGATGATCCCGTAGTCGTTTTCTATTTGGACATCAGTTACGCGAAAGACTTTATCCTAATAGAATGCGATTACGCGATAATCGCGCGAATTAGCGACGCGAGCGACTGCAGTAACGGCAGCGCGATTATCGGGCGAATTCAATTAGGATACCTATTCGACATCAAAACGATTAATCGTGCGTTCGTAGTAACTTAGTTCGCGCGAATAAACATTAAGGTGCTAATTAGGACATCTATTCGATATCAATAGGTAGGCATGTTTGATCACGGATTCTTACTAGTAAAATTTGCGCGAACTTGCGATGATCGCGTAGTCACGTTCTGTTAGGACAACTCCTCTCTCAGAGTGCGAGGAAAAATGCGTAATAATTATATCATCTCGCGCGACAAAGAAGCAGCTAGTAGGTACAATTTATTTCCCGTTTAGTTTTCCAATGTTTTCGTGTTGTTTTCAAAATAGGCTGGCATCTCTAGATATACCTACTTCAAACGTAAAAAACAGTCCAACACCTTCACAAAACTTTTGTATTTTATAGTGAGTAATTATGTACCTACTTACATATTTAATATTTCAGATTTAAGCAACTTTACGAGTCCTAAGTGTTTTATTTTTATTACAAACCGAAGTTATTAGTTAGAACATTTTAGTGCAATCGAGCACTCGTAAATTGTGTTTGAACAGAATGCATAATACCTACAGAGGCGTTCTATCGCGCAATAAAATATCCGTCACTCTCGCACTTACAACACTGATGCGAAACAAAAACGAAAAAAAACAAAACTATCGTCTTATTAATAAAATAAAAAAACAGTCTATATTCTCAGACCAATAAAAAAGTTTATTGATCTGAGTCTATAGGTATTATCTACTAATCACAAATTAATATTATGATGTATGTTTACTTAAATAGTGTATTATTAATATAAGATAACCTTCCCAATTCGTTCATAAAAATAAAATCAATAGAACATTATCATCAAATCACGGCTAAATATCATAATAATATAAATTATCGTTAAAACTTTACTATTAGCCGATACACGCACGCCAGACACCCGCGCGGACGTTATTTAACTTCGCGGGTCACGCGATGGAGGTTTAAAATTTTGCGGCGGTGACCAATTTTGAAAGTTCGAAAATGAATCCGCCACTGAGTTCGCACTGACGCACATTCAATCTTGAATAGTAGGTAAGCAAAACCTAAGAAGAACCTAAAGCTGTGATTGTTGGATTTGTTACCTAAATAGGTACTTACCTACGAAAATTCTAGGTACCTATGTGCTTAGCTCGTTTGAAACAAACTACTTATCTAAGTACGAAATCTGACAATCTCAGCTTAATGATAGGTACCTAAATTCAGGATGTGAGGGCCTCAAATTATTAGTAGTCATAAACTTTTCCAAAATCGCGTCCTTTTCACATTTAAAATTTGCAAATGTTATCGAAATTTCAAACGAAAAGATTTACGGTTGGATCAATCAATACCAAATGATTTTGTATTAAATACTTACCATGCGTTATTCTTCATTTAACATTAATTTTCTTAAAAGGAACTTTTGCATATCGCGACACAGTTATAAATAAAATAAAACACTGCCTGACGCAAGACGCGGCGGGGGTAGAGGGGTGCGCTCTTTACCCCTTCCGCCCTCGCAGTTTAATGGCGCCTCTTCACAATCGGCCATGATGGGCTCGTAGTCGCCCATCATGGCCCGTAATCGTCGTCGTAATTCATGGCTTTCGCGCTCAGTGTTAAGATATGCGCAACATGCATTCGTTCTTAGGAATTAAAATTATAGTCGAAAAAAAAAAATAGAATACGTTTCAAAATATGATATTAGTACGTAAGTAGCTAGGTACAAGAGTAGGTAGTTATTGATTGATGTCTTTATAGAGGGAGATTTTGTTTGTGTGCATTCTTTGGCTGTACGAGTGAGTGGTCGTTGTCACCCCTTGATGCTTGGCACCCGGGGCGGGCCGCCCCCTCCGCCCCCCCCTTACGCCGCCACTGCGCAGCAGAACTGGCGGACCGTATTAACGATATCGTTCCAACCACTTCGCAGGTAGCTAGCACATCAACAACAAAACAGCCGATGGCCCAAAGTACAAGCGACAGCGATTTAAGAATACAAGTAGCCGAGCTTGCCAGAAAAATCGAGGTGATGACCACGGAGTTTCAGAAGCGTTCCAGACGTGAGTCAACATTCTCCCATAGGAACCGCTCCCGCTCGCGATCCCGATCCCGTCCACGACCAGCAGATCACCCGCACTGCTGGTACCATTACCGGTTCAAGGAGAACGCAAGGAAATGCACTCAACCCTGCAATTACAAGTCGGGAAACACCCAAGGCAGCCGATAATCGCGGTAAACGACTGCCCTAACACTTCGAACCGCCTGTTCATTACCGACCAAAACACGAAGATCCAATACTTGGTTGACACGGGTTCAGACCTGTGCGTGTTTCCAAGGACAGCTGTTCGGGAGTCGCGACCCAAAACTAACTACCAACTGTTTGCAGCCAATAGTACTCCAATAGCTACGTATGGTTTCATAGAGTTATCGCTTAACCTGGGACTACGCCGTGCATTTCTTTGGCGTTTCATAGTAGCAGACGTATCAAAACCAATAATCGGTGTTGATTTTTTAGGATTTTACAACCTACTAGTCGACTGCCGTAACCAGCGCATAATTGATGGGGTGACATCGCTAACCGTATCCGCCCCACAGCAACAGCGTGCAGATAGCATTTTGTCAGTACGCACAACATGCGCAACAACGGTTGATACGCAATACCTCCGCCTGCTACGAGAGTTCCCCGACATCACACGACCAGCCGGTAAGCCTAGCACCCCAAAACACAAGACGGTGCACCAGATCAGTACCACACCTGGACCAAACGTCTTTAGTCGACCACGCCGCCTGGATCCTGCGAGATTAAAAATAGCTAAGCAGGAATTTGAAGCTATGTTACAGAACGGAACAGCACGCAGTTCGCAGAGCGCCTGGGCTTCACCGCTTCACCTCTCAAGAAAGAAAGACGACGGCTGGCGTCCATGCGGTGACTACAGGGCACTAAATGCACGTACCATCCCCGACCGCTATCCAGTACGACATATACAGGACTTCGCACACCAGCTGACAGGCAGCACGATATTCTTCACTATAGACCTGGTAAAAGCATACAACCAGATCCCTGTGTGCGAAGAGGACATACCAAAGACAGCAATCACAACACCTTTTGGTCTATTTGAGTTCCCGTTCATGACCTTTGGACTCCGCAACGCCGCACAGACCTTTCAGAGGTTCATGGACGAGGTGTTACGCGGTTTAGACTTCTGTTATTGCTATCTAGATGACATTTTAGTATCCAGCAGAAGTAGCAGCCAACACCTGGAACTCCTCTTCAAGCGGCTAAACGAGTACGGCATCTTGGTAAACCTCTCGAAATGTCATTTATGGCAATCAGAGGTTACTTTCCTGGGCTACAAGGTCTCCGCAACAGGTGTGCAGCCACCACAATCAAAGGTTGAAGCAATCCAGAACTTTCCAAAACCACGGACTATGAAGGAGCTACGGAGATTTCTGGGAATGATAAATTTTTATAGGCGTTTCATCCCACGAGCAGCTATGACTCAGGCTAAACTTAATTCATTGCTTGCAGGCCCAAAAACCAAAGGATCGCAGCCTGTAGATTGGACACCTGAACTTCAAGACACATTTGCTAAGTGTAAGCAAAGCCTAGCCGAAGCCACACAACTAGCACATCCTGATCCAGATGCAGCGTTATTTGTGCAGACCGACGCCTCGGACACTGCAATAGGAGCCGTCCTGCAACAGCGTAAAGGACGACAGCTCGAACCGTTGGCTTTCTTTTCGAAAAAGTTGTCTCCAGCTCAAAGGAAATATAGCCCGTATGATCGCGAATTGTTGGCTATATATGAAGCAATAAAATATTTCAAGCACATGGTCGAGGCAAGGACATTCGCGATCATGACGGACCACAAACCGTTAACTTTTGCATTTACCAAACCCGGAGATAACCGTTCGCCTCGTCAATTTAGGTACTTGGACTACATAAGTCAATTTACAACAGACATCCGGTTCATACCAGGCGAAAAAAACGTCGTAGCGGATACTCTATCCCGTATTAATGCTGTTACTCTGCCCCTAGATTACCAGTCCTTGGCCCACGATCAGAGCACAGACAACGAGCTACAGGACCTCCTGACAAACGGTTCAAGTTTGGTGTTAAGGAAGGAGAAAACACCAGACGCAAACGTAGAGGTATACTGCGACGTGTCAACTACAACCCCAAGGCCTTTCATCACACCCCCCTTTCGGCGCCAGGTATTTGACACTCTACACAATTTGAGCCACCCCGGAGCAAAGGCCAGTGTACGCCTAGTCACTGAACGGTTCGTATGGCCAGGGGTGAGAAAGGACTGTCGACGATGGGCCAAGGAATGCCAGCAGTGTCAACGCTGCAAAGTCACAAGGCACACGTCGGCACCACTAGCTACATTTGAAACCCCCACTGCTAGGTTTCAACACATCCACCTAGACTTAATAGGTCCTTTAACCATTTGTTCTGGCTACAGGTATTGCCTCACCGTCATCGACCGCTACACACGCTGGCCTGAGGTGTACCCACTGCCGGACATAACGGCCGAGACCTGCGCGTCCGCCCTAGTATCTGGGTGGATCGCGCGTTTTGGCTGACCCGAACGCATCACAACCGATCGGGGCCGACAATTCGAGTCGCACGTATTCAAGGAGGTAGCCGCCTTGGTGGGCGCTTCCCACCACACCACCACAGCGTACCACCCTGCGGCCAACGGCACAGCGGTGACCACGGCCATATTGGTCACCTGATGTGTGGCGTGATTTTATTGTGTGCCTTGATGTATAAGCGGTAGCGTTTTAGTGGCGGCGGATAATGGTCGCCACAAACTCAACGTGACCGCGCTAAAATCTCTAGATTATTTAAACCACAGACTGACGTCTGGGAGGAACTTTTATCCGAGTGGCAGTGTAGGTGTGATGATTCTAGCAAGGGCCGTCACCTTCATCAGTTCTTTCCATCCGTTCGTGATTGGCTGGCCAGGACATGGCTGGAGGTCTAACAGGTCATGGCAACTTTAGAAGTAAATTATTTTCTTTCAAGCTTGTTGCTTCGCCTTTGTGTCAAGGTTCTACATCTGACTGTGAATACGAACAATCTGCGCATCATATCTTATGGGAGTGTATTCTTTGGCAGAAAGAACGCAATGTTATGTTGGATAGTGTACAGGCTACATCCGGAGCAGTTTATTATGCCGACCTTGTGGAAACTAGAACTAATTTCCGTGCGTTCAAGCGTTTTTGCCGTACCTATTATTGGAATCAAATTATTAAATTTGATTCAATTTAATTAATGGCCCCTAAAAAAGTAAAAGCTCACTTTTTAGGGCCCATTAATTATGTCAATTATAATCCGTAGTGGGTTTCTCCCAGTTGTAAACGTCCCTTAGTTCTGTTCTGTCTCCTGCTTGATTTGGAGGGAAGTGGAAAATATATTTTTCTCACTCCTCCGCTGTTCTTTCCTGATTAATTTCGTTGCGGGATCCAAGACAGTTGAATCGTTTCTCTGGGACTCGTTGAGCTTCATTGCTCTGGCGCTTTTCTGGTGGTCGCCACTGTTGAGGCGTTGACGCCATTCTGGCTTAAAGGAGTTACAGTGGTTAAGGAATAGTGTGGCGGCCTTGTCCCATAAAAAAAAAGGCGGACGGACAACAAAGTGATCCTATAAGGGTTCCGTTTTTTCGGAACCCTAAAAATGACGGAAGCAGGTAGGTAAGGCTCATTTCACACCGCTGCGGAACAGAAACCTTGTTGCGCACGGATTCGTAGAATTTCGTAGGATTCAATTCTTCGGAATCCGTAAGAATTAGCCGGAAGATAAATTATCACTCTTCGCATTTCATTCAGCAATGTGCACAAAATTTTATTCCAACGAATTTCAGGGCTTTGTGAATTGAGCCAGTGTTTATTTGATTGTGATATTTTTCGGATGATGCATGTAGGTACTTGCAATAATCTTACAAATGATGCTTTAAACTTTACAAAAGAAACTATATTAAAAAAAAATACTCGCTTTCAACTACTGCTTGGAAAGTGGCGCTGACAGATCCGATATAGTTCTTAGCTTCACACGTGTATAATAATGAGTCTTTTTCTGTCGGTTTCATAATAACAAGAGCTCCATCCTCAATGGAGTACTTTGTATCTGAAAATATAAATGACATCACGTTAGTTGTAGTATAGAGTAAAACCGACAGTAGTTTTTTAAAGAAATAAGAACTGTCATAGTTTTATCCCCGTGCTACTACCCTAAATGAAAAGGGAATAGGTATCTAACTACTAAACGAAATGTAAAATTAATTTAAAAATCTTCGAAATCGGTTTTGGACTTGTTTCTGGTCATAATACTATCCTGATTGCACTTATTACTAACCGGGTTTAATCGTAGCGCCTTTTAATTTCCATGTAATAACTGGTGGCGGTATACCAACGACATCACATGGGATCCTCATAGCTAGATCTCCTTCCATTCCGTCTACTGTTGAGAATTTTTTATTGATTCCTGGGGCAACTGCAAAAATAGGATTAGTTCAATACTGTAGAAGTACTTACTACAAGAAGAACATTATCAAGACCTAGTAAGCAAACAAACAAAGTTTGTTTTATAGTTTAGTATTGATAATTTTCTTTTTGCTTCTTGTTTTTTTTTGAAACATGCTAATATCCGGAACTACAGGTCTGATTCTGAAAATTCTTACACTAATTGAAAGCGAATGAAACATGCTATGCGAACGGAAGTTACGTTATCCCAGACTGTAATAGAAAAAAATATGGAGCAGGGATAGGGAAAAGGAAGTTGCGGTCATATGCTAGTACCTACCATTTTAAAAGCAGGATTTGTTTAATGTGGTTAGACCAATTTCACTTACATTCAACAATAAGCGTTGTGACATGTTCATCCATTCCGACGTCGTTCTGTGCGATACACTTGTAGCGGCCCGCGTGTCTGGTCTCCGCGGTTGTTATGCGCAGTACGTTCTCTGATCCGACGAGAGTCGCAAACTTTGAAGCAGACTTATCCATAAATTGCCACGTTATAGTAGGCTTTGGTTCACCTTTGAGTATTCTGAAAGGATGTGCAATCAAACATTTTAAAGTCATATCGCTGGAACTACCCAACAATATTGCTAAGCCTGTGTTTTATTAAAAGGCTATACCTAATATCTATCGGATAATCTACTCTGACTTTGCGATGAGATTACTAGCGTCTTCTAAGTTACAGCTTATTCAAACCGTGACGGTCAGATGTTACGCAAATGCAACATATTATGTATACATATTGTTAAGAAATAAAACGACGAGAACACTTACATGCACTCTATTTCGAAAGGAGTACCCATTCGCACGTTCTTCGAAGCAACTCCTGATAATTTTGGCAGCTCTGAAAATTTACGAAATTTCATGTAGTCCAAATGCATAAGGCCTCTAACGTTTTGAGTTATTCAATATCTATACTCCATTTATTATAGCATTGGACAAAACGCGGCCAAACAAAAACGTTATTAGGTTATATTGTTGAAATATCTGCACTTTTTAACAACGCGGTTGGCGCTGTGGCTAAGCGATTGACTGCTGCGCTGCGTGTCGCGGGTTCGATTCTCACACGGTACATATATTTGTATGGCCTTCAGGTCATATTTCCGGGTGTGGTTGTTTGTGTAAGTGCGTTACCACAATACAGGCGACATTCGTAGTGTGTTGATGTATTTTTAATAATACAACACAAAGATACACACTCATACATACATAGACACACACCAATTCAAATACATTTTACATTGCTTTATATTTAGCGTGTTATAACGAAGCTTATTACATGCTAACATTGAAGTAATGATAGCGTTAGAACGATATTTGTCAGATGTATGAATAGAGTAGTATCTACTTATAAGTATTATAGGTATTCACGACGAATGTACGTTTCGAATTATTATTTCGGTTGGTATTGTTATCGGGTTGCCGCTCGTTGTGGTGTTCTATGGGAGAGGCCTATGTTCAACAGTAGCACACCTCGGACACTTCATACAAAACTTGCAAAATATTTACCTATTACTACTACAAAACCAAATGACGTCTGTACACGTGCAAATGTGTGCGTGAATTTTAGTAGGGTTGAATCAGTTGGATGTCGTGGCGTACAAAATGGCGCGAAAAGTGCAGCGCTTTGCGTCGGGTGAACCGAACGACGACGGAACTACCCGAACGTTTCGAGCATTATATTATTATGCATATGAAGTGATCTTGTCCGAGCGTTCAATTATTTATTTCATGAAGAAATAAAATAAATGATATTTGATTTTGAATACTCGGATTTGTAATGACATAAAAGTAATATTATAATATTTATTATGTAAAGAGGTTTATTTATTCATCAATAATGGTAAATTAAGGTACCTACCTACCTAATTACAAAATATGGAATTCACGATCGCCCCGTACCATAACGCGGCAACGCAATTTTTTTTTTTTTTTCATTTATTTCGGAACCAGTCCATGTTCATACATGTTAAGTTCAAAAGTATTAAAAATAAAAATTAAGAATTAATTAAAATATTACAATAATAATAACTACAATGGGGCGACGCGACAAGGTTAGTGCGTAGGGTACTACTTTTCAATTCCAAGAATGAATAGAACGTGAAAGAAAGGGACATAAGTACATGACTAAGACAATAAAGAGAGAGAGCAATATTAATAGCTGGTAATGTTGGTATGTTATTATTACGGAAGTTTTAATTGTATTATTATAAAACGACGAAAACTTGGAAAATAAATGAATCATCGAGATTAAAACTAATAAATAAAACTTAAAACAAAATAAATCGCAAAATTGTGTGTTTGTGTCAGCAGTACCTACAGCGCTGCAGTTCTTACGATTTTGAGCGCCCTGGCTAAAGAGTTGGCGGTTAGCCCCTCCTAGTGCGGGGTGAGGGTGCGGTATCTGATATAGCGCGGGGAAGGGGGTGTCCCTTCTGTATGTAGTACTATTAAGTATTCTGTGACAGTAGACGTCTTTCGGCTGATGATGACACTAAGTACTTACGTTGAATGTACGTTTTGAACGTCTCACTCACTGATCCAACTTCGTTCTTTGCCTCACACGTATACGAGTTAGTGTCGGTCACCGTTAGATTTCTTATAATGAGCGTTCCGTCTTCAATGGAATACTTTGTACCTGAAATTGTATAGAACGTTACGCTTTTTCTTGAAAAGGAAATGTAATATTGTGTCTAATAAAAAAACAGCCCAAGTGCGTGTCGGATTCGCACACGCAGGTTTCTGTACCACCATACAATAATTAACATTTTTTTGTTTTTTTTTTTGGGACATTTTCACACACGGCCCTCTGACCCCAAACTAGGGAGACCCTGTACTATGGGTGTCAGACAGCTGATATACATACACAAATACATTTTTACATACATATATAGATAAACAACAACATATAATCAAAAAAATCAAAAAAACAACAAACCTAAAAACTGCGTTAGTCACGTATTACGC
This sequence comes from Charanyca ferruginea, assembly GCA_947361185.1. Lineage (NCBI taxonomy): Eukaryota > Metazoa > Arthropoda > Insecta > Lepidoptera > Noctuidae > Charanyca > Charanyca ferruginea. Next base: position 13,471,217 of record OX376065.1, on the reverse strand, counting down.
GTATGCCTATGCATGGCTCAAGTATGGTATCATCATAATGGGGTATTAGTACAGACGCGCCCATATTATTTACCCTACAGAAAAAGCTTATTAGGACTTTAGTTAATATAGATGAAACTGATAGTTGTAGAACCCATTTCCAAGAACTGAAAATTTTGACCTTACCCTGCCTATATATTTTTGAAACATGTAAATTTGTACGCAAACACCCAGAATTCTACACAAAAAGAGAAGACATACAAACTAAAATTACACTAAGACACAAAACCGACTAAATATTCCAACATCACGACTAAAACTGCATTCCTCAAGTACTTACGTTATGTCTATAAAATTATATAATAAACTACCCGAACAAATTAGGAACGAAAGTAAATATATTAGTTTTACTAATAAATTAAAACAATTTCTACTAAGCAGAAACTATTACAAGTGTTGACGTGCCATTTTTTTGTTTTTTCTTTGTTTTTAATAAAATAAAGAATTTCTAAATTATGAATGTACATCTAAACTAACTAAATGTATAACTGATCTCATTAACCATAATTATGAAATATAAACGTACGTAATTTATAAGTTAACATAAATTTATAAGAATTGTTATCATCTTTGTTTATTCTTAAGTTACTGCTATGTATGTTGCTCTGCCCTAACAGGGTCCATAACTGTACTTTAGCTTTAAGCCTCATGTAACATCTTTACACACATTATGTTATGCAAATAAATAAATATGAATATGAATGAATATGAACAACACACAGACACAAGGCAAACACGCTCATCACACAAATGTTAACCCTGGGCGGGAATCGAACCTGCAACACGCTGCGCAGCAGTCGATCGCTCAGCCACTGCGCCAACCGTGTCGTCAAAGTCAAACATTACATTTATTCATTTTTAATAATTCAGTGAAAAATGAAACACGTTTATTGTGTTAGTTTTTTTTCACCCTTCAAATTTACACCCAGATATTTATTTTATTTTTATTATTTGTTGTTATAGCGGCCATAGTAGTGCCTACTTACATAATTACTAAACCTACTTACACTCAAAATTAAAAAATCTATCTATTATGGTTCAACGATACAGCACTGTGACTGTGACAGATGAACGGTTTAATAATTTTAATACGAATCGTAAAGGATTTAATGGTTAGTTGGTTATGGCTTAAAGTTCATAGTATTATCATACTTACTTGGTGCAATGATATGACCGCTTAGCTTCCAAATTATTACTGGTTTCGGGGCACCAGCTGCTATGCAAGGAATCTTTAGAAGGGCGTCTCCTTCTGTAGCTTGGTATACCATAGTAGAGGTACTTGAAGAAATTTTTGGAAGATCTGTAGATATTAAGAAGTTCATAAATTGTATCTAGTCCAAAATTGTAGACGTAGGTTTTCACTTTGTGATAATGTAAATACGACTTTGATTAAGCCCTCTATTACCTTGAACAATTAATGTCGTAACGTGCTCGGCTGTGGCTAAAGTGTTCTCCGCCACACACTTGTATTTCCCCTCGTGTTTATCCTCCACATTCGGTATACGCAGCACACTTTCAGAACCAGCTATAGGTTTAAAGTCCGAACCAGATTTACCCCCAAATAGCCATGTCATTTTTGGTGCTGGTACACCACTCACAACTCTGCAAGAATCATTATAAAACGGTTATTTATAGCCATAATCTGTAGTTTCATAGCTGTTATATACATAGATACTTATATTGGAAATATAGGTATACATAAATGAGGTTACACGACATTGTAATTGCTACTTACTTGCATTCAAGGACCGCAGTGTTACCCTTGGTGATTTTCATGTCAGCTACTCCCTGTATCTTAGGAGGACCTGAAAATGGAGTTAATTAGGAATGAGAAGATATTATGGTTTTAGTGCCTTATGAAATTTTATTGTTCATTGTAAAATGAATCACATGAAGGCGACTGATGACTGGTTGACTTACTTAGTCCATCAATTATAACTCTCGTATTGAAAGATTTTGTCTCATCCTTTTTGTTTGTCAAGGAAACTTTGCATGCATATCTGCCAGCTAAATCCAAATCCATATTTCTTATTTTTAGTTGAGTGCGACTTCGAGATATTTCGTACTTGTCAGATGTTTGTATCTCTCTAACATGTCCTGTCTTCTCGTTGGCGTAATACCAATGGATATCTATCGGAAGTCGTGATCTGACGTCACAAGTAATGGTGCCTTCTTTGCCATTGACAAATTTTGTTATTCCTGTCAACAATAAAAGAAAATACTGTGACCATCCCGTCTGACTGAGACTCATCCGTGCCCCGGCAAGAACATAAAGCCGTAGGTCCTGGCAGCCATTCCTAAATGTTTGACGGTCGTTTTGTGTAGTCAGAAGCCAGAAAGACTGACAACCAACCAGTCTTACCTAGGGGTATCGTATTACCTGGTTATTGGGTTATGGGGGAGTCAGTCAGGCAGTTGCGCCATTTAAAACACTGGTATTCGGCTGCATCCGGTTAGTTTGGAAGTCGAGACGTATGACGTATTGTATTTTTTTAAGTGCTTTCAAGTTTATCTGGCTAGGACATCACTGACATCAGTGAAGGAAAACATCTCGCGGAAATCGGGGCTTATAATAAACTAGCTGATGCCCGCGGCTTTGCCCGCTCGACAAATTATATACTAAACCCTTCCTCTTGAATCACTCTATCTATAAAAACCCGCATCAAAGTCCGTAGCGTAGTTTTAAAGATCTAAGTATACATGTTGACAGACAGACGCGGCGGGGGACTTTGTTTTATAATATGTAGTGATATAAAACTGGAATAGACGATCCGCCTTGAGCAAGCGTGGTGGGTGATCAATGTTCGTGTATTCACTTCATGAGAAACTGCCTTCGTTTTGACATGCGTGCGTCATGTTCGTGAACGGACGCCGTCAGTTGAGACTGGTCATCTCTTAGCTACCTCGGTTATTTTAAATTTATTTTGAATTGTCTAATTTCATTGTCACTAGACCTCTTTTAACGTGCACGACTTGTTACATTGTTCTCACATTGTACCCCTAGATTCAACATGAATGATGTAACCTAAATTTGTAATATTCTATTGATTTTAAAAGAGTGTCCATGGAGTTTCTTTCTCGTTCTTCTCCATAGAAACCTACTGTTTGGAACGAGCAACTAGCTGCAACTTTTTGACCGACTGACTCCTTGACAATTCAAAAGTGCCTGTAAATGGTTTATTTGAAATAAATGATTTGAGTTTGAGTTTGAGTTTGACAATAATAGGCTGGTATTATTTATGATGTTGTTATGTTAAACTACCTCGCAGATATTCAAAAGTGGATTCAAATTAAGTAAAAAATACGCGTTAGTAAAATTGTTCTTATTAGGACATTGCCCAAGTTAGTAATTCTGTCTAGCTCAGAGAGTCAGTTACCTGCATTACCTATACCCACTTCCCCTCTTCTTCCTAAGAAATATCAGGCAATTCAGGGCTGATTGTAAAACTATTTACAGAAAAATGAATAAAATAAAGTTATGTACATGACTTACCTGAAGGGGTGGATTTGACGGTGAAAGGTTCTTTTACAATAACACTTATAGTTGTCTCATCTTTTCCTACATCGTTCGTAGCATAGCACTTGTATTTATCTCCTTTTGATCCGTATGAAGTCTCCATGTAACTTATATATTTATATGGATATTCTACAAGCGAACTCTGAAAGTTAATGTAATAACATATTTTTGTAAATATGATTAATTAGGTACGTAAGTACATAAAGTAGTGACCGTTACATATTATTTCATAGCCAAATCCAATAGTTTATTATTACCTTAGAGAGCATAACAATTCCATGGTTGTTAATCCATGAGATTTTCGGCTCTGGGAACGCTTTTACTTTGCAAGTCAACTTCACCGTGCTATTATATTCTATTTCTATCATTTTACCTTCTGCTATTTCGGTGCTTGGCTTTGTTTTATTTGGCAATGCTGCAAATGTTATTCATTAGTTTTTTCATACGAATATCAGGAGATCATTCAAATTCTAACTGCCCGCCAAATAGTAACATGTATCACAATGAGGAGCTCCACACAAGTCACAACGGGCGCCAAACGACGATTTAAACAAAGTTTATGAGTCGCCAGTGTCGGTAATGAAACAAAGAGTTTAAGTAGGTAGGCCTGGATAAGCGAGCTCCTAAAGTTGATAATTAAGATATACACTGATGTTGTGTTGAAGGTGTCACACTCCTGGAATACTCCAAAATTCGAGATTAATTTTTTGCTTCGTAAGAAAACTGTTTTAAACGCCACAAATATCATCATTGGTGGTATATGAAAGCTGCACTACATCCAGTGTGGTAACTTCCTAAAACACAAACATAAGCAGAGACGAGAATCGCCGTACAATTTTCTGCAATTCATTATTGTCATCACGCTTAATAATATGAGTTTAGTGTGTCGTACGATGTGATCATAGTTGAACTTACGTTTGGGCTTTTCTGGAGGTGTGACAGGGATTTTAGCAATCCTTTTAATAGGTTTGCCCGTAGCTAGTATGATCCCATTCACCTAAAACAATCAAATATATCTAGATAATCTCACAAATAGAAAGATTAGGATAGGAAGATTTGATTTAGATAGGAGGATCAAGTAGATTTCTTAGAATCACTTCCATTGATACTAAAATGTTAACGCATCTTATCTTCACAAATGAAAGAAATGTCAAATAGTCTCAGTTTCTGATTGAAATATACTTTAAAATAAACGAGCTCAACTGTCCAATTAGCAGACTAACGTTGAGTTGCACGAAAGTAACATTAGTTTAACGGACACTTTAAATTCATGCCATCCCTTACATTTTGTATCAAAAAGAAAGTGACAGCATCAATTTAAAGTCTCCGTTAAACTAATGGTGGTTTTGTGCAACGTACTGACAGTAGATAGTTAAACAATGACTAGCGTTCACATTAGAGCGAATACCTAACTTACTTACTTTTATATGTTACAATTTTTTTGTTTCAGGAACTTACACTTCGAGAATCCCGGAACAAGTGAGTTAAATCGTATTGATACTGTCATGTTTTCAAGTAATTAACCCTCTTTCTTATAAACGTCGCTTAAACTTAAGGTTATGATTGACATACCATGCATATTTTAAGTTTACGTCTCTTAACACGTTTGTAAGTGTAAGGAGGCTAATGCTTTCCATTCATAACGCTGCGCAATCTTAAAATTCTACATTCGATTTCATTCTTATAAGACCATAAATTATACTTACGGCCACTTTGAATCTTTCCGATGGTGCCACAAATGCATCTGTGACGTAAAAATCTTTTGAGACCTCTCTTAGGGGCAGGTCTTTAATTAGTTTTTCATTCATGTCCAAAATTTGCGCCGATATTATTTTCACTGAATGATTCTCATCAGTGACGGATATCGACAAGTGGACGTTCGCTTCTGAAAATAAAATCATCAGTTCTAATATAAATATCAGTTTTCTAATGTTGACCTCTCCGGTCATAATATAAGACGCAGGTTTTTCGTCCCTGCAACTCGTTGAGCATTTAAATACATATACTTCCTTAACACATACCTATACTAATATTATAAAACGTCAAAGTTTTTGAGCTATATGCCGTACGCTATGTTTTATAGTATGCTTGTACTCTACAAGGACGAAGTTGCAAACAGAAGCTAGTATTTCAATAAATTAATAAATGTTTGAACTCACCTGCTATCGGTTGTAATGACGTATCGCCCAGTGACTTAGGTGTTAGCTCAGAGAAACCATGATCGAATAAGAAATCAGTCCTGCCGACGATTATGACTGACGTCCTAGTCTGACCCATCACAGTAGCCATATATTGGCCAGGCTTAATATTGTTTAATTTTGCTACCTATAATATATATTTTTTTAAATTTCAAAATAACTTAGGTACGATTTACTAATAACGGATGTAAAAAGATACATTGCAAAGCCGAAAGTTTCTTTACGTTCATCCCATCATGCCGATATTTTTTTAAAGATCCAACTTCTTTTGCTGTTATTTAAAAAAAATATTTTTTAAGTTACAACAAAATTTTAAATCATCATGTACTTGCATGTTCCGTAAACATAAATGGTATGCGTGCGTTACATTGCTTGCTACCATTAACATCAATAAGTATTGCTCAATGTTACTTAGTTCTTGATGAACAATATGCGTATCGCTGGCGATATTAGTCAAGTCGTCCCACACGCACGATCTATGCAAGATGCTTCCAAATGGTCCTTTTGGAAATGTTTAGGGGTGACCTATGTCCAGGAGTGGATGTCCTATGGCTGATATAATGATGATGATGATGATGATGCATAGTTAATGGCTATGCGATGTGGCTTTTAACACCCAGTTAGATTAGTTGGATTGTTAAAGTAAGGCACTGATTTAAAGCGGCAGTTTTATATGCCTAGTAGTTTTGGTAAGTAAACAATTATAAAATGCAAGTTCATTAATAAGTTCGGCAGTTAAAACTTTGTAGTAAAGTAAACAAAAATGAGTCGTAAAAAATAACTAAATGGATCATTTAATAAATCAAATTTAATCAATCAATAATAAAATTAAGCAGCAAATAAACTAAATGGGCAGTTACAAGTTGGCAGTTGACAAATCGAAAATAGTCGGCAAGAAATCTCATTCTAAGCAGTTCTGAGGTGGTAAAAGACGCGCGCTCGCTGCGCTTGCAATAATAATAACACACCCATTTTCTGTCACAAATATCGTCGTCGCTCCGCCGCGGCCGGCCTTCGGCCTACGCTCCTCACGCCAGCTAGCAAGGGATTTAGGTTAATTTTTGGGCTAATTGCTGATTACCCATGAGTTGCGGTAAGCTATGATAATCCCCTATGCGAAGGCAGAAATAAAAACCCTAAATTAAATTAGATAGAAAAATTATCAGCGTTTAATTTGTGAACTGCCGAACTATTTATCTAACTGCCATCTTTTTTACTGGCCATTTATTTATTAGTCTGCTTACGTATTTTTAGTACTGACATAGTAAAACGAAATAACCGACCAATTGTTTTCTGTTTTCTTCTTACCGTCTATGTTTTACTGTCGCACAAATTTACCAACCGCCGATAAAAAGAATAACTGTCAATTATTTTTTCAACTGATCATAATAACCTCTCGAATGTTTAAATGACAGTTCAAATATTTTTTACCTTTAACAGTAACCCAAACACACTTGAAATGAACATTTGTTCAACAAATAGAATAATGTGCGAAAACAAAAGTGAAATTTAAGTAGAAACGGTTCAATGGATATGCCAGTTTATACTAATACCTATATAATTGCATTTCTGATGGGTTACCATTTTTTAAGTACGCCTATTTCAAAATTATCGAGCAAGTTCGTCACCAATCAGAACGGTTAGAAATGCTCGTAGCTTGCCTGGCCCGGGCATGTCATTGCTGCTGCGCGACTTACTTTTCCATTATTGTTCCACATGATTTTTTCAAAAGAGTATGAGGGTCCTTTTATATCCAAATAAACATTTTTGCCGGACACGGAGACGATAGCATATTCAGTGTGGTCATCAATCGTGAACTGTAAAATAAAATGCAAGCATTTAGTAGGTACGTAACATTCTGCCTGCAGAAGCTTATAGTACATATTGTAAGCTTAAATTACTTAAATGTTACTTAATTACTTACTTGGCGTATTTGTGCAAATATTCGCCTTATTTGGATAATACAAAATAGACTTTATTTCAATATCGTTAGGGTACATTTTGTATTAACCAAATAAGGCGAATATTTGTACAAACACGCCACGTGAAGTGTCAGCATGACAATATTCTTATTTGTCGTAATAGTAATAGGTAAGTACTAAATATTATATTATGCATACTGTAACTAGGCACTTTAGTTATAAGTAACAATATTGGAACGAAGTTCCTTAACGCGGCTTATGGGTAACAGTGGGAATTAGTAGAAATCGTCTCGTAACGAAATGCGTGTGTTTATGTGTGTGTGTGTATCGAGCCTACTACAAACAAATGAGCACACGAGCAGGCGAGTGCGTTAATGTATATATATACTTAGTCTGGCCATGAATACTGTTACAATTAAAAATAAGAAAGATATTACATTTGAATTTGGAATCTGTCATTTTCATTCAATCTGTCAATTGTCAAGGAGTCGGTCAGTTAGTCAGGAAGTTGAAGCTAGTTGCTCGTTCCAAAACATAGGTAGGTCTCTATGGAGAAGAACGAGCAAGAAACTCCACGGACACTCTTTTTAATCAAGTTTTTTTTACAAAGTACTGGTTATATGATTCTTGTTGCTTCTATATGTAATAAAGAAAGAACTAATATTGTAGTAACATAATCATTTAATACCTAGTCTAGATTTAGCTACCTTTTCGTATAGATATATGATTGCTTGCAACATTTTTTTGAGAAGGTATCGTACCTTACCTTTATAACTTTTATTCAACTTGGAACACCCGGGTTGAAATCCAAGATTTGAAAGTAAATCATACAGTAATGGTTTAGGGAAGTATTAAGTAATTAACGTCATGATAACACATTATACTAACCGAAATATGTTTGTAAACTTTGGGTGGTACTATCGTCGTAGTAATCACAGTCTTCTTGCCTTTTATTGTTTCTTCTATTGTTCGGAGCACCTAAAATGATGGACAAAGAAAATTGATTTCGTATATTTTTGTCATAAAACACTCTGTTATCAATATCTTTATTACACTAATTTATACTAATATTAAAAAACTGAAGAGTTTGTTTGTTTGGTTGAACACGCTAATCTCAGGATCTACTGGTACGAATTGAAAAATATGTTTGTGTTGGGACATTCCAACACAAAATCCATTTATCGAAGAAGGCTATAGGCCCATGTGAAGCCGGGCCGAGTCGTTAGTAATATTTTAAATCTGAAGTTAGTATTTTTGTTTGGACACTAGCCTCAGAACTACTGGTCTGATTGTGATTTTTTTTTTTCGCTAATGGGACGCTATGTTATCTCTGAGTGCAATATTTTAATATCAGCAAATTAGAAATTCGTAAGGAAATTTAAACGGACGAAATCGCGAGCAAGCGGTAGTTAAGATTGTAAACCCTTTACCTGTTCTACGTCGTTCTTGGTAACGTCGAACGCAAGCCCAGAGCATGCGTGTGCTATGTCGAAGTAAACATCAAAAGCTGCAGGTTCATAAGAGTCGCGACAGCGGCCGGTGAGCACAAAAACTATCTGTAATCAGAAAGAATATTAGAAAAATACATAATTACTAAAAGGGATTCAGTGAGGACAACTCTGAAATTCTATCAGAGCTTGTGAAAGTACAAAAAAATAATGATGGCTTCGATTTTATATTAACTTAACCTACAAATATGTAACTCATGTTTTAGTTGTTCTAATGTTGACTTCGTAGATTATTTATTACTAGGTACAGTCAACAGCAAAAGTAGATGATCAAAATCAGAAATTCAATACTAATTTACTAACACTTATTTATATAATTGATTACTAGTTTATTTATTAAAAGTATATGATTGTCACACACATACTTTTGAATCACTTCGACGCCACACAGTTCTAACGCGAACTCCGTTTATTATTATTGAATTTCTGATTTTGATCATCTACTTTTGCTGTTGACTGTACTTCATGCACAAAGGTATAAACGCGAACTTAATGTCTTCTCTAAATATATTTTTTTTGTATAAATCCTGCCATGATCCTTTATTTTTTAGGGTATGTATGATTCATTTCCTTGAAATTCTCATCCTAGAAAGAATACCGGTCTACCCTATAATAAGTTGTTTATGATTCAGTATCGCTCGGCACTTCACATGAGACACCTAACGAATTTGACGAATATTAACCTGCTAAGAGAGCATAATATTTGCCCTCCCCCTTAAATGGAAAAACAGACATAACAATTATTTTAGCCTTTTTGCTCTCTACCTGAGTAAAAAGGTGACCAATTTGGTTATTTGGCTAAATTGGTCACCTTTTACTGGGGTTATACTGAACCCTATTTCAATCTGTGGATAAAAAATTAGTATATTTATATTCCTTTCCGGTTTCAATACCTGGCTCTGTTTCTTTTGACACAAATCTTTTATAAAATGGCTGTCGCGGTAATCCCGAGCCGGAGCATCAGTAAACACGTAGATGTACGAGTCTCGGTTACTCCTTTCTAGTGCAAGGTATAATCCATTCATTGACGGCTCCCAACAGTCCAATCCACCATGAGCATATACTGCGTCTAAATGTCTTTTAAAGGTGGCCCGATTTTCGGTCACCACCCTAACGGCCGCGGCTGAAATAAATAAAAAATAAATTAGATGGCTTAAGGACTGTGTGGGCAGTTAGTTTTTCACGTCGTTCCACGCAAAAGGTCGTGAGGATGGATGGCTTTCGTTCCACTTCCTTACGTAAAATTTGGCGTACATAAATATTGATCATACATAACCCAGGATAATATTTTTTTCCCGTTTTTGTGTTTCCGTTGGGATTATTTAGGACTTTTACTTAACTCTAAAGTTGCGAACAGAAACTAGTAGTTTATGAGTAACTTGGTGTTTAGTTAAGGTCTATCCACACATCACATCACAAATCAGAACCAAGAAAGTGTTTTAATACATATCTCCACATTTCAGTCATTTGAGTATTTCTAAGGGAATCTACCCTGAGAAATTAAAAACGTTAATAATTGTACCTTTACACAAAAATATTGATTGACAAGTAATGTCAAACTATAGACCTATCGCGTTAACACCTGTCTTATCAAACATATTTGAGAAAATAATTTAAAGTCCTTGTACAACACTACCTTGAGAAATCAAACATATTAGTAAAGGAACAAAAGCTAAGGATGTCGTAAGCAGAACACAATCAAAATGGCCATACCTGACCTGGTTCTCCCTATTTTGTCAAATGTAGAGAAGAGAAATTCTGTATGTGTTATCTAAATAATACCAGCCTATTATTGTCCCACTGCAGAGTGGATTGGCGATTTCAGATTTATATTAATTATAAATCCAGGTTTCCTCACGATGTTTTCCTTCACCGATGTCAGTGATGTCCAAGATAAACTTAGAAAGTACATAAGAAATTAAAAAAGTCACATTAGTATTTGCTCTGTTTACAATAAGATTAGACATAAACACAAACCTTTTTTACAGTCCCTTCAACCGATTTTGACTTCTATACCGTAGACTTAAGAATGACATTAGAGGCAAAAAAAGTGGTTACAATACAACTGTTTACTGCAGTTGCCATTTGTCATGCTACCAACGCAATAAAAGTCAAAATCGGTTGAACGGACTGTAAAAAAGTTTGAGTAAATTTCTAATCTGATTGTTAACAGGGTATAGTGCCCGGTTGCGAACCCATAACCACGTGCGTGAGGGGCGGGCACCTTAACCACTGGGCCATCACGACAATTACTATCTAAATGGATCAAACTAACGCTTTTGGTTATGTGGATTATCCTATACTAATATGTAAACTTGTAAAATAAGGTATCAGGATAATATACTTGATCTCATTCTATCTTACTTAACGAATAGAAAGCAATTTCTAGAATTCACACAAATATGCAAACACCAACTACGAGAATAAATATCGTACTGATAGTAAGACAATTAAATACGAGGTCCCTCAGGGTAGCGTGCTGGGACCCCTGTTTTTTTTGCTCTACTTTAATGACCTTTCGGGGTAAATAAACCACCCCATGGTACTATTCGCCGATTATAGCACCGTAGTGATTAAGTGTGATAAACTGATAATCCCAACACTTATGAAATTGAAATAAATATGAAATTAAATCATGGTTTGACAACAATAATTTAATTATAAACTTAGGAAATACTATAATTATGTATTTTTATCTAAAGATCCCACATAAAATCCTTGACATTAGCTATTTAGGGACAAAAATAGAACCAACTACTGTTTCTAAATTATTAGTTAGTAATATAGACAACAATTTGACTAGGAGATCCCAGACGGACGAAATATCTAAGAAACTGAATAAATTTGCCTATGTTCTGTATAAACTATCCAAAATAGTGAGCCTAGAATCCGTACTAACAGCCTATCACGGTTATTTTGCATCAACACTCAGATATGGCGTAATATACTGGGGAAATTCAGTAGATAGGGAACTCGTGTTTAGAGCCCAAAAAATATGTGTCAGAGCTATGTGTGGCCTAAAAAGCACAGACAGTTGTAAACCGTTCTTTACAAATTATTATCTTGCCATCGTTGTACATATACGAAACAAATGTGTTTGTAATTATACAAAATAGCTACTAAAAGTTATTACACAAAATTACGCGATAAAAATAAGTCGGAACTCGAAGAGACGTATGCCAGCTACACACGTAACGATCTATCGTTGCAATTAAACTGCGCAAATCGGTTTGCACAGTTTTATCGTTGCGATAGATCGTTATGTGTGTAGCTGGCATTAGGCACTGATGCAGAGAAATGAGGGAGCTATCCACGAGCTATCTATTCTACTAAGATATCTGTAGGTATGTATGGTTTTGAAAAATGTGGATGACTTTGGGAAGAACAGGAACACGAAGAATTGTATGAGACGTGGGAAAATGTGAAGTAAGGGTTGAAAGGTGAACTAGTATACCTAGTCTTGCCATAAATATTGTCACAAAGAAAAAAATTTTTTTTTTATTGCAAATAATATTTATTACTTTTACAGTGTGTTAGTTTAATACATAAATATAAAACAATTTAAAATATAAAAAGCTTATTCGAAGTGGTCTCCATTGGCTGCAATACAGTCCTTTAAACGTTGAGGCCAGTTATCAATAGAAGCACGCACTCTTTCCATGGGAAAATTCTTCACTGCCAATCGTATTGATTCTTTTAGGGACTCCAAATTATCATGGCGTTTAGAGCATGGCGTACTCTCTAAAACTGACCAGAAATCATAATCCAGCGGATTAAGATCAGGACTAGACGACGCCCAGTCTCCAGCTCTGATGAAGTCCGAAACGTTCACTTCCAACCAAGACTGCGTGGACCGAGCTTTATGACTCGGCGCCGAGTCTTGTTGGAAGGACCATACTTGGTTATTGAACATGGTGTTGTTAAGGGGCTTAATTAACTACCTTCTCAAGAATGGCATCTTGATACATTTGTGCCGATGTTTTGATACCATTTTCACAAAAATATGGCTCAGTCACTCCTTCATAGCTAACACCCCACCAAACCATCACTGAAGTCGGATAATGCCCACGTTGCACTCTGCCGACTAATTGGGAAGCTTCCTTAGAGCTTTGAGCATAAATACGGTCATTTTGGTTGTTAATATGTTGCTCAATTGTAAAGATTTTCTCATCCGTAAAAAAATTTTTTCTGTGACCTCCCTTTGCGTACCGCTTCAGTAGTTGTTTCGATTTTACCACCCTATTCTTTTTTAAATTATCAGTTAAAAAATGACCAGTGAGTCTCTTATAAGCTGCAAGTCCTAAGTCATCTTTTAAAATACGCGACATGGTTCTGGGTGCTATCTTCATCTCCCGAGATAAAATCTTTTGCTTTCGGACAGGATTTCTTCGAATTCTTTCCCTTACTGCTTTGTCCACCTTTTTCGTACGAACACTACGTGGACGGCCAGATCTTTTTCTGTCACAAACAGAGGTCTCATTGTACCTGTTAATAGCCCGGTACACGAACTTTGGACTAATACCAAGCGTATGGAGAGTTTTAAAAATTGCATTTGGCTCCATACCAACTTTGTGTAATGCAATCACAGCGATTCGGTTCGCTTTCTCACCCCACTCCATTTTAATATCGCAAAATATTGTACAATGTATTGGCGCCAAAATTAGAAAACTCAATGAACAATCGTATAAAAATGACAGATTCCAAATTTAAATGTAATATCTATCTTATTTTTAATTGTAACAGTATTTATGGCCAGACTAAGTAGATGTAGGTATGGCTTCTTCCATACCTACATCTAGAACAGTTCACCTTTTCACCGACACATTATACCAATGAGTAAGGTAGGACCTCTAATGAAGTAGGTATTACATTAATTCTTTTCTAGTAACCTAATTGGTTCAAACATAAGATTTAATAGTACATAAACAAATCTGGACAACCTATTACAAGTAATTCCATAGAAAAGTGTTGGAGCCGTTGGTGTTTATACTCATGCAATCACATGACCTTTAACATCGGATTAAGCTAAATTGGGATTCGATAAATAAAATAAGTACATTACCTGGATCGTTGAATGTGACGAGCACCATGTTGCCGATTAGACTGGACTTTTCATTAAATACAATATTACTGATCCGGTTCACACTGTCTCTAACTTGTCTTATATCGTCAGACATAGAGCCTGTCTCATCTATGAGGAAGGTTAAACTGCCGTTCCCCTTGCATGATACTTTGAATATAATATTCGCCAATATCAGCAATACGACGTGCGGATATATCCGCCCCCACATTTTCAATGCGATTATGTTACGAGTCTGTAATAATAGTGCACTGCTCCCTAATAAAGTGTGAATACCTACACACTGTTGCAAAAAGTAACGAGGACGGTCAATTTATACTTTCAGGTCTGCCATTGTGTACGATGATAAACGTTTATTTTAGTCCTCTTCAATATACAAACGTTTTCCCTTTAATTATTTTAATTCCAGATTTAGATACGATATAGGATTTTCTGTTTATTTAAACAAACAAATAAGTAAAATAAGTTAAGGTACCAGGAAATTTCTAGCTTACAAAACTCATTTCTTTGCAAACAATTATGAATAAAACAGATGACGGACGGCTGAAAGTTCTGATTCAATGTAAGTTCTTGGAGACACGTAAATGTTCTTTTGATGGGTCATTAGTTCACCGTCATCCAATAAATTAAAAGAAAAGTCTGACGTAAAAAGCTTCGTCACTTGAATAATGAATAATTGAATCGCAATCATCAGTCACACGTCATCGGTGCATCTTAAGGAAATCGGAACACCATACTTCACAAAAATATTCTAGTACAATGCGAAATATAAAAAAAACTGGCTAAGTGCGAGTCGGACTCGCGCACGAAGGGTTCCGTACCATTATCTATACAACATTAGAAATCGAGCAAAAAAACTTAAAATAATCACGTTTGTTGTATGGGAGCCCCCCTTAATTTATTTTATTTTTAGTATTTGTTGTTATTTTTGTTCGGTTCTTGATTTACAGCCTGGTGATAGACAGACGGCCAGACAGCGAAGTCTTAGTAATAGGGTCCCGTTTTTACCCGTTGGGTACGGAACCCTAAAAACGGATACATTTGCTACAGCAAGATAGAATTTATTGTTAAAAAAATATTAAAAACGTATTAAATTATTGTATCGGGAGCCACAACGGCCTGTTTTTAGTGCTACTCTAAACTGACTGAATTTTAGGATGGCATCATAAACAGATGTTGCGGATAAATAGTTACCGCATCACATTTTGGTGACTTTTTTATTCGATTTTAGCGATCATGCTACCGAAGGCTACAAAATTGTCGGTCGCCGATGATAAAAGTTACTAGTCTGCTTTGGCCTCTGGAGTTCATAATTTCGTTTATTTTAAAACTACCTTCCGCCAACGGCTTCGCTTTCTTATAGAGGTGGGAAAACGATCCATGGGAACCTGAATAAAAAGTATCTTGTGTTAATCCAAAATATTTCATTTTTCAAACTGTACTTATTAGGTAATTGGGAGTGAAATAATATTAAAATCATGGAAGACCATAATATATAAACAGGAAAGACACAAATATAATTATAACAATTCAGGCGCATTCGATTGTTATAAAAATAAATAGTGCCTTTTGTAATTAAAAAAAGGGGAAGCTGTATCTGTGTATTTATTTAAAAATAAGGAAATTTAAAATATTAAAATTACAAACTACAATATACGGCGTAAATTACAAATTTCAGTATATTACATAATCTTCTATTTATAAAATCACTGTGAGTAAACGTTTGTTCCTTTCTGGTACAAAGTATTTTTTTGTTGCCTTCTGATAGTAAGATGTATAATAATAACAGCAATGTGTGTGGGGACATTTCACACACGGCCATCTGACCCCAAACTAGGGAGACCCTTTACTATGGGTGTCAAACAGCTGATATACACACACAAATACATTTCAAATACATATGTAGGTATATAGATAAAGAACAATCAAACACAAGGTAAGGCAAACACTAGTGCTCATCACACAAATGTTTACCCTGAGCGAGATTCGAACCCGCATCACACTGCGCAGCAATCAATCGCTCGACCACTGCGCCAACCGTGTCGTCCAAATATGTATGTACCTACACGTATACAGTCGCCGTCAGATATATTGTAGCAGACAAGGTGACCAAATACTTCTGAACAATTAAAAATGTCAATAATTTCCATACACTACAAGTTACCATTAATATCTGAACATTCATTAGTTCATTAATATCTGAGCAGATGCTTGTCAATAATTTCTATACAAACAACTAACCAAAAATATCTGAACACTTACAACGTCAAGTGTATCTACGCAGAGAAACACTGAGTTTACTTAATTCGTTACTGCGTGATATAAAGGACGAACCAAAAACAACTATCGACTTGACTATCTGCGGTTAGTCCAGTCATTTGGTAGTTTTACCTGGAAAGTTTTTAAACTGGTGATTTTATTGATGTCGATGTGCTCTCTTCGAATTTTCACATTGTCCCCAGAGTTCAACCGCAAAGGCATAGGTAAATGACCATCCCATGAGATGGCAGAAATGAATATAACATGAGGGTAAAATACTTTGATAAAATAAATATATACAATATTGTTAAAAAAAATGTTTGAATTTTTCAGTACAAAATGGCAATTTCATATTTACACCCCTAATACTTCTATTGAGTTCTGCCGGCAGACGTTTCGTAGAAGGGAGAGAGGGGGGCCTGTCACAAACGACGCGACGCATTCCCATAAACCTACAACGCATAGTAAAAAAATTTTTTCTGTGCTAAAGTTATTTTTCACTTTTTAGTTTTTGAAGGCGGTTTTCTTTTTTTTGAAAAACTTTTTATTTTTCGCTTTTAAGTGTTGCCCTAACATCCAAATCCATTAAGAAACGGTGACACACTTAAAAGAGATTGTAAGTCCTCCAAAGATTGAAGAAACTAAAACGTCGTCTAAGTAATTTATTTAGGAATTTGTTGATTTTCTCAAAAAGGGCTGTATTAATTTTGCCAGTCAACCATGGGTGGTGAAGAGTAACATGACAGGTGGATTGTTTAAAAATGGAAAAGAAAAATATATAGTTACTGAATTGTGAAAGTCAGATAAGCAGTAATTCCTAAGGTACTGGTATTCAGTTGCATTCGATTAGACTGAAACCGAACTTTCTGTGCTAAAGTTATTTTTCACTTTTTAGTTTTTGAAGGCGGTTTTCTTTTTTTTGAAAAACTTTTTATTTTTCGCTTTTAAGTGTTGCCCTAACATCCAAATCCATTAAGAAACGGTGACACACTTAAAAGAGATTGTAAGTCCTCCAAAGATTGAAGAAACTAAAACGTCGTCTAAGTAATTTATTTAGGAATTTGTTGATTTTCTCAAAAAGGGCTGTATTAATTTTGCCAGTCAACCATGGGTGGTGAAGAGTAACATGACAGGTGGATTGTTTAAAAATGGAAAAGAAAAATATATAGTTACTGAATTGTGAAAGTCAGATAAGCAGTAATTCCTAAGGTACTGGTATTCAGTTGCATTCGATTAGACTGAAACCGAACCTAATACAGTTGAGAAAAAGTAGGTACTTATGCGATGACGATAATTTGATGGTATATAATTATCAAACAACAGTGTTACATAAAAAAGACTGGGAAATTCAGTGTTTATGTTAAAATACAAAAGTAAAGTATAAAATTATGTGAAACAAATGTTACTAGGTATGTACATACATACTCAACCATAACATATTGTTCACGGTATCTACTCTTATTATATATTTTTGATTGTTATAAAAGCGCTCTATACTAGCATACCTACGAACTGATGCATTTATTTCCCCGGGGTATTTATAAACATCCTCAAAGTTAATTAGGTGTTATTGTTATTTTTCTATGCATTTATGCTTTACCATATATGTGATGATACTACAGTGTAGCAAATTTTTCTGGCCGGGAACTATAATTGGAACTAATGATGTCGTTTGAGGCCGGTATCTTGGATGTCTCATTTCAACATCAGCGCCCTCGAAAACCATGGAAACCGTCATACAAATACACCCATGACAAATATTTGCATCGTATACCGCCATCTTGATTTTTAATCTATACATATGTATAAAAATGAATCACTATTTTCCTTGGTCACGGCATCACACGTGAACGGCTGGGCCAATTTCGCTAATTCTTTTTTTGTTGTGTTTGTTATTATAAGGAGAAGAATATGCAAGAAACAAAAAAATGCGCGGAACATTAAAAAATCAACTAAAATCAATAAATTATACATTGATGACGTATTATTAGGGTAGGTAGGGTCAAAGTCAAAGCATTTATATCAATTAAACCATTTACAGGCACTTTTGAATTGTCAAGGAGTCGGTCAGTTAGTCAGAAAGTTGAAGCTAGTTGCTCGTTCCAAAACGTAGGTAGGTCTCTATGGAGATGAACGAGCAAGAAACTCCACGGACACTCTTTTAAATCAAGTTTTTACATAATACTTGTTACATTATACTTGTTGCTTCTATATGTGAAAACAATGAAGGTAATCTAGGAAAACGAAATACAAAAAAAGCATCAAGATAAAAGCCACGGCAGTTAAGAGTTGACCAATCTCTACTGACAGCGCCCGTTCACGAAAATGACGCGTGAATCAGCACCATTCAGCTCAACTATGTTGGAGGGAGCTGAATGATCCAACACACGTGCCACCATCAACGAACCATTTGAGTGAACATGACAATTCTCTCAACCGCCGTGCTCATTTATGTCAAACATAATAATTTACTTGTTGAATGGCTCCATGGTACTCACATTAACAAAATTCAAATAATGCTGCTAAATTATACAAAACTATGGTTATAATTATATTCATATATAATAATAATAACGACACTCGTTACTCAGGACATTAAAAAAGGGGTAGGAAACAAAATCTTCTTCCAAATAGGAAATTCCCTAAACTGGCTGTGGAGCGGGACCAGCATTAAACTACTTAATCATTTTTATCATTGATGTAGTCTTCTAATTTATATAATGCTTGTCTACGTAGTGTGCGTTTAATGCATGTTTTAAATGAAACCATTTACAAGTATGTCATTTATTCATTTGATAACAACATTTAAAAGAATTGTTGTTTTAAATTGTCTTTCATTTAGTTGTAGAATAACTACCCCATAAAAGAAGTATGTACTTTTGAAAATCTGAAACTAAGGTTGATCTAATTTAAATTTAAATAAGTGTGTTCACTTATTTTATTAAAAAGATTAAGGTTTTCGAACATGCTTATTGTGTTCATATTATTATATTGACAAGGTACCGTCATGATGTTAATCTGTTTCAACATTTCTGCTAGAGAGCGAATCTCTCTGTCTGCTGAGATTATAGATGGCAAATATATATATATTTTTTAAACTTTGCCCCACACTAGAAATTACTTCTGTGTCGTGGGTGCGTTTATAAACATATAAACTCACGTACACAAACAGCCAGACCCGGAACAACTATCTGTAGGCCATACAAATATTTGTTCCGTGCGGGAATTGTACCCGCGACACGCAGCGCAGCAGTCGATCGCTCAACTACTGCGCCAACCGTGCCGTCAAACTCTGCTCTGACAGCCCTCTTTTGCAGAATAAAGATAAAATCTATATCTGCAGCCCGTCCCCAAAGCTAAATACCGTAAGATATGATGCCATGAAAATAACTCAACTATACTAGCCTAGCGGTATCCACGTCTGTCTAATGCCGGATCTTTCTGACAGGGTAAGCGGCTGAACTTAACCGCCCTGCGAGAGATGTTATGTGAGAACCCCATTGCAGCTTTGAGTCAAGCGTAATCCCTAGGAAAACAGTCTTGTAGGCGAATTAAAGTATGTCCTTATTCAATACAACGTTACATTCACTATGACATTCGGTAAAGCGAATCTTATGCATTTAGTTTTCTTCTCATTGAATACTAAATTATTTACAGTAAACCAATTATGAACCTTAAGCATGGCGTCATTTACGTCGTCAAGGTGCAGCTGTGCCCGTCTATTTCCTTCCTTTTTCCTCCGGACTCGAACCGCACAGTACGCGCCAACAAATCAGACGTTAACTTTGTTCAACACACTGACTGCTCAGCAACCGGATGTAGACATATTTCATTCCAATGTGCGACTATTTTTACAATAGTGTAAAGATTGTTTTTCCGCGTAAGACGGTTCTTAAAATAATTTTATTATTAAATTACTTACCTATTGAATATGTGTTTTAATTATTTGCAATTTATTGTGTTCTCAATTCTAATGTTTTATTTTTATTTTGTTTAATTTTTAACCGACTTCAAAAAGGAGGAGGTTATTAATTCGTCATATATGTATAGACGGATTTGCAAAATTCTTTTCTTGTTCGAAAGGGATTTATTTCGAAATGGTTCAGCCCTTTTTGAGAAAATCTTTAGCACAGAACACACATTACTTTACTTTCGGAAGTCGGTGGCAATACAAAACAACAAACACAACGCCACCGCCACCGACTTCCGAAAGTAAAGTAATGTGTGTTCTGTGCTAAAGTTATTTATCACTTTTTAGTTTTTGAAGGCGGTTTTCTTCTTTTTTGAAAAAACTTTTTTTAATATTAATGTGATTCAAATGATTTTTTTCTATTTTTTAATTTGAATTGACTGTTATTTTTTTTGTTAGTATTCTGTTTTTTGTTACGATAATGATAATTTATAATTGTAATTGTCGACTCTCTGCATGTGTTGGTGTCAACTGTTAGTGCAGAGAGTAATTGAAATAATAAATAAATAAATTTACTCTAAAAATCATTCAATCAGCAAATAACGGTTACCTATCATAAGGTCGAAAAATATTTGACCGAATTTCATTTCACCTAAAACTTTTCAACTTTTCTCGTTTCGTATTTTTTTACTTCATCGAAGTCACGTCTGCCACTGTATCAGTTGACCTATTATCAATTCGATATTTTTCTTTGCTCCGACGTTTCATTTGGTCGAAAAACTTTATACCGAAGTTACACTTAGCCGAAATAATATTTGTTCAAACATTCGTTAAACCACTGTTTTAATTACCAATTTTCACCAAACGCCTAGAAGTAAATATGTCTGATATTGAGTCATGCGATTTTGGGTCAATAGTTTTCGGGGTAACCGGTATTCCACAAGAAAAAAAAAATATGTCGTTAAAGAAACGAAAAGTCAAAAAATTTTGAAAATTAAAGACAATTTCAGTGAAATTAAATATTTGAAAGAACTTTTAAAACGAATGTATTTATTACACTGGTGTTATAGAGAGCTCATTTCAGATTAGTTTCCTACTATTTTGTTTCATTAATTATTTTAATGTAATGGCACTTAATAAAACAGGTGGTCCAAGTAAGAAGCTTGCAAACAAAGATTCTTGCTTCAAGCATGCAAGGAGGCATGCAGCATGCAAACAAGCATGCAGCATGCAAGCAAGCATGCAGCGTGCGAACAAGCATGAAACATGCAAGCAGACATGCAACATGCAGCAAGCATTGTTTCTGTCACGGCTCCGGCGCTACGGGGTCTGGGCGGTCCCACGCGAGCTCATCGTCGCAGATGGTTTTAACGCTCATCACCGCAGCTTCGGCTTGCTGGCCGGCGGAGCTGGCCAGCCTTAGCCGCGGCGGCGAGCCTTCAAACCGCCTGCTCCTCAGCTCGCGGGCCGCCTCACCCCTCCGCGCCTACGCGTTTTTAAATTACACTCTAGTTGTAGGGCAGACAAGACTGCGTGAAGTCGGTTTTGCAGCGATTCGTTTCTGTCACTAAATTTTTTAACATATTGACTGAAAATACTAACAAGTAACCGGCTATATATTTGTGATTAAATAATATTCCGTAAAATGTTGTTTTGACGGGGTGAAAATATGGCAAATAAATCATTTGGCAAATGAAAATAGTTCAAAAGAGGCTTCGGCCAATAGGAAAAAGTTATTTTGTAAATCGGAGAAACATAGTTCGGTAAAATAATACCTATGACACACGATACTTCGATGATCTAAAAATATGACAAATAAAGCATATAGCAAAAAAGACGTCGGTCAATAGTTTTCGGTAAAGTGAAATTCGGACAAAAATAATTCAGTAAAGTGATCGGTTCCCGCAAATAACACCATTTGTGGTTGATTTTTCAGCAAATAAGGTAAATCGTTTAAATATACTAACTAAAAAGAGGAACGGACCCAATATTGAGCCCTACGGTACCCCCATTTACATTTTAAGCCCGATGAATTTACACCGTTTATTTGAACTTGCTGTAGTGTATCAGTTAAATATGAATATACTAAGCTAAGCGCTGGTTTTTCCAGTCCGTAATGCTCAAGCTTTAAGAGCAGTGTTTCGTGATTTATGGAATCAAATGCTTTGGGGTCACAAAAAATGCCAATAGCATCTTGCGAATCTTCCCATGCCTTAAAAATAGGTTTAATTAAGGTGACACCGGCGTTAGTAGTGCTAATATCGTCCTCCAGCTGCGATTTCTACTGGTTTGCTAGGAGAAAATCGGCCAAGTATACTATGCACCTGATGTTGTGGCTCATCAGGAATTCCGCCACCCAATTGGTTATCGAAGCAAACGTTCTGGGTGCCGATAAAAGGCCAAACGGCAAACAGGTCATCTAAAGTAGTAATCAAACAGGTCACCAGCAGCATGCTGATGCGAATTTTGATGATAATTTAGTTAAATTTAGTCTCAGGAACCTGCGATGCTGCTGTGCGTAGGCCACGTGAAAATATGCTTGGCTCAGATCTAATTTGACCATCCAGTCTTGTTGTTGCAAAAAATTTGGTACTCGGAAGTGACTGAATAGTTGAAATGGTTTGTCTACTACAAACTGATTTAGTTGTTTCAGATTGAAGATGGGACGGAAGGTCTGATCTGACTTGGGTACAAGAAAGAACGAGGAAAGGTAACTTGGGGTCCGTTCTGCAGGTTCTAGCATACCTGACTCTTACATGGTTTGAATCGGTTTGGTTATGTTTTGGTTCTGCATTTAAGAATCGTGAGGTTCGAAAATATTAATGGCGGTTTCAGTATGAAGGGTGTTGCGGCGTACGCCTACAAAAATAATGATATTGTTGAAAATGACACGTTGCAGATAAATTGTAGTAGGCGCTACATATTTTTTGTTAGAATGTTTTAATTGTATTATTAGCGACCAGAAGGGGAAAACAATAAAAGGGACAATTTATAAACAATCCAAAGCTCATTTATTTCATAGTCGACTCAACTCTTAACAATATTTCAATCAATAATCAAATCTCGAGCGAACACAAACATCCGTTAGCATTTGCAACTTTTTGAGAGAGGCAGAGGCACCACCAACGCCAGCAGAGGCAGCAGCAGCGCCTGCAGAGGCAGCAGCAGCGCCAGCATATTCATCAGCAGTGCCTGCAGTGGCACCAACAGTGCCTGCAGTGGCACCAACAGTGCCAGCAGAGGCAGCAGCAGCGCCAGCATAGGCACCAGCAGCGCCAGCATAGGCAGCAGCAGCGCCTGCAGAGGCACCAGCAGAGCCTGCAGAGGCACCAACAGTGCCAGCAGTGGCAGCAGCAACGCCTGCAGAGGCAGCAGCAGCCCCAGCAGACGCACCAGCAGCATTACCTGAAGGCTCACCAGCGATGTCGTCATTGCTATCTGTATGGGATGCAAGTGGTTATTATACGTGACGACATTACATCTCTGCGTATTCTGCTATTCATCACGCCTACAAGGCCCTCATACAAAAACACTTTCAAAATAAATAAAACCACTTTGCATTCAAACGTATGCATACATCTTTACACATTGTCATTTTTCGAGATTCAGAATATCGAGATTTCTATAACAATTGTTAGCTCTGTCACAAACGTAAGCGTGCACTCTTACATTTGGGACGAATGCATAACCATTGTCATTTAACAGCTATAAGCTAAAATCATGTAAGGAAAACAAGCCAGCTAATAGAAAGCTGCCAGCACACAGCATAGATAGCGGCGTGCATGTGGCTTATCAAACTCAAAGCACACGCCATAGGTAGCTGCCATAAAGCAAGGACGCACGCGACTATAAAAACAACAGCACACCATTGGTAGCTGCCACAAGGCAAGCCGCACGCGGCTATAAAAACACAGCACCCACCATAGGTAGCTGTCACAAATGAAGAGCACGCGGCTATAAAAACACAGCACCCGCCATACGTAGCTGTCACAAGGCAAGCGCACGTGGCTATAAAACAGCACGTCACACGTCCCATTGGACGGCAGGTAATATGCACACACAGTACGCATCCTCCAAGCAGCACTCGAAGCGCATAGGTAGCATGCGTACAGCACCCGAACCGCATACTGTTGTAATAATACTGGCTGTATATTACTGTCCATAAACTGTATTCAAAATTCTATCCATTCTTTGTAACTAGGTTACCTATACTTCTATTAATAACAGACCTAATGAAACACGTCTTTTCTTTTCTCAAATACAAAATTACAACAAATCGTTATCAGCACGAGTGTAGCTCAAGTATTTGTTTATTCAAGAAAAGTAATGCGTGTTTTCGTAGTAATTTGTTGAAGTGATATTTGTGCGATTTTCTTTTGGGGACGAAACAAAATAGTTCTTCGTGTACTCTTCTGAGATGGCGAACCCAAATGCTTATGCTTCAGAATGCTTATGAGGACAAAGGTATGGGTCGGCGTTTACATTTAGAACGGAAGTTATACAGATTGAGACTTGAAGACTTTGGTAATAATATTGAGTCGTATATCAATGCAGTTCTTTCCACTGCCCAAGATTTGGCGGATATAGACAAAATAATAGATGATGCGTCCATTGCTGCTATTCTTTTGGGAGGTCTAACGTTGAGATATGACCCATTGATTATGGCTCTCGAAAATAGTAATGTTAACGTTACCACTGAACTGGTAAAGTCCAAATTACTGAACGAAATGTCCAAGGAAAGCTCAATAAAACTGGAGACAGCTATGAAGTCAAAAATTGATGCCTCTTTTGTTGAGTCAAAGGCAAAGAAAATTGTGTGTTATGGTTGTGGAGAACCTGGTCACAAGAGACCAAACTGTCCTCTAAAGAAAAAGAAGGTCATGAAAAGGAAGAATCCCACTAATAAGGACTCTACCTCTGTGTCTGCTTTAGGAGCAACGAATAATTATGACATGGACAAATGGTACATTGATTCAGGCGCTACCAAACATATGACTTCAAGACGAGATTGGTTTGTAGACTTAAAGCCTATTGATAACAAGGTGACAGTTGCAAACGGGACTAAGATTGCCGCTGAAGGCATCGGTAAAATATCTATAAATACCGAAAACAACGTCAATACAATTACTGATGTGATGTAAATCTTCTATCTGTGAAGACAGCAGTAGAAAAAGGGTTTACTGTAATGTTTGATAAGTCTGGTTGTAATTTGTTTAATTCAAAAACCTTCTCCTTTACAGGTGATGCGGTTCTACATGGCTCGCCCTGTGGTGGATTATACACACTTGATTGTGCGGTGAATATTCCCCAATTTAGAGCCTATGACGTGCACTTTGATTCTATCTCTAAGTATCAGGTATGGCATAAGCGTTTAGGTCATTTATGTCGCGTCGGTATGAATCTGCTGAAAAATAGTCACAAGGTTACTGAATATAAGGATGTGGATAAAAATCCATGTGTTGCTTGTGTTCAAGCGAAACAAGCTCGAAAACCGTTTAAGGCGATTACTTATAAAAAAGCAACTTCAATATTAGAATTGGTCCACTCTGACCTTTGTGGACCAATGTCAGTTAGCTCTTTTCAGGGTAATAATTACTTTTTAATTTTTATAGACGATATTTCGAGAACTATATTTATATATTTTATTTCTTCTAAGACAGAGGTAAAGGATAGTTTTTGTCACTTTCAATCTATGGTTGAAAGACAAACTGGGGCTCAAATTAAAACAATAAGGACGGATAATGGGAAGGAATTCGTCAATAGTGACTTTTCAAGTTATCTTAGATCTTGTGGTATTCAGCATCAAACCCTCTAAATAAATAGCCCTCAGCAGAATGGTGTTGCCGAGCGCACTAATCGCTCAATTGTAGAAAAGGCACGCTCTCTTATGGCTGAAAGCAATCTTTCTAAAGCCTTTTGGGAAGATGCTGTTCGAACGGCTGTGTACCTGAAGAATAGATGCCCACACCGTGCCTTAAATAATAAAACTCCCTACGAGTTGTGGAATGGTTGCAAACTAGACCTAAGTAATCTCAGAGTTTTTGGATGTAGAGCCCTAATACATATACCTTCTTGTCACCGTAAGAAATTGGATCTTAAAGCTGATGAAGCTATATTTGTAGGCTATACAGAAGATCTTAATAGTTATCTTTTTAGAACTTCATCTTGTCCTAGAACCTTACAAAAGTCTAGAGACGTTACATTTTTTGAAGATTGTTTTTCTTCTTTAAATAATAGAAATGTCAACAATACTAAGACTTCTACTGAACCTTTAGTACTTTCTAATAGTCTGCCTATACAGGAAGAAACCAGTACAGTTCAAGAGTCTTTTGAACATATTCCAGAGGTCACTGTTGAACCAGCTCCAGACCATACTGTTGTCACTGAAGATCAGACTGCTGAAACTGATAATTTTTTTGAAGCAATTGAGGAAGCAGTAGTTTCTACTAGTCAAACTGATGGACGTAGATATCCTTCAAGAGACCGGAAACCTCCTAATTACTTCTCATACCAAGTTTCTAGTCAAGCGTCTGATGAGCCTAGAACTTATTATGAGGCTACATTGGCTGATGATGTTGACAAGTGGCAGATGGCAATGACGAATGAATATAATTCATTGATGAAGCTGAAGACATGGAAATTGGTTGACAGAGAAAACAAGAAAGTTATACCATGTAAATGGGTTTATAAGTTAAAGAAAGATCCAGCAGGAAATGTTGTGAAGTACAAAGCAAGATTAGTTGCTAAGGGATTCACCCAGACGCCAGGTGTAGATTATTTTGAAACATTTGCTCCTGTCGTGCGGCACTCTTCCTTGCGTACTTTACTGGCTCTCGCAGCAGAATTGGGTTTGAAGATGCGTCACTTGGACGTTGACACTGCATTTTTAAATGGAGATCTGCAAGAGAAGGTCTACATGGAGCAACCTCAAGGTTTTAAAGTAAAAGGTATGGAGAACAAAGTGTGTGACTTACAAAAAGCCTTGTATGGACTTAAACAAGCTCCACGTGCCTGGAATATAAAGTTAGATAAAACTTTATCATCTTTTGGTTTTGTACAAACTCCATCTGAACCATGTGTGTATACCAAACTTTTTGCAAAAGAGTTGGTTATCGTTGCAGTCTTTGTCGATGACATAGGTAATTGTTTTTTACTGTAATGACAAGACGTTTGACATCGTCAAAAATGACTTGCAAAAATATTTTTCAATAAAAGATTTGGGCTATTTAAGCTATTATCTTGGTTTAAATATCACCAGAAATAATGATGAAATAAAAGTACATCAGAAAAATTATATTAACAATATTTTACAAAAGTTTGGAATGGAGAATTGTAAAACTTGTACAACTCCACTATCTGGAAAACTGGAGGTCAGTACCAGCATTGATAGTGATCACAATTTAGAAGCGTATCCCTATCAATAATTAATTGGTTGCCTCATGTTCCTGAGTGTTAATACTCGTCCAGACATCGCATATGCGACTAGTTACCTGAGTCAGTTCAATACTCGTTACAACAAGACTCACTGGTTAGCCGCGAAGAGTCTTACAATATTTAAAAGGCACTTTAGATTACTCGATTTGTTATAAAAAATCAAGTATGCCCCTTGTAGGATTTTGCGATGCCGATTGGGCAAACTGTAATATAGATCGTCGTCCTTATACTGGTTACTGTTTCAAATTAGCAGGCAGTCCGGTTTCATGGGCTTCGCGGAAGCAGCAAACCGTAGCTTTGTCCTCAGCGGAAGCCGAGTATATGGCAATAACGGAAGCTACGAAGGAAGCGATTTATTTAAGGAGGTTTATCACTGAATTAATTTCAGATCCTATGGTAAGGCAAAAGTTATTACCTAATACCGTAACTATTTGTACCGATAGTCAGAGTGCACAGTGTTTGGCCTTAAATCCGGTACACCACCATAGGACGAAACATATAGATACCAGTTAACACTTTATTAGAGAAAAGATTAGTGATAATTCTGTAAACTTACAATATACCAAATCAAGTGATATGCCCGCTGACATCTTAACTAAACGATTGCAGCGTGTGGCACATGATAGATGTGTACTGGGCTTAGGTTTAGTGTAAATTATACACGTTTACTTCAGTACTTAGTATACATTTTCATATTTATTTTTTAATTGGTATATTTTGAGTCCATTTTTATATGTTATTTATTTGTGAGAATTTTGATTAAGGGGGCGTGTTGTAATAATACTGGCTGTATATTACTGTCCATAAACTGTATTCAAAATTCTATCCATTCTATGTAACTAGGTTACCTATACTTCTATTAATAACAGACCTAATGAAACACGTCTTTTCTTTTATCAAATACAAAATTACAACACATACACAGCACGTATCTTCAGAGACAGCACCCGAAGCGCATACACAGCACGCGTCTTCAGAGTCGGCACCCGAAGTGCATACACAGCACGCGTCTTCAGAGACAGCACCCGAAGTGCATACACAGCACGCGTCTTCAGAGACAGCACCCGAAGCGCACACACAGCACGCGTCTTCAGAGACAGCACCCGAAGTGCATACACAGCACGCGTCTTCAGAGACAGCACCCGAAGTGCATACACAGCACGCGTCTTCAGAGACAGCACCCGAAGCGCACACACAGCACGCGTCTTCAGAGACAGCACCCGAAGTGCATACACAGCACGCGTCTTCAGAGACAGCACCCGAAGTGCATACACAGCACGCGTCTTCAGAGACAGCACCCGAAGCGCATACACAGCACGCGTCTTCAGAGACAGCACCCGAAGTGCATACACAGCACGCGTCTTCAGAGACAGCACCCGAAGTGCATACACAGCACGCGTCTTCAGAGACTGCACCCGAAGCGCACACACAGCACGCGTCTTCAGAGTCGGCACCCGAAGTGCATACACAGCACGCGTCTTCAGAGACAGCACCCGAAGCGCATACACAGCACGCGTCTTCAGAGTCGGCACCCGAAGTGCATACACAGCACGCGTCTTCAGAGACAGCACCCGAAGTGCATACACAGCACGCGTCTTCAGAGACAGCACCCGAAGCGCACACACAGCACGCGTCTTCAGAGTCGGCACCCGAAGTGCATACACAGCACGCGTCTTCAGAGACAGCACCCGAAGCGCACACACAACACGCATCTTCAGATACAGCACCCGAAGCGCACACACAGCACGCGTCTTCTGGGACAGCAACCGAAGCGCATACACAGCACGGGTCTTCTGGGACAGCACCCGAAGCGCATACACAGCACGCGTCTTCAGAGTCGGCACCCGAAGTGCATACACAGCACGCGTCTTCAGAGACAGCACCCGAAGTGCATACACAGCACGCGTCTTCAGAGACAGCACCCGAAGCGCACACACAGCACGCGTCTTCAGAGTCGGCACCCGAAGTGCATACACAGCACGCGTCTTCAGAGACAGCACCCGAAGCGCACACACAACACGCGTCTTCAGATACAGCACCCGAAGCGCACACACAGCACGCGTCTTCTGGGACAGCAACCGAAGCGCATACACAGCACGGGTCTTCTGGGACAGCACCCGAAGCGCATACACAGCACACGTCTTCCGTGATAGCACCCAAAGCGTACACGCAGCAAGCATCCTTCAGAACCATGTCGCCAGCCGTTGGAGCGCGCTGTATTTGGACTACACCAGCCAGCCGTTCCAACCAGCGAGGCAAGCACGTGCCTCACACTCACTCGCATGTTGCATAACGCACGTGCAACCAGATCCTTACTTGATGATGTAGCTACTTGACACTAACCGTCAACGCTGTGGGCGGAAGACTAACCAGGCCCAAGAACAATCGTTAGTATCACGGGCGGAAGGCTAACGTAACGACGTCTTATTTAAACGGAGGAGTTGCGGACGGAAGACTAACTTAACAACGTCCAAAAGTAGGCGTAAACACTAGGTGGAAAACTAACTTAACAACACCCAGGTCAAACGCTAGTTATGGGTGAAGACGTAACTTTACAACACCCAATCGTGGACGTAAGTACCATAGGTGGAATCTAGACTAACTTAACAACACCTAGGTGAAACGCTAAAGTTATGGGTGGAAGATTAACTTTACAACACCCGACCATATGCAGCGACACTTACTTCCAAAAAACGCCCCACTTGTCTCCGGGTACCACTCGCCTCGCCAAGGTACCATGTCTTGTGCTGCGGCTGCGGCACCACTCGGTCCGCTCGGCAGGGTCTTGATCACTCGGTACGGCCCGTGCATACCAAGCTCAAGGGTACAAAGCTGGGTATTGCTTAGTTTTCTGCTTTGTAATATTTAAAAACGAATTGAGTTTTGCACAAATTATCAGGTAATTGCTCGCGGCTCGACTCATCTCGACTTTTCCCAATGAAATGATTTATTTCGAGCGTTATGTAATGGACTTCACAAACCATTCCAGATTCCTAACTGATAAGACCTGACGCGTCGATAATGTGATTTTCGATGTGACGCCGTAAGTAACCCGCAAGGCCTAAAAACTTGCTTGACATTAGGAAAGATAGGTGCGTTACCTAGTGACTCGATTTTGTGCCGACTCGGCCTAACCTGACCAGTTACTTTGAGACTCAGATCGAACCATAGTGAAACAGTCACTCTTTGTGATCATTTTTTTCATGTCGTCCTAGCTTCGACCGAAACAAACAGACGGTTTTAGCATTCCTAAAGCGATCGGCTTTATCATTTAGGTTAACGTTCCTAGGACACTTATCCTCATAATGCCCTGTTTGGCCGCAATTAAAACATTTGATTTCAAATCTATTAGGACTGTTAAAACGCCTCTTATTCGTTTTTTTTATGCGACATACCCGCCACACTGTTCTCAAACCACTGCAACTTCTGAAAGTCAGAATCAACAGTGGCGACCACTAGAAAATCGTTGAGGCAATGTAGCTCGACGAGTCCCGGAGTAACATTACAACTGTCTTGGATCTCGCAACGAAAACAAAACTCCTATTACTGGATGATGCAGGATTTAGCGGAGTTATGGTTATCAAACTTACTAATAGGCTTTACATTTACAGTTGCTAAAAAGGAAACAAGATTTCCTGTCGTTAGGTCAATATTGGTAGCTGCTGCGCGCACCTGTACATCATTGATACCGTGTATCACTATTTGAAACATAAGTTCTTCGCCTAACACTCTTATTACACGTATTTTTTTAATTTAATGAATGGCGCGCTTACTTTTTCAATGACTAACCAGACGTGGTGTTTATAACCTCTTGAAGAGTTTGTGCATAAATAATCTTTTTAGTGACACAGCAACTTAAATTCTTTAACAAAATTCGGCCACGACCGATCATTTGTAGCCAACTCGTTTAACCAAGTTTTTACGTACCATTCAAACAATGAGCCGCGCATACGCTAGAAACACTCGAAATTTTCCACCGGTTCACATGCCCAGTGTACTTCGTCAGACCACACCTCGAAATTATTTATGGCCGAAATAAAATTAACGCATCAACATTTGCTTGGATCGTGGAAACATTTTCTTTTTCTTTCTAACGACGGTATACTGTCACGAATTGACGGTATAACACGCAAACCACTAACTTTTTTTCTCAATAGCAGTCAGTAACGATACAACGGTGCCCAACTAGAGATGGGCGGGTGGGTAAAAATTGGGAAGGTAAAAATTGGAAGGAAAGGGTAAATAGGAAAAAATGAAAAAATACCCATTTTTACCGGGTGTTCGTAAAAAATACCGGGTAAAAAATGAAAACTGTCATTATACTATTTAATTGCTACTGCTTACTACTGTGGTATAGCTATGCGAGATAACTATACTAACGCTACTCGGGAATTTAACCCGTATAGTGTTGGGTTATTAACAACATAAACCACTTCTAATTTTTAATGTCCAAGCCACTTTCTTCAAACACCTCTTGAACTTGTCCACGTTGTCACATCAACCCGTCGTAATTTTCGTAAATTATATGTTTATTCTTGAAAATTATCGCTGATCATATATAATAATATTCCAATAATTATCCGGTTCGAATAGGATCATGTAGAAGACTCCAAGGTGTATAAATGAATTAAAATAGTTTAAATTGTAAAATCGTGTATTCCGAGTATAAGACTACAAGAACAGTGACATTTAACCAATAAAAATTACGGCTCATTAGCATAACGAGAGCGAATCAAAAATCGTTGCTGCTGAACTCCTGCAGGCGCTCCAACACTGCTCGTGTTCCCGAGATAAAGGGTCTTGACAGACAGACAGACAGACAGACGGACAGCAAAGTGATCCTATAAGGGTTCCGTTTTTTCCTTTTGAGGTACGGAACCCTAAAAAACAAACAAACAGCTAACTTAGATATTAAGGGGGTACCGAGCAAAATCATTCAAAACAGTCGTCACTGTTAAAGTGATATAATCAATACTTTTACCATAATTGCCATAAAAAATATGTGATGAATACCACAGTGAATGTGTTAACCGATTATCGTTGGCAAAAAAATGTCGCTTAGTTATTTTATTATTAATTTTTGTTTTAATTGACGCGCTGTTTTGAATCATACATACATACGTTGCGTATGATTCAAAACAGCGCGAAAAATTAATAATAAAATAACTAAGCGACATTTCGAAAATGTAAAAACTACAAATTGTAGTATGAATGTTAAAGATTAATATGAATTCAAGTTTGTGAAAAAAAAATACAGTTTACTAACAAAACTCAACTAAATACGAGATTTTTTTAAAGATTTTTGTACAACTTTACGTATTTTTGTTTATTAAATTGAACAGTATTCTTATTTTTTGCCAACGATAATCGGTTATCACATTCACTGTGTTATTCATTACATATTTTTTATGGCAATTATGGTAAAAGTATTGATTATATCACTTTAACAGTGACGACTGTTTTGAATGATTTTGCTCGGTAGCCCCTTAAATAATTTCGAAATTAAATTGAATAAAATAAAGATTAAAAGCGAAGAAAACATAGGTACTGTAAAAAAAATATGCTTACAGACAAATAAAAAAAGACTTAGCAAAAAAGACATTGCTAAGCAAGTAATAAACGATGACAGCGTGTGATTAATACTGTGAAATTAGAATCGTGTCAGTTATGTTTGTAGGTTATATGAAATACCGCCGGATCCTAGTATCTCAATGGAAGGAACGACTGGCGCAACCCAGATGATGGGAGGCACGCCACTACAGTGGCAGTGAGGCCGCGCGCGTGGGATTCCGTTGGGGTGAAGAGAGGGTTATGTCCTATCCATAAGGATTTTCCCACGAAAATAAATAAATAAAAAGCTTAATTATGTGAAAGAAGCGCCTCTTACTTTCTTTATTTAGTGCGCACTCCAATGATTCTGGAAAATAAATATTTTGTTATAATGCTGTAGTACCTATCTAATTACATTGTGGACTATTAATATGTTTAAGACTACTTTATTGCGATTGAAACTACTAGGCTAGAGGGAATTCAATCAATGAAAATGGGAAAACCCTTAAATTTCCCCAAGGCATTTTCCATTGAAATGTAATTAATTAATTTGTGACCTTACAGGATGCATGTATTTCACCCCCTGTACAACATGTTTGCAATAAACTGATTTGATTTGACTTAAAAACCAAAAGAAAGTGCGATGTTAAGCCATAGACGAAAGAGTAATGGTCGGGCCACCCGCGTGTAATTTACCGCAAACCGCAAATGGCGTAAATATAACAACCTTTTTAGAAGCTATATGTTTCTCGTGGTTTCAACCGCGTCTGGGGTTGCAACACCAGGCCCTGTTTAGGCCCGAGTACACACCTTATTTTTAGGGTCCTGGCTAAGCGGCTGGTTGACTCTTCAGGAGACCAGAGGGTCGGCTTATTATTACTAATTATTTAATAATTAGCTTATTATTATTAAATGTAACGACAATCTATTAGCACTTTTCTCTTGTTTTATTGTTTTTAACTTTTGTATATATTTTGTTATGGATCTTGATTTATGTTGCAAAATTATTAACCATTATGATATCACGGATTGAAAATTGTTAATTGTTCTTATTGACAACGCAACGAAAATTAATAACTTGCCTCCAATGTTGTCTCGTGAATATCAAATGCTTCGATGAAGTCTGGCAATGAGCAACAATAAGTGTACCTACTTGTTGGTAACTTTTAACTAGTCTGCATATTCGGCACAAATGTTCTCGCATTTGATATCCTTCTCTGTTGGTGTAGGATCGATAGGTGGTGGGATAGGATCGTTAACATGCACGATAACCTTCACGTCTTCAGTGCCGAACCTCACCACCTGGAATAAAATTCGTTTAATTATTATGGGTGACTGTCTTAGGATCGCAAGCAAAACTGCTGAGCATGGAGTCTTGAGTTCGATTCCCAGGTCGCGCGGTGTTATATAGGATTTTTCTATTAGGAACTTTCTCAGTTTGGATGTTTGTGGCACCCCCATGTCTCAGAAAGCACGTAAAGCCGTTGATACTGGCTGTAATTCGTACATCTTTCACCATCGCTACGGGTAGTTGGAAGACCGAAAATCTGACAACCAGTCTTCAATTACCAAGGGTTATCGTGTTACCCAGTAACTGAGTTGTGGAAGACAGATAGGCTGTTGCTACATGTAAAACACTGGTTTTCAGCTGCATCTTGTTAGACTAGAAGCCGACCCCAGCATAATTGTAAACAGTTTTTTCAAAAAAAAGAAAACCGCCTTCAAAAACTAAGTAAAAAGTGATAAATAACTTTAGCACAGAACACACATAACTTTACTTTCGGACAGAGGCGTCTCTAGCCCATGTAGCGCCCGTGTGCAAACATTACCCAAGCGCGCCGTCAAAATTGAATGGGTACAAAATACAACAAGTAACAGCACATCAAGTTACCACAAACCGTCAAATTTCTCCAATGGATAATAAACTCTATTGTTTTGGGGGTACACTACATAAATACGAAAAACTTTATTCCGAAAGTCAGAAATACGAATTTCAAAATACCGATTTTTATAATTTCGAAGGGTTCAAAATTCCTAATATAACAACTCCAATTTATCATTCATCCTATTTTTATAATACTAAAATTTCAAAATTCCGAACGTTTATAATTACTATTCTCAAAATACCGAGTTTCAAAAGATCGAATAACAAAAAGTCCGACATAATGAAAATTCGAAACATCAAAAATACGAATTCCGATGCCACCGTTTATCGTGCAAGCAAGCATGCAGTATGCAAGTAAGCATGCAGCATGCAAGCAAGTATGCAGCATGCAAGCAAGCAAGCATCATGCAAGCAAGCATGCATCATGCAAGCGAACATGCAACATGCAGCAGGCATGGTTTCTGTCACGGTTCCGGCGTTGCGGGGCGCGAATTTAAATTACGCGCTAGATTCTATTGTCGGTGAATCAATTGGGTTAGGTTAGGTGAGTGGTATAGTTTTAGACCCACCATACCGCCAGGTAGCGTTGCCATTTTTAAAAATAAAAAAGCCGGACTAATCCGTCGAAAAAGCCGGACTTTTGGGTCCCAAAGCCGGACATCAAGAATATTGAAATAATTAATAAAACACATATTTAAAAGCCGAACCTTTGAATTCCAAAGCCGGACGCTAAAAAAGGGATTCTTAACAAAAATAATAAGAAAACACAGGTACCTACCTACTTTATAAGAAACGTTTAGTTGCGAGTCAGCAAATCTCGTCTCACTCGCTCGTTCGCTACTGACTGAAGTGATTGAATTGAACGATTGTATAAAAAGCCTAACAAAACCCGGACGGGCCGGACGCAGCTAAATTTGGCCGGACAAGAGGTCAAAAAGCCTAACACTGTCCGGCTTTATCCGGACGGATGGAAACGCTACCGCCAGGGGTATGGCCAGTGGTATGGTGGATCCTCACACAAGTCGGAGCAGGTCGGTATGGGCGGTCAATCATATGATTTGATTTTCCTGTGTTTTTATTTTAACCCAAAAACACACAAATATAAGAAACACCATTTTAATCAACTAAAATGGTTAGATTTGTTTATCTTCATGAAAAATCTGTAAAATCCGGATAAGACCAAAAATCCGTTCCTAAAAATCCGGATTTTAAAACAGAACGGATTTGCATTCCCTAAATACAACGGTCTGTTTGTGTGCATCAGAAAAAAAAATACGCACGAAATAAGTACGAATCATTGAAATTGATCGGCTAACGACAGCGCGCGAGGTTTTACAGTGCTTTTAAAAATAATTGTCTAAAATAAATGAGTTCGTACAAGGAACTGAAAAAATTGTGTATATTGAGCATAACCTTTATTTTCATAAAATAAATGTATCAGTTACGTTTTTATTCAAATACCGGTAAAAAAAATTGTTGAAGTGCACCGATTTTGTACTTTTTTAATATAGTTTTTTGAATTATTTTCGTAATTTTTGCTCTGTAATGTACAATGAGACTGTATACCCTATTGGAAAAAGGCATAAAACATAATATTTTGGCATACTGTAATGGTTGTATTCGTCCTGTTAGTTAAACGTTAATTAACGAAAATAGACGTCAGAGACGTCTATTTTCGTAAAACCCTATGAAAGGATTGTCTTCTGTAGTTCCCTAAATCAAGACTTAATCTTTCTAAAACTGTAATTGTCTTTAAATAATCTGCTCACATCATTACGATATTGCTCTGGGAAAAACGCGAAAACATGAAGTTCGTCACGAATCGAATACACGCTCTAACGTCGCTTGTCGCTTTCTTTTTTTTTATAAACTCAAAATGGCCATCGAGATAAAACGAAATAGTGTTATTTTCATTTTGTAATATTTTAATTATGCGGAGGTTTAAAAATATGCTAAGTACGAGTATATCAATCTACTCCTGGTAATATATTATTCACATTGGGAAATATTTTAAACCCTCTAAATTATTATTTTTTCAAACAAATGAATATATGGATCTCGCCATGATTCTTTGGGAAGCTCACTGCGAGCGAGGCCCACTGTACACAGGTAAAAAGTATTTTTAGGAAGGAAAGAGTGACAACGAAATGAATTGAATTCGCATTATTTGCAATATGATTGCGGCGTGTTTTCAAACGAATCATTGAAACAGGTGCCGCCGAGCGATGCGACCCTCACTACTACACCAAATATATTATAATTTTTATAAATGTGTAATAAGGTTTATTTCATGTTGAAAAAAAAAGTTAATATTGTAAAAGTCGCTCGCGCGCTCGCTGTGTGGCTTGCTTTGGTGTAATTCGACAAAAATAAGAAGAACTCTAAATGCTATTCAAAATGTATGCAAAGCAGAGCTCTTTTTACGTTGGTAATTGAAAGTGCCACGGCCGGCCAACGCGCGTGCCTAGTGGGGCTCCGTAGCTCGCGGCGCTCGGCGCCCCCTAGGACCGCTGCGCCCGTGTGCAATGCACACCCTGCACACTCGGTAAAGACGGCCCTGCTTTCGGAAGTCGGTGGCGGTGCTTTGTGTTTATTGTTTTGTATTGTCTTTTAATTTTTCGCGTTTTAGTATTGCCTTAACATTCAACGCCATTAAAAAACGGCGGCACACTTAAAAAAGGTTGTAAGTCCTCCAAAGATTGAAGAAACTAAAATGTCATCTAAGTATTTGTTTAGGATTTTGTTGATTTTCTCAAAAAGGGCTGGATCAATTTTGGTAAAATTTATAGGGGACCATTTCGGAATAAACCCCTTTCGAACACAAAAAGAATTTTGCAAATCTGTCTATATATGACAGAGTTATGCCTGAATATACATAAAAAAAATATATATAAACATCCGAATTGATAACCTCCTCTTTTTTGAAGTCTGTTAAAAAAGCTAGGCAAGGGGGTATGTTCGAGGGCTACATGTAAGGAATCTACGTCCGACATATTGATGATTTGTGTGATTGACTTGACATATTTTATAAGGACGTTGCAATATACATGGCATGTAGAACAAATGACTGAGTGACTTGATTATAATGCTACGCTTAAACGTATGCATGACATTGACAAAATGAAAAATTTGAGTGGTCGGGGTACCCCCGTAAGGAACGAAGTTCCATACGTACGTGCCTGTACAAAAAAAAAAAGTAATAGTATATTGTATAATAATAATATATAGGTATGTCGCAGTGAGAACCCGTAGCCGCCATACTACACGTGAACATTTGGGCACGTGTGTTATTAGTTTACTAATTAAGGGCGCGTATTCGATTTAGCGCAACTCAAAATCTAAATGATTGCTAGAATGGCGTAGCAGCATTGACACACACTAGTACAACGGTTGTACGTTGTTTCATAGCTAGTAGTTTTATAGAATTTCGTTTTACATAAAGGGGCAGGCAAGACTACGTGAAGTCGATTTCGCAGCGATTCGTTTCTGTCATTAACTTTTGTAGCACACCATATTGACTTTTTAAGACATCATTTTTGTTATTGTCTATTTATGTACATATTCGTTAAAAAAAAAATACTGTTTGATAAGTTTGAACAAAAAAATGTGATTAAAAATTCATTGAATTGTGTTTCTGTGAAATATTTTTCATTGAAGTAAATAGTCTTTGAAACAATAATTGTCAAAATAAAAATACGAGAACCAAATATTATATGAAACATTTTCTGGGAAACGAAATTCTATGAAATTTCTGTCTGCGAAACAAGGGGACACCTAGTACAACACAATGGTCGGTTTGTGTGCATCAGAAGAAGAAATACGCACGAAATAAGCACGAATCATTGAAATTGATCGGCAAACGACAGCGCGCGACGTTTTACAGGGCTTCTTAAAATAATTGTCTAAAATAAATGAGTTCGTATAACGGACTAAAAATATTTTGTATATTAAGCATAACCTTTATTTTCATAAAATAAATATATCAGTTATGTTTTTATTCAAATACTGGTGAAAAAAAATTGACAAAGTGAACCGATTTTGTACTTTTTCAACATGGTTTTTTAATACATAATAGTAATATGTTCGTAATTTTGGCTCTGTGTCTGATTTTAAGACTGTATATCCTGTTGAAAAAACGCATAAAACATAATATTTTGGCGTACTGTAATGGTTGTATTCGTCCTGAAAGTTAACTCTGACGTCTATTTTCGTAAAACGCTATGAAAGGATTGTCTTCGCTTTAAAAAACCATAATTAAAAATTATACTTTTACTCTGTAGCTGTTTAAATCAAGATTTAATCTTTCTTAAAACTGTAGTTGTCTTTAAATAATCTGCTCACATTATTACGATATTGCTCTGGGCAAAACGCAAAAACATGAAGTTTTCGTCACGAATCGAATACACGCTTTTAACAATTTTTTATAACTGTTGATCATTGGTAATATTACCCTCTGTGAGATCATGTTACAACCTTATTTCACATTACGTGGATATTGATTAATTCATTTGAGATCAACGCCATCTATTGGCTTGTTGGATAAGCTGAAGTTATCGGAAATTTGTTATTAAACTAATTTCAATGTTTAAGTTAAAACTTTAGTTAAAATTAAAATGAAGCATTTATTTTATGACCAATAGGATTAACAATTTGCACATTGATTTATAAGTTGATTAGAAATATTAAAGAGTAGTGTAATTGAGGTCCTTTAGAAAATGGCGCAAACCATTATTTCAATAATCAATATCTCATGGTTCTTATTTAATACGAGAACTTAAGAGCGCGTATTCGATTCGTGACGAAAACTTCATGTTTTTGCGTTTTGCCCAGAGCAATATCGTAATTATGTGAGCAGATTATTTAAAGACAATTTACAGTTTTAGAAAGATTAAGTCTTGATTTATACGGCTACAGAGTAAAAGTATAATTTTTAATTATGGTTTTTTAAAGCGAAGACAATTCTTTCATATCGTTTTACGAAAATAGACTCCAGAGTTAACTTTCAGGACTAATACAACTATTACAATATGCCAAAATATTTTGTCTTATGCGTTTTTCCAACAGTATATACAGTCATAAAGACAGCTACAGAGCCAAAATTACGAAAATATTACTATTATGTATTAAAAAACAATGTTGAAAAAGTAGAAAGTCGGTTTACTTTGACAATTTTTTTTCACCAGTATTTGAATAAAAACATAACTAATATATTTATTTTATGAAAGTAAATGTTATACAGAATATTTTTCAGTCCGTTATACGTGCTCATTTATTTTAGACAATTATTTTAAAAAGCACTGTAAAACATCGCGCGCTGTCGTTTGCCGATCAATTTCAATGATTCGTGCTTATTTCGTGCGTATTTCTTTTTCTGATACACACAAACCGACCATTGTGTTGTACTAGTGTGTGTCAATGCTGCTACGCCGTTCTAGCAATCGTTTAGATTTTGAGTTGCGCTAAATCGAATACGCGCCCTTAATATATATTAATAGGTTTCAATAATGAAACCAAAATCTTTAACCTTTAACTAAAACCTTTTGTTTAATTATTTTTTTCAAATCACTGGAAATGTCATCGCCCAGGAATATTGAAGTTGCAAAGAGTGATGCAGCTACTAATTTGATCATAATGTTAAGACGCTTTTCTATTTAAGAATATTATCATTGTTTAATGATAAAAGAATTAACTGATAATCATTTTAATATTGTTTCTACATTTTATTCAATTACTTAGTAATAAGATTTTTTACTGATAGGGTAGACTGGGTACGGATGAAACGGAGGACGGTTGAAACAATGCGAATATCTCGACACCCGTGCGTGATCAGGTGAGGGGTACAAGGGGAAAACGAAGCGGGCGACAAGTCGAAACACGAATATTAGTGTTGCGTTGCTCTTCGCGCGCTGTGCTTGTGTATAGGAGGCCTCATTGTGTTTATTGACGTCAAAGTAAGTATTCTTTGTTCGTACATTATTGCATTATGGTTTCATTAAAGTTAGAGTATTGAGAGTTTTGTATCGTTTTAATCGAAGTTTGTAGAATATGACTGTATGATTAGTTTTTATTCAGATTTATAATCATTCTTACGGTGACGTCACGGATGTCAATTAGTTAAAAGCTCTGTGTTATTTCCGCGTAAAATAAAAATAAAACAGTTAATAACAAGTCCAACGTTATCGATAAAATATTTCTACATGTGCAACTTACAAGTAACATTGTTATTTCGTGTTTTTGTGCTGTGTTAAGTGTAAAATACTGCGAAAACGTTTATTGTTTTCATACAAGTATATTCAAGTACCCTATACCAAACTAAAAATAAGTGTCTCAGATAATAAACAGAAAACAAGCAGTGACTAAACTTTAGTGTGTGCGCACCTTAACACCGGGTCAGTGTATGTCTACTTATGGTGTGATGTAGTAGTTGTAAACTATATAATAAGGTTTCATTATTACAATATAGTCAGTGTATTCTCGAACCTCGTACGTTTCATTTGTCTCCTAAACACCCGACCTTACATGGCGACCCTGCCTGTAACAGTAGTCGGCACGGGCGCGCGCGCGTGTGTTCCATAAATGGTCAAAATATTATAAACAATCAGTGGAGAGTTAATGTGGACTTTAAGATGAAGCAGAAAAACATTAAGATACCTGAGCACAAGGAGTGTTCTATTGTTGCGTATTCGTGCACACATTTTTGTGAAAAATGGGAAATACTAACAGCAAAGAAGAAGTTGTGATTGCGCAAACCGCCGGAGTCGGTAGTAATACGGCTCGTACGCAGCAGCTGCAGGAGACCTCCAACACCATTCTCGTGGTGATATGTACCATATTGGCGATTGGACTACTCATTATATTATACAAGCTGTATAACCGTTGTCATAAGAAACAAATACAGCGTCGCATAGATGAAGTGACATTGAAGCGATACTCCAGTATCCTACGCAGGCAGCAGGCATACATGGGTGCTGCGACACAGGCTGGCAAGGCAGAAGTTCTCGATATATAACTACGACGGCGAAATAACCAATGGTATCTTCAAGGCGCGTAATTCAACGTTGTGAGAGTAATAGTGTAGTGATGGTGTGAAAAAGTAGGCAGTGATGTGATCGTTCCTAACATTTATATCAGTGGCCAGAGTAAGTGAATCGAAGTAATAACGAGGTTTATTTTACGACCTATTTTGCGATGTCTCTTGATGATGGTATGTACTTATATAATGATTGCATTTATTGTTTATTTTAGGAGTATCTGTTAAGTATCTACTAATAGTTTCTGTTAAATTATTATATGCGTTTTCTTGATAAATTCGATTGTAAGAAAAATGTAGTTAAGAAAAAGCGCTACTCACTAATTAAGAGGATAACAAAGTGTTATGGCTGAGGATTTAGGTATAATATTAAACGAGCTAAAAGTTATAAGAAGCTACTTGATAAAAATTGGACCTAGCCGCCGACAAGGAAAGATTTTAGAGACAAAAAGAAAAGAGGCAAATACTGTTTTAGTCAAGTACAACAAGTTTTTAGAAATCTATAAAGAAAACTTAAAAAACTATACGAGTTCAGAAATTACATTAATTAACAAGATTTGCGAAGAGTTCGATAGGTTATTTTTAGAAATAATTACTTTGAGTAGTATAACGGGAGAGAAAGATATCTCATTACAAGCCATGGCTACGGATTCATTCGAATTAAAAACGGCGCTACATCTTATGCCCGTCATGGATGATAGTATTGATAACACTAAGCAACTGATCGAAAATATCGAATATTACGATACTATGTTAGACACACCGGCATGTAAAAACAAACTAATTCAGTTTATATTGAAAAGTAGGTTATCCCAGCGTGCAAAGTTATTATTGTCACCAAGATATGACACTGTCGATGAGCTTACAAAGGATATGCGTAAATTATTACTACCACAAAAAAGTTACATCGCTATTCAAACAAAGTTACAGTATTGTAAACAAGAGAGTAAAACAATAACAGATTACGGCAAAGAGATATCTGACCTCTTTGTTAATTTGACGGTATCGCAAGCTGACAGTGACACAGCCAAATATGCTTTATTGAAACCCATGAATGAGAAGCTAGCAATCAAGCGGTTCGCTGATGGTTTGCGGGATCGTCGATTAAGCACAATAATTGCCGCGCGTAACTTCACTTCTTTAACAGAAGCAATACAGGCGGCTCAAGACGAGGAGAAACCTGGTCCCAGTGGCTCATCAGAACTAATAGGTACGTATAGACAGTCGAATTACCAGGCTCGGAGGGCCCAACGAGGTTACCGAGGCCAACGAAATTTCGGCGCAAGAGGTGGTGCACAAAATGCGAACCAGCATCGGGGTCATCGGCCACAGGTACCACATGGTTATAATAATAGCAATTATTATCGTACTAATTATAATAATCGTTATCGCAAAACTTATAGACCACCGCGTAGTAACCGCGGCCGGGGTGTCGGGTTGAAAAGGGATATCAATGTCATAACAGAGAATAGCCAGGTAG
The DNA here is from genome assembly GCA_947361185.1 of Charanyca ferruginea. Lineage (NCBI taxonomy): Eukaryota > Metazoa > Arthropoda > Insecta > Lepidoptera > Noctuidae > Charanyca > Charanyca ferruginea. The sequence continues at coordinate 13,427,405 of OX376065.1, read as the reverse complement.
CAACCAGTACGTCGAATAATGAGTCATTGAATCATTTTTTTCGTGACTGATGTCATCCTTACGTGTAACATTTTAAACAAGGTGTTGTTTAAAATTGGTAACTGTAACCATAGCTTGTTAATTGACACTGGCGCATCTATATCGGGAATAAAGTTGGAATGTTTAGAGCGTTTACAGATTCCTTACCATAAAGAGAGAGTTAGCGTAAAAGGTATTGGTGGATATTTGTTCTCTGAAGGTTATGTGTATTTAACTCTTAATTATAGCGATCATAGCTTTCCACATAAATTTACAGTATTTAAAGATTTACCGTGTATTACTGATGGCATTGTGGGTCAAGACTTTTTAACACATTATAGAGCTATTTTAAATTTTGAAGTCAATACGTTACAATTAATGACCAATGAGTCTAAGCTAGTAACATTATCGTTAGAAAATAATCAGACAAAACGTAACAGCTACTATCTGACCATACCAGCACGTAGCGAGTCCACGCATTACATTAGTACGAAATCAAAAGAAGAGTGTGTGGTGTCAAATCAACAATTATGTGATGGTGTTTATTTAGCTAGTAGTGTAAATAAACCGATTAACGGAAAAATGCCTATTCGTATTTTAAATACACGAGACACAGATGTAAATTTAAACTATTTTCAAGTTAGCACTAGTAAGTTAAATGAATACTATATTTGTCAATTTAATAGGAATACGGTAGATTCGGAAAGGGTGAAAACTTTACTTTCCTCATTAAACTTAAAGGACTTGAATATAGAGGAACAGAAATCGATAGAATGTATTTGTGCAAAGTTTCCTGATATTTTCTATCTACCAGGGGATAAATTATCCACTACCCCAATTTATGAACAGACAATTGACATGAAATCACAGACTGTACCAATTTATACCAAACCATACCGAGTACCATATGCACAAAAACCGGAAATAGAGAAACAAGTCAAAAATATGTTAAATGACGGCATAATTGAGCCATCCCGCAGTGCTTGGTCTAGTCCATTATTGTTGGTCCCCAAAAAATGTGATGCGGCCGGTAATAAAAAGTGGCGTGTCGTGATTGACTACCGCAAGTTAAATGATAACATACAGGACGATAAATTTCCCTTGCCCAACATCACCGAAATACTAGATTCCTTGGCAGGAGCAATGTACTTTACTCATTTAGATTTAGCTCAAGGATTTTTTCAAGTTACATTAAAAGAAAGCTGCAGACCTTATACGGCATTCACTACAGGTAACAATCAGTATCAAATGACTCGGATGCCGATGGGGCTCAAGTCTAGTCCCGGTAGCTTTAGTAGAATGATGACCATTGCAATGTCTGGCCTCAATTACGATAAATGTCTCATTTATCAGGACGACTTGGTAGTAATGGGTAGAAATTTGAGTATTCATAATCAAAATCTAATGGATGTTTTTTTTAGGTTACGAAAAGTAAATTTGAAATTGAATCCCACCAAGTGTACATTTTTGCAAAAAGAGATTCTTTATTTAGGACATACAGTTTCCGCAAAGGGTATTTTACCAGACCCACAAAAAATTAAAGTAGTAGAAAGTTATCCAAGGCCACAAAATGTAGACGAATTAAAGCGTTTTGTAGCCTTTGCAAACTATTACAGAAAGTTTATTAGAAACTTCGCCGAGTTAGCATTTCCTTTAAACAAATTGTGTTGCAAAAATATGAAGTATAATTGGACCAAGGAATGTGAGCATTCTTTTCAAATGCTGAAATCAGCCCTGATAAACCCACCGGTCCTCCAGTATCCCAATTTTTCGGAAAGCAATGAGTTTGTATTACAAACTGACGCATCGGGTATTGCAATCGGTTCCGTGTTATGTAACGGGGATGGACGGCCAGTGGCTTATGCAAGTCGAGGTTTGAATAAGGCCGAAATTAATTATCCTACTATTGAAAAAGAGCTCTTAGCAATAGTGTGGAGTGTTAAATATTTTCGACCTTATTTATACGGAAGACGGTTTAAAATACAGACCGACCATCGACCTCTAGTTTATTTATTTTCAATGAGAGATCCATCTAGTAGATTATTGAAATTTAGACTACAGTTAGAAGAATTTAACTTCACAATTGAATACATAAAAGGACAATCAAACTCAGTGGCAGACGCATTGTCGCGAATAATAATTACGTCGGAAGACTTAAAATCAATGAATGAACAGATAGTTGGTGTAATGACTAGAGCACAATTGCGTCAATTAAATATGAATAATGATAAGAGCAATAATAACCAGTCGGTGGATAATATGGACACACACTCGAGGCCTGATCAACCGAGAGTGGTGGAAATAATTAAAAAACCGAAGGATATTGTTGAACTTTCCTTAATAAACTCCAGACAATTAAATTATTTAGAAAGAAAAGGAATAATAGTGGACAGATACAAATATTTTATGTACGTGCCCAGTAAAGCTATAATTTATTTACAAACAATATCTCGATCTCCGATTACGCGAGTCGAATTGGTGAGAGACTTGTTATGTTTATGTAAAAGGTTATTGATAAATGAAATATGCATAATAAGAAACGACTACAATAAAGATTTTATAAGTGGGCTTATAAATGAAATAAAAAGTTATGAAAAGTGGTCCGGACCACGAATTTGTGTAGTCAGCAATGTCCAAAGAATAAATAATTTAGATAACAGGCGTGTGATATTAAATGACTTCCACCTACTGCCCACAAGTGGCCACGCGGGCATTAGGCGGATGGTAAATAACATTAAAAAGTACTACTTCTGGCCAAGTTTGGAAAAAGATGTCGTTGATTATGTCTCTAAATGTGAGCAATGTAAGAAACAGAAATATTCTAAACATACCAAGCAACCAATGCAAGTAACAACGACTGCAAATTCAGCACTAGAAAAGGTCTATTTAGACATTGTGGGGCCACTTCCACAAGACATACATAACTACAAATACATTTTGACCCTACAGTGCGAGCTATCGAAATTTACGGAGGCGTACCCTCTATACAACAAAGATACAGTAAGTGTAGCTCGTGCGTTTGTTGATAATTTTATTTTAAGATATGGCATACCTAGAGAAATAGCAACCGATCGTGGGTCCGAGTTTATATCAAGTACTATGAGAGAGATATGTCAAATCTTAAAAATCAACCAAATTTCTTCTACAGCTTACCATCACGAAAGTATTGGAGCGCTGGAAAACAATCATAAAGCGATGGGTGCGTATCTTAGGATTAATTGTGAGAATCAAACAAGTGCGTGGAGTACTTGGTTGCCGTATTGGTGTTTTTCTTACAATAATACAGTACATACGGAGACCAAGTACACACCACATGAATTAGTGTTTGGCAAACGCTGCGTGCTACCGACCAATTTAGAAGGACATACGGTAGATCCCTTGTATGCTCACGACAATTACGCTCTTGAGCTAAAATATAGGCTACAAGTAGCACAAAAAGACGCATATAATAATTTAATCAAGAGTAAGGTTAAGAGAAAGCATAACTATGATACTAATATAAACCCAGTGTATTATAAAAAGGGTGATTTATTATTAATAAAAAATATTTCAGATAGTAAAATGGACCCCATATATTTGGGACCTTATGTAGTTATTGATGACATGGATAATAATGTTAAAATTTTGAAAAAAGGAAAAGAATATGTAGTTCATAAAAATAGAACTAAACTTTATAAAAATTACTTAAGTAACCAATGTGTATTTACTAAATAGGCTTCTCCAGTGTCATGTATATTAATTTAGAATATTTTATTCCTATGTTATATCACTAGGCAATTTTTTATAATTTGGTTAAAAATAAAACATTGTAATCGTAAAAATTCAATATGATATTATTATAATAATAATAATAATAATATATATATTATGTAACATTATTATACCCTGCGCAGGTATACCATATTAAAACTCAAAAATAATAATTGTGTTTTCTTATTATTATTTTTTTTAAATAAAGGGGAAGGTGTGATGTAGTAGTTGTAAACTATATAATAAGGTTTCATTATTACAATATAGTCAGTGTATTCTCGAACCTCGTACGTTTCATTTGTCTCCTAAACACCCGACCTTACAATGGTGTCTGCTCTTACCATAAAACCCCGTAAACTGCCATCAACGCATTTCTACGAATAGCGCCATCTGTCGTATTCTCTACGTACTTAGTAGACCGATCAATTTACGAAAACTGAACAAGCAGGCATTCGTCATGGTCAAGTGCGGTGGTTGTGGCAAGTTTCTTTCGGCGACAGATGCCGCTAATTGCGATAAATGTAGGTCGTGGTATCATCGACCGTGCGTGGGGGTGCCAATTACCGGCCCGATTGCGACTCCCTGGCACTGCCCTGAGTGTAAGAAGAACCTGCTGAGGGATAACCGGGCGGAAACTCCGGTAAGAGGCGGTGCACCTGTCGCAATAGATGATAGCCTCTTTAACCTGATGGAAACTAGCCCGATCAACAACACAGCCCTGGATGCTACTCAGGAGCTCAACCTAGATATTCTCAGGGCCGAGTTAAAGATGTTTAAAGAGGATTTTATAAACACAATACGGAATGAATTCCAACTTCTCCGAGATGATCTGTCCGAGCTTAGGTCTTCTGTAAAAGCTACCAACGACCGGTTGTGTAATTTGGAGGAGAGGGTGTCCGTTATGGAAAATAAAAACCTAGCGCAGCCCCAAGTCTCCACAGAAATAGACGAAATAATTGCACAACTACAAAGCGACATAAATGACCGAGATCAAGAGCTGCTCGCTAACGACATTCAGATCTCAAACATACCTGAGCCCAGTGGTGAAAACCCTATTCACACAGCAATGTTGGTTGCATCAAAGATTGGTGTCAAAATCAAAGCACGCGATATAGTAAGCGCCGAGCGTGTCGGCGGCAGGCGCCTTAACGTAACGCAAGCGACAGCGCCGGTGGAGACTCGCCCGCGCTTCCTGGTAGTGCGCCTGCGCGATGAGCTGCTGGAGGGTGCACGAGTACGCCGCGGCATGACAACTGCTGATCTTGATATGACAGGCCCAGCGACGAGATTTTACGTCAACGAGCGCCTCACGAAACTGAATCGTGAGTTGTTTCGGAGCGCTCGTGAGGCCGGAAGTCGCCTCGGTTGGCAATTTGTATGGACAAAACGAGGACGCATTCTCGCCCGATACAAACCCGGGGACTCCGCTTGTCCTATCCGCTGTGAGGGTGACATTCATCGCGTTTTCGGTACGACGGTGGCGCCGGCGCCGGGTAACAACATCAATAACATCCAATAATTTTAACCCCAGCCTATTTATGTTTAGTTTTATAGCAATCAATTTTTTAGTTAGGGCCGTACTGATGTTTACTGTAAGATTAGTTGAAGTACATTATTTAAAAATCTTTTTTTTTTCTCACTATAAGTTCTATGTAATCAGTTTTTTATTGATAAGCGCGTGCCTCACAGCGCGCACCTGTGAACCGTACGTAAACCAGTTTTATAACATAACACATCTACACTTTCTTTATCTACTCACAATTATTATACAATTATTATTTGCAAACCTCATATAAAAAATTGTCGGAATAAACTCACTAATGTTCTGCACGCAGTTTGCAGGGGTGGTCGGAGCGTCTGGCCGTGCTTATTTTAATTTTTAGTAGATATTAACAAGACGATACTTAGTTTTCTTGTGTCTGGTAGTGAATTCCCGTCACCTCGACACCGAGATGCATTGTTTTGCCGTTATTTTAAAGTCACTTTTTTGGTTCTTTCCATCTGTAACTCACGTAGGTACTATACCGCTGATAGGTAATGTTTGTTTCTTGTTTTAACTGGGTTTAGAGCCCCACTATAATACAAGTTTGTTTCACAATCACTGCACGCTATCTGGTATTACGCAAAGAGTATGGATTATGATTTTGAATTCGCTTTGATAATTGATGTTATAATAATTAATGCTACGTTCCATAACAATAAACAAATATGTCTGCGCCCGCGTCCGTCTCTGTTCGTCAGTGTTGCCACTTGCCACTTTGCCAGTGAATGAAAATGAAAGTTATCGGCCATCCCATCGCGCAGATTGACGAAGGGTATGGTTACGTTGGGTGTAGATATAATAATAATTATTATTTTTTACTTACTGTTTTCTCTAATTTACTTTTTTACATGTATTTATATTTGTTTATTCATTTACATTATTTATTTTTTATTATATCCGTATCTGACCGTGGCATCACTTTGGGCCCTATCAGAATATCAGCGCTGTGACATTTTTAAATGTTACAGCACAATGCTGAGATAGGGACCTTTTGGCATCGTACAGGACCGATTCGTTTTTTATTTTGTAATAATTTTAAACCTTGTTGTTATTTGTGTGTTTCGTCCTGTGCGGGCTAATAAATGCTTTTTCTTTCTTTCTTTCTATATTTATACCTAAATCTTTGCACACGTTTATAGACAAAGTTATACATTTACACTTGTACGCTTTTTACATATTTACAATTGCGCTAATATTAGTAAAAATGAATGAATGTGTACAAATAACATTTTTATTGCTAAATGACGAATTACTTTTATATTTTTACCGTGATTACTAAAGGTGACAAATGTCTTAAAGTTGGTTTCCTTAATGCAGGATCATTGGGCACGGGGCATGATGATTTTATTAGTGCACTGGAAAGGCACTGCTTTGATATTATGGCCATCAACGAAACATGGTTACGACCCGGAGAGGAAGGGCGCGCCCCGGTGGTACCGGGCTATCGCCTGCGTCACACGCCGCGGCCAGCTAGTGTGCGGTCGGGACGTGGTGGGGGCGTTGGCTTTTATCTACGCCGGGGACTGCATGCGCGTACTTGGTCTGGGGCTGTTGATCCCCGGTTCGAATCGGTCGAACAAATGTGGCTAACGCTTACGTTGAACACCATAAAGGTTGCAATCGGTACAGCTTACCGGCCACCATGGCTTGACCTTGTCGTTTTCCTGGATGCGATAACGGATACCATTAGCACTTTGGGAAACTGTGATCACTACATTTTACTTGGCGATTTTAACGTTAATTTGTTGGACACTGTTGGGATCAACACAAAAAGAATAAATGAGTTTTTAAATTGCCTCAGTCTTACCCAGTTAGTCACAACTCCTACCCACTTCACATTGTCAAGTGAAACTCTCATTGACTTACTGTGTACTGATCTAACAGCAAAATATACAGGGGAGAACCCCTTGGTTCTATTACCGGTCATTCTGTTATAATTAGTGAATTTTACATAAAATGTGACAAATTTAAACCGTATGTTGTTAATTTTAGGCCACTCAAAAATATTTGTATAGATAGCTTTAATATGGACTTACTTCTTTTAAATCTCGAAAATATTTCTATGCTCGACAATGTCAATGATATGGTTCATATTTTTAACATGTATATCATTTCCTTGTTTGATGTTCACGCACCAAAAAAGACATGCACGATAAAGGAAAGGTCGTACCCTTGGATTACAGATACCATTAAAGTCATGATGCGTCTACGGGACGATGCACTTTGTAATTATAGAAAAACGAAATCCGATACAAAGCAAATTTACTATAAAGAATTAAAATCATTGGTGATAAGATCTTTATACAACGAAAAAGTTGCGTATTTTAGGCATAATATAAACAATAAAATAAAAAAAAACAAAATTATTATGGAAAAGCCTTAAAACTACCCTATCATCCACCAAACCCAGACAAGACCTTCCGTCGCACTTTACAGACCCAGATCTAATCAATGGCACCTTTTTGAATGTCCCTGGTAGCAATGTAGCGAACATTCCACTTATGACTTACTATGAGAATCATAGGTATGGCAATGCAATTTTTAAAATCACGCTCGTGGATCAGAACGATGTCTCTCGCATTATCAATAATATCAAAACAAATGCCGAGGGCTCCGACAATATTACTTTAGACATGCTTAATATGACACTGCCTTATACGTTGAACACTATTACAGATATTATAAACTGTTCCATAATGACGTCAACGTTCCCCGATCAATGGAAGATTGCTTCCGTTAGGCCCTTGCCAAAAATCTCAAATCCTATGGAAGTTAAAGACCTACGGCCTACAAGCATCTTGCCATGTCTATCCAAAGTCTTGGAAAAGGTCGTAAGCCGACAACTGACAACTTTTTTGGAACAAAACAGTGTGTTACCCGACCTACAATCGGGTTTTAGAAAACAGCGCAGCACCTCAACGGCTTTAATTGATGTTACCGATAATATATTATCAGCCCAAGATAAGGGAATGTGTTCAGTTCTGGTTTTACTTGATTTGTCGCGTTTGACGCAATAAATATCCCATTATTATTGTCAAAGTTAACTTATTACGGGTTCGACCCCAGTGCTACGCAATGGTTCCACAGTTACCTCACTAATAGGGGGCAACTTGTGGAATTACGTTTAGGTGACGGTACTGTCCTTACATCGGCTATTACTCCCATTGAGAGAGGAGTTCCACAGGGTTCCATATTAGGTCCGATCCTCTTTATTTTGTACTGTGCAGACATAATTAAGTGCCTACAGAAATGCAAGTACCATATATACGCCGATGATGTCCAAGTTTATATATCCTTTAGACCGGATGAATACGAAAGAGCTATTAAGGATCTCAACGATGACCTAAATTGAATTGCGGCCTGGTCTGAAGAGAACTGCCTAGCACTTAACCCAACAAAGTCCAAATATATGGTATGTGGCACTAGACAGCAGCTGAGTAGACTTCCTGTGACTCTTGATTTGGAAATAATGGGCAAACCAATAGACAGAGTGTATGAAGCGAGAAACCTTGGACTCATTATGGACAGTGACCTTCGTTTTTAGAAACATGTGGCTGACTCAGTACGAAACTGTTTTTACCGCCTAAAAGTTCTGTACAGCATGAGGCCCTTCCTATCCGAAACACTCCGGGAGCAACTTGTCGAATCTCTTGTTTTGTCCAAATTTAACTACGCAGACACAGTATACGGCCCGCGGATACTAGCTCGTACTGATCGGCTCATTCAAAGGGTTCAAAACGCATGTGCTCGTTTTTGTTATAAAATTCCTCCCAGAAGCCATGTAACACCATTTCTCAACAAACACTATTCGCTCAAAATGAAGTCAAGACGAAAGCTACACCTGGCCTGCCTTTTATTCGGTGTAATTAAATATCAAAAACCTGAGTACCTTCACCACAAGCTCAGCTGGATTGCTAGTAGACGAGAATGCGAGAGAAGGCAATGTTCGCAACAACTGTCAACACAGTCTCATAATACAGCAGCTTTTAGAGGCAGCTTCCGGTATGCGGCATCCAAAGTGTGGAATAATCTGCCCCTACCAATTAGAGCAGTCACCACGAGCGGCACTTTCAGACATCGCTTACGGCAGTATTTGATAGAAGCGCAACGGGAACTGGATATGGTGAATTTGAATGTTTCAATTATATGAGATACTTGCTGACCCTGCAGTCGTTGTCTTGTTCCTACCTACTTACTTACCTACCTACCTACTTATCCTACCACCCTACCTCCCTACTTACCTACCTACCTACCAACCCCACCAACCTAGGTAGGTTGGGTAGTCCAGTTAGGTAGGTACCTAACTGGACTTCTCACAAATATTTCACCACCAAAATTAGTTAAATCGGACCGGCCGTTCTCGAGTTTTAGAGAGACTAACGAACAGCGATTCATTCTTATTTATATAGATTATAACCAACACTAATAACCCCAGTATAACTGCCGCAGCCGACGCAGCGCACTATGGGTACTGTGCATGAATTATTTCATCTGCATCTGACTCGCAGTATTATTATTATTACTATTTACATCTTTTATTTATTTATGACTCACTAAATGTATGTCTCAACTGCTAGTTTCATGTACACATAGGTAACGAAATAAACCTTATTACTCATACTCAGTCCCTCTTACTACACGTTTTATTTTTTTATTTATCCACCTATATATCATAACAAAGCTGGTTTACATCCGTACGTCACACACAAAGGTCCAGTTGAAAACCAGCGTCAGGCACAAGTGGTCTGGCATTTATGCTGAACTGGGCCTGTTTGGCGCAGCCGTGGGGCACACAAATAATGTTTTTTATTTATTTCTGTTATACATTGAAAACTTTATTATTATTATTATTGTGTGCACATGGTCTGTGTCAAATAAACATTTTTTCTTTCTTTCTTCTTACTGTTTTGTACATAGAAGGGGGTTGGGGACAGTTGCCACAGATTTTTTGGGTATGGTTGAAACAGTTTATTTATTTAATTTTCTTGATTCTTAGATGCCAAGGGTACGCCAAAGCAAGACTACAAGAGATCAGTCCGACTTATCGACGTACAAACCAGCCTTTGAATATGTAAAAGCCGGATCTTCGTTAAGAATAGCGGCCGAACCTGGACTGAACCCAGTGGTTCCCTGTTAACTGGTGGGGATGAAAATCAAGAAATGAGATTATCTTAATATAAAACATAGGCCATGACTGTTTTAATAGGTACTTAATAATAATCCGTGTAGGAGAACTAGCCATGTCAGACCGTAGGCTTCAATATATTATCAGATATAAGAAGAAATTCTATTTTAAGTTGTTATAAAATATTTCAGGACTGACACCCCCCCCCCCCCTCCCCCCCTGAACTTGGCACCCATTAAAAGATTAAATACGTATATATTTTAATATTTAATTAGATGTGCAGACATATATGTTAGCCTAAGGCTGATTAAAATAATGTTAGATTATAAGATTCGTGACAGACTTGAATATAAATAATAAAAGAATATTTGTGATGTTCAATTGTGCCATTACGAGTCGTAAAGTATTATTAGACGATGAATAAAACATGTTATTTATTATATTTTGTATTATTTGCATTTGTTTCAATTGCCCCCAGGCGCTGTTTCGACCGAGCCTGGGTTGGGGACGGTTGATATATATTTTTTTTTTTTTTTTACAAATAAACTACAAATACAGTGATCTCAAATAACATTGCCCATTAGTAGACAGATATGTGGTCTTTTATTTAATACATTTCAGTCATCGCTCGCTTATTTAATCCCGATGCAATGGACGATAAACGCTAAAATATATCAACCGAACCCAGTCTCCCCTACGACACGCTTCCGCCGGAGGAGGGGACCAGAGATATGGCGCGTGTGCGCGTATACAAAAGTAGAATTTGTGTTATAATTATTCGACCATAACATTGTTGTGACATATATTTTGGTTTAAAAGAGGGTTTCTGGCACGTTCTTCTCCATAGAAGCCTACTTTTTGGAACGTGCAACTAGCATCAACTTTCAGACTGACAAACAACTCCTTGTGATAATTTCTAAAGTGCCTGTAAGTGATTTAATTGAAATAAATGGAGTTTGTGTCAAGTCGGCGATGTATGTGATTGAAATTCAACTACCAACCCTACCTACCTACCATCGATGAAGGATCACGGCGAAATCATTACCTACTCGTCGTGACATAGGTATATAATGAGCACACGAGCAGGCGAGTGCTGCGCACGTGTGTTCATTTGTTTGTAGTAGGCTCGAGACGATACACGCACACATACACACCCGCATTTCGTTACGTGACGATTTCTACTAATTCGCACATTACCCGTAAGCCACGTTAAGGAATTTCGTTCCAAAAACTAAAAAGTGTGTCCAGTAAAAACTAAAGTGTGTCCAGTAGACTTAAATCCACTACAAAAAACAAAACTATTTAAATATAGTCGTTCATTTTCCGCACTGTTATAGGAAGCTGTATGAAGCGAAACTCATAGAGAATACTTCGATAGGGTAATCAGTCAAGTTGGATGTTTTATTATATAACTTTGCCATACGCGTCAGGGTGCTATTAAAGGTGGTATTTAAGGTGGACGTAGGTAATTGAAAAATGCGATGATGTCGCTTGCTACGTTGGTTAGACCTAAAGTAAAAATAGTTGATCAATAAAATTGAGATGATGTTTTAATTTATTCAAACTTCATTCAACACAAAGGGAACAAAACCATACTTACCACCGGTTTTTTATGTGGCATATGGTCAAAAGTGCGTAACCTGTTTTGATTTGTTGACTAAATTATTAGCAACCAATCACAGCATTTTTAATTTATTAATCTTCGTTGATTTTGGTATTCTCTACCAGTCAACCAAGAGTAGTGGCCAGATAACATGACAGGTCTCAACAATGTCACTGATGTCTTTTAATTAGGTTTTTGATGGTTGGGGTTAAAACGAAACAAAAACTTACTTATCGATTATTTTTTATTAATACTTAGGTAAATACAATTCATAACATTTGAAGGTGTACTAAGTATTTACTTATTTTAATTACATGGCTATTTATAAAATTGTTATGTGTTATTTTATTGTTTTAATAAAGTGTATTGTAATGTAGGTTTAATGCTCCTGCGACTTCTGTATTTCCTGTACATACCTCCAGGATTACACTCCTGGAGGTATGTAATAATTCTCCTTCTACAACCTCTCTAGGTACTTTTTTCTATTTTATCAAGTAGCACATCCATGGATTCTAGAAAAGAAATGTAATATTAATATAATTATGCAGCATAAACCACTTTTTGTCTTTACACGCAAACAATAGTTTACAACCACAATAATTGAGTTTAGTTTTGCCAAAACTAAATACAGATAATAATAATAGCATAGTTAGATAAGGCACATAATTATATACTTTTTCTCTTTCTTTTCTCACACACTATTGTCTACGTTTCTTTTTCATTTCTCCTTTTGCAGGTCTGCTGGCAGAAATTTCTTAAGAAATAAGCAGTACCTTTGTACTCATATTTTATAATGTATTTTTCCTGTGTTGTCTACTGTGTGTACATAAATAGTAAAATAAATAAATAAATAATTTATGAAAATAAAACTGTTTTCATGTGTGTGTGGAACCGAATTGAAAATCTTGCCTTCCATGTCGGTGTCATGAATGTCGAACGCTTTGAGGAAGTCTGGCAGTGAGCAGCAGTAAGTGTACTCGTCGCTGGCATGAAACCATTCAACTTTGGTACTAATGTTCTCGCATTTGATGTCCTTCTTTGTTGGTGTAGGGTCGTTAACGTGCACTATAGCCACCGTGTCTTCAGAGTCGAATTTTATCACCTGGAATTAAAATGAGGAGGTTACAAGAAAACATATTTAATTTATCTATGTTATTTTTAATGCGATTTCGAAATTATGATTGTATTATTTAGGTTACTATAAATATAACTTTACGAGGTCTCGTTATGCGTGGAGAGTCGTGACTAGCTAATATAGTCATTTAACGATACACTTAGGATTGTTCGCCAATCTAAAACCTAACGCTTAATTCACACAATCACACCGCTGAAGAACTGGTGAGAATTCGTCAGAAGACGAGCGATTAACATTTTTTTTTTGCGTTTCTATATTGAACAATGTACATATCACGAAGTAGGTACTTCGTACTACATACAGTTGTAATTCCGACAAACTTTGCGGCAGCATTGTCAATTGAGTCTTAGAAGAAAGGTAGACAAGTAATGGTCTATATTTTTTTAAAAATCGTGGGCAATAGAGATGTTATGTCATCAAAATAAGATTTTAGTACCTTCCATAAATATCGTGGTATACTAGCTCCATGTTTCTCTTGCAATGTATGCGTGCCGGACCAGGCGACGATGTCAGTGTAGATATCCATCTGGGATCTCACCAGGTCATTAATATTTTTCCAAGTCGTCTGAAATGATTAACTTGAAAATGAATGAATCATGAATGGATGAATCATCAATGAATCATATTGCTGGGTATAAAATTGCTATATTAATGTGATATGATTTTACTAGGTTACCTTATGGATGATGCCCCAATAACTTCGGTTAACAGAGAAGAAGCATGTAGGTATATTGTTTTGAAAATGACGTTTAAAGCCGTATGAATATGATAGATATTTGTAAATTATAAAATTACGTAGGTAGTGGTTACCTTAGAAGTTTTGCAAGGAAGCCAGACCGGAACTACATTCAGAGGATCGATGAACGTACTCTTCTTTGCAGGGCCATCATTAAAGTCCATTGCATTCACCAGCTGGGATTTACTATAACAACACGACGATAAATTGTCCTTGCAAGTAAATCCTCCCTCAGTTTTTTTGTCGCCAATTCCTGGGTAGGTGTACCAGTTGTAGCCGGTGCCTATGCTACTTTCTGAGTTCTTCTGGTTGATTCTGGCTCGCGTGTATTCAGGCAAATTTTTGGCATGGTCGAAACAGACTTCGTAAGTCTCTAAGAAGCCGGATACGTTATAACCAACTCTTATTAATTCTGAAGTTGCCGTTGAACATTTCTCTTTGTTTCTGATAACAGTGGGTTCAATGCCGTTACGGCACTGTAAATCTGAGAGCTTATACATTTTGTCTTCTACTAAGAAAGTGTCTTCTTTATAACAAAATGCCTCTAATTGACTCTTTTTAGGGAAGTTCTTAAACGCATTTGATGTCTCTTTTCTGCTTGGACAAGACAATGTAATTTTATCTTCTTGTTCTATTACTGTATAATGATTCGTTGTTTCCAATTTGTGCCAATATCCTTCATTATTTAGTACGAGCGGCATATATTGGGCATCTTTTAAGTTTCTGGTTATCAAACATGCTGCAATAAAATTGTGATGTATAGAGCTACGATAAAATACTCAATCTTGATTAAATCGATAGGTTTAATTATGCAGTTGTGTTCCATCATTGCAAGGTATGACATATTTCGTACAATAGTTTGCGGTTAGTAGCTCTCTTCTAAATCTTTTCTGCGTGAAGACCCAAATCAGCCAGCAAAATACACAAATCATTAAAACCTACCTGAAGACTTGACGTCAAAACTCCTCAGTGCTGATCCGTGGACGTTGCTTACGTTGCAGGTATAGTGACCCACGCCGGCTGAGTTTAAATCGTTTAACGCTTTACCATTAAATGTCCATTCAACCTGAAAGTTACAGAAACGTATCGTGTTAACTGCCAGCTAGATGCCAAATTTTGAGTATTTCTATAAATATTCCTACAGACAGCTTACGTACGTGCTTGTGTATAATGAGCACTTGTACAGTACGAATACCTATGAGTAGAAGGTGTGAAAGTGAAAGTTAAATGAATAATAATTATTGTGTACTAAATATTTTCATAACATTTCATTGACTATGTGTTATGCAGACTTACGACGGGCAGCGGTTTTGTTTTTGGTTTACTGTCACAGTTGTGTATGATTTCTGTTATATCGCCGTGCCACTGCCAGAGAGAAATTTCTTCGTATAGCTTTGGTTCATTACCGACGTCCACCACGTATGTGTGTGTTTGTGTGTGGCCATGCTTGTCGCTCACATGACAAGTATAATTGCCGTCATCGGAGTACGAAGCCTTTACTATATGCACGTATGTTTCTTTGATGGTATTGTTGTTGGCTGCATCCTGTATGACATGCAGAAATTAATGTTAGCTTTTCTTATTAGATAACCAAGTAAAGTCAATAAAATAATGAAGTGATCACAAAGAATCACAATAGATCTGTAAGAAGTGAACTAATACTTACACTAATCCATTTGATGGATTGAGATGGTGACTTATACGCTTCACAATCCAGTTTTTTGGTTTCACCCTCTTTTATGTATACGTTATGTAATGTGCCCATCTTGGGGTGCTCTGCGTAATAAAACAAATATTACAAAAAATAATTTAGATGTCAAATTAGGAAGGTCTAATTTTTGTTTTTTTGTTTGTTAAGTAATCACATCCGTCAGTACCGAGTCATGTATGTGATTAAACAATTAATTACTTATCAATCGAAGGCGATATAAAAAATTACGGAAGCAGGTAGGTAAGGCTCATTACACACTGCTGCGGAACGGAACAGAAATCTTGTTGCGCACGAATTCGTAGAATTTCGTAGGATTCAATTCTTCGGAATCCGTAAGAATTAGCCGGAAGATAAATTATCACTCTTCGCATTTCATTCAGCAATGTACACAAAATTTTATGCCAACGAACGTTTTGTGAATTGAGCCAGTGTTGATTTGATTGTGATATTTTTCGGATGATGCATGTAGGTACCTACTTGCAATAATCTTACAAATGATGCTTTAAACTTAACAAAACAAAATATATTAAAAAAAAATACTCGCTTTCAACTACTGCTTGGACAGTGGCGCTTACAGATCCGATATAGTTCTTAGCTTCACACGTGTATAATAATGAGTCTTTTGCTGTCGGTTTCATAATAACAAGAGCTCCATCCTCAATGGAGTACTTTGTATCTGAAAATATAAATGACATCACGTTAGTTGTAGTATAGAGTAAAACCGACAGTAGTTTTGTAAAGAAATAAGAACTGTCATAGTTTTATCCACGTGCTACTACTACCCTAAATGAAAAGGGAATAGGTATCTAATTACTAAACGAAATGTAAAATTAATTAAAAATCTTCGAAATCGGTTTTCGATTTGTTTCTGGTCATAATACTATCATGATTGCACTTATTACTAACCGGGTTTAATCGTAGTGCCTTTTAATTTCCATGTAATAACTGGTGGTGGTATACCAACGACATCACATGGGATCCTCATAGCTAGATCTCCTTCCATTCCGTCTACTGTTGAGGATTTTTTATTGATTCCTGGGGCAACTGCAAAAATAGGATTAGTTCAATACTGTAGAAGCACTTACTACAAGAAGAACATTATCAAGACCTATTAAGCAAACAAACAATTACGTTTGTTTTATAGTTTAGTATTGATAATTTTCTTTTTGCTTCTTGTTTTTTTTTTAAACATGCTAATATCCGGAACTACTGGTCTGATTCTGAAAATTCTTACACTAATTGAAAGCGAATGAAACATGCTATGCGAACGGCAGTTACGTTACAGAAAAAAATATGGAGCAGGGTGTATAGGGAAAGGGAAGTCGCGGTCATATGCTAGTACCTACCTACCATTTTAAAAGGAGGATTTGTTTAATGTGGTTAGACCAATTTCACTTACATTCAACAATAAGCGTTGTGACATGTTCATCCATTCCGACGTCGTTCTGTGCGATACACTTGTAGCGGCCCGCGTGTCTGGTCTCCGCGGTTGTTATGCGCAGTACGTTCTCTGATCCGACGAGAGTTACAAACTTTAAAGCAGACTTATCCATAAATTGCCACGTTATTGTTGGCTTTGGTTCACCTTTGAGAATTCTGAAAGGATGTGCAATCAAACATTTTAAAGTCATATCGCTGGAACTACCCAACAATATTGCCAAGCCTGTGTTTTATTAAAATGCTATACCTAATATCTATCGGAAAATCTACTCTGACTTTGCGATGAGATTACTAGCGTCTTCTAAGTTACAGCTTATTGAAACCGTAAGGGTCAGATATTACGCAAATGCAATATATTTTGTATACACATTGTTAAGAAATAAAACGAGAACACTTACATGCACTCTATTTCGAAAGGAGTACCCATTCGCACGTTCTTCGAAGCAACTCCTGATAATTTTGGCAGCTCTGAAAATTTACGAAATTTCATGTAGTCCAAATGCATAAAGCCTCTGACGTTTTGAGTTATTCAATATCTATACTCCATTTATTATAGAATTGGACAAAACGCGGAGAAACAAAAACGTTACTAGGTTATATTGTTGAAATATCTGCGGTTGGCGCTGTGGCCAAGCGATTGACTGCTGCGCTGCGTGTCGCGGGTTCGATTCTCGCACAGTACATATATTTGTATGGTCTTCAGGTCATATTTCCGGGTGTGGTTGTTTGTGTAAGTGCGTTACCACAATACAGGCGACATTCCTAGTGTGTTGATGTATTTTTAATAATACAACACAAAGATACACACTCATACATACATAGACACACACCAATTCAAATACATTTTACATTGCTTTGTATTTAGCGTGTTATAACGAAGCTTATTACATGCTAACATAGAAATAATGATAGCGTTAAAACGATATTAATTGTCAGATGTTATGAATAGAGTAGTATCTATAATTATTGTAGGTATTCACGACGAATGTACGTTTTGAATTGTTATTACGGTTGGTATTATTATCATACGGGTTGCCGCTCGTTGAGGTATTCTATGGAGGCCTATGTTCAACAGTAGACGTCTTTCGGCTGATGATGACACTAAGTACTTACGTTGAATGTACGTTTTGAACGTCTCACTCACTGATCCAACTTCGTTCTTTGCCTCACACGTGTACGAGTTAGTGTCGGTCACCGTTGGATTTCTTATAATGAGCGTTCCGTCTTCAATGGAATACTTTGTACCTGAAATTTTAAAGAACGTTACGCTTTTACTTAAAAAGGAAATGTAATATTGTGTCTAAAAAAAAACCAGCCCAAGTGCGTGTCGACCTCGCACACGTAGGGTTTTGTACCACCATACAATAATTAACATAAACATTACATTTAGATATTCATTTTTAATAATTCAGTGAAAAATGAAACACGTTTATTGTAAACACCTTATAGTTAGTTCTTTTTCACCCTTCAAATTTACACCCATAACTTTATTTTATTTTTACTATTTGTTGTTATAGTGGCCATAGTAGTGCCTACTTACATAATTACTAAACCTACTTACACTCAAAATTAAAAAAAATCTATCTATTATGGTTCAACGATGATAGCACTGTGACTGTGACAGATAAACGGTTTAATTATTTTAATACGAACCGTAAAGGATTTAATGGTTAGTTGGTTATGGCTTAAAGTTCATAGTATTATCATACTTACTTGGTGCAATGATATGACCGCTTAGCTTCCAAATTATTACTGGTTTCGGGGCACCAACTGCTATGCAAGGAATCTTTAGAAGGGCGTCTCCTTCTGTAGCTTGGTATACCATAGTAGAGGTACTTGAAGAAATTTTTGGAAGATCTGTAGATATTTAGAAGTTCATAAATTGTATCTAGTCCAAAATTGTAAACGAAGGTTTTCACTTTGTGATAATGTAAATACAATTTTGATTAAGCCCTCTTTACCTTGAACAATTAATGTCGTAACGTGCTCGGCTGTGGCTACAGTGTTCTCCGCCACACACTTGTATTTTCCCTCGTGTTTATCCTCCACATTCGGTATACGCAGCACACTTTCAGAACCAGCTATAGGTTTAAAGTCCGAACCAGATTTACCCCCAAATAGCCATGTCATTTTTGGTGCTGGTACACCACTCACAACTCTGCAAGAATCATTATAAAACGGTTATTTATAGCCATAATCTGTAGTTTCATAGCTGTTATACATAGATACTTATATTGGAAATATATACACAAATGAGGTTACACCCGACATTGTAATTGCTACTTACTTGCATTCAAAGACCGCAGTGTTACCCTTGGTGACTTTCATGTCAGCTACTCCCTGTATCTTAGGAGGACCTGAAAATGGAGTTAATTAGGAATGAGAAGATATTATGGTTTTAGTGCCTTATGAAATTTTATTGTTCATTGTTAAATGAATCACATGAAAGCGACTGATGACTGGTTGACTTACTTAGTCCATCAATTATAACTCTCGTATTGAAAGATTTTGTCTCATCCTTTTTGTTTGTCAAGGAAACTTTGCATGCATATCTGCCAGCTAAATCCAAATCCATATTTCTTATTTTTAGTTGAGTGCGACTTCGAGATATTTCGTACTTGTCAGATGTTAGTATCTCTCTAACATGTCCTGTCTTCTCGTTGGCGTAATACCAATGGATATCTATCGGAAGTCGTGATGTGACGTCACAAGTAATGGTGCCTTCTGTGCCATAGACAAATTTTGTTATTTCTGTCAACAATAAAAGAAAATACTGTGACCATCCCTTCTGACTGAGACTCATCCATGCCCCGGCAAGAACATAAAGCCGTAGGTTCTGGCAGCCATTCCTAGATCTTTGACGGTCGTTTTGGGTAGTCAGAAGCCAGAAAGACTGACAACCAACCAGTCTTACCTAGGGATTTATTATCTAGTTATTGGGTTATGGGGGTCAGAAAGGCAGTTGCGCCATTTAAAACACTGGTATTCGGCTGCATTCGGTTAATTTGGAAGTCGAGACGTATGACGTATTGTGTTTTTAAGTGCTTATGCCGAAAACCTCAAACAGGTCGACTCTTTACGTGATCAGAGGTTTGGCTTTTTCTTGGGCCAAAGAGTAAGTTTATCTAGCTAGGACATCACTGAGATCAGTGAAGGAAAACATCTCGAGGAAATTGGGGCTTATAATAAACTAGTTCTTGCACGCGACTTCGTCCGCGTGAATGTCGGTTATAGTGGATTAAGACGAACTCACTGATTAAAAAGAAAAGAGTAACAGACAGAGTTACTTTCGCATTTATAATATTAATAGTATGGATATAAAACTGGAACCGACGATCCGCTTTGAGCAAGCGTGGTGGGTGATCAATGTTCGTGTATTCACTGCATGAGAAGCTGCCTTCGCTTTGACAATAATAGGTATTTTTTATGATGTAGTTATGTTAAAATACCTCGCAGATATTCAAAAGTGGATTCAAATTAAGTAAGAAATACGCGTTAGTAAAATTGTTCTTCTAAGTTAGTAATCCTGTCTAGCTCAGAGAGTCAGTTACCTGCATTACCTATACCTACTTCCCCTCTTCTTCCTAAAAAATATCAGATAATTCAGGGCTGCTTGTAAAACTATTTACAGAAAAATTAATAAAAGAAAGTTAGGTACATGACTTACCTGAAGGGGTGGATTTGACGGTGAAAGGTTCTTTTACAATAACACTTATAGTTGTCTCATCTTTCCCTACATCGTTCGTAGCATAGCACTTGTATTTATCTCCTTTTGATCCGTATGAAGTCTCCATGTAACTTATATATTTATATGGATATTCTACAAGCGAACTCTGAAAGTTAATGTAATAACATATTTTTGTAAATATGATTAATTAGGTACGTAAGTACATAAAGTAGTGACCGTTACATATTATTTCATAGCCAAATCCGATAGTTTATTATTACCTTAGAGAGCATAACAATTCCATGGTTGTTAATCCATGAGATTTTCGGCTCTGGGAACGCTTTTACTTTGCAAGTCAACTTCACCGTGCTATTATACTCTATTTCTATCACTTTACCTTCTGCTATTTCGGCGGTTGGCTTTGTTTTATTTGGCAATGCTGCAAATGTTATTCATATTAGTTTTTTCATACGGATATCAAAAGATCATTCAAATTCTAACTGTCCGCGAAACAGTAACATGTATCACAATGAGGAGCTCCACACAAGTCACAACGGGCGCCAAACGACGATTTAAACAAAGTTCACGAGTCGCCAGTGTCGGCAATGAAACAATGAATTTAAGTAGGTAGGCCCGGATAACCGAGCTCCTAAAGTTGATAATAAAGATTACACTGATGTTGTGTTGAAGGTGTCACACTCCTAGAATTTTTTGCTTCGTAAGAAAACTGTTTTAAACGCCACAAATATCATCATTGGTGGTATATGAAAGCTGCACTACATCCAGTGTGGTAACTTCCTAAAACACAAACATAAGCAGAGGCGAGAATCGCCGTACAATTTTCTGCAATTCATTATTGTCATCACGCTTATTAATATGAGTTTAGTGTGATCATAATTGAACTTACGTTTGGGCTTTTCTGCAGGTGTGACAGGGATTTTAGCAATCCTTTTAATAGGTTTGCTCGTAGCTACTATGATCCCATTCACCTAAAACAATCAAATATATCTAGATAATCTCACAAATAGAAAGATTAGGATAGGAAGATTTGATTTGGATAGGAGGATCAAGTAGATTTCTTAGAATCACTTCCATTGATACTAAAATGTTAACGCATCTTATCTTCACAAATGAAAGAAATGTAAAATAGTCTCAGTTTCTGATTGAAATATACTTTAAAATATACGAGCTCAACTGTCCAATTAGCAGACTAACGTTGAGTTGCACGAAAGTAACATTAGTTTAACGGACACTTTAAATTCATGCCATCCCTTACATTTTGTATCAAAAAGAAAGTGACAGCATCAATTTAAAGTCTCCGTTAAACTAATGGTGGTTTTGTGCAACGTACTGACAGTAGATAGTTAAACAATGACTAGCGTTCACATTGGAGCGGATACCTAACTTACTTACTTTTATATGTTACAAATTGTTTGTTTCTCTTGTTTCAGGAACTTAGACTTCGAGAATCCCGGAACAAGTGAGTTAAATCGTATTGATACTGTCATGTTTTCAAGTAATTAACCCTCTTTCTTATAAACGTCGCTTAAACTTAAGGTTATGATTGACATACCATGCATATTTTAAGTTTACGTCTCTTAACACGTTTGTAAGTGTAAGGGGGCTAATGCTTTCCATTCACGCTGCGCAATCTTAAAATTCTACATTCGAATTCATTTTTATAAGACCTTAAATTATACTTACGGCCACTTTGAATCTTTCCGATGGTGCCACAAATGCATCTGTGACGTAAAAATCTTTTGAGACCTCTGTTAGGGGCAGGTCTTTAATTAGTTTTTCATTCATGTCCAAAATTTGCGCCGATATTATTTTCACTGAATGATTCTCATCAGTGACGGATATCGACAAGTGGACGTTCGCTTCTGAAAATAAAATCATCAGTTAAATATAAATATCAGTTTTCTAATGTTGACCTCTCCGGTCATAATATAGAACGCAGGTTTTTCCTCCCTGCAACTCGTTGAGCATTTAAATATAGGGACTTCCTTAACACATACCTATACTAATATTATAAAACGTCAAAGTTTTTGAGCTATATGCCGTACGCTATGTTTTATAGTATGCTTGTACTCTACAAGGACGAAGTTGCAAACAGAAGCTAGCTAGCTAGCTTTCAATAAATTAATAAATGTTTGAACTCACCTGCTGTCGGTTGTAATGACGTATCGCCCAGTGACTTAGGTGTTAGCTCAGAGAAACCATGATCGAATAAGAAATCAGTCCTGCCGACGATTATGACTGACGTCCTAGTCTGACCCATCACAGTAGCCACATATTGGCCAGGCTTAATATTGCTTAATTTTGCTACCTATAATATATATATTTTTTTAATGTCAAAATAACTTAGGTACGATTTACTAATAACGGGTGTAAAAAGATACATTGCAAAGCCGAAAGTTTCTAGATCCAACTTCCTTTGCCGTTATTTAAAAAAAATATTTTTTAAGTTACAACAAAATTTTAAATAATCATGTACTATTGCATGTTCCCGTAAACATAAATGGTATGCGTGCGTTACATTGCTTGCTACCATTAACATCAATAAGTATTGCTCAATGTTACTTAGTTCTTGATGAACAATATGCGTATCGCTGGCGATATTAGTCAAGTCGTCCCACACGCACGATCTATGCAAGATGCTTCCAAATGGTCCTTTTGGAAATGTTTAGGGGAGACCTATGTCCAGGAGTGGATGTCCTACGGTTGATATAATGATGATGATGATGTATAGTTTATGGCTATGCGATGTGTCTTTTAACACCCTGTATAATTCGATTAGTTAGATTGTTAAAGTAAGGCACCGATTTAAAGCGGCAGTTGTATATACCTAGTAGTTTTGGTAAGTAAACAATTATAAAATGCAAATTCATTAACAAGTTCGGCAGTTAAAACTTTGCAGTAAAGTAAACCAAAATGAGTCGTAAAAAATAATTAAATGGATCGTTTAATAAATCAAATTGAATAAATCAATAATAAAATTAAGCAGCAAAAAAACTAAATGGGCAGTTACGACTGGGCAGTTGACAAATCGAAAATAGTCTGCAAAAAATCTCATTCTTAGCAGTTCTATAAACAATGAGGTGGTAAAACATATTTTTCGTATATTCAGCGTCGCAGCTGAAGTCTTTACTTTAGCTGCGTCGACTCCAAGACGCGCGCTCGCAGCGGCAGCGCTTGCATTAATAATAACGCACCCACTTTCTGTCACAAATGTCATCGTCGCTCCGCCGGCCCTCGGCCTACGCTCCTTACGCCAGCTAGCAGGAGTTTTAGGATAATTTTTGGGCTAATTGCTGATTACCCATGCGTTGCGGTAAGCTATGATAATCCCCTATGCGGGGGCAGAAATAAAACAACTAAATCAAATTAGATAGAAAAATTATCAGCGTTTAATTTGTGAACTGCCGAACTATTTATCTAACTGCCATCTTTTTTGCTGGCCGTTTATTTATTAGTCTGCTTACGTATTTTTAGTACTGACATAGTAAGACGAAATAACCGACCAATTGTTTTCTATTTTCTTCTTACTGTCGTTATGGTTTACTGTCGCACAAATTTACCAACCGCCGATAAAAAAATAACTGTCAATTATTTTCTTCAACTGATTATAATAATTTCTCGAATGTTAAATAACAGTTTAAATATTTTTTACCTTTAACAGTAACCCAAACACACTTGAAATGAACATTTGTTCAACAAATAAAATAATGTGCGATTTTTGCCAAAAAAACAAAAGTAAAATTGAAGTAGAAAGGGTTCAATGGCTATGCCAATTTATACTAATATATAATAGTATTTCTGATGGGTTACCATTTTCTAAGTACACCTATTTCAAAACTATCGAGCAAATTCGTCACCAATCAGAACGGTTAGGAATGCACGGTAGCTTGCCTGGCCCGGGCATGTCATTGCTGCTGCGCGACTTACTTTTCCATTATTGTTCCACATGATTTTTTCTAAAGAGGATGAGGGTCCTTTTATATCCAAATAAACATTTTTGCCGGACACGGAGACGATAGCATATTCAGTGTGGTCATCAATTGTGAACTGTAAAATAAAATGTAAGCATTAAGTAGGCACGTAACATTCTGCCTGCAGAAGCTTATAGTACCTATTTTAAGCTTAAATGTCTGCTGCTGGCACTTCACTTGGCGTATTTGTGCAAATATTCGCCTTATTTGGATAATAAAAAAAAAATTAACATAAAAAGTTTTTTCAAAAAAAAGAAAACCGCCTTCAAAAACTAAAAAGTGATAAATAACTTTAGCACAGAACACACATTACTTTACTTTCGGAAGTCGGTGGCGGCGGCTTTGAGTTTGTTGTTTTTTATTGCCACTATCAATTAAAAAAGAATCATCGAAATCGGACTACACTGAAAAAGTTATGCGTGGTCAAACATAAATGTTCATAAAATGAGAACTACTGGGCCAAACAATGTTAAATTTTTATGGGACCCAATGGCAACTATTTCGCATCAAACTAAAGAAGAATCACGTAAATCGGATCATAATTCTCAGAGTAACCGAATACATTAAAAAAAAAAATAAACGAATTCAGAACCTCCTCCTTTTTGAAGTCGGTTAAAAATATAGTTTATTTCAATAACGTTAGGGTACATTTTGTAATAACCAAATTAGGCGAATATTTGTACAAATACGCCATGTGAAGTGCCAGCATGAGAATATTCTTATTTGTCGTAATAATAATAATAGGTAAGTACTAAATATTATATTATGCATACTGTAACTAGGCACTTTAGTTATATGTAACAATATTGGAACGAAGTTCCTTAACGCGGCTTATGGGTAAGAGTGGGAAATAGTAGAAATCGTCACGTAACGAAATGCGTGTGTTTATGTGTGCGTGTATCGAGCCTACTGGCTACTACAAACAAATGAGCACACGTGTATATAGATATATATACAATTATTTCTATATATATTATTTTTTTA
Organism: Charanyca ferruginea; assembly: GCA_947361185.1. Lineage (NCBI taxonomy): Eukaryota > Metazoa > Arthropoda > Insecta > Lepidoptera > Noctuidae > Charanyca > Charanyca ferruginea. The sequence continues at coordinate 13,401,701 of OX376065.1, read as the reverse complement.
TTTGTATTGACACGTACGTAAGACACACGAGCAGGCGAGTGCGTGTATATGTGTATATATATATATTATATTATTATTTTTATATACATATCGATTTTTAAATGTTTATGTAGGTATATATATTTTTTTTTATACTGACATTTACATAAGGAACTTCGTTTCTTACGGGGGTCCCCCGACCGCACAATTTTTTTTATATTTACTTGTTACTAGCTTCTGCCCGTGACTTCGTCCGCGTGAATGTCGGTTATCGCGGATGCAGACGAAGTCGCGGATTAAAAAGTAGCCTATGTACTTTCCCACAGTTCAAACTATTTTCATACCAAATTTCATTAAAATCGGTTCAGCCGTTTTATCGTGAAAGCGTGGCAGACAGAGTTACTTTCGCATTTATCATATTAGTTTGGATTATATTTGACGACACGGTTGGCGCAGTGGCTGAGCGATCGACTGCTGCGCAGCGTGTCGCGGGTTCGATTCCCGCCCAGGGTAAACATTTGTGTGATGAGCACTTGTGTTTTCCTTGTGTCTGGGTGTTATTTATCTATATATGCATGTATTTACAAAAAAAAAATGTATTTGTGTATGTATATCAGGTGTCTGACACCCATACAGGGTCTCCCTAGTTTGGGGTCAGATGGCCATGTGTGAAAATGTCCCCACATATTATTATTATTATTATATATACAGTGGTACCAAAACTAGGCAGACCTTGTATCGGTATATGCAAAACTTAACTTAACGATCAATCAAAACATTTAAAAACGACGTTGTAATAACATTTTTAATGAGTGACTGTAGCAAGCTACCTATATGTATTGTCGAGCAAGCCTAGGGTAATACCAGACTGCTGATGCTGCTATTACATACTATGCCGCGGGCCTGAGGGACAATTCACGTAATTTCAGTGGCCGCGACGATCAAATTTCAATCAAGCTTACGTTAAGTACACGCTCGACTCTTATAATAATAATCATAATAATTTATTTATTGGACACAAACATTTGTTACAGATAAAAAAGATTTCCCTAACTCCTGCGCTAGTAAAGACTGTGTTGCAGAAGTTAGTGTCCTCCCCTTACTTGATCATTATACAATGTTATGCCCTTAGCAAATTATTATATATATAAAGGTACCTATCAAAACTAATTTAATAAAAGAAAACAATAGACACAATTACAAAAAAATAAAAATAATACTAAATACAAAAACATTTGCGTAGAAATTATTAGCTACTTACTTATTATAGTCTTTATTCGTGTATATGCGTGAGTGTGTGTGTGTTTGTGTGAGTGTGTTTGTGTGTGTGTGTGTGTGTGTGTGTTTGTGAGAGATGTACATGAATGATTTGTAAATGGATGTCAGCGTTTAGATATATATTTGCAATGCTTGTCATTTAACAACCTCTAAAAGCTTTTCAGTATCATCATACCCCAATGATTTCAACCAGGTAAGTACTGTTTTCTTAAAACTGTTATTATTTAGTTTACTTGTATTGAATAGTGTGTTGCATTTATTGTAGATATTTGGGGCATGGTAACTGAAATGCCTTTGTCCAAATGCTGTTTTCTGAGGGGGCACCGGGCAACGCATTTTTCTTTTATTTTGCGTAGTTAGGTGTGGTACACATTCTCTATGGTAACGTCGAAGAATTTCGTAAATGAAGGTTTTTCTTACAGATAGCACACCGGCTAGTTCATAGACTGCACTAGTAGGATACCTAAAGGGTAAGGTAAGCAGTACTTTCAGAACAGCGCGTTGGGCTCTTTCTGCATGTATAAGAAATGTTTTACCGGCGCCACCCCAGCCACAGATGCAGTATCTAATGAGGCATTCGCAAAGTGCTTGATAAGTTTGGATTAGGAGGTCCTTATCACCAAATGCGCGGAGATTTTTAAAAATGTAAATTAATTTTCTGATTCTAGCTGTCAATGCTGTAATCTGCAAGTTCCAGGTAAGTCGATCGTCTATTATTATGCCCAAGTATTTTATGGAATCAACTCTTGTAAGAGCCACACAATCACAGTTAGAATCATCATTGTTGCGGTTACAGGGATATGTATGCATTACAAGTTTAGAGTTCGGATAGGGTTTACCCGAAGCTGTTTTACTAAAACATACATATTTCGTCTTTGAGGTATTTAGGGACAACAGGCTATCTTCCAACCAAGCTGAGACCTTAGCGAGACCATCCTCAGCTTTACGAAATACAGTGCTCCAGTTGGTTCCGTGGAAAGTAAGGACGGTGTCGTCGGCAAACATACTAATATCTATATTGAACAGGGCAGCAACCTTACAAAGTTCATTAATGTAAATAATAAATAGTGTAGGACCAAGGGTGCTGCCCTGAGGGACTCCAAATTTACAAATAGACTCGTTACTCATAATATTAGCTACTCTCACACATTGTGATCTCCTCGACAGATAGTCTGTAAACCAGTCTAGAACTACACCTCTCATGCCAATGTTCTCCAGGCGCGTCAAAAGTATTGGAATCGAGACTGTGTCAAATGCTTTTCGGAGATCCAAAAAGACTCCTAGACATTTATCACCCCTATCTAGATACGACACGATTTTTGTCGTTAATGCCAGCACTGCATCTTCCGTCGATTTTTTTTCCCTAAAGCCGTATTGATGTTTACTAAGCAGTTCATTTTTTTCGAGGTATCCTACTACTCTTTTATTGACAATTTTTTCAAGTATTTTAGATAAAGAAGAGAGTAGAGAAATTGGTCGGTAGTTAGATGGTTCATTTTTATCACCAGACTTGAAAATGGGGCATACTACCGCTTTTTTGAAAGCTGCCGGAAATACACCTGTTTCCAGACTAAGATTACAGAGGTAAGCAATGGGTGAGGCAAGAGATGATATATTTTGCTTCAAAATTTTTGCAGTAATAGCATCCCAGCCTGGAGCACTGTGCATTCTCAGCCCCAAAACAATAGCTTGCACCTCATGTGGATCCGTAGGTGCAAAGCACATGGATTGTAGAGGCGAGTCATCGTTTTTTGCTTTGCGTGCCAGATCTTGTTCGCGTGTACACATTTTATCTAATATTTTATCAGCCAGGGTACCTCCTATTGAAGTGAAGAAGTCATTTACCCTGTTGAGAGCCGCTTTAGGAGAGTCAGCTATTCGTAATAATTCATCCAGAGGTTCTTTAGTACAATTAATGTCACAGATTTCTTTTATAACTTGCCATGTTTCTTTTATATTGCCTTTGCTTTTATAAAGTTTATCTTTGTAATATTGGTTTTTTAGATTTTTAATTATATAGTTGCATGTATTTCGATATCTTAAGAATTTTTGTTGTTTTTCTACATCATTAGGTGATTTCTTTGCGTCATTATGTAGCTTGTCTCTTTTCCGTATACATTTAACAACTCCTTTTGTTATCCAGGGTTTCAGCGGTTTCAATCTATTTGGGATTTTTATGATGGTAGTATTTATAAGAGATTTAACGAATAACTCAGAAGCCAGGTTAGTATCAGTAATCCTGAAAATCTCGGACCAAGACATATTGATAAATATTTCCTTAATTTTATTATAATTTATTTTCATTTTATTACTGTCAAAAGGTTTTTTCATAACATTAGATTTTTTTATATATAATAATATTGGTGAATGGTCTGTAAGTTTTTGTTCAAATACTATGGTTTTACACGGTGAAGAGCACTTGACCATTATGTGATCAATACAAGTATTAATTCGCGTAGGTATAGTAATGCCCTGTTTTAGTCCGTGAAGTGCAATTAGGTTTAAGTAATCTTGTGCTGTGCTAGATAAATTTTCGGGCATGATATTTATGTTTATGTCACCAACTAACATTACGTTTTTTGTACTTGTGTTATTTAATATCTTGTCTAGAGAGTCTAAGTAAGTGGTTGTATTTCTAAAACTGGGGGGTCGGTACGAGCAAATAATTGTGTATTCAGGTTTAATAGTCACAACAAGACAATTACCCTCTAAAAAGTCAGGCTCACAAACACTGACCCCAATCACACTCCGAACATAAACAACTACACCATCATTCTGATTGTAGCTAACTTTTGTCCAATACTTGTTATAGTCATGCATATTTGGAGGTGGGTTATCGTCATTAGTCCAACATTCCGTCAGCACGAAAACATCTACAGGAATACTTATAGCAGAAACAAAAGCTAAAAATAGATCAAAGTTATTATTGATACTTCTTATATTTAATGTAATTACTGTTAACGAGTCACTAACCGCGTCATAATTTAAAACTTGAGAGCAAAGGCTTGTATTACTTAAAGATAGGCATTCTACCTGGCCTGTTGCCTCCACCTCTGAGGCTATACAATTCTTGTTACTATCGAATTGTTAGTATAATATATCGAAATGTCCTCATACTAGTCCCAGTTGTATATAGAATGAATTTATCTTTAATTAGGCGAAGGGGCTTCAGCATTATTATATTTTCTTCATTTAAATATAATTTATAACATCTTAATGTATATATCGTGTTTCTAATTAATTGTTGCTTGCATGGTGATAAGTATATGTGTATGTAAGCGTGATTATGAATATAGTGGTTTGTATAGTTTATATTATGTGTATCTATGTGTTTTATAAAACAGTATTGTGTAGTTATAAAGTTGTTTAGAATAACTGAAAAATAGCATATAACCTCCATAGTATTTAAAAAACTAGAATATCTTTGTTGAGACAGATAATAGTAAAAAACATGCAAGATTAAACATAGTAAACAAAAACATAACCATAGTCATATTGTCAATCTAAGCTTATCTAAGTCGGATTCCGTATGTATGCGTATTTGTGGATCTTCCTCCCGTCTGCGAAGATAAACTATGCCGTGGGATGTCCAGCAGAAGTTAAAATCATGTGCCTTTTGAAACTGCCTTCCCATGTAGTAAAGTCGTTGCGCTTTTTTTGTTAGAGTTTCTGAAACATACACCGGCTGAACAGGAGATTGTATGTTTAAATGCGAGGTGTTGAGTTTTTCTTTATTTTCTTTTGATTTATTAAATTTCCGAATGCTTGAAATTACTTTATCTTTAATAATCACGGTGTTAAAGTCAATTCTGATTGGGTAAGTGTTGTCTTTTGATTTTATTCTGTAAATGTCCCGAATATCTGATTGGTCAACGTTAATATCAAGCGTCTTGCCCATCCTCACTGCCATCTTGCAGAGATCATCTTTCGTCTCGCCGTTTAGTTAAGGGACATTCTTCAGATCAACGACTGACGCTCGGGATTTACGCTCAAGTTGGTCGATTTGTTCCTCCAGCTGGTGTATATATTTTTTATCCTCCTTGCGTTCCGATTCTAAACATGTTATACGTGTAAGGAAGTCATCGTACTTGCTGGACATAACTTCAACACTTTTTTTGAGTTCAATATTCTGCTCTAAAATACTGTTCATCTTTTGCAGTAAATCCTCAAAACGGTTCTCTTGTTGCTTTAGAAAAGCTGTAAATACGCTCATGGTGACAGTATCCGCGTTTAAATCGTCCCCGTCAAACTTCCTCTTCTTACGTTCAGTAACATTACCAGCTATTACTGAGAGATCAGGCGCGGACACACATTGGTGTAGCGGCGACTCTATCGCAGCGGAACACGAGTTGACTTCAGTAACGGACGACAATGACGGTGGTGGTGCAGGTGAGGCGGGGGGCGTACGTCTGAGTGGCATTGCCGTTGTTCACAAATTCACGGCTCACAGCTCAGGCACCAAGGTCAGTAACGCGAGATAATTATAATTGTCGCCGAGTCGAGAAAAACCCTGTGTTTTCAAGAGTTCCTGGGTGGTTATTTATTATTATAATTCAATTTACTTAATTGATTGAAATAGTGAAAAAAAAACTTCCAATATAAAATTGAGAAGAGGAAATATCTGGTAATTTACTTGCGTGTCGATTGCACTTCGGTTTATAATGTTTTATAGAACTCAAAAAAAGCAAAAAGAATGACAGATCACTGGGTCCGAACCGGCAACTTTACGTTCCAGCCGCTATGTGAGTCGCTAAGCCACAGCGCCAACTAAGCACTGTCAAATGTAACCAAATTGCTAATCCGTTGCCAAAAATGTCCAGTGTCTTATGAGCTAATGACCGTTAATGACTCAGTTCTTTGTTTTTGAAGCTCACTCACTTTGCACATTCACACTGTTTACGGAAAGTTTTAAAAACGTTTTTGTTAATAACTCGAGTAAATGTTCATGTATCAGTATAATTTAAACACTGTTTTTTATGTATTAACGTCCACCACACATTTATGTTATTTATTTTCAATAGATCTCCACTTTTACTACACTTTTAGAATAAAATGCTTCGAGCACACAATAACGTGACTGTTCGCAACAACGTTAGGGGGGGGAATCTTAAATGTTATTCTTGTGATAATTATTTGTACTGCAACTTCTATTCGCGCAAAATTGCGTTCGCATATCGCGACCGTATTTGACACCGATCGAGAAGTAAGGAGACTAAGAATAGGGATGTTTAGATCAAAATCTGGACAGAACGGTACTGCAACTAAACTAATTTAGTTACGTGAATGCCCACTGAAGTCAGGACTCAATTCAGTAGTCTCACTACACCAATGAAGCAGTCAAAGTCAAAACAAAGATTTACAGGCACTTTTGAATTGTCAAGGAGTCGGTCAGTTAGACAGAAAGTTGATGCTAGTTGCTCCTTCCAAAACGTAGGTAGGTCTCTATGGAGAAGAACGAGGCAAGAAACTCCACTGACACTCTTTTAATTCAAGTTTTTTACAAAGTACAGGGCCGCAGACTTGAGGCCCAACGTATTAACGTATAAGTAAGTAAACGTATTACACTATTGTGACACTATTGTCAGAATGGTCTATCATTGATTTCATAATGGTTGATTTTGACAAGTTTGGTAATCTACTAGTATATTGGCGTCATGATGACTTTCCAACGGTCAACCACTGACACGCCATTGAAAGAAATGATATAGAATGGTAATCTCGTACAAAATGACAACTGACTTAGAGGTAATCTACTAAATTTTTGACAGTTCCTTTGATCTTTGTTCTTTGATAGTGACCTACCATTAGAACTTCATTGTGCAGTCAATGATCGACCATTATGAATTTAGCAGATTACGAACTTTTAGCAAAATGACAATGGGATCGTGTTGGAATGACGAAAATATAAAAATAGCAGATTTGGCCCCCTGGTTAGATGATTCTTGTTGCTTCTATATGTAATAAAGAAAGAACTAATACTGTAGTTAGTTCTTTATTTAGTGGTTAATTTTAATGAATATTGATAGCAGCGATTGAGTTCCAAGTGCATGCCAACGTTCAGCATCACTTAGTACCCTGGAAAGATGCCCCCTTTGCACCCACGTTCGATATTTTAAAGGTAAGCGGGGTCTGAATGTGCACATTGGGAAGGTCCACAAACCCCCAAGTGCACTCTCTTCGGACCCTGTTATAACTTCTATTACTTCTACATCACCAACATCCACTTTAGACCCGTTTTGGAAAACCCTTTCAAAATTCAAAAACTCTATCCCTGTTTTGAAACGAGTTCCCCGTGGCGCTAGACCACTAATTGCTCAGAATTTAGTAGGTTGCATACGTCTTGCCGCCCGGGAGAACTCGCAGCATGCTTGGGAGCAACTTTTCACCTTCCCTTACAGAATTCTCCATGTGTAAAAGAATTTGGCAATCAAAAAACTCTAACTGCACAAATTAAAGAAAACTGTAATGTTTCGGCTCAACTTTCGGATCCAAATTTTTCGTCCAAGAGATAGGGGTATATCCCATCTGGTGGAAAGTAAGTTAGGGGAAGGTGACATAAGTGGGGCAGCTAGGATTCTTTTTAGTAGTGATGTGGTGGCACCGTGTTCTCCGGAAACACTCAGCTCTGGAGAGTAAACACCCTGCCCCAGCAGATGGCCTTTCTTTTCCTGACCCTCCTGATTCGGTTAACCACTCCCTCACCATCACAGGGCAAGAGTTGATCACAGCCGTTTGCTCCTTTCGTAGCGGCTCCGCCGGCGGCCTCGACGGCTTGACTCCTCAGCACCTTAAGGATCTTCTTTGTTCAGGCGCCGGGGTAGCTGGTGAGTTACTCTTAAAGGCTCTGATAAACCTCATGCTCTCCGGCAAGGTGAACGATTCCGTCATCGACGTCTTGTACGGGGCCAATTTATGTGCCTTGCGCAAGAGGGACGGCGGCATTCGTGCCATTGCCGTAGGAACTACATACCGTCGTATGGCAGCCAAGATTTGTTGTAAATTCTATGGTGAGGTTGTTTCGGAAAAATTTCAGCCCCTTCAGCTAGGTTACGGCTCTAAAGGGGGCTGTGAGGCTGCCGTACACGCTTTGTCGACCTATCTAAATTCTGGCAAAGGAGAGGTCCTCTTGAAGGTTGACATTAAGAATGTCTTTAACTCATTTAATATTAGCAGTGCCTTGCTGGCAGAAACTAAAAAAGAAATACCCAAAATGTATAGTTTCCTTTGGCAATGTTACAGACATCCTTCTAAATTAATGTATCGTGATAACCTTTTAGAATCTGCTGTTGGCTGTCAACAAGGTGACCCTCTCGGGCCAGTGATTTTCAGTCTAGCCATTCTTCCAATTATTCGACAGCTAAATTCCAAATTTAACGTTTGGTATCTCGATGATGGGACCTTGGGAGGAGATGTAGACAATGTTTTAAAAGATTTGGTTTTCTTAAAAAATGAACTGCATTTAATTGGCTTAGAACTCAATCTTTCGAAATCTGAATTTAAATACTTATCGGACAATACCGACAGACAATCGACACTTTCTAAATTTAACGCAATAGCCCCAGATATCAAAATTATAGATAAAAGCACTCTTCGTCTCCTTGGGTCTTCTATCTTCGAGAATTCCTTTCCCATTTTTATTGAGGAAAAAATACAAAATTTCAATGACATTTCGGAAAGACTGCTTCAAATTGACATGCATCCCCATAATACGTTATTGTTGTTTCGGCCCCAAATTAAACTACTTCCTTCGGGCTACCCATTTGTGGAAACACATTCACCTTTTAGATAAAATGGACCAAATTATCTGTCGTACTTTAACCTCAATTTTAAATTTAGCAATGGACGACCGTGTTTGGGCACAAGCTACTCTACCTGTTCGAATGAGGGGCCTCGGCGTCCGCAAAATTTCAAGTATCAGTTTGCCTGCCTTTATATCCTCGGTCCACGCCACTGAGAAATTAATCAGGAATATTCTAGCTCCTACGCTGGTTGATTTTTATGTGCCGTGCTTCGCCGAGGCCATAGATGCTTGGAAACTTGCTTGCCCGAACACTGATCCACCCGACAACCCGTGTGCTGCTCAGAGACGGTGGGATGAGCCGCTCTGCAGGTTAGTACAGAATAATTTACTTACCACTTCTGTTACTACTGCTGAGCGAGCGCGTCTACTGGCTGTGGGCAAATGGGAGTCGGGTCTTTGGCTTCTGGCACTTCCGTCGTCGAATGTGTGTACTATGTTTGACGACACTTCTTTTCGTCTCGCTGCTTCGCTACGTTTAGGAGCTTCCTGCTGTTCTCCTCATCGCTGTCGCTGTGGGGAAGCTGTCAACAGCCTTGGATACCATGGCCTGTCGTGCAGCCGGAGTGCGGGTCGCATAGCGCGGCACGCGAATATTAATGACATTATTCGACGTGCTCTCGTCGCCGTCGGCGTTCCGGCTGTCTTAGAACCCAATGGCTTGGCACGCGACGATGGCAAGAGACCGGACGGCATGTCTCTATTTCCTTGGAAGTTGGGTAGGCCTTTAGTGTGGGACGCTACGTGCGTCGATACTCTTGCGCCATCCCATCTTCCTAGTTCAGCATCCCGTGCTGGTGCTGCTGCTGCGGCTGCAGAAGACCTCAAACGGCGAAAGTATAGTAACCTTGGATCGAACTATATTTTCGAGCCGTTTGGGGTTGAAACCCTCGGGTCATGGGGTCCGAGTGCACATCTTCTTTTTAAGGAAATATCCAAAAGATTGGTTGACACTTCCCGTGACTCAAGAGCTGGTTTTTACCTTGGTCAGAGATTAAGCATTGCCATCCAACGTGGCAATGCTGCCAGTCTCTTGGGTACATTTACAGTTGACGGCGATGTGGACGAATTTTATGATGCTTTATTGTGTTAGGTTTTTGTTTTTTTTTTTTAGTTTAATACTTTAGCTTTTCTATTTTATTATTCTTGTAAATATTGTACATACTTAAAAAATATATGAATGAATGAAGTTTAATACTTTAGATTTAGATACCTTTTCGTATAGATATATGATTGCTTGCAAGATTTTTTTGAGAAGGTATCGTACCTTTTATTCAACTTGGAACACCTGGGTTGAAATCCAAGATTTGAAAGTAAATCATATAGTAATGGTTTTGGGAAGTATTAAGTAATTAACGTCATGATAACACAGTGTTAGTTTAATGTAGTGAAGTGAGTGCTACCCACAAAGAACACAAGAACAAAGTGTCTTCCCCTTAATAGAGACAATAAGAAAAGTGTTAATGGACACATTCTTAGGTTTACTCTTCCTAGCAAATTAAGTTAGAATTAAATTACTCATTAGCTTTAGTATTAAGCTAGATTGTATTTTTTATGTTGTTACCTTATTGGGATACATCATATAACAAAAAAAAAAAAAAAAAAATGATAACACAAATACTCACCGGAATATCTTTGTAAACGTTGGGTGGTACTATCGTCGTAGTAATCACAGTCTTCTTGCCTTTTATTGTTTCTTCTATTGTTCGGAGCACCTAAAATGATTGACAAAGAAACACTCTGTTATCAATATCTTTATTACACTAATCTATACTAATATTATAAAACTGAAGAGTTTGTTTGTTTGGTTGAACACGCTAATCTCAGGATGTACTGGTTCGAATTGAAAAAATATTTTTGTGTTGGATAGTCCATATCGAGGAAGGCTATAGGCCCATGCCGGGCCGAGTCGCTAGTAATATTTTAAATCTGAAGTTAGTATTTTTGTTTGGACACTAGCCTCCAGAACTACTGGTCTGATTCTGAAACTTTTCGCTAATGGGACGCTACGTTATCTCTGAGTGCAATATTTTAATATCAGCAAATTAGGGATCCGTAAGGAAATTTAAACGGACGAAATCGCGAGCAAGCGGTAGTTAAGATTGTAAACCCTTTACCTGTTCTACGTCGTTCTTGGTAACGTCGAACGCAAGTCCAGAGCATGCGTGTGCTATGTCGAAGTAAACATCAAAAGCTGCAGGCTCATAAAAGTCGCGACAGCGGCCGGTGAGCACAAAAACTATCTGTAATCAGAAAGAATATTAGAAAAATACATAATTACTAAAAGGGATTCAGTGAGGACAACTCTGAAATTCTATCAGAGCTTGTGAAAGTACTAAAAAATAATGATGGCTTCGATTTTATATTAACTTAACCTACAAATATGTTTTTCTTTAAATTCATTACAACTCATGTTCTAGTTGTTCTAATGTTGACTTTGTAGATTATTTATTACTACTTCATGCACAAAGGTACAAACGCGAACTTAATGTCTTCTCTAAATATATTTTTTTGTATAAATCCTGCCATGATCCTTTATTTTGTAGGGTATGTATGATTCATTTCCTTGAAATTCTCATCCTAGAAAGAGTATCGGTCTACCCTATAATAAGTTGTTTATGATTCAGTATCGCTCGGCACTTCACATGAGACACCTAACGTATTTGACGAATTATAACCTGCTAAGAGAGCATAATATTTGCCCTCCCCCTTAAATGGAAAAACAGACATAACAATTATTTTAGCCTTTGTGCTCTCTACCTAAGTAAAAAGGTGACCAATTTGGTTATTTGGCTAAATTGGTCACCTTTTACTGAGGTTATACTGAACCCTATTTCAATCTATGGATAAAACATTAGTATATTTATATTCCTTTCCGGTTTCTATACCTGGCTCTGTTTCTTTTGACACAAATCTTTTATAAAATGGCTGTCTCGGTAATCCCGAGCCGGAGCATCAGTAAACACGTAGATGTACGAGTCTCGGTTACTCCTTTCTAGTGCAAGGTATAATCCATTCATTGACGGCTCCCAACAGTCCTTTCCATCATGAGCATATACAACGTCTAAATGACTTTTAAAGGTGGCCCGATTTTCGGTCACCACCCTAACGGCCGCGTCTGAAATAAATAAAAAATAAATTAGATGGCTTAAGGACTGTGTGGGCAGTTAGTTTTTCACGTCGTTCCACGCAAAAGGTCGTGAAGATGGATGGCTTTCGTTCCGCTTCCTTACGTAAAATTTGGCGCACATAAATATTGATCATAACCCAGGATAATATTTTTTTCCCATTTGTGTTTCCGTTGGGATATTTTAGGACTTTTACTTAACTCTAAAGTTGCGAACAGAAACTAGTAGTTTATGAGTAACTTGGTGTTTAGTTAAGGTCTATCCACACATCACATCACAAATCAGAACCAAGAAAGTATTTTAATACATATCTCCACATTTCAGTCATTTGAGTATTTCTAAGGGAATCTTCCCTGAGAAATTAAAAACGTTAATAATTGTACCTTTACACAAAAATATTGATTGACAAGTAATGTCAAACTATCGCGTTAACACCTGTCTTATCAAAAATATTTGAGAAAGTAATTTAAAGTCCTTGTACAACTACCTTGAGAAATCAAACATATTAGTAAAGGAACAAAAGCTAAGGATGTCGTAAGCAGAAGACAATCAAAATGGCCATACCTGACCTGGTTCTCCCTATTTTGTCAAATGTAGAGAAGAGAAATTCTGTATGTGTTATCTAAATAATACCAGCCTATTATTGTCCCACTGCAGGGTGGATTGGCGATTTCAGATTTATATTAATTATAAGTCCAGGTTTCCTCACGATGTTTTGGGACCCCTGTTGTTTTTGCTCTACTTTAATGACCTTTCGGGGTAAATAAACCACCCCATGGTACTATTCGCCGATTATAGCACCGTAGTGATTAAGTGTGATAAACTGATAATCCCAACACTTATGAATTTGAAATAAATATGAAATTAAATAGAATTATAATCATGGTTTGACAACAATAATTTAATTATAAACTTAGGAAATACTATAATTATGTATTTTTATCTAAAGATCCCACATAAAATCCTTGACATTAGCTATTTAGGGACAAAAATAGAACCAACTACTGTTATTAAATTTCTAGGTAGTAATATAGACAACAATTTGACTTGGCGATCACAGACGGACGAAATATCTAAGAAACTGAATAAATTTGCCTATGTTCTGTATAAACTATCCAAAATAGTGAGGCTAGAATCCGTACTAACAGCCTATCACGGTTATGTTGCATCAACAATCAGATATGGCGTAATATACTGGGGATTTTTAGTAGATAGGGAACTCGTGTTTAGAGCCCAAAAAATATGTGTCTGAGCTATGTGTGGCCTAAAAAACACATACAGTTGTAAACCGTTCTTTATAAATTCTTATCTTGCCATCGTTGTACATATACGAAACAAATGTGTTTGTCATTATACAAAATAGCTACTAAAAGTTATTACACAAAATTACTTTTACAGTGTGTTAGTTTAATACATAAATATAAAACAATTTAAAATATAAAAAGCTTATTCAAAGTGGTCTCCATTGGCTGCAATACAGTCCTTTAAACGTTGAGGCCAGTTATCAATAGAAGCACGCACTCTTTCCATGGGAAAATTCTTCACTGCCAATCGTATTGATTCTTTTAGGGACTCCAAATTATCATGGCGTTTAGAGCATGGCGTACTCTCTAAAACTGACCAAAAATCATAATCCAGCGGATTAAGATCGGGACTAGACGACGCCCAGTCTTCAGCTCTGATGAAGTCCGAAACGTTCACTTCCAACCAAGACTGCGTGGACCGAGCTTTATGACCCGGCGCCGAGTCTTGTTGGAAGGACCATACTTGATTATTGAACATGGTGTTGTTAAGGGGCTTAACTACCTTCTCAAGAATGGTATCTTGAAACACTTGTGCCGATGTTTTGATACCTTTTTTACAAAAATATGGCTCAGTCACTCCTTCATAGCTAACACCCCACCAAACCATCACTGAAGTCGGATAATGCCCACGTTGCACTCTGCCGACTAATTGGGAAGCTTCCTTAGAGCTTTGAGCATAAATACGGTAATTTTGTTTATTGAAATGTTGCTCAATTGTAAAAAAATTCTCATCCATAAACAAAATTTTTCTGAGACCTCCTTTGCGTACCGCTTCAGTAGTTGTTTCGATTTTACCACCCTATTCTTTTTTAAATTATCAGTTAAAAAATGACCAGTGCGTCTCTTATAGGCTGCAAGTCCTAAGTCATCTTTTAAAATACGCGACATGGTTCTGGGTGCTCTCTTCATCTCCCGAGATAAAATCTTTTGCTTTCGGACAGAATTTCTTCGATTTCTTTCCCTTACTGCTTTGTCTACCTTTTTCGTACGAACACTACGTGGACGGCCAGATCTTTTTCCGTCACAAACAGAGGAGGTCTCATTGTATCTATTAATAGCCCGGTACACGAACTTTTGACAAATACCAAGCGTATGGAGAGTTTTAAAAATTGCATTTGGCTCCATACCAACTTTGTGTAATGCAGTCACAGCGATTCGGTTCTCTTTCTCACCCCACTCCATTTTAATATCGCAAAATATTATACAATGTATTGGCGCCAAAATTAGAAAACTCAATGAACAATCCCCTTCCCTCCGGATCTCCGAGTAGTTCGGACGTGTTTATACAGAAATATTATCTAACTTAATTAAATATTACAATTCGCTATATTTCACTTCAATAATTCATAAGAAAAAATAGGAGTGCATAAACAACAGGAGGTCTACGCGTGCGCCGTTATTACTACGATACTACGTGCCCTGCGCCTGAGTGCGTGAGTCTCCATCAATTAACATATTAATGACCCGCCCCGTGCGTAACTCCACACGTCCACCTAATTCATACTATTCAGAGAATTTACTACTGTGTGCGTAATACTTAATACTATCTGCGAAGAGTCAAAGAGATACGCACGGGGGTCTGGTTATACTGGACGGAAAGCAACTTTGTATCAAAGCGTCGATTGTGACCAGTTTAAGTTGAGCCCTCTACAACATCAATAACTGCGTGCGTCTTTGACCTCATACAAATTCTGCTTGCCTGGTACCCGAGCTCTAGTACAAAACAAGATGCCCCTTGAACGTTCGCCGCCCCCGCCGCCGACAACGCCGACGACGCCTACAACTCTCTTTAGCACACCGCAACCTCTTTATACATCTCATTGCTCTTCAGAACCCAACTTAAATGCAAGCATGAGCTCTCCTTCCGCTAACTCCCCACCTGCTATTACCTTCCGAAATGTCAAACGTAAGCGCGCTGAAGACGAGGATACCTGCCTGTCTACTTTTATGACAGACCTGAAGAAAATGTTTAACGACCTTAAACAGCAGCAAGAAGAAAAGTACAACCTGTTGTGTTCTAAAATAGATGACATTCGTATTACGGTTGATACGATGAGTGAGAAGTTTAACAATCTGACTTCACGAGTTGAGCATTTGGAATCGGAACGTAGAGAAACTATGTCCTACATATCTACACTAGAAACCAAATTAGAAAATTTTGAGCAAGGGTCCAGATCAACGTGCGTGGAAATACGTAACATTCCGGTCAACAAAGTGGATAATAAGTCTACACTTTTAAAAACCGTCTTAGATACCAGTAAAATTATTAAATGTGATGTCAATTCTTACGAAGTAAAAGACATTTTCCGTATTAAATCTAAAGACCCGGCCCATAAGACTATGATAGTAAATTTTACCACCGTTCTTCGCAAAGAGGATTTCCTAGAGAAGTTTCGTAAGCATAATTTCAATAGCTTTAAGCTAACCACAGAACACCTTAAAATAAGTGGCCCAGCGAAACCGATTTATATTTCTGAGAACTTGTCGTCACGTAACAAAAGACTGTTTTTCTTGGCGCGTGACGTGGCCAATACTAACAATTATAAATTCTGTTGGGTCAAACACGGCAAGATATTCGTACGTGAAAGAGAGGGATGCAAGCATATTCACGTGAAAACCGAAGCGGACCTCTCATTAATAACTAAAACTATAATATGACTAGCTCCTATTTCTGTATTTCGTCAAGTAGTATTAAATATCTTCCGGCTTCTAATACACCGTTGTTTATGCTATTGTTTGTGTCTACATTGTTTAGGTTTTAAGGTCCAGTATTTCTATTTTAAAACATCTCGCATCTGCATGTTATTACATTTTAAGATATTACCAATTTCCACATTCACCCTACTTATACCTGTTCACACAAATCATACACTCCACTATACGCAAACACACAATCATATACAAATTACACAACACTCAGATTTTTCCACGTTAACTCAACATTCATGTTTCAACTATGAAGCCATGTTAAACCACAAAAGCAATAAATTGAGCCAGTGTTTACTGGATAGTGTAAATGCTGACCTTTCAGTTTCAGATTATCTGTTTTCTACGTTTACATTGTCTACAGAAAATGGATGATATTAACTCTATAAATATTGAGGTCGATAAAGTTTCTGTGTCTGATTCCTTTGTTTGCGCGCCAGAGGACAGTCACAATTATTTAATTCAGACAATTGACACCTTAAAAGTTCTGCACACTAATATTCGAAGTATTAATGGTAACTTTGACAACTTACTAGCATTTTTAAGCAGAGTCTCGTACTCGTTTGATATAATTTTATTGTCCGAGTGCTGGTTGAGCAAATGTCCAAATATACCCTCGATATCGGGCTATAACACACATACTACGTCTTTCAAAAATCAAAATGATGGTGTTGTCGCCTATATCAGCACCGAATTAGAACATTCGGCAGAAACTCCAGAGTTCGATGATGCTAACTGTATAGTAATCAAACTGTCTAACCAAGTGGCATTTGTTGCTCTATATCGATCTCCATCATACAAGAATCTAGCACCTTTTTTCAGCAGTCTTGATAATATCTTAATCCAACTATCAAAATTTTCGACTGTTGCTCTTATTGGAGATATTAATATCAACATAGCTTCCCACAATGGTGACTTGACTTCTGACGAATATTTAAATATTACTGCCTCACACGTTCCCCACAAGAGTGGCTAACTGCCTTGACCATATGCTAAGAGCCCCGAACCCCGCCACAACTCTAGTATTGGATAGCCCTATTACTGATCATAACCCCCTTGTTCTATTCTGCAAGCAATCCATTACTAGAAGTACATGCAAATATACTACCCCTAAAACTTACATCCCTGGGGTTGTGTCCCATATAACAAACACAGATTTCTCCCCCATTCTTAAAATGAATGACCCACACCTTGCTGCTGAATCTTTGGTTTCCCTGTTATCCACTTCTGTTAAATTACACACTCGCATGACAAACATCCCCAGCAGGAAACGTATAACCAAGCCCTGGATTACACCTGGTCTTCTGAGATGTATACGCCATAGGGACAAACTGCTCAAAAAATTCAAAAAATATCCTGAAAATGAAACTCATAAACTCATATTTTGTCGCTACAGAAACTTCTGCAACATGCTTCTAAAAAAAGTTAAACGTGAATACGAAAGATCTGAGTTTCGGAAGGCCTTACGTAATCCAAAAGCAACTTGGCGTCTTATCAAACAGATTGGTAACCTGGATCGAAATAAAAAAGCTCCTATGGAACTAATAAAAAGTCATGAGGATCCCATTAGTTCAGTGAACAGGGTCAACCAGTACTTTGTAAGTGTAGGTAAAAATTTAGCCTCCAAAATTATACATTCAAATTCTTACGCCTCAAACACTAGGGACAGAAACAGACCAAATACTGTTACGGTTTCTCCTGCTGGATCTATGGTGTTGCATGAGGTGGATGAAGGCGAGATTGATACGACCATCCTAAGCCTTAAAGACAATTGTGCTATAGGGCACGATGGTATATCCACTACCGTAATTAAAGCTACTCGGCATATCATTGCCCCAGTTCTTGTCCATATTTTTAACCTAGCCTTGTCCTTAGGCATTTTCCCAAGAGTTTTTAAGACTGCTATTGTCCACCCTATATTTAAAGCGGGAGATAGAGATGGTGTCTCAAATTATAGACCAATATCCGTACTCTCTACCCTATCAAAAACTTTCGAAAAATTAATTAATTCTAGGCTAATAAAATACTTAAATAAAAATAACATTCTCGCTCAGAATCAATATGGTTTTCGTGCTGGAAGGTCCACAGAAGATGCAGTTTTAGACCTTACAGACAAAATAACCTCTAGTTTTAACGAAAAACAAAAAAGCATTGGAATATTTTTAGATTTATCCAAAGCTTTTGACACTGTCTCTATCCCCTTGCTTCTTAATAAACTAGAAACGATTGGCATTCGTGGCACTGTTCTTGATTTGTTTCATAGTTACTTGACGAATCGTAGACAGGCTGTTCAAATTGGTAACCACCTAAGCGTAGAAGAGGAATTAACTTTTGGCGTGCCCCAGGGTAGCGTGCTTGGGCCCACGCTCTTCCTTATTTATATAAATGACCTGTGTCGGTTAGCCCTTACAAACACCAAAATTATTGCATATGCCGATGACACAGTTCTTTTAACTCAAGGCAAGGACTGGACTGATACTTTCAAAGCTGCTGAGAATGCCCTAAAGATAGTTATGAAATGGTTAACTATGAATCTTCTCACACTTAACGTTGGTAAAAGTAAATTTATTCCATTCACTCCTGGCATTGGTAGCCAACCACCAATATCTTCCAAAATTAAAGCACACACCTGTCTCAACAGTATTACTTCCTGTGATTGTTTTCCCATTGAGCGAGTACAAAATATTAAATACCTTGGGGTGTATATTGATAATCTTTTGAATTGGAAAATGCAAGTAGACTCAACTGTGACGCGTGTGAGAAGGTTAATTTACATTTTTAAGAAGTTAAGATCAGTCACGGATTTCGATTGCCTGATTACAATCTATTACGCACTGGGTCAATCAATCCTTGGATATTGTTTAACCTCGTGGGGAGGAGCCGCTAAAACCACCTTGTTGCGAGCTGAAAGAGCGCAGAGAGCAGTATTAAAGGTTATCGCAAATAAACCAATTAGATTCCCTACTCAAGACCTATTTTTACTCTGCAAAGTCCTAACTGTTAGACAACTTTTCATACTGCAAACAGTTGTCCGAAAACATGGACAATTGCACTATGATCCAAAATGTGCTACTGTAGTACGTCGCGCAGATAGAGTTTGTGCTACGGAACTCTGTAGAACTGTAGCTGTGAGTCGCAGTTTTAGACACATTAGCTCTAGGCTGTATAATAAAATAAATAAGGTATTAACAATACAGCCTCTCACAAGGATTGTGCTTAAGAAGGTATTAACTGAATGGCTAAAATCAAAGACATACGATGAAACGGAAAAACTAATTGAAACATAACATCACATACTCACACCACTACACACACCCCCACACACAGACACACTTCCACATCTCACACACCTTACTACACAGACACATACACATAATTTATATTATGATATTATTTATTTATTTCAGTACATAATTTATGTTTCATTATAAACTTTTCCTTAGTTTAAGTAATAATTAGTTATAACCTGGAACTGTTTTTACTTTTGTATCTGGAGGTGGGCGTTGATAGCTGTGACACAGTTTCTAACTACTGCAGCTATCATCGTTACATATAAACATTGTTATGTATATTTTTAAGTTCCAAATAAAGACTTTTATTATTTATTATTATTAATCGTATAAAAATGACAGATTCCAAATTTAAATGTAATATCTATCTTATTTTTAATTGTAACAGTATTTATGGCCAGACTAAGTAGATGTCTTCCATACCTACATCTAGAACAGTTCACCTTTTCACCGACACATTATACCAATGAGCAAGGTAGGACCTCTAATGAAGTAGGTATTACATTAATTCTTTTCTAGTAACCTAATTGGTTCAAACATAAGATTAATAGTACATAAACAAATCTGGACAACCTATTACAAGTAATTCCATAGAAAAGTGTTGGAGCCGTTGGTGTTTATACTCATGCAATCACATGACCTTTAACATCGGATTAAGCTAAATTGGGATTCGATAAATAAAATAGTACATTACCTGGATCGTTGAATGTGACGAGCACCATGTTGCCGATTAGACTGGACTTTTCATGAAATACAATATTACTGATCCGGTTCACACTGTCTCTAACTTGTCTTATATCGTCAGACATAGAGCCTGTATCATCTATGAGGAAGGTTAAACTGCCGTTCCCCTTGCATGATACTTTGAATATAATATTCGCCAATATCAGCAATACGACGTGCGGATATATCCGCCCCCACATTTTCAATGCGATTATGTTACGAGTCTGTAATAATAGTGCACTGCTCCCTAATAAAGTGTGAATACACACTGTTGCAAAATGTAACGAGGACGGTCAATTTATACTTTCAGGTTTGTCATGGTGTACGGTGATAAACGTTTATTTTAGTCCTCTTCAATATACAAACGTTTTCCCTTTAATTATTTTAATTCCAGATTTAGATACGTAGTTATTATAATTGAATTATTGGATTTTCTGTTTATTTAAACAAACAAATAAGTGAAATTAGTTAAGGTACAAGGAAATTTCTAGCTTACAAAACTCATTTCTTTGCAAACAATTATGAATAAAACAGATGACGGACGGCTGAAAGTTCTGATTCAATGTAAGTTCTTGGAGACACGTAAATGTTCTTTTGATGGGTCATTAGTTTACCGTCATCCAATAAATTAAAAAAAAAGACTGACGTAAAAGGCTTCGTCACTTGAATAATGAATAATTGAATCGCAATCATCAGTCACACTTCATCGGTGCATCTTAAGGAAATTGGAACACCATACTTCAGAAATATTCTAGTATAATGCAGAATATAAAAAAAAAACTGGCTAAGTGAGAGTCGGACTCGCGCATGAAGGGTTCCGTACCATTATCTATACAACATTAGACATCGAGCAAAAAATCTTATAAAAATCACGTTTGTTGTATGGGAGCCCCCCTTAATTTATTTTATTTTATTTTTAGTATTTGTTGTTATAGCGGCAAACAAAATACACAATTTGTGAAAATTTTAACTATCTATCTATCGCGGTTCTTGAGATACAGCCTGGTGATAGACAGACGGCCAGACAGCGAAGTCTTAGTAATAGGGTCCCGTTTTTACCCGTTGGGTACGGAACCCTAAAAAACGGATACATTTGCTACAGCAAGATAGAATTTATTGTTAAAAAAATATTAAAAACGTATTAAATTATTGTATCGGGAGCCACAACGGCCTGTTTTTAGTGTTACTCTCAACTGACTGAATTTTAGGATGGCATCACAAACAGATGTTGCGAATAAATAGTTACCGCATCACATTTTGGTGACTTTCTTGTTCGATTTTAGCGATCATGCTACCGAAGGCTACAAAATTGTCGGTCGCCGATGGTAAAAGTTACTAGTCTGCTTTGGCCTCTGGAGTTGATAATTTCGTTTATTTTAAAACTACCTTCCGCCAACGGCTTCGCTTTCTTATAGAGGTGGGAAAACGATCCACGGGAACCGGAATAAAAAGTATCCTGTGTTAATCCAAAATATTTCATTTTTCAAACTGTACTTATTAGGTAATTGGGAGTGAAATAATATTAAAATCATGGAAGACAATAATATATAAACAGGAAAGACACAAATATAATTACAACACTTCAGGCGCATTCGACTGATTTAATAAATAGTGCCTTTTGTAATTTAAAATAGGTAGCTGTATATGTGTATTTATTTAAAAATAAGGAAATTAGAAATAATAAAATTACAAACTACAATATACGGCGTAAATTACAAATTTCAGTATATTACATAATCTTCTATGTATAAAATCAATGTGAGTAAACGTTTGTTCCTTTCTGGTACAAAGTATTTTTTTGTTGTCTTCTGATAGTAAGATGTATAATAATAACAGTAATGTGTGTGGGGACATTTCACACACGGCCATCTGACCCCAAACTAGGGAGACCCTTTACTATGGGTGTCAAACAGCTGATATACACACAAAAATACATTTCAAATACATATGTAGGTATATAGATAAACAACAATCAAACACAAGGTAAGGCAAACACAAGTGCTCATCACACAAAGGTTTACCCTAAGCGAGATTCGAACCCGCATCACACTGCGCAGCAATCAATCGCGCAACAACTCATTCAATTACAAATTTAAAAACCCACGAACGACCAACACTGTCATGTACTCTTATCATAAAAAAAAAACAATTTTGTATCCTACTGTGTGTAACTCGTATTGGTTTACTATTCGAAAACCTTCTATCGGTCACCTCCACCAGGTTCTTACCTACTCAACAAGATGTACAGTCGAACAAGCTAATTGGTTTACAGGCACAAATATTAATCTTTCTACTACACTAACATTTTATTTATTTATTTTATTTTTTTATCTGTAGTACGTAGAGACCAGGGATACCTACGTGCTCGAGATAAGAAAATGGAATAAAATTAAATATTGTGAGTGTAGTAGAAAGATTATTATTTTTGCCTGTAAACCAATTATCTTGTTCGACGTACCTACTCGTCTGGACTAATTAGTATGTATCCTTCATCATCAGGCTAGGTTATTACATCAAGACCAATTCAATGAGAGGGTGGGTGGGGGTGTGGGTGTGTGTGGGATCTTAGTAGATTTTATATTTTATTTTATTTTGTATGAATTATTGCGTCCATGCGATTACGCAGTAATTTTGCCAGCTTTTTTGCTAGGCACTGCACATGTTATGTATCGCTGTATATTATATGATAAGAATTTAAATTACACAGATCTTTGCGACAAGATAATGGAAGAATTCGCTAGGTGCTGGCCCGCTGTAAAAAAGCAGCAGCTTTTACAGCAGCAAGCCGTAATTCCAGTAGTGGAATCGGCGAAAGTTGTTAAGTCTGAGGATATTAATGGTTCATACGTTGTATGAATATTGGTGGTTTATACGATGACGATAATTTGATGGTATATAATTATCAAACAACAGTGTTACATAAAAAAGACTGGGAAATCCAGTGTTTATGTTAAAATACAAAAGTAAAGTATAAAATTATGTGAAACAAATGTTACTAGGTATGTACATACATACTCAACCATAACATATTGTTCACGGTATCTACTCTTATTAATTATTTTTAATTGTTATAAAAGCGCTCTATACTAGCATACCTACCAACTGATGCATTTATTTTCCCGGGGTATTTATAAACATCCTCAAAGTTAATTAGGTGTTATTGTTATTTTTCAATGCATTTACCCGCTTTACCATATATGTGATGATACTACAGTGTAGCAAACTTTGCTGGCCGGGAACTATAATTGGAACTAATGATGTCGTTTGAGGCCGGTATCTTGGATGTCTCATTTCAACATCAGCGCCCTCGAAAACCATAGAAACCTTCATACAAATACACCCATGACAAATATTTGCATCGTATACCGCCATCTTGATTTTTAATCTATACATATGTATAAAAATGAATCACTATTTCCCTTGGTCACGGCATCACACGTGAACGGCTGGACCAATTTCGCTAATTCTTTTTTGGTTGTGTTTGCTATTATAAGGAGAAGAATATGCAAGAAACAAAAAAAATGCGCGGAACATTAAAAAAATCAACTAAAACCAATAAATTATACATTGATGTCGTATTATAGATGATCAAACGAACTTAACCTATGTGAAGTTCGATCATTATTATACGAAGTGCTTCGTTCGAAGATATATGTTAGAACATAGTTTAAATAAAACATTTAATTTTTTTTCTAATTTAACTTAATTACAGACAGGCATCATATTAATAATAATCAGTTACCTATTCAGCCTTATTCAGTAAAATAACCATCTTATCATACCATGATATGTCTTGATCGCCCATTATTCGTGATGGCCCAGTGGTTAAGGCAGTTCTCATGCACGAGGTTGCAGGGTCGCAACCGGGCACAAACAAGTACCATTGTGAGTTTCTCAATTTCACTGACTTCACATGTACTTTCTAAGTTTATCTTGGACATCACTGACATTGATGAAGGAAAGACATCCGTGAGTAAACCTGGACTTAGTAAATATAAGTCTAAAATTACGAATCAACTTTGAGCAAGCGTGGTAATCGTACCTTCTCTGCAAGAGAAGAGTCCTCTGCCTTGCAGTAGGTCAACTAAGTATAGGCTGGCATTATTTATTAATATTAACACTAATTTATCATATTAATAATAGGCATTCAATTAATAAGCCTCATTACCAAATGAGGGGTACCAACATAACCTCTGGTTATTACCAACTAACAAAGTTACTTATGAGGTCCCATTTAAAATCACAATATCAGTGACAATACTGACAATAGTGTAAACTAGAATATTATCATTTATCATACATTTACTATTATTCAGCATTAAAGGGCTATTAAACGACTTTTACAGATTTTAAACTGACAATCACGTCAAAATGTGCTATGTAAATGATTTGAAAAAAATATATGTTAAACTAGAACATTCTCTTAATCACATAGTAAGTGAATATTTGTAATTATATTCATGTTATATAGTTTAATTAACAGGTGAAGTTGTGTCTGACGCGGACAAAACATTGACAATCACACAAAATCTACCAGGTATAATTAAACGAAACTTACACCGTCTTACAGACAATTTTATTATCTATCTTTTAGCATACGCCTTTTTTTTAATTTTCAAAGAATACTACTTTTATTTAATTTTTTCGACTAAACTTTGAGAGTTTTGGACGCAAAACTGATGCAGAACGGACGCAGTCTGCGTCCAAAACTTTCAAAATTTTGTCGAAAAAATTAAATAAAAGTAGAATTCTTTCAAAATTAAAAAAAGGCGTATACTAGAAGATAGATAATAAAATTGTCTGTAAGATAGTGTAAGTTTCGGATAATTATACCTGGTAGATTTTGTGTGATTGTCAATGTTTTGTCCGCGTCAGACACAACTTCACGAGTTAATTAAACTATTTAATATGAACTTAATCAAAAATATTCACTTTCTATATGATTACTATGAAAGCCAGTAGCCGTACCGGTAAAATACCAATCACAAGACATTTTTGTTACCTGGAACCTGGAATACTAGAAAGTGGTCGGTATCACTTTTTCTCTATGTAGGTAGGTAGTAATGTAAATATTTTTCTTCACAACGCCTTTTAGGCACACTTGTGATTGAAATATCCACAATTTAACTTTCAAACAATTAAATTTACTCAAATAATTTTAAAGAACACAGTGTTAGTTGCCGCGCAAACGAAAATGCTGCATTGTTAAACAACATATATCGAGAACTAAGCACGCAGTATAGTTTAGGGTAGGTAGGGTCAAAGTCAAAGCATTTATATCAATTAAACCATTTACAGGCACTTTTGAATTGTCAAGGAGTCGGTCAGTTAGTCAAAAAGTTGAAGCTAGTTGCTCGTTCCAAAACGTAGGTAGGTCTCTATGGAGATGAACGAGCAAGAAACTCCACGGACACTCTTTTAAATCAAGTTTTTACATAATACTTGTTACATTATACTTGTTGCTTCTATATGTGAAAACAATGAAGGTAATCTAGGAAAACGAAATACAAAAAAAGCATCAAAATAAAAGCCACGGCAGTTAAGAGTTGACCAATCTCTACTGACAGCGCCCGTTCACGAAAATGACGCGTGAATCAGCACCATTCAGCTCAACTATGTTGGAGGGAGCTGAATGATCCAACACACGTGTCACCATCAACGAGACATTTGAGTGAACATGACAATTCTCTCAACCGCCGTGCTCATTTATGTCAAACATAATAATTTACTTGTTGAATGGCTCCATGGTACTCACATTAACAAAATTCAAATAATGCTGCTAAATTATACAAAACTATGGTTTCCATTGTCTCTAAAACGTCGAAAAAGTAATTAAAATATATTCATATATAATAATAATAACGACACTCGTTTCTCAGGACAATAAAAAAGGGGTAGGAAACAAAATCTTCTTCTTATTAGGAAATTCCCTAAACTGGCTGTGGAGCGGGACCAGCATTAAACTACTTAAACATTTTCAACCGACTTCAAAAAAGGAGGAGGTTATCAATTCGTCTGTATTTTTTTTTTTTAATGTTTGTTACCTGATTTCTTTGGACTGGGTGAACCGATTTTGATGATTCTTAAGCTGGTGCTTCCCGTGTGGTCCCAATTTAATTTGGTCCAGGGCCTCAAGTCTGCTATTACAATAGTGTCAGAATGGTCTATCATTGATTTTCATAATGACGCCATTATATTAGTTGATTACCAAACTTGTCAAAATCAACAAGTATGAAATCAATGATAGACCATTCTGACACTATTGTAATAGCAGACTTGAGGCCCAGTTCTGACAATGGCATCCATGAGAAAACCGTATAAGTCTTAAATTTACATTAAGTATGTGCGCGATTTCTTACGCGATGTCTCCGGCAAACGTAAATCAATTTTGAAAATTCTTCTTTTTATGGATAGGGTATGCTTCAGGGGTGGTCCTATATAAATTTTATCGAAATTGATTTAGCACTTTTTGAAAAATCAACAAATACCCAAAAATTTTACATAGACGACGTTTTAGTTTCATCAATCTTTAGTAGTTAACTTTCAATCTCTTCTTAATAGATTTGGATGAGAAGGAGGTACCAAAAAGCGGAAAATAAAAAGCTTTTTACAAAAAAGACAACCGCCTTCAAAAATTAAAAAGTGAAAAATAACTTTAGCACAGAACACACACACACACTTTTTTGTAAAAAGCTTTTAATCATTGATGTAGTCTTCTAATTTATATAATGCTTGTCTACATAGTGTGCGTTTAATGCATGTTTTAAATAAAACCATTTACAAGTATGTAATTTATTCATTTAATAACAACATTTAAAAGAATTGTTGTTTTAAATTGTCTTTCATTTAGTTGTAGAATAACTACCGCATAAAAGAAGTATGTACTTTTGAAAATCTGAAACTAGGTTGATCTAATTTAAATTTAAATAAGTGTGTGTTCACTTATTTTATTAATAAGATGAAGGTTTTCGAACATGCATAATGTGTTCATATTATTATATTGACAAGGTACCGTCATGATGTTAATCTGTTTCAACATGTCTGCTAGAGATTCGCGTCTGCTGAGATTATAGATGGCAATTTTTTTTTTCTAACGTTGGCCGGTCTAGGAATTACTTCTGTATCGTGGGTGCGTTTATAAACATATAAACTCACATACACAAACAGCCAGACCCGGAACAACTATCTGTAGGCCATACAAATATTTGTTCCGTGCGGGAATCGTACCCGCACAATTGACTGTTCTTTTTTTTTTGTTAGTATTCCTTTTTTGTTACGATAATGATACTTTATAATTGTAATTGTTGACTCTCTGCATGTGTTGGTGTCAACTGTTAGTGCAGAGAGTAATTGAAATATCAGTCGCGGTCGCGTACAGAGCAACATCTTATTGTTTACTTCGCCGCATTTTTCGAGATTGTAGTAGTTCAAAGTGTCGTTAACGCAGTAAAACAGACAAAGTTTTGTGTACGGTTACAAAGTTTGTGCAGTGATGCTTGTTTGATTTAAATAGATCCACAAAGACCTGAGATATAAGCAAAACTTAACTACATTATTAGCAAAAACGGCCGTGTCCCTGACCTTTTTTTTTTTTTTTTTTTTTTCCCTGACCTAGGACAACCCGCAAATCGCTCGCTTAGTGCTCGCTGTGACAAAGCGACTCACATTATTTAAACACATCTACCTACTTAGTGCGTTTACTAATTAACAAATTTATATTTCTATACCAAAACAAGAGCTAAGAGCAAGCTATAGGTATATGTAAGGTGCAGTGTGTGGCATGTAGCAAAATCATAGATCACGGAGAGTTATTGGTTTGTTCGTCATGCCGTGGTTTTTATGATTATAAATGCCTGAATATGACTAAAGATTATTATACTAGTCATCTTAACGAACTTAAACGGAATTGGACTTGCCCTTCGTGTAGCAATACTGCCCGTCGCAAACACAACAATACTCCGGTGCGAAACCAATTTGATATTCTTCGTGAAGACGCTAACATGTCCTGCGACGATTTATTGGACATTCCCGATAGCGATTCAAAAGTGTCCCCGCAGAAGTCTCCGCTTCACATTGCGACTGGAACGCTTATTAATCTGCCGCATGCTTCTAGTTCTATTTCATATGAGCAATTTGGCCAACTTTTAGATTCTAAACTCAAAAGCATCAGAGCTGCCCTAGCAGCAGACATTAAGAAGGAAATAGCATCCGCGATCGACAGCTTGAGAGAGGATTTTACACGTACTACAGATTTTTTAGCGGCTGAACAAAAAGACCTCAATCATAATCTAGCTTCGGTTAAGAATACCATCCTGTCGCTTAAGTCTGAGAACATTAGGCGGAACATCTTTCACCCGAATGCAAGAAGCTTCACGCCGCGACGAAACTGGCGGCTAAGGAGCACTCTTATAAATTTGTATGGGTAAAATACGGCCGCATTTACGTTAGAAAAATTGAACAAGAGCAGGCAAAACTTATAAAAGACGTTGGTTGTTTAGCTAAACTGATATAATTTAAACTCATACGACATTGTTATTTACATGGATTTATTAAACGCACCTTTTATGTTAGTTTACTATCAAAATGTAAATAGAATTAGATCAAAATTGCAGGATTTATATGTAAACTCACTAAATTGTAATTATGATATTATTTGCTTAACGGAAACGAATGTTAATTCTGGTATTTTTGATAACGAGCTGTTTGACCAACGGTATAACGTGTTTCGAAGGGATCGCGAAAGTTCATGTGTAACGAAGGTTGACGGTGGGGGTGTGTTAATAGCTATTAAAAACATTACAAAGTGATAAGACGTTCCTCTTGGGACAGTAGAGTGGAAGATATCTGGGTAAGTATTTTGCCTAACAACTCGCATGAGAATCAATACAACCTCTGTGTATGTTACCTTCCCCCGGATTTACCAAATAGTGACCTTAAAGCTTTTTATACGAATACACAAAATATTATAACGAAGTCTCGCGATGATTGTGTCAATCTAATTATTGGAGATTTTAATGTTCCGGGATTGTTATGGATACCCACGCCATCATGCAGCAAGTTAACGCATGTTATTGTAGCTACTGATAGTAAGTCCTCCCTCTTGCTGGATTTGATGGCCCTTTGCGATTTGTGACAGTTTAATCATATACCTAACAAAAATAATAGATTTTTAGACCTTGTTCTTTGTACCTCCGATTGTATCCAAGTGACGTTAAACGAGGAGCCACTCTGTCGAGTTGATGATCATCACCCACCTTTAAGTAAACAAGTAAAAGGCAGCATTCCTACTAAGCAAATGAAACCTAAAAACATAGCACGGCAAAATTTTCACAAGTGTGATTATGCGAAAGTGAGAGTGGCTATCGCAGAGGTTAATTGGGCTACCCTCTTATTGCCTAGTGATATTGATCAGGCGGTGGATGACTTTTACATGGCTCTCAATTCTATAATCAGCAAACATATTCTGACAACCAAATTGGGTGAGTCTTCCCAGCCTTTCTGGTACTCACCAACTCTTAAAAAATGTCTAAATGAGAAGAATAAATATTACAGACGTTTCAAAAAATATAAAACCCCCGAGATTATGATACCTTCTCTATGTTGCGTAATAGGTGCAAGTTTCTTACAAAAGAATGCTACAGTTCCTTTATAACATCCACAGAGGACTGTTTATCTGATAATATCAAATCTTTCTGGAAGTTAGTCAATAGCCGAAAAAGTACGTCTGGCTTACCACAAACGATGAAGCTCGGTGGAGTGACTTCATCTGATAGTCAAGTTATTAGTGAATTGTTTTCGGACTTCTTTACTTCAGTTTTTGAGGATACGTCTGCAACCCCCCCTAGTGATGGTATATGCGCAGGTATTGAGTGCAACTCTTCTTTATCGGAGATTTATATTGATCACGATTTATAATTTTTATGAATATTTCGAAAACAATATTAGGTAAGTTGTAGACTAAATCAATAAATTAACATTTGATTACTCGAAATTGACTTTATAAGGTTGATGTAATGACTTTACGCAACAATTTATTAATATTTATCTATTCTAGCCTGCTTGTCAGGATATACCTAAAATGAGTTAGGACGGAAAAACTAAACAAAATAGTTAATATAAATGTTTTTTTAATACAATTAACAACAAACAATTAATAATTAACTAAAGTCTAACAAAATTAGACAAAATGAAAATAGGTTAGCAAGTGTCGGTACACTTGCTCAATGACACAGCAGGTTTTTACATTAGGTAAAGATAGATTGTGCAAGTATTAGTACTTGCACAATCTATCTTAATTATATATTTAATGTAGTTAAAATCATTAATAAGGTTAGCCTTATTGATGATTTTAACTACATTAAATACTACCTTTAAGAGTGTTGGGTTATTAACAACATAAACCACTTCTAATTTTTAATGTCCAAGCCACTTTCTTCAAACACCTCTTGAACTTGTCCACGTTGTCACATCAACCCGTCGTAATTTTCGTAAATTAGATGTTTATTCTTGAAAATTTTCGCTGATCTTCATATACACTCGGCGTCACAAAAATCGCACCTCTTTAAGAATTCCCTTCAAAGTCATTTTAACCCTATTAATCAATGGTATACATATGACTATAAGGTATAATTGGAAAGGCAATTTATTTAAATTTCAGAATAAATCAATGGATTTGGTTTTTTGTTTACCAGGGAATAAAAAAAAGCAAGCTAATGCAAATGATTAAAAAGTTAAATTTTATTTTATCAGCAAAAATTACAACAAAGTCCTTAAAACTAACTTAAAACCTAGTGTTACCCCCCCTAGCCCTGATGACTGCTTCCATGCGTTCTCTCATGGACCTTATTAATGTGACAACAGTCTCTTGTGGAATGTTGTCCCATTCTGCAACGACGGCATCTTGAAGGTCTTGGAGAGTGGTAGGGGCAGGATTTCGTGCCCGTACTCGCCGTTTCAGTTCATCCCAAAGGTGCTCAATAGGGTTCAGGTCTGGACTTCGCGCCGGCCAGCGCATAACAGGGATGCCAACTTCTTGCAGGTAGTCTCTTACAATTAAAGCGGTGTGACAACGGGCGTTATCGTGCATTAACGTGAACCCACTGCCAACAAAACCCGCATAAGGGACAACCTGCTCCTCTAAGATCTCTGTTATGTACCGAGCAGCAGTCAGCGACCCTTGCCCGCGAGCACTTCCAGTCCGAGAAACACACACAAGGTTCGTTTTACCGTCGATTGACATGCCGCCCCAGAACATGCACGAGCCACCCCCGTATTCCACTGTCTCTTGAATACAGGCTTGTGCGAATCGTTCCCCTTGCCTCCTATACACTCTTCGACGCCTGTCGTTGCAGAAAAGACACACCCTCGTCTCATCCGAGAAGAGCACAGCCCTCCATTGGTCTATTGTCCAATCCACATGGTCACGGGCAAATTGCAACCGGTCTCTCCTATGCTGTGCAGTCAATTTGGGCCCTGTAGCAGCCCTATGAGCTGCAATTTTCTTCTCCCGCATTCTTCTTCTAATCGTGGAGACGCTTACAGAAGTTCTGCGAGCTGATCGCAGTTGTTGTTGCAGCTCAACAGCATTGGAGAACCGATTACGTAAAGACGTCGAAACAATGAAGCGATCGTCTCTTTCGGATGTGCACCGTTGTCTTCCAGATCCACGTCTTCGGATATAGCCACCAGTCTCTTGGAAACGTTGGAACACTCGTCGAACGGCAAAACGACTCAAGTTCAGTTGCCGAGCAACATCACATTGCCGCATCCCTGATTGCAGTAGTGCAATGACTTGAGCGGCTTCATCTGCAGTGGTATCCATCTTCTGGGGTATTTTTCTTGCTGTAGCTGTTCACGTGTGTTCACTTCAAAGGTTGAATAGCGAATGACCCACATTTAACCCGGGTCGCCCGTTTTATACCCTTGTAGGGAGGTGCAATTAGTGGCCGTTGTAATGCGTATTTTGACAACATTTTTTTTAACGTTACGTGCTAATGAGATCTGTTGTGTTTAGGAATTCTAACTGTTGTTAATTTAAAGGTCGTTAAACATACTTTTAATTGATACCAATATTAATTGGGTTTAATGTATTCGTTACTGGCGGGACATGTTTTAAACTTATTTTCGAAAAGGTGCGATTTTTGTGACGCCGAGTGTATAACAATATTCCAATAAGTATCCGGTTCGAATAGGATCATGTAGAAGACTCCAAGGTGTATAAATGAATTAAAATAGTTAAAATTGTAAAATCGTGTATTCCGAGTATAAGACTACAAGAACAGTGACATTAACCAATAAAAATTACGGCTCATTAGCATAACGAGAGCGAATCAGAAATCGTTGCTGCTGAACTCCTGCAGGCGCTCCAACACTGCTCGTGTTCCCGAGATAAAGGGTCTTGACAGACAGACAGACGGATCACAAAGTGATCCTATAAGGGTTCCGTTTCTTCCTTTTGAGGTACGGAACCCTAAAAAACAAACAAACAGCTAACTTAGATATTAAATAATTTCGAAATTAAATTGAATAAAATAAAGATTAAAAGCGAAGAAAACATAGATACTGTAAAAAAAATATGCTTACAGACAAATAAAAATAGACTTAGCAAAAAAGACATTGCTAAGCAAGTAATAAACGATGACAGCGTGTGATTAATACTGTGAAATTAGAATCGTGTCAATTATGTTTGTAGGTTATATGAAATACCGCCGGATCCTAGTATCTCAATGGAAGGAACGACTGGCGCAACCCAGATGATGGGGGGCACGCCACTACAGTGGCAGTGAGGCCGTGCGCGTGGGATTCCGTTGGGGTGAAGAGAGGGTAATGTCCTATCCATAAGGATTTTCCCACGAAAATGTAAAAGAAGCGCCTCTTACTTTCTTTATTTAGTGCGCCATCCAATGATTCAGGAAAATAAATATTTTGTTATAATGCTGTAGTACCTATCTAATTACATTGTGGAGTATTAATATGTTTAAGACTACTTTATTGCGATTGAAACTACTAGGCTAGAGGGAATTCAATCAATGAAAATGGGAAAACCCTTAAATTTCCCCAAGGCATTTTTTCCAATGAAATGTAATTAATTAATTTGTGACCTTACAGGATGCATGTATTTCATCCCCTGTACAACATGATTGCAATAAACTGATTTGATTTGATTTAAAAACCAAAAGAAATGCGATGTTAAGCCATAGACGAAAGAGTAAGGTCGGGCCACCCGCGTGTAATTTACCGCAAACCGCAAATGGCGTAAATATAACAACCTTTTTAGAAGCTTGCAACTTGATTGCAACACCAGGCCCTGTTTAGGCCCGAGTACACACCTTATTTTTAGGGTCCTCGCTAAGCGGCTGGTTGACTCTTCAGGAGACCAGGGGGCCAAGTCTGCAATTTTTATAATTTCGTCATTCCAACACGATCCCATTGTCATTTTGCTAAAAGTTCGTAACCTGCTAAATTCATAATGGTCGATCATTGACTGCACAATGACGTTCTATTGGTAGGTCACTGATCAAAGGAACTGTCAAAATGTAAGCAGATAAGTCAGTCATTCAGTTGTCATTTTGTACGAGATTACCATTCTATATCATTTCTTTCAATGGCGTGTCAGATGACGTGGTTGATCATTGGGAGTCATAATGACGCCATTATACTAGTAGATTACCAAACTTGTCAAAATCAACAATTATGAAATCAATGATAGACCATTTTGACACTATTGTAATAGCAGACTTGAGGCCCAGAGGGTCGGCTTATTATTACTAATTATTTAATAATTAGCTTATTATTATTAAATCTAACGACAATCTATTAGCACTTTTCCCTTGTTTTATTGTTTTTAACTTTTGTGTATATTTTGTTATGGATCGGAATATTGGGTCCGTTCCTCTTTTTAGTTTATATAAACGATTTACCTTATTTACTGAAAAATCAACCACAAATGGTGTTATTTGCTGATGATACTTCCTTGATTTTTAGAGTTAATAGACGGGCACAGCACCATGATGACGTAAATGACGCTATGCTTAAGGTTCATAATTGGTTTACTGTAAATAATTTAGTATTAAATGAGAAGAAAACTAAATGCATAAGATTCGCTTTACCAAATGTTAAAAGTAGTGAATGTAACGTTGTATTGAATAAGGATATACTTGAATTCGTCGAAAATACTGTTTTCCTAGGGATTACGCTTGACTCAAAGCTGCAATGGGGTCCTCACTTAACATCTCTTGCAGGGCGGTTGAGTTCGGCCGCTTACGCTGTCAGAAAAATCCGGCATTTGACAGACGTGGATACCGCTAGGCTAGTATATTTTAGTTATTTTCATAGCATCATGTCCTACGGTATCTTGCTTTGGGGGCGGGCTGCAGATAGTGATTCTATTTTTATTCTGCAAAAGCGGGCTGTCAGAGCCATCTATAATCTCAGCAGTCGCGAGTCTCTAAGAGAATTGTTTAAACAGATTAACATCTTGACGGTACCTTGTCAATACATATATGAAAACATTATGCATGTTCGAAAAAACCTTCATCTTTTTAATAAAATAAGTGACAGATATAGTGTTTATACTAGAAATAGGAACAAATTAGATCAGCCAAGTTTCAGATTGTCAAAAGTTCATACTTCTTTTATGGGGTACTGTGTAAAATTTTATAATAAAATACCTCTTGATATTCTACAACTAAATGAAAGACAATTTAAAACATGTATCAAACGCACACTGTGTAGACAAGCATATTATAAATTAGAAGACTACATCAATGATAAAAATGCTTGGCTAAATGCTGGTCCTGCTCCACAGGCAGTTTAGGGAATTTCCTAATTAGAGGAATGTGGTTTCCTACCCCTTTTTTTATTGACATGAGTAACGAGTATCGTTATTATTATACACAAATATATTAGGTCTTTACATATGAAATTGCCGCTCGGTATCAAAAAATTAAAAATAACTTTTTTTTAAGAAATTATATATTTAGTCAATCGAAGTATGCACCATTGTTATCGATACACTTCCGCCATTTTATCGGGAGCTCATTGATCCCTTTGGTAAAAAAATCCTTGGAGCGAGAATCGATGAACTGCTTGAAAGCTGTTTTAACTGTCTCATCAGAATTGAATTTTTTTCCTTGTAAAAAGTTGTCCAAATTTCGGAATAAGTGGTAATTGGTTGGAGCAAGATCTGGAGAGTATGGTGGGTGACGCAAAGTTTCCAGTCGCAGCTCCTCTAACTTGGCGACCGTCTGATGTGCAGTATGTGGTCGAGCGTTATCCTGAAGGAGCAATGGGCTTGAGCAATTGACCAGTCTCGGTTGTTTAATGGTGACCTTTTCCATCATTGTTTGCAACTGTTGACAATACATGTCTGCAGTAATCGTCTGGCCTGATCTCAAGAAGCTGTAGTGGATGACACCAGCACAGGTCCACCAAACACTAACTAGAATCTTCTTTTTGGTCAGTTTTCGCTTGGGGCAAGGTTTTGCCGGTTCTCCAGGGTTAAGCCATTGTGATGATCGCTTGCGATTATCTTACACGATCCACTTCTCATCACAAGTGACAATACGATTTAAAATTCCCTCATTATTGTGACGATTGAGCAAAGAAGCGCAGCGACCGACGCGTGTTTGTTGGTGTGCTTCAGTCAATTCGTACGGTACCCACTTTTCGAGCTTTTTTTACTTATCCAATTGATAATGACGCAAATGGATAATGATTGTTTTGTCACTTACTCCAAAGGCTGCTGCAAATTCAGAAGTGGTTTGAGATGGATCCGCTTCCACTATCGCCTTTAATTCTTCATTATTCACTTGAGTATCCGGTCGTCCACGAGGCTCATTTTGTAAATCAAAATTTCCAGAACGGAAACGTTGAATCCAAAAACGCACCGTTCGTTCGTTAACGGTGCCGGGCCCATACACGTCGTTAATCCTTCGAGCCGTTTCTGCTGCACTGGCGCCACGGTGGAACTCATATCCGTAAATACTGCGAATTTTTAATTTCTCCATTGTTATAGCAATTTTCAAGCCCAAACAAATGACGTGAAAACCAATGAAACACGAATTTTAAAACAATATTCTTTAGTCTTTATTTTGAAATAATTTTGAATTTGGAATTCCTAATCAACCACAAAATATTTGACTTCAAAGTTGCGAGTATTAAGTATCGGCAATTTCATATGTAAGGACCTAATATTTAAATTACTTTTTCGACATTTTAGAAACATTGTAAACCTTAGTTTTGTATAATTTAGCAGCATTATTTCAATTTTGTAAATGTGAGTACCATGGAGCCATATTTTAAGTAAATTATTATGTGATTGACATAAATGAGCATGGCGGTTGAGAGAATTGTCATGCTCACTCAAATGTCTCGCTGGTGGTGGCGCGTGTGTTGGATCATTCAGCTCCCTCTAAAATGGTTGAGCTGAATAGTGCTGATTCGCGCGTCATGTTCGTGAACGGGCGCTGTCAGTAGAGATTGGTCAACTCTTAACTGCCATGGTTTTTATCTTGATTATTTTTTATATTTTGTATTTCTAGATTACCTTCATTGTTTTCACATATAGAAGCAACAAGAATAATGTAAGCAGTATTTTGTAAAAACCTGATTTTAAAAGAGTGTCTGTGGAGTTTCTTGCTCGTTCTTCTCCATAGAGACCTACCTACGTTTTGGAACGAGCAACTAGCTTCAACTTTCTGTCTAACTGACCGACTCCTTGACAATTCAAAAGTGCCTGTAAATGGTTTAATTTAAATAAATGCTTTGACTTTGACTTTCATCCTGATTTATGTTGCAAAATTATTAACCATTATGATATCACGGATTGAAAATTGTTAATTGTTCTTATTGACAACGCAACGAAAATTAATAACTTGCCTCCAATGTTGTCTCGTGAATATCAAATGCTTCGATGAAGTCTGGCAATGAGCAACAATAAGTGTACCTACTTGTTGGTAACTTTTAACTAGTCTGCATATTCGGCACAAATGTTCTCGCATTTGATATCCTTCTCTACCGAAAATCTGACAACCAGTCTTCAATTACCAAGGGTTATCGTGTTACCCAGTAACTGAGTTGTGGAAGACAGATAGGCTGTCGCTACATGTAAAACACTGGTTTTCAGCTGCATCTTGTTAGACTAGAAGCCGACCCCAGCATAATTGTAAAAAGATTTTTCAAAAAAAAGAAAACCGCCTTCAAAAAATAAGTAAAAAGTGATAAATAACTTTAGCACAGAACACACATAACTTTACTTTCGGACAGAGGCGTCTCTAGCCCATGTAGCGCCCGTGTGCAAACATTACCCAAGCGCCCCCTAGTAAGCGCGCCGTCAAAATTGAATGGGTACAAAATACAACAAGTAACAGCACATCAAGTTACCACAAACCGTCAAATTTCTCCAATGGATAATAAACTCTATTGTTTTGGGGGTACACTACATAAATACGAAAAACTTTATTCCGAAAGTCAGAAATACGAATTTCAAAATACCGATTTTCATAATTTCGAAGGGTTCAAAATTCCTAATATAACAACTCCGATTTATCATTCATCCTATTTTTATACTACTAAAATTTCAAAATTCCGAACGTTTATAATTACTATTCTCAAAATACCGAGTTTCAAAAGATCGAATAACAAAAAGTCCGACATAATGAAAATTCGAAACATCAAAAATACGAATTCCGATTATTAAAATTCCGATTATCTTTATCGTTACCGTGCAATCGTTTATCGTGCAAGCAAGCATGCAGTATGCAAGTAAGCATGCAGCATGCAAGCCAGTATGCAGCATGCAAGCAAGCAAGCATCATGCAAGCAAGCATGCATCATGCAAGCGAGCATGCAACATGCAAGCGAGCATGCAACATGCAAGCGAACATGCAACATGCAGCAGGCATGGTTTCTGTCACGGCTCCGGCGTTGCGGGGCGCGAATTTAAATTACGCACTAGATTCTATCGTCGGTGAATCAATTGGGTTAGGTTCCGCGACCCCCGACGTAGGTGTGAGATGGAACACCGGGGTGGTTTTTAGTCAGTAAGAGTCTGACAAACCCCTCCGCCCGCCCCAGGGCGGAGGACATCCATTAAGATTTTCCACCCCGCACCAAAAAAAAAAAATAGACCCACCATACCGCCAGGGGTATGGCCAGTGGTATGGTGGATCCTCACACAAGTCGGAGCAGGTCGGTATGGGCGGTCAATCATATGATTTGATTTTCCTGTGTTTTTATTTTAACCCAAAAACACACAAATATAACAAACACCATTTTAATCAACTAAAATGGTTAGATTTGTTTATCTTCATGAAAAATCCGTAAAATCCGGATTATCCGGATTTTACCAAAAATTCGTTCCTATAAATCCGGAATTTAAAACAGAACGGATTTGCATTCCCTAAATACAATGGTCTGTTTGTTTGCATCAGAAAAAAAAATACGCACGAAATAAGTACGAATCATTGAAATTGATCGGCTAACGACAGCGCGCGAGGTTTTACAGTGCTTTTAAAAATAATTGTCTAAAATAAATGAGTTCGTACAAGGAACAGAAAAAATTGTGTGTATTGAGCATAACCTTTATTTTCATAAAATAAATGTATCAGTTACGTTTTTATTCAAATACCGGTAAAAAAAAATTGTTGAAGTGCACCGATTTTGTACTTTTTTTATATAGTTTTTTAATATCTAATAGTGTTATTTTCGTAATTTTGGCTCTGTAATGTACAATGAGACTGTATACCCTATTGGAAAAAGGCATAAAACATAATATTTTGGCATACTGTAATGGTTGTATTCGTCCTGTTAGTTAACTCTGACGTCTATTTTCGTAAAACCCTATGAAAGGATTGTCTTAGCTTTAAAAAATCATAATTAAAAATTATACTTTTACTCTGTAGTTCCCTAAATCAAGACTTAATCTTTCTAAAACTGTAATTGTCTTTAAATAATCTACTCACATCATTACGATGTTGCTCTGGGCAAAACGCGAAAACATGAAGTTCGTCACGAATCGAATACACGCTCTAACGTCGCTTGTCACTTTCTTTTTTTTTATAAACTCAAAATGGCCATAGAGGTGAAACGAAAAAGTGTTATTTTCATTTTGTAATATTTTAATTATGCGGAGGTTTAAAAATATGCTAAGTACGAGTATATTAATCTACTCCTGGTAATGTATTATTCACATTGGGAAATATTGTAAACCCTCTAAATTATTATTTTTTCAAACAAATGAATGTATGGATCTCGCCATGATTCTTTGGGAAGCTCACTGCGAGTGAGGCCCACTGTACACAGGTAAAAAGTATTTTTAGGAAGGAAAGAGTGACAATGAAATGAATTGAATTCGCATTATTTGCAATATGATTTTCGGCGTGTTTTCAAACGAATCATTGAAACAGGTGCCGCCGAGCGATGCGACCCTCACTAATACACCAAATATATTATAATTTTAATGTGTAATAAGGTTTATTTCATGTTGAAAAAAAAGTTAATATTGTAAAAGCCGCTCGCGCGCTCGTGGTGTAGCTTGCTTTGGTGTAATTCGACAAAAATAAGAAGAGCTCTAAATGCTATTCAAAATGTATGCAAAGCAGAGCTCTTTTTACGTTGGTCATTGAAAGCGGCCGGCCAACGCGCGCGCCTAGTGGGGCTCCGTAGCTCGCGGCGCTCGGCGCCCCCTAGGACCGCTGCGCCCGTGTGTAACGCACACCCTGCACACTCGGTAAAGACGGCCCTGCTTTCGGAAGTCGGTGGCGGTGGCGGTGGCTTTGTGTTTATTGTTTTGTATTGTCTTTTAATTTTTCGCTTTTTAGTATTGCCTTAACATTCAAATCCATTAAAAAACGGCGGCACACTTAAAAAAGGTTGTAAGTCCTCCAATTGAAGAAACTAAAATGTCATCTAAGTATTTTTTTTAGGATTTTGTTGATTTTCTCAAAAAGGGCTGGATCAATTTTGGTAAAATTTATATGGGACCATTTCGGAATAAACCCCTTTCGAACAAAAAAAGCTAGTTCTTTGCTAGTTCTACAATCGTTTTGGTCAGCAACTTAGCGAGGCCTTGCCGTCTATGTTCAGGTAGGGTCCCCAGCCACATTATTTCACAGAAGCAGTCGACACCGTACCTGAGAAAAACAATAAATGGAATCTATACTAATCTATATCTATACTAATATTATAAAGCTGAAGAGTTTGTTTGGTTGAACGCGCTAATCTCAGGATCTACTGGTTCGAATTGAAAAATTGATTTTGTGTTGAATAGTCCATTTACCGAGGAAGGCTATAAGGCCCATGCAAAGCTGGGTCGGGTCGCTAGTTAATAATAAAAACAATGTTTTTTTTAAACAGTCTTTTTTTTTTCTTTATCATAAAAAATAACTAAAACGTTAAAATTAATTTAATTTTGAAATGAATTATACCTTTAGGCCAATTCATTTCAAGAAAAATAAACCTGCTTTTAAAATAAAAATTTTGCAAATCTGTCTATAAATGACAGAGTTATGCCTGAACATACATAAAAAAAATATATATAAACATCCGAATTGATAACCTCCTCTTTTTTGAAGTCTGTTAAAAAAGCTAGGCAAGGGGGTATGTTCGACGGCTACATGTAAGGAATCTACGTCCGACATATTGATGATTTGTGTGTTTGACTCGACATATTTTATAAGGACGTTGCAATATACATGGCGTGTAGAACAAATGACTGAGTGACTTGATTATAATGCTACGCTTACGCTTACACGTATGCATGACATTGACATAATGAAAAATTAGAGACAAGAAGAAAAACTTGACCGGTCGGGGTCCCCCGCAAGGAACGAAGTTCCATACGTACGTGCCTGTACAAATAAAAAAAAAGTAATAGTATCTAATCTAATATATATAAATCTCGTGTCACGATGTTTGTCCGCGATGGACTCCTAAACTACTGAAGCGATTTTAATGAAATTTGTACACCGTGTGCAGTTTGATCCAACTCGAAAGATAGGGTAGGTGTAGGGTAGGTGTAGGGTAGGTGTAGGGTAGGTGTAGGGTAGGTGTAGGGTAGGTGTAGGGTAGGTGTAGGGTAGGTGTAGGGTAGGTGTAGGGTAGGTGTAGGGTAGGTGTAGGGTAGGTGTAGGGTAGGTGTAGGGTAGGTGTAGGGTAGGTGTAGGGTAGGTGTAGGGTAGGTGTAGGGTAGGTGTAGGGTAGGTGTAGGGTAGGTGTAGGGTAGGTGTAGGGTAGGTGTAGGGTAGGTGTAGGGTAGGTGTAGGGTAGGTGTAGGGTAGGTGTAGGGTAGGTGTAGGGTAGGTGTAGGGTAGGTGTAGGGTAGGTGTAGGGTAGGTGTAGGGTAGGTGTAGGGTAGGTGTAGGGTAGGTGTAGGGTAAAAAAACCTTTTGTTTAATTAATTTTTCAAATCACTGGAAATGTTATCGCCCAGGAATATTGAAGTTGCAAAGAGTGATGCAGCTACTAATTTGATCATAATGTTAAGACGCTTTTCTATTTGAGAATATTATCATTGTTTGATGATAAAAGAATTAACTGATAATCATTTTAATATTGGTTCTACATTTTATTCAACTACTTAGTAATAATCAATTCAACAACTTAGTAATTAGCAATAATCATCATAATATCAACGAGAAGGTACAAAGTAAACTAGTTCCCAGTCTCTCGTTAAATATATTTTAGAAAAGTGGTAAAAAGTGTATCTTAAAAGTGGATTCTGTTTAAAAAGTGTAGATAGATCTATTACGCACAAAGTGTTATAAAATAAAGTACTAAAAATTAACATAATAACAGTGAATTCAACGAAAATAAAAAAGTTCGTTGACAACTTTGAGTGAATTTGTGGAAGGTGCCCTCGATAATCGAAACGCGTAAGTGACGCATCTTGCACGGCGCTTAAGACCTTTACGCCGCGAACGATACACAGCGACTACTGCTTTATCCTCAAGCGCATCAATCGCTGCGTGCATTTTGGTTGACCAAACGGCAACTTGCTTTATATCGCTTAATATGCTGAATAACGATATTTATATCATTTGAATTTGAACGAAGACGAGTAAAAAACACAAACTTCGAATTTCATCTTAGCTTATAAACAATTGGCTTCGCTTAAGTAATGGATTCTTGTGATAGAAACATCACGCTACGGCGTAAACAGTCCAAAGGTATCGGCAGTCATAGCACTTGTAATGACAACTCATTAAACACCTCTTCAAGTTTATATCTCTCGGACAGCGCACAGAGTTTGCTAGATTTGTCAAGGGCATTGCTTAACCATGAAGTTAAGGAATTGAGAAGTGAAATTATGAAACTAAAAATGGATTTAGAAAGAACCCAAAATGAGGTAGACAATCTAAACTCAGAAAATCACACCCTACAACAAATAATTACTACACAACAAGGTAAAATAGAACAATTTAAGTTACTTTGTAAGGACTCTTGCAATATAAATAACAGTCCTAAGAACTCAGTATCCTCTAAGAAACGTAACAAATTAATGAAGTCGAAGCCTAGCTCATTAACGAAAGTAGTAAATTTAAATGAAAGCTATAGTGAATTGAACATTAATCTTCAAAACACTATTGAAACTCCTGTTACACCTCCCATTATAAGGCAAAATGAACTTTCTTTCGTGACAAAAATGCAGAAATACTACAGTTACCTAACTACAAAATAGCAGCATGTTTTTCAAGGAAAAACAAATCTCGAGGTGGTGTTTGCATTTATGTTAAAAACTCAATACATTACAAAAAAATTGACTGGATTTCTGAAGTATCGGTTGAAAGTCATTTTGAGTGTTGTGGTATATTAATTCCAGAAACAAATTGGTATATATTGTGTATGTATAGAACACCAAACAGTAACCTTAATCTTTTTCTTGAAAAACTTGAGCTATTGTTGTTTAAACTTACCATCAGGTCTAGATACATAAGTAAAAAAATATGTATTCTGGGCGACTTTAACATAGACACACTACCGTGTACCACTAAAAGAAAGTTATTTAAAAATGTGCTAAAAAAATTCAACATACGCCTAACCCTAAACGAACCAACTCGATTAACGTCACACTCTGCAACGTGCATCGATAATGTCATCACTAATATACGTAAATATAAAACAGAAATATGGGATTTAGGTATTTCAGACCATACAGGCCAAGTCATAAAAATCCCGTGTACGGTGAGTTTCCGGGAAAAATATTGGTATAAGATGAAGCGTAACCTAAATTATCACATTGAAATATTTCTTAAATACATATCTCAAATAAACTTTGATGACGTTTATCGTCATACAAATGCTAATAAAGCCTATGAAGAATTCTCTCATCTATTTAAACTACTTTTCGACATTTGCATTCCAACCAAAAAAATTAAACTTCAGCACAAAACCAATACATCCTGGCAAACCAAAGGTATAAAAGTCTCTTGTAGAAATAAACGCAAAATGTACCTTCAAATGAAAGGTAGTAGTTCTCAGGATCAAAAAATCAAATACGCTCGTTGCTGTAAAATCTTGAAGCGGGTAATAAAACAATCAAGACGAATTACTAACGCTAAATTTATCTCAAATAGTACCAACAAAACTAAGGCGACATGGGCATTAATTAAGCAACAAACCCAAAGCGCAAATATTCTTCAGCCTACAATAGACTGCATAGTGCAGAACAATAACGTCGTGAAAACACCTATAAAACTAGCAAGTACTTTTAATCATTTCTTTATTACCCAGAATGTCAACAACATCATGTCAACAACAAGCAATCACAGACCACAGACTACCTTAAACTCTAACAGCATCTTTCTCTCTCCAGTAGATAGGTGTGAAGTAATAAATATTGTGAAAAAATTGAAGAATAAAAGTAGCTACGGTCAAGATAATATACCCATTAATGTTATCAAAGAAAGTATTCCTTTTATCGCTGACCCACTTGTACATATCCTTAATCTAATGCTAGAAACGGGAGATTTTCCCGATGCTTTAAAAAAAGCTCTTATTAAACCTTTATATAAAAAATCGATCGAAACATGACGTAAATAACTATAGACCAATTGCATTGCTACCCAGTTTTTCGAAAATATTTGAAAAGGTCATATGAAACAGAATAATAAAATTTATAGATGTTAACAATGTAATAAATGCCAATCAATTCGGATTCCAAAAAAATAAAACTACATCACTGGCAATTTATAAAATGTTTGATTCGATTTGGCATAAAATAAATGAAAAAAAAAACAATGTGCTGCTATTTTCATTGATATGACAAAAGATTTTAATATATAATAATAATAATATAATAATATTATTTATAATAATAATAATAATATATAATAATAATAATATAATAATATATGTGGGGACATTTTCACACACGGCCATATGACCCCAAACTAGGGAGACCCTGTACTATGGGTGTCAGACAGCTGATAT
The DNA here is from genome assembly GCA_947361185.1 of Charanyca ferruginea. Classification (NCBI taxonomy): domain Eukaryota; kingdom Metazoa; phylum Arthropoda; class Insecta; order Lepidoptera; family Noctuidae; genus Charanyca; species Charanyca ferruginea. The sequence continues at coordinate 13,357,066 of OX376065.1, read as the reverse complement.
ACATACACAAATACATTTTTTTTTGTAAATACATACATATATAGATAAACAACACCCAGACACAAGCCAAACACAAGTGCTCATCACACAAATGTTTACCCTGGGCGGGAATCGAACCCGCAACACGCTGCGCAGCAGTCGATCGCTCAGCCACTGCGCTAACCGTGTCGTGACCGTTTTTGACTGCGTAAAATTTGATATTCTACTAAATAAACTAGAAAATATAGGTATAAGAGGTATAGCGCTAAAATTAATAAAAAAATACCTAAATAACAGAAAGCAAGCCACTATTATTGAAGTTTATAATGAGTCAACAAAAATGGTGGAGGTTGTTCAATCTGAATTTGAAAATGTAATACTTGGTGTACCTCAGGGCAGTATATCGGGGCCACCATTATTTTTACTGTACATAAACGAACTTCCAAATATTATTAATCACCTTTGTGTAATGTATGCTGATGACGCGACTATTTTTATCTCTAATAATGACTCAAATGATTTTATCTATGAAACTGAAATAAACGAAACATTGGCAACAGTAACTGACTGGCTGCAGTCAATAAATCTAAAGGTAAATCTTTCAAAAACCAAAGTAGTTCAATTTCGAAATTACAAGAGTAAACCTACTAAATTAAAAATAACAGTGACCGATGTCGCAATTGAAGAAGTAAGTAACATTAATTTCCTAGGAGTAACAATAGACGAACACTTAAATGGGAAGGATCATATTGATAAAATCAACAAGAAAATTTCCAGTGCTTGTTATGCCTTATCCATACTAGCAGAATCAACAAATGAAAATGTCACTAGAAATACTTATTTTGGAAACGTCTATCCATTATTAAGTTATGGTATTATATACTGGGGAAACTCGACAAACATTCAATCTACATTCATTCTCCAAAAGAAATGTATTAGAACAATAGTACATGCATAGTACCGAGTCATTAAGGGCGCGTATTCGATTTAGCGCAACTCAAAATCTAAACGATTGCTAGAACGGCGTAGCAGCATTGACACACACTAGTACAATACAACGGTCTGTTTGTGTGCATCAGAAAAAAAAAATATGCACGAAATAAGCACGAACCATTGAAATTGATCGGCAAACGACAGCGCGCGATGATTTACAGTGCTTTTTAAAATAATTGTCTAAAATAAATGAGCTCGTATAACGGACTGAAAAATATTCTGTATATTAAGCATAACATTTACTTTTATAAAATAAATATATCAGTTATGTTTTTATTCAAATACTGGTAAAAAAAAATGTCAAAGTGAACCGATTTTCTACTTTTTCAACATTGTTTTTTAATACATAATAGTAATATTTTCGTAATTTTGGCTTTGTCGCTGTCTTTATGACTGTATATACTGTTGGAAAAACGCATAAAACAAAATATTTTGGCATATTGTAATGGTTGTATTCGTCCTGAAAGTTAACTCTGACGTCTATTTTCGGGAAAACGAAGCGGGCGACAAGTCGAAACACGAATATTAGTGTTGCGTTGCTATTCGCGCGCTGTGCTTGTGTATAGGAGGCCTCATTGTGTTTTTTGACGTCAAAGTAAGTATTCTTTGTTCGTACATTATTGCTTTATGGTTTCATTAAAGTTAGAGTATTGAGAGTTTTGTATCGTTTTAATCGAAGTTTGTAGAATATGACTGTATGATTAGTTTTTATTCAGATTTATAATCATTCTTACTGTTTTGTACCTAGAAGGGGGTTGGGGACAGTTGCCTCAGATTTTTTGGGTACGGTTGAAACAGTTTATTTATTTAATTTTCTTGATTCTTAGATGCCAAGGGTACGCCAAAGCAAGACTACAAGAGATCAGTCCGACTTATCGACGTACAGTCAACAGCAAAAGTAGATGATCAAAATCAGAAATTCAATACTAATGAATGGAGTTCGCGTCAGAACTGTGTGGCGTCGAAGTGATTCAAAAGTATGTGTATATGTAATCACATACTTTTAATAAATAAACAAGTTATAAATTATATAAATTAGTGTTAGTAAATTAGTATTGAATTTCTGATTTTGATCATCTACTTTTGCTGTTGACTGTACAAACCAGCCTATGAATATGTAAAAGCCGGATCTTCGTTAAGAATAGCGGCCGAACCTGGACTGAACCCAGTGGTTCCCTGTTAACTGGTGGCGATGAAAATCAAGAAATGAGATATATATATTATCTTAATATAACTTACTTAATAATAATCCGTGTAGGAGAACTAGCCATGTCAGACCGTAGGCTTCAATATATTATCAGATATAAGTAGAAATTCTATTTTAAGTTGTTATAAAATATTTCAGGACTGACACCCCCCCCCCCCCCTGAACTTGGCACCCATTAAAAGGTTAAATACATATATATTTTAATATTGAATTAGATGTGCAGACATATATGTTAGCCTAAGGCTGATTAAAATAATGTTAGATTATAAGATTCGTGACAGACTTGAATATAAATAATAAAAGAATATTTGTGATGTTCAATTGCGCCAATATGAGTCGTAAAGTATTATTAAACGATGAATAAAACATGTTATTTATTATATTTTGTATTATTTGCATGTGTTTCAATTATCTCCAGGCGCTGTTTCGACCGATCCTGGGTTGGGGACGGTTGTTTTTTGTCTTTTATTTAATACTAGCGGGCGCCCGCGGCTCCGCCCGCGTGAATGTCGGTTACCGCTGCAAAAAGCCTACTCAGGAAAGACACGGTCAGCAACATGATTCCCAGGTCTATTCACAGACACCGACACTAACATCGACGACGCAGTCATCATCCGCAGGCTGCACAGATTGTCTTTCTGTGGATGTTAAAGTTGTTAATGATGAAAATATTTAAATGTAATTAATACTAAGTTTTCACTTCTGCCGGCAGTCCCGGAGTGCAACCCGTTGTTTTAGGATAGATAACTAAAGCGATTATTGTAGAGCTTCTCTATAAACAACATTTGACGTTAAATTATTTTCAGGTAACGTAAAGTTGTCCATGCGTAAAACATTCTTTTCGTAAATCAATTCCTACTAATTTGAATGTTTGACCCTGGGATTTGTTTATCGTTAGTGCGAAAGAAATTTTTACAGGAAATTGATGCCTTTTGAAGGGGTGTCCCCTTGTTTCGCAGACAGAAATTTCATAGAATTTCGTTTCTCAGAAAATGTTTAACATAATATTTGGTTCTCGTATTTTTATTTCGACTATTATTGTTTCAAAGACTATTTACTTCAATGAAAAATATTTCACAGAAACACAATTCAATGAATTTTTAATCACATTTTTTTGTTTAACAAACTTATCAAAAAGTAGAATTCTTTTTTAACGAATATTGTTTGTTTGTTGTATTTTTCCATGGAATTTATTTCAACAAAAATGTATAGATATAAATAGACAAAAGCAAAAATGTTGTCTTAAAAAGTCAATATGTTGTGCTACCAAAGTTAATGACTGAAACGAATCGCTGCGAAACCGACTCCACGTAGTCTTGTCTGCCCTACCCTAGGGTGTAATTTAAATCTGCGTAGGTGTGCAGGGGCGAGGCGGCCCGCGAGCTGAGGAGCAGGTGGTTTTAACGCCCGCCGCCGCGGCTGAGGCTGGCCGGCGTAGCCGGCCAGTAAGCCGAAGCTGCGATGGTGAGCGTGAATACTGTAGAGACTTGCCCGCCAACGAGGCTTTATGTAATGAAGCCATAACTATTTAGTCTATGGTTAGAACCGTCTGGATAACTTAGGAATATACTTATATTTGAATTATGTAGAATATAGCTTTTATACTATGACATGTGATGTCAGTGAGACCGACCGCTCGACTAAGAGCGAAGGTCGTGTAAATCTTACCTCTCGTAAATCTGATTAATACAGTCTTCTACAAGTCGATCATATCTTTTATTCAACGTAGCTAGTCTCACGACAGATCGTACTTGCTACTAGTGTAGCCGGAGTGTTACAAATTGGCGACAGGCGCCGGTTAGAAGTTTTTTTTTCAGATGCGCAGAGCGAGTGCTCGCCCCCAGAGCGTTTAATATTCCAGCAGGAGTAGCTGGAAGGCCTATTAATAGGGCCAGATTGATGTTTACGCTGGTATAGCAGCGAAGATTTGTACGTATAATCGTTCTACATTATAAAGTGCAGTGCAGACGAGCGATTTTTCGGCATCGCATAAAAGGAAATACAGAGAAGTATAATTTGTGTCGTTTTTCATATGTTATTATAAACCACGATGTATCGTCATAATCGTGATTATTTCCCTGGGGAAGATATGCCCTATTATTATGGTATTCAGGGTTTGGAGTTCGATGATTTCCTCGAACAGTTTAAAGTGGTTGCACAGCGCAAGGAATGGGAGGAAGCCGGTTATCCAGTACTTCTGGGTTGTTTTGTGAAGAGTACTGCAAACGCCTACTACCGACTTTTCTTCAAGTATGGCATGTCTTTCGAGGAGACTTGCGATAAGTTAAGGGAAGAATTCGCTAATGATTGGCCCGCTAGAAGGAAGCGGCAACTCTTACAGCAGCAAGCCGTAATTCCAGTAGTGGAATCGGCGAAAGAAGTTAAGTCTGTGGATATTAATAGTTCATTTTCCCAGAGAAATGAAAAAGATGGCTGCCAAGCAGGCAGTGTTGAAAAAGATGTGGTTGCTGTGTCTAGCTGTCCAGAGAGCAGCCTAGATGAAAATGAGGCACAGGAGTCGGTCTCGTCCCCTCTAGAACACGAGGAAGAGAAGGATGAATCGGGTCAGTCCGGTCCGATTATTTTATTAAGTAGAAATCTTTCAGAGCAACCTGATGTCGAGGTGCCGAAAGAAGAAGAAGTAGTTAATGTTTTGTACCAGCAGGTACAAGATAGTGTTGTCACTGACGTTCAGGAAGAGAACTTGGTGATGGTAGAATGCAAGACGAATGTTGAGGCATTCGTTGAGGTGGAAGAAAATGTTTTCGTCGAGTTGTCGCGAATGGATTATGATGGTGCTCCGGTTAACCAAATTGTGTTACCAGAGAATATTGTTGTCGAGTCCTCGCGAGATATTGTGTATAATGGTGGTTCGGACAGCCAAAGTTTTGATAAAGCGAATAGTAAGGTCACGCGTGATGTGAAGTTATATAATATGGTTCCGCAACCCGCTGTAATAAATAAATATATAACACGGAGTAAATTGAAATCCTTATTAGGTTCAAAGAATAGTGAAATAAAAATAAAATATATTAATAAATTTATAGGTCGAACTGAGAACCTCTTTCCGTCGAAGTCGGTTAAAAATAATTTATTACGACTAGCTTTGATGAAGGAAATATTCGGTAGTATGAACTCTCCTTTAGGTAAATTTTATTATTGTCAATTTTTGAAAGATGATTTTATTTTAATTTTTATGGCTAGCTCTAAACGTTTTGTATCATAATAGTTTTTACGGATACGATTGAATTTAAACTTTTTGTTTATAATAATTCTTGACATTTGTAGGTTACGACAAATATAATTAAATATAAACTTTTTGTTTATAATAATTCTAGGTTGTGTATTATTGGTCATTTTATTAATTATTGGATGTTATACAGCATAGTTGCCATGGTTATTTAGGTCTGTCATGATGGACAGTTGATGCTAGGTGTATTGTTATGTATGTGGTTAGAAATATTTCGACATGATAATAATATGTGTTTTTTTGTATTTTCATATTTACTACGAGCTGAAGACTGATGGGTGAATGGTGCCCACATTTCTTGAAGTACAAAAACGTGTATCTTATTCTTTTTTTTACTTAGTAGATTGTTTGATGTAGTTAGCGTAGGACTCCTACAGGCCTCGTTCACTGACGTAGCCAATTACGCGAACAGAGTATAATCTCTGCGTAAGCTGTCGATGACACGCATGGTTTATTAAGTGAACAAAGTTTGTTTCGAGTTTAGTCTTTTCTCATTTAATTGTAAACCTCGTATAGGAAGAAATATAGGTCACCAAGAAAGGAGGACATGGATTTGACCATATCATTTTGTTTAGCGGGATGCACTCTAACCTTTTCGAGAGGGTTTTGGTAGAGTGGGGTTTGGACATGATGGCATGAGCGTATTTGTTGTTCGTTAATTCTTTTAGTTGATTACCCCATGCGTCATGGATTAAACCATCTCTACAGAGACGTCCTCATTGTAATTTCCCTCTTTAGAGTAGGGACTTACGATAGGATTAGGTAGTTGTTAGGTTAGTTAGTCAATTATTTTTGTTCAGTAGTATAAGTTTGCAGAGTGTCCAGAACGTTCAGAACATGAATAAAAGCTACTAGTCCCTTTTATTCATGAAGGGGGCGTAGCTGATGTAGAGACTTGCCCGCCAACGAGGCTTTATGTAATGAAGCCATAACTATTTAGTCTATGGTTAGAACCGTCTGGATAACTTAGGAATATACTTATATTTGAATTATGTAGAATATAGCTTTTATACTATGACATGTGATGTCAGTGAGACCGACCGCTCGACTAAGAGCGAAGGTCGTGTAAATCTTACCTCTCGTAAATCTGATTAATACAGTCTTCTACAAGTCGATCATATCTTTTATTCAACGTAGCTAGTCTCACGACAGATCGTACTTGCTACTAGTGTAGCCCGAGTGTTACAATACCATCTGCGACGATAAGCTCGCGTGGGACCGCCGTAGCCCCGCAACGCCGGAGCCGTGACAGAAACTATGCCTGCTGCATGTTGCACGCTCGCTTGCATGATGCATGATTGCTTGCATGATGCATGTTTGCTTACATGCTGCATGATGCATGCTTGCTTACATGCTGAATGCTTGCTTGCACGCTGCATGCTTGCTTGCACGTTGCATGTTTGCTGGCACGCTGCATGTTTGCTTGCACGCTGTATGTTTGCTTGCACGCTGCATGCTTGCTTGCATGCTGCATACTTGCTTGTACGCTGCATGCTTGCTTGCGTCCTGCGTGGTTGCTTGCACGCACGCGCAGTAAGTTTAGTTAGAACTGAGAGTTATATTTTGTATTATTTGCATGTGTTTCAATTGTCCCCAGGCGCTGTTTCGACCGATCCTGGGTTGGGGACGGTTGTTTTTTGTCTTTTATTTAATACAGTTCAGTCATCGCTCGCTCGTTTAATCCCGATGCAATGGACGATAAACGCTAAAATATATCGACCGTACCCAGTCTCCCCTACGACCTACGTTTTAAGTTCACATTATGCCTACTAATACTTACATATATCGTTTAAAAATCACAAAGTGATGGTAATATAATATAACATCACAATGTAAGTAGTAAAGTGCTTACAGTAAGCCCCACTGTTTTATAGTCTAATTTCAAATATCACAATAGTTTTCCCCAGCAAAATACGGATAGTTGTATTCTAAAAATGACTTAAATTATTTCAAAATCACATCGAATATTGAACAGTGTACGCGTCTGTACCGAACTTGTAAGGTGTATTATACTAAACATTTTAGAAGGTAGCATAATGTACTGCGCGGTCGCTTTTTTGTAACCACCTTAATATAGTCGGGTTATCACGGTGTTGCGCTTCTTAATGGCTTTTATTTTATTATCTCGTTAATTATTGTATGTACTACGCTGAAATTTTACAGGAATATAACTGAACTAAGTAACTAATTATTGATATATCGTTTAGTGTGTGTAGTGCGTTGTGTGTGTGTGTATTCACATACAGGGTTATCGGAGGCCAAATAACTAAGCGTGCATTATGACCGTCAAAGTGGAGAACTGAATTTCATCATAATTTGTTTATTACTAACAGGATACTAATGAAACTTCACATACATTTGAAGACAGATACAAGCTACAAAACAACGTTTAAAGTAAGTCTTTCGAGCTCTTATTCAAAGTGTTAGGACCTATTGAAGTGTTTTTATATTTAATTAATTAACCTTTGAATGGTGCATTAATTTTGTTTTTTTGTTACGCAACTAATTCAAACTAATTCTTAAGAAGTCGTGTAAAAAAGATGGTAAGAATCTGCTTATCCGTTACAGAGATCCAGCAAAACCACAAACGTTACTCCAGCAAAATCTTGGATAACATCGCAGTCGAAGGAAGAACAAATACAAAATAAGTTGCAACATTTACCTCGTTTAGACTACTAATTATATGGCTAATATTTATTTCAATATTCCAATTATAAAAGAAACTGTCTGGCTGCGGTAACGTTACCCCAGCAGGAAATGTTTTTGTGGAATAACTCAAAATCTATATGTGCAACAAATTTAAAAATGTGCGCAACAATTACAGAAGCCGGAGAACTAATTGCCTGTAACATTTAAATTACTATTTTCGACATTATTTTGCTGGGGTAACGCACACGTCAGCGTGATGACCAGTGATGACCGTGTCCTTGGTGACTCGAGGCCGCGACGCTCGCCGACAGTGTTAAGTTGGGATTCGCATCGATGGTGGTGGGGGGCGCGCTGCTACTACTCTTATCAGCTCGTCCGCTATGCACAACCGGTTTTGCTTTATTGTTATGATCTGCCACATGAATTAAGGTATTATGCCGACGCTTACACAGTTTGCAACCAGGCTTCTTGCAATGATTAGCATAATGCCCACTGCAAAATCAGATAAAACAAAGTTTAAAACTAGGTAATAAACTAGGTAAACTGACAATCACGTCAAAATGTGCAGTGTAAATGATTTGAAAAAAATATATGTTAAACTAGAACATTCTCTTAATCATATAGAATGTAAATATTTTTGATTAAGTTCATATTAAATAGTTTAATTAACTCGTGAAGTTGTGTCTGACGCGGACAAAACATTGACAATCACACCAAATCTACCAAGTATAATTATCCGAAACTTACACTATCTTACAGACAATTTTATTATCTATCTTTTAGTATACGCCTTTTTTTAAATTTTGAAAGAATACTACTTTTATTTAATTTTTTCGACAAAATTTTGAAAGTTTTGGACGCAGACTGCGTCCGTTCTGCATCAGTTTTGCGTCCAAAACTCTCAAAGTTTTGTCGAAAAAATTGAATAAAAGTAGTATTCTTTCAAAATAAAAAAAAAGGCGTATACTAAAAGATTACTAAAATTGTCTGTGAGATGGTGTAAGTTTCGTTTAATTATACCTGGTAGATTTTGTGTGATTGTCAATGTTTTGTCCGCGTCAGACACAACTTCACGTACTAATTAAACTATAAAATATGAATATAATTAAAAATATTCACTTACTAAGTGATTAAGAGAATGTTCTAGTTTAACATTTTTTTTTTTCAAATCATTTAAACTGCACATTTTGACGTGATTGTCAGTTTGAAATCTGTAAAAGTCGTTTAATAGCCCCTTAAGGCTAAGAACTGAGGACAATTGTTAAGCTTGTGATCGCCACTGCATTTAGGACATAAATTAGCTGTACTTGAACTGATTGCGTTAGTGTTAGAACTACTGTCGTCCAATGAAACCAAAGTCTTACGTTTTGATGATTTAGTGTTTGAGTTATCGTGTTGTGTGGTGTAGTGCTGTGTTTTGTTGTGACATTCTATAGTTTCAATGAGATCTGTGCGAATCTTCATGAAATCAATTAAATGTTGTAGTGTAACTTTTTGATCCTTATCTATGCGACCTTTGTACATTTCCCATTCACGAAACGTTTTGGAATCTAACTTATGTGTCATAATTTGAATGAGAAGCGTATCCCAGTACTGAACAGGTTCGCCTAAGGACTCCAGTGCACGAAGATTCTTATTAAATTGATCCATGATACGTTTTAAATTATCTGACGACTCTCGCGTGACTGGATCGATGTTAAATAAAGCTGAAACGTGATTGTTAACTAATAAACGTTGATTATCGAAACGATCACACAACAATCGCCAAGCTATACTATAGTTCGTGGAACAAAACTGAATGGAGTGAATTACCACAGCAGCTGAACCTTCCAAAGACGCTTTCAGATAATGATATTTGTTAATAACATCTATGTCATCATTTGAATGTATTAAACTATCGAAAGTGTCACGAAATTCGAGCCAATTATCATAAGATCCGTTAAACTTACGAAACTGAACGGTAGGCAATTTGACGGGTTTGTTATGAATACCACTGCGAGAACTACAATCACTAGACACGGGAGGTTTTTTGTGGCTTACCACTATCTCCTGTCCCTGACAGAGAATCTTGTAATACCTAGACTCAAACTCTTCTCTGTCTGCTATTTGAGTGTCATAATCTGAGATACATTCTAATCTCGTTTGCGTCTCGTCCTAATAAGCATACAATGATTCAAGCTTACCTATTCGCATCTCGATTTCGCTAATATCTTTAGGTGATATAGATGAAATATCTAGTGACTTTAAAAATCCAGAAAAGATAGTCATACGACCTTTGTAGCTACTGCGTTTCTTAGTGAGCTCTGCTATTTCCTTTGCTAGTTCCATATCGGTTTTATCAGATTTCGTAGACATCTTGGGAGACGATTGTTAAATCCTGGAACTTGATAACAATAAAAAGTCACTACCTGTTATGTGAACAATAAACTCAGGAGTTAACTATAATCTTAGTGAATATTTCGTAAACAATATTAAGTTGTAGACTAAATCAATAAATTAACATTTGATTACTCGAAATTGGCTTTATAAGGTTGATTTAATGACTTTACGCAACAATTTATTAATATTTATCTATTCTAGCCTACTTGTCAGGATATACCTAAAATGAGTTAGGACGGAAAAACTAAACAAAATAGTTAATATAAATGTTTTTTAAATACAATTAACAACAAACAATTAATAATTAACTAAAGTCTAACAAAATTAGACAAAATGAAAATAGGTTAGCAAGTGTCGGTACACCTGCTCAATGACACAGCAGGTTTTTACATTAGGTAAAGATAATTTGTGCAAGTACTAACCTTATTGATGATTTTAACTACATTAAATACTACCTTTAAGAGTGTTGGGTTATTAACAACATAAACCACTTCTAATTTTTAATGTCCAAGCCACTTTCTTCAAACACCTCTTGAACTTGTCCACGTTGTCACATCAACCCGTCGTAATTTTCGTAAATTATATGTTTATTCTTGAAAATTATCGCTGATCTTCATATATAATAATATTCCAATAATTATCCGGTTCATGTAGAATACAGGATCTTGTAGAAGACTCCAAGGTGTATAAATGAATTAAAATAGTTAAAATTGTAAAATCGTGTATTCCGAGTATAAGACTACAAGAACAGTGACATTTAACCAATAAAAATTACGGCTCATTAGCATGACGAGAGCGAATCAAAAATCGTTGCTGCTGAGCTCCTGCAGGCGCTCCAACACTGCTCGTGTTCCCGAGATAAAGGGTCTTGACAGACAGACAGACAGACAGACGGACAACAAAGTGATCCTATAAGGGTTCCGTTTTTTCCTTTTGAGGTACGGAACCCTAAAAAACAAACAAACAGCTAACTTAGATATTAAATAATTTCGAAATTAATTGAATAAAATAAAGATTAAAAGCGAAGAAAACATAGGTACTGTAAAAAAATATGCTTACAGACAAATAAAAATAGACTTAGCAAAAAAGACATTGCTAAGCAAGTAATAAACGATGACAGCGAATGATTAATACTGTGAAATTAGAATCGTGTCAATTATGTTTGTAGGTTATATGAAATACCGCCGGATCCTAGTATCCGGCCGCGCGCGTGGGATTCCGTTGGGGTGAAGAGAGGGTTATGTCCTATCCATAAGGATTTTCCCACGAAAATAAATAAATAAAAAGCTTAATTATGTGAAAGAAGCGCCTCTTACTTTCTTTATTTAGTGCGCCATCCAATGATTCTGGAAAATAAATATTTTGTTATAATGCTGTAGTACCTATCTAATTACATTGTGGACTATTAATATGTTTAAGACTACTTTATTGCGATTGAAACTACTAGGCTAGAGGGAATTCAATCAATGAAAATGGGAAAACCCTTAAATTTCCCCAAGGCATTTTCCATTGAAATGTAATTAATTAATTTGTGACCTTACAGGATGCATGTATTTCATCCCCTGTACAACATGTTTGCAATAAACTGATTTGATTTGACTTAAAAACCAAAAGAAAGTGCGATGTTAAGCCATAGACGAAAGAGTAATGGTCGGGCCACCCGCGTGTAATTTACCGCAAACCGCAAATGGCGTAAATATAACAACCTTTTTAGAAGCTATATGTTTCTCGTGGTTTCAACCGCGTCTGGGGTTGCAACACCAGGCCCTGTTTAGGCCCGAGTACACACCTTATTTTTAGGGTCCTTGCTAAGCAGCTGGTTGACTCTTCAGGAGACCAGAGGGTCGGCTTATTATTACTAATTATTTAATAATTAGCTTATTATTATTAAATCTAACGACAATCTATTAGCACTTTTCTCTTGTTTTTAACTTTTGTATATATTTTGTTATGGATCTTGATTTATGTTGCAAAATTATTAACCATTATGATATCACGGATTGAAAATTGTTAATTGTTCTTATTGACAACGCAACGAAAATTAATAACTTGCCTCCAATGTTGTCTCGTGAATAAGTGTACCTACTTGTTGGTAACTTTTAACTAGTCTGCATATTCGGCACAAATGTTCTCGCATTTGATATCCTTCTCTGTTGGTGTAGGATCGATAGGTGGTGGGATAGGATCGTTTACATGCACGATAACCTTCACGTCTTCAGTGCCGAACCTCACCACCTGGAATAAAATTCGTTTAATTATTATGGGTGACTGTCTTAGGATCGCAAGCAAAACTGCTGAGCATGGAGTCTTGAGTTCGATTCCCAGGTCGCGCGGTGTTATATAGGATTTTTCTATTAGGAACTTTCTCAGTTTGGATGTTTGTGGCACCCCCATGTCTCAGAAAGCACGTAAAGCCGTTGATACTGGCTGTAATTCGTAGATCTTTCACCATCGCTACGGGTAGTTGGAAGACCGAAAATCTGACAACCAGTCTTCAATTACCAAGGGTTATCGTGTTACCCAGTAACTGAGTTGTGGAAGACAGATAGGCTGTCGCTACATGTAAAACGCTGGTTTTCAGCTGCATCTTGTTAGACTAGAAGCCGACCCCAGCATAATTGTAAAAAGATTTTTCAAAAAAAGAAAACCGCCTTCAAAAACGAAGTAAAAAGTGATAAATAACTTTAGCACAGAACACACATAACTTTACTTTCGGACAGAGGCGTCTCTAGCCCATGTAGCGCCCGTGTGCAAACATTTCCCAAGCGCCCCCTAGTAAGCGCGCCGTCAAAATTGAATGGGTACAAAATACAACAAGTAACAGCACATCAAGTTACCACAAACCGTCAAATTTCTCCAATGGATAATAAACTCTATTGTTTTGGGGGTACACTACATAAATACGAAAAACTTTATTTCGAAAGTCAGAAATACGAATTACAAAATACCGATTTTCATAATTTCGAAGGGTTCAAAATTCCTAATATAACAACTCCGATTTATCATTCATTCTATTTTTATAATACTAAAATTTCAAAATTCCGAACGTTTATAATTACTATTCTCAAAATACCGAGTTTCAAAAGATCGAATAACAAAAAGTCCGACATAATGAAAATTCGGAACATCAAAAATACGAATTCCGATTAATAATATTCCGATTATCTTTATCGTTATCGTGCCATCGTTTATCGTGCAAGCAAGCATGCAGTATGCAAGTAAGCATGCAGCATGTAAGCAAGTATGCAGCATGCAAGCAAGCAAGCATCATGCAAGCAAGCATGCATCATGCAAGCGAGCATGCAACATGCAAGCGAACATGCAACATGCAGCAGGCATGGTTTCTGTCACGTTGCGGGGCGCGAATTTAAATTACGCGCTAGATTCTATTGTCGGTGAATCAATTGGGTTAGGTTAGGTGAGTGGTATAGTTTTAGACCCACCATACCGCCAGGTAGCGTTGCCATTTTTAAAAATAAAAAAGCCAGACTAATCCGTCAAAAAAGCCGGACTTTTGGGTCCAAAAGCCGGACATCAAGAATATTGAAATAATTAATAAAACACATATTTAAAAGCCGAACTTTTGAATTCCAAAGCCGGACGCTAAAAAAGGGATTCTTAACAAAAAAAAATAAAACACAGGTACCTACCTACTTTATAAGAAACGTTTAAACGTCAAAAACGTAAACGTTTCAAAAAGCCTAACACTGTCCGGCTTTATCCGGACGGATGGAAACGCTACCGCCAGGGGTATGGCCAGTGGTATGGTGGATCCTCACACAAGTCGGAGCAGGTCGGTATGGGCGGTCAATCATATGATTTGATTTTCCTGTGTTTTTATTTTAACCCAAAAACACACAAATATAACAAACACCATTTTAATCAACTAAAATGGTTAGATTTGTTTATCTTCATGAAAAATCTGTAAAATCCGGATAATCCGGATTAGACCAAAAATCCGTTCCTAAAAATCCGGATTTTAAAACAGAACGGATTTACATTCCCTAAATACAACGGTCTGTTTGTGTGCATCAGAAAAAAAATACGCACGAAATAAGTACGAATCATTGAAATTGATCGGCTAACGACAGCGCGCGAGGTTTTACAGTGCTTTTAAAAATAATTGTCTAAAATAAATGAGTTCGTACAAGGAACTGAAAAAATTGTGTATATTGAGCATAACCTTTATTTTCATAAAATAAATGTATCAGTTACGTTTTTATTCAAATACCGGTAAAAAAAAATTGTTGAAGTGCACCGATTTTGTACTTTTTAAATATAGTTTTTTGAATATCTAATAGTGTTATTTTCGTAATTTTGGCTCTGTAATGTACAATGAGACTGTATACCCTATTGGAAAAAGGCATAAAACATAATATTTTGGCATACTGTAATGGTTGTATTCGTCCTGTTAGTTAACTCTGACGTCTATTTTCGTAAAACCCTATGAAAGGATTGTCTTAGCTTTAAAAAATCATAATTAAAAATTATACTTTTACTCTGTTGTTCCCTAAATCAAGACTTAATCTTTCTAAAACTGTAATTGTCTTTAAATAATCTGCTCACATCATAACGATATTGCTCTGGGCAAAACGCGAAAACATGAAGTTCGTCACGAATCGAATACACGCTCTAACGTCGCTTGTCGCTTTCTTTTTTTTTATAAACTCAAAATGGCCATCGAGATAAAACGAAAAAGTGTTATTTTCATTTTGTAATATTTTAAGGCCCTTAGTCTCGTTCAGTACTGTGAAACGGTTACTTTCTAAAGCCTATACCTCAAAAACGGCTTACCAAAAAGATTTGAAAAAAATATATGTTAAATATCGATATATGCATATCATGTCCTAGTTATGACGTTTTCGTATGACTAATACTTTTGCCTTAAAAAAATACTGAACAACACGATATTTTTTGACTAAAATTCCTTTCAGCTCCTAAATAGCTGTGATATTTGGAAATATTTTTACACTGAAATATTGACGATTAAAGAGACTTCAGATTCAATTTAAAATAAATGGAAATCTGTCAACATTTTGCAAAGAAAATCTCAAATATTCAGATTCCGTACGTTAGAGCCGCTCAGCGCGGGCGCATCGGTAGTCGTGCGACAGCACTGAGACGGGAAGGCTGTATCACTCGCTGCTCTCCCGTGTAAATGTGTGAGTGCAAATACACATGAGCTTTTTGTGTACGTGTGCGTAAATAGGCGTTCAAAGAGTAGCTAGCTGATTAGGAACAATTTGTTTGCTTTGTGCGCGGGAACACTATTGTTGGTGCTTCATAGAATTATTTTATAATTGATTGTTGTTTATCATGACATTAGAAAATAGTATACACCTAAATTGTTTTTATGGTTACTTAATTAATGTTAAAAAACATTTTTTTTTTCTGTAGTTAATAAGTACCTAAGTGAAAATTATTTCTAGCATAATAAATTGTGACAACTTATCCCTGAGGGGGGTTGCAAGCAGGTAGGTAGATAGCCAGGGTCCGTAAATAAAAGCGTTGATAGTTTAGTACACTATTATTTATTGCCTAAATTACGTGGCCATCACATGTCTTGACTACTGAGGGTAGGTAAAGGGTTGGAACACTGGCCTGAACCGTCTCTGAAGGTGATGCTGGTTCCGTCATCAGCCCCCACCAGGCTTCTAGTTCCAGAATCTTCGGCGGTATATTATTAGCGAAGGGTAGGTGTGAACCTCCTTGCAGCAGGGAATCTCCGCTAAATGTATTCTTCAACGCCGGAACCACGATGTGGCGGAAGCGTGATAGGTAGATTATAAATCCCCAGAGGGATTTCACGAAGAATTTATTAAAATGATTTAGATATATGGCCGGAGCGAGCGACACAACTGTCACCTCTAGTGCTTTTCATCGTACTTTTCGAAGCAACAGTAAAGATGAAACCAACCGAATCAACAGTCCGTGGCGACGATCGGCAAGGATCGTTTTAGCGATGCGCTGGCGCATAGAAGCGAGGACCTTTTTAAGTTATTGCGTACTCGTAGGTTCCGTATAATATTAATTAGTTTTAATGATTTATTTTAGTGTTAGGTAATATTCAAAAGGATTATAATAGGCTAGTTAGGTGTTAATTTATAAGGTTGTATATAAATAATATGGTTTTAAGTGTACTTAGGTTATTTTTACTAGTGATTATTATACTAAACTTCTATACTTGTAAAGTGCAACGTTACAAAATAAATGAATAATGACTAATCATTTTTTGGCGACACTGCTGGCGCAGTGGTTGAGCGATCAGCTGCTGCGCTCCGTGACACGGGTTCGATTCCCGCACGGAACAAATATTTGTATAACCTGTGTATGTGAGTTTTTATATGTTTGCACCCACGATACCAGAGAAATAACTAGTGTAACGTATTTTATGGAAAAAAAAAATCAACACAACGGGATTTTTGATATTAGGCCAGAGAATGAGGTTCATCGCGAAGCAAGCTTCTTAGGGTTCACACCAGAATGGCAGCGCAGCGGCCGGCAGTTTTGATGGCAAACCATTTTCAACTTTATCTTTAAACGTCAAGACATAGTATCGCTTAAAGACTTGCGTGCGTCGAGCGGCAGCTCGTGGCGGCTCTGTGAGCCGATGACCGCCGAAGCGATACTATGTTTTGAGGTTTAAAGATAAAGTTGACAATGGTTTGGCAGCAAAACTGCCAGCCGCTGCGCTGCCATTCCGGTGTGTTTTGACCCTTGGGGTGTTCATGCATCACATGCATGATATGGGAAACTGCCTTTGATCAGTAATAATCATCACAACAAGATCATACGATCTTGTAAATTTTACGAAAGCACTGATGCCGAAAATGAGTTCGAAATAAAATCCAAGATGGCGGCTATAATAGTTTACGAAATATACTTTATGGGGGTCGTTTCCATGGTTTTCGGAGGCGCTGATGCCGAAAATGAGGTCGAATTCAAAATCCAAGATGGCGGCTATTCATTTTATGAAATGGGCATGATGGGTGTCGTTTCCATGGTTTTTGGGGGCGCTGATACCGAAAATGAAGTCGAATTCAAAATCCAAGATGGCGACTATACATTTTATGACATTTTGAGATTTGACATTTTACAAAATCTTATTTCATCTGCATCTGACTCGCAGTATTATTATTATTACTATTTACATCTTTTATTTATTTATGACTCACTAAATGTATGTCTCAACTGCTAGTTTCATGTACACATAGGTAACGAAATAAACCTTATTACTCATACTCAGTCCCTCTTTACTACACGTTTTATTTTTTTATTTATCCACCTATATATCATAACAAAGCTGGTTTACATCCGTACGTCACACACAAAGGTCCAGTTGAAAACCAGCGTCAGGCACAAGTGGTCTGGCATTTATGCTGAACTGGGCCTGTTTGGCGCAGCCGTGGGGCACACAAATAATGTTTTTTATTTATTTCTGTTATACATTGAAAACTTTATTATTATTATTATGGTGTGCACATGGTCTGTGTCAAATAAACATTTTTTCTTTCTTTCTTCTTACTGTTTTGTACCTAGAAGGGGGTTGGGGAAAGTTGCCACAGATTTTTTGGGTACGGTTGAAACAGTTTATTTATTTAATTTTCTTGATTCTTAGATGCCAAGGGTACGCCAAAGCAAGACTACAAGAGATCAGTCCGACTTATCGACGTACAAACCAGCGTATGAATATGTAAAAGCCGGATCTTCGTTAAGAATAGCGGCCGAACCTGGACTGAACCCAGTGGTTCCCTGTTAACTGGTGGGGATGAAAATCAAGAAATGAGATATATATATTATCTTAATATAAAACATAGGCCATGACTGTTTTAATAGGTACTTAATAATAATCCGTGTAGGAGAACTAGCCATGTCAGACCGTAGGCTTCAATATATTATCAGATATAAGAAGAAATTCTATTTTAAGTTGTTATAAAATATTTCAGGACTGACACTCCCCCACCCTGAACTTGGCACCCATTAAAAGATTAAATACTTATATATTTTAATATTTAAATAGATGTGCAGACATATATGTTAGCCTAAGGCTGATTAAAATAATGTTAGATTATAAGATTCGTGACAGACTTGAATATAAATAATAAATGAATATTTGTGATGTTCAATTGTGCCATTACGAGTCGTAAAGTATTATTAGACGATGAATAAAACATGTTATTTATTATATTTTGTATTATTTGCATTTGTTTCAATTGCCCCCAGGCGCTGTTTCGACCGAGCCTGGGTTGGGGACGGATGATATTTTTTTTTTTTTTTAATTTATTTTTACAAATAAACTACAAATACAGTGATCTCAAATAACATTGCCCATTAGTAGACAGATATGTGGTCTTTTATTTAATACATTTCAGTCATCGCTCGCTAATTTAATCCCGATGCAATGGACGATAAACGCTAAAATATATCGACCGTACCCAGTCTCCCATACGACACGCTTCCGCCGGAGGAGGGGGGCAGAGATATGGCGCGTGTGCGCGTATACAAAAGTAGAATTTGTGTTATAATTATTCGACCATAACATTGTTGTAACATATTTTGGTTTAAAAGAGTTATCATGGGGTTTCTGGCACGTTCTTCTCCATAGAAGCCTACTTTTTGGAACGTGCAACTAGCGTCAACTTTCAGACTGACAAACAACTCCTTGTGATAATTTCTAAAGTGCCTGTAAGTGATTTATGTGACGATGTATGTGATTGAAATTCAACTACCAACCCTACCTACCTACCATCGATGAAGGATCACGACAAAATCATTACCTACTCGTCGTGACATAGGTTTATAATGAGCACTCGAGCAGGCGAGTGCTGCGCACGTGTGCTCATTTGTTTGTAGTAGGCTCGAGACGATACACGCACACATACACACCCGCATTTCGTTACGTGACGATTTCTACTAATTCGCACATTACCCGTAAGCCACGTTAAGGAATTTCGTTCCAAAAACTAAAAAGTGTGTCCAGTAAAAACTAAAGTGTGTCCAGTAGACTTAAATCCACTACAAAAAACAAAACTATTTAAATATAGTCGTTCATTTTCCGCACTGTTATAGGAAGCTGTATGAAGCGAAACTCATAGAGAATACTTCGATAGGGTAATCAGTCAAGTTGGATGTTTTATTATATAACTTTGCCATACGCGTCAGGGTGCTATTAAAGGTGGTATTTAAGGTGGATGTAGGTAATTGAAAAATGCGATGATGTCGCTTGCTACGTTGGTTAGACCTAAAGTAAAAATAGTTGATCAATAAAATTGAGATGATGTTTTCATTTATTCAAACTTCATTCAACACAAAGGGAACAAAACCATACTTACCACCGGTTTTTTATGTGGTATATGGTCAAAAGTGCTTAACCTGTTTTGATTTGTTGACTAAATTATTAGCAACCAATCACAGCATCTTTAATTTATTAATTTTCGTTGATTTTGGTATTCTCTACCAGTCAACCAAGAGTAGTGGCCAGATAACATGACAGGTCTCATCAATGTCACCGATGTCTTTTAATTAGGTTTTTGATGGTTGGGGTTAAAACGAAACAAAACTTACTTATCGATTATTTTTTATTAATACTTAGGTAAATACCATTCATAACATTTGAAGGTGTACTAAGTATTTACTTATTTTAATTACATGGCTATTTATAAAATTGTTATGTGTTATTTTATTGTTTTAATAAAGTGTATTGTAATATAGGTTTAATGCTCCTACGACTTCTGTATTTCCTGTACATACCTCCAGGATTACACTCCTGGAGGTATGTAATAATTCTCCTTCTACAACCTCTCTAGGTAATTTTTTCTATTTTATCAAGTAGCACGTCCATGGATTCTAGAAAAGAAATATAATATTAATATATGCAACATAAACCACTTTTTGTCTTTACACGCAAACAATAGTTTACAACCACAATAATCGAGTTTAGTTTTGCCAAAACTTAATACAAATAATAACAATAATTTATGAAGCAAAAATCTGTTTGGTGTGTGTGGAACCAAATTGAAAATCTTGCCTTCCATATCGGTGTCATGAATGTCGAACGCTTTGAGGAAGTCTGGCAGTGAGCAGCAGTAAGTGTACTCGTCGCTGGCAAGAAACCATTGGATTTTGGTACTAATGTTCTCGCATTTGATGTCCTTCTTTGTTGGTGTAGGGTCGTTAACGTGCACTATAGCCACCGTGTCTTCAGAGTCGAATTTTATCACCTGGAATTAAAATGAGGAGGTTACAAGAAAACATATTTAATTTATCTATGTTATTTTTAATGCGATTTCGAAATTAAGATTGTATTATTTAGGTTACTATAAATATAACTTTACGAGGTCTCGTTATGCGTGGAGAGTCGTGACTAGCTATTATAGTCATTTAACGATACACTTAGGATTGTTCACCAATCTAAAACCTAACGCTTAATTCACACAATCACACCGCTGAAGAACGGGTGAGAATTCGTCAGAAGACGAGCGATTAACATTTTTGTTTTTGCGTTTCTATATTGAACAATGTACATATCACGAAGTACTTCGTGCTACATACAGTTGTAATTCCGACAAACTTTGCGGCAGCATTGTCAATTGAGTCTTAGAAGACAGGTAGACAAGTAATGGTCTATATTCTTTTAAAAATTGTGGGCAATAGAGATGTTATGTCATCAAAATAAGATTTTAGTACCTTCCATAAATATCGTGGTATACTAGCTCCATGTTTCTCTTGCAATGTATGCGTGCCGGACCAGGCGACGATGTCAGTGTAGATCCCGAGACCCATCTGGGATCTCACCAAGTCATTAATATTTTTCCACGTCGTCTGAAATTTTTAATTGAAAATGAATGAATCATGATATTGCTGGGTATGAAATTATTATATTAATGTGATATGATTTTACTAGGTTAACTTATGGATGATGCTAATAACTTCGGTTAACATAAGAAGCATGTATATTGTTTTGAAAATTACGTTTAAAGTCGTATGAATATGATAGATAGGTATTTGTAAATAATAAAATAACCTAGGTAGTGGTTACCTTAGAAGTATTGCAAGGAAGCCAGACCGGAACTACATTCAGAGGATCGATGAACGTACTCTTCTTTGCAGGGCCATCGTTAAAGTCCATTGCATTCACCAGCTGTGATTTACTATAACAACACGACGATAAATGGTCCTTGCAAGTAAATCCTCCCTCAGTTTTTTTGTCGCCAATTCCTGGGTAGGTGTACCAGTTGTAGCCGGTGCCTATGCTACTTTCCAAGTTCTTCTGGTTGATTCTGGCTCGCGTGTATTCAGGCAAATTTTTAGCATAGTCAAAACAGACTTCGTAAGTCTCTAAGAAGCCGGACACGTTATAACCAACTTTTATTAATTCCGAAGTTGCTGTTGAACATTTCTCTTTCTTTCTGATAACAGTGGGTTCAATGCCGTTACGGCACTGTAAATCAGAGAGCTTATACATTTTGTCTTCTACTAAGAAAGTGTCTTCTTTATAACAATATGCCTCTAATTTACTCTTTTTAGGGAAGTTCTTAAACGCATTTGATGTCTCTTTTCTGCTTGGACAAGACAATGTAATTTTATCTTCTTGTTCTATTACTGTATAATGATTCGTTGTTTCCAAGTTGTGCCAATATCCTTCATTATTTAGTACGAGCGGCATATATTGGGCATCTTTTAAGTTTCTGGTTATCAAACATGCTGTAACAATAAAATTGTGATGTATAGAGCTACGATAAAATACTCAATCTTGATTAAATCGATTGGTTTAATTATGCAGTTGTGTTCCATTCCATCATTGCAAGGTATCACATATTGCGTACAATAGTTTGCGGTTAGTAGATCTCTTCTAAATCTTTTCTGCGTGGAGACCCAAATCAGCCAGCAAAATACACAAATCATTAAAACCTACCTGAAGACTTGACGTCAAAACTCCTCAGTGCTGATCCGTGGACGTTGCTTACGTTGCAGGTATAGTGACCCACGCCGGCTGAGTTGAAATCATTTAACGCTTTGCCATTAAATGTCCATTCAACCTGAAAGTTACAGAAGCATATCGTGTTAACTGCCAGCTAGATGCCCAATTTTGAGTCTTTCTATAAATATTCCTACAAACAAGAAAACCAGAAGAAGATAGGATTTCATGTAAGTACACTTGTACAGTACGAAGATCTATGAGTAGAAGGTGTGAAAGTTAAACGAAAAAAAATTATTGTGTACTACATATTTTCATAACGTTTCATTGACTATGTGTTATGCAGACTTACGACGGGCAGCGGTTTTGTTTTTGGTTTACTGTTACAGTTGTGTATGATTTTTGTTATATCGCCGTGCCACTGCCAGAGAGAAATTTCTTCGTAAAGCTTCGGTTCATTACCGACGTCCACCACGTATGTGTGTGTTTGTGTGTGGCCATGCTTGTCGCTCACATGACAAGTATAATTGCCGTCATCGGAGTACGAAGCCTTTACTATATGCACGTATGTTTCTTTGATGGTATTGTTGTTGGCTGCATCCTGTATGACATGCAGAAACTAATGTTAGCTTTTCTTATTAGATAACTAAGTAAAGTCAATAAAATATTGAAGTGATCACACAGAATCACAATAGATCTGAAAGAAGTAAGCTAATACTTACACTAATCCATTTGATGGATTGAGATGGTGACTTATACGCTTCACAATCCAGTTTTTTGGTTTTACCCTCTTTTATGTATACGTTATGTATTGTGCCCATCTTGGGGTACTCTGCATAATAAAACAAATATTACAAAAAAATAATTTAGATGTCAAAATAAGAAGGTCTAATTTTTGTTTTTTTTTTTGTTAAGTAATGACATCCGTCAGTACCGAGTCATGTATGTGATTAAACAATTAATTACTTATCAATCGAAGGCTATATAAAAAATTACGGAAGCAGGTAGGTAAGGCTCATTTCACACTGCTGCGAAACGGAACAGAAATCTTGTTGCGCACGAATTCGTAGAATTTCGTAGGAATCAATTCTTCGGAATCCGTAAGAATTTGCCAGGAGATAAATTATCACTCTTCGCATTTCATTCAGCAATGTACACAAAATTTTATGCCAACGAACGCTTTGTGAATTGAGCCAGTGTTGATTTGATTGTGATATTTTTCGGATGATGCATGTAGGTACCTTACCTACATGCAATAATCTTACAAATGATGCTTTAAACTTAACAAAACAAAATATATAAAAAAAATACTCGCTTTCAACTACTGCTTGGACAGTGGCGCTTACAGATCCAATATAGTTTTTAGCTTCACACGTGTATAATAATGAGTCTTTTTCTGTCGGTTTCTTAATAACAAGAGCTCCATCCTCAATGGAGTACTTTGTATCTGAAAATATAAATGACATCACGTTAGTTGTAGTATAGAGTAAAACCGACAGTAGTTTTGTAAAGAAATAAGAACTGTCATAGTTTTATCCCCGTGCTACTACCCTAAATGAAAAGGGAATAGGTATCTAATTACTAAACGAAATGTAAAATTAATTAAAAATCTTCGAAATCGGTTTTCGATTTGTTTCTGGTCATAATACTATCATGATTGCACTTATTACTAACCGGGTTTAATCGTAGTGCCTTTTAATTTCCATGTAATAACTGGTGGTGGTATACCAACGACATCACATGGGATCCTCATAGCTAGATCTCCTTCCATTCCGTCTACTGTTGAGGATTTTTTATTGATTCCTGGGGCAACTGCAAAAATAGGATTAGTTCAATACTGTAGAAGTACTTACTACAAGAAACACATTATCAAGACTAAGCAAACAAACAATTACGTTTGTTTTATAGTTTAGTATTGATAATTTTCTTTTTGCTTCTTGTTTTTTTTTTTAAACATGCTAATATCCGGAACTACAGGTCTGATTCTGAAAATTCTTACACTAATTGAAAGCGAATGAAACATGCTATGCGAACGGCAGTTACGTTACAGAAAAAAATATGGAGCAGGGAGTATAGGGAAAGGGAAGTCGCGGTCATATGCTAGTACCTTCTTTTCAAGAAGCAAATTGTCTGCTTATCCACATTGATAAAGTATATACAATTTGTGCTATATATAGGTCTCCATCATTTTACAACATTAATAACTTTTGTGAGTCATTGGAAAAAAATATGCAAGGATGCAAAAGACCCAACTGTATTATAATGGGGGATATCAATATTGATATCTCCCCGGATTCCAGGGACAGACGAGCGGGTGATTATTTGGATGCAGCTGGTCACTATGGCTTTTACCCGGGACATCATTATCCTACTCATGACCGGACGTGTTTTGGCAAAAGCTATTGAAAACATCAATTGGGATTTTATTTACAAACATAATGATGCAAATAACGTATTTGCTAATTTTATTAATATAGTAAGTACAACAATACAAAATCACACTACAGTAGAGTCTAGTCGTAACTCAAGTTCCATCCGGAAACCCTGGATGACTAAAGGATTAATAAAATGTATTAGAAAAACAGATCTCCTACATATGGAATCAAGCAAAAAAAAGAATAAAGATAATTTCACAATACAGCAGCGGTATAAAAACTATAGGAACCTTTGCAATAATATAATACAAAATCAAAAAAATGAATACGACAGAAAGACTTTAGAAAATTCTAAAGGCGATAGTAAAAAGACATGGACAGCTATAAAATGCATATGTAACATAAAAAAAGAAAATACTAACAACTTAGAACTGTTACATGCCTGTCCTGATTCTAAAGACTCTCTAGATAAAGCTAACAATTTTTTCACATCTGTTGGTGAGGAGCTGGCTGCTAAAATACTAGCAAATATTAATAAAAGCGAATCCGAACTATCTCTGATAACTAGTACTTTATATCGCAACTCATCCCCAATTAACTCCTTTTATGCAAACCCAACTGATTATTATGAAGTCAATAAAATTATCTTAAATCTCAAAGATGACTCAGCACCCGGTTGGGATGGCATACCAAATAAAATTCTCAAGCTAAACAAGCTTCATCTCATCCCTCCGATCGTTTTTTTATGCAATTTGAGTATTTCCTCTGGAATAGTACCAACAACTCTTAAAATGGCCAATGTCTGTCCCATTTTCAAGTCTGGTGACAAGACCGTTGCGTCCAACTATCGTCCCATTTCTCTCCTTACATCGCTGTCCAAAATCCTCGAGAAGATTATGAATACCAGACTATTAAGTTTCCTTGAAAAGAACGGTATTCTTTCAGACAACCAGTATGGTTTTCGCAGAAACAGGTCAACGGAGATGCAGTTACAGATATAGTTAACTTTGTCGTCACCAAACTTGATGATGGTAACAAATGTACTGGAGTCTTCCTTGACCTTGCGAAAGCCTTCGATACCGTTTCTAGAAGCATCCTTATAAGAAAACTGGAAGGGATAGGTGTGCGTGGCACTGCTCTTGAGTGGTTCCAGTCCTACCTTAGCTATCGCACACAGAGGTTGATCTTGGGTAATAACTACAGTTCGTACGCCAACCTTAACTACGGTGTGCCGCAAGGTAGCGTACTGGGGCCTACTCTTTTCAATATATATGTCAACAGCCTTTGCTCATTAACCCTCCGTCAAGCAAAAATTTTCGCCTACGCTGATGTCACAGCTATAATATTTTATGATAGGACGTGGGAGTCTGTACGAGGCCGCTGAGTCTGGCATAGACCAGGTTGCCCAATGGCTAAATTACAATTTGTTAACGTTAAATGTTGACAAAACTAAGGTAATCAACTTTAGCGTCAGCACAAGAAACGCTTGCCCAAGTCGGTTACCCATCAAATTGCATACCTGCCGAAATTACCCAGACTCTGAATGTTTATGCCCATGCTTTGAACAGGTAGGTCTAATCAAATACCTTGGCGTTTACATTGACAAAACCCTCACCTGGACAAAGCAAATAGAACATGTGACTGGACGCGTTAGGAAACTGCTACATGTCTTTAAAAGAATGGGTCAAATTGCAGATACAGGGATTATGAAGATGATTTATCACACTCTGTGCGAATCTCTTCTTAGTTATTGTATAACCGTATGGGGGGTTGCACTAAAGACTCACATGATAAAGGCAGAACGCGCACAACGGGCCGTTCTCAAGGTAGCATAAAAAAAACCAAGGCGATATTCAACAAATACCTTACATCAGGAGACGGCCGCAATGCGAGTGCGGCAGATATTTATTATGGCCGTTGCTCTAAGGTTCCATAAAGAGGCTTTAAACAAAGTGGAAACAAAGGCACGTTCCCGAAGGAAACCTAGATGGCATAAACCTAAGTGTAGGCTTGACTTTGACAAAAGGTGCTTTCTCTTTATGGGGCCGTTCCTTTATAATAAACTATACGACCAAATTAATTTATTACCTTTGACAAAATCTAAATGTAAATCTGTCATCAAAACTTACTTAGAAGGTCTGGATTACGATGACACTGAGAAACTACTAAATTCTTTTTACACTAATTAATTATATTCTATCATGAATATGAAATATTTTAAGGATAGTGACATGCACACATGCATGATCGTACATAAACACCCACACACACACACACATACACACACACACACACACACGCACACACACACACACCACACACGCACACACACACATACATGCAACTACACCACACTACTTACGCTTTTGTACACAACTTACTGCAAGACGCCAGGTATTATAATTTTGTTTTTGTTGTAACATTGTATTTTTTACTTTATTTTGAACCATGATGAAAGAGACTGGCCTCCACGACACAGGGAATCCTAGTGTGGAGACCAGTGATTTATCTTACTTGTTTCTGTATTTTTCTGAACAATAAAGATTATTATTATTATTATTATTATTACCTACCTACCATTTTAAAAGGAGGATTTGTTTAATGTGGTTAGACCAATTTCACTTACATTCAACAATAAGCGTTGTGACATGTTCATCCATTCCGACGTCGTTCTGTGCGATACACTTGTAGCGGCCCGCGTGTCTGGTCTCCGCGGTTGTTATGCGCAGTACGTTCTCTGATCCGACGAGAGTTACAAACTTTAAAGCAGACTTATCCATAAATTGCCACGTTATTGTTGGCTTTGGTTCACCTTTGAGAATTCTGAAAGGATGTGCAATCAAACATTTTAAAGTCATATCGCTGGAACTACCCAACAATATTGCCAAGCCTGTGTTTTATTAAAATGCTTTACCTAATATCTATCGGAAAATCTACTCTGACTTTGCGATGAGATTACTAGAGTCTTCTAAGTTACAGCTTATTGAAACCGTAACGGTCAGATATTACGCAAATGCAATATATTTTGTATACATATTGTTAAGAAATAAAACGACGAGAACACTTACATGCACTCTATTTCGAAAGGAGTACCCATTCGCACGTTCTTCGAAGCAACTCCTGATAATTTTGGCAGCTCTGAAAATTTACGAAATTTCATGTAGTCCAAATGCATAAAGCCTCTGACGTTTTGAGTTATTCAATATCTATACTCTATTTATTATAGCATTGGACAAAACGCGGCCAAACAAAAATGTTATTAGGTTATATTGTTGAAATATCTGCACTTTTTAACAACGCGGTTGGCGCTGTGGCTAAGCGATTGACTGCTGCGCTGCGTGTCGCGAGTTCGATTTTCGCACGGTACATATGTATATTTGTATGGCCTGCAGGTCATATTTCCGGGTGTGGTTTTTTGTGTAAGTGCGTTACCACAATACAGGCGACATTCCTAGTGTGTTGATGTATTTTTAATAATACAACACAAAGATACACACTCATACATACATAGACACACACCAATTCAAATACATTTTACATTGCTTTGTATTTAGCGTGTTATAACGAAGCTTATTACATGCTAACATTGAAATAATGATAGCGTTAAAACGATATTAATTGTCAGATGTTATGAATAGAGTAGTATCTATAAGTATTATAGGTATTCACGACGAATGTACGTTTTGCATTGTTATTACGGTTGGTATTATTATCATACGGGTGGCCGCTCGTTGAGGTATTCTATGGAGGCCTATGTTCAACAGTAGACGTCTTTCGGCTGATGATGACACTAAGTACTTACGTTGAATGTACGTTTTGAACGTCTCACTCACTGATCCAACTTCGTTCTTTGCCTCACACGTGTACGAGTTAGTGTCGGTCACCGTTGGATTTCTTATAATGAGCGTTCCGTCTTCAATGGAATACTTTGTACCTGAAATTTTAAAGAACGTTACGCTTTTACTGGAACAGGAAATGTAAAATTGTGTCTAAAAAAAACAGCCCGAGTGCGTGTCGGACTCGCACACGTAGGGTTCTGTACCACCATACAATAATTAACATTACATTTAGATATTCATTTTTAATAATTCAGTGAAAAATGAAACACGTTTATTGTAAACACCTTATAGTTAGTTTTTTTCACCCTTCAAATTTACACCCATAACTTTATTTTATTTTTACTATTTGTTGTTATAGCCACGGTAAAGATATCTATACAGTATTCTATCCTCATACAATCGGTCGGAACGCGAGTCGTACCTACACTTTTTAAGTTACCTTGTAGGGTAATTAGTATACCGACAGTCTCGAATGCGCCTCAGAGGCGAATATATTGTGTAGTTTTTGGTTACCTGAAATCGTCAATAACGCACCCAGAGATAAAATTTTACCTGGGAACTCCGAAAGACAGTGTTCCTGAAACTTAATAGACTATAAAAAAAATGAGTACCAGACTATAGGTACCTACCTACTTACTAAACTATCAAAAAAATGATGTACCTACTATAGTACGTAATTTGTTTCTTTTTTTAAAAGGTAAGTATTTCGCTTTTTCTACCGAGTGAAGTAGGTACCTGGATTAATAAACAAATAAGTGGATAGGGTGATAAAGCGACCTACCTACGCTCGCGTTAAAACGAACTGGTAAGTACCTACCTAGGTAGTTTCTTAGGCTAGGCTATCTATCTACCTACAGTACCTACTTATGTACTAGCTACTTACATATATTATTGAATTAAACAAAATATCATTATCAAATGATTATGAGATTGTGTGTGATTATGTAGATGATAGGTACAGACGCCAGCACATCAGGCCATTAAAAATTGTCAAATTTTCCCAATTGAGTATGAACCTTACGCATTTGTAATAAAATTGAAAATCTATCAAAGAAATTTGACAGATTGTTGCTCCAGCTTGTGCTGGACTCTGTATCTACCTATTTAGTAAGATTTACATTATTATTTACTTTTTAAGTTAGTTTTTGTAGTCGGTAGTTAGAGGTTTTATCAGCTGTGTTTTGCATTTTGGTTAAGTAAGAAGTAGGTGTTGAAGTTTGTACGGATTGCAGAATAAAGGGAAATATTTTTTTTTAAGACGCCTTGAATTGCTGCGACTGAGGCGCAAATATCTTTCAGTCTCAAAATAAGGGTGGTTTTTTTTATTAAACTTCTAATCAAAAACATAACATGCATTTTTATTGAACACTTCCCATTTCATTTACGTATTTCATTTCTTTTTAATTAAATGAAAAATATTATATATACCTATATTTACAATCACAAAACTAAAAGGAAATTAAAACACTACAAAGAATCATGTCCAGCTTGGACCTGAAAATTTTCTAACACGTCTAGTGATGTAAATTATCTTAAAAAAATGCTTTGTTTTTGCTTATTTCGTATTGCTTAGTTGAATTTTCAAATAAATCCAGGAAAAAACAATATTATTATGTTTATCATTCTCAGTAGATTTTTGGAACGTATGTAAAACACGTTCCGTTTAGTTTTATAGACTTGCAAACGGAACGTGTTTTACCGACGTTCCATTTCACAGAATTGTTTTACTCTACTAATTAATTTATCAGTACCTATGATTTCTTTATTGTTTTATAATGAGATGTGGGAAGAAAATAAAGTGTGCATTTGAAACGTTACGCGTAAAATGAACTTCTTTGGAGTGACCGGCTGTCATGTCATTTGTTTGACGTTTTGCGTTTTTGCAGTTGTTCGTTCTTGATAAATAATTATTGTACTGTGCTGTGCTGTGCTAGTTTGAATTTTCTGATACCCTTAAAACTTTTGCATTTCCCACGGATTCACGATACCTACTGCCGATGATTACTTTGGCCAGTGTCATACGAATACCGATTAGTGCGTTTTAATTGGGATCTAAGACGTTATCGCTCTTCTTGGAAAGCGCTATAGAGTCCTCTACGAGATTGTTTTGTATAAACCACAGAATACTCAATAGTACCACGGTATAAACTGCAACATATATATATGTGTGTTAGGTAATAACGCACCCAGAGATAAAATTTTACCTGGGAACTCCGAAAGACAGTGTTCCTGAAACTTAATAGACAAACGCTACGCTTTGGCATTATCGGGCCCTTCAGCTTGATAGCAGTCATCTCGCTAATTAGCACTTGGATATCTCCAGTAATAGTAAGTATAATAACAATCAAGTAACCTAACGATTTAGTAATCCAACATGATTGTTTTATAAAAAAGGATTTATATACAGAAGTGGTAAAATATTTTTTTTTTAATTACATGAAAAATAGAACAACTAAACATAACTAGTACTACTAGAAATAGGGGATGCCTCTAAGATGACCCACTGACCGAATGTGATGTAGTACATGTAGATTTTCCCCATGTTTAGCTAAAGTGTTCTTTTAGACAGCTGTTGCTTAAGACAAAACATGTAAAAATATACTTATTTCTATTGTAGAAATCAAAATCTCATAATTGATTTGTTTTGCAGATAAAGGCAGAAGGTTACATTTGTAAAGCATGTTTTGACATATCCATGCAGACTATTAATACTCTGATTCATGGAAACAATGGGTGTGATCCATCTGCCGGTTCATCTCACGGTAGTCATGTTCAAGTATGCCCCGTTTGTGGACGATCATTGCTCAATCGTCAAAGAGCACACCACATTCTCCGAGCAAACTCATCGAGCCTCATGCTATGGGTGATTAACTTATTCGAACTAATTTAGCACCTCCTCAGGTTTGTATTTAAATAATTAAAATCTTTTCATGCACTTTTTTCTTTATATATCACGTTCTAATCCATTACTTCACTAGGTATTGTAACGAGTATTTTCTACTCGCTACATGGTGTCGACCTCTCTCGTCACTTTTTCGAAGCTTTCACGGTGCCACGACCATACTGTGGACATTTTATAGATTATTGGCTATGATTTTTGTGGAGTAATCGATAAAACCATAGACCATCAGTTTGACAGGTGGATTTTATTTCATCGGCTGTCAAGTGTCAGATTATTTTGACGTTTCCGTTTTGGCATAATTAGGACTTACTTTCCTTCCGACTTCTCAAAGAACATGCACGATTATATTTCCTCCCGTTTCAATCACGAGATTGAAATGTTTCATAGGTCCACCTCTGGTTGGAACCACTTTGTTACGATGCTAGCAGCAGTGCTACATTAATATTTTGGAAACCGTGAGTATTTTGTTGGTTGATTCTTCATAGCCATGTCCTGGCAATAAACTTGAAGTCATGTGTCGTAACCCTCGTCGATTATCTATTGTTACAGCCCATATTGCCATCGCAGTTCGGATGTGCCAATAGCACGAGCGGTGACATATTTCGTTTTCAATAAGAACGGTAAGTTCCCTCAAATTTCCGATATGTTACCTCGTCGCCATTTTGTTCGACGCGCGGATTGACTAACAAGGATATCGTTTTGTTTTCAGCCCAAAGGCGTTCTTATTTATATTTTGGTTTTACATCTATAAATTTAAATTCATCCTACTTGGAGATGAGCTGGTGCCCTTCGACGCGTGTCCCAATCCGCAGCTAAGGTTTTATTTAAATAGCTTTCCCCAAGCCGGTGGTATGTCACTTTAGTATTTCATAATTACAATTAGAAAACGTGCAATATTGACCAAGTATAAATTTAATATTTCTAAATCACCTTTCAATTTTAAAGAAAGGGACTTCCTTGTATTGTGAACACCATATTACCTGCGGTGTTTGAAATAAATGAGCTATTGTTTAAGATCTTGCAACTTAATTTCATAACCCCTTACCTAAGATTAAAAGTACAAACTTTACCTGCTCCGCTTACCGGATCCCTTTGTTTTTTTCATTAGTGAGCTCTGGCGCCCGAACTTTATCTCTATTAGCTACCTTTGTTTAATTCGAGCTCCCTAACTTCTTATCTTTGGAACCCTTAGAATCACACACATATTATAGTTAGTTATTTTTTTTATTTTTTTATTACAGTATGTCACTGCATTTATTATAAATATGTTGTTTTTTTGTTGACAGATATCACAATTTCACTGTCTATGCAATCCCTGTTGGTTGCCATTTAAAAGAAACTCTTTCAACAGGAACAGGATAAGAGAAGAGACTTAGACAGTGATGAGACTCTTTATGGTGAAACAATAACAAAAAGTGGAATAGTCTGTTGATCCAGTCCATGTTCCAGAAATACAACCTCCCCCACTTCCTGCAAGCACAGATTAGAGGCATGAAAAGGAATCATCTGTAGAATCAGTTTCAGTTCCAGAGCTTTATTCTCAACAATCTCAAACCCAACCAAAAGTTTTGTGCATTTTATGGGTGTAACAATGACACAAATTGTATACCTAGGTTAGGCAGTGGGGAAAATTCACTTAGAAAATTCGAAAATAACATCAAGACATAATATGTCAAGATGTCAGTACTATGTGCACATTTTGATAGCAAATGGTATTAATGTACGAGAAGGCATTATGGAGTATTGCTGCAAATGCACTGTAGGCCGTCGCACTGTGGCTCTAGCGGTATTTTTAGTTGACGTGATTGTGCGAGATTGTATAAAAAAAGCTTGTAATAATAATAAATCAAATCCTATTTTTAATTTAATTTCATTGTCTTCCCCAAAAACATGTAGGTAGGCAGCTCTTTTCGTTATCTATTTATGTTTATGTCGTTATGGCCCAGAGATTAACACCTCACCTCTTATGCACGAGGCTGAGTTCAATCCGGGCAAGTACCGATGTGTACCAATGTATACTGTCTTGACCAAACGTTGTGATTAATGCTCATGTCTTCTCTTATGAGAAGAGGTCTGCCCAGCAGTGTGACAGTAATAGGCTGGTATTATTATTAACTCTTTCCCTTGTCTGTCTGACTTATAGTTCGTTGGCTAAAAGCAACGTCTGTCACGCCGATTGTTGTAATCTGGTCCACTTTGACGACAGATTTTGACCGATACTTCAATGAACTATACGTAAATTGCTTTATTTTCACAAAGTGTAGTGTAGAAAACAAGGATGGCATAACATCACACGTGAAATGACATAGCATCGGCGGGATATTACGATTGATGATGCTATTACATTGAAGAAGGATTTATTTTTGAGTGATTGTAACTTGTAACTCTCTCAGGGATTAAGAAATAATTTGATTTTAATTGGTATCGTATAGTTCTGAGGTTTTAAGAGCCGTCAACTTTCATCTGACAGCTGTTTAACCTCAAAAACTTATTTGCATAATAGCATTTTTCCCTGGCCTCTAAATAAAAAGATGATAAGATATTGTGTTATTATAAACAATAATTGTTTTTATACAACACTAGTTGTGGGTAGACGCGACCTGTAAAAAGAATCAAGTGACAGGTCAATCAATGTATGGAAAGTGGCCATGATTCTTTATAATCTCAGAACTAGAAAGAAAATAAAACACACACTAGGAAGAAATTAAAACACTGTACGCGGGACAACCCTATCGCACGTTAAGGTACTGCGCGCATGTAGGTAATTATTTCAAGGACAGGGCCGAGTCACAATACTGTCAGATATCTACTTACTTGGTGCAATGATATGACCGCTTAGCTTCCAAATTATTACTGGTTTCGGGGCACCAGCTGCTATGCAAGGAATCTTTAGAAGGGCGTCTCCTTCTGTAGCTTGGTATACCATAGTAGAGGTACTTGAAGAAATTTTTGGAAGATCTGTAGATATTAAGAAGTACATAAATTGTATCTAGTCCAAAATTGTAGACGTAGGTTTTCACTTAATGATAATGTAAATACGACTTTGATTAAGCCCTTTAACATTACCTTGAACAATTAATGTCGTAACATGCTCGGCTGTGGCTACAGTGTTCTCCGCCACACACTTGTATTTCCCCTCGTGTTTATCCTCTACATTCGGTATACGCAGCACACTTTCAGAACCAGCTATAGGTTTAAAGTCCAAACCAGATTTTCCCCCAAATAGCCATGTCATTTTTGGTGCTGGTACACCACTCACAACTCTGCAAGAATCATTATAAAACGGTTATTTATAGCCATAATCTGTAGTTTCATAGCTGTTATATACATAGATACTTATATTGGAAATATATACATAAATGAGGTTACACGCGACATTGTTGCTACTTACTTGCATTCAAAGACCGCAGTGTTACCCTTGGTGACTTTCATGTCAGCTACTCCCTGTATCTTAGGAGGACCTGAAAATGGAGTTAATTAGGAATGAGAAGATATTATGAATTTAGTGCCTTATGAAATTTTATTGTTCATTGTTAAATGAATCACATGAAGGCGACTGATGACTGGTTGACTTACTTAGTCCATCAATTATAACTCTCGTATTGAAAGATTTTGTCTCATCCTTTTTGTTTGTCAAGGAAACTTTGCATGCATATCTGCCAGCTAAATCCAAATCCATATTTCTTATTTTTAGTTGAGTGCGACTTCGAGATATTTCGTACTTGTCAGACGTTTGTATCTCTCTAACTTGTCCTGTCTTCTCGTTGGCGTAATACCAATGGATATCTATCGGAAGTCGTGATGTGACGTCACAAGTAATGGTGCCTTCTGTGCCATAGACAAATTTTGTTATTCCTGTCAACAATAAAAGAAAATACTGTGACCATCCCTTCTGACTGAAACTCATCCATGCCCCGGCAAGAACATAAAGCCGTAGGATCTGGCAGCCATTCCTAGATCTTTGACGGTCGTTTTGGGTAGTCAGAAGCCAGAAAGACTGACAACCAACCAGTTTTACCTAGGGGTATCGTATTACCTGGTTATTGGGTTATGGGGGTCAGTCAGGCAGTTGCGCCATTTAAAATATGGTATTCAGCTGCATCCGGTTAGTTTGGAAGTCGAGACGTATGACGTATTGTGTGTGTTTTAAGTGCTTTCTAAGTTTATCTAGCTAGGACATCACTGACGAAAGTGAAGGAAAACATCTCGCGGAAATCGGGGCTTATAATAAACTAGCTGATACCCGCGGATTTGCCCGCTCGTCAAATTATATACTAAAACCTTCCTCTTGAATCACTCTATCTATAAAAACCGCATCAAAGTCCGTAGCGTAGTTTTAAAGATCTCAGTCTACATGTTGACAGACAGACGCGGCGGGGGACTTTGTTTTATAATATGTAGTGATATAAAACTGGAATAGACGATCCGCCTTGGGCAAGCGTGGTGGGTGATCAATGTTCGTGTATTCACTGCATGAGAAGCTGCCTTCGCTTTGACAATAATAGGCTGGTATTATATATGATGTAGTTATGTTAAAATACCTCGCAGATATTCAAAACTGGATTCAAATTAAGTAAAAAATACGCGTTAGTAAAATTGTTCTTATTAGGGCATTGCCCAAGTTAGTAATCCTGTCTAGCTCAGAGAGTCAGTTACCTGCATTACCTATACCCACTTCCCCTCTTCTTCCTAAGAAATATCAGGTAATTCAGGGCTGATTGTAAAACTATTTACAGAAAAATGAATAAAATAAAGTTATGCACATGACTTACCTGAAGGGGTGGATTTGAAGGTGAAAGGTTCTTTTACAATAACACTTATAGTTGTCTCATCTTTTCCTACATCGTTCGTGGCATAGCACTTGTATTTATCTCCTTTTGATCCGTATGAAGTCTCCATGTAACTTATATATTTATATGGATATTCTACAAGCGAACTCTGAAAGTTAATGTAATAACATATTTTTGTAAATATGATTAATTAAGTACGTAAGTACATAAAGTAGTGACCGTTACATATTATTTCATAGCCAAATCCAATAGTTTATTATTACCTTAGAGAGCATAACAATTCCATGGTTGTTAATCCATGAGATTTTCGGCTCTGGGAACGCTTTTACTTTGCAAGTCAACTTCACCGTGCTATTATACTCTATTTCTATCACTTTACCTTCTGCTATTTCGGCGGTTGGCTTTGTTTTATTTGGCAATGCTGCAAATGTTATTCATATTATTTTTTTCATACGGATATCATAAGATCATTCAAATTCTAACTGTCCGCGAAACAGTAACATGTATCACAATGAGGAGCTCCACACAAGTCACAACGGGCGCCAAACGACGATTTAAACAAAGTTCATGAGTCGCCAGTGTCGGCAATGAAACAATGAATTTAAGTAGGTAGGCCCGGATAACCGAGCTCCTAAAGTTGATAATTAAGATTACACTGATGTTGTGTTGAAGGTGTCACACTCCTAGAATTTTTTGCTTCGTAAGAAAACTGTTTTAAACGCCACAAATATCATTATTGGTGGTATATGAAAGCTGCACTACATCCAGTGTGGTAACTTCCTAAAACACAAACATAAGCAGAGGCGAGAATCGCCGTACAATTTTCTGCAATTCATTATTGTCATCACGCTTATTAATATGAGTTTAGTGTGTCGTACGATGTGATCATAGTTGAACTTACGTTTGGGCTTTTCTGGAGGTGTGACAGGGATTTTAGCAATCCTTTTAATAGGTTTGCTCGTAGCTACTATGATCCCATTCACCTAAAACAATCAAATATATCTAGATAATCTCACGAATAGAAAGATTTGGATAGGAAGATTTGATTTGGATAGGAGGATCAAGTAGATTTCTTAGAATCACTTCCATTGATACTAAAATGTTAACGCATCTTATCTTCACAAATGAAAGAAATGTCAAATAGTCTCAGTTTCTGATTGAAATATACTTTAAAATAAACGAGCTCAACTGTCCAATTAGCAGACTAATGTTACTTTCGTGCAACTCAACATTACGTTGAGTTGCACGAAAGTAACATTAGTTTAACGGACACTTTAAATTCATGCCATCCCTTACATTTTGTATCAAAAAGAAAGTGACAGCATCAATTTAAAGTCTCCGTTAAACTAATGGTGGTTTTGTGCAACGTACTGACAGTAGATAGTTAAACAATGACTAGCGTTCACATTAGAGCGGATACCTAACTTACTTACTTTTATATGTTACAAATTTTTTGTTTCAGGAACTTACACTTCGAGAATCCCGGAACAAGTGAGTTAAATCGTATTGATACTGTCATATTTTCAAGTAATTAACCCTATTTCTTATAAACGTCGCTTAAACTTAAGGTAATGATTAACGTCTACATAACATGCATATTTTAAGTTTACGTCTCTTAATACGTTTGTAAGTGTAAGGGGGCTAATGCTTTCCATTCATAACGCTGCGCAATCTTAAAATTCTACATTCGATTTCATTCTTATAAGACCATAAATTATACTTACGGCCACTTTGAATCTTTCCGATGGTGCCACAAATGCATCTGTGACGTAAAAATCTTTTGAGACCTCTCTTAGGGGCAGGTCTTTAATTAGTTTTTCATTCATGTCCAAAATTTGCGCCGATATTATTTTCACTGAATGATTCTCATCAGTGACGGATATCGACAAGTGGACGTTCGCTTCTGAAAATAAAATCCATCAGTTAAATATAAATATCAGTTTTCTAATGTTGACCTCTCCGGTCATAATATAGAACGCAGGTTTTTCTTCCCTGCAACTCGTTGAGCATTTAAATATAGGGACTTCCTTAACACATACCTATACTAATATTATAAACCGTCAAAGTTTTTGAGCTATATGCCGTACGCTATGTTTTATAGTATGCTTGTACTCTACAAGGACGAAGTTGCAAACAGAAGCTAGTATTTCAATAAATTAATAAATGTTTGAACTTACCTGCTATCGGTTGTAATGACGTATCGCCCAGTGACTTAGGTGTTAGCTCAGAGAAACCATGATCGAATAAGAAATCAGTCCTGCCGACGATTATGACTGACGTCCTAGTCTGACCCATCACAGTAGCCACATATTGGCCAGACTTAATATTGCTTAATTTTGCTACCTATAATATATATATTTTATTAATGTCAAAATAACTTAGGTACGATTTACTAATAACGGGTGTAAAAAGATACATTGCAAAGCCGAAAGTTTCTAGATCCAACTTCTTTTGCCGTTATTTAAAAAAGATATTTTTTAAGTTACAACAAAATTTTAAATAATCATGTACTATTGCATGTTCCCGTAAACATAAATGGTATGCGTGCGTTACATTGCTTGCTACCATTAACATCAATAAGTATTGCTCAATGTTACTTAGTTCTTGATGAACAACATGCGTATCGTTGGCGATATTAGTCAAGTCGTCCCACACGCACGATCTATGCAAGATGCTTCCAAATGGTCCTTTTGGAAATGTTTAGGGGAGACCTATGTCCAGGAGTGGATGTCCTATGGCCGATATAATGATGATGATGATGCATAGTTAATGGCTATGCGATGTGGCTTTTAACACCCTGTATAATTAGGTTAGTTGGATTGTTAAAGTAAGGCACTGATTTATAGCGGCAGTTGTATATGCCTAGTAGTTTTGGTAAGTAAACAATTATAAAATGCAAGTTCATTAATTAATAAGTTCGGCAGTTAAAACTTAGTAGTAAAGTAAACAAAAATGAGTCGTAAAAAATAATTAAATGGATGATTAATAAATCAAATTTAATCAATCAATAATAAAATTAAGCAGCAAATAAACTAAATGGGCAGTTACAAGTGGGCAGTTGACAAATCGAAAATAGTCGGCAAGAAATCTCATTCTAAGCAGTTCTGAGGTGGTAAAAGACGCGCGCTCGCTGCGCTTGCAATAATAATAACACACCCATTTTCTGTCACAAATGTCGTCGTCGCTCCGCCGCGGCCGGCCTTCCGCCTACGCTCCTCGCGCCAGCTAGCAAGAGTTTTAGGTTAATTTTTGGGCTAATTGCTGATTACCCATGCGTTGCGGTAAGCTACAATCCCCTATGCGGAGGACAACTAAATTAAATCAGATAGAAAAATTATCAGCGTTTAATTTGTGAACTGCCGAACTATTTATCTAACTGCCATCTTTTTTACTGGCCATTTATTTATTAGTCTGCTTACGTATTTTTAGTACTGACATAGTAAGACGAAATAACCGACCAATTGTTTTCTGTTTTCTTATTACTGTCTATGTTTTACTGTCGCACAAATTTACCAACCGCCGATAAAAAGAATGACTGTCAATTATTTTTTTCAACTGATCATAATAACCTCTCGAATGTTTAAAAGACAGTTCAGATATTTTTTACCTTTAACAGTAACCCAAACACACTTGAAATGAACATTTGTTCAACAAATAAAATAATGTGCGATTTTTGCCAAAAAAACAAAAGTAAAATTGAAGTAGAAAGGGTTCAATGGATATGCCAATTTATACTAATATATAATAGCATTTCTGATGGGTTACCATTTTCTAACTACCCTATTGCCCTAAGTGCCTATTTCAAAACTATCGAGCAAATTCGTCACCAATCAGAACGGTTAGAAATGCTCGTAGCTTGCCTGGCCCGGGCATGTCATTGCTGCTGCGCGACTTACTTTTCCATTATTGTTTCACATGATTTTTTCAAAAGAGTATGAGGGTCCTTTTATATCCAAATAAACATTTTTGCCGGACACGGAGACGATAGCATATTCAGTGTGGTCATCAATTGTGAACTGTAAAACATAATGCAAGCATTAAGTAGGTACGTAACATTCTGCCTGCAGAAGCTTATAGTACATATTATAAGCTTAAATTACTTAAATGTCTGATGCTGGCACTTCACTTGGCGTATTTGTGCAAATATTCGCCTTATTTGGATAATACAAAGTAGACTTTATTTCAATATCGTTAGGGTACATTTTGTATTAACCAAATAAGGCGAATATTTGTACAAATACGCCATGTGAAGTGCCAGCATGAGAATACTCTTATTTGTCGTAATAATAATAGGTAAGTACTAAATATTATATTATGCATACTGTAACTAGGCACTTTAGTTATGTAACAATATTGGAACGAAGTTCCTTAACGCGGCTTATGGGTAACAGTGGGAATTAGTAGAAATCGTCTCGTAACGAAATGCGTGTGTGTATCAAGCCTACTACAAACAAATAAGAAAGATATTACATTTGAATTTGGAATCTGTCATTTTCATTCAATCTGTCAATTGTCAAGGAGACGGTCAGTTAGTCAGGAAGTTGAAGCTAGTTGCTCGTTCCAAAACATAGGTAGGTCTCTATGGAGAAGAACGAGCAAGAATCTCCACGGACACTCTTTTAAATCAAGTTTTTTTTTACAAAGTACTGGTTATATGATTCTTGGTTCTTCTATCTATACATATAATAAATCAGTAAAAAAACTGTGTCTGTACAATGAATATATTAAAAAAATAATAATTGAGGGGGGTTTAGAAACAGTAATAGAGCACGAATCCAAAAAAAAAAGTCTGTCTGTTTGTCTGTTTGTGTGTTTGTTTGTACACGTTAATCTTCGGAACGGCTGGACGGATTTGAATGATTTTTTGTCGTTGTATAGGTATTAAGTCTGGGCAACATATAGGCTATAATTTATCTTGGAAACTTGAACACCTGATGCAGAACCGCAACAGACCAGCTAAACTATAAGAGATACAAAAATGGTACCATAGCAAAAATTGTTCCACGTGATGAGCACTTTCTTCTGAGAGAATAAATTTGAAGATCTGGAGCACCTGATGTGGAACTCCAAGAGCCCAGTTACA
The DNA here is from genome assembly GCA_947361185.1 of Charanyca ferruginea. Lineage (NCBI taxonomy): Eukaryota > Metazoa > Arthropoda > Insecta > Lepidoptera > Noctuidae > Charanyca > Charanyca ferruginea. The sequence continues at coordinate 13,315,703 of OX376065.1, read as the reverse complement.
CCATAACACATATATTAATGACGTCTTAGCAAAAGTTGTTCGGTCTGATGGGCATTTCCTGTTGACTTATAAAAATCGAAGATCAGAAACCTCTGATGTGGAAATCAAAGCTGTAATTTTTAAAATTTCACTGTAAAGCTATCACTAATTTCACTGTATATTATAATAAGGTGAAGGCGGTAACAGTTTAGGACTGATTTTTGATGACGATGGTATATCATTGAAAATTTGACTCTACTGGCCAAAACTCTCATTTATTTTTTTATTTTATTAAATAAATATGCCTTTGGGCATATGTTATTTGAGTGTTTAATTTCCTTTTTCATTTATCTTCGTGACACGGTAGCCTACCCGGTAACGCAGGGGAGCAGTCACTTAGATTTTAATTGATCAGGTATCTTCACAATAAAACTATAACCATGCCTAGAAAGAGGTCAAATCTTTCCCAATGTTCCAAAGGAGCTAAAAGATTGAGGATCAGAAGTTCCCAAGAATCTACCGAAGAGCGTCAGGAGAGACTTGATGTTGTTCGAGAACATCAGACTGCAACTCGCTCCGTGGAAACCTCTTCAAATCGCGAAGAACGCCTGCGTTCTACATCCAGGTCTCTAGAGACCAGTGAAGAATATGATGCATGACTGCACGGATAAAGAATTGCGCTTGAGTTCTCAGCGTATCTACGCATCTGCTTCTAGGTCTCTAGAGACGAGTGCGGAACGTGATGCGCGACTGTCCGCTGATCGTGAGCGACATGCATTTACCGATACAGAATCACGCTTGAGTTCTCAGCGTATTTGCACATCTACTAACAGGTCTTTTGAAACGAGTGATGAACGTGATGCGCGACTAACTGCTGATCGAGATTATCATACATTGTCCCGAACACGTACACAACAAAATATTCATAATCAGTTAGAAAGTGAAAGAGAAAGAATTGCTGGAGTACCTACGGCATGAAGAGACAGAAGAAGAGCGCAACGAACGTTTGAATTCTGATCGACTTCGACATTTTCTGAACAGAATGTCGATGTCATCTGAAGAATCGGATGTGTCTCAAGATATAGCCGTAGGGCATGGCGACCTTTCTTGGGTTGATAAGGAACGGAGTGCATTTACGTATACTCCTATGATTGACTACGCCACATATTCCGCCATCGGAGGCATGATTCAAAATTGTACTTTTTGAACGTCTCGAATCGTCTTGCGCATCCCGTTGTTTTCCCGTCCCCGGGCTCTTAGAATTCAACATCAGATGTTTCAGATCTTCGATTTTGCCGACCCCGTTGTCGCTGGCATAAGCAACAGTATCCGCGTACGAAGTCGCGGGCAGAAGCTAGTATGTAATAAAGAAAGAACTAATATTGTAGTAACATAATCATTTAATAGTCTAGATTTAGCTACCTTTTCGTATAGATATATGATTGCTTGCAACATTTTTTTGAGAAGGTATCGTACCTTACCTTTATACCTTTTATTCAACTTGGAACACCTGGGTTGATATCCAAGATTTGAAAGTAAATCATATAGTAATGGTTTAGGGAAGTATTAAGTAATTAACATCATGATAACACATTATACTCACCGGAATATCTTTGTAAACGTTGGGTGGTACTATCGTCGTAGTAATCGGAGTCTTCTTGCCTTTTATTGTTTCTTCTATTGTTCGGAGCACCTAAAATGATGGACAAAGAAAATTGATTTTATATATTTTTGTCATAAAACACTCTGTTTTCAATATCTTTATTACACTAATTTATACTAATATTATAAAACTGAAGAGTATGTTTGTTTGGTTGAACACGCTAATCTCAGGATCTACTGGTACGAATTGAAAAATATGTTTGTGTTGGGCCATTCCAACACAAAATCCATTTATCGAAGAAGGCTATAGGCCCATGTGAAGCCGGGCCGAGTCGCTAGTAATATTTTAAATCTGAAGGTAGTATTTTTGTTTGGACACTCTTGCCTCAGAACTACTGGTCTGATTCTGAATTTTTTTTCGCTAATGGGACGCTATGTTATCTCTGAGTGCAATATTTTAATATCAGCAAATTAGGGATTCGTAAGGAAATTTAAACGGACGAAATCGCGAGCAAGCGGTAGTTAAGATTGTAAACCCTTTACCTGTTCTACGTCGTTCTTGGTAACGTCGAACGCAAGCCCAGAGCATGCGTGTGCTATGTCGAAGTAAACATCAAAAGCTGCAGGTTCATAAAAGCAGCGGCCGGTGAGCACAAAAACTATCTGTAATCAGAAAGAATATTAGAAAAATACATAATTACTAAAAGGGATGCAGTGAGGACAGAAATTCTATCAGAGCTTGTGAAAGTACTCAAAAATAATGATGGCTTCGATTTTATATTAACTTAACCTACAAATATGTTTTTCTTTAAATTCATTACAACTCATGTTCTAGTTGTTCTAATGTTGACTTTGTAGATTATTTATTACTTCTTCATGCACAAAGGTATAAACGCGAACTTAATGTCTTCTCTAAATATATTTTTTTGTATAAATCCTGCCATGATCCTTTATTTTGTAGGGTATGTATGATTCATTTCCTTGAAATTCTCATCCTAGAAAGAGTACCGGTCTACGCTATAATAAGTTGTTTATGATTCAGTATCGCTCGGCACTTCACTTGAGATACCTAACGTATTTGACGAATATTAACCTGCTAAGAGAGCATAATATTTGCCCTCCCTCTTAAATGGAAAAACAGACATAACAATTATTTTAGCCTTTGTGCTCTCTACCTGAGTAAAAAGGTGACCAATTTGGTTATTTGGCTAAATTGGTCACCTTTTACTGCGGTTATACTGAACCCTATTTCAATATGTGGATAAAAATTTAGTATTTTTATATTCCTTTCCGGTTTCTATACCTGGCTCTGTTTCTTTTGACACAAATCTTTTATATAATGGCTGTTGCGGTAGTCCTTAGCCGCAGCATCAGTAAACACGTAGATGTACGAGTCTCGGTTACTCCTTTCTAGTGCGAGGTATAATCCATTCATTGACGGCTCCCAACAGTCAAATCCACCATGAGCATATACTGCGTCTAAATGTCTTTTAAAGGTGGCCCGATTTTCGGTCACCACCCTAACGGCCGCGTCTGAAATGAATAAAAAAGAAATTAGATGGCTTAAGGACTGTGTGGGCAGTTAGTTTTTCATGTCGTTCCACGCAAAAGATCGTGAGGATGGATGGCTGTCGTTCCGCTTCCTTACGTAAAATTTGGCGCACATAAATATTGATCATAACCCTGGATAATATTTTTTTCCCGTTTTTGTGTTTCCGTTGGGATAATTTAGGACTTTTACTTAACTCTAAAGTTGCGAACAGAAACTAGTAGTTTATGAGTAACTTGGTGTTTAGTTAAGGTCTATCTAGGTCACAAATCAGAACCAAAGAAGTGTTTTAATACATGTCTCCACATTTCAGTCATATGAGTATTTCTAAGGGAATCTTCCCTGAGAAATTAAAAACGTTAATAATTGTACCTTTACACAAACATATTGATTGACAAGTAATGTCAAACTATAGACCTATCGCGTTAACACCTGTCTTATTAAAAATATTTGAGAAAGTAATTTAAAGTCCTTGTACAGCTACCTTGAGAAATCAAACATATTAGTAAAGGAACAAAAGCTAGGGATGTCGTAAGCAGAAGACAATCAAAATGGCTATACATGACCTGCTTCTGTTTTGTCAAATGTAAAGAGAAATTTTGTATGTGTTATCTAAATAATATCAGCCTATTATTGTCCCACTGCAGAGCAAAGGCGTCTTCTCATACAGAGAAGGCACGAGCATTGATCACCACGCTTGCTCAAGGCGGATTGGCGATTTCAGATTTATATTAATTATAGGTCCAGGTTTCCTCACGATGTTTTCCTTCACCGATGTCAGTGATGTCCAAGATAAACTTAAAAAGTACATATGAAATTAAAAAAGTCACATTGGTATTTGCTAGTGCCCGGTTGCGAACCCACAACCACGTGCGTGAGAGGCGGGCACCTTAACCACTGGGCCATCACGACAATTGCTATCTAAATGGATCGAACTAAGGCTTTTGGTTATGTGGATTATCCTATACTAATATGTAAACTTGAAAAATAAGGTATCAGGAAAATATACTTGATCTCGATCTTACTTACCGAATAGAAAGCAATTTCTAGAATTCACACAAATATGCAAACACCAACTACGAGAATAAATATCGTACTGATAGTAAGACAATTAAATACGAGGTCCCTCAGGGTAGCGTGCTGGGACCCCTGTTTTTTTGCTCTGCTTTAATGACCTTTCGGGGTAAATAAACCACCCCATGGTACTATTCGCCGATTATAGCATCGTAGTGATTAAGTGTGATAAACTGATAATCCCAACACTTATGAAATTGAAATAAATATGAAATTAAATAGAATTATAATCATGGTTTGACAACAATAATTTAATTATAAACTTAGGAAGTACTATAATTATGTATTTTTATCTAAAGATCCCACATAAAATCCCCCAATAAAAAAAAAAACCCAAAAATCGTCTTCGACGATGTCCTTCTCACCGCTCTGGTTTTCTTAAATCTTCTTTTTCTTTCCAGGCGGTTTTCCTTTGGAATGCACTTCTTTAGAATATCAGGATGGCCACCAGTCGGTTTACTTTCAAAGTGAAAGCTCGCGAACACTTTCATAAGAAGTTGGCAGACTCGTCACACAATTAATTTGTTGTATTACTGTATCTATGTTTTTTAGCTCTCTACTTTGTATATTTTGTTTGTATGTATGTATATATGTATTTATTATTTCAGTATAGTAAATAAGTATCTTTGCACCTACCATGTTTTGTCTCTGCATCACCCTAAGGTAGACTGGTAGAAAATGCCCAAGGCATTAAATCCGCCTTTTTACAATGTTCTTTTTACATTATGTGCATAAAGTTTAATAAATAAATAAAAAATAAATAAAATCCTTGACATTAGCCATTTACAAAAATAGAACCAACTACTGTTATTCAATTTCTAGGTCGTAATATAGACAACAATTTGACTTGGAGATCCCAGACGAACGAAATATCTAAGAAACGGAATAAATTTGCCTATGTTCTGTATAAACTATCCAAAATAGTGAGCCTAGAATCCGTACTAACAGCCGATCACGGTTATGTTGCATCAACACTCAGATATGGCGTAATATACTGGGGAAATTTAGTATATAGGGAACTCGTGTTTAGAGCCCAAAAAAGATGTGTCAGAGCTATGTGTGGCCTAAAAAGCACAGAAAGTTGTAAACCGTTCTTTATAAATTCTTACCTTGCTATCGTTGTACATATACGAAACAAATGTGTTTGTCATTATACAAAATAGCTACTCAAAGTTATTACACAAAATTACGCGATAAAAATAAGTCGGAACTCGAAGAGACGTATGCCAGCTACACACGTAACGATCTATCGTTGCAATTAAACTGCGCAAATCGGTTTGCACAGTTTTATCGTTGCGATAGATCGTTATGTGTGTAGCTGGCATTAGGCACTTAGCATGTGATGCAGGGAGGGAGTGGATGGAGGATGTGGGAGCTATCTATTCTACTAAGATATCTGTAGGTATGTATAGTTTTGGAAAATGTGGATGACTTTGGGAAGAACTGTAACACGAAGAATTGTATGAGACGTGGGAAAATGTGAAGTAAGGGTTGAAAGGTGAACTAGTACGAGTATACCTAGTCTTCCCATAAATATTGTCACGAAGAAAAAAAAATTTTTTTATTGCAAATAATATTTATTACTTTTACAGTGTGTTAGTTTAATACATAAATATAAAACAATTTAAAATATAAAAAGCTTATTCGAAGTGGTCTCCATTGGCTGCAATACAGTCCTTTAAACGTTGAGGCCAGTTATCAATAGAAGCACGCACTCTTTCCATGGGAAAATTCTTCACTGCCAATCGTATTGATTCTTTTAGGGACTCCAAATTATCATGGCGTTTAGAGCAAGCCGTACTCTCTAAAACTGACCAGAAATCATAATCCAGCGGATTAAGATCAGGACTAGACGACGCCCAGTCTTCAGCTCTGATGAAGTCCGAAACGTTCACTTCCAACCAAGACTGCGTGGACCGAGCTTTATGACCCGGCGCCGAGTCTTGTTGGAAAGACCATAGTTGGTTATTGAACATGGTGTTGTTAAGGGGCTTAACTACCTTCTCAAGAATGGTATCTTGATACACTTGTGCCGATGTTTTGATACCTTTTTCACAAAAATATAGCTCAGTCACTCCTTCATAGCTAACACCCCACCAAACCACCATTGAAGTCGGATAATGCCCACGTTGCACTCTGCCGACTAATTGGGAAGCTTCCTTAGAGCTTTGAGCATAAATACGGTCATTTTGGTTGTTAAAATGTTGCTCAATTGTAAAGATTTTCTCATCCGTTAACAAAATTTTTCTGTAACCTCCCTTTGCGTACCGCTTCAGTAGTTGTTTCGATTTTACCACCCTATTCTTTTTTAAATTATCAGTTAAAAAATGACCAGTGCGTCTCTTATAGGCTGCAAGTCCTAAGTCATCTTTTAAAATACGCGACATGGTTCTGGGTGCTCTCTTCATCTCCCGAGATAAAATCTTTTGCTTTCGGACAGGATTTCTTCGAATTCTTTCCCTTACTGCTTTGTCCACCTTTTTCGTACGAAACTACGTGGACGGCCAGATCTTTTTCTGTCACAAACAGAGGAGGTCTCATTGTACCTATTAATAGCCCGATACACAAACTTTTGACTAATACCAAGCGTATGGAGAGTTTTAAAAATTGCATTTGGCTCCATACCAACTTTGTGTAATGCAATCACAGCGATTCGGTTCTCTTTCTCACCCCACTCCATTTTAATATCGCAAAATATTGTACAATGTATTGGCGCCAAAATTAGAAAACTCAATGAACATTCGTATAAAAATGACAGATTCCAAATTCAAAAGTAATATCTTTCTTATTTTTAATTGTAACAGTATTTATGTCAAAGTCAAAGCATTTATTTCAATTAAACCATTTACAGGCACTTTTGAATTGTCAAGGAGTCGGTCAGTTAGTCAGAGAGTTGAAGCTAGTTGCTCGTTCCAAAACGTAGGTAGGTCTCTATGGAGAAGAACGAGCAAGAAACTCCACGGACACTCTTTTAAATAAAGTTTTTACAAAGTCTGGTTACATGATTCTTGTTGCTTCTATATGTGAAAACTATGAAGGTAATCTAACAATACAAAACACAAAAAAGAAGCAAGATAAAGTGGCATCTAATCCATGGCAGATAAGAGCTGACCAATCTCCACTGACAGCGCCCGTTCACGAACATGACGCGTGAATCAGCACCATTCAGCTCAACCATTTTGAAGGGAGCCGAATGATCCAACACACGCGCCACCATCAGCGAGACATTTGAGCGAGCATGACAATACTCCCAACCGCCATGTTAATTTTTGTCAAACAAAAAGGTATTAATATACTTAGTAAATGGCTCCATGGTATTCACATTTACAAAATTGAATTAATGCTGCTAAATTATACAAAACTAAGGTTTCCAATGTATATTATTTTATCATATGAAGTGTGATAAGTTAATAATTTAAAAATATCTATGTATAAGAAATAACGATACTCATGTCAATAGAAAAAGGGGTAGGAAACATCCTTTTCTTCCAATTTGGAAATTCCCTAAACTGGCTGTGGAGCAGGACCAGCATTCAGCCAAGCATTTTTATCATTGATGTAATCTTCTAACTTATAATATGCCTGTCTACATAGTGTGCGTTTAATACATGTTTTAAATTGTTTTTCATTCAATTGTAGAATATCAAGTGGTATTTTATTATAGCATTTTACACAGTACCCCATAACAGAAGTATGTACTTTTGACAATCTGAAGCTTGGCTGATCTAATTTGTTCCTATTTCTAGTATAAACATTATGTCTGTCACCTATTTTATTAAAAAGATGAAGATTTTTTCGAACATACATAATGTTTTCATTGACATGGTACCGTCATGATGTTAATCTGTTTAAACAATTCTCTTAGAGATTCGCGTTTGCGGAGATTATAGATTGCCCTAACAGCCCGCTTTTGCAAAATAAAAATAGAATCCATATCTGCAGCCCGTCCCCATAGCAAAATACCGTAAGACATGATACTATGAAAATAGCTAAAATATTCTAGCCTAGCGGTATCCACGTCTGTCAAATGCCGGATCTTTCTGACAGCGTTAGCGGCTGAACTTAACCGCCCTACAAGAGATGTTAAGTGAGGACTCCACTGTAGCTTGGAATCAAGCGTAATCCCTAGGAAAACAGTCCTTTCGACGAATTCAAGTATGTCCTTATTCAATACAACGTTACATTCATTACTCTTAACATTCGGCAAAGCGAATCTTATGCATTTAGTTTTCATTTAATACTAAAATATTTACAGTAAACCAATTATGAATCTTAAGCATGGCGTCGTTTACGTCGTCAAGGTGCTGTGCCCGTCTATTGGCTGCTTCCATATGGCCAGACTTAGTCAGTTCACCTTTTCACCGACACATTATACCAATGAGTAAGGTAGGACCTCTAATGAAGTAGGTATTACATTAATTCTTTTCTAGTAACCTAATTGGTTCAAACATAAGATCTAATAGTACATAAACAAATCTGGACAACCTATTACAAGTAATTCCATAGAAAAGTGTTAGCCGTTGGTGTTGGTGTTTATACTCATGCAATCACATGACCTTTAACATCGGATTAAGCTAAATTGGGATTCGATAAATAAAATAAGTACATTACCTGGATCGTTGAATGTGACGAGCACCATGTTGCCGATTAGACTGGACTTTTCATTAAATACAATATTACTGATCCGGTTCACACTGTCTCTAACTTGTCTTATATCGTCAGACATAGAGCCTGTATCATCTATGAGGAAGGTTAAACTGCCGTTCCCCTTGCATGATACTTTGAATATAATATTCGCCAATATCAGCAATACGACGTGCGGATATATCCGCCCCCACATTTTCAATGCGATTATGTTACAAGTCTGTAATAATAGTGCACTGCTCCCTAATAAAGTGTGAATACACACTGTTGCAAAAAGTAACGAGGACGGTCAATTTATACTTTCCGGTTTGTCATGGTGTACGGTGATAAACGTTTATTTTAGACAAACGTTTTCCCTTTAATTATTTTAATTCCAGATTTAGATACGTAATTATTATAATTGAATTATTGGATTTTCTGTTTATTTAAACAAACAAATAAGTAAAATAAGTTAAGGTACAAGGAAAGGAGAATGACAAGGTTTCCTTCAAGACTCGGCCAGAGCTGACAAAGATGAACTATGTATCATTAAAAAGGAAAATAATTATAGAATTTGATAGTATAATTAGTTTTCTATAAGAAGTACACCAAAAAAGTTATAGTTCTTTAAAGTTGTCCACTTAATACTTTTAATTTTAACGATAACATGAAATAAACTATTAAATGATTAATTACATAATGGTTTTTGGCACATTATCCTCGCTTAATCATATGTTTTCAAAGTAACTATACATAATTATAACATACCTACTTACATTATAATGGGATGTAGGTATGAACAAAAAAAACATGCTTAATATGTTTACTTTTTAACAATTTATTACTCATCAAACAGTACGTCATCATATTTAATTAATAAATCGTTTTAAAACTGGGCTGGACGGGTTATATTTGTTTGATGTCTTTCCCAACCGTACCATTATATTGTCATTGTATGTGCACAGCAACCTACAGTTCTTCGCCCAAATATGCAATTACAACAATATTGCTCAATGTCCTCTCTCCCACTTCCATTATTATTAATTATGATATAGGTACCTAAACATATTATATTTTTCGACTTATATGTCTGCTTTGAATTTTGCCTCTAAGGAGTAAAATTAAAACTTTTTGTCAATTACAAGTGTTGCCAGTACTATAATAACTACTATTCTAAACAGTATCGATAATCGAATTAAATTATTTTAAAATAATATATTGTAACATGGCAACAGCTACTAAATAGGTGTGGCAAGCGATTGCGTCATTGAGTCATAGGAGGTGGCAAGCCAACGAGCCGAGCAGCGTGCGGGACACACTTGTCATTTTGCCTGGACGGTCGGAACGTACGGTTGAGTTAGATTTTAAGGAACTATTTCTAATTATATTCCATTGCTGTTGTGATAAGTCAAAGTCAAAGTCAAAGTCAAAGCATTTATTTCAATTAAACCATTTACAGGCACTTTTGAATTGTCAAGGAGTTGGTCAGTTAGACAGAAAGTTGAAGCTAGTTGCTCGTTCCAAAACGTAGGTAGGTCTCTATGGAGAAGAACGAGCAAGAAACTCCACGGACACTCTTTTAAACTCAGGTTTTTACAAAATACTGCTTACATTATTCTTGTTGCTTCTATATGTGAAAACAATGAAGGTAATCTAGAAGTACAAAATAAAAAAAATAATCAAGATAAAAACCATGGCAGTTAAGAGTTGACCAATCTCTACTGACAGTGCCCGTTCACGAACATGACGCGTGAATCAGCACCATTCAGCTCAACCATTTTAGAGGGAGCCGAATGACCCAACACACGCGCCAACACCAGCGAGACATTTGAGTGAGCATGACAATTCTCTCAACCGCCATGCTCATTTAAGTCAAACACATAATAATAGAAGATATTTTAACAATATAAGTCTTGTGTTAGTTCTGCGTATTATTTTTATTTAATTTCTCTTCTGATCCATAATATCAGAAGTGGGATAGTGCCTCATTTCGCCTACCCGCTTTTGTTATTCCTGATCGACATCGTTTTTAAAATTATTTCTAGTAGTTCTCATTTCATCTTTTTAGTGTTTAGTGATGTCGAAAAATGTCGGAACAACAACCTCGTTCTCGTAAACGTAAGCATGATTCAAGTAAGGACGTGCTTAATGCTATCTTAGCCAGATTAAATACACTTGAGGATCGTTTTGCTGCGCCGCCGCCGTCCAGGCTTCCTTTACAGGTTCCATCGACATCCCTAGAGCCGCAACCGGTACTACCCGCACTAACGAATAGTGCAATCACCGAAGATGTGCGTGATGACGACTCGACGGCGGATCACGTACCAGCAACAATATCTCGCGAAAGTATCTCAACAGGCGCAGATGCAATTGTCAGAATCATGGAGGCCATCACTTCACTGGTACGGTATTGGTTGGGGCTTCGTTGGTTGGTTGGTAAGTAAGAAATAAGGTCTAATAATTATTTTATTTCTAATTTTGACCCACATATTCACAATATTGACGTTTGGTGCGAGGAAGTAGACAGGGCTAGAGAAGTTAACGGATGGGACGATAATAACGAGTGTTGGTCGCGAATCGGAAATTGCTTAAAAGGAGACGCGCGTGTGTGGCTAAGTGAGTGGTCTAGCACCGATCGTTCATGGACTTCGTTCAAAAGAGAATTTAAAACATTGTGCCCGCAAACCGTCGATATTGCGACCATTCCCTATGAAGTGATGACCAAAAGATTCCAAAAGTTATGATACTTATACCGAATATGCTAGACGTTCGTTGTTGAGGTTAGGGCTGGTTAAAGGATTGTCTGACGAGGTAATTGTTGCCATAGTTTTAAAGGGCATCTCTGATCCTCATATTAAGGCCGCAGCCATTAATGCTAAATTACAATCTAGTGATCTAGTACAATTTTTGTCTAGGTATGTAAAACCAAAAACGATATTTGGTCTACCCGCGATATTTCTCGTACATCGGGTCCTAGCTCTAGTTCTCACACTGTTCGATATAATGAAAATAAGAAAGGAGTTAACGATTTAAAATGTCATTTTTGCGGAAAGATGAACGACGTATAGACTTTAATAGTGCTAAAAGAATACGGTCTAACAACGGATCGGGGTCGAAACCAACTAAAACATAAACATCGTCGCCTTCAACGAAATCATGATGTTCGTTTTGTAAAAAAAAATTGGACACGTCGTCAATGATTGTTTTGATTTACAGCGTTCATAATCAACCAACCATAACCCGCATAATGTACATTTTTGTAGAAAATTAGACGGTAGTGCATAGAAATCAACGTCAGATGTTACAAGCGCTGTAATCGAAGGGGTGCCTGTAGATGTATTAGTAGATAGTGGTTCTTGTATATCACTCGTATCGAAGCCGTTGTTAAAACATTTTAAGGCCAACCAGAAACCGACCTATCGCGTTTTACGGGGTATAGGAAGTCAGTTAGTCGAATGTACTTCGTTCGTGACGTTAATTATTGAACCGATCGTGACGTTAAAACTACCCCACATGTCTATCGAAGCAGATCTTTACGTAGTCGCACATACTTGTATTAGCACACCGGTCATAATAGGTACCGATATATTAAATCGTGAGGGTGTCACGTATATCCGAAAGAATGGTGTACAACGTTTAACGCGTTCAAGTATACCTATATCTGTGAACAATATTATTGATGATAGCAAGGTAAACACTCCTCTTAAATGTGGAGATGCCATAAACGCTTACTTCGTCAGGGTTCTCTATAAATTTAAAGAAATATAGATATAGATATTAGTCAATTTTATAATCTTGTGTCCAGTTGTCCAGGCATAAATTCAAAGGATTTCAAAAAGTTTTTAGAAAAAAAAGATATACCTACCTATAGTTTTCACTGCCGTAAATGCGCCATTTTCAAATGGATTGAACGAAAGGTTAAATCAAACGTTGGTTAATAAAATTCGTTGCAGGATTAATGAAAGGAGGGACAAAATTGCTTGGACAACTATTGCTCACGAATGCACTGAAAAATATAATGAAAGTGAACATAGTGTTACGGGGTTCTCTCCAAGATATTTAGTGGAAGGAACAAATGTTAACATACTACCAGAAGAACTGAAACAAAATATAACGCATAATCATCTATTGCAAGACCGTAAAATTGCCTTAGAAAATAGTATAAAATCCCATAATTATAATAAAAAAAGATTTGATAAAAACAGAAAACATTATGAACTAAAAGTCGGAGATTCAGTATATGTCGAAAACGGAAACCGGCTAAACCGAAAAAAACTAGATGAATTGAAAATAGGACCTTATCAAATTATAGACAAAATATCCAATTCAATTTACAAAGTAAACACAGGTCACAAAAAATCAGAGTCGAATCTCTTCCACATTACAAAACTTATTCCAGTACTAGAGTAAAACAGTAAAACTTTGTAATTTGGAAGGGGGGGGGGGGAGATGTAAACAAAGCGTGACACTTCATTTAGTTTTGCATAGTTTGAATTTGCCGCGTAATAACTTCAATGTATAATTTTATTTATCTGTGAACTTCTCTGATCCTGTGGAGCGGTCGGTCTTATTGAACGACGGATACAGCATGTTAAATATAGAGGTTATGTTACATGTGAGAATTATATTGTAATTTGAATAATAGTGATTAATAATAAGAACCGGTGAAACAAAAGCTTTAAATGTTGTTTCTCTTTTCAGGTAAAACTTGTGATTAATTAAGTTAAAGAATGTTTTGTAAAAGTGTTTAAAATAGTTTGTTATAAAATAAAATCTTCTCTTTTCAGAGCAACTCAATTCTGGTTATAGTTTTACTGTTCACCATAATATCCAAGGATAATTATAAATTAACTCATTATTTTTATTTTTATGTTTTAAATGGCATTTTGATGCCACTTAAAGATGTTGGAAGAGAAGATAAAAAAATAAAAATAAAACATATAAAACATATAAAACTTTTAAAATTCGTATGAGGTGTGGAGTGTGTGTGTGTAAGTGTGCGTGAGGACGTGTTTGTGTCAGGATGTATGTGTGTGTGAGGAAAGTGGAGTAGAATAGGATTAAAATCATAAAATAATATAAAAACAGGAAAAGCACAAATACATTTTTGTGCCTTTCCTCGTTTCCTGTTTCAATGTAATAATTGTTGTCCTCATTATGATAAATTATGCCTTTTAATTTTAAATTGGCAGGTGTTTCTATTTTAAAATAAGGTAAATAATTATGTAGGTACCTAATTTTATAAGCATTAGTAATTTTATTAATATTTTAGTAATCAGGTAGGTAATGTTCAGGAACAATTGGATTTTATATTACACAATCTGTTAGGCCTATGTTCAACATTGGACGTCTTTTGGCTGATGATGATGCATCTGTTATTTATAGAATCACTATAAGTATTGTTTAGTATTAGTTTTTTTTTATTTATTACATTTATTATACAATTTTTTCTTACCTTCCAATAGTACAATTTATAAACTTATACCACTAAACATTACAGTATCGTGTCTCATGGCTCCAGTACTCAGCCACATAATAAACTTATCCCTTGAGTATGGGGTATTTCCTTGTAAACTTAAATTAACAGTCATGAAAAAAACATGATATTACATTAAAAGAATAAAATTAAATCTTTTAAAATCGAATTTAGCTAACAGATTACATGTTACACAAATAACTAGACGATCAAACAAAGTTTGACAAGCGTTGCCAAACATTGCCAAGCGGCTAGTCGACTCTTCACGTGACCTGAAGGCTGGTCTTTTCTTGGGTAAAAGAATCAGCATTGCCTTACAACGTGGCAATGCTGCCAGCCTGTTGGGCCCGTGTCCCGTTGACAGCGATGTGGACGAGTTTTTTGATGCCCTTTAAGCTCCCCTGCCCTTTTCTTGGAATTGTACATAATATTATTATTTAGATTTATTGTTTATTTAATAAAGTTATAATACTTTATTGTGAAAAACTAATAGTCGTAACCATATAAATCAAATCCCAGAATTATTCAATAAGGTGTACCTCCGGACTCGGAGGAGCTCGTGGCTCCCGTATAAGCTGTATAGATCGATCGGTCATAGGTTAAGTTACGCTAGCCGCGGTCGGTCTGTGGATGGGTGACCATCCCTTTCATACTGAGTTTCCTCCGTGCCTCGGAAAGCACGTAAAGCCGTTGGTCCCGGCTGTCATTTGTAGATCTTTGGCAGTCGTTATGGGTAGTCAGAAGCCAGAAAGTCTGACAACCAGTCTTACTAAGGGGTATTGTGTTACCTAGTAACTGGGTTGTGGAGGTTCGATAGGCAGTCGCTCCATGTAAAACACTGGTATTCAGCTGCATCCGGTTAGATTGGAAGCCGACCCCAATGTAGTTGGGAAAAGGCTAGGCAGAAGATGTTGTACCTTCGGACTACCAAACTGTATAAAAAACATTAGGAAACACAATATTTTTAAAACTAATCTCAAAGATAGATAATTCTTAATAAGGAAAGCATAGTTAGGTACTATTCAATCAGTGAGTTTTTAAATGATAAAAATGTTGACCTAAAAATATTGATATTAACTTACTATGTGTGACCCACGGACTACAAAAAAAGAAGGACCCCACGCCACGCATATCAAAAGCGAAGCACCGAGACGCACACATAGATCGGTACGGTCGGTAGTCGGTACTTTCGGCGCGGAATCCTTTTTTTTCTAGTCCGTGACTATGATGTAAATGTGTGCGTGAGGCATGTTTGTACAAACGGTCTGGCTTACTTAGGGTGCTTCACTTTCGATATGCGTGGCACGGTGTCCTTCTTTTTGAGCTTGTGTTTCCCGTGTGGTCCCATTTTAATTTGGTCCAGTTCTGACAATGGCATCCATGAGAAAACCGTATAAGTCTTAAATTTGCATTAAGTATGTGCGCGATTTGTTACGCGATTTCTCCGGCAAACGTAAACCGATTTTAAAAATTCTTTTTTTTATGGATAGGGTATGCTTCAGGGGTGGTCCCATGTAAATTTTATCGAAATTGATTAAGCACTTTTTGAAAAATCAACAAATACCCAAAAATTTTACGACGTTTTAGTTTCATCAATCTTTGTAGTAGTTAACTTTCAATCTCTTCTTAATAGATTTGGATGAGAAGGAGGTACTAAAAAGCGGAAAATAAAAAGCTTTTTACAAAAAAGACAACCGCCTTCAAAAAGTGAAAAATAACTTTAGCAGAAACTAAAGTCAATGTGTGTTCTGTGCTAAAGTTATTTTTCACTTTTTGAAGGCGGTTGTCTTTTTTGTAAAAAGCTTTTTTTCTAGTCTGGGGTGTGACCATTAAATTGGAATTTGACTCTGTGGATTACCTATTTACATTTTTGAATGTCGAAAATTAAAATATCTAAAGTTAAAATGTCAATGTTCAAAATACCGAAAGAAGGATGACTAGGCTGGATCCACGTATTTTAAAAAAATACGGAGCGCCGTGCTCGGTCTAATTCATTAAATTCAAAAAGTTTGTATTTTAGCTGAAAATTGGTTTTAAGACTTTTAGTACTTTTTCAGGGAACGAATGTTTCGTTTGGTCGATGTATGCTTGCTTTGTGCATGTAGCTTTTTGAATTAAACGTAAGGTTATTTGAAAAGTGCTAATAAAATGCTTATAAGAAATATGAATGTCTGGACTGAAAGCCTCAAAACAAAATAGGTTCCTGCTGGCTTGATAAAAGTTTTGCATGTAAATAAATTATTTTTCTCATTAAATAATAATTATTTTAAAATTAAACTAAGGTATTATAAAGGTACTAATACACCGCTAAACGGGACCACATAAGATTTGTCTATAGACCTGCAAACAGCAGAGGGTCCTGCTGGAATATAATTTAAGATTTCGATTCGAAAATATAGTACCTTAATTGTTAAATTAAGGTACTATATTTTTACTTATACGATTCGGAAGGTACTGAATACTACGCACGTTAACATTTAACTTTCAATCGGATTAAACGTAGGGTCCTGCTGGGTATACAGACATTTTGAACTCGAATATATTCTTATTCGCTGATGACCTCAAAGCCATAAAGTCAGTAAGAACTCCTGCAGACTCGGTACTATTCCAAAGTGACTTGAACCGGCTGACTGGTGCGAGCATAACAAAATATCGTTGGCCATCATATAAAATTAACAAAAAAATTGAATGGCGAGCGGCTAGTGAAAGTCGGAAGTATACAGGATCTAGGTGTTCAGTTCGATTAAAAACTAAGTTTTGTCGACATATTGATAAAACTATATTAAAATCATCAAAGATGCTTGGGTTCGCCATGAGAAAGTGTAAAAATTTCAAAAAATCCACCACTTAAAAGATAATGTACAACTCGCTAGTCGCCAGAAGCCATCTCGAGTATTGCAATGTGGCCTGGTCACCTGACTATAAGGTCCACATCAAGCGCATTGGACAGTTGCAAAAACGTTTCTTATGGCATCTTACCTTTACTAATAATATGGGAAAATAGCTCAATTCGTACCAAAAGCGAGTGAAGCATTTTGGGATGGTGTCGCTGGAGTTGGTGTAGCATCTTGGCATACAGAAAAGTCTTAAATTATAGCAACTTGAGACAATACTGTCCACTTTCAAGAAGGTACATGCTGCATACAATGACCACGAAGCGAACATATGCCTCTTTAACTCTTCAGTACCTAAATAGTTGTCGCTCTTGCCATTTAATGGGTTTCTCTAGTCTAATAATAGTAAATTTTTACCAAATATTACATTTATAAAAATTAAATCTGTTCTAATTTAATTTATTAAAATTTAAATGCAATTCAATTTATTCAAATGTAAATGTAATTTAATTCATTCAAATGTAATTTAATTTCATCATTGTTATTAAAATATCAATAATATAATGACGTTAAGTGGCGCTATCTATTATGCAATATAAGTATTATTGTGATGAATGTATGACGGTAAGGTCACACCCACGACACTTCATACAAATGAAACGATATAATTGCCTACACTACTATTAGAATACCAGACTGTACGAACAGGTGCGTGTGTGTGTGTTAATACCGCTAGTGCTGCCATCTGCCACCGCGAGCGCGCGAGGGCGAGCGAGCGCGCGATACCGGCGTCAACACAAGTGTTTTTCTCTCACAAGTAGGTACTCAATTCTTTCAAGGTTTGAAATTCGAACATCCAAATAGGTAGGTCGATTCTTTCAAGGTTTGAAATTTAATTTTCGAAATAGGTAAGTACCTACCAAGAATGCATGTGACAAGAAGTAGATAAGTAAGTAAACGAAAAGGTTCTGTATATTTTAAAATTTAATTTCAAGTTTGTTTGAATTTCCTGATAAGTACCTTTCAAAAATGATTGTAACGAGAAGAAGTTGTTCAAGGAAATGAATCAGTTGTTGTTTAACTGCAATAGCGAAAAGACGTAGCTCTAGTTAGGAGTATTCTGCAGACGCAGCACCACAGCGTCGTCGCGGGTGTACCTACGTCGATTTATCGGTGTCATTGTCATGACCCAGTTACAAGCACTGTAAAGATATCTATACAGTATTGTAACTCGGCCCTGTCCTTGAAATAATTACCTACACTCGCGCAGTACCTCAACATGCGATAGGGTTGTCACGCGTACAGTTTTTGAATTTCTTCCTAGTTTGTGTTTTATTTTCTTTCTAGTTTTGTGATTATAAATGTGAAAAGTGTTTTATTTTCTTTCTAGTTTTGTGAATGTAAATATTATATTTTTTATTTAATATAAAAAAAATCCGTAAATGAAATAGGAAGCGTTCAATAAAAATACATTTTATGTTTTTGATTAGATTTAATAAAAAAAAAACCACCATTATAAATTTGAGACTGAAAAATATTTGCGCCTCGCCTGAGACGTACGAAAATCAAGGCGTCTGAAAAAAAAAATGATTTCCCTTTAATCTAGGTAAAAAAAAACAAACTGCAATCCTTACAAACTTCAACACCTTGAAATAATTGTAATATTCTTTTGTCATCTCAGCTTATTAAGGTCTCCATTACCACTTTTTACCATTTTTTGGTCACCCATCCGATGTCGAACTGCTGCCAGACGTTACTTAATATCAACAATCTCATCGCGTCTGCGGTACCTAAGTTTAGCAATCAAAGCCTCTAACTACCTACTACAAAATCTTCAAAAATAAACAATAATGTAAATCTTACTAAGTAGGTAGGTATAGAGTCCAGCACAAGCTACAACAATCTGTCCAATTTCTTTGATAGATTTTTAATTTTATTACAAAAGCATAAGGTTCATATTCAATTTTGGAAATTTGACAATTTGGAATGGCCTGATGTGCTGGAGTCTTTACCTATCATTTACTCTCATATTCATTATTTAATGATAGGTATTTCGATTAATTCCACAACATATTTATGTAGCTAGGTACATAAGTAGGTAGATAGCCTAGCCTAAGAAACTACCTACTTATCAGTTCTTTTTAACGCGAATGTAGGTAGGTCGCTTTTTTCACCCTATCCACTTATTTATTTATTAATCCTTACTCGGCAGAAAAAAAAGCGAAATACTTACATTAAAAAAAACAAATTACGTACTTGTAGCTTACCTTTCGTAGTTTCTAGGTAATTTAATAAGGGTGCGTTGCTGACGAATTGAAGCAACCAAAAACAGCACAATATATTTTACAATTTCTATTTGCCATATTAAAGAAGCACTTAAGTACTTATACTTATTTTGTAAAATATTAGTCACAAATCGGACGCTTACTGCTTACAAAATCGTCACACCGTCCATTCGCCACTGCGGCGCATCCGAGACTGTCGGTATACTAATTTCCCTACTAAGTCGGCGCGTCTAGGTATAACTCGCGTTCCGACCGTTTGTATGAAGATAGAATACTGTATATATCTATACAGTATTCTATCTTCAGAAAGAAAAAAAAAAGAGAGTAAAGATATCTCTTTACTGTGTTACAAGTGCGGAAATCATGAAGTGTTTTTATAATAATTTGTTGTTTAGGTGTTAAACTCACCTAACATCAAAATAATGGCTACACAACCTATTAAGCTAAAAACTGACCTGGAAAAGCGGTTGTATGACTGTTACATCCAGGAGAAAACGGACAGAGAAAACCTGCAACTTATGGTACGTAATCTAAATTATCATATTAATAGCTTGTAGGAACAAGTACTAGCCCTTCAAGGAGAATTAAATTGCTTGAAGGAAAAAAAAAGAAACTAAAGAACCCTTAGAAAAACAGGAAAGCGCCCAACAAGAAGAAGATCAAAAAAATGCGAAAGGGGATTCTCTCAAGAAAGTGCCTCCACCACCGCCAATCATAATAGACGGAATTAAGAACTACCAAACGTTCTACGATTCGTTAACTGAAACAATACCAGCTGAATCATTTACCGCAAAAATGATAAATGGTGATTGTGTGAAGGTTAACGCGAAAAAAGAAGAGTCTCATAGAGAAATTGCCAGGTTCTTAACAGAAAGAGAGCACCATTGGCATTCTTACGAGAATAAGCAAGCTAGACCAATTAGAGTTGTTGTGAAGAAATTACATTCTTCTTGTCAACCTGATCGTATCAAGGACGATCTCACAACACAAGGCCTAAAAATAGAGAAAGTAGACAACAAATTGAGCTGGAGGAGTAAAGAACCACTCAACATGTTCGTTTTATCATTCAGTAACGAGGAAGATGTCAACAAAATCTATGGCATAAAGTATATTTTAGGGTGTAAAATTTAAATACTTAATAATCTAAACTCATTCCCCAATGCAAGAGATGCCAGGCGTATGGGCATACTCATAAATACTGTAGAAAAAATCCAAGGTGCGTAAAATGCACTGGCAAGCATCTTACAGCCGACTGTACCAAATCTCCGCAAGAGAAACCAAAATGCGTTCTCTGTGGTCTGCCGCACCCTGCCAACTATAGAGCTAAGCAGATCCAAATTATGAAAAATAAAAATATTAAAAAGAAAGTGGCGGTACCAACTACCCAACAGTCTCTCCCCTCACGAAATCTTGACAAACAGACACAGAAAGCAAGTGCCCTGTCAACTGCGAAACCCATGCAAGTAACCAACACTGGTTCCTTTGCGGAAGCTGTAAAACAAAGATCACAGCCTTTGAATCTAGAAGATAAAATTAATCAGATTTTAAAGTGTATTACCGCATTTGACAAGAGACTAGAGAAACTAGAATTCAGCACTAAAACAGCTGTATTAAATAACCAAAAATGAATAACACCCTTAAAATAATGGCGTGGAACTGTAATGGGCTCCTCAAACATCAAAATGAGTTGCAGGCGGTCCTAGACATAGAACATATAGACATGTGTTTGGTATCCGAAACGCACTGCACTAATCAAACTTTTGTGAAATTTAGAGGATACATGGTATATAATTCGCTCCACCCTGACAACCTGACAATAGAGGAGGTAGCGCAGTAATAGTCAAAGAAAACATTAGTCACTACGTGCAGTGTAAATATGAAGAACAAGACATTCAATCCGTGGCAATATCCGTTAAAACTAAATTTTGTCACGTGTCCATTGCTGCCGTATACTGTCCTCCACGGCACATGATAAAGAAAGAGCGATATCTACATCTCTTTGAATTATTAGGCCAGAGATTTATCCTAGGCGGCGATTTTAATGCTAAGCATACGCATTGGGGATCAAGACTTACTACAACTAAGGGAAGGCAGCTCTTAAGTGCAGTTAAAGATACACATTCAGAAGTTATGAGCACAGGTAAACCAACGTACTGGCCCACTGACCACCAGAAAATACCTGACCTTATAGATTTTTTTATATGCAAAAATATATCCACCAATTACGTCAGCGTGGCGGAAGGTTTTCATATGAACTCGGACCACTCATCGATTACACTAACCCTTAGTCAAAAAATTCTACTTAAAGAAAGCCACTTAACCCTGGTTAATAAGTTTACAGATTGGGAAAGTTTTGCCCTTGATCTAGATCATATTATCGACCTTAAGACTCCGATAAAAACGCAAGATCAGCTTGACTCAGATGTAAACAAATATATTGTTAATATTCAACAATGTGCGTGGAATAACACACCGGAATTAAAACGTAAATATAAGGGATTTATCTATCCTAAGGAAATTGTGAATTTACTTTATGAGAAAAGGAAACAAAGGAAGCAGTGGCAGCAAACAAGGTGCCCGCGAGATAAAACATCACTAAATAATCTAACTAAACGATTAAAGAGGAAAATTATTGAATTTGAGGATGAATCTTTAAATACTAACCTCTTGCAGCTAACCAATGAAAAATCAACAGATTACTCCCTCTGGAAAGTGACAAGAAATATAAAAAGGCCGATTATACAAACACCGCCCATTAGAGATAGCGACGGAAAATGGGCCATAAGTAATGACCAAAAAGCGGTAAGGTTTGCTCAACATTTAGAAGAAACTTTTCAACCCAATGAAAGCTCAATAGAAATACCTGAGAGTAGACCTTTATCACAAAATCAAAGAATAAATCTTGTGACTCCGAAAGAAGTAATGAGAGAAATTGAAAATAATATTAGCTCGAAAAAGTCTACGGGTTACGACCTCATTACAGTTGAAGTTCTAAAACACCTCCTACGCAAAGCCATAGTAAAGCTGACCAAGCTTATCAATGCTGCATTTATATTAAAACATGTACCTGAGTCATGGAAGGTTGCTGAAGTCATTATGATTGCGAAACCTGGGAAACCACCCCAAGAAGCATCATCGTATAGACCTATTTCTCTGTTGCCCGTATTATCAAAACTATTTGAAAAACTGTTATTGAAACGGTTAAAACCAATTATAAAAGATAAAAACCTTATTCCAAATCATCAATTTGGCTTCAGGGAAAAACACTCAACAATAGACCAGGTACATAGAATAACTAACATCATTGAAAAAACTCTTGAAAATAAGGAAGTCTGCGCCACCGTGTTTTTAGATGTCGCGGAAGCTTTTGACAAAGTTTAGCATAAGGGTCTCATATTCTAGCTCAGACGCATGATACCAGAATTTGCAGATATCCTAGAGTCGTATATAACTAATAGAATGTTTAGAATACGGCAGGACGACGCATATTCCGAGTTAAAAACTATACAAGCTGGTGTACCTCAAGGAAGTGTGCTAGGTCCAATTTTGTACTTGTTATACATATGTGACATCCCAGAAATGGAAAACAATACCTTCGCGACCTTCGCAGATGATACTGCAATTATGGCCACCGGGTCAAGCCACAGAGAAGCAGTAGAAAAAGTTCAACTAGCTGTGAACAAAGTTTATGACTGGACACAAAAATGGAAGATCAAACTGAATGAGTCAAAATCAATTCACATTGACTTTACAAACAAACACATGAACCATCACCCAATCTACATAAATGGCATGCAAGTGCCTTGTGCTAATACAGCCAAATACCTTGGCATTACTCTCGACGCCAAGTTGCGGTGGAAAGCTCATTTTCAAAAGAAAAGACAGGAACTCGATATACGTTATAAAAGTATGTATTGGTTACTCGGAAGGAAATCCTGTCTATCAATACATAATAAAATAACCCTATACAAGCATATTTTTATGCCAATTTGAACATATGGTATCCCACTTTGGGGCTGTACAAACAAAGCAACATCAAAATAATACAACAATTCCAAAATAAAGTACTCAGGGATGCTGTCAATGCACCCTGGTACATAAGAAATGACGACCTTCACCGTGACCTTAAAATGGTATCCGTCACCACAATTATCCAAAAATTTGCTGAAGCCCACGAACACAGACTTCACCGACACGTGAATGTTGAGGCAATCCAGCTACTAGATAACACAGACTTAGTGCGTAGGCTAAAAAGAACTAAACCATTTGAATTAGTGTAGTGTACAAAGTGAATGAATAATAGTAACAATGTTGTGCTATACATATGACACATGAACATAGTGTTTCTATAAATTATATCAGACTCTAAGAAAATGCTATGGACTTGTGTAAAAGTCCAAATGGACACTATTTTTAGTTTTAACATAATCTATCACTTAACATATTAAGTTAGAGTTAAATTGCTTATTAGTCTTCTAGGCTAGATCGTAATTAATTATTAAGAACCTTGTTCTTACTAAAACAGTACAAAAAAAAAAACATCGCAGTACGTCAACACCGGCGACCGACGGCAGTATCTATCGAACTAAAAGACTGGGCAAGTGCGAGTTCGAGTCGCGCAAAGAGAGTTCTGTATAATTTTATAGTACTTAATATAATTTACCTAGAAGACCTAGATTTTTTTAAATAATGTTCTTGTAAACTATTTGTAAAGAGGTATGTTTTTATTTTATAAATGTAGGTCCAGGAGTTTCTGAGATAAGGGGAAAGGTCTATTTCTGCTCATTTTTTATTTATAAATTATAAATATGAAAAATAGGTTTGTATTCTTTGTAATATTCCGCGGCTCACCTAGTGAAATAAAAAGAATAAAAATACTTTAAAAAATAAATTTCTTAATTAATATTAACACATTGCGATGCAGCTGCCGCACGGCAATGCCCAGAAACTAATATCAATTTTATTGTGACATCACTCACTGTGGCGGAGATGTCACTTAAAACCATAATATATTCGGACGGTATAGGTAAATACAGACAAATGGACACGATTACGATTTTGCCATTTTTACTACGGAACCCTAAAACTAAAAATCATGATTGATATGCCAGAATACAGTAGATATAAATATGACGCAGTGATTCGGCTATGTTACGACAGACAGGTAGACATGGTTATGATTTTTTAACGTTGACTATGGAACCCTAAAATTTAAAAACAACATTTAAAATGTCAAAATACAGTGCTTGTAAACAGACAGAGTTATTTGGGTATGTGTGACGGACAGGTGGAGACGATTACGATTTTACCACTTGATTAAGGAACCCTAAAAGTGAAACTTACCTAATTTGGAACGAGTTATTTGGTCTCATAATCTTTAATTAGTTGTATATTATGATATTATATTAGGGAGGTAGATCGAATTTCAAAGATAGGCCGTCGTTCTTTGAAATTCGATCTACCTCCCGAATACTTTATGACGGTTCAATCTGGCCACTGTGTACTTTCTTAGGTAGGTAAGTATATTACATACTTAAACTTACTAGGATTGCATTACTAACCTCGTTTCTTCTGAAGGAAATCCAAAAAATCTCCGATTTTTATCATAATTATCGCTCCGTAAGCATCCACTGACGGCCAATAACGAACCATTTTTTTTTCACAAATGAGCTACAAGTGTTCTCGCGCCGCGAGTCAGCCTTGATCTAAAAGGAATTGCCAGAGCCAGTGCGGCGCGCGTAGACGTGAGGAACACTGTTTCGGTGGGGGGCGGAGCGTGTCGCTACTGTATACTATTACTTATACTGTGGTAAGGTGAAAAGTTTACTCCACTCACTTTTACATGAGCCTCAAGAAACGTTGTTTGATTTATAATCATCATCATCATCATCATTTCAGCCGAAAGATGTCCACTGCTGGACATAAGCCTTCCCCAAGTGTCGCCACATTGACCGGTCCCGTTCGACTCGCATCCAGCGGAACCCCGCAACCTTTACCAGGTCATCGGTCCACGTAGTGGGAGGCCTTCCAACTCTCTCTTCCAATTTAATTTGCTCAAATATAATTATTTTTTTTCAAATGATTGCATTTGAAAAAAAATAATTGTCATTTTCAATGTTGTTTTTTAATTTATTCAAATACAATTTAATATATTCAATTGTAATTCATTTTATTTTTATTTTATTAGTTATTTCATTTAATTTTATCTAATCTATACCAACTTAATTTAACCTATGTTATTCAATTTTAATGTAATTTAAGCTCACATGTTTTAATTATTTAATTTTATAATTTTCTGCGCATAATGTAGTGCATGGTGCAACTAAAGTTACAATATTATTCTTAACGCTAGAGTGGGCGCGTCTTTCCGCGAAACGTCAGTGGGCGCATGGAAAGCATTTTGCCGCTCCTTTTCCATTTTAAGTAGGAATACTGCATTTGATTTAATTTATTTTGTCAGGATTTAAGTAATTTTTCAGTATAATTCGTAATTGTAGGTTCAATAAGATACAATCATATTCATAGAAAAAAATCATTCAAATGTTTCCATGACTCCATTGTAACGGTAGTTACAGTGCTTTTCATGTAACCTGTACCTTGAAACATTGCGAAAATCATACCTGCAGTGGTTTTATCAAAACGGCAACTAAACCATATAACAGAGCAATTAAAATTAGTATCATGAAACCTGTAACTATACAGAACAACTTAAGACTGCACCTGCAAATAAATAATAAACTTTGCAAAAAATTCAAAATAGGCGTGTTGAAAACCAGGTTATATTGAGTTACAATGTTATCCATTACAATGATATTGGGTGTCGTTATCATCAGGGCGACAATATCGCAGGCAACATATTTCTTGTTTTAGGATAAAAAAATATCTCCATGGTGATTGGTGATATGCCACTCGTGTGTAACTTGTTTTTCCAAGTGATGTCTTGGGTTATGCTAGAAAGAAAATACTTCAATATTAAACACAAGGGTATACATAATATTTTTTATTAATTTGGGATGCGTAACAAAAAACGACAACGTTGCTAGCAAAAGCTAGTCTAATATAAAACGTAAGTAAATGTCAAAAAATTAATGAAAAATGAAATGAAAATAAATTAAAGGGTGCTAAATAATGAGATTAAAACATGGCCGCAAACAAATAATTATTACACAGGAAAAAAAAATACATTTGGAACTTGCCTGTAAAGTCGATCCCGCGCATACCGAACGCGTCTATGAAGTTAGGCAGTGTGCAACAGTAAGTAAATTTATTGCTGACGATAAACCAGTTGTTTACTTCGTCTGTTGAGCTGATGTCTTCGCATTTGATATCCTCGTCAGTTGGTCTAGGATTGTTCACGTGGACTATGGCAATTGTCTCGTATTCGCTAAAAATTACCACTTGGAATATAAGGTAAAAACTAAATTGAGCGTGAGCATGCCATGCCGTGAGCTCAATTCAAACAATAATACTACAATTTTAGATTTATTCATGTAGAAGAACTGTCTTTTACATTAATCAATCTAGATAGGATTAATAAATTAATAAATAATAATAATTGGATAATTAATTTGGATAGTTATATCACTGGATCTAACTATCCACATACTGCCTATTTTACTTTGAAGGCGCTGACATGAGCCAAATACCAAACCAAAGAAACTAATGTCAAATTATATGTTACCCCAATCTATTAAAAACTAAATAAAATAAAATAATAACACATTTGGAACAAAACATGATGAACTAAGTAATTAACGTGGCCTTCCAGCTAAAATATGAAAATACCTATGATGTTGGTAAAAAAATTAAGAATTTACTACGAAATAAAACAAGAATGTTTGAAACATTCTTGTTTCATTGAAAGTTTAAAATGAATGAACAATCATAGTCAGACGTCGAGTAACTGCTGGTTGTGACGGCTGATCAGCAAGCGTTACATTTGCTGTGAGCGCGGCCTAAAAGTGACTTACCAAGAAGTGAATGGCAATGGTTTTAATAGTCAAACATTGTACCTTCCATAAATATCTTGGTATGGTAGCTCCATCTACACTCGGCGTCACAAAAATCGCACCTCTTTAAGAATTCCCTTCAAAGTCATTTTAACCCTATTAATCAATGGTATACATATGACTTTAAGGTATAATTGGAAAGGCAATTTATTTAAATTTCAGAATAAATCAATGGATTTGGTTTTTTGTTTACCAGGGAATAAAAAAAAGCAAGCTAATGCAAATGATTAAAAAGTTAAATTTTATTTTATCAGCAAAAATTACAACAAAGTCCTTAAAACTAACTTAAAACCTAGTGTTACCCCCCCTAGCACTGATGACTGCTTCCATGCGTTCTCTCATGGACCTTATTAATGTGACAACAGTCTCTTGTGGAATGTTGTCCCATTCTGCAACGACGGCATCTTGAAGGTCTTGGAGAGTGGTAGGGGCAGGATTTCGTGCCCGTACTCGCCGTTTCAGTTCATCCCAAAGGTGCTCAATAGGGTTCAGGTCTGGACTTCGCGCCAGCCAGCGCATAACAGGGATGCCAACTTCTTGCAGGTAGTCTCTTACAATTAAAGCGGTGTGACAACGGGCGTTATCGTGCATTAACGTGAACCCACTGCCAACAAAACCCGCATAAGGGACAACCTGCTCCTCTAAGATCTCTGTTATGTACCGAGCAGCAGTCAGCGACCCTTGCCCGCGAGCACTTCCAGTCCGAGAAACACACACAAGGTTCGTTTTACCGTCGATTGACATGCCGCCCCAGAACATGCACGAGCCACCCCCGTATTCCACTGTCTCTTGAATACAGGCTTGTGCGAATCGTTCCCCTTGCCTCCTATACACTCTTCGACGCCTGTCGTTGCAGAAAAGACACACCCTCGTCTCATCCGAGAAGAGCACAGCCCTCCATTGGTCTATTGTCCAATCCACATGGTCACGGGCAAATTGCAACCGGTCTCTCCTATGCTGTGCAGTCAATTTGGGCCCTGTAGCAGCCCTATGAGCTGCAATTTTCTTCTCCCGCATTCTTCTTCTAATCGTGGAGACGCTTACAGAAGTTCTGCGAGCTGATCGCAGTTGTTGTTGCAGCTCAACAGCATTGGAGAACCGATTACGTAAAGACGTCGAAACAATGAAGCGATCGTCTCTTTCGGATGTGCACCGTTGTCTTCCAGATCCACGTCTTCGGATATAGCCACTAGCCGATATAGCTCTTGGAAACGTTGGAACACTCGTCGAACGGCAAAACGACTCAAGTTCAGTTGCCGAGCAACATCACATTGCCGCATCCCTGATTGCAGTAGTGCAATGACAATTCTAACTGTTGTTAATTTAAAGGTCGTTAAACATACTTTTAATTGATACCAATATTAATTGGGTTTAATGTATTCGTTACTGGCGGGACATGTTTTAAACTTATTTTCGAAAAGGTGCGATTTTTGTGACGCCGAGTGTATATCTTGAAATGTGTGTGTGCCAGACCAGACAACGAAGTCACCATAATTGTTCTGCTGGAATCTCAACATTTCGTCTATATCTTCCCAAGCGGTTTGCTGTCATAATAATAATAATATATGTATGTATGTAATATATGTATGTATGTAATATATGTATGTGTGTATGTTACTTTTAAATTTAAGCGCGCCCTTCTTGGTTGGTATCTCACTCAACCTTATTCATGGCGTTAACTGACGGATGGCGGTCTGATGGATGACTGTCACAAAATATAACAAATAATAAATAAAACATAATATTTTAATTTGCACTTTTTAAAAGGGAATCGACAAAACGTATAATAAACTTTAAATGTCGTTTCTTTGATTTTCAGGTAAGTTAAAACTTGTTAGAGTATTGTAATTTGTGTTTTTCAATAGTGTAAATATTTAAATAAAACTTTGATTTTCAGAGCAACACATTTTTATTTTGCCGGTTCCAAAATAACCGTACATAAGACTAATTGTCTTATATATATAATACCTAAAATGTGCAATTATGCACTCTGGTAGTAAATAATCTACAGTTCTAGTTAACTCAAATAAATAGTTGGTTGGTAGGTAGAGATGTGCGCTAAAGTTAGCCATATCTAAGAGGACAGTACCTAAGTACCTTAACCATTTAGTTTTGTGTACCAGTGATTGTATTTACTACAGCACCATATATGCAATAAATTATTTTATTATTTTAAGAAAACGTAATAAGAGATTCATACGTCCTTACCTTTTTCCTATTTGCACAAGGGCGCCAATAAGGGACTGTATTCAGGAAGTCAAAAAACGTGGTCTTCTTTGCAGAGCTGTATTTGAAGTCAGACGGGTTGACGATCTGAGTTCTACCATAACAGCAGGTTGAATTCGAGTGTCTACATGTAAATCCTCTATTAAGTTTACCATCTCCAATTCCTGGGTATGTATACCAATCGTTGGCAGCGCTTCGACTACCGTCTGTCTCAGTAATTAATGAGCGTGCGTAGCGAGGTATATTTTTAGCATGGTCGAAACAGACTTTGTAAGTCTCTAAAAAGTCAGGCACATTGTACCCCACTCTAATCAATTCAGAAGTTTTTGTTAAACATTTACCTTTTTCTTTTACAATAGAAGGAAGAATATTATTATTACAGAGTAGGTGTGATAGTCTATACGCTTTGCCGTCCATTAAAAACACGTCTTGTTTCTGACAAATTCACTTTAATTTACTTAGGTTTGGAAATTTTTGAAAAGTATTAATTGATGTTTTGTTTTGATGAGGACAATATAATACTATCTCTTCTCCTTGTCCTATTATTAAATCGTGTTTCGTGACAGCCCAATCAGGATAAACAAGATCATCGGTAAGGAGAAGAGGCATATTTTGTAAATCTTCGAATTTTCTGTTAACGAAACATACTGTAACAAATAGCAATGATTTAGTTGTTAGTATTGTAGTCACAACTTAGGTAATATTATAAAGTAATTCTTATTTACATGAACATTTTGTCAATATAGACGTATCCCTTATGTGTTTTGGGATAACCATTTAAAAGGACTTACCTGAGGACTGAACTTTGAAACTCCTTAGTACTGAACCATGTACGTTTGTCACGTTACATTTGTAATTACCCCACTTGAAAGAATCTCCCACTTTAGTTAAGTTTTGATATGTTAACACTTTGCCATTGAATTCCCATTTGACCTGAAAGTTGCAATATTATCCAAAATGTTTTGATCATTATACTAGGTATGTCTTATGGAAGTTTTGTGGGCAAATACACACATCAAAAAAAGTTTGCGATCACTTTGAAAAATCGAAATCTCTTTTGTTACGGTAGATTATATTATGATTTCTTCTCCTTTTTAGATTCTTAATTTAAAATAAAGATATAGAATTTAAAACAATAAAACAGTTCCATATAAAAAGGCTTTCAGTCCTAGCTTACGCTCATTCAGAAATCTGATTTAGTCAATTTTAACGGATTTAAAATACTTTTTCGCGGTGAAAAAATGCGAAGAGGATTGTCAAAAGTTTTACGAGCAAGAATAGTAACTTTGATGGAAGAAGGATATACCACGAGAGAAATAGCACGCAGAGTTGCTATATCCCAATCCTGTGTCGTGACCACGATGCAGAGGTACCACGGGATGGGTAATTTAGCTGACCGACCCCGCAGTGGTCGCCCAACTGTTTTGACTGCTGCCCAAAAGCGCTATATTAGATTGCTGGCAGCCCGTGACCCAACAATCAACGCTACTAAAATAAAAGCAGAAGTTCGGGCCGCCTCTGGGCTTGAAGTTAGCACTCAGACCATTCGGAATTGCTTGCACCATGCCTGGTCCGTAATCCTGCCGGATTACGAGAACGGAGGTCTTGGCGAGCTCCTCTGAATTCCCGGCAACGTCAACAATGGAGATTGCAGTGGGCTAGGCTTCGGCAACGTGTCCGTATCTAGCGAAGACCAGGAGACCGTGAAAGGCAAAGAACTGCCACTGAAACAGTTCAGCAAGGCGGGAAATCGTGTCCTTTTGGGGTGGTATTATGATTGGAGCTAGATCGCTTTTGATCCCGTATCGAGGCTTCGTGACAGCAGACATATATAGAGCAGTTGCTATTGATGGCATTGTCAGACCATTCCGAGTAAACCATGGGCACCAATTTGTACTGGTCGATGATAATGCGCCCGCCCATCGAGCTCAACGAGTCAATGCTGCTCTCCGAGAATACGACATTACAAGGTTAGACTGGCCTGCCGGCTCTCCTGACCTAAACCCAATAGAGCACGCGTGGGATGCTCTTAAGCGAGCTGTTTGGAACCGTCAACCACGTCCCCAGACAGTGCCAGACCTCAGGGAAGTCGCTATTCAAGAACGGGACAGGTTACCCCAAGAAATGCTGAATAACTTGATTCTAAGCATGACCAGGGGAATATTCGCATGTGTTCAAGCCAGGGGAGGACTTATATAAATATTGTCACGAAGAAAAAATTTTTTTTTTTATTGCAAATAATATTTATTACTTTTACAGTGTGTTAGTTTATACATAAATATAAAACAATTTAAAATATAAAAAGCTTATTCGAAGTGGTCTCCATTGGCTGCAAGACAGTCCTTTAAACGTTGAGGCCAGTTATCAATAGAAGCACGCACTCTTTTCATGGAAAAATTCTTCACTGCCAATCGTATGGATTGTTTTAGGGACTCCAAATTATCATGGCGTTTAGGCAAGCCATACTCTCTAAAACTGACCATAAATCATAATCCAGCGGATTAAGATCGGGACTAGACGACGGCCAGTCTTCAGCTCTGAAGAAGTCCGAAACGTTCACTTCCAACCAAGACTGCGTGGACCGAGCTTTATGACCCGGCGCCGAGTCTTGTTGGAAGGACCATACTTGGTTATTGAACATGGTGTTGTTAATGGGCTTAACTACCTTCTCAAGAATGGTATCTTGATACACTTGTGCCGATGTTTTGATACCTTTTTCACAAAAATATGGCTCAGTCACTCCTTCATAGCTAACACCCCACCAAACCATCACTGAAGTCGGATAATGCCCACGTTGCACTCGGTCGACTAATTGGGAAGCTTCCTTAAAGCTTTGTAGCATAAATACGGTCATTTTGGTTTTTAAAATGTTGCTCAATTGTAAAGATTTTCTCATCCGTAACAATTTTTTTCTGAGACCTCCCTTTGCGTACCGCTTCAGTATTTGTTTTTGATTTTACCACCCTATTATTTTTAAATTATCAGTTAAAAATGGCCAGTGCGTCTCTTATAGGCTGTGAGTCCTAAGTCATCTTTTAAAATACGCGACATGGTTCTGGGTGCTATCTTCATCTCTCGAGATAAAATCTTTTGCTTTCGGACAGGATTTCTTCGAATTCTTTCCCTTACTGCTTTGACCACCTTTTTCGTACGAACACTACGTGGACGGCCAGATCTTTTTCTGTCACAAATAGAGGAGGTCTCATTGTACCTATTAATAGTCCGGTACACAAACATTTGACTAATACCAATCGTATGGAGAGTTTACAAAATTGCATTTGGCTCATACCAACTTTGTGTAATACAATCACAGCGATTCGGTTCTCTTTCTCACCAAACTCCATTATAATATCGCAAAATATTGTATAATGTATTGGCGCCAAAATTAGAAAACACAATGAACAATCGTATAAAAATGACAGATTCCAAATTCAAATGTAATATCTTTCTTATTTTTAATTGTAACAGTATTTATGGCCAGACTAAGTATTATATTGAATTATATTAACCTGTTATTTATATATTGTTGTTTAAGTTTGGTTAAACAGTCTTTTTCTTTCTATCAAATTTCAGTTACAATTACATTATGACGAATCAAGTTTTTTTTATAAAAAAAAATAGTTTTATTTTTTAATTTCAAACAGGGTATTTCTATTTAAAGAAAACACACAACAAAGTTTTTTTCTTGATAAAGTTCAATTTAAAAAATTATATAAGCTTATGCTAGTGATCACAAACTTTTTTAATGTGTGCTCGTCCCATATAAGCAAGTACAGTTACAATATGGCACATCTCTTATATGTAAAATTTTCATTGTTTGAAGAATTTGAAAGACATTCATTTAGTGAAGTATACATGGATGGTCAAAAGCACAGGGCCGGTAGATATAATTCTGGTTTACTGACCGACTTCTTAATAATTTAGAAATACCTGTGTAGGTATTGAAAATGTTTAATTTCAATAAGTACCTATACACAGCAGTAAACGTTTTTCAGCTGAAATGACGATAATTATGGCTGTTACAGCATCTAGATAGCTGGAATTTTTAGTTGACGCTGAAGTCCCTAAAATCACCATATATATTTTGGGCACATATATATATTTACTTGAGTGCCGTAAAAATCTTGTTATCTAACTAAAGCAAGGTACTTTATTATAGTACCCATCAAGGCCTCACAATTATAATAGTGTAATGTGAACTCACGTCAGCTACCGGTTTCGCATTACTGTCGCAATTTGAAAAGATGTCTGCTACATCACCACGCCAATCGCTAAGCGGAATTTCTTCATAAAGTTTCGGTGGATAACCGACGTCAACCACGTACTTATGTGTCTGTGATCGTCCATTCTTATCGTTCACGCGACACGTGTAGTTGCCCTCGTCGTTAAATGAGGCTTTTTCCACTCGCAAATATGGTTTGCCCGACCCCACTTCCACGTCTTCCTGTGAATTCCATTTAAATTTGTAGCTAGGATATTAACGTTGTCTTAGAAATAAAGCTCATTGTGCAAAATCACAATGCACAAAGTCCAAAGCACAATGTACAAAAGTGTATTTTACGTTAAGGGTGGGATAATCTACAAGCAAGCTCTATTAGCAATATTGTAGCTATTGGAGGAGACCGCGATCAAGCGGCCATAACAATAAAAACAAACTTTTTTTTTTGTGTAATGGGGCTGTTAGAATAAATATTTCCTGGTAGGTATATACCAAAAACAACAATACTCATGCCCTAGATATATTGAACACACTTACAATAAACCATCTTACTGATTGAGACGTAGAACTATGCCCATCACACTGCAGTTTTCTAGTATCGCCCTTCAATAAATACACGTACCGGCTTTTAATGTCTAAGTTGTTAATTAATTCTGAAATGTTAAACAAAAGAAATACTTACGACTAGTTACTTATTTGGTAATTAAATGATTAACTTCTGAAACAACCCTCATAAATGAATATTTTGATGTCAGAAATTCTAACAGAAACGTCATTCAAAATAAGGGAAAACTTGTTTATGTTACCTTCAACATTAACTGTAAATGTGGCGTTAGCTGAACCTATATAGTTTTTAGCTTCACACTTGTACGACGCAGAGTCTTTTACAATCGGGTTCATTACTATCAAAGCCCCCTCCTCAATGGAGTACTTTTTGTCTGAAACATTCGATAAAATATCGATTAATATCAAAGGCAAAGCGTCTTTATTATTTTTTTTCAGCAAGAACAAGAGCAGTTTTCATAATTCAAGAATAAGGTATTCTTCTCCATTATAATTACTTACTGGGTTTTATTGTATTGTCATTTGTTTTCCAATTAATAATTGGTTGTGGTATACCAACCACATCACAAGGAACCCTTAAAGCTATATCTCCGACAAGTCCTTCATTTACTGTAGATGGTTTCGTAATGATTCTTGGTGGAACTGTTGACAAAATTGACAGTAATTATATTAGCGATAATGAGTACCTATACAATAAACCAGCACGTTACGGATTAAGTCCATCACAAACTACGAAGTCGGTAGTAGCGGCATATGTAGCCAAGTGTTAGTCTGTAAAAATCTCCCTCGGTGAAGTTTGGTGGAATGAGCTTCAGAAGCTAGGGGCTCGTGGCTAAGTATAACCTAAAAGGTAATGGTTTAACTACACATGGATGGGTGACCATCTATTTCATACCGAGACCCCTCCTTGCCTCGGAAAGCACGTCAAGTTGTTGGTACCAGCTATCATTCGTAGATCTTTGACAGCCGTTGGGAAAAGGCTAGCCAGATGATGATGAGCTTAAGAAGCTATCATTCCACCAATGCCAAGGAATGGTAGCTCCTCTCATGCTTACTGCGACCTCAATTTCACAGTGAATTTAGGTGAGACAAACAGGAGGGATGACAGCTTAAAAGCTTTAGTTGCAAAAGGATAAATAATCTATTCGCAGAAATGAATTTTAACATCGCGTAAATAGGTACCTGTGGTATTTACTACTAAACGGAAATAGGCAATTACATAAAGATATATTATCGTAATTCATTAATTTCACATTGCTTACATTCAATAACAAGCTTTGAAACATGCTCATCTTTTCCTGCTACGTTTTCTGCGACACACTTATATCGTCCCGCTGTTTTTTCTTTCACATTAGATAGACGCAGCACGCTTCCTGAACGGGATATAGGTGTAAACTTTGAATCACTCTGGTTCATATATTCCCAAGTTATCTTGGGCTTTGGCACGCCTTTGATGATCCTAAAAGAAGAGATTTAATAATGAAAACAAAAAGCATTTTAATACTTAGATCTTCAAAACGTGCAACCTCACCAAACTTTCTAAATGCTGTTATTCAAAATTCAAATTCAAATTCAAAATCATTTATTTCAACCACTTCCAGGTCATAAAATACAATTCCAAATAAAAATTTCATTACAATAAAAATAATAAATAAAATATCATAAATAAAATTTAAAATTATTGTCATCATTAAAATAAAACCATTAAAATCAAATTCAAATCATAAATATTAAATTAAAATCATAAAATTAAATTAAAATCATAAAATCAAATCAAAATCAAATTAAAATCATAAAATTGAAATAATAATAATAAAAATAAATTAAATTGAATTAACCCGACTAAAAATAAGCCTGCCTCTGAGTCATTTGTTTGTTTGTCATTACATTAACCATGTAACAATGGTTGATGTACTGACAATCAAACCTGTTCGCAAATACGCTCAGGAAGGTGTTGGAGGTGGCCCGGAGCCTGCGCCCTAGAGATGTGCACCGCTTTCGCATCGTCGTGTAGAAACAGTCGACACGGGCGTCGGCGAACATCCCCGACGCACTGCAGTGCCGGGGAGCCCAAACAACACCCTGAACGCATTGTTATACTGAACACGAAGACCGTTGTACTGCTTCTGGGTGTATGACACCCACAGGCTGGCTGTGTACAGGGGCGTACAAAACGCTCTGAATAGAGTTATTTTGACGGCCCCCGAGCAATGAACAAACCTGCGTGCGATCATATTCGCCCTCACAGACAACGCTCTCCGCTCCCTATCGATGTCCGCATCGTCCCTCAGGTCAGAGGTCACGATATGTCCGAGATACTTAAACTGTTGAACCCTTTTCAACTCCACACCGCTCAATCTAATAAGTGCAACAGAATCCGGACCGCTCCGACCCCTGGCCTGAAAGACCATGCATTCACTCTTCTTTGCGTTATAGAGCAAACCGTGACTCTGCGCATAACGCTCACATATACCCAGCAACCTAGATAGACCACACACTGAGGCGCTCAGCAGCACCATGTCGTCCGCGTAGCTAATATTGTTGACATTAACACCGTCAATATGGCAGCCGACACGGGTGCTGCTAAGCTCCTCTATCAGTGCGTTCACGTACAGGTTGAAGAGCTTCGGCGAGGTCAACCCTCCCTGTCTCACCCCGCACTCCAACCTGTACGGTTCCGACAAAGCACTCGACCATCGAATGACGCTGACCTGGTTAAGATACCAGTACTTGAAAATGTCTATCAGTTCGAGAGGCATTGATATGTTATTCAATTTCTGCCATAGGATGTCATAGCTAACCAGGTCGAACGCCCTCGAGAGGTCGAGAAAGCAGGCATAAATTGGTGTGCTCCTATCGGAGTAGTACTTGACAGTTTGCTTCAGGTTCAGACACAAGATAGCTGACTCAGTAGACAGTCCCGGTTTAAAACCAAATTGGTTGTCATGAATGTCTACATACCGGTCAAGCTGTGTATTAAGCAAACTGTCAAGAACCTTAGCAAGCACTGTGGCTAGTGAAATGGGCCTGTAGTTGTTTGTGTCACTCAGGTCTCCAGTTTTACTCTTCACAATTGGTACCACCACGGTCCTCATCATCTCTGATGGTAAGTACGCATGCCCTATACAAAATGT
Source organism: Charanyca ferruginea (assembly GCA_947361185.1). Taxonomy (NCBI): domain Eukaryota; kingdom Metazoa; phylum Arthropoda; class Insecta; order Lepidoptera; family Noctuidae; genus Charanyca; species Charanyca ferruginea. The sequence goes on along the minus strand of OX376065.1, from coordinate 13,278,129 downwards.
ATATAACATGGCAAGAACTCGGGGCAGGTGAACGCCGGCATGCTTCAGATGCTCAATGCTAAGGCTGTCATGGCCAGGAGACTTACCACGTGACATTGACTTTATAACTCCCCGAACATCCTTCGCTGAGAACCGGATATTCATCTCCTGCCCATATGACCCCCCCACACTAAATGACCGTGATGGCCCCAATGGCGATTTTACTGCAAAGTGATCCCTAAACATGTCCGCAATACATTTCGGTTCACTCACACCGTTGACGCTCACGGGTAAGCCCGGTTTACTATTTAGCCTACTAGTAGTCTTCCAGAAGTTACGAAAGTCACGCTTCGAATGGTGTGAAGCGAGGATATCCATCTTTACCTGCTCCCTATTATTTTGGCAGCACTTTAAGCGTGACTTAAAGACTCTGCGACTCTCCCGCATCTCCTCCCAAACACGACCTTCACTCGGTTTACCCCACTGTACCCATTCCATATATTTAGACCGAGCTACCCCGTGAGCGTCACGCACATGCTTGTTCCATCCGATCACCGGTTGTTTTCTTCTCGGTTTGACAACAGTATGACTCTCAGAGGCGGCTTTACACAATGCATTAACAATCTTATGATACATACTGTCAATTAGACGCATGTGGTCACGGTTGTCACAACGCGTATCACAACAATCACTAAATTCTGGCGGAAAATCAATTTCTTTTAAGCTATCATTACATAATTTACTATATATATTTATTTGTTCGTGGTTTCTCTCCCCCCATTTTAATTTATTACATTTAAAAATCTCTCGTAACATCTTTGGTTCTACATTATTTATATTACATTTAATATTGAGTGGCAAGTGGTCAGACCACACCGGATCATACTTAATGTGTGTATCGACTATAGTTTGGAACGCCGACTCAGTTACAACACAGTGGTCTAACCATCTTAGCGCCCCATTTGCGTCACTTATAAAACTATATGTGTCAGACAATAAACCTAATTTAATGATATCGGCACATTTCCAATCTAAATCATTACAAAAATTTAAAAGTTCATAATAGAATTGCTCACCCGGGTGGGCGTTGAAGTCACCGAGCATGTAAACACACTCAATACCTTCATTGCCCACTACTGCGCTCAGCGTCCCCAAACAATCCGTAAACTCCACTAAACTCACTGTGTTATCAGTCGGCATGTACACACTGAACACTAAGAATGACCTTTGCCTTACCCCTACTTTAATACCGCACACTCGAGTATTATCACATTGCACTACAGTAACATTATTGAATATTTTCTTATTCCATAACAATGCAACTCCACCCCACGGTCGTCCTGAGACCATTCCCTTCGACGTGTCCATGGGCGATACGCCCGTATAAGCGAAGTCATCATCTATACAGCTCAGGAAATTAATGTCGTGGGGCAGTAGCCAATGTTCTTGCAAGGCAATTATGTGGGATGTTCGACATAACTGCCGTACATCATCTACTGAGCGTTTCACATTCTTGCAGTTAAAACTAACAAAGTTGAATGATTCATCATTTTCCATATTCATTCTGTTTTTTGATCGGCCGACACAGCGCAATTACCGTTCGTACTCCTCAGCCGAAAATTTATAAATCGCCTAAAAATGACTCCTTCTGGCCATAAATTACTATCTAAGAACATAGATAACTTGTGCTCAGGTACAACAAACTTATAAGCTTTATGATCCTTTCGTTTAATAGTAATTTGTTCCAAAGTTATTGTCTCCTTCGTCTTTCTGAATACATAGTTAATTATGTCTTTATCTGTCGTATCCATGTGAATTTTTGTTATAAATATCGGCACTTTTTGGTCCGCGGCTTTGAAGCCCCCTTCCAGGTCTCTCGAAATTTCGGATTTACCATGATAACGGTAATTAGATTTCTTGTGTCTCGAATAGGTCATCCAGCCTTCATTATCCTCCACATTCGTTTCAGATTCACTAACTTTGTTTATTGCGCTGTGGCGCTCGATTCTCTTATCAGTAGTTATGCAACTATCGGCGCACTGGCCGGCCGACGCCGCAGGTAGCGGCGACATCACATCGGCTCGCCGCTCCCCACCGCTCGCCACTGTCTTATCGCCTCCATTCAATACCGGTGACCGTTCTCTCGACACAGCTGATTTACGTATATTTTGTTTAGGGCTTACCCTCAACATTTCTCGGTATTCTTGTATATTATCACCGGAACTGCTCTTCAAGTTATCTACCGGCTCATTTATCATGCAACTGTTTATAGTGGACTCGCTGATATTATGCGAAAGACCACCCGGCCCACTATCATATAGCTGCCCTGTTCTGCGCCTTATATTCACGGTCTGTGGAGACACGGTTGGTAATGACTCATTTCTTAGCTGTAGTAACTCAGATCTGCACTCGCTCAGCTGCTCTTTTGTAACGTAATTAGCTCTAACCACATTAAGATCATTTTGCACTTTTAATAGATCTTTCAGTAATTTCGTGCAATCAAGATGATCGAAAAGAATGGGGGGTAGCTTCTCCAACTCGCGAGCCACAAAAATTGGTATTATGTCGGGTTCAGTCGATTTAAAAAGGCTCAGTATATCGACTAGGTCTCTTCCTACCTTTCCCTTGTTCTTCCGATTTATCTTGACTTTGTCCGTAGGAATAGATTCAAACAGTAACGACTTAGCATTTTTAATTTCTTCGCTCGTAAATGATGTTGAACATATTCGCACCAGCGTTTCCTCGTCTATTATCGAGATCTTATTCTGAATATAGGATAAAAGCTCGTTAATCACTATATTACACGAATTACACTTGATAATTTCCGACATTTTGAATACATTTATCAACACGACGCTCAGAGAACGCTCGCTCACAGCGCCCGGCACGGAGGGATGCGCGCGCGCCACTGTTATGTTATGGACCTTTCAATTAAATTTGTCAAGTGTTTATCGGATCAAGAAGATTAGGCCTAACTGTCTTCTTAGCCATACGATCCATCAATAAAATAACTCCATTTGTAGATACTTACTTGCACTCTATTTCAACAAAAGCGCCTCTGATGGCCCTTCTTTCACTATTGCCCGTAATCTTAGGTGCCGCTGAAAAGCAAACACCAATGTCATCTAGTATACTTATTTTATAGTAATAAAGTTTGTAAGGGGTTTTCTCTGGAATTACTGCTACTGATTATGCAGTAACCTACATTATTTGATTGCCGTCTTGCCGAGTATCATAGGAAATATTTTTATTATGTCTTTCATTCGGACGCAGACTCGGGAGGAGCTCGTGACTAAGTTAAAGCCGTACAGGATCGATCGGTCAGAGGTTAAGCTACGCTAGCCGCGGTCGGTCTGTGGATGGGTGACCATCCCTTTTATACCGAGTTTCCTCCGTGCCTCGGAAAGCACGTAAAGCCGTTGGTCCCGGCTGTCATTTGTAGATCTTTGGCAGTCGTTATGGGTAGTCAGAAGCCAGAAAGTCTGACAACCAGACTTACCAAGGGAGAGGTGTGGGAGGGGGAGGGGTGGAGGTCAGATAGGCAGTCGCTCCATGTAAAACACTGGTATTCAACTGCATACGGTTAGACTGGAAGCCGACCCCAATATAGTTGGGAAAAGGCTAGGCAGATGATGATTCGGATGCAGACTCGGGCATAAGCTAGTTTTAAATATTTTTGACTTCAAGTAACTGTTATGGCAAATGACATACTTAAATTTTGTCATTTGCCATAACTGTTACTTGTTAGGTACTCATCTTTTCGATAGTGGCTTAATTATAAACTATACCTTAATGAATTTGTTTAACTTACTTTTAACTATCGCTTTAAATGTCGCGTTTACGGTACCAATATAGTTCTTAGCTTCACACGTGTATGTCGTCGAGTCTTCTTCAGTGAGGTTCCTAATTATGAGAGCTCCATTCTCTATAAAGTATTTATTGTCTGAAACATTCAATAACACCCCATTTTGACCGTTGCATAATTGCGTTGTACTTTTAGCTAAATAAACATATCACTTACTGGATGTTATTACATTGCCATTTAATTTCCAAGTGTTAACTGGTTGTGGTATCCCGACCGCAATACATGAAATCTTTAAAGCTTTATCTCCTTCGAAACCTTCATACACTTTAGAAGATCTAGAAATGATTCTCGGCGGAACTGTTGACAAATTAAAAACAATAAGGTATTGTCGTTTATATTTCCTATGTAACAGGCAGGTAGGTGTGGTAACTTAGCCTAACACGACCTCGGCATAGATAAAGAGTATTTAATTAAAGTCGGTTTTCGAATTGAAAATACGGTTATCCTAAAGCATTTTGGTTTAATTTTATACAATGAGCACAAATATAACTACCCATTGATGCGCAAAACGGGTATTTGCAATTTAAAAATCGATCCGCGCCTGTGCTAAGCTGCCTTGTCATAAAACTACTAGATAGTTAGTAACCGTACATCGCAGTAGTAGGTATAGTATAACAGTAGATTATGGATACAAATTCAGTATTAAATAAATACAATAATAATTTAATAATAATAATTTAATATCCAGCACCGGCGTCGTCCCCAAAACACTTCATACAAGCCTTAAAACACTAGACATTCATCCACTCACATACATACTCCTACAGAAAGCAGTCATACTGAACACATGCAGAATCGTCAGAAAGTTTCTGTCTATAGATTAAATTGCCTAACGCCGCCCGTCTTAGTTGTTTGGCCAAAAGCCCGCAATTTGGACGTAGTTCCCCAGAAATGGGAGAGATTTAAATCTAATCATCATATAAATAATAATTTTATTTAAAAAAAAAGACTTGGCATAAGAAATAAATTTTTGCTTAAATATAAATTACATTTGTAAGACTTCCGTGCCTGAACTAGGTAATCCTGTGTTTCAGGTGAAAAGAGCTAAATAATGTTATAAAATTAATAAACAATCAGAAAGTCAAATCAAAAGAAAGTTGTCAATTTATAGACAAACAGTTGAGTAGCTTAACTAATATATCTAAATTAAATGAGTAGGTTGGTGCTAAATGTAAGTAAAACAATAAAATATCTGAACTATATAAATTAACTTTATCACACATAGTAAATTCTCTGTATCTTCATAGGACATACTTTGAAGAGCATCCTTGAGAATTTTCTTACAATTTGTGTAGGTGAGGGAATAGATGTATGCTTTCGCATTTAATCTATTACAGAGGAGAGGACCGAGGAATATAAGTAAAATTTGGATATAAATGCGTGTTTTGTTGTTTTTGTGGACAAACTATATCTTTACGTCTTTTCTTAGTATATTTAGTGCTGTAGGGTAAAGCTCTATGTTGTCTTAATACAATGCCCATTATGAATAGCTGTCGAACTGTTAATACTTCACAATACTTGTATAGGAGGTTAGTAGGAAAAAGAAAAGGGCGGAAACTAGCCACTTTGAGAATCGCCCTCTGAGTTCTCTCGATGGTTAATAACCTGGTTTTAACCGCTCCACCCCATGTAGTAATACAGTAAGTTAATATTGATTGACATAGAGCAAAGTACACTTGTCGAATTATATTTGAGTCAACAATATAGCGTAACTTTTTAAAAACAAATATCAACTTAGGAACTCCGTTATTTAACGCTTCTATATGGTGTTTGAACGAAAGTGTTTCATCAATTATAACGCCAAGGTATTTTGTTGTAGTTGCCATTTTAATGTTAGGACAAACACATTGGTTATTTGTAGGAATGGTGCAATAATGAGCACATAATGTTGAGTTAGTACCAGTTGATTTTTGTTTGCGCATTGAAAACTTAATGTAATTTGTCTTGTCTGCATTTAGTGTTAATGAATTGTGTTGAAGCCATTTATTTACAACATTAAATCTGTTTTGCGCAAGCCTGTAGACATTGTCTTGTGAGTCAGCCGAAAATAAAAGAGCAGTGTCGTCAGCATAAGAAACAATTAGGCCGTTTTCTAAATATAGATTACAAAGATCGTTTATGTATATCAAAAATAGTGTAGGGGATAAAATACTTCCTTGGGGAACTCCGAAGGACGTGTTTTTTTTATCATCGTTGAGAACATTACCAATCTATACACATTGGGTACGGTCTTCTAGATAGCTCTTAAATAGATTCAGCTGGGTGCCTCTAATGCCTATGGCTTCAAGCTTGCGCAACAGAATAGGAATAGGAACCTTGGAATAGGAATAGGAAAAGCTTTAGCGAGGTCCAGGAAAATGCCTATTGTGTGGTTACCATTATCAAGTTCTTGTGCTAGATAGTCAGTCAGATGATGTACGGCATCGTCTGTTGACATTTTCGGCCTGAATCCAAACTGCCGCCTAGATAATAGTACATTATGGTACAAGTGTGTAATGTTGGTGATTACCGCTGAGGCGCCATTGAGACCCGAGCCGTTAGGTGAGGGTCTTAAGAGAGCCGAGGACGGTAATCATCAATACACACGTGTATCATGCGACGTTTTTCAACACACTTGTGAAGAAAATAATACTAAAAAAATATTTACAACTATGAAAACGAGTTGTGAAAAATTTTTCGCAATGGCGGGAAAAATTAATCAGTTTTCCTATGCGCGCGCATCAAATAATGGCGATCGGCCATAGACTAAAATAATGAAATTTCGTTTTTTTTTCTTTTCGCGGATAGCGTTCTAGCCACGTACAAAATGGGGAATTCAAAGTTTTCTTTATTACAGAGAAAACAAAAGTTATATTTGAGTGAAAGTTTTATTTATTAAAAACGTATAAGTTGAAATTATCTATTTAAATACGAAGTTGCATGAAATGAGCAAGCAATAGGTACATTAATTTATTTGTACTATTCGATCTTTTTTGTATCGAAACTTTTTTAAGAACAAAGCAACTCAACAAATAAAATAAAAAAAAACCTTATAATTCACTTGTGAATAATAGCAATGAAAAAGTCACAGTTTGATTACAGGTGTCATTATGTGCCTAATTGCGGTGAAATTAGAGCCATTTTATGAGCAAGTGTGTTGAAAAATAATTTATCCTCCAAATATTTGTAAAGCCTTTTATTTATAATCTTTTCTAATATTTTAGACATAGAAGGCAGTAAAGATTATAGTATATGTTTATCATATGCTATATTGACATTTTTTTATGCATGAAATCATTTTTCTCAATTGCTGTTTCTATTTTGTAATACTTGTTTTCATAGATTCATGGAATCTTTTATTACTTTATTTATAATCTAAAGATACTTACATTATTGTCCATCGAGCATAAAGACTGTGTGTCTGCTAATTAAATATATTATAGTTTCTTTTTATAAATCTGGAAAATAAATAAGGTTTTGTGGTGACATGTTTGTCAATGACAGTTGTCAACCTTGACAATTGTCAGTAATTCTTTTAATTCGTTTTTGGCATGGTAACTTAAAACCTTCAAACTGTTATATTGATAGTCGAATATATGTGTGTATTGCTGTATTTTATACTAAACAGCTGGACACCCGCTAATGTATCTGGTGTTCTTGAAAATCCTTTACGCACTAAACGAATAAAAATAACTGGCAGACTACAATAATTGAGTCGACAAGAAAGAAACCTGTCAAATGGGTCAGTCTAGATCTCGCTGTCCACTAAGTAACACGCGGAATTACTTAGAAGTCTACCGGTCCATAACCAAAAGTCGGTAAGTCCTGAGTCGTGCCATCGAGCTGTCGCGTGCCTGCTGCTCCCAGAGCGGGTCCTACTGTTAGGATTCCCCGGGGACTTCCGTCCCAAAGCTAGGAGCCGACCGCGGCAGTCTTATCTTCGGCCGATCCTGTTTCCCGGCCAGGCTGTGAAGCCTGGAAATCTCTGCCACAACTTAGTGCGCCTAGGTTAGTGTTTTTTATATCTCTGTTTTTATACTCATCGCATTCTTGTGAGAGCTATTAAATTTTAACGTACAAGTCTACTTAGCCTTTTATTTCATAAAAGCAGTAGAATTGTTACAAGATATAGGTCTATAATTTGTCACATGATCTTTATTGCCTGATTTATAGACAGGGACAACAACAGCTTTTTGAGGCATTCGGGAAAAATACCTAAGGATAAACATTTTTGGTAAATATAAGTTAGTGGCGGCACCAGAATGCCCCTGAACTGTTTGATAATTTTACTTGATATGTTGTCCCAGCCAACTGCACATTCGTCTTTTAAGCTCATATTTATTGTATCTACCTCTGTCTCGTCAGTGTCTAGTAACGCAAAAGATGATAAGATAGTGCTAGACGTAAAAGGCGTGCTCGATGGATGATGTGAATGGCCAAGAACTTTTTCAGCCAAATTCTTTCCAACATTAACAAAGAAATCGTTTGCAATGTTGGCCGATGTTAAATGAGAAGCGTGTGCTTGTAATAAACTTGCAGGTGACTGATTTTGCTTCGAGTTATATGTAACACTTTTAATTAAATTCCAGACTTTTTTACTATCCGTACCAGCCTTTTCTAGTGCAATTTTGTCGTAGTTTCTTTGAACTTTTCTTAGAAGATCATTACAGAAGTTCCGATATCGTTTATATGACAGTTGCAAAATTAAATTATCTGGACTAGATTTAGCTTTCATATGCAGTTTATCTCTATTTTTCATACATCGAATAAGACCTGTTGTGATCCACGGCTTTATGTTGTAGTTTTTACAATTTTGCCGAAATGTGACTGTGTTTTTATGAATTGCATGTTGTACATTTTCGATTAGGTATAACAAACAAAACTGCGGATCAGCAGAATCGTAGACTGGGTCGATGTCGATATTACGTAAGTCTTCTTCAAGTTTATTTACATTTATACTAGAAATTGTTCGTGGGGCTACTTTAGGTAAATTAGAATTTAAAATTAGTAGGGCAGCATTGTGATCGGTTAATGTAGAATTAATTACAAGAGCAAGTGCAAAAAGATTCGACTTAAGTATTATATGGTCCAAACAGGAGCCACTTTGATGTGTAGAAAGCGTGTGAGCGGGAAGCAAACCATGGAAGGCGCATAGATTAAGGTATTCCTCAGCGGAGGCGTCAGCACTTCCTGAAAGAATATTAATATTAATATCTCCAATCAAAATGATGTTTTTGAAAGATGATAGGTTCTGCAAGGTGTCGTTTAGCGAGTCAGTGAAATTGTCTGTATTTCTAAAAGAAGGGGGTCGATATATGGCAAGTATCGCTAATTCTGACCCAATTTTAATTAACAATCTGTTGCAATCGTGCATATTTGGTTCCTCGACAGACACATTAAGATGATTTCTTGCATAAACTATCACCCCATCATTTTGATTGTATTTTATGCTACTTCTGTACATATTATATCCCGGAAATAGTGGTATGTTATATTGTTTGGCCAGCCAACATTCCGTTAAGACAATAACGTCACAGTTTATGTCTAAACGTTGAAGAAAAATGCTCAAATGGTCGAAATTCTTAAAAACACTACGAATATTTTGGGTTAGTATGGTTAGTGGACTAGTGTAAGAGGAAAGATATTGTTTCCAGTGTTCAACATCACACACCTGAGAATCAGATACAGAGAAATAAATTGTCTATGTCATTAATTAAATTATTAATCATAATTATAGTTATAAATAAATCAAACAATAACAAGGACCGAAAAATACGTAATTAACGGCGCTCTTAGGCGCCTCCATAATCTATAGAATTTATGTACCTATTTTCGGCCATTATTTTCGCTGGACAGTCAGCAGCGCTTGTCTTGTGATTGCTCGGTTTTTTAAAGTGCGCAAACAAGTAGCGCATTTTGGTTCCTCAGCCTTCTTTGTGCATTCTTTAATGGAATGACCCTGATCACCACAGTGGCCACAGGTATAGGTGGATTACCGGCATGATTTAGCCGCATGTCCGTACTGCTGACACTTATAGCATCGTGTGACTAGAGTAAAGTTTCTCACAGGGCATGATGACCAATTTATAAAAATTCTGTCTTTAGATATCAGGGCTTTATTATTATGAAATTACAGGTCTCAGCGTCCTTTTTACCTGACTTATGGCTTAGCTTAATAGAGGTCAAGAAGGTCTCAAGGCTACAATTGTGCAGGTTCTCGGCTAGATTTTGGTGGAACAAACAAGTAAAAACTTCCTTTTTTGCATGATCGATGGCACTCCGATAATTACTACCCTTGGCTTCCTTTTTTGGGGCTCATCTACTGTAAGGCCTGAATTTGACAACTGCATCGATTTTTTTACCTTCTCAATGTCGTCTTTCGTTTCAGTGCTGATGATGACACCGCCATTTTTTGTTTTGCGTAGTCCTCTTACATGTAGTTTCATCTGCTCGGGGCATATAATTTTTTGGACAAGTGATTTTGTGTCCTCACTCGACTTCTCTTTGTCGGTAAGGTATATGGCTACTGAGCTTAAATTTAACGGCTGTATATAATTGTTCGTACCTTTTTTAACCATGTCCGCAAAAGAAGTTCCTGTATCAGGTTTCATTGAAGCTCCGATGGTAAATTTGAGGTCTTGTATCTGTTCCGACAGGTCAATTTGTTCCTCGAGTGTTTGGACGGTGGAGTGGGCTCGGACAGCTCTCAGCTTCAGGGACTGATACTGAACTGCCATCTGCGATGTGCCATGACCGACTTTTCGACATAGGTTAGTGATACGCAGCTTTTGCTCCGTGTTCAGTTTGCTCTCTGATGCAATAGCGCATACTTCATTCAGGCACTGGTCAATGGACGTCATCCAGCTCTGGATTTCGGGCGTTGATATTACTTCCCTCATGATATCGTCTCTTTGGCTGGGCGTTTGAGGATTAGGTGCGGGGGCCGACACGGGGTCCGGCTCGGGTGTTGGTGCAGGTGCAGGCACAGGTGCGGGCACGGATGTAGAAGGTGGGCTCCGAGCACATCTGCCACCCCGGCTGAAGGGACTGGTTGCCATTGTGATACAACTTATTTACTTGCTAATTACTTAAACACATTATCACTGTAGCGATTTACACACATATTATGCCTACGTATGACAATTTGCTTTACTACCGGCTATTTGGTAAAACTAGATCACGATTCAGCAAATGATTATTTATTTATTTTAATTAAACTTCGCCACGTCTGATCGCAACGAAATTGCAATTAGTTTGCCAATATGATACAAATTAGATTAATACATAAACTAACAACCCAGAAGTTAAGATATTAATAATTTTATATGACTGCCTAGGTATCAAAGAAAAGAAATCTCTTCTGTTTGTTGTAACAAAGAGTATAATTTAACATACCCAAAAATTCGTTCCAATACACTATACATAAAACCTTGACACAAATAAAACTCAATCAGACTGTGGAAGGCACACATTCATGAATTAACTAAAAAAGAGTTGATTATCTTCATACGGTTGAACAGATTTTCTTAAATCAGAGCTAAGAACACGATTAGTTACGAATACACAAACAGTAATTTAGATAGACGCCAGATATCTATTTGAAATTAAAGTGGCCAGTTCGACAAACCGCCAATGTCATATTATAACATTGAAAAAGACAAAAGATATACTATTCCGCGATACTGACTGACGAGGGCCAAATTAGGATTTACTTACATTCAATAACAAGTGTTGTAACGTGCTCATCTTTTCCTACTACGTTCTCGGCCACACACTTATAGCGTCCCGCGGTTTTTTCCTCCACCTTAGTAAGACGCAGCACGTTTCCTAAACGGGGTGTTGGTGTAAATTTCGAAACACCGTGGTCCATATATTCCCAAGTTATATTCGGCTTTGGTAAACCTTTGATAATCCTGAAATAAATATTAGGTAAATATTAGGTCTTTACATATGAAATTGCCGCTCGGTATCAAAAAATGAAAAATAACTTTTTTTTAAGAAATTATATATTTAGTCAATCGAAGTATGCACCATTGTTATCGATACACTTCCGCCATTTTATCGGGAGCTCATTGATCCCTTTGGTAAAAAAATCCTGGGAACGAGAATCGATGAACTGCTTGAAGGCTGTTTTAACTGCCTCATCAGAATTGAATTTTTTTCCTTGTAAAAAGTTGTCCAAATTTCGGAATAAGTGGTAATCGGTTGGGGCAAGATCTGGAGAGTATGGTGGGTGACGCAGAGTTTCCAGTCGCAGCTCCTCTAACTTGGCGACCGTCTGATGTGCAGTATGTGGTCGAGCGTTATCCTGAAGGAGCAATGGGCTAGAGCAATTGATCAGTCTCGGTTGTTTAATGGTGAGCTTTTCCATCATTGTTTGCAACTGTTGACAATACATGTCTGCAGTAATCGTCTGGCCTGATCTCAAGAAGTTGTAGTGGATGACACCAGCACAGGACCACCAAACACTAACTAGAATCTTCTTTTTGGTCAGTTTTCGCTTGGGGCAAGGTTTTGCCGGTTCTCCAGGGTTAAGCCATTGTGATGATCGCTTGCGATTATCGTACACGATCCACTTCTCATCACAAGTGACAATACGATTTAAAATTCCCTCATTATTGTGACGATTGAGCAAAGAAGCGCAGCAACCGCCGCGTGTTTGTTGGTGTGCTTCAGTCAATTCGTACGGTACCCACTTTTCGAGCTTTTTTACTTTTCCAATTTGACGCAAATGGATAATGATTGTTTTGTCACTTACTCCAAAGGCTGCTGCTAATTCAGAAGTGTTTTGAGATGGATCCGCTTCCACTATCGCCTTTAATTCTTCATTATTCACTTGAGTATCCAGTCGTCCACGAGGCTCATTTTGTAAATCAAAATTTCCAGAACGGAAACGTTGAAACCAAAAACGCACCGTTCGTTCGTTAGCGGTGCTTGGCCCGTATACGTCGTTAATCCTTCGAGCCGTTTCTGCTGCACTGGTGCCACGGTGGAACTCATATTCGTAAATACCGCGAATTTTTAATTTCTCCATTGTTGTTGCTATAGCAATTTTCAAGCCCAAACGAATGACGTGAAAACAAATGAAACACGAATTTTAAAACAATATTCTTTAGTCTTTATTTTAAAATAATTTTGAATTTGGAATTCCTAATCAAACACAAAATATTTGATTTCAGAGTTGCCAGTATTAAGTATCGGCAATTTCATATGTAAGGACCTAATATAATAGAATAGATTACGTATTCTAACTGTATTTCTAAGTTTGGTGCAAATTAAATAATTTTTAGTTAAGCTTGCCATGTAACTGTTGTTTGTCGCTAACAAATACAATCGAAATAATGATAAGCATCTTCGTAGTTTGATCTTCAAAACTTGCTAGCTCACCGAACTACTTTTCTAGGTGGTGTTTTTGAACTTCCAATAAGTGTCTATCAGGCCGTTTTATTTCCTATAAGCCACACGATCCATCAGTAAATGACACAATTACAAGACTTACTTGCACTCTATTTCAACATAAGCACCTCTGATGGCCCTTTTTTCAGTATTGCCCGTTATTTTAGGAGCCGCTGAAAAGTAAACACTAATGTCATCTTCTGTAGATACTAATTTAATAAAGAGGTAAGGTTGATTGTTTTTTTGTTTGTATATGTAGTTCTGGAAGTTCTGGTCATATGATATATTAATGGTATAATTAGCTTTGTATGGCGTTATTTAAAACTGCCCAGTAGGTACTCATCTTTTGGAAACTGTAGCGAATAAAAATGTTATCCCCTTTGCCTGTCCAGAAGCCAAATATTGGGCGCTTGTCATTGTTTAACTATTGTGTCTCCTAATGAACAGTTGAGCTCATAATAAAGTTGATTACAAATTACACACATGCGTAACTTACTTTTAACTATCGCTTTAAATGACGCGTTTACTGTACCAATATAGTTCTTAGCTTCACACGTGTACGTCGTCGAGTCTTCTTCAGTGAGGTTCCTAATTATCAGAGCTCCATTCTCTATATAGTATTTATTGTCTGAAACATTATTGAATGTTTTGACTGTTGCATAATTGCGTTGTACTTTTAGCTAAATAAACGTGTCACTTACTGGGTGTTATTACATTGCCATTTAACTTCCAAGTGTTAACTGGTTGTGGTATCCCTATTGTATCACATGGGATCTTTAAAACTTTATCTCCTTCGAAACCTTCATATAGTGTAGAAGATTCAGAAATCATATTTGGCGGTGCTGTTGAAAAGTTAAAAAAAATTAGGTAGGTAAAGTCCGTTAAATGTTGCATACCTACATTTGGGATGTTGGTCGAAACCATCGACTAACTGGCTTCGTCTAAACACTCTGGATTACTTCTAGAACGTTTAGTAGGTATTAATCTGAGGGCCTTAGGTACACGAGCACGCCAACGTAAAAAAAACCGATTCGATTTTCGAATTGAAAATACGACTAACCTGTAGGATTTTGTTTATATTTTTTTTACGACATACACAATAATGATCACCCATTGATATAAATAAGGCCTTCAAATGAAATTACTAGTATGCAACACTAGTATTCCCAATAAAAAAATGGATCGAATTTATGTTACTTTTATTCGGCGCGCCGTTGCTTAAAACCGTAACCGCACATTACATAATATAATTATTCAAATGCAGAATAAAATGAACATGATAACATAAATTAACAATCAAGAAGTTGTAGAATTAATATCAAACTTTAAACGGCAGGTGGCAGCCACGTAAAATAAAAGTTGATAGAAACTCCTGCTCGTTGTTGTCGCAAAAGATTGTAATATAACATTAGACAAATACAAAAATACCATATTGAGTGCATTTCTACGAAAAATAATATTAAGGCGAGCACTGTAAGGGACAGATTAAGATTTTCTTACATTCAATAATAAGTGTTGTGACGTGATCATCTTTTCCTGCTACATTCTCTGCGATACATTTATAACGTCCCTCGGTTTCGTCTGCCACATTTGATAGACGCAGTACGTTTCCTGAACTAGGTATAATTGTAAACTTCGAAACACTCTGGTTCATATATTTCCAAGTTATTTTTGGCTTCGGTAAACCTTTGATAATTCTGAAAGAAGGGATATGTTAATAACATAATTGTTTTGCATTCTAAAAACCTTCTAAAATCTCGATTTCAAGTTAGTGCAGGCTCCACCAAAGTATTTTAGAGCCTACAGTAGCTTCTTTTTTGTAAAACAATGAATAGGGATACCTACCTAAATGACAACACAAATCAATTGACATACTTTTCAAGACCTGTCAAAACGCGATTCCCAATAGCTTGTGTCATGGCAATTTATACTTATGACTCCGTTAGTCATTTGTTAACTCAATTGACTAACTATTTTTATAGATTTCAAAGCAACAAAAGATCTAATTTTACAGTAAATTAATCATCAAATGTTTCCTTAGAGAAGTTCTTTCTTGGAAATACTGGTTAATGGTTTCATCTATCCAATTGTACGAGAATATACATTATACTAATATACAAATATATTTATTGGAACAAACATAAATTACAATTTTTTGTGTACGTTAATACTGCGTTAGTTAAATAACTGTGTCGCAGTTATTAGCGCCCACCCCACGAGCGAAAGACAACTTAGTTCCATAACAACAATTTAGGTTATACTTAATGAATTATGAAACTTAAAAAAAAATCAAAAACTTATAGATAAAACATAGCTTAGTAATAATGGTACGAGTAGAAGAGTTAGTGGGTGTGTGTTAGTGTATGAGTGAATCTGTGTATGACAGAGTGTGTGTGTGAGGTAGGGTGGAGTCTGGAGGTGCGTGCGTCTGTATGTGTGTGGGAGTGGTGGGTGTGTGTGTATGCGGAGGCTGTGATATGAATATTTATTCAATTTTGTATGAAGCTCTCTAATTCCTCATAAGTTAGGTTTTGGAGCCATTTTTCAATTTTTTGTTTACACTCTCGTAACAGGAGCGGATAAATATTTAATTTTTATTAATTTTGTTGTAAAGAACAGGACTTAAAAAGTTATAATGTCTTCTCACTATTTGTAGATTAACTGCTTCTGTCTGACATATTCTGTTAGCTCTACGTTTTAGGGTATTGAGGTTAGGGTCATATTTTATATCAGTATGCTTACGTAGCAACATGCTTATCACAAATGCTTGTCTTACAGTAGGAACTTTGCAAAGACCATACAGGTCCTGCGTGGGAAAGCGAATGGGTTTATGTGCCATGACTTTTAGAACAGCTCTTTGTGCTCTTTCCAGACGAAGTAGTAGACATTTTCCAGAGCCTCCCCACGCGGTAATGCAGTAGGTTATAATAGAATGTGCTAGTGCAAAATATACAGTTCTTAAGGTGTGAAAATCCGCCGAGGTTCTAAGGTTTTTAAACACAAATATTAATTTCTTGACTCGAGACACCACTGACCCAATCTGCTCATTCCAGGACATAGTACTATCTATAATGACCCCTAGATATTTAATTTGATTAGTACGCGTAATTGTAGTACAGTTGCAGGTTGCGCTTGTATTCGAGATACATTTGTGAGCAGTTAGTGAGTAAGATGAATCTGGTTGTGTCATAAGTCGTGGTGCAAACGTTATGAATTTTGATTTTTCTAAATTCAGGGTGAGCAAGTTGTTCCTTAACCAATTCATAATATCCCGTAAAGCAGATTCTGCATGAAAGCGCACCTCAGCCCAGTCGCTTCCATGCACAAGTAACACTGTGTCATCAGCGTATGTTATTATTTTACAATTTGTTAAAGATAATCTACAGAGTCCATTTATATAAATTAAAAAGAGTGTGGGCCCAAGGACACTACCCTGCGGGACTCCGTAGGTGAGAAACTGTTCTTCACTTGTATGGTTACCGACTTTTACAATTTGAGAGCGGTCGTGAAGATAGCTTTTAAACATATCCAGGGGTAACCCTCTTATCCCAATTAGTTGCAATCTCGTGAGCAAAAGAGGGACAGAGACAGTGTCAAACGCCTTCGAGAGGTCTAGAAAAACAGCTATTGTTTTATGCTTGTGATTTAATTTATTAGCAATAGCTCCAGTTAAATCTAGTACAGCATCTTCTGTGTTTTTACCAGATCTAAATCCGTATTGATTTTCGGCAATAATGTTGTTAGTACGTAAATAACTGAGGAGTCTATTATTCAAAATTTTTTCAAGAATCTTAGAAAGAATAGTGAGCACCGAGATAGGTCTATAGTTATTGACACTGGCTCTGTCCACACATTTATAAATAGTGTGTACAATAGCCCTTTTGAATACAGTGGGAAACACTCCGGTTTCAAAGACGAGATTGAAGACATGGCAGATAATAGGGATAAGAGTATTTCTAGCAGCTCTAATTAGGGAAGAAGATATACCGTCCCAGCCTACTGCGGTATTGAGTTTCAACCCCAAGATAAGTCTATCGATCTCTTCATTATCTGTAGCAAATATGGCCATTGAGTCATGCGGTGCCCCTGTATCAGTGTCAGACAGGGAGTTATAAGGAACACGTGTAATTATTGATGCCAGATTGGTTCCTACATTTGCAAAGAAGTCATTGACGTGATTTAGTGAATGGCTAGGATCTGGATGAAGAGACAGAAGTTCATTAGGAGAAGACTTGTTACTTTTTAAGTTAGATAGTGTTTTAATAAGATTCCAGGTAGCTTTTGGATTTTTACGGTGTTTGAGGAATTCAGATCTTTCATACTGGCATTTCAGTTTTTTTAGTAAGTTATTGCAAAATTTTCTATAACGTGTATACGTTATATTAAGAATATGATTATCGGGAAATCGTTTGGTTTTACGATAAAGGTTGTCACGATTCCGTATACATTTTAAAAGCCCTGGGGTAATCCACGGTTTAATAATCCTTTTTCTACTCGGAATAACTCGGTTACTTGTATTTTTTTCGACCACCGTAGAGATTATATTAACAAGAAGACTGGCAGCATGGTTGGCATCATTATTACAGTCAGTTACAGATGAAAAATCTGTATATTTTAACATTGTCACACAAGCGTCAATATCAACGCGGCTGCGTGAGTTATTAAATTTAGGGGTTTCATTGTTTAGTTTGCAAAAAATTATTACTGGGACATGATCCGTTATATGAGTCGAGAACGAGTACAATTGCAGGTTTATTTGATTTAATGATTGCGTGATCCAGGCAGTTATGATTACGGGTAGGGAAAAGGTGACCAGGTAGCATACCATGCGAGGCTACTGTGTTCAGATACGAATCCGCATTTGTATCGCTGTTATTTGGCAAGATATTAATATTTATGTCTCCAAGTAAGACAATTGTTTTAAATGTTTTTAATGAATATAGAGTTTCATCCAAGCTATTAATAAAATTTTGGGTGTTCTTGTATGACGGAGAGCGATAAATTGCTATAAGTGCTACGTCAGAGTTAATGTGAAGTATGATACAATTTGCCTCGCGAATGGTGTGCGCTGCTACAGTGACGCTTATGTTTACTTTTGTATACACTACTATGCCATTGTTCTGGTTTGAGTATTCGGACGTAAGTACATCAAACCCAGCTATGTGAGGTAACAAAAGACATTTGCTTAGCCAGCACTCAGATAATACGATTACGTCAAATTCGACTTTGATTCGATTTAGTAAAATTAAAAGATTATTAAAATTGGAGGAATTGCCAAGGCTTCTTATATTGAGGTGAAACAATTTCAGTCCATTAGATACACTACCTAAATATGTTTGGCATTGTTCTGGGGAACATACATGTGCATTAGAAACAGAGAGATGTTCTAAATCCTCTGTAATAATCACGTTTTCATTATCCATATTCCAAGTTGAAAGTAGAACTAGTATTCAAGATTAGTTGGCAACTTTGATTCGCTTGGACTACCCTGATTAAGATATTATAGGTATATTGAACTCTGCACGAGAATCTCGATGAAATATCCTTACTGATGAGAGCTCCATGAATGTTTGTAAGTGTCAGTGAGTGTGAAGGTGCTTGTGTATGTGTTAGTGTAATGTAGGGTAAATTATTAGTTAATATTTTTAAGGTTTTTGGGTGTACGTAAGAAATAGTTATAAACGCGTGTGAGTATAAGTGTTTTTTTTCATTTATGTAAATGGTTATTGCGATGTATGTGTTTTTTCGTGTCAGTATGGTTAAACAGAGATATAAAATAGTATAAAAATTTACATGACATTTTAAACAAAAGGTTATTAGTACAAAAAGGTAACAGTAACATTTTTTTATTATTGATAGTCACTCCTCTAATGGTATATTTTTTAAATTTGATTCGGAGCTTATAGAGTAAGAATTAGTTCCCTCTTTCTTGCGAATATAGATCCTACCATGAGCTGTCCAACAGACATGTCTAACGTCTAGTCACATAATTATATTATTAAAACATGCTAACGTTTCTCCTGTTATGTAATAGGGGGTAAGTCTATTGGTTATTATTGATATTTTAAAACCGACAAATAAAATCTGCATAATATAATATGTTTGTCAGATCTAGACGCGCGCATCTGTACGTAATTTTTTTTTTTTTTTTTTAGTTGGCTCACCAACAATTGAATACTTTAAAGAGTATTCAATGGTTGACCAGCAAAGAAATGAGATACATCCAATATACTTATAGACTAGTATACCAATCTCATACAGGTAAGCACATCATGTACTACTTATTTGTCAATTGGTATTCAAAAATACAAAAAAAACAATAATACAAAAATATTGGGTATCAATATGTAATATAATGTGTTAGTGATCCCACACACGAGCCACGCGCTACAGCCACAGCACACCGCTGCCACTTGTAGAAGCGGTTACTAAGAACCATATAAGCGCACGACGGCTACTTATGCTCGGTGGGCGACTTTACCTACTTTCATTTTCAGTTACACATTAGCACTAGCAGTTGAACTCCGACGCGACATAGAAAGCACTAGTGGCGTGTTTCGGTGTTTGTGTCGGTGTCAGTCACACAAAACGAGATGCCGCTTCTCGTGATATGTAAAGCGTCTTCCGTAAACTGTACGAAAACAAGTTCGCTGCTCAACGTTTTGGCGTTTTGTGGCTGTAGCGTGTGCCTCGTGTCAGACTTCGGTCACGATCCGCCAGTAAAAATGTCAACCAGTACTCACTTGCACTCTATAACAATATTAGAACCTCTGATTGCCCTTATTTCTGTCTTTCCTGTTATCTTAGGTGCCGCTAAAAGTAATACGGTCAGTAATAGTAATATTATATGAAATGTTTTGTGGCACAAATAATACACAGTTATAAAATTAGTGATTAAAATTAAACTAACAGAATTAAAATAGGTAATTGCTGTAAACTAAAAGTTCAGATCAACTTACTCAGAATAATCCCAACTTTTTGAACGTAGGTAGCTGTGCAAATGTATTTGCCAACCATTTCCAAATTCATTTTTTTTATTCTTAGTTCAGTGCCGTTAGTAGATATCCAGTACTTGTCGGATGGTTTTATTTGGTTCATTTTACCTGTCGTTTCGTTGACGTAGTACCATCGGATATGTATTGGCACTAATGATCTGATGTCGCATGTTATAATGCCTTCGGATCCGTACACCACATTGGTTGTACCTACAGTTGTAAAAGAGCGGATGTTACTGAATATTTATCTATTATATCCTACTAATATTATAAATGCGAAAGTTTGTGAGGATGGATGGATGGATGTTTGTTCCGTTTTCACGAAAATACGGCTGAACGGATTTTGATAAAACTTTACAGAAATATAGCTTACTAGCTTTCGCCCGCGGCTTCGCCCGCATGGTTGGTTGATAAAAAAGTAGTCTATATCCCTCCCCAGACTTCAGACTATCCAAATCAATTTTATCACAAACGTTTCAACAGATAAGCCGTGAAACATACGTTCACACAGAAAAGCAAACTGACAGACACATACTATTATTTTTGGAGAGGGTTACTTATAGCGGTTTCACCTGTCGTACGGTAGCAGCAAAAAATAAAAATTGAAATAAATATAGATGACTGATTAGAATATAGGTAGTATGTACATTGGTAATTATCGACATGTTTTGAACTGGCGTCTGGCGATAGGAAGTAAAAGAACCGATTCGATGGTAAACTTGTCCTTGCATTGTGAAGGTCGGGCAAAATCCTGGCATTCAGACAATTTTATCTGCTCCAAAAGCAGACATATAAAAGCACGTATGGCATTTTCTTATATTTCTTAGTAAACAGCGAGACCCATTTGTGTCATTAGAGAGAAGTTCTCTTAAAAGTTCAACTGGCTCGTCTATAGAATGATTGGCTACTTTCCCATCCGAACACACATACCTGCTGCTTCTTCTTTCCACTCTCTTCCGCTCTCTTCATCACACTCTTAAGAACTCCGCCAAATTTGCAATCTTCATCTCATCGCTTCTATTTATATAGACTTGTGAGTTTCTTAATCAAGAGTCTCGTCATACCCAAAACGCCTTCCACGTGTTTCTTGTAAATGTTTGACGTCCCTGTGCTGCCCTTCCAGCAACTGCACGTCTGCGAGATTCAGCTGCTTCAAAGGTTTCAGTGGCTCTTTGTGATGCCATGTAAGTCACCTGCTGCTGACGCCGAGATTGAGACGGTTCTGGTGTCCCCGCTGTCCGTTGTGACAACGGATACTCAGCATGCTGTTGCCGTCGATTTTGGGACTGTTCTGGTTTCTCCGTAGCCCATTGTGACACCAGATACTCAGCATGCTGTTGCCGTCGATTTTGGAAGTATTCTGGTATCTCCGCAGCCCATTATGATACCAGATACTCAGCATGCTGTTACCGTCGATTTTAGGACTATTCTGGTATCTGCGCAGCCCTTTGTGACACCAGATACTCAGCATGCTGTTGGCGTCGATTTTGGGACTGTTCTGGTATCTCCGCAGCCCTTTGTGACACCAGATACTCAGCATGCTGTTGCCGTTGATTTTGGGACTGTTCTGGTGTCTCCGCAGCCCGTTGTGACTCCAGATACTCAGCATACTGTTGAGATGCCAGGTACTCAGCGTGTTGTTGACGTCTAGGGACTGTTCTGGTGTTCTGTTCTGTTCTGATCAGTTGCTCTGTGTGCCGCCTCTCAGACCGCCTACTCAAGCCCTAGCAGCTCGGCTTGTTGAGACGTGTCAACATGAGTAGCTATTTACATAGCTCGGGTTTTATTAGAGCTTTGCGAAATATAAGAATTACACATACGCAGCATTTAAGTACTTTAAAAAAAATATATACATACTGATTAGTCTTTTCCAAACTAACAACTAAAACAATTCCAATTACTAATGAAGAGAAAAGCTAAACTTTCTTCTTAACACTTACTCGTATAACACAAGCTATATCTAAAACTAACCCTTATTCTTACAATAACAATATTGTAATAATCTAATGGAAACAAAAACGAATCTTCTTCTTCTTCCTTCCTAGGATCCTATTCTTTGGGGTTGGGTCTCCTCACTTTTCTGCGCTAAGTCAGAAGATCTTGAGTTGTCGGTTCTGGCAATTGGACTTTCTTGAGGTCTCGTTCTATGTTAGACCACTAGGTCGCTAGCGGGCGGCCTCTGCCTCTTTTCTGTTCTGGTTGGTTTAGCGCAATTTGTACCACATGGTCTTCACTTCGTCTTTTGACATGTTAGACCAACGTAGCGGATTTTCGGTAACTTTGTCCACGATTGGAGCAACTTTGAAGCTGCCTCGTATTGATATTGATTACGAATTCTGTCCAGCCGCGTTACATCTCCCGCCCATTTAAGCATCTTCATTTCGTTGGTATGTCATGCCATGTGTTATTCTGATGTATAAGCTATATTTCTGTAAAGTTTTATCAAAATCCGTTTAGCCGTTTTTGGGTGAAAACGGAACAAACATCCATCCATCCTCACAAACTTTCGCATTTATAATATTAGTAGGATTAGTAGGATACATCAGAATAACACATGGGCTACAATTTATAAAGATTTTATGTAATTTGGCCATAATATTACGATAAGTATCAAGTAAATCAGAAAAATATGTGCCCTCTGAAAGCTATCTTCTAAAACCGCTGGAGTTACACTAAGACAATGTATGGTAGGATCGTTTGTCTTAAAAAGTTCTAAATAAAAGTCCGCGACAGCATATATCTACCGCTTATGTGGAAGCCAATATATCCCAAAGTATGAGCCATAAATACATTAAAATTAAATGCTTTTTTACAATGCAAATTTTAGAGTATTTAGCTACTTCTTATCAAAGTTGATATATTTGCCGCTTTTAGTATTTAATGTAGAACAACTTTTAAAGCGACTTTAGAAACTTTGCCTTTTACACTATGTAATTTGGACAAACAGATTAAAAAATATAACGATATGATTGACTGGAGCACTTATTTTAATTGGTTGTTTACGTTGGAATGCGCTATAGGATTGTATTTTTATTTATTTCGGTATACCTAGATTGTATTTGTAAGTATTATGTACTTAAATAGGTTCATTTTGGTTTCAAATGAGGATCCTATACCCTGCGCCACGTATGGACCCATACCCGAGATAGATTTTAGTGTCTAAAATGAAAAACAGAAAAGCTACTGGGCCTGATTTGTGATCCCTGTAGACCTTTGGAAAACACTTGGCCCGTTAGCCGTAGCTTGGCTGACTAAACTGTTTAATATCATTATGCACACGAAGCGTATACCAGAGTCCTGGTGCCAAAGCCATTTCTTAACTTTTTATAAGAACAAGAATGGTGTAGCAGAATGTGAAAACTAAAGGGGCATAAAACTGACCTCACATACATACGCTTAAGATGTGGGAAAGAGTTATCAATAAAATAATGTCGACAAATATTACAAAAATACCTCCAAATCAGTTTGGTTTCACAGCATCCAGGTCAACTACTGACGCTATACAGGCAATCAAGATTATGATGGAGAAGTATAGATTTAACATAAGACATACCCTATCCATGAAAAAGAATTTTCAAAATCGGTTTACATTTAGCGGAGAAACTGCGTAACAAATACAGTCGAATTGAGAATCTCCTTGTTTTTGAAGTCGGTTGAAATAAATTAACGGTAAAAAATATATTTTAAAAACAAGCTTTTATTATGCACGAAAAATTAAAAAAATAATCTAGGACATTCATGAAATTCGTAGTTTCTTAAACTTTATAAGTAACAACCTACAAAAATGTTCAGTTTAACTGTTCGATACAATTAGTGTCATCAGTAGAAGTATGATACATAAACATATATTATCTATAACCAGTATATTAATATTCTTACGCGTTTAAAAGCTTGTCGCGCAATTTCGTTAACGCATAGTCCTCGGCCGCGACAAGCTTTTAGATCGCGTAAGAATATTAATATACTGGTTATAGATAATATATGTTTATGTATCATACTTCTACTGATGACACTAATTGTATCGAACAGTTAAACTGAACATTTTTGTAGGTTGTTACTTATAAAGTTTAAGAAACTACGAATTTCATGAATGTCCTAGTTTATTTTTTTAATTTTTCGTGCATAATAAAAGCTTGTTTTTAATATATTTTTTTTTACCGTTAATTTATTTTTAACTTTTTAGTTGGACATATTCCTTAGTCTATCCATTTCCATTAACACTTCATTGTTACAAGGTCTCTTTCCAGTTAATTTTGTGCAATCTAATTCTTCAATTTGTAGACCGTCTAAAGACTTAACTCTACTCAGAGCTACATACGCTTGTCCAGCAGCGAAGAGTTTTGAACCCAAATATACCACGGCATGTTCAACAGTGCTCCCCTGCATTTTATGTACTGTTGAAGCCCAGCATAATACTATGGGTAACATTCTTCGTTCCGCGGTGCCGTGACTATATTTGGTCTGAAACTGCACTGATTTGGGTTGTATCACATGCATACCATCGTTTCCGAAGTTTATACGAACTGATGGAATATCAGTATCGTACATTTGTGCTCTACGGAAGCAGGGCCATATAATTTCTTTGATACATCCGATAGCACCATTCACCAGTCCTTTTGATACATCTATATTAGACCGTAACATGACCTTGGCTCCAATGAATATTTGTAATTCTTTTGGTACCCCTCCTGTTTTGTTGATATCGGATGGTATAACAGTATTGATATCAATGTTATCACTTTTTCGCGTTGCATCAATTAAGCTATCCTGTGCCTTTATCCAACTCCTCATCAGATCAGCTCCATGATACCATATTTTTGTATTGTTACCGAAGTTACGAAGACATACCAAATTTCAGCTCAATTGGACCACAGGAATCGGAGTTCCTATGGGCATCTTCCAACTCTTCGTCAGATCAGCTCCATGATACCATATTTTTGTATTGTTACCGAAGTTACGAAGACATACCAAATTTCAGCTCAATCGGTCCACAAGAACCGAAGTTTCTATGGTCACCGTCCAACCTCATCATCAGACCAGCTCCATGGTACCATATTATTGTATTGTCATCCAAGTTACGTAGGTATACCAAGTTTCAGCTCAATCAGTCTATTGGAAGTGGTTCAAATCTTCTTTGCAAGATTTGTAAACATACATACAAAAGTGAAGTTAAATAAAAGCTTGTAAAAAAGTGAAGTTAAATAAAAGCTTGTAATACTAAAAAGATCTACATCGAGAATACTACACCTGAAACCATCTACTACGACGCCAATTCCTACCGTAGAGAAGTTTAAATACTAAGGGTTCCATGCTCACACCAGATACTAACGTTGACACCGATGTGACACGTAGAATTAACGTAGCGTGGCAAAAATAGCGATCGCTTACAGGTGTGCTGTATGACCCACGAATTCCCAAACAGACCAAGGGAAGTGTACAAGACGGCAGTCCGACCGGCTCTACTCTGTGGGTCCGAATGGTGGATAACAAAGAATACATATGATCAAAAGGTACATACCAACGAAATGAAGATGCTTAAATGGGCAGGAGATGTAACGCGGCTGGACAGAATTCGTAATCAATATATACGAGGCAGCTTCAAAGTTGCTCCAATCGTGGACAAAGTTACCGAAAACCCGCTCCGTTGGTCTAACATGTCAAAAGACGAAGTGAAGACCATGTGATACAAATTGCGCTAAATGCGTATGTGTAATTCTTATATTTCGCAAAGCTCTAATTAAACCCGAGCTATGTAAATAGCTACTCATATTGACATGTCTCAACAAGCCGAGCTGCTAGGGCTTGAGTAGGCGGTCTGAGAGGCGGCACACAGAGCAACTGATCAGAACAGAACAGAACACCAGAACAGTCCCTAGACGTCAACAACACGCTGAGTACCTGGTATCTCAACAGCATGCTGAGTATCTGGTGTCACAATGGGCTACGGAGAAACCAGAACAGTCCCAAAATCGACGGCAACAGCATGCTGAGTATCTGTTGTCACAACGGACTGCGGGGACACCAGAACAGTAGCAGGTGACTTACATGGCATCCCAAAGAGCCACTGATACCTTTGAAGCAGCGGAATCTCGCAGACGTGCATTTGCTGGAAGGGCAGCACAGGGACGTCAAACATTTACAAGAAACACGTGGAAGGCGTTTTGGGTATGACGAGACTCTTGATTAAGAAACTCACAAGTCTATATAAATAGAAGCGATGAGATGAAGATTGCAAATTTGGCGGAGTTCTTAAGAGTGTGATGAAGAGAGCGGAAGAGAGTGGAAAGAAGAAGCAGCAGGTATGTGTGTTCGGGTGGGAAAGTAGCCAATCATTCTATAGACGAGCCAGTTGAACTTTTAAGAGAACTTCTCTCTAATGACACAAATGGGTCTCGCTGTTTACTAAGAAATATAAGAAAATGCCATACGTGCTTTTATTTGTCTGCTTTTGGAGCAGATAAAATTGTCTGAATGCCAGGATTTTGCCCGACCTTCACAATGCAAGGACAAGTTTACCATCGAATCGGTTCTTTTACTTCCTATCGCCAGACGCCAGTTCAAAACATGTCGATAATTACCAATGTACATACTATTTTCTAATCAGTCATCTATATTTATTTCAATTTTTATTTTTTGCTGCTACCGTACGACAGGTGAAACCGCTATAAGTAACCCTCTCCAAAAATAATAGTATGTGTCTGTCAGTTTGCTTATCTGTGTGAACGTATGTTTCACGGCTTATCTGTTGAAACGTTTGTGATAAAATTGATTTGGATAGTCTGAAGTCTGGGGAGGGATATAGACTACTTTTTTATCAACTAACCATGCGGGCGAAGCCGCGGGCGAAAGCTAGTTTATATATAAAGTATAAGTAACAATCCTAAGAACAACCGTTAATCTGACTAGAGCAAAGATAGGTCATTGTACTTTATTTTTGTTTGAAAATACAGTTATTTATACTTTTATTAAACTTTCAAGATAAAATTCTTTAAAACACAGAAAATAAATAAATATCAAAATTACTTTACGCTTATTTGGTAAAAAGAAAACAAAAATGTTGGTAATTATTATAAACCAACTCAAGATTTAATTAATGACGATCACAGTTTTGTATGTACGGTCACCAAAGGAGATAAGTATCCATGTCGCCGGAAACAGTTGAAGTTTACTTAGAAACCGAAAGGTTTTTATGAATAAAATAAAATACAATTTATAGAGAATAAACAGTTCAATGATTTAATAAAATTTCATTTAAAGCCCCCATTGGTTTCTAAGAAATCTTCAACTATTCCCGACGACATGGATACTTATCTCTTTTGCGTACTGTACCTATACCTACTTACCACAATAAAACAATTGTAAAACTTTTATTGTTTTAGGCGTATCCATTAGATAGTGTAAATTAAATAAATATACTGAAGGCCAATTCTACTAATTAAAAACGTTTAAAATCAATGTCAAAAATGTACCTAAATTATAGGCGTTTGCAATAGATTAAGAATAGGGTTTGAATGCGAACGTAAATAGAATTGGCCCTCAGATTAGAAGGAAAAAATAGTATCTATCCGGCTAAAATGAATAAGAATGCTTGTTAGCGAAAGTAGTCATTGTTATCCACTTCCAGTAGGTAATGTTTTCAGAACTCGATTACTTATTTAATAAGTGATATTTTCTCTGAAATTCATCCTTTGACAAGAAGTTTATTATTTTTTATTATTTGTAGCAACGAGATACATTATAGAATAAATTACTTATACAAAGAGTAATCGGTTATTTTATTCTACATTTAATGCACACTGAATTATAAGTAACCACAGCTTACCCATCATCGAGTATGCTCATATACACAAATCAAATAAAAACACGATTAAATCAAATTAAATGAAATGAAATTAGAGTAATTTAAAATTAAATAAGTTAAAAATATATAAATACAGAACAATTGACATTTAAAAAAATTGAAGATATTGAATTGCATGACCAAGAAATATTAATTTATTGTTTACTTTAGTGTTTAGGTACCTGCATTGTAAATTATTTTTTCGCTCTTGCCGAATTAAATGTAAATCAAACAGTTTCACTATTTAAAAAAATCTGCATACCTGTATCGTTTTTTGCATCTAACAGTAAATGGTCGTTCAGAGAGAAGCTTGTTGTCTCGGTTGATGCCTTGGCGATAGTCGCG
The DNA here is from genome assembly GCA_947361185.1 of Charanyca ferruginea. Taxonomy (NCBI): domain Eukaryota; kingdom Metazoa; phylum Arthropoda; class Insecta; order Lepidoptera; family Noctuidae; genus Charanyca; species Charanyca ferruginea. Next base: position 13,249,730 of record OX376065.1, on the reverse strand, counting down.
GCTATCAATATTAACACGTAAATCCACATTTTGAATAGTTCTAAGCTTTCAGTCTTCATAATCAATATTGTCCATATTGTTCAAAATAAACACTGCCGTGCATTATGCGATAACTCATGTTTTATACATGTTAGTTCTACAGATAGTATTTATTTTGGTCTTATTAAATCAAGGGTTTTTACCAATGCCTATGGTATTATAAAGTTATATTGATTATTTTCCTGAATAAATGTTACGGCATTGTATTGTTTTTATTTACTTTTTACATATTTGTGTGTGCCTGTAACGTATGTAAGGGTTGCACACGATGCATTGCGGTGCCTCACCGCAAAACTTTCGCAGTCTTACCAGTCACATGGGTAGTTGTAATGGCGGTGTAACGTAGCAAGTAGTAACAAGGAAGTAGTAAGTAATGCAGTGGGATAAACAAACAACTCATCGGTGCCGATCCGGCTTCGCCTTGTGTACACCCCTCCCCGCCTCGTTGCAGGTCCGGTGTGCATGCTGCGCGGCGCGGTGTTAGCGAAGCACCCTGTGTAGCATACCATGCATATTTTTCTACCTATGTAAAACAGCGCAGTGACACCGCTCCGGCGCCGCGCTATTGTTCCAAAGCGTCTGTGCACAGGCCCTAATTTCAGGGTACGCGATTTGTGCACCATGTATAACAAGCAATAGGTACTAATCCATACTTTTAATATTATAAATGTGAAAGTAACTCTGTCTGTTACGCTTTCACGATGAAACGGCAGAACCGATTTATTTTGATGAAATTTGGCATCGAGATAGATTTAACCCCGGGGAAGGACATAGGCTACTTTTTTTCCACGACTTCGTCTGCATTCACTATAACCGACATTCACACGGACGAAGACGCGGGCAAAAGCTAGTATTTAATATAATAATAATAATAAGCCAGCCAGCCAATGGCTTAATTGCCAAGAGCCTCGACCAACATCTAAGGAGGCTCTCGTTAGGCGGTTGGATCAAGGGCTTGATTCAGAAGGCAGTACTTCTTGACACGGCCCGCATTGTCAGGAGGTTCCTCTCTCTGGAGCCCTGACCGCCGGTAGCTTGGACCCTGTTCCCGATACCGGTGGGCTACTATTTTTATATTTTTAAATGTTTTTTTTTTCTATTAATATTTAAAAATATAAATTATGTGTATATAAGATGAATAAATGAGAATAATAATAATAATATGTGGGGACATTTCACACACGGCCATCTGACCCCAAACTAGGGAAACCCTGTACTATGGGTGTCAGACAGCTGATATACATACACAAATACATTTTAAATACATACATATATAGATAAACAACACCCAGACACAAGGCAAACACAAGTGCTCATCACACAAATATTTACCCTGGGCGGGAATCGAACCCGCAACACACTGCGCAGCAGTCGATCGCTCAGCCACTGCGCCAACCGTGTCGTCAATATGTGCTGTTATTTGTTTTGTAATTTCTGTACTATATAAAAAGTTCTTCTAATGTATGTGTCGCTAATGGTACACATGTTGGTTGCACTTTTACATGCTCAAGTAACTATCACCGATTTGAGTAACACTCTTGCCTTCTGAATGTTTTAGAGACTAAGATAAAGGGATTATAGAGGATTTATTTTTAAATGAAGTACGTCGGAAATAACGTGATTATTGGTTTATTGTATCTTCACATAAATGTTGATGCTGTCGGTGCCAACGTCGTTGTCAGCAATACACAGATACGATCCTTCGTTGATGTAACTCACGTTGTTTAAGTGCAGCAAACTTGACGAATTACCCCTAAAATGTACATGTTAATTATTAGAAACTATATAATTGACCTCGTAGATAAATTGCTATTAATAATTTATTGTGAGAGAACACAGTCATGTACAGCATTTTTAGACAGAATATATGCTTAACGTGTACAGGTGTTTTTTTAATTAATTGGAAATACTTCATCTATGTTTTTAATCAAACCAGAACGGTATATGATGATGCTTATGCTATAGGTTTTAAGCGATTTGATTAGCTAATCGTTTTGTATGATACTTTCATTGAAACCTTAACCACATCACCGTGCGGTAAAAAACACGATCCATTACCCGGTGGAAAACATGATCGAGTTGTTCGGAATAAAGCAGCCGTGTACAAGCGCTGCAGGATTACCTGTGCAATATTTTAGTAGTAGAGTCAGGTGCTATGAATTTCCATTTTGTTGAAGGTGCAGGGTTGCCATATAGTACGTTGCATGTCAATATAACATTGTCGCCGGTTTTTTTAACAACAGTCTTAAGTTTTGGCGCCTCTATGTAGGGTGCAACTGAAACAATGCAAATATTATTATGAACAATATATAAACCGTTCTGTAGCAACCGACTGACGCAGGTTAAAACTCAAAGAAGGAAGAAGCATGATCAGAAAACAAAACTAGCTTGTTACCGGGGGGTAATTAGATTGAAGTTGGAATAATATGATGCTGAAGATGGACTCACCTAAGACATTAACTGTAATAGTTTTCTCCGCTCTACCGACATTATTCTCTGCAATACAGTGGTAATTGCCAGAGTCCTTCCACAATGCTTTAAATCTGTAGAAGATAATAATTACGGTAAGGTTATAAACAGAGCCTACAGAATTCAGAAGGGAAATATAAACTTTGAAACATAATTTATATTGACCATGGTCAGTTGCTGAAAAATATCCTTATCTTTTTGAGAGCAGTATACAAACTACACACAGTATAATAAAAAACATAAATTGTGTAAAACAAAAAAAAAAGTGAGAATGATGAAATTATACTATGTAATAGCACAGTCTATAAATGTTTTTATACTGTGGTAATAGCTAAAAACTAGAGATATCCCAAACACGTTTATGTGCACGTATGCAATGTTCCGTATGCTCCGGCACAGATTTGTCAAACTAAAGAACGCAGTTCTTCTCGGAATCTATGCAAACAAAGAAAATACCAACAGCACGATGTTTACGTCGTGTTGTTTAGCGTGAAGATGCTCCCTTACCGGAGCTCTCGTCTGTAATGTAACAGTTCACACATTACATCATTGATTTATAAGAACCGTGCATATTACAGTGCGCAATTTGTTCAGCGTAAAGTTAGAAATTACAATTAGTTACATCAAGTCGCTCTCTCACCGGGAGCATTTGCCTTTAATATAACAGTTTAGATTCAAAGTCATAATCGAATCTTGGATTGCTACATTACAAGCGAATACTCGTCAACCAGTGCGGCAGTATTGTTACGAGTACGTAATGCTCAAAATCGAATTTTGGATTGTTATATTACAGGAAAATGCTGCCGGTGAGGGAGCGTTTTAACCTTTTGACTGTCAAGTCAAAAACGTGCCTTCAGCGATAAGCTATGAATGAGTAGTAATTCGTCTGTCATATCTGTTATCTAGTCGTGACCGTGGCGTGCTGGGCTTGGTTTGGTTTGCCATCTATACATGATGTTATGTCAAAATGTTAACAGTGCACTAATTATAACCTGTGAGTATGTCGATGATCGGTGATGTGTCGGTCGTCCAGCGCCATGATGACGTCATCCTGCGTCATCTCCCAACGCACTCTGGCTGACGGGGACGCGTCCACCTTGCACGGTAGCACTACATCATCCTCTTCCTTAACTGTCAGAGTACGGGTGTCTGCCTCGTTCGATATCGACGGTGGATCTATCAAATATACGTTGAATTATCTTCTTGCTTTCTGAGTTAAGGAAATAAAAAATAATAGAGGTTCTGCTATTATAAACCTTATCTGCACACTGCACTCGACCGCTAGCTGATGTCGTTTAGCCTGGAATAACTATTCAGCAGGCCAACTTTACTAAATAATAACGTTCAAAATCAAGTCGTCGCCATCTCATCTCAGCCACAATCAATGTCAACACCTTGTCAACAATATAAGTAAATAGATGCATATTTTACAGATAAAGGCCGAGATTAAAATGCGAACGTTTCTATAAGTTACTAAAATTGTCCCCCAGATCACATTTTAGGCGAGTGACAAGCAGCAGAGTGATTATAACCCTATGGTTAAGTGGTATTGGTAAGAGTCTATACTCTTACTCAGCCCACAAGAACTTTTTAAAAACCTCTTGATATTAAGAAACTATCAACCCCACCTATAACTCGGGCTCAGGCCTCTTCTCATTCAGTGAAGGCACGAGCATTAATCACCATGCTTTCTCAAGGCGGTTTCTCGATTTCCGACTTATATTGTAGAGTACACATCAACATTACGATTCCTTGAAAAATAGTGTTATATATTATACGCTTCTTAGCACGTTACTGATTAATCCCGTCAGTTTGCCACGCGCTGTCCTAGTAGGCAGGTATCTTTTGTGTATTGTGTTATAGCGAGGGTGTTTAATACTTTTTATTCAATGGATTGTGTTTTATTTTCATGTCTTTTTTTACCAATTATTAGCAATAACGTCATCTGCAGTATAGTTTAGTACTGCAGGGTTAATTTTAAGTTCAGGTTTCCTCATGATGTTTTCCTTCACCGATGTCGGTAATGGCCAAATTAAAATTAGAAAGTACATATGAATTGAATAAGTAACCATTGGTACTTGCCCAGTATCGAACAACCTCATGCACTTCATATTATTATAAATTCGTAAAATTGATAATTCGTAGAAGCCTGTTGATAAATTATAATCTTACATTGCAATTGGACAGTGATGTCAGCAGAATGATGCCCTGCTATGTTAGCAGCGTCACATCTATAGACGCCCTTGTGGCTAGGCTGTACTGACGCTATCTTCAGTTTGGCGTCATCTGCCTCCACGCCGTCCGGCAAAGAGCCGAACTCGTACCCGTTTTCAGATTTAAACATCCACGTTATGGCCGGTGACGGTTTGCCATTGATTATCCTGAAAATAAATCAAACAATTCATACTTCCGGCACAATACAACTCATTTCGTGTATGTATTGAAATAAGTCCAAGACGAAAGCCTAAACAAATATTAAAAAAGTGATAAGCATGGTAATTTGAGTTTTACCTGCATTCGAGATAACTCCAATCTCCCAGTTTTAGAGTCATATTTGTATTTTCTACTTTCACTTGTGGTGCCTCTGCAAAATACATTCCAAAGTAAATTAGTGAACTGACTTTTTGATTACATTTCTATTTGTCATTATCCACATTGACACTATTTACCAGATACATTCAAACCTAAATCGGGACTTGTACGAAATTATTTGCTAGATAACCATCAGAAAATTTAACCCACGGCGGGTTGAAACACGGCCATACATTCTCAGGTGTCATACCTATTCCTGAAACTTGAACAAAAGCGCTATAAGTTTTATTGTTAGCTTCGTTCGTCAATTCACATTTGTATTCGCCGATGTTGCTGACAGTCATGTTCTTGATCCACAAGGAGCTGGTCTCCGAGTCAACCTGCAAGTCGTCAGTCGGGATCACTGCAGAGTCGTTGTGGTACCATCTCGTCTCAGCCACAGGGTATGCAGACACCTCACAGTATAGTTTACCTTCGCTGCCGTATTCTATAGTTTGGTCTGCAACGATAAGTTGTTTTTTTTTTATGTAGCAGTTTATTAGTGTCGTATCAACGATATACGTTAACACACACATTATTATTATCTGATAAATATAAACGGGACACTGAATGACTACCTGAAGATTATTATTGTGATCGAAATCTATCTAGTATACATATCTATATAATAAAAATGAATTGTTGTTCGTTAGTCTCGCTAAAACTCGAGAACGGCTGGACCGATTTGTCTAATTTTGGTCTTGAAATATTCGTGGAAGTCCAGGGAAGATTTAAACGTATAGGGACAGGACAATGTCTGTCGGGCCAGCTAGTGATTTATGAATAAATATATACTGATTAAAATATTTATTACAATTATCCTAAATACCTAAAATGAATATTTGAAATAGGTTGATGATGAAACGATTTTTTTATTATATCTCTGATTTACGAATCCCCATTTTCCTCAAATGAATAATAATTTCGATTCTATTTATATACCTTGGTAGGGTTTTAAAATATATAGGTATAGCAGGTGCTGTTATGTATTACATATTCACTAGTTTAGTTGGGTATATTTGATACGCCTACAGAGACATCGTACACTCATCACTATTAAAGTTAAACTATACCCGTTTCACAATAAGATTAGACATTTACAAAAACCTTTTTTACAGTCCGTTCAACCGATTTTGGCTTATATTATAATAATAATAATAATAATAATAATTTTTATTTGGTACTTAATGTGAGAACAAATATATCTTCTGGCTCCCAAACTAGGTTTATAGCCTGTGACTTGGGAGTCAGTGATTCCAAAAACTAAAAATATACCTAATAATAGACTTATTAACTAATTACAATTAACAAACAATTTACATTAGGATAAGTATAATAGAAGAGAAATGTGTGTGCGCGCGTGAGTGTGTGTGTGTGTGTGTGTGTGTGTGTGTGTGTGTGTATGTATGTGTGCGTGTGTATGTGTGAGTGAGTGTGTGTGTGAGTGAGTATGTGCGTGAATGTGTGTGTGATGTGAGGACATGAGGCGTATATAATGTGTCTGAAGTTGCTTAGGATTGGGTGAGTAGCGTTGGTAGCATGACAAATGGCAACTGCAGTAAACAGTTGTTATTGTAACCACTTTTTTGCCTCTAATGTCATCCTTAAGCCCACGGAATAGAAGTCAAAATCGGTTGAAGGGACTGTAAAAAAGGTTTGTGTTTATGTCTAATCTTATTATGAACAGGGTAGGTATATGAAACTGATGTTCCGTTTTTTTTCTCTATTTAATTCTGTAACATCATGTTGTGTGTGGTAACAGGAAATCGTTGTTTGTTGCGATTTTAGAAGCTATTATTATTTTATATGTGCGTACCTACATTTGTTTGTGGTTTGATTACTATTTAGGTATAATAAGTACATCTCTACCTCTACTATTTTAAGTAATGCCTAAATGAGGTAAATAGGGTTGTGAGGTCATGTCATAACCTATTTTGAATGTATGTAGGTAGGTAGGCAGGTACCTACACTGCGTCATGGTGTAGTTCCACTTTGTAGATGTGCCTAGGTGTATCGATTAAAGAGTTCGTTTTTAAAACACCGTATTAAAAGTTTGTATGATTTCTATGAAAGGCTCACACTTTGTATGATCCTAAACAAAACTACGCCAGCAAAACAAAACACTACTGATAGCAAAACTGCGCCAGAGCGCACTTTCGCCCAGAGTTTAATAAGAACTCAAATTCAAACATTTATTGTTTATTTACCTACTCTTGTCTCAGAGTACCAAATGCAAGTTTTTATACGTACTCGAACGCGTCAATGTAAACTTCAATTAGTACTGAAACTAGAACATAGTCTAATGGCAACATTGTGAAACACAATTATTTATACATATTGACTTAGAGCGTGTATTCGATTTAGCCCAACTCAAAATCACGACTGCTATTTATTATGATTGCTAGAATATCGTAGCAACATTGACGCACACTAGTACAATACAATGGTCTGTTTTTATCTAGCGAGGATGTATGAGCACGAATCATTGAAATAGATCGAGAAACGATTCCGCGCGAGGTTTTATAGTGCTTTTTAATATAATTGTCTACAAGAAATGAGTTCGTATAACGGACTGAAAAATATTCTGTTATATTAAGCATAACCTTTATTTTCATAAAATAAATATATCAGTTATGTTTTTATTCAAATACTGCTAAAAAAATTACAAAGTGAACCGATTTTGTACTTTTTTAACATTGTTCCTAATAATGAAAAGTAATATATGCATAACTTTGGTTCTGTAATGTTCTTTAAGACTGTATATTCTGTTGGAAAAACGCATAAAACATAATATTTTGGCATACAGTAATGGTTGTATTCGTCCTGAAAGTTAACTCGACGTCTATTTTCGTAAAACGCTATGAACGGATTGCCTTCGCTTTAAAAAAACATAATTCAAAATTAAACCTTTACTCTGTTGTTCTCTAAATCAAGACTTAATCTTTCTAACGCCGTAATTTTCTTCCAATAATCTGTTCATATCATAACGATATATAGCTCTTGGAAAAACGAGTAAACATGAAGTTTTCGTCACGAATCGAATACACGCTCTTAAGCGAAAGTTTACGTTAACGCGATCGAATAGGCTAAAAAACTCACAGTAAACCCTCCGATAGAGATTTCCTGTAGGTATACGAATAAATAGACGGGCGTCCGCATCGTCGCTGAAGGAGGCGTAGGAAATACTGGCATAGGGTTCCCTCTATCTGGCAGAATCTTGATGTTCCGAAATTTATTTGGCATAATACACTTGGCATAATCTTCTTTAAACGAATATTCTTAAGGCATAAAAATTGTTTAATATAATTATTATTTGGCAGAATGTTTATATGTCCGAATTTACAATGGCATACTTTTAAGATGACAGAATATTATTTCGCATAATTTCGTTTAGGATAACGTGTATTTGGCAGAATTTCATTTGGAATAATTTTATTCGGCATATTGACATTTCTATAAAAAAACATTTTTAACCATAAATTAAAATTAAAATAGGTATTGTCTTAACCCTTAGTTTACCTGGTGACCCCAAGTCACTTAATTTACCCCATGGAGTCCATGGGACTCCTTGCGCAAAAAAACAAAGATTTTGGTCAAATAAAAGCAAAATGTGTAGTACTGTATGGAACACCATAGGAACAGGCTTGTCTGTTCCAAACAACTGCAATTTCTGAAAACCAGAATTAACAATAGCAACCACCAGAAAAAACGCCGACACAATGAAGCTCGACTAGTCCCGAGGAAGCGTTTCAACAACTGCCCCTATAGCCATACTACTCAAATTGACAATCTACAATCGATAACGCTAATATAATAGAAAACTAATCAAATGTATGGGAATGACGTCATCTCAACGATAAGTCACGTGATCGAAAATGAAAAATGAATTTCGACGAAGCGTTAATTATTGTAGAAAGAGAAACGATTCAAAATGTTTGTAACTTGTCTAGGGGGGCTGACAAGACAGTTTAAATCCTGTAACGTGATTAATCAGAAAAGGTCACGGAGATGTAAGAAAATATACGAGTAACAACATTATAGTATCGGTTAGTCAGACAATTCGTCGTAAAAGCTTTAAAGAGGTCGATAGCTCGATATTTTAATACTTATTCTCGTGTATATCTCATGGTATCGCACTGTTAAGAGCGTGTATTCGATTCGTGACGAAAACTTCATGTTTTCGCGTTTTGCCCAGAGGAATATCATAATAATGTGAATAGATTATTTAAAGACAGTTACAGTTTTAGAAAGATTAAGTCTTGATTTAGGGAACTACAGAGTAAAAATATAATTTTTAAAGCGAAGACAATTTTTTCATTGCGTTTTACGAAAATAGACGTCAGAGGTAACTTTCAGGACGAATACAACCATTACAGTATGCCAAAATATTATGTTTTATGCGTTTTTCCAACAGAATATACCTACAGTCTAAAAGTCTAGTAGCAAGTAAGTAGTACAGAGCCAAAATTACACAAATATTACTGTTATGTATTAAAAAACAATGTTGAAAAATTACAAAATCGGTTAACTTTGTAAATTTTTTTGCACCAGTATATGAAAAAAGAGTTTTTTCAAAAAAAAGAAAACCGCCTTCAAAAACTAAAAAGTGATAAATAACTTTAGCACAGAACACACATTACTTTACTTTCGGAAGTCGGTGGCTGTGGCTTTGAGTTTGTTTTGTATTGCCACCGACTTCCGAAAGTAAAGTAATGTGTGTTATGTGCTTAAGTTATTTATCACTTTTTAGTTTTTGAAGGCGGTCGTCGTCGGGAACGTCTCTTATTCGTTATGCCAGTGGGTCTTAGACTTAGAGACGTTCATGGTAGATTGGTCGGAAAGGACAAAGACAAGGAGGAGTGTAAGATTATAGGGGACCCCTTTGTCCAGTAGTGGGACAATACAGGTTCGAAAAAATCGGTGCTGCTGATAAATATATTTTTCCTTATTCACAGCTACTCTATAGCTATTATTATATTAATAATAATAATAATAATAATTTATTTATTTCTCGCCACAATATTACAAGGTACAGAGTTATCGAAGTGGTAAAATACATATTATTTATTATTATTACTGTTATTATATTTATACTATTATTATATTATATCAAAAATAAGTGTAAAATAGTTACCTGCTGGGGTTTGAATGACGTCAAATGTGTATGGTCTGTAAACATAAAGGTTTAAACTACGGGAGTCTTCACCTTCCGAGTTTTTAGATTTGCAGTAAATTGTGGAATTTACTGTAACATTTTCTATACTAACGTAACTAATGTACAATGATGGTATTTCCAATAACACACTCTGGAACAAAAAGATAATAAGTATGTCATAAACAAAGGCACAGAGTTATCAACTGGGGGTCGATTAGGTACGGTCGATGAACTGTTATTTTAAGATGGGTTTGGAATTACCTACATTTAATTCCATGCAGGGTCTCTTGATAAGACGCTCACCAAAGACTAACCATAATCTTATTGCAAATTTTTTGGTAGAATTCGTGTAGCATGCTGATACTTGACAACACAATAACACAACACAACCCTTTTAACCTATGATATACATATTATGACTACAAGATAAGGTATCATTGGAAAGGCAATTTATTTAAATTTCAGAATAAATAGATATGTCTTTTACCAGGGGATAAAAAAAAACCTAGTGTTACTCCCCCCTCCCCGAGTTCTGCTGATCTCATGCGTTCTCTCGTGGATCTAATCAATGTTACAAGTCTCTTGAGGATTTATGTCCTATTCAGCAAAGACGGCATCCTGGAGGTCTTGGAGAGTGGTAGGGGCAGGATCACGTGCCCGTACTTGCCATTTCAGTTCACCCCAAAGCTGCTAGCTGCAATAGGGTTCAGGTCTGGACTTCGCGTCGGCCAGCGCATAACAGGGATCCCAACTTCTTGCAGGTAGTCTCTTACAATTAATGCAGTGTGCTGATGAGATTTGTTGTGTTTAGGAATTCTAACTGTTATTAATTTAAAGGTCGTTAAACATACTTTTCATTGACACCAATATTAATTGGGTTTAATGTATTATTCGATGGCGGGACATGCTTTAAACTAATTTCCTGCGAGGTGCGATTTTTGTGACGCCGAGTGTATTATTTTCTAATCGTAATCGAGAAAGCTGCGAGAGATCTAGCAACATATATGAACTACCATGAGTCCGTGGAGTTCTTGCCCGTTCATCTCCATAGAGACCTATCTACGTTTTGGAACGAGCAACTAGCTTCAACTTTCTGGCTAACTGACCGACTACTTACTTGACAATTCAATACTGCCTGTCAATGGTTTGATTTGAAAAAGAAATAACTTAAATAGTATATTCTCTTACCTCTGACGGCAAGGTTACTCCGTTGTCATCTTCCCACCATATATTGGGTGCTGGGTAACCAGTAACTTTACAAGCAAACGTTGCGTTTGTACCGAAGTCAATTAGATGTTCAACATCTAATATTTCTGATCGTGGTTTTGTCCATTTCGAATCTGTCGCAGTACCTTCACAAACAAAAAAAAATACAATTTGATAGGTTTTGGTGTGATAATGGCTCAGGTTTTAAGGCGTGACGCCTCTCATGGATGAGGTTGTGGGTTAGCTACCGGGCATGGGCAAGTACCAAAGTGGCATTTTATATTTTTCAACACACTTGCTCATAAAATGGCTCTAATTTCACTGCAATTAGGCACATAATGACACATGTAATCAAACTGTGACTTTTTCATTGCTATTATTTTATTCTATTGGTTGAGTTGCTTTGTTCTTAAAAAAGTTTCGATACAAAAAAGATCGTGTTCAATAGTACAAATAAATTAATGTACCTATTGCTTGCTCATTTCATGCAACTTCGTATTTAAATAGATAATTTCAACTTGTACGTTTTTAATAAATAAAACTATCACTCAAATATAACTTATGTTTTCTCAGTAATAAAGAAAACTTTGAATTCCCCATTTTGTACGCTATCCGCGAAAAGACAAAAAAAAAAGAAACCTCATTCTTTTAGTCTATGGCCGATCGCCATTATTTGATACGCGCGTGTTAGGTTTTATAGATAATAATTATATAAAAATGTATAGGTATCGGTATGGAAATTTGTTATAGTGCCTTTTGAATATTAAGCTGATAATTAATCTATTATGTACAAGTTCTTATAAGGTAAATAAAAGGGGGTAGTCGGAAAAATTATACGAAACAGAATTCATTTAGGATTATCATTTAATTTAAAACATAAACTTTATGGTAACAGCATATTTATTTATATCTAATATTTAACTATTTATTTATGTGATCTATATTAATATTATTCTACATAAGACTTAGGACTTAGCACAATTTATAACCACCCTGATCATTTCTCAAATCGATTAATGTAATATAGGAACAATAAGAAGGAAATAGGCTTACGTTATGTAACAATGGTAGTCCCTGTTCGTAACTGTTTCCCAGACAATAGCAACATAATTGTAGCAAGAAGAAAACGAACTAGATGATTCCATTCCATCATTAAATATGTATTTAACAATATTGGTAATCATATAAAACACATACAAAACACATTAAAAAAAACAGTTTAGTTTTGCAACAGTATTAAATACATAAAATACTTAACTTTTATCTTAATGCTGAACAGAGATTCCTCCAACACGCCACCTGGTTTACTTGAGATCCGCACAGTTCGAGAGCCAAACAATAAGTGCCCGTCCCACCGAACGTTCGCCCTTTTATATCCTTCGTTTTCGTAAACAAGGTGGCGTGATCAAACGACGACATGACTCATCATAAAAATTATAACCTTACAATATTAAAGAATTATAGAATTTATACGATTAATTTGTACATAATAAAGGACCATATTTACATCTAATCGTATTTTAAGCTAGTACACAGTTTTAAAGAATACTTATATTAACAATACTAGCCAATGCATCACATAAACGTTTTGTTAAACTTAAATGTACCGGAATAATCGCCAAAAATTATAACAAATCAAAAATAATCTATCACGGCCATGCTGAACTGTACTTCGCTCTCGAAGTACAAGTCTCACACACAACTAAAGAACTTTTATGTATTGGTACCTGACCCTGACATGTTAGGGCTCCCACCTGCTGCACATGAGATCCAAACTAACACCAGGCCAGTACCCGACCAGCAGTAATTTATAAGTAGCCCTTGACTTTAGACATATCCGTCCTCCCACCTGCTGCGCGTGAGATCCAGACAGATACCAAGCCAATGACCGACCAGCAGTATCTAATTTATATGTAGCCCTTGACTTTAGACATATCCGTCCTCCCACCTGCTGCACGTGAGATCCAGACAGATACCAAGCCAATGACCGACCAGCAGTATCTAATTTATATGTAGCCCTTGACTTTAGACATATCCGTCCTCCCACCTGCTGCACGTGAGATCCAGACAGATACCAAGCCAATGACCGACCAGCAGTATCTAATTTATATGTAGCCCCTGACCTTAGACATATCCGTCCTCACACCTGTCGCATGTGCAATATAGACAGATACCAGGCCAGTGACCGACCGACAGTAAAATCTTGTACCAGCTTTATCAAAAATGACAAGTTTAACAAAACCTTTTCACTTCATTAATTACAAGTATCAATTATTCAATGAAAACTATAATATAATAAACATGTTCCAAACAACAATTAAACAAGAAATCGAATTGGCACAAATCATAACAATCAAATCAAAATTGTCCTCGGTGATATTAGTGTTAGTCTACTTACATAGTTACAATTAGCCATAAATATACAGTAGCAATGTTAAATGTAAATCTAATCTATCACGGTCAACCATAGCTTTCTTCAAAAGAAGCGTTTTGCTCTGTCCATTCACCAGGCCAAAATCTTATTTTTTATTTAGCGACAACAATATTTGAGACTACCATGGCCTCTTAAACAGAATCTATCATTACTTATGATTTCAATTATTTCGTAAGGGCCTTTGAATTTTGGACCTAACAACCATGTGTCCCAGATTATAAGTTTTGTTTGTTTGGTAGTATCAAAACGCTCCTTGAACTTATTTCCAACATCTGTTGGTTGTATTGACTCATCTACAACATCAGTTAGCCGAGCTTGTATAGAAGGGAGATATCCTTTTCTGCCTATTAATAAGCCAATTGGAGAAAACCCTGTGGTTTTGTGCTAAGGAACTGTTGTACCTTCCAAAGTACGTTTGGCCGTTCTGGCAAATTATTGACCTTTGTAGCCAACATATTTATTACTGTTGCTACGTATCTCTCTACCCGCCCATTACTACGTGGAGTACCGGTAGCTATCATACTAGGGTGTTCGACCCGCATTTCTTGAAACAATGTTTGTACATGATTTGAGTTAAAGTTCGTACCTCTGTCCGTAACTATAAGGGTTGATGTACCAAAAAGCGTAACATTATCTCTTAGAACATTGTAGTGAAGTAAATAATTAATAATTATTATTATTACTATTATTTATTTATTATTATTTTTAATTATATATTAATTGGAATCCATTTCACCAGTCTTAACTTTATTTATTATATTTTGAGTTTCGTTGTAGTTATACTGTGCAGCCTCTAACCATGACGGTGGGTTATTTTCGTCATTAATTACATTAATTACTAACGATGGCATTGCTTCAAGCTTGCTAGGATTTCGGCTAAGATAATCCATATGTCCCACAAAGTTCTTTTTTACTTCAAATTGTAAATCTCGCATAAAAGTCCACTATCTGGCGCCAAGAGGTGACAAATCTCTCTTATTCATAGTGGGCTTAATAATATTATAATCAGTAACAATTGTGAAATGGATACCCAATAAATATACACGGAAATGTTGAAGAGCGTTATAAATTGTTAGATTTTCAAGATCGTAAGAACAGTATCTCGATTCACTAGGGGAGGCACGTTTACCAAAATAGGATACAACAAAGTCATGTGTTCTGTGCTAAAGTTATTTATCACTTTTTAGTTTTTTTTTTTTCTGGAGGCGGTTCTCTTTATTTTTTAAAAAGGTTTTTTTTTTGTAATAAGTTTTTTTTTTTTTTATTGGACTTTGATGTCGTAAAGTTTATTTCGGAGATTGAAAGTCTTACTTCGTGGATACAACCTTATTTTGACCGTCCACTTTTTGCATCAGAATAGCATCATAACGCAACAAACTTGCATCGGTATGCACAGAGATTTAGATATTTTATTGCACAATCCCTAGCCTCTTTCCGTTTTTGATGGAATCAATAAGTCATCATTATACAGACACTAATAAAAATTTTGTACCGCTTTACTTGGCTCTCTGGAAGACGGACGGACAGATGTTACTAAAGTGGTATATTTAATGGAATTTGAAATTACTGGAATTCAATTTAAACACTGAAACTATTAAATTTTAGAGGAGCAGTATCTTAACCCAATATATTATGTTATTTATAGATAGTTACCAATCCCTTCAAGTACTAACAAATACGGAACAAAGTTACAACCTAGCTGCCCGGCAATGGAATCTAATTAACGTTATCCTTAACAGTAGATTTATCAACCATTCGTTTAAAGAAGCAGACAGACTCATCATGACCTAGTTTCTTACAGTATAAACATTGAATTGGTTTAGTAGCAGGTTGCGAATTGTTAGTTACGGTGGGTTTAGAATCTGAACGGGCTTCTTGATTTTGTAACTTATAACATTGAGCTTTAACATGACCCGAGTTTTTACAATAATAGCATCGTTTTTCTATTACAGAGTCATTAGACTTAAAGTGTTTTGTAGTCAGTTCATTGTCCGGTTTTTCAGCAGGTTTATTACCAGAATCTAATGTACGTTTTCTAGAAATTTTGACATATGTTGTAAATAGAGAGATTAAATCGGCAGTGGTTTTAACACGACTATTGTAAGAAGCCATTTTAACATTTACATCGTGTATACCTCCACAAACAAGCTCAACTAACTGTTGCTCAGTAAAAGAAATCTTGGTATTCTTAAGTAATCTAAGTTTTTCCCTGGCATATTCACAGTAAGAATCTAATGATTCCGAAGTAAGTAGTACAGCTTTGGTAAGTTTTTCGGTAAGGTTTCGTTTTTCTGGATACAAGTCTTTAATGGTAGTTCTAAAATTTTCCCACGATCTTCCCTCTTCAGGGTCCCAAGTTTCATACCATAGTAAAGCAGAGCCCTTTAAGGCCTTACCTGCTTTCGCTACGGTTGTAATGCTACTCCATCCAAGGTCCCCAGCGATTGCGTCGATGGTAGTGCACCAGTTGTCCGCACCATTATCATTCTTCGCAGGGTCAAATGGTGGCAGCATCACGTCGTCTCCTTGTCTTTTCACTGTTACTGCGTCGCGTATGGCCTTTAGCAAGCCCTCCATAATTGCGGGATCCATTGTAAGCCACGCTCACACTCTATAACAAACAAGCTATTATTAATAAGTGGTATGTCAGGTGGTATCCCACTTCTGATGTTAAGTTTTATAGATAATAATTATATAAAAATGTATAGGTATCGGTATGGAAATTTGTTATAGTGCCTTTTGAATATTAAGCTGATAATTAATCTATTATGTACAAGTTCTTATAAGGTAAATAAAAGGGGGTAGTCGGAAAAATTATACGAAACAGAATTCATTTAGGATTATCATTTAATTTAAAACATAAACTTTATGGTAACAGCATATTTATTTATATCTAATATTTAACTATTTATTTATGTGATCTATATTAATATTATTCTACATAAGACTTAGGACTTAGCACAATTTATAACCACCCTGATCATTTCTCAAATCGATTAATGTAATATAGGAACAATAAGAAGGAAATAGGCTTACGTTATGTAACAATGGTAGTCCCTGTTCGTAACTGTTTCCCAGACAATAGCAACATAATTGTAGCAAGAAGAAAACGAACTAGATGATTCCATTCCATCATTAAATATGTATTTAACAATATTGGTAATCATATAAAACACATACAAAACACATTAAAAAAAACAGTTTAGTTTTGCAACAGTATTAAATACATAAAATACTTAACTTTTATCTTAATGCTGAACAGAGATTCCTCCAACACGCCACCTGGTTTACTTGAGATCCGCACAGTTCGAGAGCCAAACAATAAGTGCCCGTCCCACCGAACGTTCGCCCTTTTATATCCTTCGTTTTCGTAAACAAGGTGGCGTGATCAAACGACGACATGACTCATCATAAAAATTATAACCTTACAATATTAAAGAATTATAGAATTTATACGATTAATTTGTACATAATAAAGGACCATATTTACATCTAATCGTATTTTAAGCTAGTACACAGTTTTAAAGAATACTTATATTAACAATACTAGCCAATGCATCACATAAACGTTTTGTTAAACTTAAATGTACCGGAATAATCGCCAAAAATTATAACAAATCAAAAATAATCTATCACGCGCATAGGAAAGCTGATACGTTTTCCCGCCATTGCGAAAAATTTTTCACAACTCGTTTTCACTGTTGAAACTATTTTGTTTGTATTATTTTCTTCACAAGTGTGTTGAAAAACGTCGTATGATATACGTGTGTATTGTTGATTACCGTCCTTGGCTCTCTTAAGACCCTCACCTAACGGCTCGGGTCTCAATGGCGCCTCAGCGGTAATCACCAACATTACACACTTGTACCATAATGTACTATTATATGTACTTTCAAAGTTTATCTTCAGTCAAGTCCCTTACAATTGATATAGTCTGAAATCGTCAAGCCATCTTGAGCAAGTTTGGTAATCAATGCCCGTGTGTGGGAGGAGGACCTACAGTATAACAATAATAGGCTGGTATGGCTGTAATGGCTGATTCACACTGGTGAATGATCAAGCAACGTTAAGCAAATGAAAAATGGAAGTTTAAAAATAATAACCTTGTTGAGGGATAAAACGTTCTGATGAACCCTTGATCTCTTGATTTGTGGAAGTGTCATAGCCCTTCACCTGAAATTAGTATTGCAGAGAAATAGAAAACACTTATTAGTTTAGTGTACCTTGTCAACTTGTAAGCATTTTAGTTGTATTACGACGTTTTTTCGTCTGAATTAGGTACAAACATTTGCAGAGATTCGTAATTAATCGTAATAGGTAATGTATTAGGTTTTTTTATACAATGTTGACTAGAAAAATGTGGACATGACTTCTAGAAATATTTTTTTTGAAGACAACAATTTCGTGACGGAATCTCATATCAATCAATTTAAATGCATGTTTACGTTTAATTATCCGATTTTAAAGATAATAAACTTATGTGTTTAACCTAATCTTATAAAATATTTATTCTCGCATCATTTTATTCTATACTAAGACAACACCTGAAGTTTAGATTAGTATTCTATTTTCCGATCGCTGGATTCGATTATAAATCGACGCTAAGATTTCTTTATAAACTGTTAAGTAACTGACAGTTACAACAAAGTTTAAAATAAGCCTGTTAAATAAATTATTTACCCTAATCCAAAAAGCCTTATCAGGCTTAATGAACGCCTCGGTCAAGTACATGCCTGTACTAAGATTTTCTTCGAACAACAATGCTTTCTTCTCCTGTTCGTCAGCTACTTGTATCTCTAATGCTTCAAGTTTTATTTTGCTTTGCGAGACATCTATAAGAATTTTATTGGTTCTACCTATAACAAAATAATATTAATTGGTATGGGTACGCTATGGAGTGGTAGCTCGGCCCAGAAATGGGACAGAACAGGTTAATAAAAAAATGTATATGCTACAGTTATCTTCACTATATAACCTTATGTTTGTTTGCCAGGAATCTAAAAAGGGGTAAAACAACTTTTACTATTGGAACCCGTGATTGGAACCATTAAATCACGGAACAAAAATCGCCTGATCCATACATTTTGTCTATTCAATAACCTCTTTTCAGGTTTACGGTGAAAAAAAAAACGGTAGTTTATTTATTAGAGCAGAAGAAGAACCTAACAAAAAAGGAACCCATACCACAAATCTAATAATAAAAATGAATCGATCTTCTATAATAAAAATTAATCGTTGTTCGTTAGTCTCGCTAAAACTCGAGAACGGCTGGACCGATTTGGCTAATTTTAGTATTGAAATATTTGTGGAAGTTGAAGGAAGGTTTATACGGTAAGAAAATTGAAATATTGATAATTGCCATAGTAGGCAGAACGGCGTAGTCTTCGCGTTTATACTTAAGTACCTAGACTACAATTTCTACTGTGAGCATCAGCATACACTTCAAATAGTAACATATTAAAATAATTGTTAAAAGGCTACTATTTATATTACGATTTGGTTGGCTATGAAACAAAAAAATATATAATTTTCATACAAAAAGCGATAAGGTTTTACCCCTCGTAAACTTAGTTCAATTTTCATAATTTTTAGAAATGTTGTAGATATAATGAAAAACTAGATCTGTACGTTTTTATTTTAAAGAAATACTGCGTACGATAGAAGTACTTAATTATCATTTAAACATTTTCATTTTTGACTAAACTTTTATACAGATTGAAAATTATATGAAATGAACATTATACTAAATGTTATTAGAGCAAAAGAAGTTTATATGAAATACTACATTAGATCACATAAAATTAGGTTATTTGTTTTTATAGCATATGAAAATTATATTATGTGAACGTTATTTCAAAGAATATTATATTATTTGTTCTTATGCCATTATATGACATAATACTGCAGAGCGAGCGGTATGAATCAGATAACATTTTTGGAAATACCTACTCGCGCCGCGTATCGGCACCTCACAATCCTCTTAAGAGCGCCCTTCCCCATCGAACGAACTTCAACGCGAGCGCGATTGAAAAATTTTTTGTTTCAACCAACGCAAAGCTCGAAAACAAACGAGTGAGTGAGAACGCGATCATCACAGGAAAATTGGCGCGCGGAAATTTAACAAAACGTTTTTAAAAAGCCTTAAAAGTTTTTGGTAAAAATGTTTGTAATTTAAAATCTCCATTACATGTGCAAGGTTTCTATGACGCTGTTTTTTTACTTGTTCAATGTATAAGTGCATTATGAACGGCCAAAGTTCAAATAAAATTGTGCAAAAAAAACTGATTTACGGACGTGTTTACTGAATTTGTTTCTCAAAAAAGTTTATTTTTGGCTTCATACTGGGTGGCGCAAAAGTAAAGACCCTATTTGGTTCAGCTATAACATTTTTTCTAAATTAGAAAACTAGATTTAGATTTTTTTAAATGTATATTTGTGCCATTAAATTTCGTACCATTAGGATTTAAAGATGATGTCTTTTAAATGGTGACCTCCAGAGTTGATACACATTTGAGCCCTATTTATGACATTTTGCATAACTTGCCGTAACACTTCCTGCGATATGTTCGTTATTTCTTGACGAATGTTTTCTTTTAGAGCTGCGAGAGTCTGTGGCTTGTTCACATACACCCGAGATTTCAAAAAACCCCAAAGAAAGAAGTCTGGACTGGTCAGATCGGGTGATCTTGCAGGCCAAGGCAAATCGCCAAAACGAGAGATAACTCGGCCTGGAAAAGCGTCCCTCACTAAGTCCATAGTGTCGCGCGCTGTGTGTGCCGTAGCGCCGTCTTGTTGAAACCAGATGTGCTCCAGCCCCAATTCGTCCAAACTGGGTATCAAAAACTCACGTAACATGGTTCTGTAGCGTTCTCCAGTGACAGTAATCGCATTGCCTCCAGCGTCTTCGAAAAAATAGGGTCCGATCACTCTGTCAACACAGATGCCACACCATACAGTAACTTTTAGTGGGTGTAGAGGTGTTTCTTGAATAATGCGCGGATTATCAGTGCCCCAGAACCGAGTATTCTGCTTATTGACATGCCCTGAGAGATGGAAATGCGCTTCGTCACTCATAACCAATTTTGAAGGAAAATCATCCTCTTCAAGGTTGAGGTTTATGACGCGCTGGCAGTAATCTAGACGAGCTCGGTGGTCAGCAGGCAGCAGCTGATGAGTCATTTGAGTTTTATACGGGAACATCTTTAAGTCTTTCACCAAAATACGCTGCAGGGTCCGTCTGGAAATGCCCAATTGCGTGGCACGTCGCCTCGTTGATGTTTCTGGACACTCTTCCACATCTTCGCGCACAGCATCGATATTTTCAGCTGAACGGCCTGTTCTTGGTCTCCCAGACTTAGGTCTATCCAATGTTGAGCCAGTTGCTTCAAGGCGTGTGGCAAAGCGTCGAATTGTGCGACCAATCGGTGCCGGACGGTGGGGAAATCGTCGACGAAATTCACGTTGTGTTCTTATCACTGATGAATTATTCCGTAAGAACATTGACACAATTATTCCACGTTCTTGGGGAGTAAAACGGTCCATGTTTATTTTCAGTGTATTTTACATTTGTTCACTACACAATTTTCAACAACAGAATGACAGAAAATGTCATATAAAAAAAAAAGAAGTATTTTCTTTAGTGCCAGTACTTTTGCGCCACCCTATACAAACCTAGATCTAAACCACAAGATACCTATGTGTTAAAAATATTTGGAAAATAATTTGTTATAACGCCGTAATCGCGTACGAGCGTTTGTATGGGAAATATGACGGGATGGGCGCTCTTAAACACAGGTTTTATCATCTTTAACATCATGTTGCTTACATATTTATAAAAAAAGTTACTTGCACGCACAATGTATAATTACGTTGTTTTTTTTATTTTGTAGAAATGTAAATCATCCATTACCTGGCATAGGTCTTCTACTAGTTTCACTCATACTCCTAGGCATCTTAGTAGAGAATCCATACCGCAATGGTAGCTCATACTTTTTGTATAGTACAACGGACGTTTTGCTTGAACATCTGATTATGGCCTTGTGGTCACCGATTGCCGGTTGCGTCAAGCGGACAACCTGCCACAAAACATTATTACTTAGAGATCACATAAACGTTTCAGTATAGGTAGTAACAAATTAATGTTTGACAGCTTGGTTTTCCTCCATACATCTCGATCGGCTCTAATCAACTCATTACAGTTTTTAACCGACTTCAAGAAGGAGGAGGTTATCAATTCGGATGTTTGTGTTTTTTTGCAAAATTCTTTTTTGTTCGAAAGGGGGTTTATAATCCGAAATGGACCCATATAAATTTCGTTGAAATTGATTCAGCGCTTTTTGAAAAATCAACAAAGTCCCAAAAAAATTACATACTTAGATGACGTTTTAGTTTCTTCAATTTTTGAAGGACTTTCAATCTCTGATTTAACTGTGTCGCCGTTTATTAATGTATTTGAATGTTAAGGCGATACTAAAAAGCGGAAAAAAAAACTTAAAAAAAAAACAACCGCCTTCAAAAACTAAAAAGTGAAAAATGTGTGAAAAATGTGTGCCATGTTCTGTGCTAAAGTTAGCACAGAACATGGCACACATTACTTTAGTTTCGGAAGTCGGTGGCGGGCGGTGGCTTTGTTCTGTTTGTTGAAACCAAAGTAATGTGTGTTCTGCGCTAAAGTTATTTATCACTTTTTAGTTTTTGAAGGCGGTTGTTTTTTTTTTAGTTTTTAGTTAATTCATTCTTGTAGCCCTCCACATTATACTTTGAACTTTCTTAGCGTTATGTTCCTCGTTCCTCTTTATGACACGCCACATCATAGGTAACAAGCCTGTTCGTATGGAACACCATAGGAACAGGCTTGTCAGTTCCAAACAACTGCTATTTCTGAAAACCAGAATGAACAATAGCAACCACCAGAAAAAACGCCGACACAATGAAGCTAAAATACATAATCCTAATTAATTACTATGTTAGCTATTCACTGTAACAACAAGTATCATTCGTATTCGTCAAGTTTAACTTTATATTGAAAAATAAAGCGGCCAAGTGCGGATCGGACTCGCCCATGAAGGGTTCCGTAGCATTGCTGTTACGGAATTAATTAGGATTAAGTATTTTATGTTTCAATTTCTTACGTACTAGTAGGAAAGAAGAAACGTCAAATGGGACTTCTTACGTTGTCAGGAGTTTAGCATACATCTATACTTTGATATTATAAAGCTAAAGAGTTTGTTTGTTTGTTTGGTTGAACGCGCTAATCTCAGAATCTACAGGTTCGAATTGAAAAAAATCTTTTTGTGTTGGATTGCCCATTTATCGAGGAAGGCTATATTAGGCCCATGCGAAGCCGGGCCTGGTCGCTATTTAGACGTGTTTGCAGCCTTCTTTTAAGCAAACGTGCCTGTATTGGGAGATTCATTGTTGCAACCTTTTCTCTTGATCTTTCATAGTTTTATCTATCTACATAACTATTATAAAGCAGAAGAGTTTATTTGTTTTATTGTTTCTCCGGAACTACGGGTCAGATTCTGAAAATTCTTCACTATTCAAATCTTACGTTATCCTTGAGTGCTATACGCTACATTCTACTAACAAAAACATAAATAATCCCTAAAAAAAATCACGCGGACGGATGGGTAAAAGCTAGTAAATACCTGTGTGTGTCTGGTGTCCAAAATTTTTTCAACTGCACCGTCTGAACTGTCTGGTGTTGATATTTCCAGTGTAGGGTTATCTCCGGAAACTACCAATAATACTGTCTTGGTAAATGAGTCCACTGTAAACTAATTGTATGCATTAATTTTTGGTTTAGTTTCTAAGGTTAGGTTTAAAGTTTATTCTGAATAAAAACATAACCTGTCACTTATTTTTCTATTTCTATTTATATTTTTCTATTTTCTTTTTGTGTTTTGTAGTTTGTAGTATTCATTACTGTGTCACATCTAATTTCTTTATTACCATACTGAGCTGCAAATCGAGGAAGAAATTTTTTGTTTCGCATCTTAGCGCATCCGTCCTAAGTCCTTGGAACAGTACTTAGATCGTCATGATAACTTGAAGAATCGTTCATGAAACCTTGGATATAAAACATTGATAAGGTAACCAGGATAATGGGTACCACCCTAGGAAATCGTGATCATGTCAGCCTTTAGACGCCCACTGCTGGGCATAGGTCTGCCCCAAAAGGGGTTCAGCCGTAATCACCATGAATAAATAAACTAACCCTAGGAAATACTTACGGGCAATTCTTTATATTCCGTAAAAGCGTCGTAGCTGATTACGTTAGTCCATTCCACATTTATTACTTCTTTTATGTATTTAAAAGCCTGAAATATTTCAGAGAATGGGTATTAAATATTCAATCATCATCTTCCTGCCCATATCCTATGTTACTAGAGGTCGGCGCAACACGCTTTTTTCTTTCATTCCTTCTTGTGCGTTTCAACATTTCTTTTTTTTTTAATTAATAGTAAATTATGCACTAAAGGGGATAAAGTAGTTTCTTATGTAGCGGGCACCGTATCTTTCTGTATCAAGCCTTTGATCCAGCTGCCCAACGAAAGCCTCCTTAGATGTTGGTCGAGGCTCTTGGTAATAATTCCATTGGCCGTAACGACTATCTGCACAATAACTGGTATACTTACATCCCACATGTGGACAACCTCGGGAGTCAAGTCAAGATACTTAATTTGTTTCTCTTTCTCAGATTTCATGAGGTTCTCTTCATGCGGAACCACAATCAACAATCATTGCGCGACGCTCCAAGCAATCTATCACCACTATGTCAGGCTTATTGGCAACAATAGTCCTGTCAGTGATGATAGATCGATTTCAATACAACGTGATATTGCCATTTTCGAGAACGGGATCGAACAGAAAGCAGTACTCCTGGACACGGCGCGTATAGTCAGAAGATTCCTCTCTCAGGAGCCCTGACCACCGGTAGCTTGGACCCTGTTCCCGATAACTGTGGGGCTACTTTACTTTTTCTTTTTCATATCATTTTCCACACATTCCATCCATCTTTTCTTCAGCCTTCCTCTTCCTCTCCACCCATCTACATTTATATTCATAACTCTTTTGGTCAGATGCGTTTCATCGCTCTTCTTGACATGCTCATACCAAGACAAACGTTTTCCTTTCAACTGTACTGTCACTAATGCAACTTTCAAACTTCCTCTAATATACTCATTTCTGACTTTATCCAGTCTGGTCCACACATCCATCTCAACATTCTCATCTATATGCAATCTTTTTTCATCCGTCTTCTTCACGGCCCACAACGTTCCGATCCATACAGTACGTCAGGTCTTATCACGGACTTGTAGATTTTGCCTTTTAACTTGAGGGGCATCCGTGGGTCGCAAGGTGATCCAGGGATCTGTCGCCATTTCATTCATCCTGAGTTGATCGGGTGCGTTATGTCTCGGTCTGCCACGCCATCCCCTTGGACATATAAGCGACACGAGGTGCCGAAAGTCGGAATATTATTCGGAGGAAAAAACCTTTATTTAAATTACAAAGTAGGTACATATTACATGATTTGGAGATCACCTTTTAAGCAATAAATTGCTTGTGTTCGGCGAAATTCAATATATTACATATGTACTAAGCGTTTGAATTATTAGTCTATTAGCTACATCATTCAGAGTCCGCGCGACACATCATCATCTATCCTTACATAGTATAAAACTAAGTCGCTGAAATGTCTGTACGCGCATAACTTCCAAATGGCTGCACCAAATTGGATAATAATTTTTTATTGTGTTCGATATAGCACAAGGTTTATTATACAATGTTTGTATGAGATAAAAATTAGGAAATTCGATACAAAAATAACACCTGCCCCAGCTTCGCACGCTGGGGCGAACTGCTAGTATAGGTACATAAATATAGATAATATGATAAAATAAACAAATAAAAATGAAGTAGGTATGCGTACCTGTCTCAACGTCGCAGAGTCGAATTGGATGACAGCACCAGCGCAAGCTTTAGCGACATCGTAGTAAACTTGCGCATTCACAGTAGGCGATGACTGCGGTAAACAGAAGCCGGTCAAGAATATTACTACCTGCAAATCAGAATACCGTAGGTACCACATCAAACAGGTATAAAAACAGTGGTTTAGTCCCATCTCGGTACCCATGAATTAATGTATCATGCCCACGAAACATTACCATTTTTATTCATGAGTGCAAAGATGGGAAGGTGCCGAGATGGGACTAAACCAAAACAGGTATCACATTTAGTTTCATTGCTGCACCGCTTTGCCGCACACGTTTACGTAGCCTCAATTTGAACAAATGAGAACGTAGGTGGAATCATACACTGCGTACGAACCCACGCATTAGTTATCTTGCGTAACTTCTCCGTATACACCCTACGTAGCAGCGGAATCGTGCCTCAAAACCGGGAAGCCTAGCCCAGGGTGAGGGTTCTAAATGCGTAAATTATTTTTTCGTTAATTATATTTAAAAAAATACAAATATGCACGATTGATCGATATGGCGCTGTGGCTGAGCGTTTGACTGCAACGCTGCGTGTCGCGAATTCGATTCCCACACGGAAAAAATATTTGTATGGCCTACAGATATTCGTTCCGAGTCTAGCTGCTTGTGTATGTGAGGCTCAATCCAAGATGTGTAGGTGTAATCCAAAAAATAGTGCGTTTAGTCAAATATATATACGTAGCGAAAAAATTCAGCAATCAAAAACAAAACATGTTAACAACGGCTGATTATCCGACCAAATTCGATTGATTACAAAAAGCGACGGATTCGTACATATCAGTGACCTTCATAACTTTACTTGTTGTGTTAAAAGTTTTTGGCGATTTCTGTCATTTCTAGTACTGATACCTTAAATGGTCCCGAGTTTTTTGATCCCTTTATGAAATAGGATAGATAGGCATAAACAATTTTTTTGGTATTTTAGCATTTTTTTTGCTGGCTGTACATTTTTTAAAATATCTGTCAATGCAGTTTTGAATATTTCAAAAAGTTATGAATGGTCTCCAAGGAACGTTTTCCTGTAACTATACCGGTTAAAGTACCTATCTGCCCTTACTGTCCCGTCTCAAAAAATGGGTGATGCTCTATCTTCCCAAGTTCCAAGTTTCCCAAACATTATAATATATTATTAAATGAATTTGTACTAGTCTGTCTTCACCACAGGTCTTGACCCCAATCTAGAATGGCACAGTCGCCGAATCAATAAAAAATATTATTAACATTATGCAATAGGTACTCATCATCATCATCATAATTTCAGCCGAAAGACGTCCACTGCTGGACAGAGGCCTCCGCAAAGGGGGGGTTTTGCCATAATCGCCACGCTTGGCAGGCGGGTTGGCGATCGCAGTATGGTTGTTACAAAGGTACAGAGAGCGCTGCTGCCCATTCTCTGGTAATTCCATTAGTCGCCTCTTACGACACCCACGGGAAGATATGGGATGGTGCTATTCTTTACGTCCGACACCATACGGACTCAATAGGTACTGGTAAGTAATAATTAACAAACGAAGTTGTTCGGTACTGCAATAAGAAATATGTGCTCATTAACTAGTGATGGTAATTTGTGCGAATGAGCGGGAAATATCAAATATTGTTTTTGTACTTGTGCGATTAAGAGGGAAGTATCAAAACTAGTTTCACTTCCAAAATATATAATAATTAAAATTATTAATTAAGAAATGAACGCCGCTGGAGCATCTTGTTGCTCTCTCTGCACTGTACCTGACTGCGAGTACTTCGGCACAAGTCTTGGACAGAAGCAAGTTTGCCGACATCTTTAGCGTAGGCATCCGTAAAAAGAAAGATGTTCGATTGCTGCTTGCTTATCTGCAGGGCTCTCTCTATGCCTGAAATTGAATTTTCCGGACATCCATGATGACCACTGACTGTCACAGCGTTTATCGATGATAAGAGTTCGCTTGATGTGAGTACCACTGTAGGTTTTCCTACATCTGTAAGTAACAGAACGTTAAATTGAAGGATAAATTAATTAAGGCCATTATTACCCTATTGACCACCTCAAAAAAAAACAAAAATATGCCCTCAACGCCAAGCTACGCGTTAATCTACTCTATGAATGTACGTTTCTAAACGTAATCCCATAGAGTAGTAATTCGTCTGTCATGCCTGTCATGTAGTCGTGACCGTGGCGTACAGGGCGCTTGCTTGTCACGTGTTTGTGATAATGGCGTTCAAAAGGTGTGCAAAATCAAATTTAAATTGTTTATTGTGGTACACAGGTAAAAATATGGTGTTACAGTTTATAAAGTGAAGTACATCTATGACCCACCTTTAGGCATACAATAATATTATTTAAAGACTTACGTAACATTAGACAAAAATATATGGCCATGTAGTTTAATTCTTTACGCGTTTTCCCCTAGTTAAAAATAATACGCTGTAAGGTAATAAAACCTAGTTGCTACGCACAGTAATTCCAAGAGCTATGTTAACTAACACTGTTCATTTGAAGAGGACTTTATCGGCAGCGGCATACAAAGTCTAGTCTACTCATATTTTGGGAACTACGTAATTAATGAATTAATGTAGACAGGACTAGCTATTAACGTAGCGGCAATCTGATTAACACAAACAAACCCCAATCCCCCCTACTTACAAATCTAGGTGACTTGAGGCTTATCAATACAGCTATTCTTTTACAATCTCCCTCGGTTAACACCTAGGTGAAGTGAGCTATCATCCGTCCCGATGTTAGGGATTGACAAAGCAGACGGATGTATTACCGCTCACTTCACCTAGGAGTTCACCAAGGGAGATTATAAAATAATAGAGGTACCGATTGCTGTTAATAAAAATCGCGAACGAGGAAACAACGAGTCACAAGCCAACAGTGCAAACCTTGTGCCCTTATCCTATCCACAAAATTTCAACGAGTTTAATTACTTATTGACCAACCTACGATTAGACTACATACACTTGTGTAGACCGTGCAGCAGCATGCTGTCGATAATATCCTACACGTGTAAAGTACACGCTTGAGCTTTACACGCTCATCCCTACGTCACGTGATACTCTATAGTGCTGCATTCGACGTGACTATACCCTGTTCACAATAAGATTAGACATAAACACAAACCTTTTTTACAGTCCCTTCAACCGATTTTGACTTCTATTCCGTAGGCTTAAGGATGACATTAGAGGCAAAAAAGTGGTTACAATAACAACTGTTTACTGCAGTTGCCATTTGTCATGCTACCAACGCAGTATAAGTCAAAATCGGTTGAACGGACTGTAAAAAAGGTAATAAGTAAATGTCTAATCTTATTGTGAACAGGGTATAGGCTACCCTGACAGTACAGTGACAGTTGTCCGACAAATGTCTAATATTATTCAAGTTGACACTGTAAGCCAAAATACATTTTGCTCCTAGTTTGGCTCAAGGTGCTAAAACTTTTGTGTCCAAATACTGGTTTATTAAAGCAACAAAAAGTACTTATATAATAATAATCTATACATACATACATACAAATAAATAAAATTGAAGTGTCTGTTTGTAATGTCCAAATAACAGCTTTATACTAAATGCATATGAAAGTAAGTATGGTACCTATCCCAAAAGAACAATTTTTTAAATTTTTGTCTGTCTGTCTGTCTGTCTATCTGTCTGTTTGTACCGGCTAATCTCTGAAACGGCTGAACCGATTATGATGGGACTTTCACTGGCAAATAGCTGATGTTATAAGGAGTAACTTAGGCTCTACTTTTATTTTAGTAAAAAAAATAGGGTACCGTACAAAAAAATTCAAACCCCGCAAATCCATGCAAAAATAACTCAACCCCTGCTGACAACCGACAATTACGCGGACGAAGTCGCGGGCATCAGCTAGTAATATTAATAAAAAATCAAAAATAACAATAATAAGGTCCAACAGTTAAACGAAATAGGGAAACGAGAAAGTTGTGTGACAAAAAGTAATAGCGGGGAATAGGATCCTGTTGGTATTCATTAGGAACAGTACAAGAGTTATTGATATTTTATGGGGAGCAGACGTGTAATACTGGTACTGCATCGCCTATAGCATTGCCTATAGACCTTCTTAAACCCTTTGGTGTCCTGAAAAGGCGGACAAAGACGTTAAAACAGGACTCTCACCTCCTACCGCTCACCGTGCATACCTACTTCTTTGATAATTCATTTATAATCAATCTTTCATGTAACCTCGTTGGTAATCAAGCCAATCTTTCTTTATTTTCCATAATATAGTTCTATACTAATATTATTTCTAAACACAAAATAAAATAAAACAAAATTTACCTCTTGTTAATGTTTTTTGTAAGAGGTAGGTACTATTTGGAAGTACTTACTGGTCCGATTGCAAAATTCTTTTACTTATAGAAACCTACCCTATTGCCGAGTGTTAGGGTGTTACTACATCAATCGATCGATCGTCGATCGATGCCATCAATCGACATCGATCGACGTTGATCGATTGGTGTGGTAGCTTCGGCTGATCGACGGATACCGTTCCACTAACCAATCGATCGATTGCCAGTCGATGGCATCGGTCGACGCTGATCGATTAACCCCAGCTGTAATCCATCAGTAATAGTAATCAAGCAGCTCAATCGACGTCGATTAATAAATTCTACCATCAATCTATCGCCGATCGTCAATCGATCGGTTGGTCTGGTAGAAACTCGATCGACGTCGACTAATCCATTCTACCATCGATCGATGCCGTCGGTCGACGATCGATCGATATGTCTGGTAACACTCTTATGCGGTAATATACACGGAACAGATAAACTCTATTTATCTGTTCCGTGGTAATATATGTGTTATGGTATATTTGACGTCCAAGCGAACGACGTCGCGAGCAGATCTAGTTTAAAATAAAATGCTAAAATAAAACCATGCTTACCAGGGTTATTAAAAGGTACCATAACGTAATTTGTTATATCCGTATTATTATACGCGATCGCAGTCGGTAAATTTGCTTTTATTACATCCAATTCTTCTTCCATGGATGTTGTTGTATCCAGTACAATTGTGAAACTTTTATCACAAGAGATAAGCCTGAATAGACTGAAATATATTAAATAACACTTGAACCACATAGTGCAAGGTTGTTGGGAGACGATGGACTGATGATTAGGGCAGCCATTTCAAGAGTTGGCAGATATTGTTAGCTGTTAAGGGTGAGCATTCTAGATATAGTAAAACTTTAGGGATTTGTTTGATTGAACGCGCTTATCTCCGAGAGCCCTGGTTCGATTCTGATTTCTGTTGTATTCTTTCACTAAAACAGAGCTAATTTATCCTTGAGTGCTATTTTTATATTACTGTTAATTCTTGAAATTAATCTGATTCCCTGGATTCGAATTCCTTAAAGGTAGATATAGGTACTGAACTAAATGCGCAAAACGTATTCGTATTATTCTTATTGCAAGCCAGTGCAAACTAAGCCTTAACTATGCAACAATGTTGCACTTGATAACTTTTGACCTAAGAATATTAGTCGTCTACTTGGAGGGCATTCTCCTTAGCGCCTGACACGTTTATTATCAGTACCTACCTACCTACCTCCTATTTCATCCCCAGAGCAGTTAAAAATTAAAAACATTTGGTAAGCTTGACCTGATAACCTTATAAGCAATCAAAACTGCAACTCAAAACGGGAGATCCAATTCGAATTTCGTAGGTATATTAAAATTAAATAAAAATGCTTCTGAAAATATTTATGTTCCAGTGGTCCGGCGGCGGTAGCGTTATTACAAATCACCAAGTGCTCCAAAATTATTACGCAACAAATAACTATATAATTGACCTAACCTGGCTTTAGAATATTTAGTTTAGTAATTTATAGGTACTTATTACCGAAATAGAAATGAATTCAATTTAATTATTGTTTTTAATTAGAATTTTCCTGCTAAAACATAGGTTAATTAACTGGTTTTGCGTGTACCTACTCCCTTAGGTATCGTGTGGTTTTGTCAAAAATAATTGATAACTAGCTTCCATTCTACATATACGGTGATCTTTCTTTGAGGAAATCAGGAAAAAAAAATGATTTTGACTCCCACAATAATATGTCGACATGGGTTTCAAGGTCTTTTTAATCGAGGTTTTTCTGGCTAATAATCTACACGACAACAAGACATTCGACAAAACATTTTGAGAGTACATACCTATATTCATTGTGCATACATTATAGCGCGGTATTTCCTGCTTGTCCGTGTGGTGTCGGACGTAAAGAATAGCACCATTCCATATCTTCCCGTGTGGGTGTCGTAAGAGGCGACTAAGAGACTTACCAGAGAATGGGCAGCTGCGTTCTCTGTGCCTTTGTAACAACCATACTGCGATCGCCAATCCGCCTGCCAAGCGTGGCGATTATGGCAAAACCCCCATTGGGGAGGCCTATGTCCAGCAGTTTACGTCTTTCGGCTGAAATGATTTTGATGATTATTATTCCCTACCGTAGCCTGTGTTAGTCTGTGAGTTAGGTATCTCAGGTTATAGCTAGTCTCGAGTCTCTAACCTTCTACTCGAGCGAGAACAGATTGCTTTCAGTTTCAGGCAAGCATCCTCTATCATTGACCTCATCATCATTTATCATCAAGTATTCAAACACGTGACTTTCAAAAATTATAGAACAAATATTAGTGTTAGCACTCTGCATGCTTAAATAGCCAGACTATGGCTATCCCGACATACCAAGTTAATAACAATTGTTGCAAGATAATATTATTTAAAGGTTATCCGAATTGCAATATGCATTAATAAGGATACTGGTCAATTCTCATATCGTTGGGTCACTCCTATCATTTGAGCATACCTATTCATTGAAGTTTTTATTTACTAGTGTAATAATATTAATCCACTCAAGCAGTACCTAGCATCAGTGTTGACTATGACTACTAACGGGTCGTGTTTTGCTCTTTTTGTTCTAATTGTACAAACATGTGCATTTTATGAACAAGAAGAAATTATCAAAAGCAGTTTAACGTTTGTAATCGACGAGACGGGAACAATGTGGAATGAAATACGTTAAGTGAAAGAAGAAGTTAATAAAATATTTGAGAAAGTATTGAGCACAAACACATCGCAGATAGAAAACTTCGTTTTGGTCACATTTGATGATCCACGGAAGTAGATAATTCTTTATTTTAATACCTACTTTGAATTACTGGCGCAGCATATGGAATACGATATTTTATTGTTTGTTTAAATAAATCCACTTTAAATGAGAAATTAACAAACAAAACAAACAAATGATTAAAATAAATTAATAACAATAAACGCTGCTTGTAACTGACTGACTGAAATCTAAAATAAAAACACACGTCGGCAAAGTCATCGGTGTGGCTCCATTAATCAAGATAAAGTAAAAGCTCCTTATTCGCGGGGGATACGCTCCGTAATATGCCGCGAATACAGAAACCGTGAATCATCATCATCATCAGCCTGAAGACGTCCACTGTTGAACAAAGGCCTCCCACACGACACGGTTGGCGACACGGCGTTTGGCGACACGGTTGGCGCAGTGGCTGAGCGATCGACTGCTGCGCAGCGTGTTGCGGGTTCGATTCCCGCCCAGGGTAAACATTGGTGTGATGAGCACTTGTGTTTGCTTTGTGTCTGGGTGTTGTTTATCTATATATGTATGTATTTACAAAAAAAAAAAAAAAAAAGTATTTGTGTATGTATATCAGCAGTCTGACACCCATAGTACAGGGTCTCCCTAGTTTGGGGTCAGATGGCCGTGTGTGAAAATGTCCTCACATATTATTATTTTATTATTACATACAGAGGGGGCGTTGCCATAATCTCCACGCTTGGCAGGCGTCTTGGGGATCGCAGTGAGGTTGTTAAGTACACGGAAGCCGCTGCTGCCCGACTTCCGGATTTTCCCTTAGTTGCCTTCGACGACACCGTGGCAAAATGAAAAAAAAAAACAATTTAATTGAAGTTTTGACAATGTTGATTTATTATTATCGTCAGGCTTAGGCAAGGGTTTAAAAAACTTAGTATTTTTAACATGTTTTTATTTAGCTTCGGTTGTATGAATCACTTTTGAACTCAATTTTCATTCCCTTCAAAATGTCGGATTGATTTAAAACTTTGCATACTTATCAAGGACCGATGACAATGCAATAATGTGGTACCATTGAACTGATCTGATGATGAAGCCGAGAGGTAGGCATTGAAACTCCATAACGGAACAACATATTCTACTCCTTTTTGGGCTTGTTAGAACTGTCGTGTCTGGTGGGCTGCAATAAAGTCATATATCGGGTATAGATAGCCTACTCACTACAAAAAAGTCTGTTTTTTTGTAGCCCGCAAATGTCAATTGATCAGATCAATAGCGCCATCTATTATCGCCATCCGAAAACTTACGAATATGTATGTTTCTTTTAATCATTTAACTTTTCCTCATTATCAACAAAATCTTAGTAAAACGATTTTGTTAATATTATGAAGAAGTAAAAGGAATATGTTCAACTTTAAAACCAGTAAATTACTAAGGAAAAAGTAGCTTATTTAGAAATCAGGAAATGTGTACAGAGAGGATACCTAAACAACAATTTTTCTTCTATTATATTATTTACTAGCACTTTGCCACCGACTTTGTCCGCATAAATTTTCTCATGGAATCCTAATTTTCTGATATTGCGATATAGTGTGCGTTACCCCAGCAAAATAATGTCGAAAATCGTAATTTAAATGTTACAGGCAATTAGTTGTCCAGCTTCTGTAATTGTTGCGTACATTTTTAAATTTGTTGCACATATAGATTTTGAGTTATTCCACAAAAACATTTCCTGCTGGGGTAACGTTACCGCAGCCAGACATTTTCTTTTATAATGGGAATATTGAAATAAATGTTAGCCATATAATTAGTAATCTAGACGAGGTAAATGTTGCAACTTATTTTGTATTTGTTCTTCCTTCGACTGCGATGTTATTCAAGTTTTTGCTGGAGTAACGTTTGTGGTTTTGCTGGATCTCTGAAACGGATAAGCAGATTCTTATCAACTTTTTTTCATTACTTCTGAAGAATTCGTTTGAATTAGTTGGGTAATAAAAAAACAAAAATAATGCACCATTTAAAGGTTATTTAATTAAATATAAAAACACTTCAATTGGTTCTAACACTTTGAATAAGAGCTCGAAAGACTTACTTAAAACGTTATTTTGTAGCTTGTATCTGTCTTCAAATGTATGTGAAGTTTCATTAGTATCCTGTTAGTAATAAACAAATTATGATGAAATTCAGTTCTCCACTTTGACGGTCATAATGCGCGCTTAGTTATTTGGCCTCCGATAACCCTGTATGTGAATATATAAACTAAATGATATATCAATAATTAGTTACGTAGTTCAGTTATATTCCTGTAAAATTTCAGCGTAGTACATACAATAATTAACGAGATAATAAAGTAAAAGCCATTAGGAAGCGCAACACCGTGATAACCCGACCATATTAAGGTGGTTACAAAAAAGCGACCGCGCAGTACATTATGCTACCTTCTAAAATATGTAGGATAGGTTTACAAGTTTAGTACGGATGTGTACACAAGTGTTTTGAATTTGTGTTATGAAATTTTATTTACAGGTAAAATAATCATTTCAATATAACTTTAAAAATATTGATAAAACTTTAAAACAATCACAGGTAGCAATACTGTTCTTATGGCATTTTCCATTACTATTTAAATTTTAGTTTACACTTTGTCTTTAGTAATACAAGTCTTTACTTTTAAAATATAAATTAAGATTTAAAACCATCGCAGAAAATAACAGATAATAGAATAAATGTTTTAAGTTCACATTATACCTACCTATGCATACTAATACTTACATAGATCGTTTAAAAATCACAGAGCGATGGTAATATAAAATAACATCACAATGTAAGTAGTAAAGTGCTTACAGTAAGCCCCACTGTTTTATAGTCTAATTTCAAATATCACAATATTTTTCCTAGCTAAATACGGATAGTTGTGTTCTAAAAATGACTTAAATTATTTCAAAATCACATCGAATATTGAACAGTGTACGCGTCTGTACCGAACTTGTAAGGTGTATTATACTAAACATTTTAGAAGGCAGCATAATGTACTGCGCGGTCGCTTTTTTGTAACCACCTTAATATGGTCGGGTTATCACGGTGTTGCGCTTCCTAATGGCTTTTACTTTATTATCTCGTTAATTATTGTATGTACTACGCTGAAATTTTACAGGAATATAACTGAACTAAGTAACTAATTATTGATATATCATTTAGTTTATATATTCACATACAGGGTTATCGGAGGCCAAATAACTAAGCACGCATTATGACCGTCAAAGTGGAGAACTGAATTTCATCATAATTTGTTTATTACTAACAGGATACTAATGAAACTTCACATACATTTGAAGACAGATACAAGCTACAAAATAACGTTTAAAGTAAGTCTTTCGAGCTCTTATTCAAAGTGTTAGGACCTATTGAAGTGTTTTTATATTTTATTTAATAACCTTTGAATGGTGCATTAATTTTGTTTCTTTATTACCCCACTAATTCAAACTAATTCTTCAGAAGTCATGTAAAAAAGATGATAAGAATCTGCTTATTCGTTTCAGAGATCCAGCAAAACCACAAACGTTACTCCAGCAAAATCTTGAATAACATCGCAGTCGAAGAAAGAACAAATACAAAATAGGTTGCAACATTTACCTCGTCTAGAGTACTAATTATGTGGCTAATATTTATTTCAATATTACCATTATAAAAGAAAATGTCTGGCTGCGGTAACGTTACCCCAGCAGGAAATGTTTTTGTGGAATAACTCAAAATCTATATGTGCAACAAATTTAAAAATGTGCGCAACAATTACAGAAGCTGGACAACTAATTGCCTGTAACATTTAAATTACGATTTTCGACATTATTTTGCTGGGGTAACGCACACTGCGATATATCCTGTAGCATTCAGGGATAACGTAGCTTCCAATTAGTGAAATATTTTTTTAAATCGGATGAGTAGTTTCGGAGATTACCCCCTACATACAAACTTACAAACATACAAACTTACAATCAAATTTTACCTCTGTATAATATTAGTATAGATTTAAACTCTGGTATTTATTTCTGTATGGACATCCCAATGCACACCGTTTAAGCATGTTGATATTTTAAATGGAAACACACACTAGTTTCTATTATATTATTTATTTAGCAGAGAATATTTTATACACATAGTTCGTACATCGAAGGCAGCGACACAATTTTTTTAACATAACTATGTATTATGTAACACAAATTATTATATCAATCATTATTATTATTCTAAGATTACCATAACATACAAACTTACGAACAAATTTTACCTCTGTATAATATTAGTATAGATTTAAACTCTGGTATTTATTTCTGTATGGACATCCCAATGCACACCGTTTAAGCATGATGCAAACAAGTCACAAGCAAACGTCTATACTTATCGCAAATAAACGGTTCACTATCCATTTGCATAATATGTTAAGACCTATATTAGTCCGAGTCCTATTGGGAATGTTTGTATGGAGACGTTACAATGTTGAGTACAGCAATATATGTCACTTGGTACACCCCAAACAGCCCGGTAGGTAGCCTGAACTCCGCGACCGGGAGGGGGGAGGGGGGTCAAAGGCTGGACCTCCCGTCGCTCAGAAAAAAAATTATAGCGGATTTATTTGAACTTTTGAATCAAGTTTGGTGTCGTTGTCAGGTAAATCGATAATGCCTCGTTAATTCGTCATACCAGTTTTGTAGGGTTCCGTAGCAAAATATGACGCAATACCTAAATCAATAAACTTTTAGTCGTAAAATAATGCAAACAGACTCTTATATTTTCAGATTTTTGTATGAAACTTGGTTTATTTAAAATACTCTCTCAAATCCCATTTAATGTAGATTATAAAAACAATAACAATAAATATACATCTAAATATTTTTAATCATCATCATCTGCCAAGCCTTTTCCCAACTATATTGGGGTCGGCTTCCAGTCTAACCGGAACTTTTAACTTAATTATATTTTCTTAATTATTTTATATTTTTAATGGAAAATCAAATTATGAACGTACTGAGACGTTCGTCAGCGCAGCGCAACGGTACTGTACCTGAAAAACGTAGTGCGATTTACAAAAAATAAAAAACTTGAGAGGTGTCAAGGGACACCCGGATGGAACGGAATTCCTTTCGATTAATTAGTGAAGGAATTGTAATATATATATATTTTTGTATATATATATATAATATAATAATAATAAATAATAATAATAATACCCAACACACCATAACTTAACTTGACCTATAAAGACTAAAACACTATAAAGACTAAAAAAAAACCTCCAAACCAACCCCCCCTACCCTAACCCCCCCTCCCCTCCCCCCTAACCAACCAACAAATGATAAACGAACAAACTCTTAAGGTTTATAGTTCGTACAGCAGCCTAAGCCGCCCAATGATAAACGAACAAACCCTTAAGGTTTACAGTTCGTACAGCAGCCTAAGCCACCCAATGATACACGAACAAACCCTTAAGGTTTATAGTTCGTACAGTAGCATAAGCCACCCAAATACAAAGTGTACAGCTCGCTAGCAGCAAGCCTATACAGCTATGTGGATATACAGCAGCGCTGTACCAGGTAAACCGACAGTATTGTCGGGAGCAGGAGCTCTTTACTGAGTCGAATCCGAGGATCGACTGCTATACTCACCGGTTGGTAGTCGCTACGTCCCCACCAGGGGGCGCGGTAGGCGGGTTACGGGCATGGCCCTTGTCCCGCGGTATAATTCGGTGCCCGTTAATACGGGCACGTCCATTGGGTGGCCGTTTAGGCCTGGCCTGGGGCAGGTGCGTTGGTGGCGCAACATGCCAACGTGTGTGGATGCATTGGTAATCAGCAGGAGCGCCACGGTACTTACACGTACCGCGTTCTTCACGTCACCCCGGCGGTCCCATACTTACGGAGTGCACGCTCTTTTATAAGACGATGCCCCCACCTTGCAACCTCTCCATACAAGTCTGTCCATTGGCGCACGGAAGTGCGTCACGCGTTTACTTGATTAGGATTTCAGTCATATTAACAATTTGCACATCGAAATATTACAGAGTTGTGTCATTGAGGTCCTTGAGAAAATGGCGTAGACCATTATGTCAATAGTCAATATCTCATGGTTCTAATTTAATACGAGAACTTTATAGGTTTCAATAATTAATTGCTGAGTGTAAATTGCAATGCAGCACAGCACAGTACTGCACAGTGCAGGGCAGGGCAGTTGAGGCAGACATGTGCCCCCTCCGCATGCTGCGACGCAACTGACATTCGCATCCTAACAAGGAATAGACGCTTGACGAACAAAATCAGTTCAGAGTCAGAGTCTGATTACGAAATTAACGAGTTGTTGCTACTTTACAGTTTGTCAAAGCGTAGAAAAAGTATTTGGCAAAGTGATTATCTCAAAAATCGCTCTACTCATGGGGAATTTGTACTCTCTCGAGAATTATCTGACATACAATTTAAAAACTACTTTCGCTTAGATAGAACTCAATTTGATTATGTGCACAACATTGTATGTGAAGAAATTCGCAAGGAAGGTTGCAATTTTCTACATCCAATTGGGACGAAAGAAAAACTAGCTGTGTGTTGCATGGTTCACAACGAACTAATTCAATTAAATGTTCTGTCATAACAACAAAAGTGTATAATATTATTGTTAAAAAACACGTCTCGACGTGCACGCGTCGCGCAGAATTCTGTGCCGGCACTACAACGAGACGCAGAGCAGGACAGACACATGTCTGCGTCGCATGTGCCTGCACCGTAGCGTACGTAGTTCAATGACGTTCCATGCTTTACTAAATCTGCTCTGCTCTGCGCTGTGTGGACCTGCGTCGCCTGCGTCTCAGCATACGCCTAGCCTCATGGCGGCAAACGAATGTAATTATGTCCATTTCCATAGACGCAGAATTAAGTTCAAATTTAGTGACGTGAACTTATTTTAACAGAAACGTAATAGCTTTTGGTTAAGGACATGGACATATTTAGTAAAAATTTAGTCTGTCATTATTTAGATTCGGAGAGAAACGCAATCGGACCCATAGTTAAGTCATGGTTAAGTCCGAATTAGACATAAATAGCGTCGTGGACATAATTAATCAACAAACGCAATAGCAATAATATTAGTACAAATTTTAGACTAATTTAAGTCGATTATTCGGCATTATTTAAGTGCGCCGAAGAAACGCAATCGGACCCAATATATATTAAAAAAAAACATAGCTCAGTACATTTGAGCTGGCCTTTTAAACAGTTGCATCTTGTACTACAAGATTTCAAGGACCGACATCTAATCAATTCTAGGCATGCTTGAGCAACCATAGGATTTTGGGATGGATGAAATTTGAGTACCACTGTGTCCACAGTGGTACTCAAGTTTCATCCTCTTTCTGCTAAGCCCATTCAGATGGGCAAGGAATATTTTGAATCTTAATTAGGCAATGCCCCCAAACATAAACATCCTGAAAAACTGCTCTCAAGATATGTTGTTTGTGAGCAGCTTCTGTAGGAGGTAAGTTCTCCATCTGCCTGTCCTTTTTCGTGAATAAATGTGTGCGGCACTCATTTATTGTCACTGATGGGCATGATCTGAAAAACGAGTAAGTACCTATAAAAAAAAATGTCAGTTCTGGAAAAAAGTATGTTCCAAATATCGTTTTCTTAAGTGATGGCTCCGAAGTTCTGAGTAAAACTACTCCTACTGATATAGCACCGTGCAATCACAAAGAAGCCGACACACTGATGATGCTTCATCTTGCTGATGCTGTTTTCAAAGGACACTTCATAATAATGCTAAGAACAGTACAGACGCATGTCGTTGTACTAGCCATATTTTGTGTTCCAATACTGCAAGGTCTAACCATGGGTGCACATCGGAACAGGAAGAAATCACCAATATGTGTCGTATCAATCAATTATCTTCATGTTTAGGTAAAAAGGGACTTATAAGTACCCAAATTAATATCTTGTGGAATATATAAATTATAAATTCTCTGGAATAATGCTCACATGAAACAACTAAATATTTTCAGTTCGGAAAATAATGGATGGAGGATGGAAGACAAATATGGGAATGTTTGACCCCAAGATTAGTCTGTCAGCTTACAAAATATCGATACTGGAAATATGAAGTAACGTAAGGGACAAAACCAAGGTTTCCAGGAGAGTAAAATA
This sequence comes from Charanyca ferruginea, assembly GCA_947361185.1. NCBI lineage: Eukaryota > Metazoa > Arthropoda > Insecta > Lepidoptera > Noctuidae > Charanyca > Charanyca ferruginea. Next base: position 13,208,613 of record OX376065.1, on the reverse strand, counting down.
AGATATTTTTCTTACAAAACTGACTATGAATTTTTAACTATATGTTTTATGTAAAAAGTCTCTACGACAAAATTTCTTAGATTTCTTCATTCTTTGAAGCTAAAATAGCAAAAATACAATAAAACCTATAGTTTCAAAGATAGCATGTCCCTTACGTTAAATAATAATGAAAACAGGTTATATACGTTAACAAAATTTTTGATGTAAATGGTCAGCATTGATGTATGGGCCTTTAAGCGAAATAAACATTTAAAGTTTTTCAAAGTAAAGGTCTCTTAATGATGTACTCTATATTGCTTGCGCTGTTAACAAATTTCAAAAATAAATAAACTTTAAACATTTGTGACTTACTATACCTATGTTTTATAGTTTAAAACTACTTGCTGGCATAAAATTGATTAATCAGACGAACTTACCTTAAGTGAAGTCCGATTACAATTTTATGAATGGTGATCTGAAATATAATTGATAACAGAGTAGTCTCTCATTCACTAGTCTTTGGCATCGCGCTTTAGAGAAAATAAAAACTTTTCTCTATGGAATGGCAACCCTGATTTGACACTTTTTTAGAGATAGCGTTGTTGAAATGGCCCGATTCGACAAGGGGCTGTTGATTCAAAACAGGATGGGCTGGGAGGGTAATTATATTTCAGATCACCATTCATAAAATTGTAATCGGACTTCACTTAAGGTAAGTTCGTCTGATTAATCAATTTTATTTCATGGTGATCTGAAATATAATTGATAACAGAGTAGCTGTTTAGAGTACTAAGTCGACATGGGCTATTATTTTTATTTAAAGTAGATAAGATAGCAATTTAAGAATCAACTTTAATTGAAATTAAATTAGGCATATCTTTCAGCAGTTTCAGGAGTTTTAATATTATTAATATTTTTACAATCAATCTTAATCAAATGATTGATATTCATGAATCAATGATACCGATCATAAACAAATAAGAACAAATTAGACAAGGAAATGTATTATATATTATTATGATTGCCCCATTTCTTTAGTCATACTAACTAACTATACCACTGTTAATTTTTTATGAAATAATCAATAGGTAAAAAATCTTTGAAAATTAGGTAAACAAAAAAGAAAAAGTTTGAAGTAGAGACAGCATTAATAAAGCTGTCATGTGCGACATTAGCACCCTACATGACATCATAAAACCTTGCAAATGTAAAAGAGCTGTCTGACCAACAGTTTTCTAATCACATCAAATGATACTCCTGCTTGTTGGGCAGAAGATGAGGCTGCATGCCGAGTGCAAATGCAAGTGCAGTGTAATTCAGTATTGACACCTCTTTCCTTCATGACTGATTTAATCCATCTGCTAATATTATTTGTTTGGATGCTCTCTTATAAGATTGCCTACTAGTCAAAAGCAAATAATATATTTTTCATTATTCCTGATAGTTGATGTTTGTTCTATATATGTTTGTAAAGCTCTAGCTGGACAAATTACAGGGTTCTGGACGAAGAATAGTAGTTTAATCAATGTTTCAGTTTTGAACGAGATTGATGTTTTTAGAAAATCAGTATGTTATTGTAGATGAAGTTTTGTGACATGGATATAACTTTTATCTTTATTACTGATACAGTCTGCACCTTATGAGCGGTGGCAAGAGCCATGAAAATGACAAGCTTTTTCAAATTTAAATTCGCATTATCGGACCAATTAGTTAGTAGTCTTAGCACTATTGACGCATACTTGCGCCATTCTGGTTTTATTTTATCCAGGCCTTTAAGAAACGCCAACCGTGGTCGTCACTGCCAATTTTTTCATTTAACAGAAAAAAAGTGAAGATCTAGTAGTAGATATTTAACAAGCTATAGCCTACTTACATCTCATTTAAGTGAGGTAGTGTATTACATCCGGTATTGAAGCTGTGTAAATGTCTACCCCGAGGGTCTCGCAGAATGACCATCAGCTTTTATAGGTTGTATTGTATTGCTTGAGTGTACCAGTGTACCTGGTGAAATGGATGATACAAAATATTTGGTGAGCTTTCTGAGTATCAGAAGATGCTCGCTGCAGATCTGATTGCTCAATGGGTGTTCTGTGCTAAAAGGAGGTAGTAATAATTTGCTGTTAGGTTTAAATAATACTGGTTTTGTAACCATCAACATTTTTGCCAATGGGTAACACGGCTGAGAAGTCGACAGTGGATACACTAAGATTCCCATAGCCTTGTCGTTTTTATCTTTTACAAATATTTTGTAATTAAAGCGAAAGGAAAAAATACTTGCTTTAGTTCGGTGTGAAGGAATCTATTTGAAATGCATATGTCATGACACATACATATCTTTTACATTTCGCATTAATTCTGGTTGCAAATAAATCAAGATTAGGCTTGCCTGACCTTTTTTTTTTTTTTTAATTTGTTTGATAATGCCCACTCAGTATCAATGTTAATATTTCTTGATTCCTCATCTGCCAAATTATCTTTAATTTTTATATATAATACAATAAATAAATTATCTTTACATTAATAGATTTAACGTCGCATCAATCCCATATCTTCCTATTAACATCAATGAGATGTGGGAATTGAACAGTACCCATCTTTGTTAATACTTGCAATGGTGGTAGTGTTGTCAATCTAAACAAGAATATCACAAATAATTTTTCGATTTTGCAAAGCATTTCAGACTAAAACAAGCTGCCATCAATAAAATTATAGGTAATTGGTTTATGAGACATTTTTGTTCGGTTTGTGACCATAAGCCTCCAACACACCATTGCAATGAGCACCTCAACCTGATAGAGAAGTATCAAGCATCTGTACATATACACATGTAAATCAAATTTTCGTGGTCCAATGTGTTTCCTTTTATGCATTATGTTATCCCTTCACCATTGAAGGTCCAACCATACCGCCATAGGTGATGTCATAAAAGCATCATAATTGTCTTTTGATTAGATCAATGCTAAGTATTTCACACATTCCATTTCTCTTGTATGTGCCAAACCATATGGCATAGTTGGATATGCTGTTATGTGCCCAGTTTTTTTTTTTTTTTTTTTAATCTCTTGCTTTGCATTTTTAAATTTTAGGATTTTTTAATTAAATTACTAACACTTGATTTAAAGTTTTTAAATCATAATCTTAATTACATTGTTTTTTCTCCAATGGTAGCTCAAGGTACACTGATGTGGGATTTATCATGGAATCCAAGAAATTTGCAATATTTACTAGATACAGTGTTTCACAAAGCAACACTTCAAGATATTGTTGTTTTCATGTTTTGTAAATAATCAGTATATGTTCAGCCCATAAATAAAATATCATCCATATATGTTGTGGATAGGAAGCCTAAATTTCTTAGATAACCACTGGTTTTAATAATTTGGTGAACACACTGGGTGCCGTACACACTCCATACAAATCAGAAAATAGAGGTACTTTCTATGTTCATATGCTATAGGCAGGTACTAATAGACATGATTCCTTAAGGTCTATGGTGCAGATATAATAATCATTATCAATTAACCTTATTGCATTTATAGTATCCACCACATTGAAATGGCTAACCTTTATGAACTTGTGCAACCTTTATGAATTTAATATAAATCTTTGTTTACCATTAGGTTTAGGTACAAGGGAAACATTTTTGGAATGTGTTCCCCCTTTGTATGACATTTATATATACAATTTTTTATGACAGCATGGTGGTATAGCCCTTAACTGTAGAACGCTTGGTTCATAAGTAGGATTTTTCTATTTGATAAATAGTTTTTAGAGACAGGTTTTTTGTAAGGATTTGACATGAAAGGACTATGATATCCTTTAACTCATTGCAATGTAATTGTCAATGACATCCAACAAGCAAAATAGTTTTATAAATGACCAGCATGTACCTTATCATTTCCTGTTGTTTTTGTAGTGGGCATCCCGGGTTCTCTCGGAACGCTGTGGGTTGAAGGTTGTCTTGTAGTGCAATGGCTGTGTATGAGTCGGTAATGCACCTTGTGCCATCGCCTTGGTTGGTGGGAGCTGATACATTTGTTGGGGTGGACCACTCCTTAATTCTTTTTGATAGGTTTTTCTCCATAGAGAAATTCATTTCTTGTTGTATTCTGGGTAATTTCTGGAAACTGTTTATATAACTGGGGACCCACTAGTGTACCCCTTGTTTTAGTTTATTGATGATGCAGGTCACCCAATAATTATGAGGCTTCACTCAGTGATTTGAGCATAGATATTTTGTTTTTTGTGTTGTTGATTGGGTATATTAGACATGATTTTGCCTTTTATGGTAGGAGCAGTACTTATTTTGTCTTTGCTGAGCAATGCACTTGTCTCTAGTTTTCCCAATTTCAGAGATCACTGCTTCTACTTCTTCATTCAAGTTCGGGGCATCCAGAAGTTGACAAATATCAGCCAAGATATAAAACTAAAATTTCTTCATTCTCCGTCTTGGCCTATCTAGCCATTAGTCAGAATATAATTCCAGCGTTTCCAAATTTCAGTGTTAATTTTTCATTAAATTTCTTATTATTTATTTATTCATTTATTTTAGGCTTTTCAACAATGAGTAGTTAAACAATAATTATTTTCATACTCTTTACCCCAGGGCTTGTAATAGTTGTTCATTTTACTCCTCCGGTGAACCCAAATGTTCAACCTCCGAGACCTGGACATTTTGAGTCTCAGGCTGATTCTCAATGAAGAGTTAAGTTTAAGGCATGATTTCACTCTGATCACTGATTACATCTGAAATGTGAGAATACCTTATGGTTTCTCAAGAACATTTTGATTGCAAGAAACCGTATCTCGTACCGTTTAATGCACATGTGATGTCCCATACATGCTGGTTTTTGAGCAAAATAGGTATCTCGTACCTACAACAGAATTCTGTTGGTTTACCAAAGTTGGTATCTCGTACCAAAGTTGATCTTCGTGTTTAAAGTATCTCGTACTAACACGGTATATGCTCGTTAATCTTAGCCAGGCAGGAACGTTTCTTGATTTCGTTGCACCTAAAATCAAATGAGCTTACCTTCGTTTTTTTTTTTCGGAATATCGGTGCACAAGCTCCGTTCATAGTCGCTGCTGCGCCAATTACTTAGGCCTGCAGCAGCGCGGGAGTTCACTATCGCATCTCCGACGGCGATGCTTCAACTTTTTGTTGTATTTGCATATTTTTCTTAAAAGTTTCTCTTCCGAAACCATTTTTCATGCGATGCCGGTAAACGCGCGAAAAAGAAGTGTCAAATCAGGGTTGCCATTCCATAGAGAAAAGTTTTTATTTTCTCTAAAGCGCGATGCCAAAGACTAGCGAATGAGAGACTACTCTGTTATCAATTATATTTCAGATCACCATGAAATAAAATGATAAAAAATAAACGAATAAAATAGATCAACACTTTTATTTCTACTCATTAATCTGTTAACGCAATTTATTCTCATAAATTATGCTATGCTATACATAATTAAATTCTGTGTATACAATTGGCCGCCTACAGTTAAATTGAAAAAATCTCAAAAATTAGTCCTTACCTTTATCAGTCTCATCTTCGTTGGTGTCACTGAGTCTATTTTTAGAATTCTCTCTACTCTTAATAGGAAGATTCAAATATCCATTGTGAAACCTATAACATCATACTAAATGCTCGCCGAGGTCAACAGCAGGACCCTCCCGCCCTAGCGTTAGACGCAGTACCGTGGAGTGGGAAGCCGGAAAGTCAGATACCTTGGTAAAGTCTCCGGCAAAGCCTCCGACAAACCCAAAGACTGACGCCGCACCACCCACCATAGAAAAACTTATATCCCAAAAATTATCCCGTACGTTGTTAGTAACAAATAGCATGATCCCTCACAGAAGCCTAAGGCCAAGCATTCTTATCTCACAGCGGAGGCGAGAGCTTGCCTTAATAAGGCAAAGCTCCATTTGGGCAACTCTCGCAACCTTAAAACTGAAATTAAAACGGAGATACTCGGGTATATAAACAGGCTCAATGAAATTGTTGAGAAGTCAAAATGAGCCAAAAATTGAGGACAAGATCCCTCTGTCTTATCAACAAGTGATCCGATGACGGCCGATGGGCCCCAAGTCAGATGTGACACGACACAGGCGCAGACCACTGCGTGATGACTGATGACAGACCTTAAACAGCACAAGCAGCCGTTCCACACCAAGATGGTGGCTGGGCCAAATTAGCGAGTACAAGAACCTCTTCACTCGGTGGTCGTGTCATCTACTGACGACCAGGACATCGGTGAACAGGTGATTGAAAAACTGAGAACGGTGGTCGACGCCAAAAATGTGGGCACCAGGATCGAGCGTCTGCGGAAAGCAAAGGACCAAAAGGCAATTACCGGCTTCAAAACGAAAGAAGAGTTGCCGATAGTGAGGGACACAATTAAACGGTTTAGGACATTTCTGGTAGAGGAAGTTAAAAATAAAGATCCCCTCATAATTGTAAAAGATATTCTGTCTTGCCACACGTATGTGGAAAGTATACAGGCCCTGCAACGCCAGAATACCCTCCTGCTGTGGAACATGGTCGAGAAAGACCTGCGGCTGGGGGCGTAATACCGCACAGGACTAGAAACCCACACTCCTGCCACATCATCGTGCAGGTGTACCCGGCTATATGGCAGAAACTGACGGCGCGGGTCGTAGACCTTCAGCGAGTTCGTGTGCTGTACCTGTAACACAAAGGTACATTGTTTTTTTTTTTGAATGAATATACGAACGTACGTTAGTTCCGGCTGTCAAAATTCTAATAAATGCTAATTTTGAGCATACTCCGTGCATTGAAAAAGCTCGACTCGCCAGAAAAGTGACCTCAGCTTCGCCTAAAAGACTCATTATTCTATTTTGATTTTCTTTGTGCGACATAATAGACTACAAAATACACAAAAAAAGTGAAAAAAATGCTAGTTCGTTAAACGGGGCATAAGATGAGTGAGTGATGTAAGACACCCGCTGACACCTGGTTTTTTTTTTTTTTTTTTTAATTTATTTGAGGAACTTTTAACAAAATGTTACACCAGTTCCATCGTAACCTTATACAAAAATAGTTACACACAGTTACAAAGTAACTAAGGAATAAACTAATACAGCTTCTGGCGACATTGGTTTGGTTAAAATGACATTAAAAATACCTAAATCTAGCTTATTTATATTTAATTCACTAATTAATGTACTTCTTTCAGACTCATTCCTGACACATTCCAACAAACGGTGGTAGACGTCTTCTACTTTATTATCGCAAACTAAGCAATTCGGAGAGTCCACCATTTTCATTAGAAATGCAAAGGCTCTTAATGGCATATGTCCGGAACGTATCCTGAAAGAGGTTACCAACTTATTTCTACTAACTTTAAAACTACTAAACCTGGTGGGACTCCGTTCGTCACTTCGCCAGGTGACGCCGTCACTTAGCCGTGACAATCGCAGTGCGTATTATTATATTATACTTAGCTCTGAAATGAAATCGATCGATATATATCTTGGTGTGGGTGTACCACACTCAACCTTACGCTCGTGAGTTAACTTAGATATTTAGAGTACCGAAATCTCGGATGATATGACTTGTTGTCACAGGTATCCCTTCTTTTCGCATAATGTTTTTTTTTTACTTTAGCATAACGATTTTGGAAAATAATACATTTCCGTAATTGTTTTGTTGTATACAGTATATGTTGACATAATTGTCTTGTAGGATAATTTTGTTTTGTCAAAATTTTAATTTGCATAATACAGCCCGGTAAGATTTAAGTGTCTTTATAAATTGAGAAAGCAATTCACCTAACGCTCAAGAGCGAGCTCGGAATTTGGGGCACCGCGACTCGGACAGGTTAAGTTAGAAGGGGATGGCAGGGTTTGAAAGACCTCACCATCTGATGTCCATCCCTTTCGTGGTTTTTTTTAATACACCCAGAAAAAAGAGCTTCAAGCGGGGCTCCTTCGACCGGACCAGATTTTTTAAGAACTATTGATATCCTTATGCGGAAATAAATGTATGCTTTAGAATTTTATGCTTAAACACAACTATGATTAAAGAAATTATGCTTAAAAAAATATGTGGAAACTGTTGTCATGTAAATAATATTATGCGTAAATATAATTAGTATAAATAAAATTATGCCATGTTATATAAGTTATGTCTTAAAATTGTATGCAAATGGGTAGGGAATCGTCGCTACATCATTAGATCGCACTTACACGTAGCAGGGTATAAATCTACTACAAATAAAACAAATTGTTTTCAGAATTGGGAAGATGTGGAGCGAAGAGTGAGAGAGCTTGTGAAATCAGCTGGTCGTAATCTCGTAATATATACTGAAACTGGCAATTCATATCGCGGCGGGCCATCTACAGGCATAACTCTACACGACGGCCGCGGAGGAAACCAAACAGTAGCACCATATTTATGGAAGGTAATACAACTTTTGTATTTCATCATAACAACATGCATTGTCATTCTCTATGCCAAAAGTCAGGAAGGCAAGAGTAAAGTCTTTCGTATAACTTGCTTATGAGTTACTTTCTAGTAGAGTTCGGCCGATCTAGCTTATGCCAGCGACTTCGTCCGCGTGAATGTCGGTTATCGCGTATGCAGGCGAAGTCGCGGATGAAAAAGTAGCTTAATGTTGTCCTTCCCTGAGGTTCAAGCTATAATAATAATAATAATAATATATGGGGACATTTTCACACACGGCCATCTGACCCCAAACTAGGGAGACCCTGTACTATGGGTGTCAGACAGCTGATATACATACACAAATACATTTTTTTTTTGTAAATACATACATATATATAAACAACACCCAGATACAAGGCAAACACAAGTGCTCATCACACAAATGTTTTACCCTGGGCGGGAATCGAACCCGCAACACGCTGCGCAGCAGTCGATCGCTCAGCCACTGCGCCAATCGTGTCGTCAACCAAATTCTATCTTCATGCCAAATTTTGTTTAAACTGGTTCAACCGTTTCATCCTTTCATTTCATTATTGTAGTGTATGTAGATATCAATATATCACGCTTTTGTAGCGTAGCGATAAAAGTATTATGACGTTCGCTCAGGCGCATACGTCGCTCGGTTATAAATACCAGTGCGATAGTTGGGGCGGTCAGCCCTGGCTGGAGGCCCTTAAAATAATATTTTTTAAGGCACCACAGGAAAGTCCGGTTAAGCAGCCGACAACCTACTAGGTTCACCTGCGACACACCAATCCGAAAAAAAAAAAAAAAAAAAAAAAACAAAATGGGGCGGTCAGTCGTTGTCGGGCTGCCGGCCTGAGCGGTGGTGCGTTGGCGAGCCAACTATTGTGTTAGTATGTGTGAATATTATACAATTATAATATTAGTATCCTACTCATAAATACAATGTATTGCATTCCACAATGTTTTAAGTTGTTCACTTTGAATCGCTTAGAGCTAGGCACAATCGTGGACCCTGCAGGGCACAGCAACATTCATTTACGAACTCTATATTTAGTGTGAACTTTTGGCCGATTTACGGCCGTAACTGAAACTGGTCAAAACTGAATCTTTGACCTTTCCTTTTCAGCTCATTTTGCGGTCTATATATATATTTTGTTTTTATAATTTCAGGTGGTTCAAGATCCTTCTACTTCAGCATCTTTAGCAATAATTCAAGTCAATATTCCTGAATTGTCACCAGCGGAGGCTTCTAAGCATATTCTGTGTCCTAACATCTGCAAAGATGATGGTATCGGCTGAATGGAAAACTCTAACTGGAACAACACGGACGACAATGGACGCTTCAGTCCTGGAATGAACTATGTTCTCTTTGACGCAACTCTGATGCTTGAATTTGATTTGACTAAGAAATAGTATCATCAAAAACATTTTTATATAACTTAAAATTGTATTTTTAAGCATATGTTAATTCATGCACTCATTATTTCTACTTAGGACAGATATCTAATATTTGATTTCGGGTAAAAAATAAAGTTTTACAATTAATATTTTTTAAATATTATTTATTTTAATTAATTTTTTTTTCAAAGAAGCTACCCATTGTTCGGCACCTTTTAAAATTTATACAAATATACAAACTTGAAAATATGCTCTCTTGTACAGACGCCAGCACATCAACCCATACCAATCTGTCAAATTGTCCTACTTGAATATGCACCTGGTGGTAGGACAAATTGACAGATTGGTATGGGTTGATGTGCTGGCGTCTGTACAAGAGAGCATATTTTCGAGTGTCATAGCACACCCACAACACTTCATATAAACGAAACTATAAATACGTGCGTGTGAGTGCGTTAATATCGCTAGGGCTGTCATCTGCCACCGCGAGCACGCGAGAGCGAGCGAGCGCGCGATACCGGCCTCAATACAACTGTTTCTCTCTCAAGTCTCGATTCTTTCAGGGTTGGAACACAAAATATAGACGCAGCCTTATGTACTTTGTAGTTGGAAGTTCGAACTTTCAAATAGTGCGTGCCACGAAAGATGAGACTTGACACGGACTTGATTTGACTTGCGCAATACTCGATTTAAAGGTAAGAGACCTTTATATCGAGTACCACGGGCTGTACCTACCTAGAATGCTTGTGACAAGAAGTAGTTCTGTATATTTTAAAATTTAATTTCAAGTTTGTTTGAATTTCCAGAGAGGATAAGTAAGTAAGTTTGATAAGTCGATAACCTTCCAAAAATAATGGTAACGAAAAAAGTAGTTACTACAGAAAATGAAACTTTTACTAAAATAATGTTTTCTAGTTTCATGAATATAATTTTCACATCGCAGTACGACAACAGCGGCGACTGACGGCAGTATGTATGTATGTGTATGTATGTTTAAGCACGAGTCCCATTCAACTCTGCGCAATTAATTGACGATAAGACTTATTTTACTATAAGTATTTCAACAGGCGTTTTGTTTAATTATTGTGCTTTAATTCTCAATGTCATAACTTGCCAAATTCAAGTTGTTCACTGCGTACAGTCAACAGCAAAAGTAGATGATCAAAATCAGAAATTCAATACTAATTTACTAACACTAATTTATATAATTTATTACTAGTTTATTTATTTAAAGTATGTGATTGTCACACATACTTCTGAATCACTTCGACGCCACACAGTTCTGACGCGAACTCCGTTCATTAGTATTGAATTTCTGATTTTGATCATCTACTTTTGCTGTTGACTGTACTACATCCTGACTTTTTTATTTCCCTAAATTCCCAACCATTTCCTGCAATTTTATACATGGTCCATACGAACCGGATAATGTATTATCTAAATACCTACTAGCCAAGTGAATTAAGCTGGAATTGTATATTCTGGAAGATATTAAATGAGTACCGGAGTGACGAGGTGACGAACACGTTTTTGGAAGGAAAGTGGCTCCGATATTAAGTGAAATAAACCAGGAATGGTATTAACCATTATAATTTAATCAAATTCACCCAGCACTCATTAATATTAAATTAGGTAAAATAAAATATAGGAAAAAATAAATAACATAGGGATACACATTTATATTTTTACATTTACATAGTTATTTACTTATTTGTATTCTTTTGTATTTATATATTTACTAGCTTTTGCCCGCGACTTCGTCCGCGTATATGTCGGTTATCGCGGACGCAGACGAAGTCGAAGTCGAATAAAAAGTAGCCTATGTCCTTTGTTGGGGTTCACACTTACCCTGTACCAAATTTCACACAAATCGGTTCAGTAGTTTAGGCGTGAAGAAAAGACAGACAGACAGAGTTACTTTCGCATTTATAATATTAGTTAGGACAAGGAGGCAATTGGGTAAAATTACATGTAAAATGTAGGTAATGTGTGCTTAACATACAGTACAGTAGTGTTATTGTTAACCTGCATTAGTTAGCTATTTAATTATCAATTTACAAAATGTGCATGTGCATTGAGTGATCCTCTCTTCAAACTTAACAAAAATCGAGAAAGGTTTAGTAAAAAACAGTTAAAACATTATGTCGAAGTTAAAAATTTGTTAAATCTGAGATAAAAATGATATGGTCAATAAAATGGATCACTCAAACCGTGCGCTTTGAGAAAACGTCATAATGTATATTTCAGAATATATAACCTTTGCTCTTCTTATTTCAATATGGAATAATTTTATTGTTAAAAATAGTTATAAAAGCTATGAACAATTTGGGAATTCGCTTGCGCGACCCTTTCCAAATGTATTACCTACGATTAATTTGGATCACTTATTCGGCATTCCGCACACGGGCAGTATGAGTGCTCCTTGAATTCATTACTATATACTGAATAAACTCGTATTATTTTTGTTGTGTAATATGACTAAACATGAGAGTGAATTTGTTAAAGAATGAGTATGATAAAACGTATAAGCTGAAGGAAGAAATGAACCTTTATTTTTTCCTCCGATATGCCGTCTGAGTGTTCCATACTTCTACCTCTATCTACTTAAATATACTTCGTAGGCAGACTGATATTGTATACAAAATTGTTAATTGTTTTTTACTATAACTTTGCATTATCTTCTGCTTTTATAAGGGTCATACTTTAAGAAATATCATGATTCGCAGATTTTTATAAGAAAAGACAGAGTAGGGTGGATGTGATTTCTTCATTTTGTGAGCCTATTTTGATCATGTATCCTCATACATTCTTATTTTTAAGGTTTATTGATTTATTGGATTTATCAGACGCGACAATGCAATATCATATTATTTAGCCGTTTTGTGGTGCAATAATTGATTTTACAGTGTAGTGTGGTTGATTTTCTTTTACTGATAACGTATACAACTATGAGTTATCTGTCTGTCCGCGGCTTAGCTCAGAGATGCTCTTAATACTTGAAAGCTAATTTGACATAGGTATACATTTTTGGATGGACCGACGATTTAAAAAAGGTGGCTGGCAGCGGATGGATGCGGGTTGCCCAAGACCGGGTTGGTTGGCGATCTCTGGGGGAGGCCTACGTTCAGCAGTGGATGGCAATAGGCTGATATATATATATATACATTTTTGTATCGTCGACAGTAAAAGTAAAAAAATAATAATGAAGGGTGTTATTATAGGGATGTTTTTTTTTGCGCCCCATCCTGTGAGATATCGTTGAATAGGTCTTATACTGTGTGTAACCCCTATTCCCGTAAATTATATGTACTCGTCGAATAAATAACAAACAACGAATTTTAAAGGAAAAAAAGTATTGCAGGCAGAGAGAGAATAAGGCGAGGGTTTAAAATTAGTAAGTAAGTATTTATTTCTCACCACAATAAACATTGCAGACATTGTTACAATTTCAGTTCATACATTCATACGTAATAGTTTAGTTTACTGTGGGAGACTGGTGCCTAAGCTAGGCTTTAAGGGCCTGTGGTTCAGGTCACCAGGTCTCCACCCTCTGGCAGCTAGATACATTTCTATAGTAAAAAAAAGTGCTTTAGCATTTTAAGTTAACGTGAAATTACAACTTTTAAGAGTCTGTAGCTCAACATAATTAAGTTTAAATTTTAAGTTTAAAAATAAAAGCAAAAAAATTAATGAAATAAAAAACAAAAGCGAAAGCGAGAAAAAGAAAACTAATATGGTTTGGTATTAAAGTGTTAGTATTGTTAGTAAACATTTGTAGTGAGAGTGTGAGTAAGTAGATTTGTTTCGTGCGTGTATGTGTTGGTGGGCGTGTTTGGGGGTGCGTGTGTGGGGGGGTGTGGGTGTTGAATTAATCAGTATTAGGTATCCATGCATTAAGTCACGATGACAAGTAGTTTTTCAGAATCCTCATAGTTGAGTCCCAAGAGCCACGTGGTAAGCTTCTTTTTGCATTTGACCTTAGTGAGGTTAAATATGGGTTGAATTGTGTTAATTTTGTTGTACAAAAATCGACCTAAGAAACAAAAGAAGCGGTTAGAATAACAGTCGAAAGGGGAGAATGTGTGCGATGTATGGGATTAAATCGTCTCTTATCATGTGTCGTTGAGTGGTGATAGGTGAGTAATGAGTGTTGTTTTAGTAGAGTGTTCAAGATAAACAATTGGCGTACAGTTAGGGTTTTTGATTGCTTGTAAAGAAGATCTGTAGGATAGCGGTATGGAAGAAAATTTTATACTTTTAAGATAACTCTCTGAGCTCTCTCGAGTTCAAGGATATTAGTTTTCGGTGCACCACCCCATATAGTTATACAGTCACTTATCAATGACTGAACGAGGACGAAGTATCAAATCGACCAAATTTCATTTATTCAGAGTGTTGGGCAATTGTCACTTATCATACAAGGAACTTAACTCTGTCTTAATTAAAATTAAAGGAATTTTAAATTCTCGGAAGCTCACACCTTTATCATCGAATCCAGAAGACCTGTTGCCTTACTCCAGGTCATTTTTTTATTGGACAACCTCTCACTTCTCTTCCTGTTAAGGATATCCGGGACTACTCCACTCATCACCTGACGCGCCATCAACGCATTGAGCAGCTGCGGCAGCATTTCTTTTCGAGATGGAGTAAGGAGTATGTCTCCGAGCTTCAGCAGCGGGTGAAGTGGCGACCGGCAATGACAGCCTGAATCTGGACACCCTTGTAGTTATCAAGGAGGATAACCAGCCACCAGTGAAATGGAAGTTGGGCCGCGTTGTTGCCTTTTATCCTGCCACAGACGGCATTAGCAGGGTTGTCGACATTAGAACCTCAACTGGGACTGTCAGAAGGGCATTTTCCAATACATGTGTCTACGCGCCGCGAATCAGCCTTGAGCTAAAAGGCGTTGCCAGAGCCGGTGCGGCGCGGGTAGACGTGATGTTCCTCACGTCTACCCGCGCCGCACCGGCTCTGGCAACAGGAACAGTGTTTCGGTGGGGGGCGGACACGCTCCGCCCCCATCGAAACACTGTTCCTACTACTGTATTGTAGTACCAATACTTATACTGTGGTCATAGCATAATTAAGTTTTATGGTACACTAGCACTTCGCTCACGACTCATGCACGTAGATTTCGTATTTCCCCCACAAACCCTTAGGGATTCGAGGAGTAGTTTAAAAACTCTCCTTATTTATTTACTTCCGTTAACATTCGTGCGAAGTTTCAATTTGATTAGTCTGAGATAAAACATTATTCATACTACTTCCACTTTTCATACCCTTTGGAGTTGAATTTCCAAATATTATTATATAGTGCTCACCTATATTATAAAAAGAAGCCGTGTGTGAAATTTCACGTTTCTAGTACCAGTAGTTTCCATGTAGCATACAACAGTAGTCACAGTCAAAACGTTTATTTGCTTAAATGCGGATAACAAAAGATGGTGTCTTCATTATTGATAGTGCGGAGACACATTTCCCTACAAATGGGCATGCAAATATTGGAATAATACTCTTCACGAAATAAAAATATTTAAGCATAATTATTAAGCGCTGCATTTGCTGCTTTGTTAAATACTAATAAATAAAGAAAGCTAGTTTAAACATAGAACTTGTAAATAAAATTGTATAAATAAACAACAGACAATCATATTAATCTATATAATTATATAAAATAAAGTCGTTAGTTACACTATTTATAACTCAATAACGGCTGAACCGATTTGGATGAAAAATGGTGGGGAGGTAACTTAGAACTTACTTTTTTTTTCTTTTGTAGGTGTAGGGTAGACATAGGGGCGCGGTGCATGCGCGAGCGAATCCCGTACCCCCGCCTGTCAGTCAAGGAACACCGTGGTGGTTTTACCCGGTAAGAGTCCGGCACACACCCCCGTCTTTCCCAGACGGGACAGTCTAAAAGGATTTCCCCACGTTAAAAAAAAAAAATCCCGTACGCGCGGTCGCGTAAGCGCCCCAACTTACAGCTCATCTAGCAAACTACTGATAGCTACACCAAAGTAAATAATTTTTATTTATTAATTACTAGCTTTTGCCCGCGACTTCGTCCGCGTGAATGTCGGTTATTGCGGATTAGATAGCAGCGTATGTCCTTTCCTAGGGAATTATGTATCCACTTGTTGTAGTTTTAGGTCTTGTTCACAGAGTAATATAATATACAGCATTTATTTTGTAATGTGCGTCACTATCTCGTGAATAAATGGTTTTTCTTTCTTTCTTTTCTTTCTTTCTTATATTAAGGCAACCGTTCCCCCCCTCTACGGTCTACTTAGATACGGGGCCGCTTCCAGCACGCGTAGCATGACAACCTTATGTCTACGGAAGAATAGACATACTGACAGCAAGAATAGACAAGTCAGTACAGTTTGTCTATTCTTTCTGTCAGTATGTCTATTCTTCCGTAGACATAGCGTGGTCATGCTACGCGTGCAGTCGAACGTGAACAGATTAACTTTCAGTTGCAGGCAAGCATCCTCCACACCGCTTACCATTCAGTGTTTAAACATGTGTCTATAAATAGTAATAAAAGAAATACTTATTAGTAGTAGCACTCTGCGTGCTTAAATTAGTTGGACTGTGTCCATCCCGACATTTTTATTTTATTTTTAATTCTTTGGGATGACAAACAATTACGGAATAGCATAGTGAAAACTTAATAATAAACCTTATTTAACGCCGTAACCAACACTGTTATCCACAACTTAATCAGACAGAGTTCCAACAGAAAACAATATATATTTTTTTTAAATTATTAATCAAAAACAAGCAGCCAAGCAGCATACGGTTTTTTACACCATCGTCAATTGAAATACTTTTGATGTGCTGTGAAAACGCAATTGTATTGACTAACTATTTAATGATGATTTCGAAGCAACCAAAAGTCCAATTATACTGTAAGTTTAAAAGTAAAGGGTTTTATTACAAGGATTATGCATTTTAATGATTAGCTTATGGTGTTAAATACCCTATCACAAACTTGTATGAAGTATGATATTTTTTTTTGTGTTGTGATGCAGACAATAACAAGATGTCGACATCTGTATAACAATCATTGGAATTTTTCATAATAACGGGGCATACCTAATAAGTTAATAAAAATTGTTGCGACATTGATATTATTTGAGGGATTCCCGGACTGTCATATTAATAAAGAAACTGCTGAACTCTCATTATCGTCGGGTCACTCGTATCAATGGTACATACCTATTCATTAAAGTTTCGTATTACATACTGGTATATAAATATTAGTCTACTCAAGCTGTAGCATCAGTGTTGACCATGATTCGTTACGGGTCGCGTTTTGCTATTTTTGTTCTGTTTGTACAAACATGTGCAGTTTATGGACAAGACATTATAAAAAGCAGTTTAACATTTGTAATCGACGATACGGGATCAATGTGGGATGAAATACGTCAAGTGAAAGAAGAAGTTAATATAATATTTGAGAAAGTATTGAGTTCCAACACTTCGCAGATAGAAAACTTCGTTTTGGTCACATTTAATGACCCAGGTAAGTTTTTTTTTTATTTGGTTAATGAAATATTAATACAGAGGTGTTACTTAATTTTAAACTCGCCAAACTTTTATGTTTGATGGCGAGAAGTACATACTTACTTACATTCATACCTACTTTGCATTATTGGCGGTGAATACGTAGGTGCATTACATAGGTAGAGTAGTAAATTGTAACACGTGGAATTTAACATTTTATTATCTAAGTATATTATGTAAATTTTTCTTCTATGGGCTCGTGGGCAAATAAAAGCCGTATTGGATCGATCGGTTATAGTTAAGTTACGCTTGTCGCACTCGTATTGTAGATGGATATCCACTGACCATCCATTTCATAATGACAACTCCCCATGTCTCGGAAAGTACGTAAATCCGTTGGTCCCGGCTGTCATTCGCAGATCTTGTAGATAACTTGATACGATACGATACCATAGTGGGTCGCTAGTTTAATATAAATAAGATTTGTACCCGTAAATTATATTATTTTCACACATTTAGTTAGCTCACTATCATGAGCAGATTCCACATTATCCAGTTTATTTTCAGACGGTTTCATATTTCATCTGTTTAGGCTACCTACCACATACTATAGCAGTCTCCATTTTTTTGCTTTGCAAGATGTACATTTAACTACACTACTACATCATAAATGTGCAGACGATATAAGTATTCTCAAATAGGTACTAGCTTTTGACCACGAGTTTGTATAGGACTCGGGATAACGTGGCTTCGAATTAGTTAAAGAATTTTCAGAATCGAACTACTAAGTATTTCCGGAGTTTAGCCCGAACGAAGACAGACTTAGTGTGATGGGGACATTAATTTACCTGTACTTACATAATTAAACGAACTTATCTGAAGCGAAGTTCTATCTAAGTATCTAACTTTAATCGATCAATTCTTGTAGGTATATGTATATGTCCCAGTCAAAACTACTTTTGACTACAAAAATCAGTCAAAAGTACTTTTGAACGGTTTAAATTTTATCCTTAATAGGTACTTAGAAACCCATTAGGTAGGTAGGTTTTTTTTGTGATCCTTTTAAAACTTTTGTTTTGTAGTGATTCTTATAAGTAGGGCGTTCCGTATTTTTGTTTTTGTAAAGCAAACGTGTTTTATCTTAATAAGGGTTATGACTGAAGTCAGTCAAAACTAGTTTTGCCTGGATAGGAGTTTTGACTGTAACATATATAATATTATAGGTATAATCTGAATCTCGGAAACGGCTCCAACGATTTTCATATTTAGTATGCAGGGGGTTTTTGGGGCGATAAATCTATCTAGCAAGGTTTTAATTTTTAAAAAACACGAAAAAAAAAAAATATGCGAAGAGCTAAATCGGTTAGTCCGAGACCGATTTAGCCGATAGGTAGGTAGGATAGTTTTTTTTTTTTTTATTTCCCCACGATAAAAAAAAAAAAAAGGTATCTGCTATAGGAATTTACTGTGTAGTTCCACAATCGTCGCATTGTGTGTGCCGCGAATATAGGTATAAAGAACTTAGAGAAGCGAAAAGTTTCGGGTCCAAAGCAGACATATTATGACTGCCTGCAGGCAAGACCTGTAGGCAGTCATAATATAATGTCATAACATAATATTTGCCTGTAGACAAAATCCTTTTTCTGTTAGCGTTAACGCCAACGGAAAAATCAAATTGTATGCAGTTGACATATTTGCGTCACGTGACATCGCGTAAGCAAACGTCATCTACATACAATTTCATTTCCCGTTCACGCACTATACCAATGTGATTTTTTCAATTCATTCGACGTCAACTGGTGAAGGAAAAACATTGTGAGGAAACTTGGACCTATAATTAATATAAGTCTGGAATCACCAATCCGATTTGAGCAAGCGTGGTGATTAATGCTCATGCCTTCTCTGTATGAGAAGAGGTCTTTGCTCTGCAGTGAGACATAAATAGGCTGGTATTATATTTATAAATAAAATCCGTATGGGTTTTTTTTATACTATGTGGTCTTTCAAAATAATGGCCTGTGCGCCTGTAAACATTCAAAAGCATTTACTCGTATTGTTGTTGTACACTAGCACTTGTCTTATAAGTATAAAATTAAATGTTTTACATTTTTAATCATCAAAACTTGCAACAATATTATGAATTAGATAACGTTCTTATCTCTTGGGTTTTACCCGATCTGTTTTTATTATTTTGTTTTCTATTTCAGTAGGTACCTACCTATCTAGAAATTCCCGCTTACGTACAATATAGTTAGTCCCACACTCCGACGTAAGTGGGATCTGGGGGCACGGTGGTGCCTCCGCCAAGACGAGTCAAGCGAAGCGCAAGGGCACTATAACCTACCTTTTCTCAAAGCGTTTCGTCGTTTCTGGGGGCACTCCGGCAAAACGAGTCAAGCGAAGCGCAAGGGCACTATAACCTACCTTTTCTCAAAGCGTTTCGTCGTTTCTGGGGGCACTCCGGCAAAACGAGTCAAGCGAAGCGCAAGGGCACTATAACCTACCTTTTATCAACCTCATAACTTGTGTTTGAATTGTACCAGATAAACAAAATTCTCGGGATATGGTGTCAATAGTAGTCATCTTATTAAATATATTAAGTTTCTTTTGCATATCTCATATACATTCGATTTTATTGATATCTAAAAATCGCGATTTCGTCACTGACTCACTTCACTGATGATCATCAAAATTCTTAGGGTACTTCCTGAAGTTTTAGAAAGCTCAAATTTCATACGTAAGTTAGTATTGGTACATAAACAACGAAAAAAATTTAAAACTAAAAAAAAATAACAATTTAAAAAAATATTGTGTTAAGCAACTTACAAAAAGAAGTGAAATCCCACCAAAAACATTTTCATGTAAAATGTTGCCAAAACGAGACCAAATAGCTCGCACTGCCAAAAAGTTATCAGATCTCTACTTAGAATGTCACCTCTTGGCTGTTTCGTTACTACAAGAACAGTGAACAGTGAGTCGTACGTTTTTCACCTTACGCCCAGGTGACAGTAGCAAAACGGCCAAGCCACATATTTTGACTAAGGTCACAACAACAAACTTTAATTTAAAAATAAAAACGACTGTTTGACGTTGTCAGTGTACAAGTGCATAACAAAGTAAATGTCAGCTATATTAAAATGGCGGAGATCCTGGTGTCCTGAAATACAGACCTAGAGCCTAGTTTAGGCACCAGTCTCCCACAATATTAAATAATATGTATTTTACCACTTCGATAACTCTGTACCTTGTAATATTGTGGCGAGAAATAAATAAATAATAATTATTATTATTATTAATTATCTACACTACTAGCAAAATAACAGGCTGTACAAATACGTGCGTGTGTGTGCGTGTCGCGAGAACTAAAATCAGTTTCGAGAGCACATTCGACAAGGTGTAGAGATAGTGAAGTTAGGGCTTGTAAAGTTTAGATTACAGGTAGAGATCTGATGACTTTTTGACAGTGCGAGCTATTGGGTCTCGTCTTGGCAACATTTTACATGAAAATGTTTTTGGTGGTATTTTTTTATTAACAATAAGATACAAATGTGTAATTAACAAAAATAAATAACGTATAATCGTCTTGTTAACTAAATTGCTAGCTTCTGCCCGCGACTAAGTCGCGTGGAAATTAACTATAGGTACCAAAGAAAACATAATTATCATATGGCACTCGTCAATAATATAGCATTTTATCAGTGAAATATTTTTGTGATCAGATCTGTACCTTCTTCTAAACAAACAAACCATTTTCCATCTCTATAATATTTATTTCGATTATGAATGTCTTTATTTTAGATGCAAAACTACGAACCATCACTAAAGATCGTGAGGAATTTAAAAGAGCTTTGGCTGCAATAAGTGTCAACGGCGGCGATGATTGTCCTGAATATGCCATGAAAGGTATCGAACTAGGTGTCACAGCAAGTTTGCCGTATTCCTACGTGTATGTGTTTACCGATGCCTCCGCTAAGGACTACACCAGATTTGAACAAATCAAAAGTATGGCGGTCAGAAACCAGACCCAGGTCATTTTTTTTTTTACTTTTCTCGTTATCTAAGTTGGTACTTTCCGTAAAATAATATTTAAACATTAACCATATGAAAATATGAATATGGATAACGGATAATTATGGGATGGTGGGCTATCGTGACGAAAACTTTTACCATGGATACAAGTTTGGATTCTAGACCACAAAAAAACAAAATATGCTGTGTCATACAAAAGTGCTAAACCTACACGGTCAAAATGTATAACAGCTATTTTTTTTGTTCATGTCCGGCGCGCTTCAGCGGGCTACCTCGGGTCAAGGGATCCACCTCCCCCCTGACCTGAGGTGCTAAACTCCCCCTCGGACGTCTAAGAGGGGCGCGCGTGGAACACTGCGCGCCGCCACCTCGGTTCCTTATGTGTGGGGGGTGACAGACGTCTCCGAGTCTGTCGTCCTGGACCCATTTAGGAGGGCTGGAAGACGACGTTGTTCGCCCTCCGCCGACGCCCGGTGCGCATACTGCTGGCCGGGTGGGAGGTTGTAATCTCCGTCTTCCTTTCCGCAGCCTCTTTCTGCGACATGACAGTCTCCCAGAAGGAAGCCACCCCGTCCCAGGAGTCTGCGCTGCCGGATATCGACTCGACCACAGCCGGCAGCGACAGGTCCCTACCTCGGAGACGAGGGCACAGCGCGGCTCTTTTCAAGCGGCACACTCTGACAGCGTATGCCGCGCCGTGTCCTCCGGGCAGTCGACACAGTGGTGACACCGGGTGTTTGGCTCCCTGTTTATGCGATACGGGTACATCCCGAAGCAAGAGAGCACCTGCGTCTCCCAAAACAGGAAGCCGTGCCTCCTCGCGAGCCAGCGCTCGAGCACCGGCCGGACCTCCTCGATGATGGCGAGGCGTGAAAGCCTGTCCCGCCATTTCGCCACCAGGACCTCGCGAAACTGAGACCGATGCATCTCCATGTGTCGCTGCATCGGTCGCTCGCCCCACGCTCGCGCTTCTTCGTGCCACCGGTACAGTGACGCGAGTACTTTTGCCTCCAGGTCCCAGGGCGGGGATCCGGCCAGTGCACAAGGCACCTCGACCTAACCTGACCCAATCCATGCACTTAAAAATCTATTATTGAAACGAATGTGAACTCGCTCTCTCACCGGAAGCATTCGCCTGTGAAGTAACAATGCAAGATTTGACTTTGAGCATTACGTTACAATATTACCTCACTGACTGTTGACCATTCGCCCCATTCATCTGTCTTACTGATGTAATGTACCAATCTGAACTATGACAGGCGAATGCTCTCAGTGAAGGAGCCCCTTAAAGTATTTAATTTATTTTTATCTTTGGTGTTTTCTGTTTTCAGATAGTTTTCATTCTGACTGGCGAATGTGGTGATCGCGGTCCTGACTATCAAGTGTATCACAAAGTGGCTGAAGCTACGAATGGACAAGTTTTTCATATGATGAAAGATGATGTTAAAGACGTAAGATGCCTTTTTTTCTCTAGCCTACGCTGTCTCAGTGCTGGTCAAAAGCCTCCCCAGAATCCTTCCAGTAACGTTCTTTCCGCGCCACCTCGAACTAGCCTTTGGGCTACGCGTTACGTTATTCTCTCCACCTTTTTCTGGCTGTCCTCAGCGACGACGTCTATCGTCAGACACCCATTGCGTGTTGACGTTGACTCTTGCCTAGCTAGTGCCCCCAAACCCAATCCATATTAATTGGACAGTTTACTTTTTTTTTCTTTTTATTTCAATTTTTTTTCAAATAAAAGGCACTTTAGACCGTCATTTACAAAATAATGGAATCCCCTTCCAAAAGGTAGTATCGTATAGAGGAAAATCGCCAAGAAACTCCTTAGGTCTCTTTTAAATAATTTGACCAACTTGTGTTTACTTTTGTCCACAGATATTAAAGTACATTGAGGAGTCTATTACCGGCAGAGGAATTCCACTCGTCAACAAAAAACTTACGCCCGGCTATGATAAGACAGTTACAGTAAGTTGGCATTTGTTTTTTCACCTTACAGAGGAAGCTTTTATTTTGATTGGAATAATATTGTATTTTATGTTTTTTTTTTATCTTTAGTATCCTGTCGATTCCCGTACTAAAACCGTGATGATTTCTATAACTGGAAGGGATCCCAAGATTGGAGATGTAACTGGTCCAGATGGAAGCAAGCCAAGGACGGAACCCATTGTCTCCGGTAAAACTGAAATGGCGGTACGTACTAGCCACAAAATGTTTACTTACAATCAGTCGGCAGGCAGACATGATTATCTATGGATATAACCGATATTTAGGTAACCTTGCACTGTTGATTTGCTAAACTTTTTACTACGATACAATAACAAATCGTTCTTTTTTCCTTTTCGTTGAGAAGAGAACAATTTTATTTAAGCAACATTTTGAACTGCGGTTGAACACATCAAAGATCTCCTCACGATATTTCCTTGATCCTTCACCGATGTCAAATTAAACTTAAAAAGTAGGTAGTATATGAACGCAAAACATCTCGTTTGTCAACCCACACAACACAACACACAACTTGAATCAAGAAAGGTGGGAGAGAAACGAATTAAATGAATTTGTGTTACAGATCGTGAAGGTTAAAAATCCAAAACCAGGAGACCATGAGGTGAAGCTTGGAAGCAAGTCTGATACTCACGTTATAATCACTGCGAAGAGTGATCTCAACTTTCAGCCCGGATTCTCGGTGTTCAGACCCACTTCTATGAAGGACACGGTCACTAGACCCGCGCCGGGTACGATGTGATATTTATTATTTTTTTATAATTCCTCGTGATAATGTGATTGATGAAGCATAGTATTGCAATGTTAAACTTAGACATCATTAATTGTATATAAATATAAACACCTGTATTAACAAATAAAATACTAAATATCATCCTTGTAATTTTCAGAGGGAAACGCGTTCTTGGGTATCAAGTTACTTGGGACTGGAGTCAAACTAACTACAGCAAAAATCATCGATATGAGCGACAATATTCTTACGGAGCTGCCTCTACAACTAGTCGACGAAAAAGAACAATTCTACGTCACACCTTCTTTTAATCCACCGTTTACTATGTTCCGTGTCTCTGTAAGTTATTTCTTAATCCTATTTAATATTATAGACGTGAAAGTTTGTGAAGATTTTAATTATTTAACCGAGCGCAAAATGATGACATGATTGGACGAAACTTTGCACACATACATTCACACACAGAATACTTATCCTTCGTGTATACTTAATGTGTCAATGGTGACAACCATTGACCTGTTCCATCGGACTACCAGAGTGAGGGAAAAGGGGAATGTACCTAACTGTCTTCACGCACACACTTATGCACTATGATATCCTGCAGTACTTGTCCACCGTGACCGAAATTTGTCCAAAAAATATTAATAGACTTTCTTTCTAAAATACTGTTGTATTTTTGTTTTATTGTTTGCTTTATAACAAGTGATGTAAATATTTTATCCTTGCGCAGGTAAATGGAAACGATGTGGCAACTAATTCACCGATAGTAAGAACAAGTCCAACACCAATAACCCGACAGGACGATCCACCAACAGGTACTTACTATTTTTAGTGTAACTAGGACTCATGTTACAATTAAATTCGAGCAATAGTACAGTCAGTAACCCCAATTAACTGACCTTAGCATAAATGGTTGAGATTTTCTAGAAAACGAATCGATAGAATTTAATAATTCTTTTATATTTTTCTACCATTTGAGCAAAGTAAATACAATATGAAAGAATGATAAAATACTGTCGATTCGTTTTCTAGAAACTCTAAACCATTTATGCAAAGGTGGGTCAGCTAATTGGGCTAACCGACTTACTTAGTTACATTGTAAGGGAGAGCTTCTCAATTAAGGTTACGCTTCGGTGACCACTAAGGTTGACTCTCTAATCCTATCTCTAATCTAATCTCTAATCTCTAAGCGGAAAAGGGCACAGAGTACGAGAGCCGTGCAGAAATGTAATAATCACATTGGTTGAATTTCACACCATATCTCCGCTCGGCGCATGTGATTTGGTCGATTCCACCTAGTCTCCTCTTCGCTCCGCTCCTTTCCGCATTGGTGGACAGTCACCCTTACCGCCAGGCGGACTGTCTTCTTTGCTAACCAATTACATTATTTCACGTTTAAGATTTGCCATTTCAAATAACCTTAGGAATAAGAAGTGAACCATAGGAATACATAATATAATTTTAACTTGCCTGAGACAACAAAGGTAGTTACAGAAAATGCATGTCATTAATTAGAATGTGTTGTAATTAACAGTAAAGAAAGTAAATACAGCGCCTGTGATAACGATAGAGCGCGCGCCGAAGATAATAGTGGACTACGATGCTCCGTTACAGCTGAAATGTAACGTGCACGGCTATCCAGCCCCCGACATCAGTTGGGAGGAAAAGGACACTGGTGTCAGGATGTCGGCTGAGGTGTGACCTATTTATTTGTATCTTAAATCCCGCAACACATATATACAAAACTTATCACCATAGATATGATATTTATTCATTAAAGTACGCTAATAGCATATACCTGTATATAACATTGACTTACAGTAATACCCACAGATATAGATAGACCTAGATAACGCAAGAGCAACTACTTCGCGTGCCTATTTTCGTGCCTAACTTACGATAAAAAATCGTAAATAAAAAAGTAAAGTAAACGTTTCCTTCCATCGGTAAGTCATTTTGTGATTAATATTATGCGTAATTAATTTCAAAAACAATTATTTTTAATCTCCCCCCCCCCCTGTGTTCCCTCAGTAATACCTGGTAATACCAAATTTAGGAAAAACAAAACATGCGTATTACATTGTGACGTCCAAAAA
Source organism: Charanyca ferruginea (assembly GCA_947361185.1). Classification (NCBI taxonomy): domain Eukaryota; kingdom Metazoa; phylum Arthropoda; class Insecta; order Lepidoptera; family Noctuidae; genus Charanyca; species Charanyca ferruginea. Next base: position 13,182,439 of record OX376065.1, on the reverse strand, counting down.
ATTGCACGCTTGGTTTTCATACAGATCGTGATACTTGCGTTATCTAGGTCTATCTATATCTGTGGTAATATCAAACAATTTTCATAAAGTTCACTATGCAATGTGTAATGTGTGTGTTTGTTCAATAAAATTATTGAACGAATTCTGTGGCAGTGTGAATTGAGCCTTAAACCTATTTGGTGACATGTACAGTACGCAAAAGAGATAAGTATCCATGTCGTCGGGAATAGTTGAAGATTTCTTAGAAACCAATGGGGGCTTTCAAATGAAATTTTATTAAATCATTGAACTGTTTATTCTCTATAAATTGTATTTTATTTTATTCATAAAAACCTATCGGTTTCTCAGTAAACTTCAACTGTTTCCGGCGCCATGGATACTTATCTCCTTTGGTGACCGTACAGTCACGAGCATATTAATATGTATACAGTTTGCAAAATTCAAAAGCAATTTTCTCGTGAAATAACTATTTCAACTTATAGATAAAACCTATTTTATAGTAGTTGGGGATCAAAAATACCCTATTCGTAAACCCCATAACTTTTCAATCAATAGTTGAAGAGAAAATCAGTTTAGAATGAGTCCAACTGTTTACATGTTTTTGCTCGAGACTGTACCTTTGCCTACTCTATCGGAGAGTACTTACAAGCGTGATAATGTCATTGTGTGAATATTTATTTTCAAATATTGTTTGCAGGTGCATTTGGTTGAAGTTCCCTATGACTATGTCAGTATTCTGGATATAGATAAGGCAAACAAGAATGTCACGTACCAATGCAAAGGCAGCAATGTCAATGGTGTAAATATGAAATACATAGAAGTTGAAACTAAAAGGAATATTTACTTTGATATCATTGAGCGTCCGAAAGGTAAATAAAGATTTTTAGAAAATTTTCTATCTGTGCAAGGTTTAACTGTTACTACTAATCTAACTTCTTTAGCACAGTATTCTTCACTCACTTTTGCTGTTAGTTATTTCTAACACTATCATCTATCACGTTGAATAATGAATCCGATGACTCCTTTTCGGATTTTCAGTTAATTAACTTACACCTTGTATACCCATCCCATTATTTTTTTTAAAGTAACAGTACTTGTTACCGACTCTTCTCTTATCGATCGTATTTTTAGTTGCCGTACCTCAAAAGGAAAAACGGAACCCTTATAGGATCACTTTGTTGTCCGTCTGTCTGTCTGTCTGTCAAGACCCTTTATCTCGGGAACGCGTGGAGGTATCGAGTTGAAATTAAAACCATGTACTCAAGTCTACGGTCCCTTGACGCTGTAAAAAAAAATCAACCCTCTATGTTGACGTGAAAAGTAGATACGGCCGTTTATGTCGCAAAAAACGCATTTATTATATTAAGTAGACTAAAGTATGGATAGTAGGTATGGATTAGTATAGAAGTATGGATATGTACCTGCTAATAATGTACGGAACCGTCGGTGGGCGAGTCCGACTCGCACTTGTCCGGTTTGTTTTCTGTAATAATGATGAGATTGCAAGTCGAATTGACCTTCTGTATACGCTGACCCTATAGGTATAAGTAGCGAATAATAACAGCGAAACGTCGCGTCTAATAATTTGCTTCGGACAGGACAAAAACAACGTCATTTTTTGTTTTAGATATTCATGTAGAGTACACCAAAGAAGGGACTATTGCTTGCAAGGTAGACGCCTACCCACCAGCTTCCATAACTTGGTATAAAGACGGAGTCGTGTTCTCTGGCAACACTAACATCGAGGTCTCCAGCGATAACTCGGTTCTCACTATTAAACACATGCAACCAGAGTTACAAGGAAAATACACGTGTGAAGCCAGAAATGACTTTGATCGGAAAGTTTTTGAGGCAAAAGTTAACATATTTGGTGTGGGTAAGTGAGCCATAATATTCTATCAAGACTAGGAATTCACTGCCCGCCTCTCTATTCTCCGATACATAATCTGGGTATCTTCAAGGCACGAGTGAACCGGTTTATCCTAAGTAAGCGTGCTCCACCTTAGGCCGCATCATCACTTAAGATCAGGTGAGTTGCGGCCAAACGCAAGCCTATAAAAATAAAAAATAATATAATAAAAAATACGTATAAAACCTTTTTACGAAATAATTTTGGTCAATAATTTTGTTTAAATTTTATTTTAAGACGTATTCTCTATCTAACTCCGAAACATGCTGTCCTTTAATTTTGTCCTGTAATTGGCGACTATATAAGTCCGAGACTATTAATTTGTTATTCTTAAAATCTTTTGTACACAGCAGCTATTGGCAAACCTTAGTTTACTAAAGTAGTATTAGCATTAATTCATTCAAAATCTGATATTGCAGAGAAACCAGTAATTGATAAATCACACGAAAAAGTACGTGCCGCAGAGAAGACAAATGCTGAATTATCTTGTAGGTAAGTGTGTGTTGAAAAAAACAATAAAATTAAAGTAATTCTTTTCGTACCCAATGTACAAAGATCAAAGGTGAATCTCTTATCTCACTTAAATACACTATGACTGCATAATATAATTATGAAGTAGGTAGCTACGTTTAGCAAAATATCAGTGATAATAGTAATTTGAAAAATAATCGAACACAACACAATACAATCAAGGCAGTATAAAAAGCCAAAAGAAAAACCTAAGATTCAGAAAAGATTTGACAAGTTAAAATCTGTTCTGAATCTTAGGTTTTTCTTTCGCGTATTTTGTCCAGATTTTGACAAATCGAAGAGTCTGCTTATGCCAAGCCTCGTCTCTGAATCTCAGACCACACAAGTGCACAAGTGTACTTACCTAACGTTTATTTAACAATTTAGGAAGACATAACGTGACAATATCCTTAACAAATCATGTTTTTAGAGTTCTTCAAGGCATCCCAAAGCCGGCGATTATGTGGTATTTCCGACCTGCAGGTGAAGAGGAGAATGCCTTCAGAGTCATGAAGGAAACCAGTGAGACTATACACTTGAACAACGTGGCCAAAGAACAAACTGGTTCATACAAATGTACCGCAGGGAACGTTTTGGGAACAGATAGCTTTACGATGGAACTAGTCGTAGAATGTAAGTAGTTATTAAAAGTTGTATATGTACTCGAATAAATGAATGGTGGAAGGAACATCGACGCTGCTTCGCATCTGACATTGGCACTGATTTGAGGTCGGCGTCCAGCCTAACCGGATGCAGTCGAATACTAGTGTTTTACATGGACCGACTGCCTATCTGACTTCCGACGTCTTACAACTCAGTTACTGGGGAACACAATATCCATTGTCACACTTTCTGGCTTCTCACTGCTTCTGACTACCCATAATGATTGTCACAGATCGTTCAAAATAATTAATTTTTCAGATCCACCGAAAATAAAAGAAGACGAAAGAATAATAAAAATCAAAGACGACGATGAAGTAATAATATCATGTGACGTCACTGGTGAACCTGCTCCTACTGTGAGATGGTTCTTCAATGGCACCAAACTCGACCGCACTTCGGAGATCCGCGAATCCAGCGACCACAGTCTCAGGTACGATAAAGTATATCGCAAATTATTTATTTAAATTACCACTGTATTTTATTATATAAAATACAGGGATTAATAAGGACATTTAAGCGGACGAACTCGCTGGTAAAAGGTAGTATATTATAAATTAAAGTTTTTTTGCTTTTCTAAATTAGCTAATACGAAACTATGTTGTCCCTGAGTTCTATTGGTTATATTATATTTAAAAAAAAAGAAGAGATATCACGGAGACGAATTCGCAAACAAAAGCTTATTTTAAAGAAACCATTTACACTAAAAGTGTAAATGGTCAGTTGAAGTTAGTTGATGGAACAAATAGGAAGCACCCTTAGGACGCTTTTACTGACGCTTTTATGTGTGATCTTTAACACCAGCTAGTACTTTGTGACTATGAGGTCGGTAGGTGTACTATATACCTATACTAGCTTTTGCCCGTGATTTCGCCTGCGTGAAATACCTTATAAATTTTGTTGGTAATAAAATAAGGCTTTATATGAATATAGCACATATCACTCAGTGAAACAATTTTTAAAATCTAATTAGCATTTCCAATCAACAAACAAACTTTGCAGTTTTATAATATTAGTAAAAATAAAGGGTATTGACAAAAGCGTTTATACTGAATGAAAGTTATAATTTTCAGATTTAAAACAAGGTTATACAACACTGGATGGTATAAGTGTGAGGCAGTAAATAAACTCGGACCTGCTAAGAAAACCACTTTTCTATATGTTTATGGTAAGCTACATATTGTACTGTCACTACACCATGTTCACAGTAGAAATTGAATTAGTATTGCAGTAGTTCTATTCCTAAAATCCTTCCTAACTATCCTAACCAAAGTGTATCTCACGACAAATTTAAAAAAACATTACTAAATAAATGATAGAATATGAATATGATGTTCTGTTGCAAAATAGCAGTGCTTGTCGCCGGTTCCATCATAAGATCAGTTTGATGGTACTATATTACCTATTATATTGTAATCAGAACTACACATAACTGCCAATTTTCACGAGGATAATAATAAATAGAAGTTGGTTAATTTCGTCTTCTAAGAATTGTTACAGGCAAAGTTAAAAAAAAGCGTTTTAAACTTATTCAACGCGTGACTAATGTCAGTCGTACTTAAAACTCCATACATTTTAGCTTAGACGGCCGACAAACCCGTTATTGAGGTAGTAGACATATATAAATACTCCAAACACAAAGAGGCAGACTTAATGCCTTAGGCATTCTCTACCAGTTAACTAAGGATGGTGAAAAGGTAACATGGAAGGTGCATAACAAAAAAGTAATAATTAAAAAGTTATAAAAAGATATAAACTACACATTCATAATTATAAATCTGGCATATTTATTTATTTATTATAAGCACACCAACAGCACTGTCACTTACAATTCAAATAAAAATAGCATTTAAAAATCAGCATTTCAGTAACCATGCAAATAACAGATATCACATATATGACATAGACTTGAGGTTAAGTAGAGCAGTGCATTGATTTCTTTAGAGGATATTATCGACAGCATGCCCTTGGGCGCGCCATTCAAAATTAATATAGTAAATGATTCAAACTTAATTCGTGACCCATAACTTGTAATGGTAAACACGAGTTTTGGGTATTGCGTAAACGTAAATAATAGGGTAGGTATTACACACATTTTTGAAAAGTGTCTCAATGAAATTCTGTAGTGCTAATATGATACCAAAAAAACACAAAAATTTTATTGAATCGATAAGTGCCATAAAAATACATCTAAATTTTAAATTTTCAAATTTCGCGCGTAGTTTGACGAAAACGCCTCTTACTGGACGCCATATTGCTCAGCGTAAATGACGTCAGTTCGTTTTGTATCAAATGAGCTCATATTAAATATGATAATTGTATATCATTTAAAAATAATTAAAAGCATATTTTGTACTAGGTGTAATAATGAAAAAAATACGATGGTTACGAAAATAATAAAAGTACAAAGCCTATATTACGCCATTCGGTTGACTGACAGTTGACATTTTTTTGTTTACACAGCCGTATGGCGTAATAACATGATTAAACATGATTGATACATTGACATGATTGTTAATACCTTTTATTCTTGCAATTTGACTAATTATTACTTAATGTGTATTATTGTACTTATAAGGTTTATTACTGTAAATTGGACATCATAATTCTAGACGTATTATTATTATTTAAATTACCTCATAAAATGATGACGCAGCATGTACGCTCAACAGCAAACCAACTTGATTATTCGTAGTGCCCTAACAGGGTTCATGTGCAAAAACCGACAATTTAATAATTTTATTGTAAAATGTGTGATGTGCATGAGAGCAAATAAATAAATAAATAAATAAAAATACTGAAAACTTTGAATTGAATTTAAACATTTGTTTTGTTATTTTATGAACTAAAACTTAAATTTTCCGACTGCTTTATGCCTAAACTGTCTCAATAACATATTTATATATTTTTTTCTCGTATAGAGTAAAATACCCTATTTTAAAATTAGATTATTTGCAAGGAAACTGACTGAACACATGCCTAGATCCTAATATTGCCCTTATCCAATCTATAAAATGTCATTGAGTTTGAACTTTATTATGAGTAGACTACGTTTGTATGGAATACGCAAAGTTACATTGCCATAGTAAGAACTTTTGTGACCATATTTATCTGCAAATAAATATTTGACTTTGCGCTGCTGGTGACAAAATTTGCCTATTCATGTATTTTTTTCTTTTCAGTCCCAGTGACCATTGAATCTCCCAAAATGAGTACAATTGAAACGATGGTAGGAAAAAGTACGATATTGTATTGTCGAGCTGACGGATACCCTAAACCTAACATCAAATGGACTTTCCACAGCTCGGATCCAAAGATACCAGCCAAAGATGTAACGTAAGTAGTTCCATTTCCGAATCTGTATATTGCTTTGGGCTAATTGGCTTTTTAATGGAGCTACAGAATTTTGTCTTATATTTTTCTGTCCAGCAATACATTTACGACAACACGGTTGACGCAGTGGTTATATCTGCATTGTTTTGTTTCAGGCCTACTGGTCATGTAGCATCACTATCGCTAAAGAATATACAACTCGACCAAGAAGGATTATATACCTGCGTGGCAGAGACTGACATCGGTGGCTCAGCTAACATTACGTACGACGTTAAAGTTCGTGGTATGTACATTATTTAAATATGCTATAATTGGGTAGTCAACCCCAACCCCCACCAATTACAAAACACATCTACAAAAAAGAACACTTTATTTTAGCTCTAAAAACCCGATTTCAATTAATTGGGTTTTTATTTCTTAGAAATTATAAACTGCCCAATAAATCAATAATTGCGCTGGCTTACTGACGTCACAGGTTGCTATTGCTACTCAAAATCTATGGGCGTCGCGTTTGACAGCTTTTAAAAAGTATATCAATTGGTTGGTAGCGTTTACTTCCGTAAGTTACGCCTAATGAAAAACTGTTAGTCGTGCCTTCGGACACATATATTATAGTCGATTAGTTGCTCATCTTAAATACAAAGTGAGAGCTTAAACAAGGTATAACATTAATTATAACTAGGGCCAGATTATCCTTAAAGCAGATTAGGCAACTGCCTAGGGGCCTCTCATAGGCTAGTGGGACCATCGAGATAAATAAAAATTAAAATGTTAAAAACGAAAACGTAATGTAGTAAACAATATCGTAATTATTAATATAATTATTTGTAGTAGAATGTGTGTATTTTAGGAAGTTAGAAAAGGGCAAAGGGGAGAGAATTGCATTTTCCTAGGGTCGACATTGTTAATCCGGCCCTGGATATAACGGGTGTAAAAATACCCTTCACGAAGCTGAATGTTACATGTTTTGTTTCCCATCATTGTAATATATTTTATTTTGTTCTGGGTCATACCTGGGAACCTTTTTATTATGGAGATACTGAAGGGCAACGTTAAAAAAAAAGGTTACTACTTACCAAAGTAGTAACCTTTTTTAACCTTGTTGTATGCCCTAGGCGTATACCAATACGCCTAGGGCATACAACGCCCTGCGTGTACAGTGTACGTTGTACCAGTAGATACAACAATGTATTTAGGATGCTTTTGTAGCGCTTCCCTAGATGTTCACCGAGGCCAGGGTTGATGGTTTTCATGCCATTATACGGAAACGGTGCGCTTCTGTTCTCGGTAGAATACGTAGGTACTAGCTTTCACAGCTTCCTGAGTGTGATAGGTGGGACAGCCCCATGCTGGCTCACTGGATACAGGTACACACGTAGGTGTTACTTGTTTCAATTTTGTTTACAGTGTGGTTTTCTTACTAACGTTAAGTTGAGACTTTTTAGAAAGTTGTTTTTTTACTTTTACTCTTATTGTATGTAGTTTGTGGAAAATATATTAGTTTAGTTAATACACTGAGTATATTCTTAATATCTTACTTTTTGTTACCCCTATCAAAAATAAATGAATTATTTTTAATTTAATTTTCAGCTCCACCTGTGATCGAAAACGTGTATACAGCAAAAATATTCGAAGCTATGGTAGGAGACTTGGCACTCAGGATTCAGTGCAAAGCTACAGGCAGCCCAAAACCTACGATTGTCTGGAAAAAAAACGGGCTGAACTTAGCTATTGGTAATTATTGTATAATATTTATACACTACAAAATAGCTTAATGGCTCTCATCGCTTTAAATTTTTAACCTAATGTCATTGATGTAAATGGTTATTTGATGATCTCAACCGAGCATAGCAAGGGTTCATTTATTGATTCTGTAAAACCCGATCCATTGGTGGAATGGTGCTCTTTTAAGATCTCTCCTCGTTGCTCTGTAATGGGTTGTATAGGATACTAACTTTTCACCAAGGTTGTTATCTGCCAATGCAAACAATGATATATAATAGCACTAGCTAAGTACCTACCCACGTTTTGGAACGTGCAGCAACTTTTGTGACTTTTGTTTTAATTGGGACAAGCCCGCCACACTGTTGCCAAACCATTGTAATTTCCGAAAGTCAGAATCAACAGTGGCGACTACTAGAAAAGCGCCGAGGTAATGAAGCTCGACGAGCCTCTAACTGAGTCCTTAACAATTCAAAAATGCCTGTTAATGTTCTGACTTTTATCATACAAACAACAGTAAAACGGTATGGTATATACCGGTTTATCTACTAAAAACACCTTATTGAACTACTAAACAATAAATACCTAATATAATTGTGAGAATATCTCGTTGCTGTGCTATCCTAGAAAGTGAGGTGGTATCACTGTCTTTAACGTGAACGTTAAGCACTGCAATCTGCACTCAATTTTATAAGGGGAGAAAATAAAATTGAGATTTTCGCATGGTTCTCTACCAAAGCTTACCTATTTCTACAGGGTCTGAATGGTACGAAATGGAAGACGACGGCACTTTAGTCATCAAGAACATCGACCGGGAGTCCGATGGAATGTACGTATGCCTCGCACAAAACCTTTTGGGAAATGACACCGAACTGTACAAAGTTATAGTCAGAGGTGAGTAACCTAATGCTTTCTTACTTTTTTCGTTACTTCCATAACAGGTCAAAGGCGTCCTCAAAAACAATAGTGATCACATCACCACGATAGCATTCGCGTGATAACTCCATCTAACTATTCCAAGATTGTGCTTTTCAAGATGTAGCAATCAATAACAGCCGGTTACTTAGAAAATAAATAAATGATAGTATTCATGTACCTTGAAGAGCAAGAAATATTAGTCAGGTATCTAACAGCAGCTGATAGGAGTTATACACTTCAAAAGAATACTTAATAATAGTTGTAAATTTGCACCTGTAATTTCGCACCTTGTTGATGAGTAATAGTGCACCCTAAAAGACAAATCAATAGTTGTCGTGCATCATAAAATGTATTTAACGCTTGTGCATCTTGTTGATAGTGCATAGTGGTCCTTGTTAATAGAAATTGTTGGTCTTATAAGATGTAGTAGTAGTCGGTAATGTACGATATTGATTCTAAGTCTAACCCATGTTGTTTTAGATTCTTTCATACCAGAAAGACCTACTAATACGGTTTACGTAAAGGAAGGCAAGACGATTGATATCAAATGTGACATACCACACAAGAGTACGGATACAGTGCGTTGGTATAAGGTATGTAATAAATCATGAAATTCGTTTGAAATATAATTCAGGGGACCGTATTTAACGTGATAGTAGCAATGTCATTGCAGCCTAAAGACGTCCACTGCTGGACAGAGGCCTCCCCAAGGGGGGGTTTGCCATAATCGCCACGCTTGGCAGACGGATTGGCGATCGCAGTATGGTTGTTACAAAGGCACAGAGAACGCTGCTGCCCATTCTCTGGTAAGGCCCTTAGTCGCCTCTTACGACACCCACGGGAAGATATGGGATGGTGCTATTCTTTACTTCCAACACCACACGAACGGAAAGTAGCTATGTACTCGAGCAGTTTTCATTGTATAATTGATAACGAACTTTAAACAACACTTCCTAAATAAAGTTGAAAGATAATTCCGTTTGTAATTTATTATCACAATTGTACACAATGTTCAACTCCATGTATGATGTAGTTTAGTTCATTATGAATTAATCCATGAAAGCATAGCCGTAAGCTGTCAAATACCAACGAGGGAATAATATACATTGGCATATTAAGTCGCGCTATTCCTATCCACTACGGAACAATGATAAATCTGACACTGACTCCGCTGACTCGGACCCTGAAAATGTTTGCTAGCCTATTTAAAATAAAATTTAACTTTTTGTATACCTATTAATCGAATGCTATATTTTGCTACTAATCTGGAGTCACTGAATACGAAAACACACTTTTTTTTTCAAATTAGCTCCTAATAAAAAATATTTCTAGTACAAAAAAAAACTTGACTCAAAATAAAATTTTAACAAACAAAGACAATCTATTAGAAAACAACTTTTAGTTAGTACTTTTTGCTTGAAAATTGTTTGCATGTAATTTTGGTGCATCCCAGCGTTTTAACCAGCCGGAGTAGAATACGAGTAAAAATTTCTTATCATAATACTATTTTGGTAGGACGGTGCAGCTATAGCGAGCGAGGAACTCACCTTGTACAATGTGACACGAAGTGAGGATGGTCTGTATACTTGTCGAGTCAGCGACACCACCAAGTCACGCTCCGTCACCACCAAAGTGGTTGTAGGATTCAAACCAGTGTTTACCACTGACGAGGAAGAGACCGTTGAATTTGTTCGAGGAGCAGATTCAGAGTTTCTTTCTTGCGAAGCTCATGGAGAACCCAGGCCGAAGGTAAGTTGTAAACGCATACACCATAATACAGCATGCCAAGTGTTAAAAAGCTATTCACTTAAGTTATTATGTACGACGTGTCCATAACATCGGCCCGGTAGTAGAGACCACGTTCAAACAAACAAAATTCTTAAGCTCTATTTAGTACGGTCTATCGATATATTTTATGATGAGCTTTAAAACATTGTCATCAACAGTACGCATCTTGGAAGCACAATGGCGAAAAGCTGAACACAACGACCATGTCACATCCATTGGGAATGATATTAGGTGCAACTGGTACATATGAATGTGAAGTCAGCAACGAGTTCGGCAGCATCCATCGCACGTTCAAGGTTACATCTAGAGGTACAATATTGAAATTCTATGAAAACATCAGTTGAAATTTTAACAAAACATGATTAATTAAGCACCAACATATTTAATATTCAATGATTGACTTAACTTCGATAATATTAGATACCTTTTGATTGTCAGCGAATCCGTTATTAAGATTTAGAAAAATAATGCACTTCCTTTCTAATTACTGATTATTTATATTGTCTAAAATAGAAAAGGCTTTATTTGCTTAAAAAATCCAACAATCTAGTACCATTCTATAAATATACCTTACTAGCTGACCCGACAGACGTTGTCCTGTTAATCGATTTTTCAATTTTCTTACCGAAAAACCTTCCCTTGACTTCCACGAATATTTCAAGACCAAAATTAGCCAAATCGGTCCAGCCATCGATCGTTCTCGATTTTTAGCGAGACTAACGAACAACAATTATTTTTATACTGAGTATATATAGATTATATAATGCAGATATATTAAATAATACAGTCTAAAATTTACGTATGTTTTACAGATTGCATATTGGACATAAAGAGAGATTTTCCAGAGAGACAACCTATAATGTATTCACCGTCGCTTGGATGGTCAGTGTTCCCAGTAGAAGACGGCTACATGATCATACCGCACCAAGATTATTTCTTTTTCCACTGCCCTTCACAATTCACCGACTCAAACCTCCCTTACGCCACCAATATCATGGCGTTTTGTGCAAGAGATAACAAAGTCAAAATAAATGGAAGAATGTACAATTTTGCTGACATCCAATGTAACAAAGAAGCTCAGCCGCAAGTTTCAGAAACTGGCATTGCGTGTCTCCCTGGTAAAGACAGAGATATACATACAGAGTATGTAAAGATCGGATACAGAGTGTATAATCAGCTACTTGAAGTATACGATGTTTGTCTGGACAAGAAAAACAACGTGCCTTTGTTCACGAAGCACAAGCTGTCTCCCGACCACACGGATAGCTCTTTAGAGGCGCAATGGTTCAACAGGCTCTTGCCTCAAGACTTCGATACGTTGTATGATTGTAGAAGACAAGCAAACGATATTACCTTGACCTTGGGAAGAGGATTACGTACTGACGACTCTTGCTGTTTTGGTAAAAGACAGCTGGTCAATTCTCATAACTTGCTCCCTGGTATTCCAACGACAGCGGTATATGACTACTTGAATGTTATTCCTCACTGGAGTTCCTGTAACACAAAGGTACGTTGCATTTATTTATAATGCATACGCTATGAAATATGGTCTTAGATAGAACGTAAATCTGTTGGTTTCGCCTGTAATTGGTAATTTTTTCGAATTTCGGGAGTAACGGGTAGTCAGAGGCCCGAAAGTCTGTCAAACCCACTGCATATTAAACGGCTAGCTTCTAAAATATCGATTGATTTATAAATGTTGGTGTGGGTGTACCACACACAACCTTACGCTCGCGGGTTAACTTAGATACTTAGAGCACTGGAATCTCGGATGTTTTGACATGTCGCCACATCAGTTGATCGCATTTACATGTAAGTAGCAGGGTCTGGTCTCGTACAAATAAAACGAATTGTTTTCAGAACTGGGAAGATGTGGAGCGAAGAGTAAGAAAACTTGTGAAATTAGCTGGTCGCGATCTGATTATATCGACTGGAACTGCTAATCCACATCGCGACGGGCCATCTACAGGCATAACTCTACACGACGGCCGCGGCGGAAACCAAACAGTAGCGCCGTATTTATGGAAGGTAATACAACTTTTTTATTTCTTGCTTTGTCAAGCTATATGAAATCTTTTGAAGCAGTAATTACTGTAGACTAAAAAATAATATTCTTTTTTTTTCTGAATTCGATTCCATCTAGTAAATACAATTTTAAGTTATAATGTTTGCTTAGGCTTAAGCCTTGGAACTTATGCGTTACTTTTTAGTAGTGTTCGTTCGATACAGAATTTTCAGCCAAAGCCGATATCGGATCTTCGGCTACAGTCTCAGTTTCGAAACTTATTTTAGTTTCGAAATGTTAAAATTTCTATTCTGTAATTTATACTGAGATTCATTGTATTTTCCTGGTAAAAACCAATACTTAAATGAAGTATGTAGCTAAAATGTTCCTGATTAATGTTATATTGATGATTTAGCATGAACAACAATTTACGAATACTGAGATTTAGTGTGGCTGAACTTTCGGCCGATTTATGGCCATAACCAAAACTGGCCAAAATCGAATCTTCGCTTTTCAGGTTACTTTGCGGTCTGGTCTTACATATTTTTATTTAAATTTCAGGTAGTTCAAGATCCTTCTACTTCTGCATCTCTAGCGATAATTCAAGTCAATATTCCTGAATTGTCACCAGCGGAGGCTTCTAAGCATGTTCTGTGTGATAACATCTGCAACGATGAAAATATCGGCTGGATGGAAAACTCTAACTGGAACAACGTGGACGACGGCTTCACGTACTGTTGCACTATTGTCGAATTTGAAAAAGCATTCGGTTACAATGGACGCTTCAGTCCTGGAATGAACTATGTTCTCTTTGACGTATCTTTGATGCCTGATTTTTATTTGACTAAGAAATAGTATTATCAAAAATAGTAGGTAGGTATTATGTTACCTACTTAAAATAGTATTTTAAGTGTGTATGTTGTTTGGAAATTTGCGTTCTACTTAAATAAAATATCTTTTATTTATTTTGTGTGACAAAGATTGATGATTGTTATTTAGTGTAATAATAAATTGATATTATTAAATTATTATAATTTATTTTTTTGAATGAAGCATGGCCATCTTTTAATTTGTTTTTATACCTAATGTACAGAGGTCAGCATAAAGTTGAAAAACTATCAAATAAAGGATTATGGCAAAAGTGAATAGTTTAACGAAAATCTCATTATTTCATAACGAAACGGCGGCTAACAGTAACAGTGACAGTCGTTTCGGCGTTACGCCGTTCTTACACTGAAGTTGCATCGTATTATGAGAAATAATGTCACAAATAATAATTAATCAATGTACTTTTTCAACCCCGCCAGTGTTAACAACGATTCACATCACGTGTCTCCCAATTTGATAGATCCGTTAATGTCACTTGTCACTTTTTTACACGAAAAACTGTTATTTTCGTTTCGAAATATTTTAATTACCGCATAATTAAAATATTTCGAAACGAAAATAACAGTTTGAAATTTTAGGTAGGTATATCAATGTACACTTGGTAATGTATTCTCCACTTTGGAAAATTACCCTAAAAACCCTTAAAATTTCACACAAATGAATGTAGGTATTTCGCCATGATTCTTTGCTAACACAAAATAAATATTTTTTATTTATTTTGTGTTAGTAACAAAATTTTGTGAATGTTATTTATTCAAATAATAAATTGATGTTATCTACATGTTAAAATAATTTATTTTGAATGAAGCTACCTATTCATCTACACCTTTTAATTTTTTGATACCGAATGAATGTACAAGAATATATCTTGCATACCTTGTAAGTTGCTTATGTACAGAGATACCATATTTTTAGAGGCCAATCTAATATTCGTTCAGTGCGAAAGACTACAACAGGCCCAAACTTGCTTGCCGTCAATGTCGGCTAGAGTGGCCGTTTTAGTATCCCGCGACCGCATGGGTGCTAAGCAGGACCCTGTTATTAAGACTGCACTGTATATCTGTCCGTCCGCCCGCCTATAACAAAGCTGTATCTTTTGAATTGTAATAGGTAGACACTTTCAGAGTATGTTTTAATATGGTCGTTATAACAGCAAATAATAAAAAAAGTTAAAAACTAAAGAGTGTCCTCGTACAAGAAACATGTTTTGTATGTACTGTTAAATATTGCACATTATCAGCCCGAAGACGTCCACTGAGACGACCACTGTTAAACAAAGGCCTTCCTCAAAGTGGTGGCATCATCCCCACACTTGGCGGGCGTCTTGGGGATCGCAGTGAAGCTGTTAATTACACGGAAGCCGCTGCTAATATCGAAATATTGTACGGTGTTACAGAACTCTTCGTGTGCGTACCCGACTCGTAATTTGCCGGTTTTTTTTTTCTACAACACAATTACACGTTTCACACTCGACAGATCATTAATTCACACACGGTCACGTTACAGCAACCCTAATGCGATGTACCAAACCTATGGTTTAGAAAGACTCATTGCGAATCACATGAATCAGTGCTGCGCTCAACAATCAACTTTCAATGCAACACTTGAAGGCTGTGGCAATGACATTACGATCCTGGACGACCTGACATTAAGTTCTAACATAACTATTACAACGAACAATTATTTTGCCCATTAAGTTATCGATTGAAAAATCGTATTATCTAACAATCTGATATGGTACAGCACTGTCGATAAAAAACGATTCAGTTTATGCAGAAATATAGTAAAATAAAGACCAAATTTGTACAAGCGAACTTGAACTTTATCTATTTGAATAACTATTGTTTGAAATATTTAAGTACTATGATTTTGAGAAAAAACGTTTGATATAGAGAGATGAACGTAAGTGTGACTTGTCAACTCTTATCTATACTAATATAATACAGCTGAAGACTTTGTTTGTTTGTGTGTTTGTTATTTTGAATGAGCTAATCTCCCGAACTACTGGACCAATTCTGATTTTTTTTAACCAATTGGAAGCAACGTTATCACTGAGTGCCATAGGCTGTTATATTAAATAAAAATAATAGTTTAAAAAAACTAAAAACACGCTTTTTATAGGAAACCAAACTAAAAAATAGAAAATAAATTTTAATATATTATTTTATTTAAAAAAAAGCATGGGGTGCTTTTTAAGATATTATCAAAATGATAATCACTCTACTCATATCTGTCAATAAAATATTTATAACTATTGACACCATGCACCCCACGCTTTTTTTAAAATAAAATAATTTATTAAAATTTATTATCTATTTTTTAGTTTGGTTTCCTATAAAAAGCGTGTTTTTAGTTTTTTTTAACTATTATTTATTTTTTACTTTTTAGTTTGGTTATATCTATATCTATAAATATTATGTACATTTATTCTACCAGGGGCGCTTGTGCAGTACCTTCCTAGTATATAATAGCTGTTTTTTCGGCAACTAATTTTGAACGACTTATGTTTTTTATTTGTTTTTTTGTTTTTTTTATAATTTTATCAAATTAGTGTATTGTCATCGGTCCTCGATAAATCTACAAAGTTTGAACGAAATCTGGCCATTTAAAGTGGGTCAAAATCGCGCCCAAAGAAGTCGGTTACAAACAAACATACAAACCTACAAACATACAAACGTACAGGTGAAGCTAATAAAAAGCTGGTAAAAAAATAGGATTCCGTAAGAAAAATCACGCGAACGAATTTAAGTCGCGGGGAAAATGCTACAACCTTATTTAATAATATTATAATACTACCCTATATTTTGTCCTACTACAGGGCAAAGGATTTTTCTCATATAGAGATGGCACGAGTAAAGATCACCACGCTTGGGTCAGTGGGTCGTCTTTGGGCTTGCTCAAGTCGTATTAGCGATTTCAGACTTAGGTATAATAATTGCCAACATTTCAAAACTGACACGACCTTAAAACATTAATACCATTTCTTTATTTTCGTATCCTGAGTCTAAATATATATTTTTTATATTTTTTTATTTCTTCATTTCTGAGAAAAATAAGTAAAACCAAAAAGCATGTGATGACGTCACAAATACGGTGGAATGAGGTACCTAGTTTACCTTTGCATAAGCATTTCAATGGTTTATATGAAAACATTCAAATAAGATAATAAGATACACGTCAATGTCAAATATATGAAGTCTAATAATATTGATGATAGTTTCTTGACGGGTCACAGTAAACCAAAGGATAAAACGCTATTCCACCGTAAGTATGACGTCATTTTGTGTATGTATATCAGCTGTCTGACACCCATAGTACAAGGTCTCCCTAGTTTGGGGTCAGATCGCCGTGTGTGAAAATGTCCCCACATATTATTATTATTATTATATTTTATATACTTTATGTATCTCGGGACCCAGAGGTCCCGGGCCTTTGTAAGGCGTACGAGGAGCCGAAGCCAACTCGCAGAGGCCCCTTAGGTAGCTTTATATGAAATAAGACATCAACCGACGATTATCCCTGTATGCACTATGCAAGTGCACCCAAGGACAACCCCCGGTTGGTGCAGGACTATTACAGGACATGGAAACTAACAGTACTGGACTATGGGTATGGGTTGCTAAAGTGACTTGGTTACCTGGAACTATGAAGTGACTATGGCCCCTGCCGAATCAATGTTTGTATACATGGATAAAATAGCAGGGGGTGACTTGCACACTCACTAAATGGGCCCCCTGAAACAGTCGCTAGCACGAAGTGACGTAGCGACAAGGGGGCAACATATCTTGAGGTGCTAGAGGAGTGGAGACCTCTCCTCTCCAGACTATTCCACGGCTATCAGGACAATCCCGGAAGTACGGTCAAGATCCCTATCAGCGTCTTACTGGAATACTTCCTTACCCCGAGCACGAATGCTCTCGCGTGTTTCCACTCTAACCGGCCAATTAAGGCAAGATAGAGGTGGGAGCTCCGTTCCTCATCTCTGACTTGTCCGTTCCTCATCTCTGGCTTTGGCGCTTACGTCTTTTTAGAATACACCTAATTTCAAAGTTAAAATTATGAATGAAAAGTACATAAGTTTGAAAAACGGAATAATACGGGTGCCCTAGATTTGTATTTATTTTTATATAACGTAATAATACAAGTAGGTTAAAAATATGAAATGTAGTCAATTATAAAGTCCCGGTTTCCTTGCTATGTTTTCCTTCACCGATGTCGGTGATGTCCAAGATATACTTAAAAAGTACATTATGAAATATAAAAACTGGCCAAGTGCGAGTCGGACTCATGCACGAAGGGTTCCGTACCATTATCTATACAACATTAGACATCAAGCAAAATAACGGCAAAAAAACACGTTTGTTGTATGGGAGCCCCCCTTAGGTAAATATTCTATTCCGTTTTTAGTATTTGGTGTTATAGCGGCAACAGAAATACATCATCTGTGAAAATTTTAACTGTCTAGCTATCACGGTTCATGAGATACAGTCTAGTGACAGACAGCCATACAGACGGACAGTGAAGTCTTAATAATAGGGTTTTGTTTTTACCCTTTGGGCACCGAACCCTAAAAAGTCACATAGGTACTTGTTCGTGCCCGTTTGCGAACCCTCGAGCATGAGAGCTGGGTGCCTTAACCACTTGGGCATTGCGACATTATTGATATTAATATAATCTAAATCAAGAAAAAATATTAAAATCCGTATCCATTGGTAATTTTGTCACTCCTAACTAAAAAAATAAATTCACCGTGTCATAGATACATTTCTGTACCGGATTGAACTTTTAACACTTGCCGAGAAGCATTCTAATGCATTCATGTACATAGATATTTACTAAGTAGGTAAGTAAAATAACAATGACCCCATTTCGACACGCTTCATAAAAATACCGTCAAACTGTTGCAGAATGTTTGTCTTGCGACAAATAATATCGATATAATGTTAATGTAAATATTTAACGTCCGATTTTTATTTGAATGATTCGTTACAACACTTAACAATGAGTTAAATCCGGTGAGTTCCACCTACCTTACCAAGTATATTCTTACCTATATCGATTACAATTTTGTTGATAGAAGACAGTTCTTTAAGAACCGAAGCGTAAGCGATTTAAGAGGATTGTATAGCCCCCGTAAACTTAGTCCATATTTCATAATTTTTGTAATGAAAAACTAGGTCTGTACATTTTTATTTTAAAGAAATATTGTGTACGATTTATGCAATTACCATCTAGATATTTAGATGATAATTACTTATATCGTCATTTTGCTATATTATCATTTTGCTTTCGATTGGTTAAGAGTTTTGACTGCAACATATACATTCAACATATATATTGGCCATAAAACAAAAAAATCCTTAAAACTATTGCACGAGTCCTCCCAACCCAACTGTTACAAACTTCATACTTTTTATGGTCTCATTTGATCATTTCAAAAAAATAGATTATAAATATAAATAGATTATAAAAAGTTCTTTTAAAGCATAGACTCAGTACTGGTTCACGGATACGGATTTATATTCAAGAAAGTTTTTAACATTCTCGAGCGTTTTTATTTTTTTAAATTAAACTATACTGAATTACATAAAAAGCAAACCTTCACAAAATGAGACAATTTTGGTCTCATTTTCATTTGTTACTGAATGTAATGAGACCAAAATTGACTTATTTTGTGAAGGTTTAGGGGGAGAAGAAAGAAAACGTTATTGCCCAAAACCATATTTAAAAAAGAAAATGTAGGTAATTGCCTCGTTGACTTGAAACTCTATCGCAAGATACGGGTCGGGAGGCAGGGCCATATTGTATTTGTATTGTTCACCCGGTGGGAGGCATAACGAGCGGTATGAAACCAGATAGCATTTTTGGGAATACCTACTCGCTCCGCGTAACGGCACCTCACAATCCTCTTAAACGTAGGCTTTCACTCAGCACAATAAAAAATATTGAACGTATCTTCCTAGGAGCTTGGGGCTAAGTAAAAGACAAGTCATCACGGTCGATTCGTGATGATCTATTTCATACTTAGACCCCTCTGTGTCTCGAAAAACGCGTAAAGTCGTTGGTCCCGGCTGTTATTCGAAGATGAGTCTTTGACAGTCGTTCGGAAGTCAGAATCCAGAAAGTTTGACAACCAGTCTAACCAAGGTATTATGGCAGTAACTGAGTTGTGGAGATTAGACAGGCTGCAGTCGCTCCATATAAAATAGTGGTTAGTATTCAGTTGCATCCTGTTAGACTGGAAGGGGAGCCAACTCCAACATAGTTGGAAAGCTAGACAGAAGGAGGCTAAAAAACTGGCTAAGTGCGTGTCGGACTCGCGCACGAAGGGTTCCGTACCATTATCTATACAACAGTGTTGGTGGTTGGTGTTGGTGGTCTCATATCTTCCCGTGGGTGTCGTAAGAGGCGACTAAGGGACTTACCAGAGAATGGGCAGCAGCGTTCTCTGTGCCTTTGTAACAACCATACCCAACCCGCCTGCCAAGCGTGGCGATTATGACAAAACCCCCCATTCTGGGGGGAGGCCTATGTCCAGCAGTGGACGTCTTTCGGCTGAAATGATCATGATGTGTTATAAA
Organism: Charanyca ferruginea; assembly: GCA_947361185.1. Lineage (NCBI taxonomy): Eukaryota > Metazoa > Arthropoda > Insecta > Lepidoptera > Noctuidae > Charanyca > Charanyca ferruginea. The sequence goes on along the minus strand of OX376065.1, from coordinate 13,162,125 downwards.
TAAAATAGCGGACTGTAAAATAGGTTGGTTCGTATATTGAACATTAGGACGCGAGCTTCTTGGTGCGTCGATTTTTGGAATATGGTCAACGGTCGTCCTCCGCTCGCCGCTGCCCCGCTCCCGTGGTTGCAATGGCATGGTGGGCGAGGTGTTACGTTTTGTCTCCAACAACAGCAAAAAAACGTAAAAAAATAACGTGTGTTGTATGGAAGCCCCCCTTAAATGTTGTTTATTTTATTTTGGTTTTAGTATTTGTTGTTATAGCGACAACAGAAATACATAATTTGTGAAAATTTCAACTATCTAGCTATCGCAGTTCTTGAGATACAGCTTGGTGATAGACAGACGGACGGACAGACAGCGAAGTCTTAGTAATAGGGTCCCGTTTTTACCCTTTGGATACGGAACCCTAAAAAAATAGGATGATGAAAATACAATATTTTAGCTGTTATTAACAATGAATTAAGTACCTGAATGGTACTTACTAAATTCATTGTTAAAACAATTTCGAATTGAAATCCTGAACAAATTGTTATTTATTAATTTAATAAACATTAATTTGTCCAAACCCTCCTACGCACATGTCAAAGGTGAGCCAAACAACATAAATTGATTCAACACATTATTATTCAACACGTAGCTATGTGCGTAAGCTGTCAAAATACAAAGAAATAACATAAAACCAAATCCTATTCAAGCAAGTGCCAAGTGATTGATGTTCACCTGTACAATCGTCAAAACATTGTTATAATAAAGTACTTTCAAAATGCCAATCGTAATCAGCGTCAATAATAAACAATTTTCGAACTCATAATATTATCTTCACTTAGGTCAAGGTCCCGAATGATTTAATTTATTACACAATGGAAATCATCATGATGAAGTAATATTATAACATTCTGAATGCTAATTTTGTATTTTATTACTTTGCTATTGAATCCGTGTAAAAGGCCGCTGGTTGACGCCTTAAAATAACTATGCTAAAACAGTTTCGCTCGCCAGTGCAACACTTACCTACCTACAAGAATTGTCATCTACAAATTCGAACCTCTTAATTTCAATTTACAGTACCTACTAATGAACAGAGCAACAGAGCCCGTAGGGTGTCCGGATCCAATTCATCCCGAGGGTCGTAGAGGGCCGGTAAGAGAAAATCCGGAAGTCGGGCAGCAGCGGCTTTCGTGTACTTAAGAACTTCACTGCGATCCCCAAAACACCTGCCAAGCGTACTCCCCCCCTCATTCCCCTCTTTTGGAGGAGACCTTTGTTCAGCAGTAGACGTATTCGGGCTGATGATTATAACGATGAAAAAGGAATTAAAAAAAAATGGCTCTGACTAGAGGTAATTGTAGAAAATAACAATAGGGTATTTTACTCTATACGAGAAAAAAATCTATAAATAAGTTATTGAGACAGTTTAGGCATAAAGCAGTCGGAAAATGTAAGTTTTAGTTCATAAAACAACAAAACCAATTATTAAATTCAATTCAAAGTTTTCAGTATTTTTAATCTGTTATAAAACACCATGAAATAGTAGCGGCCATATTATTACGCCGTACGGCTGTGTAAACAAAAAATTGTCAACTGTCAGTCAACCGATTGGCGTATTACAGGCTTTGTACTTTTATTATTTTCGTAACTAACGTATTTTTTTCATTCTTACACCTATTACAAAATATGCTTTTAATTATTTTTAAATTATATACAATTATCATATTTAATATGAGCGCATTTGATACAAAACGAACTGACGTCATTTACGCTGAGCAATATAGCGCCCAGTAAGAGGCGTTTTCGTCAAACTACGCGCGAAATTTGAAGATTTATAATTTAGATGCATTTTTATGGCACTTATCGATTGAATAAAAATTTTGTGTTTTTTTTTTGGTGGCATATTATCACTATAGAATTTAATTGAGACACTTTTGAAAAATGGGAGTCTTGGAAGTCACGTCAGCCTTTTTACCACTAATCAACACTTTCTAAAATAAATATCTATAAATCGACTTCATGAAATACAATTCAACAGATTTTATCTATTTCTTCTTATTAATAAAAGCCGTATTGAAGACATTAAATGACAATTATCTAGCGAGCGTAAAGCCAGGGACACATTGTTGTGGTGTGGTGTATTTTGTTGCGTAAAATCCTTTCATTTGACTTGACGAATAATTTGACAAAACATCTGAGAATAATGTGAATCTTAATAGGAAATGTGTAGATTAGATAGGTACCTACGCAAAAAATCTATACTAAGTATCTGTATTAATTTTATAAAACTGTAAAGTATTTTTTTATTCGAAAGTGACAATTTGCGGAACTACTGGTCCAATTTTGGAAATCCTTCGCTAATATTAAGCTACGTTATTCCTAAGTGCTATAGGCTATATTATATTTTGCTATAAAAAGAGGATTCGTTAGAAAATAGACGAGACCAAAGTAGCGAGCAATAGCTAGTGAGGGCATAACGCGCCACCACGACCTACCACATCATATAAAAATGTGAACCTAGCTTTATTATCATCGTGTGTCACAGGCAGGTGTATCGCTTGCTTACGTGTCAAAGGTTGGTAACTCCGAGTGCTGTAGGAATGCTAGTACTTGTGAAACAGTCTAACACTAACCTTCAACATCTTGATCAATGTCTTTTAGGGTCAATATTTTTTTAAATATGTAGGTTAACCGTTCGCTTTATGAATGTCCGACCATTTTATGCACGTTTGTGGTTTTTCTACTTTAAATAAATAATAGCTGCAAAGCTTAGGTCGAATAGAATAAAATAGAGAGTATTCTATTCTGCCTTTGCTATACTCAACCAATTACAAATATGAAGTTTAAACAAGGGTGTTGTAATAGACGACCGTATCGCTGAAAACCATCTTTTACCTTTAGATGGACTCAATAGAGAAGGCCAACCCTAGATGATCTAGACCAACGAAAGAGTTTAACAAAGATTGCACCTAAACCATTATGAAACTCCGCTCGTAAAGGCTAACAGTTATAGATCGTGATATACAATCTGTACGAATCACGACACATTACCACCGGACCTCGTAGGTACCAACTGCTGTCAATTATTGAACTTTTGACCCCCGTCGCAACACGTACCTACTATTGGACGCAACAATCGACCATCTTCGGAGGACAATGAAATACGAAATTAAATATTACTAAACGTATTAATAATTCTCGGATCATTATTTCTGTGACCTAATCGAGTGGATATTATTGCACTCAAAGAAAAATTGCTAAAGGTGCTCGATTACCACTAAGTATCGTACGTGATTGTTTTGATGCTGTCGTTTTATATCTACAAGATTGAAGCCCGTCACAGACGTAGCTATAATATATATTAATATACGTCAGGCGTAGCTATAATATATATTAATATACAACAGATGTAGCTATAATCAAGGCATATTACGATCTGCTATATTATATATTTTTACTACGTCACCAAAATATGTGGACAGATGTACTTAGCAAGGCTTCTATACTAATAGTATAAAGCTGAAGAGTTTGTTTGTTTGGTTGAACGCGCTAATCTCAGGATCTACTGGTTCGAATTGAAAAATTCTTTTTGTGTTGGATAGTCCATTTACCAAGGAAGGCTAATGGCCCATGCGAAGCTAGGTCGGGTCGCTAGTATTCATATAAAATTCAAAAATGTAAAACAAACAACGATCGCATACGTAATAAGGGCGAAAATATATTATTATATTATAGCTACCGTGTGTGGTGTGGTGCCTAGCTATAATATATATTATAGCTACGTATATGACGGGCTTTAGGCTGCCTGTCATAGATATAAGATTTCTATGCTGCCTGTCGAAGCGAAGCAAGTAAGTAATGCGTGTAGTTGCGGACTGTGCGAAGTTAGGCCGAGTATAGTTTTCGTAGAAATTCGGTTTTTTTTCCGCTTCTTCGGTCTCTCACCGGTTTTGTATGAATTTTTAAACATGTTCGTAAATGCTTGTCCACTGAAGCGGAGCGGAGATTTTATGCGAAACATGTCAACTTTTAGATGCCCACTGGTAGGAATAGATCTCCCCCAAGGGGGCGTTCAGCCGTAATCGCCATGCTTGGCCGACACATGGTTGCGATCGCAGTAGGTGTTATGGTACTCATCTCATCGCCGGTAGAAATGGGGTGGCCCTACACGCGGCCGGCACTCCACACGGAACAATAATACGCCACATCGACATAACATTTCTCCTTGAGATTAGGATCGACTCACTGGCGAGCAATTACTGTTCACGCGAAACCCTTCTCACGTCAGCAGGCCTCCAGGGCCTCGCTGAAGTAGGTATTTAGTCCAGATTACTATAAATTCATTCAAAATCTTCCTTACACAAAAGATTGTCTATTGAAGACATCAGAAAGTAAAATACTTGCCTAGACAATAATCTGAACAGGAAATAACGAAACTCCAAAAATCAAAAGATTCTCAATTACATCATCAAGATATTACAACAGCTATCATGAACATCTCACAATACACTTGGCCGCTTTTTTTGATTGAGATATGATCGACCTCCCATATTAGTAGGATTTCCTTAGTTGTACTAAGGTCATCCTAAGTTCAGGTGTTCCTCGGTTATAATAAACATTGTAAAGAGTATTAAATTAACTTCATCGCCGAATTCAGTAACCGCTATTTCATAAGTAACTAAATGTTATGATACTGATCACGGAATATCTACCATTGAATAGTTTAACCAAGATTTTATCTGAGACAAAAATTGTAAATGTCGTTGGCGATGAGATAGCCTCTAGTTATTTGTTTCATGGTAAGTCCTATCTACCAGTCAATATTTATATGTGTAAATAATGTTTAGTTTTAAGTGTCTGTTTTTTTAAATATCTTAGTTAATAATGTCTAAGTTATTTTGTGTGTACCTGATACTCGTAGATAGATAGATAAAACATTTATTTGCACAAAAGACATCACAATCAAAACACAAAAAAAAATCAAATCAAATAAGGGTTACACAAAGTGCGGTGTTGCACCAAATGGAAGTCCACCTCATCATGTGTCAGACAAACTTAGGTAATAGTATGTTTGTCTGTGTGACATGTTGAGCTGGACACTAATATTCTGCTGAATCTCTGCAGTGACATACCGGACGTCTAGCAGATGAGAAAAATTGGTGTTGACAGGGTGTTGTGACAAGGTTTTATGCGCGAACTGAACTTCTGGCAGTATACTCGCAATTTCAATTATATTATTATAGCATTGGGAAACGTTCTTGTTCGTTGATGTGTAAATTGAGTTTTGATTACTTGATTATTAAAAAGTATATAGCATACTATATACTTTTGAATAATCAAGTAATCAAAACTCATTCACTCACTCGTATTCATATAATAATAATAATAATAATATGTGGGGACAATTCACACACGGCCATCTGACCCCAAACTAACTAATATATATGAGTAAACTTAATAATACATTAATAATAGTTTTAATTTTACTAAAATCTTTGTGTAAGCAAAGTAAACGCAAAGAATGAATGAACTTAAAAAAGTTGAATGAAATAGATGTTATAATTGGTGGACCAAAATGAGTACAAAACGAAAGCATTTTGACGCCAATTAATATTTCGCTCAGCCAGTGCGCACTGTTGTTGTTCTAGCTCTGGTTGTATTGTGTGTGGGTTCATATGGTTGCAAACGTACCGACGTTAAAGGGGAAATTCCTACCTACAATGTTTTTTTTTAATATTTAGGTTTCTGCGTGCTGCGGTCTGGCAGGGTGTTTCATCGGCGCTTGCAGGACTGACATATGGTAATGGGGCTCGCTAATGGTAGTCCAATACCAGTCAGGGACGCGGAACATCATCATTATCATATCAGTCTATTGCCGTCCATTGCTGAACGTCGGCCTCCCCCAGAGATCGCCAACCAACCCGGTCTTGGGCAGCTCGTATTCATCCGCTGACAGCCACCGTCTTCAAATCGTCGGTCAATTGTGCCGCGGGGCGTTCAGCCGTAATCGCCATGCTAAAATTGGTCGATATATGTTGGCGAGCGCAAAAGGTGTTATGGCAATCAGAAGAACGCGGCTGCCCATCCTCTGGTCAATATCCCTCTGTCGCCTTCTACGACACCCACTGGTAGAAATGGGGTTGTGCTACGACCGGCACCACACGGCTTGTGGATGTAGAATCTCAAAGAGTACTGAATAAAAAATATGCCACATGAACCAAAATTATGTAACGAGTACAATAATAATTGAACCATTTGGTAACAATAATCGATCACAATTAAATTGCTTCAATATCTGATTTGTCATCGCAAAAGGCCTATCGTATATCATTTTTTAAATACTGGTGTGACATGACAATGCCCTCAACTTTGCCATTTGACTTATTATAACCCTTACATTCTTCTCGCGGTCCGTCGGTCGTATAAATTCAACTAATTGAAATTTATTATAGTCTAAATGACGCACACTATATCCCTTGCTATTTACCAGTGCTGTATATAGTATGCCTTTGTTACAGTCGTGAAATCAACAACTTACCTAATGCCTAATCAACTGGAATCTGGTATAATTTTGCTTTTTAATATTTGTACATATTTAGTATTTGATTGATATTATTATGAATTATTAAACTAGAATTCATTACTAGAATTTAGATCTTCATGAAATGATGATCAATTGTGACGTTTGATCAAAAATATAACCTACAGGTTATCACGACATTTTACCTGAATCTGTCTGTACAAAACGTTTAAACCGATTTTGATGAAAGTTTGTATGAAGATAGATCCTGAGACCCTGGGGCAGGACTTAAGCTTTAATACGCGATAACCGACATTCCCGAGGACGAAGTCACGGGCAAAATCTAGGTTACCTACTATACCCACATTCATACAATGCTTAGAGACAAAAAATTATAAGAACTGCTATTTTTATAGTTCAGTACAAACCATCAATTACTTAAAACATTAGCACATCAACTAGGCTCGAAGCGGATGCGGTCAGAGCCGCGGCCTTCACCAGGCGTGCCCTTTCAACCGAGCGGGCAGATGATGTGTCAGAAACTGAGCGCCAGAGCATCGCGATCGTTCATTCAATTCGCTACCACACAGACAGAATGACATGCCTACTTCGCTGCAGTTTTTTTGGAAATTTGACGATTTCTTACACACATATATGGGAATGAATTCAAAATCACCTATACTCCATTTACAATAGCATTAGACAGAAGTTAAAAAAGGTTCTTTTTAATACACGCCTTGTAACAAAAGTAAAATAAACCTGTTAAAGTTACGATGGACACCGAATTTATTATAATCTATTATTACAAAAGCTGTCGCGTGTATTTGTAACCATTTCAATAATTTATCTTCTAAAATGATGTGGCTTTCATTTAGTTGTAATTTAATTCCAATTTAAAATTACAGAGTCAATGTTAAAAACCTAACAGAAGCAGGGATAAACAATACCCGGAACGTTATTCGTTTCACTGTAGTACTACCAAATCTAAAATGTTACCTAATCTTTACAAGACTTTGGTTCTGTTTATATTATTATGCGTCCATATTCAGTACTATCTGAGATCTATTTATAAAAATTATGTTAAAATAAGTTTAATTAAAATTGTTTTATCTTATCTTTGAAATAAAATGTTTTGCATTCCTGCTTCTATTATAAATGGAGTATACCTTTGAACTATATTGATAAGGACGTAAAATTAAAAAATCTATAAATTTCTTACTTTTTCTGCTTAATAATGTTTATGATAATAAAATATAATAACACTCAGGGATTACGTAGCTTCCAAAGCGTTCAAACAAAAATCAAACAAGCAAGTTCTTCAGCTTTTAGATTTAACTGTAATATCAAAAAATAAAGTTTACAACCAGCAAAAAGACATAGTAGTTATTGCACGTTTGAAATTAAAATACTCAATAAGTATCTTTTATTTCCGACGTTTATTTTCATACTGAATTCCTCACTGGTAGTCATTGGTAGACTGGCGGGGACGGAGCGTCATCGACGAGAATCTTCAATCAGAGCGAAAGTTCAGAGGCATTTTTCACCTACCCTTGGTCGATTTTTACCGGTAATTTTACATTATGAAGGTTTGTGTGAAAGTTCGTTATGGCTACAAAACGAGTTAATACTGGACCTAAAATACGAGAACGCTGATGAGTGTATTGTCAGTATTACACGAACGATTTGTTCACACTGGCGGATAACGACATTCCGAGGCGCAAACACTCGCTAACGTACCTACAAGTAGCGATTAGGACCACATTTTCGAATTTGCAACAAATCTATTCTAAAACAGTCCATTTTATACAACAAGCACAATTACAACCACTGCGTTGTAATTTGTATGAGTGGAGAAGAAGAGGAAGGCCGAAGAAAAGATGGATGAATTCTGTGTGTGTGAAAGAGTCAGTGATATCATGACGGTTGACAGAATGGGATGAAAAAAGAAAACGTATTGCGCCAACCCCAAATATCATGGGATAAAGGCAGGAAGATGATGATGGATTGTATTTGCCATCATTTTATTTTTATCATCTTTTTCCCATTGTTGTTAGCGGTGGTATTATCTTTATTACGAGCACTCATTTGTTTGTTCTTTTGATTTATACGTTCTTTTTACCCGACTACGGCAAAGCCAAAGGAGGGTTATGAGTTTGACAGGCTATGTATGTATGTATGTATGTATGTATGTATGTATGTATGTATGTATGTTCATCTGTACGCTCATAGCTCCTATACTACTTATCAGAACTGAACAAATGAGGTATCGTTAGAAGCGTCTTGATCGTCCGCTGGTTATAGGCTATATGACGTATCACCGAATCCAATGTGGCGCCCTCTGACGGACAAAAAAAACAATATAAAAAAAAAAATGAAGACAAGCATACCGTGTTTGGTATCATTGGAAAGGGGCTCACTAGGTCATTTCAAATTTATATAATATTTAGTGGTGATTGGTCACAAATTATTGTAAAAAAAGGAAAGATTACCAAATAAAGTAAGATACGCATACCGTGTTTAGTATCATTGGAAAGGGGTTCACTAGTACCTATTAAATATATAATACTTAGCTGTGACTCCAAAATGGTTTAAATAAAAATATAAAGTTTAAAAACTAAAACCCGACCACAACAAAAAGTGATCTAAAAAGTACAAAACAAGAAAATATTTCACACAGAAATCAAGACATAGGTACAAAATAGTCAAGGTAAGCCGTGGTTGCATGACTGTATCCCATATGAGTGCGATGAACATAAATATAATGGCATGCAACCACGGCTTACCTTGACTATTTTGTACCTATGTCTTGATTTCTGTGTGAAATATTTTCTTGTTTTGTACTTTTTAGATCACTTTTTGTTGTGGTCGGGTTTTAATTTTTTAAACTTTATATTTTTTGTTTTATACGTTGGGCGCCACTTAGGGCGGGTTGCTTCAACTAGGTATACTTCACTGACCGGTGACGAAAAAATGAGTTGTTTCACAAAATGGTGGCCTTAACGTACGTTACTATGTTACTATTACCATAACCGATGCTTCATACGTAACCAGTTAACGTAATTTTGTGTTGTAAAATAGCTACATCAAACATAATATTTATATATAGGGTGACTGGTAATTAGTGTACGATACTTAAACACGTGATTGTGTTCATGATAACATACAACTTTCCCGAAGAAAAAAGTCTTTTGTACTGGTTCACTTTTATCACAATAACACGACAGCCGTATGAAATTCACGCGCGCGCACGCCTGTGACCTAAAGTGAACTAGTACAAAAAACATTTTTTCTTCGGGAAAGTGGTTTGTTATCATGAACACAATCACGTGTTTAAGTATCGTACACTTATTACCAGTCACCCTATATATTATGAACTCTCTTTTTGAATAACTTTGACTGGCGGTTTTTTAACGAATATTAAACATCTCACGTCATAGTAATTTTTAATCGTCCGCATGTAACGTTAACCAACTGTTTGAAACAACCCACTCTTGTAGCTGGGGAACGGGTGTAGTAAAACGCTCGGACTATGAAGTTACTACGAGTACTTACAATCACAAGTCACTACTTAACTAAACCTAAGCCAACAAAACATTCCCAATAGACAATTTTAAAAAAGACAACGCCTTCAAAATCTAAAAAGTGATAAATAACTTTAGAACAGTACACACATGACTTTAGACTTGGAAGTCAGTGGCAAAAGTTCGCGCTCACACATTCGTGGGTAGCTTTGTACACTCTATTTGACACACTGGAGCCGAGTCCCTTGTTCACAAACAAAATTAAAATTAGGCATTTAGCATCTCTTACTACCAGGCAGCTGAAGAAAAGGACGGCGACAGACAAGGACTAAGTTAGAGATGTCAAATTAGTTTTTCCCTTGAACTTCGCAGTGTTTTGTCAATACGTTCTGAAATGACAACTATGTATAATTGTTTGAAAATTTTAGATCAACTTAAATTGACAACTCTTATTAATGTAAGTCTCTTTCTTGTTTTATTGATGAGAAAGAGATATAAATAGCTTAAAATTAATTTAGTGTGTGCACAACAGAATTAGCACCACTGACTACCTCTCTAAGAACTATGTCGAACCTGAACTAATTGTTTAATAATTCCAATTCCATAATATTGATTATTTAGAACGGCGAAATAGTCGCGTTATCTCAGTATTTTATGTTTTTTTTATAATGTCAGGTAATTAAGGCTAAAAGTAAAAAAAAAGCAATATTTATGCTAATCTTAGCCTTGTGATACAGTTACTAATTAAATAAATCAGTTGTTAAAAGTGATCAATTTTATTGCTCTGTGATATATGGACTCTTAATAAACAGATTAGTTGGCATTGCCTTATATCCATTTGAAATGACAACATCATCGGCATTCATCATTGATGAGTTATTAATATGCATTTTTATATTTTAAATAGTAATAATCCAACGATACGGTTTTATTAAAGTTAATAGATTTATTTAAAAGATTGAGTTGATTGATACATTTTATTCAACTTTGACAGCTGTTGATCTTAAAATAGATAGAGGCTAAAGGAAATATGAATAGATTTTTCACAATAAAATTAAGCAGATATAATGATCACTGTAAAGTCGCGGTATTCTCAGTGTTGTAAGTCGATAATATAAGCTCGAATTAACAGTTTTTAAAGAGTCGTTGTCGGTTGGATCAAAGACTTTCAAGTTAGTTTCCCAAAAAAAAACTAAAAACCTACAAAGGGAAAAATAACTTTAACACAGAATACAGTTTTGGTTCTGTTCGTTGTTTTGTATTGCCACCGACTTCTGAAACTAAAGTCATACATATTATTTTTATTTTGTAGTTTTAAACGGGGTTGTTGTTGTATTCTTGTTCATTTATTCTTCGCTTTTTAGTATCATCCAAATCCACTAAGAAATGGGACTAAATGACCTAAGCAGCAAATGTATTTCCCTTCAGTAAAACCTTATTTAAATTAAAAAATATATATATTTCTGGCATTTTAGTGGGTTGGTTTGTAACTCTATGTTTTGTAATTTATCTAATTTACAATAGCCTAATGCCAATTGCTTATCATCTTTTACAAAATATTGACTTTTCCGTTGCAGGGATGTTAATTTTTGAGGAGTTCTACTGATACTTCACCATCAGCTTCATTTCACCATAATTTATTGTGACAAGCATAAATTACTTGGCAACAATATACAAGTAATCAAATCGCAACTCAGGAAATAAATAATTCATGATCTGTTCCAGTTCACCAAAATGGTCCTTTCCGAGACCAAATGCACGAGTTACCTACTATAAAAAATACTTCAATCGCTATAGGTGTGTCTATGATATTTGAAGAGTTCTCTCGATTTCTCCAGGATCCCATCATTAGATCCTCACCTGATGACAATGGGAACTCCTGGGTCCTCCGTTTCAAACATAACATAGGATCAGCCGTCTACGAGTAATCCGGGAACATACCCACATAAATGTAAAAACCCGGACAAGTGCAAGTCGGACTCGCCCACCGAGGGTTCCGTTCAAATTCCGTGGTTTGGTCACCGACACAATTACCTCGATTATTGATTACGTACTTTATATAAAGACTTTATATACTATATTTTTTATCATTTCATTACAAATGTATAGTTTTCAGACTTTTACCTGTAGGTCGATTCTGTAAAGTTCAAACAACAACTCACATCTCACATCGCTATTCACTCTCACTTCGCATAAGGTTCAAAATGACCTCGATATATTTGACACTTTGATCGGGTTCGAGTGCGAAGTGAGCGTCGAAGTGATGGGGAAATTACCTTACAGAATGCCACTTCTTACGTCATCTCATACTTTATCTGTAAAATACTAAATCTCCCTGTCAATTTAGTTCAACTCGCTGACACGCTCGCAAGGGTGGCGCTAGTGTAAATTAGAATAAAATTATCAACCGAGTTTTTAGAATGCCAATCAAGAAACTCACAGCGGATTCAGATTCGAAGTGAAGAATGAGTTCTAACAGAATCACACCCCTATACTTGTAGTATAAGACGATATTACTTGCCAAAAGAAGAAGTAAGGGAAGTACCCTATAAATTTTTATTCCCTTGAGAGTGTCGAAATAAACGTTATTTTTGTGGCATAAACAGCCGTATCTTTTCGTTAACTTATAAGTTTGATTTTTTTACAGCTTCAAGTGACTTTAGACTTGAGTTTTATATGGTTTTAATTTCAACTCGATACCTCCACGCGTTCCCGAGATAAAGGGTCTTGACAGACAGACGGACAGACAGACAGATAAGGGTTCAATTTTTTCCTTTTAGGTACGCAACCCTGAAAACGATATTCCGACGAACTGAGAACCTTCTCTATTCGGTTCAAAACGTCACACTGATGACACATAAAATAGGTGCGACCTAGGAAGTTTTTTTTAATACATACTACATAATATATTATAACTATATGTTTAAGAAACTAATAATAGAATGAAGTTATAGCTCAGGAAGTTCGTAAATCAATAACGTATTTGGGTCACAAAGGATCACTTTTGGCAGATGGTTGATTTATTTTCCAATCTTCAAAGTTAATTGTTTTTAGAGAACTTAATTAAAAAACCTAAACGCCTTTATAAGACTTTAGCGTTGATGACTAAGTTTAAGGAACTTCGTATGATGATTTGATACGACAATTTTTTTTTGTGTATTTCGTTAAGTACATAACTACACAAAGTCGAAGTCAAAATCAAAACATTTATTTCAATGGAACTATATTCAGGCACTTTTGGATTGTCAAGGAGTCGGTTTGTTAGTCAGAAAGTTGAGGCTAGTTACAAGAGCAAGAATATACACGAACACTCTTTTTAATCAATGTTTTTACAAAATCTTGGTTACATTAGGTAGGTACTCTTGGGGGTTCTATCATTATGTGAAAAAAAACACAAAGTCAAAGCATTTATTTCAATTAAACTATTAACAGGAACTTTAGCTTGCCAATGAGTAAGTTATTAGTCAGAAAGTTGAAGTTAGTTGCTTGTTCTATAACTTTATGGAGAAAACGAGGAAGAAACACTTTTTTAAATCAAGTTTTTACAAAATACTGGTTAATTCTTGTTGCTTATATATGTGAAAATAATGTAGGTAGGAGAGCAATACAAATACTATTAAAAAATATAGAGCGATATAAGCCATAGCAGTTAAGAGATGACCAATCTGAACTGGCAGCGCCCGTTCACGAAAATGACGAATGGATCAGCACCGACCGCGTGAATTTTCTCATGGATCCCTAATTTTTCCAATCTATACTAATATTATAAAGCTGAAGAGTTTGTTCGTTCGTTTGTTTCTTCGTTTGGTTGAACGCGCTAATATCAGTATCTACTGGTTCGAATTGTTTTTTTTTTTTGTGTTGGATAGTCCATTTATCGAGGCTATAGGCCCAAGCGAAGCCGGGTCGGGTCGCTAGTTGATAAATATAGCCTATGTTACTCAGGGATAATGTAGCATACTAATGGTGAAAGAATTTTTAAAATCGGACCAGTAGTTTTTGAGTTAAATCGTAACAAACAGATCCTTCTTCCTTCTTGTTTTATTATTATGAGCCAGTTGTGTCCCATTACGAGGGCAAAGACCTCCCTCCTTTTGCTCTATTTTTCTCTGTATCGACCTCATTCTTTTCGATAGACGTCCAACTCGTCTCGCCTTCACCTAATGGACCTAACTCATCACCGGTTCTTAGTGTTCGTGACTCAATCTGGACTATAAATAATTAAATCTATTTTTTATATAACAAAAATCTGTGCGTGTGTATGAAAGTGAACTCCTCCTAAACGGCTGGACCGGTTTTGATGAAATTCTTTGTGTGTGTTCCAGTAGATTCGAGAATAGTTATGATTCACAAATGGATCCAGTAGATGGCGCTGCAGTCGAGTTGGGGTAGGTGGGTATGTATGTAGGTAGGGTAGGTAGGTGGGTATGTATGTAGGTAGGGTAGGTAGGTAGGTAGGTAGGTAGGTAGGTAGTTTGGTAGCGTAGATAGATAGGGACAGGACAACGTCTGTCGGGTTTAGCTAGTAATAATATAAATTGTTGTTTCTGATATTTTAGCAGACAGGAAAACAATGCTGCAACCTTTAGATGTGAGCAACATATAATAAAAATTATGTCATTCTTTACTTATACAAGACGGATCTTAGTCATAGTTTGTATTAATTAGATAGTTTGTTCAATAAAAAGTATTGTGTATGTAATAAACAAACAATCACGTTTACTTATAAAATGTATAGTATCAATCACGAATAGAAATAATTAATTATTGATGTTTGGGTACAGACACATACAACAATGAATTGCACATGGATAAACACGTCCTATTAGCTACGTTTTAGATTAAATAGATAAGTATACAACTGTATACTCTAGCAGCTGTTGTAGCTACTCTAGCTTTTAGGCACACCCCAGGCCATTAAGAGAGATTTCGATTGGCGGACGGCAGGGGAGAGAATCGAGTAGAATTCGTCTATTCGCCAGCGCTCACTGTCAAGAAAAATTCTCTGTGATACCGCGAGCGTCTTCCAGATTGTCGGAGCATCCGCCAGTATTCGCGGCATCCACCGAGTAGCCAGTGCAGTTCAACTCTCGCCGGGATTTGATTTTATTTCTGATTTCTAGCGACTACGTAGTCGATAAAAACTAAAACCCGACCACAACAAAAAGTGATCTAAAAAGTACGAAACAAGAAAATATTTCACACAGAAATCAAGACATAGGTACAAAATGGTCAAGGTAAAGCCGTGGTTGCATGCCTGTGTCCCATATGGGTGCGATGAACATGAATTATAATGGCATGCAACCACGGCTTTACCTTGACCATTTCTTGACCGAGGGGATCGTCGACGGCGACTAAGGGAAAATCCGGAAGTCCGAAGCGGCTTACGTGTACTTAACAACTTCACTGCGATCCCCAAAACGCCTGCCAAGCGAGGGGATTATGGCATCCTCCCCCCCCCCCCCCCTGGGGAGGCTTTTGTTCAACAGTGGACATTTTAGATGAAGATTGAAGAGCGAGATAAATTTAAAATCCGTAGCAAAATTACTAGCTGTCTTCCCCTAACTTCAGCATTATAGGTGAAGTTGTTTTCGAGATTTTGTGTTTAGTCCGTCAGTGAATAAATGAATTAGTCACCTTTCGGTTTTATAAATGTGTAGAAAAATTATTCAAAAGTCAATCGTCGTAAGAAATAGTTGACATTCATAGTCACGTTGATCAATACCTACCAATGATAATGTTCGAAAATTAGTACGACTTTTATATAGTAGAATAAATAACTAGGAAAACACCTATTTTTTTTTTATTAGCTTTTTTCGGCTGTGATATCACTGCGACCACAGTTGGTCTATTGTGATCGCCGCTTGTGTTGGTTAGAGATCGCCGCCAAACCCTGCAGCTGTTATGAACTGCAGGATCTGCTTTGGGGCGATCTCCATTAGTTCATCCGGGCTTAACAGGTATTTGCCCAGATGATTGTTGCGCTTGTGCATTAGTGCTCCGCATTCCCCCAGAAGGTGAAGAGGCTCCACGATGCTCTCTTCGCCTTCCTAATCAGTTTACTATATAGGAAAACACCAATAGGTAACCTGATTTGAATGTGACTTGGTACCTACATACTAGGTACAGACAGCGTCATCAACTGCTTATACCCCACGCATTAAAATTTCTTCGGATAGGGGGTAAGCAGTTGATGACGCTGTCTGTACATAGGTGGTAACAATTTTGTGTTTCTAATTAATTAATCTGGTTTCGATTCAACTCATTACGAATTCAAAATTATTTAGTGGAGGTCTTAAAACTACCATTGATTTCTTGGTATTAAATATATTTATAGAGAGAATGTGGTTTGCGGTAAATACACCAAATAATATAACACTTTTCTGCTCGATGTTACTGCAGCGGGTATTTCTGTACCTACGATTTGTATTTTCTTACATAAGTTGCTTAAATCATTACCTTTTTTTGGCATACATATATCATGACGTGTTAATTAACTCATTTTATTAAAATGAGCTAGAGGAAGATACTTTTTTATTTAACTTAAATTACTTACCTTATTAAATAGTCGGAACAAATAATTAATGTCAAGGATATTGTAAATCATTGAACTTTACAATAATATCAATAGATTGTTTATTTGATGCATTGTTTCACGACTTGACTATTTTCTGATTCGATTCATAATATATTCATCATCATCAGTCTGAAGACGTCCACTGTTGAACTAAGGCCTCCCCCATAAGGGACGGTGGAGGGTGCCATAATTCCCACGCTTGGCAGGCGTCCTGGGAATCGCAGTGAAGTTGTTGAGTACACGGAAGCCGCTGCTGCCAGACTTCCGGATTTTCCCTTAGTCCCCTTAGTCGCCACCCTCGGGATGAAATGGGGGGGGGGGGTGCTATTCTAGCCCGGACACCCCACGGGTATTAAAAAATATAATATATTAAGTCAAAGATAATTATATTCATTCGATAGAATTTCGGTAACAGTGGCTAACCTAATTGGAGGCTCGACAAGTACCTACGCAGAAGATACAACAGTGCACAAGTGTTGCGGAAAAACACAGGTAATGGTAATAATAATGATTAATAAGAGTAGAACTAACGATATTTTTGGTATGACTATTTACGTGTCCTTGATAATATGTGTCTTGGATAATAAAAGTGTAGTTTCGATGTTAATGAAGCTTTAATTTATTGAAATGGTTTAATTTAAATAAATATTGGCCCTAAATTTACTTCAATCTTATTTTAATAATAATACCTCTATTAGTCATCTAAGACCCCCTCACTTCCCCCTCCCCTCCCACTCTCCCCCCTGCCCCTCCGTCCCCCGCCTCTCTTTCCTTACTCTCGTTCGATGGAATGGCAATCCTTTACATACTTTCCGAGCTGTCACACCAACAACTTCTAAACTCCAGGTTGCTACTGGGAAATTCCTACCTGAAAAACCTAATAACAATTTTAAAGACCTGCGAAACGAACTCGGGACCCAACGCTCAGCAATGAGGTTTGCAACCTCGACTCTACGGGCAGTTAGAAAGGTTGGATTATATTGAAAGATATGACTAATCTAAACACATCCATTATTCATTAAAAATTGTTTATTCAAAGACATAATTTTAATTTTCATTAATTGGTGGCACTAATAGACAACTTTTGTAAAATAGACTTTCACAGAAAAAAATAAGGTCAGACCATACAGTTTTGATTGAAGCCTCGATTTTTTTAAATACCTTCCTATGTAGCTACTGTGGCCCGTGGAACGTCCAGGCTAGAATAGCACCCCTCCCCCCCCCCATTTCATCCTGAGGGTGTCGTAGAAGGTGACTAAAAGAAAATCCGGTGCTCGGGCAGCGGCGGCTTCCGTGTAATTAATCGCTTCACCAAACCCCAAGATGGCTACCAAGTGTGGGGGTTATCCCCCCCCCCCCCCCCCTTGGTGGAGACCTTTGTTTAACAGTGGACGTCGATGAGTCGGAGAGATTAGAAGAGGCAAACATTGATAGAACTTCTATTGAAAAGAAAACGTGCAGGATCGACGGCTGCTGACAATCAGTTAGGCTATGCGCGCACTGCAATTTTTAATAATATCAAAATATTCGTCAATCTGTGAACAGCAGAAATGTACTACAATCCGCGCACTGCGAAAATAAATCGTTTGCGATTTTCCGTTTATTTCAATCGATACCATTTCGCATTTTTAGAATCTCAACGATTAAAATTCGCAGTGCGCGTATAGCCTGATTGTCAGCAGCCCTCGATCTTGCACGTTAATAATAATCGCAAACCTGTGAACAATACCAATATTCTAGAGTTTGCGCAGTGCGAGAACAATTCGTTTGCGATTTTCCCTTTATTTCAATCGATTTCATTTCGCATTTTTAAAATCGCAACGATTATTATTCGTAGTGCGCGCGTAGCCTTAGATGACATCATTCGATCACTATTAATTCCAAGACAGAAATTCTTTATTTAAAAAAAAACCGGACAACTGCGAGTCGCACTCGCCCACCGAGGGTTCCGTACGTAGGTCCATATCCATACTTCTATACTAATCCATATCTACTGTCCATACTTTAATCTACTTAATATTATACATGTGTTTTTTGCGACATAAACGGCCATATCTTTTTTTCACGTTAACTTAGAGGGTTGTTTTTTTTTACAGCATCAAGGGACCGTAGACTTGAGTATATGGTTTTAATTTCAACTCGATACCTCCCCGCGTTCCCGAGATAAAGAGTCTTGACAGACAGACAGATGGACCACAAAGTGATCCTATAAGGGTTCCGTTTTTTCCTTTTGAGGTACGGAACCCTAAAAAGCACTTTATACATACTTTATACGTAGTTAGTCAATTGAGTTGACAAATGACTACCTATAAATGACGTCATAAGTATAAATTACCATGGAAAATCTATGGGGGCATCGCGTTTTGGACAGCTCCTGAATGTCTGTCAATTGATTGGTGTCAACTACAAAATTGCCAAAATATAAAAATAACGATTTTATATGTATTTTATTCCTTAGTGTTTGGAAAAGACCTTTCTAGAAGCATTTAGCATACAACCTTTATCTACGTTAAAAACTTCTTCATGGATTATTTCTAACTCAAATCTTGCATAGTTAATAGCTAACTGCTTAGAGCCACATAGCAGTAACCTAAATTAAAAAAAAACTAAGTAAGTAAAGTAAGTTTTAAATGATAAAAATATATTTTTTGACGACACGGTTGGCGCAGTGGCTGAGCGATCGACTGCTGCGCAGCGTGTTGCGGGTTCGATTCCCGCCCAGGGTAAACATTTGTGTGATGAGCACTTGTGTTTGTCTTATGTCTGGGTGTTGTTTATCTATATATGTATGTATTTACAAAAAAAATATGTATTTGTGTATGTATATCAGCTGTCTGACACCCATAGTACAGGGTCTCCCTAGTTTGGGGTCAGATGGCCGTGTGTGAAAATGTCCCCACATATTATTATTATTATATTTATGTAACAAAAAAAAATATATTGTAAAAGACATAAACAAGAATTTATATACACTGGAGTGACATATTCTTCCTCGTCGGTGTCACTCTTGACGGAGTGGTCGTGGTTGTCACTTCAGGTGTTGGTGGCACGCTTTACGACACTTCGCCATTCCTCCCTTACAGCTACCTTCCTCGTGCATTCATGCAAGGTGCCATCAACTGCAGCCTTGACCTGATCAGTCCTTCTCATAGGCGATCTACCTCGTGGCCTGGTACCTTCAACTTTCCCCTGAACCACGAGGCGTTCGATGGATATACCTCCCCGACGACATACGTGGCCGAAAAAAGTGAGGATGCGCGATTGTGCAACAGCGGATAGACACTGCTTAATTCCGAGGAGTGACATATTACTTAGGTGTTAATATATATTTTAGTTTTTATTACTTAGCATGCCGTGAGATAGAATGCAGCGGAAATACTTAGTGATGTACCACCTCTTTTTTCTTTTCTTCTCTTCTTTTTCTTTAATTTTTTTTCTTTATCTGAATCTGAAAATTGCACCTACTTACCCTAGTAGCCTTGATTTGGTCTAAATTAAACATATTGGTATGTACCTACAAACAATATTATAATAAATTATATCAATATGCTAAAAATTAACATAACATTCCAAGATTATTAATTCACCAATCAAATGACAAATTGGTGTTCTTAAATTTTTATTTAGTGACCATTAGAATTAGAAGAAAAACATGAGGTCCAAACATTTCGTGTGCATACCTACAAGAACAAACTACATTGAATGTGGTGGAATTCACCTTTGTTTTGCTCACAAAAGCATAATTAGATCGTATCGACAGCAGGAATCCCATTTTTCTAAGTCAAACCGGTTTTAAAATGAATCGGAGCGTAACGATACCCTTTTTTGCCATTTTGCATAACGTATTAATGTCAAAGACAAAGTGAAAAATAAGAGTGGAAGATTTATTTCGTATTACAAAAGGTTAATTTGAAATTTTATAGGTCATATCTACTTATTAATCAAAAACAGTTAAACTAATTAAAATAGACTAATTTGAATAAATAAACATACATTCCACATCGAAAGACTCGACAGCAATGAATTAGGGTCACATAAAGATACCTGAAAGTCTCGGAAACTAAAAAGGCTAGCTTAATGAAATAATTGTCTACTGAAACAATTAAATGTAAGTACTAACTCGTTGTACAGTTGACAGCGACACACCAACTGTCCTAGCTGTATCATGCTTATTCCGGGCGTTTTGCAGCACTGTGAGAATGTTGGTGCAGTCTTTAGCTTCATAATAAATATTGAATATCAGAAACGCTGTTTACATACCTTTGTATATGACAGAATAGAAACAAAAGCAAAAACAGATGCGGAAAATTCGTAGCTCCATTTGAAAAAGCCCCATTGTTTTATTTTGTTTTTTTAAATAACATAACAGTACAGTATGACCATTCTGTACAATGTCCCTCAGTGAATACCTAGGTGATGTGAGCTGTCATCCGTTCGTCTGCTTTGTCAATCCCTAGCATCAGCAGTGCTATTCTGTTGCTATCTCCCTCGGTGAACACCTAGGTGAAGTGCGCTGTCATTCAATTGTAGTGCTTTGTAAATGCCTAGCGTCGGGACGAAAGACAGCTAGCTCACTTCAAATAGGTGTTCACCGAGGGAGATTGTTACAGAATGGACATACTGGACGCATGACAGCTCACTTCACCTAGGTATTCACCGAGGTAGATTGCAACAGAATAGCACTACAGAAAAATAGTTTGATTGGAGCACTTTAATAGTCTACTAAACACAATTTATTTCATTAAGATAACATCCTTAGTTTTCGAGACTTTTAGGTTTATTTATGAGATTCTTTCTTTGCTTTCGAGTGTATTTTGAATTGAATAGTATACACCATTAGGCACTCAATAATTCTACTTCTCTTAAAAAACAGTTTATTTTAGTACTGAATAACGATTCATTTTTCAATTGACTGTAAAATTTGATTTTTAGTTTTGCTTTGCTTTCAATAAATAGTTACTCAATTGATTTGGCAAATAAGTGACGTCAGAGTTTACATTACTATACAAAATAATCGGAGATGATGGGGAATCGCGTATTGACAGCTTATACAACGTATATGTCCATTTTTTTTAGTGGTGTCTATTACAAAATTGATGTAATTAAAAATGTTTTTAACCACAGAGTAAGAAGCGCAGTAATCATCATCAGCCGGAAGACGTCCACTGTTAAACAAAGGCTTTAACCAAAAAATAATTTTCATTCAAAAAATTAAGTTGTCCATACAATAATTATTTTTCAGAAACATTTAAAATATTAAATAATTTATTTATGTACCTACAATATTTACACGGACATAGGTTTTCTTTTATTATTCGTGTAAATATTGTACATAGTAATAGTAATATTGTACATGTAGTTAGTTATAGAACTATAAAAGTAATACAATAAGGCATCAAAAAATTCCTCAACATCGCCGTCATTTGGGAATGTGCCAAAGATACTGGCGGCATTGCCACGTTGGATGGCAATGCCTGACCTCTAACCAAGGTAAAAACGAGCTCTTGGATCACGGGAAGTGTCAACCAACCGTTCGGACATTTCATTTCAAAGAAGATGAGCACTCGGACCACGCGACCCGAGTGTTTCAACCCCAAACGATTCGAAAAGTTATCACCAAGGTTACAATACTTTCATCGTTGAAAATAAATTATTTTCTGGTCACAGAGTAATGTCGAAAGCGTCAAGTGCGTTCTCTATGTAGATATATTGTTTTGAAATCACACATGTTAGCGGGTTGGCGATAATTGAAAACGCATTGACTTCTACAGATTTTATCTAAGTGTAGGTAATGTTGCCCAAGTTTTGGATTACCACCTTACGACTGTAATTTTATTGTGTGATCCGATCTTATTGTTGAAAGTTTACGCTTTTTTAACTGTGAATGACTTCATAATGTTTCTTGGTACATATTCAGTTCAGTGAAATGTACTTTTCTGTTGTACTTAGGCTCACGATTGGTTGGATGGATTGGCATTATTTATGACCTGGCTTGTCCTAGTTGAAGTCGTTGATTAGAAATATTTTTGAAACAGATTAGTAGAGAAGGCCAATTCATTTGCATAGCATTGCATTTTAAAAACTATGGGCTGCGAGTCCGACTATTGAACGGGCCCTGAAAAATGACGCCACAAAAAATAAAAAAACAAAAATACATCCTTCTTATTGAAATCGCACTCCTTGTATTTAGTTAAGTATTAATATTTTCGATTGTAACGGAACGTTTTTATTTCTTGTTTTAACAGTTCTTAATTGTTATTGATGGCCCTTTTTCTTCTTGAGAAACAAAAGGTGGGTGAACCCCGATTTGTAACTTTTAGTTAGATCGGGTCGAGGTCCAGTGTACTTTGGGATACGCAGACAGAATGTTGGTCTGAATTTTGAAAGCTAGGGTAAAAAGTATTGTCATAATCAACTGTAACCAACTTAGAGTTAAAAATGTTTGATTTTTAAACTGTAAGTCTATTTAAACATTACGTCAAACGAACGCTTAAAATTATTATTATTATTTATTGTATAGTTGTTTTTTTATTTATATGCAAAAAACAGTAGTAGGTACAGACAGCGTCATCAACTTACTCCCCTATACGATTAAATTTTAATGCGTGGGGGGTAAGCAGTTGATGATGCTGTCTGTACGAGAAGCAACGAAAGTTTAATCTCAAATCAGCAATTTTATCCAATATCCTGATATAGGGTGGATAGTGTTTGTATTTATTTAAAAATTGACATCGGTACCGAATTAGTTTTAATATTATGTTTAATAATTTGAAAATCTGAAGTGTTAATTTATCATTATTTACGCTTTCATTAACTTTGGTTCTTCACATCGTCGACATCGTTTCTTTTGTGTTTGTTATTATCATTTCTCATTATTATGTAGGTATCATTTTTGAGTAACTACCTGGATATTTTAATTTTATCGTATCGTTTCATCAAAAATTCTCGCTGGATCACCTTGATTTCTCCGAAAGTTCAAGATACATCCTGTATACATAATTAAAAGTTCCAATTACGTTGTTATCTCATCTTTAACATTCCAAAATATTTATATTATTACAATTTAATTTCAATAAACTGATAGGTCTTCAAATATCTCGGGACCGTGGGGTCCCAGACCTTTGAAAAGCGTTCCAGGGACCAAAGACAAGTCGTAGAGGTCCGAGAGACATCTTTAACCCTTTTGCCGCCCCAGTACCAACACCAGTACCAGTACCAACCAAAATATACATGATTTCTATACGTAATTCCATAGAGTAGCTATTCGTAGCTAGGCGCCGAGGGCACGTTGGCTTTTTTAACGTTAACACGTTAACAAAAGGTTGAATGAAGACACCAAGTGATAATTATTATCTTTGTATGCATTATATCTAAGGACAACCTCTTCAGACCAATTTGACTAATTAAAAAAGTTCGGAATGTAGTCGCAATCTCATCTCAGTGACAATCAAGGTTGCAATGTGGCAATTTATATAAGTAAGAACATTTTTGACAGCTGGAGACTAAAAACGACAACCTCCTTCAAAACCATCATCATCATTATCATCATTATCAGCTGAAAGACGTCCACTGTTGAGCATAGGTCTCCCCCATAGTATGCCACAACGAGCGGCAACCTGCCGCTTGCATCCATCGGTTACCCGCGACCCAAAAAACAAAATGTGATAAATAACTTTAGCACAGAGCAAAATGAAGGCGATTGTCTTTTATGTAAAAATTTATTTTATCTTCCCCTTTTAAGTACTTACTTTTTAATGGATGATATCCATTAAAAAACGGTAACACTAATTATCTTAACTCTTACCAAGTTTTAGTCCAAATCTTGAACACTGCTGAACTGATTTTAATGAAACTTGCACTGTTCCCTAAGGTAGAGTAAAAGAAAGCCAATAAAAAATAATAAGCACAATCCGAATAATAGTTTCGGAGAAATGAGGTACACGCATACAGTTTTGTATATTTGTTTACATAAGCCTTAAAAGTATATTTTTATCTTGGAACTAGCCCGCCACACTATTTCATTGCAACTTTTGTAAGCCAGAATAAACCACGCCAGAATAGTGGCCACCACTAGAATGGTACAATGAAACTCGACGAGACCCGAACACAACATTTCAACTGTGTTGGATACCACATCAAAATTAATCAGAAAATAACAACGGAGGAGAAAGAAAAAAAGCATTCCAGCATTTTCTTTTTTTTGGAACTATACTCCGTTTACAATAAGATTAGACATTTACACAAACCTTTTTTACAGTCCCTTCAACCGATTTTGACTTCTATTCCGTAGGCTTAAGGATGACATTAGCGGCAAAAAAGTGGTTACAATAACAACTGTTTTTTGCAGCTGCCATTTGTCATACCACCAACGCAATATAAGTCAAAATCGGTTGAACGGGCTGTAAAAAAGGTTTGTGTATAAGTCTAATTTTATTGTGAACGGAGAATAACCCGCCACGCTTTTTCCGAACCACTGCAATACCTGTAAGCCAGAATCAGCAGTGGTGTCTACCAGAAAAACGCCCAACTAATGAAGCTCGATGAGTCCCAGAGAAATTATTCAACTGTCTTGGATCCTGCTACAATATAAATAAGATAAAAACAACGATATGGAAAACAAGGACGGTAATATGGGTTTGGGTGGCTAAAGTAGACTGTATTATTGTACGCCATTAAAATGGTAAAATATTGGTACAGACGCCAGCACATCAAGCCATACCCAACTGACCAATTTTCACAATTGATTTCAACTTTCAGATTTTCAACCTTATAACAAAAGAACAAAGTTCATATTAACTTTGTTCTTTTGTTATAAAGTTGAAAATCTATCAAAGAAGTTTGACAGATTGTTATAGCTGGCCTCTATACCTAATCTTATGCTACTTTAAACAGTAGCCCTAAGCACAACCTAACTAGGTATATTTGTGTAGAAATAATAATTTCAACCATTATCATATTTTCGTCATTACAAGCTTAACAACATCTTGGGATAAGAATGTTAAGTACCTACACATACGACAATATAATTACTACATTATAACATTAACATTTCATACATCTTACGAGAATCTCCTTGAGTTGCACGAAACCGGAGACTTAAAACGCATGCCATCCCTTACATTTTGTATGAAAAAGAAAGTGACAGCATCAATTAAAAGTCTCCGTGAATGTTGATGTAATGCAACTTACCGATCTAATATTTATAAATAAATATGATTGTTTGTAGGTTTGTTTGTTCTCTCTGAGTTCCTAAACCATTGATCCAATTGTTATGAAATTGGTGGGTTGTTCTGCGTAAACCAGTGAAGCACAAAATAAAAAGTACGTACAGTCGAACAAGCTAATTGGTTTACAGGCAAAAATATTCATCTTTCTACTAAACTCACAATTTGTTTATTTATGTTATTTTTTATATTTATTGCGTAGGTACCAGGGATACCTACGTGCTCGAGATAAGAAAATGGAAAAAAATAAAATATTGTGAGTGTAGTAGAAAGATGAATATTTTTGCCTGTAAACCAATTAGCTTGTTCGACTGTACGTACGTAAGTACTTACGTACTTTGTGAGTAAAGGTTCCTGGCCCAAAAATTACACTGGAAACGAAGTCGCGGGCAGTAGCTAGGTAATATATAAAATGAAGTAATAATCGTTTGTAGGTTTTATTTAAATAGGTTACGTTCTGCTAAAAGGAACTAACCCGCGGTCTCCCAATTTTTCGAAGCATTTGTGATGATTTTAGATATTTGACGCTTATTAATTTTAAATCCGCAGATTATGTTTTATCAGCACAAGTAAATGCATAAGTTTTGGGTCTAAATTGTACTGTTATTGCTGGAAACTAATTTCCAGCAATAACAGAGGCGCAAGAAAAAAATACCTTTAAAGATTCAGGGGAGACATTTCGCCAGCAGTCCCCGCATAACAGGCTAACCAATAATAAACTGACTTAAGTAATTAATTTAGTTATTGAAAGATTGTGGGTTGGCTCCTTTATGTAAGAAATCTACTAAGCTCAATTAGAAGGCGCCATATGCGTGCTTCTTCAGATAATTGCCGGTAGAAACAAAACAAAACAGCCTTAAGCAGTAATTAAACCGGTACTCCATATAAACACGTGTAAAAGCTTCAAATGTCAAGAGCTTGACCAGAAAAAAAAACACCTCATCTTTTTTTTTATATAGGTACAAGTAAATTATATTCAGCCTTCTATGACACTGGAATGCTAGGTCAACATTGCTGGGAAATACGAGTATGACATAATAAGCGCAGCTAGAAGATCTTCAAAACTGAGGAAAATGCCCAAAATCACTGTGGTTTAGAACTTTGTTTCAGGAAAATGCCGTCTCGGCCACCTTCAACACTCGATGGATATTAGACTATTCTCTTTCGTTTTAAGGAATAATTTTAAAAAAGAAATTGTAGTAGGTAGTAGAAAATATGAGAAATATATGTCGCTTTTGGATCGTACCCGGCACGTACCGGCTCCTCAATTCAGATGTTTAGATTGAGAAGCCACCTTTATGTTCATATAACTTTTGAAGTAATATACTACAAAATCGAGGATCGAACTTACAAATTTTTTAAACTTACTACTGAATAAGTCTATTAATTTAATTAAGATACGAAAAGTGGCTCCTCATAGTGGATATAGTGATTTTGCTATCAAAAGACGACGTTTACCGTATATAAATGTCTGAGCATTTTCCTATTTGCGGTGACCCTAAAATACTGGTCAACTGCATCTGGTTAGACTGAAAGCCGACCCCAACATAGCTGTTGAGAAAGACTCAAAATCAAAATCAAAAATCAAAATCATTTATTTTTTGCAATGAATGCGGTTACAAAATAAGGTGTAGACATTGAAAAAATAATTCCAACACATTCTACCTTACGGCACGCAAAAGTAAAAAAAATAAAAATAAAATAAAATAAATACTTATAACAAAAATATGTACCCAAGTGGATCTACTTCTACAACCTTCCTACTTAAACTAAACATCTAAAACAACAATCTTAATTGTACGTTTTGCAGTTGATTGAATAAATGAATTAACTTACATTAGTATTAACAATAATAATAAACAAGGATGTAATAGGATTTGAATAAAAATTGAAACAAAACAATAAATTAATATAACATTATATAACACTTAAAAAATCTTGTACAGAATCAATGAGTAAGGATGTTAGCCTCTTTTTGAATATATTAAATGTTTCTTCTTTGTAAGCATGCGGTATTTTATTATAAATGACGGGCCCCATGACTATGCAGGCGATGAGTCCTCCAATATTATACTGATCCAGACCACTTAATTGATTTGCCTCTACATGTATGTAACTGCATCCCAGAATGCACAAAGCCTTGTGCACACCATTTACGTCATCGCACGACCACAACACGGAGTGTTAGATCCTGATACGTGATCGATGCTCCTCTGATAAAGGAAGCGAAGACTTGATTGATTACTTACTTTGCAAGCAACTGTAAAGTCAGAGTACAATATGTTTTACTTAATATTGTAATTGGTAAGAAATTCATTTTCTCAACTTCATTAGACATTGAATGAATGTCTAATGAAATGATATAAAAAATTTAAAGCTTATCCTCGTGGAGTGGTACAATACAAGATAGGCAAATTCCGTATACTTTGATGAAAAAGCAAGTTTAGTTTTTAGGTAAGAAATGAATTTAGCAGTAGATGCGTTTTTAACTTTGAAGTTTGACAAGTTTGAAAAGTTTTTGACATCAATTGACGCTGAAATGAGATTGCAGGATTGTGACTACATTACTTATAACGTTTTTTATTTCGAAATTGGCCTTCTGCAGCAACGCAATGTTCATTGAGAGCATTACAGCATTGGTTGGTGAGAGCAGCATCAGTGATGCGAAGGGTGAGGGGCAGTCCCATCAGCTACCTGAGTGTAGTTGCAGAGTAGGTACATCCCTGTCCTGTTTGGAGGCATTAGATAAGGATGCATATATTGTGGTCTTGTGTGTAAGTTACTAACATAGCTATGTCATCTTGATGTACGGTCAGCAACAAAAGTAGATTGACACTATTACATTTTCATATCCTCTAAAAGGACACTGTAGAAACAAATACGATTCAAGTAATACTTCACAGTATTTCAGGTCATAGTCAAGAGTTTATTTTATCTTGATTTTCTATCTTGTTCGTGTTTCCATCTGCTCAAGAATTATTATTAAAAAATCTGAAGTGTTAATCGACTTTCGTTGCTGACTGTACTACTGACACTCTATGGACCGAAAAGTCTGAAATAAATGTTATGAATTGTATTGTAGAGTCAATGCGCTGAAATATGTTATGTACCTGTCATCCCATATAAAAGACAGCAAGGCAGCTTGACAGCAACAATTTAATAGTAGACACCACTAATTAAGCTGTCAAAACGCGTTTCTTCCATAGGTTTTGTATGGCAATTTAGATTTGTGACGTCACTTGTAGGTTGTCATTTTGACAACTCAATTGACTAACCATTTATTGATTTTAAGGTAACTAAAAATCTAATTTTACGGTAAATTGAAAATTACTCGGATTTTCAGGGCCATTATCAAGTGTTTTTTATTTATGGGAGTTAGAATGGGGGGAATGGGGTTTAGAATTATTGGTTAATGATGTGATCTACCTAATTGGATATCAGATACCTTCTCTCAATTGACATACGTGATGAGCTCTCAAACCGCAATTCTTCCATAGATTTTGTATAGCAATAGCAGCCATCCTAGGCAAGCGAGGCTAGGATGGTTGCTACTGCCACCTTAGGCCGCTTCGACACTAGTGATGTACCAGTACCATTTTACCATTACCAGTACGTAATTGCATACGCAATTATTCCCAGCAAGTTTCTGTTATTACCGGTACTCTAACGCTATTCTACCAGTATTGTTTAACTTAAATGTCTTGTTGATTTCTATAAATAATATTTGTTTTAACGCCCACGCGCAGTTATTGTATGGCCTATTGACGATTAGATAAAAATCTAGATATTTTGAATACTGAACGTTGTTATATAACTGATGCGTTTAGACTGCTAGTAATATGTATTTTTTTACTTGTAAACTTGAAGCTTACCTACCATTTACATTCCCAGACAGAAATTGGTCAACATACATAACGTTTACATTTATTGTGCGAACTGCCAGACTGTGGAATTCACTGCCCGCCTCTCTATTCCCCGATACATATAATCTGGGTATCTTCAAGGCACGAGTGAACCGGTTTATTCTAGGCAAGCGTGCTCCACCTAAGGCCGCATCATCACTTAAGATCAGGTGAGTTGCGGTCAAACGCAAGCCTATAACAATATTAAAAAAAAAAAAAAATGGTCAAGAAATTTACTTGTAGTAACTTGATAGAAAAAATTAGAAAATACCTAGAAAGTTACTATATGCAAAGTTACCTACTCTGTAAGTTTCTCGAAACTTATTGAGTAAATTACTAGGAATATTGAGAAAAATAATATTTAAAATAAAAATTTGGGTTGCATTTAAACTTCTACAATTTCTAGAAGTTGTAGAACTTTTATCGGATTAGTCATAATCAGAAACGAAATTTACGAAAAATATTTTTTTTTTCTATGTTACCCTAAATTGCTATTTTTTAAGAATGTTACTGGTAACGTTACTGGAAAAATAATCGACTGAAGTAATATACTGGTAACGGCATATCACTAATCATCATTTAAGAACAGGTGAGTTGCAGTCAAACGCAAGCCTATTAGAATATATCGAAAAGCAATCATTTCTCAACTAAATTGATTAACTATTCAATGATTTCAAAGCAACCAAAAATCGAATTTTACAGTTAATAATCAGGTTTTTCGTGGTTAAAATAGTGTTATTTGAAGATTTTTTATCTTGGTATATGGTATATCTATCACCAAATTTTCGATACATTTTGTAATTTTAAACATTATAAACGTAATTTGACGATACGTTTGGTGCTGTGGTTGACCGATTGACTGCTGCGCTGCGTGTCGCGGATTCGATTCCTGCACGGAACAAATATTTTTATGACCTACAGGCAGTTTGTTCCTGGTCTGGCTGTTTGTGTATGTGAGTTTATATGTTTGTAAACGCTCTCACGATACAGAAGAAATTCCCAGTATGGGGCAAGATTGAAAAAAAAAAACGAATTATCAGCAACATCACGAACAAAGTATAAAGTTTCAATATTTTAAACTATTCTCATCCAAATAATATTGAGTCATTAAAGTTGAACTAACAGATACATTACAAGACACATCATTGTTTGTTTTGCAAAATCAATGTGTAATAGAGCTCTAATAGTAACGTACGTTAAGAAATTATGGTTATTATTGGATCAAAATAGTATAACGAGGTGTCTGACCCAAGTAAATATCACTCGGACTTCGCACACTGATATTTAACACACAATTTAACCTATTATTGGCTAACAGCTTAGATAGTAACTGTCTGACATTTTTCACGTAATGGTTCATGTGCATTGGATTCGTCTTCTTATGCTCGTAAAATACAAGGTCTTTATGTTAGTACATCTTAGAGGCCAGGATTCACATCAGTATTGCTCACATGAACTACATTGTAAGAAATATTATATGAATCAAGTTTATTTATTTTCAAGAACCTTGAATGTGTATTACAATTTTGGAAATAAGTTCTGGTAGTGCTTCTGACTCCATTCCTTGATATTCTTAAGAAAATGTATAAAGACAACTACCCTTTATTAAATGGCAATCTAGAAAACATCATCAGCTTGATAGTGAGGGAAATGGCAAATATCTTTTTCATCCCTTCTATTCGAAAAAATTCGTTTTGTTCCTCTATAAGCGAGAGCAAAGTAGCTCTTTTCCCGGGAGAAATATTTTCTCATAGAAGGAGATGAAAAGTAGAGTATATGACTCGAGAGCAAAAAAAAAATTTTTCTCTCTGGCGATGTACTTTGAATCCCTCGCTACGCTCAGGATTCAATTTTAGATTTTGTTCTAGAATCCTTCGCTTTGCTCTGGATTCAAAATAGCGCCCTCGCCGTAAAAATATTATTTTTGTCCCTTGTCATGCAATCTACTATTTCTTACTCCGCCGCTGTTCTTTTCTGATTAATTTCGTTGCGGGATCCAAGCCAATTGAATTGTTTCTCTGGGACTCGTCGAGCTTCATTGCTTCGGCGCTTTTCTGGTGGTCTCCACTGTTGATTCTGGCTTACAGGAGTTGCAGTGGTATGGAACAAGTAAGACGAGCTTGTCCCAAAAAAAAATCTAGAATATATAGTTCCCTTTATAATTCTCATTCCTTTAAATAAAGGAAAGCACGTAAAGCCGTTGGTCCTGGCTGTCATTTGTTGATCTTTAGCAGCCGTTAAGGGTAGTCAGAAGCCATAAAGTCTAACAACCAGTCTTACCTAGGGGTTTCGTGTTACCCAGTAACTGAGTTGTGGAGGTCCGACATGCAGTCGCTCCATATAAAACAGTGGTATTCAGATGCATCCGGTTAGACTGGAAGCCGACCCCAACATATTTGGCTAGGCAGAATGGTAGGTAGCAGTCACTTCAAAATGTTATGTTGATCTGACTCATAAAGGAATTAAATAATTGCATTGTTCCAATATATCTTCCATTAGTAGATCAGCAATTAAACGTAGATCAAAACTTACCGGTAATCTGAATTACATTGTACATTTATATAATGCCACGTTTAATCCTAGAGTAATTCAAGTTCTATAATAATTGTTGTAAAGCAATGTTATCGAATGAATAAACAGAGTGCTATGACTCACACAATGCTAGATATCATAATATATCTATCTGAATATATTAGCTTTGATTTAAAGCTCATAGCTAATAAGGCCGGTTTGACTAGATATACAAGCTGAACTTTAACACAACATAATCAAAACTAATGTTGTAAAGAGATAAAATTATTAATTTACTAGCTTTTGCCCGCGACTTCGTCCGCGTGTATGTCGGTTCATCATCAACAGCCGAAAGACGTCCACTGTAAGTTGAACATAGGCTTTTAATCCGCGATAACCGACATTCACTGGCCGACCGATATTCCACAGTGAATGGTGGTTATCGCGGATTAAATGCCTATGTTCAACAGTGAATGTCGGTTATCGCGTATTAAAAAGTATGTCCTATGTCCTTCCTCAAGGAATTTTCGTGCCAAATTTCATAAAAATCGGTTCAGTCTTTTCATCGTGAAACCATAACAGACAGAGTTACTTTCGCATTTATAATATTAAAGTAAGTATGGAGTATGGATTTGTAAGAGGTAATTCTCTGGAATAACTGGCCCTATTACAAAAAATCTTTCACTGTCCGAAAGCTGCATTGTTGAGGAGTGTCGTAGGATAAATGTTATGTAGTATAATTGGTTATTACACGGACGAAGTCGTGTGCAGAGGCTAATTTATAAAAATGTGAATTAAGTAGTTTTTTGCCCGCGACTTGGTCCGCGTCATCATGTCATTATCATGTCAACCTTTAGACGCCCACAATGTGCGATTGTAGACGAAGTCGCGGATTAAAAAAGTATCCCATGTCCTTCCCCGGGGTTCTAGCTATGTACATACCAAATTTCATTAAAATTAGTTGAGCCGTTTTATCGTAAAAGCGTAACAGATAGAATTACTTTCGCATTTGTAATATTAAGTATGGAAAATTGGAACTAATATCTGATTGTTGTATTGCAATTAGTATTGAGGATATGGTTGTAATGTTTCATCATCGATGCGTGTGTAAGAGTATCGTAAAACGTGTTAAATCTCACCTCAAGACCCCACCCATATTATGTAGGTGTTTAAATGTCACAGTCATTCTTAAATCTCAGACATTAATAAATTGGCTAAACAGACAATAGTGACTGTTTAAAAATGTAGCGTATTGTTTCTATATGTCAATACTAAGTCCTGTATTTTTCTTTGCGAATCTTTTGTAATACCTAAGCTTATTATCTTCTTAATCTGAAGCGTCTGTGCATTACTATGTAATCAGGTAAGCCGAGCCTTTTCTGAACTGTGTTGGGGTCAGGTCGCAGTCTAATCAGATGAGGAGACTGAATTTGAGATTTTTATACGGCACGGTCTTGATAACGTAAAGGTCTAAAGTGGCTGAGACTTACTAGCAAGTACTTCGCCTCTCACTCACTCTTGAAAACTGGCCAAGTGCGTGCCGTGTCGCCGTACAATTTTGAACACTACATAAAAAAATAACTTAGTTTGTTGTTATGGCGACCATAGTAATACACACAGTGATAATTTCAAGTGTGTAACAGACGAACGAACAGACGAGTAGACAGATAGCGGAGTCTTAGTAATAGGTCTTGTTTGTCACTCTCTGGGTACGAAACCTTAAATTTAAAAAAATCGGGCTGGGGCTGTGTCGTGGACACGGGATTGTGTTTTACTTGAATACGTGCACGTAATGGGTATATTTTCTATGAGCGTATTATAAAGGTGTGTCCAAACACAGGGCCGCAGCTACGCGCGGCATTCGCAGTACTACACAATTTGGCCGCGCGACTAGTTTAGACGAATCCAGAAATGTTTGCGCGGTACTACTGCGCGGCATATCTGAGACACGCCGCGAGCGCTATTTATTGTTCAGACCACAATGAAAGCGGCCGGTGTCCCACAATGTACTATAGGAGCCATATATTTCAATTAGACGAATAGATGCTTCGTTATCCATATTGCTTGTAAAATTAAATTCCGACGAACGAATAGTAACACCGTTCGCGCGCGGCAGCAAGTTCGCGTAATCCGCACGCGGCAGTCGTCCAATCATAGCGCGGCAAACCGCGCGCGGCTTGCCGCACACGTATGCCGCGCCATGTTTGGACACACCTTAATAATATCGATGTCATGTTAATTTTTTAAAGAACTAGAAATTGTGTCTGCCTAATTGACAATCGTACACAATCGATGCTTACATAGTCCAGTGACGGTATAGAAGCGATTTCTTCATCCAATTGCTTAATTTCAAGCGCCCCAGCTGCAGATGTACGTACTGGCACCGTCGTTGATGCTTTCGGCCGCATTCACTCTTTTACGTCGACGACACTACTTGACTCAAACATATGGCGTTTTATTGGTACCATTCGATTGCTCTTGAGAAGCCCTTTCCAACCGTATACGATCATGTGTTTGGATTTGGCTTTTCGACGCGTCGAGGCCGACATTATATATTTTTGATATAATTTTTCTATTTGAACACCTTACTATGCTCACAGTCACCATTTTCTACTAATGTTTTGAATACAATCGATAGACTTTGATGAGAGCTAACGATTGATACTTAATCGGACGTCATAGCTTTTCCGAGTCAAAAGTTATACAAAATGTAAATCTTGATACACAACCAAATGACCACCAAATGTGTAATAAATTCATTGATTCTTTGGCTATCCAATGCTATCATCCCCCCCTCGCGACGTTGTTGTGAACAGACGTGCGGCATGTTTACTCCGTGATTGATAATTCATAAAACGTGTTAAAAGTGCATTAATTACTACAAACTATATACATACGGAATCTTTAAGAAAACAGTGACAGTTATGTGCAAAAATTATAGTGAATAAACTCATAAATACTAACAATAACATCAATTTACAACTCAAACCGTCCACTCAAATTCAAAATAAAAGTGTCATTTTGGACTTCGACCTCATTAGTGGCGGACCTCGGTGAATAAAAACATTCCTGAGCCACTCACCTACTGCGTGTTCGGCGATGCAAACAGTGAGAATAGCGGACATTAGTTTGAACTAAGATTAATAGAGCCCAGTTAGCTCTGTGGAGTAACAAGCTACCTCGTTTAAAGGAACTATGAGTCTCAAGTTCTAATCCGACTGTGTGGAGTCAACTTTTTGGATTTTTTGTTTTGTAATTTTATTTTATTTTTTGCATTTCTATATTTTATTTACAATGCAACGTACACCACCAATATCGCCAGCTGTTTTAAATAAAACCTCACCCGCTCACCATCATTCTGAACCGAATTTAAATTCCCCTAAGGATTTTTTAGAAGATTGTACGCCTTCTAATATCACCTGTCGGAATAAGAGGAAACGTACGGATCAGGGAAACCAGGACCACGTAGAAGATTTTAATCATGAAATAACTCTTTTGATAAAAGATCTGAAAAAAGAGCAATCCTCATTTTTGTTATCTATGCAATCCTCACTTCAAGAAATTAAATCTCAGTACAGCAAACTGCAACAATCAGTCGATTTCACGGCAAAGAAATATGATGAAGTAATGAGTAAAATGCTACAATATGAGGCTGAAAGAAAGGAGAGTAATCTCTACATTAAGAAGCTTGAAGAGCGGGTGGATCAGCTAGAAAAGCAAACAAAAAACACCTGCCTAGAAATTAAAAACATCCCAAAGAAATCTAACGAATCAAAAATGGATCTCGTAAATGTGGTCTTAAATGTAAGTAAAACACTTGGACCCTTGATAGCTGAAAATGAAATTAAGGATGTCTTTAGGATTCATTCATCCACTTCTATGAATAACACCATTATTGTAGACCTCACAACGGTTATTAAAAAAGAAAACATACTGCAAGCTGCCAGGACTTACAATAAGGAGAACCGGAATAACAAACTCAGCACCGCTGTCATGCAGATTGATGGTCCAAAACTGCCGGTATACATCTCCGATAATTTGCCTATGAAAAGAAGGAAATTATTTTTCCTGGCCAGAGAATTTGCTGCTCTTCATCAATTCAAACATTGTTGGTCAGCTCATGGCAAAGTGTATATTCGCAAAGAAGACGGAGCGAAACGGTTTTGCATTAACTCTGAAGCTGATTTACCTAAGATTGTTGAAAAATGACTAGGTATTCGATATATGTCTTCCTTAGATCGCTGGATAAATGATATGATCTTCTTATCTTGTACTGTTTGTTGCGTAATTATGCATTTTTCTGTTTTGATTTTGTTTCCCGGTTTTAAAAGCGTTACAATGATTACACATTTACACTCACCTAAAATCACCAACCACCAAACACACATATATACAGACACACACCTTTCAGCCACCAGTAAATTACACCCTACAGTGCACCCAAACTGCTTTCATACTTCTATACGTCAAGCTACATCCTTGCCCCTGTTATCTGTTTTGCGTCTCATTTTTAATAAAGTCTCACACTGTAATCCAAGATCTCATCTACCGCATCATTCCTCCTTCTCTGAGCACTACCTAATTCCGAACCACTGCTATACCTACCGTAATTATTCGATAATCTAATTAGTATTCAAGATGAGCTGGATTACGTCTCAGTAGCCGACTCTGCAACCTGTAACATAGAAGAGTGCAACAAAATTGCTAGGTCACACAGAACAGCACTAAAGCTTCTTTGTCAAAATATACGTAGCATAAATAAGAACTTTATTGACTTTACTGCCCTACTAAATAGAAGCAAAACATCCTGGGATATAATAGTACTCACTGAATGCTGGTTATATAATTCCCCACCACTACCTACACTCGCCGACTATACTTCCGCAGCTACTAGCAAACACAGCACACAAAATGAGGGAGTTGTAATTTACTTCAGGAACCACCACCCGTTTTCCGTCACAGAACATATACTTCAGGATGCAAATTGTCTCATGGCGAAGCTTAATAAAGACACAGTGATCATAGCAATATATCGGCCTCCTGCGTACCGCAATGTCTCACCGTTCATTCAATCTTTAAACGAACTTATTATGTCTGTTTCCTCCTTTAATAATATTATTGTCACGGGTGACATCAATATTGACATTTCCGTCGGTAGTAGCGACTCTCGTGCTACCGAGTATCTCACTATGTTTGCATTTCATGGTATGTTGCCGGCACACACGCTTCCCACTCGCTACAATAGCTCGTGCCTTGATCATGTAGTATTGAAATCAAAACTCCCTGCTTTTTCGTATGTCGCTAACACCTCAGTCACTGACCATGATACTGTTCTGCTTTTCATCCAAGTTTCTAAACCCGTCAATACTCTTCCATTAAAAAGAAAAACATCAAAAGTTCTCGACTACGTTAAAATTGAACTAATGCTTGATCAATTCGATTTCAGTCCTCTGTACAGTTTCGAGAATGTAAATGAAGCTACTAACTACTTCATCAATACGCTTAATGTAATCATATTACAAAACACGATCCTGAAAGTTGTGCCATATCGGAAACGGCTGAGAAAGCCATGGATGACCCCAGGACTCTTAAGATGTCTGCGAAACCGTGATAATCTGCATCTAAAATTAAAGAAATCTCCAGAAAACGAGGTTTTAAAAATCACATTCAAAAGGTACAGGAATTACTGTTCCATGTTGCTAAAAACTGCTAAACGTAACTACGATAAAAATCTTATTGATAATGCGCAAAACAATAATAAAAAACTATGGGAAGCAATAAAAACGATTACAAACACAACTAAACTAAAAACACCACCAACCGATCTTTTATCGTCATCTGATCCCAAACGTTCTGTTAATGAAGTCAACACTTATTTCGCAAATATTGGACGCTCGCTTGCTGAAAACATATCCGTACCAGCTACATCCTTACAACAGGATGATATCCAGAATCACAAAACCTTTGTCCTCTTACATACTGACAATTCTGAGTTGGAACTGTTAATTAACACGCTTAGGACTGATTGCGCGGTAGGCTCCGATAACGTGTCGGGTACATTTATTAAAAAATTTAAGCACTTGCTTATCCCCCACCTCAAATATTTATTTAATCTGGCATTTAGTACAGGAGCTTTTCCTGATGCATTCAAACTGGCTATCGTTCATCCTGTGCACAAGTGCGGTGACAGAGATAAGCCTCATAATTACAGGCCCATATCAATCTTACCTACACTATCTAAACTGCTAGAAAGGCTCATGAATAATAGGCTCGTCAAATACCTTGAGCAAAATCATCTTTTGTCCTCTAGCCAATACGGTTTTCGTTCGGGAGTGTCCACCAGTAATGCGGTTTTAGATCTCACAAATAACATTGTGTCTCACCTAGATAATAAACAGTATGTTATTGGCGTCTTCCTAGATCTGGCAAAAGCCTTTGATACAATCTCAATTCCCGCTCTCATTTCTAAGCTTGAGAAGATTGGTATCAGCTTTCACTCTTTATTAGTTATCTTACAGGAAGACGCCAATGTGTCAAAATAGGTGACTGGATGAGTGACGAACTCCCTATAACCTACGGTGTGCCCCAGGGTAGTATCATTGGACCGACCTTATTTCTCATATATATTAATGACCTCTGCCGTTACAAACTTTCTAATGGATCCATCTTTACCTACGCCGATGATACTGCCTTAATATTCCACGGATACTCCTGGGAGTTGACATTTCAATACGCACAACTAGGACTCGATATTGTTACTGACTGGTTGTCACAAAACCTACTCACTCTAAATGTAGACAAATCTGTATACCTTACCCTTTCTCTATCAAAAGTTGGTAAACATTCATCATCCCAATTTTCATTGATTGCACATTCCTGTAACGCATCACTACAAACACCATGTGGCTGTCCTGTTCTAAGTCGCACGGATAGTGTAAGGTATTTGGGTGTTCAGATAGATGACTCTTTATCTTTTTATAATCTATAAGACTTACTTACCTCCCGACTGCGTAAATTGATATATATTTTTAAGAATCTCCGCCATGTGGCCGACACACAGGTGCTTAGACAAGTGTATCTAGCTCTCTGCCAGTCAGTTGCACAGTACTGTATAGTTGTCTGGGGTGGAGCAGCAAAAACTCATTTGTTAAAACTAGAACGTGCCCAAAGAGCGATCCTTAAAGTAGGTTGGTCCCTTCCTTATCAATTTACTACCACCGAACTTTATAAAACTTGTAACGTCCTCTCTATTAGGAAACTGTTCATTTTAAATTTAATTCTAACAGTTCATTCCCAGAATTCCTATAATCCCAAAAAGTTTGAAGCCTTGAGACGAAAGCATACAGTGTGTACTTCCATTCCTGTTCATTCAAAGCTAGCTCAACGATTCTTTTATTTCCTTGGTCCTTATGTATACAACAAAGTTAATACCATCTTACATATGTACTCAATGGTAAAATATAAATGTAAAACTACTGTAAGGAACTGGCTGCTGGATATGGATTATGAAAGTACAGAAAGTATCATCCAAACCATAAAATAATTTCAATCACACTAATTCCCACTAAATTTTACTAATAAGCACAATCACTCGCACAGAACTTACATGCACATACACAGAACACCCTCACATATTCACGCACCACACACATACACACAATCATATAATAATATCAATTCACATAACACTTCACATACCACTTCACAAATTTTTATATAACCACACCTTTATTATAGATTTAAGTACCTCTCTATAAAAAGTGTCGAAAACTGTACCTATTATGTATAATCGGAATTAAGATGCCGCAAATATGAAATATGATAATATTTAAAAGGGTGTGAGCCTGGAGATCTGTCATACAGGTCCCGAACCTAGTACAGACTCCAGCTCTCACAAAGGTCCTAGATTAAGGCAAACATGTTTAAATACACAAATTGTAGCAGTGTCCTTTTTGAGAGAAATAAATTATATTATTATTATTATTATTATTATTATCATTGAATAGGGATGATAGATATGAAGCTGCGTCACCAAATTGTATCCCCCGATTTTGTTATAATTTGTTTTTTTTGACTTGCCTCTCTATGTAAGCAATTTTAAAGACGTGTTCACGTCAAAAATATACTTCGAAACAGAAGAACAGAACTTAATTTATTACCATGGGATAGAACGCTAAACTGTATGACAATAGTGGCCTGTCTTTTATTTAGAAACCCTCGGGGGCCAGTCCTTTAGGTAGGAGACCCAGGGGCCCGCTTACTACCTCTGTTAAAGTCACTTGGTAACTCTGACACGAAATAGGGAAAAGAAATAACTTACCTAATTACATCAATTGGCTCCCTCGAACGAAATAACCTGGGGATTTTGTCAAAGACTGAATTTTTTGAAGTGTTTACAACACAACAGGCCGGGTCTGCCTCCATTTGGTAAAACATTTTTCGTCCGATTGTTAAACGGAACGAGATGAATTTCAATATCGATAAGATATACAACTGTTTCGTGTCGATTTAAACCAACACGAACATCGGTTTATTGAACAATAACATTTCGTGTTTATTAAACAAAGTCGTGTAACTAATGGCATGTCTATTATTTATTAAAGAGAGATTACTAAAATGGAGAGATAAGTATTTTATGGGTGTTGCGTGTTACCTATACCATTAACATTTCAACTCCATCTCATTATTTGTATATTTTTATCACAACTAGCAGTAATTGAAGATTGCATGTTCTGAATATGTACACATAGTAATTACCTTAATCAAAATAATGATAAAACTATTGATGAAATTGTGTGACTTAAATATTTGCATGTAAACAACATCTACCTACCGCTTTGTAACTTAAAATTAATTGCAACATCTAGGATGTTGCAATTAATTTTAAGTTACAAAAACTATGCAGAAACATTGGAGGT
The DNA here is from genome assembly GCA_947361185.1 of Charanyca ferruginea. NCBI lineage: Eukaryota > Metazoa > Arthropoda > Insecta > Lepidoptera > Noctuidae > Charanyca > Charanyca ferruginea. The sequence continues at coordinate 13,120,961 of OX376065.1, read as the reverse complement.
TAATTAAATTAATAGGTAATATTAATTGCTCTTGTAAATGTCAACACTATCTTCTTCAATATTAATTTCCTATTTACATATTAACTGTACTACGTATTTTTATTAATACATATAAAACGGCATCATCATCTGCGTAGCCTCTTCTTAAATATGTTGGGGTCAGTTTCCAGTCCATGCAGATACAGCTGAAAATGTCATAGAGCGACTGCCTATCTGACCTACAAAACCCAGTTACTGGATAACACGATATCCCTTGGAAAGTCTGGTAATCTGGTTGTCAGACTTTCTGGTTTCTGACTACCCATAATGACTGTCAAAGATCTACGAATAATAGCCGGGACCAACGACTTTACGTGCTTTCCGAGGCACGGATATGTATAAAACAGCATACATATTTTTAGTAAAATTTTATGACCATCTTTTAGTTCTGAAGGTCATTGCGTCGTGGTGCATTAGAGCATTTGGTTAAAACTGTGGCTGACCACAGAAGGTTAAATGTTATCGCCATGAAGAATTAAGAACATCGTTTAGATTTTTAACAATTATCATTATTTCAGTCGTTTATAAATATTATCTTTTTATTTTATTTTTCCGGTTTCGTAATAAATAAATCCGGAAGGCGAGGCGTAAGACAGATTTCACATTTATAAAGTGCTACTTATTATAAAAACTACTATTCTTTTTACACTTATATACTACAACCGAGCGTGGCTACAAGCCACCCTGCCCATTCGTTTTGGTGGTCTCGGCGTCCGCAAAATTTCCAGTGTCAGTTTACCGGCTTTCCTGTCCTCCGTCCACAGCACCGAAAAGTTAACCAAAAAAATTTTATCTCCATCACTGGTTGACTTTGAAGTGCCGTGCTTGACTGATGCGATGAACGCCTGGAAAGTGGCTTGCCCGGATACAGATCGACCCGTGAACCCATCTTCCCAGAGACAGTGGGATGAGCCGCTCTGCAGGTTGGTACGGAATAATCTACAATAATATAATTCATACGTCCACCAATTCTGCTGAGCGTGCCCACCTACTGGCTGTGGGTGAGTGGGAGTCGGGCCTCTGGCTTCAGGCACTTCCATCACCCAACATCGGTACTATGCTGTGTGATAATACCTTCCGACTCGCTACATGCCTGCGTCTGGGCGCCCCATGCGGGGCTCCACATCGCTGTCAGTGTGGTGAAGCAGTCGACTGCCTCGGACATCATGGCCTATCCTGCAGTAGGAGCGCAGGCCGAATGGCACGGCCCGCCAGCATCAATGACATCCTCCGTCGTGCTCTTGCCACCGCCGGGGTGTCTGCTATTTTAAAACCCAATGGCTTGGCACGCGACGATGGGAAGAGACCAGATGGATGACCATGATGCCTTGGAAGTTGGGTAGGCCTTTGGTGTGGAACGCAACATGTGTCGACACCCTTGCACCATCTCATCTTCCTAGCACAACGTGTTGTGCTGGGGCGGTTGCTGCAGGTGCCAAAAACCTCAACCGGCGCAAATATAATAACATTCTTGGAAGCTATATATTTAAGCCGTTTGGGGTGGAAACTCTAGGGCCATGGGGTCCGAGTGCCCATATTGTTTTTCGTGACATCGCCAAGCGGCTGGTCGACTCCTCAGGTGACCCGAAGGCTGGTCTATTCTTGGGTCAAAGAATCAGCATTGCCATACAACGTGGCAATGCTGCCAGCCTGTTGGGCACGTGTCCCGTTGACAGCGATGTGGACGAGTTTTTTGATGCCCTTTGAGCTCCCTTCCTATTTCTTAGAATTGTAAATAATTTTATTATTTTGATTTTTATGATTTGTATATAGTGAATAAATTTAAAATCCAGTGACTAAATTATAGGTATAGATGAAATGTCAAATAAATAAACTTACATTAGTATGTAACAGTAGTAGTAAATTGTAAGTTTATCACCCATACCGCGTTCGAAATACCATACTGCGCTCCAAAACACAGATAGTTGACGTGGACTGGACTGGACATGTCTGCCGAATGCCGAACGACCCATGGACCCGTAAATTTCAAAATTGGTGCTCTGTAATGGCAAGATGGGGCCGTGGTAGACCAGGAAAGAGATGGCGGGACGACTTGTATGGCTTCCTTGAGAATTGGCAAGACATAGCAAAAAATCGAAACCGATGGAAGGAATGGAGGGCGGCCTTTGCCCTGTAGTGGGACAGTAGAGGCTAAGTATAATAATAATAATACAATTATGTGTAGGTAAACAAATGTTGGTGTACATAATGCGCATTGAAGTTCTTTGTGCTTCATCACAATGTACATATGTTCCTAAATAACGGAATATAGCCGCAGGGAATCATTTTTGGGCTGTTTGTGAATTTTTGACCAAAACCTACGAACAGACGGAGTGCTGGTTCTGTAGACAGTTCTTCCACAGTAATTAATGGATACTGAACTGTACAAGTTGGCAACATTTAATTGTAAGGATAATTTTTGTCCCATGTAAAATGTGATATTTCTGTTTCTTTTTCTATGGGCCCATATCGCCTAAAGTAAATTGAAAAATAAATATAAATTATGCTTTTTTGACAGCCTCGTCACTCTCTTGAGGTTCTGGCTTCGATTTATAAGTCAGGCAAGTGTTATTGGGTGTTTCTATTAAGAATTAATCAGAAGCAACCCGGAATTTGAAAATTGGTGGTCCTGTTCCTTGGAAAGCCCGTAAAGCCGTTGGTCCTGCGCCTGATCTCTCTCCGATCGTGTCGGAATGCCGTCCAATAGGACCAGGACAGTGAGGGAAGGGGGAGTACACCTATGCATGCGCATACACTTGTGCACTCAAAAAAAAACCATTTATTTCAGGTCCTCAGACCCATATTAAAAACATTTTATAACTAAAATACAAACGAACAAATACAACTACAATTTTATTTACATTACTGGATTCGAGCCTCTTACGTGGGACACTATTTGTAACTTGTACTTGTACTTGTACATATAATATCTTCTGCGTACTTAGCTAACATCTGTTGATATTGACCACCGTGACCAAAATTCGATCTGAAGAATATTATTTATGCTTAAGTTATGGAGAAGTACATGATGCCGAAATAATTGCAAAACTTAAATTTAACGCTTAGATACCATCTTTATCATGTTTCTGACCTAACCAATTATGAATTAACTATATAACGCGTTCCACTTTTAACATTTTATTCGGCTTAAGAAACGCTAATTATGTTAACTTCATGAAACCTTTTATATATGGAAAACTGGGTTAGAACTTGCACAAACAAGACAAGAAAATGCGCTATTATTATTATATGTCCTAATCCTACTTTCTACCATTTGCGACGACTTCATACAACTCGACTCCTACTTCTTTAGGAAGTTTAGAGCAAGAGCTTTTGACGTCACTGTTGGAGCAGTGACTGAGTGATTTGACACGGTTGGAGTAGTGACTGAGTGATTTGACACGGTTGGAGCAGTGACTGAGTGATTTGACACGGTTAGAGCAGTGACTGAGTGATTTGACACGCTTGGAGCAGTGACTGAGTGATTTGACACGGTTAGAGCAGTGACTGAGTGATTTGACACGCTTGGAGCAGTGACTGAGTGATTTGACACGGTTAGAGCAGTGACTGAGTGATTTGACACGGTTGGAGCAGTGACTGAGTGATTTGCCACAGTTGGAGCAGTGACTGAGTGATTTGATACGGTTGGAGCAGTGACTGAGTGTTTTGACACGGTTAGAGCAGTGACTGAGTGATTTGACACGGTTGGAGCAGTGACTGAGTGATTTGACACGGTTAGAGCAGTGTCTGAGTGATTTAACACGCTTGGAGCATTGACTGAGTGATTTGACACGGTTGGAGCAGTGACTGAGTGATTTTACACGGTTGGAGCAGTAACTGAGTGATTTGCTGCTGCACTGCGTGTATTTGAGTTCCGGGTCTGGTTGTTTATATATGTAAGTTTATATGGTTATAAATGCACCCATGATAAAGCAGAAATGTGTAGGTAAAAGTATTAAAAAAAAACAAGCGACTCTACCACCATGAAAAAATGGCATGAGCTAATTAATTGTACCTACTAGAATTTAGCAATTTTGTGCTTCGACTTTCCACTCAAGGAGTTAGATCATTCACCACTGCCCCACTGCCACTCCCTACTATTACCGTAGATACTACTATTATCAATGCGAAAGTTGGTGAGGATGAATAGATGGATGGATTTGTGTAACTCTTTTGCGCTTTATCGGCTTACGACTGAAACTAATTACCTACCTTCACTGAAATGTAGATGACTACTGCTGGAAGACCATATGTTTCTATCTTTGTTTGATCGGTATCTCACTTTGTTATATATATTGGTTATCTATGTGACGGAAACAATAGATAGGGGTGGCCCTCCCGTGCGTTTCGTTACAACCAACATCATCATAAACAACGTGATTTTTATAAAAAAGTTTTGTATGTTTAAAGTAGTAAATTACTGGATTTAGTTATAGTTTACATAAAATATAAAACTCTGCGAGTAACTCGAACATTATACAAGATTTGACTACGTTTTGCTAAACAAAGCGGTAAGGCTAGAGAGTAGGAATTAAACGTATCTAATTGACAAATTTTTGTAATTATTTCGTTGAGTAAATAACTTGCTATTGATTTATTTAAATGGAACCTCTATGTAAATTCATTACAAGTTAATTTGCTCATATGATCGATACGGTTTTTATTGTTTGTTATTGGTTCTATGTTATTTATAGGACCTCAAAAGCAATTTCCTTGTGGGATAACTCTGGTACTATTTCAAAATCAGTACTTTAACTTGAGTAGGACAGGTTTCATGAGATTATAAATAAATTTTATTTCAAAAGCAAACCATTTATTCCTAGAATTCGGCGGATCAACAAGTCACCATTAGTTACCACCCTATCAAACAAAGATAAAGATAAAGATACTTTGGCTTTTTCATACAAATAGTTAACCGTAGTAAGCCACACACCCTCTCGGCCTCTCATCGATAGATATCGTGTGCCGGTAAGATTTCTTACTCTCTAACAAATAATTGGGACACTATAACCACAGACAGATAAGTTTTTCTATTACCAGTATGTCAAAATTGGAGATAGAATAGGTAATTGGGTTTGGCCGTAACCCGGATTACCTACCCTTTACCCTTTCACCGCTATCTATGGACGTCAAATTAAAACGCCCAACACACCACACCACCAGCCGTCAAGAAAATATTACACGAAACATTTTCAAATACAAAATAAATAAACTAAATAAAGATTTATGTGTTTCTTTTTCCTATTATTTAAAACTACATTAATGAAATATTATAATAAGGGACAAAGCTATATCCATTAGTTAATTGCTATTATCTCTTTTTGTTTTATTTGTAGGTATTTTGCGGTGAATTGTAGGTTGGCGTGGAAGGGAGTGGCTGTGTAGTACCGACTGCGAATAGCTCGACCCCATTTCTACTCGTGGGTGTCGTAGAAGGCGACAGAGGGATATTGACCAGAGGATGGGCAGCAGCGTCCTTCTGAGTACCATAACCCAGTAGTGGGCGTCTAAAGGTTGACATGGTATGGTGGATAGAAAGCACGCGTGCGTTTATGCTCTGGCGTTCAAAAGGTTAAAAATAATCATGGCAATCAACAATCATGGATTTGTATAAAAAAAATAAAGACGTTTAGAGAAGTTGAAATTCTTATTCTTATATTCTTGGGTACCTAAAGAGTATCTTCAGGCATTTACAAGATTTTTAAATCCCCGCAAAAAAAGTGAAAAGTTTAACGAAAAGCTCATTATTTCAGAACGAAACGGCGACTGACAGTAATAGTGACACTGACAGCCAACGGTTGCGCCACCAGTTCTTAAACTGAAATGGCATAGTTTTTTGGGAAATAATATCACAAATAATGATTATTTTTTTCCACACACTTGTCACATCACATATCTGCCAGTTTGACAGATTCGTTAACGTCGATTGTAACTTTCATTTTTTTTATAAACACAAAATGGCCATCGAAATGAAATGAAAAAGTGTTATTTTCATTTCGTAATATTATAATTATCCGGCGGTTTAAAAATATGGTAAGTATATCAATCTACTCCTGGTAATGTATTCTTCACATTGAAAAATATCTTAAATGCTTTAAATTAATTATTTTTTTTTTATACAAATGAATGTGTGGATCTCGTCATGATTCTTTGGCACACACATAGATATTGAGCTACCTTAACACATAGGATATTATTAGAATTTTATCACGTTTTGTGTTCCCGAGGTACAATTAAAGACTAGCTAAATTCTGAAATACAACGCAGCCAAAGTTGCGGATAGAAGCTAGACGTTAATATATATGTTGACCTTATCAACCCGACAACTAATACGGCCAATGGCCAAACGCACTTCGCACTTTCAGCCATTGTCTGTTATTACATCCAAGAACTTATTATACAACTGTTTTGTATGTCAGGCCGGTAGCACAATACAGCTATTAATCATTGGCATGTGTAATTTGATCTTGTGCAATACGCACTTGGGAAGATATCTTCTCAAGATGGTATCAGTCTTCATCTTCATCTGCGCATTGTAGGGTAGGATCCCTTTGTCTGATCTGGTTTTGGCTGTCAATTTTCCGGGTTAATGGCCACGACGAAAATCATTTATCATAAACTGTAGTGTAACTTTGATTCGATTAGAATCGTGTTCGAGTAACTTGTGCACAGACGCCAGCACATCAAGCCATACCAAACTGTCAAATTTTCCCAATTGAATACGTACCTTATTATTCTGTAATAATGTTGAAGGTCTAGCAAAGAAAGGATCATGGCAGGATTTGTAAAAAAAAATAAACATGTTTAAAGAAGTTGAAATTTTAATTCTTATACTCTTGGGGACTTGAGAGTATCTTCAGGCATTTACAATATTTTAATAAAAATGAATGTTAAAAGTGAATAGATTAACTAAAAGCTCATTATTCAAGAACGAAACGGCAGTAATAGCGTCACTGCCAGTCGCCGTATGCAGGTCTTGGAGCTTGTCGGTCGACAGTTTTACCGTTGATCGACTGTCGGGTATTGCTGTTCATACTAGAAGCTACCGATCCGACCAAAATGTGAACACCACCGTCGTTACCTTTGTTTTACCAGTGCCCGGGCCGTCATAAAGCAATTGTGAGTTGACTTTTGTATACGATGTATACATATCCGTATATTGTTATCCGCCATTGTAAACGATTAACATTACTTGTCTGTCAGTTTGATAGATTCGTTAATGCCACATGTCACTTGACACAAACGGTTATTTTCATTTCAAAATATTTTAATTTTATGGTTTAACGGGGAAAAAATGTAGGGCTTTTAAAATATGGTAAGGTATTCTCCACATTGGAAAATATATGAAACCCTCTAAATGAACTCTTTTTTACGTAAAAATGAATGTATGGATCTTGCCATGATTCTTCGATAGATTGTTGTAGCTTGCTGTGCTGATTATAAATATCGTTAAGTCGTGTTATTGTCCCATAGGGGGCGAGTCTATTGCCTTAAACCGGGAACAATTCTAAATTCAATGTAATTTATTTCAATTAAACCACTCACAGGCACTTTTGAATTGTCAAGAAGTCAGTCAGTCGGAAAGTTGAAGCTATTTGCTCGTTCTAAACCGTATGTACTCCTAGGTTTATATAGAGAAGAACGAGCAAGAATCTCCACGGACACTCTTTTAAATCAAGTTTTTACAAAGTACAGCTTAGAATATTCTTGTTGCTGCTATATGTGAAAACAATGAAGGTAATCTAGCAATACAAAACATATAATTACGGGTTTTTCCTTCCTGAAAACCTGATTAGAAATATTTTTAAAATTGTAAGCTGTTTAATATCTTTTGTCGCACATTTTGTCCCTGATCGTACACAGTTCTGTGATCGCGTCAATAAATATTTATTAGTTAGATTATTCGGAGCTCGTGGCCAAGTTAAAGCCGTACAGATCGATCGGTCAAAGGTTAAGCTACGCTAGCCGCGGTCGGTCTGTGGATGGGTGACCGTCCCTTTCATACCGAGTTCCCTCCGTGCCTCGGAAAGCATGTAAAGCCGTTGGTCCCAGCTGTCATTTGTAGATCTTTGGCAGTCGTTTATGGATAGTCAGAAGCCAGAAAGTCGGACAACCAGTCTTACCAAGGGGTATCGTGTTACCCAGTAACTGGGTTGTGGAGGTCCGATAGGCAGTCGCACCATGTAAAACACTGGTATTCAGCTGCGGTTAGACTGGAAGCCGACCCCAACACAGTTGGGGAAAGGCTAGGCAGATGATGATGAGCTAGATTATTTGTTTATTTTTCTTTCCGCATTTGAATTTCACGCGTATTGGAAAACACTGACGGCTAAATATTAAGTAAAAACGTTCAAAATTTAGTCACAATTTAATTCAGCGACAATCAAAGTCAACATTTTGACGAATAAGTGGAAAAATAAGAGGTATTTTGACTGGTTAAGTCTGAAATTAGAATGCAAATGTTTTTAAAGGACGTGATTTACCCCTCTATACCCTGTCCATTGGGTTATTGGTTTTTTGACAGCTGCCTTATAATGTAATTATTCCCGATTACCTTAAGTTAACTTTAAAATGTGTTATAAAATAAATATATAAACTGCCTAATCTTGTGGGTTATCTTATTTATGAACTCTTACATACATTATAATACAGGTATGCGTATCAGTTTTTACAAAAAACAAAAATATTGTTCACTAGTTGCAGCTGTCAAAAAACGATTAAACCAGTGGACAGAGTGTAGACTTTCATGGACTCAAATAGCGCTTATCTAGTCTTCTCCTGCAGGCTGGTATGATTACCTAATATTTACAAAAATTAAAATGATTTAAAGCAAAATTTGTATCCTGGCTGACTCTTCAGAATCATTTGGAACAGAACAGAACTGGCATCGTAGGCGCATATTGTAAAGCTTAAGTTATGGTACAGCTTATTGCATGTGTCTGATGTTTGCCGTGGCGAATGGTCTGGCATATTTAGTTTTAATTGTCTAAACCCATCATTTATTCTTGACCATGTGCAAGGGACCACTCAAAACCATAAAACCCTGCTGTTTTATGATCATATGGCATCATAACAAGTAATTATTAAAGTAGATAGGTGTGATTACTTGGCAATATGGAAACATACTGATGGAACGAATAATATGACAATGAAGGACTTCAAAGTTAAATAGCTTCATTGTAATTGTGTGAGGTTATAAATATTAATTGAACTTAAACGTTAGTCCGAGTAGGCACTTCACCAATAAGCAGGGATATATTAATAAATTATGTAAAGTCAATACAAAATTATTATATACCGTACATAATACTCGTACAAGCAATAACCATAAAACAAGTTAGGAACTTTTTCACATTTGTTTGATCAGACGGTTTTCAAGCCATAATTCGCAAAAAAACTGCCTCGCTACTGTGCAGAGTGCGGAATAGTCGCAACTATATCCTGCGAGCTGTGGCGGAAAGCTATACTTCAAATATTAAACATTTTATGTGGAGGTAGATTAGGTAGGAAACATATGTTCCTACCTGGTCATCCTTTTTAATTAAACCATTTTTATATTAATACTAGCTGACCCGACAGACGTTGTCCTGTCCCGATCGACCTAATGGGGGATGAAAAAGGGGTGAAAAAAGGGGATGAAAAATAGATGTTGGCCTATTCTCAGACCTACCCAATATGCACAAAAAATTTCATCAGAATCGGTCAAGCCGTTTCGGAGCAGTACGGGAACGAAAACTGTGACACGAGAATTTTATATATTAGACTAGCTGACCCGACAGACGTTGTCCTGTCCCGATCTACCGAACATTTGAATGGAGGATGAAAAGGGGGGGAAAAAGGGGGACGAAAAATAGATGTTGGCCGATTCTCAGACCTACCCAATATGTACACAAAATTTCATCAGAATCGGTCAAGAAGTTTCGGAGGAGTACGGGAACGAAAACTGTGACACGAGAATTTTATATATTAGAGATACTAACACTATAGATTACTAACACTAGATATAAGCTGTGTGCAATACTAACAAAATATGTAACACAGTTGTTCGAAATAAATGAATTTTAATTTTAAACAGTAAAATAAGCATATTTTACGAATCATTCATATAAAACTGTGTCATTGCCGTACTGGAGCTTTTTAAAGTAATTAAAAAAAAACTGCAAAGCTTCGCCCAAAGTTCATCTCATTGTTTCGGCCGCCTATAAATCCATTGCAGCCGATGTATGTGACGTCAGTTCGTGCACGCTTGCAACTAAAAGGCTATATAAGCACTTTCACTGCGCGAGCGCGTGAGTCGCGGGATGACACCGCGGATACACGCATGCGCACTCTGACCCCAGCTAGCGCGCGCGACTAACGGACATTGTAGATTCGAATTTTGATATTATTTTTGTGTGAGTGACGTAGTGTCGTGTATTTTCTTGTGTGCAAGGTGAGTTCTTTTGATTTGAATTTTATCGATTTTTCTGTAACATTGTTTTAGATAAATTATGTTGCATTGATTGGTGAAAATATTTAGGTTATTGTATTCAGGACAAAATATGGTATTAACGTACCACAATAAAAAAAAATTTTAGTTATTATTTTTTATTTTTTTTATTATAGGTTTTTTTATAACATGCAATTAGTTAATTTTATACAAAAAGATAAAAAAATACGCAGTATATCAGCTTACTTTCGTAAAATTCGGAAATAAAAGCTCGGAGTGCGTTTGCGCATCAAAAAGACATCAACGCGCAATCGGCGCATTGACATACGATTACGATGATTACGTTAGAACACGTCGCCTACAAACGTCCGCAGTAGTGACCGGAACAAGCATTTGAATTCAGAATAGGCACGTAGTGCACCGTTAAAGATATTATTGCAATTTTTTTCTGTAACCACCACAGATAATAATTATATTGAAACATTATAAGGAACAATTTTATTTAATAATAGGCTTTAAAAAATAAGGCGTTATTTACGGTCAGTGACAAAAGTCGATAAACACTATTAGATAATTTTACATATCATCTAAATAGACACTTTATAATACTAAGACCTAAGAACTTTTTTACCTTGAGTTTATACACTTTCTATATTTCCTTTAGTATTATGCTAATAGGTAATAAGAATTTAAAAGAATGAAGTGTTATATGACCTTTTTCGTGGACTTTGCCTATTATTTCATTAACTGCTAGTAACTTAGTTTTATAAATAACTAGCGGACCCGGCAAACGTTGTTTTGACATAATTATACATTATTTCTTATCACCTATACCCTGCTCACAATAAGATTAGACATTTACTCAAACCTTTTTAACAGTCCGTTCAACCGATTTTAACTTATATTGCGTTGGTAGCATGACAAGTGGCAACTGCAGTAAACAGTTGTTATTGTTACTACTTTTTTGCCTCTAATGTCATCCTTAAGCCTACGGAATAGAAGTTAAAATCGTTTGAAGGGACTGTAAAAAAGGTTTGTGTTTATGTCTAATCTTATTGTGAACAGGGTATAGGGCCTAAATAGACTTGGACCTATTCTCAGACCTACCAAATATACACATTTTTTTTTATAAAAATCGGTAAAGCCGTTTCGTAGGAGTTCTATAACAAACACTGTGACACGAGATTTTTATATATTAGAAGATTGTTTGTTTTAATTTAACGGTTTATAAAGCATTTGTCAAGCATACCTATTCACGTGCACCTCGACATTTGGAGCCCTTTATCGCGTGCGTGTGCGCCAGTGACCAGTGGAACTGGGTTAAATCCACACTTATTATATTTGCGTGAAGAAAATTGTTACGCATTTTCAGTTTGATTATTCAATGTTTGTTAATAATGGCGTTACGAAATGTATTGTTGACCTTTTTGCGAATTATTTAATGTTATAACTACATTTATAATAAATACAGGACATTTTTTGAATTAGTTTCAAGGGTTTAAATCAAAGCAAAACATGTAATATATATTTTTATAAACTAAAAAAAACACTAATCTCCATAAAGGTATTGTTTTACACAAACAAAATACCTAATAAATAAAGAACAAAGTATATCCTACAAATAACTTTAAAATTACACATCCAACATAGTAACTAGTAATATACAATTAACCCTATAAACATCAAAAGTCTCAAGAGCTTTATCGACTTTTGCACGTAAATGTATGCATCTACTATTGTCTTATGCGCCGGCGCATCCGACCTTTAGTTACGTATCGAACCGCCGATGTACCGTGATGAATATTAAAAGGAATTGGATACAGTCTAAAAGACTATTGCGAAAACCACTATTAAATATTTACTCGTAAAACGTCTACGCATCAAAATTGCATTAGTGTTATTTGACTTTATATATCTGTGGTACTTCATAAGTCATTACTTTGTAATTTATTATGAGTACGACACATCGCGAGTACGCCTACGAAGTATTTCAATTCTATGGAAAATGTAGGAGGTCATAGAGTAACGATTTTACAAGTCAAATGTCAAGCACATATAACTGATTGTACTAAGCTATACTGAGCTAAATGGTTTAGCATTTGAGTGCGTAGATTATCTGATACCAAAAAGATATCTATTTTTGAATTAGGTGCTGATCTGCCAGTACACGTCATAATGACTGTCATTGTATGAAGTAATATTGCACAAATTTGGGATGTACATACATTGAACTATTAATGAAACTCATTTCTCTTCTTCTTCTGCCTAAATTATCCCACTGCAGGGCGAAGGTCTTTCTACTTACTCTTCTTCCACTTCTCTCTAACAAGTACTATTAAAACTATTAGGGACCAGCCTTTGTGCAAGGAGTCTAGATAGTCATCCCCCCATCTTCGCCTAGGCCTTCCACGATGTCGCTTGCTTTGTAAAGGGACCCATTGAGTCATGCATTTGGCCCGATTATCGTCTGACATTTTATTGAAATAGTTTGACCCGATTAATTAATTTATTGAATTTGTGAGTTGGTAACTAGGGTACTTTAGAGCAAGTATACGTTTTAGAGATAATTTTAAATTAGATCACATCGCTCTTACTTATTACTTGGTGATTTTGACAACTGAAAGTTCAGAATCATGGAGACAAGTATGTCATTGACAACATTTTGGTACATTTTTAAGGTTCTAAACTCAACTAAGTATGAGATCGGGTAGATACTTTATTCTTGGACTTAATTATTTTAATTGGTTGTGAATTTCAATAATTTGGTATCTATAAACAAAACACTATAATTTATTTATTAGAATTTTCACGAGGGATTAAGATGTATCGTTTTGACAACTCATCTATCAAATTTCATTGAGTCATCTAGATTCTACGTGGGAACTACGAGTAACTAACTGACACACTTTAGTTTAACTTGCTATTATAATGGAGTAAAAACTTCTACTAACTTTGCATGTTAATTCCGGTAAAGAATGCTGTAATTAACACGAAAACTATTAGTCTTAGTTAGGTAGGCGTCCCAATGTTTTTAAAGTAAGAAAAAGAATTTACTTAATTTAAAAAAAAATGGGTTTTCTCTATTCCTTTTTATATATACCATGAAAATGACATCGTATTTTCACCATAAAACCATAGTTTTGATTTACAGATACAGCAGCCCTTTTAGCTTGTACTATAGTAGGTATGTACGTATTTTATACTGTCTAATCTAGAACATCAATCTTTATATGAATTTAAAATTTACCTGGGTACATCAACTTTTATTCTGCGTAATATTTTGTCATGAATGACATTACATACAAGAAGTCATTTCTTTTATGCGATATGTTATGTACCTTATATAAGAATACATTCTACAGTATATACTTACTGCATACGTTTTCATTTATAACTAGCTTTTGCCCGTGACATCGCCGGCGTGAATTTTCTCACGGATCCCGGTTTTTTGAAATAATAAAAATTGGCCATTAGGCTTTAGGCTTCAACGTAGCTTCTTATTAGAGAAAGTATTTGCAAAATCAAGTCAGAGATTAGAAAAAAGAACTAACAAACTCTTCAGTTCTTAATAATATAGTATAGTGCAGCATATAGTATAGATAAAAGAAAGTACGAAGGTTAGACCCACTTGGTCGACCTTTGACAAGTCGAAGAGCCTGTTTGTGATGCACTGGTAAAGTTTCCACTTTCAGTCATTACAACTCTACGTAATTTACAAGTCATTTTTGTGGTTATAAAGATTGCGCAGACATTCATAGACAAAATAATGAATTTGTCTCTCAAAATGTTGCTAAAGTTCAATTTTTTATTTTCAAGTTACGTGTATGCATGCTAGATAAAATCGAAGATGTTACTCAAAGATCATTAACATAAAATTACCTTGATATAATCGGATAAATAATAAATCGTCTCCCAATAAAAGCTACCTAAAAACTAGTAAATTTAATCTTAGACAAGAACATAGTTCAAGTTTTAAAATCCTAAAGACATTGAAACACCAAAAAGTCACAGATAAAGACAATTCTTTTTTTGGTCATCACTGCAAAGAGGCCAAGATCGAATTATAAACAGTCAGAATGTCTAAATAAGATGACACTGGTGACCTGGATTTCCAGCTTGTTAACTATTCGTACGGCGGGCTTCATTAAATGGAGATGAAAGATAAGCCTGGAGCTATGCAACAATGGTTTGCGTCGGACTGCGGTCTTACCGTGTGGTAGCAGTGCCCATCCATCATGCGTTTTGATTACATGAGAGTTATTTGCAGCTAGTAATCGGGTATCAGGCTTATTTGTATCTACCCGATCGTTGGATTAGTTTTGGTAGAAAACGATATTGTTTTTGTTCGTTTATGACATTGTTGGCGCAGGTCTAAAAAAAATAATACGTAACAGTTTATCACGATTATATTTTTTTTCTGATCAACAGCGTAGTGAATAAAAAATTTGCTGTTCCAAACATTTTGACCGTATATGTGACAGCAGATTTTTTTATAATTAGCAAAAAATGTCAGCCCTTATAAGTCTACAACGATGAATTTATGGTCCGTCTGTGGTTTGCGGTCGTAAAAGTCTATGCCACGATGTCAAATCCCCCGCCTATTGTACAAAGGCTAGCACATCAAGCTACTCCAATCTGTCAAATAACTTTGATAGTTTTTCAACTTTATTACAAAGTAATAAAGTTCATGTTTAATTGGGAAAACTGTCGTCTATAAGTACCTACAGACGAAAAAAAAAATCAAGATACAGTCGAATTGAGAACCTCCTTCTTTTTGAAGTCGATTGAAAAACAAGTACCTAGACAAAAATGCTTACGCTTGAAGAAGTATTTCTAATCTGCCGATGTCATAATGTTGACCTACCTTTCATCAAACACTGACGCGTGTATAGATTTGAGTCGGTAGTATGGTGGGTGTGCAACAATAGATCACATGTTAGCGGCCCGGTGCGGCCGGTCCGCAGCCCGCGGCCGTTTGACATAATGATGACATTACAGAGGCTCATTTGTCGCTCAAAGGGTATTTGAACGTGATTTGTTACTTCTCTAATACTGTGACCGAATGGAATTATCTTTAGGTCACTTTGATAAATTAGTGACAAACTGTTGATAACTCCTGCCGTAAAATGAAGCATTTAGACTAGTCGTTGTCAAACGGGTTTGGAAAATCTAAAAAAAAACTCCACATCATTTATATGATGATAACCTTCCCTATTATTCTATTATTCCACATGATTATAACCTTTCCTATCATAAAAAGACTACTTTAGTGTACATTTATTGATGAAAAATAAATAGTTGTATGTAGTTATGTTATCTAAAAAGTCTTCCTACCTAAACTTTTGTTACTATTTGGAAGAAGTCGGATACGAAAAACACTTCGGTTTTTTACCAAATACGAACACGTTAACGGGTCGACCACACCGGAACAGACAATTACTAGCACGGACAAATACTGCTTGTATGAACAGGATAAAGGCAGATCCGCATAATAATGATAATTTGCACGATCGCTGTATCCGTATCACCGTATCATTCGTCGTA
The DNA here is from genome assembly GCA_947361185.1 of Charanyca ferruginea. Classification (NCBI taxonomy): domain Eukaryota; kingdom Metazoa; phylum Arthropoda; class Insecta; order Lepidoptera; family Noctuidae; genus Charanyca; species Charanyca ferruginea. The sequence continues at coordinate 13,104,949 of OX376065.1, read as the reverse complement.
CTGTATCAAGCTCCGTATCTAGTTATGGGCGCCTTTATTTTACTCCATATCGTACCTGTCGTATCCTCAAAAAGAAGTATCGTCAAACCTCCTTTGATGATCGGACAAAAATCGACTCGAAATGGAACGGACCGTATCGCGCTCCGTATCAGAACGGCGTATCACGATCGCGTATCATCACCCGTCCAGATAGGCGATCATGTTCAGTGAGAAGTGAGAATGATTGAGTGATCGGATCGGGCAAATATGGATCCGCCTTAACCTTTCGAATGTCTTATGTTACACAGTCCGACATAAGCAGCGGAGGTTTGACCTTTAACACTTTCGCCCGACAGTCGTTGAGTTAAGACGGGAAAGATCTGAACGTGCCTTCCACCGCTACCTTACCCGCAGGATTTCCGCTCCTATGTGGCCGGACCCTAAACCTCATAAAAACCTTTAACGTGCGATAAGATCGTCAATCTCCCTATAATCTACAAACTTAAATCTGTACAGGAAGTCTGAGTAAAATACACCCGGAAAATAATACGGAACCAACAAAACGATTTACTAAAAACAATTAGCACTTTGTAAACAGCAACTTTTGTTCAACGGTAAAATTAGTTTAATTGAGCTATTTATACCACACTATACTTTCGCTCTCTAAACCACTTACGGTTTTCGCAGTAGGTATCAACTGATGCATTGTTCAATTCTTGACGGACGAATGTCTTAAATAATATCGTTTATATGTAATACTAGGTTTTGCCTGCCACTTTATCCGCGTGTTAGTCAAATATACATAAAACATGTCTAAAGGATTCGGGATCATTTCTAAGAGGATTCGACCAAACTTGTAAGTCTAATCCTAGGAATAAAATCACTCATTACTCTTAGAGTTCGAGAACTTTTAGTTTTACCAATTTTGAATCCCGGAATAACAGTCTATCCTAGAGTAAACAAGTTATCAGTGATTAACAATGACGGCCGCTACATTACTATCTGACAATGACCACTCGTGTGAATGTCATGGACAGTTGACACCATTATAAACCAGCGAAATTACGTGGACATAAAAACTTGCGTTCCGCTTTATAAACAGTTGTATATCTATTATAGTTGGCTTATCAACATCATCATTCATTCATCAACTCAAGAGTAACATACCTACTCAGTATTGGCTACTCTACGTTTGATAGAAAACGTAAATGAAGTTATCTGATGACTAATGATTTATATTATGATTCAAGGGTTAGTTACTCTGGTGATTTGGTCGAATCCGCCCTAAAAGCGAAATAATTTTTGAAATCGGATTAGTAGTTTCATAGTTTACCTCCTACATCCAAACAAACAAACATACAAACTTTACCTTTTTATAATATTACTGCAGATTTAAAGATGACTCCCACAGCTTTTCGTGATGTAATAAAATTATGAATAATGCAATCAACGGAAGCTCGTAAACTTATATTTGCTCAGTTATTTAATATTGACGTCTGTCAATTAAGTTGTAAAGTTTTTAATCAAATAATTTACATAAATATGCTGCGAAGAGGTGGTAGTCATTTTTTATTTTTAAAATATTTTTAAACTGCGTAAAAGAGTTTTGTTGGTTTAGGTACTTTTATTGATTTCATTGGCTGGCAAATAAGGCCTACCAAAATGCCAATTTTACTTATTAAAAACGTTCCAAATCTAAACGCAATGTCAAAAAACCAATGTCAAAATCTTGTCAAAAATGTAAGTAAATAGAGTTGTATTTGACAAATTTAATAGAATTACTTCCTGATGCTTTTTTTGTTTCTTAAAATCGTTGCTCCTGGTTGTGGGTGCGTTTACAAACATATAAAATCACACACACAAACAGCCGGACCCGGAACAACTATCTTCAGGCCGTACAAATATTTATTCCGTGCGGGAATCGAACACACAACATGCAGCGTCGTCAATTCGTCAGTTAAGTGGTCGTATAGGTATTCGTCGGTTTTGAACGATACCAAGGACTATAAAATAATTAACCACTTTAAGATAGTAAACTTTATAATTATCAATAACCTCATTGTATTTTAAAAACACTGCTTGACTGGATTATTTTGTTCATTTGGATAAAAATCAACAAGCTCTCTACTCGCAATAAGTCATAAACTTAGTTTCACACGGCCCAGACTGGTCTGGAACTAGCGTCCAAGGCGACCTCTAGACTCCATTGCATAATTTAAGACGACAGACAAAAAAGATGGTGACTCGATTCACTGTTCGATGGTCGTTACGACCCGGACTACGCCTACGCGAAGCTTTTGTCTTTGACCGCTCCTTATTGTTACGTCTATTTAGTTTCCTAAGCAACTATTACCTACTAGTTATCATCAATCATGTAATGGAGAAATGAAACAAGTCTGTTTCGATTTGAGATCTTTGAAATCTTGCACATATTTTTATTTATTTTCTAGCTGACCAGGTGCACGTTGTTTTGCCATATAAATAAATAAAAAAAATAGTCTACGACCGTGCCTACGACCTACTCTCAGATCTAACAAATATACATAAAAAAAATATATAAAAATCGGTCAAGCTGTTTCCGAGGAGTTCAATAACAAACACAAGATTGTACTAATTAATATGATTATTCAAGAGCAAATCAGTTTAGTTCTTCCGAAACAAGTTAACCCACAATTTCTCAATAATTAACACTTTAACTGTTCCTGAATCCAATCACAATCACCCCGAATTTTAGGTACACAGATATAGGAAAAAGGCTCCTTAAAATTAATTGAATGTGCCAAATGAATTACATTACTATCTAGCAATAACAGTTTAATGTAGCCAAAACTTACGCTAAGTCATATTAAATACAAAAACGGCGTTAAAAATCCGAAATCACAATTACTTCGAAAAATAGGCCAAATTTTGACGTGGTTCTTTTTGAGAGAATAAAGGCGAATGTCATTGTCTATGTGTTTTAGTTTAAAAAGTTATTCGAACATTATTTACTTCAATTAAACTACTAAATACCCACCCAATGATTCAACTGACACGTTACGAGGCTGTGCAGATAATTCAATGTACTTAAATAAACAGTAAGACACAACTAATAACGTTCACCTCAGACAGACTTGCAATATGCTTGAGCAGTTATCATTAATTAATTGATAATAAACTTAAACTTAACATAACTAGAGTTGAAAATTATGTAATTGCGTGTAGGATGATCAATGCCGTGAGGAATTTTATCACGCACACAAGGTTCAACCTTATTTTTAATGTTTTCCAGTTCATTGCCGTCTACCTGACCATCCACAAACCCGCGCCATTAAAGTAGCGAATTAAAAATTGCGACCTTCATATTGATTTCATACTACATAGTATATTTTACACTTGACCCAGCAAATGCATATCTTATTGGTCATTAGTGTGCAAATGATGGCATTTGATACCCTACCCACTATAATAGTGTTTGTAAAACTAGGATGCATCACTAGCCAATGACCATCGAGTAACGGTTATAAATAGATACCTACCTGCATTAACCTTTAAACTTGTTCAAATAAAGCAATTTAAACAGAATTAAGTCGTTTTTTCACACAAATAATAAATCATCCATTATATCAAATTCTTAATGTTTCGAGAATGAAACCAGTTTTGCATGCAACTTGCATTTTCATTATAACTTATTCAAAATAATGTCACGTGTGTGAACTTAAACATTTGTCAAATTCATTTATAAGCAATCAACTTTTACACGTGCTATCGAGATGTTCAATCCAAATTCTTAAAATACATATTTTGACGACACTATTGGTGCAATGGCTCAGCGATTGCCTGCTACGCTGCGAGTCGCAGGTTCGATTCCTGCGCGGAACAAGTACTAGTAGCTGTTCCAAAACGGGTTCTTTGTGCATCATCATCTGCCTAGCCTTTTATCAAATACCTATATTGGGATCGGCTTCCAGTCTAACCGGATGCAGCTGAATACCAGTGTTTTACATGGAGCGACTGCCTATCGGACCTGTACAACCCAGTCATTGGGTAACACGATACCCCTTGGTAAGACTGGTTGTCAGACTTTCTGGCTTTTGACTACCCATAACGACTGCCAAAGATTTACAAATGACAGCTGGGACCAACGGCTTTACGTGCTTTCCGACGCACGGAGGGAACTCGGTATGAAAGGGTTGGTCACCCATCCACAGACCGACCGTGGCTAGCGTAGCTTAACCTTTGACCGATCGATCTGTACGGCTTAAATTTAGCCACGAACTCCTCCTCACTCTGGTTCTTTGTGCATATTGTAAGTTTACCTACTTGTAAACGCAGCCCCGAATAATCACGATACAGAAGAAACGCTAGTGGGGCAACATATTAAAAAAAAACAAATAGGTTCATATAAGTACTTATACTGGTATATTTGACGTGTTAAGAGAACCTACTATTCCAAACAAAACGTATTCTCGTCGCCATTTGTCGGCGGCATAACTCTTAAATTAATTACTTCCTATGATATTGAATTCATACAAACTTCATATCATTAAGTGTTAATATTATGCGCGTCATTTTTGTATTGTATGTGTTCATTATAACTTCCTATTCGCCTCTGATGTACATAGATCCCTAACGTTACTTGAGAGATAAGGCCTCCAAGGCGGTTTTGCAACAAACAGTTTTACACTCCGATCTCGGTATATTTATTTATATTCTAGACTTAAAAATGTGATACGCTAGTTGTCTGACATTTAGGTAAGCTATTATTATATACGTTGTACAGTCAACAGCAAAAGTAGATGATCAAAATCAGAAATTCAATACTAATGAACGGAGTTCGCGTCAGAACTGTGTGGCGTCGAAGTGATTCAAACGTATGTGTGTGACAATCACATACTTTTAATAAATAAACAAGTAATAAATTATATAAATTAGTGTTCGTAAATTAGTATTGAATTTCTGATTTTGATCATCTACTTTTGCTGTCGACTGTACCTATTTACTTTAGTTACTGTTACATATCCTACTACTATTAAAAACGCAAAACTTTGTGAGGACGGATGGATGGGTGTTTGTCTCGCTTTAACGGCTGAGCGGCAACAGCTGAAATTTTACACACATATCAGCACCGTTTTTGTGCTCCCGTGGGTGTAATATACCTACTTTGATGTGGATGAAGTCGCGGAAATTAATGTCTTACTTTAACATTGTACCTATTTGTTTCAACTGGCTCCTGCCCACGAGACGGTTTTAACACGGCCAGGTTTAATGTCCCATACAATACTGACGACCGGACGTACACCCGGTTTGACGCCAGGCTTAGCTCCGGCGAAAAACCGTCTCGTGGGCATGAGCGCTAAGACTGCGTTCACACCACACGTCATGCGTTCATTCAACTTGTCATTCACACCGAATCTGCAATACGCCATTATAGAAATTCCATGAATTACATTCAGCCTGCTCATAACTAGAGGCCTGGCACACACGCGGCTCAATACGTTTGGCGTCAAAGAGGCTTACCACTAGTAAAGCCTGTAGAAATAATACGAAAACGAATTAATTTAATTTATTACGAAACATTGTTTATAAACTTTGACTTCTCCAAACCACCCACAGCTTCTCGAAGGTCTCCAATTTAAACTTATTATCACCCAAAATGTTAATTATATTCAAGAAAATGATGAATGACGCTCAGCATGCTGCCGAGTTGGGTTAATAACTTCAGTGAAGGTAAAGTTATGTTACGGAATGATCATGTTTTCAATGGCCCCGGACACGTTTCCAAGCAATGAATAAGTGCTTTTTTATGTCCTTGAATGGCAAGAAAGCCGATGGTTCACATGATGATAAGTAGTCACGTCTGCCGAAGGCTTTCCAGAAGACTTGCCATCACAGATAAAAAGATGAAATGTCTTATATGCCTGTAATTACACAAACACCTGAAATAGTCACTCCGTTTAAAAAAATAAAAATAACAATGACCTAATTCATTTGTTGTACCATAAATCACACATAAAAAGAATGTTCTAAGCCGTCCAGTCATCGAGTAATGTCAGAGGTCGAGTCGCAGCGAAAGCGGAGATGTTACGTGTCTCTTACGCAACATTATCGCACGCTGACATGCCGCTACATTGATTACAAAGCGATAGGCAGGTTACTGGGTAATGTGCTAATGTACGCGTTTACCCCCTCGTGCAAAACTCAAACAATGACATCGTAATTGCATTTGTTTGGTGAATGGAATGCATGATTGGCGTTAATTACCTAATAAGCTATGACAATGGATGATTGTGATAAGTATTAAGATGTCTTATGTTTTAATCGTGGTATTTAAAATAGCTTGTAGTTCGACAAACTATGATTAAACTTACCATTCTATATTTTGCAACAAATTTTATTTCTGTGCCTATACTTACAATGTAAAATTGACAAAACTAAAGTTAATTGATAATTTAAAGCCTCTGTTATAAAGCACGAAATAGCAGTAAACGTTTAAGAATCCAATCGTTGCAAGTATGAAGAAACACCTGCTTCCATTGTGAATTCTGCAAATAACATAATCCAAGTACACTAAAATTTTACTACATTTCCTACGTAACTACACAATGTAGGTAAGTGTGACGGGAGAAGAACGCACCTTCCGTGAGAACCGCCCGAGAACAACAATGACAGATAAAATTCGACCGACCCGGCCAATTGTAAGTAAATCAGTTGATTGTGAACCTATTTTATAAGTTACTAAATAATGTTCGCGATTAATCTTATTTAACATTAATATTGTTACATTTCGTTGCACATTTAAGTTGAAATATGTTCCACATTTAATTCAAATTATGTTTCACATTTGAGTCTAATTATGTTCCACATTTGAATCAAGATATGTTACACATTTAATAAAAAATTGTTTACATCATTTTAATTGAGCAGCGTTTGTATGCTGGCTTCCGTAATTATTGTGGGTCCCTTATTGGCATCTATTATAAAGCATACATATTCATCGATGAATGTGAAGATAATTATCTTGATTGGTAATTACGTAGAAATTCAAAGTTATTGAGAGTTTTATGTGTATGAGGAAGATTTTAATGAATACGTAATGTTGCTCCATCGTTACATAGAACTCTTAGTTGACCTGCGTGTTATGTTGATTCATAAAAAAACGTAAAAATAATATTAGGTGTACTTACGATGTGGATGTTTTGCATGTTACAAAAGTTTCAGGTCAACATTATTAGTTGGAACAAGTACCTGGCTATACCGTTTAAAAAAAAAATAGGTATTGCATTCTATGTAAGAATACATTATCTTTGTACACTTTTAAATGTAAAAAAACTTTTTTACAAATACCACAACCGCCTTCAAAAACTAAAAAGTGATAAATAACTTTAGCATTGAATACACATGACTTTAGTTTCGAAAGTCGGTGGCTTTGTTCGGTTTTCTGTTATTTATTGCCACCGACTTCCGAAATGAAAGTGAAAAATTCTTGAACAAACAAAACACACATGGTGTTCAGTTTATTCAAAAAAAAAATTAAATCGATTTACATTTGCCGAAGAAATCGCGTACAAACATAAAAAAACATACAGTTTTTTACGAATTGAGTACCTACCTACTCCTTTTTTAAAGTTGGTTGAAAATAATGTTTGTTCTTCATCACATTATCATAGGAAGTATTCGATGACAAGATGTAGCAATGTAAAGTATAAAAACCTATCAATATAGACAAGGTTATTTGTATTTTTCATCCAAACACTCGATTTTTTTTTAGAATAGACCCGGAAATAATGTCAATACAGGCGTTTTTAATACGAATCGCCAAGGCCAAAAATCGAATAGAATTACATCAAAATGACAATAAATAAGGATCCTAATTAAATATCTAACATTAAATGTAGAGATGAGTTAATTTCAATCAGAAATATTACGGCCTAATAGTTCATAATTATATCATTTATATGATATCGATATATTTGTATTCCAAATATTGAATAGGTTTGTTGGTTTATACCCTTTTATAATCTTCTACTAATATTTAATTTCAATATGAAATAACAATATCATTGCTTCTATAATTCCTAGAAGATATCACATTAGAATTTATGTCTGCCCTCTATAAGAAAATATCAACTCGGTCATAAAATAATAATGTAGTATTTATATTTAGGTATATATGTATATATTGTGTGAATCTACATTTGTGTGGAGGTCAACATCCATTCTAAAATGTGCAAAAAATACAAATCTAAATGTTAGAACCATAAGGCACCTTTGACGCTATCTAATTACTAATTATACGCCAAACCAAGTCGTGAGGTGTTAAGAAACGTTATTTTTCACTACAAATAACAATATGGATGAAGTAACGGCTATTATTAAACAATTAACACTGTGCTCCCACGATTACGGTTTAAATTACCTTGGTTGGACTCGTTACAAATGCTTACAAATAGACTATTGCAGCCTATTTTAATTTTTCGGATGTAAATGTCTTATGCTATGTGTCGGATGTTTTGTTTTTATGTATGTATACGTATATATGCAGATATAATTTTGTGATGAATTTATATGAACAAATATTTAAACAATGTATTTATACAACGTGTGTTTATATTTTTTATATTACATAACTAATAATATCAATAAAATAAACAAGCTTATTCCTAAATTCAGGATTAGCAAATTAAAAAACAAAGTTTAGTTTTTTTAGGATTCAAATGCAAATAAATTAAGAAAAGTCTAAATTAATCTTATTTTGATCATCATTAATATTCTAACTGAGAGTTATTATGAATAATTTGTAAAACTTGAAAAAAATACCGCGACATCTAACCAAATTGATGCGTGATCACGGAATTCATAAATAAATCATTTAAATGTAAAATTAGGAACATCAGCAGTGACCCTGACAAAAACATTGACAACGCCCGTCTTCAAATGCATAATAACCACATATTAATTGAAGCAATCTTGTAAATTAACAAATTAAAAAATAGGTTCGATATTTCTGTCGTGCTATAAAAAAAGATTGGATGGAAGCTTCAATCAAATTATTATTTAATTACTTTGTACCAATCAAATGATTAATTATGCAGTTGTGGTAAACGCGTGCTGCATGGTATGGAACTGTGTTTGGGTAAGCAAGTTCCTTATGCTTTATGCAGGGATTTTTAAAACACTCACAGGACTTTATTACTACCTACATAAACAACAATTTTCATTGATCAATGGATCAGCAAATATTTTCCGCGGTTTCAATTTTGGTAGAACAAAAGTAAATGTCGTACCTATGGCCCAGTAGTTAAGGTGCCCAGCTCTCATACACGAGGTTGTGTGTTTGCAAACGGGCACGGGAATATACCAATGTTACGTTTTCAATACCATAATGTACAGACGCCAGCACATTAAGCATTGAATATGAACCTTACCGTTTTGTAATAAAGTTGAAAAATTATCAAAGAAATTTGACAGATTGTTGTAGCTTGATGTGCTGTCCTCTGTACAAGTTTATCTTAGAGATCACTGACATTGGTGAAGGAAAACATCGTGAGGAAACCAGCAGTGCTATTCTGTTACAATCTCCCTCGGTGAACACCTAGGTGAAGTGAGCTGACATCCGTCCTGATGCTAGGGATTGACAAAGCAGAGAGACGAATGAGAGCTCACTTCACCTAGATGTTCACCGAGGGAGATTGTAACAGAATAGACATACTTACTGTACTTATAATTAATAAGTTTGAAATCACCAATTCGCCTAGAGCATGTGTGTTGATCAATGGTTGTGCCGTCTCTGTAAGAGAAGACGCATTTGCCCTGTAAAATTCAAACAACAACTCGCAGCTCACATCGCTATTCACTCTCACTTCGCATAAGGTTCAAAATGACCTTGATATATTTGACACTTTGAATCGGGTTCGAGTGCGAAGTGAGCGTCGAAGTGACGGGGAAATTACTTACCTTACAGAATGCCACTTCTTACGTCATCTCATACTTTATATGTCAAAATTTGCCTGTCAATTTAGTTCAAGTCACTGACACGCCCGCAAGGGTGGCGCTAGTGTAAATTCGAATTATCAACCGAGTTTTTAGAATGCCAATCAAGAAACTCACAGCGGATTTAGATTCGAAGTTTAGAATGAGGTCTTACAGAATCACACCCCTGTTGTGAGATAATAATGGGCTGGTATTATTATAGTCCTGCGACGTTTTCAGTATTTTACAAATGTTAAATTAGTTAATAAACGTTACATTGTGCATAAGTGCTCCACCTTAGGCCGCATCATCACTTAAGAGCGCCATCCCCATCGACCGAACTTCGACGCGAGAGTGATCGAAAAATTTCTTGTTTCAACCAACGCAAAGCTCGAAAACAAACGAGTGAGTAACGCATTAAATCGCAGAAAAAAAATGTGTAAGGTTTCTATGAAGTTATTTGTTTTAGTTTTTCAATGTACGAGTGCATTATGAACGGCCAAAGTTCAGATAAAACTGTGCAAAAAAGCTGATTTTCAGACGTAATTACTGAATTTATTTTTCCAAAAAGTTTATTTTTGTCTTCATACAAACCTAGATTTAAACCACAGATACCTGTGTATTTAAAATATTTAGAGAAAAATTTGTTATAACGCCGTTATCACGTACGAGCATTTGTATGGGAAATATGACGGGATGGGCGCTTTCAAGATCAGGTGAGTTGCGGCCAAACGCAAGCCTATAAATATATTTAAAAAACCAAATTATAAATGTCTACAATTTGCCTATTTAAAAATACACGCATGCGTAACCAAATTCACCATCGCAAAGCTGGTCATAATCTTAATACATAATGAACACGCTTTTAGTCGTCTATTACCCATTTCTAAACGAGAAAAACTCAAATTAAGATAAAGAAATTATTCACATAATCCGTCCATAAAGATTTAGAAAGCATAGAGTAATTTAAAAAGAAAATAACAAGGTATTTGATTCGGAAATTGATGTAACTAAATTGGTATGCCACGCTAAATCATTTGTAAAAAGCTTGAAGTCTGCCCCACAGAAACAGAAGTTCATATTTTTGTTATCGCATTATTTACTTTATTCACCTACCTACTAGATTTTGATTAGAGAGACAAAAGAGATTCAAAGTAAGTTTTGAGTTCTCGTACGTCAAAGAAAGTTAAGCTGTCTTAAAGTTTAGGGGTATTCAAAAAGTGTCTAGTGTCTACTGAATCCTATTACCAAGAATACACCTACCAGTTATAGCGCACAGGGTGCATGCCGAATAATAAAAAAAAATTATGCCTAGTAGTTTTGTGGTACGGTGAGTTCGACTAAGACCTACAACGCACTTGGGGCTGGTCGCAATGCGGTAGGCCGCAGTATATTATGCGGTCTGCCGCAACGGCACGCCTTATTCCTGCTAACCTATCGTCTCAGTTCTATTGCATGATGTCGTCGATTATAAGCATTTATTTTCCATTATATTGATGGCTATATAGGGCGACTGGTTATTAGTCTACAACTTTCCCAAAGAAAAAATGTTTTTGCGGATAACAGCTGATAGCTCAAAGGCGTGCGGGCGCCAAATTTTATACGGCTGTTGTGTTATTGAAATAAAAGTGAACCAGTATAAAAAAACATTTTTTCTACGGGAAAGTTATTTGTTATCATGAACACAATCACGTGTTTAAGTATCGTACACTAATTACCATTCGCCCTATACAGGGTGACCCGGTAATTAATGGATAACCTTGAAATGGCTTATAGTAGAACTTACGGCCATTCAGAAAAAAATAGGAAAAAAAAATTACGAAAAAAAAAATCATTTCTAGTCGTAGTGCAATAAAGTAAAATAAGGCAAATTTTTATTTTTTTTTATACTTAATCTTAAGTACTACTTATGATAGATTTTTTTTTTTCGTATTTATTACAATTATTACCTATAAACTATTACAATTATTATAAATAAATTTGAAATATTGAAGCATTGCAATTATAAATTATTAGGTATTGACTTGATCTTACGTGAGGACTCGACGTGTAATTACATGACCTAGATTTAATAAACTTAGATATTGTTAAAGAAGTTTTAAATTGCATGTATACTTATTATAATTCTAAAATGTCAATGTTCTAAATTATTATTTTATTTTTTGACTGAACATTTGCACGACCGAAAGGTTGAATATAGCGTAACAAACAAATTGTATAACACCTAATGTACATCCTATATTCTAGCAAATAAAGGTATCATCCATTCATTCATTCATTCATTCATTCGTTCATTAATTACCGGACAACCTGTATATGGGACAGCAATTACAAATTCATAACAATAGTGTGTATAATGTGACAAGTCAACCGGAGTGTTTGACGGCTGGCCGCAAATCACTGCGTTGATACCACGCGGTTTCATCATCATCTGCCTAGCCGTTTCCCAAATATTTTAGGGTCGGCTTCCAGTCTAACCGGATGCAGCTGAATACCAGTGTTTTACTTCATAATAATTAATAAAATAAATAAATCAATATAAATATAATAATTTCATTGAGAAGAATAATAATAATAAATACAATAAATAAATAAATATAATATTATTAATAGATATAATTGACAATAAATGATAATAATAAATAAATGTAATAAATAAATAGAAATAATAATAATAACAATAATGTAATTGATCATTTTTTAAACTATACTTTACTTTTGGAATTAACTTTAATTTTTACAAATTTTTTATTACAAACTAGAATTAACTAACTAAATTAACTAACTAAACTATACTTTTGGAAGCTCTGTTTTAGAAAAATATTAACGTAGGATACGTTAATATTTTTCTAAAACAGAGCTTTCTCTCTTCTACCCTATTGCTGTGCCCGATCAGGGTCCATAATGATCCTAACCAAACACCTAAGCATATTTGTACTTATGGAAAAGCAATAAAGATATTGAGTATTGAGTACTTGAAGTGGTGTTTTATAAAAAAATGATAAGTGCGTTGTAGGCCTTAGACTTCGCCGGTTTTGTCTTAAAAGATAGACAGTATTGAAGGAAGGATAATAATATGATTGTTCTATGTTCGAAAAGTTTTCATCCGAATTATCAATCCAAAACTACTTATTACAGTAAGGTTGAACATGGCTAAACGGCACGAACATGGTTGAACGTGGTACGTGTTTAAAATATTACTGCACTTTATTAACGCAAGGAACATTAATTTAATAGATTTTCAAGGAATGTAGACACAAATTGAACCTAAGTACGTAACAAAACATAATTACAAAATGTGAAGGCAACTCATTGGTAAATTGTTGTGTGATGTGAGATTAACACGAGTGATTATAGTTAATGACGAAGTTTGGACGATCTATCGAAACATACATAAAGCCTATAATTTGTTAATCGACCATTTTCGAATCTCTTACAAAATGGTTTATTTCTATTGCGCGAAATTATCCGTGGTGGCCGAGAACATTCGTGAGAAAGATTTTTATTTCGCATGCATGCACTGATGAACCTTGACTTTTCAAATCTATTGTAATTTATGCTAACGCTACTAAATCGTTTACTAATTAACGTGATATTTTAAAGGTTTACGTGTTTTTTCTCTTTAATGAATTGGATCCTACTTCTGTATAGACTGCATAAACATCCATCTAATTAGAAATAATATACAAAAAAAAACAATCTCTATAATAATTGAGGAAAATAATATAAACTCATAAACTCAGTTATTCTCAAATACTCTAGAGACAGGCCCGCTATTTCGACTATGGGTAAATATAGTAACTAATGAGTTCAGACAAATTCCAATTATTCTCATTCGTTGCGGTCAAACGCAAGCCTATAACAATAAAAAAAAAAAAAAAAAATCCATAGTGGAAATAGCCCCGCACTGACCTTATCAAATCCGATAGTTGTATTAGCAAATGAGTGACCAATATCTATTTTTCATTTTCATCATTATCAGATGGAATACGTCTACTTCTGAAATAAATCCTCCCCCAAAGAGGGGGTTACCATAATACCCACGCTTGGCAGGCGTCTTGGGGATTGTAGTGAACTTCTTAAGTAGGTACACGGAAGCCGCTGCTGCCCGACTTTCGAATTTTCCCTTAGTCGCCTTCTAGGACACCCTCGGGATATGGGCGGGTGCTATTCTAGCCCTATAAAGTTACCTACCTACGTAAAGATTTTTCATTCTGAAAACATAACGTGTCACATCGGAAGAAACTTATGTTTACGTACATAACGGGTCGTTAACGCGGGCAGAGACCTCGGTGAATGTTTGTCCAATGTTATAACACTATCTTGTCCACACTCTTCAAAACTAACGTAATAGCAAAGTGAAATACTTGTGCAATATCTTTACTCGTAGATTCTCTTACTGTCTGTTCGACATAGTTCTTAAAGCCTTGTGACATCCATTGAATGGCAGCTAAGCCGTAGGTACTGATGGTGGCATTCAGCCAAATACATTTTGTGGTAGTAGGACAACACTATTGTAATGGAAAAGTAAATTGTCGGTGTTTGAAAGAACCAAGAACAAGAAACTATCAATTATAGAAGTACCCTAACTATATGAATAGCTTTGTAATTAGTCGTGAATTGTAATTGAACCTGCGTGAAATAAAAATTTTCGATAATCGTCTGCCTTTTCCTATCTACATATATTGGGGTCGGCTTCCAGTCTAACCGGATTCTGATGTATACCAGTGTTTTACATGGAGCGACTGCCTGTCTGGTCTCTACAACCCAGCTACTGAGTAACACGAAACCCCTTGGGGGCTGTCTCCCCGAGCGAGAGAATCGCTGCGATATTATCGTCGTGCCACGTATTTCTATACACTCTCTTAGAACGTGTCTACACACGGCGATGTTATCGCGGCGATGCGACGAGTGGCTGAGTCGGAGCGAAAAGTCATCGTATCGCCGTCTATTACCCGACGATAGAAGCGCGGAATCGTCGCGATTCACTCGCTCGTGGAGATGGCCCCTTAGTAAGACTAAGTAAGGTAAGGTTAAGGTTGGTTCTGGCTACCCATAATCACTGTCAAAGATCTACGAATGGAGGGGTCTGGGTTTGAAATGGACGTCTACCCATCGACGGACCGGCCTCAGCAAGCATAGCTTTAACTTATCCACTGCGCATCTTTCAAGAGGTAAAAGTATTCATGAAAACGAACAACTTTTATGAAGGGACTCGTGGGAGGGACCAACCCTGAAATAAGACAAAAAAAACTGTTCTTTAAACAATTTTGATGATTTTGTAGTACGTTTTTTGTGGAAATAGCTGTTCTTTTTTTCATATTTCAGTGCTGATTGCATAGTAAAAGAAAACGGTACTAATTACAAGAAAATTTCCCAACAAATAACTTAATTTAAAAATGATAAGAATGTATTTTATTTTTATCATTAAACGAACCGTGAGTATTGGTCACACATTATAAACTGAGAAAAACGGATCAACTCACTGTGAAAAGACTGAAGCAAGTGTGTGTGGAGTTAATCCGTTTTTCTCTGTTTACAATGATAAGAATGTAATTCAAATTCTCGTGTAATATTTAAAAATCGTTATCATAAACTTACGAAGCATGTATTTTATCGCTATTATTAATAGGTTTATGTTCAACGAACCTGCAGATATAGTAAATGACCTCCAAAAATAGTAAATGATCACCAACATTTAACCAAAGTATTGTAGAAATGTATGAGTTTAACTGTAAAAAAAAGCTTTTTTTCAAAACAGACAACCGCCTGCAAAAACCAAAAAGTGAAAAATAACTTTAAAACAGAACACACATGACTTTACTAACAAATATGGAATGTAATTCTGAAATAAACGTTTATTATTATTATTATTTAGTTTCGTAAGTCGGTTGCTTGGCTGTTCTATTTGTTGTTTTGTATTGCCACCGACTTCCGAAACTAAAGTCATGTGTGTTCTGTTTTAAAGTTATTTTTCACTTTTTGGTTTTTGAAAGCGGTTGTCTTTTTTGAAAAAAAGCTTTTTTATTTTTCGCTTTTTAGTACTTTCTTATCATACAAATCCATTAAGAAACGGCAACACAGTCAAAACAGAGATTGAAAGTACAAGGTGAGAACATTACAACATCATCCATGTATAGTTTTTTTATTTAAGTCATTTTTTTTTAAAAGTGCCTAATTATGTTCGATAAAATTTATATGGGACCACCCTTGAGGCATACCCTATCCATCAAAAAAGAATTTTCAAAATCGCTTTACATTTGCCGGAGAAATGGCGTAACAAATATACAAAAAAAAAAACCTTCTTTTTGAAGTCGGTTGAAAAGCGATTTGGTTCTGGCTAACCTAACCATATCGCATCCGCCCCAGGGGGACTTAAGGGTCCTAAGATTTGGTGACTAAGATTTGGTGATCATTTAATATTTTTGGTGGTCATTATATTTATTCCCTTATTAATATTACAAATTCAAGATTTTGTTTGTGTTTATTCGAGCTAATCTCTTCTCTCTCTCTTCCACATTTTTTGTGAGAACTGCCAGACTGTGGAATTCCCTGCCCGCCTGTCTGTTCCCTGATAAGTATAATAAGGCAAGCGTGTCCCAACTTAGGCCGCATTATCACTTACGATCAGGTGAATTGCGGTCAAACGCAAGCCTATTTAATAGTAAAAAAAAAAAGCTAATCTACGTAACTACTCGTTATTAAATTTCTTCGCTAATTGGAAGCTCCGTTATCTCTAAGTGCTATATGCTATATTTTATTATCCGTATATCCGTAGAATAAATACGCGGATGAAGTCGCGGGCAAAAGCTAGTACCTATTGTCTAAATTGTAACTAGACTACTTTTGTTAGGAGCACAATGTCAGTACATTCCCCTAAAAGTAATAAGCTCCATTTAAACCGTCTTGAAGTTTTTATGAATGAAAGTTTAAATATTGTCAGTGACAAAAACAACTTCGTTATGACACTTTATGACAAATAATATTGGTATCTAATGTTAATAAATGCAGTGACAGATCTCATGATTATTTGTTACATTCGTTTGAAAATTGCGTCTTTTGTCGCAAGCACGACTGCTGATCGTGAGGTCATGGGTTCGATTTCCAGGCCAGGCAAAATTGTTAGGTTCTTCCATTGCGAATTTTTTCAGTAGTAGCCCCGAGTTTAGAAGTCACTCATCATGTTAACCTTTAGACGCCCACTGCTGGACATAGGTCGGGAGACGTATGTCCAGCAGTGCGCATAGGTGGACATAGGTCTCCCCCAAGGGAGGGTTCAGCCGTAATCGCCATGTTGGCCTGTTTGGTACTCAAAAGGACGCTGCTGCCCACCTTTTGGTCATTATCCCTCTGTCGCCTTCTACAATACCCACGGCTAGAAATGGGGTGGTGCTATTCGCGTTTAGCACCACACGGCGTAGCTGAAGTAGCTGGTGGGACATATCCGTGTCTCAAAGAACACGTAAAGCCGTCAACGATCTCGAATGTCATTCGTAGATCTTTGGTAATCTTACGACGACCAGTCTTAGCAAGTTACTGAGTTGTGGATGTCAGATAGGCAGTCGCTCCATGTAAAACACTGATACCTATTCAGGTGCATCCGGTTAGACTGGAAGCCGTAACATAGTTGGGACAAGTTTAGGCAGATGATGGGTTTAAAATATGAGAACTATCATTGCATTTGATCTTTGTAGGTATATATTCATATCCATCATAGCATTTATCGTTAAGCAATTTGTTCATCATAATGTTAGTAGATAATTATACAGCATCCAGCCATCGTCGGTCGCAAACGTAGCTTCAACTAATTTGAATACATTATCTTCGGGACAATAGTCATAAAATATTATTTGTGCAACGCATCATAAATGTTTTTAAATATCTATAAATTATATAATATTACGTCACTTACCTGTATATTCTTTTACAGATAAAAACATAGAGGTGTCACAATGACATAGGTATTAGTCAATCTCAAAATGATATCTTACCTAGGTCTGGTAGGTAGGTCAAATAGTCAAAAATAAATAAATAGAAAAAAATTGTCAAAAGATATCAGCCTATTAAGCAATACTTATCATTAAGGATATTCCGTATTTGACAGTCATTTTGAAATCGTTTGGGGTGGTAACACAAGGGTCATGAGGTCCGAGTTCTCCACTATGCCACGGGTAGAAATTTGGTGGTGCTAAAAAATTAATAAAGTTATTCCCCCCCCCCGACCGATTATAATGGACAGGTGATCTCAACTTTCAAGGTCATGATTTATTTAGCTCGATACATTAAATCGTTTCACGCATTAAAATAAATTTACATAACCATTTATCTGTCATTGTTCGGTGCTGGGTCAACGAAAGTACAATTACCGCAGTGTGTACGCAACGTGTGGTGCGCGCGCGCAGTCAAAACAAACAAACGCCATCTGTCAATGGATTCGTCACACTTGGAAAGCGAAAGTGTTATATTATTATGTGTGTATGAGTGTGAAGTATTTACTCATTTTTAGGATGTCGTGATTTGGCACAAAAGTCTTACGTTTTAGTTTGTTATGCCTAAAAACGATGACATAATGGCGCCGAATCCCTTGTTCACAAACTAAACTAAAATTAGACAATTGGCATCTCTTACTACCACGCAGCTGAAGAAAAGGACAGCGACAGATAAGAACTAAGCTAGAGATGTCAAATTAGTTTTTGCTTCAACTTTACCGTGTTTTTAATCTATACGTTTTGACATGACCACTATAATGTGAAAATTTTAGATCAACTTAAATTGACAGCTCTTATCAATCTGTCTCTTTTTTGTTTTATTGGAGAAAAAGAGATACCTATATAACATGTATCGTAATTAACGCACAACTCAGACACTCCAATTAGTATATGATGTTATAATCATAATACTTACACTGAATTTTTTTGTTTAAAATTTGTAGGCATTGTGTATTTATTAAATTAGTTATACTAATTCTGGAAGAAGGTTGTGGTCACGGTACAAAGCTACGCACACACCCAGTCACACATGTAGGTATAAGTCAAAAAGTCTTATTGCCTTGATTAACGGTCCATTTCAGTTTGTTTTAACTGTACAGCGGTAGTGTGACCGTTATTTACGTAGTTTTAATTATTTTTCGTGTAAAATATTACCTAAATTAAAAATTATAGAAATCGTTTTTATTCATTATAAAAACAAACAACTTTCAGGATGTGCGTTAATTTTGTTACATATAAATAGCTTAAAATATGTTTCGCTCATTCACAATAGAATTAGCACCAATAGCAACTGTTTTAGATTCTAATTAAAGGGAAATTGAGGAAGGAAGGCAGCAGTGGTTTCTGTGTACTTAACAAACTTATTGCAATCCCCAAGACCCCTGCCAAGCGTGGGGATAATGGCACCCCCATTTAGGGGAGCCCTTAGTTTAGCAGTGGACGTTTTTCGGCTGATGACGACGAAATTAAGAATCAATGAAACGACTTTTAATGTTTTATTAGATTACAAATTCACAAACAATGACAACATCTAAACTAAATATTCATATGTTTCAATTAATTAAAATACATCTCCTTGGTTACCGATATAAACTTGTCTATTTTTGTTGTAAGTTTTGTAATAAAGTGTTACCTAGGTATGTTGCAACGGTATACTTATCATTTAATTGTGAACGTAAGAATTGTGTTCACTTACCTAATTATAATTATAGTGGGTCTCACACAACTTAATCAAGATCTTGTTTGACACCTAAGTGAAGTTCCTATTTATGAAATATCCTAGTTCTTAACTCTTTCCTTATAATCTGTGGTTTTATTAAAACCACAGACTAAAAGACCTGAAAATAATTGCTCTTAATTTTCTCAATTTAGAATGATCTTGAAGTTTAAATCATATTGTAAAGCACGATTTGCACTTGGCCTTATTTGTGATGGATTCCGATGTGAAAAAAACTCAAATTTTCACACAAAATGCATGCCTTTATTAACCATTTTTATCAGATTGGTACACATTATTTTGTAACGAGCAACAGCAGTTTTGCGATACTCAAGTATATTAATGCTTTTGTTACAAACATGAGAATATTTTAAGCGTGCATTAAATTAATAACCCTTGTGTTGGACAAACTGCAGACATTTCGATGCAAAACTTTACTTAATCCTACAAAATAATATACCAATACAACATTATCATCATCTGCCTAGCCTTTTGCCAAGTATGTTGGGGTCGGCTTCCAGTCTAACCGAATGCAGCTGAATACCAGTGTTTTACATGGAGCGACTGCCTATCGGAACTCCACAACCCAGTTACTGGATAACACGATACCCCTTGGTAAGACTGGTTGTCAGACTTTCTGGCTTCTGACTACCCATAACGACTGCCACAGATCTACAAATGACAGCCGGGACCAACGGCTTTACGTGCTTTCCGAGGCACGGAGGAAACTCGGTATGAAAGGGATGGTAACCATCCACAGACCGACCGCGGCTAGCGTAGCTTAACCTTTGACGAGTCGATCTGTACGGCTTTAACTTGGCCACGAGCTCCTCATACCAATACAACATATGGATAAGAATACCAAAGAATCCCAAAATACATAACTTATCAACCAACAAAATTTACTACGACACAACAATTATTGATAAGCAACATTTATTACTGAGCTGACGATGTAAAGCTATAAAGCATGTACAATACTATTATTAGGTACCAAGATTGCAGGTCGCCAATGCACTGTGGTCTCCACTAAAAACAGTTATTTCAAGCATTGCAAATTTCAAAGCTGCGGTATGCAGCCACAATGCTCATTGTTTATAACAATAAGTTGACGAACATAGGAAGTTTACGCAACTGTACGTGCCTAGAGTTTAGGATCGTAAGGATCATGTTTTGATAGCTGATTTTCAACGGTTTACTTACCTACATAAGTACTTGGCTACACAGTTTTTAGGGGGAACCGAAAAATTTTCGTACGTTACTATAAACAATGTATTGTCTCTGCATCGCTCTAAGGTAGACTGGTAGAAAATGCCCAAGGCACTAAGTCCGCCGTTGTACAGTGTATTTTTCACATAATGTGCATAAAGATAAATAAATAAATAAACCATGTCATGATTTATTATCAAATGATGTTAGTCACAATCTATCAATGATTAAACATAATAATACCTAATAATAATAATAATAATATGTGGGGACATTTTCACACACGGCCATCTGACCCCAAACTAGAGAGACCCTGTACTATGGGTGTCAGACTGCTGATATACATACACAAATACATTTTTTTTTTGTAAATACTTATATAGATAAACAACACCCAGACACAAGGCAAACACAAGTGCTCATCACACAAATGTTTACCCTGGGCGGAAATCGAACACGCAACACGCTGCGCAGTAGTCGATCGCTCAGCCACTGCGCCAACCGTGTCGTCAAACATGAACAACGTAAGACTAATTCAATATTATGCCAAATATGTAACATTACAATTCAGCAATAACAGTTCAATGTGTCTCCAACTACTTCAACAACAACATCAAAAACAACAACAACAGCATTACAAATAATATCTTGAGAAATGAGAGAAATGAAAGTTCGTTCGTTACGGAAGGTTAGGTAGAACTATTATCAAATGAGCTTAAATAGCTGGATTTAAACAATATATCGAGCTCAGAAAGCATACTAAATAAATACCGGTCTACTAAAACTATTACACTGCAAGACGCAAGCAAGCTGCAAGCAAGCTAATAGCAAGCTGCAAGCTGCATTTACCTCTTCTCATGCAGAGAAGGCATGAGCATTGATTACCACGCTTGCTCAAGGTGATTTTAGACTTGAAACTAAAATCGCTATGCTACATCACTATGCTATTCCTTCAAAGTGTGATTTCAAGACAAACTTACTTAAGTACTAATACAAAAGCAAGCTAAAATAAAAAAGCTTTAAAGAATAAGTTCATCCGCGTGATTGTTGTTGTGGATTCCTAATATTTTAATAGTAAAATATAGCATAAAGCACTCATCCTATTAGCGAAATAATTTTCATAATTGGACCACCAGTTGCAGAGACTATCGCGTCTACGCAAAACAGACAAAGAATCTCTTCAGCTTCATAATATTAGTATCATGTTTATCATATCAGCCTATTACCGTCCATTCCTGAACGTAGGCCTCCCCCAAAGATCGCCAACCAACCCGGCAATCTACTAAAGTTATTCTATACCTAAAAGTATCCACAAATCGGAAACATTAACTTGTCCACGTAATGCTAATTCATTACTTACCATTAGTTAAACTTAACTTAAGTTCGGGTGCGACTGCTTATTAACCTTTAACTTTTAGGATAATCAGTTATAATCAGGTTTCCTGTATATTTTTAATCGATTATAATTCTCCTCATCTTTGCATACACAACTTGCTACGTAAGACATAATTATCATTAAAGTACAGTCACCAAAATAGATAAGTATCCAGTTCGTCGGCAATACTTAAAGTGTACTTAGAAACCGATGAATGTTCTCAAAGGAAATTAATTACATTAAATCATCAGCATCGTTCTTTTAGAAAATTTCACCTATATCTAAAGACCCTGATTACTTCTTTTGCTGACTGTACTCATTGTCAACTTTAATTAAGGTTTTAGCCGTAACCGACAACTATAGTTATAAAATGTTTAGACAAGATGTAATTATGTATCAACTATATTGTTTAGATAAGTGTCGTGATGGCCCAGTGGTTAAGACGTCCGCCTCTCGTGCGTTTGTGGGTGTGTATATAGTCGTGGATTTGAAACCGGGCAATTACAAATGTGACTTTCAAAGGTTCTCTTCGACATCGGTGAAAAAGACATCGTGAGGAAGCCTAGATTCATCATTCATCATCATCATTTCAACCTTTAGACGCCCACTGCTGGGCATAGGTCTCCCCAAGGGGGGTTCAGCCATAATCGCCATGCTTGGCCGATACATGTTGGCGATCTCAGTAGGTGTTATGATACTCAGAAGGACGCTGCTGCCATTCTCTGGTCAATATCCCTCTGTCGCTTTCTACGACACCCACGGGTAGAAATGGGGTGGTGCTATTCGCGGCCGGCACCACACGACCTAGATTAATCCTTACTTAATATTATAAAAGCGAAAGTTAGTTTTTTTTTATTCGTTTGTTTATTACTCTTTCACGGCTAAAATACTGAACCGATTTTGATAACATTTGGTGCAGACTAAGCTTGAATTTAAAGAAAGAATAAAGGCTACTTTTTAATCCGCAACTTCATCTTTATCCACAATAATCGACTTTCACGCATTCAATGAACTTTATACATAAAATTGAAATTATGTACGGGAGAAATATCTAGGTTTCCAAGTACACGAGCAGAAACGCATTATCGTGATAATTTGGAACGAATCGATAAGTTTCTGTGAAACCTTGTCCGAAATATTCGACTTACATGTTGCCTCTAAGAATAGAATTGTGGAGAAGGACACACATGTTAGCTTATAAAAATAACTAAATCTTAATTTCTTCTAAGAATTTAGCCCTAGTAACCCTAGGTATCCACCTAGGTCTCCACCTTAGGAATTTCTCCTGTATCGTGGGTGCGTTTACAAACTTAAAAACTCATCTTGACATCATCATCATCATGTCAACCTTTAGACATCCACAGCTGGACATAGGTCTCCCCCAAGGGGGGATTAGCCATAATCGCCATGCATGCTTGACCTATGCATGTTGGCGATCGCGGTAGGTGTTATGGTATTAAAAAGGACGCTGCCGCCCATTCTCTGGTCAATATCTCTCTGTTGTCTTCTACGACACCCACGGGTAGAAATGGGGTGGTGCTATTCGCGGCACCACACCTACACAAAAAACCAAACCCGAAACAAACTACCTGTAGGTTTAGGCAAATTTGCTCCGTGCGGAAATCGAACCTTAGACACGCAACACAGCAGCCAATCGCTTAGCCGCTGCGCCAACCGTGTCATCAAAAGTTATTTCACACTGTAATCATACAAGTTCCTAAAATATAATTATTATAATAATAATAATAATAATAATTATTATTATTATTATTATAATCCATACTTCCATACTTTTTAATATTATAAATGCGAAAATAACTCTGTCTGTTACGCTTTTACGATGAAACGGCTGAGCCGATTTTGATGGGTGTAAAGATAGGTTGAACCCTGATAGGCTACTTTATAATCCACGACTTCGTCTGTATCCACGATAACCGACATTCACGCGGACGAAGTCGCGGGCAAAAGCTAGTTCAGTTAACTCATATTTGCATTCTGTGTAATTCCACTTTGTTTCGCATTGTGTCACTTTTCTACGAATAATATTGAATTGCAACCTAAAATATCTAGAATTAATACAAAAAAAACGATTAATATGCAGCAGGCTCTGTGTAAAGTCTTATTTTTTTGCATTTATATTTGTCTATCACCATAATGAGTATCATTAATCGTAAGCAATACTATTGCACGTGTTTTTGCATAAATAAGCTCCAATAGATGATGCAAAATGCTTACTAATTAAACTGATTTTACATACAAAAGTGGCTAAAATAGACAACATTAACATAATGGAGTTTAAGCAGATAATAAAATTTACTGCCTTAAATCTCTGACCCCTAAAATCGCCAAGAATCGAAGATGATCCATAATGCATAAGAGGTCCAAGTCAGCGAAAAAAAATAGGGGATCCATGAGGTGTAGGTAAATATGGGGTCAACGATAGTGGATATCTTTTATTTAACCTAGTAGTGACATAATGTTGGCATTTTATGAATGAAATATTCCGCGATAAACTTTTTAATTACTTTCATAGCCAGCTTATTATAAGTTTTTAACAATACACTTTTGTACGGTTAGAAATTAAAACCTTTTAAAGTGAGTATCACTATACCAGCTTTCAAAAACACACTTGAAACTGATGAATATACAAAAACAGTATTCCGTAATGAGGGGGTCTACCCAAAACCGAAAAACTTAGCAAGTGGTGTACAAGATAAAATAAAATAGTTTGGCAACCTCTGGTGTAAAACCACAAGGCGCGCCCAACAAACAAGTACAAACGAAATAATACAGTAAGATGATGTTAAATTATATATTACAAACGTTAACAATCTAAATAGAAACCTCAGAACCTCATAAAACACTTGAATAGGCTTTATGAATGATACATGATCATTGTGAAAAAGCAACTTGTTGACAAATAATGCAACATTGTTTTGTTTTACAACAGTTTTAGCATCTCATATTCTGTGACCGTTTTCAACAATAGATACAAAGTGTGCCTATTGAACTAACAAGTGTTTTGCAATATATAGACGGATAAATCTACGAACATGATACACAGGGGTGGCTGTAGCCCAGGGCCCCGTGATTAAATAGGACCCCCAGCCCCTATTCCAGATTATGAATATAAAAAAAGAAACTATCGTAAACATCATTATCGAAAACCGATTTTTTTTTTACAAATGGCAATAACGAATTGACATTTTGTAAGCAGGGCCCGAAGTAGTGTATGTCAAGGGCCCCACAAAATCAATGTCCGCCCCTGATGATACATGTTGACATGTAAGCTAAACTATTTAACGCAGTAGTGATAACTATCTCATTTTACTTGGTCAACATTGAAGAAATGCAATAGTCGCGTGTGCTAATAGTTCACCTGTAGAGGTACTTATAACCTTTTACACTAAGTTTACTATTCATGTAAGAATCCGGTCAATTATGTCCTTGAAATGTGACAAAATGCCTTGAAGAAAAAAAGGAGTGCCCTAAGTACGATTGATATTTAAGATTTCAATATTAAATCCAAATAAAAATGACAACTCATACATCTGTCTTAAAAATATTTAAATACCTACATACAACTTTTTTTGTTTGTAATATTTAATTGTGATGGCTTAATTATAAAATGACAGCAGTAACTGTCAAATATATCAAAAGAGTACATGATGTTGTATGTTCAATGATATCTGTATACTTTTGTCGTTTTACGCAATATTTACATGAATTAATATGTTTGACGCATCACCAGTGGGTCATCTTGCAAGAGCACACTAGACACTCTTACAAAATTCATCTGTATTGCTTCTGAGCGATAGCAAATAACACAAGTAAACACTTGATGTTCACAGCAATCAGCTACCGAGGACGATTGTCAAAGGATTACGCAGAACGTTGACATAAGAAATTAATGAATCTGTCATAGATATGGTTTTGTTTCTGTGTACACTTGAGCCGTTTACGTAAGGTGTTTTGTCCATTTTATTGTGATATGATCTGTAATCTGCAATTTAACAATAGGTATCCGCATTTCATCATCACCGCGGTACCGTCGGCAAATGGGTTTCTTTGGATAAGTGTATAATGTTTATTGTTTTTTTTTTAATTAACACTTATGTGAGATTAGCAAATTTATGACCAGAAAAACCTTTCTCTGTTACCTAAGCTTTAATGTATGACTATGTATGACTCTATAAAGATAGTAATTTAAAAAAATAATGCCGACTCTATCTCAATCTCTAGATATCTCAATATTTTCAATCCAATATGAGAGCATTGCCTACAATTTGATAAAAGCCACTCACTAATTAAGTTAATAAAATTCTACCTAAGTAATTATAAAAACTAAAACAAAAAACTGATTAACATCTTCAGTCTAGCTAGCCTAAATACATAATATTTCAACTTATTTTTAAACTTAAGGTCACATTGTGAACTTTATAAAATAAATTAGGTAGGTATTTGAGCACTACCTAGGCTAGATATTATTAAAAGAATTCAGTCATAAAACATCTTTAACGTTTTGAACAGTTGACTGTGTTTTAATGAATATTCATGAATATCCATTTAGATGTACGACAGATACATACATAATTTGTATATTTACGCTCGTCACCACGGCCAGGTCCCGTCAAAGTTTGAATAATTACTAAAAATGTCATGTCAACCTTTAGTTATTTGACCTTTTAGCTATCCATAAACAAGTCTACATCCGTAAGTTTTGCTGGTCGGTTTGTAAAAAAGAAACCCTGACTTAGAGATGAGGAGTCTTTTAAATACAGAGAAGTGCTAAGTGCACTAAAATAATAAGTATCCACGGTCAAGTAGTTCCGCAATTTAAGGTCAGTTGACCATATTAGAGGTGATACAACAATATCTATGGTTTGTAAAATCCCAACGACAATTTATAGATTCGTAAAAAAAATTGACAGGTCGCAAATTTATATTTAGAATACATTATTGAACGTGTTTCGAAACCCGATTCTTAGGTACAGGCACGTGTGGATGTTGCTACACACGAATTAGCTCATAGATCATATTTCACAAATTATTTATTTAATCTTGCAACATTTTCAATCTAAAGAACAGACACATGCACAAAGTAAATGCTATTAATTAATATTTAACGTTGACAGCTAAAACTCAATTACCAATAATAAATAAACTACTTATTAGTTTGCGAATGCACGTCCAAATTGATAATGTCCAATCATGAACTGTCTTTCATGATTGATTTCCTATTTTTATGAAATCACATCAAAAAGTAAATATTATTTAATACATCTGTGATTGTAACTAAAAAATATACACGTAAAGCAAAAGCCTTGACTTGTGATTTTTTATTAAAGGTGATTGTAATAAAAGACATCGCTCTGTGATAATTTATTGTTGACTGCGAAATATCGTACCATAATGATTGACGTTAATGAAGATCGAAATTTGGTTTTTCACGAGGTTACGACTTTCCGACCATCCGACATTTTTGGTTTTGTTCATTCCACTTTATCGTCTTCTACCTAATAGTTATACCCTCGATTTGTCCATCGGAGTTGACAACACAGTATTTGCATAATTATTATGTTAATGTGAATTTTAATGGTGTTATAATACACCACCACACCTACCGCCACACCTATTGATATTGTATTGTTTGTAACGTTTTTGTAAAACTAGATTCAGCATCTGTTAATACCGTTAACTTTTTTGGTGGGTATATAAGCCGACTGGGACATAGACTGGGACTGTATCTGTACTGGGACTGTATGACTGTATCTGTACTGGGACTGTATGACTGTAATATGTGCTGTCTATAGACAACTGGAATGCCAAAGGCCTTGTAGATACGTTGCAATCCCAGAGACAAAGTTGAAATGTCTCATATGCCTGTAATTACACCGGAATGTATAGGGCCTTTGACCCTTCAATAGGGCCGGATTATCCTTAAGTAAGATTTGGCAATTGCCTAGGGGCCTCATAGGCCAGGGGCCCCGTGCACCGAAAAAAAAAATATATTGAAAATGTTGAACGAAAACGTAATGTAGTAAAAAATATTGCGTAATTTAAGAAGAAGATACCTATGTAATATAGGAAGTTAGAAAAGGATAAAGTTGTCCCTAGAATTGCATGGCCGGATTAACCGTGTCGGGGCCCCTAGCCCGGTTAATCCGGCCCTGCCCTTCAAATTAGACGGTGCAACACTGATTTGTGGCAAAAATAGGTATGGTATTACTTCCCCAGACTAGCTCCCTCACAAAGCTCTACATTCATTGATGATCACAATGATCACTAAACACAATTGAGTTATCGAACTAGCTTTCTGCAACGTATGATAATAGACGGCACGACAAGTATCAGGGATGAAAGGCAAAATGTGAAATCACAACGGAAATGACTCACGAAATGATCAGACGCATCCGGAGATGTGCGCGCGCAAGTCTGAAACGGTCGATCACGACGGAGAAAGTATGCTAGGAAATAGACACGATGTCCTATTGTCTGTTGGTTACATATTATTGCGAAGTATTTATTGGTTTTGTATTGTTTAGCTTTTGTGCTGTGTCGATTATAATATGGATGTTAAATGTTTAAATGAAGGGGAAGGGAAAAGGGAGGGCTTTGCCCAGTAGTGGGTCACAAAAAAAGCTAAAAAAGAATAATAATATGTTCTTCTCGTATCGTCATCCTGAATTTGAAATTCATTTTTGTATTCATGGATTTCGTAATATAAACTATTATACTTTCTACCAATTCAACGTATTTTATCAAACGACTTCAAAAAAAGAAGGAAGTTCTCAATCCGAGACTTATTTTTTTATTTGATAGTGTATGTCTCAAAGTTGGTGCCATATAAATTTCATGAAAATATTCTACGCCTAACGGTAAAAAATTAAGGGTTGACTGAATTTTTTTGGTGTCACCGTTTCGTAATTAATTTTTATGATCGACTAAAAAGCGAAAAGAATAACTTTTTTTACAAAAACGACAACAAATAACTTTAAATTCGCAAGTCAGCTTTGGTTTGTTTCTTGTCTTGTATTGCCACTGACCTGTGAATTTAAAGTAATTTTTTACTTTTTGAAGGCGCAATACTGTAGGTAATATCCATACTTACATTAATGTAACTCATATTCTAAGTAGTTACTTAATGTAATCGAGTTCACATAATATCGTCTAATTTATGTGTATTCCCACAAGCTGTCGACTCATTTTCACTGCAATATTCATTTGCATGCAGAAAATTTATATTGAGTCAGTTACTTTTGTGTGAAATATGTGTGGAAATCGAATGAAGTTAGTTCTTATCGCAAATATGATTTTTTAGCTTAGTATCTATCCATGGTTCTTCACAAATCATAAAATAGAAGATAGATTTTGTTCTTTTTTTAATGTATGCATGCCAGTATCTACAAGACCTCTTTTGTCTTTTAATTATAACTTAACTCAATGTAGATAAATTCTATACTTAGTTTAATAATCATTTTTAAAAGGTTTTCAACCTGCATACCAAAATAATTATTAAAAATAACGATTTATGTTTAAAATCTCCCGCAGAATATCGGATTAAAACCGGAATAGTTTCTCTCATCTATCCATGTTTCTAAATTAAAAATAATTGCTGAAATATTTTCTAAAAAAGAAACCGGTTAAGTTTTTAAATAAAATAATGTTTTTATGTCACTATTTTTGGTATGTTAAAGATTTTGAATATACCTAAATGTGGATGAATGTAGAGGGACGACCAAAGAAAAGATGGATGGATGGATTGTATAATGAAAAAGATACATATTATGAAAAAAAAAGGCCGGTGATCTTATGACTGTTGAAAGGACGGAATAGAAGAAGAAAACGTACAAACAGCAAAAGTCTTGACAATTCAAAAGTGCCTGTAAATACATATTTTATTTGAAATAAATGTTTTTTGGTGACCGGAAACCCTAAAAACTAACAAACTAACTAATGGTAACTATCCAAAACTCACCTCATTTATGATAAATTTTTGTTAAACTGTTTCATTCGTGCTTCAAAAGCTTTCAGGAGCCAACAGCTCCCTCAAAGAAGTTTTAAAATCATTGCTCTCAAAGAAATCTAAAAACGCCATAGGCTATACAAGTGTGTTATGTAAATATAAACTAGGTATATATTATGTGTATGACTATCGTTTCCATTACGCAATCGGTATTACAAAATAATCGTTGAATGGTATTATATCCAACGTTTTAATGATGTCTGAACCTGACAATCTGATAATTAAAAGTAAAGTTTTACCTACTTACCTACTAGGAAGCTTCCTAGTTTATTCAAAAAATACCACAAGGTTTCTATAGTTTGTTTAGAAGTTATAATAGTTTTGTAAGAAAAAGAAAAAAATTGTTTTGTTTCGACCGAATGTAAACTGTTCAACTTAGAACCATGTATCGGATAGTTGAATGCACATTTATATAATATCAAATCAAAATAAAAACTTCAGGTGTTGACTTAGTATGCCCTGGAGGAGTGTTAGAGTCGTCAGGGTCGGTTAGGCCTCAGGGAATATCTTGGTCGGCGAGTCTTACTGATGCGGGAGGGAGTGTACCGGGTGACCGATACGATCGACGTTTTGGGGTGTTTTTCAGCAGAGTCATAGATGCGCTTGAAGATACGTATCATGAACTACGAAAGGTCCGGTTAAGCAACCGACAACCTCATAGGCTGACTGCTAGATGCCCTAGATTTTCGAGGATATTTTTCTTCAAATCAAGTATTTCTTAAATTCGTAGGCATACATACTTTCTAAACGAAAAATTAAATGTTTGAAGGTAAATGCGCAATAAGTTATCTAATCCTTACTCCTAGCATAGTACCAATACCTAACGTGTATATATAGCTAAAAGCAACAGCTGCCGATTATAACAATTTTCACAAAAATACACGATATAAGATTATAATGTTCTAATAAGTAATTAGCAATCTTGCAAAGCGAATCTTGCTATTCTGATACTTTATAAGTTCAGCCAATTGTATTGCCAACCGCACCAACGTAACGTAAGGTCAACGACCTCATCATGAATTAAATAGAGATGTCCCATAGTGCATGGAATAACAAATGCAATTACACATCCATTCAAAATCATCATTACTACAAATTATTATTATTGCATAACGATTGACAGATTGATGAATTCGATGTTGACAATGAAGAGTAAATAATGTACTTTTACTACTATAAGCTCAATAGGACAATCTTACCAAATAAGAATTCGACTTTCCATTTTGACATTTTGATCAAATACGCAATAATCCCACGTTTGATCATCTTCTTGATAAATGATGGATGTCCAAGTCTTGAGTGGCAATCATCTATTGTTGTATATGTCACAGATAGGAACAATCGGCACGATTAATTTTCCTTCGTTAAAAGATAAGTAGGTATTTAGTCGAGTAAGTACTTGGCTAAATAAACAGTCGAACATTAACCTTTTTAATGATTTGAATGGATTAATATGTTTTTATTTTTGACGTTTTCTAACCCAGCTTTTTTTTTAAATGGATCCCAAACTTTTTGATAAAGGGAGGGGGTTTGAAAAAGTGCTAATGTAGTACATTTGGGTACAGATAACGTAGGTATATAGCTTACTGTTAGCGAATCTGGAGATTAGTCCAATCTATACAAACTCAATTTTAATTTAGTAATAGTAAAGTATTGAAGAGATAGTTTATCGACATTGTTCTTGATAATTAAGTTTGTCAATATTTATCTTAACGGAATAATCATGAACTACATCGAAAGGTTACATATGAAATATTTATACTACTACTTGCTTACTTTTTGATTGTTTCACATTTTTTACTTTTTATACATCCCTTTTTCCAATAAAAGGTGCGTGTCAAGATGTCTCTCATGACCAAGAATCGGAAAATCGGATACATGTTTATCTAAACTTCAGGTGTTGGCTTAGTGTGGAATGGACTTCTGGACCGTGCCGAAAAAATCTCGCAACTTCGAGGTTAATGTGGACTTTTTTTCATCAAATTATTTAAGTTCTAGAAGTCGTGTTCATACTTTCTTAGCGAAAAATTATCTTGAAGTAAAGAAGCATTCGAATATCCGATTCCTAGACATTCGTTTTTAATACAAACGGAGTGCTAAAAGCAGCTCGTTTGGTCTTCGTGGACTTGATGACACACAAGTTTAATTGTCTGTGTACCACTTAGCTAGATTGTTAGATATCTAGATAGGTTTTTAACTGACATGGCAACGCTGTAACATGTAGGTACACAGTGAAAGCCTAGCAAGGTATAACATATCAATGAACTCTTAATTACACTAACTTAGCATAATGACGCGATAAAATTAATGTTCAAGTTGTTCCACCACATTTTTTATAGTTTTAAACCATAGAAGGGTACAATATACATATGGTTAGATAATTTTGTACCAGTCGGGTTGACGACTTCGTAAAACGTGCTATTTTTAATAAATGTCGATAAACAACTTCTTTACAATAAAAATGAAGTGACTATTTAACTTTGCAATAAAACAAATTAAATTGATTAAATGGATGTTCAACCTGTGATTTTATTGTAATGGAGTGATCAATAAACACATCTCTAAGCTGCCTAATCGTGCTTGACCTCAATGACTAGAACATTTAAAGCATTATTCCCCGGAAACATTTTAAAATTACACCGGAACAATAACATCGAGTTATTACGCCACAGATTTACATCCATGTTAATGAAATCGTGAACTGACTTTAATCACGTCAATGGTACACCATCTGCCTTGCTTCGTGATTCATCTCAGGACCTCGTGTCTCGACCTCTAGTCTGACAGATATGGCATTTATGATTTTTTATTGTCGAACCATTCAACGAGCAATCTGCTTGAATAACCTAACATTTGTCTAGTACTTAGTGTTCCATAAGTGGTAATATTTTGTAGACGTTAAAATGATGAGTGTGAATTGCCTTTTATACATTATTGTTATTACTGGGTTGACACGATTAACTAAATTAATGAATAGCATGCTAATTCATATCTTCATTAGTATAGGTATTTTGTTTACTAATCTTATAAAATTTTACGACCATTAAGGTCGCCATGATTATTTTAATACATTTTTTAAATAGTTATGTGAATGTTCTATGTTAATAGCACTTATATTAAATAATTTAATTGTCTAATAATAGTTCACAGAATAAATTTTTACGATTAGCTTTTTATATTTTACGATTGGGATTTACGAAGAAGTCGTAAATCCAAATCGTAAAATATAAAAAGCTTAAAAAGCTGTCTAACGCTAATTTAATCCCCAGGATGTTGATCAACTAGCAGCTATGAAACTATGTTTTCACCTACTGTAACCACTATGACGTAGTTACAGTACCTGGGGTTAAATCTTCTTGATGGTAACACAATTTTCCTTACTACTTCATATTTTAAACTTAAATGATTTTATTCTGCTTGTCAGCCCCCGTAGTGGACTGTCGAGTAGGTATATATTTGTAATAGAATAGAGAAAGACCTATCCTATATACCTAAATTCGAACAAACCGCTAAAAGTCTTATCCGTGGAAAAAAATCACTCATGACTCTAGTTGAGAACTTTTCGTTTTAACAACAACAGTAAATCGCTATACCTCCAAAATGCATCGAGTAAACAAGTTAACCGAAATTAATATGATGAGGGCCATTACCAGCTGACAATGACAACTCGTGTGAATATCATTGACAAGACACCAATAAAAATATATAGACTTAAAATGTTTCGATCCGCTTTATAAACAATTTTATTTCTATTTTTGATTTAACTATATGTAAGTGCGTGTGATTTATCAATCATTCTTCAACTCGAAGAGTATTGGTTATTCTACGTTAGTGACGGAAAAAGGCAAACGAAGTTGTTTAAGAGTAAACCAATGAGTAAAAATATTCGAGAGTTAGTTACTCTGGTCTAACATGGCATGATCAATCTGAAAAAAAATTAGGTATATGTATGTATAAAATCAATCTTCATCAAAACAAGTAATTAACTAACATGTTTTAACAAAAATGGAATAATTCGCTTTTTTAGTGTCTTTTATATGTATCATATATTATATGTCACTGTCAAGGCTACAATCTTTACACATGAATTAAATGAAAGTCAAAACCTGTTTAAAAAACCAACCGATTTGCAAAAAAAGTGGACAAACATGTTCGTATCATAACAGCAGTGGACACCTCGTCGGGAATGCTGGTCGGTAGGCCATATGGAGGAGTAGCGATTTTGTGGCGGAAAAGTATTTTCAGAGAAGTGTCAGTAATACACAGTGATAATCCAAGGGTATGTGCTATCAAAATTGTGTCTAATAATAGAACCATAATAGTGATGAGTGTTTACATGCCTACAGAAAGGGCTGAAAATATTGTGGATTTTACGGAATGCCTGGGACTGGTGAGTGCTATAGTAGACATTGAGGGTGTTGAATCTGTGTTTGTTCTAGGTGATTTTAACTCCCACCCAGGTGGACTATTTTTCGGCGAATTGACTCATTTTTGTGCTGAGCATGAGTTGGTTTGTGTAGATGTGGACAAGTTGGGTGTGGATTCAGGCTCCTATACTTTTATAAGTGACGCTCATGGGACGTCAAGTTGGTTAGACCATTGCTTAGTCACAAAGTCCGCGTTGAGTTCTGTCGTTGATGTTTGTATAAACTATGATACGCTGTGGTCTGATCACTTTCCTTTACACCTGGAATGTAAATATGACGCCATTAATTCTATATCTACCTTTTGCGATGCAAATAAATATGATGTAAATTGCGAAGTAAGGTGGGGCGATAGGAACTTGAATCAAATACAGGATTATAGGGAATATTGTCATGAGCAATTGAGAATAATTGATTTCCCTCATGATTTTATTAAGTGTGGCGACAAAATATGTTGTAATCAGAGTCATAAATATTTGCTAGATGACATGTATTGTAATATAGTGTCCGCCCTCCGCAAATCTGCAAAAGCTACATATCAAGGAAATAGGCAACATAGAGGTAAGTGTGTAATGGGGTGGAACACTCATGTGAGTGAAGCTCACGGGACGGCCAAGCTAATGTTCCGGGATTGGGTTGATCATGGCAAGCCGAAAACAGGCTTAATATATAATGCGATGTGCGAAAGTAGAAAGATTTTTAAATCACGCTTAAAGTGGTGTCAAGATCATAAAGAACAAATTAGAATGGATAGGTTAGCAACACTGTGTACAGATAAAAATTTCTCTGGTTTTTGGAAGAACACCGGAAAATTGAACTGTAAGCCTGGCCTTCCCGTGAGTATTGAAGGTCATTCAGATCCGAAGGAGATAGTTAGAGTGTTTGAGGAGCACTTCTTTGTTAGGTCACCGCTTGGTCCGTCAGTGTCGATGCTCAATGCTGGGTCCCAAGGTGAGGGGTTAAACCTAAAGATATCAGCGAAAGTCGTAGCTCAAGCTATTCGACAAATGAGAAGAGGAAAGTCTCCTGGCCATGATGGTCTTAGTATTGAGCATCTGCAACATGCTGGACCACACATTGCTCGAGTACTAGCTATGTTTTATTCTTTATGTATTAGTCACTGTTACTTGCCGGAACAGTTAATGAACACGATTGTAGTGCCTGTGGTTAAAAATAAAACTGGAGACATCTCCGATAAAAATAATTATAGGCCAATTTCTTTAGCGACTGTGGTGGCTAAAGTGCTTGACAGCGTGCTGGATGCGCAATTGGCTGAATCTATAGTTCTGCATGATAATCAATTTGGTTTTAGGCCGCAGCTGTCGACGGAAAGTGCAATATTGTGCATGAAGCATGCTGTCAGGTACTATACCCAAAGGGACACGCCTGTTTATGCCTGTTTCCTTGATTTGAGCAAAGCTTTTGACTTAGTCTGTTATGATATTCTGTGGAGAAAGTTACAGGAAGTAGGGCTACCATCTGAACTTGTGAATATCTTGAAGTACTGGTACAGCAATCAAAGTAATAGCGTGCGGTGGGCGGGCACCCTCTCAGATCCATATAAATTGGAATGCGGCGTGAGGCAGGGTGGCTTGAGCTCTCCCCGTCTTTTTAATTTGTATATAAATGCCCTTATCGAGGAGCTCAGCAGCCAGCGTGTCGGTTGTCGCATAGATGATGTATGTGTTAATAATCTTAGCTATGCGGACGACATGGTTTTGCTGAGCGCCTCGGTTTGTGGCATTAGGAAAATGTTGAACATTTGTGAAACTTATGCAGCTGGGCACGGCTTAATGTATAATGTTAGCAAATCTGAGTATGTCGTCTTTAAGGCTGGTACTAAGTGTCCCTCTAGCGTGCCCCCTATAAAGCTGAATGGAGAAGAGTTGACTCGGGTACGTCAGTTCAGATACCTGGGTCATCTAATTACCGAGGACCTTAAGGACGACATGGATATTGAACGTGAACGTAGGGCACTGTCCGTGAGAGCGAACATGATTGCTCGCAGGTTTGCTCGGTGTACAAAGGAGGTAAAAATTACTCTCTTCAGAGCCTTCTGTGCATCTTTTTATACCTGCAGCCTGTGGGCAGTCTATACTCAGAAAGCGTACAGTGCCCTGCGGGTACAGTACAATAATGCGCTTAGAACGATGTTGCGACTGCCCCGCCACTGTAGTGCATCGCGTATGTTTGCGGAGGCGCGCATCGATTGCTTCTACGCTACTCTGCGCAAGCGGTGCGCGTCAATGCTGAGCAGAGTGCGGGCTAGTCGCAACAGCGTTTTAGGTATGATAGCCAGTAGGCTTGACTGTCTGTACATGAATCGATGTATTAATGCTCACATGAGTATTGATACCTCGATTCGTGGGTCAGGCAGGGGGCGAATAGGTTAAGGTTGTATGTACATACGTATGTGTTACTAACATTAGTTATAAGTTATTGTACTACTAACAAATTGGATCTTCGTTATCCTAAATAAAAGGTTATTATTATTATTATTATTATATTATTATTATTATAACGAAAAAGCTAATAAAATAACATTTTGTTTGTTCGTCCCATACCTATAAACTTTATAATCTGAATTCAAATAAATTAACATTTTGAAATAATTATGTATTTATTCGTCAAATGTCAAGGGTAATCAAACTGTTGTCGACCGAACAATAATATCTCACATTATTATTTTTCAATTACTTAACAATAATGACAGTTCACATTATCCAGTGTCATTCATTAGGATTGATTGTTTTATGAACGTGAATGCCAAGTGAGCCAACAAACGTTTCAAGGAAGAACGATATATTGCTTTTTTTAATGGTTTAGAGGTATGAGGAATAGAGTGTAAAGTTTCTCATCCTCCATAGAAAAGGGAGGATCCTCCGACCAGACGGGTGTTGTGTCTGGTGGGCTACTGCCCAACGGTTGAGTTTGTATATATGCTAATGTCGCGGAGAACTCTGCTTGCGCGATCTAGGAAGCGTCAGTAGTACAAGTTGTAGTTCGTCTATTGTGCGACAGATATCGCTACAATGGTGTCGGATGCCAACCAAGCCCCTCTGGCCACTGTTGCCTACAAGCATCTACAATACTAGAATCCTTGCAAATGCGTTGCCTTCCTAGAAACGTCGTTGAAATGTCTTAGGTGCTTATTTTTATGGGACAAGCCCGCCATACTATTGCTAAACCTGCAATTCCTGTAAGCCAGAATCAACAGTGGCGATCACCAGAAAAGCGAGTCCCGGAGAAACAATCAATTATCTTGGATCCAGCAACGAATTTAATCAGAAAAGAACAGTAAAGGAGTAAATAAAAAGATATTTTCCAATTCCTTTATTTCCAAGCAGGAGACAGAACAGAACTAGGCCAATAGGCACAAAGGGACGTTTACAACTGGGAGAAGCCCAGTTCCTAAGCACCGCGGTTTTAATGTGCCTGTTATTACACTGGGAGCCATACCCAGACTGCAGCAATGCTTGAAGTGCTTTGCGACAGAAATGGGTACGATGGTAGTATTGAACTGGACGAGGTCCTTCACGAAATACTTTACTACTACTGCAATAAGTTGTAATAAGATATCTACATTTTAAACCAAATGATTTAGTAATGAACTTTACTTTCCACGTATTCAGTAATGTTAACAAAAAAAACTCGAAATGTGTGCTGGGACACATAGTAGAAGTGAAAGTTCAACGGG
Organism: Charanyca ferruginea; assembly: GCA_947361185.1. Classification (NCBI taxonomy): domain Eukaryota; kingdom Metazoa; phylum Arthropoda; class Insecta; order Lepidoptera; family Noctuidae; genus Charanyca; species Charanyca ferruginea. The sequence goes on along the minus strand of OX376065.1, from coordinate 13,066,583 downwards.
CAAGTGGAAAGATACGCGATATATCGTCTACTCCTTCCACGCGGCCATAACGCTTTTTCGTAACTGAAAAATTCTAATACCTCCCGTCTATATAGAAGTTTCACTTCGAAAAACTATGGAAACTGTGGAACTGTGTATTGGAAGTCTACAGACGGTAGATGGTGCAGACGCGCTTTAGAGTGGAGACCACCGTTTGGGCAAGCGTAATGTGGGACGCCCTGTGGCACGATGTCGGTCCATCGTGCCACAGGGCGTCCCTTTTTAAGAAGATGGCTGGCAGCAGATGGATTCGGACTACCCAAGATCGGGTTGGATCACGATATCTGGGGCAGGCCTACGTTCAGCAGTGGACGGCAATAGGCTGATATGAACAAAATAAACTACCCCGTTTGTGACACGGTTGTAAGCAGGATTGCAAACCTTGGGGTCTTGTCAATAGTGTACAGTGTTATAGGAGAATTTCGCGGTAGTGACCCAGAGTTCTGGAAGTTCGTGGTGTGACATCCCTGTGCCTCGGAAAATACGTGTCACCGTTGGTCTTGCACCTGGTCTCTTCACGGTCGTGTAGTATTGACGTTCCATCGTACTATGAGACTGAGGGAGGGAGTATCTACACACTTGTGCACAATCGTATATCTAAGGTACTTTGCTAGCCTCCAATGATATTGGCTGCTTAGGAAATGATAGGTTGGAAGTATAGTTAATCCTTCTGACCATCCATACCATCCTTTTTTTTTTTTTTTTTTTTTTTTTTTTTTTTTTTTTTTTTTTTTTTTTTTTTTGGTACGGGGTGGAAAATCCAAAGTAACTCTGCCTGTTACGCTTTGACGATGAAATAGCTTAACCGATTTTGATTAAATTTGGTATGAAAATAGATTGAACTCTGGGAAAGGACATAGGCTAATTTCTAATCCGCGACTTCGTCTGTCGCGGAAAAAATTAGTCGCGGGCAAAAGACAGTATTCTATAAGTGTTGGCAAATTAAATGCATATCTACAGTCCATACTTCATATTATTTACCCATCACATTAACCTTCCATAGACCTTCCCTTTGTAACATTCCACTCACATTTCACATCAAGCGAGGCAGATTATCTCAATCTTCTATCCGTAAAGCGCATGAACTATGAACTTTGCTCTATAAACGACAAAGTGCACAATACAGGAAGACGTATTATGAATAATATATTAAGTTTATATCCATATTTGAATTAATTCAATTTGTCTTTAGGTATAATTCTTGTCTAGTTACTAATTTACATTCTTAGCATTATTGATTGTTTATCTATATCAATCGTTCTGTTCTGGCAGCATCCATTACAGCTTAGTACAGTTGTTGAAGAAGGAAAACACATTTAAACTAACCGCCCCATTCTTTAATAAGCATGGACAATTATTATTAAATAATTTCCGTGGATTGAAATGAGCTGGTTAAAAACGCACAGATATTAGACATGCAGACACACTTATATCGAAGTCTTCAAACAAGGGCTCTGACTTGGTCATAAAGGGGAAAACAAATAATATAAACCTAAGGCTTGAACAGACAAAATTGGTATGGTATTTACGTTTACAGACCTAATAAATATTTATGTATTCATCGAACGACTTTATTTGGCTTCAAGTCACGTGAATTTTTTATCACTCTAAACTGCTGATTGATGCTGATTTCCTATTTTTAAATATACAATGATTTAAATTCAGTTAAAACCATATAAATTAAAACTAACTTCGTCTGTGATGAAAATGTCCTCCAAATGCCGACCGCAAGGATATAAATAATTTAAGGCACTTAAATATTGTTCAATGGTCATCTTGTGACACGATTAGGTAATATTTTGACCTTTTTAATGCTGTTTACTAAAGGCAATGCCTAAACCACGCGTTGTGGTCCTCCTTAATTAATCAATATTTTTATATTTTTTACCACAAAAGAATAGAAATGAGAACCTGCTTTGAGTGTAACCCTTCCGAAGGTAGCTATAAGGTAGGTGTAACTCATTAACACAAGCGTCAGTGGGTGTAGTCATATCTATGCGACCACTTGCTACCAATGATAGTTTCATCAAACATGGTAAATGATACATCTAAAGGCAATTTATTACGAGATGCAAACCGCATCCGTTTGACCATATTTCGTAATTTAGATTTGCGTTTTTACTTTTTAGCGAGTCTGTGAGAAACCAGTGGCACCTTCCATTGTCCAAGGCTTTATGAAATGACACCCACCAGATTGCCCAACTGACTCCGCCATTGTTTTAACTTTACACGGCAATAAATATACACGCCCTTGAATATATCTAAAAACATTGTAATTAAAATCGAGCGATATGTTGGTTTGATCATCAATACTGTGGGAATTTTTATTTACCATGATGAATATCGAACCTTGCACGTTTATCGTCAACCTACTACGGATGGTGTAAACCTACCATATATAGCTACATTAATACATACAAAATTTAACCTTTACTTGAGTGACGACCGACTTCGTAAAGTTATGTTGCTCAGCCGAGTTACGATGCATCATCTTTATTTACAAAGGGTAACGACGTAGGTAATTACCTATATTGCTTCATATTTTCACGGTACAGACATTATGTTACACGCCGAAGACAATTTCCTAATTCAGTTATTAGTTTCTAATCCCGATGTAATATGAAAATGATTTGACCATAAAAGGAATCAAAAGCAACGACAGAGTATTAAGAAACCCAATTATAAAAGGCATTCATGTAAATTAAATTAATAAAGGACAAGTGGCTATTAAAAGTGAAATAGATTCTAAAGCGTCTGAATATAAAGGCCATGATTTCGCTAATAGTATCAGTCAATATGAGCCGGCTAAAAATACATCAAAAGATAAAACTAATGAACATAATCGTGAGAACTGTACCCTACTTGAGCAAGCCACATCGCTTGTGAGCATCGCATAGAATATCAGCGTACACTTGCGTGTTGCGACAAAAGGTCTTAAATATTTTAAAGCTGTACCGATTCTTCTTAGAATGTAAGTTTAAAATCATTAATGAAGAATAGGCTATTTTAGGGGAAATCCATTATTGTCTAGTTTGTTATGATCATAATTCTGTAGTGTTTTGATTAAACACCCAAATAGAGATACGCTCAAACAAGAATTTACATAAAACCTTAGGGACTATTCCCATAGTTTTAAGAATGTTAGATAGTTTTGACAAGCTTTTGAAATAGATTTTATCGTTGAGATGACATTGCGATTAAACGTTTTTAATTACGGGAATTGGCCTTAAGATCGATAATTTCACTGAAAACAAAATGTAAAGATACTTTTTTCACATTTATTTTAGTAGCTGCTTTTTAAATACTGCTCCAATTCTCAGAAACGTTTCTAGCAAATGGAGCAAAATTTACAAAGCAAATAGTGATGTCTAGAGTTCCATGTCAGTACTTAATGAAGTACATGAGAAAATTCACACAAGTGAACGGATGCATGAATTTATTGGATGATCTTTACCAGCGACCGTTCGGTTCTGCGCCCGCGCCGTCATGTCTGACCTGACACGCCGCTGTAAAGGTTACACAGGCCGCTCGAACCCACTGTTAATGCATGTCTGTAACTTATTTAAAACTTCATTATAGCTTATCCAATATTTTATGTTTTCATTGTTAGTGACTTGACTTCTATTGTTCCCAATTAACGTCGTCCTTTATTTATGCTTTAATAAAACCATGTTTGTAATCGTACAATTTAATGCAGCGATTAATTACATTTGAAAGGCATGTGTAAATTATTATATTGAAATAGAAAACCGAAACTAATCAATTGACCCAATACCGGGGTCGATAAATGGGCAAAGTTTCATGCGTTCTCATCGATTTGGACCAATTTTATGCATAACGTATCCAATTATTCCAGCATAGTAAAAATTATAAGGTGCATTATTATAATATGCTAATTTAAAGGTGGAATCATGATATCATAGGCACGGTTTAGCGTTCCGTTACTCATAGGTTCATAAAATATTACACATTAAACATTGCATCAATGATTGAGTTTGTCTTTCAATGACATATTATTAGGAACATCGTGATGTTCAGATGTTCAGTAACTACCGGCGTGACTTTGATGTCCCTTCTATAACCTTTAATGCGTTTCGATTACTGTATCTATTGATTTCGTCGATAATGATAATGCACCTCTTTGTCTATTATTTATACTTCTATAATAATATTATAAAGAGGTAAAATTTGATTGTTTGCAAGTTTGTATGCAATGGGAGTAATCTCCAAAATTCTTGTTCCGAATCCAAAAATTCTTTCACCAATAGGTAGCTTGTTATTTCTGAGAGTTTACATTTTGTCAAAAATCTTCGACTTCTCTTGTGTCCTAATGGGTGCAATAAGTCTTAGTTTACACGAATGAAAGCTAGTAATATTACAAAGAAAAGGTAAAATTCTTTGTTTGTTTCAAGTAAGACTCGATGTCAAGAAATAGTGGTCCAATTACAAAAACATCTTTAACTGATATCTAGTAAGCTATATACTATAAACTATTGCTGAGTGTCATAGAATATGTTTTCTGTTTATGGTATGTCTGACTTATACACGAACAAAGTAGCGGGCATATGCTAGTTTATTACTCTTTTGATTGTTTATTAATAATATTTTTTTTGTTGTTACAGGTAATTCGTCAGTTTCGTCACTGAATTCTTAAGAGTATCTTGTACAGACGCCAGCACATTAAGCCATATCAAACTATACAATTTTCCTAAAGGAATATGAACATTATTATTTTGTAATAAAGTTGAAAATCTATCAAAGAAATTTGACAGAATTCATCGGAGTATCTTGTAAGTTAACGTAAGAAGTTGTAAAGGCTTACCTAAATTGGTATACAATGAACTCATTTAATGTTCAGTGTTTAAATAGTCGTTCCACTTAACATGTTTACTTAATATTATAATCATCAACTCTACGTTAAAAGTAATCTGTGTAATATTCTGAACACGCAATGTTATTGCTTAAATCGTATTATAAGTACTGGTCAAAAGTTCATGAACTGACCAATGTGTGTTAATTTATTTCGCCAAGATGTGTAATTTTCGGACAATGAAATAAGGTGTTTTTGATGATAGATGTAACTTAAATTATGGCGCAGTAATTTTTTTTAAGCTTATGATAATTCAATCACTATTGTAAAATAATAAGATCAACTCTTGGCGGCTTAACTAAAATAATCAATTACTAGTGACCTGCCCGGTTTTGCACGGTAGCAATGTACCAAACGTCACGTTTTTTTATTGAGATTTCAATCTAAAAAAATATCAAGCAAACTTCCGAAATCTTTGGTGGATTTTCCAAAAAAAATATTCATACATACCTTGTCCTGACAGTTATAATAGTCCTCCTTATCGATTTCGATAACGCAATCCCTTTAAAAAAAACTATTTCCTTGCGTGAGCCCTAATATGACTCGCCAGATGAATTTTGTTTTACATACCCGATCAATCCCCAAGAACCCCTGCCAAGCGTGGGGATTATGGCAACCCCCCCCCCCCCCTTATGGAGGAGGCCTGTGTTCAATAGTGGACGACTTTCGGCTGATGATGATCATACCCGGTCACAAGTAATACAAAAAAGTTGGCCTGCAGAGTTAAAAATATCTATAGGTGTAGGAGGGCTTAGGTCTTTTTCGTACAAAACTTGTCCTTACAATACGAACAAAACAAAAGCCGTTCTCGAGTAAATTATCTTTTACTAGCTGACCCTACAGACGTTGTCCTGTCCCTATCTACCTATCTACCTACCTACCTAGGTAGGTAGGTAATGCGAATATATCCAAGGAATATAAAAAGTTTCATACTTACAAACTTTTATCCCCTATTTCACCCCCTTGGGGGTTGAATTTTGAAAAATCCTTTCTTAGTGGATGCCTTCGTCATATGAGCGTGTACGAAATTTCAATTTTCTAGCCATAAAGGTCTGGCCTGTGCGTTGATACATCAGTCAATCACTTTTGCCTTTTATATATATAGATACATGACATACTCGTAAATACATAGCCTTCATGAGGCATGTTCATTATGCCTCAAATAATTGATAATTCTCGATAAATGTTCCCCATTACAAATAACCCACAAACTAAGTGATTTTCCCTTGTTAAGCAAAACATTATGAGATTCTCCATCATTGCCCGCAAAGTGTTGCAATATTGGTACCTGCACAAATTGCCGACCACGAATTAAGGCTCAGAGTAATAAGGTGTAATTAAGGTGTAGGGTACACTGAAGATTCATTGCTGACCGCCTTGAGATGTTGCATAAGAGCGTTATGAAATTATAATATTATTAAGGAAAACTGTTTTAAATGGTCAAAGTTCGTGGGGTTTGCCTTGAAAACGATTGATATAGGACTGTGTGACGTTAATCGTAATTATTAACACCGAAAGAAGGTGCTTAAGAACGTTTACAAAATTTTAATTAATGAACTGATTTTAATTAAACTTGATGCGTATCCGCAGGAAACACAAGTCTAAATAGATGGTTGCGATCAGTTTTAAATACGAGATAATAATAATAATACGTGGGGACATTTCACACACGGTCATCTGACCTCAAACTAGGGACACCCTGTACTATGGGTGTCAGACAGTTGACATACATACACAAATACATTTTAAATACATACATATATAGATAAACAACACTCAGACACAAGGCGAACACAAGTGCTCATCACACAAATATTTACCCTGGGCGGGAATCGAACCCACAACACGCTGCGCAGCACTCGATCGCTCAGCTAATGTGTCAACTGTGTCGATTAAAACTTTATGTAGTGATTCAAAGATCAAAGAAGGTATTTTTTGTCAGTCTAAGCTACATCTGTTCATCCTCCTAGTATTTAATTTACAGATTTTTAACGAGCCACATCGGCATATTATTAGGTTGCGTATTCAATACCGGTCAAGTACCAACGTGACTTTTTATTTTCTAAATGTATCATCACTGACATCGGTGGAAGAATCCGCCTTTAGGGGCTATTAACGACTTTTACAGATTTTAAACTGACAATCACATCAAAATGTGTAGTGCAAATGATTTTAACAAAATATATGTTAAACTAGAACATTCTCTTAATCATTTAGTATGGGAAAATTTTTGATTATATTCCTATTAAATAGTTTAATTAACACGTGAAGTTGTGTCTGACGCGGACAAAACATTGACAATCACACAAAATCTACCAGGTATAATTAAACGAAACTTACACTATCTTACAGACCATTTTATTATCTATCTAAAAGATAGATAACGCCTCTTTTTTAAAATTAAAGAATACTATCTTTTATTTCATTTTTTCGATTAAACTTTGAGAGTTTTGGATGCAGCGCATACGATTCTCTGGTCGCTCAAGGTCGCCGACATATATCGTCGACTTAAGGCGACGATATACGACTTTTACAGATTTTAAACTGACAATCACGTCAAAATGTGCAGTGTAAATGATTTGAAAAAAATATATGTTAAACTAGAACATTCTCTTAATTACTTAGTAAGTGAATATTTTTCATTATATTTATATTTATATTATATAGTTTAATTAATACGTGAAGTTGTGTCTGACGCGGACAAAACATTGACAATCACACAAAATCTACCAGGTATAATTAAACGAAACTTACACCATCTTACAGACAATTTTATTATCTATCTTTTAGTATACGCCTTTTTATTAATTTTGAAAGAATACTACTTTTATTTAATTTTTTCGACTAAACTTTGAGAGTTTTGGACACAAAACTGATGCAGAACGGACGCAGTCTGCGTCCAAAACTTTCAAAATTTAGTCGAAAAAATTAAATAAAAGTAGTATTCTTTCAAAATTAAAAAAAAGGCGTATACTAAAAGATAGATAATAAAATTCTCTGTAAGATAGTGTAAGTTTCGGATAATTATACTTGGTAGATTTTGTGTGATTGTCAATGTTTTGTCCGCATCAGACACAACTTCACGAGTTAATTAAACTATTTAATATGAACTTAATCAAAAATATTCACTTTCTATATGATTAAGAGAATGTTCTAGTTTAACATATATTTTTTTCAAACCATTTACACTGCACATTTTGACGTGATTGTCAGTTTAAAATCTGTAAAAGTCGTATATCGTCGCCTTAATCGATGATCGTGCCTTCTATATGAAAAGAGGCCTTTGCCCCACAGTAAGACAATTGTAGGCTGGTGTTATTATTATTTTATTTATATTCAAAGAAGATACGGAAAGCTTCTTTTCAACATGAGAGGTACTGCTTAAGTGGAAACTCATTTACCCTATTCAACTAGCAACATGAGATAAAAGCTAAACTTTATGTAACTTTAACTTGGTTCTAGTGTTTAAGTACTATTTACATTTTTTTGAATGGTTTTTAACGGTTACACGAACGCAAAATGGCTGTAGTTTGTTTACTATGAAAGGGTTGGCCTACTACGGTACAAAGAAGAAGAGAAGATTAAATGGGCTTTGTTTCCCAAAACAAACCAACACACGTCTATTTGTTTTTCTATTTTTCGAAGTAATTGTAATGATTTTGTATATTACTTACGCTTTTCTTTAATGTATTTCAAACTGATACCATCGCAATTTAAATTATTATTTTTAATCTACAAGAGTTAAGGCACTGCACACAGCTAAAGCGCATACATTATCAGACTGCATAGAAAAAAAAGAAGTGCGATGACACAACACTTATAATTAACTAGCGACATGACCCGGCTCCGCATGGGCCTATAGCCCATATTCATATTCCTCAGTAAATGAACTATCCAACACAAAAATATTTTTTCAATTGAAACCAGTAGATTAGCGCGTTCAACCAAACAAACAAACAATCTCTTCAGCATTATAATATTAGTATAAATAACAAAAGATAAAGCATCAGAGTAGCCAGAAATTTATTCAAGAATATGATCAAATGGTCTGACGTTTTTCAGAACTGGGCCTATTTGTCGCAGCTGGCATTCAATGATATCTATTTAGTTTTATATCTATACATTTTTTTGTTAATCTAGGTACCTACCACATTGACTATGACTATTAAACTTATTTCCTTACTTTCTTTTCTTTTTATATTTCTTTTACTGCCACAAACTTGAAATAAACCTATTTGTGTTGTCAAACATCTTAAGAAGAACCTATTAGACCACGAAGAGGTCATGTCAAAGCTAGCTCCGCTTCCTCCTCTTAAGTAATTCATTAACAATAATGAACGCAAGCCATTTCTGACTCACAATATTCCCACGTGTAAAATTTAATTACTATGGTAGAACTTTGTCAGTAATTAATAAAGTAATTGTTTAAGTGGGACATGATAATTTACGTAACTTTGTGTCAGAACAACAAAAGTGTTTTGTAAACATTAACAGAATGTTGGAACCATTGCTACTGGTTATTCGTTACAAATTCCTTACATGTACGTACGGAAAATGGATTATTACATATTTCTATTATTTTAAAACGATGCCTCTGACTATATTATTGTTTTTTATGACAAGGTGGGGATGACGATACGACAAAAAATTTAAACAATGGTAATACTAGTTCATAAGAATATTTTGAAACTATCAAATAAATCCTATCATCGAAATTAAAAAAAAAACCAGACATACTGAAGAGCATATTTCATGTATCCAAAATAGAACACCATTTGAAATATTGGTTTACTAACTTGTAAGAAGAGCGGCAACTTGTGGCGCCATAATAAAATATTATTAATGCTCATGTAAAGACAATTACCAAATCCTGCCATGATCCTTTTTTGTGCTATTGCCGTTGCCACCCTGTATATGTATGAATTTAAAACATATTTGTGTATGTATTGTCTGACATCCATAGTACAGGGTCTCCCTAGTTTGGGGTCAGATGGCCATGTGTGAAATGTCCCCACATATTAATATATATATATTTCTCCTGTAAACGCCCAGTTTACTAACATATACAAAGAACAAGACCCGGAACAACCATCACACCAGCAAAAGCAGAAGCCCATCGATCAGTCACTGCGCCAACCGTGTCGAGATAAGGAAATCTTTGAAAAGTTTTGTTTATTTATTTATACTTCATGCACAAAGGTACAAAGGCGGACTTAATGCCTTAGGCATTCTCTACCAGTCAACCAAGCTTTCTTGAGAATATAATTAAATGCAGTCTCTTTAACTTCATTGTTCATCATGTTCATTCATCATTCATGTTTAAGCAAAAATGTATTACACCAAGTCATTTTTAAATAAAAATATTATTATTATTATTATTTGTTAAATACAAACTCATTTACAAGTCTTTTCTTTAAACTGGCAAGATAGGTATGTTACTTAAAAGTATTTTAATTCTCACTTCTAATTATAACTTATCTCAGAATACTGGGATTTACGAAATTTCATTAATAATAAGTCCGTCAATAAATTGGAAGGTACAAGATATGCCGTGGCTTAAGGCTTGTATACATGCCAATAACCTTGAGCATTTGGCCCGTACTGAATTTGTGGACGAGTGCGGGGGTGATGTAGACGCAGTCTTTAATCGGACGCATTTTAAATTTATTATAATAAAAATAATACATATTTGTAAAAAGTAACAAAACCAAATCATTTTCCTTTGTATTGCAAAGCAGTAGATATTTTTTTTTTATACTCTTTTGATAAGAAATTAAGGAGTAAAATGGTTTTATCTCAATTATTTGGAGGTGATTTGACATTTATTTTTCTTATTTTGTGATACCGATAGAATTGTGGCTAAGCCAAATTACGTATCATATCATGTAGATTACTAACAATTTTTTTCAAATGTAATTGCTCTGTGCCTACGAAAAGTTGCATCATCTGCATGCTTCTTTCAAGCTTTTTTCGAGAGAGCAGCCTTAAGAAGTGGCTCTAACTTTTGTCATTTCAATGGTAAACTGTTTTAATACACGTCCAATCGTGTATCACTTGCGTTCGCACACGTCGTACCGGTACATGGTTCGTATCAGTTTTTTAGTCGGAGAGAATCCAACACATAAATTCCAATAAACCAACGCAGACGTCGACCCTACAAAAAAGTTAGTCGTGTCTTTTCTGGCGATTATTTCTAGATTCCTCTTTAACTGATTGAATTTTAAACAAGCATGAAATAAAACGACACCACTAGATATAGGAATGCCAAATATCAGGCCCTTCACCAGAAGCTGACATTAAGGATTCTAACTACCTATGTACGAGTACCTCGTGACGATAGGAATATATATTGCTTTATATAATGTTATTGTTATATTATGTAATTGAATATATATTGTTGCTGTCAGCGAGTCCATATGACGCCTGCGTGCTTGTGGCATATTGCAAAAGATGTTTCCGACTCGAGATATCAATGAACTCTGATAATTTCTAATAAACCAAGAAGCTAAGGAAAGCAAAACGTCAAAGAAAATGGAATCAAAATTTTCAAAAAGGATTTTAAATCAAATTTTATTTAAAATTGTTGCCAGCATTAGATGAATACTACAACATTAAAAAGTTTAGGTATCAAAGAGTTTGTATACTCAATATTTTACTACTTTCAATATGTAAATGTTTAATAAATTACACCAAAATGAAAAAATACCTCGTGGCCCTTATTTTGTTTTGAGTAGTATATAATATGTATCTGCATGAGATATCTTGGAATCCTCTACAAAATTCTTTAATAAAGAATGTTTAGCCTAAAAACTGACGGCGAACGGTCGATCTACTAAATAATATAAAGATCGAGCGAAAATAAGTTTTTTGAATATAGACCCCTTTAAATTTAAACTTTTTTAATTTTTATTATTGGTTTTTGTAGCGGCCTTAGTAATGCATACTTTGTAAAAACTTCAAGTTTCTACCTATTACAGTTTTTAAGATACTACCCATTTACCGAGTGATAGACGGACAGACAGACGGATGCGTAAGAGCAATGGTCGTTTGGACCCTTTAGGCTCAAAACCCTAAAAAAATATTTATTGGTATGCGAATACTAGTATACCTATTTGTGTTTTCATATTATCTATTTGTGTTATTATAATATTAATCTATTGCTTGGATGTCGAGAATTATCACATTTAATAATATCTTCTCGACCAAATTGCCATCACGGCGCAGCAGCGAATCTCAATGGAGACTAGCCAACTACACTTTGTAGATTTGTGTTTGATTAGCTAATTACTTGCTAATAGAAATCTCATTAACACTTTACACGACCCGGGAATCGAAGTCATCGCGCATGCAATCGAGACCAACAAGGCACACATCACAGTCCTAGTCGCATTGTAATCACGTAACAGCTTAGAGCACGCCCGAACTTCACTTGTTGACCCCCCCCCCCCCCCCCTAGAGATTCCAAAACCTTCATGTGCTTTTGACTATATTTAAAATTCATAGTTTTCCTATCCTCCATAATATCAAGTTGCTCCCCCCTCCTTGCTTGTATGGGATGTGTCGATAACAATCAAACGAGCCCACGGCCCTTGTTTTCTTTATGAATGTTATGTCGCGGTTCTGGGCGGATCACCGATATATTGCGATGCTCATCAACCAGTTGAACCGGTCTAGGGCAGAGGGTTTACGATCCGATGAAGTCATAGCGACCGTGACACACATTACATTGAAATAATTCGATGACACCGGTACTAAAGAGCAATATATTTAAATCTAATTATGTGTTAACAGAATCCTATTTACTTGTTATAAACGAGAAAGTTTGTAAGTACAGATGGATGTTTGTTACATCTTTAGCTTTTAAACTGATTAACGGAATAAATAAGCTGGAATTTGGGGTTATTTCCACACACCCCCTAATGGTCTGCCCCCGAATAAAACTAAGTTTAAAAATGGTGGCAGTTGGGAAAAACTATTACCACCTACCCACGAAACTAAAAATTATTTTGGTGAAAAAGAAATCCCATCCACCACTGCGGGAGCAGACCATTCGGGGGTGTGTGGGAATAACACGAAGTTTAGCACACACTACCTATAGATGTTAGTCTAGGTTAAGACATAGGATAATTTTTATCCCATTTTTGTGTCTCTGGGGGATAATTTTGAACTTCAACTTAACTCTGAAATTTTCGCATGCGAAATCGCAGGCAGTATCTAGTAAATAATAAATATTAATACGTCAGAAATCCAAAACTGACATAAGTTATGTTTATTTATTTTTTACTGTTTCATTCATGCTTCAAAAGCTTTCTGGAGCCAACGGTTTTTTTCTCAACGAAGTTTTAAAATTATTGTTCTCAAAGAAACTTTGACTTAATTCTGATTATGCAGATGAAGTCGCGGGCAAAAGCTAGTATCATAATTATTATGTAATGTTTGGTTAGTGTTGTACTAATGCTAAAGTAATTACGTATTCTCCAAATACACTGACTAAGTACTTAGACAGTGTTCTAGACTGAACGTAAGTAGTTAAAACTAACATTGAATAATAGAAATCGTCTATCTTATAAATGAAGCAAGAACACAAATAGTCAAGCAACTCAAATAGGTAATTACCACAAAAACATGGATTACTTAAATACGTTGAACTGTTGAACTTTACCGAATTTATGCGTGAATTAGATGTAATTTGTGTTAAGGCTTGTTAAATAAACTTCGACCTTGAAACATTTGTGGGTCATTATAGTAATTGCGTGTTTACCTTAATTTGTCTTCATTAAATCAGGGACTGTATTTAAATTCCTGGTACCTAATTACTTGCTTCTATAAATAGTTTGATCGTGTTAAACACCTAGACATAATTATTAACACATGAAGTTTTGTAACTTGATTAAGCATATCTCATGTAGGCACGGTCACCAAAGGAGATAAGTATAACCAGGGTCATCGGATATAGTTGAATTTTACTTGGAAACCGATGAATGTTTTTGAATAAAATTAATAGAGAATAAACAGTTCAATAATTAAATTTAATTTAATTCGAAAACATCCATCGGTTTTTAAGTAAACTTCAAACTTCTGCTTACTTATCGGCTTTGGCGACTGTAGTTTGATGGTCATCATCATGTCAACCTTTGCACATCCACTGTTGGGCATAGGTCTCCCCCAAAGACCTCCTGTATCGATCCCGCACCGAGTAAATCCAGCGACTTCCCGCGGCTTAGACCAGGTCGTCGGTCCACATTGTGGGGCCTTTTTTTTTTTTTTTTAACGTGGTGAAATCCTCATGGACTATCCCCCGTCCGGGGAAGACGGGGGAGTGTGCCGGACTCTTACCGGCTAAAACCACCAGGGTGTTCCTCGACTGACCTATGGGTGGGGGTACGGGATTCGGTCGCGCATGCACCGCGCCCCCACCAGGCCACCAATGATGTAGGACACAGATAGGTACTTCCCGAAACAGCCATGTCCGGTCAGTATCTGCGTCAGCCGGAACGTGAGGGCGCCGTGTCGGCGCCCTAACCAATCCTCCATGACGGGTCTTACCGCCGAAATTACGGCGTGCCCGACCTTGTGGGGCCTGCTGACTCTCTGTGTCGGTGCGCGGCCGCCACTCCAGGACCTTTGCGCAACATCGTTCATTGGCTCTACGGGCAACGTGCCCAGCCCACTGCAACGTGAGCTTAGCCATTCTTCTGCGGATCTCCTCATTCCTGATTCGATCCCGCAGAGAAACTCCGAGAATAGCTCTTTCCATTGCCCTCTAACCGACCTATAGCCGTGTAACCAGGTCTGAAGTGAGTGACCATGTTTCCGAGCCATAGGTCATCACACGCTGGTCAAAGGCTTTCATCTTGAGACACTGCGGTATATTGGACGAGAGGATGTTTCGCAGTTTCCCAAACGCTGCCCATCCAAGTAGGATTTGACGATAGACCTCTTTTTCAAAATTGGCCCTACCAAACTGAACCGTTTGTCTTACTGTAAACATAACTGTCAACAACTTCGACTGTAGAATCTTCAACCTTAACGTGAGTGGGTACCTACTGTATGGGTAATATACATAATTTTTATTTCTCCATAAGTATTCATCCTGAGACCCACTTGTCGGAAGACTACTTTGATAGTCTGCCACTCGAAATATTATGTTGTTTGTTCATTCAATATATTTAATTTCTTACAAATTATCACTAAGCATCTGCTTGACCTTTAAAACTTACTTAAATAATATAAGCAAATTAATATCGTGTTTTGACATCATCTTTATCTGAATACCATTTAATGACATAGGGCACAATGGCGATGGTATTTTTTAATTCATCAAAAGTTGAATAGTTCTCTCATGCATTATCTATATTATTGTCTATCTATTCTAATATTATAAAGCTAAAGAGTTTGTTTATGTGATTTTGTGTGGTTTTGTCATACTCTCTGGAACTACTGGTCAGATTTTGAAAATTATTTCGCTAACAAATAGCTACGTTATTCTTAAACGTTAAAATCTAGTATCTGGAGACAGGAATTGGGATTGTGGGTTGGTGGGAGGGGTAGGGGAGGACCTCCCGACCCACATGGTACCACTCCCATGAAAGGAAACGATTTTTTGTAACGTAAGCTCAAAACACTAATGTTGGCAAAAAGACGCGGGGCTCCTATTTCTGTCTGCAGGGTTCAAAGGAACCTAACTAACCGAACCTCGGGGTGCCGCTGATGTCGATATAACCTAAGTTTTTTCTTCTGTCCATAAAGTTTGACACAAAACACAAATATCATTTCTTTTTTTTTACGTTTTGTTTTACCAATTTTGCACGACATTTTACACCACAAACCATATATTTTGACAGATTTGGTTGTCAATCGCCCATTTTAACGTTCCGTTTTCGCTTTTTAAATGATATGATGTGATTTGAGGTTAGTAACTTATTAGGTCCTTACATATGAAATTGCCGATACTTAATACTGGCAACTTTGAAATCAAATATTTTGTGTTTGATTAGGAATTCCAAATTCAAAATTATTTCAAAATAAAGACTAAAGAATATTGTTTTAAAATTCGTGTTTCATTTGTTTTATCGTCATTTGTTTGGGCTTGAAAATTGCTATTGCAACAACAATGGAGAAATTAAAAATTCGCGATATTTACGAATATGAGTTCTACCGTGGCACCAGTGCAGCAGAAACGGCTCGAAGGATTAACGACGTGTACGGGCCAAGCACCGCTAACGAACGAACGGTGCGTTTTTGGTTTCAAAGTTTCCGTTCTGGAAATTTTGATTTACAAAATGAGCCTCGTGGACGACCGGATACTCAAGTGAATAATGAAGAATTAAAGGCGATAGTTGAAGCGGATCCATCTCAAACCACTTCTGAATTAGCAGCAGCCTTTGGAGTAAGTGACAAAACAATCACTATCCATTTGCGTCAAATTGGAAAAGTAAAAAAGCTCGAAAACTGGGTACCGTACGAATTGACTGAAACACACCAACAAACACGCGTCGGTTGCTGCGCTTCCTTGCTCAATCGTCACAATAATCAGGGAATTTTAAATCGTATTGTCACTTGTGATGAGAAGTGGATCGTGTACGATAATCGCAAGCGATCATCACAATGGCTTAACCCTGGAAAACCGGCAAAACCTTGCCCCAAGCGAAAACTGACCAAAAAGAAGATTCTAGTTAGTGTTTGGTGGTCCTGTGCTGGTGTCATCCACTACAGCTTCATGAGATCAGGCCAAACGATTACTGCAGACATGTATTGTCAACAGTTGCAAACAATGATGGAAAAGCTCACCATTAAACAACCGAGATTGGTCAATTGCTCTAGCCCATTGCTCCTTCAGGATAACGCTCGACCACATACTGCACATCAGACGGTCGCCAAGTTAGAGGAGCTGCGACTGGAAACTCTGCGTCACCCACCATACTCTCCAGATCTTGCCCCAAACGATTACCATTTATTCCGAAATTTGGACAACTTTTTACTAGGAAAAAAAATCAATTCTGATGAGGCAGTTCATCGATTCTCGCTCCCAGGATTTTTTTACCAAAGGGATCAATGAGCTCCCGATAAAATGGCGAAAGTGTATCGATAACAATGGTACATACTTCGATTGACTAAATATATAATTTCTTTTAAAAATGTTATTTTTAATTTTTTGATACCGAGCGGCAATTTCATATGTAAAGACCTAATATTTTATTAATTTCTAGAAAACTACGCCGTTTTCTTTAATGAGAGTGGTAGTGTCATAATCGGGGACCCAAACCCTACCAAATTCAACGCTTTTTACCCCCCGACCCCTGATTCCAGATCACTCGGACCTAGTCGCGGGCAAAGAGCTAGTAACATATTAAAGTGACAAAATTGTTTGTTTGTTTGTAAAAGGCAACCTCTGAATGTCATGGTCCAATTACCTGTACATAAAAATCTTTCACTGATATAAAGCACTATTGACAAGTTCCATACACATGTTTTGTGGTATAGGTACCTGACGTCCATGCGGACGAAGTTGCAGGAAGAAGCGATTTTATATTATAGGTACTAACTTACACTTTGTCCGCGGCTTATCCGCGTGAATTCCCCCCCCCCTACCCCCCCCCCCCCCTATTTTTTTGATAATGCAAGCTATGGTACTCAGGCATAACGTAGCTTCCTTTTGGTAAAAGAAATTTTGAAATTGGATGAGCAGTTTCGGAGATTACCCCCTACATACAAACTTACAAACAAATGACAATGCCAGATCCTGCCCCACCCATGTACAGACAAAGTAACCCATGTACAGAAAAGTAATGAATATAGAACCTTTCTATAGTAAATTGTTTTTCTTTAGAACTTGCGGATTACGAAATACCTACCCACAAAATACAAACTCATTTTACCTAAAATATAATTTAACCTATTATCAATGTCATTATTGTTTTTAGATTTAAACGGAAACCGCAAGTTCTACAGTCACTAAGACTAATGTTTAGTTATCAGCAATAAATAAACAGTAAGATGCTACATATTGCACATGACTTTTATTGAGTGGGGCAAAGTTCTATAGAGTTTCTGGCATTGTCCTTTTACTTCTTTAAAACATTAGTAGGTATAGACAAAACTGGTGATATACGATAAATCATAAAAAACGAGTAATTAATTCACACTACTAACGATTTATCGTAAATCAAACAAAAGATAGGTTACTAAAGAATTGATTACCGTGTAATCGATCACCAGTGCGCGAGTAACAATACAAATTAGTGTTTCTTCAATGCGAACACATAAAAACTTGGGAAACACTAGGAGTCACTATTGTTAAGGCCGATTAGTATTAATTACTTAGATAAAACCTGTAGGTATTTCGTTCGCAACGCTGTTACCAAGTTACGGTAAGATACTTAGGCTCAAAACACACTGAAAAGACATCGCGCGGGAGAGCAGTTTGAGCTTCAAAGCATTTTAAACTCTATCTCAATTAATAAAATACATAATATAGCTTGCATGACTCAACAGGGAAGCACGGCCGCCAGCGGTATCGCGAGCAGTCTCGCGTCCGGTCAAAGTGGAGGACCGCGACTGCCTTTCAAGCGATTCTAAGTAATTTATCATCGGATATAAAGTTTAAAATGCCTTAAAACTGAAACTGTTTGCCACTGTCCTACCGGCCGCTGCCAATTCGGTATGGTTTAAGCCTAATGTGAAGAATCTTGTTGGTTGTAATATTCATAAAATAACACAACCTGCCTACTTATATTAAATTGACAAATCGCGCCAACGAGTTTGGAATTATTCATTGCATCACTGTAACATACTCGTAGAAACCGAATCAATATTGTCAAATATCTTGGAATACCTTGAAAAGAAATTAACGAGCTTGTAACATTTGACTTTTACTCCATTCTCATGTAAGTGTGAAACCATCTTGACAGCTAGGCTGCTACATGTATCATACAATTTATTGTTTGTATGATGGTGGCTTTGGTTTTATTTTGGTCAAGCAAACCTAGACACGGTAATTAAAAAAAAATATTTTCCATTACAAGTTTTGACTTTACGTATTATGATTTTAATGATTTAATTTTAATGATAAAAATAATTTTAATTTTATTTGGGTTATTTGATTTATTTACATAATATAACTATTATACATAATAGAATTTTAGTTTTAATTTGTTCTCTGGTTTTAGAACAAAAGTTTATTTAAAAAAAAATATTTTAAAATGTTATTTGTGATTTTAAAATGTAAATTGGTTGAAATGAATGATTTTGAATTTGAATTTGAATGAATGCTCTTAACTATCTACAAAATGTCATTGATTTATAATAGGTTTGTAAACGCGTTGTTGGTACAGTTTTTTTAAAAGAAAATATTTAATTTAAGTTGTCACAGGACATTTTTAAACGTATTTAAGTAGGTACGTCATATCTACATATACCGTGGTATATTCTATATCTACTAATATTAAAAAAGCTGAAGAGTTTGTTTGTTTATTTTTTTGTTTTGACGCTCTAATCTCCGGAACTACTGGTTACTGGTTAAGGCTATTTTATATACAAAAATTGAAAAAGTCCAAACCGTAATAAAATTCACGCGTTCGAAGTCGCGGGCAAATGCTAGTCTAGCTAGCTAGCTAGACTATTCATCGAAATTACTGATTGTCATATATGACAATCATACTAATTCCAAAGTTCTTAGGTAACCTAAAGAAACTTTAAGAGAGGCGTGTCGAAACACTCCAGGAGCGTTTTAATTGAGGGGCCTATGACGAAATAAGACGCGGAAACACTACAGGCGCGTTCACGAGACTGACCTCACGAATCCAAGATGCAACCTTACAATTAAAGTCTCTTCGTGAGCTGCCACTTAAGCCATTAACAATATTATAATAGCCTTTATGAATGCGTAGAATTCAGATATAATAATAGGAAGCTTTTGATTGATTGAGGTGTTAAAAATATTGTCATTCGTGAATAATCGGTTTTTATTGTGACGCTGATTAAATGTGTATTGAAGATTCACTATGAATTGATTATAATGTTTATTTTTTTAATGATTAATCATGGACTAAATTAAGGTTATTCAATATTTCATTGGTTAACTATTTAGTGCAGACTAATATGAGTTTAATTATACGTAACATTCTAAGAAAAGAATTTGTTTACAAAAAAATCAACCGCCTTCAAAAACTTTAAAGTAAAAAATAAAATTCTTTTCGCAAGGCGGCGGCGGCTTTGTTTCTGTTTGTTGTTATTTATTGAAGTTATTTTTAGCTTTTAAGTTTTCGAGATTTTTTCATTTTTTAAAGCCTGCTTCAACCCCGGCCAGACTGTAGTAAACAATTTAAGCCCTCCACATCGGTCTCCAACGGCGGTTTACAACAGCGTAAACACTTGTTTGCAACAAAAATTCGTTTGACTTTCTACAACCTCTGTGGACGCACGCGCGTTGCAAACTGCGTGTGGATACCGCTGTTGTAAACAAAGAGTCGACAACACACTGAAGTGGGAGCCTTGTTGTAAACCAGTGTGGACGCAAACACCAACCGTGGGCGCCACAAGCCTCCCACCAAGGTGACCCCCCTGTTGGAAGCTTGTTTATAACAGTCTGGTCCACGCTTTATCATACAAATTAATTTTAACACCCATTAAAAAAAAATCATCAACATCGGACTACCTACACTGTAAAAAGTTATGCGTGTACAAACATTAAATAAAAACATACACTCTAAACTAACATTTACAATAAAAAGGGAAACACAAAAACGTAGTACTAGACGAAAAAACAACATTTGCTTAAGACCGCCACGAACTAATTACGGAAGGAAAAATATACTATACGAAGGAGCAGAGTTGTATAATAAATTACCCAATGACATTAAAGAGATACAGTCCTTTACTGTATACAAAAAAAAACCATAAAGTACCACATTTTAAAAGATTTTTCTAGGTTTTAAATATAACCCACCGGACCAATTTAAGTAATTTACATCTGTAACAATTGTCATTATCTACTACTTTACTAAGTTTAAAGATAACTAGGATACCTACTCTGCATTTCCAAAACATCACAGTAATTAGAAATGGTATAATGTGTAATTGCTATTGACTTGCCTTTAAGAATCAATATGTAATAGTTCACTGACTTTTTCCTCTTACCCACAACATTGTAAAAATTGTGTGTCTACAGTACTAACAGTACTAACTTACTTATTTACGAGTACCTACCTTCTTTGTAAGTAATTCTTATATTGAGTTTTAAGATTACCTTGTATTTCTCATAATAAGTGATTTATAATCTTTTTGAGAAATAAATGTCTGAAACCGTAAAAACAATACGTGTCGAATTGAGTACCTCCTCCTCTTATTCAAGTCGGTTAAAAAGACAGAAGTTCAAAGTTCAGTAGTAAGATGTTCATATATTTCGTAAATACTATAGTAATATAGCTACTTACTTAGTAAAAGTGGATGGTGATTGGACAAAACATTTAACTATTTCACGAAATATCTTTCAAAACTGTTCAAATGCCCATTTAGTCTGTCTAATTGTGAAACTCTTCACATTTACTATTTAA
The DNA here is from genome assembly GCA_947361185.1 of Charanyca ferruginea. Classification (NCBI taxonomy): domain Eukaryota; kingdom Metazoa; phylum Arthropoda; class Insecta; order Lepidoptera; family Noctuidae; genus Charanyca; species Charanyca ferruginea. The sequence continues at coordinate 13,045,121 of OX376065.1, read as the reverse complement.
ATTGTAATTGATTATAGTTTTCGTAACATTTGTTTCGTGTCTACCTACATCATAATTTGAGGTGCATATTTTTTTGTGTGTAACAAGATTTTACGGCAAACGGAATATAAATCTTCTACTTATATAATTAAAAATCAATTGCCGCAGGTATGAAAGTTACTTGAGAACGGCTTGACCGTTTTACTGTTTTCGTAATTGTCAGGACTTGCAGGGTTTGCAAATTGTTTTTTTTTAAGTTTATCTGAGGCTTCGGAACTTTGTATAGTATTTTTGTTTGACAATCTCAATAAAAAAAAATAGAACGTTTAGTAAATTACATACATAATTGTAAATTGTATGTAACAAATAATAACCTGAATTCAGATGCGATTTGTCATCACAAGCTTAGATTATTTTTGCTCGTTGTAGCGCACGGAGACCTACTTATCAATAATCTAAGATCACATTTTTTTATAAAACTGTCAATCATCGCAGTTTACCTCTTCTATACTTATAGGTAAGAAATCTACTAATGTCTGAGTTACATATTAATAGTTTAGAGTTAGGTGCCTTTCACACCATTCTTGCGAAACCTATCTAAATATAAACTATCAAAATTTATGATTTTGTAAATAATTTAAGTAGAGCGTAGTATTTCTCTCATATTAATCTACGATGAGCCTGGCATAGTCTTAGATGATTAAATGGATCTAAATAAAAATAAAGAGAAAAAAAAAATCTAATAAGAAATCTGGTTATTTAGTTTTTTTTAAAGACTGTTTTATCTTTATATTAACTTCGTTGTATCGAAAAGATTGAATATATGACGATTATGTAGCATATAGCATTAAAAAAAACGTATATCTTCCATAAAATGAGCCCTTTAATATCGATCTATTCCTCAGTTTCACAAAGAAATCACTGCTCATATTTACTTTTTTTCAGTGCTGTATTTTCTTTTTTCAGGCCCCATGAAGCGGCTGTCATGCGCATAGCGGCACTGATTGCACTCGTGCAGGTATGTATCAGCCTCCCTAATCCACAACGACCGATAATTGATCATAACTCTGCAAGAACGAGCAAACCCTCACTCGAATAATTATTTACAAAATTTAATTAGGAACCCCAAGCTAATTTAGTATTTATCTAATACCTTTAAACGAGCAATTCTTTGTATATATATATAATCTGAATCTCGGAAACGGCTCCAACGATTTTCATGAAATTTAGTATGCAGGGGGTTTCGGGGGCGATAAATCGATCTAGCTAGGCTTCATTTTGAAAAACACGAAAAAAAAAAAAAACGAGCACAGCTACCTATTCATTATTATTGTACCTACTATCTAGCGTATATAATTATAAAACATACATTAAACTGTTATTGCTGAGTTGTATGGTTTAGGTTAAGTGAAGTGAATCACTGGTGTCATCCCACGTGAGCATTACGCGGGGTGACACGGACACCAGTAATTCACTTCTCACCTCAAACTGAATTCACATAAATTCTTACAGAATAGAGCTGAAGAACTACAATATCATTATTATTTTAACATACAGGCTCGGATATTATTTTCATTGATAACGAAACAAACCTACTAACACTATCCAGGTTGTTTATTAACATTTTTAAACGATTGCTTCGCTGACCCTACAATGACCGACCATCCTCAACCTTAAGGTCAACGGTCCACTCATTCTCTCATTTACATAGTTTAGTAACAATTTCCCTTAAGCTTCCATAAGACAACGCAACAGTCACATTAAGTAATTTTCAAATACAATTTATTATGTTTCGATAGAAATTCGAACTTTCAATATACCTACTCAAGTCCCGGCTGTAACAGAGTTGCGGTCAGATATTACATTAATATTTGCCCGCGTTAATGTGGTGTCCATACAAATATTACTGCAGTATCTCACCGCCCCTCGTTTCCCCGACCCTTGCTCGTGCGTGCCACCCAGTGCCAACCCGCTGAGCCTGCATAGCTTTAAATTCGTCCCAAAATAATCGAAATCCGATCCAGCCTGTCCCTTTGCTGTTCTCCCCCCGAGCGACGCCCTAAGCCGAGGCTTATACCCCACAGAGACTGCCCTTAGTGTGTAGTTGCTTAGATTATATAAGTTTTTTCCCTAGCTGGAGTAAAAAAAGGCCTCCAGTCAGGGCAAGCCAACCAAGATATGAATCTTTCTCTCGCTTTCGTGACCGCAAACACGCCCTCAAGTTGTCCGCTACGGTGCGGCCGATGTGTGTACTTATACGGCTTCGTAAGCTTTGTTTCTTAATTTTTTATCTGTATAATGGTTAGTTTGATGAAATAATCTTTGTTTATTGCAACATTAAGGTTAAAACTTTCCTTGCAGTCGGGGTAAAAAGTAGTCGAACAACTTTTGTTGAGGTTTTTGGTGTTTTAAGAATATTTAAAGCAGTAAATATGTTTTCGGTCATTCTATGAATGGGGATAGTGGTACTGAGGATAATGTTGCTGAGGATCAACAGGTTAAAGGCACACCAATGGGACCACAGCCACGACCCGGCTGGCCGCATGCGACCAAATAAATCAAAATTATAAACAAACTTTGGCCCGTGACTTTACCCGCGAATGTCGGCTATCGCGGATGCAGACAAAAGTGTTGTGGATTAAAAGCCTATGTCCTTCCTCAGGGCTTAAGCTATCTTCGTACCAAATTTCATCAAAATCGGTTTAGCCGTTACTTCGTGAAAGCGTAAAGAGACAGAGTCACTTTCGCATTTATAATATTGGCATGAATAGGGTATTTTACTAAAAAATCTAATTAGTCCGTCAGTTAGATTATCGAAAAATATTAGATACGTATTTTTTGTTTTATCAAATCAATAAAAACTGACGAAGATAAAACGCATCAAAGATCATGAGTGGGGGTTTGTGACGTCACTTCGCCAGTTAAAGTGTACTGACATAGTGATGTCACACGAGTTTTCGACGCACTGTATAGTCTTCATTTTAGGTTTACATGAAAAAAGAAAAAACACGTGTCCAATACTTTTTGGTCCGGTAGTCCATCTGACGGACTAATTACATTTTTTTGGTAAAATACCTTATTGTTTCATCATCATCACCATGCCATCATCATGTCATTTCAGCCGAAAGACGTCCACTGCTGGACATAGGCCTCCCCCGAGTTTGATTGGAAAATTGTTCTTCTATATAATACTAGTTTAAAATGATGTATCATCATCACTACATAATATAAAACAAAGTTCCCCGACGCGTCTCTCTGTCTGTTCGCGATATACTCAAAAACCACTGAACGTATTTTCATGCGGTTTTTACCAATAGACAAGTGACTCATGAGAAAGTTTTAGGTGTATAATTTGTTAAAGTTTTGTGTATATTGGCTGAAATATAACGATGATTGTTTAAGGTGGCGGTAAAATTCATAGCGACTGCAGCCAAGCCAGGGTGGTTGCTATTAACCTAATATATGACAATAATATAAAAATAATATGTGGGGACATTTCACACACGGCCACCTGACCCCAAACTAGGGAGACCCTGTACTATCATTATGGGTCTCAGACTTCTGATATACATACACAAATACATTTTAAATACAAACGTATATAGATAAACAACATCATCCGTATGGTGTCGGACGTAAAGAATAGCACCATCCCATATCTTCCCGTGGGTGTCGTAAGAGGCGACTAAGGGACCACCAGAGAATGGGCAGCAGCGTTCTCTGTGCCTTTGTAACAACCATACTGCGATCGCCAATCTGCCTGCCAAGCGTGGCGATTATGGCAAACCCCCCCCCCCCCAAGCTTGGGGGAGGCCTAGGTCCAGCAGTGGACGTCTTTCAGCTGAAATGGTGATGATAGATAAACAACAACCACACACAAGGCAAACACAAGTGCTCATTACACAAATGTTAACCCGGGGCGGGATTCGAACCCGCAACACGCACTGCAGCGTGTCAATCGCTCGCCTACTGCACCAACAGTGTCGTCAATGTTTGTATGTAGAGCGTGTTTTAGTTTTTTGTACTGTGCAGTGGTTTATGACATCAAATTAAGTACGTGAGAGTTAAGACTCATTGTGCCGCTACGAACAATAAATTACAGATTTAACGATAATAATAATAAGTGCCTTCATCTCTCATACAGATCCTTGGTTGTGTGACGAAGGGTTACTTGGAGTATTATTTAAAACTTCACAACTGAATGTACAGTCAGCAAAAGAGATAGGTATGCTGGCTCGTCAGATATAGTTAAAGTTTACTTAGAAACCGATGAATGTTTTTGAATAAAATAAAAATAATTTAAAAGAGAATAAACATTTCATTGATTAAATTAAATCCATCGGTTTCTGAGTAAACTTCAACCATTTCCGATGACCTGTATACCTATCTCTTTTGCTGACTGTACTTATATGTTAAAAGATTTATAAACATCTTAACTAGGTATAAAGGCCAGCATGTCAAGTTACAACAATTTGTCAAATTTCTTTGATGGATTTTCAACTTTACTTTGAAAATATATGGTTCATATTCAATTCGGAAAATTTGACAGTTTGGTATGGCTTGATGTGCTGGCGTCTGTGCATGGTAATGTACAAATGATAATTGACAAATCAATGTAGCAAAATTATTTGTTTTTACTCTATACTTCAACCATCATAAAATCAGATAAATATTGTGATAAAGGTACCTATCGTTATTTTAATGTTAGAATGTTTCGTTATTTGACAATAAATACAAGGTAATGGTGCCAATTCTGCTGTGCACCGAGCTAAAATTTATTTTAAGCTATTTATATCTCTTTCTCTCCGATAAAACACAGACAGATATAAATTAGAGCTGTTTTCCAACTTAAGTTGATCTAAAATATTCACAAAATTATAGTTGAACTTTCAGAACGTATTGATTAAAAACACGGCGAAGTTCAGGAAAAAACGAATTTGACATCTCTAACTTATTTCTTACCTGCCGCCGTCCTTTTCTTCAGCTGCCTAGCAGTAAGAGATGCCAATCGTCTAATTTATATTAGTTTGTGAACAAGGGAATTGGCGCCTATCAACTATTTGTCATTTGTATTTAAAAAATATAACTAAAATGCAGTTAAGAATGCACCTAATGACTATCGATATTTGGTCGCCTTTCGTCTAAAACTTACCTACCCCTAAACCTAAACCTATTAAAAAGTTTACCCTGGTAAAAATCAACGGAAAGTAGGTACCTACATTAAAACAATCGATAATATTAATTATTTTGCTGTAGCTGTCGCTCGCTACAGCTGTTTCAGATGACTCACAAACGCTTACCGCGGTCGAGCTAAACCGCGAATTGTCCGGCGACAATGCGCTCTCACCTTTCTACGAAAGCAGTGAAGATGCTGGGGTCGTGTTCTTCAGGGGCTCAAGAGCTATAGACTCACCCTTGTCACCCGACATCGACGTACAATGCTCTGCAGACTACATCGACGTCAGCGTCGAGTTTGCAGACATTTTCGATGGTATAATTTACAGTAAAGGGTACCTAAATGATCCGAAGTGCAAGTAAGTTTAATATTTTTTACGTAATAATATGAACCATTTTCAAAAACAGGGTAAATTATAAAAATACATAAAATTGTATTAGTATATATATTGGGAGTCAGACACCTCGAGATAGGCCAGTATACACCAAGCTGGTTTGAATTGGTGGTAATTTAGGAGCTTGGAACTTAAGATAGAAACACGCTTGTACGATACGACTACACACAGAAAGCAGAGCTCATAGAAATCTCTATTCCAAGACAGCACGTTTCGCCGAATGCTTTGTTGATAGAAACCATTGTCCGTAGATATCTCGGTCCATAGGAAGCACTGTTGACAGAGATCTCTGTTCATAAATAGCACTTCTTGCCGTAAACTTTGTTCATAGAAACCACTGTTTCCAGATACCTTGGCTCACAGAAAGCGACTCTGGAGAATAAACTATTAATATACATTTTAATACTTAATTTGGCTTTTCAGGCTCTGGCAGATATTCATAATAATTAAAAGTCGTCTATTTCATACAATAATGCCATTTTAATAAAAAAATAAGCATAACAAAAGAAAAAGATAGCAATATATGCCTTTTAATATTAAAAAACAAGGTTTACACAAGTACTCGGACTACATTTTTTCAATGTAGTCCGATGTTGATGATTCTTTTTTTAATTGATAGTGTATACCTACCTCAAATTTGATCCCATATAAATTTCAAGAAAATATTCCTCCCCTAAGGGTTGAAAATTAAGGGATGACAGATTTTTTTTTGGGTCTCCGTTTCGTAATTAATTTCTATGATATGAAGTAGGCACTAATTTATCTATTTATTTATTTAGTATTTATTTCGGTCAAAGAACCATAGCGTTAGTAACAAACAAAAAACTTAAAAATTATGTTGTTGATGTTGTGTTGTGTTTGTTGTGAACTAAAAAGCGAAAAAAATTTTTTTAACAAAAAAAACAACCGCCTTCAAATAGTAAAAAATAACTTTCAATTCGCAAGTCGGTGGCAATACAAAACAACACGCGAAACCAAAGACAATCATGCCATTTTAATCAAAAATTAAGCATAACAATTTTTTTTTAACAAAAAAGACAACCGCCTTCTCAAAGTAAATAATAACTTTCAATTCGCAAGCGCCGACTTGCGGCTTTAGGCTACTAACATTAGGCTTTAGGAGGTAAGCACGGGAGTAACACCGGGCGAAGCCTTTCGGTGCGGGTTCCTAGTTATGGTATACGACGAAATAATTAAAGAACAAGGTTTACACTAGTACTTGTGTAAACCTTGTTTTTTAATTATTAAAAGGCTTATATTGCTATCTTTTTCTTTTGTTATGCTTAATTTTTGATTAAAATGGCATTATTATATGTAATAAACGACTTTTAATTATTATGAATATCTGCCAGAGCCTGAAAAACCAAATTTAGTATTATAATGTATATTAATAGTTTATTCTCCAGAGTCGCTTTCTGTGAGCCAAGGTATCTGGAAACAGTGGTTTCTATGAACAATGTTTACGGCAAGAAGTGTTATTTATGAACAGAGATCTCTGTCAACAGTGCTTCCTATGGACCGAGATATCTACGAACAATGTTTTCTATCAACAAAGTTTTCGGCGAAACGTGCTGTCTAGAAATAGAGATTTCTATGAGCTCTGCTTTCTGTATGTAGTTGTATCGTATAAGCGTGTTTCTATCTTAGGTTCCAAGCTCGTAATTTAGATGGACTTAGGTACCTACTGAGTCTCATGAGAGGTAAAATGCAGCGAATTAGTAATATTGTTTGTTGGTAACATTATTAATAAGCCACTATTATCATTATCTATTGCGTTATATGGATAGGACCCACAAAGAATCATGGCGAGCTCAAAAGAATAATTTAGAGGGTTTAAAATATTTTACAATGTGGAGAATACATTACCAGGAGTAGATTGATATACTTTTAAACCCCCGCATAATTAAAATATTTGGAACTGAATGTTACAGTTTTTCGTTTCATGTTGTTGCCTTTTTTGTATCTATAAATAAAGTGACAAGTGACCTTAACGGATCTATCAAACTGACAGAAAAGTGACGAGAATTGTTGTTTACAATCGCGGAGTTGAAAAAGTACATTGATGAATCATTTTTTGTGACATTATTTCCCATAAAATGATGCAATTTCAGTGTAAGACCTGCGAAACAGCGTTTCGTTCTGAAATAATGAGCTTTTCGTTAAACTATTCACTTACATTTTTATAGCTGGATTCCAAAAATATTGTAAATGCCAGAAGACAATCTTTAGGTACCCAAGAGTATAAAACATAGAATTTCAATTTCTCTAAACAACTTTTTTTTTTACAAACCCTGCCATTATCTTTTACATGTTGTCACTGCATAAAAATAAAAACCAATCCGTCATAAAGTTACTCATTAATGTCCATAACATAAAATTAATAAAATATTTCGTAAAATTTCAGATACGTGTCTTTGGGCGGTAGTCAATCGCGGTACTCATTCCGAGTACCCCTGAATGGTTGCGGTTCCAAACCCCTATGTAATGCGTGCGGTACCATCGACAATGTGCTTGTGTTTCAAGCTGACGACTTGCTGCAAGGACCACAAGACTTTGCTCGCAAGGTATGAAATTGAAAACAATCTTGAAACCCTTGAATCTGTACAAACTTTCCCATTTACTGTCGTGGCCACTACTTATTTAGAACTTGTTTTATTTGCAGTAGTGGGTATAAAATGTAAACTATTCATTTTGTAACTTGGATTTTGATTGATTTTGAACAGGTTGAAACCTGGTGACCTGACACTAGCGAACCATAACCAGAAATGATTAGCTATTAATGTTCTTTTTAAAAAAAATGTTTGTATATTTTGGCTTATGGTGAGAAATAAACATTTTTACTCGTTTATTTATTTTTTACTGGAATCTAGAAATGGTTTCCAGGTGAAGTCTAACGTGTAAGGGTTTTAAAATCGAAGACTGAAGAGAGAATTTGAGAATTTCCAACTATCATGTTCTAGGTATCATGTGCGCGCACTTCTTTGGAAGTGTCAACCGGAGTCGTCGCGTCAAGGGAAGAGCATACACTGAAACTGAAGCCATTCATGGTTGATATGCTGGATGTAGTCGCTGTTCAAGGCCCTGCCGGAGGAGTGGAATGCTGGATGGACATACAAAAGGGAGTTTTTCCTAACGTACGTAATGTAACGTAATATAAAAGATAATGGTTAAAATTAATTAAAAATTGCTTAGAAAAAGATAGTTATTATGCAGTTGAGTCATCAATTTTGACTTCTTTTAAATTCATATTTAGAAGGCCAAAGTACCATTTTCAATTTAATTTTTTTTTTCGTTTTCAGACAACTCCACTGAAAGACTCGATCAAAATTGGCGAATATTTAACCATACTCGTGTACCTCAAAGATGTCAGAAACCAATTCAGCCTTAAAATCCATGATTGTTGGGCTTACGACAGCGAATCCTATGACAACCCTGGGACAAGCAGGATTCAACTTACCGACAAGAACGGTTGCCCCAAGTAAGAAAACTGATTATCTAAGTCTTCACTATTCCTATCCGATTTAATTATTGTAAACAATCAGTCCTGTCCCTGCATCTTATGGATGCGATCTGATCTCATGATAAGGCGACATGTCGAAACATCGAACTCTCTGTGCAATACCTATGTTAAATATTAATGTAGGCACATGACATTAATTACACACTTATAGGTCACTTCCGAACAACATTCTCAAAATGATGGTAAAAACAAAGGGAAAATGATAGTATATAGTAGATAGCTTCTAGAACATCTAGCAACAACACAACAGTAACTAAGCAGACAAAAGAAAAAGCGACTTTAGTTTATTTTTGTTATAAATACTGATATTTAATCACTATGAAAAAAAAGCAGGTAATAATGGTGTAAAATAATTCGAAAGACAATTTGGTGATGGAAAAAAAAAAGCGAATTTCCGAACAAAAGTTTTTAACTGCCATTAAAATGTAAGTTTTGTTTACAGGAAGAAAAAACTTATTGACTTGTGGCAGAAAACAACAAAAACAGGAAAAAGCGGAGCGACTTTGATAGCTTACAGTAAAGTGAGCGCTTTCCGTTTCCCAGAAACCGATCAAGTCTACCTAACTTGTAATGTAGAGGTAAATATTTTCTCAAACTTATGTCTCCTCCTCTAATTATTTGTTAGAATTAAGATTAAATCAATATTCATATTCTTCATTGCAGTTATGCACAAACAACTGCGACACAAGCTGCGATGGCATTATCAAAGAGGTTTCAACAACGATAAGGCCAACACAATGCTATCCAGGATCGCGCGATCCTGAATGTCAACGGATAACTGTTGAACCACAAATTAAGTGTTATCCTGGTTCTTCGGATCCCCGGTGTCCTCAGCAGCCTACACCTACTACACCAAATTGCTATCCAGGAAGTACAGACCCTCGATGCCCGTCAATTACAACTGCAAAACCTGTCTGCTACCCCGGCTCAACCGACCGAAGATGTCCCCAACCACCACAACCAACGACACTTAACCCACCCACATACCTACCACCGACATCACCAGCACCTAAGTGTTTCCCTGGATCCAATGATCCTAGATGCCCTAGACCAACTACACCTGAGCCACCACGATGCTTCCCTGGTTCCAATGATCCTAGATGCCCTAAGCCAACTACACCTGAGCCACCACGATGCTTCCCTGGTTCCAATGATCCTAGATGCCCCAGACCAACCACACCTGAGCCACCACGATGCTTCCCTGGTTCCAATGATCCTAGATGTCCTAAACCTACCACTCCTGAGCCACCACGATGCTTCCCAGAATCCAATGATCCTAGATGTCCAAGGCCAACCACACCTGAGCCACCACGGTGCTTCCCAGGATCGAATGATCCTAGATGCCCAAGGCCAACCACACCTGAGCCACCACGGTGCTTCCCTGGTTCCGATGATCCCAGATGTCCTAAACCTACAACTCCTGAGCCACCGCGATGCTTCCCTGGTTCAAATGATCCTAGATGCCCCAAGCCAACAACACCTGAGCAACCGCGATGCTTCCCTGGTTCAAATGATCCTAGGTGTCCCAAGCCAACACCATCAAAACCTGTTTGTTATCCTGGTTCACCTGATCCAAACTGCCCTCAGCCTCCGCGACCAACAACATTCAATCCTCCTACTTATTTGCCACCAGAGCCAACTACTCCCACGCCTATTAAATGCCTCCCGGGTAGCTCAGATCCGAGATGCCCCAAGCCAACAACACCTGAACCTCCTCGATGCTTCCCTGGTTCTAATGATCCAAGATGCCCCAAGCCAACCACACCTGAGCCACCTCGATGCTTCCCTGGCTCAAATGATCCTAGATGCCCAAAACCAACAACTCCCGAGCCTCCTCGATGCTTCCCTGGCTCAAATGATCCTAGATGCCCAAAACCAACAACTCCCGAGCCTCCAAGATGCTTCCCAGGCAGCACTGATCCAAGATGTCCCAAACCAACAACTCCAGCTCCACCAAACTGTTATCCCGGCAACACAGACTCTCGCTGTCCTAAGCCAACAACACCTGAGCAGCCAAGGTGCTTCCCTGGCAGCACAGATTCCAGATGTCCCAAACCAACAACTCCAGCTCCACCAAACTGCTATCCCGGCAGTACAGACTCTCGCTGTCCTAAGCCTACCACTCCTGCACCACCAAGTTGCTTCCCAGGAAGCACTGATCAAAGGTGCCCAAAACCAACAACACCTGCTCCGCCTAATTGTTATCCTGGTAGCACGGATCCTAGATGTCCTAAACCAACCACGCCCGCGCCTCCAAGGTGTTTCCCTGGAAGCACAGATCCTAGATGCCCAAAACCAACCACTCCTGCTCCTCCTAATTGCTACCCTGGTAACACCGACTTACGTTGTCCTAAACCAACAACTCCAGCGCCACCAAACTGTTACCCCGGCAGTCAAGATTCTCGCTGTCCTAAACCAACAACGCCTGCGCCTCCAAGATGCTTCCCCGGTAGCACAGATCCTAGATGTCCTAAACCAACAACGCCAACCCCGCCTAAGCCTGTTTGTTACCCTGGTTCCTCTGATCCCAAATGTCCACAACCTCCACGACCCTCGACATTAAATCCTCCTACATATTTGCCACCCGTAACACCTGGGCCAAAATGTTATCCCGGTTCCACAGATTCCAGATGTCCGAAACCAACAACTCCAGCCCCACCTAACTGCTACCCTGGTAGCCAAGATCCTCGCTGTCCTAAACCAACGACACCAGAACCACCAAGATGTTTCCCAGGTAGCACTGATTCTCGTTGTCCTAAACCCACAACACCAGCACCACCTAACTGTTACCCCGGTAGCCAAGATCCTCGCTGTCCTAAACCAACAACGCCAGAACAACCAAGATGTTTCCCAGGTAGTACTGATTCTAGGTGTCCTAAGCCCACAACACCAGCTCCACCTAACTGCTACCCCGGTAGCCAAGATTCTCGCTGTCCTAAACCTACAACGCCTGCACCTCCAAGGTGTTTTCCCGGCAGCACAGATCCTAGATGCCCAAAACCAACTACTCCTGCTCCTCCTAATTGCTATCCTGGTAGCACGGACTTACGTTGTCCTAAACCAACAACTCCAGCTCCACCAAACTGTTACCCCGGCAGCCAAGATTCTCGCTGTCCTAAACCAACAACGCCTGCGCCTCCAAGATGCTTCCCAGGTAGCACAGATCCTAGATGTCCTAAACCAACAACGACAACACCGCCTAAGCCTGTTTGTTATCCTGGTTCCCCTGATCCAAAATGTCCACAACCTCCACGACCTACGACATTGAATCCTCCTACATATTTGCCACCCGTAACACCTGGGCCAAAATGTTATCCCGGTTCCACAGATTCCAGATGTCCAAAACCAACCACTCCAGCCCCACCTAACTGCTACCCTGGCAGCCAAGATCCTCGCTGTCCTAAACCAACGACGCCAGAACCACCAAGATGTTTCCCAGGTAGCACTGATTCTAGGTGTCCTAAGCCCACAACACCAGCTCCACCTAACTGCTACCCCGGTAGTCAAGATCCTCGCTGTCCTAAACCAACGACACCAGAACCACCTAGATGCTTCCCAGGTAGTACTGATTCTAGGTGTCCTAAGCCCACAACACCTGCTCCACCTAACTGCTACCCTGGCAGCCAAGATTCTCGCTGTCCTAAACCTACAACGCCTGCACCTCCAAGGTGTTTCCCCGGCAGCACAGATCCTAGATGCCCAAAACCAACTACTCCTGCTCCTCCTAATTGCTACCCTGGTAGCACGGACTTACGTTGTCCTAAACCAACAACTCCAGCTCCACCAAACTGTTACCCCGGCAGCCAAGATTCTCGCTGTCCTAAACCAACAACGCCTGCGCCTCCAAGATGCTTCCCAGGTAGCACAGATCCTAGATGTCCTAAACCAACAACGCCAACACCGCCTAAGCCTGTTTGTTACCCTGGTTCCCCTGATCCAAAATGTCCACAACCTCCACGACCTACGACATTGAATCCTCCTACATATTTGCCACCCGTAACACCTGGGCCAAAATGTTATCCCGGTTCCACAGATTCCAGATGTCCAAAACCAACCACCCCAGCCCCACCTAACTGCTACCCTGGTAGCCAAGATCCTCGCTGTCCTAAACCAACGACACCAGAACCACCGAGATGTTTCCCAGGTAGCACTGATTCTCGTTGTCCTAAACCCACAACACCAGCTCCACCTTACTGTTACCCCGGTAGCCAAGATCCTCGCTGTCCTAAACCAACGACGCCAGAACCACCAAGATGTTTCCCAGGTAGCACTGATTCTAGGTGTCCTAAGCCCACAACACCAGCTCCACCTAACTGCTACCCCGGTAGCCAAGATTCTCGCTGTCCTAAACCTACAACGCCTGCACCTCCAAGGTGTTTCCCCGGCAGCACAGATCCTAGATGCCCAAAACCAACTACTCCTGCTCCTCCTAATTGCTACCCTGGTAGCACGGACTTACGTTGTCCTAAACCAACAACTCCAGCTCCACCAAACTGTTACCCCGGCAGCCAAGATTCTCGCTGTCCTAAACCAACAACGCCTGCGCCTCCAAGATGCTTCCCAGGTAGCACAGATCCTAGATGTCCTAAACCAACAACGCCAACACCGCCTAAGCCTGTTTGTTACCCTGGTTCCCCTGATCCCAAATGTCCACAACCTCCACGACCTACGACATTGAATCCTCCTACATATTTGCCACCCGTAACACCTGGGCCAAAATGTTATCCCGGTTCCACAGATTCCAGATGTCCAAAACCAACCACTCCAGTCCCACCTAACTGCTACCCTGGTAGCCAAGATCCTCGCTGTCCTAAACCAACGACACCAGAACCACCAAGATGTTTCCCAGGTAGCACTGATTCTAGGTGTCCTAAACCCACAACACCAGCTCCACCTAACTGCTTCCCCGGTAGCCAAGATCCTCGCTGTCCTAAACCAACGACGCCAGAACCACCAAGATGTTTCCCAGGTAGCACTGATTCTAGGTGTCCTAAGCCCACAACACCAGCTCCACCTAACTGCTACCCCGGTAGTCAAGATCCTCGCTGTCCTAAACCAACGACACCAGAACCACCTAGATGCTTCCCGGGTAGTACTGATTCTAGGTGTCCTAAGCCTACAACACCTGCTCCACCTAACTGCTACCCTGGCAGCCAAGATTCTCGCTGTCCTAAACCTACAACGCCTGCACCTCCAAGGTGTTTCCCCGGCAGCACAGATCCTAGATGCCCAAAACCAACTACTCCTTCTCCTCCTAATTGCTACCCTGGTAGCACGGACTTACGTTGTCCTAAACCAACAACTCCAGCTCCACCAAACTGTTACCCCGGCAGCCAAGATTCTCGCTGTCCTAAACCAACGACGCCACAACCACCAAGATGTTTCCCAGGTAGCACTGATTCTAGGTGTCCTAAGCCCACAACACCAGCTCCACCTAACTGCTACCCCGGTAGCCAAGATCTTCGCTGTCCTAAACCAACGACACCAGAACCGCCCAGATGTTTTCCAGGTAGTACTGATTCTAGGTGTCCTAAGCCCACAACACCTGCTCCACCTAACTGCTACCCTGGCAGCCAAGATTCTCGCTGTCCTAAACCTACAACGCCTGCACCTCCAAGGTGTTTCCCCGGCAGCACAGATCCTAGATGCCCAAAACCAACTACTCCTGTTCCTCCTAATTGCTACCCTGGTAGCACGGACTTACGTTGTCCTAAACCAACGACTCCAGCTCCACCAAACTGTTACCCCGGCAGCCAAGATTCTCGCTGTCCTAAACCAACAACGCCTGCGCCTCCAAGATGCTTCCCAGGTAGCACAGATCCTAGATGTCCTAAACCAACAACGCCAACACCGCCTAAGCCTGTTTGTTACCCTGGTTCCCCTGATCCCAAATGTCCACAACCTCCACGACCCACGACATTAAATCCTCCTACATATTTGCCACCCGTAACACCTGGGCCAAAATGTTATCCCGGTTCCACAGATTCCAGATGTCCAATACCAACTACCCCAGCCCCACCTAACTGCTACCCTGGTAGCCAAGATCCTCGCTGTCCTAAACCAACGACACCAGAACCACCAAGATGTTTCCCAGGTAGCACTGATTCTAGGTGTCCTAAACCCACAACACCAGCCCCACCTAACTGCTACCCTGGTAGCCAAGATCCTCGCTGTCCTAAACCAACGACACCAGAACCACCAAGATGTTTCCCAGGTAGCACTGATTCTAGGTGTCCTAAACCCACAACACCAGCTCCACCTAACTGCTACCCCGGTAGTCAAGATCCTCGCTGTCCTAAACCAACGACACCAGAACCACCTAGATGCTTCCCGGGTAGTACTGATTCTAGGTGTCCTAAGCCCACAACACCAGCTCCACCTAACTGCTACCCCGGTAGCCAAGATTCTCGCTGTCCTAAACCTACAACGCCTGCACCTCCAAGGTGTTTCCCCGGCAGCACAGATCCTAGATGCCCAAAACCAACTACTCCTGCTCCTCCTAATTGCTACCCTGGTAGCACGGACTTACGTTGTCCTAAACCAACAACTCCAGCTCCACCAAACTGTTACCCCGGCAGCCAAGATTCTCGCTGTCCTAAACCAACAACGCCTGCGCCTCCAAGATGCTTCCCAGGTAGCACAGATCCTAGATGTCCTAAACCAACAACGCCAACACCGCCTAAGCCTGTTTGTTACCCTGGTTCCCCTGATCCCAAATGTCCACAACCTCCACGACCTACGACATTGAATCCTCCTACATATTTGCCCCCCGTAACACCTGGGCCAAAATGTTATCCCGGTTCCACAGATTCCAGATGTCCAAAACCAACAACTCCAGCCCCACCTAACTGCTACCCTGGTAGCCAAGATTCTCGCTGTCCTAAACCAACGACGCCAGAACCACCTAGATGTTTCCCAGGTAGCACTGATTCTAGATGCCCTAAGCCTACAACACCAGCTCCACCTAACTGCTACCCTGGTAGCCAAGATCTTCGCTGTCCTAAACCAACGACGCCAGAACCACCAAGGTGTTTCCCAGGTAGCACTGATTCTAGGTGCCCTAAGCCCACAACACCAGCTCCACCTAATTGCTACCCCGGTAGCCAAGACCCTCGCTGTCCTAAACCAACGACACCAGAACCACCAAGATGTTTTCCAGGTAGCACTGATTCTAGGTGCCCTAAGCCCACAACACCTGCTCCACCTAACTGCTACCCTGGCAGCCAAGATCCTCGTTGTCCTAAACCAACGACACCAGAACCGCCTAGATGCTTCCCAGGTAGTACTGATTCTAGGTGTCCTAAGCCTACAACACCTGCTCCACCTAATTGCTACCCTGGTAGCCAAGATGCCCGCTGTCCAAAGCCAACAACGCCTGCGCCGCCACGGTGCTTCCCGGGCAGCACAGACCCAAGATGCCCAAAACCAACAACACCTGAAGCTCCTAACTGTTATCCCGGTAGTAAAGACTCTCGTTGTCCTAAACCAACAACACCCGCACCACCTAGATGTTATCCAGGTAGCACAGATACTAGATGTCCTAAACCAACAACACCAACACCTGTAAAGCCTGTGTGTTACCCTGGCTCCCCTGATTCCAAATGTCCTCAACCTCCACGACCTACGACATTGAATCCTCCCACATATTTGCCACCCGTAACACCTGGGCCAAAATGTTATCCCGGTTCCACAGATTCCAGATGTCCAAAACCAACAACTCCAGCCCCACCTAAGTGCTACCCTGGTAGCCAAGATCCTCGCTGTCCTAAACCAACGACACCAGAACCACCAAGATGTTTCCCAGGTAGCACTGATTCTAGGTGTCCTAAGCCCACAACACCAGCTCCACCTAACTGCTACCCCGGTAGCCAAGATCCTCGCTGTCCTAAACCAACGACACCAGAACCACCTAGATGTTTCCCAGGTAGCACTGATTCTAGATGTCCTAAGCCCACAACACCAGCTCCACCAAGGTGCTTCCCTGGAAGTACTGACCCTAGGTGCCCAAAACCAACGACGCCAGCTCCACCTAACTGCTACCCCGGAAGCACAGACGCACGTTGTCCTAAACCAACAACGCCTGCTCCCCCTAGATGCTTCCCTGGAAGTACTGACCCTAGGTGTCCTAAGCCCACAACACCAGCTCCACCTAACTGCTACCCCGGAAGCACAGACGCACGTTGTCCTAAACCAACAACGCCTGCTCCCCCTAGATGCTTCCCTGGAAGTACTGACCCTAGGTGTCCTAAGCCCACAACACCAGCTCCACCTAACTGCTACCCCGGAAGCACAGACGCACGTTGTCCTAAACCAACCACGCCTGCTCCTGCTAGGTGCTTCCCTGGAAGCACTGACGCTAGGTGCCCAAAACCAACAACTCCAGCTCCACCTAATTGCTACCCCGGTAGCACAGACTCACGCTGTCCTAAACCAACGACACCCGCACCACCTAGATGTTATCCAGGTACCACGGATACTAGATGTCCTAAGCCAACAACACCAACACCTCCAAAGCCAGTGTGTTACCCTGGCTCACCTGATCTCAACTGTCCGCAGCCCCCACGACCGACGACATTAAATCCTTCAACGTATTTGCCACCAGTAACACCGGGACCTAAATGTTATCCTGGCTCAACTGATACAAGATGTCCTCAGACAACTACGCCCGAATCACCACGCTGTTTCCCTGGCAGCGCTGACCCTAGATGCCCCAAACCAACATCGCCAGCTCCGCCGAACTGTTACCCTGGTAGCCAAGATCCTCGCTGTCCTAAACCAACTACACCAGAACCGCCTAGGTGCTTCCCTGGAAGTACAGATGCTAGATGCCCCAAACCCACTACACCTGCTCCTCCTAACTGCTATCCCGGTAGCCAAGACCCTCGCTGTCCTAAGCCAACAACACCTGCTCCACCTAATTGCTACCCCGGTAGCACAGATCTACGTTGTCCAAAACCAACAACGCCTGCACCTCCAAGGTGCTTCCCTGGTAGCACAGACCCAAGGTGCCCCAAACCAACGACGCCAGCTCCACCTAACTGCTATCCCGGTAGCCAAGACCCACGCTGTCCTAAGCCAACAACACCTGCTCCACCTAATTGCTACCCCGGTAGCACAGATCTACGTTGTCCAAAACCAACAACACCTGTACCTCCAAGGTGCTTCCCTGGCAGCACAGACCCAAGGTGCCCCAAACCTACAACGCCAGCTCCAGCTACCACACCCGCACCGCCTCGGTGCTATCCGGGCAGCACCGATCCCAGATGCCCTAAGCCAACATCTCCCAAACCAGTTTGTTACCCCGGTTCACCTGATCCGAAATGCCCGCAACCTCCACGACCTACAACATTGAATCCACCCACTTATTTACCACCATTAACGCCAACACCAGAGCCACTTCGATGCACCCCTGGTTCAAACGATCCTAGGTGCCCGAAACCTCCAACTCCTAAGCCACCACGATGCTTCCCTGGTTCAAATGATCCTAGGTGCCCTAAACCTCCAACTCCTGAGCCACCACCGTGCTTCCCTGGTTCAAATGATCCTAGGTGCCCGAAACCTCCAACTCCTGAGCCACCACGATGCTTCCCTGGTTCAAATGACCCTAGATGTCCTAAACCTCCAACTCCTGAACCACCACGATGCTTCCCAGGTTCAAATGATCCTAGGTGCCCGAAACCTCCAACTCCTGAGCCACCTCGATGCTTCCCAGGTTCAAATGATCCTAGGTGCCCGAAACCTCCAACTCCTGAGCCACCTCGCTGCTCCCCTGGTTCGAATGACCCTAGATGCCCGAAACCACCAACTCCCGAGCCACCCCGATGCTACCCTGGTTCTAATGATCCTAGATGCCCGAAACCTCCAACTCCTGAGCCACCTCGATGCTTCCCTGGTTCTAATGATCCTAGATGCCCGAAACCTCCAACTCCTGAGCCACCACGGTGCTCCCCTGGTTCAAATGACCCTAGTTGCCCGAAACCTCCAACTCCTGAGCCACCTCGATGCTTCCCTGGTTCTAATGATCCTAGATGCCCGAAACCTCCAACTCCTGAGCCACCACGGTGCACCCCTGGTTCAAATGACCCTAGGTGCCCGAAACCTCCAACTCCCGAGCCACCCCGATGCTTCCCCGGTTCAAATGACCCTAGATGTCCGAAGCCTCCAACTCCTGAACCACCCCGATGCTTCCCCGGTTCAAATGACCCTAGATGTCCGAAGCCTCCAACTCCCGAGCCACCTCGATGCTTCCCTGGTTCAAATGACCCTAGATGCCCAAAGCCTCCGACACCTAAACCACCGCAATGCTACCCTGGTTCACCTGATCCGAAATGCCCGCAACCTCCACGACCTACAACATTAAATCCTCCTACTTATTTACCACCTTTAACTCCAACACCTGAGCCACCTCGCTGCTCCCCTGGTTCAAATGACCCAAGATGCCCGAAGCCTCCTACTCCTGAGCCACCTCGGTGCTTCCCTGGTTCAAATGACCCTAGGTGCCCGAAGCCTCCAACTCCTGAGCCACCTCGATGCTTCCCTGGTTCAAATGACCCTAGGTGCCCAAAGCCTCCTACTCCTGAGCCACCTCGATGCTTCCCTGGTTCAAATGACCCTAGGTGCCCGAAGCCTCCAACTCCCGAGCCGCCTCGATGCTTCCCTGGTTCAAATGACCCTAGGTGCCCGAAGCCTCCAACTCCTGAGCCGCCTCGATGCTTCCCTGGTTCAAATGACCCTAGGTGCCCGAAGCCTCCAACTCCTGAGCCGCCTCGATGCTTCCCTGGTTCAAATGACCCTAGGTGCCCGAAGCCTCCAACTCCCGAGCCGCCTCGATGCTTCCCTGGTTCAAATGACCCTAGATGCCCGAAACCCCCAACTCGCGAGCCACCTCGATGCTTCCCTGGTTCAAATGACCCTAGGTGCCCGAAGCCTCCAACTCCTGAACCACCACGATGCTTCCCTGGCTCCAATGATCCGAGATGTCCTAAACAACCTGGAACCTCAACTCCAAGCTCTTGTTATCCAGGATCCAGGGATCCCAAATGCCCACAACCATTTGCTCCTAGCAGTACAAATCCACCTTCAACATATTTGCCACCCTTCCCAGAAGAAAATGAAATCAAATCATCACGGGTCAGCAGGTTAGCTCCTGAGGACTTTGATGATGAGAAGTACTACGAAGATACACAATCAGATATAGGTAAGCAATTCCGAATAGACAGTGGGTACAAACGCAGCAGCGAATATATTATGTGTTATGGACCATGTGATAAAAATGAGTAGGTATTATTATAAGATAATAAAATTACATAAGTATATAATTTTAAAAATAACCGTCTACCACCAAAATAAAAGTGAAACGTGAGAATTAACGTTTTCCCTATTTTGTTGCATTTTCTGTTTAAATATGTTAATGTAGTCTCGAGTCCTTGACAGAAGGTGTTTTTCACCGACTTCAAGAAGGAGGAGGTTATCAATTCGAATATTCATATATTTTTTTCGGGCATAACTCTGTCATACGAGTATATAGACGGATTAGCAAATTTATTTTTTTGTTCAAAGGGAATTGAATTACAATCTCTTTTAAGTGTGTCGCCGTTTCTTAATGGATTTGGATGTTAAGGCAATACTTAAAAGAGGAAAATTTTAAGCTTTTTTTAAAAAAAAGAAAACCGCCTTCAATAACTAAAAAGTGATAAGTAACTTAAGCACAGAACATACATTACTTTACCTTCGGAAGTCGGTGGCGGTGGCTTTGTATTTGTTGTTTTGTATTTCCACCGACTTCCGAAAGTAAAGTAATGTGTGTTCAGTTTTTGAAGGCGGTTTTGTTTTTTTTTGAAAAAACTTTTTCTAAACTTTATCTTAAAGTTTAGGAAAAGTTTACTTCGTGAAGAAGAAGAGATATTTACTTCGTGCCATCTAACCTCTTACTTTTTACAGATTCCTTTGAATTCACACGAACACAACCGAGGTCGAGAAAAGTACGTGAAATTGGCGGCAATAGCGAAACAGCCGCATTCGCTACTAGCGGAACTGCCATCATTTACATTGCCATGGGCTCTGCTATATTAATGACTTTGTCAATAACACTTGCCATTTATTTGTACAAAAATAGCAGAAACCTTAAATTAAGAACTGCACAAGTTACAGTTAAACCACAGAACCCTTGTTGAAATTCTGAATAACTATTAATGTGTTAAAATTAAATATTGTGATATTTTAATTTTTAATGTTACTACTTGATGCATTCCAATTTGCAATATTTTTTATAAAATAATAATGGCTGCGTTATATGGATCGATTAACTTTTAAAGTAATTTACACTGCCTTATAAGCTTTATCTAATATTATTTCGGGCACTTATGCATGCCTATTTTATCACTATATAAAATAGTGCCATAATAATATCTAATATAATTATCGTGTCTTCTTTGATACATCCTCACAATTTAAATAATGTATATTTTTATCCCTAGTCAATATTTTTTATGTAATACCTATGTACTTATAATATTTCCTGAAATCACGATGTATAAAATCAAAATTACTCATTGTTTAAATATACTCATTTGTGATATTTTTGTGTAAATACATAATATATTTTACCAGTATGCTGATGTGGCCATTGAATGTATAGTGTACGCTATAATGTTAATTTAAGATGACTTAGGTGTATTCTGTATAACACGAGAGTAATTTCCACCCATTGAAAGTTTCAGAAATGTATTTTTTTGCAGAGTGTACTTAGCGTCATTTAAACTTATTTTCAATGATTTCGTAATGTTAGTACCTAAGATTGCTTGTCGAGTCAATCTAAGTAAAACATTCTATGAATGTGGAAACCTTTGTTTTATTTTATTAAATAATTTTGGTAATAAGCTACTTTTAACCGACTTTAACAAAAGGAGGATGTTCGCATTTCGACACGCCTTTTTTAATTTATGTTTGACCACGCCTAACTTTTTACAATTTCTTCTCTAAAATTTCATGAAAATATTCCACCTCTAAGGATGGAAAAGTAAGGGATGATTTAATCTGTTTTAGTGTCACCGTTTCTTCATTAAATTTGGATGTTTAGAAGTAGTCACTAAAAGCGAAAAAAAAGACAACCGCGTTCAAAAAGTAAAAAGCAGTGAAATTACCATTCCGTCGTGTAAAAAATAACTGTAATTTCGGAAGTCGGTGGCAATACAAAACAACAAACTGAAACAAAGCCACCCACCGAATTGGATTCAATAAGTTTGGTAATTAATAAGCTATTTAATACCCAGAAACTAAAAACCTAGTTCCATATCCCCCCAATTCGAAGAAAAATCTATGAACTACCATAAATTAACTACTAATTTTTTAACTAACACTAGTTGACACCTAAGTAATCTATATACATATAATAAAACAGTAAAAAAAACAGTGTCTGTACATTGAATATATTAAAAAAAAATAATTGAGGGGGGTTTAGAAACAGTAATAGAGCACAAATCCAAAAAAAATCTGTCTGTTTGTCTGTTTGTTTGTACACGCTAATCTTCGGAACTGCTAGACGGATTTCAATGTTTTTTTTTGTTGTATAGGTATTAAGTCTGGGCAACATATAGGCTATAATTTATCTTGGAAACTTGAACACCTGATACAGAACCGCAACAGACCAGCTAAACCGTAAGAGATACAAAAATGGTACCATAGCAAAAATTGTTCCACGTGACGAGCATTTTCTGCTGAGAGAATAAATTTGATGATCTGGAACACCTGATGTGGAACTCCAAGAGCCCAGCTACACCATAACACATATAGGAATGACGTCTTAGCAAAAGTTGTTCGGTCTGATGGGCATTTCCTGTTGACTTATAAAAATCGAAGATCAGAAACATCTGATGTGGAAATCAAAGCTATCACTAATTTCACTGTAAAGCTATCACTAATTTTACTGTATATTATAAAATACCATAAGCTGGGAGTACCTCCACGCGGTGAAGGCGGTAACAGTTTAGAACTGATTTTTGACAACGATGGTATATCATTGAAAATTTGACTCTATTGGCCAAAATTCCCATTAACTTTTTTTTTTGTCGAATAAATATGCCTTCGGGCTTATGTTATTTGATTGTTTATTTTCCTTTTCCATTTATCTTCGTGACACGGTAGCCTACCCGGTAACGCAGGGGAGCAGTCACTTAGATTTTAATTGATTAGGTATCTTTACAATAAAACTATAACCATGCCTAGAAAGAGGTCAAATCTTTCCCAATGTTCCAAAGGAGCTAAAAGATTGAGGATCATAAGATCCCAAGAATCTACCGAAGAGCGTCAGGAGAGACTTGATGCTGTTCGAGAACATCAGGCTGCCACTCGCTCCGTGGAAACCTCTTCAGATCGCGAAGCACGCCTGCGTTCTCACCGTATGTACGCATCCACATCCAGGTCTCTCGAGGCCAGTGAAGAATATGATGCGCGACTGCCCGCTGATCGTGAACGTCATGCATTGTCTCGCGAGTCGGAGACGTTCACGAATAGAGAATTGCGCTTGAGTTCTCAGCGTATCTACGCATCTTCTTCTAGGTCTCTAGAGACAAGTGCGGAGCGTGATGCACGACTGTCCGCTGATCGTGAGCGACATGCATTGTCTCGCGAATCGGAAACGTTTACCGATACAGAATCACGCTTGAGTTCTCAGCGTATTCGCACATCTACTAACAGGTCTTTTGAAACGAGTGATGAACGTGATGCACGACTAACTGCTGATCGAGATTATTATACATTGTGCCGAACACTCACACAAAATATTCATAATCAGTTAGAAAGTAAGAGAAAAAGAATTGCTGGAGTACGGCATGAAGAGACAGAAGAAGAGCGCAACGAACGTTTGGATTCTGATCGACTTCGACATTCTCTGAACAGAATGTCGATATCATCTGAAGAATCGGATGTATCTCAAGATATAGCCGTAGGGCATGGCGACCTTCCATGGGTTGATAAGGAACGGAGTGCATTTACGTATACTCCTATGATTGACTACGCCACATATTCCGTCATCGGAGGTATGATTCAAAATTGTACTTTTTGAACGTCTCGAATCGTCTCGCGCATCCCGTTGTTTTCCCGTCTCCGGGCTTAGAATTCGACATTAGACGTTTCAGGTCTTCGATTTTGGCGACCCCGTTGTCGCTGGCATAAGCAACAGGATCCGCGTACGAAGTCGCGGGCAGAAGCTAGTGCTCAAATAAAAGCGCTATAATATTTAGCCATTACACTTATGTTATAGGTACCTACAGCAAAATGCTTATTGGGCATTCAAACCTCCGTTTTCGCTTTTTACGTGGTATGAGGTGATTTGAGGTTAGCTGTAAGGTTAACTGTTTTCGAGAAATTAATAAAATAAGTTATTTTATTAATTTCTCAAAAAAAGGTTCCTTAGTGGTAGAGTTATAATTGGAGACCCAACTTCTACCAAATTCAACATTCTTTACCCCTTAACTCCTGTTTCCAGATACTAGATCCAACCCGTACCTAGTAATGTGAACCTCTTGTCATTACCGATATTAGCTTGTGATTTCTAATGTCTATGTCTATTCTGTTACAATCTCCCTCGGTGAACACCTAGGTGAAAGTGCTGTCATCTGTTCAGGGATTTACAAAGCAATACAATCGGATGACAACTCACTTCACCTAGGTGTTCACCGACGGAGATTGTAACAGAATAATCATCTGTTAATATTTTTAAACTAACTTACAAATTTTAACATATTTTTAGAGAATCATGGCGAGATCCATACATTCATACATTGGTATGAAAAAAAAAACTAAAGAGTTTAAAATATTTTCCAATATAAAGAATATATTACCAGGAGTAGATTGATATACAAAACATATTTTTAAACACCCGCATAATTAAAATATTATGAAATGAAAATAACACTTTTTCGTTTCATCTCGATGCCCATTTTGTGTTTATAAAAAAAAGAAAGTGACAAGCGACGTTAAACGGATCTATCAAATTGGCAGACAAGTTATGTGACAAGTGTGTGGAAAAAAAACATTATTTCTGACATTATTTCTCTTATAACGATGCAATTTCAGTGTAAGATCTGCGAAACGGCGCTTATCAGTGTCACTGTTACCGTCAGTCGCCGTTTCGTTCTGAAATAATGTGCTTTTCGTTAAACTAATCACTTTAATTTGCGGGGTTTTAAAAATATTGTAAATGCCTGAAGATACTCTTTAGGTACCCAAGAGTATAAAAATTTGAATTTCAACTTCTCTAAACATTTTATTTTTTTTGTACAAATCCTTCCATGATTCGTTTGGTAAACTGTTTGTGTTTGTGTGTAAACTTTTACGATTTGAAGGCAGAGATCACTTATCGGATATACATACTTATTTTCAGTCTAGAGACAGTATACAAACCCAAAAGTGTTCGGAGGAAACGCAAGTGAACAAAAGAGTTATTTTAATATTAATGTGGATGGATTGAGAGGAAGAGGAAGGTTAAAAAAACATGTATGGATTGTGTGACGAATGATATGAATTAAAAGGGTCAGTGGTAACATGACGATTGACAGGACGGAATGAAAGTAGAAAACATATTGCGCCGACGCCAAGTAACATGGGACTAGGGCATGAAGATGATGATTAAACCCAAGAGTATTCAGAAATGGTCATTCACTCATCTTACATGACTTTTTGTCGAATCGCACCTTCTGCTATCATAATTATTATCAAGGGTGCGCTGTAGGTGGATTCCGTACAATTCAAACAACAATTCGCATCTCACATCGCTATTCACTTTCGTTTCGCATAAGGTTCAAAATGATCTTGATATATTTGACACTTTGAATCGGGTTCGAGTGCGAAGTGAGCGTCGTAATGACGGGGAATTACCTTACAGAATGCCACTTCTTATGTCATCTCATACTTTATCTGTCAAAATCTCATCTCATTTATTTATTTATTTATCAACATACTTACATCTACCATTACAGCTAACCAATGCGGTAAATGCAGCTTAATTAATACTTACTTTAATTGTTAATTATAACTAATACCTATAACTAATTACAAACAAAGCATTCCTTGTGAATTCACCCAGAGAACAACAGAATAAGTCCGCCTCACTCGCTATGAGGTTGAGCGTGCGGAGTGCGCGCGTCAGCGGCGCCTCCTTTAAAAGGTTGGTCCGAGCACGCGGTTCCACTAGCAGTGGTGGCTGCCGTCGTCGCTACACGTACCTGTCCGGAACACACAGACTCACCTGGCCTATAATAATTGCATTATGCACCTTCCCTCTCAATAATTTAAATATATATGATGCGAGTGCAAGATCCCTCCTAACCCGTAGTTCGTTGTACCCTACCATACCTAAAATAAATAAGGTTCATCAGGTAATAAGGTTCAGGTTAAGGCTCATCTGATCTCGCAAGGGTGGCGCTAGTGTAAATTCGAATTATCAACCGAGTTTTTAAAATGCCAATCAATAAACTCACAGCGGATTCAGATTCGAAGTTTAGAATGAGGTCTTGCAGAATCACACCCCTGCTCTCCTCCCCTCATTCTACAACAATAGTAAGGGTACAAATCTATTCTTTCTAAGAATATATGAAACCTTTTAAAAAATATTTGTTCAGCCGCTGGTCCGCTGGCTGTCATTTGTAGATCTTTGACAGCATCTTTGAACCAAAAAGTCTGACAACCAGTCTTACCAAGGGGTATCGCGTTACCCAGTAACTGGGTTGTGGGGGTGAAACAGGCAGTCGCTCCATGTACAATCCGGTTAGACTAGAAGTCAACCCCAACATAGTCAGGCAAAAGGCTGAGCAGATGATGACATCATAACCCCTATTGTCTTGAATTCCCATCGAAACAAGGGAGCAAGCTGTGTCGGAGGGTGTTGGCGAAAAGCGAAACAATAAATAAACTAAGTGAGAGTTTGGTACCTACTGGTAATTTTATTTACGAAAAAATACAACTTCGGCACTTAGTATATTACATTCTAGTTTCTTGCTGTCAATGGTAACTAATTATGCTTACATGTTATATAATAATTACTGTGTACAATATAGTTTTACGAAAATTTCGCTACTTTGCTCCCCAAGATACAAATAATAAACGCTATAGTTTTGGGGGTGACCAACCAGCTGTACTAGGGTCATGGCAAAAAGAGCAGCATTTATAATAATATATATGTCGCAGGCAAATCGTATAATTCCGCCGTTTACATACGGCGTTGTCAGTTTATAAACGCTCGCAGTTATGTATAATGCCGAAGGCAAATTGATAACTCGTTCAATTGTAATAATTTCGACGTTGGTTGTAGTTTTAGGGTGACCACGATAAAACACAGATTGGACAAATCAACTTTATTTCGATAATCAGGTAACTAATGAAGATTTCAAGCAAGATTAATTTAATAAAATTATGTGCTAAAGTCTAACATATATATGTAGTTCGAAGAGAAGTAGTTCGTAGTTACAAAAGTTAATGACAGAAACGAATTGCTGTGAAACCGACTCCACGTAGTCTTGTCTGCCCTACCCCTAGAGTGTAATTTAAATTCGCGTAGGCGCGGAGGGGCGAGGCGGCCAGCGAGTTGAGGAGCAGGTGGTTCTAACGCCCGCCGCCGCGGCTGAGGCTGGCCGGCGAAGCCGGCCAGTAAGCCGAAGCAGCGGTGGTGAGCATGAATACCATCTGCGACGATAAGCTCGCGTGGTACCGCCGGAGCCCCGCAACGCCGTAGCCGTGACAGAAACCATGCCTGCTGCATGTTGCAACATATTTTTTTGACCAATAGTATTCTGCAGGTGTTCTCCGAGAACCAGATTCGATTGACACCCTAGCGTTTTTGATCATCATCAGAACTAAATTCTTCAATTTGCCGCGGCATTATGTATACGGCGTTTAAATTGTCAATGAAATGTTTCGGCATTTTATATATTGACACGGCAATATAGATTTTGCCTTCGGCATTATACATAACTGCGAGCGTTTATTAAATGACGACGCCGTATGTAAACGGCGGAATCATACAAATTGCCTGCGACATATATACTACATTCAACTGCCTGTTGCTACGGTTTGCAGAGGTGAGTTGCCATTTCGTAGCATCAGATCTAGCTCACGTCATCATGATACACCGAGGGAAATCTTTACAGAATAGCACTGCTGATCTGGTTTGTAGTGTTTGTTTCACACACTGCCATCTGATCCCAAACTAGGGAGACCCTACACTATGGGTGTCAGACAGCCGATGTACATACACAAATACATTTAAATACATACTTACACACAACACTTACTTATTTTTATTATTATTATTACTATTATATATTAATTAATAATATATATTTATTATTATTATTCTCATTTATTCATCTTAAATACACATAATTTACATTTGTAAATATTAATAAAAAAAAACATTTAAAAATATAAAAATAGTAGCCCACCGGTATCGGAAACAGGGTCCAAGCTATTATTATTATTATTATTACTTACAAACTTTACTTACATAAACAACAACTAGACACAAGGCAAACCCAAGTGCTCATCCTACAAATGTTTACTCTGGCCGGGATTCGAACCCGCAACACGCTGCGCAGCAGTCATTCGCTCAACCACTGCGCCAACCGTGTGAAATAAAAAATAAGTAAGTGCTTACTAAAATGCAAATATTTTTTTTTTTTTTTTATATTATATGTAGTATATTACACGTATAAAACCAAGTAAACCAACATGACACGAATACAACTTCACCCCACTAGTATCAAGGTTTTATACACATCTAGTTATGAGTAGTGACCATATTTACATTTATATTCACTTTCGCATTCACGAATATACGAATATTTCTAAATATAAGCAAAATTCATGCGAATATTCGCATTCGCATTCAGGTTAACGGAGGTTAAAAATTTATATTAGTTACATAAAAAGATCAACAGAGCTAAATAACAGAGCTAACTATAAACAGGGGTAGGTACTTAACATATTGTCATTATACTTGTCATAAAATAAAAGGAACTAATATGAATTGGATTCAGCCTTATCAGCGTGAATTCGAAAGAAGGATGGCGAGAATGGACCTATGAAATTTAAAAATTAACGATGCGTCGGCGTCGTTCTAATGCAATTTTATATTACTTTAAATCATAGGATTCGTTTAAGGTTATAATCCTTGCATATTCTTAACATCTACGACTTACTTTCCATTTGCTTTTTGGTATTTTTTGTAGTTCTAAAGTTATTAATAAGTTTCCATAGTGTACAATACCCCTCACAAAGGGGCCCAATTTACATGAAAATCTCGCCATTCTTCTTTGACACGTCATTGTTTTGCGTTCCAAAACTGTCCAGAAACCAAATGCTACTCTAACTATTCTAAGAAAACATGAATTATCACAATCTATATAATTTGATATGTAACAGCATCATTTTTTTCTGATCACTAACGATATTAATTTCCAAACAAACAAATATACAAAGAATATTAACAATATGCTACAACTAAAGTAACAACTACCTAAATAAGTAAATGGTGAAATCTACCGGTCAGTCAGTTTCAATCTTATGGGTCCATTTGGCGTGTACATAGGATGTATGTGGTAGTCCAACGGTTCATGATGATATTCCATTTTGAAGGCTTGTACCATCTGGAAAACAAATATTTTATTGTGAGCTAAAAAAATTAATAAATACAGTAACAATTTAAATAATACATATCATTTGATTGATAAATTAAAAAATACGTAAAAATCCCTAACTTTTTTTCAAAAATAAAATAAACGTCGTTTCAGTTCAATTTTGTTTTTGGCGCTAATTAGTCATGATCAAAAAACTAAAAAAAAACCTTAAATAGACTAATAGATCCAAGTTATTTTATTTTAATGTGCGTGCAGATATCACGAAATATAATGGTTACAAAAAAAAAATATTTAAAGGAATATAGACTTAACTAATATCTTTTAATTTGAGAGTATTTTTCATGATATGCAGTTAATATTTATGGGCGTAAAACCGCATTCACGCTTACAATAAATGTGTGTTTACCTTGCAAATAACCGTATGTATTTCGAGTTCAGCAAATCTTCTCCCAAGACACATTCTTTTTCCATACCCAAACGGCAGGGATGCAAAGGCATGATGCTTTTGTGAAGGGGATCTGTTCATCCATCTCTCTGGTCGAAACTCTGATGCGTTGGTGAAATAATCGTCTGAATTACCCATTACATAGTGTTGAAATATTACTTGAGTCTGAAAATAACACATATTTAATTAATTATTTCTTCCTTGCACTCCCATTTTATCTGCCATTGCCATTCGTAGGAAACTGAACAAAAAAACTATGTATTTATCGGTTTTCATTTGTTAAATATGTTAGCTGATGAAATATCAATTTTGTTTCCATTTTTGAAATGAAGAATGATAGAAACTAGTGGACATTGTAGATCGTGGATCCATGTCGCACGCTATTGTCACTGTAAAATTATTTTTCTATAGTTAATGTAATTTAAAAACGGCTTATTGTGTAATACTTACTCCTTTCGGTATATTGTAGCCACAAATGACTGTATCCTTAGTCAACTGTCGACCGTTGCCGATTACAACTGGGTACATCCTGAAATATATTTATTATTAGAAACGCAAAAAAATAACATGAACCTCTTCTGAATTACCAAAGTATGAAGTTCTACGTCCAGTACAAAAATCTCCCTCAGTAAATTTAGGAAAATTCCTAGTATTAAGCAACGTTTTATTTTTAAATAAATATAATATATAGGGCTGTAAATTCATCACTGACCTCATTACTTCCTTTACACACGCCTTCAGATACTGCATCTGGTTGACATCCCCTGGCTTCATAGGTCTACCCTGCAGCACTTTGTGTATTTCTTCAAACAATCGCTCTTGCACTGAAGTTCTTAATGATAGCTGATACAGAATAGAAGCCACTGCATTTGATGTCTAGAAATTGAAAGAAAAACATGCTAGAAAAAATCGAAAAAGTAATCGAACTCGCATGCTTATGGTTCCGTATACGTACGGTCATCGCCACATAAATTAATTGTTCCGGGTCTGGCTGTTTGTGTATGTAAGTTTATATGTTTGTAAACGCACCCACGACACAGGATTAATTCCTAGTAAGGTAAAAAAACTATTAATATTATATTGTATTGTATTGTTTTATTCTTTTGCTTTCAACTTTAGCTAAATAGGCAATGACGCACTCTTTACTTTACTAGTGCAATAAATGCTCTCATTAAATAGATAATATAGTGATTTTATTTCTATGAATATACCGTCTTCAGTGACACCAACACTTACTACACTCAACACTTCAGTGTACGGGCAAATTGCTCGTACACCGTATAATATTCAACACTATAATGTATTGTAGGTATAGAAACTCTTTTTAATTTTTAACTTTATTTTATTTTTGGTATTTGTTTTTATAGCGAAATTAAATTAATTAAAAAAAAACAGCTGTCCAATACAAAAGTAAAGCCAAAATGTATGGAACAATATATTTTTTAATTACATTCTACAATTTTATAAAACGATGAAAGTTATTGTTCTGTGTTAATAACAATCATTTAGTGAATTCATGGTAAAAGACTACACGTGGATGTCTGTTCCGCCGTGTTTAAACTGCATTTTGACAACATTGCTATAAAATTATTAACAGGCGATCTTCGGACGCGTTTCGTATAAATTTCACTTAGAAATTGAAATATTTACCGTATCTATTCCTACTAAGAACAGGTCCAGAGCTGCTACGGCCGCTACTCTAGAGCCTGCAGCTGCCACCAGGTCTTGCAGCAGAGACTTACTGCTGCCGTTAGCTTCGCATTCTTTAAGCGCCTTCTCCACATGTCTGAGAGTTACGCTGTAATAAAAATCACAACTAATAATTTTTAACAAGAAAAATAGGTCCTAGGTCGATCCAGCAGTAAACATCTTGTCTGTGAACTTGACTGCTACAGTCATTTATTTATTTATTTATTTATTTATTGGTCTATCTACAATTGTTACACTGTTTATCCTAACAATACAAGCAATGTGATACAAATATAGTGTACAATATAATGCGATAGACACAGCATGCAAAAACAAAAGTATTATATCTATAATTAAAATACAATAATAGTGCAGAAATAACACTCAACAGCTAGTGGGTAGATATAAAAGTGGATAGAAAGAAACACAGCAGACACAAAGATGACAAAGGTAAAAAAAAAAAGGCAATATGGTGGTTAGTTTTGATGGACCTGGCTCTTGAATTTTTGAAGCGTTGTGGAAAAAATATCTACAGATTCATCGCAATTATTAAGAAGTCTGCAAATTCTGGGGATGGGTGAGTTAGACCCAGATACAGTTTTGCGGAATGGGGGACGCAAAAGTTTGATAGGGTGACGCGGATAATTGTGGGGTATGTTAAAGCTAAACTTACGTAACAACAGAGGACAGTCAATTTTATTCTGAAGTACTTTAAAAAGAAAAATTAAATCTAACTAATAACAAACAACTTTCCCGAAGAAAAAATGTTTTTTATACTGGTTCACTTTTATCATAATAACACAACAGCCGTATTAAATTCACGCGCGCGCACGCCTGTGCCCTAAAGTGAACCAGTACAAAAAACATTTTTTCTTCGGGAAAGTTGTTTGTTATCATGAACACAATCACGTGTTTAAGTATCGTACACTAATTACCAGTCACCCTATATACAACGTTCACAGCTTTTTTGTCATTAGACAACACAAACATGTTTTCTTTAGAAGTTACTCTTGAAAGAGCGACATATAAGTAATTGGTCATGTGAAAAACACTCAACGCTCAAATCTAAGCGCCAGCCGCTCTACCTCCGCTTTTTAACACTGTGATATCTTCTATTATATTGGTTTCTATATGATATGCTGTAAAGGGCAATTTTGATCTACATGAAAAGCACAACGTATCTAAGACATTTAATTTGGTAAGGAATAAAACTGTATTGTTTAAAATGGCTTGGTAAGTAACCCATATCTTATTTGTAATATGTAAAAGATAACAATGGTTACTGTGGGTTATCCTTAAGAGCTAAACATATACCATCCCGGACTTTTTTATCGATCTTTTTATGATATACAATTCCGTAGTACATTAATTTGATATATCTCGTAAGGTTTAGCCATCGTTTGCAATGTAAGCGCACAAAAATATGTTTATTACGACCTCACATTACTCTTGGAATTTCTCGGTTTTCTTCTACCATAATACGCATGTATTATCCTATAAACTTTCCTCTTGAATCACTCTATCTATTAAAAAGCCCGCATCAAAATCCGGTGCGTAGTTTTAAAGATCTAAGCATACATAGGGACAAACGCGGCGGGGGACTTTGTTTTATAATATGTAGTGATAGTGATATACGTAGCTTTAATATATATTATAGCTAGCCACCACACATATTTTCGCCCTTATTACGTCTGCGATCGTTGTTTGTTTTACATTTTTGAAATATATTATATTAATATGCCTTGCTATATCTGTCCACATATTTTGGTAACGTAACAAAGATATATACATATTATAGCTGCGTCTGTGGTCACTTAAAGATTACTATTTATTTATTTATTTATTTATTTATTTGGAACAACTAACAATTACATAATAATGTTATACAAACAGTGAAACTTAAAACTAACAATCATGTAATCTACTG
Organism: Charanyca ferruginea; assembly: GCA_947361185.1. Lineage (NCBI taxonomy): Eukaryota > Metazoa > Arthropoda > Insecta > Lepidoptera > Noctuidae > Charanyca > Charanyca ferruginea. Next base: position 13,011,361 of record OX376065.1, on the reverse strand, counting down.
CGTTATTCACAGGATACCTACTAGTTATACAATTTTACGCTATAAAATATAGGAAATTAAAAAAGTATGCAGAATTAAATACAATATAAAATTAAAGTGCTTTAAAAAAAATAAGTTTTACACATGAGATGAATGATAAGAATATTAAAAATGTTTACAAAAAAATAAAAATTTAACTTTAAGACAGCCATTATTTTTAAATAATAAAATTAGAATTTAAGAAGGAGACAGAGCATCTAAATGCTTGATTGCCTCAAGAATAGATCCTCTATATTTATTATATGGCAAACAGAACAAGTCTATATCAGTAAAGTATGTATTATAATTATTAGTAAGACGCCGTAGAGGAGCTCGGACGCCAGCATTTGTACGACATGAAGACACAGCAAAGAGCAACTGTTTACGCACCACTCTTGTTTGCGCTCTTCTAGGTACTGCATAACATAGCCTATTGCAGATGTCTAAACAGTCATAAGCATTGTTACAGAAGTCATACAGGAGCATAGTCTCAAGAAAAATTCGTCGACTACATAAGGACGACAAGTTATAGTGATTGAGTAAATCGGCATAGGATACAGAGGTACGGAAGCATCTATAATGAATTGCCTTCAAAAACTTCTTTTGTACCCTCTCTATATTCTCCGAATATTTATTGTAAAAAGGATTCCACACCGCAACTGCATATTCCAACTGAGACCTAATTAATGATTTATATAAATACAAGTATGTCTGTGGGCGCACAAATTCAGTTGAGGATCTGAGGACAAGACCGAACATACGCCAGGCATTATTGACGATCGCATTAATGTGTGTGTCGAGATGTAACTTATCGTCAATAATCACACCAAGATCACGAATAGAGCTTACTCTATTTAGTGGTGCATCATTTAAGAAGTAGGGATATTTTAAGATTATTTTATTTTTGGTAAAACTTATGCAATAACATTTTGCGATGCTCAACTGAAGCTTGTTACGTATGCAATACTGGTTAAATCGATTTAAATCGTCTTGAAGTTGGTAGCAGGCATTAGTGTCCCTAATTGGTCTATAAATCTTTAAGTCGTCAGCATACAAAAGAAATTTTGAGTTACGAAAACAGCTATCAATATCATTTATGAATATTATAAAAAGAAGAGGTCCTAAAATTGAGCCCTGTGGCACGCCTGATGTTACGCATATAGGAGCGGATTGATAGCCATTTATTACAACTTTTTGCATTCTGTTTGATACATATGAAGTAAACCACCTCAACAGATCTCCACGGATACCATTATAAGCAATCTTGCACAGCAGCAGTACATGGTCAACCTTGTCGAAAGCCTTTTTAAAGTCAGTATAAACAGAGTCTACTTGAGTGCCAGAGTCCATACTGTTGAATAAATAATCAGTGTATGTTATAAGATTGGTCACAGTAGATCTTCTCTGCACAAAACCATGTTGCTGTTTGATAATAGTACTATGAAGAAGAGGATATACTTCATTGTGAACTAGCCGTTCAAAAAGCTTAGACAAGGTCGACAGTATAGATATTGGGCGATAATTTTCTACCTCGTCCTTAGGACCCGATTTGTGAACTGGTGTTATATTTGCTTGTTTCCAAATATTAGGGAATACGCCTTCCTGCAATGACCGATTAAATAATATCAGTAAAGGAATACAAATCTTTTTTGCGGTTTTTTTAAGAAATATAACAGGCAGTGTGTCTGGTCCTGGTCCTTTTGTGTCATCAAGGGACTGTAGTGCGTTCATAATCTGTTTTGATGTGAATTTAATATTACTTATAAGAGGACAACTATTTGCGTATTCATCGGGAATCCGTAACTCATCAGTCAATGTAGAGGTTTCATAGACAGAGTTAAAAAAATTCGAAAATAGGTTACAGATTTCAATAGGATCACTGGTGGATTGGTTTTTAAAACGCATAGCCGAAGGATAGCCAGTCGACTTACGGTTATTAATAAACTTCCAGAAATATTTAACGTTATTTTTTATACTATCCTCGACGTTATTTATGTGCCTCGAATAACAATTTTTACATTCTACTTGAAATCTGTGTCTATAAATTGAGAATTGTTCATAATCACATAAGTTTTTATATTTTTTTCCATTTTATCCACGATTTTAATTTATTTTTGAAAATATGTATCAGAGCAGGTGAGAACCAAATAGGAAATTTTGATGATTTTACTGTTGTTAGGGGTACATGTTTTTTAACTACTCCAAATACAATATTATAAAAAGCATGTACTGATTCATCCACTGAATTATTCAGCAATAAGGTATCCCAATCGACTTGCGATAATTCTTCATTAATATTGTCGTAGTCGGCTTTAAAATAATTATACCTTTTTATTAGATTACGAGTCATTGTATTAATTTTCAATGGGGACGAAATTATAATATAAAACGGTGGATGGTATTGATCAGGGGGCAATAGTTCATTAGTCGCCTGATACAAGATACAGTCATTATTATTACTAATGAACAGATCGAGGGTCTTTGCAGTTACATTTTTAAGCGTATTATATTGGAAAGCATTATGGGCTGACAAAAAAGAACCTAAAACTGTACATACTGTAGAGCTTCCCATACAGAACTGCCCTGATGATGAAGGTATATTTGTGACCCATTCGATATTTGGTAGATTGTAATCTCCTATTAGATAGAAGTTCTCCACATCCGGATTATTGAAGTAGGTACTTAACATATCAAAGTATGTCTCATAAACACATTCAGGAGTGGTTGGCGGTATATTATAAACTGCACTAATATATTGAAATCGGTTTTTATTGAAGCTAGGTACGCGCAGAAGGATATGTTCAATATTTGCATGTAAACTTGCATGGGGTTGTATTCGAGTCGAGTGTAAGCCCTTCAACACTGCAACCAAAGTCCCACCTCCCTCTTTTTTGCCAGTGGCTACCGGGTCACGATCGCATCTATATACAACATAACGATCGTCAATAAATTCCGAGTCTAATATGTTCGGCCTTAACCATGTTTCCGTCAATACAATCACATCATAGCAATTAGAGAGAATATTCATGTATAATAAACCCAGTTTCGTGCGGACTCCTCTACAATTTTGATAGTACATTGTTAAGTTATTATCATACATTATTGCAAAGTGATCTACATATCCGTGTGACATAATTATTATATGCAAATATGCAAAAAAATGGTGCAAAAATAGTAATATTTAAAAGCTGATAATTGTAAAACATATAAAATACGGCCATATTAGACGCGTGATGTGACAAGTATTGGTTTTGTAAACATATTCGAAGGATTATATTAAAGTATAAATAAAAAGTGAAAAGTAAAATAAGTAGTGAAGTGGTTAAAGTGAGTACAAATATGTTAATATTCATCGACTGATGGCAAGCTATGTTGCGCAAGAATATCTTAAGATATATACATACATACGTATTACAATAAGCAAAATATTTAGTAAACAATGAATGTGGTACTGAAATGGTAAATAATACTGTTAACAGATAAATAAACTTATACACAACGCAACATAAATTAATTAATTTCAACAGGAGGTATAGATGACACTGTAGGGGATGTGGATGGCTGGTTATGGATGAGTGGTTTTGGTTTAAGTTTGCCCAACTCTTCATGACATTTGACGGCAATCGCTCGGGCTCCTTCCTTCTTTCTAACCAAAATAGTCCCATGTCTAACCCACACGAACTTGTAGTTATATTTGACAGCCTCGGATTTACATTCCCGAAACAACTGTTTAGTTTTTAATGTCAAATGCTCATGTATGCGTATGGGTAAGGATGAGTTAGGGAATCCCAGCATTTCTGCATTTAAATCTTTTGACAATCTACAGGCACTAAGTATGTTGTCACGGAGTATTCGCGACGTAAATTTATCAATTATGTTTTTGGGCTTGCCGTTTTCTTGAGCGTGTGGAACGCGATGAATAGCGATGATGTCCTTTTGACTGATGCTATAATTGATTTTAGAGCCAATGTTCTCCAAGATAGACAGCAGATTTTCATTGCGCTTTTCTGGTATATTACACAGCTCGATATTACATTGTCTGGCGCTTTGTTCCATCGCGTCTATTTTCGCCACAAGCCCGACTACTGTATTTTGCAAGTCGGCAACGTTCTGATTTTGTTTTAACATTGTATCGACCCGCCTTTCAATGTCAATTTGTTGATCCGATTGATATTGAGTTGATTTTTGTAGCTCCGTCAACTCAAGAGACAGTTAATTATATTTTTCCTCTTGTTCATCTATACGCTGCGTAATAGCCGACTGTTCTGAGCGAAGAGAATGGATCTCGTTTCTTATTTCAGTTGTAGCCTGGGTTAACGTGGCCAAATCTGACTTAATGTTGACAACGTTATCAGTAATGGTTGACATTCTAGCGTCCAATTCACAGCGCCACTCGTTAGGAGTATTTTTTAATTCCTCCGTAATTGTTCTTACAATAATCGCCTGAGAGTAATCCAACTCGGGTTGTTTACGCTTGCGTGAAGTTATATTTTGTTCTTCGTTACCTACGGGTGCCTTGGTTAAGTCCGTATCAGAGGAACATTTAATTTTAGTGTCAGGTGATCTGAGCATTTTGGAAGCTATTTAAACCCTTCAATACACGTAGAATCGTTAATGATATTATACGTTGAGAGCAAGCTTTATAAACGTAAACTTATGTCAAAAACAAGTGGACTCGGATCTCGAAGGCGATGCGTCACTGACCTGCGTAGCACGCTGATGTCGTACTTATGCCGTCCACATAACCGTGATGATCCTGTACACAGCGCACAGCGCTCGTTAAGTAACAATGATTTTGCACTTTACACAGTCTTTATTTCGACGATTATAATGTTCTTTAAAAACACTAACTGAGACAACTAATTATCAAATATTGTACACTGGTGATAGTTAAATGCCTTTATGTAGTTTTATGCAAGTTTTGAAGCAGTTTAATATTTTAACTGAATTTACAAATTTGGACGAACTAAAAACAGTCTTAGATGCGCGTTTACGATACTTACTTTACTATAGAAAATATATCGTAATATGCCTTGCTATGAATTTATGTTAATATATATATATATTACTAGCGGGCCCGGCAGACGTTGTCCTGCCTGAAAATAAAAAGTTCTAAAAAGGTCCAATTGTAAATCTAAACCATTCTCGAATCCACTGGAACACACATAATTTTTTTTATCAAAATCGGTGCAGCCTTTCAGAAGGTGTTCACTTTCATACACACGCACAGATGATTTTTATATATTGTACTATGTCCTACTACATACCTATTAATCACCGTTAAGCCCGTCACAGAGGCTTAACGGTGATTAATGCTCGCTATTCTTCTTGTATCAGAAGAAGCCTGTAAAATTGTGTCAGCATATCCATTTTCCTTACCTAAGGATGGTATCCAAGGCAGCAACATACTGCCTGAACATCTTAGTAGGGTACAATCTCCACCAGGGTGCGCGCAGTTCCAGTTCCCCCACACTTAGAAAGAACGTTTGGACGGCGTGGATCAGGCGCATGCTTTCCGAATCCTCGTGGGCTTCGAAACAATTGAGACGGGTGTCTAGCGCAATTAGGCCAAGAGCTGAAATAAACAATAATTAAGTAACTTCAATTATCATCTTCAATATGTACACACTGGTTATAAACCCTCGTCTTTAGCCACTGTAGAATATTGGACGAAAAGATATCTCGTAGTTTCCCAAACGCTGCCTACTCGAGTTGATTTCTTCGGGCGACCTCTTTGACGACGTCGGACCTACCTAGTTGCGACAGTTTGTCCAAGGATCAATAACTGATAACCGATGGGGAAGATAGGTTCTCGCGACCACGAACCGAAAGATGCAGCGTTGGTAGGTCTCCCACTAGATAGACCGACGACATTGTTTGGCCTGGCGCCGTACTCTTTAAATAATAAAGTTATCCTCTCGCATTGCCCTCTTTAAAAAAACTTCCTGTTGTTTTGAAAGTTTGAACAAATTAAAGTGTCTATGTACTCTAATTCAGTAATTACTTACACTCTAAAGACCACTTGTGTACTTCATTCAAAAAGTCTTCGGGTGTTTCTAAATTCTCATTCCGTATTTTACGAACTCTGAAAAAAAGAAAGAAATTGCCGTGTATTTATATCAGTATTTTAGAAGCGTTCAAGCGCATTAAACCTCATAACAAGTAGGTATCACAAGCTTAACTTTTTTTTTAATCTATTGATAGGCATACGTTTGACCACTATCTCACCTGATGGGAAGCGATGATGCGGTCTAACTGACACGGGAATTAACAAAAATAAATTAATAAGCGATGCCCACCACCTCAATTTGTGGAATTGTACCGACAGTGGGCTCCATAAACAGTAAAAGTCAAAGAAAAACAGGCACTTTTGAATTGTCAAGAAAACGGTATTTAAAAGTACTCCTAGCATATTTTGAAAAACCAACCTATTATTAATTTGTAACTACAGTAGCGGCCCGTTACAAACTTTGACGACAGGGTTGGCGCAGTGGTTGAGCGATTAACTACTGCGCAGCGTGTTGCGGGTTCGAAACCCGTCCAGGGTAAACATTTGTGTGATGAGCACTTGTGTTTGCTTTGTGTCTGGTTGTTGTTTATCTATATACGTAGGTATGTATTTAAATATATCTATGTATATCAGCTCTCTGACACCCATAGTACCGAGTCTCCCTAGTTTGGGGTCAGATGGCCATGTGTGAAATGTCCCCACATTGTTGTTATTATTAACTTCGCAGGGGTGCAATTTTTTTTAATTCCATAGATTTTATTTTATACAAACTTTGTCCTCGCAATACCGAATACAAAAAAAAAGTAAATATCCAATTTGGTGTAGTTTTGCGCGTACAGATATTTCGGTGACTTTGTTTTATACTATGTGAGGAGGATTAAAGTAATATTGTAAAAAGGCACAATAGGTAAAATATTTAGTGCGTATCCATTAGTATGTAATTTCCCTATTTTTATTTATAGGTATTTGGCGTGGATCAACATAATATGCGCAAACGTGCTGAGCAAAATAACATTCAGTCATACGAGTAGTATGGCGAAAAAGAATCCTTACCGCTTTAATGATAAATTCAGTAATTCTTTGTTTAAGTTCTCAGTCATTCTATGGTACAATTTCATTTGTATTAAACACTATAAATGCCCAGAACTACAACTACATTACCATGAGCACGCCTCACGTATGTATTATGTAGTATTTGAAGTTTGCCACTATGGCCGATAGATGGCGTTGTCCATTTGACACTCATTTCTGTATCGCGGTGTTAAGATTCTCCGCGATTGAATGACCCTCGCCCGTACACTCTATACTGTATCGCTTCTCGGCCTTTTGGCTAAGATCAAAGTGTAGTATCTGTTCTTTTCAGCTTAATATCTGAAAGTTCCCTCACTGAGGGACCAGTATATTAAACTGATTTTTGAAAGCTGACGGGATGTTTCGGGGCTCGCTCCACTCCCGTCACGGGTCGGCCCGGCATTGCAGTGCCGCCGGGATCGGCCCACATAATCACTTGAAATCGTTTTAGGAATAAAAAAAAACCCCATTGTTCCTCAGGAAATAACCCTACCTCTCGTGATGCTTACACCAAAAAACAAGTATAATACATGTCAAATACACAACTTGTATAAAACATGTCCAATACTTGACATGACACAACTTGTCTTAAACTTGTAGAATACTTACATGTATATACAAAGTATATACATGTAAGTATTCTACAAGTTATTATACATGTTTTGTTTTATCTTTTGTTCACACCGGATTAGACTACAAGTTTCATACTTGTATAAAACACTTTTACGTTCACACCAGAGTCTGTGACAAGATTATACTTGTCTCATACAATGACAGCGTTCACACCAGCAAAATACTTGTTTTAAATATATGTTTTATTTGTCTTGTATAGGGTATTGAATTTTTTGTAAAATACTTGTTGCATACAAGTTTTTGACTGTATCCGTGCTAGTTGGATAACATTTATGTATTTTATGCAATGGAGTGGTCGTTAACACAAACTTTGGAATTAATTGAGCATATTCATGAACATGAATGTTTATTGGAATGCAAAAAATGACGATTATAAAGACCGCAAGAAAATAAAGGATGCGTTGGAAGATATAGCTGTCCAATTTTCTAAAGAATCGCCGATATATATGTAAGCGCATAACTTCCGAACGGCTGGACCGAATCAGATAATTCTTTTTTTTGGTGTGGTTATTGTCAGAATAAGGTCTGTACTTTAGAAAATTGTAGGTAGATAGGGCAGGTAGGTAGGGTAGGTAGGTAGGCTAGATTCATCTTGCAGGTATACATTAACTGCACACATGAGGTAAAGGTCCTCTGCGTCCATTATTTCCACTGTAAATAAAATCAGCCGTTTCTTCAATTCCAGTCACTATTTTGCACATGAACAAGTATTTTCTTTTGACGTGAATGACAAAACTAGTATAATACAAGTAGTAGAAGACCAACGACAGATACATGTTTTATACTTGTCCAAAACAAGTATTTGCACAACAAGTTTAATATAAGTTTTGTAGAAGACCAACAACAAATACATGTTTTATACTTGTCCAAAACAAGTATTTGCATACTACAAGTATGATACAAGTTTTATCTAAAACATGTTTTATACTTGAATTTGAGTGTGCATTGCATAAAACTTGTAGAATACATGTATTATACCTTGGTGTAAATAAGGGGTTATAGGTACAAATATACTATACGTCTATACATCATGAAATACAGTCTCTATTTATACAGGCTCTAGGTACTTGCGGCTTGTGGCTCCAGTGCTCCACGTCAACTCCTCTACTCTATTTTGAATATGCTTTTTATTTTTCGCTTTTTAGAGCCTGCTTTTTATTATCATCCAAATCCATTAAGAAACGGTAACACCAAACAAATTGAGTATTCGCTATTTTTAAACCTTAAAATTTATATTATGACAAACTTTGAGGAATACTCTAAGTATCCTTATCTGACTCTCGTCTCTGACTGACTTGATTTTAATTGTAATTGTTCTTTTTTGTTGTTAATCCGATTCTAGTTATTTCAGATCCGTTTTAAATTTTTATTTTTATTGTTTCAATTATTAGTCATGTTTTGCTATCTATAAACCCTGGTCTGCTTTTTTTGTATTATTAGGTATTATTAAAAAAAGAATCATCGAACTACACTGTAAAAAGTTATGCGTGGTAAAACATAAACATTGAATTGAGAACCTCCCTGTTTTCTTGATGTTGGTTATAAATAAGACTTTATACTATACACTATATGGAGCGCCCTGTCAGTAAATCGCATTATGAAGGCCAGAATATAAAGGACCTTACCTTTCGACAAAAGCGTCTGCTACTTCAGCGACAGGTACAGTATACTGAGCTGCAGCACCTGCACTCAGCGCTACTCTTGACACTTTAGTTCGAAAGGCTGACCATGAGCCACCGTGCCTGAAACATAAAAAGCACAGTATTATCCTCTGTAGTGGGTAGATGGAGAGGAAGAGAAAAGTCTAAGAAAAAGAAATCAGTGATAGCATGACGATTGATAGGACGACTTCTACAAGGGACCTATAACAGATATACCCTATACAAGGGCTGTTCCAAAGATTGTTATTACTAATTGAAACATAACACCACATACCTACTCACACCACTATACACACCCCCACATACAGACACACTTCCACATCTCACACACCTTACTACACAGACACATACATAGTGACCACAAACACTTAACCACGAATACAATCATAATTAATATTATAAAATTATTTTTTTATTTCAGTTCATAATTTATGTTTCATTTCTATTAGTTTTTCCTTAGTTTAAGTAATAATTAGTTATAATCTGGAACTGTTTTTACTTTTGTATCTGGAGGTGGGCGTTGATAGCTGTGACACAGTTTCTAACTACTGCAGCTATCGTCGTTACATAGAACCATATTTTTAAGTTCCAAATAAAGAGTTTTTTTTTTATTGAAAAGAAGAATATTTAGAATATAAAACAAGTTATTTTATAACGTTCAAAATATTTCCCTCCAACCCCAATGCACTTAGGCATTAAGGTGAACCAGCATTCGAAATATTTAAAAAATGTATCTTGCTGGGGGTTGAAAAATAACCGCCATAAAGTTTCAACGGCAACGTGTTACAAAGTCAACTTCCAAACTGCGGGGTACTACTGAGAAACACGGAAAAACAAATAGCACTGCCTATTCCGAGAATCGAAATCAAGGCGGCAGGGATGCGCAGTAGCTGCGCTTACAAGACCAACGAGGCAGTAGCAGGAAGAAAGTATTCAAAATGACAACCGACCTTGAATAACATAGGGCTGGTGACTATGAAATCTTATTCCATAAGGTTCGTACTTAAATAAATATTACTTACACTGCAATAACACCAGCACAATTTTCTTCGGCACCGAAGAAGTCTTTTCTCAACGTGTGTTTGTAATAATTCAAAGAGGGCATTGAAGGCCTGAAAATAATGATGCAAATCTTGTAAAAAATAACCAAATACATAGGAACATACGTAAAGGATTTTATAGAAATTCAGTAAGATATGAAAATTAAAAAAATTAAAAAGTAAGCATAACTTTTACACACTTCACATGCACTCACACGCAAGTTACAACACATTAAAGATTTTTGTTTCTTTTATTTTTTTCTATTTTATACTTCCTCATTTTATTTTACACTCCTATTTTTTACTTTGCCCAGCAAAACGTATTATTTTTATACCTATACTTAAATGGAGACACCGACGTAAACTTTTAGAAGTATTGTACAAGTTGAACTGAAATAAATAATTTTTGATTTGATACCTTTTTAATAAGCTAAGCCTATGTGCTAGCGGTTTTCCTATATTAGAATGTCTTAATATATTTTCCACCTGTCACCAGCGACGCCCTAAGCCGAGGCTCGTACCCTACCGGGGGTACCATTAGCGTGTGGTCGCTTAGTTTATAAGTTTTTTGCCCTAGATGGAGGCCTTAAATTCTAATTTTAAAATTTTATTCTAAATAATATCACACCTGTGTGGCGCCGCATCTTCCTCCCTAAACACTCGTTCAACTTCGCTGGCCTCGAAGACGAACAGCATGTCTGGTCTCCCTAGCAGGCCGGTCATTTTTACACAGTTCCCGAACTGCGCGCGTAGAGACAAACAAACTTTGTCAATATGCTCCACGGAATAGCCTCCTGAAATGAGAAAATATATATTTTATACGTAAATATATGAGTATACACAAGTTTGTAGTGTGAGATATTGGGTTAGGTATGAAATGGTCTAAATAGGGAAACGTAGTAACTAGTACCTAAGTCTTGTATGTTCCCGCGATCCCCCGGCAAAAGTGTGAAATGACACACGGGGATGTTTTTTTAATCAGTAAGAGGCTGACAGTGGGACAATTATAGGCTGGTATTATTATTATTATTATTAAGGCTGACAGACCAGACAGACATCCATAAGGATTTTCCACCCCGACAAAAATGGTGTAAAATGACTGACACGTTTCGCCATAGATTATGTACAAAGGGAAAGTTGCTTATACACTAGTAGGCCGTAATAAAAATAACAGAATATACATAAACAAAATGTAAATAGGAAATCACAAAATTTAACTTTTATAAAATTAGCAATTTTAGATGTCAATCAATTTAAATCTAGATATCTGAACACGCGTTTCGAGACGAGCACCCGTCATGTTTGAATATTCGGTCTCACTCAACATAGACCAAAGCAAAAATAAATCAATTACTGAAACAACTTTACATCTAAACTTACAACAGTATGGGTTAAAGAAAGCAAGGTTTATCATTTATCTTCGACTATTAAACTAAAAAAACTAACACAATAAGGCATCAAAAATTTCATCCAGATCACCGTCATCTGGAAGTGTGCTTAAGAGACTGGCAACAGCGACATTGCCACATTTGCCACGTTGGATTGAATGGCAATGCTTAACCTCTTATCATTTTATTTCTACTCCTAAATCAGATCAAAATTAAAAAATCTAAAACTGTCAACAACACAACGCTCAAAGTGGTCACTTTTGGAGGTACCTAAGCAACGATTCTTTTAATTTATGAAATGCAAAACAATGGAAAGTCACTCGATAAATACTTCAGGTAATTTACTAGTTAAGTACTATTTTACATTTTTTAATTTTGATCTGATTTAGGAGTTATAGAAATAAAATGATGGGTGGCGCTAGTTGGCTCTTGTCTGCCCCTTAATAGTTATAGGTTTTGCCTTATTGTTTTAGTTTTTCAGTTTAATATGTTTTCTTTTTATCATTCTTGTAGGTAAATATTGTACCTACATACTTATAAATCATTTTATCTTTAAATTGTACATACATAAACTCACACTTTTTTCCCCTAGAAATCTTTGTGCCTTTTAGAAACAAGAAAGATGAAACGTAATCTAATCCAAGTAGAAATTAAATTCCGCAATACAATCCCGTTCCCTGCATTTTCACTTTCGAAATACTCGGTCAGTAGTAACGCCTCTCCCTAAGAAAGTGAGAGGTCGATTAGACTCATCGTTTGTCGTTTATCGATATCTATAATTAATCGTTACACTAATTTCGGTTCATTTACTACGAAATTGTGTTCATTTATCATGATATTTATCAAACTCTCTGTAGTGGTCCTATTCTGTAAAAATGTCCGTCAGTGAATTTAGGTAAAGTGAACTTGCCATGGCATTCAGTGGGATGACAGCGATGACAAACACGGATATATAGGTATCTATGTATCATGTGTGTGATTGTGTGTGAGTGTGTGTTGTGTTTGTTCTTGTCAGAATCCATTCAGCCACGACAATTCCAACCGACGACGCAGTCATTAAGTCCTCACACTGTATTAAGAGCACACAATATTGTTCCTGCTTTAGTGGCGCAACATATTTAGGTAGTAATAACTTAATTAATAACTTTTATTGAGCAAAACATTTTGAATACAAAAATAATTATATACTACAACAGAATACAAATGACATAGACATGGCATGTTAGAGTGGAGAGTAGAGCAAGGTAGTTCGTGCTAGGAATTAACCCGTATTATACCTTTTTATACCTGACTAGCGACCCGACCCAGCTTCGCATGGGCCTATAGCCTTCCTCGATAAATGGACTATCCAACACAAAAATAATTTTTCAATTCGAACCAGTAGATTCTGAGATTAGCGCTTTCAACCAAACAAACAAGCAAACAAACTCTTTAGCTTTATAATATTAAACATAGATATACCTAACCTACCTGTATAATTACGAAACCGAAGCAACCAAAACTTTTTTTATATACAAGGGATCATTTACACAATAAGATTGATCACCAATAATTGAGTTTGAAATACATTCTTTGTACTCTAATTTGGCTCTAAACCCGAGATTGAATTTTCTACATCACATATAATAAAGCTAATTTAAAACAAGTTGTTCTAGATTTCAACGCCAAGTTAACTATGTTTGGTTTGTGTAATTAAAACTGCTTAGACTTACTGAGAACAGTTTCGCAATAAAAATGTGGCTATAGGTAGGTAAGTGCCTACTAAATTTGCTTTTAAAACGCGCATGTCAACATGGTTTCTCACTTTTTAGGGTTCCGTGCCTCAATAGGAAAAAACGGAACCCTTATAGGATCACTTTGTTGTCCGTCTGTCTGTATGTCTGTCTGTCAAGACCCTTTATCTTGGGAACGCGTGGAGGTATCGAGTCTACGGTCTCTTGAAACTGTAAAAAAATCATCCCTCTATGTTTACGTGAAAAAAAAATACCGCCGTTTATGTCGCAAAAAACGAATTAATAATATTGAGTAGATTAAAGTATGGATAGTAGTTATGGATTAGTATAGAAGTATGGATATGTACCTACAAATATGTATGGAACCCTTGGTGGGCAAGTCCGACTCGCACTTGTCCGGTTTTTTTTTTATTTTGAGACAGTATGATGCGTAAATATCATCGCACACCACCTACATACAAAAATATGTACACGGAATGATTAATTAAAACTTTCCTTCATTCGTATAGAGCTATCAAAACGAAAATTGCATTTGTATGCACATTAAATACATTCATATTTTTTAATATACAGCGTGTGCATTGTTTAATGTAACATTGACTTTCACATACATTAGAAGAAGAACATTATTTGTGAAATGATGAATTATTATTCATATTGTATTTTTTATTAGGTATACATAATATATCTATATGTAGTGCTGTAACAACGTGGAATATTTCAGCATTTTATTTGAATACACGTTTCTTTTTTTTATTAACAGTGAAATAATAATAATAGTTATTACTTTTTGTTATGCACCCGCCATATTATCTCTTCATCACCCTTGGTTGACTGGTAGAGAATGCCTAAGGCATTAAGTCCGCCTTTGTACCTTTGTGCATGAAGTATAAATAAATAAATAAATAATAAATAAATAAGTTATTTATTGTATGAGTTTTTTTATAAACTGCGAAATGTATGTAGGTACTTATATTTTATGTGTAGTTTTGGTTAATTTCATCATCTACCTAGCCTTTTCCCAACGAAATCCAGACCAGACTAGGTTGGATACCCATGTTTTACATAGAACGACTGCATATCGGACTGTTACTGGGTAACACGATACCCCGTGGTAAGACTGGGTGTCAGACTTTCTGACTTCTGACTTCCCATAACGACTGCCAAAGATCTACGAATGACAACCGGGACCAACGGCTTTACGTGCTTTCCGAGGCACGAAGGGAACTCGGTATGAAATGAATGGTCACCCATCCACAGCCTGACCGTGGCAAACGTAGCTTAACCTTTGACCAATCGATCTGTCCGGCTTTTACTTAGAAACAAGTAAGCCATCATAAGTAAGATTGACAGTCACTTGAGTGACTTGTAAGTGTAGATTTAGTTAATAAATATTATTTAAATACAAGCGAGAATTCGTCCGCGTGAAATTTAACAAATTTCTATATAATAATAATAATAATATATGGGAACATTTTCACACACGGCCATCTGACCCCAAACTAGGGAGACCCTGTACCATGGGTGTCAGACAGCTGATATACATACACAAATACATTTTTTTATTGTAAATACATACATATATAGATAAACAACACCCAGACACAAGGCAAACACAAGTGCTCATCACACAAATGTTTACCCTGGGCGGGAATCGAACCCGCAATACGCTGCGCAGCAGTCGATCGCTCAGCCACTGCGCCAACCGTGTCGTCTACAGGTAGGTACCGTGTCGTCTATATGTCGGATCGTCAGGATTTAGTCCGTTAGATTCAGTCATCGTGTGGGCAGAATATGGGTTTCGTGCAATGAAAACACACTGGGTATAGGGTACAATACACGGCATTTACTAAAACCACAATTCAGCACTGGGTATAGGGTACAATACACGGCATTTATTAAAACCACAATTTAGCACAAACTTGATTTAAAATAAACGTTTCCAAAAGTATCGGCACTGGTCTACACTTTAACACAACGAATCGAAAGTACAGTTCGAGACGTATTAGCTCCGACGCGATCAGACACTGGATTCTGAATGTCTTCCTCGCTGTTGGCTGAAAACATCACGACTCTGTAGTAGCACGCCAAAATGGTGGTAGGTGATCACGTGTTCGATAATGGCGCGCTTGCGATTCGTCGTTTCACGTTCATACTATTGACCGGATACGACATATATTTTATGTCAAAATATGGCCTACAAATAAATAAGTATACTCAGTCATAACGTAGCTTCCTATTAGCGTAAGCATTTTCAGCATCGGGCCAGTAGTTCTGGAGATATGCGCGTACAAACAAACAAATACACTCGTCAACTCTACGTTATAAATAAGTATTATAAGTATGATTATAGATTATTATACTATGCCACATTAGATTCAATAATGTTTATTTACCTAACGTTTTAAAGGAAATCAATCATTATCAAAATTGTATAATTCTCCATGCATCTGTCAGAAAAGGCATCAAATGTTTGTTGGTGAATGACGCTAAAGTATCCATTGTTCTCACTTTTGTGGGACAACCCTGAAGCGTGTTTACATCATCGTCATTTTATTCTACTATGTTATATAAATTATATTGTAAGTAGTTTTTGATATATTCATTTGTTTCTTCGAATTATTGGCAGTTTTAATAATAATAAAGTACTTTATTCACACTTTTAATGCATAATATAATTTATTTATTTGTTTATTTAAATCTCCCTTGTAATTGTCATCGGGTAGGTACAGGTTTGCATTTAAAGTGATATGGATATATTTTTATTTCATTATATTTATATTTTCAGCCTGTATTGTCCCACTGCAGGACACTCATTGCTAAGCAAGAGACAGAGATAGGAACAAGGTGACTGGCAGCAGATGGATGCGAGCTGCCCAAGACCGGATTTTTTGGCGATCTCTGGGGTAGGCCTACGTTCAGCAGTAGATCCTCCTCCATTTCTCCTTTCCAACCCTCTCTGTCTAGAGCTAGCGTGGACCAATCCCTCCTGTATTTCATAATGTTAAATATTTAATAACAATATTAATAACTAACCTTCCAATCTATCCTTATACTATACGACACGGTTGGCGCAGTGACTGAGCGTTACAGGTTTGAATTCCGCCCAGGAGAAACATTTGTGTGATGAGCACTTGTGTTTGCTTTGTCTGGATATTGTTTATATTACTGGGTTTACCTAGTTTGGGGTCAGATGGTCGTGTGTGAAATGTCCCCACATATTATTATTATAAACCCGAGTATATTTTACAAATATAATTTATCTTGTTCTATCTAATGAAATCTACTCGTATTACACAACTAGCGACCCTACCCGGCTTCGCATGGGCCTATAGCCTTCCTCGATATATGGACTATTCAACACAAAAATATTTTTTCAATTCGAACCAGTAGATCCTGTGATTAACGCGTTCAACCAAACAAACAAACTCTTCAGTTTTATAATATTAAGTATAGATATAGCTAATATGCCATAATCAAGTTATTTTTTCTTTATGTTGATATTGATAGATTTTAATGGACTTTATTAAAATAATATATTCTTTAATCTGAGTAGTGCACAACTCCCGACCCGTTTAGAAATCTTGAATAAATAACCGATCAACATTTTCTAATCTGAGACCAACCTAACCTAACCCTCACATCAAGTTCCTAGGGTCTACTTTCTAAGTACCATATTACGAGTTTTTATTGAAGGTATTGCAGTTAGTTTACACCTATAATTGGCTCTTAAGAAGATTTCACGACATTTTACAACTCATCACTAATAAAACTTATTGAAATATTTACGACTGTCAGTTCTATACTTCACAACGAGCTAAATCTATACATCCAAATCAATAACATTACAGCGTCTGTTAGTAATGTCAAAATAAAAATGCAAATGGAAGTATACCTAACTAGTAGTAGTATGGAAGTATACTTCCATATATAATCGTACGGTAATTATATAAAAAAACGATTTAAATTTTTTTTATCCATCTGTCTGTTTGTCTGTTTGTTCCGGGTAATCTCTGAAATGACTAGACCGATTTTGACGGGACTTTCAAAGAGTAACTTAGGCTAATTATATTTCAGAAAAAAAAATGGTTTCCGCGAAATATAATTAAAACCCCGTTGATAACCAACTATCGCGCGAACGAAGTAGCTAGCATCATCAAGACTGAGAGCAGGCTTTCCTGTGGTGACTTGAGAAGTAAAATTTAAGGCCTCTAGTCAGGGCATAAAAAACCTATGACTAAGCGACTACTCGCTTGGTCATAGGTTTTTATGCCCTTAGCATGTAGATGCTAAGGGCATTACTTACGGGGTACGAGCCTCGGATTGGGGCATCGTTGTGAGAGAGCAGCGAAGGGACAGGCTGGATCGGATCTCGATTATTTAGGCACGAATTTACAGGCTCAGCGGCGCGGGCTGGCACGAGCAAGGGTCTCTGTCGGGGTTTTGTATACAGACTAATGTTGCGAATAACTAATTTGATACTGCGACGTAGGAAACATTAATTATAGTTCACATATGGTACAACAGATGTCGCCACAGTAAATTACTTTCATCGGTATGTTTATCTAATAATAGCTGTACTAAATGCGCTATCTACGAGAAGTCTGGGACATAAAATATTGAATTTCCCAGACTTTTGCTTTAAAACTGAATTTTGATAAAATCGCTTCAGTATATAGTAAACCAGCAATTAAGGGCTTGCCAGACTCATTATTATGTAGGGTAGGAATCCAATTTCTGATGTTCATGACTTTCGATAAAAATAATAATTAAGCATCCTCTTTTCAGGCTAACAGATGGTCACTGTGCACCGTCAACCGTGCAGCGGTTGCTCAAGGAAGGGAAACCGTTGCGTTTAACGTGTAATTCCGGAACCTGCCCCTGTAATTTATTTGTTGCTCAATATGAGAGGCACGGAATAGTATAAGTGGTGAGGTTTAACTGCATACCATTGTTCATCATCTGCCTAGCGTTTTCCCAACTCTGTTGGCGTTGGCTTCCAGTCTGCTGAATATCAGTGTTTTCAAGCGACTGCCTATCACGTAACTCATAACATAATACACCTTGGTAAGACTGGTTGTCAAACTTTCGGGTTTCTGACAACCCGTAACGACTGCCTGCGAAAGACAGCCGGGACCAACAGCATTACCTGCTTTAAGAGGGCCTGTCCTGCCCTGCTTATCTTTTTATTTTGATAACTAAATGCAAACAGAGCTGGGGTCCTATGTTCCTTGGTCCTGTTATGAGCTCAACTGTCTAATTAGCAGACACAGTAGTTAAATAATGACAATATAACTTCAAGACTCATGTCATCCGTCAAGCGGTTATTGGATTTTTCAATTAGGATTTTTATAGTAGCAGTCTGAAGTGCGCCCGCCGTGTGGTGCCGGCCGCGAAGACACGCACTGAGCACCACCCCATTTCTACCCGTGGGTGTCGTAGAAAGCGACACAGGGATATTGACCAGAGGATGAGCAGCAGCGTCCTTCTGAGTACAAACACCTACTGCGATCGCCAACATGCATCGGCGAAGCATGGCGATTACGGCTGAACCCCCCCCCCCCCCCTTGGGGAGACCTATGCCGAGCAGTGGGCGTCTAAAGGTTGAGATGATGAGTCGGATGTTTGGAAGTTGGTCATGTCTCGGAAAGTATGTAAACTTTGTAACTAAAGCCGTTGTTCTAGCGCCTAATCTCTTCCGGCCGGACTGCTGTTCCATTAGGCAACTTTTCAGGGGGTCAAGTCTGCTATTTTTATAATTTCGTCATTCCAACACGATCCCATTGTCATTTTGCTAAAAGTTCGTAATCTGCTAAATTCATAATGGTCGATCATTGGTCGGTCGAAATAAAAACAATGACTGCACAGTGACGTTCTAATGGTACGGTAGGTCACTGATCAAAGGAACTGTCAACATTCTAGCAGAGTACCGCCTAAGTCAGTCATTCAGTTGTCATTTTGTACGAGATTACCATTCTATATCATTTCTTTCAATGGCGTGTCAGTGGTTGACCATTGGAAAGTCATAATGACGACATTATATTAGTAGATTACCAAACTTGTCAAAATCAACAATTATGAAATCAATGATAGACCATTCTGACACTATTGTAATAGCAGACTTGAGGCCCAGCATCTAGTGCACTATGATAATATGTCCTGCGCATTTAAAAAAAAAATTGATGAATTTAATTTATTAATATTAAAATCTGCTAATAACAATCAATGGATGTGAATTAAATTTAGTTGAAAAGGTTGTATTGTAATTCTTCGCCTAAAATATGCATTCTACCATATCTCCACGATGCCGAAAGTGTCATCAAGGTGAAATGAAGATGCGAGACATATTAGATGCATTGTTAACGAGCTTACAGAATCAAAAATGGCGACCTTGTCCCAGATATATTTCGTAACAGCAGCGATATTAAATAAAATTGTTATGCCGTCTGTGTCTAGCAGCAGTTATGAAATCAACAACAATGGTCTGATGGCTCATTACAACGTAATTATTAAAGATAGACGCGCGCGTGCCGACACATGCGTCGTAATAGTTTTACATGATGTCAATTTAATGACAGAAGAGTCGTTAAAATTTAAATCTAAGCTAATATTGCAGGTGTAAAATGGTTTGTTTGTTTAAAAGAGGCCATCTCTACAAGTACAGCCGATTAGAAAAATCTTTTTACTGTTAGAAAGCTACATTTTAGAGTTCTTTTTTTGCATAAAATCAATGTTATTTGTGAGTCAAATCGAAGAAAAATTAGCTGATTGCCTGCTTTATCGTCCTGTGTGTAATTTTTTCCGGCCTCCACGAGGACGAATTCGCGGACAGATGCTAGAACAATTAGATATTACTATAACTTGACTTTTGATTATGCCAGATAAACGAAATTCTCAGGATATAATATCAATAGTAGACTCATTAAATGTATAAAGTTTCAATTGCATAGCTCTTATACTTTTGAATATAGTGATATCTAATATAGCCCAATTTCGTCACTGACTCACTGATGATCATCAAAATTCTGGGGAACTTCCCGAAGTCCTAGAAAGCTGAAATTTGGTAAATCAGCTAGTATTAGTACACAAATAACAAAAAAAAATTGAAACAAAAAAAAAAAAAAAGAAAAAAAAAATTGTCTTGGGCAACTTACAAAATGAAGTGAAATCCCACCAAAACATTTTCATGTAAAATATTGCCAAGACGCGAAATAAATAGCTCTCGCACTGTCAAAAAGTTATCAGATCTCTACTTTACTAGCCCTAATTTCACGAACTCTCTCCTTAGTCAATATTTATCTGTATGTAGCTAGGCTCTTTCGCTACCGTTACATGGGCGTAAGGTGAAAAAGTCATTCACTGTTCATTGCTTTACTGTTAAACAATAGTTGTTATAGTAACGAAACAGCCAAGTCACATACATATTTTGACTAAGGTGTAGAGTTTGTGAAGTTAGGGCTAGTAAAGTAGAGATCTGATAAATTTTTCACAGTTTATTTTATTTCGTTATTCAGTTATTTATTTTGCGTCTTGGCAACATTTTACAGGAAAATGTTTTTGGTGGGATTTCACTTCATGTCGTAAGTTGCCTAAGACAATATTTTTTTATTTTTTTATTTTTTTCTGGTTTAAGATTTTTTTTGTTGTTTGTGTACCTACTAATACTAGCTGAAATACCAAATTTCATCTTTCTAGGACTTCGGGAAGTACCCTAGAACTTTGATGATCATCAGTGAGTCAGTAACGAAATCGGGTTTTTTATAGATATCAATAAATTCTAAAGTATAAGAGCTATGCAATTGAAACTTTATACATTTAATGAGTCTAATACTATTGATATCATATCCCGAGAATTTTGTTTATCTGGCATAATCCAAACCCAAGTTATGAGGGTTCAAAGAAACGACGAAGTGCTTCGAGAAAAGGTGCGAAGTGCGCTTCGCTTGGCTCGTCTTGTCGGGGGGGCACTACCGTGCCCCCAGATAAAATATTAGGCCTAATCGATTTCTATATTGTACCTAAATACAACTATCCTATAGCAGAGAAAATATAAATATATGTATGCGGTATATATATAATATAAATAAATAAAAAATAATAATAATATAATATAGCCGCCTTTTTAGTGAATTGTGGAAAGCCAAATAAAATATGGATGGATAGTATTTTTATTTTATTTTATTTTATTTATTTATGGTAAAACAAACAGTAGCACAATAAGAAATAGTCTTAATATCTAAATACTACATTTTAACAATCATGCTACCCACTACGTTCTCCACAGATTACAATTACAAGTAATTATAAAACTAGCTAGCAAAGCAACACAGATACAATTTATTGATACCTATATAGGGTGACTGGTAATTAGTGTACGATACTTAAACACGTGATTGTGTTCATGATAACAAACAACTTTCCCAAAGAAAAAATGTTTTTTGTACTGTTTCACTTTAGGTCACAGGCGCGCGCGCGCGTGAATTTCATACGGCTGTTGTGTTATTGTGATAAAAGTGAACCAGTACAAAAAAACATTTTTTCTTCGGGAAAGTTGTTTGTTATCATGAACACAATGACGTATTTAAGTATCGTACACTAATTACCAGTCACCCTATATATCAGTCATTGTCCCAAAAGTTATATAATGGATTTTAAAATTGAAAAAAGAAAAAGTATTTTTATTTTTATTATTAAAAAATTACGTTAATATAATTTTATATTTGCTGATCCTAGTATGAACAATGATGAAAGAAAAGGGGCTTACTGATGGTTAAATTGACGGAATTAAAGAATAAAACATGTTGTGTCGACCTCAAGTAACATAGGACAAGAGTAGGAAGATAATTAATTATTATTCAAATGCCTTTTATTCTAAATCATTGCCATATTATTTATAGATACCGTATGTAACTATTTTTAGGGCTTTTTCTGCTTAGCCGAGTAGGTAAGGTATGATTTCGTAGATCTCCATTGCAAAATAATTAATTCGTTGTCATCAGCATTTTATAATCAATGGATGTGAATTAAATTTAGTTGAAAAGGTTGTATTGTAATTCTTCCCCTAAAGTATGCAAATATGCATTCTACCATATCTTCACGATGGCGAAAGTGTCATCAAGGTGAAATGAAGATGCGATACATATTAGATGCATTGTTAACGAGCTTACAGAATCAAAAATGGCGACCTTGTCCCAGACATATTTCGTAACAGCAGCGATATTAAGATACCGTATGATAGATACCGTATGTAACTATTTTTAGGGCTTTTTCTGCTTAGCCGAGTAGGAAAGGTGTGGGTACGATTTCGTAGATCTCCATTGCAAAATAATTAATTCGTTGTCATCAGCATTTTATAATGAAACTGATACTCATATCAATAACCGTATAACTTAACTTTATAATCAAGTGACATATACACATCGTCCAGTGGGAAAGAATTGAGAAATGATTGTTATGTTTATAAACATATTTCAACAAAATCGGTGTCTTAAGAGTCCGTTGAAGAGTCATCGATTCGCCAACTTGTTTACTGTCTAAATATTATACTCAGTACTTAAGTGATGGGATTATGTTAATTATGTATTTTTATGGCAAACATCAAACACAAACACAATACAATTTGAATTGGTTTAAGCGTTTTTTACGACTCCTAAAAGTTTCAGACTAGTTATGTAACATTTGTTTTATTTTAAAGAGTATTTTTTTGGGTAAATACTTACAATCCATGAGATCGATCTGACCCAAAGAAACTGCAACTTCTTGTGCATTGTTGTACCGGTTTTTCTTTGTTCATTGTTTGTTTTGAGATCGACAATTAAATTCATCAATCGAAAGAGAAGAATAAGTATTAATTCTCTCTATTTTAATGAGAAAAGGCACTTCTTTAATTTTTTCTCCAGTAAAAAAAAAATATTCAAACAAGGACCAACCAATAGTAGCATTATCATTTCTGCAGGCGATTATCCAAAGCCATAAAATAATAGTAAAATTAGGCAACGTGGTCATTACAAAACAATTAACATATTACGTATAAAGACGTGAGTTGGCGTTAGCCCACCAAAGACCTTGACTGCAAGTAGGTGTGTTAATAGCCTTGTGGCCGTGAACTGGCAAACTTGAAGCTAAGGGTAACATTGCACATAGTTTAGCTTAGTTCAACTAGGAAATTCTTCTTCCTACTACTGTTAGAAATGCGACTTCTTCTTCTTCGTACCGCTGGCACGACAGTCTGTTTAGCCCAAAACTTTGCCACGTCCACGGCGTCGTCAGTGGCAGCGTATAAATCACCACGATCGCATGTTTTGGAGCACAAAGGACATGACATGAGGTGGGGCATGGTTTGCAACTCGACGCCACATGCACACCCTGCTGCTGCTCTGTCCAGGTAGCCCCATTTTGTAAGGTTGGCGTTACACCTTCCTACTTGGGTTGTTAAACAGTTCAGAGACTTCCAGATGGACCACGGAAGGTTAGACCTGGCGGGTAATAGATACGTGGGTGGGGGAAAGTGTCCTGCTCCTGCCACAGTTTGCCATGGGTATCAGCCGGGTCTCCTGACAGAGGAACTACCGATTTTAGGAAGCTGTGTCTGCTTTAATCTGTAGGGATAGATGATTGGATGATTGTTACTCTTCTACGCTTAAACGACTGAACGGATTTTGCTGTGATTTGGCACTCATATCTAGATATTTATCTAGCTTAACACGTAGGACCCATTTTATCTGGAGGGTGTCGTAGAAGGCGCTAAGGGAAAATCCGGAAGTCGGGCGACCTCAACCTCTGCGTGACAACCTCACTTCGATCCCTATGACTTCTGCCAAGCGTGGGGATTATAGCACCCCCTTTGGGTGAGACATTTGTCCAACAGTCTGTCAGTTTGTCTTCCGGCTGGTGATGATGAACATATATGCGTATCTATTGTGTACCCGTGAGATAAATAAGGACTTTGGTTGCCGCTCCTTCTGTTGTAGATCTTTCTTTATACACAGTTTAACTGAAACCAATAACAACTAACTGTTCCAGTAGATCTGAGTATGTACACAAAACTGCGATGCGACGTCACATTACGATTTTCATACGGTTGACGGTCGCCGAATCAATGGTCCCCCGAACCGTGGAAGGGAAGACGCTTTGCCGCATGAAATCGCATCGCAGCAATTCGTGTTGGAATTTTCTGCGTTGCGAATTCGCATCGCGCCGTTTCGCAGTTTTGTGTACAAGCCCTTATTATGATTAAAGTTTTCTTTCCTTAGATTTTTCCGAAATTAGGTATAAGTGAGAGTTCTCTTTTCAAAAGTTAATTTTTTATTATATCAATTTTCTTCTTTTGTTAGATAAATTTTAGTGTACATTGAAGGAATTTTAAATTACTATGGGTATTGGGTACAATATTGGTCAATTGCATTCTTTCTTTGTACTTCTAATATATTTACAAGCTCCGTGCTTTAATTTTGAATGATTTAAACTCCATTAATTACTTTACACAAATATCGTTATTTCAATGTTAAATAAACTTCGCTATTTTACGGTAAACACAAATTAATGTCAAACATTTGCCATTTACATTAAAACTCAAACGAAACTTAATATCTAATGGAGATTTGTGTGTAGAGTTCTTTTCTTCTATTTAATATTTATTTATACAAAATTTAAAATGTAAGTATCAATTTTAAATTTGAATTTCACTTATTTATGTATATTTCAAAAATAAAATTAAACATTTGCAATTTCAATTTTATTTGTACATAATATTCGTATTCTGCCTATTAAAATATAGAAAAGCTATAAAGTTGCTAGGCCTTGGTTAGGAGTCTTTGACCTCGCGCAGATTCGTCTCTGACCATTTATTTATATCTACACCCACATACACATCACTAACTTTATTCATTATCTTAACATAGTGCGGTGCGCTGGTGCGCACGTCAATGCTGAGCCTGAGAGCGAGCTAGTCGCAACAGCGTTAGTATGATAGCCAGTAGACTTGACTGTCTGTACATGAATCGATGTATTAAGGCTCACGTGAGTATTCATACCTCGATTCGTGGGTCAGGCAGGGGGCAAATAGATTAAGGTTGTAGTACATAATATATAGGTTAGGACAGGATAGGATAGGTGGTTTGACGACACGGTTGGCGCAGTGGCTGAGTGATCGACTGCCGCGCAGCGTGTTGCGGGTTCGATTCCCGCCCAGGGTAAATATTTGTGTGATGAGCACTTGTGTTTGCCTTGTGTCTGCGTGTTGTTTATCTATATAATATATGTAGGTATTTAAAAAAATAAAAAAATATATATTTGTGTATGTAAATCAGCTATCTGACACCCATAGTACAGGGTCTCCCTAGTTTGGGGTCAGATGGCCATGTGTGAAATGCCCCCACATATTATTATTATTATATGTGTTACTAACATTAGTAATAAGTTATTGTACTACTAACAAGCTGTAGATCTTTGGCAGTCGTTATGGGTATAGTCAGAAGCCAGAAAGTCTGACCACCAGTCTTACCAAGGGGTATCGTGTTACCCAGTAACTGGGTTGTGGAGGTCCGATAGGCAGTCGCTCCATGTAAAACGCTGGTATTCAGCTGCATCCGGTTAGACTGGAAGCCGACCCTAATATACTTGGGAAAAGGCTAGGCAGATGATGATTGTACTACTAACAAATGGGATTCTGGTTATCTTAAACAAAAGGTTATTATCAATACATATTATTAAACAAAATCCCTCGCCGTGTCTGTCTGTTCCTATGTATGCTTAGATCTTTAAAACTACGCAACGGAATTTGATGCGAGTTTTTTTAATAGATAGGCAGTGAGTTGCACAAAACCAACATTAGTTTAATGGAGACTTTAAATTGATGCTGTCACTTTAAAGTCTCCATTAGAGTAATGTTGCTTCCGTGCAACTCACTATAGTGATTCAAGAGGAAGGTTTTAGTATATAATTTGTCAATCGAGCGAAGCCACGGGCATCAAGTTATAGTATAAAATAAAGTCGCTCCCGCCGTCTGTACACTTATATATCTTTTAAACTACGCAACGGATTTTAATGCGGTTTCATCAATAGATAGAGTGATTTATGGGGAAGCTTTAGGTGGAGGTTTTGTTGGTGGCGGTGGTGCAACATGGATAGATGACAGAGCAGCCACAGCTGGAGCTAATTGGCTCAGTCGGGCCAAAGATAGGGACAAATGGAAGGAGATGGAGGAGGCCTATACCCGTCAGGGGTCCTTAACCTAGATCGTATATCTAGGTTAAGGACCCCTGACGGGTTTATATTCTAGTTACCTACTCGTATAGTAGGTAACTAGAATATCAAAAAAAAAAGTAATGTAAATATTAAGGAATCAATAAAGGCTTTATTATTTATTATTATTAATATTAATGCAAAGTGTACCACAGATGTGTAAGGTTTTGTATAAATTGGTTGAAATATGACTACAATACCCGTGCGCGATGCTAGCATTTTATAAATTACAGTTTTGTGTTTGTCCTGACAATATATTTCTTTTATAACCATTTAAATTGCAATGCCTTAAAGCCTTATATCCACTTGAGCATGCTCAGGCGAATGAGCGGCTCATTTGACCGAGCTGCTCAAGTAGAGACACCTGAACGAAGCATGCTTGAGTGTCTCCACTTGAGCAGCTTGGCCAAATGAGCCGTTCATTCACCTGAGCGTGCACAACTAGATTTAAGGCAACAAAATTCTAAGAACCTACCTATTTGCTAAAGGGTGCTAGACCAATCGATCGATCATCGAACGATGCCATCGGTCCACATCGATCGACGTTGATCGATTAGTGTGGTAGCTTTGGCTGATCGACGGATACCGTTGGACTAACTAATAGATCGATTGCCGGTCGATGGCACCGGTCGACGTTGATCGATTAACTCCGGCTATAATCCATAGCTAATAATAATCAAGCAGCTCGATCGACATCGACTAACCTACCATCGATCGATCGTCGATCGATTGGTCTTTTGGTTGATCGATTGGTTGGGATTGGTTGGTTGGTTGGTATTGGATCGATTGGTGTAATAAACAATTTGAATTTGAATAAATCCCCGGGACAACTGGTCCGATTTTGCAATTTCTTTCACTAATGAGAAGCTACGAATTGTATTGTAAAAGCTATATTTCATTCTTCTTAAGGGCGCGTATTCGATTTAGCGCAACTCAAAATCTAAACGATTGCTAGAACGGCGTAGCAGCATTTACACACACTAGTACAATACAATGGTCTGTTTGTGTGCATCAGAAAAATAAATATGCACGAAATAAGCACGAATCATTGAAATTGATCGGCAAACGACAGCGCGCGATGTTTTACAGTGCTTTTTAAAATAATTGTCTAAAATAAATGAGCTCGTATAACGGACTGAAAAATATTCTGTATATTAAGCATATCATTTACTTTCATAAAATAAATATATCAGTTATGTTTTTATTCAAGTACTGGTGAAAAAAAATTGTTAAAGTGAACCGATTTTCTAATTTTTCAACATTGTTTTTTAATACATAATAGTAATATTTTCGTAATTTTGGCTCTGTAGCTGTCTTTATGACTGTATATACTGTCGGAAAAACGCATAAAACAAAATATTTTGGCATATTGTAATGGTTGTATTCGTCCTGAAAGTTAACTCTGACGTCTATTTTCGTAAAACGATATGAAAGAATTGTCTTCGCTTTAAAAAACCATAATTAAAAATTATACTTTTACTCTGTAGCTGTCTAAATCAAGACTTACTAAAACTGTAAATTGTCTTTAAATAATTTGCTCACATAATTACGATATTGCTCTGGGCAAAACGCAAAAACATGAAGTTTTCGTCACGAATCGAATACGCGCTCTTAATCAAATGCCTCTCCGAACTACGAAGGTTGACAGTCAGCTCTGCATACTTTTTCTAAATAATTCATTAAGTATAAAAAATAGTAGAACGTTACAAAAATCACACGGACGAAGTCGCAGGCAAAAGCTAGTGCAGGATAAAAACGTAAAATTCCACAATATTAGTTTTAAAAAAGAACAAACAGCCACTAGAAATTTAAATAAAAAAAGAAAAAGTTGCAATGTTTCTCATAAACATGAAAGTACGCATTTTTATTTTATTTTAGCGCTAATGTCTTCTTTATTGTTGCCAGCACCTGTGTTTATCGAACTTCCAATCTTCATTGTTCTATAGTCTAAACATTTAGATTTATTCTACCGATGATTGAAAATGACAATTGATTCATAAAATACATAATATTTTTTTAATAATAAAATACAGCCTAATACTCTTAGAAATATCGGAGGAGCTCGTGGCTGAGTTAAAGCCGTACAGATCGATCGGTCAAAGGTTATGATACGCTAGCCGCGGTCGGTCTGTGAATGAGTGACCATCCCGATCATACCGAGTGCCCTCCGTGCCTCGGAAAGCACGTAAGGCCGTTGGTACCGGCTGTCATTTGTAGATCTTTGGCAGTCCTTATGGGTAGTCAGAAGCCAGAAAGTCTGACAACCAGTCTTACTGGGTATCGTGTTACCCAGTAACTGGGTTGTGGAGGTCCGATAGGCAGTCGCTCCATGTAAAACGCTGGTACTCAGCTACATACGGTTAGACTGGAAGCCGACCAAAATATAGTTGGGAAAACGTTAGGCAGATGATGATGCTCTCAGAAATAACGTAACTTTTAATTGGCGATAGAATTTACATAATCAGACCTCCGTTAGTTTCGGAGATTATGAGATACGTTGTGTGATGGTAATAATATGTGATGAGTGAGTGATTGATTAACATTTTCTATTAAAAAAATGACGTATGAATGAACGAATGTACGAATGTATCCCTAAGGGCTGATTTTTCAATAGACAACAATGATCTAAAGACAACTTTTATCTGAGGAATAAAAATAGCGGGTTGACATATTTTCTAAACATAAACTGTCAAACCGCCATCTTTATTCCTCAGATAAAAGTTATCTGACTATTGAAAAAACATCCCTTAGAGAAATAACGTTTTTGTAGGGAAAACTTGAATTAGGTATTGCTGAAGTTAAGTGTAGATGTGCTTGCTTTTGGCATGCATCTGGCACTTTTAGTATATGGCATTGACGGAACACTCTGGAATATTCTAGAGATATAAGTGACATTTGAATATATTAGAACATAGTTGTTTATATATGACATAGAAGACCGATTCAACGGTTCGGGTTCCGTCAGAGACGGACGTATTATTGTTAGCTTATATCAATATAGAATTCTTTCAAGTTCTCCTACGTTTGATTTATCGTAATGTCATCCCGTACACACAAAAACTTCTTATAGTACAGTCGAACAAGCTAATTGGTTTACAAGCAAAACTATTCATCTTTCTATTAGGCTATGCGCGCACTGCGAATTTTAATCGTTGCGAATAATAATCGTCAATCTGTGAACAACAGAAATGTACTACAATCCGCGCACTGCGAAAATAAATCGTTTGCGATTTTGCCTTTATTTCAATCGATTTCATTTCGCATTTTTAAAATCGCAACGATTGAAATTCGCGTTGCGCGCATAGCCTTTTATACTCACAATATTTTATTTTATTCAATTTTTTTATCTCGAGCACGTAGGTATCGCTGATAGGTACCTATGTAGTTTTAGTTTAGTACTGTAAGTACTAAAGATAAAAAAATTAAAATAAATAAATAAATAGTTAGTGTAGTAGAAAGATGAATATTTTTGCCTGTAAACCAAATAGTTTGTTCGACCGTACTATTATAAGGCTTATGTTTAACTAGCCTCCAGATCTACTAAATGATCACCAATAATAGTAAATAAAATAAAACCAAAAATAGTAAATGGTCACCAAAATGGTGTTTCCTAAAGTATTGTAGAAATGTATGAGTTTTACTGTAAAAAGCTATTTGATTCTCCCACTCGGCTACCGCTGCCGCGGCACGCTCGGTCCGCTCGCTCGCCTCACAGTTTCTAACCTTTTTTTTTTTTTTAATACGGGGTGGAAAATCCTCATGGATGTCCTCCGCCCTGGGGCGGGCGGAGGGGTCTGTCAGACTCTTACTGACTAAAAACCACCCCGGTGTTCCATCTCACACCTACGTCAGGGGTCGCGGAAATTGGAGATACTTCCGCAACCCCCGGCTGGTGCTGGCCCGCTGCAGCGGGCCACTTCTCGGGTCAGGGGGGGGAGTGAGGTGTTAGACTCTAACCTAACCTAACCATGTCGGATCCGCCCCAGGGGGGTCATAAAGATTTTGGTTATTTTGCACACTAAGATTTGGTGACCATTTAGTACATTTGGTATAATTTAGTATATTTTTTTGTTAAGGGAGCTTAAGATCCGAAAGTATTTTTCGTGATCATTATATTTATACCCCTATTATACCTTAAAAATCGCGGTTTTTGGGTTATGTCATACTTGTCGCACATGAGCGAGATGTTACTTACCGATATAAGGAGTGAACCGCCAAGTATTTCCCAACAGCGGCAGGGGCCTGGGCCCCGGTACGTCATCCCACGACTTGACGGACGGAGCCATGTCGAACATCGAAGTATCAATCGCCGCGTGCGTCGATCTCGCACGAGTTCCGTGCACCGGACACGTCTGTACTGGTTTTGGACCTGTTAACAAGTAGGTAAATTATATTTTTTGTTAGAGGAAAGAAAGACGGAACTTTAACCAACTATGTACACAAAAACCAAATATGGTAAAAGAAACATCAGAAGGTCAATTCCCATAATTAAAAACGTATAAGATCTAGTCGCCATGCCACCTTAGAGACAACGAATGTCTAAAAAAATTAGTTACATAAGAGGTATTTTTGACGGATTACGAGATGCGATCGTCCTTGAAAAGTCGCGAATTTCATTATCCTTCAGGTATAATAGCAGGTGCAATTGTACAACACTCTTCCAGTATATATCAAGGCAACTAACTTTTGCGCATGTTTAATTAATTAGACACTTATCTACTAAAAAATAAGGATTACTTTAACTACCGTCAACTACTGTAACATTGCCTACGTGCTCAACATTGCCTACATTCTAAAAAGTTGAATTATTGCCGCTGGGAAATGTTTTTTTTTGCCATATAGATAGCCAACTTGCCTTTAGTAATACCCTAAACAGCAAAAACATTTCTCAGCGGCAATAATTTAACTTTTTAGAATGTAGGCAATGTTGAGCAGTTGACCGGTACCACAATATACCTGTAGTATCTTATTCAACCTCAAATTTATTCGTAGGGGACATTGATCTTTTGGATTAGGAAATAAGCGCCCAAAATTTAACTCAGAATTAATTCCTAAATCCAAAATGTATTACTAATGACTACTAGAAAGAAAAAACGAAAGAAAGAAATAATCAAGCGTTAGCGTACTTAATTTTAAGATGCCGTTAAGTCTCGTACTGTCACAGGCACTATGACATAAAGTGATAGAGACAGCACGAGACTTAACGGCATCTCATAATTGAGTAGCGTTTGAATCATACATAATTTCTAATTTAATTTCGTATTAATAACTAAGCAACTAGCTTTAACTTACTAACTAACCGACTCCTTGAAAATTTAAAAGTGCCTGTAAATGGTTTAATAAATGCTTTGACTTTGACTTACTCGAGTAAATTTTTTGACTCAAATGGGCCTTAGTATCAATTACCTTTATGTGTATGGAGAAAAAGCTCCATTAAATCTTATTGTGTGGCGATGAATAGGTTGGAACGGTACTTAAGGGTTTTTATTTAACCATGGCCATAGTCTATTATGGGCCTTCTACAAGTAAACATTAATCATTTAGACACTTAGGCTCCGGGCAAACGGGCCACCGACCACAGCCGCCGGTGGCTGGCGACAATCTGTTTACATGACTTTTGCCGCTCGCGATCCACACGCCACCATCGAATTGCGACTACAGTTTTCGTATATATGGACACAGAATACGCCGGTGGTTGCTACATACCACGAGGCGCCGCTTTTCGCTTCGTGTGGCCGCCACCGACCACAAAACACCTCGCACACTCGCCACCCGCGCAATGTGATTATTTATTTATCTATTTATGTATGTATATCAGCTGTCTGATACCCATAGTACAGGGTCTGCCTAGTTTGGGGTGAAATATTCCCACAAATTATTATTATTATTTATTTAATAAAGTATGTACACCAACAATACAGATAACTAACGAGGGTCTTCAGATATAGTTAATTAATGCACTGTTTATTTTCTGTTAAGTAATTTAATTTCACTTGAAAACATGCAATTGTTTAACTATATTTGACTACCCAGGTTACATAGTATTTTTGTTGACGTAAAAGTAATATATTGCCTCTAATGTATACATATTATGTGTATTGTGTCTATTATGTGTATGTGTACCTATTGGTGTACATTGTACATCAATGTAGATATACATAACATTAACAAAAAGATGTGTTAATATAAAAGTAGCGGCCATTGACCACTTGTGTCGGCCACTAACCACAAGTGCCTGTCGCGTGCATCCACCACTTAGTAGCCGCTTCCAGCGACTATTGTGGCTGTGGAGTGTGGCCCGTCTGTTACATTGTCAATTTCTCACTTAGAGATATTGACAATACAAATGGAGTCAATGTAAGATAAAAAACGCCATTGTGTAGGTACTAAAACGACTGCATCGTATGACAAACAATGACAAGATCTCGTTCCCATCAATTGCATCGTACCGAAGTAGGTACTGCCGACCTACTTTGGCAGTAAAAATGGACTGTTTACTATTCTTCATTGGAATTTTACGCGAAATCTAGCATCTTAATACAAATCATTTTTTAGTAAGCTAGAGTGGCATTCGTGCCGATTTGCTTGTTCATAAACTTAGCTAAAATAAGACTATTGGCATCTTTTACTACCAGGCAGCTGAAGAAAAGGACAGCGACAGATAAGAACTAAATTAGAGATGTCAAATTCGTTTTTTCCTTAAACTTCGCTGTGTTTTAATTAATACGTTCTGAAATGACAACTATAATTGTATGAACATTTTAGATAAACTTAAATTGACAGTTCTTACTAATATCTGTCTCTTTCTTGTTTTATTGGAGAAAAAGAGATATAAATAGCTTAAAATAAGTTTAGCTCGTAACTGAATTCAAACCATTCTCTTAACACTAAATTTATCATTTGGGTTGGCTTCTTTTGACATAAATAATTCAATTCAAGCGTCGCTATGTTTTCATCGTTACGTAACCTTAATAATCTAGATTTAGTTATTGCATATAATACTATCACTTCATGTTCACACAGCGTGAACTCTTGTGCAATATGCCGAGCGTGTGTGAACACTGGCAAAAAACCTGACTTCCTTGCAATGCTGCATGCTGACCTAACTATTCGATTTTAGTTTTGAGCCAGCCCTTTAAGATCTGAATGTTTTTTTTAATTAACTGTTTTTTTTATTGAAAACGATCAGCTGCCAGCGACTCTGTTCCCGGTGCTTTTTTTTGGGTCATGATCCAGGATCTACCAACCAAAGTATCGACAAAATCGGATCAATGGTTTTGGAATACGTAGAGGACAGACATACATTCATTTATATACCATAAGTAGATAAAAGTTCTTAAGTGTTTGCCTACACAACCCTACTTAGTCCAGTGACATGTATTCTAATCAATCAAAGTCAAGTTATTTATTTTAATTTGGCCATTTAAAGGTACTGTTTAACTTTTTTTTATCAATTTGATGCCTCCTAGAACCTAAAATAATTTACTATCGTTTTCCTGCGAAGCATCTTATCTAAAATCATGTATAACTAGTTCCATTACTAAGTACTACATGTTCGCGTAAATTAAGTACCTCAGGCCACGATTAACCGTCATTATCATGAATCAAGCAAAGGAAATCATATAAAACTACGCACCGATTTCTAATCCACCGTCGGAAACCTGGCAACTTCGCGCCGTGGTGGATAAGTGACGACCAGAGTCGCAGATACTCCGAAGAGGCCATTTTACTACGCTGACACGACTCCGCATTTTGTTGCTGTTCCCTCCTGAAAAAAGGAAGATAATTAATTTGAAATAAAAGTATGCATAAGAGAGAAACATTCCATTAAAACATGCCGCTCCTCGATACTAGATGTCGCTGTCGCGTGACGTCACTTTTCTGAATCGCGATGTCCCCGTGATTTAATGACCTCTCGTAGAATATTTTTATTGTGTAAGACTGAACCAGTGTTGCATCCGTCTGTTACGTCCTTTCTGGAATAACTGCATGGGACCTCACTGCTAAGTTGAAAGTGTTGAAACGTATATTTAGACATAAACTTTGTCATATTTTTGGTTAGAGGACCTCTCTTCCCCTCCTTCATCCCTACCGGGAAAAGGCAGAGTGGAACGGCCCTAGCTATAAAAACCTCTGTAGAAGTACAATAAATCTTTGCCTACACGAACACAAGACTTCTTCCTGCGCCGGAACCGGTGACTTACACCCCTCTAAAAAAACCCCCCTACAAGACATGTTTTATTTATTTATTTTTCCACAAGGTTGCTAAACACACATAACACGCAGCTGACACGTAGTCGACCTATTCGATTTTGATATTGTCAATGCAGCTTCTGATAACGTACGACTGAGGTTAGTTCTGTGTACGTTCTGATACGACCCGCTTATGTGTATACCAACCGTAAACCCACTTGCGGAAGAATTTCTTTTTGAATTTTTTTTATAAGAAAACGCTTGATATCAACGCACTGACTTGCTGCCAGTCGTAAACTGCTGCGGTTGTCTTGGAGCAGAGGCGGGAAGCACATAGCTATTGTTATGAATTTGTAATTGCTGTCGCTTATAACCATCCATATAATGGAAAAGAAATGCTTGTAATTGACAATGACATGCGGCGGACCGCATAATACGTTTAGCCGCAATACGGCGTGCCGATGCCGGTGCGGCAGACCGCATATATTGCTCGCAGCCGCAAGTGCGTTGTAAGTCCAGGCGTCTTTCTTCGTTTTTTGTTTTTGCGGCCGTAAGAAGGCAATTACAATAATGGTCTCTATTTATTTGCTTTTTTTTAATTCACAATTTGGTTTAGTATTATTTTTGTTTAAATTTTACAACGTATCGAACACGTCCTTCCATATCATCCATCTTCATGTTTCTTCTTCTATCTCTTTCTCCTATCTAACTCTTACTCAAATAGAGCTGTCAAACGATTCTATTAACATACCCTAATCTCTCATTATATATGTTACCACTTACCTAACTTCTCTTAAAATAACAGAAATATCACGTGGTAAATAGCAAGACGAGCTGGACTTGACTAGCAAGCAATAGTCTCTGGATAACTAAAACCTTTAACCTTTTTACCGCCCCTGTCATGTATAGATTACAAACCAAAATGTGACCAGAACGTCACGGTCACGACTACATGACAGACTTCCATTCGTAATTCCATAGCTGGTGTGGTGGTGTGGTGTGTGTGTGTGTGTGGTGTGTGTGTGTGGCTTGGCGCCGAGGGCATGTTTTTGCTTTTTTGCCGTGGCAGACAAAAGGTTAATGACCTCATATAATAAAGTGTTTCAACCGAAATTAATCTATTCGATAATACTATAAATGATTCTGTACTTAAGATTCACTTAAACAAGTTATCTTTGTGAAACCAGTACCCATTGAGATGTGAGGATCAGAGAAAACGTGTATTAAACATTATTTATTCGAGTTCTCACGCTTGAAACTATAGTTATGGTGATAATGGCGATTAGTATTTTCACACCGAAGGTCACAATATATATGACAACTTTCCTTCACATAATGTAGTTAGGAACCGTCTCTATACTGTCGACTTTGTGTGTGAGGAGACATAGGGACTTTCATCATATGGGGATGGGAGGGATCATCTTAGTAAACTTTTAAACTGAGGAAAAAGGTGCAAGCGCAAAGAACAGTTGGCAGCCATTTGCCGAAAAATAAAAATAAACATAGCGGTTCTATATTTGATTTACAACTACAATTCTTCAGTGTTCGGAAGAAACGTTTCTTAAAATGTTTTCGACCATGTCGCATTTCGTATACAATCTTTACAGTAGGTACTGTAGAGACTGGTTTGTTTACTCACATCCGACCTCATTTTAATCATTTAAAAGGTAAAAAAAGAAATGAGCCAAACTTTGTTCTAAATTAGAAGTTGACAGTCACCTCAGTCAGTGGCTGTTTGGAACGAGCAACTAGCTGCAACTTTTTGACTGACTGACTCCTTGACAATTCAAAAGTGCCTGTAAATGGTTTATATACTAGCTGACCCGACAGACGTTGTCCTGTCCCGATCTACGGGGATGAAAAGGGGGTGAAAAATGGGGATGAAAAATAGATGTTGGCCGATTCTCAGACCTACCCAATATGCACACAAAACTTCATCAGAATCGGTCAAGCCGTTTCGGAGGAGTACGGGAACGAAAACTGTGACACGAGAATTTTATATATTAGATTACAAAGCTGAAGAGTTTGTTTGTTTGTTTGTTTGGTTTAACGCGCTGATCTCAGGATCTACAGATTCGAATTGAAAAAATCTTTTTGTGTTGGATAGTCCATTTATCGAGGAAGGCTATAGGCCCATGCGAAGCCGGGTCGGGTTACTAGTTTGAAATAAATGATTTTAGTTTGAGTTTGACCATGATAGCTAACAGGCGGTTTTACATAAAATTATATAAAATTAATTTGAATTAGCTCAGTACACGAATTGGTAAATAGTTCAATCTGTGTTTCGTCTAAGAGAAGTTTGGAGAATGATTACAGTACTGCCTGGCGAATGATTACAGTACTGCAAAGGACTAAACACTCTGAATTAATTCTAGAAGATTTTCGTATTTAGAACGTTAGTCTTATTTTTATATGACTAGGTTTTGTTTGACCTGAGGCCATCAGAGGCTGATGTGCTCTTTCAAATAGGTATCATCGTCATCATCATCATTTCAGCCGAAAGACGTCCACTGCTGAACATAGGCCTGCCCAAGGGGGGGCGGGTTGCCATAATCGCCACGCTTGGCCGGCGGGTTGGCGATCGCAGTATGGTTGTTACAAATACACAGAGAACGCTGCTGCCCATTCTCTGATAACTCCCTTAGTCGCCTCTTACGACACCCACGGGAAGATATGGGATGGTGCTATTCTTTACGTCCGACACCACACGGTAAATAGGTATATAGAGTGATAAATAGTTTTCCCGTCTTTAATTGTCAGAACCGCCACTAATGTAGTAAAATCGCACACCAATTCGGTACCGTAAGGGCTCATCAGGTTGGTGCTTTTGCAATACCTAATTTTCTTCTATAGAAGCGCGCTGTATAGTTACGTGTAACGGCTAAGTAGGCACCTAATCTATATTTAATTATATTTTCACCATTCCTTTCAAATACGGAAAAGTTAGCAAAGATTTTTATAAAAAAAAAGATTATTATCTAAAATAACAATAATAGGGGATTGTTATTTTAGATAATAATCTTTTATTCGTTCCGTAACAATAGGGACATTTAAGAGCAATAATGCATGGAAAGCTTTGAGCAACACAGTTGGTTGAACTCGGAAAGGACAAATTGGATGTTTATTTTGATAGTTTCAATTAATATATATATATTGATATGACAAACAAATAAACACATGAATTAGTAAAAGAATTACAAGTCATGATTTTTTGATTAAATTTTAATTTTAAAATAACTAGCATTTTCCCTAACTAGTTTTTGATTTAAAAACCATTTTTGAATTTATTTACTGATCGACCAAACCAAATGGTTACATAGGGACATTCAATTACGAAAATCGTGTACAATAAAGTGGTTTAAACTATTATAATGACTAGCTTACCAAATTAATAATAACAATCCTTTTTTAAGACGTGTGAATTTTGATCTTTCAGCTAGCGAGGCCGTGTATTTTGTCTGACCTCATTTTTTTATGCAAAAATAGATTGCATATAATTTTAAGTCCACTTCTTTCGAAAGATTACATTTAAAAAGATAAATACGTAACAATTTTTTTCTCATATTATCTAACAACGATAAATAAATGATAATTAAGTTTATAAGAAATTATATTAAAAAAAAAAACAGAATGATATCGGAATTAACAAAAAGAAACCATTTTATTGCCTCTCATTGTTTCACGATATTTTTCAAAACACGAAACTAACGTGTCTTCTCTGTTAAAAGGTGCAAGCAACATGAAACAGGACAATGCCAGAAACTCTATAGAACATTGCCCCACTAAAAAAAAGTAATTTACAAGTATGCAATATATAGCATCTTATTGCTTATTTATTGCTGATAACTAAATATTGGCCCTAATGACTGTAAAACTCGCAGTTTCTATTTAAATCTAAAAACAATAATGACATTGATTATAGGTTAGGTGCAGTTTATAAAACGCACAGTACGAATTATTATTATTTCCTGTTATAATTAAAGTAATATTTTACATAATAAGAGTTTTTGTATTGTAGGAATAGGGTATTCCAAACTTTTTTTTGTTGTGTATCAAACGTAATAGGTAACGCAGATGGTCAACAGAAAACAGAAAATGGGTTGAATTCCTTTTATCATTGATTTGTAATCCGCAAGTTCTAAAGAAAAACAATTTATTATGAAAAGGTTCTTTATCGTTGGGTGTTGTTTATCTATATATGTATGTATTTAAAATATATTTGTGTATGTATATCAGCTGTCTGACACCCATAGTACAGGGTCTCCCTAGTTTGGGGTCAGATGGCCGTGTGTGAAATGTCCCCACATATTATTATTATTATTATATTTTATATACTTTATGTATCTCGGGACCCAGAGGTCCCGGGCCTTTGTAAGGCGTACGAGGAGCCGAAGCCAACTCGCAGAGGCCCCTTAGGTAGCTTTATATGAAATAAGACATCAACCGACGATTATCCCTGTATGCACTATGCAAGTGCACCCAAGGACAACCCCCGGTTGGTGCAGGACTATTACAGGACATGGAAACTAACAGTACTGGACTATGGGTATGGGTTGCTAAAGTGACTTGGTTACCTGGAACTATGAAGTGACTATGGCCCCTGCCGAATCAATGTTTGTATACATGGATAAAATAGCAGGGGGTGACTTGCACACTCACTAAATGGGCCCCCTGAAACAGTCGCTAGCACGAAGTGACGTAGCGACAAGGGGGCAACATATCTTGAGGTGCTAGAGGAGTGGAGAGGTATTCCACGGCTATCAGGACAATCCCGGAAGTACGGTCAAGATCCCTACCAGCGTCTTACTGGAATACTTCCTTACCCCGAGCACGAATGCTCTCGCGAATTTCCACTCTAACCGGCCAATTAAGCCAAGATAGAGGTGGGAGCTCCGTTCCTCATCTCTGGCTTGCCCTTATTGTTATTATTATTATTCACATTCATTTATTGTATATACATATTAAATTACATTTTTAAATATTCACATAAAAACAAAAACATTTAAAAATATAAAAAAATAGTACCTCACCGGTATCGGGAACAGGGTCCAAGCTACCGGCGGTCAGGGCTCCAGAGAGAGAAACCTCCTGACAATGCGGGCCGTGTCCAGAAGTACTGCCTTCTGAATTAAGCCCTTGATCCAGCCGTCTAACGAGAGCCTCCTTAGATGTTGGTCGAGGCTCTTGGCAATTAAGCCATTGGCTGTAACAATTATCGGCACAATGATCGCTGAGTCCACATTCCACATGTCGACAACCTCATGGGCCAAGTCAAGATACTTTATCTTCTTGTCTTTCTCGGCCTTCATGAGGTTCTCGTCATGAGGAACAGCTATGTCAATAATCATTGCGCGCCTCTCCAATCGATCCACCACCACTATATCAGGCTTATTGGCTACAATAGTCCTGTCAGTGATGATGGATCGATCCCAGTACAATGTGACATTGCCATTTTCAAGAACTGGATCGGGCACATACCTGTAGTATGGAACTTCTGATTCCACGAGGTTGTAATTCAGAGCAAGTTGCTGATGGATAATCCTGGCCACAAGGTTGTGCCTGTGCAAGTACTCTTCGTTAGCAAGACGAGAACATCCAGAGATAATATGACGGATTGATTCACCCGGCCGGTGACATGCCCGACAAATGTCAACCGTGCCATCCTTCATTATTATTATTA
The DNA here is from genome assembly GCA_947361185.1 of Charanyca ferruginea. NCBI lineage: Eukaryota > Metazoa > Arthropoda > Insecta > Lepidoptera > Noctuidae > Charanyca > Charanyca ferruginea. The sequence goes on along the minus strand of OX376065.1, from coordinate 12,970,692 downwards.
TTATTATCGTTACTATTATTTTCATTAATTTACTTTTTCTGTAAATGGCTGGGGCAGGATCTGGCATTGTCATTTACAAAAAATGGAGAAGGAATTTAATCATCTGTTGCATAATTAGGAAGTTGGATTATCAATAAAACATAAGAGCTATATAATGTCATGCATATAATGCATGAGATTATAGAGTTCTTATTATTTATTTTTCTTCTATTAGTAATTAAAGCGTATTTTGTTAACTTAATAAAGTTAGTTTGGAATAGATAAAATATTCGAAAAAAATGCTTTCTAGCTAGGGGTGACTTTTAAGTAGATTAGCCCCATGTTCAATATCAATAAAGCTAGTTACTTACTAATATTTTCTATTTTTCTTCTAAATTATTAATTATTATGTTTAATTATGCAACGTTCATCAGTATTATAATTCTTTTATGTTTTTTATTCTTAAATTATAAAAATAGGAAGGTGTTTGGTGTTGGTGGTGTTGTATACAAATAAGGTGATTATTAATTGTTAAAAGTCTCGGTACATTTTACCTTACGCCAAAGCATGTAGTACATGATTCAATTGAATAATAAGTCAATTAAATCTGTGATAAGTTGATGATTGATGATACATTCTATTTGAATCTATGCCTTGCTTCTATGTTTTTACAATTCTCACATCGACATGCATTTCTCCAACCCGGTGAAATGAAGGACTGATTGATTTCTGTAGTTTATTATAAACTTGAGGTAATTTACACCAATCAATTTTCTATTCCTTGTAATGGGAAAATATTCTCACACTCTTTGTTTGCAAAACACATTAAAAAACACTCCCCCTTTAAAATATCCCGTCTTTTTAAAAAACCTGAAAGCCCTACTCTAGTACACACGTCAAAATAAAAACAAAACTAACCTCTCCAAAAATATCCTGTATTCCTCGTCAGTCACACAATTACCACACAGCACTACGAAACGGATCGTATATTATCACTGGCACTCTCTCTGCCGACCCCCTGTGTCCCTAGCTAGTCAATCGTCGACTGAACTTCCTTGGACATGAGCTATGTGCTTGCTTTCTGAGCGCGTTTCCATTGTACGACTAACCTTTTGCACCGTTCGATCTAACATGGCGCTTGGTTGTTTTTTTCTGTCTACTAGATGCATTGTTTACACAACATATATAAAAACCGCACATCCGCTCCCCTATTTAAAATATCCCGTCCTTTAAAAAACCTGGAAGCCCTACCCTAGTAGTATGCAATTCAAAATAAAAACAAAACTAACCTCTCCAAAAATATCCTATATTGCTTATCAGCCACACAATTATCACACAACACCACAAAAGGTATCGTAAATGATCACTGGCACTCTCTCTGCCGACCCCCTGTATCCCAAGCTAGTCAATCGTCAACTGAGCTTCCTTGGACATGAGGTATGTGCTCGCTCTCTGCGCACGTTTCCGTTGTATGTTTAACCTTTACCACCGTAGTTCTAACTGGCGCTTGGTAGTTTTTCACTGTCTATCAAATGCAAGATTTAAGCAATATTTTTTTTTTATTGCATAGTTTTCTTTCAATTTGCACGTCATGGATATGGACCTGTTTGTTGGGTATTTTTAACTAAAAAAGGACAGTATGTTTTGGCATGGTCTACTTTTTTTTAATTTTAATTGGGAAGTTCCTTTAAAACCTATTTTACTTGACCCTGTATTACATTACTAAATAAAACATATTAATAATAATATGTACCAGCTTTTTACTGTCCCACAGTTGGGCAAAGGCCTCTTTTCATATAGAGAAGGCATGAAATCGTCAAACTGTACTGAGCAAGCGTTGTGATCACGCTGTGTGTGTGTGTGTGTCTAATGTGTGTGTATGATACCAGAATCTTAAACAACATCGTATGAACGTCGTATGACAATCTAACTTGGTTAAATATATCTGAGGTAAAAAAACTTTATTTCAAAATCATTAAACGTAAGCAGAAATAAGTAAATAAAAAGCCATGACTGCAAACAAAAAAGTCGTGTAGCAATGGACACAGCAGATGGGCAGGTAGCGACAACGCACGACTGAACGTCTGCGGTACGCGTTTTACGGAACGAGATCGAAAGTATATTTCTAGTTCCTTGGATTAACCAGCTTTTACCCACGATTTTGCGCTCGCAGTCATTGTTACCTGTCGAAATCCTAACAAGTATCTCCGAAATTTTTGTGTAGACTTGAATTTTAGCATATCTGTTCCGGCTCCGAGATATAACAAATTAGCTAACCACATTTCCTCTTCAACAGAAGAGGGTTCTAAAAGAGTCTAGCCCTTTTCTCTGTAGGGGTTTTAGCCCTCTTCTCCTTTTACCGCTGTACGGCAACCCGTAAAGTTCTTATAATAAAAACAGGACAAGTGCGAATCGGTAGATATTACTTGCTAAATTTCATAGCTCTAGGTCAACGGAAAGTACCCTATAAATTTTGATTCCGTTGAGAGTGTCAAAATTTACGTTTTTTGCGACATAAACGGCCGTGTCTTTTTTTGACGTTAACTTAGAAGTTTGATTTTTTCACAGCTTCAAGGGACCATTTCAACACTATATCTTTACGCGTTCTCGAGATAATGGGTCTTGACCGACAAACAGACAGACAGACAGACAGACGGACAACAAAGTGATCCTATAAGGGTTCCATTTTATTCTTTTGATGTACGGAACCCTAAAAGTGATCCTATAAGGGTTCCATTTTTTCTTTTTGAGGTACGGAACCCTAAAAATAAAAAAAATAAACTATTTATTTTCAGGTTTCAAAGACCCATAGATAATCCAAGCGTAGATAACAATAAAAAAGACGGGGACAGGGGCTAGCTCATTTTGAGCTGATGTAATCTGAATGTGGTTATAATCACATTAATAAAGATTGCCTGCGATATCGTCCGCGTGAATTATCTAATGGATCCATATTTTTTCTATAATAAAATGTAACTTATAAAACTTTGAAATCGGTTTTGAATTTTTTGACTATTTATATATTTTTTTTTTTTTGTAGCCCGTTGTGTCCCACATCTGGGCAAAGGCCTCCCCCGAGTCTTTCCAGTTATTTTTGTCTTGCGCTGCCTCGACCCAGCCCCCGCAGTACGCGTCTAGGTCATCTCGCCACCTCTTCCTGGGCCGGCCTCGGCGACGCCGACCATCTTCAGGCACCCATTGCGTGGAGACCTTTGCCCAGCGGTCGCTGTGCATGCGGCTGATGTGACCCGCCCAATCCCATTTGAGCCGGGCAGCCTTTTTGCTCACGTCTAAGATCCCTGTTTTAGAGCGTAGCGTGGTGTTTCGTATTTTGTCTGTTCTTTTTACACCCAAAATGCTGCGCTCCATTGCTCTTTGGCACACTCCAAGGCGGGATTTTTGAGACTCGGTAAGCGACCAGGTCTGAGCAAAAAATATATTATATATTCTTTATATTAAAATACAAAAATCAAATCGTTTCTCTGTATTACATTAGATAATTATGTAGTTTAGATATTTATATAATAATCAATGGGCCTGCATAGTTAGTGAAATGTAGCATTCTGTAAATTAGGAATATATTCACATAGATTACCATTACAATTTTCGATTCGAACAAGTTTCGATTCGAAAGTGTTACACACATAGCTCAATATTTTTTGCAACAATTAGCGAACGGAACAACGATTTGCATGACTGCACCTTATGTAATCATTCCGATGATTTTACGTAAAATGATGATGCGTTAATGAGTGCAATATTTACATTTATGATAATTTCAACTCTGCAACTATAATTTAGAGTTAATTTTTCAGGAGCACGTCCACAAGTTCCAACTAACATTATGGGAATGTAAAAATTAAACGGAGTTTAATTGGTATAGTAAATAAAAATAATAAATAATTTATCAAATACCAAATTATTTAATTAAATCGTGTATTTACTAAGTGTGTAAAAATTGTATATTTTTCCTTAAATATAAAAAGAATGTTGTATGTTCGCTCGGGGATGAACTTGACGATTTCTGTATATACCTTGCATAGGTATATGTGCAGTCTAAAATAGTAAATCCATCTCTTGACCAATGAAATTTAATGACCTCCTGAAGTAAATATTCAACACAATATTTAAATCTTTAAAACCTAATTGGTATTTGTATTAATAAACCTTGATCATTTCGTAATTTTTAATGTTAGCAAGACATTCTAAAATCTCCTCACGATTTTGCAGGTAATTGCTTTCAAAATGTTGAGATGCAGTAGGTTCCAAGCATGCAATAAGATTAGTCTTTGTAGATCACCAGAATGAAACTAAATTATTTATTGTGCTTACGATTTTTATTGGTAGCGTTCAGTGGCATGTCGGTTGACAGGACGGAACGGAAGAATAAAACGTGTGTGAACCCTACCTTACCTCCCTTTTTTTTTTTGAGAGCGGATATAATGCCTAGCGCATACCACACCTTCCGGGGAGACGACATGGTTATGTGGGGCTTGCACCCACTAAAAACTCCGCCTGTGCACCTACTTTCGCCTTGGTGGTTGGGCCGCGAGAACTGCTACGCATAACATTCGCGACCCATCCAGCGTGGCCTACTTCAGGGCTCCCTCTTCTTCACCCGCCTCCAGGCTCCCCCCCCCCCCTTTAGAGATGTCCGGATGCACTGGGACGTCACCACTACTTCAGGGACCGTGTAGCGTAGACGATAGAGTCCCCGATCTATCGTCCGCTGGTCCCTCTTATGGCGGCGTTAAGTCGGCATTTCGCACCTAACCCTAAGTGACATGGGTCAAGGGCAGGAAGATGATGATTGGTGGCGTACTGTAGTCTTCTGTTGGTATTCTATTCCAACATTGGTGGCAGGAAGATGATTTAGGCAAATCATCTTCCTGCCACCAATGTTGGAATAGAAGAAGAAAACTTGTTGCGTAGACCCCAACACGTTTTCTTCTTCCATTCCGTCCTGTCAACCATCATTGTTTCATTGACTCCCTTTTCGTTCATATCATTCTTAAAACAATCCATTCATCTGCCCAGGGTAAACATTTGTGTGATGAGCACTTGTGTTTGTCTTGTGTCTGGGTGTTGTTTATCTATATATGTATGTATTTACAAAAAAAAAAAAATGTATATGTGTATGTATATCAGCTGTCTGACACCCATAGTACAGGGTCTCCCTAGTTTGGGGTCAGATGGCCGTGTGTGAGAAATGTCCCCACATATTATTATTATTATTATTCACATTCATTTATTTTATATACATATTAAATTACATTTTTAAATATTCATATAAAAACAAAAACATTTAAAAATATAAAAAAATAGTACCTCACCGGTATCGGGAACAGGGTCCAAGCTACCGGCGGTCAGGGCTCCAGAGAGAGAAACCTCCTGACAATGCGGGCCGTGTCCAGAAGTACTGCCTTCTGAATCAAGCCCTTGATCCAGCCATCTAACGCGAGCCTCCTTAGATGTTGGTCGAGGCTCTTGGCAATTAAGCCATTGGCTGTAACAATTATCGGCACAATGATCACTGAGTCCACATTCCACATGTCGACAACCTCATGGGCCAAGTCAAGATACTTTATCTGCTTGTCTTTCTCGGCCTTCATGAGGTTCTCGTCATGAGGAACAGCTATGTCAATAATCATTGCGCGCCTCTCCAATCGATCCACCACCACTATATCAGGCTTATTGGCTACAATAGTCCTGTCAGTGATGATGGATCGATCCCAGTACAATGTGACATTACCATTTTCAAGAACTGGATCGGGCACATACCTGTAGTATGGAACTTCTGATTCCACGAGGTTGTAATTCAGAGCAAGTTGCTGATGGATAATCCTGGCCACAAGGTTGTGCCTGTGCAAATACTCTTCGTTAGCAAGACGAGAACATCCAGAGATAATATGACGGATTGATTCACCCGGCCGGTGACATGCCCGACAAATGTCAACCGTGCCATCCTTCACAATAAATCTCCGGTAATTATTCGTCAAAATAACTTCGTCCATAATTGCACACACAAAACCTTCGGTTTCTCCAAATAGATCACCGAATCGTAGCCAGGATACGGACGCTAAGAAATCCACATCGGGCCCGTGTAGGGCCCGGAAAAAGCGTCCGTGAAGCTCCTTACTCTTCCAAACCTCCTCGCGATCATTAGTCTCAAGCACTACAGGCTTGCACCAGTTCTCTTTAGCCAAGGAGAGCGGGGTGAGGCCTTTGTCCACTGCAACTACATCTCGGTGCATCCCCACGTCGGCTCCTAGGAAATATTCCCTGAGACTGTATATCTCACGGTTGTGCAGAGTCTTAGCATTTAAGAAGCCACGACCTCCGCACTTCCGCGGGATATACAGTCTCATTACCGATGACCGTGGGTGATGCATCCGATACGCTGTCAACAATGTACGGACTCTCCTATCCAGGGCATCGAGTTCCGTTTGAGTCCATTTGAGTATGCCGAAAGAGTACATCAAGACCGGCATGACCCACCCGTTGAAGGCGCGCACCTTATTTCCGCCTGACAAAAGACTATTTAATACTTTCTTCAGGCGGCCAAAGAAGCGCTCCTTCAACGATTGCTTCATGTCAGCAGCATTGATGCCCAATGCTTCCGCCATACCCAAATATTTGTAGGTCTCAATTGAAGAGAGGGATCTAAGGTTTATGGAATCCGAAAGCTGAACTCCCTCAGATTCCACAATCTCCCCTCGCTTGACATGCATGACCGCACATTTGTCCACGCCAAATTCCATCCTGATGGCGCTACTGAAGGTTTCTGTTACTTTCAGTAGCTCCATCAGCTGTGAACTGTTGGTGGCAAAGAGTTTTAGGTCATCCATGTAAAGGAGGTGAGATATTACCTGACCTCCTCTCTTCAATCTATAGCCTAGACTTGAATTCTCCAGCAGTGTGCTTAGAGGATTCAAGGCTAAGCAGAACCAAAGTGGACTCAAACTGTCGCCCTGAAATATACCCCGCTCAATCCTTATCGGTTCACTATTCCTCTGGATATGTCGACATCCTGGATAGCGAAGGACCGTCCTCCACTGCCCCATACACGACATCAGGAAGGTGCGCAGAGTGGTATCTATCTTATACAACTCTAGCACCCTCATGAGCCATGTATGTGGCACAGAGTCATAGGCCTTCTTGTAATCTATCCAACATGTCGACAGATTCTTTCGGGATCGGCGAACCTGTTGACTGATGGCCATGTCAATCAGGAGCAGCTCCTTAGTACCGCGGGACCCATTCCTACATCCATTTTGAGAGGGAGACATGATACCGTTACTGTCTATGTGTTGGTTAATTTTCGCTCTCAAAATAGATGTAAAAACTTTATAGACCGTCGGCAAACATGTGATCGGTCTATAATTTTTAGGCTCCGCAGTACTACCTGATTTATGGAGCAGGTGGGTTATTCCTGTCGTCAAGAACTGGGGCAACGATCCTGATTCCAAGGCTGACTGGAACAGAGACGCTAAACAAACGTGCGACCTTCTAAACCATTTTATCCAGAAGTTGTGCAGCCCGTCCGGCCCTGGAGACTTCCAATTAGGCAATGGACGGACTGCACGAGCTACATCATGGGGGCTGATAATGATTGCCCCCATTTCTGGTATCGGGTCGCACGCTCGTTCGACTTCCAGAGTCCAATCACCCTCAGTGTGACTGACAGGCACCGACCAGATGTTGCGCCAGAACAAACACATGGCGTCATCATCCGGCAGGTGCGTATCAGTCACACTTTGAATCGGTCGCTCCCAAGTCCTATAAACCCACCTTTCATCGCTCTGGAATGTGCGATTCTGAGTGTATCGTTCCACCCGCCGCTTATACCTTCGAATACGGTTTGCCCATGCATACACCTTCTGCTTCAGGAAGTCGATGCGCTCTGTGACCCAGGGCATATAGTCTCGAGGACTGATATCAGTCCCCGAGAATGCCCGCCTCACAAAGCGCATCACTCTAGGGCGAGTATTGCCCTCCCTAAAGCAAATAAGTTTGCCGATGAGCACTCTGGCCTCACTAATACGCCGCTCAATTCTGCACTGCCACGCCGGTACGTCAGGTTTTGGTCGTGTAGCTCTATCATCACTAGGAAATTTGACGTGAGCCACACGACATGCCGCAACAGCTGCGCAGTACAAAATCGAATGCGCATCGGTGAGGTCTTCGCAACCATCAAAATAATTTGATAATTGCGAATCCAGAGCACACACCAGCACCCTATTTTTTTTATGCATGGGCAAACGAGGTAAACGTGGTCTAAGCTCAGGCGGATTGAATCGATATTCTCGAATCGCACCCTCCAAAGCGCTCCTCAATTCATCATTGCACTGGGTACTTACTTGTGTAACCATGTCATCACTCCCATCAGTAGCATGGCTACGTGTTGCGGTCAGCTGTGGTTGTGCCACTTCCACAATCTGCGGCAGGGGAGCAGTAACATGGTTTCTCTGCATTTCAATTCGGAGGCGATCAAGTACAATGTCATCCAACATACGATTGCGCTGGATGACCCGCACCTGATCCGATAATCGTTGTGCCGAAACGTTGAAAGCTGGCTCAAGCACCTGAAACAGAGAGAGCATCCGAACACGGTACGCGGTCAGATTACTTCCCCCCTCTGTAGCCCCATAGTATGCGCGCATGACATTTTCATTGATGGCTTGTGTCCATCTCATGCGCTGCACACTTCCGCCGGGAGCTGGGACCCTATCAGAGGCCGGTGGGCCTCGCGGTCCTAAACCATCCGGCGGCCGGCGTCCTCCCCGTCGACGAGCAGGTGGTGGCGTCGTAGGCGGAGAGAAATACTCGTCGCTCGAGCTCGACGCAACTACCGAGGCCGGTATCACAACACTCACGGTGGGACTGGGTTCCGGCGGCGGCGAGGCGGAGCTGAGCAACGGGTCCGGAGGTGGTGGGCGTGCTCTGCGTGCTGCTGCTCGCGTCAACATTTTCTTCGTCACATTATATTTACAGTTGTCTGATTTTCGCTTGTATTGTACGTTTCGTAGTCAATGTTTCTATGACAGATGTCATAATGATATTGTATTTTTCAGGATTGTTTTTTGATCTATTGCCGCTATGTCTTTGATTTGTATTAAAAGAAGATTTAATTAGTGGCCAAAACAAGTACTTGGATGATATTTTTCCAATGATTTTCATGTAATTTGTATAATTTTATTAATTTAAAACGAAAATTGTAAAAAATTTAAATGTGACGTCTAGAGTTGCCAGCAGTTTTTTTTGAGGAAAGTCACGCAGGAAGGTGCGTGACTTAACATGGACCGCCTTGGAGCATCGCGCGACCGACGAATAAAAAGGAAGAGAACAATATAGGAACAATTCAAATATACTTTGTCAATGGATGTTCTTTTGATTAGAATGACGTTTGTAATTTATTAATTATATTAAAAATACCAAATTGAAGATAACGTTTATTTATTATCAACCTGGGATCCAGTTGACCGTAAACATTATTATTATTATTATTATTATTATCTTTTCTCTAGCTTTTCTTTCCCTCTGCGTCCATCCACAATTTTATTCATAGCATCTATCTACCTCCATATAAAAAGGGTGTGTGGGTAAATACGATTATTATTCTAAACACCAAAAGGTTGACTTTTTTTGTCGATAATTAAAAAAAAGTCAGCTGTTGCAATTCAAAAGAGGGAAGAGCAATACCAAAACGGTCTAAATGTATAGGAATGTTTTTTTTTCAATATGTATGTATGAAATGTAAGAACTACCTACCTCACGTTACTTACTAAATCTTTCGTCAGAGGTATTACAAGCCTAAGGCTTTTTGCACGCATTTTTGTTACCAAAATCAGTAAATCATAAAAAATGTTAACGACATTTTGGAGTGGGTGAACCTGCTCTTTGACTTGTGATATTCAGAAATCTTAATTTGTTATTGCACAAATAGTCCCACTATTTTTTATACAGCATTTTGTAGTCAAAACTTTGTATATGATTTCTTAAAACAATGATCAGTGTTCTCCTATGAAGAATAAGAATTAATAATAATATGTGGGGACATTTCACACACGGCCATCTGACCTCAAACTAGGCTGACCCTGTACTATGGGTGTCAGACAGCTGATACACATACACAAATACATTAATAGATACCAATAGATAAACAACAACCAGACAAGGCAATCACAAGTGCTCATCACACAAACGTTTACTCTGGGCGGGATTTGAACACAACACGCGGCGCAGCAGTCAATCGCTTAGTCACTGCGCCAACCGTGTCGTCAATTGGCAGAATACTACCAACAGTTACCGTAACCTCTTATACAAACAACATAATTATTATAATAGGTACCCAAAATTTCTCCTCTTACATCGCGTCGCGTGCGCATGACTCAATCATGCGTACAAAAAATAGTGGAGCGGTCACTTTGTTCCGTAATCGCATCCTGAATTCTGAAGACATTGCGTTGACACCGGGCAGATGCTACAGAGGGCCGTCTGTTACGTCACAAAAAACAAGGGCTTACGCATGAATTGATAACCATCTGCTACTGGGTAAATATAGAAATGATAGGACACCTGTCCGTAGTGCGTGCGAGTAAACGAATGGTTTCCCGTCTGAAAAAAATAATGATGTTTTCCAGGATATAACCAGACAGGAAGAAGGGACCGAGTCCTACACAGCGACTTTGAAAGTCCGACAGGCCTCTCCAACAGGCCTCCTTCTGTGTCATCCCTAGACAGGACAGCAAATGGTTAAGTTATTTAATATTTTTAGTAACTTCTTCTTATTTTCGCATCACCAAATTCATCGAAAGAGATTTTAGCAGAATAGGACTGCATAGAAAAATAAATACGATAATGGTACATTAAATTAACTTATAATGACACTGACATTTGTTGTTATGTTCACATTAAGCCGATAATTCAGGCGTAAGTAGGTGTTAAGCAGCACACATTATCGCCTTCTCAGTCAATTGGTCAGCAGTACCTATGTAAAAAACATTTCGCGAAATAGTTACTCTACTTTAATAAGAATATGTAGAGATGCTCCTCCTTCTATCTCCTTCTGCCAAATTTATTGTACCACTAACTAATCCCCACGACTTCGTTCGAATGAATTTCGGTTATCTGTGGGGTTTTATTTTTTTGCACGGAACCCTAATTCTTTTTCTAAAATAAAAGTAGCCAATGTTACTTCTGATAACATCGGCTATCTGACAGTGAACGACGGCGACGCAACAGACAAAAATGTTAAAAATAGTTTTTTTGTACCGTTAAACATTCAAATGCATTCTATAAAAATCTGTTATTTCAACATTACAAACAGACACTTTAATTTTATTTATTTGTATATATAGCACGTTTGCGGTAGCCGACTCTTAAACCCTACATTTATCGAGTTAGGTTACAATGTATATGTTCGTAGGGCTTACTTACGTGTAACTAAATACTCATAATAATTTAAATTACATTAATGAAAATCAATATCTAGAACGATAATTGGATCCGTGGGACTGGGACTTGATTCTTGTTATTTGAATGCGTTTTATGTAAAATATCTATCAAAACATCAAATTTATGCTGAAAATTCGTATGATTCTCGTGGGCAGTATATAATAAAAGGTGCAGTAGCGCGCGTTGATGTCTTTTATACGAGAGACATCGATGCATAATTTTATGACTTGGTCACATTTTATGATTATTGGATTTATTGTTAAGGTAAATGAATGGTGCCAAATGGGATCCTGTTACTAAGACTCCGTTGTCTCTCTGTCACAAGACTGTACCTGGAAATATGTGAAACTGGAAACTTTCACATAGTGTGTATTTTATTATTTATTACTTTTTTATTACTTAGAACTATATAACAAAAAAAAATACAAACATCCGAATTGATAACCTCCTCCTTTTTGAAGTCGGTTAAAACCAGCAAAAATTAATTGAAGTTAAATAAAATCGCGTATGCTGTTAAAATTCCAACTGCTACTTCTGGCTCCCACTAGATTATCATCAGGATCCTGCCCTTGTCCAATGTTACTTGGGGTCGGCGCAACGGAAACCGATCACTTTTCCGAAATATTTTAGTTCGAATTTCATTTTACCGAAAACTTTTGACCGACGTCTTTTTTGCTATTTGCATTATTTGACATATTTTTAGATCACCGAAGTATAATGTGTCCTAGGTATTATTTTACCGAACTATATTTCGCCGATTTACAAAATAACTTAATGCTATTGGCCGAAGTCTTTTCCGAACTTTTTTCATTTGCCATGTTTTCACCACACTGAAAGAACATTTTATGTAATATTATTTGGTCACAAATATATAGCCGGTTACTTGGTAGTATTTTCAATATTAAATAAAATATTGTCATAAAAAGTCAATATAATGTTGTGCTACAAAATTAGTGTCAGAAACGAATTGCTGTAAAACCGACTTCAGGCAGTCTTGTCTGCCCTACACCTAGAGTGTAATTTAAACCCGCGTAGGCGCGGAGGGGTGGGGCGGCCCACGAGCTGAGGAGCAATTGGCTTGAAGGCCCACCGCCGTGGCTGAGGCTCGTCGGCGCAACCGGCCAGCAAGCCGAAGCTGCAGTGGTGAGCGTTAAAACCTTCTGCGACGATAACCGCCCAAACCCCGCGAGCCGTGAAAGAAACAATGCCTGCTGCATGTTGCACGTCTTGCTTGCTTGAATGCTGCATGCTTATTTGCAGTCTGCATGCCTGCTTGCATGCGGCATGCCTGCTTGCATGCCTGCTTGCATGCCGCATGCCTTCTTGCATGCCGCGTGCCTGCTTGCATGTTGCGTTTCATCCCTTCTCATTTTTTAATTTACAAAACTATTTAAAAAATATAATGTATTGTTAAATGTTAAAAAACGGTGTTACTGAACTCTTCAAATACAAGTTCAACACGCTGTAGTCCAGTTTTCAATGCTCCAAAGAAAAAGTCCTCACATTGTTTCTCAATTCTTGCGTTATTTGAGTAAACACTACAGTTCCGTAGTACTACGAATACTTTCTATTTCTTTTGACGGCCAAGTGCGAACGTACGCGAGTATGAATGGAAAAGTGTGAATGAACCTTTTATTATGACACGAATGTTATTTTCGGAAGTATCGTAGCGTGTAGTTACTAATATGGTGCGAGTACTTATTGACACAGAATGGATGATATGGAAAGAAATTTGTGTTGAAATTATATTTGTGTCAAGTTATGATGTTTTTCATTTACTGTTTTATTTGTTATAACATGCTTTTTTTTATTATTCTCCTATTTCGTTGATGCATTTAGTAACATAAAACTGACATACAAGAACCGGTCCCCGAACACCTCCTTGTGGGCTATATACAAATATTAATTCGTGCGGAAATCGTATCCGCAACATGTAGCGCAGCATCCAATCGCTCAGACACTGATAATTCCTAGCCTGAAGCTAAGTCATTTCTCAGTACCTACAGATATAAATAGTAGATGTCATAATTGTTTGAAACTACTGGGCCCAAGTAGTCTAACAAAAAGAAAAAAAAACGAAGATTTTTTTTTAAAACCAATATGACAGCTGTTGACAGTTTTTGTTAAAAATGGTAAAGGACACCTGTGTACACATTTCGTAAATACCTGAAGGCCAATTATACTAATTTAAAACATTAAAAATCTTGTCGCTATCTCATTTAAGTGCCAATTAAAGTCAAAATCTTGTCAAAATGTAAATATAGGCGTTTTTGACAGACTGACTGAAATGCGAACGTTTCTAAAAGTTACTAGAATCGCTATCTGTTATCAGTTTGTACTTGTCATTTAGCTTTATTTTATTTTATTTATTTGGGACAATAAAACAGTTCCTTTACGCTTTAGATCTTATGAACTAATTTACAAAATAAATATGTAATACAAATGTGCAAGACACACCGTTATCCACAACAACATACAAAACAGATGTTTGTGTTATGATCAAAACGAATTAAAGTTAATTAAGGCACTTGATTATTTTGATGATGCAGTTACGAAATTTATAAACCGGCATTGCAAATATATCTAATTCTATAAATTATTTATTATAATTATTACAAATACGTCGCAGAGGCGCTCGGACACCAGCGTTGGTCCGACAGGAAGAAACCGCAAAAAGTGGACGTGCGCGCGCCTCGTGTCTCATTGCAGTTCTAGGAACAATGTAGTGTACTCGATATGTCAAAAAAAAACTTGATTTAAAAGAGTGTCCATGGAGTTTCTTGCTCGTTCTTCTCCATAGAGACCTACCTACGTTTTGGAACGAGCAACTAGCTTCAACTCTCTGACTAACTGACCGACTCCTTGACAATTCAAAAATGCCTGTAAATGGTTTAATTGAAATAAATGCTTTGACTTTGACTTTACAATGACAAATCAACTGGAAGATTATTTAAATCACTTGATATTAACTCAGGACGTCATATATTCTAACCATATTCCCAAAACAGTTACAAACTAGACTACATTCGTATAATAGTATATAGAGTGCCAACAGGTTTATTTTTAATTTTTGCAAGTTTTGGAGGCCATTGATACCTAGCTTATCCAATGTATTAGAAATCAAGATTTGATAAAGGTCAAGCGAGAATTTATAAATATTTGACACTTGATGATTTCGAGGTCCTGGTGGTTTTACTGTTAGTATATTGATCCGTTAGATTAAAACATCTGGCTGGACAAGATATATCGTAAACTTATTGACGACCCACAAATAAATCTACAACTCACACCGGCAGATTTTAATTACTTGCAACATAATTATTAAGAATATTGTAAATATTTGTAAACAAATAAAAATATTTATTGGTAAAAAAATGTTGATATTAATAAATGTTTATTTTACGATTTCTTACTTAATGAAAGACGGATGAAGAAAGATTGCGTTTAGAATGTTGAGATAAATGTGTGTGGAGTAACCGAAATGGATAAGGTTAGAAATAAGTACATGAGAGGAAGTTTGAAAGTTGCGCCAGTGACAGAATAGTTGAAAGGGACTCGTTTGTTTTGGTATGGGCATATAAAGAGAAGGAATAAAACGCGTGAGACCAAAAGAGTTATGAATATAAATGTGGATGAATGAATTGTATACCTACAACGCTGCGTCTTCCGGTTCGTGGTCGCCACTTGAGAAACTACAATACTCCAATTTATTTAATTTTTTAAATTAATTTAATAAGTATACAATATACACGAATAATAAAAAGAGAAACCTTTAACTTTTAAACTAAAAACTAATATAGGCATCAAAAAATTCCTCCACATCGCCGTCATCTGGGAATGTACTGTATGTAATGGTAAAAACCTGCTCTTGGATCACGGGAAGTGTCAACCATCCTTTTGAAAATTTCCTTAAAAAGGATATGAGCACTCGGACCCCACGACCTGAAGGGTTCAACCTTTGGGGTTCGAAAATAAAGTTATCACCAAGGATACTTTCGCCATTTGTGGTTTTCTGCAGCCGAAGCAGCAGCACCAGCACAGCACGCTGTACTAGGAAGATGGAAGATGGGTTGGCGCAAGAGTATCGACGCACGTGTAGCGTCCTACACTAAAGACCTATGATAGTTTTCTTGGTACCTACGAAACGCGCAAGCACAAATGCACAAGTCGGATTCGTACTTAACCAGTTTTTAAACAAATCTGACTTGTTCCACCTTTCATTGAATGTCTGACCTTAATGCCTTTCAAAATCTAAGTCTAGCCTTCGTTTTTGAAATCATCACATTTATATGTAAAATTAAAATTGAGGCATCTGGAAACTAACAAAAAAAATTCACAGATCTTAGATTCCTTTGAAAACTTTCATATACATATTCAGAATCATAATCTTTATTCATCTCAACATCATAGTGTAGGCACTGCATAATAAAAATACATAATCTTAAATAGAGAAAGGACTGACTCTGTTAAATAAGAAAAAAGTTTAATGATCTATTTGAGTGTTCAGGCATTACATAACCAACGATGTGCAGAACATCTTGACATGACTATTGTCAGACTTTTCGGTTTCTTACTACCTGTAAAGACTGTCATAGAAAACGGATTTTCCTGAATAAAATCTATGCCATAAACAACATTATGTCGGCAAATTATTTACATTGATTTAATTTATTTATTTGTTTCAGACATACTTCCAACTTCCAGTCCATATTTTTCCATACATAAAAATTATAAACTATTTTAAGTTCTAAAATTTTGGACAGATATAAACACAAAATAACATTGCGATTAATTAAATTTATATAATTAACACCTCTTAAAAAAAAGAAATATTAAATTTGACAGAAAATTATAGAATCGGTAAATATAATTTAAAGAGATAACAAACAAACAAATTTTACCTTTATATAATATTAGAATAGATAAAGTATTAAAAATCACAAAATTTACATAAAAACGACTAGAAAGCTAACTGGTAGTTTAGATGCAGCAATTTAGCGTACAAAATGACCTTTTTACACGGGTAATTTGCGAAATTGCATAATTTCCACACTCACATAGAAACCAACTGGCAATTACTCGCAAACAACTCCACAGTTCGCGCTAAATGACAGTCACGGCGTATTAATAACACCATAGATAATATAGCTGTAATGGACCAGTGGTTCACACGCCCGTTTCTTACGCATGATGTTGTGAGTTCGATACTAGGTTAGAAACAAGTGTGATTTTTTAAATTGTAAAAAATGTATTTTTAAAATGTATTTTCCAAGTTTATCTTGGGCAACATTGACATCGGTGAACGACAACATAGTGAGGGAACCTGGATTGAAGATATTATGTCTAAAACTGCCAATCCGCCTTTAGCAAGCGTGGTGATCATCCCTCATCCTATTGTGCCTTCTCAGTATTGCAG
This sequence comes from Charanyca ferruginea, assembly GCA_947361185.1. Classification (NCBI taxonomy): domain Eukaryota; kingdom Metazoa; phylum Arthropoda; class Insecta; order Lepidoptera; family Noctuidae; genus Charanyca; species Charanyca ferruginea. Next base: position 12,953,840 of record OX376065.1, on the reverse strand, counting down.
GACAATAAAAGGCTGGCGTTATTATTATTACGGCTTATTGTTATAAGGTGTAATAATAATGCAGTCAGAAGTCAGAAAATCTGACAACCAATCTTACCAAGTGATATCGTGTTACCCAGTTACTGGGTGGTGGAGGTCAGACAGGCAGTCGTTCCATGGAAAACTCTTGTATCCTGTTGCATCCAGTTAGACTGGAAGCCGATCCTAACATAGTTTGGAAGAGGCTAAGTAGAAGATGTTGTCATACGGGACTTAGAATTTAAATGAGTTACATTTAGCAAATTGGTTGTGTTCAATTTTTTTTAAATGACAATGCCAGATCTTGCTCCACCCATGTACAGAAAAGTAAATTAATGAAAATAACTGTAATGAATATAGAACCTTTCTATAGTAAATTGTTTTTCTTTAGAACTTGCGGATTACGAAATACCTACCTACAAAATACAAACTCATTTTACCTAAAATATCATTTGACCTATAATCAATGTCATTATTGTTTTTAGATTTAAACGGAAACCGCAAGTTCTACAGTCACTAAGACTAATGTTTAGTTATCAGCAATAAATAAACAGTAAGATGCTACATATATTGCATATGACTTTTATTGAGTGGGAAAAAGTTCTATAGAGTTTCTGGCATTGTCCTTTTCCGCATAGATATGTTACACTTGCATATGAATGGACTTACCGACATAGCAACTACGCAGAACTATTTTGACACGGCCAATATCATCAAACAAAGCATCCTGTAATAAAAACTAGGTACTTTAAACATAACCATACCATACCATCATTACCCCATACTTAATGAGTGTTTACACACATCAACGTACATAAATTACATAACTCTGTGCGCAGGAGACGAGGCGTGGTCGTAAAACAAAGATATAAGTATTCCTAAAACAAGCAACTGACATTGGATACATATTGACAGACAAACAGACATACGTGACTTTGGTTTAGACATGTATAAGGTCGGTTCAACTTGGAAGGACGACCTCAAAATTTCAACAAGTCTTTTCCTTCAGTTTTTTGAACAGAAAAGGTAATAATCAAGTCTTGGTTGTAAAATAAACAAGGTATAATCTAACGTATATTTATTTATAACGAGCTGACTTGACAATTGATTTATGTGCGTTGTCCTGAAAATTGATTATTCAATATTTTTTTTACCATTTTTTCCTTCTGCCTTCCCTGGACTTCCACAAATATTTCAAGACCCAAGTTAGCCAAATCGGTCCAGCCGTTCTCGAGTTTTAGCGAAACTAAGGAATAACGATTCATTTCTATTATATAGGTAGATTTTGACAAAACTGGCCCAAAGATTAGCTTATCTACTAATGGATAGTCAAACTTCATTCTCGCGGCCCAATCAGTAATCAACTATAAGTCAAAAAGATTGCCTAATCTTTTTGACTTTTAACCTTTTGAATTTAACCGCTGCGTTATCTCGCCCTTTGTGAGTAGGCAGGTAGCAGCAGGAGGTTAGTTACAGGAGACTGCAAATTTAAAAAGCTCGCATCTTAAGTGGGCAATAGACAAACGAGCAAGAACTTGTACTCAAAGCACGAGGACCCTTTTCATCCATGTTTCACTCAAAAGTTCACGTGCTAGGGTGATACGTAGGCGACGAAAATGGTGGAGATACGATATCGCCCACTTTAGGTTAGAAATACCTTAATATTATATTAACACGTTGAACGTCACGTGGACAGGGCACATTGCTCGCAGAACAGAATTTGTCAAAATCAACAATTATGAAATCAATTATAGACCATTATGACACTATTGTAATAGCAGACTTGAGGCCCAGATTCCTTCACGATGTTTTCCATTACAGATGTCAATGATGTCCACGATAATCTTAGAAAGTACATACATTATAAAATTAAAAAATTAACATTGGTGTATAAAGTAACTTGCCCGTGCCTAATTAAGTTCCAAAACCTTGTGAATGAGACACCCCAGTCGTCTCTCATCATGACATTCCCATATTAAACATTTCACATGAACTGAACTGAACTGTTCATTTCTACAGAGCAATTTTCATTGCACTGCAGACACAAAAAGTTCAGTTTAATAAGGCGTAACCACAATATGTGCTAAATTGCATGTGTGTTGGTAATATTGTGTCATTTGTGGAACTTTGTGGCGGCCATTTATCTAAATTATGATTTAGCTATTGCACAACAGATTTTCCGCTTGATTGTGACAAAGTATGGAGTACACGTACAAATATTATTGCATCAACAAAAATAATTAGTATCATAACATATATGATAAGATGGTTTGTATAGTGTCGCAGTAAGCTGCGATCGCCATTATACAGCGGCCCAGGATGGTGATTACGGTTGAATCCCCCCTTGGGCGAGACGTATGCCCAGCAGTGGGCGTCTAATGGTTGAAATGATGCTGATGATGAAAGCATCATTACAGTATCCAAGAGAGTACATTTTTTCTAAAAATTTTTTCGATAATATAATCAATTTTGAGGGCTTAGGAACTAAAAACGAATAAAGTGGCTTTATGAACCAACCTGGGATAACTGTGATCAAATATTAAATAAGTAAGGTCTGTAAAACAAATGTCTCACAAAACCACAAATCAAAAGACGCACTCCTAATAAATTAAAAAATATCTACACTATCTTCAGTTTATAAACCAGAAATTATAACAATAAGATTCTAAAATTATGTATGTACAACACAACGCAGAAGCGCCTAGGACCTACATACAATAAACAATTATGTAAAATACGACACTATTGTTTTCTCAGTTAGGTGCAAAAAGCAAATACTAGTAGGCGTTATGACAAACAAAAGGCGTAGAATAGGTAAACCGCATAACTTTCTGCACCTAATAACAATAGGTACTTTGTTCTCTAAAGGCAGTTTCACCAAGAACCAATGAAGGTAATCTAGAATACAAAATATAAAAAATAATCAAGCTAAAAACCATGGCAGTTAAGAGTTGACTAATCTCTACTGACAGCGCCCGTTCACGAACATGACGCGTGAATCAGCACCATTCAGCTCAACCATTTTTAGAGGGAGCCGAATGACCCAACACACGCGCCACCACCAGCGAGACATTTGAGTGAGCATGACAATTCTCTCAACCGCCATGCTCATTTAAGTCAAACACATAATAATTTACTTAAAATATGGCTTCATGGTACTCACATTTACAAAATTGAAATAATGCTGCTAAATTATACAAAACTAAGGTTTCCAATGTTTCTAAAATGTCGAAAAAGTAATTAAAATATATATTTGTGTATAATAATAACGATACTCGTTACTCATGTCAATAAAAAAAAAGGGGTAGGAAACAACATTCCTCCAATTAGGAAATTCCCTAAACTGCCTGTGGAGCAGGACCAGCATTTAGCCAAGCATTTTTATCATTGATGTAGTCTTCTAATTTATAATATGCTTGTCTACACAGTGTGCGTTTAATACATGTTTTAAATTGTCTTTCATTTAGTTGTAGAATATCAAAGGTATTTTATTATAAAATTTTACACAGTACCCCATAAAAGAAGTATGAACTTTTGACAATCTGAATCTTGGCTGATCTAATTTGTTCCTATTTCTAGTATAAACACTATGTCTGTCACTTATTTTATTAAAAAGATGAAGGTTTTTTCGAACATGCATAATGTTTTCATATATGTATTGACAAGGTACCGTCAAGATGTTAATCTGTTTAAACAATTCTCTTAGAGACTCGCGACTGCTGAGATTATAGATTGCTCTGACAGCCCGCTTTTGCAGAATAAAAATAGAATCAATATCTGCAGCCCGCCCCCAAAGCAAGATACCGTAGGACATGATGCTATGAAAATAACTAAAATATACTAGCCTAGCGGTATCCACGTCTGTCAAATGCCGGATTTTTCTGACAGCGTAAGCGGCCGAACTCAACCGCCCTGCAAGAGATGTTAAGTGAGGACCCCATTGCAGCTTTGAGTCAAGCGTAATCCCTAGGAAAACAGTCTTTCCGACGAATTCAAGTATATCCTTATTCAATACAACGTTACATTCACTACTTTTAACATTCGGTAAAGCGAATCTTATGCATTTAGTTTTCTTCTCATTTAATACTAAATTATTTACAGTAAACCAATTATGAACCTTAAGCATAGCGTCATTTACGTCGTCATGGTGCTGTGCCCGTCTATTAACTCTAAATATCAAGGAAGTATCATCAGCAAATAACACCATTTGTGGTTGATTTTTCAGCAAATAAGGTAAATCGTTTTTATAAACTAAAAAGAGGAACGGACCCAATATTGAGCCCTGCGGTACCCCCATTTTTACTTTTAAGCCCGATGAATTTACACCGTTTACTTGAACTTGTTGCAGTCTATCAGTCAAATATGATTTTACTAAGCTAAGCGCTAGTTTACCCAGTCCGTAATGCTCAATCATTTAGTAAGTGAATATTTTTGATTAAGTTTATATTAAATATCAATTTTGAGAGTTTTGGACGCAGAACTGATGCAAAACGGACACAGTCTGCGTCCAAAACTCTCAAAATTTAGTCGAAAAAAGTAAAAAAAATAGTATTCTTTCAAAATTAAAAAAAGGCGTATACTAAAAGATAGATAATAAAATTGTCTGTAAGATGGTGTAAGTTTCGTTTAATTATACCTGGTAGATTTTGTGTGATTGTCAATGTTTTGTCCGCGTCAGACACAACTTCACGAGTTAATTAAACTATTTAATATGAACTTAATCAAAAATATTCACTTACTAAATGATTAAGAGAATGTTCTAGTTTAACATATATTTTTTTCAAATCATTTACACAGCACATTTTGACGTGATTGTCAGTTTAAAATCTGTAAAAGTCGTGAAATAGCCCCTTAAGCTCTATCCACACATGTCCGGGCCGTGCCCGGGACGGGGACGGTCCGTGTCCGTGAAGAGGTAGTGAACATTTTATATGAACTCGTTCACACACGTCCGTGTCCGCGGCAGCGACGAAGCTTCAGTGCCCGGGCCGACGCCGTGACGTGCGAGTTCATATCAAATGTTCGCAACTATGTATTTTCACGGACATGGACCATCCCCGTCCCGGGCACGGCCCGGATATGTATGGATAGAGCTTTAAAGTGGAGCACACTATACCCTGATCACAATAAGATTAGATATAAACACAAACCTTTTTTACAGTCCCTTCAACCGAATTGACTTCTATTCAGTAGGCTTAAGGATTAAGGATAACATTAGAGGCAAAAAAAGTGGTTACAATACAACTGTTTACTGCAGTTGCCATTTGTCATGCTACCAACGCAATAGAAGTCAAAATCGGTTGAACGGACTGTAAAAAAGGTTTGAGTAAATGTCTAGTCTTATTGTGAATAGCCTAGGATGAACCGGTTCACTCGTGCCTTTACATACTCTGATTATTGTTATCGGGGTAGGTACAGAGCCCGTGAATGAGCAGGCAGTGAATTTCACAGTCGTGCAGTTCGCACAATAAAATAATGTGAAAGCAAAGCGCTTGGTTCGAGACGTGGAACCGTGAAACTTTAACCACATAGCAATGACGTTTCACCGTATCTCTGTTCGTCCGATGATGAAATGGGGTTAGGTTTTATTTTTGTAGTATTAGCAAAGAATAAACCTGTTACACAAGGAGTCGAATCTTTTCTCATCAATTCAGAACACAATTCTAGACTCTCCAGAATTAACTTATTTCGTCGGTTATTAAAAAGTTACATTATCATCATCATTTTAATGTCATTGTCAAATGATTAGCCAGTCATTACGGGTCCCTGACGAGAGAGACGCAAGTAAATTAAACTTACGGAAGCTGCAGCCGAAAAAGCTCTTCATAAAGCAGTAAAAAATGGAAGCGACCAAAATGTCAGGAAGACGTAGAAGAATCTTTCATTTTTTAATGAAACCTTCTAGATTTATAACGGCTTATGTTGAACGAACCTCCAGATATAGTGAATGACCTCCAAAAATAGTAAATAATCACCAACATTTAACCCCATTTTAATGTTTAACGAACCTCCAGATATAGTAAATGACCTCCAAAAATAATAAATGATCACCAAAGTATTGTAGAAATGTATGAGTTTGACTGTAAAAAGCAATTTGGTTCTGGCGTAGGAGGTCACAGTTCTAACCTTTTTATCGTGAGGAAAAACCTAACCTTATCGGATCCGCCCCAGGTGGGATTTAAGGGTCCTAAGATTTAGTGATGATTTACTATGCAACTAGATTCAAATTTTACAATAAGACGTTCAAAAGTGCCTATAATGTAATGGTCTAATTGAAATAAATGATTTGACTTTGACTTTGACTATTTTTGGTGGTCATTTTATTTATTCCCTTTTATAACCTATCATCAATTACCCAGCAAATCCACCACCGCCACCACATTTTGTTAGGAAGACTTTTCAAGTAGAGTTGTTTACCAGAAGCATTTTTCCTCAAGTACAAAAACGGGAACGCTCTAGCAGAAGCAGTAATTATAGAAATCTAGCTTACTTAGTATAATTAGGTTGGTTGGAGATCTCTGGGGGAGGCCCATGTTTAATAGTGGAAGGCAATAGGCTGATATGATGATGATGACGAAGTGTACAGTACGATTTAAACTTAATGGCGGCTCTGAACACGAGGCGAGTGGCGGCGCAGTAACAATTTCACGTGTCAGCGGGGGTGAGGGGCGGGGTACTGCGCAGCCAACAGCGCACTTTACAGCCGCCATTAAGTTTGAATCGAACTGTAATTATGTTGAAAAAAAATCTACCTTAGTCTATTTTTACCCGATTTCGGCGGAAGCCAACGAAAGGGTATGTTTAGGTCGATTTGTATGTATTTCTGCCATGAAACAATGCAAGCATACTTTTGATGTTACACACAATAATTCGTTTTGGGATGAAAATAAAATCCAACAACAACATTAAACATTTTATTTTATTTACATCTTAAATAACATACATTGCAAATTACCTAATTTACAAATATTTTCACGTTACCAAAAACACCTTTAAATAAAATTGTGTTTTACTTTTACCGCTCCACCTCTTCGTAAAAGGTTTCATAGTTACGTATATTATGATTAACTCAATCTGATATATTTTCTAATATATTAATTGTACATTTATCGTTCAATCATGCGCAGACGCAGCGGGCCGTCCGGTGCGTACATGAAGGTGACAGCGTAGTCAAGTGGCTCATGATGGTATTCCAGACGATATCGGCGGATTAACTGCAAAATTTTAATTTAAGTTAATATTCATTCTGTTTTTATTTCTCTAATGAGCTAAGTCTAAATCCAATTTACGAGAAAATAACACTAGATTGTAATAAGAGATTTTCAATAAATCATCATCATCAACAGTTCATGAAACGTACGTACCAACGTACTAGAAAAAACATTATTTAAACAAATATTTGCAATTATTTTTCTCGCATTTTCTATAATTATTCAGTAAAATAATATGTGAACTGTGTAGATAATGCAACATTTTAATAAAAATATGTGTCTAAAATTTACCTATTTTAAGGTAGATTTTGAAATGAACAAGAATGTTGTATTTCATCATTAAAAAAATATATATATAAAATAAAGAAGAAGAAGAATAATGTTTAAGAAGAATGTTGTTTTTTTCATTTCTCAGTCTATAATAAGAATGTTGTAGGTTACTATATTTTATATACCTACTTTCTAAGCAAATAAATATACAGGTATTCTATTCGATTCTATATGTTTAAAGCAGAACGAGTATTCAATTCAAAATAAACAATGAATCAATCGTAAAAACAGTGATATCATACCTTCGCTAAAAGAATTTGAATTTCCAAGTCAGCGAATCTTCGGCCCAGACAGATCCTGGCGCCGAAGCCGTAAGGCAGGGAGGCGAAGGGATGCAGACGGCCGCCACTCTCCAACCAACGTTCCGGCTTGAACTCCTCAGGGTCGGAGACGAACTGTGTCATGTTACCTGTCACGATTGTGGGGAATACCACTTGAACCTGGAAATGTAGTATAAAATCCAGTTTTAAGTGCTGCTGATGTTGAAGAGCATTTCGAAAATCGTGGTTATCGGTAAGTAAGTAGGTATTTAATTTATCGACAGATGATTATGTTTATTATTTTTATGCAGCGTTGGTATGCCTCCCACCAGATGGACCGACGACATCGTTAAGGTCGCGGGTAACCGGTGGATGCAAGCGGCAGGTTCCCGCTCGTTGTGGCGTGCTATGGGGGAGGCCTTTGTTCAACAGTGAACGTCCTTCGGTTGACGATAATGATGATGAGTTTTAGATCTCTCCCTCTCCCTTAATGAAATTTGGTAAGATGTAGTGAGATTCCCCTCTCCCTCACTTACTTCATATTATGTTAAAACCAATTATTTAAATAAATCCTTTGAGAATTTTCCAATCTTACAAAAAATAACTAGAAAAACTATCGGGAAGTATAAAATAATGAGAAAATTAAGAGTAGGTGTACTAAAAAAAGTAGTTTTAACTTACACCTTTGGGAATGTGATAACCACAAATGACATCGTCTTCTTGAAGTGTTCTACCGTTACCAATAACTGTAGAATACATTCTGTAACAAAATAGAATATACTAACTTGTATAAAATAATAATAACCAAAAGGTCAATGTGCACCCTGAATATTGAGCTATTCTTCTCTTATTGAGAATTGTAGAGAGCTTTATTATTTAAATTAATTTAGTTAATTAATTATTTATTTAACTAATTAATAATATATGATAAACTGATTATCGTGATGACCTCTCATACGCGAGATGGTGGGTTCTAAACTGGGCACAGGCAAGTCCCAATGAAGTATTTTCTAAATTCCTAAGTTTATTTTAGACATCCTATCACTGACATCGGCGATCGAAAAAATCGTGAGTAAGCCATAAGGGGCAAGTCACACCGGAATGGCAGCGTAGCGGCCGGCAGTTTTGTTGCCGAACCATTTTCAACTTTATCTCTAAATTTAAAAGCATAGTATCGCTTCGGCGGTCATCGGCTCGCAGAGCCGCCTGGCGGCACGAGCTGTCGCTCGACGCACGCAGATCTTTAAGCGATACTATGTCCTGACATTTAGAGATAAAGTTGAAAATAGTTTGCCATCAAAACTGCCGGCCGCTGCGCTGCCATTCTGGTGTGGTTTGACCCTAAGACTAAAATCCGCCTTGAGCAAGAGTGGTGATCAATGCTCATGCCTTCTCTGTATGAGAAGAAGCTTTACCCGGCAGTGGGACAATAATATGCTTTGCTAAGTAATCATTCAAATTATTACCTAAAAACTTCTCTAACGAAAGCCTTGGTGTAATGCAGCTTGTCCAGATCCGCGTAACTCAGCGGTTTGTTGGGATCAGGCAGCACTCTTCTGATCTCTTCTGCCATCTTCTCTTGCTGCTTCAACCTTGTTGCCACTTGGTACAGGATTGAGCAAACTGCCATTGATATCTGGAAGGAGAGACCTATCTTTAGTAAGTATAAAGGCTTTCATTTCAAAATGGTTGTGTAATTCTTAGAACTCATCTACATTTTGATTAGGTTTCGTAATTATTTATTTATTTTTATCACATACAATTGTCATCACAGATGCATTAACTTTTACGACGTTTCGATTCAATTATAATAGTGTAGTTACATACTTAACAATATAGTACACTAAACAATATATTATTATTATTATGGTTGAGCATAATATTACAAACATGTGTTTCATGCATAAGAACCACCAATTTTCTTTTCTTCTTACCGTATCAATCCCAACTAAAATAAGATCAAGTGCCATGACAGTGGCGATCTTTGGATCCCCCTCACTCTTGAGCACCCGCTCTAGAAGAGACAGATCATTCTCTGATGTCACTTTTTTAGTTTTCAGCCGTTCTAGAGCCTCGTTAATGTATTTGCTACAGAGCCTGTAATTAGAAGAGCAAATTGTTGTGAGTATGGACAGGTTAGATGACAATAAGATTGTGAGGGTTTGTTCTCTCGATGTTAAAGTTGTGATGCTCATAGGAGATCAAATGTGATGTGCCTCAAATAAAGAGCTTTCTGTGAATTATCCTCATGGAGGGTATGTGTCAAATGTGAGTCAAATCAAAAGCTTCATATGAATTAACTCAAACGCAAACATTTAGGGCGGGTCATACACGGGGAGCTCGAGTAACTACTCGAGCGTGTATTTTGATCAATGCATAACTATGCATTGATCAAAATACACGGACCGCTCAAGCAGTCTAAGTCCACAGCTTGAAGCTGACACTGATAACTGCTGTAGCCGTGGATTTCAACTGCAAGATCAGTCTCAGGAGAGCGGGAGGTGCGCACGAAGCGGAGGAGGGATGAAAAGCGCGGACGAAGGGGATAACTGCGCGAGAGCAGTTCCGATTGCTCGACAGTTCCATGTATGTAAAAGAGAAGTCTATAGTTTACTATGCAGTCGCGGCTTGAAGCAGTCAATCCTGACTGCTTCGTCTCTTTTGCAACGTTAATAACAGTACCAATAAAGAGCATCAGTAAAAATTATAATAAAAGAAAATTCATTGAGAAAATTCCAATAAAACTTACTCAACGAAGAAGTTCATATTGTTAACGTATTTACTCCACAGTGGTGTCGGTATGTATCTCCAGTAAGGCGCCTTAAGTTCCAACACAGCAACGTTTCTTAGAGCAAACTTTGCCGCGTCGATGATGCGCTGTGGTTCCGAGTTGCTGGTAAGATCTGACGATAAACATCCTAGCCGCGTATCGAGGGCGACGCGGCCAATACCTAAGAAATTAACATAGATGACGTTGTTAGTCAGAAATGTTACAATAGACTTGCTTCTGCCCACAATGTTTGATAATTATTTATAGCCTTTAATACTAAGGGAGATATAACATGGCTTCCTATATGCGAACAGCAGTTCCAGAGATTAGCGCGTTCAATTAAACAAACTCTTCAAAATAGTAGTATAGATATAGATCATAAAGTTGAAAAGCTGTCAGAGTATTGAGATTGCAATAGATAGCAGTAGTACTAAGCCGTGTTATTGATTAGGAATCTAATAATGTACTGTACAAAGCCTTATCTACGGCAATCATTATGTTTTTGTATAAAATAATGTGAGCAATCAGCATAACCCATAACAGAATACTTAAGGTGTCAGGGACTTTCTGACACTCGGCTTAAAATACTGAAACGAAAATCACGTTTTTATACTTTTAATAATAAATCTAACAACACATCGTAAATCACAACTGAGATGGAAAACTAAGTAGCGCCTATGCTACGCTCGAACGCTCCATCTGTTAGTAGAGCATGATTGATTAAAAGCAGCTAAGATTTAATTGCACCTAGAACATAATCCAATGATAAACTGCTATTGTGTCGGTCTATTCTGTTAAAATCTTCTTTAGTGAATTGGCTTACTAAAGATTCGGACACAGTTTCTAATTTACACACATTTTTAATTTATGTTTTACAATGATTTTACTCCCATGTAAACTGACCCAAAATTTCGCAAGTTTTATTATTTCTAGAAGGAATTCAAAGAATTGGCGATTTGATCATGTGGTCGGGCACCGATAATAAGCCAGTCATATAATATCATTATAAAAGTTAGTCTGCGTTTCAATAAGTGTAGTTTGAAAGCCCCGTACAGACCCGGTACCGAGACCAGATCACAGTGGTTACTACAATACTTACACTCAAGCGACCATCGATGGATATCGTTATCAAACTCATGAGGCAAGTCTCCGTTCTCATCTCTAGCATTCTCCATGTACTTGATAAAGTCTTGTGTCACCAACTCTATTGGAGCCACGTACTTCTTCACCGTCTGCGGCTGCAGAATCGGTCTCTGGACCTTCGAACGAAAACGACGCCATTGCTCACCGTGTCTGTAAAATTAAAATAATAGAATCATTAGTGTAAATGAAGAAATAGCAATTTTACATATTATTGCAATTTGCGTAATTGGTGTGATGCGAGGTAAATAGTTATTGAGTTTTGAAATTGAAGTATAAAAAATTATGAATATTTACATTTACTGAACGTGTCAAAAATAAAATATAATTTTCAGGAAATGTAATGATGATGAATAAAACAAACATACTTAGTAATTAAAAGCAAAAATTGAATGAGCCTAAAATATCTCTAATCGAATGCCCACTACTGCCATAGAAGCCTAATGCAAAACAGACTAACAGTAAGAAATGATTGAAGTTAAAAAGCAATCATCATAAATCAAAATGACCACATCAAAACCCCCAGCCTGTAAGTTATTCCTAAACTAGTCAACAGGTAGTGCCTATAAAAGTAAAGGCAGTAAACTTGCACACAAAAGAAACTATGTACATAAAACGAGGAAGCTAGTCGTTTATTATCCCATGAAACTTGAAGTGATTTGAATGCAAAATATGCGGTTCATAGGGGCTTTCTCCATAGCTTTCTCGACTACCTATACCTACTGCTTTTTGGGGAATTGTAGGTAAGGACCTCTTCAGCCGAAAGACGGGCACTGCTGGACATAGGCCTCCCCCAAAAGGGGGGAGGGGTTTTGCCATAATCGCCACGCTTGGCAGGCGGGTAAGTACCTTTTAACTACAAACTTTAAAATGTTATTAATATCTAGATTTTAACTTTTGGTTATCGCGGATGCAGACCAAGTCGCGGATGAAAAAATAACCTATGTCCTTTTTTGGGTTTTAGCTTAGTTTGTACAACATTTCATCAAAATCGGTTCAGTTCATTGTGGACCCACTATATCACTTGCCATACCCCTGGTGGTATGGGAGGTCTATAACTATACCACCCACCTAACCTTTAAACTCAAATGATTCACCAGCTATATGAGGGATCTGGCACTCGGCGGCCGCTACCGCGGCACAGCTTGCTACGCTCGCTTGCCTTATGGTCACAGTCCTAACCTTTTTTGTTTTTTTACAGTAGAACTGTGAAAGAAAAACCTAACCTCACTCAAACGATTTTCTCAGTGGTATAGATTTAGACCCACCATACCACCAGGGGTATGGATAGTGGTATGGTGGGTCCGCACACGGTTCAGTTTAGCCGTTAAAGTTTTACAAACAATCAGCAAATAAGCAGACTCACGTATGCATTTTATAATATTAGTATGAATGGTACAAAAAAACAAAGTTCACAATACTTGGTACTCCTATGAAAGCAGAAGAAACTAATTCCACTAATTTGAAACTTAAAGTGCTCCGTAATTTGAATTTCCCCTATATTGTTGGTGCGTATACAGGGTAATTGAAAAAATACACAAAACCACTTAATCCTCACTTCGTATCATCACCCTGAACAACATTTGTTTTACGACTTTTTATAATTCGAAACTTTTTTTTTTTCATACAAAAAATATAAACACACTTAAAATTTTGCATAATATTTTTTTCTGACACGGCCGACGAAAGGCCTGCAATCAGCTGTGCCTGTACATTAGCCTACCTACTATCTACATCATATTCGCTATCATATGGGTGCGCGCGCGCGTAGTATACGTACATTTTACAGACTTCAAATAAATTGTTCTTGGCTACGTTATTTATTTGAGGTCAAAGTCGTAGAACAAATGTTATTCAGGGTGATGATACGAATTCCAGATTAAGAGGTTTTGGGTATTTTTTCAATTTCCCTGTATATAAACATAAGCTCACATACACAAATCCAAAACACGCAGCGCAACAGTCAATCGCAGAACGACTGAGCCAATTGTGTCGTAAAAAAAGATGAGGGAAGAAAGAATAGGTCAGTCGTCACAGTGTGACGGGATCGTTAGCAAGGCAGAATAATTAGCAATCTTTATTTAGCTAATTGAAGTGGATAAAGAGTACACATCCTTATGAGGTACCGGCCATAAAAAAGTAAACATTCTATGTAAAGATTGAAATGTAAACTTTAAAAGTAACAAGAATTCCGAGGAATGCCAGCGAGTAATGATGAGGAAATAACAGCATAGCTGCAAAGAAATCGTCTTAAGGCATCTCCACGCACGAACAATATTACCGCTGGGGCGATATATCAGCGATATTATGTAGAACTGTAACCGATCCTACTAGATATCCGAAATACAAATGTATCCGAAACCAGACAAAAGCTTCAAATAATTTCGGTTAGGGCAAAAGTCTAAATGAGATACGTAGATTTTCACTAGCAGCTATGTAGGTAATATCCATAACTATAACTGTCTGAAACTATCGGGAAATCCAAAATACATAATTTAATATTCGTAAAACCAAACCGAAAGTCTCCACGCAATAGGTGGCTGAAAATGGGTGGCGTCACCGAGAACCGCCCAGAAAGAGGTGGCGGGATGACCTGGACGCGTGGCACAAGGGATGGTTCAAGGTGGCGCTGGACAAAATTTCCTGGAGGGACTTAGGGGAGGCCTTTGCCCAGCAGTGGGACAGCATAGGCATATAGCATAATATCCATATTCAGATCCGACATTTGTTATGCATAAAGAAATAATACATATCATCATCGACGTTATCGCCTTGGCGATAATATCGCTCGTGTGTGGGAACGTCTTTAAGAATAAAAATGTGTCTGAAGCTAATGCGTGAGAATATGTGATGGACAGAAACGCACTGATCACGACATGCCATCTTTTCATAGAACAGCCAATGCTTGCGCATGGAATATATCCACCGCTCCATTTGCATACCTAATGCCCGCTGACATTCAGCACAGACAGTGCTGCAATATGCTCTATGTCTTTTTTTTTCTAAGTTTATGTTTTCCGCTTTTTAGTATCGCCTTAACATCCAAATACATAAAGAAACGGTGACACAGTTAAAACAGAGATTGAAAGTCCTCTAAAGAAACTAAGATTTTGTTGATTTTATCAAAAAGCGCGAAATCAATTTTGATAAAATTTATATGAGACCATTTCCAAACAAACCCCTTTCGAACAAAAAAGAATTTTAGAAATCCGTCTATATATGACGAAGTTATGCCCGAACATACATAAAAAAATATAAACATCCGAATTTATAACCTCCTCCTTTTTGAAGTCGGTAAAAACTACTTGTAGGCTATACAAATTCTGCACACAATTTTCGTCTTAATTGTGATATAGTTTTTCATTGTGTAAACTGCACTGGCGTATTACTGTTGTGTTTGCGATGACCTTTAAATTTTTAGTGATTCGCCAATAGATTTTGCTCGTTTCAATGCGTGGCATGTTTAAGATGCGTGTGTAGTGTGGTAATGGACTCGTTTAAACATCATTTTTTTCCTTATTATTTAGAAAAAGAAATTAATACGTGATCAGTGATTTGAGTTTGGTGTTTCTTTGTTTGAGTCTATATTAGTTACATTATACAGGGCGTCCCACGGATATGCCACATGGAGGGAAAGTATCTTGAATATTGTAGATGGAACATTTTACTGACAGAAGACTTTTTTTGAATTTAAAAAACAGTTTAAACTGCATTGATAGATATTTAAATAATTATATTGTTGAACCGGGAGTCGAATCTCGTTACACGAGAAAAATAATCACCTGTAGCTTTATCATACCGATCGATAGGCTTCATCATAAGGATTATTTTTTGCGAAATAACATAGTGTCAGAAATATAAAAGGAAGACCAAGAATTTTAACATTTTTAATACAAAATTAATCAATTTATCAATTTATGTCCTTACGGCAATGTCAGCTTTTCATTTTTCAGAACAAAATTTCACATCAAATGTTAAAATTGATGGCGTTCCTTTACTGCTATGCTACATATTTACATAGCAAAGTTACTTTTGTGTTTTGGGGTCATATCTTTAGACACGAGAGCTACGATATATTTTAAGTAATAATATGAAGGGAATGTGCGACCTTCAGTAATTTGAGAAGAATGACAGGAAGAAGGAAATACACATTTTCAGGATTTAAGATCACAGGTTGTTTGTGTATGTGAGTTTGTATGTATGTAAACGCTCCCACGTTACAGGAGAAATTCCTAGTGTGGGGCAAGGTATTTAAGAAAACCGGACAAGTGCGAGTCGGACTCGCTCACCGAGGTTCCGTACAAATTTGTAGGTAGGTACAGTACGCAAAGGAGATAAGTATCCATGTCGTCGGGAATAGTTGAAGATTTCTTAGAAACCAATGCGGGCTTTCAAATGAAATTTTATTAAATCATTGAACTGTTTATTCTCTATAAATTGTATTTTATTTTATTCATAAAAACCTATCGGTTCCTAAGTAAACTTCAACTGTTTCCGGCGACATGGATACTTATCTCCTTTGCGTACTGTACATCATTCATCATCATCATCATTTCAGCCGAGAGACGTCCACTGCTGGACATAGGCCTCCCAAACGGGGGTTTTGCCATAATCGCCACGCTTGGCAGGCGGATTGGCGATCGCAGTATGGTTGTTACAAAGGCGCAGAGAATGCTGCTGCCCATTGTCTGGTAAGTCCTTTAGTCACACCCTAGTGCTATTCTTTACGTCCGACACCACACGGACCACACGGACGGACGGTGTAGGTACATATCCATGCTTAATAATTATTATAAATGAGAAAGTAACTCTGTCTGTTACGCTTCCACGATTAAACGGCTGAACCGATTTTGATCAAATTTGGTATGAAAATAGGTTGATCCCTAGGATAGCACATAGGGTACCTTCTAATCCGGGACTTCGTCTGCTTTCGCGATAACCGACATTCACACGGACCAAATTGCGGACAAAAACTGGTTATAAATAAAAAATATATTTTTATGATTTAATTGCAAATGTATAGTTTTCAGATTTTCCCTGTATTTATAGTATGAGACGATATTACTTGCCAAATTTCATAGTTCTAGGTCAACGGAAAGTACCCTAATTCCCTACATTTTTTGCGACATAATCGACCGTATCTTTTTTCCTGGGCCTAAGTAGGTGTATGGTTTTAATTTCAACTCGATACCTCTATGCGTTCCCGAGATAAAGTGTCTTGACAGACACACGGACAGACAGACAGACAGACGGACAACAAAGTGATCCTCTAAGGGTGTTTTTCTTTTGAGGTACGGAACCCTAAAAAAGAAAAAAATATATAAGCGACTCCGCACAGAAATAGATTTTCAATACAACATTATCAAAGGTGGCATAAAAATGCCGATCTGAATGAGCAATTTTGTAATGTAAGTATAATAAGTAGCATTCTTTATAAAAAGAAAGAAAGAAAGATCACAAAGGTCTCTTACTTACCTATCATGTCATAAGTAATATGTCTTTCAATAATTTAATTAAATTGCTTTGATGATCATGGAAAGAGATGGTGGATCAGGCACCATCTCGGCTGATTTTAAAATAATAGAAAATGTTATCCAAGCTATTTTCCCTACAAATGCATTTTTCTTATAAATTTTGAACATTTTTAATTACGTGAATTGACCTTCCACGTTTAACCCTATTCTGTAAACTTGATAAAAATCATCACATCAAAACAATGTCAATGAACTTTACAAAAACCCGACAGTTTTAACTTTCTCTCTAAGCGGAACACATTAGGAGGATCCGCCATTATATCTACAGTTTTCTATGGAAAGGCGAAGTGGAACGTAGTACTTTATTGCAACTATCATCTTAGCAATGTTTCCGAGTTCATTGCCCCCATGATGAGCAATGAACCGCTTCAATGCAGCTGAATAAGAGAAATTAGTATTCTTTCTCCATCTACATTTAGCCATAGTAAACCAAAATCAATATAATTATTATCATCGTCCTGCCCCATTTTACTTCATGGTTTCTTTTTCCCTTCCGTCCTGTCAACGATAATTCTTTTACTGACTGCCTTTTTATTTATATCATTCTTCACACCATCCATCCTGACCTGACTCCTGACTGACTTGACCTTCCTTTCCCTCTCCATCCACATTAATAGGTATTCATAAGTCTTTTTAATCACATGCGTCTCATCCATCACGTACGGACCCACCATACCACTGGTCATACCCCTGGTGGTATGGAAGGACTAAAACTACCATCATCATCATCAGCCTGAAGATGACCTCTGTTGAACAAAAGCCTCCCCCATAAATGGGGGGCGTTGCCATAATCTCCACGCTTCGCAGTCTTGGGGATCGCAGTGAGGTTGTTAAATACAATGGTCTGTTTGTGTGTATCAGAAAAAAAAATACGCACGGAATAAGCACGAATCATTGAAATTGATCGGCGCGATGTTCTACAGTGCTTTTTAAAATAATTGTCTAAAATAAATGAGTTCGTATAATGGACTGAACAATATTCTGTATACTAAGCATAACCTTTATTTTCATAAATATGTCAGTTACGCTTTTATTCCAATACTGGTGAAAAAAAATTGTCAAAGTGAACCGATTTTGTTCTTTTTCAACATTGTTTTTTAATACATAATAGTAATATTTTCGTAATTTTGGCTCTGTAGTACACTTTAAAACTGTATATCCTGTTGGAAAAATGCAAAAAACATAATATTTTGGCATACAGTAATGGTTGTATATGCCCTGAAAGTTAACTCTGACGTCTATTTTTGTAAAACGCTATGAAGGGATTGTCTTCGTTTTAAAAAAACATCGTTAAAAAATATACTTTTACTCTGTACCTGTCTAAATCAAGACTTAATCTTTCTAAAGCCGCAATTTTCTTCTAATAATCTGCTCACAACATTACGATATTGCTCTGGGAAAAAATCGAAAACATGAAATTTTCGTCAAAAATCGAATACACGCTCTTAAGTACACGGAAGCCGCTGCTGCCCGACTTCTGGATTTTCCCTTAGTCGCCTTCGACGACACCCTCGGGATGAAATGGGGAGGTGCTATTCTAGCCCGGACACCCCACGGGCACGGGAACTAAAACTATACCACTGAGGAAATCGTTTAGAGAGAGACCCTCCATACCACCAGGGATATGGATAGTAGTATGGTGGATCCGCAATACAGCATAATCTATAATATTATATTTCAAAGAGAAAAGCCTCGAAAATTACTTGACCTATGACGCTGACTTTCACAGTTTATGAATGGATTTAACTTTGGCTTTATGGGAAAAGCCTAGCAACTGATACACTTAACCATACTCTTTACGCAACATTGTAAGATTTATACATAAGCATCTAGAGCATCTGCGAAGTATCACCAAAGAAAATCTCAGTGTATAAAACAGTGCCCTGGTTACTGTTTTGTAGCAGAGCGGTAAAATTAAGCACATAAGAAAATACTGCTACATTGTTCTGTATCAACATACCGTAGCTATAAAGTAATAAATTGAGAATCAGACGACAGACGACATGGGAATGTAGTACCCATTGCTGCGTAGAGAAGGGAATGAATTCTGACCTTGCCTCCCGTCAATGTAAATCCAATAAAGCTCCTCGATTTAACGTTAATAATAACACACGGCTGTTATTGCCCCACTGCAAGCCAAAGGGTTTTTCTAATGCAAAGAACACAAAAATAATAACACAAAAACCTGCTATATTATACTAACTACTGCTTTCTTACTATAGTCTCTCATCTCACAAATTCCCACAAGAAGTGTTAACAAGTAAACAAACACAAACACAGCATTCTCCCTCGCTGCAATGATTCATAAAACTAAGTAACTCCCAACAAGCACTACATTATTGAGACATGGAGTGTGTCCGCAGCATTATTCAAAGATGTTTGTCTGTTTGTACACCGGCTCAAGTTACTATTGACACTTACGTTCTAAGATCCGCAAAGATCAACTACGAGTTACGACTGTCTTCGCGAGATAAGATGTTAAACTCCTTATTTCCAATTAGTGAAATATTTTGAGAGCAAACAAAGGTTTCGTAATTTGGACTTTGCCAAAAGAGCCTTAGTCAAATAGTTTCACTTCTATGGGTTTTAACGATCATACCAATTTAAGTCGAAAAAATCATTTTAGAATGTTAATGTGAATGAAGGATTAATAAAGTATAGTTAATCGTCTTGTTATCTTTATCTTGCAAAAAAGTAAACAAAATGTTGATAAATATTTTAAATTCGCTTTCACATTAAAAAACATCCAAGAAAACTTTATAATTCTTTAGATTACCAGTGTTATAAAGGGGTCCTTATTTACAAGCACTACTACGAAAATATTTGCTCAAACTATTCGTTTCTCTTGAATCAAAAGCTTTTCTGTATACGGGCCACTCGCTACAGCCACAGAACTCCGATACTTGTAGCTAGAATCAGATATAGTAGTGGAAGTGTACGACAGGTCGGTGGTCGACACAAGTTCTCAAAAACCGCTGCTTTTATTAACACATCGCGATCAATATCATGATGAAATCCGATCCAGAAAGTTAGGATACCGCGTTTGTGGCAAGTGGCAATGTTTTGTGTGGTCGATGGTCGCCACACTAAGCGAGAAGCGGCGTCTCGTATATAGCGACCACCTGCATTTTTCGTGTGCAACGTGTTCATATAATTATAAACTGTATGAAAACTGCAGTTCGCAGTTTGGTAGCAGCGTTTTGTGGTCATAGCGTGTGCGGTGCTAGACGCTTACTTGTTTCGCAACTAATCCACCTCTCAGGCATTAACCGACATTTTCAGTTTCACAACGAATAAATTGGAATAGTTAAAGTAGATATCAGGTTTCAAATTAAAATAAAAGAGCTAAGTTGAAGTCAATGTAAATCTTGAAACTTAAAAAGTGAACAGTCCTTTCAGCTAAGCTATGTAACACACACAGTGTAGTTACTCTATCGGATCGGAGCTACAGAGAAACTAAAGCATACTGGGCTGGGCTGGGCTCTTCGTCTGAATTCCCAGATCTAGATTTATGCAGAACACAGCACCACTCTCTGTATATTTTTTACTTCGTGCTATATACCTAAATTGTTTAATACATTACTTCGCATCTATTCTGTATAGTTATGTAGGTACCTACTCTTGTTTATGAAATAAAGATTATTATTTTTATAAGAGATTTTATTTCATTACTGTTATTACAACCCGATGATGTCGGATAATAGTGTCATATCGGGGGAATTTCACTTTGATTGACATAATTCTTTTACTTTATCTTTTTATAGCCTCTATGTCATAACTACAATGACTGTTTTGTATGATGTTAACTTAGTGTAATTAATATGCATAACCTGGTGTGCTACTACCACCATCAGTGCACGTTGTTCTCTTAATAGCTATATGTATGTACTGCATACGTGATCTTGTCCTTAAGCATGGGATTTTCCTGGCTACTTGTCTCTTTGTTAAAACTTTTGAAGTAATCTGTTTAAGCATTTGCAAACACACTTGACTTTCTTATGACGTCAAATGTAAACGTATTCTGGTTTCAAGGCCAGTTGTGATGGACCGCATTTATTTCTTGAGTTTACGGAAGAGTTATTTTAAAAGAGTAAGTTTGGAGTATCTTTTCCATGAATAAATAAATGAAATGTTTAATAGTATATTTACATTCATATATAAGTACGTACACAGTTTCAAAAAAGAAATGTTGTACATAAAGACAAATTAAAAGCCTAACTGCTGCCTCCTACACTAGGCCGAGTCTGTGTTTTAGGAGCCAATGTTCCTCCAGATACAATAGTACTTACACAACTAATTTGGCTGTCATGTAAGTAGGTACTTTAAATACCATATCATAAAGTCAAACATTAATGTACATAATGGCGTGTTATAAAAGCGACGTGTTAGTTGCGATGGCGTGTTAGTTTTTAAAGCGGGGAACAAATGTTATGACTCGGTCCCACCTGTTACCTTAGGGGACGCTCCGCTTACCAGAGTGACGAAGTTTAAGTACCTGGGACATTGGGTGACCGATAGTCTGTCTTATGATGTAGACTTGGAGAGGGAACGCAGAGCATTGGCAGTTAGATGTAACATGCTGGCCCGTAGGTTTGCACGTTGTACGAAGGAGGTAAAAATTACACTTTTTAGGGCGTATTGCCAGTCTCTGTACACGTGTGCCCTATGGGTCAGTTATACAAAAAGCTCGTTCAATGCTCTGCGTATCCAGTATAATAACGCCTTCAGGGTTATGATGGGGCTACCGCGATTTTGCAGTGCGTCAGGGATGTTCGCGGAAGCCGGTGTGCCTGATTTTTATGCACTTATCCGTACACGCATAGCATCCTTGATGCGGCGAGTGCGCGATAGCTCCAACAGCCTGGTTTCTGTTATAGCCGGCAAGGTGGACAGCCCAATAATGTGGCACTGGATGACGACACATCGAGCGTCATCCAGTTACGTTGATTGAGAAGATGTGTGCAACTATGTTTTTATTTTGAATTTTTTATTGAATTTATTTTGATGTTTTAATTTAATTGCAATTTTGTGTTTTGATTTTAATTTAATATATTCGAATTCTGATTTTAATTCTAATTTTCATTTTAATTATAATTGTTTTTGTTGAGTCTATTTTTATTATAATTCTGTTGTTGTTGTTCTGTTGTATGAAATGTTGTTTTTAAAGTTTTAATTAAGTAGGTACTATGAAAACACTATGGACTCTGGTCTGAAAATAAAATTTTATTATTATTATTATTATTATAAATAGTATTAGGGAACCCTAAGTGATAATTGTAATAAGATCCTCAGTTTCACGTTAACTTCTGCAACCATATTATAGTAGGGGAGCCCAAGAGGCTAAATCGGGATTTACTCGAGCGTCGTGGAGATCTATTGGATTGTGAAGGTTAGATGCTAAAAAGAAAAAAAGGTTATGAGATGTATGCACTTTCACTGGTGGGGAAAGCGTGTACAGGTTTTCAAAAATGTTAAAAAAAACCGTCATGGAAATACTCGAGCGCGTCAGATAATAATAGTGTAGGTATGCGCCCCACGTGTTTCTGGTTATGGTAAAATGTTAATCTGCCGGTTTGCATGGTGGGGGTGGCCGTACGAAGGGGTAGAAAGTAGGAAAAAAATATTTTTTGTCGAGCGCGTCAGATATTGAGAAGGGAGTGAAGCCTCAAGTAGCTCCTATTCAAAAGACTGACGATTTGGATGAGCCCAAAGGTCATGGTCGATTTTTTAAAATGCAAAAAAAATCGATACCTCGAAATACTCGAGCGCGTCAGATTTTTACACAGACGATGTCCTTGTCGATTTCATTTTGATTTCCTTGTCGTACTGACCCAAAAGGAGGAATTTCCTTAATCTGACGGTTAGAAAAAAATATTCATTTCTTTTTGTTAATTTTTGAATGAAATAATTTATTTTTACATTCAATTGCATGCTGCATGCTTGCTACATGCTTGCTTGTATGCTTGCAGCTGCATACATGGCATATGCTTGTTTACATGTTTGCATGCTTGCTGCATGCATGGTAAAAATATGTTTTAATATCATTATGCGTTAATAAGTTTATGCTGTAGAATGTTATGCTTAAATCATTATTATGATTAGAGAAACAATTCTTAAAAAAAATATGCGTAAGCTGTTATGCGTAATTAATCTTATGCGAAAACATAATTAGGACAAACAGTATGCTAAGTTATATTAGGTTTTAAAATTTTATCCAAATGGATAGAAAATCTGTATTTCCGGTTTGAGATAACTTTATTCTCATAAGAATACATTTATTCACTTACATGAAAGCGTTTTGCAAAAAGTAAACATAATTTAATATTTTGGGGTAGTCATAGAAAAACATGCAATGTTGATTCAAACACAAAGCAAAACAAGTTTCCGTACAACACAGATAAGCAATATACAGTATTTAGAAAATAAAATAGTGTACTGAGAAAAAAGAAAAACCAATTTTTTCAATTATCATTGTCAGTGGAATCGTCTTCATATTGGAAGTTCGGTTCGACTTAGTCGTTATCTTATCTTTTCTTCATCTTCATCTTTCTTTTTTAGAAATGACATCTCGCAAGTCATCCTAGGAGGTTGGCCGCTGCTTAAACGGTCTTTCCTGTGTTGCCAAATGAATTTAAGGCCTCCGACCAGGGCAAAAAAAAACTTCCATGCACCACACTTTATTGATGATTTTAGCTACTTCGGCTTGTGCAAATCGGCAGATTATGTTATTTCCGTGACACGTAAGTAGTTTCCTTCAAAATAAAAGAAAAATTAACCGCGCTCGAGAATGTCTACGTAACGATTGTTTTTTTTTGAAACTTTGTGACTCTCCCATTTCTTTATGTCACGCTCAAATGGTCAGATTATTAAAATGCACACTTATCTGCATGTAATTAACTTACCTTGGCTTAATCTGACGCGCTCGAGTTTTTCTGATGATTGATTTTTTTTACTAATTTGATCGGCTGTCCTAGATATTCGACGCTACATAAAAATTTCAGGTATGGTGGGAGCACTTCGCAAGTCGCAAGGCTGCCCCCCATATGTTATACTGCCGCGCTCGAGTAAATCCAAAACTCCCCACTACGGCTCCCCTACTATTATTTGTATTTTAACTTCGTTGTTTGATTTTGACATTGTTCTCCATTCGAAACTATGCTTCGGAAGAGTTGAATAGATTCCATTCTTTTTTTCTTGTAAATGACGTTCGAAAGTTGTCTAATTTATAATATCAACAATTTGAGTTTGAGTAATCTTATCTATTGATGAAGCTAAATAAACAAGGTACAACAAATTGCTAAGCTACAGTAAAATATGACGCGTCACTTGACTAAACAAAGTGTACCTAGACGGAGTAGATGCATTACAATGCTTCAAAATTATGACACAATAAATATGATCTAACACATGAATAAATCATCCTAATCACAGCTCGTAAACATCCATTGCAAGACAATAACTACCTACAAGTACAAATAGATTGACAGCGGTCGATTAACGTCGACCAATTAAAGTCAAAGATGAACATAATGTAGCTACCATGCGCCACACTGAATTTCTGAACAGTTGATGACATCGATTACCAAAGAATACATTGTTCATGACCTTGACAAAATGTAGAAAGAAAGAAAGAAAAAGTATTTATTCGCCCCCCAGGACAAAAACACAAAAATAACATTAACAAAATAAAACGAAAATTGGTCCTGTACGAGGCTAGAAATGTGAAGAAATATTGCCATATATACTGGAATATGATAGACACGAACAGAACTGCAAGTTGGTATATTAAAGACTCGCTTCTGCCCACAAATTCGTCCACTTGAAAGTGAAATCCATAGTATAGTTAGATCTAGCTTAGATCTTTTAAACTCCGCAACGGATTTTAATGCAATTTTCAGCAATAGATAGAGTGATTCAAGAGTAAGGTTTATATAGTTTGATATTGTTTTTTGTGACACCACATTAGTATCAATATTACACCCGTGCGATGCAGCTGGGGCGAGTCGCTAGTTTATCATAAAATATAGCCTATGACACTCAGCAAAAGTGTTGGGGCTAGTCGCTAGTTTATCATAAAATATATCCTATGACACTCAGCAATAGTGTTGGGGCGAGTCGCTAGTTTATCATAAAATATATCCTATGACACTCAGCAATAGTGTTGGGGCGAGTCGCTAGTTTATCATAAAATATATCTGACACTCAGCAATAGTGTAAATTTCTATCAGTGACAGAATTGTTATAGTCGGACCGGAGACTTCCAGAGATTACTTAAATCTAAAAACAAACAAACTTTAACTCTTTATAATATTACCTAATATAGAATACAATACAATAGAATACAAAATTGTGCAAGATAGCGTGTTTAATCGAAATTACCCACTTAGTTAATACAAAGTATCTTCGATGTTTAATCGAAGATACTTTGTATTAACTAAGTAAACGCTATCTTGTGTAAATTTATTAGAATTACCCGAGCGTGATCATACATCTGCAAATAATTTTAGATTAGCTTTGGACTTGCAATTATCAGACTCATCTTTGATGACGATCAGATAGTAGAAGGCCGTATGTCGAAATGTGTAATTATTTTGTCAGTCGTTGCATTACATGGAGATAAAACTATATCTACTTATTGCAAGATATTTCTTTAATGTTAGTATTTATATTTTGCTTTGTTGTGTGTAAATATTACAGAGTTATATATTGTTGGAAACTGTAAATGTTTTGTTTTTTAATAGTCCGGTATTCCTAGTAAGTATAGACATAAACAAACAAATGTTTAATAGACTTCAGAAACAGTAAATTAATAACTGTCATGCTTTGTAGGTTTGCCTATCTCAGCTACATATTAACAATACCAGTCGATTATTCTTCCTCTGACCAAAGGCATCGTCTCATACAAAGAAGACACGTAGGTACACTGATCATTATGCTTGCTCAAGGCGATTTTAGACTTATAATTTTATAATTTTTTACTTTATATTTTTACTAGCACCCACGACTTCGTTCGCGTGAATTTTTACAAACTTACAAACAAAGGAGATTGCCCGTTTTGTTAGGAGATTTAGGCCCCTAAAAAACTTCGCGTGTTACGGAGGTTTAAAATTTATTTTCTGGTCTCCTGGTACAGTACGCAAAGGAGATAAGTATCCATGTCGCCGGAAACAGTTGAAGTTTACTTAGGAACCGATAGGTTCTTATGAATAAAATAAAATACAATTTATAGAGAATAAACAGTTCAATGATTTAATAAAATTTCATTTGAAAGCCCGCATTGGTTTCTAAGAAATCTTCAACTATTCCCGACGACATGGATACTTATCTCCTTTGCGTACTGTACATAGTACATACAGCACAGATTGCCCGCGACTACATTCGCGTGAATTTTCTCAAGGATCTCTGTTTTTTTTTATAATGCCTATAGCACTCAGGGATACCGTAGCTTCCTATTGGTGAAACAATTTTTGAAATCGAATGGGTAGGTAGTTTCGGAGATTACCCCCTACATACAAACTTACAAACATATTTTACCTCTTTATAATATTAGTATACCTAGATGTGAATTGAAAAAGTCACATTGATATTTGTCCACTATCCAAAACACAACCCCATGTATCTATACATACATGTATGTATTTGAAAAAATGTATATGTGTATGTATATCAGCTGTCTGACACCCATAGTACAGGGTCTCCCTAGTTTGGGGTCAGACGGCCGTGTGTGAGATGTCCCCACATATTATTATTATTATTATGTATGAGAGGCGGGGGTCATACCTAAAGTATCGACAAGAATCAATTTATATCCTTTCATCCTTTCAATTTATATCCTTTCATCCTTTCACTTTTTCGCAATTCACAAAAACTTTAAATATGTACGATTTTTGTAGTAGTAATAGTCGTAGTTTACCAAATCATTACCATTCTTTCAACATCAACAATCATGTGTCCCAGAGATAATTTCTCTGTCTGTTTTGGGCATGTGTCATTACGGTGCTCGTCACGTCACGCTGCGCACGCGGCTTTCGCCTCGCCCTGCTTCCCAAGTGGGCCAAGTATCAATGTGTACGAGTTCAACAATCATGATGATGTGTTATGATCTTTTAGGTGTCTGGCTGGTCAATAAAATGAAGAAAAACAAGGTGTGACGACTCGAAATGCTGGCCGGTAAAGATTGAATTCGGAGAGCAATGAAATGTTTATAGTCAAGTTTAGCATAAAAAGCCTAGTAGTAAAAATGAGCTCCTCAGTAAGCGACCCGTTCTTTCTTTTTGTTATCAAAGTATTGACTTTTTTAGATATTTCAGGACATGCGGTAACAATATTAGGAGAGAAAGTGTCCAGGAAACTTTATTTTTAGGGTTCAGTAGCCAAATGGCAA
Source organism: Charanyca ferruginea (assembly GCA_947361185.1). NCBI lineage: Eukaryota > Metazoa > Arthropoda > Insecta > Lepidoptera > Noctuidae > Charanyca > Charanyca ferruginea. The sequence goes on along the minus strand of OX376065.1, from coordinate 12,926,193 downwards.
AAAACGGAACCCTTATAGATTCATCATGTCTGTCTGTCTGTCCGTCCGTATGTCACAGCCACTTTTTTCCGAAACTATAAAAACTATACTGTTGAAATTTGAAAAGTAGATGTATTCTGTGACCTCAAAATTTTTTTTTCATCAATCCCATACATGTGGTGTATCTATGGATAGGTCTTCAAAAATGAAGCTAATAAACTGAACAGTTTGCTCGAGAGACACTTCCAAAGTGGTAAAATGTGTCCCCCCCCCCTGGAACTTCTAAAATAAGATAGTGATAAAACTAAATAATGTACATACGTTACATGGTATGTACATTATAAAATATATAATGTACATACCATGTAAACTTCCACCGAAAATTGGTTTGAAGTAAGTAGTTTTTTTTAATACGTCATAAATCGTAAACCGCAATTTACTATTAAAACATCTATCAAAGTTACAACGAACTACAAGAACTTTTAAATTATGTTACTTGCTGCTACGGAACCCTTCATGGGCGAGTCCGACTCGCACTTGGCCGCTTTTTTTTACATATTTTGGTCAGTAAATCCCCAATTACATGATGCAAGTTTCTTGCCTGTTGCATACAATTTAAATGAAGCAATCAATTACTTAAATCGTCTAAACACTGTTTGCAACTTTCATTGTTGCTTCAATTAACTGCAATCAACTGGCAACTAACTTGCAACGTGTTAATGGGGCTTTAGCAAACTTGAAAAAATGTTATACATAGGATAAGAGCATTCATATATTTGGTTTCAGCCCTGTATACCCTATCTAATTTCACTTTAAATAATAGTTTTGATTTTTGATTTGATTTATTTTATCAACCAAAATATGACTAGAACTACATTTGTATAGAGCAACTAACCTAACCTTTTTTTTTTTTTTTTTAACCTAACCTAACCTAACGGGAACGTTAGGAATTTAAGATTGCCCATGGCCCTTTGCCAACCATGTCGAACGTTCTTTTGTAATAAAAATCCATCAAATAACGATTTTCGGTAGAACTGTCACCTGTCTCAGGACAACATCAAAAGGAGACATCCCAAAATAGGTCAGCGGTAGTAATCCATACTAACAAGCTACTTATAAATATTATTATGGGAGTGCACCGTACCCTACCGGTAAAGCAGCTCTTATAAAAAATCTCACTTGAAGGTTAAACGGCGGAACCGCTTTCGAACACAAACCGGTTGGTGCAACTTGACGTCGGCATTTTAATACAAATTAAGCATCTTTATGTTATCCCGTACATTCGATTCCAGATTAAGCCATTTTACGGGGTTTCATCATCAGGAATTTCTTAGAAACAGTCCAGAGTTTGGATGGATTCTTTACCCGATTTATGGCAAAGCCTATTGTCATTGACATTTATAACTGGCAAATAACTACTACTATTATAAATGCCAAAGTTTGTGATGATTACTGAATGAATATTTGTTACACTTAACGGCTAAACGGAATTAGCCACGATATAATTTGGCACATATATAGATATTGATTTAGAAAGCGGCTTGCCGATGTATAACCATGGGTAACCATTCATTTCATATCCAGACCCCTGCGAGCCTCGGAAAATAAGTAAAGCCGTTGGTCCCGGCTGTCGTTCGTCGATCTTTGACAGTCAATATAAGTAGTCAGAAGCCAATAAGTCTGACAATCAGTCTTCCAAAAAAGTAGTTGGGAAAAGGCTACGCTCATGATGATATAGATATTGATCTAGCTCAATACAGCATAGTTGTAATGCCGTTTTGTGTTCCGAGGGATAGTTTAGAATTAATTTTAAAGTGTATGCAGACGAAGTCGCGAGCAGACACTAGTATGTGTATAAGAACCCCTTTCGGAATAATAGGCGTCATATTGCACGCAGAGGGTGCATTTACTTGAGTCGCGTCGCAACGTCAACTTCAAGGCGTTCGTGGAGCGAGTTCCGAATTGTTATCTGCCTCTCATCATGGAAGAAGACTTTTGACCGCAGGACGTGTTCTGTCGCTTTCACGGACAAGTGCCACAGGACAGCACAAAGGCAATATAGTGCAAGTTAAAGTACTGCTAGACACTAGTATGTGTATAAGAACCCCTTCCGGAATAATAGCGTCATATTGCACGCAGAGGGTGCATTTACTAGAGTCGCGTCGCAACGTCAACTTCAAGGCGTTCGTGGAGCGAGTTCCGAATTGTTATCTGCCCCTCGTCATGGAAGAAGACTTTTGACCGCAGGACGTGATATTCCGTCGCTTCCGCGGACAAGTGCCACAGGACAGCACAAAGGCAATTTAGTGCAAAGTGAAGTTTACTAACATACTTTAAATTAGGTTGATGTATTTATCTATGCCTATGCCTATGTAGCCTGCAATAAATGAATCTATCTATATACTAAGAACCGATTTTCCGAAATTCTACACCTAAGGGGGTAAAAAACGGGGCTAAAGTTTGTATGGGACTACGTGATTCGTTAGTCCAATCTACTTAAAATTTTGCATAAACATTCTTTAACAGAATTGATGGAAGGTGGGTTTCGTATTTTATTGAAACTCACCACCTAAGGGAGTTAAAAATGGGTGGTAAGTTATTTTGAGGGTGATTTGCATCGAAGTTGATATCAATACTCCTTAGTGCTTTTGATTTAAATGACATTTTATTTTGACATGTGTCATGTTTGAAAATTCAACTCAAAATAAATATTATTACAATAATACTGCAGAAGAATTACATGTATTTTTTAATATATAAAATAAAAGGATTATAAAATTATTTTGTTAAAATAGTGTGGCAGGCGCTGCCTGTGGTGGCGCGAGGAACTAGGGCTGACGGAGTAAATGCATCGTTGAAACGATCAATTCTATGGTCACGAGTTTATAAATCGCGCTTGACCATCAATATGCACGCTCAGCTTGGCGGCAATCCACGTGTTCAAGAATTCTCCGATATTCATTTAAAAGTTGGGGAAGACTCTCTACCAGTAGAAAGAGAACAGGTAGATCTAACAGACTCTTGGTATTGTAGTATCTACAATAGAAGAACTGATTCATCTGTTGTACGGCGACATCAGTCAAATACCGCACCAAGAGAATTTGGGTGTGTGAACAGGCTATTTTAACGCCCAAAAATTAACAAGCTGCAGCGCGAGCGATCGATAAAAGCATTCTGTTTCTCTCAAATTGAAGGGAGACAAGTAGTATACATCTCAATAAACACAGTAGTCGGGCAAGGTGACGCCTCACATTACCCCGTAGAATTTTGAGAGGTTTTATAAATATATAGCTAAGCTTCCATAATGTTTTTTCTTCTTTTTAAACTTTTTTAGGTTAGGAATTTCAACATTTGTTGTGTACGTATGAATATATAAAAGTATTTTTTTTAGAACGACAAATAACATATCGTTTTTAAATCGTGCAATATTCGTACTCTGTATTTATCTTAAAATGTAAAAAAGAAACAATTATTTATGATCACTTTTATTTCAGCATGCATCGCGAAACAGTCAGCTTTTTTAGTACATTAACCGTGTGCACGACAGAATTTCCTATTGGCATAAAAGACAAATCTCCATACAAAGTTTCGTGCTTCTAGACCAAGCTGTACACTGCCTGTCAGTGAAATTTATAATTGCTATTGAGTACTCAAGTAGTAATTGTTTACGACTTCCACGCGAACGAAGTCGCGGGCATAAGCTAGTTATTATTATAAAATCTCATGGACTATTCAGGGTTACTTGCAACATAGCAAAGTATTCGATCTCTGAATGACAACGCAAAATATAGAATGACAGCTGTTATCTCATGCTTTGACTGACCTCTATGACAATGTGCTAATATCTAAACTCACACGCATGATTGTGCTAAAGTAGCATTGTCAACAGTTATGAACTACATGCAAATTGTACTGTATATTTGTAGAAATAAAGTTAGCATTGAAAGTTTCATTGAGGTATAAGCCGGAAAAATGCAGTTTGTTGGTGTTTTCAGATGGGAAGACACCGTATCACATATCTTAACCCTGGTGTTCCCAAACTGCGTCGCGATGCCTTATCCTGAGGGCGTTGCGTAATGGTAGGCACAGGTCGCCAAAACGCGACATCCTTCTCATTGCTTGTATTACAATTAAATTTTCATTTTTAATTTCATAGTTTTCTAGACTTAAATATTTAAAAAATAATCTTAATATCTGCTAGAGCTACATAAAAATATTTTCTTTTAAAAGGGCGTCGCAACGTTAAAAAGATTGGGAGCCCCTGTCTTAACCTGTGTATAAGTAATTAAGTATCTTCTTGTTCATGTCTCCTATCGCTTCGAACTGTGTGAAACTGTGCAAGCATGGCATAGAAATACGCAGGGGTATGAATGCCGTGCCGTTGTACAAAAAATAAAGAGCTTATTCTCTGTCCATTGGGTTATTGGTTTTTTGACAGGTGGTAGTTTTGACAACTAGTGATTACAGCTACGTAACGTTTTGATTATTTACACTTTAATTTGTATGTAGAATCGATTATCGATTTTTTCTGTCGATAAAAAAATAGTGCAGTTACGATCATGTCTGTGTTTATTAATATTAAATACTAAACAATATAAATTACTATTACAACATATTAAATCACCTTTTTATGCATAACATTTTATGAAAGTTTTAAAATGTAAATGTTAATGTTTTATTACATTTACATTAAAACCTTCGTTTTTAAACATTAGGTACATATTGTATATGGTGACAAATCTATGTCCTGGAAAAACTGACACGATGCCTCTGCCGTCATTTTTTTTTTAATGTTGCATTGTTGTCACTTGCGATGAAAAATGTTTTTTTTTTTGTAAGCGGTCACTATGTTGGTTCAGTGCCAAGCCACGAACCAATGCCCCAAACGAAAACTTACCCCTAAAAAGTCATGGTCATTGTTAAGCTGTATAGTGTCGGTATCATCTTTTTTCAAAGAGTAGTGCCCTTTGAAAAAACTTATTGCGCACCCCGCATTACTTACTGCGGATGTGTACTGTGAGAAACTGCACACAATGGTGGAGAAGATCGCTTATTTCCGGCCAGCCTTGGTTAATCGCAGTCACAGCTGCTCCTACACGACAACGCTAGACCTCATACGGCACAAGAGATGGTCTTTAAGCTACAAGAGGGTTGGAAGTTTTGCGCCATCCACCGTACTTACCAGACCTTGCGCCGGAAATTAGCATGGAAAAAGGTAATACCCGAGAGGCATTGTTAGCTCCTGTACACCTAACTTCTTCAAGAAGAGCATTGAAAAATTGCCACTGCGCTGGCAGAGATGCATCGATAGCATGGGTGCATATTTTTAATGATAGAAATCAAAAATATTTATGTAAAAATTACTTTAACTTTCTGTATACTAAACGGCAATTTCATAGATTATTGCCGATTTATTCATTTGAAGCGAATAATCCATCCCATCACTGGTACGATAGAATGTAATTATATTTAATGCGCATAACAATTTGTATTTATTTTGTAGAAACTGATACATCTGCGGCATTATAATGTCTGTAAGGAGTCAAATAAGAAAATCCAATAAAATAAGGCAGTTTATATATTTATTTTATAACGCATTTTAAAGTTAACTATTACATAATCGTGAATAATTACGTTCTAAGGCAGCTGTCAAAAAACCATTAACCCAATGGACAACGTTGTAATGATGTAGCGGAGCAATAAGATGTGATTGGCGACTATGTTAAAAACCAGAGGCAGACCGTGTGGGTTTGAACCCTGGGCTAATACTACTTGGGGTCCTGTTTAATGAATGAACTAATTGCCATTTTGTAAAAAAAAACTGTTTTCTTTAATGTAGTATTCTTGTCATAATCATAATATTGTTCATTGCCTGAATAGGGGCTGGGGGCCCTATGTATTTACGGGACCCTGGGCTGCTGCCCAAAAAGCCCTTATATATTATCCGCCCCCGTAAATACATTCGTTGAACTCTTCTCCCAGCTATGAATTGCAGACGATCCTATTATATTGATTTATAAAGTCATAGACATGCATCGCTATGCAACTTAGCACATCTTTGGTGGAAAGGCAGCCTTTGTAATAAAATATAAAAAGTTTTCATAATATTTATATAGGTATTTCTTTTTTAATATCTGCTAAGTACCGGTTAAACTGCTGTAACATTGCCTACACGCCCAACATTGCCTACACTCCAAAAAGCTCAATTATTGCCGCTGAGAAATATTGTTTGCCATATAGATAGCCAACTTGCTTTTAGTAATACCATACACAGCAAAAACATCCAAATAGGTTTCTATGGAGAAGAACGACCAAGAAAATCCATGTGAAAGAAAGTCAATTAAAATATTGGGGTTAGGTCTGGGTCTGCCAAAACTAACCCAACACGGTTGGCACAGTGACTGAGCGATTGGCTGCTGCGATGCCAGTCGCAGGTTCGATACCGGCACGGAAGAAATATTTTCCTAGTCTGGGTGTTTATGTATGTAAGTTTTTACAAACAGTAAACGCACCCACGTTACATGAGACATTGCTACGTGGGGCAAAGATAAAAATAATCGAAGTAATTGTAATTATTTTGAACACTTAACGGTATTTAATTCTAAAAATATTATAAGCAAAGTTTTGTATTACTGTCACCATAAGAGATAAGTAACCATGGTCGTCAGATAAAGTAGAAGTTTACTAAGAAAAGAAATAAAATAAAATGAATAAAGAATATGTAAGTTCAATAATTTAATTAAATGTCATTCGAAAACGTCCATCGGTTTCTAAGTAAACTTCAAATATATTCGACGACCTGGATCCTAATCTCTTTTGTTGACTGTACATGCTGTTATTGCTGGACGGTACTGTAATGTTATTAATTTAATTTTCGAAAACTGCGAGATGGCGTCGTATCAAATACTAGATGATTTAAACGCCATATCCGTAAGCGTTCAAATTGTCTTCAATATTTAATTTAGTACCTCGTCGCTTTGTTATTTCCTCTACCCGTAACAATTACATTAATGGCAATCCAAGGATATCGACCAACATCTAAATGGAACCTAAATCACATTCGCACTTAGCAAGTGCAAACACAGGTAAGGGCGTCACGCATTCGACGCGTACGCATGCTAAACATATTATTATCGAACGTAGGGCTAATGATCTTGCGCAATACTTTGTGGGTTAGGATACAGACTGACGGACAAAGGACTTTTAAGATTTGAATTTTATTCACACCATTTTAGCATTATTATTATTTCCAAAAACGAATAACCGCGCCCCTAAGACTACACTCTGACTTAACCTACTTATAGCAGTGTCTAACTAAATGGTTGTTTTAATAAAATATTAGAGGCAATTTCCTCTCGAATGTCGATTGCACCATATAGGTGCATATAAGTAGCGGAGGTTTGATCTTTGGCCCGACAGTCGTTGAGTTAAAAAGCTGTTCAATTTGTATAATTATGCGCGACGTATATTCTTAAACCAGCTGCTTAATTATATAGAGATGATTTTATTTTAGTACTTATTTCCAATAATATTAGAAATGGTACTTAGTAACAATAAAGAAGCTTTATTAAATAGCAAAAGAACGAGTACCTATACTTCCAAGGTTACGTAATTAAAATATTTGCTAATTAGAAATTACGCCATAATGTGACGCAAAGGACGGTCGTATACGCTAGATATTTTCACTAGTAGTGTTATCTATCATTAATAGAAAATAATATTGATTTTCAACATTTTTTACTTATTACTTTAAAAATGTTGTTTAAATTTCATTATTAATTAAGAAAGGTGACCTGAATTGATATTGAAATCACGGAATAATATGTACTAATCATCTGCCTAGCCTTTCCCCAAGCAGTGTCGCCAGATCCAATTTTTAAAAATCCGTAGGGCTACAGTCCAATATCCGTAGAAGTCCGTAGATTGCCTCTACAAAAATCCGTAGAAGTCCTTAGATTGCCTCTACAAAAATCCGTAGATCTACGGACGTTATTTAAAGCCAAATCTGACTATGTATTTACAGCTGGACTGACCTGAAATCTGATTCCGTGGCGGTTAAGAAATTGTTATAAAATAAAATCTGCGGAAAAATGGCCAAGACAAAGCAACAGGGCATTTTTTTTTAAATTTTTATTTGTCAATCGTTATTACTGTCAGTGTCACTCTCACGATTCTCATTTTCTTTTTCTCAGTAACATTCTCAGCAACCTAAAAATGCCTAAAATAAGTTTACAATCGTAATGCCGCCAACCTAACCCCAATCACGAAATATCACGAATAGTTCATTCTATTTTACGTATTAAACTAAATAGTCTTTGGTTGGACTTATGGTATGATATTGTATTACATACAAAATAACAAAGAACGAAAGGGAGGTCGCAGGAGTAGGTACGTTTTTTTGGAGTAACGTTTCGTTTTACCCTAAATTTTACTTAATTTGAATATTTATACTAATGTTTGGGTCGAGTGGATGAAATCGAACAAAAATCCGTAGATTTGCAACTAAAATCCGTGAATCCGTAGACAAGACCTAATGTCCGTAGATCTACGGACAAATCCGTAGGTCTGGCAACGCTGTCCCCAAGTATGTTGAGGTCGGCTTCCAGTTCCAGTCTAACCGGATGAAGCTAAATACCTATTACTAAATAAATATTAATTTTACATGGAGTAAGTAGAGCCTGTCTGGCCTCCACAACCCAGTTACTGGGTAATACGATACCCCTTAGTAAGACCGCCAGGCTGTCTGGCTTCTCCACCCATAAAAACTGTCAAAGATCTACGAATGACAGCCAGGACTAACAATGACAGCCAAGGTATATGATGATGATGATTCTAGAATCTCGAATAAATTCATAACACTAAATTAATTGTTTATGTTCTAGTAGCTACTATTTAAGAACCATCCACCGCTAATGCTCTCGTGAGTTCTAAATTCAAATTTAATCTTTGTTTAAACGAGTACAAGGATCGCAAATTAGTGATCATAAACCTTTAACTTATGCAAGATGAACATTAGTACTTACATCTACTTAAGACTGTATGTACTTTATAAACAATACTGATCGCTTCTTCAAATGCAGGTAATTTTCAATTCAATAGGGTAACGATTATAGTAAGTTGAATGGAAGATGTTTTACTATCAATATGTAGAAATCGCACGCAAGGTTGTCAAAGAATTTTCTTAAACCGTTGTTTCGAAATAGTTTCGGTAGGCTAGTCAAGCGCACTTCAACTAAATAGGTACCAACTGGAGGCGTTGGAAATTATTGATAGACGTGCCAAGAGGCTCATTGACAACGACTCCCTAGTTAGGGCTAAACTCCAGAGCCTTGAACATCGCCGCATCGTTGCCAGCCTATCGGTCTTTTATTATCGGGTACATTTCGGAGCTGTGCTTTAGAATTGCACAACTTAATTCCCCCATCCCCACCCCATCATTGGACGACCAGAGATACGGCGAAGCGTCACCGCTATATGGTTGAAGTTCACGGTCTCGAACCAAGCGTCTTGATTCCACATTTATTGAGCGAACTGCCAGATTGTGGATTTCACTCACAGCCTGCCTCTCAAATGCAAGCCTATTAGAAGCTTTTTACAGAATAGACCGATTGGTCTCTTTGTAGTCATTTTGGACAATGTTACCGGAAAAAGTTACAAGGACTAATGATGACGATAATCATAAGGTATTTGTACAGTAAGCTGACAACAAAGAAATTGTTGGCCCCAACAAAAATCTGTATTATCTCTGAAGGCTTTACTCTAATTTTGAGATTGTTTCACCATTGTGGTTTCCTCACAAAGGCTTGAACGTCGCGCGAAATTGCAAAATACTTAAGATACATACAATATAATCTACATTTTTGAATCAAAATATTACAAAAGACTGGAAACAGATGGTTAAACCTTGACTTTAGAATACTGGTAGCTACCGACTAGCCTTGTCAAAGACTTTCGTAACTTCTTTATTGCTTCACATAAAATTAAATGTTTATTCTTTACATTCAAATAGGTACCCATCTGCGTTAAATGATGTAGCTACTTATGTATGTACCTACCTATTATAATTAATTTATGTGGGAATATAAGTAGCAGGTAATGAGGTTATGCTTAAAATCGTTAATGATTATTTTTATATCGCTTCGTTTTTGCAAAGTGAAAGTTCTAGAGATTCCGAACGTTAACGGAACTTGGACTCGTGTTTCGATAATCCGACATTCTTTAAGTTTGTCCATTTTTAGCGCACTTTACTTCGTGCTAAAAGTCTTGATTCAATTGACAACGTGCTAAAAGTTTGAGTCAATTGATTATAATAATAAATTAATAAAATCATTACTTATCGTAATATTAAGTAAGTTAGTAAGTATAAAAAGAAAACCAAATACAAAAACCGGTTTATAGGTAAAACGAAAATAAAAGTTAGCCGAATTAAAAAGGAGGTCAAGAACTCAAAGCACTTACAAATAATTTAAACTAAGAAGCTTATAACAGTAAATTGTCTCACTTACACTCCAACAACTCCAGGCAGTTCTCCGAAAAAATCCTTCCTCACTTCCGACTTATATTTGACAAGGCAGGGCATCGAAGGCCGGAATGGTGTTGGTCCTTCGCGTCTGTATATCCGCTCTATCTCATCCGCGTCATAAACAAACAACAGATCCGGTCTTCCGATCAATCCTCCTAAACGGACGATCCTCCCGTATCTCTCTAAAAATTGTTTTGTCACTTTCGCGAATTCAGATATGTCGAACTGCCCAATAATAGGCACCATTCGCCACGTATTCCCTAGTATAGGAATAGGTTTAGGTCCAGGAACTTCGGAGTAGGGTCTCGCATTTGAGAAAATTTCCTCGCTCAGCTCCGCGGCCGGAGCAATTTGGGATCGCTCCCGTTTTGAGAAGGGACACCCTGTGGTTGCGTATCGGGCATTTTTCACTACAAACGGTTGCGTGTACACCGCGAACGTGCGGAGAGAACGACCCATGGCGGTTAAGGCCGCAACGACGACTGTGCGCGCGCCGCGATCGAGATCCCAGGGTGTACCGTTGCGCGGGAGTCGACGTTGTTTCTAACATTGCAGTCATGGACGACAATTAACGGCCGTTCTCTTTCTGAGTGAGTGCGTTCTTATTAATTATTTGTTTTATGTTTATCGTTGGCCCGTGTTATTATTTGGAAAAGTACCTACCTACCTATCTTAAAAACATGAAATCGTTTACATTTAGGTACATATTACACTCGAAGACCCGAGAAACACACCGTGTCTTTTTTAATCCAATGCTGGCCCCCAACTTGCTTGCAATGCAAACAGTACCTACTCAGTCACTGTGACAAACAGACCGAATCAGGCGTCAAGTTTGGTTCAAAATTATAATATATTCAGGAGTAGGTCAATTCAGAGGAGGTCCCAGAGTACTAATATTTGTAGTAGGTACACACCACACCTCCAACTTATGCACCTAAATAAGGTCGTCATCTGGGGTCCTGGAAAGCTATCACAGCAACAACGTTTTTTTTTTTAAATTTAGTTATGACCTAACTAGTTACCTATTATTTTTCTTGTATGAGTTATATATATGAAACTAGCTTCTGCCCGCGTCTTCGCCCGCGCAAAAATAACGATTATCCCAAGGGAACACATTACCGGGATAAAAAGTATCCTATGTGTTAATCCAGGAAATGGTCTACCTATGTGCCAATTTTCATTCAAATCTGTTCAGCGGTTTACGCGTGATTGAGTAACAAACATCCAAACATCTTCACAAACTTTCACATTTATAATATTAAAGTAGGATTCATGTGAAATAAAATCTTTGACATTCTCTCGAAGTCGAAAATCGTGTCAGAAATGCAACACTCGACACTATTTTCAGATATGAGAAAAAGTGACTGGAGTGACAGCAAACACATATGAATTAAGCTAAAAACAGAAAAGATTAGTGTTTCATATTTAATAAAATGGACGTTGTGTGCAAGTCTTATAATAATATCATGATCACGCGAGGAATGCAAAACCATGTTAGTGTTAGTAATAAATCTGTTGACAAATTAATTACAACAGTAACTGAACAATGACAAATACAGTCAGTAGTAGTAGTACCTAAGCAAAATCATGGCCTTCAGCACCGCAGGAGCAAATTCCAATGTGACTGTTTCCATAGATAGAAAAGTTTTCCACCGTCCTATTAGTAAGTAATTTATTGTCGTGTCGAGTACTGCTTAGATGGTTAAAGTTTGAATATAACATTTCTGCTCACCCTTCATACGGTACTCAATATAAGCAATCGCGCCATCTATTGCATTACTACAGAAACACAATTATTACTTCGTATTTTAAATGCTGGCAATAATTTAATTGTGCAGTCTGTAAACTTGTGTGAGTTGTGTGTTCAATAAATTATTCCTAAACGTCAGTATGGCAGTAGGTAACTTGTCAAATTGTCAGTGTCATTGTCATATTTGTCATATATATTTATAATATATATATTATTATCAACATGCAAAAGTAAACAAACAAACAAGAAAGTCGTTGAAGATAAATAATTATTAAACCATGTGTGGAAGAATGTTTTTTAGGCAATTTTGTTTTAGTTGATAGTTTAATTTAATATAGGTTATCTTACTATTTTAGTTTTTTGTGTTTGTATTAAATGTGTAAATATCGTTTGTAAATATTTGATCAGGCAGTCAATTATTTAAACTACAAACAACAGAGAAAAAATGATTTCTGAATTCGCAAAAGAGAAAGTTTTCTGGACAAGAAAGATGAATCTAAAATTGGTCAAATTTATGGAGAGCAGGCCAAATATTTGGAATCCAAAACACCCAAAATACACTTCAGTCAAGTACAGAGACAAAACTTACGCAGAATTTGCATCTCATTATGGCAATGAGTTTACAGGACAGGCCGTTAAGGATCGTTGGACGAATATTAGGTCTACTTTTGCCAATTACTTGAGAAAACTTAAAGCAAGTCAAGCCAAAGACAATGGAGAGGTACCTAAAATCTTATTACCCGACTGCATAGGAATTCTTAAACTGATTTAGTACACAGAGTACACTGTAAAGTGTGAGATGTATATCCCCAAAAAAAAAGTCTTATTAAGTTACTTATATACATTGCCGAACTTACTTTTATTTCAATTTACAATAATGAATACTTTACTTTTTATTAACAGTTGTTTATTGTTTGTTCTAGGAATGTAAGATAACATGGCACTTATGGGATGCTTGCAAATTTTTACTTAAGGTCAACAAAAACATTCAAGTGGACACAACTGATTTTAGTAATGATGACTTTAAAGTAAGTCGGTAAACCTTATTATGTTTATAAGATAGAATCTAAATCCCCATAGTTACATATTGCCATGGCAAAATTTCAGTAGTTTGATGATGGGTTAAGAAACTATCCATAATTATTATGAACAGTAATAACTATGGGCACAGGCCAATGCCTAGCTTTAATTGCATTGCTTATATTCTTGTTTCAATACTTGGTTTTTACTTACAAGCTGGAAAAACCAGCAAAAGGATTGATAACAGAAACCATAAATTATTGTATCTTTGCAGGATGTTAATCAAGATGAAGAAATTGTATTTAGTGATGAAAGTTCAGAGAAATCAACAAACAGAATCAATACATGCGAAAGTATAGCAAATGGAATACTACATGTATTTCGAGGAGTACAAAATGATGTGTTTGGTATAGAGAACACTAAATATGGAGACATAGGCCAGCTAGTAGCCAGTAAATTGTCACAAATGAGTTCCTATGATGCAGCACAAATGTCTAGTAAAATAATAGATGTATTGTTACTATACCACGAAGATAATCCACTTAATCCAAATAATGTTAAGTCTGAGCAAATAATATGAACTATGTATTAAATATTAAGAACTGTGTTTATGATTTAAACCATTTAAACAAAGAAATTGGGTTGAGGCGGGGGTTGGGGAATGAGTGATAGAAAGAAGTGTTTATTTAACACTAACACTAAATAAAAAAAAATCCTTGAGCTTTAACTGTTAAATATAAAGGACGACCTAGAGTGCCACTCTTTATTTGATCTACCCAGTAGTGTAGCTTGCCCTAGAAGTGCCCTATATCAAAATCTGTCGGGGGGGCCTTCTATCCTATAGCGTTACCTATACTTCTATGCTTCGACTGGCGAAACCCGAAAAGAGGGTAAAGAGTGGTTAAAATGTAGTATACAGTAACACGAATTAACGGATGGGTGGTGTTGGGGAGGGGTCAGGGTGGTAGGTACCACTCCTATGAAAAGAAAATGCATTTTTTTGTAACCTAACCTCAAAACACTAAAGTTGAATAAAAGGCGCCGGTTTAAAAAAAAATAACCACGAAGGGGATGGCGGGGTCGCCGTTCGCTCGCTCACTAGACCCCGCCATCCCCTTCTAACCTAACCTATCCAAGTTGGGGTGCCCCCAGTCCCGAGCTCGCTACGCTCGCTCTTGCATGCATTAATGAGAATGCTAGTGTTATAATCGAGGACCCAACCCCTTCTAACTGCAATACTTTTTACCCCCCAACTCATGCTACCGTATACTAGATCCAACCCTAAAGAGTTTTCACAAGATAAACTAAAAGCCTCTTTTTGTATAACTCTAACCTAACCTATCCGAGTCGGGGTGCCCCCAGTCCAGAGCTCGCTACGCTCGCTCTTGCATGCATTGATGAGAATGCTAGTGTTATAATCGAGGACCCAACCCCTTCTAACTGCAATACTTTTTACCCCCCAACTCATGCTACCGTATAATAGATCCAACCCTAAAGAGTTTTCACAAGAAAAACTAAAAGCCTCTTTTTGTATAAAATTATAAATAAGTCTAACTGTGATGATTACAAATAATTAGTTACAATTTAATTAATAGCCTACTCCCTAGAGTTTAAGTTGGATTGTAGGTAGCAATTAACGAATGGTGCTTACACACGATAAAGGGCCCCTGAAGCCCGGGGACCTTTTATCATTGATACGGCTGTAGCTACCTCGCTGGTTCTACAACAGGCTATTCTAACTGAATGAAAATGAACTGAAGTTTACTGTTGTGTCTGTTGTGTTTGTGTAAGTTGACGTAACATTATTCAGTCAAAGTTAGAGATGAAACTCAGTAAAATTCCTTGCGTCAACCTAGTAGTCAGTACTCAGTAACAACAAGACACGACGCGACGCCGACCCAGTGGGTGAGCGATTGACTGCGTGTCGCGGGTTCGACTCCCGCACGGAACTTTAATATTTGTAATTTGTATGACCTACAGATAGTGGTTCCGAGTCCAACTGTTTGTGTTTTTGAGTTTATATATTTGTAAACCGCGCACCCACGATACAGGAGAAAATCTTAGTGTGGGGCAACGTTTTTTGTTAAGTAAACAAAGTAAAAGGAATTCTGGCGCAGCTCACTGCGATGACGCTCACTGTGTGTGATGAACTCAGCACTTTTGTAACAAAATGGATCGAGCTGACTGAGCTGCGCGATTGTGCGCGATGCGCACCTGTACGGACCGCACTCACGTCAAACTCATAGTCATAACTATCACAAACAGCACAAAGCGAAGCGCGCGAGCTGCTTGACTCGCTGAGTGAGTGAGGTGAGCTATGAGAGACCGGCCTTCATCACATCATCATCATCATGTCAACCTTTATACGCCCACTGCTGGGCATTGGTCCTCTCCCCCGAGGAGGGCCTTCGGGTGAACTTTATTGACATGACTATTCAATATACGACCCACTGACCCATCTGGTGCGGCTCAGTGAACTGGGTTGATACAATTGCGAGGCGCAGCGCAGTGTTCCATCACTACTTGATCACTACTACTCTACTGACAACTCAGTCTCACCACAGTATTGACTTTGACAATGACATTTGTTTGGTTATTTTGGTTTTGTTAATGTTTGGTAGTTTAGTTAGTTTACTAGACTTTTAAATCTTGTAATGTTTTGTAACTGATTAAATAAATCACCGGAACTTTAAAAAATACACTATTTATACACTATTTAAAAAGTTATTTAACGAAGAAAGGATCTTTTTATAAGCACGCAATTAACATGTATAAGTTGAATAATTTAACCAGTAATAGTTCCACAAGCTTTGTAAGTTTGCTGAAGTCAAAATGGGAAGAAATTCACAAGTATACGGACATATTTCGATATAAAATTGATAAATTAGAAGAACGAATTGTTGATGGGAAATATTTGCTTCAGGTAGGTGTGTCACAAACTTTAAAAACTATGATTTTATCACCAAAAAAACCCTCATTCAATCGTCCGACCGATGACGTGTTGCTTCACATAGATCGTTTAATTATTTTAGCTAAATCCAGACCGGCAGTCAAAAAGGAGAATTCCAGAAGACCTCAACAACATTTGTCAACCATTTGACGCCAATAAGTTCAATTTCAATAAAGTTTCACCAAAAGAAATATTATTTTCTATAGAAGATAAAGGTACTTTATGTTTACAAAGCATATCTTCCTCTAAGACGCACCCACAAAGTAATATCTTACATAAAATAAAATAATGGGAATAATTGAACAGAATTTAAATATTCCCTTATTTCATTACTTTTTACAGATGCAGGCATACATACAGTATTAGTAAATGTAAGTCCAGTATCCAAGTACCATTCATTGCTGTGCCCGTCTGTGGACAAATGCCTGCCTCAAGTGGTGACGCCTGAGAGCTTGGAGCTAGCAATACAGATCATGTTCCTAATTGAGGACCGGTGAGTGTAGGCAAGTACATACAACATTATAATATGTATAGTGTATGTAGTGCCTGAAGAATTTTACTAAACAAGACTGCAATGCCAGGCATAACTTTTAGCACAAAATATAAAGATTACAGAAGGATTGCTCCCGTCATCTTCAAAAATAATTACCTAAACTTGCCAGACTCACTAGGGCTCCTACTGTATGACTCTGTAGGTTTTGTTTGTGACAATATGAAATTTTATTGACACTGGTTGAAACTCTGCAAGTTTTTTATAACAACATTTTCCTGAAGACTGCTTGAAACTGCTTGCGAATGCCTATAAACGTAATGTCAATGTGTGCGTGCCAAAAATGGTGGTTTGTTCTAAGTGGCCTCTGCTCGGGCGCGCCGCGCCTTACTTACTTTGTGCTTTTAGTGGTTAGGTAGATGAAAAAAAGCAATGGCAGGCAAACAGACAAAAAGTGATAATAAACAGTAAAGTTCATTCTTTTTGAGGTACAGAGTACTAAATTGAATAAAATCACCAACACACTTGTATTCCGCATAAAATTACCAATTTACATACTGCTGCTTTTTGAGTGACATCAGCAATTAGTGTTTTGGAGAGCAGCACCGTATTCCTAATGCGGTCCGTTAATCTGACTCTCAGGATGCTGCACTTCTATTATGCAAATTTCTGTGTTTAGCTGAATCTTTATGCAGTTCTAATAATGTTGTCTATATTCCAGAGATGTAAGAATTGGGTTTAACAGCATGTGCGGCTTTGCATCAGTCAATCATTTGCACTATCATCTGTTTGTGGAAAGCAACTCTTTATATGCAGAGACTGTGGTTAGTACTACACTTAAAAACAAACCTATTCCATTAATTACTTGAAGATCTTGGGTTTCGAATCTCAGATTGCGGAGAGGGTTATTGGGTTTTTCCATAAGGATGTCTCAATAGCAGCTCAGAGCTTGGTAGTAGGTGGTGTAACACCCTTATGCCTCATATAACAGGTAGGTTAACACCATTGGTCCCTAACACACTTAAACACCACTGGTTGGATGTACACTGTTGGTGTGTATGTTGGATGTTGGGTGTACTGGCTGGTTGGTGTGTGTGAATGTTGGATTGCCATCCCATTGGACTATGATAATGAAGGAAATAGGAGTGCATGTGTGTTTGGACACACACTGGTGCACACTGGTGCACTATAATATTTGCTGTGTACTTGACTCCATTGACATAGGCCGTGGACCAAAATTGGGTTAGGAGAGAAAAGGATTATTTTATTAATTTTGTTGTAAAAACAATGCATAAAAATAACATCTATTCGTATATAAAACCAAACCCTGGTTTTAGACATGTCAGAAATTATGCATTGACAGCAAACAACCAACCACCCAACCACCAACCACCTCTCTGTATACCTAGTCTTACCATAAATATTGTCACAAAGAAAAATTTTTTTTTTGATGTGAAACATCTATAGCCGCACGTAAAACCGATTTCTGGCGTGGCGACACATGCCGTGGCGACGCGTTGCCACGCTATATGATGGTATGTATATACAGTCTATATGCAGTAGTGTGTACGGTGTGGCGACGCGTCGCCATATAACTATTACCGAAGTCACTGATTAAACGAATTAAGTAGTCACGATTTGAAATAAATTCGTAAATTTTTGTATTTAATGAAAATAAATGTTTATTCAATAAATAGTCATCGTTATCTGGAAAAAAAATCGTAATATTTTATTTTATCATTATGACATATTTAGTTCTTATCACAATCTGTTATTTTCTGCATATTACTTTTACAAAATAATGTCGATGTTTCACATCTGCCAGGCGTCCCGTGACGGCTCACATTTTTTTTTTATTGCAAATAATATTTATTACTTTTACAGTGTGTTAGTTTAAGAGCGTGTATTCGATTCGTGACGAAAACTTCTTGTTTTCGTGTTTTGCCCAGAGCAATATCGTAATGATGTGAGCAGATTATCGTAATGATGTGAGCAGATTATACAGTTTTCGAAAAAATTAAGTCTTGATTTAGGCAGCTACAGAGTAAAATTATAATTTTTAATTATGGTTTTTTGAAGCGAAGACAATTCTTTCATATCGTTTTACGAAAATTGACGTCAGAGTTAACTTTCAGGACGAATACAACTATTATAATATGCCAAAATATTTGGTGTTATGCGTTTTTCCAATAGTATATACAGTCATAAAGACAGCTACAGAGCCAAATTTACGAAAATATTACTATAATGTATTAAAAAACTATGTTGAAAAAGTAGAAAATCGGTTCACTTTGACAATTTTTTTTCACCAGTATTTGAATGAAAACATCTAATATATAAAATTCTCGTGTCACAGTTTTCGTTCCCGTACTCCTCCGAAACGGCTTGACCGATTCTGATGAAATTTTTTGTGCATATTGGGTAGGTCTGAGAATCACATCTATTTTTCATCCCCATTTTTCACCCCCTTTTCATCCCCCGTAGATCGGGACAGGACAACGTCTGTCGGGTCAGCTAGTAACTGATATATTTATTTTATGAAAGTAAATGTTATGCTTAATATACAGAACATTTTTCAGTCCGTTATACGAGCTCATTTATTTTAGACAATTATTTTAAAAAGCACTGTAAAACTTCGCGCGCTGTCGTTTGCCGATCAATTTCAATGATTCTTGCTTATTTCGTGCATTTTTTTTTCTGATGCACACAAACAGACCATTGTATCGTACTAGTGTGTGTCAATGCTGATACGGCGTTCTAGCAATCGTGCGCTAAATCGAATACGCGCGCTTAATACATAAATATAAAACAATTTAAAATATAAAAAGCTTATTCGAAGTGGTCTCCATTGGCTGCAATACAGTCCTTTAAACGATGAGGCCAGTTATCAATAGAAGCACGCACTCTTTCCATGGGAAAATTCTTCACTGCCAATCGTATGGATTGTTTTAGGGACTCCAAATTATCATGGCGTTTAGAGCAAGCCGTACCCTCTAAAACTGACCATAAATCATAATCCAGCGGATTAAGATCGGGACTAGACGACGGCCAGTCTTCAGCTCTGATGAAGTCTTAAACGTTCACTTCCAACCAAGACTGCGGCTGTGGACCGAGCTTTATGACCCGGCGCCGAGTCTTGTTGGAAGGACCATA
This sequence comes from Charanyca ferruginea, assembly GCA_947361185.1. Lineage (NCBI taxonomy): Eukaryota > Metazoa > Arthropoda > Insecta > Lepidoptera > Noctuidae > Charanyca > Charanyca ferruginea. The sequence goes on along the minus strand of OX376065.1, from coordinate 12,906,329 downwards.
CTTGGTTATTGAACATGGGATTGTTAAGGGGCTTAACTACCTTCTCAAGAATGGTATCTTGATACACTTGTGCTGATGTTTTGATACCTTTTTCACAAAAATATGGCTCAGTCACTCCTTCATAGCTAACATAGCTAACACCCCACCAAACCATCACTGAAGTCGGATAATGCCCACGTTGCACTCTGTCGACTAATTGGGAAGCTTCCTTAGAGCTTTGAGCATAAATACGGTCATTTTGTTTGTTAAAATGTGGCTCAATTGTAAAGATTTTCTCATCCGTAAACAAAATTTTTCTGTGACCTTCCTTTGCGTACCGCTTCAGTAGTTGTTTCGATTTTACCACCCTATTCTTTTTTAAATTATCAGTTAAAAAATGACCAGTGCGTCTCTTATAGGCTGCAAGTCCTAAGTCATCTTTTTGAATACGCGACGTGGTTCTGGGTGCTATCTTCATCTCCCGAGATAAAATCTTTTGCTTTCGGACAGGATTTCTTTGAATTCTTTCCCTTACTGCTTTGACCACCTTTTTCGTACGAACACTACGTGGACGGCCAGATCTTTTTCTGACACAAACAGAGGAGGTCTCATTGTACCTATTAATAGCCCGGTACACAAACATTTGCTAATACCAAGCGTATGGAGAGTTTTAATAATTGCATTTGGCTCCATACCACCTTTGTGTAATGCAATCACAGCGATTCGATTCTCTTTCTCACCCCACTTCATTTTAATATCGCAAAATATTGTACAATATATTGGCGCCAAAATGAGAAAACTCAATGAACAATCGTATAAAAATGACAGATTCCAAATTCAAATGTAATATCTTTCTTATTTTTAATTGTAACAGTATTTATGGCCAGACTAAGTATATATTGTACTCTTTGCAACCACCAACCTGTGTGGGCCAATAAATGCTTTTTCTTTTCTTTTTCAAACAGCAAATGGCAGTATTGTCTGTCACCCATAAAACTTATAATCGTAATGAATATTACTGCCAAACTTTTCCGTTACAGGCGCCACTGAACTACACTCGGCGTCACAAAAATCGCACCTCTTTAAGAATTCCCTTCAAAGTCATTTTAACCCTATTAATCAATGGTATACATATGACTATAAGGTATAATTGGAAAGGCAATTTATTTAAATTTCAGAATAAATCAATGGATTTGGTTTTTTGTTTACCAGGGAATAAAAAAAAGCAAGCTAATGCAAATGATTAAAAAGTTAAATTTTATTTTATCAGCAAAAATTACAACAAAGTCCTTAAAACTAACTTAAAACCTAGTGTTACCCCCCCTAGCCCTGATGACTGCTTCCATGCGTTCTCTCATGGACCTTATTAATGTGACAACAGTCTCTTGTGGAATGTTGTCCCATTCTGCAACGACGGCATCTTGAAGGTCTTGGAGAGTGGTAGGGGCAGGATTTCGTGCCCGTACTCGCCGTTTCAGTTCATCCCAAAGGTGCTCAATAGGGTTCAGGTCTGGACTTCGCGCCGGCCAGCGCATAACAGGGATGCCAACTTCTTGCAGGTAGTCTCTTACAATTAAAGCGGTGTGACAACGGGCGTTATCGTGCATTAACGTGAACCCACTGCCAACAAAACCCGCATAAGGGACAACCTGCTCCTCTAAGATCTCTGTTATGTACCGAGCAGCAGTCAGCGACCCTTGCCCGCGAGCACTTCCAGTCCGAGAAACACACACAAGGTTCGTTTTACCGTCGATTGACATGCCGCCCCAGAACATGCACGAGCCACCCCCGTATTCCACTGTCTCTTGAATACAGGCTTGTGCGAATCGTTCCCCTTGCCTCCTATACACTCTTCGACGCCTGTCGTTGCAGAAAAGACACACCCTCGTCTCATCCGAGAAGAGCACAGCCCTCCATTGGTCTATTGTCCAATCCACATGGTCACGGGCAAATTGCAACCGGTCTCTCCTATGCTGTGCAGTCAATTTGGGCCCTGTAGCAGCCCTATGAGCTGCAATTTTCTTCTCCCGCATTCTTCTTCTAATCGTGGAGACGCTTACAGAAGTTCTACGAGCTGATCGCAGTTGTTGTTGCAGCTCAACAGCATTGGAGAACCGATTACGTAAAGACGTCGAAACAATGAAGCGATCGTCTCTTTCGGATGTGCACCGTTGTCTTCCAGATCCACGTCTTCGGATATAGCCACCAGTCTCTTGGAAACGTTGGAACACTCGTCGAACGGCAAAACGACTCAAGTTCAGTTGCCGAGCAACATCACATTGCCGCATCCCTGATTGCAGTAGTGCAATGACTTGAGCGGCTTCATCTGCAGTGGTATCCATCTTCTGGGGTATTTTTCTTGCTGTAGCTGTTCACGTGTGTTCACTTCAAAGGTTGAATAGCGAATGACCCACATTTAACCCGGGTCGCCCGTTTTATACCCTTGTAGGGAGGTGCAATTAGTGGCCGTTGTAATGCGTATTTTGACAACATTTTTTTTAACGTTACGTGCTAATGAGATCTGTTGTGTTTAGGAATTCTAACTTTTGTTAATTTAAAGGTCGTTAAACATACTTTTAATTGATACCAATATTAATTGGGTTTAATGTATTCGTTACTGGCGGGACATGTTTTAAACTTATTTTCGAAAAGGTGCGATTTTTGTGACGCCGAGTGTATAACGTAAACAAAGTGACTGACCTGATAACACATTTTGTCTGTGCATCAAAATTATATCTTTTAGCTTCCAGAGCAGCTTTTTTAATTCCGGAATAGTTAAACATCCGTTATTGTCATCCATTTTTGATAATATATTACAACAAAATACTCGTAACGCAACTTCTATAAGATAGGAATTGGCTATTTTACTACGAGAACAAATCTATAAATATGTTATTTAGACAGTTTAGGCATAAAGCAGTCGGAAAATGTAAGTTTTAGTTCATAAAATAACAAAATATTTTTTTAAATTCAATGCAAAGTTTTAAATTTTCTTATAAAACTTCTGTTGTAAAACACCATGAAATAGTAGCGGCCATGTTATTACGCCGTACGGCTGTGTAAACAAAAAATTGTCAACTATTTGTACTTTTATTATTTTCGTAACCAACGTAATTTTTTTATTATTACACCTTTAACAAAATACGCTTTTAATTATTTTTAAGTTATATACAATTATCATATACAATCGTCATTACCGTTGGGCTATATGGCGTCCAGTAAGCTAAGAGGTGTTTTAGTCAAACTACGCGCGTAATTTGAAAATTTAAAATTTAGATGCATTTTTATGGCACTTATCGATTGAATAAAAATTTTGTGTTTTTTTTTTGGTGGCATATTAGCACTACAGAAGTACAGAATTTTATTGAGACACTTTTCAAAAATGGGTGTAATACCCTATTTTACCGCGCTAATAGTGTTTACGTTAGGTATAGGTGGCGCCCTCTGAGATTAGCTTTGCGTAAGCAATCCTATTACTTTCCTTATTTTTATGATTGTCTAATTATTTTTTGTTTATTTTCAGAAATGGCAGCACTTAAAAGGAGACCTCTATTGCTTGGATGAAAACTATCCAGCTCCTGCATTCTGTTTTGAGATACAAAAACAGACTTCCGTGTTCAGATTGACAGAAGTTTGGAACATTTTGGAATACTTCTTGAAGAAATCTATACCCCACAACATTCTTCTGACTAAGAGAAGTAGGTTGCAAGGTCCGGATGATGTGGTGAATGTAATTGTTTGGCCAAGGAGGAGCTCTTCTGGTACTAAGAAGATGGCAGCATTTAATGTAGCTGTTTTGGAACTTAGTGGCTGGTTCCCTATATATGGTAAGTACTTATTAATAATGATTAGTGGACCGTAGCATAGTAAAAAACGATCGGTCAAAGGATAAGCTATGCTTCCCGCGGTCTGTCTGTGGATGGGTGACCATCCATTCCATACTAATTTCCGTCCGTGTCTCGGATAGCACGTAAAACCGTTGATTGATGCCCGGCTGTCATTCATATGCACTTTTGAATTGTCAAGGAGTCAGTCAGTCAAAAAGTTGCAACTAGCTGCAACTTTTTGACTGACTGACTCCTTGACAATTCAAAAGTGCCTGTAAATGATTTATTAAAAAAAAATGATTTGAGTTTGAGTTTGTATATCTTTGGGAGTCGTTATGGATAGTCAGAATTCAGAAAGTCTGAAAACTAGTCTTACCAAGGGGTATCTTGTTACCCAGTAACTTGGTTGTGGAGGTCCGATAGGTAGTCGCTCCATGTGAAACACTGATATTGAGCTGCATCTGGTTAGACTGGATGCCGACTCCAACATACTTGGGAAAAGGCTAGGCAGATGATGACTTACTAAAAATTATTTTGATCCAATGTCTCAATAAATATGTGCTTTTTTTTACCAATCTGTATTACGAATTGCAGTTGTGCTGAGCAAAGGTTTTCCCAATGGCCTTCTAATCTTTCCTGTGGCCCGACTATGGCCAACTTCCCATTAATGTCCAAATAATTTATATTAAATTAATAAAATAATGGTTTTGATGTTGTCTTACAGATGCAGAACAATTCAACAATCTTCAAGCTGAGGATCTTGAGGCAGAACTGCTGAAATGGATAAGAGAAGACTTCAAAAATATATGTGAAGAGATAAAATGTCTATAAAAGTACCTAACATAGCTAAATTGTCAATGTTCCTAGAAATCCTAGAATTCAAGTAATTTATACAAATATTATATCTGTAGACGTGGCGTTCCTGTACAGTGAAAATTTAAAATAATATATAATTGCTACAAACTCGAGAAAAAATTCTGATAGTGAACATATGGGTTTTAGAACTTTTACCTATATCCTGTTTGATTGTGCCCTGGAGCATTATCAGAAATGCAAAATGATTATCTACAACAGATTTTAAACAGCACATCTCCAATATTACCAGGCATGGGTCAAAAAATCTTCTATTTCAAATGAAAGGTACATGGTACAGGCTTAGTGTAGCGTATTACCCTCTTCCTATTTTTTTTATTCTAAGAGGGTTAGGAAATGCATGGCATTGATGACATTATTATATCTAATCATTGTGAATATTTATATTTTATATTTTTATTTGACTGTATTTGATTTAATCATACATATTCATTGTTGACTTTAAACTCGTTAATAGGGTATTTTACTCTATACGAGAAAAAATCTATAAATATGTTATTGAGACAGTTTAGCATAAAGCAGTCGGAAAATGTAAGTTTTAGTTCATAAAATAACAAAACAAATTTTTAAATTCGATTTTAAGTTTTCAGTATTTTTAATCTGTTATAAAACACCGTGAAATAGTAGCGGCCATGTTATTACGCCGTACGGCTGTGTAAACAAAAAATTGTCAACTGTCAGTCAACCGATTGGCGTAATATAGGCTTTGTACTTTTATTATTTTCGTAACCAACGTATTTTTTTCATTATTACACCTATTAAAACATATGCTTTTAATTATTTTTAAATGATATACAATTATCATATTTAATATGAGCTCATTTGATACAAAACGAATTGACGTCATTTACGCTGAGCAATATGGCGTCCAGTAAGAGGCGTTTTCGTCGAACTACGCGCGAAATTTGAAAATTTAAAATTTAGATGCATTTTTATGTCACTTAACGATTGAATAAAAATTTTGTGTTTTTTTTGGTGGCATATTAGCACTACAGAATTTCATTGAGACACTTTTCAAAAATGGGTGTAATACCCTATTGAAATCTTGTTGGTTGAGACTAAATGTATGGGGTAATTTAAATAATAAATAAATAAATGAATGGCACTTTTTCTAAACGACATTTTGTTTTCCGGTATCCGCGCTAAGTCGCGGACACAGGTTATCTGTAATATAAATATTTAAAGTTTCCATTTTCTTTGATGTTCACTCGCGGCATGACACGGCAGGAGATTTTTATGTACCGCAGTATAATACACCTTAAAGTCATATTTTTATAGTTGAAATTGTTTTCATCTTCATCATGTCAACCTTAGACGCCAACTGCTGGGCATAGGTCTCCCCCAACGGGTGGTTCAGCCGTAATCGCCATGCTTGGCCGATGCATGTTGGCGATCGCAGTAGGTGTTATGGTACACAGAAGGACGCTGCTGCCCATCCAGCCCATCCTCTGATCAAATTGTAAAATTGTGTTAAGGTGTATAATTTTTTGTCACATAAAAATCCCTTGCAGTGTGCTGCGCTGTCAGTCGGCGCCGGACCTTAGATCCATTCCTTTGCAGTATCGGCACCCTCAAAAACCATGGAAATGACACCTATGACGAATATTTATGCCCCCCTAGAGATTCCAAAAGCTGCATGTGCACTTGACTAAATTTAAAATTCATGGTTTTTGTATAACCTCCATATATCTATCACTTACACTTTGGCCATCAGCTGGCGATGCTCAGCAACGTTTTGCAGGCTGATACAAGCTTACTGGAGCGAAGCTGGAGATTAGAGAATCCGTGCCCGTTGTTAGGACACACTCCTTCCACGATTTCATAAGCATGCGTGTAATCGTATTATTCGTTCTGGTAAATATGCAAAATATTAGATCTGAATCATAGAAGAATTTATTTATAGGTACAGAAGCCAGCACATCAAGCTTCAATTATTGCAAAGTGATAAGGTTCATATTTAATTAGGAAAATTTTACAGTTCGGTATGGCTTGCTGTGCACATAAATGCTGTGTACATAATAAAATACAAAGTAATATTGTATGTTGAAACATCGCTCATTTACTACCGGATAGATTCCGTCCAAATTTTGAATGAAAATTCCTTACTAATCTGGTCAGTCTATAGGCCCTACGGCCTACACTATCACGCTATTTTATTTTTTTTCGTTTTTCTTTCACACTTTAATCTTTATGGCGGCTCTGAACACGAGGCCAGTGGCTGCGCAGTAACAATTTCACGTATCAGCGGGGGTGAGGGGCGGGGTACTTCACAGCCGCCATTAAGTTTGAATCGATTACTTTATATCCTCTAAGTTTACAACTTAAACCAACTAGGTTTACTTGGAGTATTGTGATGACATACCTACCTACTTTGCTAATTTGCTATGCATATTTTTTTCGATACACTTGCCTAGGTGTATATCCACGCGAACGAAGCGGCAGGCACATCAGAATAATATATATTATAACATGTGTGAACTTGAAGCGTTTGTAAACATGAACCTCACGGAATGCGTCGAATGCTGGCGCTGACGCGTGTCGACGGCTACAGTTACATCTGCCGTTGGTAACATGCCGCTCGTGTGTAAGAACCCTAAATACCAATACTTCCAGGGAGTTTTCAATAATTCCAGGGATTAAGTATAGGTACTTACAATTTTACTTCTTTTTTTGAATGTCAGTTTAGATTTATGTGGTCCACATTATGTTTCATTTGTTAGGAAATGATTATTCCTAACAAATCATCTACAGTTACACACTAGGTATATTTGTAAATAATAATATGTGGGCACTAATGTTTCCATCAACATAATTATTTTGTATTTGTCATTGCATGATTAGGTAATTCTGTTGTACAGAGGCCAGCACATCAAGCTACAACAATCTGTCAAATTACTTTGATAGATTTTCAAATTTATAACAAAACGATAAGGTTCATATTGAATTGGGAAAATTTTACAATTTGGTATGGGTTGATGTGCTGGCCTCTGTACATTTGGGAACTAACTGGTAGGGATCCAATAATTATAAAGAAGTTAAGTACTACTCTACTTCTTACTTTTTATATAGACCAGCCGAGTATATTGTATAATTTATTGCTTGTTGTTGCAATATATGCAATGTACCTATGGTAATTTAAAAATCACCATAAATTGATCTCATCTATCAGTCTAATTTGTAATAGAGCAACAATTTGTGTAAGTAGGCACCTACTTGAGAAATCCGAGAATTCTCGTGCCTCGAGAAATAAAAATGGTCGTAAAATGAGAAACCCTAGTCGTGGCCTATAGTTTATTATATGCTGGTGCAAGGTAGAGCTGACACTAGAGATGGAGATGATGCTATTTTTTTTTTAATTTTTTTATTTGTAGTCGGTACACCCATAATAAGTACCTACTACGCAAGAATCGACTAAGTAGGTAATTTAATGTTTTTGTTTGCAGCAGTCGCTGCAATTGAAGCGGAGAGGAGATGTACTCCCCCACTTCACACTTCGCTCCATGCTACGCTATGTGGTCACATAGCGTAGCATGTAACGAAGTGTGAAGTGGGGGAGTGGGTACTACCTAAATACCTATAAGTAGCTTATAGCCCTACTCGTCTTCGCTTCAGTAGAAATGGATACACCAACATCTTTTTAACCGACTTCAAAAAAGGAGGGGGGGTCTTAATTCGACACTATTTTTATATTTGTTTTATGTTTGATCACGCGTAACTTTTTAAAGTGTAGAAATTAAATTATTTTTTTAATTGATAGGGTATGCCCCAGGCTTGGTCCCATATAAACATGAAAAGATTCCACTATTAAGGGTTGAAAATTAAGGGATGACTTAATTCGTTCGGTGTTACCGTTTCTTAATTAATTTGGATGATAAGAATAAATCTGAATAATAAAAATATTCACCTTGGAAGTTATAGCCGCGCAATCCTTCACTTGATGTTTCTTTATTGTTGATTATTTCTTTAAAACAAGAGTTCATACAGTAAAACTGTTACCAAAAGAAAGGTCTCACTTTGTCGAAACTAACCAAGGCAATAAATGCCTACTACTAAGGGTTAGTTAAGCAGACGAAATCGGTCCAAAACAAAAAGTAGGTACGTGGCCGCGCGGTTGAACGGTTACTTTGTATGCTGATATCTCACTATCCATAATTGCTAGGATTGCTGTGTGAACATCATTTATTCGATATATTAACCTCATTTAAAAGGACATAACGTTTTACCCTCAGAACAGTTTTTAACGCGTGTAATCTCAGGATTGACGTTATCTCATACAATGTTCGAGCAGGGTAACCATAATTTCAAATTGGTTTGGGAATACCTCTAACTGGGAACTAGCAATTACGTATATTGGACATCATCTAAAAATCTTGTACATTTCAATAATTATACCTAGTGTGTTGTAGTTGTCTCCAGATAAAGGTATTCCCAAATCAATTCGAAATTAGGGTTACCCTGCTCGAACATTGTATGAGATAACATCATTCCTGAAATTACACGCGTTAAAAACTGTTCTAAGGGTAAAACGTTATGTCCTTTTAAATGAGGTTAATATGTCGAATAAATGATGTTCACACCGCACACACCCTAGCATTTATGGATAGTGAGATATCAGCATACAAAGTAACGGTTCGACCGCGCGGCCACGTAGTTTTTGTTTTGGTTGGACCGATTTCGTCTGTTTAACTCACGGAACAGATAAATAGAGAGTAGTAGTAAAAAGAGAGAGACTCTAGTTATCTGTTCTGTGGTTTAACTAACCCTTAGTAGTAGGCATTTATTGCCTTGGTTAGTTTCGAAAAAAGTGAGACCTTTCTTCTGGTAACAGTTTTACTGTATGAACTCTTAAGTTTTAAAGAAATAATCAACAATAAAGAAACAACAAGTGAAGGATTGCGCGGCCATAACTTCCAAGGTGTATATTTCGTAAAATATTGATGTAGAGCTTATAATTGTATTTTCGTTTTTTTTTGACAAATTCAGTTTTCTATTGACAAAAAGAATTAGATCTCTAACCTAAGTAGTTCCTTCGATCTCCATGGCCGCGTAAGTAATCCTCCACGCGCAACCCTCGTAACATTTTTATTTCTACTTTGACAAATTTTTGTTTTTTTTTGACAAATTCCGACAATTTCTCTGACGATGTTTTTTTCTGTTTAGATAACTTGGCGGTGCAATCGTTACGCACACAAAAAAAAATATCGTTTCGACCACCCCGTGTCTGAAATTCTGAAGATACAGTATCCTAAGTCAAAAAATGAAACTAGGTACTGACCTTTGAAAGATGCTTATGTACAGGTGGTTCTTGAAGGTTGATGTAGGTACATCAACCTTCAAAAACCGCTGCGGCACAGCTCCCGTGGAGCATCGAAAATACTTAAAAAGTAGGTACTTCAAAAATAAAGGGAATAGCTAAATATAATTACCACCACCACCAAAAAATACTTACTAAATATCAAATGTAGTAAGTGATCACCAAAACTAAATACCAAATGTAGTAAATGATCACCAAATCTTAGTGTGCAAAATAACCAAAATCTTTTTGACCCTGAGTTCCCCCTGGGGCGGATCCGACATGGTTAGGTTAGGTTAGCTGTGACCCCCTACCAACAATCAGCCAGAACCAAATCGCTTTTATTTCTACAATACTACTATTTTAGGAAACACAATTTTGGTGATAATTTACTATTTTTGGTTTTATTTTATTTACTTACTATTTTGGTGATCATTAAGCCAAAAATAAATCTATAATTAAACCATCAACGTAATGAGTAGGTAATTGCCAGAAATAATTAAACTATTCTACATAATTAAAGCGGCGCATTACAACATTACAATGATAACTCGAAGAAAATAATGAATGATTCACAGAATGAACTTGTTTGTCAGCAATGTTATGTTTGTTATTATTATGTGTAGGAACCGAGCAGTGTGTTACATATTACTCATGATTTCCCCTTGACCTCTCGCGCGCGGATAAATTAGTCGACTGCTCCATTATTGAGTTCAGTCGCTGGAAGACCGGACGTCGAGGCGCGCCCGCTCCGCACTAAAATGAAGCTGCCGCTACTCGTTGTGTTTATGTTCATATTCGTATTACAATCACATCACAGTGAGTGCAACCAAGCATCACCGTTTCTCGACTCTTTATTCAACACCATCAGTGACCGAACCTTGCAAATTTCAAATTATGTACGCGAAAAAAGACGTCAACTAAAGAACCTTTCCGTTGATAATGTGCGAAACAAAATCAGTTCTTATTTCCACTCAAATACCACAAGAAATATTGAAACAGAGGAAGATAAAATATCGAAGATCAAGAGAAAATTCAGAGAGCTGGTCCAGTCAGCTGAGGCAAAAGGCAAAAATATTTTTGAATCCATAGCACCAGAGGAAAAGATAGAGCACAAGAAATGTGCAGATGATGACCCCACTACCCGCATGAGCACGCCGCAGCTGATTGCATTGCACGGCTATCCATCAGAGTCCCACACGATTGTGACAGACGACGGATACATATTGACAGTCCATAGGATACCACATTCGAAGAAATCTGAAAGTAAAGTAAGTCCTAGGAAGACAGTGCTGTTGCATCACGGCCTACTCGGGAGTTCTGCAGATTGGATAATACCGGGACCAACGAAAGGCCTGGGTTATTACTTATCCGACGCTGGTTACGACGTGTGGTTGGCTAACGTCCGAGGAAATACTTACTCCCGAGCTCATGTTTCAAGAAGTGTTGATACGTTTGAATTTTGGAACTTCACATTTCACGAAGTGGGCCAACATGATCTCCCGGCGGTCATAGATTACATAATGGCGGTTAAAGGATGGGACGTCAAAATTAATTACATTGGCCATTCTATGGGGACGACGGTATTGTTCGTACTGCTCTCCACGAAACCTCAATACAACAAGGTATTAAGAGCAGGGTACGCGTTGGCTCCAGTTGCCTTTATGACTGATATTAGGAGCCCGATACGACTGCTAGCTAAGTACAGCGATAACTTAGAATATCTCATGAAATTACTCGGGGCTAATGAGTTTCTTCCTCAAAGCACAGTGCTCAGGTGGTTATCAAAACATGCTTGTGAAATAAATTATTATGAGGAAGCGATATGTGAAAACTCGCTGTTTGTTTTGTGTGGACACGATGAGAGACAATTTAATAAAACCTTATTGCCATTAATACTGGCTCACGTTCCCGCGGGGGCTTCCACCAAGACGTTAATTCACTACGCTCAGGAAATCAAGCAGAGCGGCAAGTTCCAAATGTTTGACTATGGACCTGTGGGTAACATCAAGGAATATGGGACGGTATCACCTCCTGAGTATCCAATACATAAGATCACTTTGCCTATCGCGCTGTTTGGTGCTGAGAACGATTGGTTAGCTAGTGACCGTGATGTGTCGAACTTGTATGTGCAACTTTTAAATCCAATAGAACACTATATAGTGCCATTGAGGGAATTTAACCACATAGACTTTTTATGGGCAGTTGACGCTCCCACATTAGTTTATGCAAAGTTGTTACAGCTGTTGGAGGCAGGTGTTAGTAAGACATTTTCCACTGTTAATTTATTAGATTATAAACCTACGAAGATTTTAGACGATATTACGACGACTACACAGATAGACAAAATATATACAAATGATAATTTGAATTTGTAAATTATTTTATAAATTGTTAACTAAGGTACTCAAAGTCAAAGTCAAAGTCAAAGTCAAAGCATTTATTTCAATTAAACCATTTACAGGCACTTTTGAATTGTCAAGGAGTCGGTCAGTTAGTCAGAGAGTTGAAGCTAGTTGCTCGTTCCAAAACGTAGGTAGGTCTCTATGGAGAAGAACGAGCAAGAAACTCCACGGACACTCTTTTAAATCAAGTTTTTACAAAGTTTGGTTACATTCTTGTTGCTTCTACTTATATGTGAAACTCGTCTACGTCGCCTGTATAATACACAATAAGTAGGTTCAAAACATCGATAATTTTTGTATATCCATATGGTTAATTAGTTAACAATGACTTCTCTCAATCACAATAGGTACACAAGTATGTAACAATAAATTTGTTTGTCATGTGTCTATCATAATAAAGATGAAAAGTATACTGAAGAGTTTGTTTGTTTATTTATTGTTCAAACATGCTAATCTCCGGAACTAGTGGTCCTGTTTTGAAAATTCTTTCCTACGTTATAGTTACCACTTATCCCTAAGTGAGTGGGGTTACCATATACATAGTATAGGCACAGTATAAGTATTAGTACTACCGTAATAAAGGTTTATTTTTCCTGCACATTTCTGGGGTTACGACTGGTCTTAAAGTTCAAATTTTAACAAAACGAACTGTTCTACCGTTGCTTGATCGATCGTAATTTTTTTATTTTAGTTCTACAGTTGTTAGAAGTATTTTTTTTTAATTTTATGTTAGTAAGTACTTACCTAATTCTAATTAAAGGGAAATAAAGTATTCACAATAAATGTATTTTACGTTTTCACCTAGTAAAATGGTAGATCTTGGTAGGTAGGTACGTGGTAGAAATTAAAAATATAAATCTGGATAGGTACCTATCTATACCCGGTTTGCCGGTTACCTGGAAGAAAAGAGAATAGAACCTTTGCCCGGAAGCCACGTGATATCTTTAAATCGTCGATCAGTCATCTTAGTAAGTTAGACCCTACAGATTTGTATTTTGACATCCTAATTGTCTCAAAATTTACATAATGGTAGGGTGTATGCGAACTATTAAAATCTAAGGTCAAAGGTCACAAATATCTATTTTTTGCAAATATATCGTTTCCTGTTGGTTTTTCGCTATTTGTATTGTGATCAATATTGTAGAGGATTAAATTCCCTACAACTTTTATTTCAAATTCTTTTTTATAGTAAGTACGTTGAATCGTTTTTGAGATAGAGGGTGGAGAGCGCGCGGTTAGAATACCATTTAAGCTCATCCGGAAGTCCCGGTCAAAAACACGCCATATAATGTTTATTAATTATTGACAAATACAATATCTATTATTAATAATTTCAATTTGTTATTATATTTAATAAAAAAAATAATTAGTACGTACGTAAGTATAAATAAAAAAAGAAAAAGAAATTCTTAATTATTGTTTTTTTTTTTTAAATATCAGTCCATACATTTATGAATGTGGAAATAAAAATTTAAACATTCACACGAACCAAATCGTGGACAAAAGCTCATTTTTAATGAATTCAAATTCAAATTAATTTAGGTATTCGCAATAAGTGTTGGAAAGAATATATTTTTAATTATTTCATTACAAATGTATAGTTTTCAGACTTTTCCCTGTATTTATAGTATACGACGATATTACTTGCCAAATTACGTAGTTCTAGGTCAACGGAAAGTACCCTATATTTTGATTCCCTTGAGTGGCGAAATGTTCGTTTTTTGCGACATAATCGGCCGTATCTTTTTTTCACGTTAACTTAGAAGTTTGATTTTTTCACAGCTTCAAAGGACCGTGGACCTTGGTGTATGGTTTTAATTTCAACTCAATACCTCTATGCGTTGCCGAGATAAAGGGTCTTGACAGACAGACAGACCGACAGACAGACAGACGGACAACAAAGTGATCATATAAGGGTTCCGTTTTTTCCTTTTGCGGTACGGAACCCTAAAAATTGGATAAAAATTACAAGAACTTACGCATTGAGAGCGATGCGGACGAGTTTTATGATGCCCTGTGTGCCCATTGTATGTATATTTATATTTATTTGTATATATATTATATTTAATTTTGAATAGTCTACAATTCAATACTTTCAGAACTACAATTTATAATTTTAATTAAGTAAATCTTCTTCTAACGTCTTCAACGACATTTGTCTCCAGGTCTTCCATGATTTCGGGATCAAAGGTTCTGCGTTCATTCACATCGCTCTGATATGGTAAAGCATTGAGACAAGCTTGCCCATTACACTGGCCGCAAGCTAAAGAGCACTGCAACCCCGATTTCCTGCATCCACATCGCGAACCACAACCACTCTTGCAGTTGCAGAATATTGTGTTGATCAATTCCTCTGGAGCAGGTGCTAAAATTGTCGTGATAGGTTCCAGGAATTCGTAACGCATTATCCAACCCCATTCCTGGGGTTCCAAATCATGCCCTAACCAAGTTTGAACTTGATGATAAACACGATTGAAATGTTGGTGAACCTATCACGATAATTTTATCACCTGTTCAGAGGAATGGCAACTGCAAGAGCGAAGTCATTCGCCATAGAACTAAAGTCGAAGGCCACGTCTGCAGACGGACAGACGGTAGATGGAGCAGACACGTTCTAGAGTGGTGACCGCATTTGGGCAAACGTAGTGTGGGACGCCCTGCGGCACGATGGACCGACGATTTGATGAAGGTGGCTGGCAGCGGATGGATACGGGTTGCCCAAGACCGCCCAAGTAACACAGTCTTGGAGCTTTAAAACAAATCTGTCTATTGACAGTCTATTCATGGTTAATCTTTAGATAGCGGCTTTCTAAAGATGGTTCCAATAAAGAAAATGTATTCTTATAGGGTTCTTTTTCTCAAGCTTGATTTTTTTTAGAGCATTTATTCTATAGCACACTTATTTTAGTACGTTTATAGGTATATTGAATGTTTTATGATAAAATGCTCTACAAATAGCCTACAGGTACCTAACTTGAAGTAATTTTATAGATAAGTTGATATATTTTATGATGAAACAGTATATTTTAGCTATTGGTACTCTTAACTTTGTTTTTAAAGAGACTTAAGTCTAGATAAAATACTTTAATAGATATTTTACAGTTTGTCTAGAAAAATGATAGTGAAAACGTGTTTAAAGTAGTTTTTTTCCTAAAAATGGCTTAATTAAGTGCATTTGTATTAGATATTTGAATTGGATGATTTTATGCAATGGAGACAGTGAAAAAAATTAAATGGTCTGGTGACTTTCGTCGAAAAATCGGTAGCGCACCTTAAGTAGAGTACATGCATACCTATTCAAATAGGTACTTTCTAAAGGTAGTTTTTACGAAATATGAAACAATAAATATTAACAGCTAATATCTAATGGTATTCACTAATTATTAAAATTTCGTACCTAGTTATAAAAATACCTTTAAAAAGTTTAGTAGTTTTCAATTACGTACCAATTTGTAACCATACATCTACTAAGTATAGGAAATTCGAAGGTGCGGTTCAATATAGGTAACTAGGTTAGTACCTAGTTACCTATTCTACAAAGATTCGTTTTATAACATTTTGATTATACAGGATGAAATTGAATTCATTAGCAAATTTTTAACTTTCATTATGGGGCCAACTCAAAGCGCGAAAAAATATCAGCTGTTCCATACAGAAGTGCAATAGGTACCTACTCGGCCAAAATGTATGGAACAGCTGTTTTATTTTCGCGCTGTTTGAGTTGGCCCGTGTTTGAGTTAAGAAAGTTGTTCAGGTTCGTGATCTGAGTCACTCCTTAAAAATTTGCTAATGAATTCAATTTCATCCTGTATAGGTACCTGAGGTCATGCAATGCTTGCATGCATGCAAGATTCGTTTTATAACATTTTGATAATATAGGTACCTGAGGTCATGCAGTATCTCGAGCGCTTTTGTTAACTATTTAGGTATCAATACGACACTATTTACTACGAATCCGTCCACTTTTGTATACCAGCCTTATGTTAACACTTTGCGTCTTTGGCACCGCGCCGCCGGCGTATATCTATACATACCTACCTACTATTATACCTATTATTTTTCACATTGTCTATAAATAAAACAGAAATATCTTTTACTTACCCTCTTGAATTAATTAATTAAATTGCTCTGTTACTGCATAAAATGGTCTTTGTTCACAACACATCAAATTACCTGTTCACTGATGAACGTCTAGAAATACTGCGAGAAGATAAAAAAGAATATAGAGATGACAGTTACTAGGTAATCTTAAACCACTCATAAATCTGTTTATTCTTTCACTAGCTAGTTTAGTATGTTGCAAGTGAAATTATTCTTGTCATAGAGCTAGAGCCATACTACAGAAAATTTTCAAGAGTGGTTGTTCTATTAAATTCGTTTTTCTAGTAAATTTTATCTTAACGCCATTTTTATTGCCTATTTTTGCTTCAAATGATTTTCTTTACATATTTTAATGCTTATTTTTATGTTTTTATCATTAAGTTATGTCTAATTAAATATTTAACATGTTTAAAATTACTATATTTTTAATAAAATTAGTATATTAAACATTAAAATGCAATTTTAAAAATTTGTTTATAATGGATAATATTCATATTTGGAAAAAAAAATATGAAATCATACATTTACAGCGGGCGCTCTTATTTTAAGAGAGTTTTACATAATATTCGACGATAGAATTTCAATCGCATAAGGAAATGCTTGTTTACCCATCATTAACTAGCTAAAACACAAGTAATGTAAGAAATAAGAAATTTGTTACGCCATGATGCAATACAATAAATAAGTTTAAATAACTCTTGTAAGTTCTGCGCCATTATGTGTCGTTGTCTATTACAAATCAAATGTAACTTAAAGTTGTTAGTCTTGAGTTAATTTTGGTTTAAAAACTTGACGAGTAAAGACTTCTTTAAAGGTCTCAACTTTATCTATAAACTATCTACTAGTAAAATTTGTGGTCTATAAACAGTTTAGTGAGACACTAGAAAAATCTCTACAGACAATTTGAAAATTTACAACTCTTATCTCTATCTATTCATGTTTTCTTAACTCATTCTTATGAGAAGGGACAAGGTTGTGCCCACTTTTACTAAACTGTGTCTATAAGCGTTCTTAAAGAATTCATTTATTTATTTTAAACATCTTTACAAATATACAATATTTACACGTACAATTAAAAAAAGAAAAACCTATAACTATTAAACCAAAAATAAACTAATATAATAACGCATCAAAAAATTCCTCCACATCGCCGTCATCTGGGAATGTGCCCAAGAGACTGACTGCATTGCCCCGTTGGATGGCAATGCTTAACCTCTGCCCAAAGTAAAAACCAGCTCTTGGATCACGAGAAGTGTCAACTAACCTTTTGGAAATTTCCTTAAAAAGGAGATGAGCACTCGGACCCCACGACCCGAGGGTTTCAACCCCAAACGGCTCGAAAATAAGGTTATCACCAAGGTGACTATACTTTCGCCGTTTGAGGTTTTCTGCAGCCGCAGCAGCAGCACCAGCACAGCACGCTGAGCTAGGAAGATGGGATGGCGCAAGAGTGTCGACGCACGTAGCGTCCCACACTAAAGGCCTACCCAACTTCCAAGGAAATAATGACATGCCGTCCGGTCTCTTGCCATCGTCGCGTGCCAAGCCGTTGGGCTCCAAAACTGCTGGAACGCCGACGGCGACGAGAGCACGACGAATGATGTCATTTATATTCGCGTGCCGCGCTATGCGACCTGCACTCCGGTTGCACGATAGGCCGTGGTTGAGCGTTCTTGAATATTACTTGGGAGATATTTTACTCTTATGGTAGACAATAAAATTAAATTCTATTAGATATCTAATAGTCCGTTTTTAGACGCGATTGTGTTACTTGGGCGGATTGGTTGGCGATCTCTCTCCACTGCTGAACGTAGGCCACGTTCAGCAGTGGACGGCAATAGGCTGATATGATGATGATGTCTTATACCTCGTTGTCGTAATTATCCCAATGCTCGTAAAATGCAAATAAGTACCTACCTAGAATCTAGATATTGTTAACTGATTATCTTTATCAGCAAAATGTAGGTTAGACAAAATAGGGGTAGGCTCAGATTATGATACAATAATACGATGTAATACTTTTCAGTATTTCAGGTCAAGAGTTTATTTAATCTTAATTTTCTATCCTTTCAATATTGCCTTTAATATTATTATAGATTGAGAACAACGGATTAACTCAATGTGTTGCCGGGTTCGTCCGACCAGCAGTGTCCGCAAGAACGCGACGGGCGGTGTGTCATCTTGTGGAACTCCTTGAGAAAGGTGGCCGTATGCCATCGAAACTAATCGGACGAACCCGGCAACACTGTGAGTTAATCCGTTGTTCTCCATCTATAATATTAATCGACTTTTGTTGCTGACCGTACCTTTTGTTTGTTTTAGCCAAACAATACCTCTCTACCCTCCATACCAAACAATAATGAGACTTCATAAACAACAATAGATACCTAAACATTCAGAATTTCAGACCTGCATAATAGATTAGGTAATATGATAGATAGAGACACCACCACAATTGACATGCTGAGCTGTCAAAACGCAATTTCCCGTAGATTTTGTATGGCAATTTGTACAGAGCTCAACTGTCCAATTAGCAGACACAATAGTTAAACAATTAAACACGGTGTGTCGATAATTCAGTTGTACGAAGCTTTATTCCATTGATGCTTTATTGGTCGATGTAACGTTTATGCGAAAAATCTTGTTGCATTAATTCGGTATTTTATTAGTTCGATAGTATGTCGGTTCGAAACGATTCCCTATCCATTTGCATAAAATTTTATGACCTAGTATAACTTAGCATACTTTTGTTTCTCCTCATTATATTTTCGCATAAAATTATTTACGCATATTTGTTTTAAGCATAATATCTCTAATCATAATAATAAAATTAACATAATATTTTTGCCATGCATGCAGCAAACATGCAGCTTGCAAGCAAGCATGCAGCATGCAAAATGCAGCAGTCATGGTTTCTGTCACGGCTCCGGCCGGTGCGGCGCTGCGGGGCTCCGGCGGTCCCACGCGAGCTTTTCGTCGCAGATGTGTTACGCTCACCACCGCGGCTTTGACTTGCTGAAGCTGTGCCGGCCACGGCGGCGAGCGTTAAAACCACCTGATCCTCAGCTCGCGGGCCGCCTCACCCCTTCGCGCCTACGTGGGCTTAGATCTAGGCGTAGGTCAGAGAAGACTACGTGGAGTCGGTTTTGCAGCGATTCGTTTCTGCCAGCAACTTTTGTAGCACAACAAATCGAATTTTTGAGACAATAATTTAGCGTGGCACAATAGATTTGCACAGTAACATTATGCGAAATAAATTTATGCCAAAACAAATTAGCGTTCAATCCTCGCCCAGTACGGAAGCAAACAACACCTAAAATAACTACTCATTTAAATTAAGCAATTCTTCAGCATATATGCCATAAGTGAGAATTTAAAAAAAAACTTTTTTATTGGTCTGAGTGCCCCAGTTGCTTTGTGCATATCGAAATAGACGATTGAGGTCCGTTATGGCTTTTGGGGGTATCAGGCAATTGGCTAGCAACCGATCACTGGTATAGTACGTGCCATGAAAGATGAGACTTGACACAGACTTGATTTGGCTTGCGCAGTACTCGATTAAAAAGTCTCTTACCTTTAAATCGAGTACCTACTGCGCAAGTCAAATTAAGTCTGTGTCAAGTCTCTTCTTTCGTGGCACGTACTAGGTATACTGTCTACGTTATCTCAGGCCCATGCCACAAGTAAACGTGGTGAATTTGTTACCTGTCTTCCTCATTTTAGGAAAATAGAAGTGTAGATAATGTGTGGTATTTAATGTATTTCCTTAACGTGTATAATGCAAAATAAGATTATTAATTAAATGTCATGGACAACAGTAGGTGTTTCGAACCGACATATTATCGAACTAACAAATTACCGTACGAATGAGCAACCGCTGTAGGATTTTTCGCAACAGGATTTTTCGCACAAACGTTACATTACATCGCACCAATAAAGCATCGAAGGAGTAAAACATCGTACAACTGAATTATCGACACTCCGTGTTCGATACATATTTGTACAGTCTGTTATTTTGGTAGTAATGTAATTAAATCGTTTCGATTGTATGTAGTAACGCAGGTGTGCCTTAAACTACCTTTTCAAAAAAAAGGCAGAAGAAGAATGAGGCGAGGCGATGCCCAACGGGACTGCGCCAGAGAAGGTTAGAGCGAGACAACACGATATTGTTTTTTCTCTGTAATGCTCTAAATACTTGTGCGATATCGTTGTGATGTAGGTAGGCAAGCTACATAGTCAAGATAAATCTCGAAGACGAAGACAGGATAATATATGTAAAACTCAATTAGCTGGTAAAAATCTCATGAAGGCCTTGAATACGTTTGCTATCCCCGTATTAACTTACTCATTCGGAGTTATTAAATGGACAAAAACCGACACAGAACAATTAGAACAAACAACACGCAATAAACTCACAAAAAACATAACCAATTACATCCAAAATGGAGGGAGAGGCCTAATAGACCTCCAGTACTTGTGGCGGAAGCAAGTCTACCGACTAAAAACATTTTTTCATTCAAAATCTCGCACAAGTAGCATCCATAAAGCCATAGTACTAAATGATATCAACCACACTCCACTTAACTTAAATGAACAGACCAATGATACACCACACATTATCAACTGAAGGATTTATAATAGCGATACAAGACCAGATAATCAACACAAAGAACTACAGAAAATATATAATCAAAGACACACAAACAAACCATAAATGTCGAAAATGTCACACTGTAACAATTCTACTAGTTATGAAATAAAAGGCTATGTAGAATTGTACGATTGAATTAATAGCTCTCACAGAAAGATTTAAATGTGATGAGTATCAAAAACAGTAGTAAGTTAAAATAAGCACTGACCTAAATGCACTACGTTCAGGCAGAGATTTCCAGGTTAGTAGGATCCACAGCCTGGCCGGCAAACGGGATCGGCCGAAGAGAAGACTGCCGCGATCGGCTCCTAGCTTTGCGGCGCGGATCGCGACAGCGAGATCTAGACTCACCCATTCGACAGGTTCCTTTTCTGTCCGCTTTTCCGAAATTCATAAAAATCCAAGTATGAATTCTATTTCTGGAGCGGGGGCGGATAATTGAGTCTGGCCGGTACTATTTGCAGACTGCCAGTTATTATTATTTTTTTTTTGTTTTTTTTTTGCTTTAAAAGGGCCATAGCCACCCAATTATTTTATTGTATGACAGCGAAACTGAAATGTCCGTCCGAAAAAAGTTGCGGCAGGGCCAAGTTCGGCAGGGGCTAAGTTCGGCAGGGGGTAAGCTCGGCAGGGGGTAAGTTCGGCAGAGGGTATGTTCGGCAGTGGCTAAGTTCGGCAGGGGGTAAGCTCGGCAGGGGGTATGTTCGGCAGGGGGTAAGTTCGGCAGAGGGTATGTTCGGCAGGGGCTAAGTTCGGCAGAGGCTAAGTTTGGCAGTGGGTAAGCTCGGCAGGGGCTAAGTTCGGCAGGGGCTAAGTTCGGCAGTGGGTAAGTTCGGCAGGGGGTAAGCTCGGCAGGGGGTAAGCTCGGCAGGGGCTAAGTTCAGCAGTGGGTAAGTTCGGCAGGGGGTAAGCTCGGCAGGGGGTAAGCTCGGCAGGGGCTAAGTTCGGCAGTGGGTAAGTTCGGCAGTGGGTAAGCTCGGCAGGGGCTAAGTTCGGCAGGGGGTAAGCTCGGCAGGGGGTACGTTCGGCAGGGGGTAAGTTCGGCAGAGGGTATGTTCGGCAGGGGCTAAGTTCGGCAGAGGCTAAGTTCGGCAGTGGGTAAGCTCGGCAGGGGCTAAGTTCGGCAGGGGCTAAGTTCGGCAGTGGGTAAGTTCGGCAGGGGGTAAGCTCGGCAGGGGGTAAGCTCGGCAGGGGCTAAGTTCAGCAGTGGGTAAGTTCGGCAGGGGGTAAGCTCGGCAGGGGGTAAGCTCGGCAGGGGCTAAGTTCGGCAGTGGGTAAGTTCGGCAGGGGGTAAGACCGCCACCTGCGGCTAACACCGCCACCTGCGGCTAACACCGCCACCTGCGGCTAACACCGCCACCTGTTGCAAATATCGCCACCTGTTGCTAATATCGCCACCTGTTGCTAATATCGCCACATGTTGCAAATATCGCCACATGTTGCTAATATCGCCACCTGTTGCTAATATCGCCACATGTTGCTAATATCGCCACCTGCGGCTAACACCGCCACCTGTTGCTAATATCGCCACCTGCGGCTAACACCGCCACCTGCGGCTAACACCGCTACCTGTTGCAAATATCGCCACCTGTTGCAAATATCGCCACCTGTTGCTAATATCGCCACCTGCGGCTAACACCGCCACCTGTTGCAAATATCGCTACCTGTTGCTAATATCGCCACAAGTTAGTCAGGTCTGGGCAGTGCCCTATCAACTTAAACCTAAAAAGATATTCGCGGACCGTAAATAGTAGATTATTATTATTTGGCATTCCTAATTTTTCCAGTATCTTGTACCGTGTACGCCGTACGTCACTGAAGAATAGTCTGATACCTCTGTCTAGATGCGTATCAGCGAGATAACGGTTCTGCCAATTATCCAAGGTGAATTATAATAATAATAATAATAATAATAATAATTTTATTTGCAAATTGTGGTACAGTCTGCTACAGTTACAACAAATAGTTTTAACAAATAACAAATTCAAGAATGGCTCTGGCGTCCTAGCTAGGTTACACAGTAACCTGTATTAAGGTACGCCACCCAGATTCCCATGACAGGATTACAAAAACAAAAGAGACTGCCAAGGACAGTGATGGTAGGTATGCTGCCATTAAATTCGCCATGTAATATTATTAGGTATCGTAGGTCGGTATCTTGATGGTGTGCTTTTCGTAGGACAGGGGAAAATGGTCGTAAGCGGGGTCAGTTTTCTTATGAAGAGCGGCGTGTTTAGCCAACTCATCTGCCCTTTCGTTTCCCGGTAAGCCTCAAGAAAAAATTAACTTCAAATCTTTTGTGCTGCGAGTACTAACTCATCACCTAGAGACCTTCTTGAAGGAAGAATTTTGGCCGTCGGGTGTCTTGTATCGGCGTTTACGCGGAAGGTTACCCGACACCACGACTCAGCGCCGATCCAACGTAGTAAATAGATTTGTAAACTAGGTTAATAATTATGTATCAGCTTATATTTTGTT
This sequence comes from Charanyca ferruginea, assembly GCA_947361185.1. Classification (NCBI taxonomy): domain Eukaryota; kingdom Metazoa; phylum Arthropoda; class Insecta; order Lepidoptera; family Noctuidae; genus Charanyca; species Charanyca ferruginea. The sequence goes on along the minus strand of OX376065.1, from coordinate 12,882,722 downwards.
TATTTAATTTGTGTTTATTTTTATTGAACTTCTGTACTGCCTTCTGAATCAAGCCCTTGATCCAGCCGCCTAACGAGAGCCTCCTTAGATGTTGGTCGAGGCTCTTGGCAATTAAGCCAGTGGCTGTTACAACTATCAGCACAATGATCGCTGAGTCCACATCCCACATGTCGACAACCTCGCGGGCCAAGTCAAGATACGTTATCTGCTTGTCTTTTTCGATCTTCACGAGGTTCACGTCATGCGGAACTGCTATGTCAATAATCATTGCGCGCCTCTCCAATCGATCCACCACCACTACATCAGGCTTATTTGCTACAATGTGACATTGCCATTTTCAAGAACTGGATCGGGCACATACCTATAGTATGGTACTTCTACTTCTTCTTTGGTGGAATCCCACGAGGTTGTATTTCAGAGCAAGTTGCTGATGGATAATCCTGGCCACAAGGTTGTGCCTATGCAAGTACTTTTCGTTAGCAAGACGAGAACATCCAGGGATAATATGACGGATTAATTCTCCCGGTCGGTGACATGCCAGACAAATGTCAACCGTGCCATGCTTCACAATAAATCTCCGGTAGTTATTCGTCAAAATAACTTCACAAAACCTTCGGTTTCTCCAAATAGATCAGCGAATCGTAGCCAGGATACGGACGCTAAGAAATCCACATCGGGCCCGTGTAAGGCCCGGAAAAAGCGTCCGTGAAGCACAAAATATAAGCTGATACATAATTATTAACCTAGTTTACAAATCTATTTACTACGTTAGATCGGCGACGTATTGCGCTGAGTCGTGGTGTCGGAAAACCTTCCGCGAAAACGCCGATACAAGACACCCGACGGCCAAAATTCTTCCTTCAAGAAGGTCTCTAGGTGATGAGTTGGTACTCGCAGCACAAAAGATTTGAAGTTAATTTTGTGACGCGACTCCAACCACTCCACTCTCAAGGTGAATTTGGTCTTCATCCTTATATACTCCACAACGTCCTCTACCTTCGTAGTGTGGTGCAGACGTGACACGTACAGCTGCATCGACGGAATAGCGGGACGCAGCAACATATTCGGTTCGGTCAACGCGGTACCGCACTGATTGCGACGAATAGGCTTCTTTTTCTTCTTCGTCTCCACACGAATGAAGCCTTCTTTATCGGCCTGCCCTTGGCTTGGTCCTACTGGTACTGCGCTTCGGACGAGATCGGAGGGAACCTGGCTCGGAACGTCCCTCGCTAGTTTTGATTGCTGCTGTTGTTTTGCCGGAGTAGCAGCTGAGTAAGCACGTGTCGGTGTTGTGTGAATAAAGCAGGGAAGACAGATCCTTCTGTTCTGGATAAAGGCTCACGCAGGCTTGAGGCTTACCGGGAAACGAAAGGGCAGATGAGTTGGCTAAACACGCCGCTCTTCATAAGAAAACTGACCCCGCTTACGACCATTTTCCCCTGTCCTACGAAAAGCACACCATCAGGATAATTCACCTTGGATAATTGGCAGAACCGTTAGCTCGTTATCAGACTATTCTTCAGTGACGTAAGGAAGGCGTACACGGTACAAGATACTGGAAAAATTAGGAATGCCAAATTATAATAATCTACTATTTACGGGACACGGAGGTGTCCGCGAATATCTTTTTAGGTTTAAGTTGATAGGGCACTGCCCAGACCAGACTAACTTGGCCTGCCATACTTACCCCTGCGATATTTGCAACAGGTGGCGGTGTTAGCCGCAGGTGGCGATATTAGCAACAGGTAGCGATATTTGCAACAGGTGGCGGTGTTAGCCGCAGGTGGCGATATTAGCAACAGGTGGCGATATTAGCAACAGGTGGCGATATTAGCAACAGGTGGTGATATTTGCAGCGGGTGGCGGTGTTAGCCGCAGGTGGCGGTGTTAGCCGCAGGTGGCGATATTAGCAACAGGTGGCGGTGTTAGCCGCACGTGGCGATATTAGCAACATGTGGCGATATTAGCAACAGGTGGCGATATTAGCAACAGGTGGCGATATTAGCAACATGTGGCGATATTAGCAACAGGTGGCGATATTAGCAACAGGTGGCGATATTAGCAACAGGTGGCGATATTTGCAACAGGTGGTGGTGTTAGCCGCAGGTGGCGGTGTTAGCCGCAGGTGGCGGTGTTAGCCGCAGGTGGCGATATTAGCAACAGGTGGCGGTGTTAGCAACAGGTGGCGGTGTTAGCCGCAATGGCGATATTAGCAACATGTGGCGATATTAGCAACAGGTGGCGATATTAGCAACATGTGGCGATATTAGCAACAGGTGGCGATATTAGCAACAGGTGGCGATATTAGCAACAGGTGGCGATATTTGCAGCTGGTGGCAGTGTTAGCCGCAGGTGGCGGTGTTAGCCGCAGGTGGCGATATTAGCAACAGGTGGCGGTGTTAGCCGCAGGTGGCGATATTAGCAACATGTGGCGATATTAGCAACAGGTGGCGATATTAGCAACAGGTGGCGATATTAGCAACATGTGGCGATATTAGCAACAGGTGGCGATATTAGCAACAGGTGGCGATATTAGCAACAGGTGGCGATATTTGCAACAGGTGGTGGTGTTAGCCGCAGGTGGCGGTGTTAGCCGCAGGTGGCGGTGTTAGCCGCAGGTGGCGGTGTTAGCCGCAGGTGGCGATATTAGCAACAGGTGGCAGTGTTAGCAACAGGTGGCGGTGTTAGCCGCAATGGCGATATTAGCAACATGTGGCGATATTAGCAACAGGTGGCGATATTAGCAACAGGTGGCGATATTAGCAACATGTGGCGATATTAGCAACAGGTGGCGATATTTGCAACAGGTGGCGGTGTTAGCCGCTGGTGGCGGTGTTAGCCGCAGGTGGCGATATTAGCAACAGGTGGCGGTGTTAGCCGCAGCTGGCGATATTAGCAACATGTGGCGATATTAGCAACAGGTGGCGATATTAGTAACATTTGGCGATATTTGCAACAGGTTGCGGTGTAAGCCGCAGGTGGCGGTGTTAGCCGCAGGTGGCGGTCTTACCCCCTGCCGAACTAACCCACTGCCGAACTTAGCCCCTGCCGAGCTTACCCCCTGCCGAGTTTACCCCCTGCCGAGTTTACCCCCTGCCGAGTTTACCCCCTGCCGAGCTTACCCCCTGCCGAGCTTACCCACTGCCGAACTTAACCCCTGCCGAACTTAGCCCCTGCCGAACATACCCTCTGCCGAACTTACCCCCTGCCGAACATACCCCCTGCCGAGCTTACCCCCTGCCGAACTTAGCACCTGCCGAGCTTACCCCCTTACGAACTAACCCCTGCCGAACTTACCCCCTGCCGAGCTTACCCCCCTGTCGAGCTTACCCCCTGCCGAACTTAGCCCCTGCCGAACTTACCCCCTGCCGAGCTTACCCCCTGCCGAACTTGGCCCTGCCGAGCTTGAGCCTGCCGAACCCGACTTGTTACTCATTTCGATATAACTTTTTTTGGACGGACATTTCAGTTTCGCTGTCATACAATAAAATAATTGGGTGGCTATGGCCCTTGTATAGCAAAAAAAAAACAAAAAATAATAATAATAACTGGCAGTCTGCAATAATTGAGTCTGGCCGGTACTATAATACCCCGCTCCAGAAATAGAATTCATACTTGGATTTTTATGAATTTCGGAAAAGCGGACAGAAAAGGAACCTGTCGAATGGGTGAGTCTAGATCTCGCTGTCGCGATCCGCGCCGCAAAGCTAGGAGCCGATCGCGGCAGTCTTCTCTTCGGCCGATCCCGTTTGCCGGCCAGGCTGTGGATCCTACTAACCTGGAAATCTCTGCCTGAACGTAGTGCGTTTAGGTCAGTGCTTATTTTAACTTACTACTGTTTTTGATACTCATCACATTTAAATCTTTCTGTGAGAGCTATTAAATTCAATCGTACAATTCTACATAGCCTTTTATTTCATAACTAGTAGAATTGTTACAGTGTGACATTTTCGACATTTATCGTTTGTTTGTGTGTCTTTGATTATATATTTTCTGTAGTTCTTTGTGTTGATTATCTGGTCTTGTATCGCTATTATAAATCCTTCAGTTGATAATGTGTGGTGTATCATTGGTCTGTTCATTTAAGTTAAGTGGAGTGTGGTTGATATCATTTAGTACTATGGCTTTATGGATGCTACTTGTGCGAGATTTTGAATGAAAAAATGTTTTTAGTCGGTAGACTTGCTTCCGCCACAAGTGCTGGAGGTCTATTAGGCCTCTCCCTCCATTTTGGATGTAATTTGTTATGTTTTGTGAGTGTAGTGCGTGTTGTTCGTTCTAATTGTTCTGTGTCCGTTTTTGTCCATTTAATAACTCCGAATGAGTAAGTTAATACGGGGATAGCAAACGTATTCAAGGCCTTCATGAGATTTTTACCAGCTAATTGAGTTTTACATATATTATCCTGTCTTCGTCTTCGAGATTTATCTTGACTATGTAGCTTGCCTACATCACAACGATATCGCACAAGTATTTAGAGCATTACAGAGAAAAAACAATATCGTGTTGTCTCGCTCTAACCTTCTCTGGCGCAGTCCCGTTGGGCATCGCCTCGCCTCATTCTTGTACGTGCGCTCACGGCGTTCGCGCGTGCCATTTTGAAAAGGTAGTTTAAGGCACACCTGCGTTACTACATACAAACGAAACGATTTAATTACATTACTACCAAAATAACAGACTGTACAAATATGACTGTATCGAACACGGTGTGTCGATAATTCAGTTGTACGATGTTTTACTCCTTCGATGCTTTATTGGTGCGATGTAATGTAACGTTTGTGCGAAAAATCCTACAGCGGTTGCTCATTCGTACGGTAATTTATTAGTTCGATAATATGTCGGTTCGAAACACCTACTGTTGTCCATGACATTTAATTAATAATCTTATTTTGCATTATAGACGTTAAGGAAATACATTAAATAACACACATTATCTACACTTCTATTTTCCTAAAATGAGGAAGACTGGTAACAAATTCACCACGTTTACTTGTGGCATGGGCCTGAGATAACGTAGACAGTATACCTAGTACGTGCCACGAAAGAAGAGACTTGACACAGACTTGATTTGACTTGCGAAGTAGGTACTCGATTTAAAGGTAAGAGACTTTTTAATCGAGTACTGCGCAAGCCAAATCAAGTCTGTGTCAAGTCTCATCATCAAAGCAACTGGGGCACTCAGACCAATAAAAAAAGTGTTTTTTTTAAATTCTCACTTTTGGCATATATGCTGAAGAATTGCTTAATTTAAATGAGTAGTTATTTTAGGTGTTGTTTGCTTCCGTACTGGGCGAGGATTGAACGCTAATTTGTTTTGGCATAAATTTATTTCGCATAATGTTACTGTGCAAATCTATTGTGCCACGCTAAATTATTGTCTCAAAAATTCGATTTGTTGTGCTACAAAAGTTGCTGGCAGAAACGAATCGCTGCAAAACCGACTCCACGTAGTCTTCTCTGACCTACGCCTAGATCTAAGCCCACGTAGGCGCGAAGGGGTGAGGCGGCCCGCGAGCTGAGGATCAGGTGGTTTTAACGCTCGCCGCCGTGGCCGGCACAGCTTCAGCAAGTCAAAGCCGCGGTGGTGAGCGTAAAACACATCTGCGACGAAAAGCTCGCGTGGGACCGCCGGAGCCCCGCAGCGCCGCACCGGCCGGAGCCGTGACAGAAACCATGACTGCTGCATTTTGCATGCTGCATGCTAGCTTGCAAGCTGCATGTTTGCTGCATGCATGGCAAAAATATTATGTTAATTTTATTATTATGATTAGAGATATTATGCTTAAAAAAAATATGCGTAAATAATTTTATGCCAAAATATAATGAGGAGAAACAAAAGTATGCTAAGTTATATTAGGTCATAAAATTGTATGCAAATGGATAGGGAATCGTTTCGAACCGACATACTATCGAACTGATAAAATAACGAATTAATGCAACAGGATTTTTCGCATAAACGTTACATCGACCAATAAAGCATCAATGGAATAAAGCTTCGTACAACTGAATTATCGACACACCGTGTTCAATTGTTTAACTATTGTGTCTGCTAATTGGACAGTTGAGCTCTGTACAAATTGCCATACAAAATCTACGGGAAATTGCGTTTTGACAGCTCAGCATGTCAATTGTGGTGGTGTCTCTATCTATCATATTACCTAATCTATTATGCAGGTCTGGAATTCTGAATGTTTAGGTATCTATTGTTGTTTATGAAGTCTCATTATTGTTTGGTATGGAGGGTAGAGAGGTATTGTTTGGCTAAAACAAACAAAAGGTACGGTCAGCAACAAAAGTCGATTAACATTATAGATGGAGAACAACGGATTAACTCACTGTGTGGCCGGGTTCGTCCGATTAGTTTCGATGGCATACGGCCACCATTCTCAAGGAGTTCCACAAGATGACACACCGCCCGTCGCGTTCTTGCGGACACTGCTGGTCGGACGAACCCGGCAACACATTGAGTTAATCCGTTGTTCTCAATCTATAATAATATTACCTATAATAATTATCTATAACAATTAACAATTATTTTCAGAAATAACCTTCTAGGTTAAATAAAGTTGATTTTTATAAGTACGTGGTCTTAATTAGTTTCTCACATTTTCCGTACTAAATGCTAAACTACAAAGAAGTTAACCGCAAGCGAAATACGTTTTGCCACTTTTTAGTTAAGTAAAGTTGTTAAGCTTTTCCAAACTATTTCCTTCTAGCATTGGCAACAATAGCTTAAAAGCGTCTAACGCCCCGTAACTGATCATTAGAAAAGTAAGTGTAATTTTAATTCGAGTAAATGTCATGTCTATAAAGCAGTTAAGTTACTTAACAACTTTGTAGTTAAATATTTCTGAATAAATTTAACAAACAGTATGGAAGTATTTTTTTATTATTATTTACTTCACTAAAAAGCCGCTAAGGTATGGTTAACACCCTTTTAGAACAGTAATTAGCTAGAATAACTAGGTTAGATGCTTAACAAAATGAGAAAATAACAAATATTAATGTAATTTAAAAAAGTGTCTGAACCGAAAGGATTCTTCAGGATAAACGGAAATAATATCAATGGATATGTTCAAAAATCATTTCTCTAAGTATCATAGTTTTGAAGAAATAACGATTCCCGCGTTTTTTGCCAATATCTCGAAAACAACTTTGTGGGCTTAACGACCTTCTAGTTAAAGGACGGCAGAACAGGCAATGGGACGTAACAGTTATTGGGTTGCCTACCTACTTAGTTACATAGGTACCTACATAGGGACACCTAAGTACACATTTCGTTATGCTACACTCAGCGGCACGGAATCTTAGCCATGCGCTAATCTCGCAATAACTAAAACTTGAAGTGTTTCCGATGATTGTGTCTTATCAGAGCAGATCAAAAAAATGTTTAGGTAGGTACTCTTAGTTCTAGAGAGTAATTCATTAATTTTGAGTGCACTATGGTAGTACTATTAAGTATTCTGTGCTATGGCATAACTTTTAATTTTTAGTTGAATCTTGATTCATGTCACTTGTGCGACCAAATCGCAAATCGCAATCGCACTATTATGAGTACATGCTTTTAACTGAATAACTGAAGATGCTTTAAAACCACAAAAAATGCCATCAACACCAGTACAGATTGCAAACACTAGCATTAATCGTCCAAGGGTTGGCACAGCGTGAAGTGGCTCTGGTGCTTTAGGTACGTACCACGTTTGTGAATGAATTAAGCCCTGACACGACATCGGGAGACAGGCCACTACTCACGCAGACCAGGCAATCGAGGCGTTAGATGCACTTCGACAAGGTGTGACTCCTTTATTGTCCTGAAAATTTTATGAAATCGCACCCTGACCGCTATTGCGATACGTCAGGGACTTCAGATTGCAAGAGGTATGAATGTTAGAGAGGGTACGGTGAGAAGATAAATGGATGAAGTAAACTTAACAGCCCGTAGAGCAATACACAAGCCAGATCTTCTCAGACATCACCGAGTAGCTCGACTTCAATTCGCATGTGAACACTCCAGCTGGACCCACCAACTGTGGACTCGAGTACTGTTCATAGATGAGTGTCGAATTGCTTGGCGTTAGACGGTCCAGAGAGAGTGAAACAATCCATTTTTTTGGTTTGATGACAGTGTGGAAATGAAGAAGAGAATGGTCCAACCCATTAACAGCACACAAACTGTCATCATCATCTGCCTAGCCTTATCCCAACTATATTGGGGTCGGCTTCCAGTCTAACCGGATGCAGCTGAATACCAGTGTTTTACATGGAGCGACTGCCTATCGGACCTCCACAACCCAGTTACTGGGTAACACGATACCCCTTGGTATGACTGGTTGTCAGACTTTCTGGCTTCTAATCTAACTACCCTTAACGACTGCCAAAGATCTACAAATGACAGCCGAGACCAACGGCTTTACGTGCTTTCCGAGGCACGGAGGAAACTCAGATGAAAGGGATGGTCACCCATCCACAGACCGACCGCGGCTAGCGTAGCTTAACCTTTGACCGATCGATCTGTACGGCTTTAACTTAACCACGAGCTACCAACAGCACACAAACTGTGACTTTCATAAAAGCTTTGCAATGGTTTAGGGAGGAATAAGTTCCGATGGTCGTACAGAGTTGGTTATCGGCGATAACCGGCTAACTGCAACGTAATACATCGAGGTGGTTCTTCAGGAACAGGTTTTGGTATATTTGGGAAATTGGGATACATTAGCCACGACTAATTCCCCCTAATGCACGATAATGTACGCGCATACATTGCAAATTACGTTAAAGAATACCTTCAATAAGTTGGTATTCAAAAATTGCAGTGTCCAGCTCACATTCCGGACTAAAACGCGATGGAGCATATCTAGGACATGCTCAAAAGAAAGAAAAAGTCCACCTCCAACCCACCAGAACATCTTAACCAACTTCAAAATGCAGCACTGACCGTTTGGTGAAGCATACAACAAGTTAATGTCAAAAACATAATTCAAAGCATGCCAGATCGAATGCAGGCCGTTATTAGGACTAAAGGAGGAAACACCCTATACTAAAACAGAGTTACTTAGAATATTAAGGGTTTCTTTTTATTGTAGCATTTTTAAATTAATAAAGTAAAATTCTCATTTTCTGCAAAAGTGTCTAATTAAAAAAATAAGCCTATTGATGAAGAGATGTTTAATTCTACGGTTCTAAAAGCATAAGAATCTCTTATTAAGTGCCCCTACCCTTATTTCAGTATCAAAAATAAATTTTAATGCGAGTACATAGTACATTTTATATTAGGATTATCGTGGAGTTGTCGTCAAAATTACATGTGTCCAAATTTCCGTGCCAGTGACAGTATTATCTCAATATAACAGCATACCTACTCATAATAGCATGTAATAAACCTTCGTTAATTCACTTAAATACAAAGATATACTAAGTACTTTAAACTTAATACCATTTACATATAAAATAACCAATAACCCGGTACCTACCTATACATTATTTGGTAATTTTGCTTTCTAATGCTTTAATAATAATAAGTAATTACTTAACAAATGAATTTTATGTAGGTGGCACCGATTTAAAACAATCGTGTTGTATTTAACACTGTAACTAAATAGGTACTTATTTAATTATTTATCCTTGTTTTGAACTGAAGGCACTGAAGGAAAACATACTAAATTAGATTTAAAACGCAATTTAATTTAATTAAGTACGTAATGGAATTTTACAAATAGGTAAGTACTGTAAGTAGGTAGGTAGGTAGGTATGTGCATTTTGCATAAGGTAGGTAAGTAGGTAGATCATAACTCATAGACCATGTACCTAACTTAGATAAGTTGGTACGGTAGGTACTGCAATCCAGCTGGTCACGATACCGGATTGGGGTGCAATCTACAGGAAAAGCGCCCAAGTGCGAGTGGGACTCGCCCATGAAAGGTTCCGTAGCAACAAGTAACATAATAAAAAAGTTCTTGTTTATTTTTTATTTTTATATTTGAGTTGATTGACATGGTATTGTACCTACATCATATATTTTTTATAGTTTTATCATTCTCTTGTTTTAGAAGTTACAGGGGGGGGGGGGGACACTGTTTAGCACTTTGGAAGTGTCTCTCGCGCAAACTATTCACTTTAAAAAAAATTGATTAGAAACCACTATATCATTTTTGAAGACCTATCCATAGATACCACACACGTAAGGGTTTGATGAAAAAAAATGTTTGAGTTTCAGTTCTAAGTATGGGGAACCCCCCAAAATTTATTGTTTTTTTTTCTATTTTTGTGTTAAAATCTTAATGCGGTTCACAGAACACATCTACTTAAAAAGTTTCAACAGTATAGTTCTTATAGTTTCGGAAAAAAGTGGCTGTGACATACGGACGGACAGACAGACAGACAGACATGACGAATCCATAAGGGTTCCGTTTTTTTGCCATTTGGCTACGGAAACCTAAAAGAGAACTCTGATTGGTAGTATAAGTATTCCTTATTGCAATTTAGGTATAGCTACTTATTTCCATTTTAGTGTGAAATAAGCCTGATTGCTTTATTTTAGCTTACGAACTATACTCGTAGAATAGTAAAACAAAGTTGAATATGGCTAATCCCGCCACGATCTCTACAGTATCTCTATGGTATTTAGTTTAAGTACCTATTGTTTTTTTTTTTATGTCCATCTAAAGCTTATCTGGTAAATATCGTAAAATATTAACGATAAGACCTTGTCCGATTGGCTCTGCTAAAATGGTAAGCAAACAATGGTCTTTAATTATGAATATTTTATAACTATCTGTGCTATAGGTAAGTATTAACTTGTCTATATTTGTAATACATTAGAGCATGAGAGCCAAAACAATTTTTTGTCCTGAGACGGAAAATACGCGTTTTTACGAATATTTTAAATTATCAAATTATCAAACTGGTTTGCTAGAATTCTCTTAATTTTATGCATCTAATGGCTATAGTCACAAAGTACGTAAGAAGGCCGCGGCGCTGTACCTAGTCATCTACCAGGATTATAATTATAATGCAGGTACCTACCTAAGTTATTTACGCGTTTGCGATTTTGATGAAATTTGGTATTTTAATTATTTATTCATAACAATAAGCTAACAGTTTACACCAAAACGCTTATGCCGTGTCAGTTTTTGGTATTCAATAAAATCAGAAAAAACAACATTTAGTAGCATATTATTATCTGGGTAAAATGTATCTATAACAATAACTATCAAAATTAGAAATCAAATTGAATGAGATGTCAAAAATAATGGCAATTATATAATACTAGCTGACCCGACAGACGTTGTCCTGTCGCTATCTACCTACTTACCTGCCTATTTACCTACCCTACACCTACCCTACACCTACCCTACACCTACCCTACACTTACCCTACACCTACCCTACACCTACCCTACACCTACCCTACACCTACCCTACACCTACCCTACACCTACCCTACACCTACCCTACACCTACCCTACACCTACCCTACACCTACCCTACACCTACCCTACACCTACCCTACACCTACCCTACACCTACCCTACACCTACCCTACACCTACCCTACACCTACCCTACACCTACCCTACACCTACCCTACACCTACCCTACACCTACCCTACACCTACCCTACACCTACCCTACACCTACCCTACACCTACCCTACACCTACCCTACACCTACCCTACACCTACCCTACACCTACCCTACACCTACCCTACACCTACCCTACACCTACCCTACACCTACCCTACACCTACCCTACACCTACCCTACACCTACCCTACACCTACCCTACACCTACCCTACACCTACCCTACACCTACCCTACACCTACCCTACACCTACCCTACACCTACCCTACACCTACCCTACACCTACCCTACACCTACCCTACACCTACCCTACACCTACCCTACACCTACCCTACACCTACCCTACACCTACCCTACACCTACCCTACACCTACCCTACACCTACCCTACACCTACCCTACACCTACCCTACACCTACCCTACACCTACCCTACACCTACCCTACACCTACCCTACACCTACCCTACACCTACCCTACACCTACCCTACACCTACCCTACACCTACCCTACACCTACCCTACACCTACCCTACACCTACCCTACACCTACCCTACACCTACCCTACACCTACCCTACACCTACCCTACACCTACCCTACACCTACCCTACACCTACCCTACACCTACCCTACACCTACCCTACACCTACCCTACACCTACCCTACACCTACCCTACACCTACCCTACACCTACCCTACACCTACCCTACACCTACCCTACACCTACCCTACACCTACCCTACACCTACCCTACACCTACCCTACACCTACCCTACACCTACCCTACACCTACCCTACACCTACCCTACACCTACCCTACACCTACCCTACACCTACCCTACACCTACCCTACACCTACCCTACACCTACCCTACACCTACCCTACACCTACCCTACACCTACCCTACACCTACCCTACACCTACCCTACACCTACCCTACACCTACCCTACACCTACCCTACACCTACCCTACACCTACCCTACACCTACCCTACACCTACCCTACACCTACCCTACACCTACCCTACACCTACCCTACACCTACCCTACACCTACCCTACACCTACCCTACACCTACCCTACACCTACCCTACACCTACCCTACACCTACCCTACACCTACCCTACACCTACCCTACACCTACTAAAAAAAAAAGTATCCTATGTCCGTCTCCTGGTTCTAAGCTACCTCCCCACCAATTTTCATCCAAATCGGTTCAGCCGTTCTTTTTTAAGATGTATTCTGCTATTCGAGACGGAAACAAATCCAACAAATCAAACACCATGGCAATCGGTCCAGCCGTTCTCGAGTTATAAGTGTTGTAACAAACACGACTTTCTTTTATATATATAGATAATAATAAAACAATAATAATAATACAGTAATACAATTGAGGAGCTCGTGGCTAAGTTAAAGCCGTACAGATCAATTGGTCAAAGGTTAAGCTACGCTAACCGCGGTCGGTCTGTGGATGGGTGACCATCCCTTTCATACCGAGTTCCCTCCGTGCCTCGGAAAGCACGTAAAGTCGTTGGTCCCGGCTGTTATTTGTAGATCTATGGCAGTCGTTATGGGTACAGTCAGAATTCAGAAAGTCGGACAACCAGTCTTACCAAGGGTATCGTGTTACCCAGTAACTGGGTTGTGGAGGTCCGATAGGCAGTCGCTCCATGTAAAACACTGGTATTCAGCTGCATCCGGTTAGACTGGAAGCTGACCCCAATATACTTGGGAAAAGGCTAGGCAGATGATGAATAATAATAATAGACAGACACATCGCTCACATGACATTTCACACAGTATTGTTTAAATATAACTTAATCTTCTTGGATAAACTATTTAATGTATCAAAAATGTGTCAGTATCTAGATTATATTGTAAAAAAATATTTATTAAAACTCACCGGACCCTTACAGGCGTGTGGACAGCACCATAAATCATTATGGTGCGGTCCACACGCCTGTCCATCAGGACAGGCCAGAAGCTGGTGACGCCGTCGTCCTACGCCACGCATATATTGGTCGGGTACATAGAAATTAATACACTCCCGCGTCAATGGATTATCTACTCCATTCACCATCAACAGAAAAAAGTGTATTCAACATGCAACAAACTTGCGACTAAGTTGCAAGGTATCAAGACCATCCCTCCACCATGAGCTCATACATGTTTTGGTGAGGATCCCATATCACTGCATTCAATTCTAATCTGCTGCACACATATGCATTACTAGCTTCTGCCCGCGACTTCGTACGCGGATCCTGTTGCTTATGCCAGCGACAACGGGGTCGGCAAAATCGAAGATCTGGAAACGTCTGATGTCGAATTCTTCTTAGAATTCGACATCAGACGTTTCAGATCCCGAGACGTTTCAGAGCTCTTGCCCGGGGACGGGAAAACAACGAATTGCGCGAGACGATTCGAGACGTTCAAAAAGTACAATTTTGAATCATACCTCCGATGGCGGAGTATGTGGCGTAGTCAATCATAGGAGTATACGTAAATGCACTCCGTTCCTTATCAACCCAAGGATGGTCGCCATGCCCTACGGCTATATCTTGAGACACATCCGACTCTTCAGATGATATTGACATTCTGTTCAGAGAATGTCGAAGTCGATCAGAATTCAAACGTTCTTTGCGCTCTTCTTCTGTCTCTTCATGCCGCACTCCAGCAATTTTTTCTCTCACTTTCTAACTGATTATGAATATTTCTTGTGTGCGTGTTTGGAACAATGTGCATCACGTTCATCGCTCGTTTCAAAAGACCTGTTAGTAGATGTGCGAATACGCTGAGAACTCAAGCGTGATTCTGTATCGGTAAACGTTTCCGATTCGCGAGACAATGCATGTCGCTCACGATCATCGGACAGTCGCGTATCACGTTCCGCACTTGTCCCTAGAGACCTAGAAGCAGATGCGTAGATACGCTGAGAACTCAAGCGCAATTCTCTATCCGTGAACGTCTCCGACTCGCGAGACAATGCATGACGTTCACGATCAGCGGTCAGTCGCGCATCATATTCTTCACTGGTCTTTAGAGACCTGGATGTAGATGCGTAAATACGCTGAGAACGCAGGCGTGCATCGCGATCTGAAGAGGTTTCCACGGAGCGAGTTGCAGCCTGATGTTCTCGAACAGCATCAAGTCTCTCCTGGCGCTCTTCGGTAGATTCTTGGGATCTTATGATCCTCAATTTTTTAGCTCCTTTGGAACATTGGGAAAGATTTGACCTCTTTCTAGGCATGGTTATAGTTTTATTGTAAAGATACCTGATCAATTAAAATCTAAGTGACTGCTCCCCTGTGTTACCGGGTAGGCTACCGTGTCACGAAGATAAATGGAAAAGGAAATTAAACACTTAAATAACATAAGCCCGAAGGCATATTTATTCGATAAAATAAAAAAATAAATGGGAATTTTTCTCCAGTAGAGTCAAATTTTTAATGATATACCATCGTCATCAAAAATCAGTCCTAAACTGTTACCGCCTTCACCGCGTGCAGGTACTCCCAGCTTATTTTATTTTAAATACAGTGAAATTAGTGATAGTTTTACAGTGAAATTAGTGATAGCTTTGATTTCCACATCAGATGTTTCTGATCTGCGATTTTTATAAGTCAACAGGAAATGCCCATCAGACCGAACAATTTTTGCTAAGACTTCATTCCTATATGTGTTATGGTGTAGCTGGGCTCTTGGAGTTCCACATCAGGTGTTCCAGATCTTCAAATTTATTCTCTCAGCAGAAAATGCTCATCACGTGGAACAATTTCTGCTATGGTACCTTTTTTGTATCTCTTATAGTTTAGCTGGTCTGTTGCGGTTCTGCATCAGGTGTTCTAGTTTCCAAGATAAATTATAGTCTATGTGTTGCCCAGATTTAATACCTATACAACAAAAAAAAACATTCAAATCCGTCCAGCAGTTCCGAAGATTAGCGTGTACAAACAAACAGACAGACAGAATTTTTTTTTTGATTCGTGCTCTATTACTGTTTCTAAACACTCTTCAATTTTTTTTTTATTTATTCAATGTACAGTCACAGTTTTTTACTGTTGTATTATATGTATAGGTAGATGATTTCCACATCAGATGTTTCTGATCTGCAATTTTTATAAGTCAACAGGAAATGCCCATCAGACCGAACAATTTTTGCTAAGACGTCATTCCTATATGTGTTATGGTATAGTTGGGCTCGATATCCTTTTGCAATGCAACACAATCTCTATTATCGTTAATAGTAACATACAACTTCAAATCGTCAGCAAACATAAGACATTCTGCTTTAATTAAAACACTAGACAAATCATTGATCATAATAACAAATTGGGGAGGGCCCTGGGTGCTTACCCTGGCTTACTTCGGACCGGATATAGTATTCTTGTGACCGATAGTCTCCCACTTTCACATACTGCTTGCGATCTCTTAGTAGTCTGCCATGAAGCTCAGAAGATTCGTACTAAATCCCAGCCCGGAGAACTTCTTTAGAAGGACATCATTATCAACAAGGTCAAATGCTTTCTTAAAATCAAAATAGGCAGCATCAACTTGACTGCCTGACTTTACTTTGGTACTCAAATAATCGACGAAGTTTATATTAATTTGTTTGAAAATGTAATCCTTGAGAATGGACTCGAAGAGTTTTCCAAAAGCTGATAACACCGCAATTGGTCTAAAGTTTGAGATATCAATTGACGATCCCTTAGGTACCGGTGTCACCTTGGACAATTTCCATAATCTGGGATAAGTATTATGTTGCAGTGATAGATTATACACATAAAAAAGAGGTCTCAAAAGCAGATAGGCAATCCTTTACTAGGAACGGAGGGATATTATGGGGACCATAGGCCGACGACGTTTTCAGGTGGCGCGAAGCTCGCCTCAAATCAGCTAAATTAATGTGCTCTATAGGTACTGACCGACCGACCTATACCTACTGCATCACGCTCAGCTCTCCCAGGATCTAATAATGGGGTACTATCGTGAAAGATGGAACTGAAATAACGCGCAAACGCGTCGACGACATCCTGCCCCTCTAAAACTCTATTTTCGAAAGTAAATTGCGTAGCTTGTTTGTTGTTATTTCGTTTCTCCTTCACATATTTCCAGAATGTTGAGGGCTTTGAGGTGATGTTGTTTTCTATCATATTCATATATTTATTGTGAGCAATATGAATAAGTTCTTTCTATCCCCTTGTCTGTCCAGCGACCGTATTACAGTCGATTTAAAAAGTCCCTGTCTGTCCAGCGACCGTATTATGGTCGCGTATTTTGGTTGTCAGTGGCAGTCCGTATATCTATGATTTTAGGGTATCGGTACTGCTCTAACTGGCACAAAATGTAGAATTAAATGACAAGGATGGCATACTTAACGCCGGGAGGTCACTACAATACGTCAAATATTTTAAATCAAGTTTCAAAAAATGACGTATTTCCAGTCTGCCGGAAAACGTGGAACGGTGCCGTTGTCAGTTGTTTTGTAAATAGTGTTTGTTTGTGCGTGTTTAAATATGGATTCCCACCAAGAAGAGTAAGTAATAAACAGTTTTTAATGCATAGATTGAGTATTTGGTAAAGATTTTAGTCCCAAATAGTAATTTCGACAAACATCGTTGGCCGTTTTGTACGCCATGTTGTCGCCATGCGTGATGCGCGTGTATTTTCCCGCGTATTTACGAATAATAATTTTCAAACTGTTGATTACGTGTGTCATTAATCATAGTTTTGTTACTAATAATTGAATTATAACGTGTAACGTGAGAAGTTTGCAAAATTGAAATTTAAAAATTCGCAGGTCGAGGTCAAGGTCAATGACCTTCGATATTTTATTTTTGTTTCTTGATTTCTGGAATGTTTTTGTTTAGGCAGCATGCCTTTTATTAGGTTTTCAATTAGTAAATCTATTCAAATTGTAGAATGTTCATGTATATTGTTTTTTTTTTTATTTATAGCGACCTAGCTACCAAAAACCGGGAGAAAAATTCTCACTCTGATTTCAAACAATATTAAGAATTTATTTCAAGGCAAAACCGGCAAAACTGGAATCTACTTTAACGTGTGCAACTTCTACGCAGCTCCCATGTATAACCTATGAGATATCGTCGATTTTAAAAACCGGGGCGTAATCGGGGCGTGACCGCCCCGTAGTACAATGACAGATCCGCCATTTTGAAAAAAATGCCTGGTTAGACAGAGGGGGCCCTATACTTAAATAGTTCTCTATTATAATCAGACCTATTGATTTAAAAAAATAATTTCCTTAGTGTACCATGATCGATACACATATTTGTCGCTGTTTTTATTACTTTTCAGAGGGACATGTGTATCGATATCACTTTTTAACTTGTTGTAGGTACAGCATATTTACTGCCGCATTAACGTCTTGTTGAGCTAATAAGTCAGACCAATCAATTAAAGAAATATCAGAATACAAGCAAGTGTGACCATAGCTTGAACCTTGAGAAAATCGACAATTAGGCTACTTTTAATCTTCGACTTCGGCTGCATACGGACTGGCTACGACGACTGACTACGGCGGCTGATAACGGACTTACCTATTAATGCAGTTTCAACCTACACTAACACATTTTAAGGTTCAGTATTTTTTCTAGAGAGTTTTCTTAGAAATAGCGCGTTTTGCCCAGAGCAATATCGTAATGATGTGAGCAGTTTATTTAAAGACAATTACAGTTTTCGAAAAGATTAAGTCTTGATTTAGGCAGCTACAGAGTAAAAGTATAATTTTTAATTATGGTTTTTTTAAACGAAGACAATTCTTTTATATCGTTTTACGAAAATAGACGTCAGAGTTAACTCAGGACGATTATAACCATTACAATATGCCAAAATATTTTGTTTTATGCGTTTTTCCAACAGGATATACAGTCGTAAAGACAGCTACAGAGCCAAAATTACGAAAATATTACTATTATGTATTAAAAAACAATGTTGGAAAAGTAGAAAATCGGTTCACTTTGACAATTTTTTTTCACCAGAATTTGAATAAAAACATAACTGATATATTTATTTTATGAAAGTAAATGTTATGCTTAATATACAGAATATTTTTCAGTCCGTTATATGGACTCATTTATTTTAGACAATTATTTTAAAAAGCACTGTAAATAATCGCGCGCTGTCGTTTGCCGATCAATTTCAATGATTCGTGCTTATTTCGTGCATATTTTTTTTTTCTGATGCACAAAAACAGACCATTGTATTCTTCATTGTATTGTACTCGTGTGTGTCAATGCTGCTACGCCGTTCTAGCAATCGCTTAGATTTTGAGTTGCGCTAAATCGAATACGCGCCCTTAAGTAGGTACCTACTTGAGTAGTTGAATATTATAGACCTATATGACAGCGACCATAGTGTTATTCCTAAACGATTCAATCCAACCCTTCTTAATTTATTACATAACCGACAGTTTGACGACACGGTTGGCGCAGTGGCTGAGCAGCTGGCTACGTTGCTGCGCTCGTGTTGCGGGTTCGATTCCCGCACGGTACAAATATTAGTATGGCCTGCAGTGCTATTCTGTTACAATCTCTCTCGGTGGACACCCAGGCGAAGTGAGCTGTCATCCGTCCCGAAGCTAGGGAGTGACAATGCAGACGGACGGATGACAGCTCACTTCACCTAGGTATTCACCGAGGGAGATTGTAACAGAATAGACATACTGGTCTGGTATTTGTGCATATAAGGAGTTATTGCTTGCTGAATTTGTTTGCTCTTGTTACACATAATAACTTAGAAAAAGTGGAGATTAAACCGCATGCAAACGTAATATCTGATAATAATATATCTATTAAATAATATCGAGATGACTCAATCAATTAAACTATTATTTGTACTGTAAAACTGATATAACTCTGTCTCAGTAATGGACCACTATCAGTTCGGTCGGCGTAGAATGACTCATTGATTAGTGAGTTCTTGACCTCCAGGATCTTTGGACTATGCACCTATAACAGATGCGTCAAACGAAATAGACAACAAAAGAGGTTTAAAAATAAGAACAAAACAAATCATTCCATTATTCATTTTTATTTTAATGTATGCGTCATTTTTATTTAGGTAGTTAGATACCGGTGTTGAAACACTAGGGCCATGGGGCCCGAATCCTCAACTTGATTTTAAAGACATCGCCAAGCGGCTGATCGACTCTTCACGTGACCCAGTGTGCTGGCCTATTCTTTGGGCTAAGAATTAGTATTGCCATACTTACTTAGAGCCTTTTTTCTTTTATCCCACTGAGAGCGATTCGGAAGAGTTTTTTGATGCCTTATCAGGTACATTCCGTTTTTGTATATAGTTAGAAATTTTATTAAACTTTGTAATTTTGGATGTAGGAGGTAATCTCTGAAAGTACTCAGCCGATTTAAAAAATAAAATCGCTAATGGAAAGGCTCAGACCAATTGGTCTGAGTGGAAAGGCTACAATGTTGCCGAGTGTCATAGAATGTTTTATGGTAAACGCGGATGAAGCTGCGGGTAGTAGCTAGTATTGGTTTGAATAATATATTAAAATATGAACTTGAAGTTAGATAGGTTCAGTGGGAGCACAGTGAAACGTAGGGCACTTTTGAATTCCTAACTTTATTGCACCCTTTTGGTTCGACCAGTAGGTACCTAGAGTACCTACTTAGTTCATTGTGAAGTTTATTGAAGGTCAATCTGTCATGACGGTCGAGTTATTGCAAAAAATCTGTTATGAAGTTCAAATTACTGCATGTAATTTTTTTGAGTTTAATAAAAAAGTAGGGGAGACTGAGGACACTTGATCCCTCGGGACACTTGATCCCCGAGCCATAACTACAAAACTACAATTATTTTTTAAATTCGATACATGCTATACTGATCATTGTCAATGACCAAATGTAATAATAATAATAATATGTGGGAACATTTACCCCCACACATGGCCATCTGACCCCAAACTAGGAAGACCCTGTACTGATATACAAAGCAAACACAAGTGCTCATCACACAATTATTTCCCCTGGGCGAGAATCGAACCCGCAACACGCTGCGCAGCAGCCGATCGCTCAACCACTGCGCCAACCGTGTCGTCACACACTTAATGTCATTTTGAAAGTTAAATATCTACAACTTCAGAGCAGTGGCGTGGTTTTGTTTACAGCGTGTTGACATTTATTTTTGTAAGTATTTTGACCGTTATTTTCAGATATTCATATAAATAAATTATGGGTTACATTTAAAACTGTTTAAACCTGATATATTAAAGTGTATAAGAGATGTGTTTTCTTTGATTAGCATTTTGATTTGGATTTAAAAAAATATTTTTGTAAAATCATGGTCCAGCCAGGATACACTTGATCATGGCGAACAAGGGTAAACTTGATTATGGGATCAGGTGTCCCCTGCATTCTTACAAGAGATTAATTAGTTTTTGTTTTGTTTTTTCCTATGGATTCTAAAATGTCTAGAACTTACAAAAAGAAGGAAGGGGTGAAAAACGCCAACCAAAAGACAAAATAAAACTGAAATCAGTAGTCAAAGCTGTCCTAGAAGGTAATAGCATAAGAAGCCGGTCAGCAAGCCGAAGCTGCGGCGGTAAGCGTTAAAACCATTTGCGACGATAAGCTCGCGTGGGGCCGCCCAAGGCATAGTCCAATCCAATCCTTCAATGTGCCAATAATGAAGTTCAGAAAATGACGTTGTTAGGAGATTATCCTTCTCTCAGGAAGGGACCACCGGTAGCTCGGACCCTAGTTCCGATACCGGTGGGCTATTATTTTTAATATTTTTAAATGTTTTTATTTAATACAAATATTTAAAATGTAATATAATACACATATTTAAAATAAATAAATGAGAGTAATAACTCGCCAACTAAAAACGAAAATGGACCAACAATCGCCACATACGACTAGTTGTACGGTTTCAGGCGCAGTAATGAACCTTTACGAGTACCTACGTGCGTTTTACTTTTTATATTAAGCGTTTTCTAAGAACATATGGATTAGAAAAACTAGTAGATACAATTCTAAAAATAACACGGAACAAAATATTTGTATGACCTACGGATAGTTGTTCCGGGTCTGGCTGTTTGTGTGTGACTTCATTTGTTTGTAAACGCACCCGGTCCACGACACAGAGTAATTCCTAGTGTGGGGCAACGTTTTAAAAAGAAAAAGAGAGAAAGAAAAAAGATGGTTAGTAACGGACCACGAAAGACTGGAAAAGAAAAGAAAAGAAAAAGAACCTGGTTGTGGAGAACTGACTGTGATTTTCAAACTCCAAGGTAAGATTTCAGTTAAAAACCATTTACAGACATTTGAATTGTCAATAAACCGGTCAGTTAGAAAATTGAAGTAAGTTTGCCGGCACGGTTGGCGCAGTGGCTGAGTGATTGACGGCTGCATTGCGTGTCGCGGGTTTGATTCCCGCACGGAACAAAATATATTTGTATGACCTAAAGATAGTTGTTCCGGGTTTGGCTGTTTGTGTATGTGAGTTTATTTATATGTTTGTGAATAACGTATTAAAAAAAATAAGTACTTCGTTCCAAAACGTCAGTAAGCCTTGTTTCATACGTACCACAACCACATTACATCGCAGCGTCGAAAGGTGGTCAAGCAGTGGTTACGTGTGAATTGAAACGCAGCGGCTTTTTGTAGCTGCGTTGTCGTAACGCAAAGAGTCGTACCGACAAAGTGGTCAGTGTGAATTAAACTATTCATTTTTATAAAAATAGTGTCCGACTACGTGTTTTTATTGTGGTTGTGCTACGTCTGAATAGACCCTAAGTCTATCAGCAAAACCTGCTAGTACTATGTTGTACAGTAGTGTACAGTCAGCATATGAGACAGGTATGCAGGGTCGTCACTCGTCAGATATAGTGAAAGTTTAGTTAGAAACTGATGTATGCTTTTGTATAAAATAAAATAAATTTAATAGAGAATAAACATTTTAATGATTTAATTAAATTTCATTCGAAAACAACTATCGGTTTCTAAGTAAACTTCAACCATTTCCGATGACCTGCATACCTATAGATCTCTTTTGCTGACTGTACATATTTACTTATCTGTTACAGATTCTCTACTTTCATATTCTCTCTCAACTTGCTAATAATAATATCTTCAAAAAAAATCATATTTTGTAAAAACAATTAAATTATTTTTTGAATTATTTCTGTAGATAAAATAGGAATCTGTCTGCTTTAGTATAATACTCTACTGCTTAAAATCTTGTTATCTTTGTTATGAGTAATGTGGTTCAATGGCATTACATTCTTGCACGAAATGTATCTTTAGTGGTTCCGATTCCGACTACACGTTACTAATTGCCAATGTGCTTTGTGAAGGATAAGACAATAGTTCTGCTTCAAATTCTAACAACGGAGTTACCTACTCAAAGAAAGGTACCATGATAAACCCACCCACCCACCTACCTATCTATGTATTTACCATTCCATTCATGATAAAACGAAATGCCTGATTTTGCGACAGTTGACTTTATCTCCTAGGCATCTATCTACATGCAGTAGAGACAGTGAAGCTCACGAAGTAAGTATACTAGAGGAGATGCCCATAACACCGGTGCGGTGCACCGTGACACGCACTGGTGCAATGACGTCATCAAAGTGGGCGTGGCTTCGGTCATTAGATCTATAGCCGTCTTGTGGACCAGACATTTTGGACATTTCAGTTTTAATCAATTTTTTAGTAATTATAGAGTAATTACTAAAAAAATGATTAAACCTATTTATAAAAATTAAAACATGAAATGTTATGTGCTTAATTGCTAAACCTACGCCAATAAACATTCTGATGCCACATCATAAGGCCTCTTATCGCACCGGTAGGCATTTTTTTGCGTAATTCATCAGCAAAGTTCTAGAAAAAACGGTCATTGTAATAGATATTCTACTAATTGAAATAAGAGGGCGCCACCTTTTCGGTAAAAATACTATGTGAAAATAATGATTAATAGGTTTAAAACTATCATGTATGTTTGTAAATACATTTTAGATTATCTTGATCCTTCTTTGTCGACTAAAAGTGTCGTATTGTGGTTTTATGTAAAAAAAATCCATTTCTAGTTCCGTATGCCATCTAGTGTGAGGTAGCGAAACAAAAAAAACAGGGTTATAACTTTTTAATTTAATTTTCCCTAAATTTATTTAATGACATTATCAAAATAAATTGGAGACCAAGAAGTTCCTTGATTTCCGGCGCAATTTCGTTTTAGGAAAAAGATCTCTAGTTGTAATATAAATTGAATTATGTAAAGCAAAACGGCTTTACATAATTCATTTTATATTACATCTAGCCACCCGACCCGGCTTTGCATGGACCTATAGCCTATAGGCTAGCTAGCATATTAGCTAGCCTAGTATAGTAATTATCAAGTTATATTTTTTTCGGGACAAAACTATATTTAATTCAGAAATCCCCGAATAAAAATAAAAATCGTCGTACCTAATCCATAATTATTTTGTCTAATGCGTGTTATGTTATTTTTCCCCAAAAATTGGGAAAATCCCTAAAATTGCATCATTGCTGAATTGACAAGCAAAATAATGGCAGGGCCGTACTGAGAATTCAATAATTTAATAATGGCGGCGACGATTATAACGTGGCACATATACATGTATACAGGATGTTTGGTACATTGATGCAAAGCCTTAAAACGGAGCTACTATAGACTATTTGCAACCATTTGAACCGAACTTGTCTTAGCCGAAGTGTGACTAATTTTTTTTAGCATAATGTTAATGATTTTAGCTGACAAAACCCAAAATATTGCAGTTAGTTGCAAATAATGGCCCATTTGAAATATAAGTCATTTATTTTTTATTTTATTTGGTTAACATAATGCGTAAACAATCTAATAAAATATAATTAGGGGATCTGTGTGATAAGACAATTTTTTTACAGACATTTAAAGTCAAAGACATTTTTAAATATTTCAGAAATCTGTTTTTAGATGGCATGAAAAAGAACGTGATTCTTTTTCTTTAAATTACTTTTAAATTACTTTTAATTTACTTTTAAATAATTCGCATAAAAAAATTAATGTTCTCCCTCAATTTGGTTTGTAAGTCATAATTTCAATAATTGGCTAGCTATCCGCGTAGTTGATACCTCGAAAGAAAGAACAATAACCAGACATGTTTTTAAAAATGTTTGAACAAAAAAAGCACTATCCGTGATTTTTTTTCATGCCGTCTAAAAACAGATTTCTGGAATATTTAAAAATGTCTTTGACATTAAATGTCTGTAAAAAAATTGTCTTATCACACAGATCCCCTAATTATATTTTATTAGATTGTTTACGCATTATGTTAACCAAATAAAATAAAAAATAAATGACTTATCTTTCGAATCGGCCATTTTTTCCAACTAACTGCAATATTTTGGGTTTTGTCATCTAAAATCATTAAAATTATGCAAAAAAAAAATTTGTCACACTTCGGCTAGACAAGTTCGGTTCAAATGGTAGTCTATACAAGCTCCGCTTTACGGCTTTACATCAATCTACAAATCATTCTGTAAATGGAGCTGACATGAAAACTGAGGATATCTCTGGAATCGCAAGCTATATTTTTGCCCAGAGACTTAGCTCCTAGAGACTTAGCTCCCAGAGATTTAGCACCTAGAGACTTAGCTCCTAGAGACTTAGCTCCCAGAGATTTAGCACCTAGAGACTTAGCTCCTAGAGACTTAGCTCCCAGTGACTTAGCTCCTGGAGACTTAGCACTCAGAGACTTAGCTCTCAGAGACTTAGTTCTCAGAGACTTAGCAACTAGAGACTTAGCTCTCAGAGACTTAGCTCTCAGAGACTTAGCTCTCAGAGACTTAGCTCTCTGAGACTTAGCTCTTAGAGACTTAGCTCCAAGAGACTTAGCTCCTAGAGACTTAGCTCTCTGAGACTTTGCTCTCAGAGACTTAGCTCTCAGAGACTCAGCTCCTAGAGGCCTAGCTCTCAGAGGCTTAGGTCCTAGAGACTTATCTCTCAGACACTTAGCGCCTAGAGACTTAGCTCCTAGAGACTTAGCTCCCAGAGACATAGCTCCTAGAGACTCAGCTCCTAGAGACTTAGCTCCCGGAGAGTTAGCTCCCAGAGACTTAGCTCCTAGAGACTTAGCTCCCAGAGACTTAGCTCCAAGAGACTTAGCTCCTAGAGGCTTAGCTCTCTGAGACTTTGCACTCAGTTACTTAGCTCTCAGAGACTAAACTCTCAGAGACTTAGCTCCTAGAGACTTATCTCTCAGAGACTTAGCGCCTAGAGACTTAGCTCCTAGAGACTTAGCTCCCAGAGACTTAGCTCCCAGAGACATAGCTCCTAGAGACGATCCTAGAAACATAGCTCCCGGAGACTTAGCTCTCAGAGACTTAGCTCCTAGAGACTTACCTCCTAGAGACTTAGCTCCCAGAGACTTAGCTCTCAGAGACTTAGCTCCTAGAGACTTAGCTCCCGGAGACTTAGTTCCCAGAGACTTAGCTCCTAGAGACTTAGCTCCTAGAGACTTAGCTCCCAGAGACTTAGCTCCCAGAGACTTAGCTCCCAGAGACTTAGCTCTCGGAGACTTATCTTTTAGAGACTTAGCTCTCAGAGACCTAGCACCTAGAGACTTAGCTCCTAGAGACTTAGCTCCCAGAGACTTAGCTCCTGGAGATTTAGCACTAAGAGACTTAGCTCTCAGAGACTTAGCACCTAGAGACTTAGCTCCCAGAGACTTAACTCCTGGAGACTTAGCACTCAGAGACTTAGCTCTCAGAGACTTAGCTCTCAGAGACTTAGCTCCCAGAGTCTTAGCTCCTAGAGACTTAGCTCCCAGAGACTTAGCACCTAGAAAACAAAAGGCTCTTTTTTATTTAAAAAAGATTTAGGTATCTATGTAGGTAATAGATGACCTCAATGGCTAAATGGACTAATACTAGCAAACCTTTTCACACGGCATTGACGGCATACGTTCGCATGTTCGAGCACGCTATTGTCTATTAATAAGTGTAAAAAATGGGTGGTTTTGATTGCAGTGCAATATTTAGGGCGTATAATATTCGCATATGTATGTGAACTGCAATATAAAATGTCATGTAAAACCCGTCAGGGCCTCAGAATGCTTTGAAGCAGACTATAAGAGAAAACAAGGTTCACTTATAAACACACTACACAATTACACTGCCTACACAAATCCAAAACTTTAAGCCCGTCACAGACGTAGCTATAATATATATTAATATACGTCAAACGTAGCTAAAATCAAGGCATATTACGATCAGCTATAACATATATTTTTACTACGTCACCAAAATATGTGGACAGATATAGCAAGGCATATTTATAAATTTCAAAAATGTGAAACAAACAACGATCGCAGACGTAATAAGGGCGAAAATATATTATTAGATTATAGCTACCGTGTGTGGTGTGATGGCTAGCTGTACTATATATTATAGCTACGTATGTGACGGGCTTTACTGCATAAAAAATATATAAGGCGCCATAGTTTTAATTACAGTTAAGTCCTCCTAAAAAGCCCTCTATACATATACGTTTGTTATGACGTACTTGGGAATGTCATTGTCATTGATACGTCTAGCTGGTGTCACTGTCAGTGTCAAAGGCAAAAGTGAAAAAAATGAGAATAATAATGTTGCTAAAATAATTTCCAAAAAATTGTATTACATAAACATGGCTTTCTTCAGAGGCTGGCGATACGCCGCCTTCATTTCTGGGTTTGTAGGTTTTATTGGACTCGCACTATACCCCATTGCCATAGCTCCTATGATAGACCCTTCGAAATATAGTAAGTTTGCATTCATCAAAACAACTTGTTTTTGATAACATAAAATACTTACAAGTGATATTCTTTCAGAGGAGATTCAAAAGGTAGCAAGGAAAAATATTAGACAAGAAGACATTCAACCTGGGAGTAAGTACATAAATCATTAAAAAATATATATTACCAGCAACAAACCATTACTGAAATTATTTATCAGTTTCGGTCAGTGCAAACAGCGAACAGAGATGTTTTCGTTGTTTTTTTGATAATGAACTTCAATAAACATAAATAAGACTTAAAAAATTGCTCCATTGCAAGCACAATAATAAATGCCCAGCAGAATCATTATAACTTGCACTCAATTGTCATCTCTGTCTGAGACGTATTATAGTTCATTATTAATTACTTAATCAAAACTGCTTGATGCTTTTCTGTTTAGGCTGACCCTTGCAGGGCAGAACAGTGCAGTCTAGTGGCAACAATAGGAAACACAATAACTATTCCATACAAAATAACATAAGAGACTGTACACATTAACGCAATCAAGTAAAAAAAAACACACTAGGCCCTCTAGTTCAATATTTGTAAACATTCATTTTACTGCATAAATTTCTTTTTGGGTTATTGCACAAGTTGTAAAACTTATCACAAGCACATCTTAACCTTAATCTTTTATTTTTCAGATATGAATGTTTGGACTGATCCATTTGGTCGAAAAAAACCAGATAGTGATTAAACAGAGTGTATAGTATAATGTGATTAATTAATTAATAATAGAACAAGGATAATGAATGGTTAAATTTGATTTTATTTTCACTAGCCTTTGCCCACGAGTTTGTGTGAATTTTCTTATGGATTTCAATTTTTTATAATTTATAGCCTACTAGCTATTGCCCACAACTTCGTTCAGTTGAATATCGGTTATGAGTAGCGTATGTCCTTTCCCATGGTCCAAGCTATTTTCATATCAAATTTCGTAAAATTGTCCGTTTCATCATGAAAACGTAAAAGACAGTTAACTTTCGCATTTGTAATATTAGTATGGATAGCCTTCCTAGATAATTCCTCTTTCTCTTTCTATTTCATATGAAAATTACAAATGCAGTACAGCAGTGGACTTTAATTAATAATATGCACTGATCTGTACTTAAAAATTTCTTGAAAAACCGCAGGAGTCTGAAACGAAAAGCTACCAACAAGATTGTACTATTCATCAGAAAGGTAGTGACTGAGCGTAGTTACATAATATTGATTCTAGTTTCAAAACATTTTATTTAAAGTTAACATTGTTTGGAAAAGAAAGCTCAGAAGAACTCTCTTGTGAACTTAGTTACACCAACCTACACATTTCCAACTGTGTAGGTAATGCAATGTTTGCTAATATTTATTTATTTATACTTTGTGCACAAAGGTACAAAGGCGGACCTAATGCCTTAGGCATTCTCTACCAGTCAACCAAAACACAGCTAATGACAGGAGAAAAGCAATACTTAGAAAAAGGCCTTAGGGTCAGCGCAGACAGAGACGAATATTCTCGCGCGGTCTCGGGCATTTTCTGACGGATCGCGTATGCTCGAGCATGCGCACGACCTCGTGAGCCTGCGCGAGTAAACTGTTCTGGGTTACCATTCTACCGAAACATGCCAGTTTGTCGCGGTTCGTCAACAATGGTAGACTGGGATATGATTATAATTGCGCTTTTGGCGGAAGAAGAAAAGGAAGAACAACTCAGTGACAACGCTGCCGCGCCGACTCGACGCCGCGCGCGGGGCTTCCTGCGTATCTTCGAGAACGCGCGAGCATTTTTAGGCAGGTTCAAGCATATAAGTATGCATTTTATTTCAACAATTTTAAAGTTGATTTTCTAGTGCCTTAATAAAATCTTCTCCGCAGCGCTCCTCTCTGTCTGCGCTGACCCTTAGTATTCCTTTTCATAATCCTTAACTCTAAAACTAGAGGTAAGTATAGTAGGTCTTTGAGTGTATATGTATTTAAACTACTGTAGAAGGAGCGCCTAGGGAGCCTAGATTAAAATTCAATAAAACAAAATGTATAAAAGAAAATTTTAATGTTAAAATTCCAAATAGCCCTATTCGGGTACATATCTATACCTCGAAAGCTTTTATACAAAACAGTGGAGTCCCTGTTGTTTTTACAATTTCATAGAAAAATAAATCATTATTCCGAAACTCCGTATTTACAGTGTCCAAATGTGCTCATTTATGTAGCCCTAAATAATTATTACTAAAGTGATTAAATAAGTTTTAAGCTGAGACAAGTATCATTATTTTGCTAATGTCAAGTACAAAAACTAATATGTGACTATTAAAATATTTACATAATTATACATAAAATATCTTTA
Source organism: Charanyca ferruginea (assembly GCA_947361185.1). Classification (NCBI taxonomy): domain Eukaryota; kingdom Metazoa; phylum Arthropoda; class Insecta; order Lepidoptera; family Noctuidae; genus Charanyca; species Charanyca ferruginea. The sequence continues at coordinate 12,853,017 of OX376065.1, read as the reverse complement.
CATTATAATTTTACACAAGGGCTCGCATATATTAATTATGTACTTAATACAAGCTTCTGATTAATATTTCAACTCTTAATATTCTCTCAGTTCAAGTACGATTATTTAAAAATTAAAAATAACAATGACAATTTTAATGGCTACAGAATATTGGATAATTATAATTACAAGAGAAATAATTTTAAGGATCACTCCACTAATAATATGAGCAAATGCAAAAGGTACAATTTAAAATTGAGCGATAACAAACAATGAAACACAAGGAACAAATTATGAACTGAGTAAATAAAATTATGATATAAAATGATTTTATATAACAACAATTAATGATAGGTATATAAAATATGATGCAAGTAAATATGTATTACAAATTCAGCTAATATAACAGAGTGTCTAAGAAAACTGAATTCAAATCATCAGTCTACAATTATTTATGCTAACAAGAACTCAATCCCGCAGTAATTAAAACAGATTTCCATAATGGGAACACCCTGCATATATAATTAACTAATTTGCAGATAGCTATTTATTTATGTAACTATTATTTATCTATTGGCTATTGAACAACATCTTTATTGCATTATAATAATAAAAAGAACACATCACAAACATTTAAGTTCTTCACAGATACCGCAAGATTGTCAAATCTGGCGGTATCTGTGACAATCTTGCGTTTACTACTTGGCGAAATATCTGTGGGCCTTGGTTTCGCCTCCCCCCCCCCCGTTGTCACCCGCATTCGCCCGTTGCAGTCTGAATCAAGGCCTTTCTAATATTTTTGCCATGAAGCACTTTTATATAAGTTTATTTTTAATAGACTCGTATCTCTTAGTCTTTTCCAACATAAATGTACGTATATATCATTAGTCAAGCCTCTTTCATATTACCTCAGTAAGAAATGGTAATAAAAATGTCTTAGGTAGGTACAAGTTATTTTATAGAAGGAAAAAAATACTATTATTATAGTCTGACCGCATAACTGAGACCGTTCCTGAGGTAGCTGCGCGGTGCGGGAGGGGTGACAGTTGTGACAAGTTGACGTATCGGTGAGGACTTGCCTTAAGTCACACCCCATACCACTCCCGCACCACGCTGTACCTCAAGAACGGTCTCAGCGGTCGAGCTATACAAGATATTATTTCTGAGCATTGACTATAAATAAACTGCTACGCAGGGTTCTATTCAATGCAATGTAATTTGGTTGCCATGCACCACACTGGTCTGATCTGAACGGTTGATGTCATCGATCAATCATTATTAAGTTTCACAATAAGAAAGCTCAGTTTAATAAATTTTACTTCGGAAATGTGACGTTTTTGGTGAATGTATAAATTGGAATGGGTTGAAACAACTAAAGACATTTTTATAATAGTTATGATACATCCTAAACGTGATCAAGCATTATTTCGTACAACAAAATCATTTATACTCAATCAATTTGAACCTAAAATTAAAAAATGCAATTTAGTGCCTGTCTTTTACCGTTCTGGTTCAAATGAATTAAAATTTAACCAATGAAAGCCCTGGTAAACTAATTTTATTATAATTATTAAAAACTTAATTTTAAAGTATGTGAATTGTATCTGAAGAAACAAACTAGAATTGTTTTTTTAACATATATTTTTGAAGTTTTTCAAGTCTTAAACATACTTATTAATATTATTAATACATGGCAACTTTGTTAGTAGAATTTCTTGCCAATATCAAAAATATTTAAATGTATAAGTAGAAAAAATTCAAGAGATAGGTACAGTTACCATATTATAGTGTTTCTCTAAGAGTCAATTCACGAACTTCAAACGTATATTTCGTTGACCTTGTAACATTATTCTAATAACAAAATTAAATAATATTGTGCCAGGTTATAGATAAATGGCGCTCCCTTAGTAAAACAAATATTACAGGAGGATTTATAACATACTATATCTAAGCCGGTGTCACTACTAAACAATCTAGTCAATGGTTATTGCACTAAGACTAAATAAAGTCTTTTATATAATTTTGAAATTATTTTCTTCAATGCCTAATAGTATAGTCTTGAAATGCAGAAGAAATCCCGAAATGAACAACTCGAGCCCAATTGAGTATGCAATTTCGATGAACCGCTGCATTTCAGTAGCATGAAATATTAATACTATTATAATGTTATACAAAATACAGCTTTTTATGAATAATTAATTAGAAATTTTAGTAATGAAACCGACGTTTTTTATTTACATAAAATTTATGGAAAAAATATCTAAATAAGAACTACTATAAGAAGCCGTGAGTGTACATACAGTTCAATTCTTTATCATAATAATATATTATTTACTGAAATTATCACGAATTTCAAAGTAAGCATTGTAATATTAGAGTGCTATTTATAATTATATTACTATATATAACATCACTTTTCACTGTGTTATCACTTATTATAGGCATAACTATATCTTCCATAGTCAATTTATTATTTAAAAAAACATCATTGCAGAAATTCGTCGTCGTCGCCCACCTGAAATTGAAGAACGAATTCAGATTTAAAAAATGTATTTCGTTTCAAGGCGTAGGTATAAATTTTTTGGGTTCCGTACCTCAAAAGGACAAAACGGAACCCTTATAGGATCACTTTGTTGTCCGTCTGTCTGTCAAGACCCTTTATCTCGGGAACGCGTAGAAGTATGGAGTTGAAATTAAAACCATATACTTAGGTCCACGGTCCCTTGAAGCTGTAAAAACATCAAACTTCTAAGTTAACGCGAAAAAAAGATACGGCCGTTTATGTCGCAAAATACGTACATTTCGATACTCAAGGGAATTAAAATTTATCGGGTACTTTCCATTGACCTAGAAATTTTGGAAGTTCTGGTTCAATTATAAAAAATCTTAAACTGATAGTAAGCTATATTATTGCAGATTGTTATAGCATGTTTTGTGCTATATTAGACTTCCACTCAGACGAAAATCATTATAGCAATCCACATCTAACTAACCTGGGTTGTTAACTAATTGTAGTCATAACTATCTGTTATAAGGTGGTTAGTCAAACTCAAAGCATTTATTTCAATTAAACCATTTACTTACAGGCACTTTTGAATAAAATTGTCAAGGAGTCGGTCAGTTAGTCAGAGAGTTGAAGCTAGTCGCTGGCTCCAAAACGTGGGTAGGTCTATGGAGAAGAACGAGAAACAAACTCCACGGATACTGTTTTAAATCAAGTTTTTTCATAATCCTGGCTACATTATTCTTGTTGCTTCTACGTGAAAGAAATATGTGAAAACAACGTAGTTAAAGAGCAATACAAAATATTAAAAAAAAAAACAAGATAAAAGCCATAGCAGTTAAGAGACCAATCTCTACTGATAGCGCCCGTTCACGAACATGACGCGTGGATCAGCACCATTCGGCTCACCATTTTTAAAGGAGCTGAATCAATGATATTATATTAAACAGATATGTTATGAGCGCCCAATTTTGAAGATTCAAAAACGTCCTAATTGGGACGTATTGCCTTTAGTCTGCGTCACGCACGGCGACGAGTGATACGCTTTGTTAAAGCAGCTAAAAAATAAAAAAATGCTATTTTGTGTATTTAGAAAGTGTACCAATTATGATACAAAATTTAATAAAACACAAGGGATCTCATACCACATGTAACTACGCAATATACATCGATTTATTTATATATTTCAATATTTTTTTAATATTCTTATATTTGGAGGTTAGAAAAAAGAAAGAAACGGAAATACATTTTTTGACGTGAGTAAGACAAGGACGCGTTCACTCCGGACATAGAATAAAAGTACAGATGCGATATCGTAGGCAGTAAAGTCATTGTTTACCCACAGTTCTGTTTTCCTTTTTTCTAAGCTTGTAATATTTCATCATTTTGTTTCATTTAATCATTTATATACTTAATTAGAAATTAAACAATGTGACAACAGATATTTACTATCCTTTCTTAGTTAAGGTTATCCAATGAGATCTGGCTTCAAGAATGAATTGCATTTGTTCGTAAACAAAGAAATGAATTTTATTACAAAATAAATATTTTCTACTCTATATATTATTATTTATTATATATATTCTATTATACCTTTAGTCCTGTTAATTAGTTGTTATAGGTACAAACCGCGTGTATAAAATGTACTCGCGGTTTGTACCATCTGTCTCGTTAAATTTGTTAGTCTATGATGCCAAGACGCGGTGATTGGTGGCCAGGATAATGTCTGTTTACATTCACGCGCAATTGACAACACTAACTGTCTCTTTTTTTCTTGTTGGCTTTTTCAAGTCATCCCTTTTCAACATTTTGACTTGTATTGAATTGTAAAATGAATGAAAAGTGTGTATGTGTGCCGCCGCTGCTGCGCGGAACACTTTTTTCGGTGGTTTTGTGAGTGTATAACATATCTGTTTATTAGAATATCATTGAGCTGAATAATCCAACGCAGCGCGCCACCATCAGCAAGACATTTGAGTGAGCATGACGCAACTGTATATCATATAACGTACCTGTAGAAAGTACTCAAAGTCGTTGCGATGACAGTTGCCCTCGGCCGCAAACGTGAACTTGTGGAAAGTGCCGTCCTCGCATATTACTGGGAATCAGAAACGAAGCGTTAATATTGGTTATTAATTTCATTATTGTGCAACCTATTAGGCTATCACTTCACTTAGCATATTTTTGCAAATATTCGCCTAATTTGGATAATACAAAATCGACATAATTTCAATAAGCATAGGGTATGTTTTGTATTATCCAAAGAAGGCGTCAGCATTACTCATCATCAGCCGGAAGACGTAAACTGTTGGACAAAGGCCTCCCTAAAGATGTTTAGAGAAGTTGAAATTCTAATTCATACACTCTTGGGTACCTAAAGAGTATCTTCAGGTGTTTAAAATATTTTTAAACCCCTGCAATAAAAATGGATGTCAAAGGTTAGGAATAGTTCTACGAAAAGCTCATTATTTCAGATCGAAAAGGCGGTTGACAGTAATAGTGACACTGATAGTCGCCGTTTCGCAGTTCTTACACTGAAATTGCATCGTTCTATAAGAAAGAATGTCACAAATAATGATTATTATTTTTCACACACTTGTCATGTCACATCACTTGTCTGCCAATTTGATAGATCCGTTAATGTCACTTGTCACTTTCTATTTTTATAAACAATAAATGGATGCTGATAAGCAATAGTGTGTCAACCCACAAAACGAGATGAAACAAAAATGCGTTATTTTCATTTCGAAATATTTGAATTATGCGGGTGTTTAAAAATATGGTAAGTATATATCTACTCCTGGTAATGGATTCTCCACATTGGAAAATATATTTTAAACCATCTAAAAATTTTTTTTTTCATATCTATATGAATGTATGGATGTCGCCATGATTCTTTGTGCACTATAATGTCTTTTGCGTTACATTTGGCCTCCGTGTCAGAGAAAGAATTTGGCCGGAAGAATTTTATTTTACAAATAACACACACACGGCCATCTGACCTCAAACTAGGCAGACCCTGTAGTATGGGTGTCAGACAGCTGATATACATACACAAATACATAAATAGATAAACAACAACCAGACACAAGGCAAACACAAGTGCTTATCACACAAATGTTTACCCTGGGCGGGATTGGAACCCGCAACACTCTGCGCAGCAGTCAATCTCTCAACCAGTGCGCCAACAGTCGTGTTTAGCTTTTTAATAAAACACATGCACAACTAGAAGAGACTAGATAACTAGGTATTATCACGTGTGTCATTAAGATAATTATAAAAGGTGCTTGTCACGCGATTTTTTATGTAAGTACATACTTATGAATCACTTTTACTTGTCATACAATAACATTATTTGTATAATCATTGTTAGGTTGCTAATATATATACTTAATGCTTGCTTGATCAGGTGATCGTACGTACAGTCAACGCCAAAAGTCGCGTAACACTTTAGATTTTTAATCCTAATTATTGAGCACAATATTATGAGTCGGATGGATGTAAAATCAGGATAAAATAAATTCTTAGGTATTACATGAAATGTTGAGAAGCATAGATGTTAATCGAATTTTGTAGCTGACTGTACTTGTAATAATTCATGGATTCACGAATTAATTCACACGTCAAATGTGCGGTGTTGCCAGACGGCACGCGCGATGTTGTCAGATGGACGTTTGGTAGTACACAACATTGATAGTTAACATGCCGTTTTGATAGTAAACGTGGTGATCGAGATGATTTACGCGCTGCCACCGACGACGCCGTGGAAGTGGCTAAATTTTGGGCCAAATAAATATTAAAGACTATCGTGCCAGCGATACAAAGAAGAAGTAAACGTGGTGCCGAACAAAATTGATCGTATAAATACAAAATAAACGGTACAGTCCGCGAGGCGTAAGCTGAGCTTTGCATTTGTGTGAGTGTACATAGTGTAGGTGTGACGTCGTCCCTTGTTTGGCTTAAACCGGTTTAAGCTTTTACTCTTGTTTTTTGGTGATCACTCACACAAATGCAAAGCTCAGCTTACATCTCGCGGACTGTATTTATGCGTGTACTTACAGACAGCGGTGTTATCGTCAGTAAAAGCGCACAGTGCCTTGGTGTCGGTGTTCGCATGCGCGGCGGCGAGGTGCGTCCACGCTCCGCGCGCGGTCCACACGTGAAGCGTGCCTTTATCTGACACGCAACACACCAGCGAACCGGACTGGTTAAAGTTTATACTGGAAATATTGGGAAAACATGTTAGTAAGCTGTTAAGTGCTATTGGATACGCTAAATGAAGTCAACCAAAATCATTTATAATGAAGAACAATGGGCAAAATACTCTATGCTATTATATAGTATAGAGTATTTTGCCAATTTTTCTCCATATAAAACTACCTTTTGAAAGGCATTTGATTCATTTTTCTTGAAAATAATCAATAAACATACCTACACTCTAAAACCCTCCCCTATAAATAAACACTATGAGATACTTATTACCAATAAACTTTAACTCATAAACGCTCAACAACAAACACGAACCAATAAAAACACAATCAAAAGCACTCACCAATAAAACACACTCACAACCGCTCACCAATAATATACCCCCAGAAACAATCACCAATAAAACACGCTCAAAACCGCTCACCAATAAACGTACACTCAGAAAAAAAACACCCACAACAGCTCACCAATAAAACACACTTACAACCGCTTACCAATAAAACACACTCACAACCGCTCACCAATAAAACACACTCACAACCGCTTACCAATAAAACACACTCACAACCGCTCACCAATAAAACACACTCACAACCGCTCACCAATAAAACACACTCACAACCGCTTACCAATAAAACACACTCACAACCGCTCACCAATAAAACACACTCACAACCGCTCACCAATAAAAAACACTCACAACCGCGCACCAATAATACACACTCACAACCGCTTACCAATAAAACACACTCACAACCGCTTATCAATAAAACACACTCACAACCGCACACCAATAAAACACACTCACAACCGCTCACCAATAAAACACACTCACAACCGCTTACCAATAAAACACACTCACAACCGCTCACCAATAAAACACACTCACAACCGCTCACCAATAAAAAACACTCACAACCGCTCACCAATAAAACACATAACCGCTCACCAATAAACATACACTCGGAAACACTCACCAATAAACATCGGCGTAGTCAGAGCCGCGCCTTAGTTCGTGCAGCATGTGTTTAGTGGCGGTGTCCCATACGCGGATAATGGTGCCTCGTTCAGACGCGGTGGCTAAGCGAGCTCCGTTGGCGGACAGACTGAGGCAGACCAGCTCGGTTTGGTGGCAGCTCATTACGGCTGGAGACGACGAGTGAGCGCCCTTCACCGCACGCGTCACGTCCTGTAAAGGAAATTGAAATTTTAGTACCTAAATCAGGACATAGGAGGGACTATTTTGCCATAATCGCCACGCTTGGCAGGCGGGTTGGCGATCGCAGTATGGTTGTTTTAAAGGCACAGAAAATGCTGCTGCCCATTCTCTGGTAAGTCCCTTAGTCGCCTCTTACGACACCCACGGGAAGATATGGGATGGTGCTATTCTTTACGTCTGACACCATATGGACACTTATGGAGTAATGGTGCCAATTCTGTTCTGCACGAGCTAAACTTATTTTAAGCTATTTATATCTCTCTCTCTCCAATACAACAAGAAAGAGACAGATATAAATAAGAACTGACAATTTCAATTGATCTAAAATGTTCATACAATTATAGTTGTCATTTCAGAACGTTATGATCAAAAACAGATATTCAAGAAAGGACTGACATTTCGAACTTAGTCCTTATCTGTCGCCGTCCTTTTCTTCAGCTGCCTGGCAGTAAGAGATGCCAATTGTCTAATTTTAGTTTAGTTTATGAACAAGAGAATTTGCGCCATTGTCGAAAAAGTCGCGACTCCTTTCATCAACCAATCATCATCTTTCCGCTCTTCTCCATTCCGTAAATAAAAGATAAATAAAAATGGAATCCCCGACTGGTGCACTAATAGTTATACCATTTAGGCGCTTCCCTGACCAAATAACCTTGACCATACATTTCCTCTTTGCCACAGAATCGAAATTCGCACAATATTTGGGATTTTTTGTTATAAAAAAAGAAAAACGATCTTTTGAAATAAAGTAAAACGTGAATTATACAGACTTTTAAGTTACCCATCTATTAGTGTAATCATCAAATTAATAGCACGTCAACTTTAGCAAAAGATACATATTTTCAATTATTTTAGTAATTTTTTTACAGGGAGAAGGTGTGCACCTACTTATTTACGGTACATAAAAAAAATAAGAACCTGGAATGTGATGATAGGATACTGAACATTAATACTATGCTTTCAGATGTAGTTTGTTTCTCTTAATTAATGAGTTATAGCCCCTGAATAACGAAGAAAAACGCACATCTGGTCGGGGTAGCGCCTTAAATCCTCTTAGATACTGGGTTACCCTCTCTAGAGATAGTAAAGAGTTTACTTCGAACGTCTATCTCTCTTCACCTTTACTGTCTTTAAACGAAGATCTCCGTGATTTAACAACGTTGCTGTTCTTTGCTGAGTTTTCGTGATCTAGCACTCTATTTCGTGATACTTACAAGCAGCTGGAGTGATCCCTTCCGATGTGCGGGCGCTGCTAGCAGATGTGGTGCGGACGGCTCACTAGCCAGAGCGCAAAGAGGCCGCGCGCCCAGCCGCGTTCGTACCAGGGCCACGCGGGACAGGGATGGCAATGATAGAACCTGGATGCTGGATGACAGCACCACCGCCACCCTGGAGCGAGGAATATCGTCATCATTTATACACACAACTCTTGCTGTAAGTTTATAGGTTTTGAAGGAAATTTAAAAATAAACTTACATAAATTTCATGAAACGGAAAATAACCGAATAGTATTTTAATAAATAAAACAATTACAATAGGGTATAACAATAGATACTTGCAGATACCTACACAAGTGAGTCATACAAATGAAAATCCTGCCGCAAAAGTCACGCACAATTTTACAATGAAAATCAAATAAAAACTATTTGATGTTTTCAAACCAAATCCCGTCACTTTGTTGGTAAAGTCAATAATAGACAGGCCATATCTTGGTTTAGGAGTTGGTAAAATATCGATCCTCAGCTGAGAAAAAAATCTATTTTGGTTTTGTAACTACAGGATTGTAAGGCCATCTACCACTACTTTACCACCTGCACTTCTATTAATAAAAGCTACAAAATTGATATTCGAATTTGGACAGAACTGCCTCTCATTGCTGTGCTAAATGGTTCCTGCAGAGTTATTTTATAAACACATTTACACAGACTTTCGTTCTTTATTGTGTCTTAACAACGCCTTTATAAGCTACTGCCTGCCCGCGATTTCGTCCGCGTGGTAGTCAAATATACGATAACACATCTATGACATCCTGCAATAGAGTAGGTTTCTCTTAGTGAAAGTATGTTCAAAATCAGAGTGTGAATCGGGAGTGAAACTGGCCTCGACGAATGAATTCATGTGAGATTGTGAGATCTACACTAATGGCTACTCAACTCAACTCAAAATCGGATGAGTAGTTTCGGATTACCTACATCTAAACTTACAAACGATTTTACTCAATTTTAAGATGCCGTTATCTCCCTCGCAGTCATTTTGACATAAATTGAGACAGCACGAGACTACTCATTCGATTTTGAGTTGAGTAGCCATTACTGTAGATATTCTCACATGTATTAATTTGTCGAGGCCGGTTTCATAATTCACTCCCAAACCCAATAAAAGTTGTTTTTATTTACATTCATAATCGATCAATTAATAAAAATGGACACACGTTAATGATATAGGTATTTATTACAAATACAATAGCGTCAATCTTTTACAATTTATTAGGTTATTCGGTGAAGGTTGGTCTCTTATCTTATCGTTTTAAAGTCGATATTTTACTACGTTTATTATAACTAATGGCTAAGCCAGCTGGGTTAGACACGTTTCTTGTTTTAATATTCTCAAAATATACGACGTAGTACCTCCATTTGTAAATTGTACTCAAGTTTTGAGTTTGTTTTTGTTACAGTAATACTTGATTGGTTCTTGTAAATGTCCTGAGTCAATACCAAATAATTTCCTGCATCCCGATCGTATCAACCCGGGCTTTGCGAATATACTTAGATAAGGCCTAATGTAGCTTCTCAGATTTTTGCAAATATTGACAAGATAAGCGCTATCATATTTTTTTATAGACTCTTGATAACTTTTGGCTTTTTGTCTGCGGGGTACGAGCACACGTGCACTTTGTGTCTGTATCTACTGTATAATAGAACCACAGTGTAAGATTAGATTTAAAATAAAACTGAAAAGACCACTGAAAGTACCACTAAGAAAATCGTTTGGGTTAGGTTAGAATTGTGACCACAAACGAGATTCCGTCTATTGTTGGTGAATCATTTGAGTTAGGTTAGGTGAGTAAGTAGTTTTAGACCTACCATACCACCATGGGTATGGCCAGTGGTATGGTGGGTCCGTAATGATATGTTTCGACCTCCCTCCCCCCCCGAAATTCCAGGCTACGGTCTTGCGAAACCTATGAGTGTGTCGAGCTCTTGCTTGAAAGAGTGCTCCAGTGGCGACCTTTATCGCGGTCGTGGTGGAATTGGCTTGGCTCGCCAGCGAAGCTCGCTATTGGATCAGTGAAAGACCAAAGTCCTTATTATGAGTCGAGCCACAGACAACAGGTACAATAAACTTTTTCGCATTTTCGTCGACTGGGAGCTTTAGGGTTTAAAAACACTTGTCTTACTTGTCCTTCCTCGCTCTCAGCGCTCTAATAGGTGACTTGAAGAGCACTTCGGCCTTGAAGGCGCGCTGCTGGTCATCGAGCAGCATGAGGCTGCAGGGGCGGCGCGCCTTCACCACCAGCAGCCAGTTGGTGCGGAACACCATCTCGCAGAGGGACACATCGCCGAGCTCCTCCTTGCCTGGAGTTGAGTTGTTAGGAAATGAGGTTTAGCCTCTAAATAAATAAAGATCAAAAACAGGTTTGAGATTTAATGACTTTTTCTTGGTCTTACTTTAGAGTTTAATGATAAGGCGGATCCACATATGATCATTTGCCCAATCCGATCGCTGTATCCGTATCATTCGTCGTATGTATCAAGCTTCGTATCTAGATATGGACGCTTTTATTTCACCGTATCGTCCCTGTCGTATCTTCAAGACAAAGTATAGGCAAACCGTGCCGTATCCGTATATTCTTTGATGCTCGTACTAAAACCGACTCGAAATGGAACGGGCGGGTATCGCGCTGTGTATCAAGACTGCGTATCATGATCGCGTATCATCACCCGTCCAGGGCCTCAAGTCTGCTATTACAATAGTGTCATTTCATAATTGTTGATTTTAACAAGTTTGGTAATCTACTACTTAATATAATGGCGTCATCATGACTTTCCAATGGTCAACCACTGACACGCTATTGAAAGAAATGATATAAAGAAAGAAAGAAAGAAAGAAAGATACAATGAATGGAAAAAAAAAAAAAATGAATGACGAATGATGATGATGAATGATGGATGATGGATGAATGGTAATCTCGTACAAAACAACTGAATGACTGACTTAGGCGTTAATCTGCTAAAATTTTGACAGTTCCTTTGATCAGTGACCTACCATTAGAACGTCATTGTGCAGTCATTGCTTTTAATTCGACCGACCAATGGTCGACCATTATGAATTTAGTAGATTACGAACTTTTAGCAAAATGACAATGGGATCGTGTTGGAATGACGAAATTATAAAAATAGCAGACTTGGCCTCCTGATCGATGATCATGCTACGCGTCGGCGATATGGATACGGAGATCGGATCGGGCGAATGATCATAATTATGAGGATGCGCCTTAATGTGTAGCAGAATGATACCTGCCTGCCTGTAGATAAGCAAAATTATAATTCTCACGCCATGATTGCGCTTACGCACTGCTCGTAATTCGTGATCTATTTGTCCAAATAATACGGAACGATATACCTACTCGGCTATGCCAACAAAGGCGAGACGGTATCACACGTTACTTGCCTGACCTTAGCATTTGGTGTACAACGGTAGAATACGTAATGAGTATGTTAGGTAATGAATTGGCTGGTCTTTTAGTCATAGAATTGGATAAATTAGGTGTCTGAGTGTCTCATTAATATTTCATGCATCACATGTTGAGACTACCGGGCTGTCGGAGAAAAATATTGAAATGAGAAAAATATTCAGTCCGAATCAGCTTGTGGTGTTTCGTAAACTTTTTGCATAGAGTTGCATAGCTTACAAATTCGCATCGGTCGGCGTAACCTTTAAGAACTTGAGTTCAATGTTTAAAAGGGTCGTGAAAGTGGTTGAACGACCCCTTTATTAAACAACTCGTGTCTGCTCACGATTTAGTCTGTGTGGAAGCCATACGTACCTATGTCATAAAATTTTGCCTATAACACTCTGCAAGTGTAGCTTTCTATTTTGTTATCGGCTCAGGACCTACTTCCAAAGTTAACTTTTTACAAACAAACAATTTTAAATCTATTAGTGGCGTATAGTGTCCTGTCCAATGACCTGTTCTACAGAATTTCCAAAAGTGTCCTTAGTTTGAATTTGCAACTTTTAAAGCGTAGCAAGTACATTGACTTATTGCATACCTACCTATACCTACTGTTTTTTAAAGTAAGTACAGCTCAAGTTAAGTCAAGTTCAGTAACAAAAACAACCGGTTTTTCTTTGTCGACGGTGACTCATCATACCGTCTTGCCCGAGATTGATTACGTATCTACATTCTACGTAGGTACGTACTAAGTATATGTATATGTATGTATGGATGGTATACATAACTATTACTTTGTATGTTCGCGGTCTTTCAATTCTCGAGATTTACGAAATGTTTCTGTTGTTTGTTATTGAAAACAACGGAGTTACTTACCGCAAATAGAACAAGTGGGTTAAACCAACAAGTTATTTCAAGATGTGTTTAAGCGTTTGTCAGTTTGTCTACCTTTCTAGCAAAACCTACTGAAACTTATGCTTTGCATTGTACACTATGCATTGTTCTTTTCCGGAAAACTGGTTCAAAAAATAGCTAAGTATACCTACCTACTTACCTACCAGACTATTCTGAAACTAAACTACTCAGAGTAAAGGTACATTGTCATTAAAAAACAATAAATCATCGCAAACAAATTTGGACCGCGTTCAAATTAGGATAAGATTTCAATCAAGATCGCGAACGGTCTAAATATAGGAGTTCATTCACTCCAACACGTACTCAGTTCGAGTGGTCAAACATTGTGACATGTTGAAAGTCATCAGACCGAATTACCTACCTACGAATTACGATCAATGCAATTAAATTCACATTTTAACATGATTCTTGGCAGTCAGTTGGCAAATTTTGACAATAGGTATACTTAGATAAAATGTTGGCATTTTTACCCGAATAAGCTTGTATATTTGTAATATTTCCATATTTTTATTTTCTATTTTTTGGATCCTATCCTTTACCACCTTCAAACACTAAACCAGATCATAGAAAAAACCACAGAGTTCAATAAACCATTACATCTAGCCTTCGTAGACTATACGAAAGCCTTTGATGGTATTAAACACTCAGAAATATTAAAATCCTTAGAAAACTAAGAACTTGAAAAACAATACATAGACCTATTACAAATCATTTACAACAATAGCTCCGCAAACATAAAATTAAATACTACTGGACCTTCATTCAGAGTTCAAAAGGGTGTCAAGCAGGGTGACCCGCTGTCCCCTAAATTGTTCACAAGCACTCTCGAAGCGGTATTTAAGTCACTGGCAGCCTCATGGAGGACCAAGGGCATTGAAGTCGGCATGAAGAGGTTAACAAACCTCCGGTTTGCCGACGACATAGTTCTTTTTACCCTCTGGAACTCTAGACCATGCTCCAAGAACTGAGCACGACTAGCTTCAGGGCGGGACTTGCGATGAATCGGTCTAAAACACAGTTAATGACTAATAGTAATGCTATTAGTGTCTGCGTAGGGTCGAGGTAGACGGGCAGGAAATACAATAAGACGATGAGTAGGTATATTTAGGTACTTGGGCCAGTTAGTTTCTTTCGAAAACAGGCAGGAGAGGGAAATCGACCGTAGAATCGAAAACGCCTGAAAAAGCTACTGGTCCATGAAGTCGCTAATGGCGGGTGATCTACCGATCTCCCTAAAGCGAAAACTTATCGATATGTGTATCTTGCCCGTCCTAACCGAGTCACAAGAGTTCCGCCTCGGAGTTTGCCAAAGAGCAATGGAGCGCAGCATTCTGGGTGTAAAGCGACAGGACAGAATCAGAAACACCACGCTGCGATCTAAAACAGGTATATCATCATCATCATCATTTCAGCCGAAAGACGTCCACTGCTGGACATAGGCCTCCCCCAAGTGTCGCCACATTGACCGGTCCCGTGCGACTCGCATCCAGCGGATCCCCGCAACCTTTGCCAGGTCATCGGTCCACCTAGTGGGAGGCCTTCCAACCAACGCAACGTCTTCCGGTTCGCGGTCGCCACTCTAGAACTTTTCGGCCCCATCGTCCATCCGTTCTGCGAGCAATGTGCCCTGCCCACTGCCACTTAAGTTTGGCAATTCTTCGGGCTACGTCAGACGTCAAACAGGTATATCAGACGTAAGCAAAAAGGCTGCCAGGCTTAAGTGGGGCGGGTCACGTCAGCCGCATGCAGAGTGACCGCTGGGCGAAAGTCTCCACGCAATGGGTGCCTGAAGATGGACGGCGTCGCCGAGGACGGCCCAGAAAGAGATGGTGAGATGACCAAGACGCGTACCAAAAGGGCTGGTTCGAGGTGGCGCTGGATGAAAGTTCCTGGAAGGACTTGGGGGAGGCCTTTGCTCAGCAGTGGGACAGCATAGGCTAATAAAAAAAAATCCTTCACTTAAGAATTAGGAGTAGTCATCTTATGGTCCTCCTTAAGATGAAACAGATAGTAGTTTGGCGCATAATGCGCTAGGGCAGCCCGCGAAATTCAAAAGTTCTTACGTTTTTTTGCTATTTGCAGCTCAGTATCAGGGTGTAAAGTAATCAACAACTATTTATTATTCACGGGAGTAACAAATATGCATTAACAGAATTATAATAAGTCATTAAAATCATCAACGTTACTCTCAAAGTTAGAAAAGCTCGTTAACGTCAAATTTTCATTCAATAAGCACTTATACGAGCTTTATTTTAACTTGGAGAGTTATGTTGATTATTTAAATTCTTTAAAAACATATTACTTATACTCCCGCGAGTATGGAGACTGGGTTAAAAATGGCAAAAAACGTAAGAATATTTGAATTTCGGGGGCTACCTCGTTGGTTGATGGCCGTTACTTTTTTTAGCACTACATTACTAGCAGTATATAATCATAATGAACTCCGCCACAGAAAGTTGGGGTATCGTGCGAATGGTGAGTGTCAGTGTATTATGGTTTGGTTGGTCGCGGCCACTCGAAACAGTAGTGGCGCCTCATGGTAAGTAGCGACCAACGGCATCTTCCGTGTGCGGCGAGATCATGTAGTAAGAAAACTATAGTTCTCAGCTCGGTAGAGGCATTTTGAGGCTGTGCTGTGTGGCATGTGTGCGAAAAGAGTAAGCAAAAATGTAGTTCAAGTCAGAAGACATAGGCGGGAGGGAGCCCATGCTCAACAATGGCTTGCGATAGGCAAGCATGCAGCTCTTTCCCCAAGACATTTTTCCATTATTCTGCAGTTGGGAGTTGGTAAGTTTTAGCATAATTTATAGGTAGGTATCTTGAAAGTTCACAAATGTCAATACATGTAAATGATTTGCGTCGTACGATGGTGCGATTTTAAAATGCAAATTTTGCATTGTGTAGAACTATCTGTTTATTTTTTGTACTATTTAGGTACTTATATCAGCTTTTCAAAACTTCAAAATCGATGGGACATTTCAACCTTCCAAATGTGAGAACACCCTTGTTCTCACATTTTTCAGAAATTACAAAGAAGAGATTGTAATAGGTAGGGATCCATTATAATAATAAAAATAACGCGGCGGTAATTTTCGTTGTTGGATTTTTAACTCTCTGATTAGAGCTGAGAGTTGCAAAATAAAATACATAAGTGTTAAGTATGAATGACATTTTACAAGATTTAAAAAAGGATCTCCATCTATTTAAATACAATTATTAGCATATTTTGCTGATAGTTGAAAGAACCAGTTAGGTTTATTATTAACCTGCTTCTGCCTACAACTTCGTCTGATTAGAGTAAAACATAGCTACACTTGGTGTTAGTACTTTTAATTTGTTTTGACGACACGGTTGGCGCAGTGGCTGAGCGATCGACTGCTGCGCAGCGTGTTGCGGGTTCGATTCCCGCCCAGGGTAAACATTTGTGTGATGAGCACTTGTGTTTGCCTTGTGTCTGGGTGTGTTGTTTATCTATATATGTATGTATTTACAAAAAAAAATATGTATTTGTGTATGTATATCAGCTGTCTGACACCCATAGTACAGGGTCTCCCTAGTTTGGGGTCAGATGGCCGTGTGTGAAAATGTCCCCACATATTATTATTACATATTATTATTATTATTTGTGAAATAATTTTTATTGCCGGACCACTGCTTCAAGAGATTACTTTTAATAATCTATATAATTAAAATGAATCTTTGTTCGTTAGTCTCGCTAAAACTCGAGAACGGCTAGACCGATTTGGCTAATTTTGGTCTTGAAATGTTTGTGGAAGTCCAGAGAAGGTTTAAGCGCTAAAAGAATGGAAAAATCGAATGACAGGACGTCTGTCGGGTCAACTAATAAACAATACATTTTATGAATATTATTATTATAGAGAAAGTATTCATATGGTTTGAACAATACATGAAATAGAAGTAAGTCAAAGAAAAAAGGCATGTCAAGATATCTTGAATTAATATAATATGTAGCTATAATATAACATATATTATAGCTAGCCACCACACATGGTCGCTATGATATAATAATATATTTTCACTCTTATTACATCTGCGGTTGTCTATGTGCGGTTTGAAATATATATTAATATTAACATATATTTGCCTTGTTATAATATCTGTCCACATATTATGGTGAAGTAATAAAGATATATATTATAGCTGCATCTGTGGTCACTCACAAGATTGTAGCAATGAAAACAATATTAACAAATTAATTTTAAAAAATCTTTTTTTATTACTTTGTAATCAACAGTCATCCATAGCCAGATAATAATTAAATTTGTACTAAATGCCTTATTGCGTAACACGAAAATATAAATAACTTGCATGCATGACTAAATACAATTTGTACATAAGTATCTAAAAATAAAGTTATACTCTGCAGTCTCAAGTTACAGCTACAATTTGAAATGTGTTTACAATGTCCACTTCACATTTCAGGTCAATTCTATTATCTGATTAAGTATGTGCATTCTGGTATTTAATTTCTTGTTTTTAATATAATAATTTAAATATTTTTGTTTGTATTTTCATTCTTTTGTATTTTTATTTCATATGATGTAAATTTTAACACTTTCTATTTGTAATTAAAATGCATACAATAAAGAGCATCATATATTTGTCAAAATCAAAGGATCTGTACACTCAAACAGAATTGGCACGAGTGGTGACTGTGCAAACCTACTTAAATAAGTGATGCAAGAATATCATCCTTTATCATCATCATCATAAGAGTGAAAAGTAACATAGGTAATCATAGAAAAATACTTACTGTAGTGAGCTTTCTCGACAAGTGGTTCTACATTGTAGACGCGCAAGCCGGTCTTCAGGCAGCATGTGAAGCAGCCTACAAAGTAATTCAATCATTACATTCTATGTCTATCAATAACAGACTCAGGAAATAGAACAAAGAAGTACTTTATCTAGTTTATCCAATTCAATAAGACTTTTTGAATAATATTAATTATAATGAATGTGCTGCTTTGTGCTATAAGAAGTGTATTTATAGATTTGTTTTGAAACAATAAACACTTAGCACTGTGCAGATTATTTAGTATGTAAATTTATTCATAGAGGTGTGATTTTAAAACTGTATCTAAATTGCATAAGTATACTGTGTACTGGACAGCAATTAGACCTATAGAAACAATTCAGAAACAACATAGTTTCATATATACAAAACAAACAACAGCTGTTTATCCAAACAATAAAAAGGACTAGGGGGTACTATGACGTGCTTTTGTAAACTGATGAAAATTGCGTTTTAAATTGCAAGTACATACACAAGTACGAAGGCAAACAAAACCAACGCCCAAACAATAGCAAGCAGACTTGCGAAGAATGGAAACTGCGCGTGGGCGCGCACTAAAAATATAAACAACACGTGGAGCGCGCAGCTACGCAAGAGCGTGGCGAGGGAATCTCCGCGCACTGCTTGCGTCGCACCACTCAGCACGCGCTCCACAGACACCAAACCTCACGTCCTAATACACTCAGCTCATCCCAAACATGAATAACACTAACACCACCTGAGAACAAAGAACTCAGGTTGACGAACTAGGAAGTAACACAAACCTTGATCCTGGTTAAACCCCAGGCTCGTGATGCCGCTGCTCCTCCGGCGCGCCATGTCTCTTCCACCGTGAATTTATCATAAACATTGAGTTGATTTTTTATCAGATGTCTCAGTGGACATTTTCACACCAATAATTTTAATACGCACATTTATTATGTTACATGTTCTCTGTGTGTGATACACAGCTGATTTGATGACGGCTGACAGCAAAACAATGATGTTGACAGCTTTAAAATTTGAAGTTTGGTGTAATGTTGCAATACGTCGAAATGAAAACTACCAAATAAAAAACTTAAATTTTAAGACGCAAAATACATGAATAAAAGTTGATTAATTTGCACAAAAAAAAATGTCTAATTAATCATATATATTTAGGACAAAATAAATTATTTTTCTTCATAAAGGAAAAAAACTTTCCAGCCTAATAAGATTTTTTGCTGGGTGACCATATGTAATATTGTAATAGGCTGGTAGTAGAGATTAGAGAAGTATTCTTGTAAAAGAGGGACTATACGAAAACTACATACAATGTAAATTAGTCGGTTGTTAAAATTAACCGTGAAGGGAAAATAACTTCAGCCGATAAACACTGCCCGTCTTTTGATAAGGCCAACAAACGAAGAAAAAAAAACCACAAAACTTCAAAAATGTTTTTATCTTCCCTCATTGAAGAAATTCTTCTACAGCTCAAATTTTTGGGTTCAAAAGCAATTCTAAATTATGTAGGGTGTCAATTAGCTAAAGTAGTATTAATAAATCTCAAAAATATTAACGTTATAAGCTAAAGTGAGTAAGCTTGATTGGTATGACACTTTGTTGACGGAAAAAGTTTAGACTTTAGATAATCTGATTACTTTCAGAAAATCAAAACGAAAACATCATGGATTTCAAGACAAGTCAAAGTAATGATTACACATGGCCGTTTCCGAAACCCGTGACTGGAAAGTACGTAAAGGTTTTATCTTCTAAATTACTAAGTGCCTGACAAATTGTTGAGGCAATAATCTGCATTCTTTTACATTGAGCTATTATAATAGTGTCAGTTATTTTGTTTATGGTTGCTCGCCTCCTCATATTTATGCTGATCAGCAGTGCTATTCTGTTACAATCTCCCTCGGTGAAGTGAGCTGTCATCCGATTGTAGTGCTTTGTAAATCCCTAGCATCAGGACAGATGACAGCTAACTTCACCTAGGTGTTCACCGAGGGAGATTGTAAAAAGGAAGTAAAATATTAATGCATAATCCTATGTGACTTCGTGATTCAGACCTATTCGCCATCAGTAGTGATGATGATGCCATCTAGCTGATTTTGGCCACAGCTTCTGCAATTCTGACTTCATGGTGGGTGGCTTAGATGTAGGTACCACTGCTCTTTCATGTGCCCTCATGTGACTGGAATATTCTACTTTGGCTAAGAAACTAGTACTACGTGTCCTTCACTAAACGTCACCCCTCAACCACATTGAGTTCGCGATCGAATGGAAAATGATATTGAAGTATTATGTGTTGTGGGTAAGAAATTAGGTTTAAGCCAAGGATGTGGCTCAAATAATCTTTAAGTTAAACTCACATCAGTCATACAGTTAAGCTTGAATGAATTGCTTTATATTACGTAGTTCCTCCGCGACGGCAAAAGCACGTCAGGGTCTGGCGGAAGATGCGCTGTGCATCGTCTGTTGCGGAAGAACAGTCAAATAGATAATAAAATACCCAACCTTAACAACCGATCCGATGATGCGTTAGTGCGTCGAGCGTAACAATTAAGGTTGTAGGTAACGTCCGACGCAACTCTCGTCAGATGTGCAGGGGCGGACCATGATTTTGTGGGGGGCCCTGGGCCCTGCTTAATGAATCAACTAATTGCCATTTTGTCAAAAAACCTGTTATATTTGCGATAGCTTGCTTTTTTATGTTCATAATATTCTCTATTGTTTTCAATAGGGGCTGGGGGCCCTATATATTCTCGAGGCGCTTGGATGCAGTCCAAAAAGCCCTTAGATAGACACCCACCCCTGCAGACTGCAAGACTACGTTTACACCAGAGATATGCGGGTGTGCCAGGGATGCGTAGCGTAGCGAGGGATCTGTGGGATAATGACCATTTGAACAATGCTACCTTCACTGTCATAACTTCTAAAACCAGCGCTGTATCTAATTGGCTAGTTTAGTACTTACAATTCCCTCGCTACTTATCCTCGCACGTCTTTGGTGGAAACGCAGTCTAAAGAAACAGTAACAATAATATTATTGATAAACTTTATTTCCCACGACCATCACTTGTCATTAATGGTAACTATGAATTTCATCAAGGCATATTTTTCGCGGTGAAATCCTCATGCACCCCTTCGTTTGGGGAGAACGGAGGGGACTTAACTAAAACCCCACGGTTCCTCCTGCTACCCAGAGTATACCCCGGGTATACATTTATTTTAGGGTAAAGCGTGCTGTTCAATGCAAACTTTATGGCGACTCTGAACACGAGGCGAGTGGTTGCGCAATAACAATTTCACGTGTCAGCGGGAGTGAGGGGCGGGGGGTACTGCGCCGCTTGTGGCGCACTTTACTTGGATTATGGAGTAACATTGAGTAAAAATTATTAGTGGAATACACTTTTATTTTTGGTGTGAAAAATCACTGTATGTACTCTAAAACATTGTACTTACGGGTGAAGCCAATAGCACAGGAGTCGTGGTACCTATTAAAGTTTAGTTAAAACATTTACAACTTGTTCTTGTAAAAGAAACGTTGCGACTTTGGTCTTCAAAAATATGTATTTATTTATACTCTGTGCATAAAGATACAAAGGCGGATTTACTGCCTACCAGTCAACCAAAAATAACAATCCAATATCGTCGCAATCTTCGTAACCAGAAGGTTATAAGTATGATCCAGAACAGATAAATAATCGCAATAATGGTAAGAGCATGCGACTTCCAGTTTCGTTATCTTTCTTTTTACACCCGTTAGGTATAATATCTATAACTAAGAACATTAATGAATTCGGTACCTACACAAATAGCCGCAGGTCAGTGTTAACAATTCCAGTACAAGTTGGCCTCTTATTCTATTGAAATTTCGTGTTATGCCAACTCAAGGTCAATGTGTTACTACCGATACGTGCAGTCGACTGTGCCAGTGGTTTGGTTTTGTATTATAGATCAGTCGCCCAATGCCCAATTATCATCTGATTTGCCAGGCTTAATACCTCTAGGCTCATTCCAAGTAGATGACCATAAGGTCTACCTTACGGTCATCTACCAAATGGCAGACAATGGAAGCAATGGAATGGGCTTCGTTGTTTATACTACGGACTTCCATTTTTGTTAAACATTACACGGTGGAACATTGTGACAAACACTAACTGTACCATCATTCAACTATATTACTAGCGTATAGTATCTCAGTGTGTAGGTACCATGGATACAAACCAGTTAAAACCAGCGTTGAAATTTTTCATCGGTTGTAAAAAACATAGAGAGCTGTTTCACACAAAAAGCAATACCTATACGATTAAAATGTAAGAAGAATTACTCGTTGTTTGCTTATCACGTTTATTGCCACATCACACGCGTGAAGCGGCCTGTTATGCTGCAGCCGTTCACGGGACGTCGCATGATGTGCCTTACAATATATAAACCATGAAATAGCAGACGCAGTGTATTGAATTCTAGTATTTGTATTGAGTACTAGGGAAGGGAATTACCTATTTATTAGTGGGCATTTCCTGCGGGTTTGAATGTAGTTTATGCAGCCACCTTCCATAAACCATATTCGACGATTCAACATTTTGGCTTGACAATGAACGAGTTGAAGTATTTGATGATGTCGTCAAAAATCTTCTTGATGTTCAGGCCATGCGAGCCGCCCCAACCAGACGCGCGACCAATCTCGCGGCCCGCCCCGGTGGCACCGTACTGCCACTGCGACGCACATTCATACTCACCGAGGGTGGAGCAGTACAAACAACTGTTAGACAAAGAGCAGAAGCTATGCCAGGATTATGAGACTCTGCGGAGACAGGTAATGTGGCAAAATAGGTAAACTGCATTGTTTTCATTGTCGTACGTTATCTGACGTAGCAGCGTAGACTGACGTAACAGCGACGTAGCAGCGTAGGCTGACGTAGGGGCGTCGTGTGACGTAGCGGCATAGTGAAACGTAGCGACGTAGCGTGACGTAGTGGCGTAGCGTGACGTAGTGGCGTAGACTGGCGTAGGTTCGTTCGTAGGATAATTATGTGTGTGTGTGTTTGTATTATGTTGTTTCTTTTTCTAATAACTGCAGATGGTGGATGTAACCAATGATATTCTGGATCACCCCTGCGATGATCTCGACGGGAAAATGTTGACGATGTATCAAGCCACGTTCAAGAAAAGATGTGAGTACAAAATAAATAAATTGACAAAAAACTTAAGTTCATAAGCTTTTTATATCAATTTATTTTCGTGGGAAAAAAATTAAGTCAAATGTTTATCGAAACTAATTAATGTATGATTTATCTAAGTATATCTATTCTTTACTATAATATAGAGAAAATATAATTTTTGTTAATATTATAAAGCTGTTTGTTCGTTCGTGTATTTTTTTCTTTGAACGCGCTGATCTCCGGAACAACTGGTCTAATTCTGAAAATTCCATCGCTAATACGAAACCACGTTGTCCCTGAGTGCTATAGACCACATTTTATTATGGCTTATGTTTAACGAACCTCCAGATATATATTAAATGACCTCCAAAAATAGTAAATAATCACCAGCATTTAACCCTATTTTAATGTTTAACGAACCTCCAGATATAGTAAATGACCTTAAAAAATAGTAAATGACCATCAAGATTTAACCAAAGTATTGTAG
Organism: Charanyca ferruginea; assembly: GCA_947361185.1. Classification (NCBI taxonomy): domain Eukaryota; kingdom Metazoa; phylum Arthropoda; class Insecta; order Lepidoptera; family Noctuidae; genus Charanyca; species Charanyca ferruginea. Next base: position 12,829,085 of record OX376065.1, on the reverse strand, counting down.
AAATGTATGAGTTTGACTGTAAAAAGCAATTTGGTTCTGGCGTCCCTACGCCAGAACTAAATCGCTTTTGGGACCTACCTAACCTAACCTAACCATGTCGGATCCGCCCCAGGGGGGAACTAAGGGTCCTAAGATTTCGTAACTAAGATTTGGTGATGATTTACTATTTTTGGTGGTCATTTGGTAACTAAGATCTGGTGATGATTTACTATTTTTGGTGGTCATTTGGTAACTAAGATCTGGTGATGATTTACTATTTTTGGTGGTCATTTGGTAACTAAGGTCTGGTGATGATTTACTATTTTTGGTGGTCATTTGGTAACTAAGATCTGGTGATGATTTACTATTTTTGGTGGTCATTTGGTAACTAAGATTTGGTGATCATTTACTATTTTTGGTGGTCATTATATTTATTCCCTTTTATTATCATAAAAATAGGAAACGGTTGCGGACGATGTTGCAGAATAATAAATAAAAAAATACGTGCCATATCAATGCTTAAATTTTATTTGTACTTTGAACGAATAAGTCTAAAATTTGTGTATACCTACAGATTTTTTTACATGCGACTTGCCCCGGCGTCGTCCGGATAGCACTAATAAATTAAAGCCTAGGTAAAATCGGCTTAAATAATTCCTCTTTCTGTTGGTAAATAAAAATTCGTACAGTGATTGTTGAGATTAGTCTAAACGAGCACAGACTCGATTTACGACAAATGATTCAATTTCAAAACCTGTATTTTTACCATTATTGAGCTAAATGGTGAGTAAGCACTTACTTCCAGTTCATTTCGGCTCTCCTGGTAGTTTTAATAAATAGTTGAATTTTAAAACGTCTTCAATCGATATTATTCATTACGAATCCTTTTTTCACTTCACTATGTTTCATCGTGGGTGCGTTTCGAGGAATAAGATTATAATATCTTTAATTTAATTTTCGAAGCGCACCTGACGAGAGCGTTTCGAGGAATACTTTAGGTGCGATTTGTTGGGTGCATTTCAAAACGGGTGCGCTTCGAGGAATATCCCATATTTTCCACTAGCTGACCCGACAGACTTTGTCCTGTCCCTATACCTGCACCGTTTAGTTTAAACCTTCCCTGGACTTCCCCAAATATTTCAAGACCAAAATTAGGCAAATCTGTCCAGCCGTTAACTAACGAACAGCAATTCATTTTTATTATATAGATTACAAATAATAATAATAATAATAAAGACTGGAAGAAGAAAGTACTTCATGGACGACACCCTCATGACCTATAACAACCTCACATAAATACAGAAGCATCAAATAAGTGGCTCAAAATAGGCAATTTATTCCCAGAAACTGAAGGATTTATAATAGCTATCCAAGATCAGATCATTAACACAAGAAACTACAGAAGATATATTATCAAAGACCCCACAGTAACAAATGATAAATGCCGGAAATGTCACATCCAACCAGAAACCATCCAGCACATTACAGGTGCATGCACAACACTCACACAAACAGACTACACTCACAGACATAATCAGGTAGCAAACATCATTCATCAAAAACTAGCACTCAATCACTCACTCATACAAAATACTAACACACCCTACTACAATTATACACCAAAAACCATCTTAGAAAATACCACACATAAGCTCTATTTCGACCGCGCTATACTCACCGATAGGACAACTCATTATAACAGGCCGGATATAATCCTACAAGATAAAATAAATAAAGTAACTTACCTGATAGACATCGCAGTCCCCAACACACACAACATACAGAAGACAATCTCTGAAAAAATAAGTAAATACACAGAGCTCAAGGATGAAGTTACTAGAATCTGGCGGCAAGAAAAAGTATACGTAGTCCCTATTGTCCTTTCCACCACAGGTATTATCCCAAATAATCTTCTCCATGGCCTGAAACTATTAAATCTTAAAGAAACTCTCTACATAACCTTACAAAAAGCTGCAATTTTAAATACATGTAGAATTGTCAGAAAATTCTTGCAGATCAAAGAAAATGAAATAGGCCCCCTTCACGACACATAACAACAAACATTCTACACACCACACGCTGCATTTACTTGGCTTCGGCCCGTAAATGTGGCTGAATCCAGCCATAGAGCTGAGAACATTAAACTTATCTGAAAATAATAATAATAATAATATGTGGGGACATTTTCACACACGGCCATCAGACCCCAAACTAGGGAGACCCCTGTACTATGGGTGTCAGACAGCTGATATACATACACAAATACATTTTTTTTTGTAAATACATACATATATAGATAAACAACACCCAGACACAAGGCAAATACAAATGCTCATCACACAAATATTTACCCGGGGCGGGAATCGAACCCGCAACACGCTGCACCTAAATAATAACACAAATATCTCTTAATCGGTTCCAACGTTTGCGGAAGCATCTCATTTGAGTGGTTCAATTTGTGTGGCGACGAGAACAATTATGCCCTTATTACGACTGACTCATAGATATGGCTGGGTCAGCATGGGGTCAAATCAACTAATTAAAATTACTCAAAAGACAGACCAGTATGTATTCTGTTACAATCTCCCTCGGTGAACACTAGGTGGAGTGAGCTGTCATCCGTCCGTCTGCTTTGTTAATCCCTAGCATCGGGACGGATGCTGACAGCTCACTTCACTTAGGTGTTCACAGAGGGAGATTGTAACGGAATAGCACTGCAGGAATGTAATTTTAAAAGGATTTTATCGATAGCTCGCTCCATACAAAACGTAATCTAGTCATTGCATGTTGTGGACAATCAGCTAGTATCACTACATATTATAAATTACAGTTCAGTTTGTGTTTTTCGGGCTAATCTCCGGAACTACTGCTAATAATAATAATAATATGTGGGGACAATTCACACACGGCCATCTGACCCCAAACTAGGGAGACCCTGTACTATGGGTGTCAGACAGCTGATATACATACACAAATACATTTTAAATAAATACATATAAACAACTGAACTGATTCTGTAAATTATTTCGCTATAATAGAAAGCTACGTTATGCATAAGTGCTAGGGTATATTTTACAATAAAAAAATGGGAAACCGTAAAACAATCACGCGGTTGAAGTCGCGAAGATAAGCTAGTAAGAAAATAAACCAAACCACCAGCCAACAATAACCATACCTTTTTCATCTATCAATACATGAAAATTGTGGTTTATGTTAATAATTAACTATTTTTATTGTTGTTATTATTATTTTAAATTAAGTAATGATTGTGTTTTTATGCCGACATTTTCCACAAAATTCAATTAGTAATCATTTGTGTGATGAGCGCTTGTGTCTGGTTGTTGTTTATCTATATAAGTATTGTTACGAGCTGGGGTTCGTGATAAATAATTAACACCAATTTACACGAAACAAAACACAAACACTTTATTTAAAAAGTCATGAACTCTATAATCAATCACCTACAAAATCACTTAGATCGCAGTATTCGCAATAGTCGCAGTTTTCAGTTTCGCTTCCAAAAACTATTTTTTTTTTGGGGTGGTGCCCTTAGTGACTACACGCTAAGGGCACCCCCTGTGGGGTACGAGCCTCGGCTTAGGGCGTCGCTGGGAGAGGACAGCAAAGGGACAGGCTAGATCGGATTTCACTAACTCCGCGCCTCGCAGTCCGCTATTTATATGTGACTTAGGTCATACTCTTGAATATTCTAGCAAACACGAGATTGCTCGAGACTGTTACAATACGACACTTAACCATCTCGAATATTCTAGAACTGTAGTTCTGCTATTCGATAACAGATGGCGCCAGCGTGTGACGTAGTTCTGCTATTCGATAATAGGTGGCGCTGGCATGGCGACCTACGTAACAGTATTTATTTAAATTATATCAGCTGTCTGACACCCATAGTACAGGGTCTTCCTAGTTTGGGGTCAGATGGCCGTGTATGAAATGTCCAAATATATTATTATTATTATTATTTCTTCTGTTACAGCATTCCCAGTGTCGGACTACAGAAAGATAATGGCTGCATCCCAATCCAACGCACCAATACCAATGGAGAGCAATACTTTGGGCATGCTTCGCTGTTACAAAGATCCAACTCACTTCACCGACAAACCTCCCACTGTCCGACCGACGATCGATCCTCCAGGTACCTATTTCGCATATCATACCTTACCACCTACCTATTTTTTAAAGCAGCTGTTGCTGTTGCTCATAGAACCCCATATCAAATGATTATAAATTTAAGAAACACACTGCAATTTAAAATAGGATGTGATATATATAACGTGACCATACGTCCCGTTTTGGGCGGGATCGTCCCACTTTTAGGATCTCTGTCCCGCTGTGCCCAGTCAGAGCAAAAATGTCCTGCTTTGTCAAAAATGCTAATAACGATCTTGGATTTGTGGTGATTATGTATTATTTTGATACTCACAACAAATTTTTTGTTTCGCGACAAATACAAAACGACTGTCTAGACAGTTGAAATCATTCACTAGATCTTAGTTACTCTGTAAGCCAGCCTACTTATGAATCCTGTTCTTCGTCTATGAAATTTTTTTTTTACATAATATTTCCATAGGCGTCCCGCTTGGACAAAAAAAAATAAATGGTCACGTTAGATATATACCTAGTTCTGCCGTTCTGTCGGTTCTGTTATGTTCTGTTAGTTGAGTTGTGTAAGCCAGAAAGTCTGACAACCAGTTTTACCTCAGTAACTGGGTTGTGGAGGTCCGATAGGCAGTCGCTCGATTTAAAAACACTGGGTATTCAGCACCATGCGTTTAGACTGGAAGCCGACCGAAAGCGCTATGATGATAATTATATACCTAGTTCTGTCCTTTACATTCACTTTTTAATCTGCAGAATGTAGCTGTTACACTGTTTCAATAGGTATTTATTCTAATTAATAATGAAATGATTTAATGGCAAATGTAATGCCGTGGAACCTTGATGACTTTCACGGAATCCGTAGCGGCCGCGACTCTACTTTAGGAATCACTGTCTTACAACAGCATTAATTTATTTTAATATAAACTTTATATATTTCATATTTCAATTATGTTGGATTTTCAACGCTCTGCTCAGCGCCGAGAATTCAAAACCCAACATAATTAAAATTAGAAACCGTTTTAAGAGACTGTGGTAGGTCCTCAGATGCTCATTGTGTGGTGTGTAAGGTCGTTGAGCTCCTTAAATAGGGTTACTATGTAAAATGTCTGCTGGCAAAGCCGTTGAACTGACTAAGAAAGGCTTCAGCTGCACCATTACTACTGTATATTTGCTGTGTATCTGGGCAACCAAAGGCCTGCTGTGAGTCTTTCCATATAAAGCCTTTCAGACCGTGTCCGACATAATACCCTACGTTTAGTTGATAAGGTTTTATTTTTATATGTATTAGTTTATGGTTGTTTAAGATTAAGTATTTGTGTATTTTGTCTATGGGCCTCAGTTGCCTGACAATAAAATTTATTATTATTATTATTATTATAATTACACAAGGTCTCTAACCTTGTGGGTTGTGTTTCCTCCCAGAGTAAGTAGGTATAACACCAACGCCATTGTAATCCAAACTTGTCCTTTCTTGTATTTTTAACAGGAAAAAAGTAAATGAATTATTCGATTCGTATGTGTAACTAATAACAATAATAATTTACTTTATCGACACTTTTATATGTAGATATGAAATGTATTTATACACGCTGAAATTTTAGTGGTTATTTTCCCGAAGCGAAATGATTTTGTCTTGTTAGTACAATTGATTAATAGAAAAATTAAAATAAATTATTAATAAACGATAGATTTAGAATTGTGGAAAACTAGCGACCCCGAACCAATAGTGCTACAGCGCGAATTACTGACTGCGCGAGGTCCTGTGTTAACGAAACACATTACTTAGGTACCTAAAAGTTGTTCCAATATTCCCTTAACACTTTTACGGGTTTAGGACCGTTATATGAGGAGTTGATGCATGTTTTTTATTTTTTAAGTTCCTTTAACTCTATGAATCGATAGTATGTACTCTGACTCTGAGGGCAAATCGTTCTGCCGCAGGAAAACAACCATTTAAATTTCAGCGTGTATATGCATGTTTAATTAATCTCCGTGTTTTTCTCAATATATAATCTGATTGAATATTTGAGTAAATTTGATGAATAGGAATGACTTTATTTTACTTTCATTTACCAGGTAAAGTCCACACGGGGGTGGCTCCGAATTCAATACAGACTTGGTTCGCTGAGTACCCAGGAAGAACAGAATACATGGATACGTACAGTTCTACTGCTAAAGCATGCTTAAGGTCCATGCAGCGGTTCAGGGAACCAATGCCGTCCACTAGAAGAAGAGCAGATGACACTTGCATTTAGCCATTTATTATCGTGGATATTTGTTTGGTGTATGTTTCACAATTTCATGTAAGGTAGGTACAGATCAAGAATAAAATAAGGGAAGATAGTTGATGTTTTATTTGGGTACAATTTGTGGTAATTTTCGTTGGTATGACGAGTGGGAACAATGTCAAGCGATTCTGATGGAAGGATTTAGATGTAATTTGTATGTTATGCACCAACAGTGACACTTACACAGCACAGCCCTATGCCATTATATTAGGTTACCTATCATAAGTTCGAAAAATATTTGACCGAATTTCATTTCACCTAAAACTTTTCAACTAAGTACATATTACCTATCGTTTCGTTTTTTTTTACTTCATCGAAGTCACGTCTGCCACTGTATCAGTTGACCAATTATCAATCCGATTTTTTTCGTTACTCCGACGTTTCATTTGGTCGAATAACTTTTTACCGAAGTTACACTTAGCCGAAATAACATTTATTCTAAGTATTATGTTTCCGAACATTCATTATACCACTGTTTAAATGAACACTGATTGAATGATGATGATGAAAGTGTGTTTCATTTAAATGGCACTTGATAAAACAGTTGATTATGAACAACAGTGCATTTAAGCATACAACAGCAGGCTTGCAGCGTGCAAGCAGGCAGCCAGCCCGCCTCAGCCGCGGCGGCGGGCCTTCAAAACACCAGCTCCTCAGCTCGCGGACCCCCCCACCCCTCCGCGCCTACGCAGGCTTAAATTACACTCTAGGGGTGTAGGGCAGACAAGACTGCGTGAAGGTTTTGCGGCAATTCTTTCTGTCACTAAATTTTGTAGCACAACATATTGACTTTTTATGACACTATTTTAATTTATTGAAAATGCTCTCAAGCAACTGGCTATAAATTTTATCGAATAATATTCCGTAAAATGTTGTTTCGGTGTGGTGAAAATATGGCAAAAAAATCATTTGGCAAATGAAAAAAGTTCAAATGAGGCTTCGGCCAATAGCAAAAAGTTATTTTTAAACCGGCGAAATATAGTTCAGTAAAATAATAAGTACGACACATGATAATTCGATGATCTAAAAATATGTCAAATAATGCATACCTACAGCAGAAAAAACGTCGCCAGTAGTTTAAAAAATTCTGAAAAATGTTGGGTTCCCGCCGGCTTATTATTCTGCCACTGCAAGGCAAAGGCCTCTCTCATTTAGAGAAAAGACGAGTATTGATCACCGCGTTTCCTCAACGCGGATTATTTAGGATATACAATATTTTGTCGTCCGAATATGGTATCGAAGCAGGTATTCTTCGATATCAAAGTGTATTTATCTTAAATGCTTACACATTTAACCTTTCGATGATTCGGCCGCGATATTGCCTACCAACAGCGTTTCAAGATAACCCATGGTATCCGGGTTCAACAGCCTAAATCCACATTCAGAATAATTATTTAAGTTCATATTCGACATAGTGTTGGTAACCTCATGAACAATGTCAACTTGAGTGGTGCAGATAGGGGAGGCTTTTGTCCAACAGTGGACGTCTCCCGGCTGATGATGATGACTTAAATACTTAATACCACAGAGTGTGTCTAAGGGCGGGTTGCTTCAGCTATACATTACTGACCGGTAATAGTAAAAAATGGCGCTAACTATAGTCAAATAAAAAAAATGGGTCATAAAATCGTACGTCAAAAAGTTACTATTACCATAACCGACTATGTTATTCTGTAAGAACTTACTCCAGTACTCACTTCTGATTCCGCGGTGAAAACTGTTTTAGGTAGTCCGTAACTCGATGAAAACTACGCTAGCGCTAATAAGTGCTGGCATAGGTGAAACGAACTATTATTTCGTTACTATTTAAGTGAATACCAAATACTTTTCACTTCAAGTAAGTGAAATCGGAAATGAGATAGGATTCGAATTCGCGAGTGAATTCTTACAGAATTGCACTGCAGTCAACGTAATTTTGTGTTGTCAAACAGCTACTTCAAACTCTCTTTTTGAATAATCTCTTTTTGAATAACTTTGGCTGACGGATTTTTATGTCATAAAACAACCCGTTACATTTAACGTACGTTAAACATCTCGTCATAGTAACTTTTTAACCGTCCGTATGTAACGTTAACCGACTGTTTGAAACAACCCACCCTTACTGTAACCGTATAACTATAACAACAAATAATAACAATAAAATCAAATTATAAATGTTACAATTATACAAAGTATAGTTCCCTTGAGAATTGGTTTACGTGTGTGAACCAGAACTCCCATGTGTCCCGTGTTGTTTAATTGGATAACATGTCAATTTCAATTGAAATATAACAAAGTATTTAAATATTTATGTTTACATTCGACACAAAGTAAATGTTTAGCCTATTGTTTGTAATTCTGAATGGAGTTGTTGCCTTCACAATGAACCTCGCACTTGGCGTTTTGGAGAATTCGTTGGATGGATGTTGAAAGCAAAGTAACCAATTTTCATGGTAGGATCGAAAGAGCAGCTGATTATAATACAAGATCTTTCTGAAATTCACTATTGAAACTTCACAGACTCCAGTAGGTCGATTCTGTAAAATTCAATCAACAACTCGCATCTCACATCGCTATGCACTCTCACTTCGCATAAGGTTCAAAATGACCTTGATATATTTGACACTTTGAATCGGGTTCGAGTGCGCAGTGAGCATCGAAGTGACTGGGAAATTACCTTACAGAATGCCAGTTCTTACGTCATCTTATACTTTATCTGTCAAAATCTCCCTGTCAATTTAGTTTAACTCGCTGACACACTCACAAGGGTGGCGCTAGTACAAATTCGAATTATCAAGCGAGTTTTTAGAAAGCCAATCAAGAAACTCACAGCGGATTCAGATTCGAAGTTTAGAATGAGGTGTTACAGAATCACACCCCTGTTTACGGGCAGTAACAAAGCATTTTTTTTAAGTAAACGGGTCAACGCCCTCACAAAGTTGTGCAGCACTGTTTCAGCAACAATTTCGTGTTGCTCGAGACATGTTCCGGCAACATAGAAAATTGCAGTGTTTCTTTAAAAAATCATGAAGAAGGAAAGTTCTAGAGGCAACACACCGCAGTCCATATTCAAGATGAACAAAAGTTGCACATCATTGTCGATTGTCAACAACGTTGTGCAACATAATATAGTTACGTGGCTTGGGTAATTTTCTCTGGCCATTTTGTTCGCCGTTTTTGCGTTATTTTTTTTTAAACATTGATAATAAATCTTGCTTGCCTGTGTGTGACACACTTGTTTCCGGAATCGACGCATGCCTGCTTGATAAGCTTGTGAATTATTAAAATATTATGTCCCTGACATATGACTGCTATAAATATGGGAAAGTCTAAATTTAGCTATTATTTTTGATTGGAAAATTATGTACGACTATTTTGTTAAAAATGCAATGATATGGAATAATAATAGGATAAGTACCTTTCTTTTAGAATCGATGGTGTAAGCAGAGTAAGTACCTAAATCTATTGTTATTTTTTTTGTAAGAGAACTTGGGCTCAGTGGTTTGACACAGTTTGCCGTGTGGTGTGGGCTACGGAATAGCACCAATGGCACCACCCAATTTCTACCCGTGGGTGTCGTAGAAGGCCACAGAGGGATACTGACCAGAGGATGGGCTGCAGCGTCCTTCTGAGTACTATCACCTACTGCGATCGCCAACATGTATCGTGCTTTGCCGATGCATGTGATGTGGCGATTGCGGCTTAACGGGGGGCTAAAGGGGCAGTAGGGTCAAGTCTAAAGGTTGACATGATGATGATGATGATGATGAGGTAGCCACGTTTATCGCGGCATCTCACAACTGCTATCTCTACAACTGTAGTAAATACAGTAAATATTCGGCCTTCTTAGCGATTTGTAGTTACCAAAATTACGGCTATCTCTTATACTAATTGAAGTAAATATAGTATATGTAGGACAAATCGTTTTAATTATAATACATAATTCGTTCTACGTAAAACATTTTAATATCTTGGTTTGTTTAGGTGACTTTTGAACTGCAATGAAATAATGTTGAATAATTACTCATTTTATACTTATGTTTATTATCACTTGTTTTTACATGGTTGTTTCGTGGTTTATTACATCAACTGCAGGAAAGTATTTTACCTTATTATTAATGTATTTTATCTGTATAAACATATTAGGTATGAATGGCTCACCATAATGATTCAAAATTTAAATAAATAAATATTGTAAAAAGGAATAATCATTACATTCAATATAATTATGTATTTAAAAAGTTCAGATCTTTTAGAACTGCAAATAATATTTTAAGGAAAGAAGATATTGTCTTCTATTAAAAAAAAAACTTCCTTAAATTAATGATTTAGGTAAGTACCTAACTATACCGGTTTAAGATTATTTATCATGTCAAAAAAAAATGTAGTACTTAATTATTAAAAATACTAGGTACCTAGGTAATATTTCACTAATACTTACTACTAAATAGCTAATTGTTATAAGTAAGTAGTTATAATATAGCTATATTTATTATAATCTGATGACTTTTCATTTTTTGATGTTTCGTTTTTCTCTGTTTCCAATGTGGATGCATTTTGGATACTATTGCTAATGGAGGGTAGTATATAACTAGTCACTTCATTTACTAGGATAGTAGCACACAGGAACAGCATAAGTACCTGAAAATAAAATATGAGAGATTTAAAATACAAATTGTGTAAAATAAAATGTCGTGATGGCCCAGTGGTTAAGGCGCCTCCCAGGCATAAGGTTGTGGGTTTTATACTGGAAAAGTGCCAATGTTATTATTTCAATTCTATTATACTTTCCCACTCGTTGCCACTTGCCACTTCCAAAAGGTATCTGCGTATAGAGAGATGAATGGGCAGGAACCTTTATATTTACTACAGTGGAAAATATATCGCCAATTATAATATAGTGTACCAATCCCAAGTCAGTAGACCTTGTGATTCCCATGGGCTATATTGCTCTATAACTAATTGACAATGGTTGTCGTCATGTTAGTGCTAATTTAAACCCATGGGGCTATCTGCTATTTTATTTATATTTGTATTTAGTTACAGTAGTTCCATGATTTAGATCGGTAATTAATTTATATTGGTGACACTATAGATTAACGATGACTTTTCGATTCTTAGTCAATGACTTAACAGATATACTAGGCTTAGCACGAGAGCGCAAAAGTATTTGATTCGAGTCGATTTTCGAATGGAAAAATGACTATCCTCTACTTAGTATTTTGATTTAATCGTATGTAAGCACAAGACGTGTGGAGCCGTGTAGCACCATCCTATTTCTACTCGTGGGTGTCGCGACAGAGGGATATTGACCAGAGAATGGGCATCAGCATCCTTTTAAGTACCTTATCACCTACTTCGATCACCAGCATGCATCGGCCAAGTATGGCGATTACCTACGGCTGAACCCACCATTGAAACAGCAAGGCCCAACGGGCCCGTGTGGCAGGGATGGCTCGTGAAGGTGGAGAAGAATAAGAAGAAGCCTCCTAGTCGAAATCAGTGCGGATCCGCGCTGGCAGGTCCCAAATGCTGCGTCCGGCGACACCTACGACGCAGCTCTATGTGTCCCGGCTGCATTACACCACGAAGGTTGAGGAGATCGTGGAGTATGTTCGAGCCAAGACCAGCTGGACCTTAAGGGTCGAGAAGTTGGAGTCGCGCCACAATACCAATTTCAAGTCATTTATAGTGCGAGTCCCGTTTTTTTTTTTTTTTTTTGTTAGCCTGTTCTGTCCCTCTCCTGGGCAAAGGCCTCTTTCCATGCCTTCAGCTAGCTACTTGGGGTCGGCGCAACATGTTTTCGCGGTCAGCGGGGGGGGGGGGGGGTCTTTTGTATTATTATTATTATTGGGGGAGACCTATGCCTATCAGTGGGCGTCTAATGATTGCCACGATGATGACGATGATGATGAAGTACAAGATGGCACAATTAGTACCATCATATCAGATATGAATAAGGACTTTAAACCAGGAACTGATCTAGCTATTGAGCCGGTCCAGGCTAAAATAGTACTTGCTGCTTTTATGAATAAGTATGTTAATCGAAAGCTGGTGCAATTTTTATAGATAAAAAAGAGGTTATCATTTCAACCCGTATGTAAATGTAAGCTTAGGCATATAAAGACAAGCGAATAAACTTGGAAAATCCCATATCATCGCGTTGTAAGATAAAAGGGTATTTTCCAAAAAACTTTGTATGTGTCGTCGTGTCGTCGATATACATACTATATCGACGACACGGTTGGCGCAGTGGCTGAGCGATCGACGGCTGCGCAGCGTGTTGCGGGTTCGATTCCCGCCCAGGGTAAATACTTGTGTGATGAGCACTTAAGTTTGCCTTGTGTCTGGGTGTTGTTTATCTATATATGTATGTATTTAAAAATGTATGTAGGATAGAACGGAACGCAAGGGTGAGTGAGCGAGAGAGTGATGAATGAAAGGAAGGAGGATGGATTAGATTGGAAGATGGCGTATGGGTTGTGTCGAGTTAACGGTGTCGGTGTTTAAAATAAAAGTAATTAATAGATTCTACGATTGTTTTACTTCGCAAACTACCAATATCCCACAATTTTTGGGGGCTCGTCCGGGATGGTGTTTGCGAAGTCACGGCGGAGCAACTAATAAAATACGGTGTACGACGTATGTACGACGGCGCGCCGGTGATAACCGGCAGTGGAAACTCATCCTTCACTATCTTCTTGTTCAGTCTACGGTAATCCACACATACCCTTGTAGACCCATCTTTTTTGTACTTAGTGTGACCCATTTGTGTATGTTTATCAGCTGTCTGACACCCATAGTATAGGGTCTCCCTAGTTTGGGGTCAGATGGCCGTGTGTGAAATGTCCCCACATATTATTATTACTATCGGGGAACTATTAGTTAATCTGTGCTATCGGAAATAACTACTCTCGACATGGTGGGGTAATCCCCCGTGAAACATCAACGAAACGAGAAGGGTTGACAGTTCAAGAATATAAAATTGGTACCTAGTATCGGATTTTTTTGACATTTAGGTTTTTTAGTTTAAACTAATAGGTTATTTGATTAATATAACAGAATCATAATTATTTTTTTTTATCATTTGACAGGCATACTGTTGACCACTATCTCACCTACTTTTTCTATAGTCGTATTTATGTCCGCTCTGGGTATTTGCCAGCCTGGCTCTCTTAGGGCCCTGCTTAAAACTAATTATACAAGGTGTAAGTACGTCATATACGCAAAACCTGAAAATAGTTTGATTAGAATAACGAGCAGAATCGATTGAACAACTTTTTAATATAGGTCACCTTTTTCAAAAAATCTTCATTATACATGTTGCCTTGTCTATTTATTAATAAGTCAAGCCATCACGTGCCCAAACCTGCCCAAACACAAATGGTTGTCGTCCAATTTAAATTTTCTCATAAGCGTGATAATAATAGTTCTTATTTCAATGCAAATACGAGTCTTGGAAAAACTAAAACAGCACATAAAACCTTAAAAAAAAAATTATGATTTTTTTTCTTTCGGAATTAGGTTAATTGAATTAAAAATCATTTGGGGTGTCTGAGGTTTTGCGTGTTTAACGTTACACCTTGTATATTACCTAAACGCGGAATAAATTAGGTTTCACCAATTTAAAAATCGATCGAATTTACGTTTCGTTTACTCCGCACGCTCCTACTAGCTAGACCAACGGATATCTCATTGGATAGTAGAATTAATTAATTATCCTTATAAAACTCTATTTAGTAATTTCAATTACATCTTCACTATTATAACAGGCATAGATACTTGTAAATTATCTTCAAGAGGACGCTCTTTGCCTCTATCCAAAGGTCGGTTGGCAAAAAAAATATTCTTCTTCACGATTTAACTATGCATCATACTTTTTCTCTGCGGTCAAATACACATACGGCCCACAACATATTGACATCATTTAACGTAACTCCATATAAAAAACAAGCAAGGAAAATCACTGGATACTTTTTAGTCAATGAGTAATGTGTTTATTAATTTTAATGGATGACTAAGAAAACCAATGTTGTTTAGCAATCTGTATTAGCAACCGACTTCAAAAAAAAAGATGTTCTCAACATCTGCCTAGCCTTTTCCCAACTATATTTGGGTCGGCTTCCAGTCTTAGCAGCTGAACACCAGTGTTTTACATGGAGCGACTGCCTATCGGACCTCCACAACCCAGTTACTGGGTAACACAATACCACTAAGACTGATTGTCAGACTTTCTGGCTTCTGATTACCCATAGCGACTGCCAAAGATCTATAAATGACAGTCGGGACCGGCTTTACGTGCTTTCCGAGGCACGGAGGGAATTCGGTACGAAATGGATGGTCACCCATTCACAGCTTTGACTTAGCCACGAGCTTTCATATTACCCTGTAAATTGTGATGGGGTTTTACACATAGATAGATAGATAAAACATTTATTTGATGCACACAAAAGACACATTACAACACAAAAAATACAAATCAAATGAGGATTACAACAAAGTGAGGTGTGTGTCTCAGGGATGCACCAAATGGGAGTCCAGCTCAGCATGTGTCAGGTACGTATTCCTGACGCTGATATTCTGCTGAATCCCTGCAGTGACATACGGACGTCGAGCAGATGAAATATTATATTGGTGTTGACAGGTGTTGTGACAAAATATGCGCGGACTGAAGTTTTGTACTTGGGGTCGGCGCAACATGTTTTCTTCTTCCATTCCGTCCTGTCAGCGGTCATGATTTCACTGATTCCCTTTTCATTCATATCACACAATCCATCCATCCTTTCTTTGGCCTTCCGGAGAGGAAGGCCAAAGAAAGGATGGACATATAGCTGATGTCAAATAGGCGAAAAATCCCCAAAGATAACCGACATTTATGCGGAAGAAGTCACGGGCATCAGCTAGTATAAAATCAAAATGTTTTTTTTTTACTTTAAACATTTTCCATGCTGACACAATGTAATTGTAAACGAAGATAGCTACAAAAGTAAAAAATTGTGTCGCAGCTATCGTCGCCCATCTTAACATTAAAAAACGTTATTCCAGACAAATCTTATCTTTCTTACTAACATTAGAAATGCCCGTTTGTATGTTTGTTCACTGTTTCGCTTTAACGGCTGTACGGAATCTGCTGCCTTATACCAACCTTATACAACATTTTTACAAGACATTTTATTCTGAATTAACTATACCCTGTTCACAATAAGATTAGACATTTACTCAAACATTATTTACAGTCCGTTCAACCGATTTTGACTTCTATTGCGTTGGTAGCATGACAAATGGCAACTGCAGTAAACAGTTGTTATTGCAACCAGTTTTTTGCCTCTAATGTCATCCTTAAGCCTACGGAATAGAAGTCAAAATCGGTTGAAGGGACTGTAAAAAAAGTTTGTGTTTATGTCTAATGTTATTGTGAACAGGGTATAGGTAAGGAAAATACGAATGCGATATTGCCCTTTTACTTCTTCAATTGGGTATATAAAAGTTACCATAGACATAACCTACAAAAGTTCATGACTGAATATCTATTATTCTCGGCCTTCGCGATCATAAAATCTTGCACAAACTAATTCAGAAGCTGGATATTTTTCATTTAAAGACAGGAATTTAATTTCAACAACAATTGTGTGGGTGGCTGCCATTGTTCTTTGTCAATTTTTATATAAATATATAATAATAATATGTTCACACATGGCCATCGGACCCCAAACTAGAGAGACCCTGTACTATGGACGTCAGACAGCTGATATACATACACAAATATATTTAAATACATACATAATTACAGACACATGTGCTCATCACACAAATATTTACCCTGGGCGGGAATCAAACCCGCAACACGTTGCGCAGCAGTCGATCGCTCAGCCACTGCGCTAACCGTGTCGTCAATGGATATAGCTAAGCACATACGATAAATGAGCATTTTTATCCCGTTTTCGTGTTCCCGATGTAATAATAATAAAAAATCTTTTTAATTTTTATTAATCTTTTTTTCTGAAACCGCAGCATGATCTTTATTATCTATACTGTACTGCGCTCCAAAACAGAGATAGTAGATGTGACTCATAAAGCTGCCTAACTTAAACGAGACTGGGCAGGACATTTGCCTGCCGGACATTCTGTGGGCTCGGTAACACAAGTCATGCCACGAAGGAGATGGTGGGACGAACTGGTTATAATTTGATACTTGGGACTAAATCAAGGCACTCTAAATGTAACGCACGGATAGATAGCACATAGAAATTGAAAAAAAACTGACTCCCAATATACAGGTTTCTTTACCTAGTTTGGGAGACAGCCGTCTCAGACTTCTAGCTCATATTTTAACTTTACTATGCCTAATTACTATGTACCTTGACCCCGTCTTTTGCACAAATAAATTAAAATTATTATTATATTATAACTGGACGGATTCCTCCAAAACTGGTGGGATGAAGCCCAGGATCGAGAAAGATGGAAGGCATGGAGGGAGGCCTTTGCCCAGGAGTGGGACAATTATAAATAAACTGTAATCTACGCAGACGATGAAGCGGGCAGAAGCTAGTAGAAGATAATATTATGCACTATTGTGTTAAGACGTCAAAGTAAGTCGCGCAACACGACACACTAAACGATACGATAATTATATAGCCATGACTTCAGGAACCCTTATCAAGGATAAATATATTAGCAACTGCTGCGTAATGAGTTGACATTAAAGTGACAGAAATATTACAACGATAAACATAATACGTATCATATTTTTAATGGTTCATCCCAGTTTATCAGAGTAGCTATCCAAAATACGTAAATTTAGTTTGTTCCATGAATTGTTTGATCTTGACTGGTTATTAAAAAAAAATCCAAATCATCATCACTAGCACATTGCCCGCGACTTCGTCCGCGTGGAGTTTCTCAAAGTTTTCGATAATACAATATAGACTATAGCACTCAGGCTCAGATTATGAAACAAAAGGCAGATAGTCCGCGCGGAACACTGAGAATGAAGCCACCAAAGCAAATACAAATTCAAAAGCGAATACCGACAATCGAGCTTCGTGTGTACTGACACGAGTCAGTACAGCACGAAGCACCGCATTGTTAAAAATAACAAATACAAATAGAAATTCAGAATGTAGGTTATCGCTTTTGAATTTGTATTTGCTTTGGTGGCTTCACTCTCAGTGTTCCGCGCGGTGTATCTGCCTTTTGTTTCATAATCTGAGCACTTTTTTATAATATTATAATATTATAAAGTTAAATTTGTGACCGTTCGGGTTAGTCTCCGGAACTGCTGGTTCGAATCTGTATTTTTTTTTTACTTATATATATTTGAATACCATCTATAAAAAAATGCACCCAAGGACGACAGCAGGGGGAGGCGGGGCTACAGAATTATTACAAACTAGCGACCCGACCCGGCTTCGCATGGGCCTAGCCTTCCTTGATAAATGGACTATCCAACACAAAAGTATTTTTTCAATTAGTACCAGTAGATCCTGAGATTAGCGCGTTCAACCAAACAAACTCTTCAGCTTTATAATATTAGTATAGATTAAATATTAATTATTATTGTTTACTTTAGAATAAGATCAATAAAAATATTCTCTTATAATTTATTGTTGTTAAGTAACAATAGCACAACAGATATTCTGGAATGTTATAAATCTCATTGTTACTTAAGCTAAAATAATATGCATACAGTAGCAGGGACGACACGGTTGGCGCAGTGGCTAAGCGATCGACTGCTGCGCAGCGTGTTGTGGGTTCGATTCCCGCCCAGGGTAAACATTTGTGTGAGGAGCACTTGTGTTTGCCTTGTGTCTGGGTGTTGTTTATCTATATATGTATGTATTTACAAAAAAAAATGTATTTGTGTATGTATATCAGCTGTCTGACACCCATAGTACAGGGTCTCCCTAGTTTGGGGTCAGATGGCCGTGTGTGAAAATGTCCCCACATATTATTATTATTATTAACTACATCTTGTAAATACCAATAAAATTGCTACCTACAGGAAGTAGGTTTGTATGTAGTATGTAACTTACTTTGTACATACCATGAACAACCTATGTACCTATATTCTAAATCACATGTATGTTGTCACATGACCTGTTTCAGAAGGCATAATATTTCACCTTATTAAAAAAAAGCTTTTTACAAATAAGACAACCGCCTTCAAAAAGTGAAAAATAACTTTAGCACAGAACACACATTGACTTTCGTTTCGAAATTCAGTGGCTTTGTTCTGTTTGTTGTTTTGTATTGCCACCGACTTCCGAGACTAAAGTCAATGTGTGTTCTGTGCTAAAGTTATTTTTCACTTTTTGAAGGCGGTTGTCTTTTTTGTAAAAAGCATTTTTAAATCAAAACAAAAAAGAAAATACAGACGAATTGATAACCTCCTCCTTTTTTGAAGTCGGTTGAAAACTAGCTTTTGCCCGTGACTTCGTCCGAGTGAATGTCGGTTATCGCGGATGCAGACGAAGTCGCGGATTAAAAAGTAGCCTATGTTCTTCTCCAGGGTTTAAGCTATCTTCATACCAAATTTCATTAATCGGTTCAGCCGTTTCATCGTGAAACCGTTACAGACAGTGTTACTTTCACATTTATAACATTATGGATATTGAGGATATTAAGGATATAGTAAAATATAATTATATTTGATGGATGGATTATAAGATTAATTAGGTATTGGTTTTTAAATATACATGCGTTAGGACATTTTGTAAATCCTAGCCGTTTTCCAACTATGTTACCTTCAGATTCCAGTCTAACCGGATGCAGCTGAAAACCAGTGTTTTACATTGAGCGACTTCCTATCTGACCTTCACAACCCAGTTGCTGGGTAACACGATATCTCTTGGTAAGACAGGTTGTCAGATTTTTATTCGATATCGTATTCTTGAAATCGAAAAATCTCTATACTCCATTTACAATAACATTAGACAGGTTCTTTTGAATGCACACTTTGTAACAAAAGTACAATAAACCTGTTAAAGTTACGATAGACACCGAATGTATTATAATCTATTTTTAAAGTACCTAGCTGTCGCACGTATTTGTAAACATTTTAATAATTTATCTTCTAAAATTATGTGGCTTTTATTAAGTTGTATATTTAATTCCAATTTAAAATTACAGTGTCAATGCTAAAAACCTAACAGAAGTAGGGTTGAACAATACCCGGAACGTTATTGGTTTCACTGTAATTCTACTTTTATAATGTTACCTAATCTTTAATTCTGTTTATTTTATTATACGTCCATATTTAGTACTATCTTAGATCTATTTATCAAAATTATGTTAAAATCAGTTTATTTAAAATTGTTTTAACTTATCTTTGAAATAAAATGTTTTGCATTCCTACTTCTATGAGCCTCTTTTTTCTAATGCTGTTATAAATGGAGTATAACTCCATTTGTTTGGCACGTCGTAACACATTAGTTATAAATTATAACAAGGCTTCTTAATTTACTCAATTATATAGATTAGACACAGATTATATCGATTTCAAAGTTCTGACAGAGTAATTATTCATAAATAATCATTATTCGTTATTAATATTACTACTTTAAATCGCCGCTGTAACCAGCTTGTCGTCATTTTACACAGTGATTTTATTTTTGTAAATAATCCATACTATTCGTATTTAATATTATAAATGCGAAAGTAACTCTGTCTGTTACGCTTTCACGATGAAACGGCTCAACCGATTTTGATGAAATTTGGCATGAAGATAGCTTGAACCCCAGGGAAGGACATAGGCTACTTTTTAATCTGCGACTTGGTGTGCATCCGCGATAACCGACATTTACGCGGACGAAGTCGCGGGCAAAAGCTAGTTACCTATAATACTAGCCTATTGTCCCACTACAGGCCAAAGGTCTCTTCTCATGAGGAGAAGGCATGACCATTGATAACCTCGCTCGTTCAAGACGGATTGGCGATTTCAACGAATATTAACAGAAAAAAAAACAAAACTCACCGTGGTCCGAGTCATATCTAATTGTATTTCGAATGTAGTTAACACCCAATTGATAATAGATCTGGCATCACAATAAAACACATCCAAATGTTATTGTTTATCTATCGACACAACAATACTTCGTTGTTATATTCACTATGTATAACTAAACACGTCTGTCCTCAATGCTAGCTGATACAGGAATGGACGTTAATGTTTAATTACGAGCAATGAGTACTCTCCGCCCTAAATACAGATGACATTAATTTATTGTCGGTATTTTCATAAATGCACGATATTTTTGGAACGCGGATGAATCTTTGTCGTTATTATTGCCGCCCGCGCATCTTGTTGTTTGGTATTCTTAAAATCATAGTGCTTAAAATAGATACTGAAATTATGTAACGTTGCTAGTCGAGATAGGTCCGTGATACAGGACGATGCTCAAGTATGAATCTTTGTCGAATTCGAGAAACTCTTTATCAAAACTGTCAATGTTTGTGGGGCTTGTATTTTACTTTTTCAATATTAAAATGGTATATTGTACTTATCCATACTTCCATACTAATATTATAAATGCGAAAGTAACTCTGTCTGTTACGCTTTAATGATGAAACGGCTGAACCAATTTTAATGACATTTAGTATGAAGATAGCTTGAACCCAGGGGAAGGACGTAGGCTGCTATTTAATCTGCCACTTTGTCTGCATCCACGATAATTGACATTCATGAGGACGAAGCCGCGGGCAAAAGCTAGTCTAACCATACTTTCGAACACTTATTATCGATAAAAAAATATATTGTCCTAGAAGATCAGGGGATTTATTTTCTCACTGTTACTTTATTGAGGTTTAAAATAAAAAAAAGACAATTAAAAAGGACACAAAACTAGAAGTTCTTATTATTTACATTTATTTGGTTGTAAATAATCATGTAATTACCCACATTAAAAAAAATCAATCTAATTTATTTCGGTTATCAAGAATTTTAGGATATTAAAATGAACACAAAATAATGTTTGATAGATTTGTGATTGTTAAAAACTACAAAAAAATTGATTGCAAGACTGTTCAAACGAATTAAAGATAAAGATTTTCAACTTGTGATTTGAGGAGCTTTCGTCATAGATATAGAAGATAAGAATACATACGGGCCACACGCGTTAGTCACAAAACGTAGTTGCAAGGGGATACTAAGTAACTTATAATAGGGAAATAAATATAATGACCACCAAAAATATTAAATGATCACCAAATCTTAGTCACCAAATCTTAGGACCCTTAGGTAAGTCCCCCCTGGGGCGGATCCGACATGGTTAGGTTAGCTTAGACCTGTGACCCCCTACGCCTACTGCCAGAACCAAATCGGTTTTTACAGTCAAACTCATACATTTCTTCAATACTTTGGTTTTATGTTGGTGATCATTTACTATTTTTGGAGATCGTTTACTAAATCTGAAGGTTCGTTAAACATAAGCCTTATAATAATATAATATTTTCACACACGGCCATCTGACCCCAAACTAGGCAGACCCTGTACTGTGGGTGTCAGACAGCTGATAAACATACATACATAAATAGATACGTATAATAATACAATCAGACACAAGGCAAACACAAGTGCTTATCACAATAATGTTTCCCTGGGCGGGATTCGAACCCGCAACACGCTGCGCAGCAGTCAATCGCTCGGCCACTGCGCCAACCATGTGTTCTGAAGCGCACGACAGCCACTTGTTGTCGATGGTCGACAGAAGAGGTCTATGGCTGCTATTTTTGATAACACATTTCTAGCAGTATCACGCTGAAAGTTGGGAGAATGTCGGCGTTTTGTAGTCGGTGACGGCCACACGAAGCGACAAGCGACGCCGCAGCGTCTCGTGGTATATAGCGACTACTGGCACACCTACGACACTCTAAACAAACAAAACGATTTAATTTGCTACACTACTACCAAAATAACAGACTGTACAAATACGTGCGTGTGTGTGCGTGTCTAAGCGCCGCTCGAACTAAAAGCTGTTCCCAGAGCAGACGTTCGACGCTGGAAGAGTGAGGAACAGTTTTGGAGGGAGGCGGAGCGTGTCGCTACTGTACGCTAGTACCAATGTTTATACTGTGACACCGGTGTCTTCCGTGTGCGGCGATATAAACTATACAAAAACTGTAGCGTCAATCTTGGTGGCGACGTTTTGTGGCTGTAGCGTGTGGCCCGTTTGCGGCCTGGCTGTATGCTAGGATATTCTATCTAGTTTTATCTGTTCATCAAATAAGAACAGACAGTAAACCACCGCAAAGTGATTACATAACTCCCATTTGCCAATCCAGGCAAGAAACATTAAAAAAATAATGTAATCATTCTTTAAGCTTGTATGCTTATGCAATTTTTCAGATATTCGTTCCAAAATTCTTAAGTCTTAATGAAAATACCTAATAGGCATAACACATTAATCGACATAAACGTGATGATTATTGCACACGTACGTAAGTAGAACGATTAACAGATTCGAGACGTGATAATATGGAACTGTATCAAGCACGCGTAGACTGTAAAGCCAGATCCACATATGATCATTTGCCCGATCCGATCGTTGTATCCGTATCGCCATAGCATTCGTCGTACTGTATCGAGCTCCATATATCTAGTTATGGACGCCTTTATTTTACTCCGTATACCTGTCGTATATCTTTAAGAAAGAGTACCTCGAAATCGTGCCGTATCCGTATCTTCTTTGTTGATCGGACAAAAACCGACTTGAAATGCGATGAAACGATGGAACGGGCCGTATCGCGCTGTGTATCAGAGCGGTGTATCAAGACTGTGTATCATGATGGCGTATCATCACCCGGCGATACGGATACGGTGATCAGATTGGGCAAATGATCATAATGTGGACGCCGCCATAACAAGAAGTGAGTCAAAATTAATAATGCAACGTCACATCACGCCTGGTCTGCCCAGAGGGTTAGGCAGAGGTGTATCTATAGTAGGTGCGCCCAGATTTCGTCAGTTGTATGGGAACTAAGAAATTCCTGATGAAAAAACATAAAAACAAATAGCCCCAGGTGGAAATTAATTGCTTAAAACGCTATGCTTAGCACTAGCGATTGCGACAATTAGAGCAACAAGGATGTCAAAATTAAACAATTTTAATTTAGTTTATTGAAAGTTGACAAATTAACCGATGTAGTACGTGAGGAATTTAGTACGGCCTAAGAAACACGTGAACACTAAGAAAGAAGCAAAATCAACTTAGTGCACGCACGAAGTTGTTGACATGTGGAGTTGTGGACTATTGATTTGACTATCATTGTGCTGAATTGTCGTAACGTTCATTGGCCTGACGGTCAAGAGCTTTGATCAACATCTCATGAGGCTCTCGTCTTTGTCGGACTGTTGGAGTCTGACAAAGACGGCAGTTCGTAGACCGGTATGACACCATTGAAAGGAGAATTTTGTCTAGTAACATCCCGATATATTTAATCTGGGTATCTTCAAGGAAAGAGTGAACCGGTTTATCCTAAGCAAGCGTGCTCCACCTTAGGCCGCATCCAAACGCAAACCTATAAGACTACATAAAAAAAAAAGTAAGACCTGACTTGTCTACATTAAACCATAGGGTTACGGTGAGTCATCCTAAATGTGTCCAAGAATGTACATGAGCATCGATATATATTAGAGGTGTACTGGGAAAGGGGTTAAAAAAACAGATTTTAACATTTCTTTTTTTTGTTGAAGTAACGGGTTTTTAAATTGAATGCAGACGAAGCCACGGGCAACAACTAAGTACTCAGTACATAGCGGAACATGGTCACGTGTGAACTACGTGCAGAGTTCAAGTTGCACGCGTATGCGCAGTTGTCATGCGTCAAGCTAATCAAACAAGCTAAATTGATAGTTGTTATACGGTTTAGTGCACAAGTTTTATTTAATTAAACTTGATGTAGTGTTTACTTATAGGTTTACGGATCACCAGGCTGCGGGTACGAAATCTGATATCTATCGACGAGATTTAATTTTGGTCACTCGCTTTTAGGAATAATGATTATAATTGCATGACAATCGGCATTGCAACACAGCGAAATGATGACGAGGAAACCAGGACTTCATTTTCTAAAATTGGGTATTTCTATGTGAGAAGATGTAGACGCTGAATTTGTACGTTATTATTTGTATGTAAGTAGCTATTTCTGTATAGATACCTACATGTATGTGATGTATGATTTTGTAGCCGGATCATGAGAGATGTAGAGGTCATCAACCTTGGACAGAATTTTTTGCGAATACGTCTAGTAGGTAGGTACATTAGAATTATACAGATATAGTTTTTGTCCACTCGCAGTTAATTCAACGTTTAATCAAGAGGGTGTTGACTTTTCTACTTATATTTTGCAAGATTAATGCATTTCATTTCAAATTCTTTATTGCGAACTAAGTGCAAATACTTACAGAATTTTGAAGATGTTAACAGTAGGTAGGTTCTTAGAACTTAGTTGCCTGTAAAGTCATTGCAATTTAGATGGTTGTAAAAGAAACATAGGTACATACTCAATATTACAAATATACGTTTAGTTTCAGTTTAGATTAATTCACATTATATTATACAATTTGTCCGTCCATCTTTGATGATTTATAGACAGCTATAGTCGTATCAGATCGATGTATTTAATGATTTTTTTATCTTTAATACATTACAATTATCAATTACCTTTGGTATCGACAAATGAAAATAGTAAAATGATATTTTAACGAAAAAAGTGAGTTCATGGTCATGACAGTTCAAGAGAGTTTGAAGAAGAAAAATGATTTGAAATACCTGGAGAAGGTAGTAAAGTTGGAATAGAAATAAAACATTAATTCGCGAATGGATAATATGCTTTTCATTCTATCGGACTTGAGATACCTACATTAAATTAATAATACTACAAGTTAAACGACAGGAGAAAGAAAGAGAACGATGCCGTATAAAATTCATCGCAAGGTCAAATTTGAAAGATATTGCTAGACTAAAATTAAAACAATTTTAATCTGGCAACATTTTTGGTAAATTCATTGTTGGAAGTCTGACTAATAATTCAGGAAAATATAACTTATTGTTGAGGAAAGTTATTATTGTATATTTAAGTTTGGAATTATCAGGATAATGGTTCATAATATATTATGCTACCAATGGTTTTTATTTTGTTTCATCTCCTTTTCTTTTTTTTTAAACCGTCTCCTTACCATGGGGTACTATGATTGTCTCCTGTATCGTGGATACAAAACAATTTTGTTTTACTACTTTATCTTTTACTTTACTTCTTTATCTTTACACATAGTAGATAAAAAGTTTTTTACAAAAAAGACAACCGCCTTCAAAAAGTGAAAAATAACTTAAGCACAGAACACACATTGACTTTAGTTTCGAAATTCAGTGGCTTTGTTCTGTTTGTTGTTTTGTATTGCCACCGACTTCCGAAACTAAAGTCAATGTGTGTTTTGTGCTAAAGTTATTTTTCACTTTTTGAAGGCGGTTGTCTTTTTTGTAAAAAGCTTTTTATTTTCCGATTTTTAGTACCTCCTTCTCATCCAAATCTATTAAGAAGAGATTGAAAGTTAACTACTACAAAGATTGATGAAACTAAAACGTCGTCTATGTAAAATTTTTGGGTATTTGTTGATTTTTCAAAAAGTGCTGAATCAATTTCGATACAATTTATATGCGACCACCCCTGATGCATACTCTATCCATAAAAAAAAGAATTTTCAAAATCGGTTTACGTTTGCCGGAGAAATCGCGTAACAAATCGCACACATACTTAATGCAAATTTAGGACTTATACGGTTTTCTCATGGATGCCATTGTCAGAACTGGACCAAATTAAAATGGGACCACACGGGAAGCACTAGCTTTCAAATAAAAAAAGAATCATCAAAATCGGTTCACCCAGTCCCAAGAAATCAGGTAACAAACAAAAAAAAAAAAATAATACAGACGAATTGATAACCTCCTCCTTTTTTGAAGTCGGTTGAAAAACGGTGGCTTGCAGCGGATGGATGCGGCCCGGGTTGCCCAAGACCGGGTTGGTTGGCGATCTCTAGGGGAGGCCTACGTTCAGCAGTGGACGGCAATAGGCTGATGTTTATAGTAGAAAACAAAGTCGCTCCCGCTATCTGTTCGCTTAGAACTTCTAAACTTCGCCAACGGATTTTAATGCAGTTTTTAGCAATAGATAGAGTGATTCAAGAGGAAGCTTTATATACGTATAGTTTCTTATGGTTTTTTTACATGAGTTTCGACATTACATCCGTGCGAAGCTGGGGCAGGTCGCTAGTTTTTTTTACTTGATTATAATTATGTTACTTGATCGATTTGATTGTAGGTAAGATATGTTGAACAAGGTAGGTAAAAAAAAAAAAACAAAAAAAAAACAGGTAGGTACCTAAATGTTAGGTAGGAGTCCGGCACACCCTCCCGTCTTCCCCAGACGGGAGACAGTCCATGAGGATTTCCCCACGTTAAAAAAAAAAAAAAAAAAACAACAACATCAATGGTATGAGTTAACTCGTGGTCATTGTGTTCATAATAATTAGCACAATTTTTACCTATTACGTACTTACATGTAAAAGGTAGCTTACGTAGGACATTTTCCTGCTAACTATCTAAGTAGTTACTATTTTTAGTTTAGAAATTAGGTATTACAAAATTAAATTAGCAATATAATTTTATTACACAGGAAAAAATACGTATAGCTACCTAGGTACTAGTGATGTACAGTCACCAAAAGAGATAAGTATCCATGTCGCCGGGAATAGTTGAAGTTTACTTAGAAACCAATGGAGGCTTTCAAATGAAATTTAATTAAATCATTTAACTGTTTATTCTCTATTAATTGTACTTTATTTTATTCATAATCACCCATCGGTTTCTAATTAAACTTCAACTATTGCCGGCGACATGGATAATTATCTCTTTTGGTGACCGTACATGCTTACTTAACGAATATATTTTTTTTTTAAGAATTTGTGTATGTGAATGCGAATATCAATCTGTCGCTGATATTCACGAACGCGAATATTCAGTTTTGTAATCTGTATGTCTATTGTGTTACAATCTCTCTCGGTGAACACCTAGGTGAAGTGAGCTGTCATCTGTCCGTCTGCTTTGTCAATCCCTAGCATCGGGACGGATGACAGCTCACTTCACCTAGATGTTCACCGAGGGAGATTGTAACAGAATAGCATGTTTTCACATATACAAACAACAACGATAATTACGATATAGGATTTTGACGACACGGTTGGCGTAGTGGCTGAGCGATCGACTGCTGCGCAGCGTGTTGCGGGTTCGATTCCCGCCCAGGGTAAACATTTGTGTGATGAGCACTTGTGTTTGCCTTGTTTCTGGGTGTTGTTTATCTATATATGTATGTATTTACAAAAAAAAATGTATTTGTGTATGTATATCAGCTGTCTGACACCCATAGTACAGGGTCTCCCTAGTTTGGGGTCAGATGGACGTGTGTGAAAATGTCCCCACATATTATTATTATTATAATGTAACCAGTACTTAACAGTAACAGTGTCCGTGGAGTTTCTTTTTAGTTCTCTTCCATAGAGACCTGTTACGTTTTGGAAAGAGCAACTAGCTTCAACTTTTTGACTAACTGACCGACTCCTTGACAATTAAAAGTGCCTGCAAATGATTTAATTGAAATAAATGCTTTGACATTGACTTTGACTTTATTGTTTTCCTTAGCGGCTTCGAAATCTCTTCTTTCTGGGAATTTCATTAATCATTAGTGTTGTTGTCGTTCTTGGGATGATTCTTATTAAAATTAAATGATCTAAACTGCGCCATTTGACGACTGTGATGAGTCAATGGAGCCATGAAAACCGAACAAGTGCGAGTCGGACTCGCTCACCGAGGGTTCCGTACAAAGTAGGGTGTATGCTCGGTTCGCCTCTTGGATCTTGCCCCTTACAATTAAAATGTTCCACTTGCCCCGTTTTTATTTATTTTGGGGTAGTGATCCGCCCCTTGCGGCATTTCCTTGGAAATTTTACCAAAAAAGGTATAGTTAGACAGAAAAATGCATACATTATAAGCAACGCCATGTTTAATTTAAGTCTATGTTTAGAAAAACTGTGTGTGTAGGTACTCATGACTGCTATAATCTACATTGTTGTGTTTTTAACATTTTATTCCACAATTTTTATAATTTTAATTTTTTTGATAACAAATCTTAGTAACCGAAAGCAGAAGTGAACTGGAACTAGGTGTATGCATTTTTCTGTTTGACTATACCTTTTTTGGTTAAATTTCCAAGGAAATGCCACAAGGGGCGAATCACTACCCCAAAATAAATAAAAACGGGGCGAGTGGAACATTTTAATCGTAAGGGGCAAGATCCAAGGGGCGAACCGAGCGTACACCCAAAGTAGGTACCCTCTACATATCCATACTTCCATACTTAATATTATAAATTAGAAAGTAACTCTGTCTGTTACGCTTCCACGATGAAACGGCTGAACCGATTTTGATAAAATTTGGTAAGAAAATAGCTTGAACCCAGGGAAAGCACATAGGCTTTTACTTTTCAATCCGGGACATCGTCTGCATCCGCGATAGCCGACATTCACACGGACCAAATCGCGTACAAAAGCTCATTATAAATAAAGAATATATTTTTAATGATTTAATTACAAATGTAAAGTTTTCAGACTTGTTTGCTGTATTTATAGTATAAGACGATAATACTTGCCAAATTTCATAGTTCTAGGTCAACGGAAGGTACCCTATATTTTGATTCCCTTGAGAGTGTCGAAATGTATGTACGTTTTTTGCGACATAAACGGTCGTATCTTTTTTCACGTTAACTTAGAAGTTTGATGTTTTTTCACAGCTTCAAGGGACCGTGGACTTTAGTATATGGTTTATATTTCAACTCAATACCTCTACGCGTTCCCGAGATGAAGGGTCTTCACAGACAGACATACGGACAACAAAGTGATCCTAAAAGGGTTCCATTTTTTCCTTTTGAGGTACGGAACCCTAAAAATGTTTATTTAGATCCATGTTAGCTTCATCCTATGTTCCTAGACGTTGGATACTTGTCCATTAAAAACGCTATCTGTCCTGAGTTTTAGTGAGAAGGTAATGTTTCCTCGTTATTCGGAAATACCCTGCCTGTGTACCAAACAATTTCAAATGTTCCCATAAGAATACATCTTCCTTAATATTTATTCATTGTTATCCTGTGGACATATTGTTAATCTGTAACAGAGGTATATTATATTACTCTGTGGTTTTGATATTCAAAACTGACATGGGAATGGCTACCATGTCAATTTATAGCATAATTATTTATAGTCAAAATTATCCGTTTTAAACTGTTCAAAGTAAAACCACTTCCATATAAACAAATTAAACTAGCTTTTTGCTAAATGAATCGCATACAACGAGTTTGCATGTTAATTTTATGCGCTTTGAACGTACAACTAGGACATAGAAAATGTATTCTAAACACTCGCGTGCACTTTGGAGAGCCCTTACCAGTTATTTTAAGAGATGGAAGACTTTTAGAGCCGACAGACGCATCAGGTAACATCGAAATGAATTACGGTGATACTCTTACTCTGAGCTGCGAGGGTACAGGGAGCATACAACATCCTAACTCGCAACGTGGAATAGAAGTAGCTACAATAAGCTGTGAAGGTGGAGATATGTTCAAAAACGAGGACTGGCTAAACGAACCAGCTCGATTTCCACATTTCAGATGTAGTTTCCCGCCAGAATATAAAGGCATACGAACAGAACGCACATGTTATGATGGTAACCCTATCATCGAAGTTGGCTACAGTATCAACGATCAATTTTATCCTCATTACGAGACCTGTTTTAACGAAGCTAGTCTGAACCCTATCTACTCAACGTACACCCAGAAACCTTATAACTCTTTTTACCAAACTAGAGTGACAAGACCTTATTTCATCGCGGATAATTTTTATGGGCACATTCATGTTAATTCCTTGTTTTCACCTGGAGGTCTAAAATCCGCAGTAACACAGTTGGTCGGGTCGGCTAGTAATAATTATTTTACGAAAACAGAACTCCTGTCTAGAGGGCACTTGGCTGCTAAAACCGACTTTGCTTTTGCGTTTGGAGAGCGAGCAACGTTTCACTACGTAAACTGCGCTCCACAGTGGACAGGTTTCAATGGCGGTAATTGGAATACTTTGGAAGTTGATCTAAGGAACCACATTCACGAAGCCGGCTACGACACTGTCATCTATACTGGGACGTTTGGATTGACGCAGCTTGACAACGATATGGGTCGTCGAGTTGACATTTATCTACACACTGATGAGAATAATAATCCGGTGATACCTGTCCCTCAGTTTTTCTACAAGGTTGTTTACGAACCTGCACGGAAATATGGCATAGCCTTTGTTGGTATCAACAACCCCTATTACACGCCAGTAGAAGCCCGGCAGATGTTCTTTTGTGAAGACTTGTGTAGAGGCAATCGTGATTTCTCGTGGCTATCTTGGCACCCTGATAATCCTAGCGAGGGTTACACGTTCTGTTGCACTATTCCAGATTTTAGAAGGACTGTCCCACACTTACCACCGTTTGAAGTTGATGGTATTTTAACTTGAACGAATCATATTTATATTTTGTTATTATATTTATACTTAATAACAAACATGAAAAAGGATCTATGGACATAAGTCCAAAATTGATTTAAATAAATTATAACAAATAAATGTTTGCATATTATTCAACCTTCTATTAGGGTCGACTAAAATAACAGCAGTGTTGCGGCGACGCGTCGCAAAGGTTGGTTTTTATTGTAGGTGACCATTTTTCCTGCGATGGTAAACATTGTTGTATATTTGTGGCACCATAACGCTAAAATGCACGGCGCGTTTCATAAGCGCGGCACACCGCCTTTACGTGTATCATCCCTAAGACGACTATTTCAAAATAGAACAAAGCAAGACATTTTAATAAACAATTTATGTTCTCGCCGCTGTGCAGGTGCAATCGAACACTTTATCAAGAAGGAGAAATATTAAATCATCATTGATTACATTGTAGGAGTTTAATGGCCTGACATCAATATTAAATACGGTTAAATGTTATCAGCTTCGGCGATGCAGCGTCAGAGAATGTGACCTCAGGGTCTCACTATCATAATTAGGTATTCATTATGTGACTGTTGTCAGGAATATTTGCTGCAAGCCCTTCTCACATTCCGCAAACAGTTATTGAATTTCTTAACTGCACAGGTTTCTTGCTTTCATCCTCTAGAACTTCATTGATGTCGTTAAAAGCATGTTTTCTTTTAACTAACGTGAAAGGAATTTTGTCTGGTAATAATATTCATTCTTAATAGATATAATAGGTAGGTTACAAAAAAAAAACTTATGTAACCGACTTCGGTAAGTTAGGAGTAAACGTCTTCCAATTTTTAATTGACAATATAGAAATTAAAAATGCGTAAGCTACATTAATAAAACTACAATTAGAGATCAGAATAAAAAAGAAATAGAAGTCAGCTGTGTGCCTTCTATTTGAGGACTGACTGGGCAGTGATCCATCTTGTTCTCATTAACAAATGATGTATAATTTACTACACCTACTTGTAGAAAGACGTGAGTCAAAAGCTACTTAAAGCCGTACATCGATCATTAAGGAACATTTAATTATAGATAAAATAATAGCTAATTACGAACTAATGTGATGCGTAGCTTTCTCCTCGCGTATTTAAAGTTTAATTATAGCAGCACTTTACCAGTACGTTGTAGACCCTTGAAAGGGCAAGTTTGAAGTGATTGTGAATTCGTATTATTTCAACAACATGCAGATTACACCGGTAAGTTTTGCAAATATGTTTTTAAGCATTATGTTTGGGTATTTTAAGTCCGTATGGTGTCGGACGTAAAGAATAGCACCAGCCCATATATTCCCGTGGGTGTCGTAAGAGGCGACTAAGGGACTTGCCAGAGAATGGGCAGCAGCGTTCTCTGTGCCTTTGTAACAACCATACTGCGATCACCAACCCGCCTGCCAAGCGTGGCGATTATGGCAAAACCCCCCATTTCTTGGGGGAGGTCTATGTCCAGCAGTGGATGTCTTCCGGCTAAAAAAAAAAAAATATTTAAATTATAACCCTGTCTTGGCGATTTTGTTCTTTGAGCAGTTCAAATTTAATTCAGATTTTTACAAAAGCAATATTTATTCATCACTTTATTTATATATATTCATTAAGTACCTTTAACATATAATAATATTTGTTATCAAAGTTCTTGTTTGTAACAAAGCTCTCAATTTCACTCTTCTGTACATAGGCACTTTTTAAAAATTTTTTCATGTTTCTTTCAGATTCTTTTATGTTTGGTACTAATATCAATAGTCCAAGCGGCACTGGTTACGAGAATTCCCAAACCGAAGTTAAGTTTGGTGCACTCTCAGAACTTACAAACTCCAGAAACCCCAAAACATAAATTACCAGAAGAAAGACGTAAATTCTCATTATTTCCGAAGAGTTACATGAAATACGTGATATCATCAAAACCTATCTATGAAATTGCAACACACAAACCCATAGTACATGGAACAAAGAAACCTTTAATGAAAAAATTGAACCTTCTAGATAAAAAGAATAAAGCAGTAGAAAATAAAATTGAACAACCAATAACAAATACAGAATATTTATATAAAAACAATTTAACCGTAATACCTAAAATTAATATTGTTGAAACCAGTAAAGAAATTGTCGAAGCAAAATCCGAAGAAAGCAATGAAAAACAAAATAATAATAGCGAAGAAAAAGATAAACTACAAAATAATTCAAATAAAAATGAAAAGTCACCGGCTGATACTGCAAATAAGGAGACTAGACCTGTTGTGGTCATTGAAGAACAAGCTATAGAAATTGTCGAAGAAAGTAGCGAAAACCAAAATGATAATAGTGAAGAAGAGGATAAACTACAAAATGATTCTAAGGAAATAAAAAAGTCAACAGCCAATACTACTAAAAAGGAATCTATTTTAAAAGAACTTATACTCCCACCCGAAGCAAAGCCTATTGTGATCCGAGAAGAACAAAGTAAAGAAATTGTCAAAGAAAGTAACGAAAAACAAATTAATGATAGCGAAGGAGGGAATAAACTACAAAATGATTCTAATGAAACAAAAAAGTCAACGGCCGATATTATAATTAAGGAATCTCCTAATTTAAAAGATCTTGTACTCCCGCCTGAAGCAAAGTCTGTTGTTGAAGTTAGCACAGGAAACAAAAACATAAAAACGTTTGCTGCATATGCTTCTGATGAAAAGAAAAATTCGGATGAAAACGAAACTCCTGATTGGATGGAATTCATCTTCATAGATCCAGCACATAAACCTACAGGAAGTGACAAGAATAGCAATGAAGAATTAGAGGAATACATAACCACCGAACTTTATGTGGAACCAGAAATCGCTAGGATAAAAAGGTAAAATTTTTGTTTCATTAATTTCAGCTGCATTGTTCTTTGTTTGTATGGTAGTCACGCACATTTATTTCATCACTTCTCTGCCGATGAAATGTAGTTTATCATTTGGGAGTTCGAAGGTTTTGACTTGTGAAATAATTTTATTATACCTACTACAAAAAGAAGATAGTGAGTTTGAAAGAAAGTTAAATATTTATGTCTACACACTACTCAGCCAATATTTTAGCGTTCGAGAAAACTATAAATAACTTGATCTCAAATACCGTATACTATTTCCATAGGCAGAATTCAGGTATTTTATATCATTTGCTGATGTTTACATTATTTTCAGGGGTAGCAACGTGATCGAAGAGGAAAATCTTGCTTCCACGGTAGCAGGATATAAATACACCTGGAAAGATACGAGACTTAACAACGATGTGGTGTTCAAAAACATTCACTCGTGAATAAAACATGGGCTGAATTGTTCAGGTCTTTGAAATATTATTCATCGTTCTGGATTTGAACGTGATTTTATGTTGTTAAAACGGGAAAAAATCTGTATGATTTTACACTAAATTGCTGATAATGAACATTTTAAATAACAGCTTAGTAAACTCATTTTCGATTTGTTTCCGATCACATTTTTATGCTTGTTTGGATTATCAGTACTTTTATCATGTTGCTGTTCCGTCATGAGCACGTATGATCATAAAAATAGTTCATGATGACTGTACTTATATTAGTAAGAAAATAAAACGATTACTTAAAAAGTATAATTATTTATTGACATTCACTACGAAAAAACTTACATTTATAGGCACCTAAAATGTACATCCTTATCCTAGGTACAAACATAATGGCAAATAATCAATTCTCTACGTGTTTTTGTCACACAATAACATCTCAATGATTACACTAGCGAGAACGAGACATAAATAAAATGTAACCTAAGGGCAAGACAGACACATACCGGCTGGTAACTATCTTTTACACCAAAGTTAATGTACACATACAGATACAGATCGTTTA
Organism: Charanyca ferruginea; assembly: GCA_947361185.1. Classification (NCBI taxonomy): domain Eukaryota; kingdom Metazoa; phylum Arthropoda; class Insecta; order Lepidoptera; family Noctuidae; genus Charanyca; species Charanyca ferruginea. The sequence continues at coordinate 12,794,273 of OX376065.1, read as the reverse complement.
CACGCTACGATTCCTATTGTGCTCGCTTTAGCTTCCAGTTTGAACGCACTACGGGTATGCCGAGTAACCTACGAATTATTTGAATATTCAACTAATACATGTAACGAAACAGAGTCAGCATCAGAACAAACACAAACACACATATTAAAGTACAATTTATATACCTAACTAACTTTAGCAAAGCGAGCATTCGGATCTTAATCCAAAATTCGTAGCGAGAAAACGACATAGAATTACAAAGAATAGACAAAATCATTTATTTATTGTACTTGTAGATCGTGTTGAGGCTGACTTCTAGTTCAGGTTCGCTGTTGATAGATGGCTATTTCTTAAGTCTGAAGACGTCGTTGAGTGGTGAGTACGGTGTCCGCGTGGGAATCGCGTTAAACGCAAATGAAGGCTGTGCATCAGCTCGGAGGATCACGACGCCTGTAAAAATGAAAATACCACATTCGTAACAACGCAAGATTACAATAATGTAGACTCGTTCACTTTGAAGTCACAGTTTAGAATTTACACAGAGGTCGTAAGTAACATAGAATTAATAAATTATGAAAAAGAAAGGATTTTTTTTAATCATCACAGAAAAGCAAGGAAATCATGATGGTTGACAGGACGGAATGGAGGAAGGAAACATGTTACGCCAACCCCAAGTACAATACGATTCAAACTTTATGGCGGCTCTGAACACGAGTCGAGTAGCTGCGCAGTAACAATTTCACGTGTCAGCGGGGGTGAGGGGCTGGGTGCTGCGCAGTTAGTAGCGCACTTCACAGCCGCCATTAAGTTTGAATCGAACTGTAACATGGGGTAAGCGCAGGAAGATTATGAAGACAGACACAGGTATACGAAATAAATGTTAGTAAATAATAATAATACCAGCTTATTATTGTCCCACTGCAGGGCAAAGACCTCCTCTCATACAAAGAATGCACGAGCATTGATAACCACGCTTGCTTAAGGCAGATTGGTTAGTAAAGATTTACAATAATTATGTAAGTCCAGCTTTCCTCGCGATGAGAAATATAGTAGTTAGTAAATATAATAAATTCAACGGCGGAGAAGGGGGCTAAATATTTCTTTTTCAAACATACAAAGTCCATAATCTGCGGAGACGACGATTCCGAATTCTATTAAGAACATGAAAAATCAAATGGAACACAAATAAAATCAGTTCACTATCTTCATCTGCCTAGCCAATTAAATATGTAGGGGTCGGCTTCCAGTCTAACCGGATGCAGCTGAATACCAGTGGTTTACATGAAGCGACTGCCTATCGGACCTTCACAACCCAGTTACTGTGTAACATGATACCCCTTAGTAGTCAGTTGACTACCTAATCTATACTAATATATACCAAACTACTGAAAAAATTCTTCACTAATAGAAAGTTACACTATTGCCGAGTGTCATAGATAATATTATATGGTATATTTATCTTCCACATGGACGAAGTCGCGAGCAGAAGCTAGTAACTTGTAAAGAGTAAAACAGGCACAAATTATCTATAACTACAATACGACGATGTAATACATAGTAAGATTAACGTAACAAAGAAAAGATTATAATCATTTGGAAAGCAATCATTCGTTTAACGATAATGATCACCAATTAAGTGATGATGGAAGATTAAATGGACAAGCGGAAAGTCGGAAACATAATGATATTAGTGGAAGCACTAATAGAACTTATTGTAAACTCATTAAAAGAAGATGACTAATATATTAAAACCATCTATGTACTACAAATGATTAAACTAATTACAGTAATTACTGATGAACTGGATCATGCATGAGATTGTAGGTCCCATACCGGCCATATAACGATGAGACTTTTTCAATTCATAGGTATATACAAGTTTATCTTGAACAACACTGATATCGGTGAAAGAAAACATCGTGAGGAAACCTGTAGGTCGTTTCTGTAAAATTCAAACAACAACTCGCATCTCACATCGCTATTCACTCTCACTTCGCATAAGATTCAAAATGACCATGATATATTTGACACTTTGAATCGGGTTCGAGTGCGAAGTGAGCGCTCAAGTGACGGGGAAATTACCTTACAGAATGCCACTTATTACGTCATCTCATACTTTATCTGTCAAAATCTCTCTGTCAATTTAATTCAACTCGCTGACACACTCGCAAAGGTGGCGCTAGTGTAAATTTGAATTATCAACCGAGTTTTTAGAATGCCAATCAAGAAACTCACAGCGGATTCAGATTTGAAGTTCTTACAGAATCACACCCCTGGACTTGATGATTATAAGTCAGCAAGCGCCGATTCGCCATGAGCAAGCGTACGGTGATCAAGGCGTCATCATACCTTCTCTGTATTAGAAGAGGCCTTTGGCTTGCAGTAGGATTTTAAAAGGCTGGTATTATATTTTTACTATTGAGCATGGAAACTCAGGTCGTTAAGAAAAAAGAAATGAATCTGGAGAGGAAGATCCAGTTTTAGAAAAAGTTTGCCTTGAAGAGCGTCATTCTAAATCTCGACTCATAAACACCACCGTGATAATACCTACACTTGTGCTCGTCTCATTCCGATGTGTACCCAAGCTGGTTATATTTATGGTGCTAAGATCTAAGGTGACATAGTTACATGAGAATTTTAGAAAATTTCAAACACTTCTGTCGAAGTTTTTGATAGATTCTCTCTATCGTATTTTCCGACCGGATCCTGAATGTCAGTTCGCTTCATTCTCATGAAAAATTAAATCAAAGGTTTTCTTTTCTCATTACTTTTTGTAACTAAGTGAACATTAATTAATCTGGCAACGTTTTAAGCTACTAAAACATCTAATGAATATATATTTTTAGAGAAATATCTCCGACTTAGCTTAAACTAACAATCTAAAAGCAATAAAATAGATTCGGAAAACTTTATACAAAGGTACCGTAAAGTTTCATGATAGCTTTCGAGTTAAAGGTAAATATTAAAAAAAATGTATTTGTGTATGTATATCAGCTGTCTGACACCCATAGTACAGGGTCTCCCTAGTTTGGGGTCAGATGGCCGTGTGTGAAAATGTCCCCACATATTATTATTATTATTTCTCTGTACCCGTCAAAGAAGTTTGAAACATAGGTCTCTCGGATTCGGTCGGACTTCATTTATACATTACTAAAGACATAGTGAAGCATCAGCGTGATACCAAGCCCTTGCAAAGCGAACAAGTGAGACACTTTCTACCTGAGGGGTTCACTTTCACTTTGATCTTGGTCTGCGGCGATAGGACGCCATAGTCGACGTCTTCGTACAAATCCTGTTTGAAGAGATTTTATAGCGTTAATTAACTTAAAAGAAAGTAACAGTGTATAGATGGGCATTTAAAGATTCATGAAGCATAAATTACTATCATTATTTACGTTTATTAGCTTCATCTCAATTGAAATGTTCTATTATAATGTTATATTATATAAATATTGACTATTTTAAAACGTTTCTGTGTCTCGGTAGTACAACACTATTTCAATAGCTTTAACTTTATTGACCAGCAAGAGTGTCATCAGCTGATGACCAAGGGGGGAGGGGGCAAGTTGATATATGGAGGATAGGAAAAGTATTAATTCTAAATACAGTCAAAAGCACATGAAGCTTTTGCAATCTCTAAGAGGGGTTGGGGGGCAACTGCATTGGGACACCCTTGTTGGCCAGTCAGTTCAGTTTAATATTTTTCTACTAAGTTTGAACGGATGGCGTGCTTCACATTAACCGAAAATATCATCAGATGAACATACCTCAACCCTGTATCCAGCAGGGTTGTTAAGTCCGAGCTCCCGCAGTGTGACGGCAACGTCTGACGGGGTGCCGTCAGTGCGGCGGTTGACGAAAGCTACCGCATACGAGTAATACTGGCCCTGGATCGGTAGGATCGGACGAGACCAGATTTCGATGCCTCGGTGCTGGAGATACAGAATGATATAATAGTAAATAATAATACAAACTTTATTGACATGGAAAACACACTTTACAAGTATCTTAAAGTAAATAAAACTTAGACTCAACTGTGAATTTTGTGTTTACATTTCAAAATGAATCCTAACGTCTAAACTAGGCCGAGCCTGTATCTTAGACGTTAGTTGGTTCCCGTGGTAATAAAATAGACATGACATGTTTAAAAAATATCATTATAACAAAAAATATATGTATTATTTATGTTCTTAACTTAAACCAAAGTGTGGGTATAAATGGATGTTTTATCAATATTTTTTGCTCTGTACCGTACATTTAACTTACAATGTAACTGATACCACAAAAAGTGTGAACCTAAGCAATTTTAAAAATTGCACTTATGTATTATAATTGTATATATATTTTTTCTTATGGCAGTTATGTGATTTCAAAGTGAAAATTGTAAATAATAAAGTTGACAGAAGAAGGTAAATAGTTAATTTGATGGTTACATTAATTAAGTTGTTGGATAACTGATGGGTTAGCAGGAACACCAATAATAACATATGCAGGTAAATAGCAAATTGAACCCGTTTTAGTAACTACACATTTACAATTTTTTAAAGCCCCTGAACATTTTAGCGTGATATACACAAAGATGAAGTCAGTGATAGCATCGCTTACAAATTTCTGACCAAACGCGTTGCTGATACCTCCAAGGCCTCAAATACGCATTTGAGATGAGAACACACATGACTAATAACGCCATATTTACCTTGTATATCCTCCTGCCCTGAATTCCAAGTGGGTCTTGATCGACTTCGATAATCTTTCTGTTCTGCAGAATCGCCTTGTACTCGGGCCGTATTGTCCTCAGATCCACGCTCATGAGTAGTGGTGCTGCTAGGATCGCCCAGATCGCGAACTGCGTCTTACTCTGCTCGTATGATAGGCCGAAATTGCCGATAATCAGCTGGAATGGTGGAATGGAATTGGTAAGTTAGACAATTGTTTTTTTTTTATCAGAACACCATACTTACAATTTCTAAGAGTTGCTATTTTATATTTTTATGGATTAACACCATCCACAATGCACATGTATTGCTATGCTTATGTTTTTTCGAAATAAAAATATCGATATCTAAGTGGGTAACAAACAATGATACATTCAAAATTTATAAGGATTATGTTCAAATACACGGTTAATTGTTTCCGCAAAGCAATGGAATCTATTTTTTTAGGTACCTATTATTTTGTGTTCTATCCTTTGCTGCATCGTGCACCTTATGGTGTGCGTTCAGGACATCTCCACCACCTCACCTTTGGTTTTCCACTTTGATTGCATACATTTTAAATATTTGATAAAGTTTCCTCACCATGTCAGGGTCATTCCAGTGCCCAGGTCCGGCGTTGGGGACGATGACGTCTTGATGGTTTCCGTAGTAGTCTATGATAGACTCGACGGATGCCCACGAGTCTTGAATGTCGTCGAAGTTACGCCACAGGTTGCAATGATCGATGATCGACGAGAAGTTCGGCTGGAAACGTAAACGTTGAAATTAAAGACTTTTGTTAATAAGAAATGGCAAAGAATAATTAAGAATAATTGAATATTATGGGAAAAATAGGAGGCTATTTATTAAACATGTTGTATTTTGCAAATGCTGACTGCCTATTTTAAAAATGGGACAGGTTGCAGGTGTTAGGGGAATGATGTTGATTTCGGATGATGAAAAAGAGAAAGTAGCAATACTACCTAATCTTAAGCATACCTATAAATAAAGCGTAACTACACTTATTATATCGATAGAAGCACCCTATATTTTTATATAATTAAAGTTGTATAACAAATTTAAGGAATGTGGTACGTAAAAAAGTGATCGTTTGCATAATTTTGTTTCGCTCATGCTAACTGAATCGCGTGAATAGATACAAGAATGAACGCATTGTTATATCCTTCACACATAATTATTAACGTTGTATCTACTATTTGCCTTGAGTCTGATGCTGCAGTAGGCGCCTTCATATTCAAAAGAGGCAATTTTGCGCTTGTGCGGAACAATTCTGTATTTGCATTGGCGACGTGTATGGAGTTTGCAATAAGCGGATCTAATTAAGAAAAAGGTGACATTGCTTATTAGGATATGTTAACATTTAGGGTTGGTCTAAATACATTCTTATTGGACTTCATTTTCTTTATGCCGTTCCCCTGCAATTACTAAACGTCGGACATTAGGCTTGAAAACTTTTTGCTTGTCCCTGGCGAGGTGGAACCACTTCACGGCAATCGTGACATCGGTCCACTTCTAAATATTTCGTAGCCAGGACTTATTTGATAGCCAACGTTTTCTCGTAATCTTGCCCCTGATTATAGATTGCAATATATCGTATCTATTGTGAAGTCCAAGTATAGAACTTGAGACTTCATAAAATTCTATACCTGTTTAAAAATTATGTTAAATAATAAATTAAAGAACAATGTATGTTACTGTTTTTTTAACTTCCTTGTAAACACTTTGTTTTTTTTCTACAAACTTTGAACTTGCATTTGCTAAATTCTCATGCTGTATGTGGATCTGTTATTATTATACATTATGTTTATGAATGGTAAGTTGCTATTAGCAGTCTGCTAAAATAAATATTGCTTATTAAAAATGTAATTTTGTTCCAATAAATATAATAGAATAAAAAAATGTGACGGTTAGAGTTTAAGATAAAATTGATACTTTGTCATCTTTTAAGACCCTACGAAATCACAAACTTAAAATAGTTAATGCCATTTTACTGACACAACATGGTTTAAGAACCTTTCAATAAAACGACGCAAGATTTATAAATTCTGCACGAGCGGCCAAATATCGCAGGAACCAAATAGAACCTCACCTGGATACCAGCATATATTTGGTAGACGGGCCAACTGCAGGAGTAGACCATCTGCCGTCCGGTCAAGTTAAGCTGTTTGCCAAACGCTGGGTATCCATAGTCCATGTCTGCGGGCAGAGCGTAACACCCATCCAGTTTCACATAGTCCACGCCCCAGGCAGAAAAGGTTGCAGCATCTGAAGTAGATAGTAAAAGATTTTTATAGAGAATTTGTATAAGTAATATAGTTGTGTGTTGTGTTTAAAAAATATTGTTTACTGTTCCTAGCACTTTGCATTCTTTCTAATGCAAGGATTACATTACTTTCGGATACAAGCGAATAAACTTGGAAAATTCCATATCATCGCGTTGTAAGATAAAAGGGTATTTTCCAAAAAACTTTGTATGTGTCGATATACATACTATATCGTCGACACGGTTGGCGCAGTGGCTGACCGATCGACGGCTGCGCAGCGTGTTGCGGGTTCGATTCCCGCCCAGGGTAAACATTTGTGTGATGAGCATTTGTGTTTGCCTTGTGTCTGGGTATTGTTTATCTATATATGTATGTATTTACAAAAAAAAATGTATTTGTGTATGTATATCAGCTGTCTGACACCCATACTACAGGGTCTCCCTAGTTTGGGGTCAGATGGCCGTGTGTGAAAATGTCCCCACATATTATTATTATTATTATTTCTATAAAATTAGTACTCAGATGTAGTACAATTTTTTTTTAAATTTATTTATTAAAACTTTATGCACAAAATTTAAATAAACATTGTACAAAGGCGGACTTAATGCATTGGGCATTTTCTACAAAGAAAATTTCTTCAATTTTGAAGGACATTTTCTTCAATTTAATACAAAGATTGCAGTCAATGTGCTTTAGTTAACAGTTTCTTCTGGTTTCTACCCGTTATATGGACAGTACCTAAATAGAAACCTTGTTGGTTTCTTTATATGCTTTTAAAAACATCAAATCAAAACAATAAAATGAGTGAAAGGCTAAATGTAAAAAAAAATAACGGAAAGTGTTTCGTTTCCGACTTATATCAGGTTATTCACCAACACTTATGTACCTATTAAGTCCTTATTGAACTTTCGCTTAATAAAATCAATATTAATATTATGTTTCTCGTTGTTACATGTACCTAGTTACCTATATTTGGAACCGGATTTACCACAATTACCAATACCCTACAGAATTTGCAAACTTTATAGTAGCAACCGGTAGTACCTATTTAAACGACTGTTGTCTTGCAAGTTCTATTACCAAGTTTCAAGGATAGTTTTGGTGATAAACAATAATATACCTACGATTAAATAGATAGCTGCTATAATTACTTATTTTGTAGACAAGGATTTGAAAGAAACCCATATTTTACTTTCATTCAAATGATACTAAGATTAATATATACTAATATTATAAAGCTGAAGAGTTTGTTTGTTTGGTTGAACGCGCTAATCTTAGGATCTACTGGTTCGAATTGAAAAACTCTTTTTGTGTTGGATAGTCCATTTATCGAGGAAGGCTATAGGCTCATGCGAAGCCGGGTCGGATCGCTAGTTAAAGAATAAAACTCAATTGACTGTACAAGTAAATAATGACGTACAGTTGGATAGTATTTTCCTTCTTATATTATCTATACACTTTTAGAAGCGGTCATGAATCAGAACAGCTTTATGCGTAACAATTAAACAATTCCTAAACAAAAAAAAATGGCGAGAACATTTATCAAATCCACCGACAGATGGCGTTATATTACAATGTTACGAAATGCTCTCACGCAGGTTATTATTGTATGGCTTTATAATTCCACTTATGTACAGCCAGTTACGAAGCTAGAAACACAACTGACAGCAAAATAACGTAACATATACGCGTCATTTTAGGTTTGTTCATGCGTGTCTTGCGAATGCGTGTTAGCATTTTAATCATACAACTCTTTCGTTAAATGTTCAAATTTAGTGAACTGTTGATGATATAAGTTCGATTGCATACTTTTGGCTTTAAGTCTAGATTTATTTGTAAATAATTATTATGCTGATCATGCTAGTTTTATTGAATGGCTAGCTTCTGCCTGCAACTTCTTACGCGTCAAAGTCAAGTAAACCATAAAACATATCCTATGAAACTCAGCAATAGTGTAGCTTTCTACCAGAACAGAGAGAGAAGAGAAGTACTACTACTACTACTAAGTTACACCAGTAAATAAATTACCCGCCTATAATTGTCCCACTGCAGGGCAAAGGCCTCTTCTCATACAGAGAAGGCTCGAGCTTTGATCATCACGGTTGCTCAAGGCGGATTGGCAATTTCAGATTTATATTACTTTCTTAGACTTTTATAGTAAGTTTCCTCACGACGTTTTTCTTCACCGTGTTATATCGGGTTTAATTTTGAAAGTATAATCTACACACCAATAGCAAACAAACATATGTAACCTCTTTGAATATACCTGATTCTGTTTAGACATATCTAGTACAAGTTCCACAGATTTAATTTCATATCATCATCATTATGTCCATCTTTAGACACCCACTGCAGGGCATGGGTCTCCCCTAAGGGGGGGGGCATGCATCGCCATGCTTGGCCGATGCATGTTGGCGATCGCAGAATGTGTTACTCACAAGCCTATCCTCTGGTCAATATGTTTCTTACCACTCCCACGGGTAAAAATGAGGTGGTAGTGCTATTCGCGATCAGCACCACACGGCACGGCACGGCACCAATTTCATATAGGAACATGATAAAGGTTTAGTGTTTAAATATTTGTATGCTTTCCTATTTTTATGAAAATAAGGTAAGTAAGGTAAGACCAAACCGGAAAACCGGACTAGCCACATCCGATTTCAATATATCCGTAGAAACAATAGTGTGAAAATACCGAATGAATTAACCTTATATTTATTCATTATTAGCTTATTAAACAGTGTTCCTATCCTAATTACTTCCAACCAATCAGCACGCGAAATATGCACGCAATACTTGAACTTAATAACGCAGTACTTACGTGCAACGCCAAAGGAAGTCGCGTGCACTTACTAGGTGAACCAAGAATTAGGCAACTAAATCAGGACAATCATGAAAATTATATATTGGTGTCAATTCTGTTGTGCACGAGCTAAACTTATTTTAAGCTATTCATATCTCTTTCTCTCCAATAAAACAAGAAAGAGACAGATATAAATAAAAGCTGTCAATTTAAGTCGATCTAAAATGTTCATACAATTACCTATAGTTGTCATATCAGAACGAATTGATTAAAAACACGGCGAAGTTCAAGAAAAATAATAATTTGACATCTCTAACTTAGTTCTTATTTATCGCCGTCCTTTTCTTCAGCTGCCTGGCAGTAAGAGATGTCAATTGACTAATTTTAGTTTAGTTTGGCTGTCACGGTGGTCTAGTAGTCGCAAGCACTACTGCCGAGCATGAGGTCTTCGGTTCATTTCCGGATCGGGGAAAGGGTAATCGAATTTTTCCATCAGGTATTTCTAATTAGCAGCCCGGAATCTGAACCTGTGCCCAGTTGTATATAATAATTTTCAGATTCGGACCAGTAGTTTTGGAGTTTAGCCTGAACAAACACAAAGTTAGCGCGGCGCGTGACTTTAATTTATAATATTTAGTAAGTTTCCTACAAACCCACCGTTTAAGTGCTGGTGAGCAATGTCATTAGTTACATAAACTTTAATACCTCCCAGTATTCAAAAGCAGACATTGCCTGCAGGTCCATTGTTCATAGCTTTTCACAAAGATGACTTTAAAAACTGCGCAAATAACAATTATCTCTCTCTCTATACTCTTCTTTAAAATAAGTACTTTCTTTTTTTACTGGCAGTTATATAAAAATGACGTAAGTATTTAAAAATAAAATCAGCTTGCACTTTCATAATCAGTTAGGCTTATAACCGATATATCAAAACTAAAAAGACCTAATAAAGAGATCAAATTATTTTCTTCTTAGTTTGCTCCTAAGAAGTCATCATCTGCCTAGCTTTTTCCCAACTACATTGGGGTATGCAACCCAATGCAGCTGAATACCAGTCTTTTACAGCGCGACTGCCTGTCTGAACTCTACTACCCAGTTTCTGGGTAACATGATACCCCTTGGTAAGACTGGTTGTCAGATTTTCTGGTTTCTGACCACTTATAACGATTGTCAAAGATCTGCGAATCTGTTGGTTAAAGTTGGGGCCAACGATTCCCGCGCTGGGCTTTGTTCGTAAGAAGTGATAACTATCTGAAATTACTGAAACATAACAAAACACATTTTACTGATATATGTTACGATATTGCCAAATGCTACTTATCAGGGCCTCAAGTCTGTTATTACAATAGTGTCAGAATGGTCTATCATTGATTTCATAATTATTGATTTTGACAAGTTTCGTAATCTGCTAATTTAATGGCGTCATTATGACTGTCCAATGGTCAACCACTGACACGCCATTGAAAGAAATGATATAGAATGGTAATCTCGTACAAAATGACAAATGAATGACTGACTTAGGGTGTTACCAGACCAATCGATCGATCATCGATCGACGGCATCGATCAATGGTAGAATGGATTAGTCGACGTCGATAGTTTCTACTTGACCAATCGATCGATCGTCGATCGACGGCATCGATTGATGGTAGAATGGATTAGTCGACGTCGATCGAGCTTGATTAGCCGCGCCGCGCACCGTCTGCTCCCCATTATCACCTGCTGCTCGCCCGCGCCCCGCGGGTAATTATAGTACGAGCAACATCGTACTGGCCAACAATAACGCGTCCTCTTGTGAATACATTTCGAAAGAAACTGATGGAATATAGCCGGGGTTAATAATAAATATCTTGGGACAACTCACACACGGTCATCTGGTCCCAAGCTAAGCAGAGCTTGTGTTATGGTAACCAGACAACTGATATACATACTTATATAATTTATAAATACATACATATTATAGATAAACACCCAGACACAGAACAAACAATCATGCTCATCACACAAAGTTTGTCCTGGGTGGGAATCGAACCCACGACCTCCGGCTTAGCAGTCAGGATCAGTGACCACTAGACCAAAAGGGTTAGTCGATCGACGTCAACCGGCAATCGATCGATTTGTTAGTCGACCGGTATCCATCGACCAGCCTAAGCTACCATCAATTGATCAACGTCGATCGTTGTCGACCGATGGCATCGATCGATGATCGATCGATGATCGATCGATTGGTTTAGTAACACCCTTAGGCTCGGGGCGATCGGGGCCTGTTCAACAGGGTGGGATATGTACCCACCGTGTGGGATAGACTTGGACCGCCGGGCACTTCTTCTCATGCAACCGAGCGGGATGGCGGGTTGCGGATAGCCTAGCACCGGATGTGGGACCGACCTCCGGATTGACGAGGTCGATCACACCTCCGGTGTGCCTAATGTGGCCCCGGACAAGAGAAGTTCCCGAACGCCAAATCCCAGGCCTAGGGTAACCCAATCCCCCTTTCCTGTGATCCTATATCCAATTGAGGGGTTGAGTTGGTGGAGGTGTCGGCTGGTGAGTGGCTCTGGGTGGGTGGTGGTCGTTTGAGGGCAGCGGATGGTTGAGCGAATTTGCAGTCGGGGCTCGCAGTCTCTTGGTATAATCATGCCCTGGGATTGTGAGCTTCGCCTGCTAGGTTCGCTTGACCGTTTTGTCTGTTTGCTGCTTCTCGGACGCCCATCGCTCGCTCGGAGGTTATCTCGCTGGTTGGCGCCTTTGCCCACTCAACCTTTCAATTAACCCAATTCCCTCCATCCCTTTCCCCATTTTTCCCTTCGGTCCATGAGGAGGGGTAACCTCACTTCCAAAAAAGCCCACCACAAAACCCAACCATGTCGCAGAAGAAGGAAAATTTTCCCCAGGTGGGTCCCGGCAATGCCGGGGAATCCCACACCGATTCGTCGGTCTGCCCCCTTCGTAATCTGGGGGGGGGCCCAAATCTGCTTCTAGATGCCGCGCCTTCCGCGCGGCAGGCTGCTTTAGCGCCCACTATACTGGCTGCGTCTCACGCGCCACCTGGCACAACTACGGCTGCGATTACCGCGCCTACTGACACAATAACGGCTGCGACTCCTGCGCCTACTACCCTGAAGCATACTACACTTTCCACGACGGCCTGGCAACAGAGCATCGTCAGGAATAGTATCACCAACAACCCTGACAACGACACTGACAAGGCACGACTCTCTAGCCTCGAAGGCGAACTCCGCGCGCTGGCATTACAGCGCGAGAAGATCGAAGCGAGGCTTAGGGACATCAACACAGAACACGGGACGGGGAAGGAAGCTAGATCCGGCGGCTCTGACTTCACCTCTGTGGACGAAGTACGCTTGCTCAAAGGAAAGCGCGGAAAAATCCGGAGCAGAGAGAAGAATCTCAGCAACCGTTTACGCAAAATCCGCGAAGGCAATAGCCAGCGCGATGCAAAAACGGTTGACTGTAAGGGAGTACGCGACCAGCCGCAAGTACGCGAAGGGGACACCCAGCGCGAAAAGCGACCGGACGCGGAAACACATGGGCAGGGACCAGTACGCGAAGGGGAAACCCAGCGCGAAACGTCACTGTCCATGCCAGGGCCAGGCGGGGACAGTAACCGGAACCGTACTGACACAACACAACACCAACACCAATACACAAAAAAACGAGGCAAGCGATCTGGATTTTTGCACAAGGCGCCCGCGGCACAGCACATCCCGTCGTGCCCCTCAGAACCGCAACCCGGACCAAGTGGCCAGGGTGCGGCAAAGAGGGAACGACCGGATGACACGGCTTCACCGAGCACGCTCCAGGGAGATGCCAAGCGTGTAAAAGTCCAGACCGCTCAAGGGGGACAAAGAACCTACGCACGGGCCACTCAGGACATTCCTGCGCGGCTCGCCGTAGCGATTTGCCTCTCGCCTCCAACCCGAGACATGAACACCGACGAGGTTGAGCACATAAAGCTCAGCCTCGAAGACCTCGTCATGGACGCTGACCCCTCAAAACCACTCCCGGCCTTCCGTGGCTACCCACGGATAGCGGATGGCACCGTCCAGATGTGGTGCGAGGACGAAAATGCCCTGACCTGGCTAACCCAGAACGTGCCCAAAATAAGACTGCCCAACACGGACGCCACTCTGACAGTCATGAAGCAGTCCGAGGTGCCGACCCGAGTCCGCGCTGCGCTCTTCGTACCCAGGTACAACGGAGACATAGCGCGGCTCCAGAGTGTTCTGAGCCGTCAGAACACGTGGTACGACATTGGTAGATGGACTCTCTACAGGGCGACATCGGTCGGTGGTGATAACCACGGGACATACCTGACCCTGGGTATCCCACCGGACGAAGTCGTAAAGGTCTTGGGGCGGGAGCGACGTGTATCGTACCTACTTGGTTCAATATACGTCCGCTTCTACCCCAACACCCAACCCTCAACCCAGACTGCGACCCCAAGCACGGCACTGACGACAGAAACACCGACGAAACACGAGGTGACAATGGAGGAACTGGAGGACGAGATGGCCAGAGCGGCGATGGCTGACACGAAGGCAGTGAGTGCGCCACCCACATCACCTGGGTGGACGGAGCAACTGCTCGCCTCGTCGCCCGGCGACGGCCGGCATGGGTTGGAGGACGGGGGGGAACTTTCCGATGGATCGGACTCCTCCTAACTTCACCCCATTGCCGTTGTCGACCACGTCCAGTTCCTTCAAAATCATCCAAACAAACCTCCAGCATAGCCAGACTGCCACGGCTTGCTTGCGCAGGGCGCTGGAGGTACAACCCCGAACCATCGCACTGATCCAAGAGCCGTGGATCAGAAACAACAGAATATGCGGCCTCAGTAACATCGGAGGTAAGCTAATTCTTGACACACAGAGCACAGGCAAGCCACGAACCTGTGCCTATATACCCAGAGATGTACCTACCACAACACTCACGCAATTCTGTTCCAGAGATCTAACAGCCGTCAGGCTCAACACTGATAACGAAACACCCGACATAGTCTTAGCGTCGGTATACATGCCAGGCGAACACGAAGACTGCCCACCTAAAGAGATGACCGACCTGGTGAAGCACTGCGAAGATGCCAACCTGAGCCTGGTCATTTGCACGGACTCAAACGCTCATCACCCACTTTGGGGCTGCAACAAAGCCAACTCCAGGGGCGAGGTATTATGCACGTATCTTTTCTCAACTAACCTTAATATTATAAACCATGGCTCAGAACCCACTTGGGTCACAGCCCGCGGACAAACAATTATTGATTTAACCCTTGCCTCAGAAAGCGCGGCAAATCTTATCTCAAACTGGCATGTATCCAATGAACCCTCCTGTTCCGATCACAGAAGGATTCGTTTCTCACTATTAGCTAACACAAAAAAACCCGAACCAAGGCGCAACCCGCGCCGAACCAATGTACCTGGCTACAAACGACTCCTGGCCTCCTTACTAGCCAGGGACCAAACACCTTTAAGCATAAAGAATCCCAAACAACTTGAGGACACCGTAACAAAGCTCTCAGAATATATTATTGAAGCCTACCACACCTGCTGCAAACTAAAAGACCCGAACGCCAAGGGTAAGGGAAACTCTTGGTGGAATGCGGAACTAGGCAAGCTCAGGCTAGAGGTACGCAAACAATTCAACAAAGCCAAAAATTCCAGACTACCCGAAGACTGGGAGCTATACAAAGAAACCCAATACACATTCAAAAAACAAATCAGAGCTGCCAGCAGAGCAGCCTGGAGAAAATTCTGCGAGAATATTGAATCACACAACGAGGCCGCACGGGTGAGAAAAATCCTAGCCACCGACCAAAACCGCACCCTCGGGTCGCTGAAAAACCCAGATAACACATACACGAAAACAGGACTTGAAACAAGTAAAGTTCTACTAGAAACTCACTTCCCGGACTGCAGCCTCTCCGAGGACAGGACATGGACAAGTGAGCCAACACACACACCTAACAACCAGGACTGGCATAGAGCCAGTACCATAGTAACAGAAGACCGAATAAGGTGGGCAATTAAAACCTTCAAACCCTATAAATCGGCAGGCCTAGACGAAATCTTCCCAGCGCTACTGCAATGGGGAGTTGATCTCCTCACATCGTGGCTGGTCTTAATCTATCGTGCCTGCCTAGCACACAATTACGTACCACTTGCATGGCGAGAGGTGAAAGTTATTTTCATCCCTAAACCAGGCAAAAAGGACTACACACAGCCCAAAGCGTACAGGCCAATAAGCCTGACATCATTCCTACTGAAAACCCTTGAGAGACTCTGCGACCGACACATCCGGGACGGACCTCTCCGGAGGCTGCCACTACACAAGCAGCAATACGCCTACTCCACAGGGAAATCAACGGAATCAGCACTGCACAGTGTGATCTCCAAGATCGAATGTGCGGTAGACCACAAATGTTCCTCACTAGCGGCTTTTATTGATATAGAAGGCGCTTTTGACAAAACCATATTCCACAGCATCAACGCAGGTCTCGAGGAACACGGTGTGGACTCGACCCTGCGAGGATGGATCACCAACATGCTCAGACTAAGAGCCGTACAAGTCACGGTGAATGACACCACAAGAGCCATTGTGGCGAAGGGATGCCCGCAGGGAGGCGTGCTCTCACCACTCTTATGGAATCTCGTAGTAGATAGCCTCATAAGGCGCCTAAATGACAGGGGATATTTCACAGTGGGTTACGCTGATGATATAACCATTATAATAAACGGCACACATGAAAACACATTATGCAACCTTATGCGCCAAGCCTTGAAGATAGTAGAGGACTGGTGCAAGGAGTACAAATTAGCAGTGAACCCTACTAAAACCGAACTCGTCCTTTTCACAAAGAAAAGGAAGCTGGCAACTCTACAGTTACCACACTTCTTTGGAACTACGTTAAGCCTATCGGCTGAATCCAAATACCTGGGCATATATTTGGATAAACAGCTGACCTGGGCAAGACACACTGACTACATCACCACAAAAGCCAGCATAGCCCTATGGCAATGCAAAAGACTGCTTGGCAGGAATTGGGGCTTAAGCCCCAAAATCACCTACTGGCTATACACCACAGTCATCAGACCAATTGTCACATACGGCTCCCTAGTTTGGTGGCCCAGGACCAATCTGAGCACAGCCCAGAAGGAACTCGAGAAACTACAAAGATTAGCCTGCGTGGCGATCACCGGCAGTATGAGAACGTCACCCACTGCCGCCCTACAGGCGATGCTAGGACTGCCACCCCTAAATCTCGTCGTGAGAGAGGAAGCGACCCTAGCGGCTTTCAGGCTCGATATATCCGGCACCCTAAGCAAAGACTCCCGAATCAAACATACACGGATAAAAGAGGAAGCAATCAAACGACAGCCCATGATGGCATCACCCAACGACAGAACCCTGAAAATACACTGTTTCCAGAAACACTACAACATAGAGCTTACAGCGGAGTTGTGTGACTACTCAGGCCCAAATGAGCTAAGGATCTATACAGATGGATCAAAAACCGACCTCGGCACCGGAGTCGGGGTTTTCTCTGAAGACCTAAACATTAAAATATCTAGGCCCTTAGGAATACTAAACACTGTCTACCAAGCAGAATGCGTAGGCATCATCCAGGCAGCACACGCCATTGAGGCCAGGGAAGTCACGGATACGCATATCCGTATACTCTCCGATAGTGCCTCAGTCCTTCAATCCTTAGAGAGAAACCAGATCACGTCGAGACTAATACTAGAATGTCATAATGCACTGGAACGCATTACAGAACCAAGCCGCAATACAGTGACACTACAATGGATCAAAGGACACAGTGGTTCACTAGGTAACGATGCGGCCGACGAACTTGCCAGAAGGGGTTCCAGCACAAAAGCCTTCGGACCCGAACCCATTGTGCCCATTCCGTTCAATCAGTTGAGAAGTTGGCTAAGAGATTACACACAAACACAAGCGGAGAAATGGTGGACCTCGACACCAGGGTGCAGGCAGTCCAAGGAGGCTATGCCATCCCTGGATACAAAGCTGACCAAGCGCCTTCTGCACCTGGACAGAGACAGCCTGCGACTGGTGGCGGGGACCATCACCGGACACTGCTCATTGAATAAGCACTTTCACACACTAGGTATCACTGATAGTCCTCTGTGCAGGGCCTGCATGGAGGCGGAAGAAACGGTGGCGCATGTGCTCCTTGAGTGCACTGGCGTCACCCAGATCCGCAGGGAGACCCTTGGAACGCCAAACTCCCTTGCGGACGCACTGAGAAGACTGGGAAGATTGATCTGCTTCTGGAGGGAGGTGGGCTGGTTGGAGTAATCGGCCGCCATGGCTCACGTACAATGGTCCATTTTAAGGACTAAGTGCGGAAACCGAACCCCCCTAACATAGAACATAGAACAACACCCTTAGGCGGTAATCTGCTAAAATTTTAACAGTTGCTTTGATCAGCGACCTACCATTAGAACGTCATTGTGCAGTCATTGCTTTCAATTCGACCGACCAATGATCGACCACCGAATTTAGCAGATTACTAATTTTTAGCAAAATGACAATGGGATCGTGTTGGAATGACGAAATTATAAAAATAGCAGACTTGGCCCCCAGATATATTTTACAATATATCTGAACCTAATTATCTATACTTAATATTATAAACTTGAAGAGTTTGTTTGTTTGTTTGTTCGGTTGAACGCGCTAATCTCAGGATCTACTGGTTCGAATTGAAAAATTCTTTTTGTGTTGGATAGTCCATTTATCGAGGAAGGCTATAGGCCCATGCGAAGCCGGGCCGGGTTGCTAGTATTTAATAAAGTGTGATAAGCTTCTACTGTGTCTATTCTGATGCATCTTGTTTCGTTTCATGGTCCATTTTCACTATATCCATATTAGGACATTTCCACATAACCCCGCAAATTATGGCGACCTTAGCAATGCTAGTACACACAGTCGGTCAGGAAGTCACAAAGTCACAAGAGCACTGCAATACGTACACGCTATATTGCGCAACCCTTATGATAAGTGCGACGTTATTCGACATTCCAATACTTGTCCTAACATCCCTTGAATTTAAAGCGGTAATAAATATATTAGGTCATTTAAGTTGGTACATCGAATAGCTCATTTCGATATGTGGGCTAAGTTGGGACATAGGTCTATTGTTGTGTTGTAAGTTATCGTATATGTGTTTTTAAGTATTCTGATTACAAATGCGGTGCTATGTACGTATTCGTACCTACATTTAATATGTTGATTCGAAACTTTCGTCTCGTAAAAACTTTAATACTGCATTCGCATGACATATAAATGTATTTGTGTTGTAATCAATGTTGATGAGCGTTTCTCCTGGCATTTACGTAGGAATTATGGACGGATTGTGAAATTGTTAATTTACTAATAGGTACATAGTTTTATTAGATTATATTAGGTTAAAGACCGCTTTCGCGATTATTACAAAGACTTTACTGTCAAATAAAATAAGCCAATTATCATCAAAATACATGTACAAACGCCAGTACATCAAGCCATACCAAACTGTCAAATTTTCCCAATTGAATATGAACCTAATCCTTTTGGAATAAAGTTTAAAATCTATTAAAGAAATTTGACAGATTATTGTAGCTTGATGTGCTGGTCTCATTACATACATTTATAATTAAGAAGGTAATAGTTACTATGCTTTATTTGTCGTGAATTCTTGATGGCCCAATGGGTTGGCAACTCGCCGCAGGCAAGTACTTACGTGACAAAATCTATTTCAAATTAACTTACTTTCTAAGATTATCTTGGACATCATTGACATCCGTAAGGGAAAACATCGTGTGGAAGAACATGAATGTGTGTAATCCCGGGCAATCATCAAGGGTCGATTGAGCGGCTGAATTATTAATTACTAGCTTTTGTCCACGACTTCGTCCGCGTGAAAGTCGGTTATCGCGGATGCAGACGAAATAGCGGATTAAAAAGTAGCCCTATGTCCTTCCCCAGGGTTGAAGCTATTTTCATACCTAATTTCATCAAAATCGGTTCAGCCGTTTCATTTTGAAAGTATAACAGACAGAGATACTTATAGTTACATTAGTATCTATACTTAATATTATAAAACTGAAGAGTTTGTTTGGTTGGTTGAACGCGCTAATCTCAGGATCTACTGGTTCAAATTGAAAAATTATTTTTGTGTTGGATAGTCCATTTATCGAGGAAGGCTATAGGCCCATGCGAAGCCGGGTCGGGTCGCTAGTGGATTATAAGTCTGATATCACCAATCCACCTTTTAACCAATCTGTAATCAATCTCGTATTTTCTCTGAACGAGAAGAGGCCTCTGCTCTGCAGTGGGACAATAACGGGCTGGCATAGGTACAGTCACGAGCATAAAAATGTATACAGATTGCAAAATTCAAAAGCAACTTTCTCGTGAAAGAACTATTTCAAATTATAGATAAATCCTATTTTATAGTAGATTGGGATCAAAAATATCCTATTCGTAACCCCATAACATTTCAATCAATATTTCAAGAGAAAATCTGTTTAGAATGAGACCAACTATTTACATAATTATTGTTTTTGCTCATGACTGTACTGGACAGAACCTATTCCCCTGAATTTAAAAGCATAATCAGAGAAATACTTAGAGACTACAGAGTCTCACTCATGTTTCGTATAAAGTATTTCTAGTTTCCAGAATTATCAAACCATGTTGACAACTTATTACGAAAAATTTTTTACAATAAAGACAACCGCCTTCAAAAAGTAAAAAATAACTTTCAATTCGCAAGTCGGCGGCTTTGGTTTTGCTTGTTGTTTTAAATTGCCACCGACTTGCGAATTGAAAGTTATTTTTTACTATTTGAAGGCGGTTGTCTTATTTGTAAAAAAATTTTTTTCGCTTTTTAGTGCTTTCTCATCATAGAAATTAATTACGAAACGGCGTCACCAAAAAAAATCTGTCATCCCTTAATTTTCAGCCCTCAGGGCTGTAATGTTTTCTTGAAATTTATATGGAACGAAATTTGAGGTATACACTATCAATTTAAAAAAGAATCATCGAAATCGGACTACATTGAAAAAAGTTATGCGTGGTCAAACATAAAAATAAATACATCAAAAATAAAAAAATGTTCATAAAATGAAAACTACTGGGCCAAACAATGTTAAATTTTTACGGGATCAAATGGCGACTATTCCGCATCAAACTAAAGAAGAATCACTTAAATCGGATCGTAAATCTCAGAGTAATCGATGTACATACATAAAAAAAAAACAACTGAATTGAGAACCTCCTCCTTTTTGAAGTCGGTTAAAAATGGTAGGGTAAAACCAGGATAGTTGCCCCAGGGGTATAGTTGCCTCAATTGTGATTACTCTAGTTTCGTGGATGAATCACATGTTATTGTATTTTATCTATCGAGAGACTCTACCACTACCACTTTGCTGACCGTGTTGCTTGTCTCTGTGCCAATGCATGGGAAGGCAAGGTGCGATCAAAGTTTTTGCGGGGTAAGTGTCCTCTTTCTCGGCGGGGCTACTATCCTAAACGTAATTTATATGGACTAGGCAACTATCCCATCTAAGGGATAGTTGTCCAAAAAATTAGAGGTCGACAAAAATTGATAATACTCGGGAAATATCAAAGATATTTTTTTTTCTTTCACGTAGATAATAAACCAAAGTACCCACCCGTTTTACACTTATGATATTTTGCTTTTTCTACTGAGAGATATGAAGCAGTTTCAAAAAGTGTGGCAACTATCCGGCTTTTACCCTATTCAATGGAAAAAAAAGAATCATTGAACGAAACTAGCAGACGATGTAGTTTTTACACAACAAAAAATTTAAAGGATATTTACCTCCAGCAAGATGGCCGACGACACCGGGGTATCCCGCACATGTAAAGTTTCCGTAGTCTTCGTAGATGCCGAATTTCAAACCTTTGCTGTGTACCTGGAAATAAAACAATAATGTCTATTAATATTACACGTAAAGATACGTCAACTATTCGTATTTTCACGTGATTTTACCTCGTACTTCGATCTCTGAAAACCTATAGGTTCCCATTAGACGAAGTTATGAGTTCTGTATCGGGTTGCATGTGTCATAGGTCACTATACAAGCCAACTGTTTGTTAGAATGCACAATTTACCTAAGTTTATATTTATTATTGTTCACGGGATAAAGCCAATGGCCTTCTTCTTCATATATCTTTATTAACAAAAAACCTACGGAACATTTTTTACAAAACGTCCTCCTAAATCAACTGTAAATTCTTTTGTTCCTTATTTCTTCACATCAGTGATCTCAAAGAACTAAAACAAATGACTGCAAAAAGAAGCTTGCAACAAAACCTTAACTTTTTGCTTCATCTAAAAAACTTAAGCAATGTGAGCGTAGACCATAATTCGTTTATTGTTAGATAATGTGGTCCATTGTTACAACATCACTTGTAAAAACTTAATCACAGGAGATCACGGATCATTATTGTGGAGAAGTCATTCACTCCTAAAACACAAGGCTATATGTTATTAACTATATCTATAACATTTTATCTATAACGATTATCATTTACGTGAGATATTGATTGATTTTATAAAACAGTTCAAGGGCAAAATTTAACCTTTATTGTTAGTAAGGTCTACTGTTACATTTTTAAATATACAAAGAAAACATTTTTAAATAAATAGTAGTCCACCGGTATTGGAAACAGGGTGCAACCTGGGACTCCTGAGAGAGGAATCTCCTAACAATACGAGCCGTGTCCAGGAGTAACGTTTTCTGAATCAAGCCCTTGATCCAACTTCCTAACCAGAGCCCTCTCAGGTGTTTGTCGAGGCTCTTGACTATTACGCCATTGGCCGTCACGACTATCGGCACAATGACTAAAGATACTATTATTAAGATACTTAAATTCTTTATTCTACATGCATTCTTTTGTGGTGATTTGTTATGACAAATATAACCTTGTGTTTTGATTAATCTATTGCGAGCTTTTACAATTTCTGATTGCTTTTCCATGTTTGGTTTTATTGTTCGTTAACAAAATAATACCGGCCTAATTGTCACACGAAGACTGATCACCTCGTTTGCTCGAATCGGATTGGCGATTTCAGATTTATATTAATTACCAGCTTCTGCCCGCGATTTCGTCTGTGTAAACTTTAGAATCAAACCGAAGTTCTAAATATCTACGAGAACACAAAAATAGAATAAAAAATATTCCTTGTGTTAAGCTAGATCAATATTTGTAATGGCCAAATACTCAAACGCTTCTCAATTTTAAGACGCTGCCGTTAAGTCTCGCGCTGTCACAGCCACTTTGACATAAAATGAGAGAAAATGAAAGAACTCAATAGAACTTTGCCCCACTCAATAAAAGTCATAAGCAATATGTAGCATCTTACTGTTTATTTATTGCTGATAACTAAACATTAGTCTTAGTGACTGTAGAACTTGGTGGTTTCTAAAAAAAAATGACAGTGATTATAGTTTAAATTGTATTTAAGGTAAAATGAGTTTGTATTTTGTGGGTAGGTATAAAAAAACAATTTAGTATAGAAAGGTTCTATATTCATTACAATTATTTTCATTATTTACTTTTTCTGTACATGGGTGGGGCAGGATCTGGCATTGTCATTTCAGCTATTATTCGTACAGACGTTTAAGCAAGAAAGAATAACAATCATCCAGATACTGTCTCTTTACAATCTTTTCTCTTCTCTTTCTGGTCTTTTCATCCTACATGCAGGCACAGAATACTTAATAGTACTACGATGCAGGTTAGTGCATAGGCTATACAATGATTATCTTGCTCTTATACAACTGTACCTACCTACAAGCATAAACATTGTTCTTAGATCTAACACATGCTACTTGTGAAAAGGCCGTCTCGTGTGACCAGTAAATAATATACTCAGATAATGTATTACCATTCCAAACAAAGCCAGTTGGTTTCAATAGTATGTTAACTGCAGTTCAAGGGTCAATAACGTGCGCATTTAACTGTAGATGCGTTTACAAAGTTAAATGTTTAACTTTAACTATTAACAATGTAAGTGGAATTGAAAAACGTTCTTATCACAAAGGAAGAATACTTACAGTTCTCTGAGCGACCTCTAAACAAATGTGGTAATTAGATAATGCTTCACAGTTCTAGCATTTGCTGTATGCTTACAATAACTTCAATACACACACAAAAAAATCAGACGGTTTGAATCACAGATATAATAATAAAAATAATATCATCTATTTGCTAAAAACATGGTGAAGTGATATGTCTATCTATAGCTGTGGTTTGAAAGTAGTCGCAAAATGTATAAGGTATTTTTAAAATTAAGGCGAAATGTTACATATTTACGCTATGTTTAGGTCTCAAATAGCGAAACTAAACGCACTTATAGCATGGAAGTGACAAGTATCTATTTGACTGTAAAATGGAAGTTGTGTTTTTATAGGACGGGGCTAAATTATTATGGATTTGAACAAAAAACAAGGTTATGTTACATTAGTATATTAGGTATATGTTACTCTCATTAATTTTCACTAAGGGGTCAATAAACTAGCAAAATAAGAGTTTGAGATAGCAATAGCTTCCCTCAGTAAAAATCAATTACTCTGAAAGCTCGAAATAAGAACGAAAACAATATTTTTCGAAGTCGTGTAACTTGACGGAGAATCAACAAAAAAAGTCTTGAAAGAGACACCACACAGGTTTGGTTTATAGAAAAAAAATATGAAAATAATGTATTCTAACGGAATATAACTATTTGTAACACTTATATTTATTCAAAAAATTAACAGACGAATTTGGGAGTTAAGAATATAATTCATACTTATTTCAAATTCATTGTGAAACTGTAGGTTCTAAAGGGTACGAGAAAGAGCATGATGTGAACATAGAACAAGAAAAGAAAGTAAATAATACAAACTTACTACAAACATTACAATACTCTATCATAAAGAAAATCTACGCACAACAACTTTCTAGCGAAACTGCCTATTCTACATTATTCACTTTCCTAATATGCATAATGTAAGCAGCAAAATTATCCTATAGTGCAGATGTTATAGGCCTCCAACACTTATAATATTCTCTTAACGGTTCTAGTATTGGCTGCCACGCTTATAATAGCAAGCATGGAGTGAGTTGGGCCTTATAGTATAACTAATCTTATACATTAGCTTATAACTACTTATAGGTCCAAATTAAGGATGCATTATAAGCTTGGGTGACCTATAAAAGTATCGCGAGGGTGTAAATGCACTCAAGAGTAAATAAACTGGTAAGCTATACTTATAACTGCTAACAAGAAGCATTATAGAACTACTATAAGTAAAGTACGCCAATAAAAGTGATAAACAGAACTAAATATACTGGAAACTATTTGTATTTATTACTTGATTAAATAAGGGTTTATAAATTCACTTTTCAGAACAATTATAAGTAAAACGGAGCGGTTTTATAGTGGTATAATCCAATATTATTATAATCTTAACATGATTATAAAGGTTTAATATAATTTACTTAGTATCCAAAACTATATCCGTGGTGTCCTGTACAAGAATACATTGGTCTTGCATAGTCTCGGTACGGACATTTTGATTTTGTTGTGTCGTATTCGTAGCCGACGTGGTATTCTATTTACTTTTCTTTAAAAAATGGGTCCATATAAATGGAAACGGCTGAAAAGAAGTGGTTATTACAAACGAAAGGTTCAGATAAAACGTCGGGTTCTATCTTTGTACCTGGCGAAGAACGAATCGTAGAAATAGGAAGGTTCCGTACAAAATAGTTGCCTACTGTGAAAAGATAAACGGGCATTTTGTTCGGACCTGTGACCCACTAGCGATCACTAACGAAACGAGTTCCCACTTCCGATTGTTAAAGACCATGAATACTAACTACCCAATGAGATGAGTTGCATTCCTCAAAACGATGGGATTTTTTTATCTAACAAGAATTAATATAAATAGAACGAATTTTCGTATATCCACATCCTTTTAAATATATAAAACGCTTAAAAAAATGCACAATGATCTTCCTGAAAATGGTTACCTATCTACATTAATTTTAGATTGTTAAGTAGGATAACCAGAAATAAAACACTTTATTTTCACATTTTATTCAATATAATCGTAACATCGTCTTAAAACCTTGATGGTGCATCTATTTCTTCCTGATGTCTTGGCCACGACAAAAAGTACACCACGCTCGCGACATGCGCGCAGTTTCCAACAGTACGGCGGTCATGTATACAGGAACATGAATAGTTTTGAATACTTTGTCTTCTATTTAGAGTGGGATCAATCAAAATATATGTCGTCGTGTGGAGAAGTGTCGTGGCCGTCTTGCAAGACTTTTTGAAACTTTATAGTTACATGCACGACATTTGAGAGACAACAAGAAATTTTCACGAATAGTTTCGTTCCAAGGCCACCTTAAGGTTCTAAAAGCTCGAAAATCCCTTTTGGTCGTAAGGAGATCGACGTCCAGAAATATTACATTTTCAATGCTGACCTAACCTAAACAAAAAACATTAAAATAAGACATAGGTACCTAATAGCAATATAAAATAACAGTCCAGTTACAGAAATATTTACGGAACTCTAATTACAGACAATATGGCGAAGCAATGGTTCTCTTATTTACTATTTTAAATCAAAGTACGCCTATAGCGGTTTGTTAATGTATTTGGGAAAACCAACTTTGTCAAGATGGCGACTTTTCGTTGTATGTCTTACTGAAACCAACATTATTTTAAAATTCAACTTAATGAAAACGCTAATTTCAAGGGGCGCGTAAAAATTTTGATAAAAAACTTATTATACTTCACAGAAAATATACGTGCGCCATGCAGATTCAAACATATTATACATCTTGACTTATTGTTAACACTTTACTCATAATTAATATTCTAGATAATATTTATAATAAGAAATGGATGAATAACTTACCTTTATCACTATTCATTTTTAAAAATGTGAGCAGCAACAATCACCAATTCACAACACTTTGTATGATCTTGTAAGAGATTTGTTATTGTCGTGTTTGGTTTCATTAAGCGCTGATAGTTAGCTTTGCGGGAGCAAATAGTTTTACGTAGTCCAACTATAAGGTCGTTATTGGGCAAAGGGGTGTTCACCAAGTCTACTAAAAATATTTAATCAGGCAAAATACGCCTATAAGTTGGGCCCTTTTCCGTGGTTATAATTGCTTACTATTCCGTTATAATCCTAATAAAATGTTGGTTCCAGAACCATTACTAGACTACATTTTGCTGCTTGGGAAACATATCTACAGCACATAGATTTACGTTTCTTCTTACAAAATTATATACAAGTGTAACTACAATATGTATTTCTTTAAAAAGATAATGGTAATACCTATGTATTACTAAAAATGTGCTCTCGGTTCAAAAGATATGAAGCTTTGAGTCGGTCTTGAGGTGAGCAGTCATGTCAAAGCATTAGGTGGGATATCAGATCACTGAACCTAAATTCATCTAGGGAGATTTTTACTGGCTCAGAAAGACCATCAAATCTGAATTAGACTAGTCTTGAAAAGATTGCATGTAGCGGAGATAAGAATGTTGAGATGGATGTGTGGAATGACCAGAATGGATAAGGTGAGAAATGAATTTATTACAGGAAGTTTGAAATTGGTAAAAGTGACAGAAAAGTTGAAACAGAATCGTTTGTCTTGGTATAAGTATGTGAAGAGAAGGGATGGAGCGCATGTGACCAAAAGAGTTATGAATATAAGTGTGGATGGATGAAGAGGGAAAGGAAGGCCAAAGAAAAGATGGATGGATTGTGTGAAAAATGATATGAAAAGGAAGTCAGTGAAAGCATGACGGTTGATAAGACGAGAAAACATGTTGCGCCGACCCAAAGTAACGTGGGGTGGGACCAGGGCAGAAAGATGATAATGATTTTTAACCGACTTCAAAAAAAAAGGAGTTTATCAGTTCGACCCGGATGTTTGTATGTTTGTATGTATGTTTGGCCGCGATTATCTTCCGTTTGGCTGAACCGATTTTGATGCGGTTTTCAGAAAAGTGTTTGGTCCATTCTGGAGAAGGTTTTAGTATACAACAAACCGAAATGTATTCAGCGATTTTTGAAAAAAAAAACAACAAAAACCAAAAAGACGTTTTCGTTTCTTCCATCTTTCCATCTTTGGAGGACTTTCAATCTCTGTTTTATCTGTGTTGCCGTTCCTTAATGGATTTAGGTGATAATGAGGCACTGAAAAGTGGAAATTAAAAACTTTTTTGAGAAAAGAGAACCGCCTTCAAAAAAAAACTAAAAAGTGATAAATAACTTTAGCACAGAACACACATGACTTTAGTTTCGGATGTCGGTGGCAATACAAACCAACAAACAAAACAAAGCCACCGACATCCGAAACTAAAGTCATGTGTGTTCTGTGCTAAAGTTATTTATCACATTTTAGTTTTTTTTTTAAGGCGGTTCTCTTTTTTTACCGAAACGGAGAGAAATGAGAAGGAATCGACCAATCAAATGTGCGGAGCGAGAACACGGTGTGGACTTCAACCAATATTATTGGAAGATTGCTGTACGTTTCCTCTGCGCTCCGCTCCTTTCCGCATCGGTTGAGTATCACCCTTAAGGGGCTATTGAACGACTTTTACAGATTTTAAACTGAAAATCACGTCAAAATGTGCAGTGTAAATGATTTGAAAAAAAAATATGTTAAACTAGAACAATCTCTTAATCACTTAGTAAGTGAATATTTTTAATTATATTCATATTATATAGTTTAATTAATACGTGACGTTGTGTCTGACGCGGACAAATCTATCTTTTAGTATACGCCTTTTTTTAAATTTTGAAAGAATACTACTTTTATTTAATTTTTTTGACTAAATTTTGAAAGTTTTGGACGCAGACTGCGTCCTTTCTGCATCAGTTTTGCGTACAAAACTCTCAAAGTTTAGTCGAAAAAATTAAAGAAAAGTAAAAGTAAAGTAGTATTCATTCAAAATTAAAAAAAAGGCGTATACTAAAAGATAGATAATAAAATTGTCTGTAAGATAGTGTAAGTTCCGGATAATTATACCTGGTAGATTTTGTGTGATTGTCAATGTTTTGTCCGCGTCAGACACAATTTCACGAGTTAATTAAACTATTTAATATGAACTTAATCAAAAATATTCACTTTTTATATGATTAAGAGAATGTTCTAGTTTAACATATATTTTTTTCAAATCATTTACACTGCACATTTTGACGTGATTGTCAGTTTAAAATCTGTAAAAGTCGTTTAATAGCCCCTTAAGTAGCTAGTAGTCGGAAATAGGATCAGTTTTACAAGTTCTTAAAAAAAATAGTAAGTATTTAGTTTTGTTTGGGTTCGTATTTGTTTTACTAACATAGTTTTTAAGCAATATTTAACAACAATAACAACAAGCTAGAGATTTCGATACCTAAGCAGAGCTTTTCCAACAAAATAAACACGTTAAATGACCATAGAATAGTAATAGAAAAATGTTAGGTATATCTACCAAATATTTTTTCATTTATAATTAGGTACCTTAATACATAGTACCTATGAAAATACATACAGACAGTATGTATTTTCATAGGTACTATTAAATCGCTATCAATATTCGGACACCAAAGCACACTCGACGTCATCATAAATCACAAGTTTTTAATGCATGATGATGCTTCACAAAGAACTGTCATGGGATTACAGCTAATACATGTACTTGTGTAAAGATGACATATGTGGTAGCTAGGCTAGTATGTCGCGTCGTGCCAGCAGGCCTATTGCGCAAACTCGTGGGAACGGACTCCGATGACTCTGTTTCAAAACATACGATGAACTACTGTAAAGAACCTATAATAGCTTCCTTTATCTTCGCCTAGATTTCGTAGAATACCTCTACTATTGATTTGTAGTAGGCTACTTGCATATTTCCTTATAATCATGATTTTGTATGAGTTTTCACAATCTATATAAAATAAGGTTGGCGCAGTGGTATGGCGGGTTCGAATCCCGCACGAAGAATATTCGTATCCTACGGCCTATGGACAATTGTGCCGAGTCAAAAAAAAAAATTAAAAAATAATTTCCGCATGTATCATTTACTTGAGAATGGTAAAAGCGGACATTTGAATGGTATTTCTGTATGAAAATCTCAATAAAAATGTGTGATGTTGAGTAAATTGCACCCGTGCAACCCGGGGCGGGTGAAAAAATAAACCTCATTCTCCATACGAAACTACCGTTTGGATTGGGAATTTGGGACTACAATCACTTTTATGGTGACGATATACGCCGGCGACCATAAACGACCAGAGAATCGTATGCGCTGCGTCCAAAACTCGCAAAGTTTAGTCGAAAAAATTTAATAAAAGATAGTGCTCTTTAACTTAAAAAAAGGCGTATACTTATAGATAATAAAACTGTCTGTAAGATAGTAAAAGTTTATTTTAAATATTCGTGGTAGATTTTGTGTGATTATCAATGTTTTGTCCGCGTCAGACACAACTTCACGATTTAAATAAACTATTTAATAAGAACTTAATCAAAAATATTCACATACTAAATGATTAAGAAATGTTCTAGTTTTTCAAATCATTTACACTACACATTTTGACGTGATTGTCAGTTTAAAATCTGCAAAAGTCACTTGTTAGCGCCTTAAGAAACAACTAGATTCAATTGCGTTTTCTTGAAAATAACGTTCAAAATTGATTGAAATAAATAATTTTACTTTGACTTTCAACTTAGATAAAATCCCTTCTTAATTGATTAAACCATCGTTTGGTGTTGCAGGTTTTAGTATCTACATAATATAATTTGCAAGTCGTACCTCTGTGGTTTAAAAAAATTAAATTTGTTTGTAACGTTCTGTGAACCCAGTTCATGAGATAATGATATAATATATGGTATGATTTAAAGGTTTCAACTACGAATGCCTAAAATATGTGGTGAGAATCAACGTCAACTCACGATTCCTACTTGCAACTCGATCGAATTGTCCAATCGAGTTCTCGTAGTGGCAACTAAATTCGAGTGGGGGATTGGGACAGGTCGGCAGGCCGCTAGGCTCGTTAGGCGGTTAGGCCTCGGCCGATAAGTACTAACATTATTTATTGCTTCCTCTGAGCAAACAACCTGCTTATTTGCAACACATCTCGTTCTACTCGCAGGCAAAAGTTCGATCTTATTTGCATGTACAAATCAAGCTGCTTTTAGTATACCTAATAATAAAACGGGATAACGAAAAATTACATCATGTGCTTCTTAGCACCCACCTATTTCATTCTGAAGGTGTCGAGGGGTTTCTAAGAGAAAATCTGGAAGTCGGGCAACAGCGGCTTCCGTGTACTTAACAAACTCACTGCGATCCCCAAGATGCCTGCTAAGCGTGGGGGTTATGGAAACCCTCCCCCCCACCCGCGGGAGATCTTTATCCAACAGTCTTTCGGCTGATCATGATGACATATGTACTTCCCATAACTGCTATAATTTTTTTGTTCTGAACTAGACCATACCTACCTGGGAACTTTTTGATTACGAAGGTATGAAAGGATAAAAATTTCTATAAGAACACATTTTTAAATCTTTGAATACCCCTGCGACCCTTGTACTGTTATTGCATGCTTCTGTAAGCACCATGTTTTGCGCGCTACCATAAACACTATCTCACATTCAAAATAAAGTCGATCCCCAGGAATAATTTTTGATCAATATTACTTTGCTATGTGATGTTTTTATAACATCCTGTAGGTATGTCTTTGCTGATGTACCTACACACGCCAGCACATCAAGCCATACCAAACCGTAAAATGTTCCCAATTGAATATGAACCTTATATTTTTGTGATAATGTTGAAAATCTACCAACGAAATTTGATAGATTGTTGTAGCTCTGGCTTAAAAATCTAAGTGCTTTTTGTTAGATGCTGTGGGCCCAAAAAAACTGCATGACCCTACTAGGTTATTGCAGTTTTTCTTTCACTAGTTAGGTAGGTATTCGAAGTAATATGTCGAGTCACTTGTCGTACACTACATTATTCAAACTACAGACCACAATAATGATAAACATGATTAAAAGTCCATTATATAAAAAAAACTTTGTCGGTGTGTACTGTCGACCATTTCCAACATCCGGTCATTATACATTCAAAATTAAAGGTAGGTACTCCCATTCCAAAGGAATCTGTCTCGAAAACTTTTAATCCAATTTAAAAAAGGTCACAGCATTGTCTTATTGCGAACTCTTTTGTTATAGACCTGACACGCGGCGAAGGCGTGGGAACCATCTGATCCTACGACGAAGGTCTTAAGATAAGTCGCGAGATAATATAGGTATGTGTACCTAACGTGTCAGTTATTGTCTGTCTGTATTGTTGGCCTGTTCACATAAATGTAAGGGCTTTTCTTACAACACTATTGTAATAACGAGATTGCAAATGCTGTAAAAAGTTGCAGTCAAATGTTTAAGATACTTAAGTTTAATTGTAACTATTGACCTTATATTTCTTGTTGACGAGTACCCCAGTTTCGTCTTACCATATTGGTACGATCCGTTCTGGTTGACGAAACCCGAAATGACGAAAATACGTTGCCGAAAAAGGGATTCCTTTTTTGGTGTATGTTAATAAAGTTGTGTTACGTTTGGGGGGCAATAATTATGTTTCATTTCTGACTGATAATGTTCGCTCCATCTTTTTATGTAGATAATGTAAGAAGACTGTAGAGTAACTCTGTTTGAAAGTAGTCTGTACTATTCATATCTACCTTACCTATTACAGCTCGTGGAAATTCTCAAGCAGTTTTCGTAAAGTATAGGTTTCACGAATTGCTCCTAAGTTAGTATACTAGTAATGGGGACTAATTTAACTCTAAATTAGTATCTTTTACTACATAAGAACCGGCTTTGGGCTCCAAAAGCAAGCAGGGCAGGGGTTCTTAACTTGATTTTGACAAGCTTCTAGGATTGCGGAAATAAAAGAGCATTAGTTTTACATGAAACAAAAAATCGGACTTAGCATTATGAAAACTGCAAATCTACATGAACTTAAGAGCAAAATCAATAAATCTCAGTCTGAATCAGTCAATAATCTTTGAACATCTGTGCATAAAGTTTAAATAAATAAACTAACAGTAGTTATCCGGTAACACAGCATTCAACATACATACAACAGACATTGCATGTTATGTATTGTCCAATTTATTGTTTTGACAGGAAAATTGCCGTGACCTCTCTATGCATACAATTAAAAAGTAATTGACTTAGTTTGACGATTGACGTGGGCAGCTTTTTAGACACAAAAAGTGTGGGTAGGTAGTTGGTATTGTTGTGTAAGCTTCTACTTGCCTTTAATAGCCTTTATGAGAACATAAAATATGTTGATGAGTCAAATAAAGAGTTTATTGGTCAAAGCTCACTTGTGCGCAAACTATATAGGCTGACTTTGATTCGCCGATTCATATTATTTTATTTATTTAAAATTTCGGTACTCCAATGTAAAATAATAATAATATTTATATGTGGGGACCACACATTTCAAAATACACATATACATGACATTAGGTGCAATGTGTTTGAGTTACGTTTGCTCTTTCAATTATAGGACACCATATCATGCTCCTAGAAGTACTTTCCCCGCGACTTCGTTCGCGGTATTTTTCTTACAGACCCCCTCATCAACATCATTTCAGCCGAAAAACGTCCACTGCTGGACATAAGCCTCCCCCAAAGGGGGGGTTTTGCCATAATCGCCACGCTTGGCAGGCGGGTTGGCGATCGCAGTATGGTTGTTACAAAGGCACAGAGAACCCTGCTGCCCATTCTTTGGTAAGTCCCTTAGTCGCTAGTCGTAAGTCTCTTACGACACCCATGGGAAGATATGGGATGGTGCTATTCTTTACATCCGACACTTTACGGACAACACCATACAGACCCCCTATTTTCAACTGACTTCAAAAAAGGAGGAGGTTTTCAATTCGTCTGTATTTTTTTTTCTTTTTTTTTTATATTTGTTGCTTGATTTATTCTGACTGGGCTAACCGATTTTGATGATTCTTATTTTATTTGAAAGCTAGTGCTTTCCGTGTGGTCCCATTTTAATTTGGTCCAGTTCTGACAATGGCATCTATGAGAAAACCATATAAGTCTTAAAGTTGCATTAAGTATGTGCGCTATTTGTTACGCGATTTCTCCGGCAAAAATAAACCGATTTTGAAAATTCTTTTTTTTTATGGATAGGGTATGCTTCAGGGGTGGTCCCATATAAATTTTATCGAAATTGATTCAGCACTTTTTGAAAAATCAACAAATACCCAAAAATTTTACATAGACGACGTTTTAGTTTCATCAATCTTTTTAGTATATCTACTAAAAAGAGATTGAAAGTTAACACTTTCAATCTCTTCTTAATAGATTTGGATGAGAAGGAGGTACTAAAAAGCGGAAAATAAAAAGCTTTTTACAAAAAAGACAACCGCCTGTAGCCTATAACACGCAGTGACAACATAGCTTCAAATGGCGAAAGAATTTTCAAAATCGGACCAGTAGGTCGATTCCGTAAAATTCAAACAACATCTCGCTTCTCACATCGCTATTCACTCTCACTTCGCATAAGGTTCAAAATGACCTTGATATATTTGACACTTTGAATCGGGTTCGAGTGCGAAGTGAACGACGAAGTGACGGGGAAATAACCTTACAGAATGCCACTTCTTACGTCATCACATACTTTATGTGTCAAAATCTCCCTGTCAATTTAGTTCAACTCGCTGACACGCGCGTAAGGGTGGCGCTATTGTAAATTCGAATTATCAATCGAGTTTTTAGAATGCCAATCAAGAAACTCACAGCGGATTCAGATTCGAAGTTTAGAATGAGGTCTTACAGAATCAAACCCCAGTTGTTCCAGAGACTAGCCCGTTCAAACCAACAAACTCTTCAACTTTATTATATTAATAGTACTTATAGATAGGACTGTTATAATATTATTCGCCATTCATCAAATATCCACCAACAATAATGACAAACAGACATAAAGCAAGGAAATGTAAAAGAGGTCACATATTTCAGCACAAATGACAGCTGTCAGTCAACACCGCGTATCGGATGCGCTTGCGCTTGCCGCAGTGTCAAGGTCACGCGTACATCACCCGCAAAACGTTGACGCGTGAGCGACAGTACAATGTTGTGTATCGTGTATCATATTTGTAGGATGACACGAAATACTTTACAATCTAAGTGGGTAATGGGGATATGACAAGTTGACACCAAAATCGAGATTATTATTACAGGAGCACCTGAACATGACCTCTATCGGTATCATTGAACTGGGAGAGAAAATCGATTCGTTCGATTATAGCCTGTATTGTCTCATTGTCGCGTAAAAATAGCACACCTTTTCTTTCTCTTAGTAACCAATGCTCAAAGTTTAACATCCGCCTAACTTTCGTTGGGACTTATTCTACCGAATGAACTTTGAACTTTGCACCCCTTTTAAAGAATATTACCGACGCACACCGAGGATTCGAGACTTGTCATCCTTAAATTTACAGAGAAATGCAGAAAGATCAAAATTAATAAACAAATTGCGGTTGAATTTCGACAAAGTACAAATAAATTGGTAAAAGTCGAGACTGGCGATGATACCTCCATGACGCCGAATGGCCGTATCAAACGAGTGATCAATGACACGATTTTGTACTAAATGACAGTGCGGTGAACTAATTCGTTTCGCCAATGGATAATAATGTGTTGTCGACGCGGCTGAAGCTTTGTTCGACAATGCAGAACATAATTCAGTTGGACGTTAATTGATTTTGAAATGGTAAGGTGGATTAAAGTGTTGAAGTGGCATATTTACGACAAAATTATAGATGCGTGCATGCATTTTGCATAATGCAGTGAATACTTGACAAGAGTTAAGAGTGTTAGTTTAAATGCTTAGAACATGAATACAATGGAACAAGAAGTGTTCCTGAGAACAAAAAAGCTATGGTGTCAGCGATTCACTTAAATAATTTAAAAGAAAGACATCAAGAAACGCCGCCAGAGCAAAAAAAAAACCACTTATTCAATCTCAGAGATCGTCTTTCATCCAAATCGAATAATTTCCTATTCAATGAAAGCGTGAAGATTCCGCAATGGTAAAAAACTATTAAAAAGCGAGTCTGTTACCGTGTTGGCGCACACCGTGCAATTGCCTGCTGATTGGCGTGCACTTGGCCCAGATATTAGTGAGTTGGGCGTTGGCCGTTTTTTACACTTTTACCACGACCTTCAGGGCAGTCAGTCGGTGGTTTTTCTCACGGTGAACGATGAGGTGACATTGAACCGAATCTGCGACGCGCTCTCATACAAATTATGTGATTTATGTACTTTAGTTTCGCGTGAAGAGAATTATAAACTTATGTAAATGCTACGGTGTAAATACTGGCACATAAGACATTTCAACTTTGTTTTGTGATATGGCAATGCATCTGTAAGTATTTTGGCATAGTAGATGTTTATAGATAGCGGTCATCACTTAGCATCAGCGGGGCCGTTGGAATGTTTGTTTTATTTGTTTTGATAAAAACAGAACCATCAAGCTTTAGATGACCACTGCTGGGCATAGAACTCTCCCAAGGGAGGGGGGGTTAAGCCGTAAGCGGCATGATTGGCCGATGCATGTACAAGAATACAGAACAACAACAACAACGACGACCACAACAGATCAAAACAGAATGCTGGACAAACATTAGCTAGGCTGCTTATTATATTTTTATTTCTACCAATGTAGATAGATGAGTAGCTCGTACAAAAGCACTTACAATTTGCATAGGAAACAAATTACACACAAAATGTACTTACCACCTACAGCTAAATAGTACTTAACTCTGTATATACCGTGTAAGGCACCTATTTTGGACGGCTCATGGGCAATCTGAGGCTATTTCGGCAGCTCAAGGCAGGCTATTTTCGCTCACTGAACAAGATCAATGTGATCAACGCTCAAATCGGGTAAACTGGAGCAAGGCTATGAGAATTACTTGTGGTTTTACTGATCATCAGTTGTTTGTAAATTATTGTGTATGTTGCGCCACCTTAACAACTTTTGAAGTAAGCTTTGTTGAATTCAGGGTTAATTCAATAAACTTTGTTGTTACAGATTTTACATTAGCAGTGGTTCGTGCCCGTGCGTGGGCATATGGAATAGTTTGCATGAAGAGAAGAAAGTATCAATGAGAATGAAAATAACATTGTAGGTATAGCTATAGTACCAGAAACACGGTGAGGACCGTGCAAAAGTAACTTGGTAAAGTCAAAGTCAAAGCATTTATTTCAATTAAACCATTTACAGGCACTTTTGTATTGTCTAGGAGTCGATCAGTTAGTCAGAAAGTTGAAACTGTTCCAAACCATAGGTAGGTCTCCATGGAGATTATAAACGACCAAGAACCTCCACGGACACTTTTTTCAGTCAAGTTGTTTTAATTATGTACCAATTTCGAATGTTGAACCAACCTTTGTCTAATAACACTGGTTGTTGAGACAGGCCTTAGTAAAAGTTTGGTAAGCCTGCAAATTGTTTGAATATAAATACATCTGCAATTTATAGTTAATGTTATACATAACGATCTACCAATATATTCTTGAATTTAAAGATCACTAACAAATAACAATTGATATAATCTTTCCGAATAAAAAGAAGAAAGTCAGAAGTGAGTGACTATAGTAGAATATATAATTTGAAGTAGATAAAATTGTAAATTTTATGTACGACAAGATTAACAAAGCAGCAGGTGAAAACGTAACTTAACGTAGCAAGACGTCTGTATGTGCTCTTAAAGCGTTTTATAAGAATTAAACAGCTCGCAAAGAAAACGAATTTTCATCGACAGAAGCATTCGATCCACGAAGTAACTATTTGTTATACTTACTTCGTGGTTCGATCAGGTTTCTTTGTTGTGTTTCATCCCATCTTCTAATGAGATAAAGTAATTGTTCAACCTCAAAAAATTATAGTGGCTTTTCTGTTTCCCCTTTAATTTAAGAAGGAAGGAATTCCCTAACAAGAAACGTTCGGAATTTAGTCGCAATCTTAGCGACAATCAATGTTAAAAACTCGTCAAAAATGTAGAGGTATTTTAGATTCAGACTAAGATAGAATCCGAACGTTCGTAAAAAGACTAGGATTGCCCCATATGAAACCGAGAACCTAATTAGGTTAAATTTCCAGACCTAAGTTAACCTAGTTTTACAGAATCACAAAGAAAGTTGAAGCCACAATACAATTTGTAGCCTTCCATCCGTAACTTCTCTGTCTCGTCTAGAAAACGATTCGGTAGCATCACGGACGATTTGGTTGCAGGAAAGCAGGTTACGAGACCTAGATCTCTTGGAAACAATCTGCATGGCATTTTGTGGGTAGAATCCGTGATATGAAGATCAAAGATTTAATGGTGCGTACTATTTTATGCTGTATTGTTTACATATAAGAAGGTTAATAGCCTGTACGTTATAGATGATAGGAAGTTATAAAGGAAGAAATGACTGATGTCAGGGAAACATAAGTAAATGGTAAATGTTAAGAGAAAGCTCAGATTTGTTACATCTATGTTACGAATGATGTTTAATAATAATTAAATTTTATGCAACGAAAGTCAAAGATGATAATATATTATGTAAAATACTAATTAACTAAGTCTCTTCTGAGATACGTATAACTTTGTCTCGGGAAAAACAATCCCTGGCCACGTGATTTGGATAAAAATGGTTGCAGATAAAATGCATATATTAAGTTTTCGGTGCTGTTTTTCTTTTACGGAATTGTTTGGGTCTATTTTGACTGTAGGGCACTAGAACCTATTCTAATAATATTAAATTGTTTGTAAAGAGGTAATCTCAAAAAATCTTGGGCCAATTAAAAAAAACTTTCTCTGATAAAAAAGCAACATAGTGTCATTGTCATTATCAGCTTAAAACACAGTGTCATTAGATATATTTTATCATTATATATTTGACCGCGAACAGAAGCTAGTAACACAGCCCACAGTGGAAATAGCCCCACTTGACGTGGGGCTATTTCCACTGTGGGGTAATTATAATGAATTAAAATATTTGTTGAATATATATTTGTAGAATGTAATAAAATGGAAATAGCCCCACTGGACGTGGGGCTATTTCCACTGTGGGCTATGTTACTAGCTTCTGTTCTGTTCCATTTTATTACATTCTATTACATTCACAGAAAGACCCTGAACATTTCCTACTGAACTATGTACCGAATTGTATAGCTCGAAACTATGGGAACCGATTCAACAGAAATCAATGGATTCGCACATATCTTAGCGTTCAATGCTATTGTGTATCGAAAGTCAACCTGTGACGAGGAAGTCTCGGAAAATGCACCGAAATGAGGAACTGTTTTTAAACGTTATACCGTGTATAACTGCAGGAAACGATAAGCTTTTAAAATGTTATCGTTATCAATTGTTAAAACAATGTGTGTGTTCATCATCATCAGCCTGAAGACGTCCACTGCTGAACAAAGGCTGCCTGATTTCCAGATGATTTGCGGTTGGTATTTTCCGGAGGATTTCCGATGTGAGTTACAATTAGTTCGAAGAGATTCGATGCTGACACGGTTGGTTGAGCGATTGGCTGCGCTGCGTGTCAGGGGGATCGATTCTCACAAGGAACAAATATTTGTATGGCCTATAGGATATTTCGGGTCTGGTCGTTCGACCCCTCAATACAGGAAAAATATCTAGTTTGGGGCGGAAAAACAAAAGTTCATGTGGTTCTTTGACGACTTTCGAACTACTAAAGTGATGATTTCCATGTGGATTCTATTTCTTGCAAACAAAAGATGACATCAAATTAAAAACCTTTTTAAAGGTTATTTTTTACTATATCTTTGTTTAAAGCTCGCAAGATATGTAGATTCACATTCTTTCGTGTACTACTTGGTCAATGCACTGTAAGTAAAAATGTGCTAAAAGCTTGTTCAAGTAAAACGGCATTTGCTAACTTGTCGTAAACAAATAGATCAAGTTTATTCACCTTTAAAATTTGTTTGCATTAGAAATGAGGAGGACTTTGTTTTCCGACAGTTTTGTTTGCGTTTGTTAATATTTACTCTGTTTATTTTTTTAAAGAATGAGGATTTTCATTAGTGTATTTGATAAATATCGTTTTATTTAACTACAATGGGTTTTAATCAAAATGAAGCTAATGATATTCCTAATCCTCCTGTCCTTGTCTCACTTGAGTTTGGCGCAACACGTTTTCTTCTTCCATTCCGTGCTGTCATCTATCCTGCTTTCACTGACTCCCTTCTCATTCATATCATTCTTCACACAATCCATCCATCCTTTCCTTGGCCTTCCTCTCCCTCTCCATCCATCCAAATTAATATTTATAACTCTTTTGGTCACATGCGTTTCATCCTTTCTCTTCACATGCCCATACCAAGACAAACGATTCCCTTTCAACTTTTCCGTCACTGGCGCCACTTTCAAACTTCCTCTAATATATTCATTTCTCACCTTATCCATTCTAGTCACTCCACACATCCATATCAACATTTTCATCTCCGTTACATGCAATCTTTTTTCATCCATCTTCTTCACGGCCCAAGCCCAAGTCCCCTCTCCCTTATTATCTATTGACATTTATATTCATAACTCTTTTGGTCATACGCGTTTCATCCCTCGTCATCACATTCCCATCCAAGACAAACCCCTTTCAACTTTTCTGACATTGTTTCTAAAATAAGAAATAAAAGCGAGGCTGCATTAATTTTAATCATAAATAATAACAGTAATGTGTACAATGAATATAATGATAATTAGTTTGGGAAGCTAACCAACGTTTTTTAACTTTTAATCTATTTTGACACAAATAACACATTTGGTATAATTGAATTAGTTTGACGTAATCTATAAGATTTGTATGTTTTTAACGAATAAACTCAAAAACTATTAGTCTGATTTCAAAAAATTTGTTACCATTAGTCTGACAAGAGGAGTTACAAAATAATAAAGACTACACAAAACAAAGATTGGCAACACTACGCAACCAAAGAGGTAAGCGTGTCAATTCTATTTGTAGTCTTTCCAAAGTCTTCGTCACCGACTCGTTGATCTTTGACGGCACGGTTGGCACCACGGGTTGCCACAGTGGCAAAGCCATTGGCTACTGCGCTGTGTGTCGTGCTTTCAATTCCCGCAAGGAACCAATATTTGCAAGGCCTCCAGGTAGATGTTTTTGGAAAAATGAAAATATGATAATGGGCTTCAAAGGAAAGAAAGAAAAAAAGATTTGTGTAGCAGACGTTTTTTTTATGAGACATGGCCGCCGCACTATTCCAAACCACTGCAACTCTTGAAAGTCAGAATCAACAGTGGCGACCAGTAGAAAAGCGTCGAGTCAATGAAGCTAAACGAGTCCCGTAGAAACATTACAACTGTCTAGTATCCCGTCTGTAGCAGACATGCATTCATGCCAAATTGTTAATAGACAACTTCATATCAGCCTATTGCCGTCCACTGCTGAACGTAGGCCTCCCCCAGAGATCGCCAACCAACAGAACAGTGTTTTTGCTACCCCACTAGGGAGTGGAATCTGTTTTTCCTTAACACAGATTACTTTGTGATCTAGCTAGGAGAACAGGGCTTCACCCAAAAATTTGTGTGTACAACATGTTCCTAGTTTTGTTTTTATTATGTCGATACTTTCTAAGCACTTCATGTACTACAAATAACCTTTTATTGTCAATAAATATATTATTATTATAGACAACTTAGAAGGACAAAACATTGTTGGCATCTGCACGTCTTAACTGTGACAAGCAGGCTACTACACAGCATAATACTGTGTCTGTCTGCGTAACTTTCTCTAAATTCAATAAAGCTACCGGATTAACGATTCGATTTAAACGACAATGGACGAACTGACGAAAGTGAAATAAAGTAAATGTGAGCAGAATTAAGTAATTTGGAGTTAAAGTGAATGATTGTAAGTAATTGAAAAAAATAAGTAGCTAAACTTAATATTTTTTGTTATATAAACTTTCATAATATTTTGTACTTACTTTCACTTGGTAGCGTTTTGGATAAACGTCGGATTAGAAACACTTGTTCAGTTAATTAGAGCAATGTTATTGATAGTAATACTTAATAATAAATGTACAGACAAAATGATTACACCCTAATGATCGTTTAATATGTTACAACTAAAATCTGACGACAATTTCGCTAAACCATTTAATTTGGCACTAAATCTAATTACATACATACTTACTTACATACGAACAGTGCAAGCTAAATAAAAGCTTGTAAAAATACATCCACCTGTACCAAGATACACAAATCAATCAGCTCATAATTCATGAACGCGTGATTCCCAGAGACATAATACTAAATGAGAGTGATAAATGTACTCGTACCGACAATTAGCGTCACGAAAATTTTGACGTCCACTAAATTACACGGTAACTTAGCCTTACAGAACAGTCAGCAAGGAAAGTACAATGACTTGTTAGTTTTCACGGCTGTTGATGATGTAAAAGAAGAAGTAAACCCAGATAACCTTAGGGTACACATAAAAGCGTAATGCGGTACGGTACCGCAACGCGAGAGGTAACCATTTTTCCTAACCTTATCGAAATGCGCTGTGCGTTGCACGTTGTAGTGCGTTGCGACACAAGATGCAGCGTATTTTGATGGTATGACACCGTTACGCTTTTATATGTGTCGGCCCTTACAAAAAGCGACGTTTGTTCGGACATATTGCAAGATGTAATGCCGCTTGCCATAAAAGGAAGTTACTCTTAAGATATAGGTATATAATATATACAGGGTAATTGAGAAAATACCCAAAACCACTTAATCCTTACTTCGTATCATCACCCTAAACAACATTTGTTCTACGACTATTCAAAATTCGAAACATTTTTTTTCCATCCAAAAAATATAA
The DNA here is from genome assembly GCA_947361185.1 of Charanyca ferruginea. NCBI lineage: Eukaryota > Metazoa > Arthropoda > Insecta > Lepidoptera > Noctuidae > Charanyca > Charanyca ferruginea. The sequence goes on along the minus strand of OX376065.1, from coordinate 12,751,537 downwards.
ACACGCTTGAAATTTTGAATAATATATTTTTTCTGACACGGCCAACGAAAGGCCTGCACATAATCAGCTGTGCCTGTACATTAGCCTACCTACTATCTACATCATATTCGCTATCATATAGGTGCGCGCGGGCGTAGTATACGTACGTTTTTCAGACTTCAAATAAATTGTTTTTGGCTACGTTATTTAGTTAAGGTCAAAGTCGTAGAACAAATGTTATTCAGGGTGATGATACGAAGTCCAGATTAAGAGGTTTTGGGTATTTTTTCAATTTCCCTGTATATATATATTTAATTAATACATTATTGGAAGCTGAAACAGACTCTTAATGTTTTTATATTTACTTTACATTTGCCAAACCTTTTCTCCACTATGTTGGGATCGGCTTCTAGTCTAACAGGATGCGGCTGAAAACCAGTGTTATACATGGAGCGACTGCCGATCTTACTTCCCCCTTGGTAAGACTGGTTGTCAGACTTTTCGGGTTTTTGACTACTCATAACGACTGTCAAAGATCTAGGAATGACAGCCGGGCTTAACGGCTTTACGTGATTTACGAGGCACAGGGGGCACTTATCGGTATGAAATGAACGGTTACCTGAAGGTCGATTCTGTAAAATTCAATCAACAACTCGCATCACACATCGCTATTCACTCTCACTTCGCATAAGGTTCAAAATGACCTTGATATATTTGACACTTTGAATCGGGTTCGAGTGCGAAGTGACGGAAAAATTGCCTTACAAAATGCCACTTCTTACGTCATATCATACTTTATCTGTCAAAATCTCCCTGTCAATTTAGTTCAACTCGCTGACACTCTCGCAAGGGTGGCGCTAGTGGAAATTCGAATTATCAACCAAGTTTTTAGAATGTCAATCAAGAAACTCGCAGTGGATTCAGATTCGAAGTTTAGAATGAGGTCTTACAGAATCACACCCCTGGTCACTGACTGACCGCGGTAAGCGTATAGCTTAATCATGTCCTAATGATCCGTGCAGCGTTTATTTATTCACGAGCCCCACTTATAATCACTTTAAAGCTGGAAATAATTTATTTGAAAAACTGTTTTAACAAATACAGAATCAGAAAACCAGTTCTTGAACAGAAATTGAATTAATTGCAAGAACAGTAATTTATCTGTTTACTCTATTTACCGTTTTAAGAAGGTATAAAATTAATTCTATAGACATTTTTCGGTTGTGCTAATATATGTAGTATGCAAACTATTTACAGCCGTTAAATACTCCGTTAATATGCGGTTTTATTTTCATAGTTCAAGCAAGATTTCGTGTCCAACATAGCGCTAACTTATTAGCAGTAGTAAGTGCAAATGTCTTAAGCAAATACGTCTTGATCTCAGTACTTATACTCAGACACATATTTGATTAACTGGACACAAACACACGAAGTGCTGATTACATTGAATTAACGGTGTTACTGCTACCCATCCATCATGGGCTTTTATGAAAACAAACATACTTTCTAACATTCGTTCTATTAATTGGCATTGTTCTGTCTCAGTTATGCCCGTTATACATATTTGTGCAATTATTGAGGTGTTAGAATTTAGCATAAACATGAACCATTAAACCAAGAGACAGGCTTTTTTTTTAATTTAAGTCTGCCTCTTCGTTAACAGTGATATCCGACTACATCATAAATTCCACAAAGATGCTTTTGTTAAAACTGTAAGAAATATTCACAAAACACTTTCCTTCAAATTTCAACTTAACTATTATCTCTATTCAATACGTAATACAGCTATAAAAACCGCCTACACTCATGTACAATAAAATCTCACGAATGTCTATTATGTCATGTAATTGATCTGCCACTACTTTCTAGGCACGCGCGCCAACCGCGGGCAAACTGCGGTAAGAATCAATTTACCAAAACATTACTGCGGCAACGGTTGAAGACGAGAATCATGAATCCCTCAGAATCATGATTTCCTGGTAGCGTGATATGATAGGTGACGATTGTGACATTAGATTTGTCACAGATAATAGTTGTTACTTCATCATAATTACTGTTTTACGTGTCTACAATTTTATTGAAAAAGAATTGTGTAAGAAAGTTGAAATATAACCTGCATTTTTGTGCATATACTTCCTGGAGTGCCACAAGGGACGATACTGGGACCTGTAGTACAGGTACACTTAATCAAACTGTTTGAAGTGAGACGTTATGATTATCACTCAACTGTATGCCTAGGCATACGGTTCAGTGATATTCATAACGTCTAGAGAGATGAGAGATGATATAGCGATAATACATCACGAATAGTCTTGATGTATTATCGCTAAGTCATCTCTTACGACATCCACGGGAAGTGATCAGGTGTGCTCATCGTTGAAACACAGTAAAGTTTGTAAACTAAGTGTTTTACGACAGCCGGTAAAAAGTACTTGTGAACGGTCAGATGGATAATAAGGGTATTGTGTAACTTTGACACAATAGTGGGTCACTTTAGTCGGCATGAGACCTAGTCAACTCCGTCGGTCCAGTGGGAGGCTCATGTTTAGTCATAGATGTTGCTAATGATGATGATTAAGCTCCAATCCCAATGCCGCGTAAGACAATCCTTAATAACATTACAAAATACGTGAAAGCTTGTTTGGTTGTTATGCTAACTCACACCACATAAATAGATAGTTTCCAAACATTCATTAGGTTACCTCACACGATTAAAACTATCTTCGACTAAAGTCATAAAAAGCTTTGATAGAAATTATTGTAAATAACCAGTTAAATAAGACGTCATTTGAAGAAGTATTTCTAAATGATATATCTCCACTTTGTCAAGTACCTAACAAGCAAGATCTCGTAAGTACCGCTTTTACAGATATTGTATTAAGTTGTCATGAATAGTAAGTAGGTAAGTATGATATTAACTTCCTAACGACACATACTCTTGGTAAATAATCGGTAAAGTACGAATCCGAATCGCACATAAAGGGTTTCGTGGCACTATCTTCTTTTTTAAACTTTGCTCCACACTAGGAATTTCTCCTGTAACGTGAGTGCGTTTAAAAACATATATCATAGTAATCTAATAATAAGATCGATGAAATATGCCGAAATATCACCGTTTCTAATATGGCGGTTATAGCGGCCATAGTATTACACATTTAATATCTACCTATTAAGGTTCAAAAGATACCAGTCCTATGATAGAGGGACAGACAAACAGAGGGACGGATGAACGACAGCAATAGAAAACTACGAAGTTTGGTGAGTGGCCAACCTTTGTAGCTCTTCATACTTTTCCTGTTCTTTCGCGAGGTGAAATAGTTACGCGGCGCTCGAGATACCAGTCCACTCTCGTAGTTTCCATAACTAAGATTTTCTCTTGCAACCGACACTTTGCTTTCCAGGTACTTTGCCCATCATGATAAGTTGTACCTTTCGTGTCTTATCACGTGTCCTAGATACGCAACTTTCCTTACTTTGATGGTATCCCAAAGTTCGTGTTTCTTGCCCACACGTCGTAGGATGTTTTCTGTTGTAACCTTCTGAGTCCAACTAACTTTTAGCATTCGTCTTTAAGTAAGGAACCAATTAATTAGGGACTGAATTCCAAAAATAGCCCAAGTCCAGGAAAAGCGAAACTACATCATAATATCAGTTAAAATCTGAAAGTAACTAAGTAGGTAGGACTAGATTAAAAGTATGAAGGTCATAGCATGACTAATTCAACATAGCTAACTCCTTTTTTTAGTCTTTAAAAATTACATTGAGAAATATGAATATTACTATGTCAAATAAACTAGATCATTTAAGGACACATTATGATAATTTTAAATTGATATCCATGCATGTATTGCAAAATATAACGGTCGTGCATAATTGAATAATGGAAATACATAAATCTATTTCAAAATATTCTAGACTAGCTTAAACCGGCGACTATATCCGCCCGTCGAATTTATTTACGGGTCTTTTTTTTAATTATGTTATTTAAGGCGTGGATATACGTGAATTGGGCTTGATTAGGGTTTTCTAACCTATCAATCACAAGATATTTTTAATGTCTTCAGCATATTGAATAGTACAACGCCAAGGGAATATTCGGCTTATTTTTGAAAATAACTTTCCTAATTATTTTTAAACGATTTTTACGTCATCAGTAGCGCCCGATCGAGCAAGGTCAACGGAGTATATCCAGCTCTTAACACTTAGCTTCCTTAATTCCATAATTTTCAGAATCAGATCAATAATTCCAGAGTATAGCAAGTTCAAACAAAACAAAACACTGTTCTGCTTTAGGGGAGTCCGTGTCTACTGGGAAGTCCGTGTCTGCTGGGAAGTCCGTGTCTACTCAGTGAGATAGTGGTCAGGGGTGGGACTGTTCTATACCCACCCCTACGTTAAAGGAATACGCTGTAGATGAAAGCTATATAATTTGATACGCTGTAGATGTTTTGACTATAGTGCAGCTGAGTCTGCATTTCGAGATTAGCACGTTCATAAACAAACAAACAAACCATTCTGCTTTATAATATTACTATAATAGACATAGATACAATCACGAATGAGGATGTGAAGAAGTGGGCGTCGATCAAGGACTTGAGAACTATTATAGTTCCCATGAGAACTTATCGACGCCTACTAGAACACATCATATTATACTCGTAAGATTATTATCTAACGATCATAGTGTTTGTACATTCAACTTGCAAATTGGTTAACAACGGCTGTATAAATATATTTTATTAATTTATTTAACAAGTGGGCTTTTATTAACACCTAGCTTTTGCCCGCGAGTTCGTCCGCGTGAATGAATGTCGGTTATCGCGGATGTAGAAGAAGTCCCGAATTAAAAAGTAGCCTATGTTGTTCCCCAGGGATCGAGCTTTATCTTCATACCAAATTTCATCATAATCGGTTCTGACGTTCCGTAGTGAAAATGTAACAGACCGAGTTACTTTCGCATTTATAGTATTATTAGTATGGCTGGATAATTCTAAACGCTTTCCATTCAAGTCCTCAAACGTACTTCGGTCAAACAACCATCGGGACGAGCGTTCTTCGAGCAATCGTTCTTTCGGGCGAACGTTCTTCGGGTAAGGGAACGGTGGACAGTTATGACGCACTCATTTCAATCCGTCATTTCCTTGTGGGCCTACTGCACAATCATGTGCTACTATTTGGGATTCATTGAGTGGATGTATTGCCCATATTTTATCATTACTGACACCAGACAAATATGATGCATGTGTTAATAAATCAATTTTATTGCTTAGTCATCCTTTAGTTTAGTATCATTCATTCAAAAGTTAAAATAACACAAGATTTATGTCCATTTAAGTATGGGATAAATTGCTTCGTTCATTAGTTTGACAGCGTTGACTTACATAAAAATATAAACTGCTTGTCACTTTGACAAATTAAAAATAATATGAACATATACAACTGCTGCATTATTATCCACTGCTTTGGTGTGATTTCAAAACGGTTGTAGCCAAGGTTAAAATGAATAGATTGTGTATTTTTTGGCTGTAGGCAGCACTCTTTGGCGATCATTGTTTCTTGGACAAACATACCAATTAAAATTTAATAGTAGGTGTTATGTTTATATTTTATTAGTAAGAAGTAAACATAAGTAAAATAAAACAATGTAGCTATGTTTTTAATGAAATTACGATTTATTTTAAGTTTGGCCGCGGTGATTGCCGAATAGCCGTGGTGTTTGCCGAATAAAGTCCCATTTTCACTAAGCTATGCCAAAATGTAGTTATTAGAGTCGAAGAAAATTTTGATATACCTACTGAAAATGGGATCATCAGCAACAATTTTTAAGATTACAAAAACTACTCATTCTGCAAAATTGTCGCAGGACATCGTAAGACTTCCGTCGACATGACTTTAGAAAAAAGTTTTCCGACACGTGTTCCAAGTAGTTCTAGCTAACACGGCGAGATATTTTCAATCGAGACACGTTCAGGTTACCTTTAATTACTCCATTTATTACTGTATTAGACAAAAAGCATACAGGATGTAATGTTGAATGAATTGCATTTTAGTAATATTTTTTAATGTAATAGAAATTGCTTTGAAATAAATATATTTTGTTTTCTTTCTCGATATTTGTCGAATTTATAAATGGAGTAGAGTGAATTCGAGTTTAATTCTACGTCATCTTTTGTGTATAAATCGTCACAATATAATATTCTTACAACGTTTCACGTGGCATTGAAAAAAGCCCCCCGAGGCTTCTCTAACCATCATGTATTAGTATTATGTACTTACCTACACCTTGCGCTCGAGGCTCAATAGATGAAGAATTTATAATAGCATGTTCCTTTGTTTTAAGTGGTATCAATTTGTATTACCATGTCGTACATGACACCTATGGGACTTAAGTGGCTTTGGCACCACAAATCCAGGTCATGGAGACCTGATTAGACTTGTAAGGAAAATAAAAGTCAATACTGTGACTCAATCTTACATCAATTGCATATAAAGTCCGTTACTTAGTTCTTAACTTTCTCGTCTGTTGCATGAACAATGATGCAATTTGAGAAAGAACACTCGACTTCTATTCAATTCAATTCAGTTCAATTTTTTTATTTCAGATAAATTACATAAATTATATAAATTATCTATACTTGAGTTAATTAATTAATTAATAAACAACATTTATAAAACATACAATAATGGACACACTACTTCAGGAACGGCTGACATGTTTTCTTGTCCAGAACTCTATGAAGGAACTGTCGAGTGACCATTCTGTCCGCAATGAGTTGCAAGAAGCTGTTGTGGCTACCCCGCAAGCGGCGTATCAGAGACGCTATTCATTTGCGATGTATTATACGATTTAAATGATTACTATCTTGGTGAATTCAAATACCTCCAAAACCCCCGTACGGTTGCATACACCCCTAAATCTTTTGCGTGCGTCTTTTTTCACGCCAACAGAAACTGTGATTTTTCATACCAAAAATAAAAGTCGTTTTCCAGCAAACATTTTTGTTCAATGTTACTTAAGTAGTTTGAGGGGTAGATTGCAAACTATACAAACTTTTGAATACAAAATAAAATGTTAAGTAAGTACCTGCTTTTTATTTGAATGTAAAAACCTGTAACCACAAAATAATTGAAACTTGTAAAAACATTTGCAAATGATAGTCGTTATTTCATTAGTGTCTCTGACTCCTACTTGACCGAAGAAATCTCAATGTCAGGTGCCAAGTAATATCCTCTTCGCATGTATTTGATGTTTGAAATTATTACTTATCATAAAATTATTTTAATTGAAGATTTAAATATTATGAATACTAACGACTGATTCACAAATGTTAACTTCTAAATTGCTATCAATCCTTTTATTCTTCTAATTAAAAATGTTCAAAACCTAGTCGGAATTTCATCTGTGCTACCATTCGAATATCTATAGCTACCATCAATGTTAAAATATTATTTTTTAAAACTAGCACTTTTGTTTGCGTGATTTTTCTTACGCATCCCTATTTGTTTGATAATAAAATATACCCTGTAGCATTCAGTGATAACGTAGCTTCCAATGGCCGACCAGAACAAGGCAAATCTTACACCACATCTCGACCACACTTGAATGCATTATACCACTTATACGCACTTGTGTTTGATAAAGTCGATTCATTGCACGAAATTCTATTTGCAATGCAACATTTACAACGAATTATTTGTTAGACATTTTTAACTATAATAAAAATCGCAAAATACAGTTGATATGAACTGACAAAATGGCGCACTGTAAACAAACAGAATTACTAGTGACGATCGAACTCCGCGTGAGTTAAGAGGATAGTTGTGCCAACTTAGCGTCAAAAATAATTTAGACAATCCTTTTAAATGAGCCTTTTAAATGATTAAATCCCGGTACTTTCTTGATACAGTGTAGATTATCTAACAGCTTTTCCAATAATTATTTCAAGTCGTTCGATACCTTGTTAACGGGATCTTTAGTTTCTATTACAATCGCCGTGAGAGTGCCCGAACAATAAACAAACGCTCAATGAAAATTTCGCAGCCACAGAGTAAGTAACAACACAATGGTTGCCTGTCTTTAAAGCCAGTATAAAAACTGAGCGAGTACTATTTTGATGTTGTTAGGTAACCGTGTAGTAACGCTTTTGTTTTCCTGGCGAAATTCAGAGCGCGTGTTTTGTTTAGCGAGTAATGAGGAGACAGTAACAAACCATCATTCGTTGTAAGTTGGTCAATTGATGAGCTCTACCGATATCGTTTTTATAATAATAATAATATGTGGGGACATTTTTCACACACGGCCATCTGACCCCAAACTAGGGAGACCCTGTACTATGGGTGTCAGACAGCTGATATACATACACAAATACATTTTTTTTTGTAAATACATACATATATAGATAAACAACACACAGACACAAGGCAAACACAAGTGCTCATCACACAAATGTTTACCCTGGGCGGGAATTGAACCCGCAACACGCTGCGCAGCAGTCGATCGCTCAGTCACTGCGCCAACCGTGTCGTCATATCTGATTTATATAAATGTCTAATTCGGATTTTTAAACTATAAGCGACCCGCTCCGGCTTTGCACGACTGCAATGTAGATCCAACTATACGTATAAACCTTCCTCTTGAATCACTCTATCTATTGATGAAACCACATTAAAATCTGTTGCGTTAGTTTAAAAGATCTAAACGTACAAACAGTACGAGCGACTTTGTTTATTACTATGTTTGAAATAAGGGTAAGTATAATAATTTTCATCAACAGTGCTAAACAAGCATCAGAATTTGAATAGAGTTTTTGCTTTTGAAAAAAGCCTTAAATTTTTTAATCTTTTAATGGCTCACAAAATCAAATAATTTAATTGGTTGTTCATATATTTTATTCGATCAATCCCGAGAGCTATCATGAGATATTTGACAACCAAAGAATTACATTTTCTTTCGATTTTTAGTCCTTTTATCAGCATTCGTAATTGCATCTACACTAAACGTGTCGGTAAATCATGTACGAACATAATAACAGTACGTTAAGTAATCGGTAACGGTTCAACGAATCTTCGGACTGCATCGATGTGCGTGCGCAAGCTAATGTACAAAAAATATACAGCAACTAAGTCGACTCGTTCTCCGTTTACCGCTCTAGGAAAAATTGTGGCTCAATAGCTACTTTAAATTCTCGGTATAATTCCATTCGATTATCAGCTAAACATCGATTTATAATCGATTGGGTGTAAGTGAGTGAATTAAGATAATAAGGTGGTTAACCAAACTTATAAATATGCACCGTAATTTAAAATAAAATACTAATATCTTATCTTGGGAAAGGTTATGGCTTTTATGATGTACAGTTATGGAATGAAAATTGTAAGCACAGTAGGTTCATAGGTCTATATTATGACTTAGTGCGTGGAAAATGATAGATTGTGAATGTAGTAAGTGCAGAAAAGGAATCAACACAAAAATCAACACAACACACAAAAATCCTAGGTTTATGAAAATTGTATTAACTCCGATCTGCGTGCACGTACATAAAAAAGACAAAAAAACATTGCACCCTTTTTCAAAGTCAAATCATTCATTCATTTCAATTAAAACCATTTACAGCTGTACGCAAAATACGCGCTGAGACGTGGAGTTGGAGACACCAGCCCGTCATTCTACTGCTACTACTACAGGCACTTTTGAACTGTTAAAGAGTCAGTTAGTTACTCATGAAGTTAGGTTAATTAGTTCGTTCCAAAATGTATGTATACGGGAAAGATCGAGAAAGAAGCTGAGCACAAGCTGGATTGAAAAGGGTGTCAAAGTTACTCAATAAAGTTTGTACAATATCCTGGTCACATTATTCTTGTTACAATCTAAAACAATTTAAAAAATAAATGAGATGTAAGCCGTTGTAGGTAAGAGACGAGGCAGCTCAACTGACAGCGCCCGTTCAAAAACATGACGCATGGATCAGCATCACCATCTATTTTATGCAGTTGAGTAAAAAGAACTAAATCAGAATTCACAGAAACATCGTCTTTTATAAAGCTACACCTGTTGTTTCATCAGCATTTATTCCACACGTCAAATATTAAATAACATTCGTAAACAGTGATTTACATGCCTTGATTACGACTGCAGATATTATTAATCTATGTTGCTGTAAAAGCTCGAACTACGGTAAATCATAATATTTTCCAGTAAACTTAGGATTTACCAAGTCTTAAAATCACATTTTACGAACATTAACAGTCAATCATTACCTATTACCAACACAAATCTTAATACAAACACAGAAAATTCATTTCATACTTTAATTAATAACTCATCTAATTACTTACATGTACAACGCCTACTAGCATACGTATTTAGATTTATTAACCGGTCTAAAAGAGAGCATAACCACAGTCCTACCCTTACTTGCTCAGAGCTAACTTACAGCGCTGAGTTTATGGTCAAAACAGTTCAGAGGGAAATGTTTCCTGAGGAGTACGAACTGCTTTCATCAGGTAAACCACTGCCAAACAAAAATCGTCTTAAGAAATTGTCACCTTTCATTGAATCTGGCATTATACGAGTCGGAGGCAGATTAGACAATTCCTGTTACGACTATAATGTCAGACACCCCATCATTATATGCAGCAAACATAACTTCTCTAAACTCATTTTTAATTTCTTCCATTTACGTCTATTTCATGCTGGTCCACAGTTACTCTTAGCTACGATTAGACATGAGTATTGGCCTTTGGGTGGTAGAAACCTTGCCAAAACAACTGTCCATAAGTGCGTGAAGTGCCAACGATTCGCCGGCAGAACCGTTCAACCCATCATGGGCAATCTGCCTAAGGAACGGGTTCAGCTGGAATTCCCTTTCCTAGAGACTGGTACAGACTATGCCGGACCGATCCTCATAGCCGACCGCAAGGGTAGAGGATGTAGATTAATAAAATCATACATATGTGTTTTTGTGTGTCTAGCCACAAGGGCAGTTCATTTGGAGCTTGTCTCTGATCTTACAAAACATGCCTTTATTGCAGCTCTGAACAGGTTTATTGCTCGTCGTGGTAAGCCTAGAACAATTTACTCCGACAACGGTACTACCTTTGTTGGCACCTGTAACGAAATAGCTGACATATTAAAACAGGACCTCTCTTCAGAAATGGCAAATTCAGGTATCAACTTCAATTTCATCCCCGCATACACCCCACATTTTGGGGGCTTATGGGAATCTGCCGTGAAGTCTATCAAACATCACCTTCGACGTATACTAGGCTTAGCACATCTCACGTACGAAGAGATGTCTACTTGTCTGATTCAGGTTGAGGCAATTCTAAACTCTCGCCCTCTCACTCCTCTTTCCACTGATCCATCAGACCTATACCCTCTAACTCCTGCCCATTTCCTTATTGGGAGATCTCTCACATCCTTGCCGCATCCACAAGTCAGCAACCAGAACGTCTCCAGCCTGAAACGTTACCAGCGCATAGAACACTTGAAGCAACAGTTCTGGAATAGATTCTCTAACGAGTATATCTTTTACCTCCAACAGAGAACCAAGTGGACGGACTCCGATGGGATGCTCGAAGAGGGAACCATGGTGGTACTCAAGGAGAAGCTTGCACCACCACTGATGTGGCCACTCGGCCGTATCGTACGTCTCATACCTGGGAGAGACGGAATAAGCAGAGTCGCAGACGTCAAGACGAAGAAAGGAATAGTCAGACGAGCTTACAATACCATCTGTCCTCTTCCAGCATAACTCTTGAAGACTAGTCTTCAACGCCGGGAGCATGTTAAGACATCACTAGCTCCCGCCGACATCACTACACGCCGGGCGGCCGCGGGCGGAGCAGCGGGTGCAGGGGGGGCGCTCGAGCTGCGGGCGCGCACCGGCCGGATCAGCTGACACTGCGTCATTCACCGCCGTACTAAGCGCGCGCTTCACCCTTTCGCGTTAATCCATTATTCTAACTGTCAACCGTTTGTTTCTTCGATGTTTTAAATATAGTCCTGTAATACAAATTAGCACCGCGTTTTCGTCCTATCACCACCATTAGGGCTTACCCACTCCGATCTATGGTAATCATAATATTTTCCAGTAAACTTAAGATTTACCAAGTAGAAGTCCAAATTGATCTGGGATAGTCCTATTCTTTGTGATTTTACCTCAGAAACACGTTGAATAACATTATCCTAAACATGACTATTCTTCAACGTGTTCCTGAGGTAAAATCACAAAGGATAGGACTATCTCAGATCAATTTAGACTTCTACTTGGTAAATCTTAAGTCGGCGTATTATCAAGGTTCTATTATAAAATACTGTTTTAATACCATAATCAACATTTCACTAATTCGTTGGTAAACTCCTATTAAAAATTCTACCTAGTAAAAACCCAAAAAATCTTAAGTCTTATTTTAAATCAATCCTTATACTTAACAAACTCATGTCGGTAAATACTAAGATTTACAAGTAAAACCTAAAATTTACTAATATTTGAGCTTTTACAGTGACATAAAACGTAAGTAAAACTCGGTTGGCTAACACAAATCTCGTTCACGTTACGAAAACTAAACAGACTGCATGTTATGCAAATGTTAGGAAAAGGCTTCAAGTTCTTTGCACGAACATCCTGATTCTGAGGTATTCTTAAAATGAGCTTATCTTTCCGATAGAGCTAATAGTTCGATATCTTGACACAGTACGTCTCTGTACACAAGTCAAGGCAGACCTTGGAAAGTCTATCTCGGAAGTTTATCTCAGAAAACAGACACAAGTGACAGGCAAGTGGCAATTTGCAATAACATCCAGTATTGCCGGGCTCGTCGTTAGCTTGTGGCCAGACAAGCCGGACAGATCGATCAGTCAAAGGTTTAGCTACGCTTGCCGCGGTCGGTCTGTGGATGGATGACCATCCATTTATCCACGTTAAGTTGTTGGTCGCGGCTGTCATGGGTAGTCAGAAGCCAGAAAGTCTGACAACCAGTCTAACCAAAGGGGTATCGTGTTCCACAGTCACTGGGTTGTGGATAGGCAGGCGCTCTATGTAAAACACTGGTGTTCAGCTGCATCTGGTTAGACTGGAAGCCGACCCCAACATGGGGAAAAGGCTAGGCAGATGATGATCCAGTATAACCGGGATCCCTAAGGAACCTTTTACAACTGAAACCAGCTAACATTAAAGTAAAATATTCCTCATTAAACGAAACGTGAGTATGGTTACACATTATAGATTGAGAACAACGGATTAACTCACCAAACCACCATCGCCATCGAAACTAGTCGGACGAACCCGTCAACACAGTGAGTTAATCCGTTGCTCTCAATCTATAATGTAAAATATTCCTCTGTTTGTTTTGTACACAAAAATTAACATGGCGGTTGGGAGTATTGTCATGCTCGCTCAAATGTCTCGCTGATGGTGGCGCGTGTGTTGGATCATTCGGCTCCCTTCAAAATGGTTGAGCTGAATGGTGCTGATTCACGCGTCATGTTCGTGAACGGGCGCTGTCAGTAGAGATTGGTCAGCTCTTTTCTGCCATGGGCTTTATTTTGGGTATTTTTTGTGTTTTGTATTGCTAGATTACCTTCATAGTTTTCACATATAGAAGCAACAAGAATCATATAACCAGACTTTGTAAAAAACTTGATTTAAAAGAGTGTCCGTGGAGTTTCTTGGTGAACTACCTACGTTTTGGAACGAGCTACCAGCTTCAACTCTCTGACTAACTGACCAACTCCTTGACAATTCAAAAGTGCCTGTAAATGGTTTAATTGAAATAAATGCTATGACTTTGAGTTTATAAAAATCATGCTAAAGTTTCGTAGGTCTAGCGAGGGCAACTCTAGGATCTATCCTTTCTTCTCTGTTACGAACTTACGAACCGCAATCAACTAACAATATTCATTCGGTCATCAACTAAAAAAGTACGTAATTATTTCAATCCGTTCATAAATCCACTGCGGTCATGCAATATCTAGTTATTTATTAACATAATTAATAACACGTTAATACATAAAATGTTAATTTCCACGAGTTTCCGCACTTATTGCTGTCATGGTTTTAATTAAATGATTCATCGCTAACATGTAAGAACTTCTTAGGGTTATTTATTAAGACTGGTTATTATTTCAAACTGACCGGTTATTATGTTAAGCATTGATCACCATGTAGGTACTGTGAAGGTTGCATGCATTTGGCATGCTGGTCGAAACCATTAATTATATGGCATCGTCTAAACACTCTGCATTCTTCTAGAATACTTTCAGAAATAGAACGTTAGGCGGATTGTCTAGCCTGCCACCGTGACAGGCACACGTGTAATTCTATTACAGAGCGTCCATAATCAGAAGTCCTCTCTTTCATTGAAGTTTCCCTCCTATATCCTCTCAACTCCCGGTACCAGTAAGGGTGTTACTACACCAAACGATCGATCATCGATCGATGCCATCGGTCGACATCGATTGACGTTGATCGATTGGTGTGGTAGCTATCGCTGATCGACGGATACCGTTCGAGTAACTAATCGACCGATTGCCGGTCGATGGCATCGGTCGACGTTGATCGACTAACTCCGGCAATAATTCATCACTAATAATAATCAAGCAGCTCGATCGACGTCGACTAATCCATTCTACCATCGATCGATCGTTGATCGACAATCAATCGATTGGTCTGGTAAAAAATATTGATCAACGTCGTCTAATCCATTCTACCATCGATCGATCGATTGGTCTGGTAACATCCTAAGACTCATCAGTAGTGAGCTCTTACATACTTACTAACGAGATTTGCAGTCTTTTAGTCCAGGTTACATCATTTTTATCTTTGACCATAACCCTGTGATGAATTAGTAGGTTATATAAGCTTGTTGTCGACACTCGCGTCGCGAGACCCCGCGAACAGCGTGAACCGCGAGTGTATATCTTTTATATTTCGTCTTCTTTTCTTAAAAACGTTACTCCACACTACCAATCATTTCTCCTGTATCGTGGCTGGTTTTTAACAACAAACATATAAACTCTCTCAAACAACTAGACCCGGATAACCACTTGCATAGGCCATAGAAATATTTGTTCTGTGCACGAACCCGCGACACGCATACAATCGCTCAGCCAAACAAATTTGATGCAGGTCAAGTGTTGAAACCTGACCTCCTGCTTAATAAGCGCATAAACATACAAAATTCTACATTTTACTTTTTAATAACGTCTTAAAATAGCCGAATGATAAAGGCAAATAAATGCAATAGAAAGTAATTGGCACTGAGTTAATAGTACTTTGAATCCAAACATCTTTTCTGCTTTCCCTTTCAAACGAAGTTGTCGGACATAGGAACGAAATGAATAAATTAAATGCAAGTTCATAAACATCACAAAATACAATGCTGCAATGCATTGCAGTCAATGGGACATGTGTACAGAAAGCTAGCAGCATTGCCTCGCTGTAGATATGTAAATTCTTTGACTCTAAAATTAGCCAAGTCACGTGATATGATTGTACAAACTTATATATAATTTATTTATTATTATTAGTCATAATTTTACAAGTTAAAAGTAAAGAATGTTTCAGTTAATGTAAGTAATTGTAGAGTAGATAAACGCTAAATAATAAAAATTTTGCTGTGGGTTTTTTCGTCCCTACATGTCCTACACACTTCGTTTATTAGTCCTGTGAGGTCTTGACAATCCGTTAGTTGTTTGTCTTTTTATCGGTTCTGAAGCAACACACTATGCTACAATCTGTAAAAGTGATCAAGCCAGAAGACGAAACGTTATTGGTAATATTAATCGACCTTCTTTTAAACATGCCTAAGTAAATAAATACTTTTGCTTCATGGGACCTTACCTTTTAAATAAAATATGCTATACGATGTCGTAACAGTATGGGTTTGAAATTTCAACTATAATATCATGATGTTAAGTTATATTATACTAGCTTTTGCCCGCGACTCCGTCCGCGTGAATGTCGGTTATCGCGGATGCAGACGAGAAGTCGTGGATTAAAAAGTAGCTTACGTCCTTCCCCAGGGATTAAACTATTTTCAAACCAAATTTCATCAAAATCGGTTCAGCCGTTTCATCGTGAAAGCGTAACAGACAGAGTTACTTTCGCATTTATAATATTAGTATAGAAGTACGGATTCCGTCGCATAAAAAGCCCTTGCCGTACCGTGCCGCGTCAGAAGTTCTATTTCGTCTAAAAAAGGCAAGTAATACTCACATAATCAGCCAAGCTCTTCATGCCGTATGGAAACCGTTCCCGATCGGGCACGAGGCGGCCCCTTGCGTCACGTTCCCGCTCGGGCCAGCAGTCATCCACGTTGATGTACTCATAGCCGACAGACGCGTAACCTTCGTTCACCAGGATGTCCGTCATCGTCCGGAATAGACGGTCACTGCGGAATAATGTTGGCTATCATATCGGACATGAACAAATAGCAAGTTTATCTTTACATGCTTTTTTAGGCGGTGTAACACCACGCCGAGCTGCTACTGAGAAATTGCCAATAGAAAACTGAAAACCATTTTCCAGAACCCTACGCTCAGCTGTCGCGGTTACTACCACGAGATCAATGGGGCAGTTTTGCGGTAAGAGCTATAGCCCAACCATTTATTTAAGACCGTTCCTGAGGTAGCTGCGCGGTGCGGGAGGGGTGACAGTTGTCACAAGTAGATGTATCAGTGAACTATTAATCGCATCCCGTCACCACCACCCCTCCCGCACTGTCCAGTTACCTAAGGAACGTGCTCAGTTAAGCGCTATACCAAAGGAAGTCCAGGAAAGGTTTACACGGTAAGAAAATTGAAAAATCTATTGAAATTTTAGGCTTCGTTAGGTCTTTTTACACCCGCAGTGAATAGGTATCAATGATATTAGGATTATTTCTTGTATACTTATCCTTTCACACACATTATTTCTAAGTGATATTGACGTTATTAAAGTTTATGTATAAAAATATTTCTAACCAACTCTCTAAGCCATCGGAAAGTGAATCAATAAACGCCGCTGGAGGAAAACATTAGTCAAATACATTGTTGTATCCGCTCAGCCATTCTAAAGGAAATTGTATACTTGCTATTCCACGACTAGAAGCTATAGATTCCACAATTTCATAAATAAACTAGCTGACCCGACAGACGTTGTCCTGTCCCTATCTATCTACCCTGCCAAACTACCTACCCTACCCTGCACTACCTACTACCCTACCCTACCTACTTACCTACCTATCCTACCTACCTACCTTCCCTACCCTACCTACCGTCCCTACCCTACCTACCGTTTCTTACCTACACTACCCTTAAAAAAAATGCTTTTGTTTATAGTTTTCGTCCTATTCTCAGACCTACTGAAAGTACACACAAAATTTCATAAGAATCGGTCAAGCCGTTTCGGAGGAGTTTTGTTACAAACACTGTGACACGAGAATTTTATATACCTATTAGATAAGTAATGATAAACAACAATTTCATATAGTTATTATTTATCTGTTTGTCAACTAGGAAATTATGTCCGGAAATATACAAGGGTGTTCAAAGTTGCAGATTGCAGTGGCATTAATAATTTTAATAATAAGTACCTATTATTAGTATTAATGTTAATTTTATGTTTAATGTAAGGAATAATGAACACACACACATATTTTCTAAGGTAAGATAATAAATATTTTCTTTTTAACCGACTTCAAAAAGGAGGAGGTGATCAATTCGGATGTTTCAATTTTTTTTTATGTATGTTCGGGCATAACTGTCATATACAGGGAAATTGAAAAAATAACCAAAACCTCTTAATCTGGAATTCGTATCATCACCCTGAATAACATTTGTTCTACGACTTTGACCTTAACTAAATAACGTAGCCAAAAACAATTTATTTGAAGTCTGTAAAATGTACGTATACTACGCGCGCGCACCCATATGATAGCGAATATGATGTAGATAGTAGGTAGGCTAATGTACAGGCACAGGTGATTGCAGGCCTTTCGTCGGCCGTGTCAGAAAAAAATATTATACAAAATTTTAAGTGTGTTTATGAAAAGTCGTAGAACAAATGTTGTTCAGGGTGATGATACGAAATGAGGATTAAGTGGTTTTGGGTATTTTTTCAATTACCCTGTATAGACGGATTTGCAAAATTCTTTTTTTTTGTTCGAAAGGGGTTTATTCCGAAGTGGTCCCTACTACATAATTTTTATCAAAATTAATTCAGCTCTTTTTGAGAAAATCAACATAATTCCAAAAAAATTACATAGATGTTTTAGTTTCTTCAATCTTTGGAGGACTTACAATCCCTGTTTTTAGTGTGTCGCCGTTTTTAATGGATTTGGATGTTAAGGTAATACTAAAAAACGGAAAATTAAAACAAGAAAAAAAAAAAGAACACCGACTTCAAAAACTAAAAAGTGCTAAATAACTTTGGCAATACAAAATAACAAACACAAAGCCGCCACCACCGACTTCCAAAACTAAAGTAATGTGTGTTCCGTGTTAAAGTTATTTATCACTTTTCAGTTTTAGAAAACGATTTTTTTTTTAAATAAAACTTTATTTAAATAAAATTACTAATGAAAAAATAATAATACTAATGAAAACGTCCGTGTGGTGTCGGACGTAAAGAATAGCACCATCCCATATCTTCCCGTGGGTGTCGTAAGAGGCGACTAAGGGACTCACCAGAGAATGGGCAGCAGCGTTCTCTGTGCCTTTGTAACAACCATACTGCGATCGCCAACCCGCCTGCCAAGCGTGGCGATTATGGCAAAACCCCCCATTTTGGGGGAGGCCTATGTCCAGCAGTGGATGTCTTTCGGCTGAAATGATGATGATGACTAATGAAAAACTAAACTCAATAAAACAGTTACTATCGGCCTATTGTTGTCCCACTGCAGAGCAAAGGCTTCTTCTCATACCACGTTTGCTCAAAACAGATTGGCGATTTCAGATTTATATTAAACTAGCTTTTGCCCGCGACTTTGTCCGCGTGAATGTCGGTTATCGCGGATGCAGACGAAGTCGCGGATTAAAAAGCCTATGTCCTGCCCCAGGGTTTAAGGTATCTCTATACATAATTCAAAGTCGGTTCAGCCGTTTCATTGTGAAAGCGTAACAGACAGAGTTACTTACTTTCGCATTTATACTATTAGTATTAGTATGGAAGTATGGATCATAAGTCTAGATTCATCACGATGTTTTCCTTCACCGATGTGAGTGATGTCCGAGATAAACTTAGAAAGTATCTATAAGATATAAGGTATAAGATAAACTTAGTAGTACAAATGATTTGAATACTTCTTTTAGCTTCTACGTAGTCGCGAAAAAATCACATTGTTGCAAAAATATAACCTACTCCAGAAATATTATGTAGAATAAACATTAAAAAAGGACATTAGAACGAAGATCATATTAAAACATAATTATTTCCAGGCTCGTATTTACACAAAAGCTTTGTCTGGTATTAAATCTGTTATCCTTAGTCCTTACAAATATTTTTAATCTAAGTACCTAATTCAAAATACCTACAATCTACATAATACAAACAAACTCACCTTATACAATTATCAGGATCATTTTTGCAGTCGGTGTTGCATCTAAACCGCTCCCACGCAAGCCAGCCCATCGGCGGCGTAAGCGCAAGTCCGTTGTCCAGCCCCGAGATCTTGCCCAGTAGGCATAACACCACACACACTGTCCACAAACCCACAGACTTCCACGACGCCATCACACCAGTGAACCAGACCTTTCAATACAAATATTATCTATTTTCGGAACTTATCGCATAGTTTTTCACTGTTCGATTTTGTACGAACCTAAAATGCCGCAAATTATACTACAAAGTACACTCTGAATAAATACGAGTGTCCCGTTTAAATGTCAGTTGGTAAATGACATGTCATCCGTGTAGGTTATCACGGTAAGGAGGTCGGTGTGATGAAGGTTCGCTTCTGTCCTTGCAACGTGTTATCTGTAACAAAAACAAATAGGTTTTACTACTATGTTTATGTATTGAAGCGTATCTAAAGTTCTAATCTGATGCACATTTCATAGGAAGTTGTCTTATCTTGTTATACAATATACTTATGCATCCGATCTTAAATTACATACATTCCACATTTTTCATATTTGTTACTTGTATAATAAAATGCCCCGCCCCTGCTCTTTGACACAAGGAATAATTATAAATATAACCTAGGTGTTAATTAGAATTATTTGTGTTTTAGAGTGCATATCATAATTTAGAATGCTTAAGAGCGCTCACCCGTTAGAACCATACTGGAGACAAAATTGATGATTTCCGACGGACAATAAAACGATAATGTGTTTAATTATATTGACGTCAAATTATTAAGAATTTCATAATCTAGTGCATGGCTTAAAAATATTTCCAAATATTCGTATAGTTTTGTCATAAGAACAATTTTTATTTAAGCCTTTTTTTTAAACTGGCACTCGATGGTCTACGCGAATGCTAGATAATAGTAAAACCATATACGACAAACTTATAACAATATTACTGTTAAAAAAGTAATAACATTTACTAGCGCATGGCTGAAAAAAAGTCAATATTAGAGACAATAAGAGATTAAAGGATATTATAAGAAAATTATCAAGAACTTATATATTTTTATTTAGTTAATTTAATCTCTAATCTATGTATCTACACTAAGAGGTATGTGTGTAAAGGATGTAGGAGATAATCTCCGAAACTACTTATCCGATTAAAAACTTTTTCACTGATGAAAAGCTGTACTGTTGCCGAGTATCATAAGATATTATGTTTAAGGATATAATTGACTTTGTCGAGGACGAAGTCGCGGGCAAAAGCTAGTAATGTTATGAAGGGGTAAAGTTTGTTTATTTATTTATATGATTGTTTATAACTGGGAACACTTTTCCGATTACTAACATTTTTTCACTGATACATCATCATCATGTCGATTTTAAGAATCCCACTGCTGGGCATAGGTCGCCCCCAAGGGGGAGATTAGCCGTAATTGCCATGCTTGGCCGATGCATGTTGGCGATCGCAGTAGGTGTTATGGTACTCAGAAGGACGCTGCTGCCCATTGTCTGGTCAATATCCCTCTACGACACCCACGGATAGAAATGGGGTGGTGCTATACGCGGCCAGCACCGCACGGCTGTCACTGATACAAAGCTACACTACTTCCGAGTACCATAGCCATATGTTTTATGGTGAACTTCGCATCCACGCGACCGAACACGAGTTCGGTCGCGTGGATGCGAGAGGCATGCGAGAGGCGTGGATGCGAGAGGGCAGAAGCGAGTATACCTATTACAAATCAACACTTATTATGCCACACATGCGTGACCCACATAAAGGTCATAAGATTACAGGTGTTATAACCTGATCTTATCGTATCATCTCAGAAGACAACTACTAATTACCGACATATATCATTACCCATGTCGTAATATCTGGCTGGCATGTAGGGGTCGACACAGATCCGTCATTAAGAAAATACTGTCTGCAAATGATGATGAATTAAATTAGCGTGATGTAGAGATGGAAATTACTGTAACAGTCAGGTCAAGGAAAATAATAACCAGCCTATTACCTACCTATTATCCACAGATATAGATAAACCTAGATAACGCAAGAGCAACTACATACTTCGCGTGCCTAGTTTCGTGCCCAGCTTACGTACAAAAATTGTAAGTAAAAAAATAAAGTAAACGTTTCCTTCCATCGGTAAGTCATTTTGTGATTAATATTATACGTAATTAATTTAAAAAACAATTATTTTTAATCTAATACCCTCAGTAGGTATACCTGGTAATACCAAATTTAAGAAAAACAACACATTGTTACGTCATAATAGGTAGTCAAAAAATGGCACGCTTGGTTTTCATACAGATCGTGATACTTGCGTTATCTAGGGTCTGTCTATATCTGTGCTATTATCCCACTGCAGATCAAAGGCTTCTGCAGAGAAAGCACGGGCATTGATCACCAGGTTTCCTAACAATGTTTTCCTTCACCAATGTCTAAGATAAACTTTGAAAAGACATTATGAAATAGATAAATGAGACAAATCTAGAAAGACCTGGAAGTCACACACACAGACAAGACAACAGACAAGAAGTTAATAAAGTAAAATTCGCACGTAAACTTAAAAAATATTTACTAGATTCTATGTAAGTGTAGGTTTTAAGTATATTACATAGGTTACAGATGTACCTGATAATAGGTTTAATTGTAGAGAGATTCAACGATGTCACAGTTAAACTGCGTAAGCAGTTTTGTGGGGCAATGTACGTAGTTTTAAGAACTTTTTAAAGTGAATAAAAAATTAATTCATTAATTCATTCAAGTATTCGGGCTATCCTAGAAATGTCTGGGAGGAGACAAAACAAATTAAGCGCACATATGGTTGAGTTTTAGAAAATATAGTGCTTTAATGTTCATTTAGTATAGAAAAAAAAACAGTAATTATCAATAATATTAATAATAATATGTGGGGACATTTCACACACGGCCATCTGACCCCAAACTAGGGAGACCCTGTAGGTACTATGGGTGTCAGGCAGCTGATATACATACACAAATACACTTTTAAATACATACATATATAGATAAACAACACCCAGACACAAGGCAAACACAAGTGCTCATCACACAAATATTTACCTTGGGCGGGACTCTAAATGCTTAAATGAGTGCAGTGGGAGTGAGTATCAAGATGACGAGATGCAATCCCCAATTTAAAATGTATTGCATTAAAGTGTTTGTACTATGTAGTACAAACAAAGGTACAAATGTGTTATTTAAGTTACAAATAGTACATTTGTAGTACAAACACTTTAATTTAATACGTTTTAAATTGGGGACTTGATCCTTCATCTTGATGCTCACTAGTGGGACTACAATAGGCTGGTATTATTATCATTATAAAGATACAATATATCAAAGACTACATACCGTTGCAGACAAAAATGGTGTTAACACATCAAACTCCCAGCGAATACTGAGACGATTATGTCCGAGTATTTCAAAATTATTGCCAGAGCATTGGGTCAGTGAACCAGAAACCCGTTTATATTTTAATTAATCTAATTTATTCATTTCTGAACTAAAATACAATAAATTTTATTATACGGTAATATAGAAAATTATGATCATAAGGTTCTTGAACTATGATATACAGTTATTCGACCAAACGGTCGAATAACTGTCAAATCAAATCAAATCTATAAATAAAATGTTTTCATTTTGTAAAAAAATACAATAACGGCAGAGTTCATAACGAACCACAAGAAATATTAAAAATACTTTAACGACGTCTTTAATTAAAAACAAACGAATTGGCATAATACATGTACCTACAGGATTTCTTTTAAATCAAGTAATTAAAAATAATTATTATTTTAAACATCATGATATTTTTAATTGTTTTCAGATTTTGACTTCGAAAACCAATGTAAGTAAATGTAATAGGAAGGTATAAAAATATTAAAGTATGTTTTAGCCTTAAAACCTTATCCGAAAAAATATTTATAACCATTAAAAGTCGGCTTTTGCACATGACTGTAATTGACTGTTGACTGTATGACTGTAAGACAATATTGTAATACAACTGACTGTAAACACGACTATAATTGAATACATATATAGTGGGTAGGGTTATATATCCTTGTCTAGTACGCGAAATGGATTTATTATCTTAATTATCCAGGATCTGTGCCCGGTTCAGTCCACCACCCGTCCAGATGCAGGCCCGTGTAGGCGGCGCGCCGTGATCCGCGCGCGCCACTCTAGAGGATTCGGCGGCGTTTAGACCGCCGAGGTCGACGGGATCCGCCTACATCACTGGCAGGTCATAGCCTGGCGGGGGCGCTGTGCATGCGCGAGCGAATCCCGTACCCCCGCCCATGGGTCAGTCGACGAACACAGTGGTAGTTTTAGCCGGTAGGAGTCCGGCACACCCTCCCGTCTTCCCCAGATGAGGGACAGTCCATGAGGATTTCCCCACGTTAAAAAAAAAGAAGGATCTGTGCCCGGTTGATAGCAATATGGAAAAGGGCGGCAGGCATGTATACAATGTTACACACATTTCTGCCCATCCCTTCTTGGAATGCAGGCGTGATATTACGTTGTTATTGTCACATGAATGGCAACGTTAATATACGTGAGTCAGATATAAGGATTATAAACAGGGAAAAAAATGAGAGAGGAAAATTGCTGTAAAAAGTGTAATTAATTCGAAAGAATAACCAGAACAAATTAACGATGATTGTCTATACGTAGACACGCGATCTTGACGGCAATCTTGTAATGTAACCTTTAGAAACATATAATCTGGGTAATGTGAAAAGTAGTGGTCTTCTTGTAATGTTAGAGAATAAAAAAATAAAGTTTAAAAACTAAAACCCGACCACAACAAAAAGTGATCTAAAAAGTACGAAACAAGAAAATATTTCACACAGAAATCAAGACATAGGTACAAAATGGTCAAGGTAAAGCCGTGGTCAAGGTAAAACCGTGGTTGCATGCCTGTGTCCCGTATGGGTGCGATGAACATGAATTATAATGGCATGCATTATATGCATTATAATGGCTTTACCTTGACCATTTTCTACCTATGTCTTGATTTCTGTGTGAAATATTTTCTTGTTTCGTACTTTTTAGATCACTTTTTGTTGTGGTCGGGTTTTAGTTTTTAAACTTAATTTTTTTATTTAAACCATTTTGGAGTTTAAATACCAGTAGCAGTTTTTTTTTAATCATTTGTGACAAGTCACAGCTAAGTATTATATATTTAAAAGGTACTAGTGAACCCCTTTCCAATGATACCAAACACGGTATGCGTATCTTAATAGGGTATTTTACTCTATACGAGAAAAAATCTATAAATATTTTATTGAGACAGTTTAGGCATAAAGCAGTCGGAAAATGTAAGTTTTAATTCAAAAAATAACAAAACAATTTTTTAAATTCAATTCAAACTTTTCAGTTTTTTTAATCTGTTCTAAAACACCATGAAATAGTAGCGGCCATGTCAACTGTCAGTCAACCGATTGGCGTAATATAGGCTTTGTACTTTTATTATTTTCGTAACCAACGTAATTTTTTCATTATTACACCTACTACAAAATATGCTTTTAATTATTTTTAAATGATATACAATTATCATATTTAATATGAGCTCATTTGATACAAAACGAACTGACGTCATTTACGCTGAGCAATATGGCGTCCAGTAAGAGGCGTTTTCGTCAAGCTACGCGCGAAATTTGAATATTCAAAATTTAGATGCATTTTTATGGCACTTATCGATTGAATAAAAATTTTGTGTTTTTTTTGGTGGCATATTAGCACTACAGAATTTCATTAAGACACTTTTCAAAAATGGGTGTAATACCCTATTGTGGAAATTACCTTACAGAATGCCACTTCTTACGTCATCTCATACTTTATCTGTCAAAATCTCCCTGTCAATTTAGTTCAACTCGCTGACACGCTCGCAAGGGTGGCGCTAGTGTAAATTCCAATTATCAACCGAATTTTTAGAATGCCAATCAAGAAACTCACAGCGGATTCAGATTCGAAGTTTAGAATTTGGTCTTACAGAATCACACCCCTGGTCCGATTCTGTAATTTTTTTTTCTCTTCTCTAATAAGAAGGTACCTTATCCTAGAGTGTTATAGGCTAAAAATATTATTCCATAAAAATATTCACGTGGACGAAGTCGCGGGCAAATTCTAGTCAACAATATTATTGTTGGAGGTTTTATAGGTTGTTTCTATAAGTACCTATGTGAGTTTATGTTTGTAAACGCTCCCACGATACTTACAGGAAAAGTCCTAGCGTGGTGCTTCACTATTATCACTACATAATATAAAAGCTTTTTACAAAAAAGACAACCGCCTTCAAAAACTAAAAAGTGAAAAATAACTTTAGCACAGAACACACATGACTTTAGTTTCGGAAGTCGATGGCTTTGTTCCGTTTGTTGTTTTGTATTGCCACCGACTTCCGAAACTAAAGTCATGTGTGTTCTGTGCTAAAGTTATTTTTCACTTTTTAGTTTTTGAAGGCGGTTGTCTTTTTTGTAAAAAGCATTTTATTTTCAGCTATTTGGTACCTCCTTCTCATCCAAATCCATTAAGATACGGCAACACAGTTAAGACAGAGATTGAAAGTAACTACCTACTCCAAAGATTAAAGAAACTAAAACGGCGTCTATGTAAAAATTTTGGGTATTTGTTGATTTTTCAAAAAGTGCTGAATCAATTACGATAAAATGTATATGGGACTACCCCTGAGGCATACCCTATTAATACAAAAAGAGAGAATTTCCTTAATCGGTTTACATTTTACGGAGAAATCGCGTAACAAATCGCACACATACTTACTACAAATTTAAGACTTATATGGTTTTCTCATGGATGCCATTGTCAGAAGTGGACCAAATTAAAACGGAACCACACGGGAAGCACCAGCTTTTAAATGAAAAAGTCTGCACCCAGTCGAAAGTTCTGAGGTAACAAACATTAAAAAAATAGCCAGTTAATCCGCTAGTTAAAAAATAAAGGGCCGAATAACTTTTACTCCAGTCAAACTTGAAACCGCTAATCCATACATTTGTCAATTCTCTCGATTTCATGGTTCCAACTAAAATGAATGACGAGATAGACAGGAAACTGGTTATTCATTATTGATTTCACACATTAGCTATGTTGATAGTGAATTTTGAAATATAACGATGTATTCATCATTTAGTAGAGGCCCCAGAAGATTAAATTTAATGGGTGTGGGCAGCTTTATAAATACTTCATCATTACATGTTAAGCAGTTTACTAATGTGGGTGGTATTCTTCTGCCCCGTGTTTGTAATTAATCAAGTACCTAATAGCAGTAGATTAAGCAATAAAATGGTCTCCCACAGCGTGCTACCTTGGATCTTCAAAACAATAATTTATCAGTACAAATACTGCCTATTTCACAAATAAAAAAATGGAACAGGATTTGTTTAAAAATAAAAACCTTTTTACGGCATGCGGTATGGCGTATTTGTAATGGAACCTCGTATTAGCAAATAATTCAGGGTTAAGTTATAGTGTAAGTATATACTTCCACATTTACCTACAGGTTGGTGTATCTTGCAATCTTATAAGATGGTCTGGCCAGCGATAAATAAATAATTTATCTTTAAAACTAAAAATATGTTTTTAGTTTTAAAGCTTTTTTTTAAACTTTGCCCCGCACTAGGAATCAATCCTGTGTCGTGGGTGCGTTTACAAACATATAAACTCACATACACAAACAGCCAGACCCGGAACAACTATCTATAGCCATACAAATGTTTGTTCCATACGGGAATCGAACCCACGACATTCACCGCAGCAGGCAATCGCTCAACCACTGCGCCAACCTTGTTGTCAAAGCAAGCAGGCATGCAGCATGGAAACAACCATGCAGCGTGCAAACAAGCATGCAACCTGCAAGCATTGTTTCTGTCACGGGTCCGGCGCTGCGGGGTTTGGGCGGCCCCACGCGAGCTTATCGTCGCAGATGGTTTTAAAGCCCACCACCGTGGCTTCGGCATGCTACAAATTACCGCATGTATAAAAGTTTATCACTTAATATCAGCACGACTGATTTGGTAGATTATTTTGTGTTCGTAAAGGCCTGGAAACGGTCTGTATAAAAGAAAATTTACGGATACAAAAAAAAAGTCAAAAATTTAATATTGTGAAACCGGGGCGAGTCGCGCCTTTAATATATTTTTAGAAGCACCTACTTTTGTTGCCATATACCTTCTTTCATCTATTCTTTTTATTTAATTAGTGCCAATCAAGAGCTGAAATTAAATTCGTTCCTAAATTCGCTACTCTGAAGTAAATGCCATGAAATTGGTAATGGATTAAGTTTTGTTCTTGTTTTCATCCTAATTACATTGATTGTCGTTTACACGAAATAAAAATAAAATGTATAAAAAACTTAGCTAGCATAGAGTAGTAGTACCTGCAGAGAAACCATACTTAAAGCTTTTTAAGAAAACGAATAATTTATTACAAAAAGTTAGAATTAGTTGATTTTTATTTATTTATTGAATCCCTACTTCCGACTTGGTTTAGTCGATATATCTACTAAGTTTGTAGGTACGTAATGTATTGGTGTTATTTTAAGTTTTATAGATTACCAGCTTTTGGCGCGACTTCATCCGCGTCAATGTTGGTTATCGCGGATGCAGACGAAATCGAGATTTAAAAAGTAGCATATGTCCTTCCCCATGGTTCAAGCTATCTTCATACCATATTTCATTAAAATCGGCTCAGCCGTTTCTTCGTGAACGCTAAACAGAAGACGTTACTTTCGCATTTATAATATTACAGTATGGATTTTAATACCCTCATACTCTTCTCTCTCTGTTTAATTCCTCTTTCTATCTCTCTTCATGTTTTCCACTTTGATAAGTTCTTGTTTATCCAATGTAATTTTCGTGACAACCAATTTCGTTTCGACTCACGTGACACTAACAATTTCATTGTATTATATACGCTACATAAACTTATCTAGCGCCATTGTTCTAACAACGTTATGTTATCATGCTCTTGCACAATTATCGTCATTACGTCTATTATACGAGACACTGGCTTGTTAGAAAGGTGATTTACTTTTGATTTCAATGTTTAAGTTGTGTATATTACTTGTCATAAAGTATGGCGTTACTGTCTATCACTATCACTAAGTACATGTATTATTACAAACTAGCTCAATGCACGCGACTTCGTCCGCGTGAATAGATAGATACCAAATTTTTCAATTGATATATATAATGTCATCGTGTTCGGGACAAAGTTTTCGAATCAACAAGTTTTCGAATCAATTAATTTTCGAATTGGAACGAAATTGCGTGCGTCGAAATAACGTTATTCGAATCTTCATATCACTCCCGTTAAATATAGCCAATGTTACTCAGGGATAATGTAGCATTCCAATGGTGAAATAATTTTTGCAATCGGACCAGCAGTTTTTGAGTTTATTCGTTACAAACATACAAAAATACAAATCTTTCCTCTTTGTAAGATTAGTGTTGATGAAGATTAAAGTTGAGTTTGTGTCCGTTAGGCTTATCTCCGAAACCGCTGGTCCGTTTCTGTAAATTCTTTCGCTATTAATAGGAAGCTACGTTATCCCTAAGTGTTACACAAGCTATAGTTTATTATCAAAAATACTAGGGATCCCTAATAAAAATACGCGAACAGAGTCGCGGGCAAAAGCTAATTTGTAAATAAAAGAACGTATTTGTTTGAAACATTACTTCTGGTCTATGTTACTGTGATATAAAGACTGATACCTGGTTTTGTTAATTGTTGGTTATTTTAATTACTGTCGCCCCTGAGTGTAGCATTGTTTTGTTATCAGCCATTCAATGCTTGCCAATGTAAAGGGATGAAGAGTGCCGGCGGCGGTGGCATGAATTCCCATGGAATCCCAAATTTTTTAGATAGCAAAATATAGCCTATAACACTTAGCTTTCTTTTAGCGAAAAAAAATCCAGAATCGATGAGTATTTTCGGAGATCTTTACTAGTATAATATTAGTATAGATTAACCTGTTTTTTTCCTCCTACAGGGCGAAGGCCTCGCTACTCGAAAAACTGCAACGCTAACATAGAATTGGGTTGCACACATTTTCCGCATGTCAGACAATCACTGGGCTAAATGTACGACCCAATAGGTCCCTCTACATGACAAGCGCCATCGCGGAAGACCCAAGCGGAAAAGTGGGAAAAGCTAAACTCTCAATAAAGACTGGTTCCCCATAGAGAAGGAACAAAGGAAAGACAATATTCACTGTAGATAAACAGATAAATACATATATTGGTAAGAAAAATTTACAAGTATTTTGATAATGTTTTTTTGGCATTATTTGAGAAATTGAGTAATTTTGCACATCATTAAATATAATTATGAAAAGTGAAGCGAATAAATCAATTTACAACGCCTATTTCGTCAACAATTGTCTGAGATTCCAAGTCACCTTGAATCACCCATAATAAATTACGAATGCACATTCCTCAGACGAGATACTCAAAAAATATGCAAATCTGATATGAATTTCGCAACAGAATGCTCGATCGGACAGATAATTGCTCTATTTTGTATGTGCAACGAACTTGTAACAGTTGCAGAATAATTGCAGTTGCAGGGGCGGAGGTGGGCCGTTGCAAAACATTTAATAGTTGCTTTTACAATCAAACGAAGCTTCCGTCGGCTTAGCATGCTAAGTTATTCATCATACAGTTATAATAAGACGTGTTAATGTTGGAATTGTCAAACAAATTATTATTATGTATTTGAGGGTCAAGATGTTGACGAGGAGCTCGTGGCTAAGTTAAAGCCGTACAGATCGATCGGTCAAAGGTTAAGCTACGCTAGCCGCGGTTGGTCTGCGGATGGGTGACCATCCGTTTCATACCGAGGTCCCTTCGTGCCTCGGAAACATAGAAATCTAAAAAACATTCTTATATCTATGCTCGGAAAGCACTTAAAGCCGTTGGTTTTTCAATTTGTAGATCTTTGGCAGTCGTTAAAGGTAGTCAGAAGCCAGAAAGTTTGACCATTAGTCTTACCAAGGGGTATCGTGTTACCCAGTAACTGAGTTGTGGAGGTCCGATAGACAGTCGCGCCATGTAAAACACTGGTATTCAGTTGCATCCGGTTAGACTGGAAGCTTGACCATTAGTCTTACCAAGGGGTATCGTGTTACCCAGTAACTGAGTTGTGGAGGTCCGATAGACAGTCGCGCCATGTAAAACACTGGTATTCAGTTGCATCCGGTTAGACTGGAAGCTTGACCATTAGTCTTACCAAGGGGTATCGTGTTACCCAGTAACTGAGTTGTGGAGGTCCGATAGACAGTCGCGCCATGTAAAACACTGGTATTCAGTTGCATCCGGTTAGACTGGAAGCTTGACCATTAGTCTTACCAAGGGGTATCGTGTTACCCAGTAACTGAGTTGTGGAGGTCCGATAGACAGTCGCGCCATGTAAAACACTGGTATTCAGTTGCATCCGGTTAGACTGGAAGCTTGACCATTAGTCTTACCAAGGGGTATCGTGTTACCCAGTAACTGAGTTGTGGAGGTCCGATAGACAGTCGCGCCATGTAAAACACTGGTATTCAGTTGCATCCGGTTAGACTGGAAGCAGACCCCAATGTAGTCGGGAAAAGGCTAGGCAGATGACTCAGTTGCCGGGAAGAACTGCAGTGCAATGACTGCAGTTCTTCCCGGCAACTGAGTTCACCTCGTGAACATCATCATCTGCCTGTAACCATTTATAAGAAATCATTAAGTTTTCAGAGCATATTAGGATGCTTAGTAAATGTCGTAAAATTTCATCAGTGTACATATTAAAGAATATGTTACTAAACCTTTTCATCGTCGCAGTCATATACGGATGACGGAATAAAGTACCCAACAGGCCGCTGTCACGACTGGATGATAGACTTTTGAACGAAAAACATTAGGTAAGCACCTACAACGACGATTGTCACATATTTTGATCTCGTACATTTTTACTCCAAATTAAATAGAATAATGAATACTTTTCAAAACACCACTTCATTCCCAAGACCAACAATTTTACTACTCCGTTCAATCGTCCGCAATACACGAATGCGAAATTAAACCTCAAATTACGATCAATTATCTTATGAATGACCACTATGTGACCAATTGGTCATTTACATAAAAGCCATAATGCATAATAGTCGTGCATTATGGAAATGCACAGAAAAGTACTAATACCGGTAGGTACTATTACAGTTGATTGGGGCACAATAGCAATTTGTGTTCCATACACTGGTATTGCGAACAATTACTGGACATTCTAGGTCACACTAGATTACAATTGAGCTAACCTTCTGCGGTGAATGCTACGCATATTTTCATGTGTTTCTTTTGAGTCTGGTATGTAAATTAATGTACTAATTATTACCCTCGGTGAAGGAAAACCCCGTGAAGAAAATTAAAATTACTATAACAATAGTGTGCTGAAAGAGGCCCCTATTACCATAGGTTTTATTACCATGTGCATATGCCTACCTAGCAAAATGGGGGATAATAGATCCCACCGACACACAGTGTGAGTGCGGTGATCCTGACCTAACAATGGCCCACTTACTACAGTGCCCAAAGTGCACCTACACCTGCACCTTAAAGGCAAGCACCCAAGCACCTTAGAGGACATTAAAAACGCCACTAATGCTGCGATAAATGTGGCTACCTACTGGGTCCAAGTAGTCTAGCATAAAGGAAAACCATCGATTCGAAAAGCAGAAAATCATATGCCTTAGTAAGCTTGATTAAAGGGTCGAAATGTATAGCCTCGGAAAGCTAGCCCGGAGGCGGGCGAAGAAAAAGGAGAACTGAAGTGGGCCACGCTGGATGGGTCGCGAATATCATGCGTAGCAGTTCTCGCGGCCCCACCACCAAGGTGAAAGTAGGTGTACAGGCGGACTTTTTAGTGGGTGCAAGCCTCACATTACCATATAACCATGTCGTCTCTCCGGAAGGCGTGGTATGCGCTAGGCATTTTCTCAGCTCTCAAAAAAAAAGTAATGAGTAAGTTCATCCCCTAAAAATAGATTAGAGGTGTAGATAACTACCAAAATGTTAACTGTTTGTATTATTGCTTACTGCGCTTCCCTGACTAAATCAATTTTAGCATTCGTTCCCTCTTTGCCGCAGAATCAAAATCCGAACAATTTCTGGAATTATTTTTATATCAAAAGAAAAGCGATCTATTGAAATGAAATAAAACGTGAATTCTATAGATTATTAAATTATCTATCCATTAGTGCAATCCTCAAATTAATAAAAGGTTAACTTGTTTCAATTATTTCAGTCACAATTTTACAGACAATTTTAAGTTAAAAAAAAATTGAACGTGGAACGTGATGATAGGATATCGAACATTAATAGGTAGTTTATTTCTCGATGAAGAACGCACTATCTCAAGTTTCTATTATATCTTTATGATACCTACTGCAACTCAACACATGCAGACCTTCAAACCGACCTCAACTCACATTCATTCTGTTATTTATTTTAAATGGTTTTTTTATTTTTATTCTATAAAAACCTTGCATTTGAACTCTACGAATGCTGAATAAAAAACTTGAACACCTAAAGAAATAAATGTGTATTAAAAATAATGGCCAGTGTTATGATAAAAGTTTGAAAAGCTTCCAATAATCAACTAATACCAAATTGTTTAAAAGCTTTTATGACATAACGATATCGATTCGTGGTGAATATGATTTATAATGAATAGTACAAGCAAGACACCTCACGTGTTTTCATAAATGAATGAGAAACGTGCGCACGCGCCTCCGGCCCGTTCGTGTGTCCAAGCTTTACGTAATTTTTATGTAAGAAACCGGACCAAAGTGTAACACGGCCGGTACTGTTACGTCTACTAACTTATTAGTAACATTGTAAGTACTGGCGATGAGAAAACTCTTATTACCGTCTTAGGAGTTAAGTAGGAATGATGATATTCATTTTAAGATTATCATCATTTTTTCGTCTAAGGCATTATAGGATACAAAAACTTGTAAATATACTAGCTTTTCCCGCTCTTGAAATTTTTAAGAAATTCCAATTTTGTGATAGTACAATCACAAAGTACGTAAGGCTGCGACGCGACCCTTTATATTTTGTGGGGTCGTTGATATAGCCTGTATGGAGTTTCTTGCCCATTCGAATCTTCTCGATGCGAAACTGCCTTTTGGAAGGGGCAACTAGGATCAACTTTTTTTTTATTCACGTTCAAAAGTGCCTTTTAATGGTCTAATTGAAATAAATGATTTGACTTTTCTCATTTTTTGACCCATTGCACTTTAGGTTAACGTAGCTTTTTAGAAGAGCACAAGGGGGCGGGGCGGGGGGGGGGTGTTATTGTTACACGAATCGAATCAGTATTTCCAGAGATTATTTCGAATGAACACAAACTCACTGGGTAACACGATAACCCTTGGTAAGATTGGTATTCAGTCTTTCTGACTCCTGACTGCCTATAACGACTGTCAAAGCTCTACAAATAACATCGGGGCTTTACGTGCTTTCCGAGGCACAAGTGAGTCTCGGTATCAAAAGGATGGTCACCCATCCACGCACGGACCTCGGCAAGCGTAGCTTAACCAAGATCGGTCGATCTGTAGGGCTTTTACTTAGTCACGATTTCCTCATAACTTAATACATAGGATAACATTTTTCTTGTACGGTTTTTGTTTACGTTGGCTTAATTCAGAAGTTTACGCAAGCGGGAACTTAAAAAAAACCGGACAAGTGCGAGTCGGACTCGCCCACCGAGGGATCCGTTCAAATTCCGTGATTTGGTCATCCATGCAATTATGACCGCGCATACTTCGATGATTGATGACTTTAAATGAAGACTACATGTTTTATGATTTAATTAAAAATGTATAGTTTTCAGACTTTTCTCTGTACTTGTATTATAAGACGATATTACTTGCCAAATTAAATTGTTCAACGAAAAGTACTTACACTATAAATTTTGATTTCCTTGAGAGTGTCGAAATATAGGTTTTTTGTGGCATAAACGGCCGTATCTTTTTTTCACGTTAACATTAGAATTTAGAAAATTAAATTTTGAAAATTTTTTTTCACCGCTTCAAGGTGTTGAGTATATATATGGTTTTAATTTCAACTCGATACCTCTACGCGTTCCTGAGATAAAGGGTCTTGGCAGACAGACAGACAGACAACAAAGTGATTCTATAAGGGTTCTGTTTTTTCCTTTTAAGGTACGGAACCCTAAAAAGGTAAACTATGTAAGAAATAGCGTCGGAGTGGGGTCTATTTTAATGTATATTATGTTACCTCGGTCAGAGGTTAAACAATGTCATCCAACGTGGCAATGCCGCCAGACGTCTCTTGGGTACCTTCCCAGACAACGGCGATGTGGACGAACTATGTGATGCAACATGTTAACAGTTATAGATTTTCTTTTTCAACCGACTTCAAAAATGGAGGAGGTTATCAATTCGTCAGTATTTTTTTTTGTTTTTTTTTATTTATTTTTTAGTTTTGTTACCTGATTTCTTTGGACTGGGTGAACCGATTTTGATGATTCTTTTTTTGTTTGAAAGCTAGTGCTTCCCATTTGGTCCGGTTCTGACAATAGCATCCATGAGAAAACCGTATAAGTCTTAAATTTACATTAAGTATGTGCGCGATTTCTTACGCGATTACTCCGGCAAACGTAAACCGATTTTGAAAATTCTTCTTTTTACGGATAGGGTATACTTCAGGGGTGGTCCCATATAAATTTTATCGAAATTGATTCAGCACTTTTTGAAAAATCAACAAATACCCAAAAATTTTACATAGTTGACGTTTTAGCTTCATCAATCTTTGTAGTAGTTAACTTTCATACTCTTCTTAATAGATTTGGATGAGAAGGAGGTACTAAAAAGCGGAAAATAAAAAGCTTTTTACAAAAAAGACAACCGCCTTCAAAAACTAAAAAGTGAAAAATAACTTTAGCACAGAACACACATTGACTTTAGTTTCGGAAGTCGGTGGCAATACAAAACAACACAAAGTCACTGAATTTCGAAACTAAAGTCAATGTGTGTTCTGTGCTAAAGTTATTTTTCACTTTTTAGTTTTTGAAGGCGGTTGTCTTTTTTGTAAAAAGCTTTTTTTATGATTCAAAGTCAAAGTCAAGTATTTATTTAAATTAAACCATTTACAGGCACTTTTGAGTATTGTCAAGGAGTCGGTCAGTTAGTCTGAAAGTTGAAACTAATTGCTTCGCTAGATTATTCGTGTAAATATTTTTAATTATACTTATTATAAATAAATTCTTAAGAGTTGAAAAAGCATTATGTAATATGGCATTACAATGAACTTGTGCGAATATGATCTCTAGATCTAG
Organism: Charanyca ferruginea; assembly: GCA_947361185.1. Lineage (NCBI taxonomy): Eukaryota > Metazoa > Arthropoda > Insecta > Lepidoptera > Noctuidae > Charanyca > Charanyca ferruginea. The sequence continues at coordinate 12,715,625 of OX376065.1, read as the reverse complement.
ACTCATAATACGTTATATAAGCATCTAAAAATAGCTACTACTATTTTTTGGTCAAAATATGTTAAGATATTTCTAGTTCTTACGAAAGACAAAACGTAATATAAAAATACCATACTCAATATGCAGATTATTTTTTTGTTGTTTTGTAAATAATCTTTATTTCCTGCAAAACAGCTTTCTATGCATTGATATGTATTACATTCAATGCGTATGCGTCGTTTGAAACGCGGAGGCGGACGCGACCAGACGGATCTTGATTTCCGCGCCATTTTATTTACCAACACTACATCTTGGTCTGACGTGCGTACATCTACAATTAGATTTAAACATTGCTATCGTACAAGGCAGTACTATAAGACTTGAAAATACGCAATAAATAAATAATAAAGTTAATAATAAGAAGGTCGAGTTCAGTCAATGCGCTAATTTTGCGGCTTAAGCTTTTGTTTTTATGGCGTGACGGTTAAAAGGTTAAGTTAAAAGGTAAAAGGTAGAACCCGGGTTCAGAACCCTGCGTTCTGAAGGGTCCCTATGTTTACCAGTCTGAAGGTCAGGTTTTAAAGAGTCCTTAAAGGGATAAAAGAACAGAATTTTACTGCTTGTACAACATGAACAGAAGACCAAATAGAGTAATTGAAAACCGAACAAGTGCGAGTCGGACCCGCTCACCGACGGTTCCGTTCAAATTCCGTGATTTTGACACTCATACAATACAGTATTATGACCGCGAATACCACGATGATTCATTACGTACTTTAAATAGACTAGGTATATATTTTTTATGATTTAATTACAAATGTATAGTTTTCAGACTTTCCCCTGTACTTGTAGTATAAGACGATATTACTTGCCAAATTTCATAGTTTCAACGGGAAGTAGGTACCCTATGATTCCTTTGAGAGTGTCGAAATATACGTTTTTTGTGGCATAAACGGCCGTCAATTTTTTATCACGTTAACTTAGAAGTTTGATTTTTTCACAGCTTCAAGGAACCGTAGACTTGAGTAAATGGTTTTAATTTCAACTCGATACCTCCACGCGTTCCCGAGATAAAGGGTCTTGACAGACAGACGGACAGACAGACAGACAGGGCAACAAAGTGATCCTAAATGGGTTCCGTTTTTTCCTTTTGAGGTACGGAACCCTGAAAACGTTCAAAATGTAGTCGCAATCTCATCTATCAATGTCAAAAGATGTAAGAAAAGATATACTGAGATTAGAATGCATTACATACCATGATGCATTATTATTATTGCATACATTCAATTCTGCTCGTAATAACACGAGTAGAATTCCCCCTCTAAAATTGCTTGGTTTTGACCACGGAACAGATAAATAGAGTTGGAAAGGCCCTCGCTTCAATTTTGTTATAATCTCCATGGTTGACGTGTAGAGAATGCAATGCATGCAGTACATTGCAAGCGGACTCGGTCATTGCGTAGATTAAGCGAGTACACATCGGGCAATGTATGCTTTTTGTAACTCAATGCAATCATGTTGTCTATATATTAAATTTCATAATGACCATTATATTTTAAGCTTTTTACAAATAATATTTTAATTAAATGTTATTTTCGACTTACCGATGGAAAGATATACCTCCTCCCTATGTACTTGAGGTCTGACTATTTGTTTTGCAAGTTATTAGGGCATAATACGGCATTTTAATGCAGAGATTTCTTCTCCGAAGTGGACCGAAGCACGCTAAATGCGGTGTACGAATGAATCGGTCGAGTTATGATCGTAAAGTCATAATTGTGGCGCGCTTGCCACGCCCACATTACCATTCCAACTCTATTTATCTGTTCCGTGGTTTTGACCACCCTTTCAAGACAAAGTCTTTCGCTACTTTAAATATTGTGATTGTCTCTTTGACTGTACAATATCACAGTTCTATAACTAATAAAATTCGCGGTGTATATCTTTGTACTGGTTTCTCGATATTGTTATATGGGTCAACGTGAACCGGTTGGTGCACTGTATCGTAATGTAGCATATTGGTACTAGAATCGCTAATTTGATTTTGAAATCTAAGTATTCAAGTTAGTGTTTAAGGTCATAAAGGTGAGACTTTAAAATTGAGCAAGGTTAATTAGATCACGAGAGTTTGAAAGTGGCGCCAGTGACAAAAAAGTCGAAAGAGAATTGTTTGTCTTGGTATGGGAATGTGGAGCAGAGGGATATAACGCACGTGATAGGTCACTAAACGAGTTAGTAATAACAATATTTATTAGACAAGAAATGAAAACAGGTTTACACAATTTGCTTTTAAACTACAGACCTATTAAGTACATAGTAGCCCTAACAACAAAAAATTATGTCTTACTATTAGCATCTGCTGCCGATATAGGCTTATAGCCTGTACATCAGCAAGCAGCGCCTCAAGCCCTCGGATAACGAATGATCATGTGAGGTTCACGCAAAAGAAACAAAAGTTATTAATATAAATATCGATGAATAGAAAAGGAGAGGAAAAGCAAAGAAAAGATGGATAGATTATGTGAAGAATGATATAAATGAGTCAAGGTGAAGCACCATGTTTAACATGTTTTCACATTGATAGTTGCTGAGATGAAATTGTGACTAAACAGGCAACATCGCTCGAAGAACCGTTGATCGATGTGGAAGGAAGGTTCTCGCGTGGCGTCCACGAACCGGAAGACGCAGCGTTGGTAGACCTCTCACCAGATGGACTGACGACATCGTCAAGGTTGCGGGCAACCGGTGCATGCAAGCGGCAGGTGACTGCTTGTTGTGGCGTTCTATGGGGAAGACCTTTATTCAACAGTGGACGTCTTCCGGCTGACAGTGATGATGATGACGAAACTGTGCCTATCTACTTGATAGTCAATAGTTAAGACTAACGAACCTATATTAACTATTATGATCTATGTTTCTTAATCATTTCAATCATTGTTATCAATAAGGCAGAGACCCTCATTTCAATTAACTGTCACCTCAACCTGTCTTCTTCGACATAATATAAGTAAAAGCTTGCGTGCACTTTTGCATAAGAAGTTGGCAGACTGGTCTCAAAATTGAAAACAATTAATTTAAATTAATTTGTTGTATTTCTCTATCTATGTATTTTAGCTCTCCTTTGTATATTTTGTTTGTATGTATGTATATATTATTTTATTATAGTAAATTTTAAGTATCTTTGCACCTACGATGTTTTGTCTCTGCGTCACCCTAAGGTAGACTGGTAGAAAATGCCCAAGGCATTAAGTCCGCCTTTGTATAGTGTTTTTTAACATAATAAGCATATCGTTTAATAAATAAATAAATATATCTATGTATGTTCACCATCTTCATTACATTTCTAAAACACTAAATAACACCAATTATATATTATGGCTATGATACTGACAACACAAGATTAACAGATGAGATGATTTCCAACATGGAATGCGAACGATAAATCTTTAAACACATATCAGTAAATTATCCCAATTCTAAAGGCTTTTGAACGTGAAACTAAGATAACTGCTACAGTTAAGTATCAGATACTCATCTTTAATTGTTATGAGATGTCAACACGCGATCACTAAAGCCTAGGTCACACGAGACTAGTTTGTCATAGCTAAGTACGATAGGTAAATAGGTATGTGAAATCTCAGTATCTTGTCATCCCATCGTAATTCTGCTTAATCTCAGTCCCAATCTGTACAAAATGCCTCTAATTTACATTTTTGATGAGATTACGACTAAATTTTGGATATTGTTGATTACTAGAAGTATCTTCTTGATTTGCACAAACTCATCATCATCATCATATCAGCCGTACGACGTCTACTGCTAGACTTCAGCCTCCCCTAAAGATTTCGAAAAAGACCGGCTGAAAGCGGCTTGCTTCGAGCGTGTTCCTGCGATGTTGTATGTTGCACAAACTAATGCTGTTTAAATGATGCTAAACAGACAGTAACATTGCAGTAACTTATGTCAAAATTACACGATTGACTATTATAGAAGAACTTTCTGCTAAAAAAATAGAACCCCATCCTATAAATGAACCCACTTTGAGACTTCAGTTTGCTAGCTTATCAATACTTACTAGCCCGAAAGGTACGTTTGTTCTGTTTCTTCAGAGTCGGAGTGAGTAGCTCTCTAGTTGACTATCTTATTAGCCTCGCCTGAAAATGTCGTCTTGTGTATAATAGGCATTAGGTGTACTTGTCTATACTTAGTAATACAGTTGCAGCAGATAAGACATAATCTAGTAATTATTATTGACAGGTAAGGTTGTTCGGTATTTGTACTGTTTTCTTATTACAATCGCGCTTGCGTATGATCTTATCTTGACAATTGGGGTTATTAGTCGTTGAGTGTATTTTTTTCTGATAATGGAATGAATAAACTTGTCATGTTAAACGGGAGGAATAATAAATGAGTTCCTATAATGAACTTTTACCAAGAATACGTTTAGTTTTAAAAATATCTATTTAAATATCTAACAAAATTAAGCAACCAACTCAATTATTTTAATTATTGAGCATTGTCTTTCAATAATTAACTGAAGGGTTTACGTCAAACTACGCCATGCTAAATGTTCAACGGTTTGATGGATGCTTGTCAAAGTTATGCTTAGAAAAGATTTTAAATTAATCTGATTCTACTTCTTTTTTTAACTTTGCCCCTTATATCTAAAATCATTGCATCACCTACTTCAAAAAACGGAAGATTTTTCGAAAATCGAATTTAAAAAGCAAACGTAAATCTTAGTACTTACTATTTTTATTTCATAAAATTTATTTGTTGTTTTGTTTGTAAAAAAAAATATTCACATAGTTCGGTTTTTACGATACAATTTTTGTTCTTGACACAAAAACGTACATTCATAAATAATTTTCAAAACATTGCACAAACTTAGTATGTAGTAAAACAATAATAATAATCATTGACCTTAAATAGTTTAATGCATATTAAACTAACGGCCTACGTAAATAGCTGTTTTATACATAGAAACCGGTGATTTACATTCAAAACAGTTAAGCAGTACGTTTTCGCAATGCGATGTCGTACTAAAAGTTAATGCAATTGTTTTATACTTTAAGGTTAAGTATGATGGACTGGACTGGGACTGGAATATGTTATTTCAATAACATTTTACTATAATTATTAACGGTCAGAGTCATGACGATTCCCAATTCCGCCCGTATTGGGGGCCCGTGTCGTGGAACTGGAGAAAATGGTAGTAGGAACCTGCAGCCGCTGCAGGATGTTTAAAATGTAAAAGAGTAAGTATGGAGTTTCTTGCCCATACGAAACTACCTCTTGGAAAGGGCAACTTGATTAAATTTTTCTTTTATGACGTTCGTAAGTGCCTTTTTAATTGTCTAATTGAAATAAATTATTTGACTTTGTTTTTAGGGTTCTTTAGTCAAATGGCAAAAATCGGAACCCTTATAGATTCGTCATGTCTGTTTGTCTGTCCGTCCGTATGTCACAGCCACTTTTTCCGAAACTATAAGAACTATACTGATGAAACTTAGTAAGTAGATGTGTCTGTGAACCGCATTAAGATTTTCACACAAAAATAGAATAAAAAACAATAAATTTTGGGAGTTCCCCATACTTAGAACTGAAACTCATAATTTTTTTTTTCATTAAACCCATACTTGTGGGGTATCTATGAATAGGTCTTCAAAAATGATATTAAGTTTGCGCAAGAGGCACACAAAGTGGTAACACAAAGTGGTAAAATGTGTGTCCCCCCCCCCCCTGTAACTTCTAAAATTAGAGAATGATAAAACTAAAAAAAATGTATGATGTACATTACCATGTAAACTTCCACCGGAAATTGGTTTGAACGAGATCTAGTAAGTAGTTTTATTTTAATACGTCATAAATCGTAAACTGCAATTTACTGTTAAAACATCGATCAAAGTTACAACGAACTACAAGAACTTTTACATTATGTTACTTGTTGCTACGGAACCCTTCATGGGCGAGTCCGACTCGCACTTGGCCGCTTTTTTTGTTTCTGCCCACGACTTCGTTCGCGTGGAAACCAAAGACCCCCTTTATTCTGCCTTGTTGCAAAATTCGTTCTCAGCCAACGTCTATTAGCCTCTTACCAATAAACTAGCTATCAAGTTACAAGTTCATAGGTCAAGTAGTTTTCGTTTTCGAGATTTTGCGCTTAGGCAGTGCTTTCGCTTTTATACAGGGTGGGGATGAAAATAGCACAAAAAAGGATTATGGTAGGATTTGATAATTTGATGTAATTGTTTTTATTGAGCATTAATAATATTAAATTATGACGCCTCAAGTTGCCGCTCTTCTCACAAGTCAGAAAATCAACATTTCATCTGGTGTTTTATTTTGGTTACATTAATATGCCTTTTAGTATATCTGATGTTCTTTATTTCGTTTCAGATATATAAATTATACCAAATAAACACAAAAAAAAACATAAAAATTGTTCAAGCCGTTTCGGAGAAGTTCGATAACAAACACTATGACGAGATTTTAATATATTAGATAATCAGCTGTTCGTTTCAACGCTTCAATGACAGTTATTTTTTATTTTAATTTCAGTGTTAGTCCCATTTTCCCCTCTAGTGTTTTAATTATTTTATAAAGTTCCGTTTATATTATTTAAATTCTCAAAAAAAAACTTCAGTAAAACGAAACAAGTTCTCTTTTTAACTGACCGTGTCTTGATCTAAATCACAACTTTCTAATTAAAATACCTTTCATTGCATTGTAACCATCAGTTCAATGACATGACTAATGTCGTGTTATCTGTTGCAAGAGACCGTTTATTTCCACCAGACGCCATCCAACCACGAAAAAGATTAACAAAAGGCCTACTACATAGGTTAAAAAGTGCAAGCACGCGTTGACAACAAACCACAGGACAATTAATATCACTTACCTACAGTATACCTGCTTGCCCAGGTAAATGTAGCTCTCTGCATATTCGATAGCTTTACCCTCGACTTCAATTAGCTTGGTGCTACCGTTTGTCACAACTTTGGTTTTTGCAGCATTCATCTGGAGCCCTACCTTTTCACTTTCATCATTTAGCGATTGTAGCATTCGTTTCATTTCTGCAGCTGTTTCAGCAAGGAGCACAATATCATCTGCAAATCTTAAGTGACTGAGGCGAGCGTTGTTTATCCATATTCCTGTCCTTGACCAATTAAGTTTTTGGAATATATCTTCTAAGACGGCGATAAACAGTTTTGTTGACAGAGGGTCGCCCTGTCTGACTCCTCTTTCTATTTTTATTACTTCTCCTGTGTTTTCGAGTCTTACTCTGCTCTCGCTGTTTGCATATATATTTTTTATAATTCTTATATACTTCGTCTCTATGTTGATCGAATGTAGTGCTCTCCAAATTGAGTCGTGTGAAATACTGTCAAAAGCTTTGCTGTAGTCTACAAAAGCGATGTATAATTGTTGGTTGAATTCTTTATATTTTTCGATAATTTGCTCTATAGTATGGATATGATCGGTGGTTGAGAAGCCTCTGCGAAAGCCTGCCTGTTCCTTCGGTTGGCTGTTGTCTATTTGGGGGGCCAGCCTGTTTTGAAGTAATGATGTGAACAGTTTGTACATTGTCGAAAGCAAGCTAATTGGTCTATAGTTCCCGATGTCTAGAGGGTCGCCTTTCTTGTAAAGAAGTACGATCTCCGAGCTGTTCCACTGCTTGGGAATCTTTTCCTGATGTAGTACCAAGTTGAAGAGTAAGGTAATATACTTGAGCAGTGAAGATGCGCCTGCTATAAGGGCTTCAGCTCTTATGTTGTCCGGACCCGGACTCTTGTCTTTTTTGAGTTTTTTCAGCTGTCTTACTACTTCTTGTTCCGTGAACGGCGGTACTTCCTCTTGGTTTATTGCTGTAGTTGGTCCCTCTGTTTCTGTTATGGTTTGTTCTTCATCTGCTTCTATTGTATTTCCGCCTCTTTTTTTGTAAAGGTCTCTGTAGAAATTGGTTGCACAGTTAATTATTTCTTTTCTGCTTCTCGTTTCCTTGTTATCTTCCTTTAGTTTTTGAATCCATTCTTTGTGCCGGTTTAGTTCCTTAAATGCCCGCTTTGAGCTCCTGTATCTGTTGAGGTTCTTTTCTATAATTTTGTGTCTATGATTTTTGTAGTCTTGTCTGATCGCTCTGTTAGTTTCCTTGAAAAGTTTTGTTAGACGAGTCTTTGTTGTTTTACTTCTATTTTGAGTTGTCATAAGGTCCGTTCTTTCTTGTATCAGCTTTATTGTATTCTTGCTTAGGATTTTGTGTTTTCCTTCTGTATTGTTTGTTGGATTTCTTATGTTAAGGCTTTTCCTGATTGTGTTTTCAAGGATGTCATAGTATCTCTGTATGTCCGTCATGGATGAAAGTATGCTTGAGTCCAAATTTTCTTTCAGGTTCTCGTTGTACGCGATAACTTCGTCGTCTGTTTTTAGCGTATTTGGATTAGGTTTAATACTTATTCTATTTAGTTTTAGATCTTTTAGTTGTAGTGTAGTTCTCACTGGTCTGTGGTCCGATGGGAAACTTATTTTATTCAGAACTTCAATATTTGTTATGGATTTGGCCTTATTGCACAATACAAAGTCTATTTCATTTTTTGTTTTCTGATCGGGTGAGATCCACGTCCATCTTCGACTGGATTTTTTCTTGAAGTATGTGTTCATTATTGAAAGTCTTTGTTCATGAGCAAATTGTACTAGTTTTTCGCCTCTATCATTGCGAGCTCCGTATCCGTAACTTCCCATTACTAGGGTTTCGTGGTTTAGCGGCTGTCCGACTTTGGCATTGAAGTCGCCCATGACGAGTATTGTTCCTTCGCTCATATCTAAGGCTGTTTTGATATTGTTGTAAAATTTTTCTATTTCTTCTTCATCTGAGTCTGAGGTTGGAGCGTAACATTGGATTACCGATATAAGTTTCCCATTGAGATTGAGTTTTAATATAGCCACCCGTTCCGTGATTCCTGTGAAGATTATGATATTTGATTTTAGCCATTTCTTAATTAGGAAACCAACCCCATTGAGGCCTACTGATTCTCCGAAGTAGCAGAAGATGTATTCCGGGTATTCTTCAATTTTGCAACCCGTTCGTCTAACTTCTGCCAGTCCTAAGACATCCCATTTAATATTTTCCAAAGAGTGTGTTAGTTCGATTTGCTTTTCAGTTGATGCAAGTGATCTCACATTGTACGTACCTATTTGTAAGGTATGTTCTATTTGAGCTGGAGGGTAGTGGTCGTTATCCCCACGGGGACCAGCCGGGTTGGGGAATTGGTTGTTGTGAATACCGTAGATGTTGTATTTTTCGTGACTTCCTTCTTCGTTAGTTTTATTTATCCTTAAGTTTATATTTCTCGTTGCTGCTGCTGTAGTTGTTGTTGGCCTTGTTTCCGTAGTATGCTTGTCTAGTTTTTTGACTGATTTCCGTGTTCCCTCTTGTCTTGAAATGGATTTATTTTTGAGAGTTTCGTGGGGTGTTTATCTATTGATGTCTCATTGATGCGACTGAAACCCTCTGGCGGTGTTGATGGTGGAGAGGATGGTACTCGCTTCCTTTTCTCATTACTCTTGAATTCTTTTACTATCAGCTCTCCGTTTTTAATTACTGCATATTTGCCTGCAAGTCTCGCTTCTTTCATTTTTGGGATCAAAGCCCTGTTGGCTGCAATGACGTCTTTGGGTAGGTCCTCAGTAGCGTAGACACCCTTAGGAAACAGCGCGTTGTTTTTGATTATAAGGTTTTTTCTCCACACTAGCGTTGTAGTTATTAAAATTGGTCTGGTTTTGTTAGTAGCTTTCTTTCCCAATCTATAAGCGTCACTTATTTCCCATCTATCCCACTCATTTTCTTTAGCTTTCTCGCTTATCCCATTGAGATAGGGCACTACAGTTCCAATCAGTTGTGCTTGATTGGTTTCTGTCTCTGGTATTCCGTGTAGGAGGAGATTATTGCGCCTTGACGATCGCTCTAGTTTTGTGATTCGTGATTTTAGTTGGACTACTTCCGTTTTTAGCTTTGTGTTTTCTTCGATTAGCGGTTTCATTTTTTCATCAAAAGTTTCGATTAGGCCCTTATTTATTTCTTCTGTTTGCCTTATAAGCTCCACCTTCAATTTTTCGAATAATAGCTCGCATTGCTTATCCATTGTTATAAAAAGTGCGTTTCCCCGAAATTAGGTAGATATTTTTAGCTGGCAACCCTGTCAGGTGTCAGCTGTCAAAACTTATTATTTTGTGAAGGTTGGCACATACAAGGTTTCCGATAAAAGTTTATATTTGTTTATGGTCGCTCTAGTTATTTGACATAACCTAGAAATATTTTTGTGTTGGTCTCTGAGGTTTTTAGGATTTTATCATGGACTTGCGAGATGTACGCTAGTGAAACACGTATCCGCGAGTTTACTCTTCAAATTTTAGTATGGTTCAAGTTATTTCTTGCAATATATCACTCTTAATGTGCACTTTTTCGCGGAGCAAAACAACAACGATGTTTACAGTTCAAGTTGACAACCGGAAGCTGATCATTTAACAAAAACAGCAACGAGCTAGAAGTAGATAGAAGAGTCAATATAGCATGGAAAAAATACTGGTCACAGAAAGAAATTGTAAAGGGAAACTACAGCCTTAAACTAAAAAAGATAGTGTTAGACACTTGCATTCTACCGTGTCTCACATACGGATGCCAAACCTGGACATTTACTAAGAGAATAACAAATAAAATAAACTCATGCCAACATGCTATGGAAAGAAGTATTTTAAAACTAAGAAGGATCCAAAAGGTCAGAAATGTAGATATAAGAGAAAGAACGAAGCTGACGGACGCTCTCGAGCACGCACTCCAGAAGAAATGGAGATGGGCGGGGCACCTAGCTAGATATACGGACAGAAGATGGACAAGCGAAACCACAAAATGGAAAGGCCCCAGAGGAAAAAGAAAAGTTGGAAGACCAAAAATGAGGTGGGATAACGATATTAAGGAAATAGCAGGCAAACATTGGCTAGAAACTGCAAAAGACAAGAAGAGGTGGAAGGAGCTGGAGGAGGCCTATACCCGAAAAGGGACTATGCAATAAAAAGAAACTAATACAACTAACTTACTAATAAGGATAGATTCTAATATAACTAACAAATAAGTTTATAAGTTTTATATTATGTATAGGTGAAAAGGGCTTAAATAAAAATAAAATAAAACCTACAGTATACCAAGACCGCAGTGGTCTAACACAATAATCCGAATACTTGCGATGCGAATTAACAACTTTGAAGGATATTAGTTCGTGTAGCGCTTTTAATAAGACGGACATTCCCATCGCAGCTTTCTACGATGTGACGTCGCATTGCAAGAGTTCGCATTTTTGTGTGTTGACCCTGGCACTTCATTTGGCGTATTTGTGCAAGTATTTGCCTTATTTGGACAATACAAAATCGACTTCATTTCAATAAACATTGTACCTATTATCCAAATAAGGAGAACATCTGCACAAAAATGCCAAGCGAAGTGCTAGCATAAGATGTAACTTGTGTAGGTATGTAGATATGTATGGTTAATAACAATACGGCACATCCCGTTAAAAAAAGTTCAATCTCGATGAACATCGTCTATCACTAATTCCTGATTAGATCATAGCCTGAGCATTATAAAAACATTTTCGATTTCTTAATCTTACATTGGTCTTCTACATTTTGTTACTCTGTGACGGAGATGCCGTGCGCCCGCGTCGCGAATAAAATCGAAAGTGCGGAGAAAACAAAACCTCGTACAGTGTAGTGACGTAATCGCTCTACTCTACTTGCTTATTCTGTAACGTGTGTCTACAGTATACGTCGTAGGTCAGTGTTATTGTGATAAGTGAGTTGAAGAAAGTTAATTATAGATTGTAGGGTCAATAAATTGGTTGTGGGTATGTTGATGTTACGTAAATGGCAAATCTATTGTCACAAAAAGTAATAAGGCTCTGTATTCAACATTGATAGTTTCTAAATGCGGAAGTTTGTGACGTTGTGGATTGTTTTTCCCTCTTTTTACACTTAAACGGTGAACGAAATTTTGCTGAAATTTTGCACAAATGTAGTTATTGTTCTAGGGATAGTGGGATAATTTTTCTCCGGATTTGTATCTTCGTGAAAAAATTAAGGACTTTCGCTAAATTCTAAAGTTAGAAGTTAGTAGTTTATAATATAAAATAAAAAGGCATCCGTAAGATACTTCATACGGACGAAATCGGGGTCAAAACCTTTTTTAATTAAATGATCGAAAAGAAAAAAAAGGAACGATTCTAAGTAGTAGTAGTAGTGTACTATTACAAAACATCTAATATATAAAATTCTCGTGTCACAGTTTTCGTTCCTGTACTCCTCCGAAACGGCTTGACCGATTCTGATGAAATTTTTTGTGCATATTGGGTAGGTCTGAGAATAGGCCAACATCTATTTTTCATCCCCTTTTTTCACCCCTTTTTCATCCCCCGTAGATCGGGACAGGACAACGTCTGTCGGGTCAGCCAGTAATAATATATTATCATCATCATTATGTCAACCAATACATGCCCACTTCTGGGCATAGGTCTCCCCCAAGGGGGGGAGGGGCCTCAGCCGTAATCGCCATGCTTGGCTGATGCATGTTAGCGATCGCAGTAGGTGTTCTGGTACTCAGCAGGACGTTGCTGCCCATCCTCTGGTCAATATCCATCTGTCGCCTTCTACGACACCCACAGGTAGAAATGACGTGGTGCTACTCGCGGCCGGCAATATATCAATTAGTTTAATTACTATACGATTTTTCCTTTATAATTGTATATTTAATTATCACATCACCTTGTAGAATAACCCTGCCATAATTATCTATTTCACGTGCTTAAGCTAACAAAGAGATGTTTTTGTGTCTGTGGGAAACATGCAGGTAGCGTCACATCACAATATTTATTGATAGAAATGAAAATCTTACAATGATACACCTATTTATCTGTCATACCAACTTAAACACGGAGACGATACACATTTTGTTTGAATTGGAGATAAAATATATTATAGTACGACACGATACTAATGTATGCGTGTGAGTTGATTGAAAGATGGCTGCCCTGTGGCATGATTTACAGCGTTTGAACTACTCCGTTGATTTTCGTTTTTTTTTTTATTGACTGTTGATAGGCATACGTTTGACCACTATCTCACCTGATGGGACGCGATGATGAAGGTCTAAGATGGAGCACGCTTGCCTAGTAGTCACTCTTGACTTAAAGACCCCCAGGTTGTAGTAATCAAGAAACGCCGTGAGTTTTATTCTCAGCAGGGGCTAGGAGCTATTGGGTTTTACTATTAGAAATCAGCGGATAATTTTGTTGATTTTAAAAGAGTGCCTATGGAGTTTCGTGCTCGCACGTTCTTCTCAATAAGAGCCTACTTACTGTTTATAACGAGATGAAACTGACAGACTGACTGACTCCTTGTCAATTCAAAAGGGCCTATTACATACATATATCTAAATAGTTTATCTATACTTCTATACTAATATTAGAAAGAGGTAAAATTTGTTTGTAAGTTTGTATGTAGGGGGTAATCTCCGAAACTGCTAATCCGAATTCAAAAAATCTTTTACCAATAGGTAGCTACGTTATCCCTGAATGCTATTTGCTATATTGCATTATCAAATAATTAGGGATTCTTGAGAAAATTCACGCAGACTAGGTCGCGGAAAAGTGTTAGTATGAAATAAATGATTTGATATTGAGTTAGAATCGTAAACTTGTCTATAAGACGTCTTCACTTTGCAAGTAAATTAATCGAACTTCAGACACAACTCGGACCAAATTAATGACAGACATTTGATCTAAAATCGCTAATGATCTGAACCTACTTACATTTAAGTAGATACCAATTATTTTTGATCTCACGTTTTCGAAATAATTGCAATCATCGTTACGTTTGGAAAGGTGTGAGGTGTACTTTTGACTGTCAGGTGAACAGGAAGTGTCTGTCAATCAAAGTATCATTTAAAGCTCACTTGCTCCAAGCAAGGCTGTCTTATTAACGCTGAGTTTGTTGCTAACTTTGGCCCATTATTTATGATATAATCATTTGTAATTATATTAAGCTAATAGGCCTAACTGTGCAATTATCAGACACAATAGTTAAACAATAGTAATAACAATGCTGATTCAGTTATTTTCTCGGTTGAGCGTTTAATAAAACAAGGGGTTTTTGGGATGCTACTAACCAGACGAAGGCTCATTTACTACATAGCTTAAAGTGTACCTACACACGCACTTTAGAGGTCATTAAAAACGCCACTGATTATTGTCCCACTACACGAAAGGCCTCTTCTCATACAAAGAAGGAATAAGCATTTGATTAGGTACCACGCTTGGTCAAAGTTGAGATTTATATTTATTACGATATTTTCTTTGATATTTTTTTATTACGATATTTTCTTTGAATTTATTACGATATTTTCTTTGAAGCGAACAACTTGCGGGCGCGATCAGACACTGCAGACGTATGTAGACCTTTTCTTACAGATATTACTAGAGTATCTATCAGAGCCTGCTCCATAAACGCGACCGCAAGTGGTCCAGTGTGACGGGCTTTAAGAGTGGTCAATAAAAAAAAACAATATAAAAATATTGAATCGCAATAGCCAAAACAAATATCAGAATATTGTTTTACCAAAACATGAATAAAATCAATAAACTACGCCAAATTAGATGCTTTTTAACGTTATTTAGTAAAGACAACAGTTACACGTAAAATTTTATTTAATATTCTTGCCAAATGATACATTAGAAAACTTATTCGACGGAACTCCTTGAGAAAGGTGGCCGTATGCCATCGAAACTAGTCGGACGATCCCGACAACACAGAGAGTAAATCCGTTTTCCTCAATCTATAATGTGTAACAATACTCACGTTTCGTTTAATTAAAAACTCTGAAAGAAAACGCGTTGGTCACTAACTTACCTACATAAAAAAAAACAATGAATTATATTGGCACAATTTCAATTAATATGTTCAATAAAAAAACATAATTGGTGGTTAGAAACAATTATAACCTATGCAACAATAATCCATATACTAATATTATAAATGCAAAAGTAACTCTGTCTGTTACGCTTTCACGATGAAACGGCTGAATCGATTTTGATGAAATTTGCAATGAAAAAAAATTTGAAAGTTATTTTATACTTTATGAAGGCGGTTGTCTTTTTTGTTAAAACATTTTTTTTTTTCGCTTTTTAGTGCCTACTTCTCATCATAGAAATTAATTACGAAACGGCGACACTAAAATAATCTGTCATCCCTTAATTTTCAACCCTTAGGGGTGGAACATTTTCTTGAAATTTTTATGGGACCAATTTTGAGGTATACACTATCAATTAAAAAAAGAATCATCGAAATCGGACTACACCACTGAAAAAAGTTATGCATGGTCAAACATAAAAATAAATATATAAAAAATAAAAAAATGTTCATAAAATGAAAACTACTGCGCTAAATAATGTTAAATTTTTATGGGACCAAATGGCAACAATTCCGCATCAAACTAAAGAGGAATCACCTAAATCGGATCATAAATCTCGGAGTAATCGATGTACATACATAAAAAAAAAACAACCGAATTGAGAACCTCCTCCTTTTTGAAGTCGGTTAATGACTTGAACCCTGGGGAAGGACATAGGCTACTTTTTAATCAGCTACTTCGTCTGCATCCACTATAACCGACATTCACGCGGACGAAGTCGCGGGCAAAAGCTAGTTGCAATTAAATCTTTTAGCACTTCACAAAAAAACTGCTACTAAATCAGGCAAACCGCTTTTAAGATAAATTAGAACATTCGCTTGTGGGCACAGGCCTCTTCTCATACAGAGAAGGCAAGGCCAATAATCACCATGGTTGCTCAAGGTGGATTGACGATTTTAGACTTATATTAAAAACTAGCTGACCCGACAGACGTTGTCCTGTCATTTCTTACCGTATAAACCTTCCCTAGACTTCCACAAATATTTCAAGACCAAAATTAGCCAAATCGGTCCAGCCGTTTTCTAGTTTTAGCGAGACTAACGAACAACGTTTCATTTGTATTATATAGATAGATAAGTCCAGGTTTCCTGACGATGTTTTTCTTCACCAAGATAAACTTAGAAAGTACGTATGAAATTGAAAAAGGTCACAGTGGTACTTGCCACAAACAAACATACGCACAAACAATCTCTCATCTAAACGCATACACGTTGTGGGTAAATACATATGAATGGCTACCTTATAAGAAGATAACACACAAATCCAAGCAACATAACGTTTCATAATATTCACTATATTACTGCATTTACTTATTTAACAAACGTCTTACGAAAATCTCGTCTAAGCTCCAACGTTACCAAAACGCACGAAATGTGCGAGTAATGTCAACTGTGACCAATTTCGCACGATTGACGTGCGTTTCGTAACGGTTTTGATGACTTAAATAATAAAGTAGGCGTGAGTTTAGTAATAATGGTAATCATTTACGCTGCATTACGTTACGCGTCATTAATATTATAACACATACCTAGACAATTGAATAATTTAATTTATAACGACCTTGCTCATTGCTCTAGTAGGTAATATGTTAAGAAACGTTTCTACTGTAGAAGGTAGGTAACCAACTATGTCTATAAGTACCTAATGGAAATGATAGTCGTATATTGCGTAAATGCAAAGTCTCCACTAGTGCAACAAGGAATTTATGAAATATTCATCAGGAATGACATATTGGGAAAACCTGGATGTCAACATCATCATCATCATGTCAACCTTCGGACGCCCACCGCTGGGCGTAGGTCTCCCCCAAGGGGGGTTCAGCCCTGTTTGGCCGATGCAACACCTGGACTTATTTTTTTTTTTATGTTCTTGCCACAACGACAAAGAGAAAGAAGACAACAGTAATAAATTTAACTTATAAATTAATCAGTCTTAAATCACCATTTCCCCTTAAGCAAGCGTGGTGAACTGGTAATCATCTTTATGAGTATATAGAGACTTTTGTCCTGTAGAGGGACAATTATTATAAGCTGCTATAATATAAAAGTTTCTCGGAATTGTAGTTTCGACGTTCATGTTTAGTCTAAGAAAAAACTCAGCTCTTGAGTCTATGTAGAAAAAATACAAAACCGCAAAAATGTCTGCTGTCAACATACCATACAAGTAGCTGTAAATTATGATTCTGTCAGTGTCTGTAACACTGTCAGTTTTAAGATTCTTATCATCATATTCTAGGTAATTCTTTGCTGATAAGATTTATACCCATCTGTGGAGGTATGTCTATCCGTTAGCAACAAGAAAAACAAGCCATGATTGGCAATGACCAAAGCAGGTTTTAAAAAAAGAAGTTCGATGCTGATTTGTTTTATTATTTGTTGCAATTTTTAGAAACAGAGTTTTATAACGGATTTGCACCTTATATGGAGAATGATTACATGCCATAATTATTTCGTATAAAACACGCTACATCCTCAATTTAGTTTTAAACGATAAATAGCCAAGCATTTAATATAATAAAGAGTCATTATTTAAATTAAAGTAGGTACTCGAGTGCCTCATTAAGTTGCAATACTGAATAGGTCACTTTAGGACCATAAATTGCAATAATCTGAAACTTCGTCCACAATATTTCACGCTGATACATTCCTTATTTTCCAGTCTCAGTGCTTATTATCGCGTGCACGTGTATGTGGATTCGAGCGCTCTACATATAGACTGTCGTCTCAAGGTTTCCTTCTCGTTTATAAAGCGAAATATATACTAAAAATACAGGAAATGTTGTAAAGGGTATATGCGTGCTTTTAGTTTCAACATGTCTAATTACCCGCTTACGCCTCTTAAAACTAAAGCGTTCAAAACATTTTGCATAGACCCTTTCCCTAAAATTGACGATAAGCATATATAAGCAAGAACATGTGTACTTAGGGTGGACGCACATCTGACGGAAGCTGACCGTTTGTCGTTAGTAGGAACGCTAGATGCACTAACCTGTCATTGGTTATGTAAGTACGTGTGTAAGGTCTCTAAGTACGCAAAATACGCGCTGAGACGTGGAGTTGAGGACACCAGCCCGTCATACCATACCATACCATGTGTGTATGGTTGGATGTTTTATAAGTACTCCCGTTTCTTAAGTACGTAGTGTTAATTTATAGGAAAATGGTGGTGTAGCTTCTGTTATTTCCTACAGCATACAGTTCGCAAGAATTATAATTTAACTACATCGATGAAATCATTTAGGTCCTACGTCCTAATCTAGGTAATCGTATTTTCTTAATAACAATTTATTTTTCTCCTATTATTTATTTATTAACACTTCAAGCATAAAGTACAGAGGCGGACATAATGCCATAGGCAATTTCTACCAGTCAACCTTTGGGTGATGCAGAGACAAGCAAAACCGCAAAACTTAAAAACCGTGAACATTTTAATAAAATTAGTTATTAACGTCTCATTTTCTAGCACGTGTTCTAGGAAAGTTACACTCTACTTGTGATGGAGTTAGTTAACAATAGTTATTACGGAGCTAGAGGTTCAATAAAAAGATTCAGCGCGAATATGTAAGCGACTCTAATTATGACTGAAAAACTAGACTACTTAGCAAATTAAAAGTGGCTACAATTTTATTTCTAACGTTATAAATGATGATACTTACAGCTCTGTTTGTGAAAAGGTTCGTTTGGATATACCGGTTCAGTTTTGGGTTGTCTGATAGGTTATGCTGCTTGGGAAGAAAATTACCTAAGTGACGCTATGACTTGCTCGTTCGGTATTCCGCAAGGAAGTACGACTGGTCCGGCTCTCTTTTTGACCTATATAAATAGTCTTGCAGAGCTTTCTATGTTGTTTTTAATAGTTTGTAGCCAGGTTATTGGTGGTCGTCCACGGTTTTCTAGCCTTCTACTACCTATATTCATGAATATTTTAGTTAGTCATATGGTCATCATCTCGCCTTAATACCACAACTACCATAATACCAATCTCTGACCTTAAGTAGCGTTGCTGTGTTCCTATTTGAAACACCTGCGATGGTGATTTTTAATTCTTAGTAAGTTAGTTAGTTACTTTTTAGTTCTTAGTTAGTTGTTACGGATTAAGTAAAGGTAAAAATAAATTAAATAAACAATAAAACTTAAAGTTATACTAATGTATAACTTTAAGTATTATTGGTACCCTTTACTTAATCCGTAACTCTGTTTACTATTGTAACTGTTTCTATTCCAAATAAACTACTTTCTTTCATAATCATTTTCTCCATTTAATAATGAAATAAACCTTCCGGAATACATACATTCTAAAAACAGTGGTGAACACCGCACCAAAATCCATTGAGAAGTTTAGAAGAATTAAAGACACATGCAGCACACACACAAACACAAAAAGCTTCGCAGAACCTCGTGTTTAGGGTTTCGTACCTGAAAAGAAAAAAACGGAACCCTTATAGGATCACTTTGTTGTCCGTCTGTCTGTCTGTCTGTCAAGACCCTTTATCTCGGGAACGCGTGGAGGTATCGAGTTGAAATTAAAACCATATACTCAAGTCTACAGTCCCTTGAGGCTGTAAAAAATTAACAATCAAAATAAAAATCAACCCTCTATGTTAACGTTAAAAAAAGATACAGCCGTTTATGTCGCAAAAAACGCATTTATAATATTAAGTCCACTCACTCACTCACACGCTCGGTCACTTGTCCGGTTTTTCTTTTAAAGATAAAATATAATACGCAACGCACACCTACCTCATGCAGGTAATATGTCTATTAGAAGCAGTTAATTGTATTATATTATTTTAAGTTACATCATAACTACCTAACATAATATAAAAGAATTAAATTGCATCACTAACATCAGTGGTATTTATCTCAGACCTATGTAATTATCAGGCGTCATAAATTCTTCGCTGTAATGTATCCACTCTAATTAATGTTGCAGCGTAATTATTTATTATTTAAAAGGTATATTTTTCTTAATAATAGTAGATTTAACGATTCACCATACTTTTATACCAAGTAAGTACCTATAAGTTGCAACGTGCATATTCAATTTAAACTGTCAAATGCCAATTTTATTTTACGAACCAATATTTACCTATCTCCTCGTGGTTATAACAGTATTATAGTATTATATGGTGAAATTCGACATGAACTGAAGCGCACAAACACCATCTTCATATATCCAAAAAAGATTCCCAGAAAGTCCAAAGCATGATGATGTATACAAGCACGGACTAGAAAAAAAAGGACTCCGCGCCACGCATATCGAAGGTGAAGCACCCTAAGTAAGCCACCGTGGTTTGTACAAACATGCCTCACGCACACATTTACATCATAGTCACGAACCAGAAAAAAATAATTCCGCGCCGAAAGTACCGACTACCTACCGGACCGATATATGTGTGCGTCTCGGTCCGGCGTACTTTAGGTGCTTCACTTTTGATATGCGTGGCGCGGAGTCCTTCTTTATTTTCTAGTCTGTGTATACAAGCTTATTTTTATTTCAGAAACCTGAAAAGGTCTCATGCATTACTCATAGTTTTGAACATGTCTTACATTGGGACAAAATGAAAAAACGCAATAAAAAAAGCTGTGGATATTTTTTTTAACAGTTGTGTGAACATAAATGTTTGCATGAATAAGCTGAATTTATTCGTGATTATTGAGTTGGTTCAACTTCTTTTTACGTTTATTTATGAAAACAAAGGACAATGCTCCGGGATTTAGGGAATCTTGTACTATATTACATCAAAATCAATCAGGATTTAGAGATAAGATTACTATATTTATTTATTTATAGTTAATTGACACGGTATACCAATTACATCTATTAACATAGAAAAACTCGATAAAATATCAATGTAATTAAACTATACAAAGCAGACAATATTGTGTCTTAAACAATTATACAAGTATTCGCTACACAATTATTCGCTATACATCTATACTAACATGGAATATAATTAATATAATAAAATTAATGGCATATAATCTTGACCTTGATGCATGAGACTCGTTGGTACGACTTTCGGTCATTCTCCTTTCAAATGTTTTAGCTAAACTTTCAATAACTTTCGACCCCTGGGGGCCAAGTCTGCTATTTTTATAATTTCGTCATTCCAACACAATCCCATTGTCATTTTGCTAAAAGTTCGTAATCTGCTAAATTCATAATGGTCGATCATTGACTGCACAATGACGTTCTAAGGGTAGGTCACTGATCAAAGAAACTGTCAAAATTTTAGCAGGTTACCGCCTAAGTCAGTCATTCAGTTGTCATTTTGTACGAGATTACCATGCATTCTATATCATTTCTTTCAATGGCGTGTCAGTGGTTGACCATTGGAAAGTCATAATGACGCCATTATATTAGTAGATTACCAAACTTGTCAAAATCAACAATTATGAAATTAATGATAGACCATTCTGACACTATTGTAATAGCAGACTTGAGGCCCTGTACTATTGCATGCACCAAAATTATGCTCTGTTCCCAGCACTCACTTGTTACTCAGTTTGATGAGCAATACCTGTGTCTTTTCACACTGTATAATTATACTTAATCCCATTTACATGACAGGAAATTAGATCAATTAAAACTGACCCAAAGAAACTACGCAATAAAAGAACAACAACAACAGGTACAAACGGTTCTTCCTTCACATCATTAATTCGACCTATCGCAATGTCTAGGACATCGGGCAATTAATTGCTCTTGACGTTTTCAATTGACCCTGTTCAGAAACTGATCCCTGATCTTAATATAAGTAGATGTAATCGTTTTGTATGCATTGTGTAGAGCAACATGATATGATGCTGACAAACAGCAAGGTTTTTCGGTAATGACTAGACTAGAATGTAGTGTACATTACACGACAGTCTAGAAAAGGCATGTTATGTTTTAGTGTCCATACTCAGATTATGAAACAAAAGGCAGATAGACCGCGCGGACCACTGGGAGTGGACCAACGCGCTTCGTGCTGTGCTGACACCAGTCAGCATAGCAAGAAACGCCGCATCGTTAAAAAAAAACAAATAAAAATATAAATACAAATTTAAAAACGAATACAATCACGAGATTGTAGATATTCACTTTTGAATTTGTATTTAGTTTAGTAGCTTCACTCTCAATGTTCCGTGCGGTCTGTCTGCCTTTTGTTTCATAATCTGAGGGTCCATGGACCTATGTGGGTAAGTTTATTCTTTCTGACGTTATAAGTTTCTGGAGGAGTTCATGAGTAAGTAAAAGCCGTATGGATCGATGGGTCATGGTTAAGCTACGCTTGCCGCGTTCGGTCTGTGGATGGATGACCATCCATTTCATACCTCCGTGCCTCAGAATGCACGCAAAGTCGTTGGTCCCGGCTGTCATTCGTAAATCTCGACCATTAAGAAATCATGTTTCTTTTGGTTCCACTGACTTATTTCCTTACTAGCGACCCGACTCGACTTCGCGTGGGCGTATAGCCTTCCTCGATAAATGGACTATCCAACATAAAAATATTTTTTCAATTCGAACCAGTAGATCCTGAGATTAGCGCGTTCAACCAAACAAACAAACTCTTCAGCTTTATAATATTAGTATAGATAACTTGGATTTCGTTTTATCCCAAGAATTCATATTCAGTCATTGCACTTGCAACTTACTTGACCAAATAGGTTGTAACCAGATATCACTCAAGGTATTTGCAACGATACTCACCTGCCAGTGTCTAAAAATTCTCAAATTACCGGTCGGCTTTGTTTCAAGGTTGGCTTTATTTATGATCTCGTTACAGCTGTTGTGAATGTACCAGCTGTGTCTAGTGCAATTATGCAATAAATAGATTAGGATTAGTTACACAAGATGTAGTATGAACTGGGATTGAATAATGATAGGTATAGGGGACATCGAAGATAATCGGAATATTAATTACTAGGTTTTGTCAGTCATCGTGGATCCAGACGAAGTCAGTTAATCCCGGGGTTCAAACTGAATTCTGAATACCAAAGTATCATAGCGATATGCATACATTCATTTGTATGAATAAAATTTTTTTTTGATGGTTTAAAATATTTTCTAATGTGAAGAATACATTACCAGGAGTAGATTGATATACTTACCATATTTTTAAACCGCCGCATAATTAATATGAAATGAAAATAACGCTTTTTCGTTTCATTTCGATGCCCATTCTGTGTTATAAAAAAAAAGAAAGTCACGGTAACGGATCTATCAAATCTTGTGATACTACTTCCCTTAAAACGACGTAATTTCAATGTCAGAACGGCGAAACGGCGGCTGTCATTGTCACTGTTCCTGTCAGTCGCCGTTTCGTTCTGAACTAATGAGCTTCTCGTTAAGCTATTCACTTTTTTTGCGGGGTTTTAAAAATATTGTAAATGCCTGAACATACTCTTTAGGTACCCAAGAGTATAAGAATTAGAATTTCAACTTCTCTAAACATCTTTTTTTTTTTGTACATATCCTAGGCTGCCATGATACTTTCATCATAATCGGTTCAGCCGTTTCGTCATGAAAACGTAACAGCTGTCTGTTACGTTTTCATGACGAAACGGCTGAAAGCAACTCTGTAGTTACTTTCGCATTTATAATAATATATTGATAGTAGCACCAACCTATTATTGTTCCACTGCAGGGTAAAGACTTTAGGTTTTTTCGTATACAGAGAAGGCACGAGCATTGCAGATCACCACGGTTTCACAATGCTTATTCGCAATTCAAGATTAATATTAAGCATAAGTCCGGTCGGCAATGTTTCCTTCACCGAAGCAAAATAAATCAAAATAAATAAACTTATAAGAGAGTACATACATCTATACTAATATTATAAAGCTGAAGCGTTCAACCAAACAATTATCTCAGGATCAGGATTGTCTCAGGATCTACTGGTTCGAATTGCAAAAATATTTTTTTGTGTTGGATAGTCCATTTATCGAGGAAGACTATAGGCCCATGCGAAGCCGGGTCGGGTCGCTAGTAAATGATAAAGACAATTTGATTCTTGCCCGAATGCGAACACAATCTTATGCATTTTAGGCCTTAACTACCGGGCTATCGCGATAGTTTGATCAAATGTCAGATAGACACATAATAAACATTTTATTGTATTTTATATTCAGTAGAGCTATTCTGTTACAATGTCCCTCGGTGAACACCTAGGTGAAGTGAGCTGTCATCCGTCCGTCCGCTTTGTCAATCCCTAGCATCGGGACGGATGACAGCTCACTTCACCTAGGTGTTCCTGTTCACCGAGGGAGATTGTAACAGAATAGCACTGCAGATGTTTAGCATTTGCCATCCAACATAGCACTTGTAGTCTGTTGGGGATATTAAACTGAACAGCGTGCATCTTGGCTACGCTGAGCCAAAAACAGCAATTTTCGTGACTGAACATCTGTCCCCAACATATAGGGCTCTGCACGCTGCCGCAAGGGTCAAAGCCAGAGAACTTGCTTATAAATTTGTGTGGATTCGAAATGGTAGAATTTTTATGCGTAAAGTACAAGAATCGGAGCACATCATGGTCAAAAACATGGACACTTTAAATAAGTTAACTTAGTTTTCGTTATTATTTATTGTAATCGCATTGGTATTTAATCGTTGTTAACATTCTCGGCTCTTAATATTAATATTTATTACCAAAACACAAGAGGTCTACGCACGAAGACCCTTCTATCGTCAATTATCTTTAGAGAACTATGACATTGTTGTATTGACTGAAACATGGCTGAATGGTAGTGTACTGAGCTCGGAACTTTTTGACGATAGATATATAGTATACAGAAGAGATAGGGATGGTAGGAAAAAGGATGGAGGTGGTGTATTAATCGCCGTATTGAAGAAAATCAATTCAAAACGTATGGTTCACTGGGAAAGCCAATGTGAGGATCTTTGGATAACTATTGAAGTACCGTTTATGAAATCTTTTAGTCGAATAGCTCTGTGCGCGGTATATTTGCCACCACCCGTGTTACGTAGTACCTTGGACAATTTTTTCGACAGTTGTAATGTGATACTTGAACAGGCAGACTTGCACGCCTGTATTGTCGGCGATTTTAATTTAGGTAACATAAAATGGAACTTGGTTAATGACTCAGGGAATAATTATACTCCTCCTGGCATTAGTAATGTGCTAGTAGATTTTATTCACATGCATAAATTGACCCAACTTAATGGTGTTGTGAATGTATCTGGACGAATATTAGACCTTGTATTAACTAACTTACCTTATAGTAGCGTTACTGCAGCCCTTAATTCCCTCAGCAATATTGATGTCCACCACCCTCCAATCGAAATCCTGCTTAAAGCGAGTGAAGAAATCCGACTTCCATACAACCCTCAAACTATAAGAACTAATTATTATAAACTTGATTATCAAAAAATTTGCGAAAATCTAAATGATGTAAACTGGGTTAAAATATTTGAGGATATGGATGATGTCAATGAAATGCTTCGTGTGTTTTATGACACGCTTTTAAATATTATACACAAGCACGAGCCCTCCAAGTCTACCTTTAAATATAAAAAATATCCTCCTTGGTTCAATAAAAACTTAATAAGAGCTTTAAAAGAAAAGGAAAAAGTAAGATCTCGTTACAAAATCTATAAGAACCCTAGGGATGAACTCGAACTCAAATTATTAGGCAAGCGGTGTTCCAGTTTAGCTACTGACAGTTACAATGATTACATAAAAGACATAGAAAATGAAATCTCCAAAAATCCGAATCGCTTTTGGGCATACGTTAAGGACAAAAAAGGGGGCTCTGGCTCTTTTCCGGCCACAATGACTAACGGAACCGCATTTACATCTGATGGTCCACAAATTTGTGAAATGTTTGCGACAACTTTTTCCTCCGCGTTTAGTGATGCAAATGCGACCCATAGTGAACCGGAGTCAGATTTTCTTCATAATATGAAGAATAACAGCCTGCCACTAACGGCACCTGTGATTGATCGCGAGAGCTTATTGAACAAGCTTACATTGTTAGATCCTCGTAAAGGCGCTGGCCCCGATGGTATTCCGCCATTATTTATTTATAAGTGTGCCCCCGCTTTGGTATCACCTTTGACACTGATCTTTAACAAATCTCTAAGCTTAGGTATTTTCCCTGACCTATGGAAAAAAGCAAAGGTTATCCCAATTTTCAAGAGTGATGAAAAGAACAACGTCAAAAATTATAGACCTATCTCTATCTTATCAACGTTTGCCAAGGTTTTCAAATCCTTGGTTTGTCCATATCTTCAGGCACATTTAAAACTCTATTTGAGCTATTCTCAGCATGGTTTCGTAGGTTCTAGGTCTACTTGCACTAATCTAGCGACTTTTACAGAAATGCTATCGGATGCCATCGACTGCGGCAAGCAGATTGACGTGATTTACACAGACTTTAGCAAAGCCTTTGACCGCGTGCCTCACCATATACTACTATCGAAGTTATCTGCGTATGGAATCACCGGTACACTGTACAACTGGCTAAAGTCTTATCTTGAAAATCGTTCCTTCTTTGTTGCGGTTAATGGTTTCCAATCTGGGACCTACGAAACATCGTCTGGGGTTCCCCAAGGCTCACATGTTGGTCCGGTTCTATTTAATGTTTTCGTTAACGATATTCCGCACTGCCTAATATTCTCAGAGTGTTATTTGTATGCAGACGACCTTAAATTCTCTAGGATAATCGAAGCTGAAAACGATAGAACCTTAATGCAGAGAGACCTTGACTCGTTAGTTCAATGGTGTAACGATAACGGAATGAGCTTAAACTTAAAAAAGTGCTACCACGTGAAATACACCCGGAAAAAGAAATTGACGGCTAGTAAATATCATGTGGGTCCTAACATTATCCAAGAGGTGGATCAAATAAGGGACTTAGGAGTGGTTTTTGACAATGCCTTGACTTTTGTACCTCATGTGGAGGGCGTCATCAAAAAGGCTTCTAGAATGCTGGGATTTGTTATAAGGAATGTTGCTGGTTTTAAGCGCAGTCGGACAAAGATCTTGTTGTACAACTGTATCGTTCGTAGTATCTTAGAATACTGCAGTACAGTTTGGAGACCTCATTACTCCACGCACATCCTTCGACTGGAGCGAATACAGAAGAGATTCCTCTGGCATCTGGCCTATGCCAGCGGTAATGTAAAAAAGATACGATCATACGAATCCCGACTATCTTATTTTAAGATGGTCTCTTTGGAGAAACGTAGAACAATAATTGATTCTAGGTTCGTATACAAGCTACTTCGTTGCAAAATTGATTGTCCCATATTACTATCTAAGTTTCAGTTTCGGGCTCCTGCTAGACTCCCTCGTGCTCCTATTACTCCTCTACACCCTCCACTCCGCAGAACAATACTTGGTGCAAACTCTATCGTTCCTCGTCTTTGCAAATTGATAAATAGCTCCAGCGATCTGGTTGACGTGCACTTTGATTCATATGCCAAGTTCCATAGAACAACTACTAGTAATATTTAATTTTACTTTTTTTTTGTTTTGTTGTGTCTCTGTCTGTTTTGTCCTTTTGAATATAATTTTTACTGTTTATTTTTAGATATTTTGTTCCATCATTTAATGTTAATTTAAACTTTAATTTTATTATATTATTATATTAGTTTAGTGCTTGTGGCACACCTAACATGTTTATGGGGTATGCGGTGCTAACCTGTAAGAAATTGTTACACTAGCCCTAGCTTATGATACATATTACATTAACTATTTACAGTGTAAACAATTGTTGGTTGGCCAATAAAGGAAAATAAATAAATAAATATTCCCCAATTATATTAGTTAATTTTTGCTTAATAGTTATAGGTTTTCTTTTTCATTACACATATTTTCTATGTATGTATGTATTTACAAAAAAAAAAATGTATTTGTGTATGTATATCAGCTGTCTGACATCCATAGTACAGGGTCTCCCTAGTTTGGGGTCAGATGGCCGTGTGTGAAAATGTCCCCACATATTATTATTATTATTATTATTATTTTAAGTGTGAATAAACACATATTATAATAAATCAAGAATTGAAATTGAACTGCCAATTAATATGCCTTTACACTTTACCGCTAAAAGTTGCGTATGGGTCCAATTATGGTTTCTGAACCAGTCATTTTAAAAATAACCCTGATCTTAATCAACCAGCTTGTTTCCGGAAACGGTTCTTTAACCGCGCCCGTGAAAGTGCTCATAAGCATAATAATAAAAACGCCAACTCAAGGTCCAAGGGTGAGGTTAAGGTACGAAGGGACCTTGCTGTGGACTTAAGATCCCAAATTCGATTTAATTAACCTTAATTGCCGAATTAAGATCAATTTTAAGCCTGAGAACTGGTATTGTGATGTCTGAATCATACCTTCGAAAACATTGGATGGTAAAGGGCAAGAGTATCGTAAGTAGGTACCTACTGATGCGGTTATTGCTCATTAGTAGCAAAATAATGCACATAAGTATGTGTAAGAACGTAAGTCCCTCTTCCAACCTTTAAGTCCCTACGTGCCTTACATACCTGCGTGCCTTATTTACAAGAAAAAAAAGAAAAATCCAGAAGTCCGGCTGCAGCGGCTTCCGTGTACTTAACCTCACTGCGATCCCCAAGGCACCTGCCAAGCGTGGGGATTCTGGTTAGCCTCCCCACCCCTTGGGGGAGGCCTTTCGCCTACAGTGGACGTCTTCAGGCTGATAATGATGATGATGTATTTACGTGTTTGGGAAATATGTTTAATTCAGGTTTAAAGTTGTAAATAATATATATCCTATTTTCTCACGCTCATAGGCCGATGGGACGGGAATGCGACATGATTGTAGACAGTTCAGGCGCAAGGTCAACGGCTTTACGTGCTTTCGGACCGCTACCAAGAATTTCTGGTGGAAAAACCAATAACACTTTACCCGACTTGATAACCAAAGCCTATGCTTAGCAGTACTGTAGCGCATACTACTACGATGCATAATAGCGGACAGCAGGTAGCGGCGCGGGGAACATTCCCATGTTAAAACATAGTTACTCGTTAAAATGACCGCCGACGCATCTTTCTAGGTTTCAATTCGATCTAAAATTGTAGTCCTATAGTTGTATTTGTTGACTCTACCTCAAAGTTGCAATGAACAAATATGCGACAAACGATAGGGCGACAGTCTGTACCTACGTAAAGTCGACAATCAGTGGTTGCTGGGATTCATTCATATCAAAACAATTATTTTCAATATTGTCATATAATATAGTTTCCACATAATGAGTTTAAAGCACCGACTGGTTAATATTACGTCCAAAAGAGTAGCGAGCTCGGAATCCGGCGGGACGACTTTCATTACGCGGCGCAATGATGCGTGCTGCGGACACTGGCAACATTGTACCCAGGGCTACCAATCACCTACTATTCCACGAATATTCATTTCAACAAATATTTTTACAATATCCTGTCAACGTGTAGATAAAGTGCAATTTAAAAAAATAAGGCAATTATAAAATGACTTGTCTCAACGGACAGCCCTCGTTTATGAACACGCCGCGCGGATCAGCACCATTTAACTCAACCATTTTGAAGGGAACCGAAAGATCCAATACACGCGCCACTATCAGCGTGTCATTATCATTACGTAAGCATGGAAGCGCTCTCACCTGCCATGGCCATTCGTGTCTCAAACACAAAATAAAATAACTATACTTATAATCTAATAAATGGCTAAATGGTAGGTAGGTACTCACATTTACAAAATTGAAATAATGCTGTTTTAAACTACCAAACAAAGAACTTCTGGTTACCCCCAATAGCCCTTTTTCTAAGCTGAAAATTGTACCCAGGATCTAGAAGTCGCGCTTGCAACAAAGAGACCAAGGAAGCAGTCACATAAAAAAACAGTGGATTAAACCAATATTGCACACCCAGTAAAGAACAATGCAAAACAATTACGAAGAAGAATGCGGAAAATGAACAGTGAAACCGCGAGATTGCGGTTACAATTTAAGATGTTGCAGTTAATTCTATAATGTTAATTTGACACTGTTGCTGAGGGAGGTCACCGTTCTGTTTGTCACTGGTTTTTTTAATCCACACAAACAAAAACAGGCCGGTGTTATATGTTGTGTATCTGTGTGACTAACTACGAAACTGCCGAAACGATTTTCATTTATTTGTTTTTATTTTTAACACGTTTTTATTAGCTTTGGTTGTATGTATCAGAACTTTTGAACTCGATTTTCACCCCCTTCAAAACGTCAGATTGATTTGAAACTTCGCACACTTATCAAGGACCCAAAATTATGCAACAATATGGTACCATTCAACTGATCTGATGATGGAGGCATGGGGTAGGCATTAGAACAGCTCCATCATCATCTCATTTGCATTTTTGCAATAATTCGAACTTTATAAGAAACTACCAAAGACTTATCTGATCTGGAATCTATACTAATATTATAAAGCTGAAGAGTTTGTTTGTTTGGTTGAACGCGCTAATCTCAGGATCTACTGGTTCAAATTGAAAAAATATTTTTGTGTTGGGTACTCCATTTATCGAGGCAGGCTATAGG
Organism: Charanyca ferruginea; assembly: GCA_947361185.1. Classification (NCBI taxonomy): domain Eukaryota; kingdom Metazoa; phylum Arthropoda; class Insecta; order Lepidoptera; family Noctuidae; genus Charanyca; species Charanyca ferruginea. The sequence goes on along the minus strand of OX376065.1, from coordinate 12,685,111 downwards.
CCCATGACCCCACATTTTTTTACACCCATTAAAATTCAATAACCATGATGGTTATATATTTTTTTTTCAAAATTATTTTCTACCTTTTAGTTTGGATTGAAATGAAGCGTGGTTTTCTAGTTTTTTTAAACTACTTATATTTTTTTGTTCAAAAAGGTAACAAGTTGTTGTATCCATAGTTCGACTGTTCGTTTGATTGAAAACAAGCGAAAAATTGCGAACATGGGTAATTTACCGACAACACGTTCCTTACAAAAGAGTTTAGTGATTCTATAGTCATTATTTTAGTCATTAAATATTTTACCCGATGAGATTTTGGACACCAAGGCTTGTGTTTAATTAATATCACTTACCGTTGATTTTGGATTATGTTTTATATTGAAACTAGCAAATAAACTATCCTACACAAAAATAATTTTTCAATTTGAATCAGTAGATCCTGAGATTAGTGCGTTCAACCAAACAAAGAAACAAACTCTTCAGCTTTATAATATTAAAATTATAAAATAAGTATAGATTAATTCACGTTACGGCAAACCTAAGTTCTTAATTATGTATTAGTGCCCCTCCTATCTACAAAATGTTATCGAGTCATCATCATCTGCCTAGTCTTTTCCCAACTATATTATATTTCCCCAATAAAAATATTGGGATCGGCTTCCAGTCTATGTGGCTGAATACCGGTGTTTTACATGGAGCGACTGCCTATCTGACCTCCACAACCCAGTCACTGGGTAACGCGAAACCCCTTGGTAAGACTGGACTGACTATTATTTATCGAGTAAAATTGCTTATTCACAAAAATTTGACTTGACTATTTTTTGATGGTGCCCGACGAAGCTTCTAGAACTTTTACTGTCTCTTTATTTCTCCTTTCCCCTCTGCTCAAATGGACAGGCAGTATACTTGGATGTGGCGAATGGCGACCGAATATCAGTGATTTGTGTTTTTTTAATGGTTGGGTACACTCTGTGGTTTATGCACAATATATTATCTGCTTCCGAAAGTGCAATAATTTTTTTTCTAGAACAATTCTGTTTCAATATAAAATAATTTATTGCACTTTCATACATTGATTTTGCATACCTAATGGTGAAAGGCAGTGAGTGCCTAGGGGTCCAGGCTAGGCAAGCCCGATATACGAGTACATTATACAATTAAGAAAAAAACTGTAAGGCTCAGTTATTAATTAGCTCATGTTATGATTAATGCAAGCCCGGCTTTTCGGCTTGTATGAAGGTCCCGCCACTGTGAAAGGTTAATTTGCAAAAAATTGCTGCGAGATTCCATTCTTATTTTGTACCGCACACTATCTACACTCACACTGACTTATGGTCAAATACTCAAACGCTACTCATTTTAAGATGCCGTTAAATCTCCTGCTGTAACAGTCACTTTGACATAAAGTGATAGAGACAGCACGAGACTTAACGGCATCTTAAAATTCTCTCTCTCCCTCTCTCTATGACAATTTTACACGATATCTAGTGAGTCTATTAACGTTGTGATAACCCTGACACCAACCCGGTTATTGAAGAGTTGTTGACGCCTGTTGACGTGATCACTAACCTGAGTGAGAGCCTTTCATTAATATACCAATTACCATATCATATCGACTAAGTGTTGATAGCAGGTGATTGACATTACAGGATATCAGAATGTGTTAATTATTAAAAAACAAGTATCTTTCGTCCGCGTGAATTTTCTTAAGGCGCTACCCCGATCAGAAGTGCATTTTTCTTCGTTATTCAGGGACTACGAACTCATAAATTAAGACTCATACACTAACTCATAAATTAAGAGAAAAAAACGACATCTAAAAGCATATTATTAATCTTCAATATACTATCATCACATTCCACGTTCTTGTTTTTCTATGTACCCTTTAGGTATACACCTAAATCTCCTTGTAAAAAAATGACTAAAATAATTGAAAACTATCTTTTGCTAAAGTTGACGTGCTATTAATTTGAGGATTACATTAATAGACAGGTAACTTAAAAATCTTTATAATTCACGTGTTATTCTATTTCAAAAGATCGTTTCTTTCTTTTTATAACAAAAACACCTTTTGGTTAGAGCGCCTTAAGGATTACAATTTTCCTTTTGGAAATAAAGTTCAGCCTATAAACCTCAGATTATGAAACAAAAGGCAGATAGACCGCGCGGAACACTGAGAGTGAAGCCAAAAAAGTAAATACAAATTAAAAAGGTAACTTTATCCCTGAGTTGAGTTTCCTATTATCGAAGTAATTTTCAGAATCAAAAGAAAAAGAAAAACGATAGATCGGGTGAAGTTCTGGATATTTGGCGCGTTCAATCAATAAAAAAAAACGTAGGTACATATTTATAATACATATTAGCATAGTTTGGAAATAAAATTATTCGTTGGCCCAATATGAAATGGTGGAAATATTTATTACATTTTTTGAAGTGAGTAAATCTGGTGGCTTTAAGTCCATAATCACTTAGTACACTTTAGAAGCGAGCCTCAGGGTACCGTTCAAAAATGCTCTATTGTAAGTTCTCAACAATTTGAACACTGCGATTTTAATAATGTTACAAGGAAACTATAAATTAGTCAAACACAAACAATGTGTCGACGATCAGGAAAATGTGCTCGACGTAATTATGTTAAAATTGATTATGAATGTTGATTGCACTTCCTTTATTTCTAATTGTTGATTTAGTTTAGTCTGGTAGCCAAACGCCCCTGGTAGGTGACAAGTTTACCATACAAATAAATGACATTCTCAGAATGGCTTATTAACAGCTAGTAACAGCTAGCCTATTGCATTACATAATCTGAAATAGCCGCCTTTTAGCATTGTCAACCATATTTTTTTCTTTGCCGTGGTGCCGTTGTTTGTCTACCGATTTGCATTGTGATAAATAAAACATTTTCGTATTTTGTCAAATTCCTATTTAATTTAAAAAGATATGAAAAAATTACATACTATTTGCGCTAATAATTATAATATTATTTTTAATAAACATTTATTTGGTTTTCCCTTATGAGCTTCTGACATTTTGTTCCTTTTGTGTCTAATACCAAACTAACGTCAAACTTCATTCATAAAATGTCATTTCAAACAATTGATTATTCTAAACACCCGAAATACGCGTCTTTTTGTGGTATTGTTTTAATTGCAATGTTTTTTTTTTATGAATAAACGGTATCATTTCAACAATTCTTCAAAAATGCGATAATACCTAATACTACCTACCCACCTACCACGACATTAAGACTATACAAAAAAAAGCTACAATAACTATTCAAACACGTCCTAACTACTTCCTCATTGCGAACTGCATTCGTAACAAAAAAACTCACAACGAAATCAAACTTCAATAAAAACTACACACCTTTTACAAAAACGCAAAAAAAAAACAATTATTATGTATAAGTACCGTATACCCAAACAATCTATTATTATGACAAATGAATAATAATATATTTTGAAAGTTGCAAGGCCACGCCCACTGGATTTATCCAATATCATACCAATTATCTTAATATCATGGCCTAGTTTATTTAAACAATATAAAAAAAATACGTACTAGGGTTTTGCAATATAATTGTCAGCTTTAATGCTTGTGCTAGCACTTGCATAGGGAACATGATCTGGAACGTTAATTTATATTCAGGTGACTCTAATTACGAATTCCCTTTTCCCCGCTTGACCCTTACACAGCGCCGATACGCCAATCCCCTTGCTACCCTCTAACAGCAACGCCCTAAGCAGAGTTCCGTCCGTGCCTCACTGGTGATGCCCTCAGCGTGTAGTCGCTTAGATTATAAGTATTATGCCCTGGCTGGAGGCCTTAATATATAAAGGCATCACTGTCGTAAGTAGACCAGTGTGTTATTTCGAAAAATGTATTCCTTTTGTAACAAGTTGTAATTTGTTGTGAGAAAGTAACTGGTAATATAATTAAAGTAAGAAAACTGTAACATGGTATGTAACAATTTATAACTTATCGGTTGAAACATAATTCATGCGTAACAAAGTAGCGTTAACAATATTAACATTACATTGTTCAAAAATATGTAAATGGAATCCTGTTATTTATTGATGCGTGCAGCCATCTTTGATAAACGCCATTTACATGTAGGTACTTGTAAGGAAAAAATAATATTTTCAGATTTAAAATGTATTGTGATTAGACGTTATTAAAAACGTAAATCCTGTAATTTAAAGTTAATTCAAGGCTTGACTACATCCTTATTATATTTTAATGATATAAGCAAAAGTCAAGGTTTTGTTGCCTAATTTTTATTCAGTCGTTGACTCAAAAAGATTTGATTTCGTGATATAGTTAAAGTATGATGACGAAACGTGTCATATTTTTAAGAAAAAATACGATAAGGAATAAGAAATCAAGGTAAGAAAAAGAAAAACACCAACAGTGGTATTCTGTGAAAATTGCCATCGATCAAAATTAGGTCTGTGAGTATAAGGTGACCTGTCAATCCCTAACGCTTAACTTCGTGTGAAGACAACTCATCTCAAGCTCATTTCATCAAATTTCAACGAGTGAGATTTTTACAGAATAGACCTGTAGACAAATTAATATCAACGTCAAGGCGGAGCTCGTGGCTAAGAAAAAGCCGAACGGATCGACTGATCATTATACTTAAGCTCGCTTGCCGCGGTCAATCCGTAGATGGGTGACCATACATTTCATACCGAGACCCCGACTATATACCAAGGGGCATTGTGTTACCCAGCAACTAGGTTGTGGAAGTCAGATAGGCAGTCGCTCCATTTAAAACACTGGTATTCAGCTGCATCCGATTTAAAACACTGGTATTCAGCTGCATCCAATTAGACTGGAAGCCGACCACAATATAGTTGGGACAAGGCTAGACAGATGATGACATAAGTATAATCTCCCTTTTTAAAAGAAAGTTGCTGTGATAAATGTACACAAACATAGAAAGATTTTAAAAAGAAATTGTCTCGAAACACAAAACACGTTTTACAAGCCACTGATCTCGAACGTGTCGGGTCATAGACAATAATTTTGGGTGTGTCAAGATTGAGAACCCAGTAACCTACAACACAAATATTACCATAACCTACTAAGCCTACGATTTAGAGAAGAAATAACAAGTTCTCACGACCTTGTGACTTGATATCTTGTTAATTTATAAAGGGCTTTTATTATCTACTTCTAAATATCAGTAGTAAGTATTTAGGCATCTTGAATATATACATGTCACGATATGAGCCAATAACCATTCAATGGTGAATGTGACTCATTGAAAAGAAGGTTAAGACACACGTAAAGACTTAAAAAAGATAGTTAAGGATCTGACGGACCCGTGTGCATGTATATAAGTAAGTTTGTTCGTGATTATCTCAAAAACTACTGATCCAATTTGGCTGGATTTGGGTTTTGTCCAAGATTAAAAGGCACTTGAGCTACAGATTAAAACATAAGAGCAGGGCCTCAAGTCTGCTATTACAATAGTGTCAGAAAAGTCTATCATTGATTTCATAATTGTTGATTTTGACAAGTTTTGTAATCTACTAGTATAACGGCGTCATTATGACTTTCCAATGATCAACCACTGACACGCCATTGAAAGAAATGATATAGAATGGTGATATCGTACAAAATGACAACTGAATGACTGACTTAGGCGGTAATCTGCTACAATTTTGACAGTTCTTTTGATCAGTGACCTACCATTAGAACGTCATTGTGCAGTCATTGCTTTTAATCCGACCGACCAATGATCGACTTTTATGAATTTAGCAGATTACGAACTTTTAGCAAAATGACAATGGGATCGTGTTGGAATGACGAAATTTTAAAAATAGCAGACTTGGCCCCCTCGTAAGTCTGTGAAATTTACATTAATCGGGGATGTGCTTGATCAATTTTTCCTTTGATTATGCCGTGTTAAGTACCGTTTCTTAATGGATTTGGATGATAACAAGTAGCCACATGAAAGAGAGAAATGAAAAAAAAGGCAATGGTAATACAGTACAATAAAAGAAACTGACCAGCCACTTCCGAAATTAATTTCTCGAATTATTTTTCACTTTGCGGAATTCGAAGTCAGTTCTCTTTGTTTGTATGTAGGTAGGTACGCTACTTACCTTAATTTCTCATAGATACAAGTCGAATATCACTACAAACAATCATAAACAGAAAATTGTATGTACTTATTCATTTTGTACAAGACTTTAAAATTTATTCCCATCAAAGGAATAAAATTATAACTCTTTTTTTAATGTGAAACGTTTGATACTCTCATGAGACATTTACACCAAAGACTAGGCGCGTATTCGATTTAGCGCAACTCAAAATCTAAATGATTGCTAGAATGGCGTAGCAGCATTGACACACACTACTACAACACAATGGTCGGTTTGTGTGCATCAGAAAAATAAATTAATACGCACGAAATAAGCACGAATCGACGCGCGATGTTTTACAGGGCTTCTTAAAATCATCATCATCTGCCTAGCCTTTTCCCAAATACATTGGGGTCGGCTTCCAGTCTAACCGGATGCAGCTGAATACCAGTGTTTTACAGGGCTTCTTAAAATAATTGTCTAAAATAAATGAGTTCGTATAACGGACTAAAAAATATTTTATATATTAAGTATAACCTTTATTTTCATAAAATAAATATATCAGTTATGTTTTTATTCAAATACTGGTGAACAAAAATTGACAAAATGAACCGATTTTGTACTTTTTCAACATGTTTTTTTAATACATAATAGTAATATTTTCGTAATTTTGGCTCTGTGTCTGACTTTAACACTGTATATCCTGTTGAAAATACGCATAAAACATAATATTTTGGCGTACTGTAATGGTTGTATTCGTACTGAAAGTTAACTCTGACGTCTATTTTCGTAAAACGCTATGAAAGGATTGTCTTCGCTTTAAAAAAACATAATTAAAAATTATACTTTTACTCTGTAGCTGTCTATATCAAGACTTAATCTTTCTTAAAACTGCAATTGGCTTTAAATAATGTTAATCATTACGATATTGCTCTGGGCAAAACGCAAAAACATGAAGTTTTCGTCACGAATCGAATACACGCTCTTAAAGCGACAGTTTATTAATATGTACTTTTATACAGAAACTTTTTACATCATATAAATACACCAATACCGGTTATCATCAACATTCGTACCACTTCAATTCATACCGTACATTACGATACGCGTTCATTCCACGCGTCCGCTTCCGTAACTGCACTCCTTTAGAAAGTGTACACTAAATATTTACCACCGCACTCGAAAATATTATTCGCTGTACATTTACGCATAATAATGGGCCACCCTCGAAACTTCGCGTGCTGACTCACCGGTGGTTTACACACAGTACGAATTTTACGTGGACAGTGTTTACAAGTGAAGTTGCGTGGTACACACGCGTGAAGAATTCTTTGGTCCACATTAGCACTTCAATGACTACTTACTAAGCATTAATAAATTGTAAATCAACAATGTCGATGGTTTGTTTATGAAAATTTATTACCTTATGCGGATAGAAATAAAAATGTGGCAAGTGTACGTTGCTTGCTTAAGATTCCGTAGATCGACTTATATTTTAATATTAAACTGATACTCTTAGAACGTGAATAGATTATAAGATTGCAAATGATGTATTCAGCTATTTATCAAGCTTGGTTACATTAATCATAAATTGTGACATTTCAGTTAGGCCACCCACTTACTAACCCAGCGACATTATTTACAAATTCAAACATTTGCAAAGCATTATAATAAGAATGATTGCTTTTAAAGAACGTCATTTCCGCGTACTTACTGTGTTTTTAAATAACTATTAAAGTTATACGTTGATCCATATTTTTACATAGCCTCAACATAATACATACTAATTTTATTTTCCTGTTACTAAAAATAAGAACAACAATCATTTTTACAGTCAATACGCATCGTAGGTACTGAATTCTACCGCGTGGCAGGACTAGCTTCAGACCGCAACTTCGCCTGCGTAGATTTCAGAATTAAACAAAAAAAATATATCCTAGGGGAACACAATAACGTGTTAAAATTATCCAGTTTTAAACGAGATCAATATCTTTATACGTGTGCCGATTTAGAAGAATACCAAACAATCATAATTTCTCACAAACTTATAGTAGGATTCAATAATGTGTAAAACGACCTTAGGATATTAACAATAAAACCTTAAACACTAAAGGTCAGCGTCATTGTTAATTAAAAATAAAATTCGTTAAAAAGATAAAGATAATATAGACATTTACGGCTGCTATCGAAATAAAAAGGAAACCTTGCAGTATTTATTTATGGCGATCTTTAAACCCCAGTGTGTTGGGCTTGCCACTTCATTTGTAAATGGTACCGTTGCATTTTATGCATAATTTATTAATTTTGAATGTGGCAACCCAATTCGGAGAAATACCGTTATTTGTTTTAAAAATCGTATAATAAAAAAAAGCCAGTGGCGCTTCTGTCAGGAATGATGTACGGCATATGCGAAAATAATGCGAGATAATTTAATTAAATACAATAACTAACAATTACAGTAAAGTATCATCACTAAAAGACAGTGGAGCAAGATTGCAATTATTAATTTTACTACAAAGCAATTATAGAATAATGTAACATCTAAATTTACGTCAAATATTTTTTTTTTATAATTTAGCTTCGCTTGTTTATTTATATAAACAAGCGAAGCTAAATTATAAAAAAAAAAGCTAGAAGCTAACTACTGCAATGTACTGATAACAGTACATTGCATACTAAAACACAATTTTCAAAGGAAAAATATCTATCTAATGATTGATAACGTCTGTCTGAAATACGTACTGCTTAGTTAAAATGTCATTTCAAAGTACACAACATGTCATTATAAAAAAAAAACACTGTCACGTTTTCTTCCTGCACCACACAAATTATTTTTTCAGAACGTCCTTTCTGTATTTAGGTATGACTTATAAGTACATAAGTGCCATTAACAACTCATAGAAAAATAATTGTATTCAAAGTAAACGATGATTCATGAGTAGGTACGTAACAATAGATTTTCATAAACTAGTAGTTTTTCTTGTGAACTGGTTAACAGTGGGACCATGATGCAATTTTGATACTTAATAAAATTACGCACGTTGAGCAAAAAAATGCACTTACAACGTTATTCGGGTTATTACAGGTTTTTGTAATAATTTTCGCGTATTAATTTTCGTTTGAACCGGACTTGAGTAGCAATTACTGAGTTTTTATTATTGTATAATTTTCTAGGTAAATTATTTAAGATTTATGTATTTTAGATTAATAAAGTTTATTTCCTTATTAAAAACGTTAATTATTTTTATCATTTTAATTGACTCGTGAAAGGAATAAATTTTGTATGTATTTAAAAATACATGTAAATATTTTGTTGAATAATATTTGAATTAAGAGTTAAAATATACATTTTAATAATCTACGCCAAGATGGCGTAACCGGCGAAATTTTATAAGCAAGGTAATTCAGATTGTTTTAACAGTGTCGAAATTTAGTACAGCGATAATCTATCTTCTATGCCGATAGGCCTCTGCTTGTTTTATTGGTCAATCCTGCTTACGCTAATCGCATTTATAACCTATGCTCTTTAAACTACTTTCAACATAATCTAACCATTCATTTGATTCTAGCTCTTACGAAACTATCATATCAAATGTCGTAAGAGTCAAATAAGGGTTTGTTCCTATTACAACGTTTTATATTTCCACCATTGATATTTTTTCACATTTCGACACTTCTTAGCTCCATATTATTATCAATTGAAAATCTTAATTATACAGAACAATACAACAAACTATATAGCTTATTCAAATTCAGCAAGATTGTTTTTCAAGAAAAACGTGATTAAATGGTGAATGATTTTTATATTACATATCACATACCTACGCATAGATACCCACACTAAATAAAATAAATAAACAAAAGCAGTTTTTTAAGATGGTTTGTGGGGTTATTATTATATCCTGCTTTTTATAAGGAGTGCTGGCAACACCATTCTACGCTGTTGCAATCTAAACCATTTACATTTACGTAACATAAAATATGTATCAAGGTAGTTGTAACTGACCAGTTTTACAAACATAAGATAGACGTAACTGGATAATTGAAATACTTATATCAACAAAGCACCAATATATAGTATTTCTTTTACGACTACTTCTTAAAAATCTTTTAAATATTTTTTTCTTTCCAAAGAAAAATGTGCGTTATTCGTTGATGTCTTTCGCTGGATCATTTTTAATATGCGCAAGCGTCGTTAAGTTTTTATTTTTAAAGAAGGTATTTTTTGTTAATTTATCTAAGTTTGGAGTCATTCAGATCTTTCATTCAGATTCAGAAAGAAAAACAAGACTAGAAAAATAAAATTCAAAGTAACACAAAGAAAGCTCACCTGAAACTAAACAGTTTATTGAAGTTCTGTCATTTTTAGATAATACAAATGATTACCAATATGATAGAAAATATTTTTCTAGGTACCTAGTACTTAAAAGTAAGCACAACGCTTGCTCTTCGCTTTTCGCGAATGCGCCTTGGTATATTTTTCGCACTTTAATTCTACATTGCCAATGTAACTGTTTCTTTTAATGTTGTAACTGATTCCTACAAAACTATGTAGAACGTCTTCGTAAATTACGTGAAATTAAAGTTAATTAGATACGTAAGACGTAAGCCGCACGTCAACACAGTTATTCATTAAAGATTTGTAATTTTAAATGTCATTGTAACTTCACAAGCAAAAGAAAACGAATCTCTTCTTGTAGGTATCGTTACAAACGCACGCTATCATGTGATAATTAGTTATAATTTTACATTAATAAAATATCCTCTTACTTTTTTAATTTAAAAAATAACACTCACCGTAAGGGAGACGACGTAACTCGAAACACAAAAACTTTGACCAAAAAATATCCTTTCAACTTTCGAATTTTTATTGATGCAACACCGGTTTTTTATTTAATTTTTATTTCACGAGTCACTTTCTCAGGGAAAAAGTCCGCACGCGTTCTTTTCGAATCGTAGTTCGAAATTTGAAAACTGTGCGGGAACGGGCGAGTAGCTTCGCGCCGTTCGAGACGATGACTGCGAAGTATTGCGAACGGAGTCGAGCGCGTTCGTTCCCCCGCGCATCGGTCAACGCAGGTTGACAATCGTATCGCAATCTCTTAGCGACTGAAACTGACATGCAACATACATTGCTGCTCAAGCAATAAAGTTTATCTCTGCTTGCAATATCAACAGTCAATGGAAGCGTTACAGTTTCAGTCAATTTTGCCGGATCGGATTGTTACTGATTCATGCGTTTTTACCAGTGAACAAACGATTAATATAAGCGTAAAAGATTTTTTAGGAAACAAAGATTATAAATCTTCGTGTGCTCAACGATCCTTGTAATGTCTTCTAAAGACTTCAGATGAACACTTTTATGTAAATTCTTAGTTATTGTTAATTGTAACTGAAGAAATGAATTCACACGGTAATTTGCATACACTGGGTTTTTCATCAGTTCGTGATATTTCATTGTCTAGACGTGAAAATATCTGCTGTATATTGTAGGTACCATACTTACCTCAAATTTTCAAAATTTTGTTTTAGATTTATTTTGAGAAAATCTCGTTTGTTTAATTATTAATTTGTCACTTAAAGATTGGCTAACTAATTATTTCACACTTATTTTTTACAATTATTTTAAACTACCTTATTTCACACAATTATTTTAAACTACCAGTTTAAAATAATTAGTTACCTAATGTTTGTATTGCCAGGTTCTGAACCTATAACCCCCCGCATGAGCAATCACAGATCTTGTGTTATGCGTTTTCTGTAAAAGTATAAATTTTTCATTAAAACATAAAAGCTACAACTCAAAACAGTGTAAATATAGCTTTTCATTTCAACCTGCGAAAGTTGATCAAGACGAAACAAGTGAACTGAGGAAAACGTGTTATCCTGACATTTGGAGCCAGCTGCTGGAACCCCATCCATTACCGTGACCTTTAGGTTGGCAGCTTACTGTTAAACATACCTTTAAGAGGCAATATAATATGTAATACCTACTAGGTACAGTATTGACGCTATGAACAGTTATTGAAAAAAAAAATGAATCTTACCAATGATGAAATGTATCGAGTAAAAAATCCTGGAGTACGAACATGATCTTTTTAGTTGCAAATATTCTGTAGCTTCAACTGCAGTGAGGTAATTTTTTTGTAAAATATACTTTGTTTATTAGAAGTAGCTGTTTGCGAAGGTAAAACCAAGCGGTTTTAATTATCTAGACGACGCGACGTCGTTCTCAGCAATAGACTACATATAGATACCCATTCGTTTCGGCGGACTCGGGATCGGCAAAAGGCCCAAAACAGTTGTATCTATAGAGATGAGGCTAAATGCCAAATGTAGGTTAATTTTAGAAGGTCTATCTCGAATATCGTTAAAGTGACAATTTGTTTCTTCAACAAAAGATGCAAATCTATCTTCTAAAATTTGGGAACCTAAGAGGTGCAATGAGCTTTTTTTAGAGGTATGATCTATGAAGCTTTATCATAAAGTTTATCTAAAGTCGGTTTTCTATTAGTAATGTCAGACATGAGACAGATAAATTTTACACTTGGAGGGGTTACGGCATAGCCTAGGATAATATTAGTACTACCGTACCGTAGCGACACGCCCCGCCTCCCTCCGAAACACTGTCCCTCACCTCTTCCCGCATCGAACGTGCTCTCGAAACTGCTTTTAGTTCTTGCAGCGCATATACACACACACACGCACGTATTTGTACAGTCTGTTATTTTTGTAGTAGTGTAGGTAATTAAATTGTTTCGTGTGTATGGTGTGTCGTAGGTGTGGTTACGGTCTAGGTCAATAGACTTTAATTGTTGTTTCAGGAGCCGTAAATCTTTCAAAAGGATGTCTATAACATCTCTTAGCGTTCCTCGTCTAAAATATTGAATTTAGTTTTCAACCGACTTCAAAAAAGGAGGAGGTTATCAATTCGTCTGTATTTTTTTATTTGGAAGCTAGTGCTTCCCGTGTGGTCCCATTTTAATTTGGTCCAGTTCTGACCATGGCATCCATGAGAAAACCGTATAAGTCTTAAATTTGCATTAAGTATGTGCGCGATTTGTTACGCGATTTCTCAGGCAAACGTAAACCGATTTTGAAAATTCTTTTTTTTATAGATAGGGTATGCTTCAGGGGTGGACCCACATAAATTTTATCGAAATTGATTCAGCACTTTTTGAAAAATCAACAAATACCCAAAAATGTTACATAGACGACGTTTTAGTTTCATCAATCTTTGTAGTAGTTAACTTTCAATCTTTTCTTAATAGATTTGAATGAGAAGGAGGTACTAAAAAGCGGAAAATAAAAAGCTTTTTACAAAAAAGACAACCGCCTTCAAAAAGTGAAAAATAACTTTAGCACAGAACACACATTGACTTTAGTTTCGGAAGTCGGTGGCAATACAAAACAACAAACAGAACAAAGCCACTGAATTTCGAAACTAAAGTCAATGTGTGTTCTGTGCTAAAGTTATTTTTCACTTTTTGAAGGCGGTTGTCTTTTTTGTAAAAAGCTTTTTTCTATAATAGGATGAATAGTCAAACCGAAAATAACTGGCCCAAGAGGGTCACCTAGTTGGCATATGACTGCAGATTTCAAAACGTTGTCTTTATGTAGTAATTTTGAAGGTTGCCTGTAGCAACGCCACTAACCATAAACGTTTAATTGCTTTTTAACATCTGCCAACAAAGTGTCTCTATTAACAGAGTTGAAGGCATTATTAACGTCAACCATAAAACTTTTAAAAATAAAGTACAATTTACGTTCACATAACAGCCATTACAGAGGAATTTAACTTAAGACAAATTCTTTGTAATACTCTGTAATCCCTTGTAATAGATTGTCGTGAGTATTTGCGCACGATTCTGTTAAATTGTACCTGCCTACGCTGCTCAGGCGCCACTCGCAAATGATTTCGTCACAAAGCGCGTTATCAACTTTCAGATAGCGTAGGTACTGTATGACAGCTTTTAGATTACGACTGTTTCGGAAAATTGTACCATTTGCGATAATGAGCGTTGAAGTTATATAATGACTATGGGAAACAATTTGACGACACCAGTTGGCGCAGTGACTGAACAATTGGCTGCTGCTCTAAATGTCGCGCGTTCGATTCCCGCACTTAGCAAATACACTCACCGGCACGGAAACTTGACCATATGTAAATTTGACGATAACTCGCATTCAAATGCATTTTTTACACTCAAATAAGGGTAGGGACACTCAATAAGTTTTTCTTATGCTTTTAGAACCGTAAAATTAAAACATCACTACATCAACATGCTTATTTTTTTTTAATTAGGCATTTTTGCAGAAAATGGCAATTTCACATTTATAATTGAAAAACGCTATGTGTGCTGAAACCCTGGGACACATAGTAGAAGTGAAACTTCAACGAACAAGTCGCAAGATACGCGATAGTCGTCTACCCCCTCCACGCGGCTGTAACGTTTTTTCGTGACAGAAAAATCCTAATAGACGGGGGGCCGTCTAGAAGTTTCACTTCAAAAGCCTTAATTTCCTTTAGTTGTTCTGGGTCTGGCTATTAGGGGTCTACCCTTTATAGCAGAACTTTCTATGTCATAATATTATTTGAAATGACAGCGGATAGCATATACTTCGTTTCGCAGAAAATCTTTTGGCAGACACACAGACGGAGATCATCCCTTACATACAAACTAACAAACCAATTTGACCTCTCTATATTATTAGTATAGATGAAAGAATAAAACAATACCGAACACTGGCGCAATAAAAATAACAACGATAGGTGCAATATGATACATCTCTATCAGATTTTCTCTATTACAATTTAAAATAATGACGCAAATTATATCTACCGGAGATAATTATTTACGAATTAGAGATTGCGGCATAATATTATCTTGTCTACTCGTACCAATATACCTAGATACTGTCAGTAAGTACCTAGTTACCAACGAGAAGTAATTTGAGCTCACATTTCTACACAAGTTACGCAAAATAATATGAAACTTGTAGCTATAGCCTAATGGGACACATCCGATCCCAATCAAGTATATTTTATATCTTCTTAAAGATGAATTTATGGTTGCAAGTAATTTTTACAAGGAATTTGTCAGTACTGAACTATAATTTCAAGAATATTGCATGTGTAGAAAGATATTATTCCATCTTAGAATGCAGCAGCATTGCCATCCAACGTGACAATGCCGCCAGTCTCTTGGGCACATTCCCTGATAGCGGCGACGTGGATTTTTTTGATGCCTTATTGTATTTGTGTTTTAGTTATAGGTTTTCCTTTTTTTATTATTCGTGTAAATATTATATGTAATAACATAGTTTGAAATAAATAAATAACTGTATCTTAGAATCTATTGAAAATAAATACTCGTACAAATAAAACTCTTTCCAAATAAGTAAATCGTACTTTAAAAAAATAATAGTTTAAAAAAACTATAAACACGCTTTTTATAGAAAACCAAACTAAAAAATAGAAAATAAATTTTAATAAATTCTGTAAAATCTCAAATTCTATTTTTTAGTTTGGTTTTCTATAAAACGCGTGTTTTTAGTTTTTTTAAACTATTATTTATTTTTTACTTTTTAGTTTGGTTATATCTATATCTATAAATATTATGTACATTTATTCTACCAGGGGCGCTTGTGCAGTACCTTCCTAGTATATAATAGCTGTTTTTTCGGCAACTAATTTTGAACGACATATGTTTTTTTTTTTGTTTTTTTTTTATAATTTTATCAAATTAGTGTATTGTCATCGGTCCTCGATAAATCTACAAAGTTTGAACGAAATCTGGCCGTTTAAAGTGGGTCAAAATCGCGCCCAAAGAAGTCGGTTACAAACAAACATACAAACATACAGGTGAAGCTAATAAAAAGCTGGTAAAAAAATAAAACATCGTTTTCTTCCTGTAAAATATAAGGAAAACGAATATGTTTTTCTCCGAGAGCAACTATATGTAGAGATTATAAACGTATACTGTATTGTACAGTAGGTCGATTCTGTAAAATTCAAACCACAACTCGCATCTCACATCGCTATTCACTCTCACTTCGCAAAAGGTTCAAAATGATCGTGCTATATTTGACACTGAATCGGGTTCGAGTGCGAAGTGAGCGTCGAAGTGACTGGGAAATTACCTTACAGAATGCCACTTCCTACGTCATCTCATACTTTATCTGTATAAATCTCCCTGTCAATTTAGTTCAACTCGCTGACACGCTCGCAAGGGTGGCGCTAGTGTAAATTCGAATTATCAACCGAGTTTTTAGAATGCCAGTCAAGAAACTCACAGCGGATTCAGATTCGAAGTTTAGAATGAGGTCTTACAGAATCACATCCCTGGTAAACTTAGGTTAGGTTTCCACTAAAACCAAGAGAAGAGATATAGGTACACCTATAGCCCGTTCACAATAAGATTAGACATCTAAACAAACCTTTTTTACAGAAGAAGAAGAAGAAGTAGAAGTCAAAATCGGTTGAAGGGACTGTAAAAAAGGTTTGTGTATATGTCTAATCTTATTGTGAACGAAGTATAGTGCAACCAATCAACTTGCGTTATTTTCACATCTCAGTACCTACCTTCTAGCTTCAACGCAATATAGTATCCTATTGGTTGTTGACGAAATCCCTCCTCTCCTCTACACTTTGGTACAAACCAGGCCTTACATCTTGCCTGCCACCATTCACACCCACCAGTAATAAGAGCGAGGACATGAACAGAACACCTCTAGGTTTCGGGTTGTTACTGCAATGCTATTCTGTAAGAACTCACTTCAGTGCTCACTTCAGATTCCGCGGTGAAAACTGTATTAGGCATTCTGTAAATCGATGAAAACTACACTAGCGCCACTAAGTGAGAACATTGGTGAAGCGAACTATACTTTTTACTCCAGTTAACTGAAATCGGAAATGAAATAGAAATCTAATTCGCGGATGATTTATTACTGTATGGTGCTGCTGTTACTGCTGTGCCCTGGAGTACACTATCCAGGATCTATACACGCTCAGGTATACTTGTTACGCCCATTTATTCACATTTGCAGAAAATTTTAGTCCATTTTTTATCTTAATTAGGTACTTTAGGTCATAATTCAAAATAATAACCCGTTATTATTTTAAAATTACTTTATAAGGACAAAGAGAGTTTTTTTTATAAGTTTGTTTATTAAATTTATTTATTTATTTTTATTATTATTATATTTATTTTTTTATTATTTTATTTATTAAATATTTATTAATTGTATCTTCTCTATAATATGTGACATCTTTCAGGGGTGTAACTCGAATTTCATTTAAGGTGAGGCAATAGAGTATAACTTCCTTTAAGTGGATGAATTTTTGAAACCGAATCAGTGCCTCTTTCAATAATATTAACTGATAAACAAACAAACAGTTTTATTTTTTAATAACTAGCTTTTGCCCACGACTCCGTCCGCGTGAATTTTCTTCTGTATTACTATATTTTTGATAATAAAATATAGCCTACTAGCTGATGCCCGCGACTTTGTCCGGCAGGGCTTTTTTTCGCGGAAACCTAGCCTAAGTTACTCCTAATAGCATTAGCTATGTGCTAATGGAAGTAAAAATCGGTCCAGCCGTTTCAGAGATTAGCCGGAACGAACAGACAGTTTTTTTTTATTTTTTATATGTATTGGTAAGCAACTTATACTTCCCTATGCATTTAGTAAAAAGTTGTTATTTTATCATTACAAACAGACACTTCAATTATATTTATTTGTATGTATAGCACTCAGGGATAGTGTATGATAAGCTTCCTAGTTAGCAAAATAATTTTTAAGACTCTGACCAGTATTAACAAAAAAAACAAACTCTTCAGCTTTATTATTTTAGTATAGATAATAACAGTTTTGAAGATTCAAATATTTGTTTAATCGAGTATCAACTACAACAGGTCAAGCATGAGCCAGCCGGGGTGGGGTAAGTGCCCACTCTGTCCCATTCTGCCCCACCGTGCCTGACTCACGCATCTTTGGTTACTCAATCAGATTACTACATGATGCTTACAGGAGCTTAATTTAGATTAGGATTACCGAAATAACAAAATACATTCGCATACGGTAATCGTTACGTAACTCATACACACAAACTGACAAGGTCATGTTTTAGAGATACACTTTTATAAGTATGTCATGATATTAAAATAGAACACCCACTAGGTACAGAGGCAATCACATCAAGCTACAACAATCTGTCAAATTTCTTTGATACGTTTTTAACTTTATTACAAATAGCTATGGTTCATTTTCAATTGGGAAAATTTGACAGTTTGATATGGCTTGATGTGCTGGCGTCTGTACATCCACGAACAGAAATACATTGATACCTTTACAAAATAACCAGGTGTTTAAACAATGTAGGTACATAAGTAGTTAGCAATTAAAATTACGAAAATATTGGGTTCTGAGTTTCCTGCATTCCAAAATTTCCATGCACTAATGGTGTCTATGGTCTGGTTTTCCCACAGGGTTCCCTATGGCTTGCTAAGCTTGGGCTAGATCTGCTTAGTCTTGCTAAGTTGTACTTTACCTACATTAGTCGGAAATAGTCGGAATAATGTAGGTAAAATTACTTAGTACCTAGATAAATAACGTTTTAAAAAATGTTGATGGTCAAATCAATAAATTCATATTCAAAGTAACTTTAACATAACATTTTAAAAAAATCTCTCAATTAAAGTTTAAAACGTCAATCAATCTTTACATACCTAATAATTATAATAAACATTAAAATATTCGAATAAATATCAAAAACGTACCAACTTACTATAAAGAAATCGTAAACGTAATTCTTAAATATTTAAATCTTTGAACGACCGATCCACTTTGAATCAATAAAAATAGAATAAAAATATTCAATCAACAGTTTTGAATGTTTATCAATATTAAAAGGTTAAAGTCTTTTAATTATTTATATTCAATACATTGTTATGTATTTAAAATAGTTTTTAATTACCTACGTTAAGTTTAAACGTGATTAATTTAGTAAATGGGCAATAAACTTCATATAAAACAGATTCCGGATGCGATTCTACCGAATATCGAATGTGTCCTTGGTATCTAGATTGTTAAGATTTGTTTCAACGACGGAAATCTAATCCTCCTCTTGAAACGTTGGTAAAAGGCCGATGATGATATGATGTAGTTGGTGTGGTTAATAATCCATAAGTACGGTCACCAAAGGAGATAAGTATCCCTGTCGCCGGAAACAGTTGAAGTTTATTTAGAAACCGATAGGTTTTTATGAATAAAATAAAATACAATTTATGAACTTCATAAAATAAAATACAATTTACAACTTTTGAATAAACAGTTCAATGATTTAATAAAATTTCATTTGAAAGCCCCCATTGGTTTCTAAGAAATCTTCAACTATTCCCGACGACATGGATACTTATCTCTTTTGCGTACTGTACATAAATTATAAATGCGAAAGTAACCCTGTCTGTTACGCTTTCACGATGTAACGGCTGAAAAGATTTTGATGAAATGAAACCGATTGGCATGAAGATAGCTTGAACCCTGGGGAAGGACATAGGCTACTTTTTAATTCGCAACTTTGTCTGCATCCGCGACAATCGACATTCACGCGGACGAAGTCTCGGGCAAAAGCTAGTAAAATAACATAATTAAATATTAAGTAGGACCCATTTCTCAATCGTCAGACACTGTGACTCAGAGTAATAAATAGGTATGGCGGCCTGACAACTTTATTACAAAAAATATGTCAAACATTTTCTTCAGATAAAGTTATCCGACGATTGAAAAATCTGTCAGAATCAGAATAATCAGAATAATTTATTTGTGTATCATAGGTAATTACATTAAATAGATCTTATAAATAGTAGGTACATAGTGCGCTATGTTTTGCCAAATGACATACAAATATGAACATAGTTTATGAAAATTTTAAAATAGTTTAAGTTTGAATTTTTTTTTCACAAGTATTTTACTCACACTATACAAGTACACAGTTCACAAGTAGGTTATTAATTAAATTTGTCATTAAAAAAATCGTCTATAGTGTAATAACATTTTTTATGTAGGTTGTTAATTAAATTTGTCATTAAAAAAATCGTCTATAGTGTAATAACATTTTTTATGTAGGTTGTTAATTAAATTTGTCATTAAAAAAATCGTCTATAGTGTAATAACATTTTTTATGTAGGTTGTTAATTAAATTTGTCATTAAAAAAATCGTCTATAGTGTAATAACATTTTTTACTGTCCTAAAAGTGTTTTAATTTCTGGTTAATATACCTTTTCAAACCCTTTTGTATACATATCCTTATGTCAATTAAAATGTCGTTTAAGTAAATTATTAGATACAATAACTAATTTATAAAAACATGAAAAAGCGAATATCCGGATGCCATAACTTAAGAACTTGTTTGCTAAACAACCGAATTATTTGTAGAAGATTAGGTAGTAGAAAACATGTTTTAATATGTTTAAATTCCTTAAAATGATTTGACATTAGGCGAGATTTGAGTATTTATTTAACCCGTTTTTTGTAATAATTTATTTTATAACCTAAATTAAAACTTAAAAGTAATTTGATCCTCAATTGAGGTCATGGTCATCGGGCATCAGAAATTCGTCCTTTTTGCTGTCAAGGAGACAAGGAAGTGCCCAAATGGATGGCAGCATTGCCACGCCACGTTACTCAAGAATAAGCTAGCCCTTTGGTGACGTTAAGGGCGCGTATTCGGTTTAGTGAGTGCAACTCAAAATCTAAACGATTGCTAGAACGGCGTAGCAGCATTGACACACACTAGTACAACACAATGGTCGGTTTGTGTGCATCAGAAAAAGAAATACGCACGAAATAAGCACGAATCATTGAAATTGATCGGCAAACGACAGCGCGCGATGTTTTACAGTGCTTTTTAAAATAATTGTCTAAAATAAATGAGCTCGTACAACGGACTGAAAAATATTCTGTATATTAAGCATAACATTTACTTTCATAAAAAAAATATCAGTTATGTTTTTATTCAAATACTGTTGAAAAAAAATTGACAAAGTGAACCGATTTTCTACTTTTTCAACATTATTTTTAATATATAATAGTAATATTTTCGTAATTTTGGCTCTGTAGCTGTCTTTATGACTGTATTACTGTTGGAAAAACGCATAAAACAAAATATTTTGGCATATTGTAATGGTTGTATTAGTCCTGAAAGTTAACTCTGACGTCTATTTTCGTAAAACGATATGAAAGAATTGTCTTCGCTTTAAAAAACCATAATTAAAAATTATACTTTTACTCTGTAGCTGCCTAAATCAAGACTTAATCTTTCTAAAACTGTAAATTGTCTTTAAATAATCTGCTCACGTAATTACGATATTGCTCTGGGCAAAACGCAAAAACATGAAGTTTTCGTCACGAATCGAATACGCGCTCTTAAGACTTGATCAGCCGCTTGGCAATAACCCTAAAAATAGGTGAGTTCTTGGACCACAAAACGCTACAGAAAAATATTCAATTTTCTTGCTTTACATGATAAGTCAGCCAAAATATTCAAACATTCACTCCGAAAATAAAATCAACACATTCGGAACAAACAGAGTCGGAGTCCTCAATCTTTTGAGGAAAAAGTAGACCGTACATAAAAGTTCTTCATCTACAGCCTGATTTATAAAATAACTCAAAAACAGAGAAAGATTTTTTGCTTTCAAAAACTTAAAATGTCCAAAGCACGTTACTTAGTTAAACTTTGGCTAGTTCTGGACCTGGCCTTCCACCTCTATGCTTTTATATTTAGACTGTAAATTACCTACGTACCTATATCTAAATGTTAGACAGTGTACAGATAAGAAACATCCGGAGTTATACTAAGTATACGGACCTTGTAAAAACTAGAACAAATTTCCGTGCGTTCAAGCGTTTTTGTCATACTTATTATTGGAAGCAAGGGAAAGGACTCGTAAATTAATTTAAATTTTGATTCGTAGTGCTAGGCAACTGGGTTTTTCCCGATTGTTAACGTCTCTTTGTGACTATTGTGATGACTCAGTTCGGTTTGCTCGATATGGAACTAAAATGGAAACTGTTTTTACCAGCTTTTTATTAGCTTCACCTGTATGTTTGTTTGTAACCTTTGTAACCGACTTAAATATTTTATTGACAGATATGAGTAGAGTGATTATCATTTTGATAATATTTTAAAAAGCACCCCCCGCTTATTTTAAAATAAAATAATTTATTAAAAATTTTCAATTTTTTAGTTTGGTTTTCTATAAAAAGCGTGTTTTTAGTTTTTTTTAACTATTATTTATTTGTTGCTACTCCGCAGTTCTTTTGCTGATAAAGGACCACGGGCAAAAATGTATGAAGCCTGGGCTCATCCACCAACAGAGATGAAATTACTTTGAATGTACTTGTACTTCAATAAATATAAAGATATAAACTCATTTTTGTGCAGAATCCATGGGGTTAATTAGCTATAAATATTTTTCCGTAGGTACCATAAATTCATACTATAGAAAGTAACTCGTGTTTGTTACGCTTTCACGATGAAACGACTGAATCGATTTAGATGAAATTCGGTTTGAAGATAGTTTGAACCTTGGGGAAGGACATAGGTTACTTTTCAATCCGCGACTTGGTCTGCATAACCGACATTCACGCGGACGAACTCCCGGTCAAAAGCTAGTGAACTCCCGGGCAAAAGCTAGTAAACTCTAATCCTGCAAAGTAATGCTGTTAACATTGTAGGTTTTGTTGTTTGACATCTTATGTTAGTCTTAATTCCAGGTGTAAAAATACATTAAAAAAAATATAGCTGTCATCAGTTAATAATATTTTTGTAAACGTTTCAATCAACAACAATAATAATATCGTTTAGATGACCTGCCGGGGGATTGAACTGTATATGCCTACCTAACCATAAATACCACATTATTGAAATGATCCTTTTCATACCGAGTTCCCTCCGTGCCTCGGAAAGCACGTAAAGCCGTTGGTCCCGGCTGTCATTTGTAGATGTTTGGCAGTCGTAATGGGTAGTCAGAAGCCAGAAAGTCAGACAACCAGTCTTACCAAGGGGTATCGTGTTACGCAGTAACTGGGTAGTGGAGGTCCGATGGGCAGTCGCTCCATGTAAAACACTGGTATTCAGCTGCATCCGATTAGACAGGAAGCCGACCCTTGGGAAAAGGCTAGGCAGATGATGATAGCACACACACACACACAGCTATGAAGAACACGGACAGTAAGAAGACAATAATATTTTTATAGGCCCTATAAGAAAAATGTAATCTAGTTGCCCCTTCTAAATGGTATGGAGAAGAATGGGCAACAAACTCCATACTCTATACATACATATTTTATTTATATTATATTATATACTTACATGTTAAGCAATCATTAAATTATCGTCTCTTAACCATACATTGTTTGATGTTTAAGCAAAGAAAATTAAAGAGTTTTGTGTTTTATTTATCTACACTGACAATCTATGAGTCGGATGTCCTTTAAACTATAATTTAAATAACAAAATAATCAAATAAATGGCGTGCCATTTGTTAGATGACTATTTTATGTGAGGAATGTTAGCAGGCAAGAGCATGGCGCTATAAAACCTGGCTTTACGCCGGCGACCTTGAGCGACCAGAGAATCGTATGCGCTGCGTCCAAAACTCTCAAAGTTTCGTCGAAAAAATTTAATAAAAGATAGTATTCTTTAACTTAAAAAAAAACGTATACATAATAAAAGATAGATAATAAAATTAACTGTAAGATAGTAAACGTTTCGTTTAAATATTCCTGGTAGATTTTGTGTGATTATCAATGTTTATTGTATTATGTGGCCCTGAGTTTTTAGCAACATTTGTTGCTTAAGGTGTTATTGGTTTATAGATCGATGTAGTACATGTATAACGACTTTTGATGTTGTCTGGAGGTACGTACATTGCTTTCTAAATAACCTCTGTTCTAAGATCAAGGACACAATGCCCCTAAGGCGCTAACAAGCGACTTTTGCAGATTTTAAACTGACAATCACGTCAAATTGTGTAGTGTAAATGATTTGAAAAAATATATGTTAAACTAGAACATTCTCTTAATCATTTAGTATGTGATTATTTTTGATTAAGTTCAAATTAAATAGTTTACTTAATTTAATCGTGAAGTTGTGTCTGACGCGGACAAAACATTGATAATCACACAAAATCTACCAGGAATATTTAACCGAAACTTTTACTATCTTACAGTTAATTTTATTATCTATCTTTTATTATACGCTCTTTTTTAAGTTAAAGAATACTACCTTTTATTTAATTTT
The DNA here is from genome assembly GCA_947361185.1 of Charanyca ferruginea. Taxonomy (NCBI): domain Eukaryota; kingdom Metazoa; phylum Arthropoda; class Insecta; order Lepidoptera; family Noctuidae; genus Charanyca; species Charanyca ferruginea. The sequence goes on along the minus strand of OX376065.1, from coordinate 12,660,708 downwards.
TTCGACGAAACTTTGAGAGTTTTGGACGCAGCGCATACGATTCTCTGGTCGCTCAAGGTCGCCGGCGTAAAGCCAGATTTTATAGCGCCATGCTCTTGCCTGCTAACATTCCTCACATAAAATAATCATCTAACAAATGGCACGCCATTTATTTGATTATTTCGTTATATAAATTATAGTATAAAGGACATCCGACTCATAGATTGTCAGTGTAGATAATTAGAACACAAACCTCTTTAATTTTTGTTTGCTTAAACATCAAACAATGTATGGTTAAGAGACGATTATTTAATGATTGCTTAACATGTAAGAACTATATAATATAATATAAATAAAATATGTATGTATGGAGTATGAAGTTTGTTGCCCATTCTTCTCTATACCATTTAGAAGGGGCAACTAGATTACATTTTTCTTATAGGGCCTATAAAAATATTATTATTTATTTTTACTTTTTACGTTTACACCACTTACAATAATTAAAGACAGATAATATTAGTTATAGAAGAGAAAAGAAAAAGGAAAACACAAAGACAGATACAAAAACAATAAAAATAAACACCTTAATTAAGTTTAGGTTCCACATACACATTCATCTATTCCTCTCATGATGTCTTCTTACTGTCCGTGTTCTTCATAGCTGCGTGTGTGTGTGCTATCATCATCTGCCTAGCCTTTTCCCAACTATGTTAGGGTCGGCTTCCAGTCTAACCAGATGCAGCTGAATATCAGTGTTTTACATGGAGCGACTGCCTATCTGACCTCCACAACCCAGTTACTGAGTATCACGATACCCCTTGGTAAGACTGGTTATCAGACTTTCTGGCTTTTGACTACCCAGAACGACTGTCAAAGATCTACAAATAACAGCCGGAACCAACGGCTTTCACGTGCTTTCCAATGCATGGAGAGGTCTTTGTATAAAATGGATGGGCACCCATCCAAGGCCTAACCGCGGCAAGCGTTGCTTCACCTTGCTCGATTGATCCGAACGGTTTGTACTTCGCCAGAAGCTCTTACATCTACATTGTATGATCATCATTGTATGATACAATGTAGATCTTTCTACAACTGCATCAATAACGCGTCGCGTCCGTTCACAAAAACGTTAACAAAGGCGTCTCCATAGACTAAATTGAGTGAAACATTCCGAAACATAATGTTGTTGAATGTTTAGCATATAATGTTATATGCCTTTCCTAATCTTTTTGCTACAGTCTGTGTAAGTTAGAGTAGGAAAGGTATACTCTAGATTGGCAATAATTGGCATTAAATCCGACCCAAGCCAAGAAATCTCCAGGAGAATAATTATTCTAACCAACGCGCGTTTTTTGACGTGCATCTCCTGGACTGGACTGGAGGACTGACAATCAACGAGTCACACACCTACAGTACGTAGTACTATTAAGTATTCTGTGCCTACAGTTAACGCCCAATATTTTTCTCACGCGTCGTATGCAAAATATAAGTACTTGAGTATACTTAGAAAGGAAAGGATTGAATTCAAGGTGGTCTAGTTAACCGAAACTGTGCGGTGTTAGTTTCTAATTCTATAAGTTATATAGTCCGTTACGAAATCTTGATACGAATGTCCTGGCCAACACTGTTTTGTTAATCATTTATTTAGGTATTTATATTTCACTTGCGAGCAACCCGCCCTGGCTTGCAATGTAGATTAAACATATGTACAAACCTACCTCTTGAATCACTCTATCTATTGATGAAAAATCCGCATCAATCACAAAATCATCCGCATTAAAATCCATTACGGAGTTATAAGATCTAAGCTACAGACGGCGGGAGCGACATCGACATCTTTTTAGTTTAACATAAAACATATACTATGTAAAGAAGTAGATGACCAAAAGTACAAAAGCAGACTTAATGCCTTAGGCATTCTTTACAAGTCCACTAAAGGTTATGAAGAGATAACATGGCAGATGCATAGTAAAAAGAAAAATAGTAAAAAGATAGACAAATAGATAGATAATTTTGTTTAGAAATATATTTTATGGGTAATGGTTTGGTGCTACTGCAGTTGGTAACTCAATAGAAAAAGTTTGTCTGTGATTTGGTTAAGACAATGGAGTTTGCGCAGAGCATCGATTTCTATTTATTTATTTATTAAACTTTATGTACATAAAAAACACTGTACAAAGGCGGACTTAATGCCTTAGGCATTTTCTACCAGTCTACCTTAGGGTGATGCTGAGACAAAACATGGTAGGCGTAACGAAATTTAAAAGTTAAAAGTTATGGCTTTAAAGGTTGTTTATAAAGAATCATTCGTTGAAATGTCAATGTCAAAGGTCTGCATCTTATTAACTGAACAACTGAAATTACAAGCAGCAATAGAATCTAGAAAAAAAGCATAATATATTTTGTTACCTGTTTATTACAAAAACCTTTATTAATCTAAATCCAAAATAAAAAATATCCAAACCTAAAAATAAAATAATTATATAAGCTTATAGTAATATATTTTTAGCTTGATAGTTATACTTAGGTCTATTTTTTATTACTCGTATAAATATTGTACATTATACATAGGTACTCCAAATATATTCTATTGCTAAGAAAAAAAAAACTACTACAACGCTGTTATTGAATAAAGTGTCCAAAAATATTATAAAATCTTAATTATATTTTTACGCAACACTCCGGTCTTACATCGTATCACATTGTACTGTCTGCAATTCAATAATATATCATTTTAGTAGGTTTGTAAATAGGTAGGCAGGTAAGGCAGGTACCTAGGTACAGCGCTGAAAACTCGAGACCTCTATCCAAAAATACAGCTGAAACAATAATGACGTCATTCCATCCACATAAAGGTCAGTAATATAAAATCACGCAAAATATAAACGGATATCGGTCTGTGTCGAGGGTAACTTGTACAAAATATAATAATCTATATCTGCAGGAAATTATCAGTGTAGCCTAGCCTTAAAAGCATCGACCTTGCTCCCAAATTATGATGCATTCTAGATTATAAATGATTGGATATCGGATTTTTTAACAATGTATGACTAATGAAATATCAAATTAAACAAAGCATAATTATGTCTTAAAATTAAAAAAAAAACATCTAGCCTAACCACGAATTATACTAATTTCGTGATGCTAACATAAACTAATGCTACAATAATGTAAAAACATCTAAACCAAAAAACTACTTTGTTTTCAAAAATACAAAAAGAATTCCTTCGAGCCGGATTTGAACCAGCGACCTATGGATATCAGCTTTACGTTACAACTACAGTCCACCGCTCTACCAACTGAGCTATCGAAGGCTTACTAATTCTGTTGAAATTATTGATACCTTTCATATTATTTATTGTTGCGTTTAAATTCGCTATTACGATAAAATAAATCTCTAATTAACAATATCGATTAAATCTATATCTATAAAACATATTTACGTTAACAAATTATATTGATTATGTTTCAGAACGATTAATACATAGAATTTATTTATAGACATAGGTAGTTGTTAAATTTAATAGAAACCAAACTTGTATTAAAATAACAGTAATTAATAATGAACGTGTAGTAATCAAAATAATATAAGAATACCAAATAGTTTACCCCATATTACCTGCGTACATAAATATGCGGTAAACTATAGAAATACGACATAAAACTGCCAATCTTAGTATAATTTTTAATAATTAAAGTTAGACAATGGCACCAATTAATGTGAAAAAAATATAAAAAAGTAGAAAAAAAATACAAAAAGACACGCCCCCGGGTGGGCTCGAACCACCAACCTTTCGGTTAACAGCCGAACGCGCTAGCCAATTGCGCCACGGAGGCGGATGATGCTTCTTACGAAATGGTGAACTCCCATGAGATGGTATAATATCGATGCATATAGACGTATGTACAGTCACGAGCATAAATATGTATACAGATTGCAAAATTCAAAATTTTCTCGTGAAATAACTATTTTAACTTATAATTAGATAAAACCTATTTTATAGTATTTTGGGATCAAAAATACCCAATACGTAACCCCATAACATTTTTCAATCAATAGTTTAGGAGAAAATCAGTTTAGAATGAGACCAACTGTTTTGGTAAGTACATGTTTTTGCTCGTGACTGTACTTCCGTACCTTTACATGGCTCGCGCAAACAGAATAAAGTTTCAGGGGTTCTCAACCCACTTTTGAGTTTCTACCGTAATACTTGTAATAAATGTAATAATGGAATTAATTTTTTGTCAAATTAAACAGTTTGCTACGTTAACCTTTTGAACACCACATTTCATCGCAAATACCTACAAATATAGGTAAATAGGGAAATCACAAATAACGAATGGATATTTATATATCTTTCATTATACATCATAAAAAGAAACACAGAAAACCAAATTCAGTAGGTACATACCTATATTAATTATTTTTATACTATAAAATGCTCATCGTTTTCTTAGAAGATATAGCCGAAGGTGGCGTTTTGGACACGTTTTCATTATAGATCTTGAAAACTAGTGAATAATAAGTCCTAAATCTCTAACCACTGTCAATATACATACTTAAATGCTTTAATATACAAGCTTATTTTTTGTTCACATAAAACCTGAGAAGCGTTATTGTACCTACTCATTATTTATAATGAGCAACTTTTACCTATGAGACATACGTTTGATACGTTACATTTTGTGAATCATCCAATTTCTTTTTCGCGATTTCAGTTTGGTGTCAAAGTAAAAGACCATTCAAATGAGTACAGTGACCCCTTTTCATATTCCTGGTCAACGAAAAATTAAGATTGTCTAACGTTAACTCACGTATCTAATAATCTAATAATAACTCTGTCTGTTACGTTTTCACGACAAAACAGCAGCAGCAGAACCGATTCTGATGAAAGGACATGTTTTATATTGGGCCCAGTCTATGTACACCACTTCAAAAAAAAAGAGGTAAATCCGTAGAATCCGGGAAAAATACAGATAATTCATTTCAATGTTTACTGTTGTGGTAGTAAATTTATATTATTTAACAATTATTTTTATGGATTTTCAACATGGCGTCACTCAGATTTAGCTACCTACTCTATAAAAACCATAGATCGACCATTGATCATAGAAAGGGACCTGTCAGCAGCAGCTTTCAGTGTTACAAGAGTATCATTTTCGTCCGTATGTTCTGTGCTTTTGGTCTCGTTTTATTTCTAGTTTTTGGAATTCTTTTTAACAACCTTCCATTCGTTTTTTTTAATTCAACACCGTTTTTTTTCCATCTGTTTACCTGGTTGTCCACAAATCGACGTACAAAATCTGAATTATAAATGTCAAACGTCATTAATCAATCAAAATGACAGCTTACCGCCATGACTGTTTTTTTGTTGTGTGTTGCAATTTCATGTGCAATTTTTGGTGTTTTACCTGGTCAAAAAGCCATCAAAAAGCCAAATTGGACAGTTGCAAATTATTTAAAAAGTGTTTCTCTATTATTATTGTAAGTATGGTGTACAAGGACTGGCCCAGGTTCCATACATTTTGAAGCAACTCCTTTGGCATGAAGAGCTTAAACCCTGGGGAAGGACATAGGCTACTTTTTAGTCCTCAACTTCTTCTGTATCCGCGATACTTAACTGACATTCACGCGGACAAAGGCGCGGGCAAAAGCTAGTTTCATATAGTTTGAAAACAAAGCAAGTTACAATAATTACGAACCAACCACTCTTAATTTGACAAAAGGGCAGCAGTAGGCACTTACTACACAACGAATACACATACTTAAGTAGTTGTTACGGTTTGCTACATTGACATTTCACGACCTACCACTCCATGGTTACAGTGGACATGATAAAGACATAATAACTTGGCAATATCTGTAATAAAGAGAATGTAAAGTATAGCTACGGTCTTATAACCCGTTCCTTCGCTTAATAAAACTAAAAACGCTCAAGGCGCTACCCCGACCAAAACCTTGCGATAGTTCGTTTTTCTAAGTTATTCAGGGGCTATTAAGGGGCTATTAAACGACTTTTACAGATTTTAAACTGACAATTACGTCAAAATGTGCAGTGTAAATGATTTGAAAAAAATATATGTTAAACTAGAACGTTCTCTTAATCATATAGAAAGTGAATATTTTTGATTAAGTTCATATTAAATAGTTTAATTAATTCGTGAAGTTGTGTCTGACGCGGACAAAACATTGACAATCACACAAAATCTACCAGGTATAATTATCCGAAACTTACACTATCTTACAGATAATTTTATTATCTATCTTTTAGTTTACGTCTTTTTTTTAATTTTGAAAGAATACTACTTTTATTTAATTTTTTCGACTAAATTTTGAAAGTTTTGGACGCAGACTGCGTCCGTTTTCTGCATCAGTTTTGCGTCCAAAACTCTCAAAGTTTAGTCGAAAAAATTAAATAAAAGTAGTATTCTTTCCAAATTAAAAAAAGGCGTATACTAAAAGATAGATAATAAAATTGCCTGTAAGATGGTGTAAGTTTCGTTTAATTATACCTGGTAGATTTTGTGTGATTGTCAATGTTTTGTCCGCGTCAGACACAACTTCACGTATTAATTAAACTATATAATATGAATATAATTAAAAATATTCACTTACTAAGTGATTAAGAGAATGTTCTAGTTTAACATATATTTTTTTCAAATCATTTACATTGCACATTTTGACGTGATTGTCAGTTTAAAATCTGTAAAAGTCGTTTAATAGCCCCTTAACCCATTAATTAAGAGAAATAAACTACATCTAAAAGCGCATTAATGTCCAATATCCTATCATCACATTCCTCGTTCTTTTTAGGGTTCTGTACCTCAAAGGGAAAAAACGGAACCCTTATAGAATCACTTTGTTGTCCGTCTGTTTGTCTGTCTGTCAAGACCCTTTATCTCGGGAACGCGTGGAGTTATCGAATTGAAATTAAAACCATATACTCAAGTCTACGGTCCCTTGATGCTGTAAAAAATCAACCCACTATGTTAGCGTGAAAAAAGATATGGCCGTTTATGTCGCAAAAAACGCATTTATAATATTAAGTAGATTAAAGTATGGATAGTAGGTATGGATTAGTATAGAAGTATGGATATACCTACAAATATGTACGGAACCCTCGGTGGGCGAGTCCGACTCGCACTTGTCAGGTTTTTTTTTTGTTGTCTTCTACGTACATTAATTTATAGCTCTCAAAAAAAAAACTAAAATAATTGATAACATTAATCATGTAGGTATCTATTGCTAAAGTTGTCATTCTATTAATTTGAGGAGAACACTAAACTATAGATAGGTAATTTAAAAATCTATATTATACTCGTAATTCACATTTTATTTTATTTCAAAATCTCGTTTCTCTTTTTTTATAAAAATAGTTCCAAAACTTGTGCGAATTTTGATTCTGCGTTATTTGGTCAGGGAAGCGCCTTAATACGCAAACCATACGCGAGAACCTTCCTACTTTTAACTTTGCAGGCAAACTAAAGTAAAGTTAACTTTAATTAATGTAGGTACCTAATACTTTTCATTGTGAAAGTTCCTAATCTTCGTGATATTAGATAATAGATACTCACGGCAATATTATTAGGTTTAAGTTATTTGTAGATAGATTTACAGCAGTAAGCCAGAAAGTTTGACAACCATACTGGAAGCCGATTCCAACGTAGCTGGGAAAATATAGTTCGGGTCGGCTTCCAGTCTATCCGGATGCAGCTGAAGCGCTTTACATGGAGCGACTGCCTATCGGACCTCCACAACCCAGTCACTAGGTAACACGATACCCCTTAGTAAGAGTGGTTGTCAGATTTTCTGACTTCTGACTACCCATAACGACTGCCAATATCTACGAATGACAGCCGGGACCAACGGCTCTTGCAATAGAAAGAAAAAAAAAGAAAGAAAGAAAAAAAAAGAAAAAAAAAAGAAAAAAAAAAGAAAGAATTATTAAGAATTATTATTATTATTATTATTAATACGCGGTAACATTATTCATTACGTGTTTAGAAGTTAAGACTAAAACCAGAATTTTACAAATACTAAGTACCTATGTTGTAAGAATGTGGTTATGACTATATAAAAACTGTAATTTATGGCAAGCATATTAAGTAGAATATGATGACAATATAAAAGATGATCGAATTTAACATGATTTATTAAAAATAAACTGGCCTGTTGTATAATATGCTATTTTTTTGGTATAACATATTGAAGTTTTGTATATCATAAAATATCTTTTTAACAAATCCTAATAATTGTACTTACGACTTTTTGACGCTAGAAAATTTCAATGTAATAGTATTTGAGCTTCTTTCATTAAACACTAAATAACAGTCATGCATATGAGGTTACTACCTAAGTAAATCAAAAATATTCACATGCATTTATTTATTCACTATATACAAATCATAAAAATCAAAATAATAAAATTATTTACATTTCTAAGAAAAAGGCAGGGAGTCATGCATTGACTGAATTGAGTTCATGAAATAATATTACAGCTGTCCTTGAAATTATATGACAATATCAGATCATCCAATTAATTAATTTAAACACTCTCTTAAACATTCTTTCTTGTGCATTCTGAAAAGTTTAACCACTTCAAGTGGTCAAGTGTGTACATACATCTCACTCATGAGTTCCGTATCTATTGTAGTTACAAACAAAATTACTAAATCATCGTTAAAAAAATGTTTCATTTAACTTTGCTAAATCAAAAGTAAATACATACAAAACAATAGGAAGAAGAATATGTAGTATTTCATGTTCGTCGTAAAAAGAGTATGTCTATTCTGCTACAATCTCCCTCGGTGAACACCTAGGTGAAGTGAGCTGTCATCCGTCCGTCGCCGACGTCTGCTTTGTCAATCCCTAGCATCGGGACGGATGACAGCTCATTTCACCTACGTGTTCACCGAGGGAGATTGTAACAGAATAGCACTGCTGGACAGATGACAGCTCACTTCACCTAGGTGTTCACCGAGGGAGATTTTAACAGAATAGACATAGGTACTGCTCTACCTACACAATTTTTACCAATTTTTAATATTGTCTGTAAAAATGATAAACTATAAGCGCAGAATAGGTAACAACGCAACAAAACTTTTAGCCAAGGGGATAAATACGCCAGACTGTGAAATTCACTGCCTAACTCGCTGTTCCCCGATAAGGATTATCTGCTGGGTATTACATCTTACTTAAGAACAGGTGAGCTTCGGCCAAACGCAAGCCTATTAAAATATAAAAAAAAATACTTTCGTGTCACGGTTCACAAGTGCAAGGATCTATTGTAAATGATCATAAAGAACCCCTCAAGGCTTCATTAATTTCGCTATTCATCCGCGGGTCCCTAATGAGACACACCTTTTTGTAATTCAACTATGCGATACAAAGGTTACTTATGTTTATCTTGTATTGTAACCTTTGCGTCGCCTTCACCTTTCCGTAGGGCACGTGAAACTGGGACAGACAGACCAATTATATTCTATCGCTATCGATTCAGGCATTCCGTTCACTTCCTACTACAAGTCCGGTATATCTTGATTGAACTGCGGATTTTGCAATTTGTTGGGCTATTCATATTTCTAATTTATCTACAGTAATATTATAAAGAGGAAGGATTTTAATTTTCCGATTTCATTCACCATTAGATTGCTACATAAGTCTACTCTTCCTGAGTAACATAGGCTATATTTATCAATTGAAAAAATTAAGGATCATTGAGACAGTTCACGCGGACGAAGTCACGGGAAAAATGCTTAGTGCTGGTGCTAGTGTAATATAATATAATATAATATAATATAATATAATATAATATAATATAATATAATATAATATAATATAATATAATATAATATAATATAATATAATATAATATAATATAATATAATATAATATAATATAATATAATATAATCTAATATATAAAATTCTCGTGTCACAGTTTTCGTTCCCGTACTCCTCCGAAACGGCTTGACCGATTCTGATGAAATTTTTTGTGCATATTGGGTAGGTCTGAGAATAGGCCAACATCTATTTTTCATCCCCTTTTTTCACCCCTTTTTCATCCCCCATAGATCGGGACAGGACAACGTCTGTCGGGTCAGCTAGTATAATTATAATAATCAATAAAGCTGACGAGTTTGTTTGTTTAAACACGCTAATCTCCGGGACTGCTGGGGGCTTGCCATTAAGTTCAACTCAGCATGTTAACCTGAGAGATTTTGTGGCTGTACAGTCAACAGCAAAAGTAGAGTAGAAGATCAAAATCAGAAATTCAATACTAATTAACGGAGTTCGCGTCAGAACTGTGTGGCGTCGAAGTTATTCAAAAGTATGTGTGTAACAATCACATACTTTTAATAAATAAACTGGTAATAAATTTTATAGTGTTAGTAAATTAGTATTGAATTTCTGATTTTGATCATCTACTTTTGCTGTTGACTGTACCATGTGCATTTCCCGCTGACCAGAATCATACATGTGAACTTTTGATCTACTACATAGTCTCTGGCCAGTAAGCTGACAGCACAGATTAAAGAAGATTATTAAAAACAGACGTTCTAATAAAATACTGTAACAGTTTTACGGTTTTTATACAAATGAAATGTGTTTTTTAAAATAAAAAAGAGTTATGGAAGAAACATTGTTCCGTGGCAAAAAAGGAATTTGACCTTATTTATGAGAGCGAACGCCCTTCTAAAAAAGAAATTTTCAAATTTGACATTTACATTTTAATTTAGTTTTTGAACGAAGTAAGTGCTCATGTCAAAGTCTAAAAATGAGAATTTAGAGGTAATTTTGAATTTCATATTCACCATTAATTTTAAAAGTAATATAGCTTGTTTTGTGGCCGTGTCTGTGAGTGATAGGCGCAAGTTCTGTGATTTTTGTGACTATGGCGAGACGAGTTTCTTACGAACAGTTAAAAACCTTGTGGGATTTTCTGGATGCTCATCGAGAAATCGCTATGGGCTATAACAAAACCGCTCAAGCTCGAGAAATGTCTTGAAGAATGTGGACTGAGGTGGCAGATAGCCTAAATTCGACTGTTGGTGATGCTAGCAAGGATTGGAGAATTTGGGCAGCTGTAAGTTTTATTGTTATATTAATTATGAAGTAACCTGAATTGATGACAAGGTTGGCGCAGTGGCTGCCCAGGGTAAATATTTGTGTGATGAGCACTTGTGTTTGCCTTGTGTCTGGTTGTTGTTTACATACGTATCTATTTATGTATTTGTGTATGTATATCAGGTGTCTGATACTCATTGTACTTAGTCTGCCTAGTTTGGGGTCAGTTGGTCGTGTGTGAAATGTCCCCACATATTTTTATTATTATTATTATTAACATAATAAGCAACCATATAGGTATAGTAAGCTCAAGGAGCACATGGCTAAGTTAAAGCCGTACAGATCGATCGGTCAAAGGTCAAGCTACGCAAACCGCGGTCAGTCTGTGGATGGGTGACCATCCCTTTAATACCGAGTTCCCTCCGTGCCTCGGAAAGCACGTAAAACCGTTGGTCCCGGCTGTCATTTGTAGATCTTTGGTAGTCAGAAACCAGAAAGTCTGACAACCAGTCTTACCAAGTGGTATCGTGTTACCCAGTAACTGGGTTCTGGAGGTCCGATAGGCAGTCGCTCCATGTAAAAGGTATAGTATTCTGTTTAACACGATACTATATTTACTTTTTATAAGCATGAAATCATTTATCACAACTGATGTTTACATTTTATAATATTTGTTTTTATAGATTCTTGGAATCTTTTAAATAGAATATATGTACTTACAGTTTTTATGCTGGTCTTGTCTGTGTTACGTTACATTATATTCCTGTTAATTAATATATATTAGATCACTTTTATAAATCTGGAAAATAAATAATGTTATGCTTTGACATGTTTGTCAATGACAGTTGTCAAACTTGACGATTGTCAATATTACTCCTAATAAGTTTACGGCAAACTAACGTAAAACCTCCAAGCTGATGTTTATGTAAGTGCGTATAGCTGTATTTTATATTAAACGGCTGGACACCCGCTGATGTATCGGGTGTTCTTTTAAATCCTATTCGCACTAATAAATAAAAATAACTGGCAGTCTGAAATAATTGAGTCTGGCCGGTACTATAATACCCCGCTTTAGAAGACCAATATGGGCGTTCTAGAAATAGAATTCATACTTGGATTTTTATGAATTTCGGAAGAGCGGTCAGAAAAGAAAACCTGTCAAAGAGTCAGTTTAGATCTCGCTGTCGCTTGAGTAACACGCTGATTACTCATACGCTTAACTTACTGAAGTCTACCAGTCTACTAACTGCAAGACTACAATCGAAAGTCGGTAACGGCCCTGAGTTCTGCCGTCGTCCTGTCGCGTGCTGCTGCTCCCAGGGCGGGTCTTACTGATAAGATCCGCGCCGCAAAGCTAGGAGCCGATCGCGACAGTCTTCTCTTCGGCCGATCCCGTTTGCCAGCCAGGCTGTGGACCGCTTAACCTGGAAATCTCTGCCTGAACGTAGTGCGTTTAGGTCAGTGCTAATCTTAATTCTTCCTGCTGTTTTTGATACTCATCACATTTAAATCTTTCTGTGAGAGCTATTAAATTCAATTCGTATAATTCTACATAGCCTTTTATTTCTTAAACTAGTAGAATTGCTACAAAGAGTTAGACTGAAAGCACTGATATTCAGCTGCATCGTGTTAGACTGGAAGCTGACCCCATCAGCATAGTTGGGCAAAGGCTAGGCAGATGATGGTAGGTAGGTATATGTCACAGATATAGATAGACCTAGATAACGCAAGAGCAACTACTTCGCGTGCCTAGTTTTGTCCCTAGCTTACGTACAAAAATCGTAAGTAAAAAAATAAAGTAAAAGTTTCCTTCCATCGGTAAGTCATTTTGTGATTATGCGTAATTAATTTAAAACACTATTATTTTTAATCTAATACCCTCAGTAATACCTGGTAATACCAAATTTATGAAAAACAATACATTGCGACGTCATAATAGGTAGTCAAAAAATGGCACGCGTGGTTTTCATACAGATCGTGATACTTGCGTTATCTAGATCTATCTATATCTGTGGTATAGGTATTTAAATAGGTACCTTTTGTTGTTCTTGCAGTATTGGATAGATTACTAGGGTAAGCTAAAAAGGAAATGTGCCGCTATCCGAAGATCACACTCACGCACAGGTGGGGACCCTCAGAAACACCTGCCTTATCTGAAATTGAGAGTAAGTTTCTGTCCATTCTTTGTGAGGATTATGGTGTGGGTCTTCCAGGAGTACAAATTAACCCATTTCACACCGAAAGCACTCATGTAAGTAAGATATTTGTACTTAAATAAAAACAGATTTATTACAGCAACAACAACTTTATTAAAGTAGCAATGGTGTCAGTACGTACTCCAATTTGTTATTTATTTATTTATTTATATAAGGTGACTTCACAGCTGACATGTAAGTGTAACATAATTATACATTATTTTAAACGTTACGCCAATGACGAAGTACCCAAATAATTTGAAAAAATAAAAATTTGATTGGCAGAGAGTGACACAATTATTTTTAAAGAGATATACGTAGAAATAACATAATTTTTTGTTTTGATATGTACACGAATATCTAAGAGAATTGACAATAATACCCTAACTACACCTAGAGCTATTAGCATAATACAATAAATAAAACCTATTTTGATCAACATAACATGCAATACAATATAATTATACTAGCATTTGCCTGCAACTTCGTCCGCGTCAATGTCGGTTATCGCGGATGCAGACGATGCAAAGTCGCTGTTTAAAAAGTAGCCTATGTCCTTCCCCAGGGGTTTAGCTATTTCTAACCAAATTTCATCAAAACCGGTACAGCCGTTTTGTCGTGAAAACGTAGCAGACAGAGTTACTTTCGCATTTATGATATTAAAGTACGGAAGTATGGATTACTACCTATATTAATACTTAACTTGTAAGTCTTGTTTCGTAATAGAGTCACTAAGTTTTGTATTACATATTTTCAGTCATCAACATCAAGGTGGGGTAGTTCCTCACGGTGAGTCTCCGTCTATTCTGAGAATGGCTGAAGAAGTTGTGGGAGATAACATCAATGTTGGACCATCCTTGCACGACACCCTTCCTTTCACACAACCCAATCAGCCAGCAGAACCACAGACGCCTACTCAGTCCCGGAGACGTCGACGTCGGTCAGCGCCTATGTCTCAAGAGACTACAAGAAGGGCTCTTGTGGCATGAAGCCGCTTGCGAGCAGAGGCAACGCAAGAAATAAGCACAAGCTTAAAAAATATTGTAAATTTATTATTATTATCACACATCTAAAATAAACAGTAAACACAGTGGATTTTGTATGGCTTACAATACATTTAAACACTGAAGTGGAAGTGGGCCGGCCACGTCTGTAGACGGACTGACGAAAGACGGATCGTGGTCGGTCCGGCTTTCGTCGGGACCGACGATTTGAAGAAGGGTGCTGGCAGCGGATGTTTCGGGTTGGCAATCTGTAGGGGAGGCCTGCATTCAGCAGTGGACGGTAATAGGTGAGTGAGATGATGATGACAATTCTTTTACATAACGTTCGAATCATGTTTTATGCACATTTTCACTTGAACTTACGTTTTTGTATTTTAAAGTAATTAAAACAGGTCAACAAAATGCAGTTTTTCACGACTGCATCTTATGACAGCAGGGCAGTTCAACTGTCGAATGTATAAGTGTCAAAAAAGACTAGATGGTACGGATTAGTTGCAGGTCGAATTGATTAAAAATACGGCGAAGTTCAAGGAAAAAACTAATTTGACATCTTTAACTTAGTTCTTATCTGTCACCGTCGTTTTCTTCAGCTGCCTGGCAGTAAGAGATGCCAATTGACTAATTTTAGTTTAGTTTGTGAACAAGGGAATCGGCTCCAGTGACTGGTTCTGAAACTTTGGACGCGTATTCATAGGACGTTGACTAAAAACAAAAATCCGTCGTAAACCTAATCTGTCCTAAACAGAAACTGTCCTAAACCGATTCAGGGTTAGGTATAACATTTTAAAAACGAAAGATAGGTGCAAAACAATCAATTTAGTTTTTAAAATACATAAAATTAGAGCCCAATATTAAATGAAGGCAGAAGGAAAAAGCTAGATCAAGTTTTGTGTGTCAATGACATATAGACAGAAAAAAAGGCATAATCATTTGTACGTAATAACGAATAACAAATCATAGGGCGGTCCACAGTGATTGTAACCTAACGTTACAAGTCATTACATGATTGGACAAGACAATAGCCCAGGGGATTAAAACATTTCCCATAGATATTGAATAAAATAGTTTAGCAATCTACCTATTGTTCGGACAAAATTGTGGTATTGAAAAGAAACCTCACGCATTTGATATTGGCAAGGTTACAGAGATACAACTTTTACAATACGGACATCTATTACGTTTATGTATCTGTAATTAGGAAAAAGAACACTTTTCTTTTTGTACGTTGTTAATATTCTCTTGTCTTTTGTAGATGTTGTAAATTGTCCTCAATTTTATATTTTAAAAGCCATAGGTCATAAAATTTACTTTCTGGTTGAACTAGTAATGTCAAAAACTTCTTGGCCGACGGAACTAAAACCTGGAAGGTAAATCTGTAGTGTGGAGGTGGAAACGGTGGAAACATATTTTCAAAATCTGTTTTTTCGGCCGAAGGGGTGTTTGATTTCCACGCGGACGAAGTAGCAGAAAAAAGCTAGTTATTTTGTAAAACTAATGCATAGAATCAATGTTAGAAGTACGAATTGATGATAGAACATTTTGTCCATTACCTACCCAATTTTGAATAATAAAAATACTTAAATACTGTGTAATCGTGTCTTTCGCCAATTATATGTTTATTTTCTTTCAGCTTTGATCCAAAAAAATAACTTTGAAGTCTATAAATAAAGTTTAACGTTAAACAACTTTTACTGTTGATACACTTTCACGATTTATTTTGTTTACGTGTGTGTCAGCCATTTTGTTTTTCAAGGGAATTAGATGAAAATATGTGAAGGTTAGCTGCCAAGTTCAAGGTGATACACAAAGCCAAGCTTCGAAAGTATGCCAAACAGCAAAGACATTGTAAAAAGACCCGATAGTATATTGGGAATACTTTTTTGATACAGTCAGACTCCCGTAAAATTACAGTGTAGAATATAGCTAACATGATTCGAATTACTATCATCAAAGTTGATAATTTGCATCGTTTTTGTTCTTATTTCAGTAATTAAGAAGTAATTACTTAGGTACTCATTAATAATGAGGAATAAGCACCTAAGTAATAATTGTCTACTTATCTAAAGTGCAAAATATAAATAATAATTGCATTTTTTTGTGTAGGAAGTGATCTCACTCAAAACAAAGCAAATTGAAGTATCTAAATATAAACATGAAAAATTACGTAATGACCCAGTAGTGAAGGTACCCACCCACCTCTCATGGTCGATAGTGTGAGTTTGCAACCGGGCACGTGCAATTACCAAATATCACATTTTCTATTTAATTACATATGTACTTTCTATGTTTACCTTGGACCTGACAGCGGTAAAGAAAAACATCATGAGGGAACCTGGAACTTTTAATCAATATAAGTCAGAAATCTCCAATCCGGTTTAAGTAAGTGTGGTTTTCTCATTCCTTCTCTTTACGAGAAGAGGCCTTTGCCCTGCAACAATAATAGGCTGGTATTATTAATATATATAAAACATGATAATAATCAGCAGTTGCATCTCATAAATAATTACATTTTAATACATAGCTAATCTGTAAATACGCTATCAAAACAGGATGAAATAGACAGAACGAGGATGATTATGACGCTCAAGCTTTATCTTGAAAAACATATTGTTTCACAATGTAACTGATAGGGGAAACATAATATCAATAAGGAACGTAGTCGAATTTTTACACAGAAAGCCTATTCAGGTGGATAAACCTATTAAGGTTTATTTTCGACTAGCTAAATCGGATTAGAGTAGTTTCGAAGATTATCTATAACACTTGGTCTGTTCGTTTGTAAGTTTGTATGTAAGGGACATACAAACTTACTGTTTATAATATTAGTACTTATAGATAAACTAAAATGTAATACAAATAGGTAGAGTTGAAAATTGAGTGCATGAAATTATAATTCCACGCGCCATGTTCGTGAACGGGCGCTTTCAGTTGAGATTGGTCATGATAACTGCCATGGCTTATTTGTATATTTCGTTAATTTTTTTGTTACTGTTCTCACATAAAGAAGCAACAAGCAAGAATAATCTAGCTAGTTACAAAAATATAATTATTTACAAGAATAATTAGTAAATACATAGAAAAAACTTATATACTTTTCTTGAATGTGCAATATTTACAAGAATATCATTCTTGTAAATATTGCACTAAAAAAACTAACACAATAAGGCATCATAGTATTCGTCCACATCGCCGTCATCTGGATATGTACCCAAGAGACTGGCGGCATTGCCACGTTGGATGGCAATGCTTAATCTCTCACCAAGGTAAAAACCAGCTCTTCGATCACGGGAAGTGTCAACTAACCTTTTGGACATTTCCTTAAAAAAAAGATCAGCACTCGGACCCCACAACCCGAGGGTTTCAACCCCAAACGGCTCGAAAATAACGTTAACACCAAGGTTACTATACTTTCGCCGTTTGAGGTCTTCTGCAGAAAAACAATACGCTAGCTAAAGTAATCTATTCAGCAATAAAAACTCCTTAAGTATTTTGCTGCCATAATTGGTCACTTCACCAGACAGCTACGCCTACAGCATAGCATGACTAGACGTGCTTAGCTATCAGAAATCGCTGTACCTACACAAATACTCTAAAACGTTAATTGAATTAACAACACATTGTGATTATTTTCTATTTTGTGAATCATTTTGTAACAGAATCCATCTAACGTGTTGGTGCAGTCAGTGTCTATCATTGCCGAATTATTAACAGAAAATGGAGTACCCTGTTTATGCACTACTTTTGCTTAGTTACCGTTTGTCGAAATTGTTCTGTCTTGAGTACAAGCGGCCCACGTTTTTAACTAAGTACATTTTTTGGTTGTTTACCTACGAAACCGTGATTTTTCAACCGACTTCAAAAAA
This sequence comes from Charanyca ferruginea, assembly GCA_947361185.1. NCBI lineage: Eukaryota > Metazoa > Arthropoda > Insecta > Lepidoptera > Noctuidae > Charanyca > Charanyca ferruginea. Next base: position 12,642,600 of record OX376065.1, on the reverse strand, counting down.
GGAGGAGGTTATCAATTCGACTGTATTTTTTTTATGTTTGTTGCCTCAGAATTTTCGACTGGGACAACCGATTGTGATGATTCTTTTTTTATTTGAAAGCTGGTGCATCGCCGTGCGGTCCCGTTTCAATTTGGTCCAGTTCTGACAATGGCTCTGGCTCTGGTTCTGTCTTAAATTTGCATTAAGTATGTGCGCGATTTGTTACCCGATTTCTCCGACAAATGTAAACCGATTTTGAAAAATATTTTTTTATGTATAGTGTATACCTCAGGGGTGGTCCCATATAAATTTTATTGAAATTGATTTAGCACTTTTTGAAAAATCAACAAATACCCAAAAATTTTACATAGACGACGTTTTAGTTTCTTCAATCTTTGGAGTAGTTAACTTACAATCTCTAACTGTGTTGCCGTTTCTTAATAGATTTGGATGAGAAGGAGGTACTAAAAAGCGGAAAATAAAAAGCTTTTTACAATAAAGACAACCGCCTTCAAAAACTAAACTATTATTTTAGAATAGTGACTTAATCAAATGTCTTAACAATTTTAGGAGGATATGCTTAAATGATGTTAGGAAAACAATTCTGACCAATACATATCTAAAAAATATAATTAGTATAGGTGTACCTACCGTGGAATCGTGGCTTTGACTCACTATGTATTTCTGTTACAGTTATTCAAGGAAATCTTTATAGAGCCGAAAAACTTTTATTACATTTGAATAATACTGTTAGTTCAAAAATAATTTAGCAAATTATTGGTTAGCTGTGCCGCATACCGCACGTAAATATACGGAACCGCGAACTTAGATAATAGAGCCCGATAATGGAAATTCAACGCACATTACCCATAGATGTGTTTTGGTTGATCCCGTTTCTTCTGAGAGGCCTTTGCCATAAACAGTGCACTTATTTCATATCCATGAAGTAGGTTCTATAGAGGCCCGGGCTGTGTAATCCATGTGTCTCATTTTAATGGTTTACTAGTGATCCTCCTCGGTTTCGTACGGGAGTACAGTTTACGTGACGGTGTGTACGGTAAACCTTCCAAAATAAATTCTCTAAATGATAGTGAAAACCGTATCAAAATCTGTTGCGTGGTTTAGAAGAAGAAGCTGAGAAACATACAGACGAGAATAGTAACTTTGCTTTATACTGTTTAGAGATAGAGATGAGATTATTGGTAATTGAAATGTCTCCTGAATCGTGAGGGTTTTACAAACATATTAGTTACGTAGGTACTACTTATATCATCAGCTGTACCCGTAATATGAGATAAACCACCCTGTTTTAAGAATGATAGGGCTTTACAGGTTCGCCATCAGAGCTGGCAGTCAGTTTTACTAGAGTTCAAATAATCCATACTAATATTATAAATGCGAACTCTGTCTGTTACGCTTTCACTATGAAGTGGCTGAACCGATTTTGATGAAGATTAGCTTGAACCCTGGGAAAGGACATAGGCTACTTTTTAATTTGCAATTTCGTCTGCATCCACGATAACCGACAATATCGTGGACGAAGCCGCGGGCTGAGGCTAATTTTCCATATTGACCGTATAGTTAAGTAGGCCTCTAAAGAGAAGAACCGGCAAGAAACTTTACAGACACTCTTTTCAATCACTTGATTAAAATATTTTGTGTACCTACTTACAAAAAAGTATCATTTATTTAACCAAATAAAAACAAATGAAGGAAAACAATAGCTTTTATTTACACTACGCTGAAGCATGACTTGAACCTTTTTTAAGTAAATGTAGGTACTCATTTCCTATGAAAAACCCAACAGAGAAGCAAAAACGTGTCAATATTCAAATGCCTTCAACAATAATGAGGTCAATGGCATATATATACATACCTATATATAAAGTTGTTACCATATCACACTCCATAGATCCGTATATTTAAATTGTTAAAAACTTAAGTTAAGTTAAGTTACAAGTTACAACTTAACTTAAGTTACAAGTTAATAAGAATTTTACGACATTCTCCAGGTAATAGGTACATTTGGAAAAATGCGGCTTCCTATTTTAGACTTTTTTTTTACAATGTAATCACAGCATTGTCTAAACTCTAAACGCTAGAGAGAGGGAATTTAAGAGCAAATAAACGGGCATCAAAATAATCCGTTAATAATTATTATTTAACTGACATCACAAGGCAAGAAAAAGACAAAAAGGATTCTCGATTCGTCGATTCGTCGGTTTTTTTTTTGTATATAAGTTGGTCCATATATTGGCCAGATAGAAACCGATTTCAATGACTCCTTTCTTGTTCAATACCTCTATGTCCCCACGTTGGTCCCATACTCATTTTATCAACATCAGGACAGTGGTAGGTAATTTCAAAAATTAATAAAAATCAAAGAAATGTTGCAAAATGTTAGTTGTCGGCGAACCATAAATTTCGATAAATTCGTTTTTTTGTGTTACCATTTCTTAATTAATTTAAATAACAAAAAGTAGGCACTAAAAAAACAACAACTTTGGTTTGTTGTTTTGTATTGCCATTGACTTTCGAAATTAGTTTTTGAAAGCGTTTAAGTACGTACTTTTTTTTGTAAAAAGGTTTTTATTCCTTTTGAAGTACGGAACCCTACAAAACGCATCGGAAATTAAATCAATGTGTATTCAACACGATTCAAAAACCAGTGCAAATAAATCACTTACCAGAAATATTGACATTTAGTCCATCTGTAGAGTTGATGGACCTGAATAGCTAATAAATACTAATTTGACGTCAAGAACATTGAACTCTAAAGTGCTCATCACAATATTTTATGTGTCTAGATAGTTTTGAGTAGGTAGATAGATACCTAGTTAAGTTTTAATTGGTCTGATAGTCGCAAGCGCAGACGTGATCTACTTAGTTGAAAGAAGTTGATAGGCCACAGTTCTAATTATATTAAATAGTTAGCTGTGATGGCCACAATGTACATAGAAAACTAATACTTAAAATATATTAATATAATTGATATTCAAAATATTTAAATAACTTTGAAAAATGAGAGATTTTTGTAATAAAGCTTTGTTTTATTGCCATCTATCACACAATGTGCTATTTAGATTTGCGCACTCGTTCTGTTAGTTTCTCTATGTGTAACTAGATGTCGCTTTTACATGAAGACGGTAGCGCCATCTTGTTTTAAATTTTACGTCGATTTCAAAATAGTTTATTCAAAATGTAACTAGATGGCGTATGGTTCCACTTTCGTAGCAAAAAGTTGAACGCTACGAAAACACTACGAAGTTCTACGCTCAAAGCTTCGTAGCTGTCGTAGTCTGGGAAGTAGCCTGTAGCGAATCCAAAATTTCTTAATATTCGATTTTCTTTAGCAACTTTCTGCTGTTTATTTTTAGGTTTACATAACAATGATACAATCATTATTACATTAAAATTTGCTTTTAATATAACTGTATTTTTTGTGCTCAGGTAACATGTATTTTCATCAATAAAATTAATAGGTGATCATCACCAAAAAAATGGTAGGTATGTATGCACACTACACTTGCACAAAATATCTGGAGCCATTACCTTGTTTGCTTATTGAAAAGGTCTCTATGGTTGAAACAACTAAAGAGCTGTACACAGATAACGTTTTACTTAGGGATAGTTTTGAAAATGGGAGGACTCATTGTTAGGAAATTTGAAAGAATCTGAACTTCATTGATACCTTGCAAAAATGACATAAGACTGAGGAAAGTCTTCATGAATATATTCCAACTCTTCGCTAATTCGTGGCGCCTTTTCCTTAAGTGGTGATTGGCGGGTGCGGCGTGACGTCATCGCGCCCACGCTTTCTCTGTGACGCAAGCCGATCGATAGCCATCTCCATCTCGTTCTCTCTTAAGCTTTACAGTATTGCTTGGGTGATTGCTGTCTCGTTCTCGCATGTATGAATGCTTTGAAACTCAAAACCGTAGGCGGATCGTGCGTAGCCGGCCGCTGTAGCGAGGTAGTGCGACGGATATTTACGATATTGGTATATTTTAGAGTTTTGTTTTGTTGGTAAATAACTTTGTTCGGACGAAAATGTCACATAAGAAATAGCACATTATATATGTCTCATTATGTGTCTCCATGAGCTAACTTTATATATAGGGCTATTTAAAGACATAATGTAGACGAGAGTCTAGGAATTTGTGAGACTAGTAAGTAGTGACGTCATTGAGCCCTGACAAACTTCTGTAATGTAACAAAAGATTACTGTCGTGAAATACCAATATTATTGGGTTATTAGCTAGTCTGACTATAATTTGCTAAGAAATACTGTTTACATGAACAAAAAGGTTTATTCTATAATCTAGAGTTTAGAAAGGCCTTGTAGTAAATATCAAGCCGCTGATACTTAAATACTCTATGTTTTGATTTATCTATTTCCATTGCATTCTTTGCAGTCGAGTTCCGAAAAATAGATGTACCAATTCGTTTTAAACTAAATTACCTTTATAAGTTCCCACCGCAGTTTTCATCATACCTGCAAAGACAATGATTGCAAAGTAAACTACTGTAATCAGAAATTCTGAATCTGCAAAGCGTGGTGATTATGTCAAATAAGTAGGTATTTCATTCTTATTTTTAGCGGTCATGGGCGACGACGTCTTCTGCTGTGTAGGAAAGTCGCAAAAAATCAGCTGTTATATTATTATTAACCAATAACTCATATGTCTGGTGTAAGCTGTTAGTATAGGTTGGTTATTTATAAATAAATAAATAAGTACATTACCCAACTTTATTACGGTCGACTTTCACTCTTACCGGTTGTAGCTGAATACCAGTGTTTTACATGAAGCGACTGACCTAAATAACGCGGTTTCTGAGTAACACGATACCCCTTGGCATGTCCGGCTGTCAGACTTTCTGGCTTCTAACTACCCAAAACAACTGTCAAAAATTTACAAATTACAGCTGGGACCAATGGCTTTACGTGTTTTCCGAGGCACGGAGGGGTCTCGGTATGAGATGAATGGTCACCCATCCACGAACCGATCGCAACAAGCGTAGTTTAACCATGACCGATCAAAAAAAAATGAAAAAAAGGGAAGAAAGAGTAAATGTTTGTGTCACGGTGTCCCTTCGACCTTGTACATCGTCAACATCATCATCAGCTCGATGACATTCACTGGTGAACAAAGGCCTCCCCCATACAACGCCACAGCCACAGCGAGCGGCAACTTGCCACTTACATCCACCGGTTACCTTGACGATGTCGCCATCTGGTGGGAGGCCTGCCAACGCTGCGTCTTCCAGTTCTGGTCGCTACTCGAGAACCTTTCTTCCCCATCGGTTATCGATCCTTCGAGCGATGTGGCCCATCATGCACAACTCCAAAAATTTCAAGAGCATTACATAACCTAGACAATTTATATAACACGTCCCATAAAACCCGCATACCACGAACTTTTGGCAACGAATACAAATTACGCAATATTTTTATTGAAAGGGAAGATAAATGAATGTTGAGAAGTATTTATTCCTTGGCTGGAACAGGCTCGTCTGACCTCGGTCTAGCCAGACCGGCGCCAGAGTGTCTCGGCCTGGTCAGACCTCCCTAATCTTCGTGCGTCATTGTGATGTAGACTGACATCCTGCGGATAAAACTGAATGGATGCCGGGTATTGATCTGAGGACTTGAAGCCTGACGATGTTTGTTTGATTTTTATATCTATAAGACAAACAAGCGTATGATACTGTACTGTGATATAAGGGATATTTTTTTAACCACTGCGGAAATTCTAGAGACTGATTCAGGTGCTCAAAACCAACCACTTTTCTATGGGACCAACATCGAAATCTCAAAAACAAATCTCAAGAAAAAGTTATTGTATTTGAGGACCAAAATCAGTCCCTAGAATTTACGCACTGGTTAAAAAAATATCCTGTATTTGCGGACTAATTTAAAATTGGGTAGATGACCAAAGTCCAAGACAGAACTTCTCTAAAAAACACTTGATTTAAGCCTTGAAAAGTCGATTAACTAAAACATAATCTGGGTATTTTCAAGGCACGAGTGAATCGGTTCATCCTAGGCAAGCGTGTTCCAACTTAGGCCGCAATATCACTTAAGATCAGGTGAATTGCGGTCAAACGCAAGCCTATTTGATAGTAAAAAAAAAATTCAATTGACTGTAAAATTAAAATTTTTGTTGCTTTGAAATCAATTAAATAGTTAGTCAATTCAATTGACAAATAGCTAACCCACAAGTGACGTCATAAGTATTAATAGGGTAGGTGACACCACCAATCAATTGACTTAATGAGCTGTCAAAACACGATTCCCCCATAGATTTTGTATAGCAATAGTAAAATGTGACGTCAATTTTTTGCCTACTCAATTGACTAATTATTTATTGATTTAAAAGCAACTAAGATCAAATTTTACAGTAAATCGAAAATAAATCGGGTTTACAGAGCTCAAGTGATTTTAGAGAAGTTCTGTCTTGGAATTCTTAAATTGGTTAATGGAGTTTTCTACCCATTTGTAATGTGTAGAAAACTTTTTTAAAACGTTTGTTTTTATTTCATACTAACTTTTGCCCGCTACTTCCGTGTGTTTTTTTTAAGTATTCCTAATTTTTTGATAATAAAATCTAGCACATAGCAATCAGGGGTAACGTAGCTTCTCATTAGAGAAAAACATAATTGGATCAGTAGTTTCAGAGATTAGGTTTAATGAATACAAACTCAACTTTAATCACTACATATTATAAAACAAAGTCCCCCGCCGTATAATGGCACATCCGCACACCCGCGACACTCCATAGAAACGAAACTATGTAATTGCCTACACTAATACTAAAATAATAGACTATACAGATACGTGCGTGAGTGTGCGTGTTTACGCGCCGCGCGAACAAAAACGCAATTTCCAGTCGTTCGTGAGGAACGGTTTCAGAGGGAGGCGGAGTGTGTCGCTACTGTACGGTAGTACTAATACACTGTGATATTGGTCTGAGGTTATAGGGCTTTTTTTATTATTCGTGTTAATTGTTCTGAATTGTAAAATATAGTGATATTTTATTGCAATCCACAATGTAGGTATATGCCTGGTGGTAAATAAAAATTTATTGTAACAATCGTGGACCCGTTTTATTTTGAGTTTCACATTATATAATTTAGAATTGCATCAATTCACCCAATATGTCAGAGCTACCACTATTTATGTAGGTACATAATAATATGCAGACAGACATAGTCTCTCTCCTCACCCCTCTTTTATGCATCTAGTAAAAAATGCCTTTTTGAACCCGTTTCACTCTCAGCGTTCATTCGGAAATGAACATTTCATCAATACGGCCAGACATGAGAGTATGCAAGGAGCAGCGTCTTTTCATTGAACATATCGAGACGCGTGGGTGCCATGCATCGTGACGACGTTCTATTGACAAAGGCTGACGTACGTAACTGTAGGACCTACTTATGTAACACATCCTTATCTTATGAAAAACATCGTGAAGGAACCTAGATCTACCCATACTTCCATAAAAAATGCAAAAGTACCTAACTCTGTCTTTTACGACTTTCACAACAAAACTGCTGAACTGGTTTTAATGTAATTTGGCATGAAGATAGCTTGAACCCTGGGAAAACACATATGCTACTTTTTAATACGTCTGCATACGCAATAACCGACATTCACACGGACGAAGTCGCGGGCAAAAGCTAGTATTTAATATAAGCCTGAAATCATTGCCAATCCGTCATAAGTAGCGTGGTGATCAATGCTTGTCCCTTCTCTAAATGAGAAGAGGTCATTGCCCTGCAATGGAGCAATAATAGGCTGATATTAATAATAGGCTGATATTAATAATAGGCTGATATCTGGGGGCACGGCATGCGGCAGTGCCCCCGCCAAGACGTTAATATTTTGTATTCATTGAAGATTTGAATAGAGAGAAAAATGAATAGAAAATTTTATACATATTTTTAACCAAAACATGGACTAGAATGATCCTGATGGACTAGAATGATCCTGATGGACTAGAATGATCCTGAGGGATTATTCTAGTCCATGTTTTGGTTAAAAATTTATTTTTCGACAATATCAAATACTTAGTAGACAATACGTCAAATAGTTATTTAGTAAAAAACTTAAGGTCTGTTTCACACTAACTGGATTTCAGTACCTAAGAACTAGTAGAACAAGTGGGAATTAAAAGTCCCATTAGTTCTACCGCAGAAATGAGCAACAACTAGTAGAACTAGTGGGAATAAAAAGTCCAATTAGTTCTACTATTTTGTAACACCTAACATCGTAGGACTACTGGGAAAAAAAGTCCTACTAGTTCCACCGTAGAACTGTTTAGTAGAAGTAGTGGAAACAACCCATACTTTTCTGTGAGATAAAATAATATTTGATTTAGATTGAGACCTGAACCTAAATAAAGATCTATACTATGTCACGTATCCATTATATAGTCCTAATTAAATTTAGATCCCCTTTTAAAAAATAAATAATTGATTAAAGCTTTATCCAATGACAAAAATGAATCCCTTAATGACATTAAAAAATGTCTCCTAATATACCTGGATGGACATTCTGAAGGGTGACCTTTTTATAAATGCTGTAAAGGTCGGAACACCGAACCGACATTAAGGTTTGTTAACAAAAGCTAAAATAAAACGGACAATTAAATTACCTACCAAAATAATATTCAGGGTGACCTGTGATTAAAATTTATTTATTTTATTTTCGGCATTTTAATACAACTGCAGGTCAATGCCTCTCTATCCTTATTCAAGTCGACTCCCATACCCTGTGGAAACACTGTGATGACTGTATGTCCAGCCCCTTCGCCCTTCGCTCGATCCTGCCGTGGTGGTACTTTTCTCCAAACTAAAAATTACTCCTGTATCGTGGTTACATATTAACACAACCAGAACCTGAGTAACTACAGTAAGCCGTATATAATTTCTTGTCTATTAATCGAACTAACCACTGCTCCAACTATGTCGTCAATTCAATGGCCATTTACTAAAAGAGTATTAATAACCAGCCTGTAACTATTTCTTACAAAGAACAATATATTATGTCAAAAAGAAAACAAAAGAACATAATGATTTCTCATTACGTTATCGGTTCACAGTAAAATTATAAATGTCATTTAAATGCGAACACATCGCTACACAACTTTGCTGGTCCTGCAACATTGCAACATGCTGGTCCTGCTCCACAGCCACTTTAGGGAATTTCTTAGTTGGAAGAAAATTATGTTTCTCACCCTTTATTATTGACATGAATAACGTGTTCCGTTATTATTATTATAATATACTCATAACATTTCATCTGTCGAATCACATACATCCATGGGAAACTAGTTTTGTATGAATTAATAGACTATTTCAATTTTGTAAATGTGAGAACCATGGAGCCATTTATTTATGAAATAAATTATATATACTTGACATAAATGAGCATGGCGGTTGAGAGCATTGTCATGCTCACAAAAATGTCTCGCTGATAGTGGTGTGTGGGTCAGATCATTCGGTTCCCTTCAAAATGGTTGAGCTAAGTGAGGCTGATCCGCGCGTCATGTTCGTGAACGGGCGCTGTCATCTCTAAACTACCATGACTGTTATCTTAATTTATTTTTAATTATTGAATATTTTGGCTTTCACTTCACCTACATGTTTTCACATATAGAAGCAACAAGAATAATGTAACCAGTATTTTGTAAAAACGCGATTAAAAATAGTGTCCGTGGAGTTTCTTGCTCGTTCTTCTCCATAGAGACCTACCCTACGTTTTGGAACGAGCAACTAGCTTCAACTTACTGACTATAACTAACTGACTGTTTCTTTGACAATTTAAAAGTGTCTGTAAATGGTTTAATTGAAATAAATACTTTGAATTTAACTTTGACATTCTTTTTTTGAACGTCATTATTAAATGAAGTTGGTATTTCCAAGCCTAGAAACACAGAAATACATTCAGAGGTTAAAGTCTATTTTAAAGTGTAAGTATACATTTTTTTTGTAATGGTAAAGAAATCAAATAACTAAGAGCCATGTAGGTAGGTTAATGTCTGAGGTGGACGAGTGGTAGCAATTTTATCCTGAAAATGTTATATGCACAAAAATTCTGACGCAATAGAGGGAGTACTTAGAAACGATGACAGTTCTAAAAATAGAATGGAAAACTTTGTTTTAAGCACAATACAATGTTGTCGTGTGTTAATACTTGAGCTAAATATATACTTTTTTTTCTAATTTTGTTTTTTTTTTATGGATCTTGTATGGTCTGAAATAAAGATTTTTATTTATTTTATTTATTTATTTAATAATAAATGCCGGCGCATATTACGACCGCATTATCAACTTATTAGAAAACACTGCACTATTTAACACTTTCTCCGTTAATGGGTCAATGGGTCAATGATAAGTAATTCAGTATTTTTCTAATACATCAAAACTTAACAATATCTGTTTTACGTCTTAACAGTTTTGTACAGTTAGTTATTGTTAATAAGTAACTCATAAGATATATAATTGTTAAATTAGTAGTTAAATTCAAACAAAGTCAAACAAAGTAGTTAAATTCGTTCAATAAATAATCAAACAACTCGCTTATTGTTCATTATGCGGCATTAATCTTCTTAGCTGTTACCAATTAGTTTTAAAAGTATTGCAAAAAAGATGATAATAAATTCTGCAAACAGCTCTACGCCGTAGCCGTCCGTAGCACGACTCCGCTACGAAAAAACGCGGACTATAATCGCGTAGCAAAGTTCATTTTGCTATAGCAAATTGAACCCGGTAAATAGTTAGTTATGTATTAAAATTAACTTTAATTTAAATGAAACATTAAAATTAAGTTTTATGTGACAGTTAAACATATGTAATGCTATCTGTGCAACTTTTGAAAGAGAACCATAGCCTACATAACCCATACATGCGCGTAGGTGTATTTTGGCGGGTAGTAGCGCGCCTGCGCGTCCCGTGGCCGTCCGCAGTCCTGCCACCATTCTTTAGTTGCACACTGTCCGCCGCGACGTACCGACGTTATGTCCCCGTGTACAACCAACCGACCGTATTGCCAACGAAAAACGAACTAAAAACGCATTCACAACAAGAAAACGAGTGTGAAACGGACCATCATTGCCCAGAGAAGGTAGTTGTGTTCAATTTTAGTGTTACAGTGTGCTCAGAGAGGCGTAAAACGGTAAACAAATAGGCGCTGGGGTATAGCGATTTTTGTGAATGAATTTAAGATGGTGGACGGCTGTGTGAGAGTGTCGGGCGACATCGTGCTTAGGTTTAGTGGTGATGTATGGTGAGTGGTCGTGGCGGTTGGTGATGCGAGGCGAGTGGTGGCCTGTGGTGGCGCGGGTGTGGTGGGCGCGTGGGCGCGCGTGTGTGCGTGCGATCGAAGCGGATGAATGACGATGACGTGGGAGAACCGCGGCTAATGTCTGTTTGATAACGTTCCACACTATCTATCCAATAACAGCTTGGGACCTCTCCTTGTCAACTATTATTTTTAGATCTGACCGTGCGAGAATCGGGAATTTATTATTTACGTCAATATCTCGGTGGTAAAGGAATGGGAGTTAATCGTAGCGTCCCTTGTTTTAAACATTCGTCTTGAGAACAACAGTTACGGTATTTTGAGGGTATTTTTAGGTATCGATTGTTGAATGAGAGTTATTTTCGGCGTGGATTCGCGAAATCGATGTTTCGGTGCAATTGAGCTTTTTTTCGCGAAACAGTTGAAAGTGTCTTGTTGGAGGTTGTGTTATTAAGGCTTGAAAGTAAGTAACAGCCCATTCTTCAATCGATATTGCAGCCTTGTGCGAAATAACATGTAACAGTATCGCGATGTCGAATTATGCATTTAGGTTATAGGGTTATTTTCGTTTTTATAATTTTCCTACCATTATATATAAAGTAAGGCTCTTGATTTTTATTGATGATGGAACGTTATCTTCATAACGTCTAAGACATGATATAAGTAGCTTACCTTGATTTGACATTACCTAAAATATAAATATATGGGCACATTCCCAGATGAAGGCGACGTGGAGGAATTTTTTGATGCCTTATTATATCAGTATTTTTTTTTTGTTTATTAGTTATAAGTTTTTCTTTATTATTGTACGTGTAAATATTGTATAAAAAATGAAAATAAATACTGTCACCTCTGTAAAAAGTTATGTGAGGTCAAATATATCTAACCATTGGTTACATATATTAACGAATTGTTGTTGCTAGATATTAAAATCTGCAACTGCTCATGAGGTGAATTAGTAATCGGTAACAATAATATGAGCAAATAAATTTATTATTATTATTATTATTATAATCTTAGATTTATTTCTGCATGTTTGATGCACAATAATAGTTTATTACAATTGTTGTGTCAATGTATCCTGCAATGACCAAAACTTTCCTAGTCACCATGATTAGCAATGTGTTTTGCAGCTAACAATGATGATAAAAACATTAGAAACCTTTATTTTTTCAGGCAAATTATCTGTTTCAAAGACCTATAAATTTGTATTTTAATGACGTCATACAAAAATACAAGTATTCTAGTGACATTTTAGTCAATTAGTAATTAAGCTCAATGAAATTTTGTAGGTAGAATAAGGGCATCTATGCTTTTGGTTAGTTCCTCGTAAAATAATTTTAAAATGATACATAGTTCAAAAGGTTTGTTTGTTGGGGAACAGACCAACCACAGACCTAGACCATCATCATCTTTCTAGCCTTTTCCTAACTATGTTGGGATCGGCTTCCAGTCCAACTAGATGCAACTGAAAACCAGTGTTTTACATGGAGCGACTGCCTATCTGACCTCCACAACCTAGTTACTGGGTTACACGATACCCCTTAGTAAGACTCTTTGTCAGTTTTTCTAGCTTCTAACCAAAAGCTTTATCCCTTGTACAGATTTGTACAACATGTATTGAGAGTTTTATTACTTATGAACCAAAAAAGCCTTTGTACAGAGCACATCAAGCTACAATAATCTGTCAAATTTCTTTGTTAGATATTCAACTTTATTACAAAAGCATATGGTTCATATTCGAAGGGGAGTATTTTACAGTTTGGATTGGCTTGATATGCTGGCGTCAGTTCACAATTAAATAGAGTTTAATTACTTATTGATTGATATGACTAGATTTTTGTATGTAACGTGCTATCGGGAAAATCTTCTTAAGAAGTCTGCACACCATTGGAAAAGTAAGCATGATCTATGTTTTTGTATGAAAATACACAGAAAACCACAAAAAGTGTCAGTCCGGTACCGAGGGTGAAGGAATTCGATTCTTAGAGAGTGAGATTTCAGCGCTTAGGGAACCTGCTGTTTCAATGTCAAAATGAAATGTCAACAATTTATTATTGTCCAATGGTTGCATGTTTGTTGTAGTTCGAAATTGTACTCAATACATAAATAAATGACAGTAGTCCTGCAAAATATGGACCTAAGGGTGGACGCATATGATATGACGGAAGATGCGTGAAGATGTCTCACCTACGCCCTTTGGATACCGTCACTGTTAAAATTATTATTTATTATCCTCCCATTAATAATATCCCCCTACAGATGATCTTTATAGGATCACTAGCAATTGTTTAACAATTGTATCTGCTTAAAGGACAGTTTAGCTCTTATAAAGCGGCAAAGTTTGTTTACTTTTTAACCGACCTAAAAAAAAGGAGGAGGTTTTCAATTTGACACTTACGAGTATACATATTTTTGTGTAGTTCGATAGTGTAGGTATACGTCAAAGTTGGTCCCATATAAACTTTATGAAATTATTCTATTTCTGAGGGCGGAAAATTAAGGGATGACTTAATTTATTTGGTGTTATCCTTTATTAATCTATTTGGATAGTAAGAACTAAAGAGCAGAAAAAAATTGTAGAAAATAACTTTAATTTCGGAAATCAGAGGCAAGTGGCAATACAATACAAAACAATAAACAAGACTTGACAAATTAAAGTTATTTTTTACTTTTTATATTTGAGAGGCAGTTTTTTGTAAAATATTTTTTTTTATTTGAAAAAGGTAATCTATGGAATGGTCCAATAACTAAATCACTGATAGAAAGCTTCACAACTGCCGAGTGCTATTGCCCATAGACTATGTTGAATGGTATACTTGACTTCCACGCGAATGAATAAGTTAGTTAATTATATAAAAAAATAATGTTATTTGTAATAGACATCATCATCATGTCAACCTTGAGACGCCCACTGCTGGGCATAGGTCTCCTTCAAGGGAGGGTTCAGCGGTAATCATCATGCTTGGCCGATACATGTTCGCGATCGCAGTAGGTGTTATGGTACTCAGAAGGACGCTGCTGCCCATCCTCTGATCAATATCCTTCTGTCGCCTTCTACGACACCCACGGATAGAAATGGGGTGGTGCTATTCGCGGCTAGCACCACACGGATTATAGTATTGTTATTTAATGATACAAGCTTGTAGTACCCAAATCTGAGAGACAGTGAATTTGAGTAACAGTAAAAGATTTTTTCAAAGGAAACATTACTTCACTGAATCAATCTTTATTTACCGTGACTTTAAATAAATTAAGACAACTGATTCATGATTTATCTTTTGTTCCAGGTATTCACCTCTGAAAACTGACATTTGAAAGAAGTCCTACAAACTCCCTAATATCATGACCCTATTTCTCTAGTGAATAATCAAAGTGACATTTAAAACCATTCCATATTCGAAATCAATTAAACCATGCTGATTAAATAGAGATCCGTCATTAGTTGAAGTTAAAGTGTGGGATATTTGAATAAGCCAATTGCAAGTCACTACTCAAAATGATTGGGGAGTTTCGACGTGCGCGCCGCCAGCTATGACTGGAGTCCTAAACAACTTGCAACCTGTCTACAGAATATGATAAAGGTACGTGTATAATTAATATAAGATTTACTTGGAGATATAAGATGTCCTCCTTCATTTATTGAAGGTCAAAGTCATTTTTTTATTTCAATTAGACTGTTAAGGCTCCTTTCTAAAGGTAGTTTTGTATAGATAAGAATGGGGAAGAACCAGGAAGAACTACATATTTACTAAAATATTCCTACTCTTTAAAAAAACAATTGTTAACAATATTTTGCATTTACAAGAATTATATAATGGAATGTGAATACGATATACCTTGCCTTATGTTTGTTTTGTACTAGGTACATAGTGTTCACATATTTACAAATATTCCAACAATAGTCGATCACTCCTTTTACTTCAATAAACAATGAATTGGTGTGATGATGTGTATTAGAGATTTACTCTATGATGTAGTCCAGTAGTTATGGCGCCAACCTCTTATTAATAGGGTATTACACCCATTTTTGAAAAGTGTCTCAATGAAATTCTGTAGTACTAATATGCCACCAAAAAAAAACACAAAATTTTTATTCAATCGATAAGTGCCATAAAAATGCATCTAAATTTTAAATTTGCAAATTTCGCGCGTAGTTTGACGAAAACGCCTCTTACTGGACGCCATATTGCTCAGCGTAAATGACGTCAGTTCGTTTTGTATCAAATGAGCTCATATTAAATATGATAATTGTATATCATTTAAAAATAATTAAAAGCATATTTTGTAATAGGTGTAATAATGAAAAAGTTACGTTGGTTACGAAAATAATAAAAGTACAAAGCCTATATTACGCCAATCGGTTGACTGACAGTTGTCAATTTTTTGTTTACACAGCCGTACGGCGTAATAACATGGCCGCTACTAATTCACGGTGTTTTAAAACAGATTAAAAATACTGAAAACTTAGAATTGAATTTAAAAATTTGTTTTGTTATTTTATGAACTAAAGCTTACATTTTCCTACTGCTTTATCCCTAAACTGTCTCAATAACATATTTATAGATTTTTTCTCGTATAGAGTAATATAACCTATTACAAGAAACATGCAACATAACACACAGTGTGCAAATAATCACGCGCGTGAAAGGTTGCGGGTTTGATGCCGGACACGTACCAATGTGACAGTTTCAATTTGAATGTACAGAGGCCAGCACATCAAACAGTAACAATCTGTTAAATTTATTTAGTAGATTTTCAACTTTATTACAAAAAAAAAACCGGACAAGTGCGAGTCAGACTCGCCCACCGAAGGTTCCGTACAAATTTGTAGGTACATATCCATACGTCCATACTAATCCATAGCTACTATCCATACTTTAACTCATATTGTTATACTTTAATATTATAAATGCGAAAGAAACTGTGTCTGTTGCTCTTTCACGATAAAACGGCTGAACCAATTTTGATGAAATCTGGAATGAAGATAGCTTGTACCCTGGGGAAGAACGTAGGCTACTTTGTAATCCACAATTTCGTCTGCATCCGCGATAACCGACATTCACGCGGACGTTATCGCGAGCAAAAGCTAGTTATAAATAAAGACTATTTTTTTATGATTTAATTGCAAATGTAAAGTTTTCAGACTTTTCCCTGTACTTGTAGTATAAGATGATATTACTAGCCAAATTTCATAGTTCTATGTCAATGGGAAGTACCATATAAATTTTGATTCCCTTGATAGTATCGAAATATACGTCTTTTGCGGCATAAACGGCCGTATCTTTTTTTCACGTTAACATAGAAGGTTGTTTATTTTTTTACAGCTTCAAGGTACCGTAGACTTGAGTATATGGTTTTAATTTCAACTTGATACCTCCACGCGTTCCCGAGATAAAGGGTCTTGACAGACAGACGGACAGACAGACAGACGGACAACAAAGTGATCCTGTAAGGGTACCGGTTTTTCCTTTTGAGGTACCGATCCCTAAAAATATGGTTCATATTCAATTGGGCAAAATTTAGAGTTTGGTATGGCTTGATGTGCTGGCGTCTGTACTTTCTAAGTTTATCTTAGACATCACAGACTGCAGACGTCGGTAGAAGCAAAGATCGTGAGGAAAACTGAACTATATTAAATAGGAGTCTAATTCACCAATCCGCCTTGAGCAGTTGAGGAACCATGGTGATCAATGCTCGTACTTTAGAGGCCTTTGCCCTGCAGTACAACAACAACAAACAACAACAACAATAACAAACAACAGCAACAATAATAGACTGGTATTATTATTATTATTATAACCACGTGTCCAGAACTACAGTCGAAAAAAAACAGTTTGTTTATTTTTCACGAAAAAAACACATTTCGTTTTCAAATGAAACATTGAAAAAAAAACCGGACAAGTGCGAGTCGGACTCGCCCACCGAGGCTTCCGTACATATTTGTAGGTACATATCCATACTTCTATACTAGTCCATACCTACTATCCATACTTTAATCATCTTAATATTATACATGCGTTTTTTGCGACATAAACGGCCGTATCTTTTTTTCACGTTAACATAGAGGGTTGATTTTTTTAGAGCATCAAGGGACCGTAGACTTTAGTATACGGTTTTAATTTCAACTCGACACCTCCACGCGTTCTCGAGATAAAGGGTCTTGACAGACAGACAGACGGACAACAAAGTGATCCTATAAGGGTTCCGTTTTTTCCTTTTGAGGTACGGAACCCTAAAAACAATGGAAAACGAAAGAAACGGGAATTTTACCTGTTCTTTTCAACGCTAGTTCTTTCTGGGTAATATAGGTACCTTTATCTAATAATAGAGATATTCAAATATTAGATAATGTTATAGTCTCAAAAGCTATTCTTGTTCAAAGATGACAAAGTAGCTATTTTAAATACAGGATTATTTTTATCTTTATAAAGGTTTTATCTTTTACTATGCGCACGATATTATGTTACCTGTATATAGGTCAAAGATAGCTCCACTTTTAGATACATCGGTGGGTTACTTAATACTCTGACAAGCATCTTGCATACTTATGAAGCGTTGGATTTGATACCTACCGATTTTTCATTAAAGAAGCATCGTTGAAGTTTTAGTCCGTTACTAAAAGTACTACTGCATTTTAGAACTATTCTTTTGTAATGTTACATTTTAAGCCAAACTTTTGGTGCTTTATACTGGCCTTAGATCATACTAATTTTAAAACCCCGACTCGAACATGATTCTAACAGACCTGTAGAAGACGCTCACGTCCTTAAATAAACTAGAAAAGAGCTGACAGTCTTCAAATGACTAAACAAATTTTCTTGAATCATAACAAGAGTACTTATAAAGTCACTTTTCGAACAAAAAAAAACTTAATCTTAAGCGGTTTGGCCGTTTGAAATATACGATGCAACAGACAGACGCACATAATACATAAATCATGTTGAAAATAAATTGCACAAAACTGAATAATTTTAAGAATGATTTCTAGACCGATCATTTAAATGAAAAAAAAAAAATAATCACACATAATTTAAAGGAAAGAAATTAGTTTTTTTTTATAAATCTGTAAATTATACTATTATTACAATATTACTACGATTTAAAACGGCCCCAACTGTTATCTATTCCCATCGACCCACATAGATAGAGCCTATATTATACAACTTTTTATCAGTACCTACTAGTAATTTTATTGCTCCGTCGATCAGCAATTGTTTGACATGCGTCGAATCTATATAATAAAAATAAATCGTTCGTTAGTTTTGCCAAAACTCGAGAAAGGCTGGACCGATTTGGCTAATTTTGGTCTTGAAATATTTGTCCAGGGAAGGTTAAAAAGTCTCTCGGGTCAGCAAGTAATTTGTATAAAAATATAAGTCGGATTAAAAGGAACGCACACAAAATTGATAGATTCCTTACATCAGTAAATCTTTGTGTTTTGAAACTAATCATTGATACATCCTTTACATTCCATTTATTTTCAAAGCCATGCTTATCGACCGGTCGTGGTTAGACCCCTACGTACTTCGAAAAACACATAATGCCATTGATCCCTGCTAACAGCAGGGATCAATGGCATTATGTGTTTTTTTCGTAGATCTTTGACAGTCGTTATAGGTAGTCAGAAGAAATAAAGTCTGACAACCAGTCTTCAACCAAGGGGTATCGTGTTAAAGTAACAGTAACTGACTCCAGACCAGTAACTGATTTCTGGAGGTCAGAGTGCAATCGCTCCATGTAAAACACTGGTATTGAGCTCCATTCGGTTAGGCTAGCAGCCGACAATAACATAAATAGCAGAAGGAAAGCAAATGATGACTCCCATTTTATACTGAACGCCAAAAATACGACCGGCGGAGGCGTAGGTAGTGTAGAGGCTCTGGTTGGAGCAACCATGTTCAACTGTTTATTTTTTATAAATAGAGAAATTACATGAACACTTGAGGAACAGAGCAATAGGAATTTGACAGTCAGACTGGAAGGCTGACAAGTGTTTTTTCTTAGATAAGTTCTAATAATTTATCCGGAGTTTTATTTCAGTAGCAAAGAGTTCCTGGGGAGTTCTTTGTCCTGTGTTATAGGGTAGCTTTCCGCACTTAGGCCTTAGGGTGAACCACGGATATCTATCGGGTGAACCATTGAAAGTGAGCTGTCGGAGCGTATTTTAAGTGGTCAGCTGGTGGCCGTCTCTTCCACCATCCCACCACTTTCCAGAAGCGGCTTAGATTGCCCAATCTGCGGTAGATCTTGAGTCAAAGTCAAATCATTTATTTCAATGAGGCACTTTTGAACGTCAAATGAGAAAATAAATTGGTTCTAGAAGTCAAATATAGACAATCCTATGACACCCAGAAAAAGTGCGATTTTCAATTAGCGAATGATTTCTTGTCATCTGACCAGTAATTCCAGCGATTAACGTTTACAAACCAAAATACAAACAAAGCTCTTCATAATATTAGTATTGGAAGATTGCGATTCTATTGGGTGTTATTATGTATTGTATTTACAAGTATTCACTCGATTAACCCAAAATATTTGTGAACCACACAATACCTTTGTCATCTTTCGATATGCAACTACTTCAAATTCAAAACTGCTTATTACCCTCAATGTAGTTCATGCCAAAATCCCAGTGTCTGATATATTCCATTCTGCATCTGTAGTGCAAATGAGGAAAGTTTGAGGGTAGATATTGAGGAGGAGTAGTGCCAACATTGCTGGCTCTAACGGAGCACTTGTGATAGACCCTTGACTGACTTAGTATGATTTATGACTGGACAACCAACCGATAATTATATTTAGGCAAGTCAGCAGAATGCAAGCTGACTTTGGGGAAATTACTCTTAAATACGATATTTTTTTATTAAAGGACCTACAGCAAAAAATGCACAGTTCCATACAAAAATACAGGATATACACGATCAAAATGTATGTAATAAAACTGTTATTCTTTTTCGTTTTTCAATTTCGAAAATTTACAAAATTAGATCGAATTCCAGAATACTTTCAGTCCATGAAAGATTCGCAGTGAATTGAGAGTTAGCTTGTCTAAAATTTAATATAATAATATTATAAGGTGGAAAGATTTGTTTGTTTGTTACGATTTAACTCAAAAACTACTGGTACGATTTCAAAAATTCTTTCACCAATAATATAAAGCTACTTACATTATCTCTGAGTAACATTAGCTATATTGCAATATTAAAAAATTAGGAGTCCTTAAGAAAATTTACGCGTGCGAAGTCGCCGGCAAAGTGCTAGTTTATTATAAATGTGACACAATAATATGTGTAGTAATTAAAAGATGTTCTAATTGAATGTTTACTTATACTGAGACTACTTTTTATAAGATTCTAAATCTTATAAAAAGTAGTCTTATCTGAATGAACATGTACAAAAAACCAAGAAAAATAAAAGCAATAACATATTTTCTAAACGTATTCTACAAATCCAAGTACCTTGCTACAAGTATTTAAGAAACACACCAAAAGTCATTTCACCTTTGAATACAAACCGAAAATAGTTGTGTAGATTTAGCAATAAACCTTATTTTAGCCGACCTTGGCTGATTCCTGCAGTTATTCATCGTATGATACGCGATGTCGCCGACTCGCCACATTGACTCTGCCCCAACAATTTACCTATTCTATGTATATATTGTCTGTTGAATCGAATTGTCGTGCTACCTTCGTTTAGTAGCAATTAAAAACCCTAATGGCGCCCAGCATGGGACTACCATGCTGGGCGCCATTAAGGTTTTAAATTTAAATGTTCAGATTTAAGTAGCTTGTGATCATTCCGGACATATTGTCTTACAATTTTTATATGTCAAACAAAATTTGTTAATGTGACCTTCTTTGTAAGAAAATTACTCTATTTTTAACTGGTACCATCAAAGCCACTTGTTTTGCTCAAACGCCCCTGTTACGTAGGTACCTACGATATTTGACCTTTATGTATGGGGAGCGGGGTGAGTATGACGTCATCGAATGATGACAGCCTTCAATGAAAGCCTCGGCTGCTAATTATTCTGTCTGTAGACCGACTGCCAAAACAAATGTTATTCCAATACTCGATTATGTCTCGATTGGGGTTTTTGTTAGCCGTGATATGAATAAATTGATCGTTTTACGTCTACGACAATTTATATGTAGAATATGAATTGTATAAATTAGTTTTAATGTTTGTGAATTAAGCTTGTCGGAACGTGTTGTACACCAATGAAGGTGGTGGGCAAACACTGCTTTTTGTGTATTTATTGACAAAGAAGTATTCAGACAAACTATTCTTATCTATAGATAGTAATTTTATAAATATGTAAAGTTCGATCGTTTTTGTTTGTAAAAGGCAATGTCTGGAAGAATTGATTCGATTACAAAAAAACTTCTACAGATATTTACCTACACTACTGCAGAGTTACATAGAATATGTTTTATGCTATATTCGATTTCCATGCATAAGAAGTCACGGGCAGAAGTTAGTTTTATACTAAAGATGAACATAAAATATCAAACAAAAGAAGCTCTAATGTAGTACTGAAACTCAAACCCATTTATTTCAAATAAACCATTTACAGATACTATTAAATTGTCAAAGAGTCAGTCAATCAGGGGGCCAAGTCTGCTATTTTTATAATTTCGTCATTCCAACACGATCCCATTGTCATTTTGCTAAAAAATCCTAATCTGCTAAATTCATAATGGCCGATCATTGCTCGGTCAAATTAAAAGCAATGACTGCACAATGACGTTCTAATGGTAGGTCACTGATCAAAGAAACTGTCAAAACTTTAGAAGATTACCGCCTGTCAGTCATTCAGTTGTCATTTTGTACGAGATGTCGAGATTACCATTCTATCATTTCTTTCAATGGCGTGTCAGTGGTTGACAATTGGAAAGTCATAATGACGCCATTATATTAGTAGATTACCAAACTTGTCAAAATCAACAATTATGAAATCAATGATAGACCATTCTGACACTATTGTAATAGCAGACTTGAGGCCCTGAAAGTTAAAGCTCTTTCCAAACAGTATTCTATGGAGAAGAACGAGCAAGAAACTCCACGGACACTATTTTAAATCAAGTAGGTAAGTTGTTGTAACTGTAAGTGTAGAGATAATAATGATTATTGAAATTATAAAAGAGTAATAATGTTAAAAATATTAAATAATTAACAATAGAAAATAACAACAATACAAACATCGACACTCATTATAATATAATAATATACAAATTTAAATTAAAAAAAAAACGTAAAACGGTACATTCATTTTTTTAATGGCACATTTAAATGGAGTATGTCCATATCCGGCTGTTGAGAAAACATATACGTAGCTATATGTTGTATGTTGAACATAAATACCTATCCATCAAAGTATCAAAATTATGTGCTGCAACTCACTACCTAGTCTTGATACTTAGCCTTCCACAAATAGAACGTGCGTAAACAAAGCACTGCTACCACAAGTACCAACGGTAGTAAATAATCAGGTACACCACAACCGACTAAGTAAGGCCTCGTAACTCGACATAGTAATTGGGTCGGCGATCGTTGGGCGGATGGCCAACCACGGTGCCAGACCAGATGCGGTACGAACTCGCCCCTTGTAAATATTGTACGTACAAGTGCATAAGTAGTACGTTGGCTGTAATTGAAAGGTTAAAATTGGTTTTCGTTTTGAGAACTAGGGTCTGGGTTTTTTTTTTAATTTTTGTTTGTAGAGCTCTTTGTAGAAGCTTGATCGGGGGAAGTTTTTATGCCATAAAAAGGGTAACATTACAAAATATAAATGGCCCCTGCTCCCTAAACTAGTGTTAACTGTATCATAGGGACCAGTGTCTTCGCACAAATTTTGTTGTTACAACATTATGTCAAACAAACAAAAAAAATTAAGAAACAAAACAAATAAATACAAAAAAAAACGGATCCATCACAAATTAAAAAAAAAAAGAAACATAGTGGTACGTGTGTCTGTTTTGTGTGTAGATGGTATGGTGTAAAGTAAGGTTGTATGTGTATGTGTATTGGGTGTGTAGTGTCGGTTCGTATATATTTATTAAACATAAATAATACCACCAACACTATTTTTCATACATTTTGACAAGATTTTGACATTCTTCGTCGATAAAATGAGCTTACGACTATAGACTTACGATTTTTAACATTTTGAGTACCATCGAGTAAAGTAATTTTAATTAATTTTGTATAATAGTATTACTATTTGACTGAATGTAGTTACGTTTATATTCTATTTCTGATCATAATATTCTCCAATATTAATGTGTTAGCTAAGTAGTGAGTATGAACTTAAAAGCACACGCTCTTTTTATTCAAAATTCTCGCTGTTTCTGAAATAATCCAACATTCAGGGTACCAACTTATTTCAATTTCAAACTGAAATTATAAGAAATCTCAGAAACATGAAGGTTTTAACAAAACTACGAACAAGAATTAAATATAACCTACAATCGCGAGATATGATTTCGATTTCGTGTCCGAGTTTCGTGGTCTAGTTGCCAAATGTGTTCTATTGCCGAACACTGTTGGAACTTTGACAATTACCCATCACAAGTAAATGACCGATGAAATTGAAATACCCTATGATACGATATCTTTCTTTCTTTAATAATACTTAATCCTTACTAATATTATAAACCTCAACCGTTTGTTTGTTTAATCGCTCAAAACTCCTGATCCGAATCCGAAAATTCTCTCGCTAGCTGAAAACTACGTTATCTTTGCGTGGTATATACTATAAGAAAGGAATCACTAATTCACGCGGACGAAATCGTGGGCAAAAACTATTATTGTATTCATATTATTAGCTGCGAGTCCATTTCATTTCAGAGAACAACTGCCGACTAACTGTTATGCAGTTTGGCAAAATGTATTTATTTATGTTTTTTTTTTATTTGAGCAGATTATTTTTCAGAAAAGTTGTAGTACACTGAACGATGGTAACCATGATAACAATAAAACTTTTATTATGTCTATGATTATTTAAAAAAAACATATACACATATATTTTTTTTAAATTATTACCATCATTACAAATATTCAAGAGCAAATATGTGTCATGCAAAAGCGGAGGTCTAGGAGTTCCTACGCCTCCGCTTTTGCATGATGTCTGAGTTGTGCAAGTTGCATTTGAATGTTAGACTACACTTATTTATTTATTAAGTACTATTATTATAACTCTTCTTCTTCCTGCCCTTATCCCATGTCACTTGGGATCGACGCAACATGTTTTATTATTTCATTCCGTCCTGTCCAACGCCATGCTTCCACTGGCTGCCTTTTCTTTCATATCATTCTTCACACAATCCATCCATATTTTCTTTGGCCTTCCTCTCCCTCTCCATCCATCCAAATTAATATTTATAGCTCTTTTGGTCACATGCGTTTCATCTCTTCTCTTCACATGCCCATACCAAGACAAACGATTCCCTTTCAACTTTTCTGTCACTAGTGCCCCTTGCAAACTTTCTCTAATAAATATTCATTTCTCACCTTATCCATTCTGGTAACTCCAACCATCCATCTCAACATTCTCATCTCCGCTACATGCAATCTTTTGTCATCGATCTTCTTCACGGCTCAACATTCCGATCCCCATACAGTACGACAGATCTTATCACAGACTTGTAGATTTTCCCCTTTAACTTGAGGGGCATCCGTGGGTCACAAGTTGTTTCAATGACCTGTCGCCCTTTCATACATCCTGCGTTGATCCGGTGCGTTACGTCTCGGTCTACTTCGCCATCCCCTTGGACAAGCGACCCGAGGTACCGAAAGTCGGAGCAGGTCGGTATGAGCGTTCCGTCTAGAGACATGGGCACAGAACTAGAGAGAACGCCGAAATCGCAAAACAAGTACTCCGTTTTGGTTCTGCTCAATTATTATAACTACAGTATGTTAATTCACGAAAGGCGTTGTCTTTAACTGGTAATACTACCTACATCATTCATCAAAAAAAAAAAAAAAAGCATACATGATCGGGTGCGTAAAAGAAACACTCTGTACATTTTCTGTTTTTTTTTTATGCTATTTTTTTATTCTGTTATATTTTTTTAATAATAATAATAATATGTGGCGACATACGGCCATCTGACTAACTCCTAAACTAGGCAGACCCTGTACGATGGTTGTCAGAAGCTGATATTTATGCACAAATACATAAATAGATACTTATATAGATTAAGATTGTTGGATTTCTGGACTTAATTATTCAAGGCAAACACAAGTGCTCATCATCATCACCATATCAACTTATTGCCGTCCACTGCTGAACGTAGCCCTCCCCCAGTCGAGATTGCCAACCAATCCGATCTTGGGCAGCACGCATCCATCCGCTGCCAGCCACCTCCTTCAAATCGTCGGTCTATCGTGTTGTAGGGCGCCCCACACTACTGTTGCCCAAACGCGGTCTCCACTCTAAAGCGTGTCTGCTCCATTTACCATCTGTCCGTCTGCAGAAGTGGCCGGCCCACTTCCACTTCAGCGTGCTGATTCGACGCGCAATGCCGGTGACGTTAGTTCTCTGGTGAATTCATTTTATTTCATTTCATTACATTCATTACATTCATTACATTCATTACATTCATTTCATTACGAATTCTAACCACCAGAGAAACCCCGAGCATCAAGTGCTCATCACACAAATATTTACCCTGGGCGGGATTTGAACCCGCAACCCGCTGTACAGCAGTCAATCGCTCAGCCACTGTATTAAGAGTGTAGATTAACGAACTTAAGGAAACGCCCTCTATTTAACTACTTACTGTATGTATATACGAATTTAACCTGCCAATACGATACTTATTACCAATACGATTTCGATACTTTTCAAAGCAAATTAAATAAGTACATAACTGAGGCTGGAAATAATATACCAATCCATTATTTTTGTAATGAAAAACCAATAACCACAAACAAAAAAGTCGCAGAATTGTGACTTGGATCTCTAAAGTAGAGGAAATGTAAAAATAAATAACATTTTAAAAACAAAACAGCTTTACATTTTGCCACGTCTTTACCGGGAAACAATGACGCTATGCACCAACATAAAAGCTTTTACATAAACCCTTTGTAGTGCGCGAAATTTTAAAAGCTCAATGTCAGATGCGGCCGATCTTTGTAAAGGGTCTTTACGTCCTTTTATCTTGACGTTTCTCTCAAGATAACGAAGCAAGCCTGGACCGGTCCAGGCTTGCTTCCCTGCATTTTATGATGCAAGCCTTCGCATTTTCATGTGAACACAAATTGACTCTATTTACTACCAATGTAGGAGTTGGTGCAAAAGAAATAAACTTTTTAATTGACGTTTGTTTATTATAAAAGTTAACGTTTCAAATGTAAAGAATTACAGAGTAATAAATAATGTGTAGTTACCTACTTTCTGTTCTTATTATAAGTTATAATCGTAAGCAAGCAACATTACAATTAGCCCCATGAACGCTAATTGCGTGACATGGTCATAAAGAAAAATCTCTGAAATTCATAATAGTTAATTAAAAAGAAATATTATGTACGCTTCGATTGTGAGTTTTGTTTTAAATTTTGGCCAGTATGTGTATGCCCATTACACTTGAAAAAACATTTGAATAATAGAAGCTTATAAGAAAAAGTAGTACACGAGGTTATTTTTGCACTTACATTACTTTAGCTCACAAACTATTTCGGTAACTAGGCGACCGAGGTTTGATCGGTATTTTATTATTTCGTGTTTAAAAAAAATGAAACCTAGCTAGATTGATTTGTCACCCCTGAAACCCCCTGCGTACAAAATTTCATGAAAATCGTTGGAGCCGTTTCCGAGATTGAGATTATATATATGAGCTTAACTGTCCAATTAATTAGTAGACACTTTTTTCATTAGTTAAACAATGACGTTATGACACCAGGAGTAATTTCAACAGTCAAGCCGATAAATATACAAGAATTGCTCGTTTAAAGGTATTAGATTAGATATAATTATATAGTTATTAAAATAGAGCATTTTCAGAAAATTGGCGCAGCAGATGCTTCCATCTTATTTAATAATTAATATTGCCACCCTCTTATTGTCCCACTACTGGGTAAAGCCTTCATCTCATACAGAGAAGGCAAGTATTTATCACCATGCTTGCTCAAGCCGGATATAATATGTGTTACAAACTCACATTCATTACAAGTCCGGGTTTCCTTAAGTAGTTTTCCTTCACCAATGTCAGTCATGCCCAAGATTTTAGAAAGTACATATGAATTGAAAAATCACATTGATACTTGTATCGTTTCTACAACCTCATGCATGAAAAGCGGGCGCTTTATCCACCGGACCATCACGAATAGAAAAGAAGGTTATCAAGAACTCGTAATAGTAGCTACACAGAACTATACTACTGGAAGCAAAAGGTTCAAGCGACAGCATAATGCTATGCTGATCCGCAGATTTGCACGTTGTACGATGCAAGTCAAATTAAGCCTTTTTAGAGCAGACTGTCAGTTTTTTTATACGTGCAGTCTATAAGGTCAGGTATACGCTGAGGGCATACAACACCCTGCATGTCCATTACAACAATGTAGTTAGGATGCTTTTGGGTCTACCACACTTTTGTAGCGCTTCTGGGATGTTCACCGCGGCCAGGGTTGATGGTTTTTATGCCATTAAGACACATGAATACGGCTACACACGTAGGTGTCAGTCGTTTCAATCTTGTATATCGTCGTTTTATACTAACAATGAGACTTTTACTAATCATATACGGATCTTGTAATTTGATCTGAAATAAATAAATTATTATTATGCTTAAACCAACGCTTCGCCCCTCCCCCCCTCCCACTAGACGTCTGCGAAATGCTGGTTTTGAGCTTAAATTCTTGTTTACAAAAAAATAAAGAAGTTGTAATAGGGTAGGGGCACCAAAACATGAACAACCCCCAATAGATGAATGATCGAGTGAAAAACCAAAAAATATTAAATACCCCGCTAATTACGTCTGTGCAATATTTGTTCCCGTCTAGGGCTCTATTTTTTCTTCCCGATTACATAACAACACTCACAGTCACAGCTAAAATGAGCTTGTTATGACTTGTGTGTGTTTCTCGCCGAAAATCGGTTTTATATGGAAACCTACTTATGGTAAGTGCCCTCCAAATTTAAGAATTTTAGTCAGTTTAAAGAAACTGACTAAAATTCTTAAATTAAAGAATTAGTGATAGATTAATATTCGACTTGGATTCTATACATACACAAATGCATTTTAAATTATATTTTTAGAGAAATTAACTGTTCAAGTAATGGATTACATTTTGAACGCTAGATTCAATAGATGAACGGCGTTCAACTAATGGAGAAAAGGCATATTTTTACAGCCATCAAAATCTATAAACGCACGCTAACAGACGAAAACAAAACCACTGAAATACATTTTTGTTAGTTTAGACGTTGAACTACCAATAGTTTAACAGGTGTTTTAATTTTTTTGATAGGTAGTTTAAGAAAAAGCCTAGATGCTCATAACAGCCATTCAATATAAGAACAGAGCGTAAACGAATGAAGTTATAACCGAGTTGTCTGTGTGAATGAGGCTAAGTTGTGGAAGTGTGAGAGGGGCTAATCTTGTCAGCTGCTAAACGGATTGAACGTCTTCAGACGCGCCTGCATTCATGTTGTATCCTTGGAGAATTTGTTGTTCGTCCCACTAGGCTGTTAGGTACATTACGACCCAACTTGGTAAATATCTAACTTCCATTTTAAACGACAATAATTGATTTTTAATCAGCTAGTTTTTGTTAATAAAATACAGCCTACAGCAGTTAAGGATAGCGTAGAATCCTACAAAAAAAAATGGATAGTCCAGTGAAATTGAATTATCCATTTCTTGAAGAGATGCTAACTGTGTCCTGTTTCTCGGCGTGGCTTTAACCACCTCATTTTCGTTGGCAGGCCTAAAGCGAAACTTAAATATAGTGCATTACTTACATACTCTAATATTTGCAAAATGTTGATAAAGTTTGACGCAGCTTATGCAGTAAATTTGCTAACAATTTTATAATCGACTAAAACCTTTTTTAGAACGGTAGGCGGGTTCTTCATTTAGTTCTTCCAATACAAAATAATAAGATCTCTTACGTTTTTATTTTATTGTGACAGTAACTGAGAAAATGAACTCCTAACGCAGGAGAAAATCAAAGCGTATGGGGAAGCTGGGAAGCTACAATTGTATTCTAACTCAAAGATTCCCCTTTTAGGTGATAAAAGGGGAATCTTTGAGTTAGAATCCAATTTATTAACAAGACGCGTCTTCTATTACGTGTTTCATTTCATAGAATGGAGTATAAAACATGATATTTCTGTACAAATTCTATAGATGTCTGAAATTGAAAAAACGCCATGGTGAAGAGCTAAAGAGACATTTTGTATTTTTGGCAATACAGAAGAAACGTAGACACACCGATCTATACTTAATATTTTATAGCTAAAGAGTTTGTATGTCTTTGTTTTGAGCGTGCTAATCTCCGAAACTATTTACTACGTCTAAATTACGAAAAATTCTGATAAATTTTGTTACAAAAATATTAGAGTTCCGAAAGAAAATTCACGCGGGAAAAGTTACGGATAATTAAAATGTAAAGAAATAATATAAGTAGATATATTAGGTATATTCAAACGTAACTAACTGGAGAGATTCCAAATATGTCTTAACAATGATGATAGGTACCGTTTTGCGCATAATAAACAATAACATTAAAACAAAGTAAAATTGACCTAAATATAGTAAGGTACGGCTTGCATAAACTTAAGCTATTCAGATTTCTGGGCCGCTTCCAAATAGGCGACGACGAGTGATTTACATGTACTGCAAAACAACTATTTAATGACAATCTACAGTGTCTGCTGCACTGCCACGATACAGACATGAAACCCACTTCT
This sequence comes from Charanyca ferruginea, assembly GCA_947361185.1. NCBI lineage: Eukaryota > Metazoa > Arthropoda > Insecta > Lepidoptera > Noctuidae > Charanyca > Charanyca ferruginea. The sequence continues at coordinate 12,612,397 of OX376065.1, read as the reverse complement.
AGTTGGATATTAAAACCGACAAAAAGTTTTGACACTTTGAGGTTATCAAACAATGTAAGGTCCTTTTTCCAATTATACCTATAATAATAATAATAATAATAAAATGATTTTTCTTGGCAACTATTTTTTTATATTTTTAAATGTTTTTATTTATTTTTTTACTAATATTTAAAAATGTAATTTAATATGTTAACAAAATAAATAAACGAGAATAATAATAATAATAATTGAAGATTTGTTATTGATCTTCACTATATTTTAACATGCAACTACAGGATAACCATACAGTCTTACAGACACTCATAAATAGTCTGGAAACTGTTAAAAATGTAGCAAAAAGTACGGTATTCAAAACACGTGAGACAATAAATTATGTAGTGTTGTTCCAAAAACGTCACATGTGCAGTTCTTTTGAGTGCACCGCCGTCCAATGAGGTCGTCGCATTGCGCGCGAGGACGCCCCATTGGTCGGCTGGGACAAGCTCAGTTCGTTCAACTTTGAATCTGCAAAACGCTGCAGGAGTTGCCAAGAAAAATCATTTTATTGTTTAGTTTTTTGCTACGGTACTGTGTTGCCTGTAAGTATTGGAATCGTATAAAAGCTTCAGCGTGTTTCGAAGTGTGGTATTTACTGTTGTTTTTAGCTCGGTATGTTCCTATTTTGTTTTCTACTTTTCTCATTTTTTATACTGTACGAACTGGCGCCCAACATGGGACCTCTCTCCATGTTGGGCGCCAGTTTAAGGTTTCATTAAAACAGTTTAGCATTTCGTGCACTATAAAAGAACATTATTAAAATTGCTGTGCACTTACGCGGTGATGGATTGATGGTAAACTTATAAAGTTTTAGCCGTAATAGCAACGTTTACCACCTCGGAACAATTTACAGGACTGAGAATTATGGCGTGGAAGAATAAAATTAGTTCAATAGCTTGAAAGTATTTTGATTAGGTACATTGTTGTATTTTATCAAAATTCATAACAAAGTAAGTTTAATGTGTTCATACACCAGAAGTATATTATTATATTGTAACGCAAGTACATACCTTAAACATTGTACCTACGAACAATGTCTTGTACACACTTTCAAAAAAAACTTGCCAAGACCTTTACAAACAGTCGCCACATACGTAAAGTGTGCATGTGGGCAATAACTGCATCCTTATTGCATAAATCTTGTTTGCTGGGGAAATAGATGCGGTACTCGGTGCGCGGTACTCAAATGTTTATTCTATACCTAGCACTTTACTCGTGTTTGAGGTATTTTAAAATTGAAAAACACATGAGGATCGTCTGTTGTTTTCTGGCTATCACCAGAAAATAAACCATTAACAGGTACTTTTGGATTGTCAGAGTCAGTCAGTCAAAAACTTTTTTATTTTAATATATTATAAATTTAGGTTACACTATTCATGTTGAATCTGGTGGTACAATGTGAGAATGATGTAACAAGACGTGCACGTTAAAAGAGGTTTAAAAAAATCACAATAAACAATTCAAAATAAAATTTAAAATAACCGAAGCAGCTAAGTGATGATCCGAACGAACGTCCGTTCACGAACATGACGCACGGATTGTATAAGAACTTCATATAAGAACTTTGTCTTTAATAGGTGAGTAGACACCGTTGCGAATAATTCTAAAACACAACTTTTTAAATCCAATTATTTAAGCCCTGAAAACCTAATTAATTTTGAATTAACCGTAAAATTATTTATTGCTTTGAAATCAATAAACAGTTAGTCAATTGAGTTGGTAAACAAGTGACGTCACAGTTATAGCTATTGTTATAGTTATTGTTAGTTATATGATAAAAAGTGTGTCAATTGGTTTTTCGTGTCTACTACGCAATTGTCTACTATGCTAAGCTTTAGTTGAGGTAATGACCGTCGAAACCAAGCTGGGTTAATGTTCGCAGCCCTTTTATGATAATCACCGAAATTACTGATATCTATCGCTTTTGGGCCCCTTAAATATTTATTTTATTCTGTTTTTAGGAAAACTGTTTCATTCTTTTGACTACGAGTACGTGGATAGATATTCTGTTCTCTAAGTTCACTTCAAGCTTCCAACAAACAACACAATCTAATTTAGGATCGCAATAAAAATTATAGGTACATTGTAACTGTGGGTGGGTAAATTGTAACACTATCGAAAAAATAAAATCTCAGAATAGTCCTAACTTGGTCGTTAAGAAAATAGGAGAACTATTTCCATATTATTCAAATGGAAACGTTGTAACGGTATCAGATTCCGTCCATATTTCATGGTGGATGTCTGCAGCACGCGGCTTCAGCAGGCTGCAAGTAGGTCGCGCGGCCGTCGACCCGCCCCGCCAACGATGCACACAAACGAGGTTTTAACTTACCATTTTAATATTTATATCTTCTACTGTTTTCTGCGCGCCTGGCATCCTGCGGGTCTTGTGCTGAAACTACTTTTGTTTTTCGTTTGTTTTTAAAACAGACAGATCATGGGCCAATTCCAGCAAAAACGTTCGATATGTAGTCACAATCTATTCTCAGTGATAATCAATATCAAAAACTTGTCAAGAATTTAGGTAAGTTGGAGGTGTTTTTACAGATTGAGACTGAAAATGCAAACATTCATATGTGTACGTAAATGTGAAAAGTGCCCCTCTGATTTCAAAGCATAATTTGCTAGTATTTTTCTTGTAAGTGTAAGTATCAATTACATCAATAACATTGTATCGGTTTAAGGCGGATATTTTTATAAAACACTACATTTCGCCCGCGACTTCGCCCGGTTGAATTTTCTCATTTTTTGATTCCTAATTTTTTGATAGTGCAATGTAGCCAAATATAACGTATCTTCCTATTGGTAAAACATTTTTTTTTATATATTACCATTTAATACCTCCTACATACAAACTTACAAACTAACAAACCAATTTTACCTCTTTATAGTTAATATTAGTTTAGAAAAGCAAATCCCCAAGGCAAATACAATATTTTTTCCATACAACAGTCAAACATGAAAATCGGCGAAACGTGCAGTATAATCGAATCAGGTGCTATGCGTGCAGCAAAAATATAGTGAGACGAAGATAACAGCTAAACTCAATTGGATTCAACGACGACCCGCCATCGATGCAAATCAAATATGACGAATGAGAATCATGGCACGGATCAATATGATGTAGTTATAATAAGTATTGTAGATACAGTAAGTCATGATCGACCATACCGTGTAACAGTAATTAAAAACCATTATTGATGGTACTACTGATCCAAAAGATGAATCATTATCATCAAACGAAAGACGTCCACTGTTGAACATAGGCCTCCCCCGTAGAACGCCACAACGAGCGGCAACTGCATCCACCGGTTACCCGCGACCTTGACGATGTCGTCGGTCCCTCTGGTGGAAGGCCTACCAACGCTGCGTCTTCCTGTTCGTGGTTGCCACTCGAGAACCTTTCTTCCCCATCGGTTATCGGTTCTTCGGCCTGCCCATTGCCACTTCAACTTGCATATTCTAAGAGCTATGTCGGTGACCTTAATTCTTCGGTGAGGTGAATCTACTTCGCCCGTATCGAAGAGTAACATGAGTACCATAAAACATACAGATACCCTAAGTCTAGCTTTCTATTAGTGTAGTTGTTTCTGTGACCGGACTAGTTCTTTCAGAGATTAGTTCTTATAACAAACAAATAAGATGTATGGATGGGCCCAAGCATTTTCTTATCTGTAAAGACGACCAGTTCCGAATAAAAAATATATTCGTCTCTAAATCTATAACTACTCACTAAGTTCTTTATAGAATATTACAACAGTGTGTGGTGTTAAAAAATAGTTTGCCACATCATCTACGAACACGTTTTCAATTCAATTCAAACATTACATTTTTTTTTACTTACTAGCCATTCGCTTGGCTGCAACTCACCTGATCTTAAGTGATGATGCGGCCTAAGGTGGAGCACGCTTGCATCGGATGAACCGGTACACTCAGGCCTTGAAGATAAACATATTATACTTATCGGGAAACAGAGAGGCGGACAGTGAAATCCACAGTCTGACAGTTCGCACAATAAATGTGGAAGCAAAGCGCTTGGTTCGAGACCGTGGAACTTCACCCATATAGCAGTTACTCTTCGCCATACCTCTGCTCGTCCGATGATGAAATGGGGAAGAGGGGATTAAATTGTGAAATTCCAAAGCAATGTACCCGATAAAATTTTAAAATATAGGGTGACTGGTAATTAGTGTACGATACTTAAACACGTGATTGTGTTCATGATAAGAAACAACTTTCCCGAAGAAAAAATGTTTTTTGTACTGGTTCAGTTTTATCACAATAACATAACAGCCGTATGAAATTCACGCGCGCGCAAAGTGATACAGTACAAAAAAAAATTCTTCGGGAAAGTTGTTTGTTATCATGAACACAATCACGTGTTTAAGTATCGTACACTAATTACCAGTCACCCTATATAAATCTAGCGAGCAACGACAATATATAAGGCCTACTTTCGCGGGCAGGGTTATCTTATAACTCCGAGCGTAGCTAACACGGGCTCATTGTGCATGACATTTCCTAATTTAATCTGTTAGCAACTAACAAAAAATGTGACGGCCCAGTGGTTAAGGGAAGTACCAATATGACCTTTTCCACTCATAAAATGTATCTACTATCTTCCTAATTTTATCTTGGACATTACTGACATCGGTGAAGAAAAACATCGTAAGGAAACCTGGACTTATAATATTTTTTTTTTTTTTTTTATCTTTATTATTTTAAGGAACTTTTAAACACAGTTCATGCCAGTCCCAACATAACCTAATCTTAAGTTAACTTACAAACAAATAACTAAAAATAAACATAAACAGTGCTTTAAATATTAACTAATGTAAATATCATTTTAGCTTCACGGGACATAGGTTGAGCCAAAAAATTATGAAAATAGCCTAAGTCTAACCTATTTATATTTAGTTCTCTAATTATTCTATTTCTCTCATATTCGTTCCTGACGCATTCCACCAAGAGATGTTGCACATCTTCTCTTTTACCACAATACTCGCAATTGGGCGAGTTCACTTTTTTCATAAGAAATTATAATAAATGTATGGGAATAGACATTTACTCTACAATGGGGCATTAATATGCTGAAATTAACATTATAATATAGCAACTAATAGCTCTGAGTTATTTTTTGACGCTAAGTCTCTAATCCAGACCGAAATAAAAAAAAACTACTAAAATGAAAAAACATACAAATGTTCAGTTTTCAAATCCCACTGATGAAACGACCCGTCAATCGATTTGTTCCGACCGCTGCGAACTGCACCAGAAATCAATAAATGCCTTTTGAAGACTAATCCCTTTCGAATGATGTTGATGGAGAGGGCCACAAATAGCTATCCGATAGGCAACCCGCAGCGCACTGCGACCCCCACTAATGCCCGGCTTTGAACGATTAGCTATAGGTACTTTGTATACACATATTCATTTATCGAGACTAGTATTATAAAGAGGTACAGTTTGTTTATTATTTTGTTTGTTAGAGGTTACAAAACATCTTTCACTTATAAAAAACTAGCTGCATAGGGCTGTTTAATTGCTTACTAGACTAAGGCTGCGTTTCCACCAAAGATGTGCAAGGATGTGTGTGAAACTAGGCAATTAGAACGCTGGCTTAGAACAAGTTATGACAATGAAGCGGTTTCTTTGGTCATTTTCACACACATTCCTCGCTACGCATCCTCGCACATCTCTGGTGGAAACGCAGTCTTAAGCCGGGTGTCCACTATGTTCGCGAACCTCTTGCGCTCCGCGCTCCTGCAACCGCTCTGATGGAGACGCTCCATATGTTCGCGAACCCCTTGCGCTCCGCGCTCCTGCAACTGCTCTGAGATGCGCGTACCGTCTCCGGTACGCGCATCTCCATAAGAAACACGCATGCTCTACAGATTAATATTCAAATGTCTAATCCGACTTCTTAGATTGTCTGGAATATATTTATGATATAAATTTTATTTACATACCTTTCCCAGTTCCCCTGCTTTTTTTTTTGTTTTGCTTTCCCTCCTTGAAACCCCGAAAGCAGAATTTTAATTATATTTTTGCACATTTCCCCCGGTATGTCCATACCATACCTCTTCCGGTTTCTAACCAGGAGTTTTCTTTAAGATTATAATTTTTTAAATTCTCATCCTGAGGATCCCACAGCACAGAATAGTTTCGGTACAACTCGATTAGACTTAAACATGTTTCATCGGACCACTCCATTTAAGCATGGAGCGTGATACACGACACATATTACGCACTTGCTCGCGTCCACGAACAGACTGAGCTCAGTGAGCTCTCCTTTGTGTTCGCCCAAAAACAGCCGCTGTGGTTGGAACGCTGAGCGCGGAGCGCGAACGTATCCATTATGTGAAGCAGTTGCAGGAGTAAGTGGTTCGCGAACACAGTGGATACCCGGCTTTACACGTGGTCGAAGTCGCAGGCAGAAGCTTCTATAAAATATTGATATAAGTTTTGTTGGCAAGGACAGAAGTCGAGGTGATTCGAATTTTATATTCTCACGATTATCTTCGGGAAAATAAAGCTTGATGATATCTGTGAAGTAGGTATCTCTACATAGAATAAAACAAAGTCGCTTCCCGCCGTTTGTCCCTCTGTACGCTTAGATTTTTGCAACGGATTTTAACGCAGTGTTCATCAATCATCATCATCATTTCAGCCGAAAGACATCCACTGCTGGACATAGGCCTCCCCAACGGTGGGTTTTGCCATAATCGCCACGCTTGGCAGGCGGGTTGGCGATCGCAGTATGGTTGTTACAAAGGCACAGAGAACGCTGCTGCCCATTCTCTGGTGAGTCCCTTAGTCGCCTCTTACGACACCCACGGGAAGATATGGGATGGTGCTATTCTTTACGTCCGACACCACACGGACACGTTTTAATCAATAGATAGAGTGATTCAAGATGAAGGTTTTTACGTATAGTTTCATATACATTGCACCCATGCCACGCCGCCGGAGCGGGTCGTACTTATAAATACAGGTTTTAACTTTTGGCCAATCGTTTTATAAATGAAATAGCTAAGACTTGGTGAGCTTCAAACCTTATCGTATAAGCGGATAATCAAAACCAAGCCTGTGAAACAACCATTTACGGATTAATTAGTTCAGCTCTCAGTAGACTTCAAAGGGAAACTTCACAATCATTATTTTAAATTTCAAATCCTAACACACAGAAGCGGGTAGGTATATCGATATGAACGTTCCTATCGTTGCATTGAGGCGGCCACCCCGGGTGGGTTGAAGGTTTCGCGCGCGACCCGGTTTATGTCCCAGATGCGTTGCCAAGCAACCGGCACGCGCCCTCCCCGGCTATTCGATTACTTTATAAACGTGTTATGTATGATAGAAAACTATGTTAAATTAGTCCTGAATTTGTGTGTATGGTTTCTAGATTGGCTGTTTTGTTGTTTATGAAAAATTGGTTCTAATAGTGATTGCCCTTGTTTTTATGAATCTTTTTGGCAGTAGTTTATTCCTTACTAGTACTTACCGCACCGCGATTTCGTTCGTTTATTTTTTTTACGGAACCCCATTTTTTTGTTTAAAAAGCCTATAGCACTCAGCGATAACGTAGCTTCATAATGGTGAAATATTTTTTAAAATCGGTTAAGTATTTTTGAGTTTATCCATCACAAACACACATACAAAAATCAAATCTTTTCTCTTAATTATAATAGTTTAGATTTACCATTATTATATAGGTACCAATCCTTATTCCTGTGTTACATAATTTATTCCAAAACTAATTGTTTCTTGTGTGTCCGATCCTTCGTAATCCTTCGTAAAGATTGTGTACCTAGGCAGTTTTTTTTATAACAGTTTAGTTTAGATATTGGTTAAGGTAATGTATACCACATTCAGGGTTCTAAAAATAACTACAAGACACAACATGTTTAAAGAAACTGTACCTTCAACCATTTCATCTCCATACCTAAACCAATTTACTGAAAACTTTTACAAAATTCAAAATGGTATCTCCACAACGGAACTTAGGGAACGTTACATTTCCTCGTTTATCCTATAAATAGCCGTCCTTATATTTTAAAGGATCCCACAATAAGGGGAAGGCGCAGGGAGTTCGGGTGAGCGTTTAGCTGATTCCTAAACTTTGTTAATAAAATGTTTGGGCAAGCACCCGCAGCACACATGCGTCACATATTTTATTTGATTCTTTGTTTACTAACGACCAGATCTGATGTTACAACCCATAAAATACATATAACACTTGGATCTGATATGGATTTTGTTAGACAGGACTTTGGGAAAAGGATATAAAGGCCGATTGCCTTGAGTAGTTATGATATGACCAGAATTGGTAGTTGACACCATTTACCAAATATTCCAAGACGCAATTTCTCTAAAAAACACTTTATACTAAGCCTGAAAACCCGATTTATTTTTAATAAACGATAAAATTTGATTTTTAGTTGCTTTGAAATTAATAGAATTAGTCTATTGAGGGCGGGTTGTTTCAAACAGTCGGTTAACGTTACACACGGACGGTTAAAAGTTACTATGACGTGAGATGTTTAACGTTCGTTAAATGTAACGGGTTGTTTCATGACATAAAAATCCGTCAGTCAAAGTTATTCAAAAAGTGATTCCATAATATTTTGATGTTTGACGTAACTGTTTGACAACACAAAATTACGTTGACTGGTCGGATAAGGTAATAGTAACTTTTTGACGTACGGCCACCATTTTGTGAAACAATCCATTTTTTTGGTTTGACGATAGTTAGCGTAATTTTTGACTATTACCTGTCAGTAAAGTATAGTTGAAGCAACCCGCCCTGAGTTGGCAAAAAGTGACGTCAAATTTCACTATTGCCATACAAAATCTATGTTAAACAGTTTTTGACATTTCATAAAAAGTACGTCAATTGATTAGTGGTGTCAAGTACCCAATTTTATTGTTAGTTAGTCTTAAAAGTTCATTCATTGATTCAATACTAAGGATTCCACAAGTTAACATTGATGACCTATTTTATACTTGCTACTTGGATCTATGGCAGATTCTTGAGCTATTTTTGCCTTTACCCATCTGTAGGAGCTACCTAATCTCCTGACAACGTAAGAATTCCAATTTGACGTTTCTTCTTTTGAACTAGTACGTAAGAAATTGAAAAATAAAATCCATAATCCTAATGAATTACTATGTTACCCGAGTATCATTCGTAAGCATCAAGTTTAATTTTATATTGAAAAAAGTACTCTCTAAAACACGAATTAATCGTTGATTCATATTCAAATATGATATGTCGAATGGAACTTCTTAGATTGTCAGGAATATTTATTAAGACCCATTTTTCGATGCCACTATTCTAGCTTCAGTCATTGTAGCTCAGCTACAGCGCAACTTCAACTGAGCTACGCCGTAGATGGGCAACGAAGTCTGCGTAGCTGGGCCTCTTAAAGGATTTGAAAAGCATGTTTTCCATGACGTACGTCTCTGTATATATATTGTACTCTTTAGACATACGTATGTGTGCTAACAAAGGAACAAGTTAGTTACCTTTCTAGTAAAAAAAAAATCAAAAACAATTCAAAAACTCTGAATATGTTTACATCTACATAGGTACAATAACACCTAACAGCACAACTGGTTACCTATCATAAGGTCGAAAAATATTTGACCGAATTTCATTTCACCTAAAACTTTTCAACTTTTCTCGTTTCGTATTTTTTTACTTCATCGAAGTCACGTCTGCCACTGTATCAGTTGACCTATTGTCAATTCGCTCTTTTTCGTTGCTCCGACGTTTCATTTGGTCGAAAAAGTTTTTACCGAAGTTACACTTAGCCGAAATAACATTTGTTCGAACATTCGTTATACCACTGTTTTAATTACCATATTTCACCAAACGCCTAGAAGTAAATATGTCTGATAATGAGTCATTGATAACCGGTACTCCACTAGAAAAAAAATACGTCGTTAAAAGAAACGAAAAATCAAAACCTTTTGAAAATTAAAGACAATTTGAGTGAAATTAAATCTTTGAAAGAGTTTTCGAAACTAATGTATTTATTACAGTGGCGTTATAGAGAGCTAATTTCAGATTAGTTTCCTATTTTGTTTCATTAATTATATAACGTAATGGCACTTAATAAAACAGTCCCAGTAAGAAGCTTGCAAACAAAGATTCTTGCTTCAAGCATGCAGCATGCAAGCAGGCATGCAGTATGCAAGCAGGCATACAGCATGCAAGCAGGCATGCAGCATACAAGCAGGCATACAAGCAGGCATACAGCATGCAAGCACGCATGCAGCATGCAAACAAGCATGCAGCATGCAAGCAAGCATGCAGCGTGCAAACAAGCATGAAACAAGCAAGCAGGCACAAGCATTATTTCTGTCACGGCTCCGGCGCTGCGGGGTCTGGGCGGCTCCACGCGAGCTTATCGTCGCAGATGGTTTTAACGCTCACCCCTCCGCGCCTACGCGTTCTTAAATTATACTCTAGGGGCAGACAAGACTGCGTGAAGTCGGTTTTGCAGCGATTCGTTTCTGTCACTAAATGTAACGTATTGACTTTTTATGACACTATTTTAATTTAATGTTGAAAATACTACCAAGTAACCGGCTATTACTTGTGATCAAATAATATTCCGAAATGTTGTTTTGACGGGGTGAAAATATGGCAAATAAATCATTTGGCAAATGAAAATAGTCCAAAAGAGACTTCGGCCAATAGGAAAAAGTTATTTTGTAAATCGGAGAAACATAGTTCGGTAAAATAATACCTATGACACATGATACTTCGATGATCTAAAAATATGTCAAATAATGCATATAGCAAAAAAGACATCGGTCAATAGTTTTCGGTAAAATGAAATTCGGACAAAAATAATTCGGAAAAGTGATCGGTTCCCAGCACAACTACATTAAAATTCCAAGAAAATCTACAACGCGTTAAAATAATAGGATAAAAATAAAATAAAAAACAATAGACAACAAAACGTTTGCATTCGGTGATAACAATTTATACAATGGCAATATCGAATACGCGAAATTGCCATTGGAAAATTGTCTCCGAGAATTTGCTAGAATGCGAAGCGTTTGGGGGCAAAAAGTGGCGGCGTTCAATTTAGAGGGAACACGGAAATATCGTAGTCACGTCTGTGAACTGTTCAGATTTATGGGGTTAAAAGCTGATAGGTGCTGGGGCGAGCCCGGGAAGGAACGCACAGGGCTGCTTGGTCGAATCGACAAAATTATTGCTGGAAAAAGAAATAAGTAGATTGATTTATTTGCACTGAATGTTACCTACATTCAGTCCAAATAAATACAATGAGTTCTTAAGTACTAAATAAGCGCCTGGTACATTCTGCCATTAGGCGTGCAAAAATACTTTTACATCTATACTTCTATATTAATATTATAAAGCTGAAGAGTTTGTTTGTTTGGTTGAACGCATTAATCTCAGGATCTACTGGTTCGAATTGAACAATTCTTTTTGTGTTGGATAGTCCATTTATCGAGGAAGGCTATACATAGGCCCATGCGAAGCTGGGTCGGGCGCTAGTAATTAAATAAACAAGAGACACGATTTTTATTTTTAATGTGAATAATTACTGTTTAAAGTAGGTGCAAACGTGCATATGTAACAGTAACATTGGTTAGAACATATAAAACTAGTTCTCGTAAAAGAATGGTAAAAACTTTGAGACTTTGACCTTTAATATCTCCGTAACCAGGGTTCCCAGATTCCAGAACCAGATTCCAACCAGATTCCAGGGTTCCAGAACAAAGAAAAAGTAAAAAATACCTAAGTATATAAAAAAATGGCAAATAAATTAAATTTGAGTGTCTGTTTCTAGTGTTAAAATGACAGCTTTTTAGCAGCAGTAAATCCATACTTCCATACTTTAATATTATAAATGTGAAAGGAACTCTGTCTGTTATGCTTTCACGATGAAACGGCTGAACCGATTTTGATGAAATTTGGTAGGAACATAGCTTGAACCCTAAGGAAGTACATAGGCTACTTTTTAATCCGGGACTTCGTCTGCATGCGCGATAACCGGCATCTGCGCAGACGAAGTCGCGGGCAAAAGCTAGTAAATTATTAAATTTGTCGTGTTGGCCCAATGGTTATTCATGAGGTTCATCATCATCATCATTATCAGTCGGAAGACGTTCACTGTTGAACAAAGGCCTCCCCTATAGAATGCCACAACGAGCGGCAACCTGCCGTTTGCATCCACCGACTACCCGCGGCCATGACGATGTCGTCGGTCTATCTGGTGGGAGGCCTACCAACGCTGCGCCTTCCGATTCGTGGTCGCCACTCGACAACCTTTATTCCCCATCGGTTATCGTTTCTTCGAGCGATGTGGCCTGCCCATTGCCACTTCAACTTGCACAATCTGAGAGCTATGCCTTTAGTTTCTCGGTGAATATTCTCGTTCCTCGGATTTTATTGCGCAGAGAAACTCCGAACATACATAACTCATCAGCATACATAAGGTTGCGCGTTCTATATCGGGCAAGTACCAATGTGAGTTTTCAAATCATAATATATACTTACATACAATGATATTATATTAAACAGATATGTTATGAGCGCCCAATTTTGAAGATTCAAAAACGTCCTAATTGGGACGTATTGCCTTTAGTCTGCGTCAAAGAGTACTATAAGTATACGGGTAAAGAGTGCCCTCTTACGATATATTTATGCCAACAAGCGCAGTGGCGCCGTCTACAATTTGTTCCCGAACTAATCCAGCGTCTATATCTAGCTATAGATGTATAGGTGGGTACTGGATGTATAGAAATAGAGCATTATTATTTGGTGCAACCGCTTATCAACGGTAATGAAACCATTTTAAGCGGAACTGGCTTATTATCACTTGTCGTAGATACTTTCTGGAAGATTTCACAACCGAAATACAAACTAAAAATGGAAAAGATGATACAAGCATGCGTATACGCAGTGATACAGCCACCATTTTGAAATCTGTAACAGATAGTACCAGTCAAAAAAAGATCAGTACGAAGATATCATCTTATTTATTTTAATGTTTAAAAATATTAAAATAAGCTCAACTTTAATTGGAAACTTAAAAGATATTTTGGTTTTATATTTTATGTCATAAAATATATAATAATCACGATAATAATGAAATTAGTATTTGTAGCGACATCTGTTGAGATGATTTACTTACAAACAAAACCTAAAGTTTTGGGAACAACATGTAGATGGAGCCATCATCTTTTGGTCCAAGCCAAATATATGTGACTGTCCCCCCCCTGGTCTGCGTCACGCATGGCGACGAATGGTACGCTTTGTTAAAGCAGCTAAAAAAATAAAAAAAATGCTATTTTGTGTATTTAGAAAGTGTACCAATTATGATACCCAATTTAATAAAGCACAAGGGATCTCATACCACATGTAACTACGCAATATACATCGATTTGTTTATATATTTCAATTATTTTCCTAATATTCTTATATTTGGAGGTTAGATAAAAGAAAGAAATGGAAGTACATTGTTTCACGTGAGTAAGACAAGGACGCGTTCACTCCGGACATAGAATAAAAGTACAGATGCGATGTCGTAGGCAGTAAAGTCATTGTTTACCCACAGTTCTGTTTTTCTTTTTTCTAACCTTGTAATATTTAATCATTTTGTTTTATTCAATCATTCATATACCTAATTAGAAATTAAACAATATGACAACAGATATTTATTATCTTTTCTTCGTTAAGGTTATCCAATGAGATCTGGCTTCAAGAACGGATCGCATTTGTTCGTAAACAAAGAAATTAATTTTATTACAAAATAAATATTTTCTACTCTGTATATTATTATAATTATATATTCTATTATACATTTAGTCCTGTTTATTAGTTGTTATAGGTACAAACCGCGTGTATAAATGTACTCGCGGTTTGTACCTTCTGTCTCGTTAAATTTTGCTAGTCTGTGATGCCAAGACGCGGTGATTGGTGGCCAGGATAATGTCCGTTTACATTCACGCGCAATTGACAACACTAACTGTCTCTTTTTTTCTTGTTGGTTTTTTCGAGCCATCCCTTTTCAACATTTTGACTTGTAGTGAATTGTAAAATGAATGAAAAGTGTAAATGTGTGCAGCCGCTGCTGCGCGGAACACTTTTTTCGTTTGTTTTGTGAGTGTATAACATAATTATCTGTTTATTAGAATATCATTGCTTACATACTTTTTAAGTTTATCTTAGACATCATTGATATCGGTGAAGGAAAACGTCGTGAGGAACTCCGTCTTATCTATACTAACATGGGCGTCGCCAAGGGGGGGCGGTAGGGGCAGCTGCCCCCCCCTAGAGATTCCAAAAGGTTCATGTGCCTTTGATTGTATTTAAAATTCATACTTTTCCTATCCACCAAATATCAATTTGCCCCCCCCTAGGCCATCAGCTGGCGAGTCCTGGCGACGCCCTTGTATACTAATATTATAAAGCTGAAGAGTTTGTTTGTTTGTTTGGTTGAATGCGTTAATCTCAGGATCTACTGGATCGAATTGAAAAATTATTTTTTTGTTGGATAGTCCATTTATCGGGGAAGGCTTTAGGCCCATGCGAAGCCGGGTCGGGTTGCTAGTAATTTATATAACTGAAATTGCTAATCTGTCTTAAGCAAACCTGCTGATTAATGCTCGTGCCTCCTCTGTATGAGAAGAGGCATTTGCCATGTAGTGAGACAGTAATGAGGCTGGTTTATTATGGCCTAATTCATTGATAATGCTTTACGTTTTTGCCAAAATGTTCATATAACAGACATTTTGTTATTGGGTAGCGAAACTATCTCTAAATATGTTTGGTAGACTCTTAAACTAAATTATGTTTCCGATTTGATTCGTTTTTCTTTTAGAAAACCTACATACATAAAACGTGTAATTGGGAAAGTAAATTAAAATATAGGTACAAGCTGATTTTTTCTCGAATCGAGTGTGACTTTTAGGGGTTTGTAGAACAATACAATTGTAATGCAAGTGGGGTGATTATCGGGTGTTGTCGCTGCTCTGGACATGTTTTAGTCGAATCGCAATCATTAGTCAGAAGTTTATTGATTAATCCACCAAACCAAATCCAATTCCAGGTAGGTACTAAGGTACTTAGTCGTTTTAAGAAAAAATACGTTAACCGCAGGAACTCTAGGAAATGGAAGTGGCAGCCCTATTCTATTCCGAGATAAAGGTGAGAGGGGATCGTCGGGTCAGCGGGTCGCGCTACACGTGATAAACACAATTACATGTAGCTTTTGTTTATAATGGTGGCGTAATTAACTTCGCCCGTTCAGTCATAGGAACGATGGGGAGGAATGGGGAAAACTACCTACTTGATATTATATCGAATGCAGATAATATTAGAACACGATTTGTAATATTTAGTTGACTCGATTGATGGTTTTTGACGATTGAATGTTCGACAGCTATTTTGGCGGTAAAGTACATATCGTACCCTGAAGTGCAAGAAAGCAGAAGGTCTCGAATTTTCAAAGAGTCATAGGAACTGCTTCGAATATATTTTAATTCAATTGATTTATCTTGTTCTAAAGTTGACTGATAACATTGATGTCCTAGTTCTGAGTGTAAATATGTATTTTCTTACTACTCCGCTGTTCTTTTCTGATTCATTTCATTGCGGAGTCCAAGATAGTTGTAACGTTTCTCCGGGACTCGTCGCGCGTTATTGCCTCGGCGACACCAGGCCAACCACCACCACCACCACCACCAAGGCCAAGGCCTGGTGGTCGCCACTGTTGATTCTAGCTTTTAGGAGTTGCAGTGGTTATGGAATAGTGTGGTAGGCTAGATTTATAACATCGTTGTTGGTTCCTACTTTTTATGGTTTCTTTTTAACGGTTGCGACACCTTCAATCTATAGGTACCAAATTTGTTCTAGAATTTGAATGTAGAACCTCTTTGCTACTTATTGAATTGATAGTAGTATTTCTTGCGGATTTGGTTTAAGTTTCCCATAAACTAAATCCGCAATAAAATTAAAATAACACCACTGTGCCACGGTTGAACAAAGGCCTCTTCTCATGCAAAAAGCCACGGCCATTACTTACGCGCGGCGCCTTACTCGGGGCGGATTGGCGATTTCAGACTTATGCCAATAAAAAAATCAGGTTTCCTCACGATATTTTCCGTCACCGATGTCAGTGATGTCCAGAAAGCTATTTCACGTAATTTTAGACGCGCCGATGAAGTTGTAGTGCAGTTACAGTTAAGTTCAAGTTTAAATGATAAACGGTATTCTTGTAATCTTTGAACTGCGCGCAAGCTGCGCGTGAACTGCACGTCAACTGTACGACAACCAAACTCTACCAAACTTACCTACTTATGGTGTAGCCACATGAGAGAAAAAATATTACTCACTAAATATGCCGTTATTATAATATTAAAATAAAACCTAGTACAGATTTTAGTGCTTTTTAACAGTCATTTTGAGACGTCAAACGAATAGTAGAATACTAATCATGTTGCGTTCCGAAGTACGCACCAAACACGCGCAACAGTAGAATGCCGTTATTGCGCTTGCGTGACGCGAACTTGACGCGAGCGTGTCTGACAGCCGTAGAGAATACGACAAGCGTTGTTTTGATCGAAACTTAACTGCGACTGCACTGTAACAGCACTTCTTTAGTTACGTGAATTAGCCCACAGATAAACTTAGGAAGAACATAAATATGAAAAAAAAAAACACAATTCTCAATCACCCACAAACTTATATCTACACGAGAAGTGGTCCTGAATTACTGGGCCATCACAAAAATAAACTTCACTATTCTAGTAAGAAAATTGCTATGGGAAAGACAGCTGCAATAGACACTGCGTCAGAATGACGTCTAACGTTAAATTGCTAGGACAATTATATCATTATTTTTATTATAAGGTACATGCAATGCCGCCTTGTGACAGTATCGATTGGAGTCGATGCAACGACTATATTGATTCCATTAAATAATCATAAGAAAATGACGTCAGCCGCGATTGAACCCACGCGATCTGTGTCATTTAAATTTAGAAATGAGGACCGATATAAAATGTTGGCGTCACAGATAAAAAAAGCAGTGGTATCGTTAAATTCGTATTCAGTGTTGTCGTCACTGGTACGTTTAGTGTTCTGACGGTTTAGATTTAAGTGATGACAACACTAAGGTTGGCGAATTAGGGTCAGCCACAGCTTATTAAAATAATTGACTAAAACACGTCACAAGTGAATTGTATAAGCAAATACTTTTTATTAATAACGCAATTTTCAACTCCATTTCTGGTAGATATATTTTAGTTCAATATGAACGAGCGTTTTTTATGGATTCTTAAAATACTTTCTTAATCTTTTTTTCTCCAGTGGTCTTCATCGTCGCTATCACTACATATTATTAACTAGCGACCCGACCCGGCTTCGCATGGGCCTACAGCCTTCCTCGATAAATGGACTACCTACCTATCGAACACAAAAATATTTTTTCAATTCGAACCAATAGATCCTGAGATTAGCGCGTTCAACCAACCAAACAAACAAACTCTTCAGCTTTATAATATTAGTAAGTATAGAAGTATAGATTAATGAGATATTTGTGTTCGTTTCCGCTAATCTCCGGAAATACTAGTCTGGTTATGTAAATCATTTAATTAATAAGAAGCTACGTTAACCCTGTAAAACTACATTTTATCATCAACAAAATTAGAGGCCCTTAAAATGAAACACGCAGGCGATATCGCGGGCAAAAGCTAGTTAAAGGTAGAGTTCAAATTGGCCCTTATTGGAATCTTGAGCAAACTCTCAGAGTCTTCTAAATCCTATATTTATTCTAATCCTATCTAGGAAAGATAGGACTGCAAAGTCGGTCTTGCGTCTGTCTAGAAACCCATACTTACATACCTTCGGAAAAACTGCATGCTTACCACCTCACACTTAAATCAGGCCCGTGATAACTCTTGTGAAAGTTCGTGCTCACAAGATGATGGTGTAAAGGGAAGGTGAAAGATTAACCCGTCATTAACCTTGTGATCATCACCAAGTACGTATCTACCTTACCGGTCTCTCATTGTTGAAGTTCTTTTGGTACCTAACGTATACAAATATGTAATGTCTAATGTATAATATGTTACCGGCCAAACCCGATTTTAGGATGAACTAGTTTCGCCTAGGCCAAACCAGTTCTCCCTATAAGCGATAGGACAAACCAGTAGAGCCTAGGCCAAACTCGTTCATCCTGTTAGTGATAGGATAAACCAGTTTAGCCTGTCGAATCGGTTTATCCTGGTTAGAATTTACATGCTTTAGGATAAACTACTACGTCCTAGTTTGAACTAATTTTGCCTAGTCAGAACGCATGTCGCAGCTGGTTTGGCCTAGGCGAAACTAGTTCATCCTAAAATCGGGTTTGGCCGTTATAATGTATGCAAATATTTAAAAGTTGCCATTAGATCCTTGTTAAAAGCAAAGCTTAATGCGTTCCTTTTGTATTGAAAATGTCTCTACTCCATTGATTCATTTTTTATTTAAGAAATGAATACCGACCCGATGGATCCCTTTACATGGCAAGCGAAATCGCGGCAGACCCAGGTGGAGACGGCGGGATGATTTGGTCTCCTTCAACGAAGAATGGACCCAAATAACCCTTAATAGTAAGAGTTGGAAGGAGGGTAGAGAGGCCTTTGCCCTGAGTGGGAAAATATAGGCTTATAATATTAATAAATAAGAAAAACCTGCGATCGCATCGTATAAAGAATTCACTGTTTTGTTAGTCCTTGTTACTGAATAAAAATGTATTGGAAAATACCTGTGTATCAATAAAATTAATTTCACGTTAATTTCTTTTCAGCGTGGTGCAATGGCGGTGCGGTGATGGCGGATGGCGGCGCGGGCGCGGTGGCGGAGGGGGCGGGCGAGTCGGCTGCGCGCGGCGCTGCGCTCGAACGCGCGTATGTGCACGACGTCTACGAACAAGCAGGGGACGATGGCGACGAGAGCTCGCGAGCGCCCGCGCCTGGGGTGCAGGCTTTTCTTTCCGAGCTAGAGCCGGGCGCCCTTGTGTGTGATGTTGGTCAGTACATCCTATTACGAAGGGTAGAGTTAGGAGAACTGTCTCCTAAGGGGAGAAAATTGAAAAGTGTCCCGCTTTAAGAGAATATTGTGCAGCTGTAAATTTTCATACAAAAAACGATAACATTTAACCCCCCGTAAACTTAGTCCAATTTTCATAAATTTTTGAAACGATGTAGATAAAGAAAAGCTAGGTCTGTACGTTTTTATATTAAAGAAATATTGCGTATCTACGATATAAGTCATTAGCATCTAATTATTTATCTACATTCTTGACTTAAAAACTTCCTTGAGCGTTTTAATTCTTTTTTAACTATACGGATGTAGGTACTTAAAAACAACGTATAGACATATATTAAAGTGTACTGAATCTAATGCGACACATTTCGTAAAAGTTTAGGGGGTAAAAACGTTATCGCCCAAAACAATATTTCAAAAAGGAAATGTAGGTAATTGCCTCCAAGACTTGCAACTCTTTCTATAGCATGATACGGGTTGGGGGGCAGGGGCTTATTTTATTGTATTTATATTGTTCACCTGGAGAAAGGCAGAGCAAGCGGTATCTCTTAAGCAGTAAATAACAGCTTCAAAACTCGACAAAATGGCGCTAGCGTAAGCATAGGGTATGGTATGAATGTAGCAGTTGTTGACGGAGTGAAGTATGCAGAGTTAGAAAATTTACCCTATTGTAGCGCCACCCCTATTCAACACATTTTAACGGTCACTTTCTCATACACAGAGACGGTTCTCCTAACCCCTTCCCCTTCATAATCCTAGGTCTATTTGATAACATGGTAGAATTATGTACCACGTATGAGGTAATAGGACCAAACTCACAGTGTCATATTTTTCTGCGCTCGCATGCGGGACCGATAAATATGTAGGTAAAGAGTGGTAGTGGTAGACCAATATGCATCGGCCAAGCATGGTGATTAGATGAATCCCCCTTGGGGGAGACCTATGCCCAGCAGTGGGCGTCTAAAGGTTGACATCATGTTCATGATGATGAGTGGTGGGCCGGCAACCGCATACGCTTATAGGATAATATCGCACCATGAAATCTAATGATTAAATTCAGGGCACACCTAACAGACAGTATGAACTACCTAAAATTGTTATGTAATCTTGATATCCAATGCCAATCAGCTCCTATTAACAATAGCCAAGCGATTCAATTTACTTAGTCCTTATTTACAATTGAACCAGAATTAATCTTTTGACTGCCGCAAACGCGGATCCACGCGAAATGCAATAGCTTGTTAATTGTGACTGTAATTAAAGCATACGAAAGGTTAAATATATACAGAACATATAAATATTAATTTTATACAATTTCAAAAAAAGGGTGAGGTCAAAAAAAATGGCCTGTGGTCCAATAAACTCGTCCACATCGCTATCAATGGGACAAGTACCAAAAAGGCTGGCAGCATTGTCACGTTGTATGGCAATGCTGATTCTTAGGCCCAAAAACAAACCAGCCTTCGGGTCACATGAAGAGTCGACTAGCCGCGTGATGATTTCCCGAAAAACAAGATGTGCACTCGGACTATATGGCTCTAGAGTTTCCACCTCACAAGGCCCAAAACATTATATCTTATTTTTTTTATTGATATTTGAACGGGAAGCAGACACAGATATTTTGCACATCAATCAAAATGAGATCGATTCGACCTGAATTCATTGGTGTACTTATCATTAGCCTTCCAAAACACCAAAAACCACACCAAACCAACAAAATGCACTAAAACCACCAAAATATTAAGAATTGGGAAATCCAATACTTATTAGAAATCCTTTGCATAATATTTGTCAATACGCCCACTAGTTCCCGGCAGCAATGTAGATACATCAAAGTCTTTACGCTTCAGTGTATTGAATATGACGTATTCCAAGTAATATCATTATTTAATAAGAAGCTTTAGTCTGCCCACACAGCTTTATAACTTTAATATCAGTACCTATATTGTAATTAGTAATATTGCCTCAGGTCTTTAAGACGCCTAAATGCAAGAAATACACGTTAAAGTCATGTTGTAGGCGTCACGTTAACAAATGTGATGTGCGCATAACATCGTCTTGGTGTAGTCTGTCAGGATATAGTACCTGTTATTTTCCTGTTGTACACCTGTCACGATTTCAAAGACTCTTCACGTTACTGTAGCCTTTAACTAGCTACCTTTTACCAGGTCACGATTAAGTAACCTTGTCGTCGTGGTCGCGGGTCGCAACTGGACAGGGTCACGTGGTGCGACCAAGTGCAAGTAAATATGAGAAATCCCTAATGGAAAATTCCAATACCACTTTTTGCACGACCTGGTAATCGAACCCACAACCCCATGCTCGCTTGCGACCAAGAGACCAATGGGACAGCCAAAAAGAGGACAAAATAAAAACAATTGTTCGTATCTAAACTAACAAAATAGCTATAGAATCAATACAGATTGCTTAAGAATATTCCAGATGTTATTTCGCCTATAAACAGTAATGAATCGTCAAGAAAATGTCACGGGGTGAACAGTAGAGCCTAACTAGTTACAATCTAAGTATAGCTAAGGTCCCGACACGTGACTACCAGGTGTTGATAAACACGTGCCAATAAATAATTCATTCTGAATCTATCTCAGTACCGACACACATAAAACCACCAAAGTTGGCGACGCATCCCGTTTCAACGCAAAAATTTGCGACATGCAACGCACCGGGTCGCTAAGGATTAGAGCCAAAATACATACACAAGAACCAGGAACGTCGCGTTGTGACTCGTTGCGGCGAACGTCCTTCAAGCTTTGGCTCTCTCGGCTAGAGCCAAAATACATACACAAGAACCAACGTCGCGTTGTAACTCGTTGCGGCGAACGTCCTTCAAGTTATGGCTATCTCGCAAGAAAATTCGTCATAACATGTCATATGCACCGTATTGGCTCTTAGGGCTCTTACACACGAGCGGCATGTTGCCAACGGCAGAGGTAACTGCAGTCGTCGACGCGTCGACGCGGACGGCAGTACCTAACATCTTTTATAACCGCATTTAAGCAAATAAATGTTTTGACTTTGACTTTGACTTGACGTCGAGATGCGAATTTCAAATGACGACGACGAAGACGGCCGCTGATCTTTGAAGTTAGCATGTCGACGGCAGCCGATGACGATGACGCATCACCGGTTGCCGCTGACTTGTCGATGGCTGCTGCTAACTACGCGTGTCGACGGCTGCAGTTCCCTCTGCCGGTGGCAACATGCCGCTCGTGTGTAAGAGCAAGAGCCCTGTGTAAGGGTCAGAAAAATGGTCACTTCACGCGATGTCGCACCGTAAGGCAACGCCGCAACGATCACAAAAATGCTTTTGCGTCGTCGGCTTATAGAACACATTTCGGTTATAATTCATTTCTAGATAGAATTCACATAGTTTCGTTATATTTTTAAGAAAAAATCTTGACCTTTAGTTTTATACAAAAACGAATGTAGTTATTAACATATTTTTAGCTTACCTAATATGAAATATATTGCCTACGTAGGACGTAGGTGTATAATAGCGTAGGAATGAATATTAGCTATGTAAGCGTTATTTTAACCTTTACAACGGTTATGAACTCCCAAATATAGTTTAAGAAATAAAATATTCAATTTAAACATTAATTTATTATGAGTATTTACAAATTATAAACCCAAGTAACATTCCAAGTATGGACGTCTCCGTACGTCCATACTTGGAATTTTTTATTTATTTATTTATTCATTTGCATAAAACATGGTATACAAAGGTGTTGCATGAGTTAAAAATGTAATCATACATGTTTTGCCTAAGACTAAAACATGCAAAATGGTTAACATAACTTATTTTCAAAGAATTCCTTAATGCTATAAAAATTGTTATCATTAAGCCATTTAAACAAGTGAATTTTAAACAGTCTACTATTTAGTAATTTAAGTTTACATAGTAATTTGTTGTATATACGTACAGCCATAGATAAGCAGCTCTTACTATATTTTGCTAATCGGGGGAATTCATCTAAAACAAGTCTAAGTTGGTCACGCCGACTCCTAGAGCTTACATCTGCTGCTGTTCTGAATAGATATTTATGTTTCCGTACAAACATACAAGTTTCATATAGATATAATGAGGGTTGTGGTAGCAAACCGAGTTTCTTAAATATTGGTCGACAAGATGCGTCCGGTGGAATGCCCTGAATAGCTCGAACACATTTCTTTTGAGCGATAAAGGCTTTGTTATGGTCGGTACTATTTCCCCATACAATTAGTCCATACCGCAGCGAGGACTCAATATATGCACGATAGGACATTACAGCTGTTTTAATGCTTGTAACATTTTTAATCCGTCTAAGAGCGTATACGAATTTATTGATTTTATGACATACACCATCGATTTGTGCTTTTCGATTAGAAAAAGTTGCAAAAACTTATTTCAAAGTCAAAGTCAAATTCATCATTATTTCAATTAAACCAATAAAACTCAATTTTGAACGGTACGTGTCGAAACGTGATGCAGAAGAATGAGAAAAAAACTTTATACCTTTTAGAATCAAAGTCAAATCATAAATATCAATTAGACTATTAAAACGCACTTTTGAAGTTCATAAAAGAAAAATTGAATCTTGTTGCCCTTTCCAAAAAGTGGTTTCGTATATTAAAGAATGGCAGGAAACTCCATACCAACTCTTTTAAAATTAGCAATCAGTTTGATTTTGTCTAGACTGTAGATTGTCCTATGGAACCGGACTAGCATGTTTCCAAGCATTCTAATCTTAGATATAATCCTTTTAAAATATAATAAGTAGGTATACTTGTTTAAAAAGTGTACTTGTAATATAAGTATGTTTTAAAATTGCTTTCACTTAGTTTGAATATAGATACTCGTAGATACTATTCAGCATTCGTAGAATAAAACAGAGTAGGGTAAACAATACTAATGTTAGCACCCCTTCCAATGATTGGCAGTTCGCTGGTGGTGCTGTTAATAATGTGCTGCTGCCATATATATTTTCTATTTTGTCTTCAGGTTGCGGCAACGGCAAATACCTGAGCGTAAATCCGTCCGTGTACACAGTAGGAGGAGACCGGTGTACCCGGCTCACTGCTCAGGCACGGCATCACAATAATGAGGTCAGTTCACAAAGGATTCAACTTATTGTAATATAGCTCAAGTATATTTGGGAATTCTATTTTATTAAGTCATCACAGTAAATGATCGAGTAGTTCTGCGTCAAGACAGCTAAGTATCGGAGTAATTGGATCTATAACCGAACTCTTCCTGTTGGTTTCAAGTCTCTTCTAATAAAAGGTTATATTCAGTATTCCAATGATGGCAAATATAAAGTTTTTTCGGTTGTAGATCCGATTTTCTTGGCTGTCCTGACGCAGTTACGGTTTTACAAGTTCAGGACGGCAGAGCCAAGTCTCATATTAGTACTAAACACATTCTTAATGAACTTACCTACCAATAACAGCACTAGAAAGCCATGTCAAAGCTTGTTCATCATCACTACTTATTCACTGAAACACTGTATGATTAAATAGAAAATGACTGTTGGCCCATTCAAAACACGCGAGCTTATCGTCGCAGATGGTATTCACGCTCACCACCGCAGCTTCGTCTTACTGGCCGGCCTCAAAGTTTCTAACAGTATACATTATTCCCCAACCTCCCAGGTGGTTGCATGCGACAACTTATGCCTGCCATTCCGCGATGAGTCGTTTGACGCAGTGCTGTCTATCGCCGTGGTTCACCACTTCGCCACGGTGGAGCGGCGGGCGATGGCGCTGCGGGAACTGGCCCGAGTCACCAGGATAGGTGGCAGGCTACTGCTCACTGTATGGGCCATGGAACATGAGGGACGCAACTTTCATTCGCAGGTAAATTTAATGACGACTACTTTGTAATGTTTCTAAACGAATTCACGTATTCTTCTAGGCCAATTACTTATGTATTTACAAAATCGCAAATTCCTTTTTAGTTAGACTAATCTTTTAGATGTAAAACGGTATCTATAAATAATTTCGCAAATAAAGATACTACCTATACTATACTGTATACACCTACTCATTGTGGCTGTCCTCAGTCAACTGCTAATTAGACGTGATTGATTATAAAGTTATTAGGAGACAGGTAACAAGTTTTTTTTTTCACTTTCAGGATGTATTGATCCCGTGGCATCGACCTGTCACTCTGTGCCCACCAACGCCAGCTCCAAGATTCCTTTCTGTCGACCATGACCAGTAAGTGTCACGATGACTTTGAGCTTAAGTTTTTTAAATATTTGTAATGTTTTCAGATTCTAACATATATTTTGCCTTTTACAGCAATGCCGAACATTGGAAAAGCCGAGACGGTTCCCCAGGATCATCATCCCTTTCATCACCCAACGAAACCTGCTACTCATTTGTGAGGAGAGCACTTCAGCGGCTAGCGGGGCGAAGATCTTTCCTTCCGTCGTGGAGTATCGGTGCGCGGGTACCACAGCGACCATGTATGCGCCCTGAACCACCCGCCGCTGATCTGCCCATAGAACTCCGACGCCTAGATGAAGCACTCCCGCCGAGATTATTAACACAAGCTTCTGACGCTTCAACAATAAAATCACGCAGTTTAACAGACATTGCCGACATAGAAAGGCGTGCACTAGTTCGATCACGATCTAGTCTACCCAGTCTGGGTGGCGAAGAAACTGAGCCTCCGCCACCAATTGCTCCAATACCAGAAATTAATGAACCTCGAAAAAAGCCCCGACTCGTTAAACAAAAGAAGTCAATAAACGAAGATGACGCAGAAGAGGACCTAGATAAACCCACAGATATGAAGAGCATGGTAGAAGAAATGCCTAATTTCAAAATACACAACCCTAGGTTACAATCAAGTAAAAAACCTGGAGTATTTAAGCAAACATCTCTTAATGAGGAATTGATGTCTGTTGAGCGGCTAAGAGAAAAAGAAAGATTAAGAAAAAATATACAAAAGCAAGCATCACTAAACGAAGAATACCTTTATCGTCGACCAGGAGTTTTAGATTCTATTCGCGATTCAATATTTTCCACTTCCGCAACCACTGGCAAAAAATTCCAATCACTGAAAAACGGCCTCACTAGTAAGTTCAAAACGTCTACAACGAATATAGATAAAGTAACCGTGTTTGTGAGAATGCTCCAGGGCTGGAAAAATCACGGACCAGCACCAGAAGTTCCTACTACGCCAAGCGACAATAATACCGGAAGTGAGAAAAGTTACCCTGAAAGAAGACATTCAAAGGAGGATGGGTCAGATTCATCGAAAGACAGTAGCCTTCAAAGTGATACTAGTGTTGACTCTGAAGACAGTTTCGCATCCGTGATATACGTCCCAAAAGCTGATGGTTCGAGCGATCCCCTTTCGCCTACACCTTTGTCGCCTGGACCCACCTCGCCCAGATTAAAAGTATCTTCAGTACCCACGTCGCCTAGAATGAAAAGTTCACCCGGATTGCCGTCTCCAAGGATCAAGCAAGCTTTCCCGTTAATAAGACCACCAGCCTCGCCAAGCTCGGTCACAGCACCAACAATTAATAAAATTTTAGTAGCTCAATATAGCTTAAAGAACTATTCGACCACTACTTCTGTAGCTACAGTTCCGTTAAAGCCTCAATCGAAAAGTCAGCCTAATTCACCGCCTAAATCTGAATCTGATGACACAACAACAATAAATATTAAACCTGAACCTCTTCCGATCTTAAATAGTAATATATCCATTGATGTTTTCGAAGAGATAGATCCTATACCGCCTATCATAGAAGAAGAAGAAACTCCAACAAGCGACGTCACTAAAGAATTGCTTGCGGAAATTAATAAAGACATTGAGGAAATACATAAATTAACAGCTGAAACTAACAAATACCAACCCCGAGTTGTATTGCAAGATGTTAAGCCCTACCCAAAAATAACATTACAAACTGTGGCAGAACTGCCTGAAATACCACAGTTCAAGCCAAAAGAATCAAATAAACCAACGACTGACACTTTAGATTCTAGATCTGCAGATCGGAAGCGAAAAGAAAGAATACGACAGATTAAAGAAATGTTGAACAAGGGCATTCCATCTGGCAGTATAAGTAGAAGACCTCCGTTCCCAATAGTCCGGGGAGCGAGAAATGCAGAGCCAATAGTAAAGAGTCGGCCTACTCTCATGTCTCTGGAACTTTTTAATCCTGCCACAGATGATATGGATAGTGATTCAAGCGGTGTTTCATCGCCCGATTCAGTCGATAGCGTCATTAGCGTCGTTCCAGAGGAACTACGAAAAACAGCTGCAGAAAAAGGTACGTCTATAATAGTATTATTATCAACGTCATGTTTACCTACTTAAGTTGATGGTACAGTTTCACTTGAGGTGAAGTACCAGATGTTATGGCACAGTAAGCGCAGTGGCTGAGCTATCCACTCCTGTGCTACGGATTCATTTCCCACTCAGAACATTTTTTTATGGCATACGCAGCAGTTGTCCTAGTTGTGGTTCGGTGATTATGCATATTGGTCTGCACCAATATCTTAAAAACTCCAGTATGGGGTGAGACAAAATTACCTACTTACTTAATTTCTACATATTTTTTTCAGATCTAACAACAACAACGACAGATGTGAAGAAAGGAAAAAAGGAAAATGATGAAAAAGAGGAACCGACGTTAGAAAAAACTACTCTTCTGCCAACGTTAGGTCCTCAAACTCTGATCGAGGCCGTGGCTGAAGTTGCGCATTCTTTAGATGAAACCTGCGAAACTGTCATTCAAAGTAGTCCTAGATCAAAAAGAAAACACCTCGAAAAACTGGAAAGTGCTGAAGCTATGGCTATCGTACAAGGTGCATCTAGCAGCAGCAGTAGTAGTAACTGGAGCTTAAATAAACTATCGCCAGGCGATTTACGGATTTTAGAATCACGGTCGCAATCCCACACCAGCTCCAGTGGAAGCTCTTCAAGTCTAGAACGACTTTCACCTGGCAGAAGATCCAAAGACCGCTCACCAAAGCTAGGTAGCACTAGCAATTCAACATGGAGCTTAAACAGGCTATCCCCTAACAGGCCCGAAGGTCGGTCACTTGACGAAAACCTCAGTAAAACCCACAAGAGCCCAACTAGGTTACCATATGATTCAGTTTCGATATCCAGCACCGATTCAGATAAATCTATCTCCAAATCAGAAAGCTTTAACAGAATACAAGCCAACGAGCCTCTAGTAACATGTAAGTCCGACATGATAGCTACTGAAGAAGAATGGCCGGACCAACAAGATCGAAGTCAACATTTGACTGAATTCGCAGAAAAATTAAGCGAAAAATTACTGCAAGAAATCGACCAATACTCAAAACGAATCAATGAGGAAGACTTCGACTTACCGAGTAGCAGCAGTAGTGAAAAGAGTATATCATTGAGGCTAAAGCGGGAAGAAGAAGATAGAAACACACAAAAAATTTTAGATGAGTTATCAGATAGTTTACAACACTTGGAAGATCCGTATATTCATAAAATAAGCACAGAAATGCAAGGCCTTAATAAGCTAAGTGCAGAACTACAAGAAAGAAACAAATATATTGCATCTTTAAA
Organism: Charanyca ferruginea; assembly: GCA_947361185.1. Classification (NCBI taxonomy): domain Eukaryota; kingdom Metazoa; phylum Arthropoda; class Insecta; order Lepidoptera; family Noctuidae; genus Charanyca; species Charanyca ferruginea. The sequence continues at coordinate 12,583,718 of OX376065.1, read as the reverse complement.
CGATGTACAAGAAACTGATATAAGCAAGCTATTCCCTAAATGTATGTCGAAGACGAAAACCAAGAAACGGTCGAAGGACGTTGATCCAATTATAAACAAATATAGAGAACTGAAGAAATCGATGAAAGTTTCAAGTGAAGAGGATATATACCTCAATAATTGTGCCAATATCCAATACACAGCAAAACCAGTTCCTACAACTGAGAAAGTACCGGACATTGACGCCAAAAATCCAGATGACGATAGTGCAATTTCGTCAAGTAATGGTAATCCCGAAATTACCATTGACTCTGGTGCTTCATACGATACGAGCCAATCGCTCGAAACTGGATACTCTTTAGAGTCCGAAATTAGTGTAGACTCGTTATGTACGAGTACCGACAAGAGGTCCTCTCTAAAAGTTGGACAATCAACGGATTCAAGCGATTTGGACAAAATGGAAATAAGTCCCGAATCCGTAACTTCGCGTTCTAGTGCCAGCACTGCTCCATTGAAGTCTGGTTTTTCGATCGAGTCGAGTGATACATCGGCTGGTAGTGACTGGAGCAGGCGTGACAAGACTGGGAGCACAGCATCGCTCGGCTGCGTCAGTCTAGCGTCCCTGCCGTCATATAGTGAATGCTCCAAAGATAGAAAACTATTGGAGACACGCTCATCGTCAGAGGACACGGCCCCTGTCCCGGTTATTCCGCCGCCTCGTGCTTTTCCGCATGCCCCTCTTTTACCTTCATTGAGTGACGGATCAGACAGTCTGCCCTCGGAAGGAGGAGCGGTCACGTACCACCGGTACTACCACGTCTTCAAGCGAGGGGAACTTGACCAGCTGATCGAGAAGTACGTGGAGAGTCTACACGTCGTGTCCTCGTACTACGACCAGGCCAGCTGGTGTGTTATAGCAGAAAAAGTTCAAGTATGGACCATTTAATGGACTTATAGTGTACTCACTCTTTGTCTAATGGCTGATACAAGGTTTCGTTGCTGGTATATTTAGGGGTTGATGATAATTATTATTCTGGTTCATATTCTGTAATCTTATGAATAGTGAAGATTATGACCATGAAATAATAAACATAGGACACTAATAAGTGCAGTGTTTACATCCAAGTGACCTTCATAACAAACTCGTAAGTGAGTGTTAAGGACATTTACACGTCAAATGCGGTTCTTATAAAATGTGTTAACCCTATGCGGAGAATGCCAAAAGCAAAGCTTTTGTTTTTTAATAATATATTCTAGTCACTCTATAAAAGTTTACTAGTTGTTATTTCTAATAATATAATCTTAACAATTTTGTTGCCCATCGGAACGTGGCTCAACGGGAGTTATTAATCTATCGGTCTCTCTAGGGGTAACATTACTCGAATAAATCTAGTGAACAGTGTCCATTTTAATAACTCTTGGTTAAGCTGCGTTCGGTACAACGGGCATTAGTATTCGATGCGATAATAGAATTCGCATGAATGAAAACTAAGAGCTTTAAATAGTGAAAAATTTAATATAATATATTATATACTTCAGTGGCTCAATATTTTATAAGCTATTCATAGCTTATTTACTCTGACGTTTATGTATACCTACAGAAAATTGTAACATTATTCTCACATACTTATAGGCATAACAAATTAGACCATACTCCAAGACCAAAATAATTAGGTACAATGAAAATATTCAGATTAATTATAATCGTTCTATGACAATAACAGAGCCGTAGCAAAGACGTCACACAAATTTGTTTTTAGTTCCCCGACACGTCATTCATACATTTTTATTCCAACTAATATTTCGGTTTTGGATTATGGTATAACTTTTATTTATTTAAATATTATCGTATAAATAATCTGGTGTAATGAAAATGTACTTTGTTTCATTAATTGATTAATTATATCGAGCTGGCCTCTCATACAAATTGTACTTATAACTCGCGTATGGGTCCACCGTACTACCTTGCCACATAATTCGCAGCGTTTATACATTTCATACTAAATTTGGACCATTTAGTAAAATTAGAGGTTTTAGTCATGGTAGTGGCATAATGGAAGTCCCCCTTGCCATTCTTGTATAATACTTGAGAGTACAAATACATGCATAAATTATTTGTTCAATACTCAGTACCTACTGTTAATGTACATTTCAAAGTCTAGGTTTCACTATGGCATCCAGAACCTTATTTCTTCAGTGACGTGAAAAAGCATTATTTTACTAAATCCGAAAACGTTTAAAAGCCTATCTTTTTTATGGCCGCAGCTGACGGTCTAGTTAATTTTTGATATATTATTCCGATTATTAATTTTAATATTCCGTTTTGTATATTTAGAACAAAGGTAGTTATTCTTCTAGATTATTCTACTTAAACATTTTTTATCTGATCAATTTATCATAGGTTTCATTATACTTTACCTTTCTAAATATTCATTTTATTACTTTAACAGCTTTAGACAAACCGCAAATATTATTGGCTAGTTCAAAACTTTATTTTTACCTTCCTCCATAATTTGAGAATTCCGATCTTTGTTTAAATAAAAAATCATAGAATCATTTATTATAAGTGAAAATAACGAATTTTAAATTTCATTTTATCAACGTATTAATTAATAAGTATTTACTTAAGTAAGTCAATAAAACATACATATACCGTACAACTACAAGAGCATTCATTACGTAATTATAACTTGAATATAATTATAACCACTAGATTGATCATTACAATCGACTGATGATCATGAAAATGTGTTTCCTTTTTCTGAATGAAATCCAAAAAAATTACCCATGAAGTATCATCATCATTTAATCATATTTTGGTTTATTTTTTTAAAGGGACACGTTTGTTTTAATGATTTTTATGTGAAAGGAACGAGCAATGGCCACGGAACCAACTGGAACCTCTTTCATTTGTACAAACCTATCAAATATGGAACAAATGGTATGGCAGCATTGCTTGCACGGTAATAGTAACGTTGGAAAGTATTCGGTATTGTAATGTAAATAATCGCTATAAGTATATAAAGCTATTAGAAATTAATTATGTTATCAAAAAATCAAAGTGAGATTAAAATTAATATTATAGTTATAGTAAATATAAAACAATGAACCCACGTCTGAGTATTTAATATTTTCTACATTTAAATGAATCTCAAACAGACTTTTAGGGAAAATATTAAATGTACAGGAGATGACCCATTGTCACTAGAAATGTATGCATTAGATAAATACTGGAAAGTAGCGGTTAGGAGATATACCTATATATAAAATGCACAACCGTTACTGTACCTATTAATTTAATATCTTTATGTAAGTCTTCATTATAAGTCAGTGACTGTCGACTAGTAAGTGACACTTGCAATTTAGTGTCTAAACTTGAAATTGAAAAAAATACATAATAAATATACTTTTAAATGTTAGGAAAGTTTCAAGGAACCAATAAATATACAACCAAATGAACACAACTTTCCACAAAATACATCAGACGATCAGAAGAAATCTAAACTTGTAAATACATTCTACACACCAACACGTATTTGCTAAATTGCAAGTTTCACTTCAAAAACCAATAAGCACATTCCATTTAAAGTAATCGATTATAAAAATACAATTTTATATTACTTGTGTAAAATTATTTCGAACGTTAAGTCTGTCCGATGGACATAAAATTGATTTTATTCGAAGTTGTGAAGTTTTTGAAGCATATCAGTGCTGTTTAAGTATGTAAGGAATGTATAATTTTTCCTATTTTTGTAAATTAAATTGCTTGATACAATTATTTGGTAAATTATGCAGGGTGTCGCTGTCACAATGTTGGGATATCTATCAATTATTTAACGCAGTTGCACGTAGACAAATATAGAATTATTATGTAGGTACTTTATTCTCCATGTGACCAAAACTGACACCAAACAAATATATCCGTATTTGTTATTTTACAAGAACCTTCAGTTATATCGTTATGGAGTAATAAATAACAATAAATCTGCATTATCGCGTAACTATATATCGTAAATGTACCTATTCCTTTTCATTTCTTATATTCCGAATTCTATCTTATGTACATACATATTCATGTATAATGTATTTCATATTGGCTTAATCTGTGATATATAATAGAAATTGGCACAAACCCGCATTATTTGAAAATTATTTACAAAACGAGGAAAGTACACGTAATACTAAGGAGACAGACATATTTTGCTGTTGACTTTTAACATTTCGTTTTACAGTTATATACGTGATATTAATTTTATGACCGCATGATATTCGGTAGAGAAATATTCGTCTGATTTTTACCATTGGCAAGAAGTATAAAGCATTTATATTACTAAACCAAATAAACAACGCATATTGTTAATATTTACATAATATATATGGATAGCACATAGAACAGTATGGTTTATACAACGACACCGATTTTCAAAAGTATGGACCTCTGCGCTGCTCCGAAATATCGTGTTCCATCTCCCAGTTGTCGTAACATTTAGGTATACCTCATATTGGAGCACATTGTTGGCAAAATAAACTTTACTCCAATAAAGTAAGGTACATTTTATATTGGTCAACTAAAACGAACATTTGACCAAATACGTCAAGTGAAGTGCCATCATAATATTACGTTTTTCGGAACAGCACAGCCGGTACCAATGTTGGTGTAAATCGTTGACTTCATAGATTTTTTTATCATACCTAACCTCGCTACACTACGCTGCACTCGTAAAATATTAACAATAGCATAATGCTCATGCTGATAATCTTCATATCAATCATGTACTGAGAGTAGTCGGAGCAACGAAATAAATTAATATTAAACGTTTTACTTCAGACTCAGGAAATCGCGGCAAAATGACAGCCCAGTTCTACATTTACGGTGGTTTAAAAACAGTTTTAATTTTTTACATATAATTGAAAATTAAATTATTCAATCCACTTTTGTACTTTTTACTCTTTTTAACACTTCGAATATTTGCATATGGCAATAATTTGCTTGTATTGCCATGTCAACTTTTTTTAAATTGATAAGAGTTATTTATTTCGTTGCTCCAACTACACGAATAGGTAGTCAGTTAAGTCCCAGTTTTTAATACGAATCATTGATACTGCTGCCCTCTTACGAATACGAGCAGTGTTATATTAAATGTAATGAGAAATACAGTAATACATTGTAAGCTTATGTCGTACTGTATCTATACATTATACTAGGTGACAACCTTCACAATAAAATGAAGACTTCAATATTCTATTTGTTTTATTCATAACTAGCCCGTGACTTCGTGCGATTGGAAGCCAAGTATACCATAAACCAATAACGTTCAGCAATAGTAAGCCAGCACATCAAGGTACAACAATCTGTCAATTTTTTATCGATAGATTTTCAACTTTCTTACCAAATATTCAATTCGAAAAATTTGACAGTTTGGTATGGTTTGATGTGCGGCCAGCACTTCTACTTCCGGAGGTTTCCTCGTACAAACAAAAAAACTATCAGTATTTACTTCTAAAATTAGATCTAAAATTACAGATAACCTGATATACTTACCTACGCCCGTAAACTCAGACTTACGCAACTTAGACGCTGTCTCTGTCATTTGTGGTGTAGTATATTAAAATGAAAGAAGTTGAATCTTGGTTAAATAAAATTGATTTATTTTACAAATAAATACAAACCAAATAATACACGCTTAGGCTATATTTAAACATAATATTGGAACACTTATTATGCTATGTTTTATAACAAAAGTGCAAGTTTAACTTTAAAGAGCAAAAAATGCGGGCCATTTCTTTAGCTACCAGAGCTTGTAAGGGAAACGAAACCCTGACTTTTACGATGAGACGTAAAACGCCGCAGACACAAAACTCCGCCACCGAGTTGCAAACTACAGTTTATGTACAGTTTATATGAACTCGCTGCACACGGAAGAAGCCTGTGGTACAGAGGACACATCAAGCTACAACAACCTGTCAAATATCTTTGATAGATTTTCAACTTTATTCCAAAAGCATAAGGTTCATATTCAATTGGGAAAATTTTACTGTTTGGTATAGCTTGATGTGTTGTCTACACATACCACGAGACGCCGCGTCTCTCTTCATGTGATCGCCACCGCTCACGATACGCTGACACTCGCCACAGCGACGCTCGAACTTTCTTGGTCGGAGTCCGATAAGATACTGCTAGCAATGTGTTAATTAAAGTAGCGACTTCCCGACCACAAGTGGTGCAGTTTTGTGTCAGTAGCGCGAGGCCCCAAGGAATACGAAGGCGTTGTCCTAGGTGAGCGACCGGACGCGACACGTACCGACTCGACGCAATGCGACGTGATGCGACCAATATTTCACGCGATGTGTGTCCTATTTTGTAGTAATAGGGGATATTACTGCAATGTTCTGGCGCCAGAGTGCAGCACTAGCGTAAACCGTAAACATATTTTCGACGAGTCGTCCAAAGCGTGGTGAAAATTGTGAAATACTGCCTTTTATTGAGTTCAAAATTAGGAAGTGTATTATATTACACAATAATGCATCAGTGCTGTGTATTTGGATGTACGAATGAAGGGAATCATTCATTTCTAAAAGAAGAAAATGTTCAAAAACTATGGGAAGCAGCAACACGTAGTAGAAATTCGAACTAAAAAAACACTAAGAAATCTGAAGATTTCATTGAATTTGTAAAGTATTCAGGTGACATTTACAGAAAAACGTTCACTTCTATCATTTATGACAACCAAATATGATTTTATTCAGAGCATAACCTAGAATCCACTCAAATGGCCGTAGGATGCCATACTATAGTTAAAGTACAGTTAGGTAAGTAAGATTAATTAAAACTTTGATATATTTCCACAAAATACCTAGTTATTACAATTAATAACACAATATAACAAGAATACGAGGTTATGGTTTACTAATGGGCTATTGGCGCCCTCTGCGCCGAGTTTCGCGTAATGTTCCCTATTCGTGAGCGATAAACGCGGCGATCTCAGTTCATTATTATTTGACCAAGAAAATAATAATGAAAACAAACCTATTTGTAAAGAGGAAAGGTTGTACCTGTACCTGTTGTTGACTTTAAGGTAAATAAAAACACTGGTAAAAGTACTGGCAATAGTAAATATTTAATTATTGATAAACTTTTTTGTCGCGTCTCGTAGCGCAAAAACCAAATCCGTATTTCGCCGCGTTTGGTTGCACACTGATTAAGCGACAACGTAGGCCACAAGTAAAACGAATATTTGATATTTTCGCACCGCGTCGCATTAGCGCGTTTATACAACTAGGACAACCAAATAAGAGAATGTATCGAATATACATGTTGAAAATCATAACAACAATTATAATATTACTTTAGTTTAATGCAAAGCTTGTATGGTTCTGCTGCCCTTCGGCGAATACAGGTATGATATTATGTTTAATACAAAAGTATTAGAGAAAAACCCTTATTTACTTCATAATTATCTTATTATTCTATCATATTACTTTATTTTTCTTTTTGTTGAAGAGAATTTTACCCTAAACTTGGAGTATCTCCTGTTTTCTGTGTGCGTTTACAATTAAATAAACTCACATACAAACAACCGGTACCGGAACAACTATCTGTAGACCAATATTTGTTCCATGCGAGTATCAAATCCAGGACACCCAGCGCAGCAACCAATCTCTCAGTTACTGCACCAACTGTGTCTTAGGGTGTTACCAGACCAATCGACGGTATTGATCGATGGTAGAATCGATTAGTCGACGTCGGTCGATAGTTTCTACCAGACCAATCGATCGATCGTCGATCGACGGGATCGATCGTCGATCGACGGCATCGATCGATGGTAGAATGGATTAGTCGACGTCGATCGAGCTGCTTGATTATTAGCTGATGGATTATAACTGGGGTTAATCGAACAACGTCGACCGATGCCATCGACTGGCAATCGATCGATTAGTTAGTGGAACGGTATCCGTCGCTCAGCCAAAGCTACCACACCAATCGATCAACGTCGATCGATTTCGATTGATGGCATCGAACGACGATCGATCGATTGGTGTAGTAACACCCTTATATACTTAATTCGAAAGTATATTATTATGTATGACCTATCTTATTCTATTTATAAAGTCTGAAAGTGGAAAATGCAGATCGTATTATTACAATAATACCATTGGTTCAGGAACTAGTTATACAATGGCTGTTGGCCGAAAACTAGTTAAAAGTTTTACAAACCGAGTATTTGATAAAATAGTTCGTGCCTTGTTGTCGACCGCTTGGAAAATAATAATGAGTGTTGTAATTATCCTAAGGGCCAGTTTCATATAACCCAAGCTATAGAATATGATACAGCTAAGAGAGACGTTATTAAAACATGGGCAAGAGCTCCAATAATAACAGTTCTCTCGTTTCTTAAATGTAACATTTAAATAATCATTTTTCAAAATAATATTTCTGATTTAATTTTGACTTAGGTCACACATGATGCCAGATTTTTTCATGTTAGGGGTGCGAGTAGGAGAATTCGCCGCGCGTACAACCCGAACAGTGCTGGACTCTCGTAGGGGGGACTGAAGAGGAGCCCTCCCCACCCCCACTCACGCATCCCTTGGCCAATGATAATCGAAGAGAAACAATGGTGCCGATTCCCTTGTTCACAAACTAAACTAAAATTAAACAATTGACATCTCTTACTACCAGGCAGCTGAAGAAAAGGACGGCGATAGGTAAGAACTAAGATAAAGATGTCAAATTCGTTTTTTTCTTGAACTTCGCCGTGTTTTTAATCAATACGTTCTGAAGTGACACCTAAAATGACAATGCCAGATCCTGCCCCACCCATGTACAGAAGAAGTAACACATGTACAGAAAAAGTATATTAATGAAAATAATTGTAATGAATATAGAACCTTTCTATACTAAATTGTTTTTCTTTATAACTTGCGGATTACGAAATACCTACCCACAAAATACAAACTCATTTTACCTAAAATACAATTTAACCTATAATCAAAGTCATTATTGTTTTTAGATTTAAACGGAAACCGCAAGTTCTACAGTCACTAAGACTAATGTGTAGTTATCAACAATAAATAAACAGTAAGATGCTACATATTGCACATGACTTTTATTGAGTGGGGCAAAGTTCTATAGAGTTTCTGGCATTGTCCTTTTATGAACATTTTAGTTTAATTTAAATTGGCATGTCTTAATAATATCTGTCTTTTTCTTGTTTAATTGGAGAGAAAGAGATATAAATAAGTTTAACTTGTGTACAACAGAATTGGCCCTAATGTGAAATAAAAAAGGGGTTACTGAGAGCGGGTAGTTGTCGGTAACTACACGAAGTAGGCAGCAAGCTGCGCCATCTTGTCCTTGGGCTGCTTGTTGCGGTGCTTGTTGCCGCGCGAACGGCCCCCTCGGCCGCGCGGCATGGGGGCCCGCGACGCCACCGCGCGGTGCTTTTCCACCTGCGGAGACAGATATACACTCATTTAATTAAAAAAAATATCAACCTGTATTTGGCACAGTCGCCATTCCCAACTCCCGCGGACGCCAACCAGATTTCGATGGCGGAACGACCTCGGGATTTTGTACATTTTGACATTTCGGGCGAGCGGGACGGGAGAGGTTAACCTATTGAACACCATTGACAACATAAGTTGCAAAACGATAGCGTGGCTCAGACGTCACCGGCAACTAAAGTTTGCAATTTTTTGCTATTTTTTTAAAACAATATATTTGTTTTGTATGAGGCTGATACTGACTGTTAATGAATTTTACAAGGCTTGGCGTTTGTGGTAGAGTCACGTAAAAAAGAAAACATGTGTGCAAAACGTTAAAAGCAACGAACATTACAACCATTTTCAGCGTCGTTTTTCCGTAAACGTTTCTTGAACCCTATTTTATTGAAAGTTATTTAAATGCTCAGTTGTATATGGTTATTTTACGAGGTGTATTCTATAGGATGTTGGAAAATATAAGAAAACTGTACTACCAACATGACTTGCACATTTTCAGCTGCAAGTCAGACATATGCTAGATGAGGAGTTTCCTGAACGATGGAGAGCCAGTAGCATGGCCAGTACGCTGGCCAGGCCTTAAACCTATGGACTTTTATCTTTATAGACTAACATACATAAATAAATTACATTACTTGTTAGTAGGTATAGTATCTTATGCCTATGTTAGTTACTTCACTTCACTGAGCGATCGTGTGGCACTTGTCCGCGGAAGGGGGAAATGAGGCGCTGGGTGTATGTCACCGAGTTCCAAAATGCGTAGGAATTCAAAAGGCGAATTCGTAGTGGGTTTAGTAAGAAATGACAGTGATGTAGGAGAGTGCTTCCTCGAGTGCGAAACCACCTATGCAAACGTGCGGAGACATGCGTGGCCGTAAATAGATCACATTATGACAGTGCCCCGATAGTACATCGTCGTCGCCCGAATACTACGCGCTGCAACGATCTACATGGCCACATTCATCGCCTTAAGAGCGCCCATCCAGTCATATTTCCCATACAAACGCACGTACGCGATTACGGCGTTGTAACAAAAAATAATCCAAATATTTTTAACACACAGGTATTTTGTGGTTTAAATCTAGGTTTGTATGAAGCCAAAAATAAACGTTTTTGAGAAACGAATTCAGTAAACAAGTCCGAAAATCAGCTTTATTGCACAATTTTATCTGAACTTTGGCCGTTCATAATTCACTCGTATATTGAAAAAGTAAAAAAAAACAGCTTCATAGAAACCATGCAAATGTAATGGAGATTCTAAATTACAAACATTTTTACCAAAAACTTGTAAGGCTTTTTTAAAAACACGTATGTCCTGGAACAAGTTTTGTGAAATTTCCGCGCGCCAATTTTCCTGTGATGTTATCGCGTTCTCACTCACTCGTTTGTTTTCGAGCTCGCGTTGAAGTTCGTTTGATGGGGAAGGGCGCTCTTAACACGAATATTCGCCATAACCTGCTAATGTAGCCCCAGCATTAGTGATACTCACCAGTGCACTGAAGGTAGGCTCGCAGTACAAGCAGGCCGTCATCTCGGTGATGGCGGCGGGCAGGCGCGATACTCCACCGTGATACTCACCAGTGCACTGAAGGTAGGCTCGCAGTACAAGCAGGCCGTCATCTCGGTGATGGCGGCGGGCAGGCGCGATACTCCACCGTGATACTCACCAGTGCACTGAAGGTAGGCTCGCAGTACAAGCAGGCCGTCATCTCGGTGATGGCGGCGGGCAGGCGCGATACTCCACCGTGATACTCACCAGTGCACTGAAGGTAGGCTCGCAGTACAAGCAGGCCGTCATCTCGGTGATGGCGGCGGGCAGGCGCGATACTCCACCGTGATACTCACCAGTGCACTGAAGGTAGGCTCGCAGTACAAGCAGGCCGTCATCTCGGTGATGGCGGCGGGCAGGCGCGTGCGCTCGGCGCGGTACTCCACAGTCACCTGCTGCGCTCCGCACGCGCTACACGCCGTGTCGCACACTGACACGCGCGTCGCGTCCTCGAACACGTTTATTATTACGTCGCAGCTGGAACATTGGATTCATTCAATGTAGTATTTTATTTACAAGTATATAGCTATACGGTATGTTAATTAACGAAAAGCGTTCCCTTTACTACATCGTCCATAGATACAAAAAAAAAAGTCTCAACACGAATTAAAATGTTTTAATTATTTAAATCCAATCAACCTTGAGCAAGCGTGGTGATTAATGCTCGTGCTTTCTCTGTATGAAAAGCAGTGGAACAATTATTGGCTGGTATTATTATTATTATTATTATTTAAATACTAGCTTTCGCCCGCGACTTCATCCGCGTAAATGTCGGTTATCGCGGATGCAAACGAAATCGCAGATTAAAAAATAGCCTATGTCCTTCCCTTCCCCAGGGTTCATGCTAGTGTCGTACCAAATTTCATCAAATCAGTTCAGCTGTTTCATCGTGAAAGCGTTACAGACAGAGTTACTTTCGCATTTATAATATTAGTATAGATGTATCTTACAAAATCGGATACATAAGAAACATTTTTTAATACTTATTTTTAAGCTGATATTCTTTTTTTAATAATTATAATGATAATATGTGGGGACATTTGACCCCCAAACTAGACAAAATCTATTAATGGTGTAGATTAACGAGTTTAAGGGAATGCCCTTTATTATTTAACTAACTGTATACATTTATATGTTAGAGTGTGTTGTATTTTAATATTATTGTTTACTAGCGACCCGTCCGGCTTCGCACAGGTTCAATGTAAAAACTATACGTATAAACCTTCCTCTTGAATCACTCTATCTATTAATGAAAACTGCATTAAAATCCGTTGCGTAGTTTAAAAGATCTAGTCGTACAGACGGCGAGAAGCGACTATGTTTAATACTATGTAAAGAAGCTATATTGAAATCTGTTGATTTTTTTGAGATCTGAAAGCCGCTTTATAAAGAACGATGACATCAAGAAAGATTGTTCAACGTCATACATACCGGTTGCAAGCCAACTTCCACTTGGGCGCAGAGGGGTCCAACACAAGTACTCCGGACTCGCACTCGACGCAACCGGACACACCGGTCGAGTTGACGCCGTACGGGCACGTTGGGTGCGTGCACGAGTTGCAACCGAAACCTTTCTTCATGTCCCTGGACACAAAAGTCAAAACATGAAAATTCTAAGGTATTTTTTGTTATTATGTTGGCAAACATGCAGACGGATACCTGAAGACCAATAGGGTATTACACCCATTTTTGAAAAGTGACTCAATGAAATTCTGTAGTGCTAATATGCCGCCAAAAAAAAACTCAAAATTTTTATTCAATCGATAAGTGCCATAAAAATGCATCTAAAGAACAATGGCGAAAACGTAGTTGACTTAAATTTAAGCGTCTAAAAGTGACTTACATACGAGAGAAATTACATTATTTTTCTACGATTTTTCAAAGTATCACATTAACCAGTTAGGGCCGGATAAAAAAAATATGTTAAATGAAAACTTATTTGACTTTTCATTAACGTTTAGTGTTGCCATTTTACATTTATTCTGCCTAGTGACAGTAATAAGTACTTAAAGCATTTAAAGTATTGTAATCAGTTTTAGTTTGTTATTACAATTAAACGGAGTAAATGAATACAGTTTATTTCCAAGTGTAGGTTTCTTGCAGGTATGTAAAAATACTGTGGTATAAAAATAAATCAATTAGTTTCGATTAATGACTAGCAAAAAGACTAGTAGCCCAAATCTAATAATAATTGCTTGGTAATTGACACAGAGTCATAGACAGATCTGTGCACAGAGTAAAAATGATATGATCGATGTATACATGTAGTAGATACCTATTGTATACATAAGGTAAGGCAGTAAGGTAAGCCAAAGAGTATTTATAACCACTGGGATTACCAACCTTAAACAATATTTTTACAAGACATTTCATTCTGAATTAACTAGGTAAAGAAAATACTAATGCGATATTGCCTTTTAACTTCCTCAATTTGGAATATAAAAGTTACCATAGACATAACCTACAAAAGTTCATGACTGAATATCTATTATTCTCGGCCTTCTTGAACAAAAAATCTTGCACAAACTAATTCAGAAGGTGATGCTGAATTTAATAAGATATTTTTCATTTAAAGACGTAGGAATTTAATCTCAACTAAAACAATGTATGGGTGGCTGCCATTGTTCTTTAAATTTTCAAATTTCGCGCGTAGTTTGACGAAAACGCCTCTTACTGGACGCCATATTGCTCAGCTTGAATGACGTCAGTTCGTTTTGTATCAAATGAGCTCATATTAAATATGATAAGTAAGTTAACATAAAGTAAAGAAAAAAGTAAAGTAAGTTATCATTTAAAAATAATTAAAAGTATATTTTGTAATAGGTGTAATCACGGAACAGATAAATAGAGTTGGAAAAGCCCTCGCTTCAATTTTGTTTTAAAACCAGTGTCGCCATTTACTACCACTAATTTAATTTCTAATACTTACGCAATACTATGTATATTAATATTTCGTACACTAACCAAATCATACGCACATAAATCGCAGTGCAGCTATTTGTTTGCACACTAGCACAAATCTCGTAGGCATTGGACACTCACACACGTAAAAAACAATAAAATTTGTCATTTACGCTAGCTAGTGCTTGATAAAGCCGATATTGTTTTTTTGATAAATTTTAAGTTCGTTTAACTGCTGTGTGTTTTAAAAAATGGAGTTTAATGAATTTAAGGGGAAATATGAAACATGAAATAAAAATCAATAAATCATTTTATTTTTCTTTTATAAATGACAAATAATCACCAAAAAATCAACCAAGTTTCAGGCTGGCTAAAGTAGATAAATGTTTCAGGGGGTTCTATTTAAAATGTTACAATTAAATTCCTCCCCACATTGTTCAACTAAATGAGACAAAATTGAAATCTTATATAAAACGCACACTATGCAGCCGAGCATATACCTACAGACATACATATATGTACTTATAGCCTAATGTTTAAATGATGAAATCATTTTCAGCAAAATGTTTACAGCAAATAGTACTTGTATTTCTAGGCATCCCGTTTCCTCTACCTGTCACGTCTATCCATTGTTCCCTCCCTGACGTTAGGTACTTTAGGAAACCTAAAATTTATAATTTAATACATACTTAGTCAAATATAATTTTATTTAAATTGTAATTCTCAATACAATATAGTAAATACTCGTAGGTGACAGGTCTACATGTCCCTTTCACACACACACATACACAGTCACATCACACACATTCACAGCGTCCGTCCGTCCGTCGGTCACATTCATTCAATGATTAATATAATATTTAACCGGTCAAGCGCCGATAATGACACACAATTTATTTTCCTACGGTTATAGCGCCATTACTATGCGAAATATACGTCTAACTAAAATGTACTATCATTAATTAAATCTATGATATTTCAAAAATAATCTTTGTGAAACGTAAATATAGTCGAGTTTTCTATCGATAATTTTATTTCACCACATGGTCACCTCACTATCGATAGACAAGGCTGGCCAATCATGGCAAACCTTATAATCTCCATGGTTGAAGTGTAGAGAATGTAATGCATGCAGTACATTGCAAGCGGACTCGGTCATTGCGTTGATTAAGCGAGTAAACATCGGGCAATGTATGCTTTATGTAACTTAATGCAATAATGTTGTCTATATTTGAAATTTCATAATGATCATTATATTTTAAGCTTTTTATGAATAATATTTTAATTAAATGTTATTTTCGACTTACCGATGGAAAGATATACCTCGTCCCTTTATACTTGAGGTCTGACTTTTTGTTTTGCAAGTTATTATGGCACAATACGGCATTTTAATGCAGAGATATCTTCTCCGAAGTGGACCGAAGCACACTAAACGCGGTGTACGAATGAATCGGTCGAGTTATGATTGTCAATTCATAACTGTGGCGCGCTTGCCACGCCCACATTACCATTCCAACTCTATTTATCTGTTCCGTGGGTGTAATAATGAAAAAATTACGTTGGTTACGAAAATAATAAAAGTACAAAGCCTATATTACGCCAATCGGTTGACTGACAGTTGTAATTTTTTTGTTTACACAGACGAACGGCGTAATAACATGACCGCTACTATTTCACGGTGTTTTATAACAGATTAAAAATACTGAAAACTTTGAATTGAATATAAAAATTTGTTTTGTTATTTTATGAACTAAAACTTACATTTTCCGACTGCTTTATGCCTAAACTGTCTCAATAACATATTTATAGATTTTTTCTCGTATAGAGTAAAATACCCTATTCTACTAATTAAAAACGTTTCAAATCTCGCTCAACAGCGCCCGTTCACGAACATGACACGTGAATCAGCACCATTTAAACGATTTTCTCAGTGGTATAGTTTTAGACCCACCATTAGTTAGTTAGTTAGTTTGTCGGGGCCTTTTCCGCACTTAGCCACTCGATTGGGCCATTGTACGTGAAATCTGTCTCTTCTTTTATTCCAGCCATCCTAGTTCCTCCCAGAAGCCGAGCAGCCTTTTCAGGTTGCTGCAGACTTCCGATAGTGATACTGGAGACTGGAGAATCTGTGCCCGTTGATCCGCCACGCTCCTGCACTCCATGAGCACGTGCTGTGGCGTTTCTTCCGCCTCCATGCAGCCTCTGCACAGAGGGCTATCTGTCACACCTATGGTGCACAGGTGTTTGTTTAGGGGACAGTGTCCGGTTATCGTACCTAGTACTTCACGGATTTGGTCCCTGTTTAGTCTTGTGAGGTTGCGGGCAAGCTTCTTCGAAGCTACCGGAACAGCATTCTTTGTTTGCCTGCATCCTGCGCTGTTTCTCCATTCTGTTTGGTGGTTAGCTTCTGTTGTAAGGCGCAGCCATGCTCTGATTTGTGCCAGGGGTATAGGCAGTAGTGGTTCCGGGCCGTATACCGCCGTCCTTGAACCCCTTTTGGCCAGTTCATCGGCTGCATCATTACCCAGTGAGTTACTGTGTCCTTTAATCCATTGCAGAGTCACCCTGTTTGTGTTTGCAATGGACTGCAGTGTATTATGACACTCCAGTATTAGGACAGAGGTTATAGTGTTGCTTTGTAGAGCTTGAAGTACGGATGCACTGTCTGAGACAATTTTAATATTATGTCCTCTGACATCTCTGGCTGCAACCGCTTGTGCTGCTTTGGTTATACCTATACATTCTGCTTGAAAGATAGTGTTAAGTTTATCTAGGGTGGTTGAGATTTTAATATTTAGGTCGTTCGAGAAGACACCTGCCCCAGTACCCTGTGTGGTTTTGGAGCCATCTGTGTATATCCTAACTTCATCGATACCAGAGTTATCTTCCATTTCTGCTGTAAGTTGGATATTGTATCTTCGATCGAAAACATGATGACACAATGTTCTGTCCGTGGGCGCCTCAAGGAGTGGTATTTCCTTCAGGATTCCATTCAGTACAGTTGAGTGTGGTGTTTCTATGTTTAGCTTCCACAGTCCGTTGGCTCTCAGTCTTAGTGCGGCTGCCTGTGCCTCTTCTTTAATGACGAGATGCAGAGGTCTTAGGTTCAGCAGGTACTCAAGAGCGACTGATGGAGTAGTTCTCATGCATCCAGTTGCCGCAACACTAGCCAGGCGTTGCAGGCTTTGGAGTTTCGTTTTCACCGTAGCCAGTTGTGTTCTGGGCCACCACACAACGGATCCGTATGTTATAGACGGCCTGATAACTGAAGTGTATAGCCACAGTGTTATTTTAGGGTTGAGACCCCATTTTTTACCAACTAGTCTCTTGCACTGATAAAAAGCTATACAGGCCTTCTTTGTTTTATTTTCGATATGACTCGCCCAATTTAATTTATGATCAAGTGTGACGCCCAGGTATTTCACTTGAGTTGATAGGGAGAGTTTGGTATTGAATAAGCTTGGTAGCTTGAGTTCTGG
The DNA here is from genome assembly GCA_947361185.1 of Charanyca ferruginea. Lineage (NCBI taxonomy): Eukaryota > Metazoa > Arthropoda > Insecta > Lepidoptera > Noctuidae > Charanyca > Charanyca ferruginea. The sequence continues at coordinate 12,566,309 of OX376065.1, read as the reverse complement.
TAACTTCCCTTTGTTGGTGAAAAGAATGAGTTCTGTTTTTCTTGGATTTACTGACAACTGATGGTCGCCACACCATTGTTCCACAATACGTAAAGCAGATCGCATTACTTCGCATAAGATGCTTTCAGCGTTTCCGCTTATCAGTATTGCTAGGTCATCTGCATATCCAATAGTAGTGTAGCCTTGTTCGTTTAGTCTTTTTAGAAGGCTGTCCACTACTATGTTCCATAGAAGTGGTGATAGGACGCCTCCTTGTGGGCATCCCTTGATCACTTTTGCTCTTGTTGTATTGTTTACTTCTATTTGAACTGCCCTTTTGCTGACCAACTCAGTAATCCATTTTGTTATTACTGGTTCGACTTTGTAGCCTTGCAGGGCATGGATAATGCTGTTGTGCGTGGTTTTATCAAAAGCTCCTTCTATATCTATGAAGGCAGCTAGTGTTGATGATTTATTTGTAATGGCTGACTCTATCTTGTGTACTAACAAGTGCAGAGCCGATTCAGTTGATCTGCCTTTCGTGTAAGCGTGTTGTTGGGGATGTAATGGCTTTGTTTTCAGCGCTCCATCCCGTAGGTGTCGGTCAACCAGTCTTTCCAACGTTTTCAGTAGGAAAGACGTTAGGCTGATGGGTCTGAAGGATTTTGCGTGAGTATAGTCCTCTTTACCTGGTTTTGGTAAGAATACTACTTTCGCTTGCCTCCATGCTGTAGGTATGTAACCCACCATACCACCAGGGGTATGGCCAGTAGTATGGTGGGTCCGCAATGACTTTAATGTATCAGTGTGTGAACCTTAATAATCTACATAAAAAAGTACTATAACTTTAGTGTTTTAGCATAGCAATAGCGAACATTGACCCATCTACATTTTCTAGCATTCTCCATTTCAAAAATGAAGTCCTTCGTTCAGCAGTAGACAACAATAGACTGATATTGATATATAACAGGGGTCTCTAAACTATGGCCCGCGGGCCAAATCCAGCCCGCCAGTGCTACAATCCGGCCCGCGACAGCTTAAGACTAGTGTCATCAATCTGGCCCGCGACAGCCAATGTCTTGTTGTCACTATTGCTGTGATAAAAAATAACTTTAAGTATCTAAGCTGAAGCTTATATAATTATCAAGTAATTGAAATGAATCCCATTAATCACAATAAAACAAAAAACACTAATGAGATTTATGTATTTGTGATTTACCACCGACAATATAATTATAGTTTGAAATTGATAAAAGAGATTTGAAATGCATAAATTTAGGTCGCGAACTTTACGACTAGTCTAGAAATAAGCTTAGGTAATAGAAAAATTAAAACTATTTTAGCCCTTGGAACATACTGAAAAAATCATTATGGCCCTAAGGCTTCAAAGTTTGGAGACCCCTGATATATAACAAATAACAACATACTTCAGTAGTAAAAAACTTTCAATCATTTTTTGTTCAGGGAAGAGAGAGAGACTACGAAGAGATATTAGAGAAAGACCGCTTTTGCCATGACAAAAACCCGCAACTATAGAAAAAAAAATGTAAGCTACGTACCTAAACGGCGGATGGTTGTAGCAGTAAGGACACAGCGGGAAGCTCTTGCCCTTGTTGCCGGAGGACCATGACAGCAGCTCGAAGTCGTCGAGCGGACACTTGAGCTCACGGTATATGCGCACCGTGCCGTTCTGAGGCAGTCCGTACGTGTCGTCGCAGTGCGAGCAATGTAGGCGGGCGGGTTTGGCCTAGAGATGGAAAAATAAAATTAATTATATCAATTGATTGTTAATCAGCTAGTATACTAGCTGGACTCCAGATTTTGTCAGCGTGGAAGTCGAAAAACAGCACGAATACGAACATATACAAATATGGCTGCGCCTGGCGTGGAAGTCAAGCCTATTCTTCGTCAACAAAAAATCTTTGTCAAACTCACCTAAATAACTTTCTTAAAGTATTTAAAAATAAATGTTTTTGTCATTATATTTCAATGTGATGTCAAACTACAAATTAATACATACCGGAACAGATATAATTGTGAGATAAAAATATTGTGATATGTTAAAGTATGAACGCAACTTATAATTGTTAAAACGGAACGCAGTGGATGAAAGAAAGAGAAGTATGTGTGCGAGTGAGAGAAAAGAGTAATGGCAATTACGAGATTCACGACGGCCGTACGGCGTAACGCTGATTTTTTATGTGTGCTAGAAATAAATAGTTTTAGAGTATTTTACACGTTTATTTTGCCATACAACCCCACATAATTAAAAAAGAACATTTGCAACTCACCTGAATATACCTCATATACCGCCTACACTTCCCGCACCTCGACAGCGCTTTACCGCTAGTCTTCAGCGACGAGAAGTTGACCTCAAACAGCTGATCCATTGCTTCAATAGACCGGACAAAGTACTGGAACTTTCTCCTGAATATCTCGGTGGTGTGCGTGAGGACCGCGTGGAAGTCTGCGCGGCCTACCGCGATGAGATTCAGTTGCTCTTCTAAAGCTGAGCGCATTGTAGGTAGGACTAGCTCGGGGTCGATCTATGAAAAAGGTATGTGTGTTTTATTATATTACACAGCTTTGCAAAGACCTCCTTACATTTATACTGTCAGGTATGTATGTATACAAGGTGTAAAGGCTCATTATACAATATGTTAAGTATCCACCACGTCAAAAAAACAAATACGTGCTTTTGGCGCCAAGCTAAGAATTACGTTTCTATACGTTTGCGTTTCTATACGTAATTCCATAGAGTAGTAATTGGTCTGTCATCTAGCCGTGACCGTGGCGTGCTGGGTACGTTTTGGTTTGTCATCTATACATACTGTAGCGGTCAAAAGGCTCAACTCGTTAATATACATCATTAATAGAATAATTCAGCATAAAAAAAGAAATAAGTTTAAGAAAAATCCGAAAATGTTCCTGTATATTTTAGATTTTATTTAAACTTTTTTTTTTGTAATTGTTTACGTTTTTTTTTTTGACTGGTAATGTCGTTTTTTATTATCTATTGGCGATGTAGTATTACCGGTTAAAGGGAACGCCTCTCGTTAACTAACATAGTCTGTATAACCGTTAACTACGCATACTGCCACACTATGTAACATTGAATAAAATATTATTACTGGGAGACAACTTTAATTTTAAGTGTGAAATATTTCTGTTTATGGTAGCACGCAAAACATTATGGTTACTACTTACTTGTTACTTTGTCTTATATACATTATTCTATAGGTGTACAGTCAGTGCCCAGCATTACCTGACCCTAATGAAGCAGAAGAGGGGTCAGGCAACACAAGTCCCCGACTGCACAATAAAGAATACTCAAGGTATACTAGAATACTCATACTAGGCAAGCATGCTCCATCTTAGACCGCATCATCGCTTCCCATCAGGTGAGATAGTGGTCAAACGTATGCCTTTCAAAATAAAATAATAAGAAAATTTTAAAAAATTGACAGCTTACCTTCTGATATCCGTGCACTAGCACGATGCCCAAGTTAGTGGGCACCAGTCGTCGACCGCTGCCGACTGTGACATAGTTCCGTTGGCAAATGTTGTTAATGTGAACGGGAATCGACGCGTCCGTACCAATGCCGTGTTTCTCCATAAGGGTGATTACCTGAGAATAACACGGTGGAAGTTACATCGACTCACAAACTTTTACCATGAATTAAATAAATAAATTCAACCCACCAATCCAATAATTCCAAAAAAAATACTCCTATAAAAAACACTGCAACATAGATTTACTCGACTTCTTTAATTTACACTATGTATAGCTGCTGCTATGCTATACAAAAGCTATGGGGGAATCGCGTTTTGACAGCCCATACATTTATATCAATTGATTGGTGGTGTCATCCAGCCAATAGGGTATTACACCCATTTTTGAAAAGTGTCTCAATGAAATTCTGTAGTGCTAATAAGACACCAAAAAAAAAACAAAATTTTTATTCAATCGGTAAGTGCCATAAAAATGCACCCAAATTTTAAATTTTCAAATTTCGCGCGTCGTTTGACGAAAACGCCTCTTACTGGACGCCATATTGCTCAGCGTAAATGACGTCAGTTCGTTTTGAATCAAATGAGCTCATATTAAATATGATAATTGTATATCTTTTAAAAATAATTAAAAGCATATTTTGTAATAGGTGTAATAATGAAAAAATTACGTTGGTTACGAAAATAATAAAAGTACAAAGCCTTTAATACGCCAATCGGTTGACTGACAGTTGACAATTTTTTGTTTACACAGTCGTATGGCGCAATAACATGGCCGCTACTATTTCACGGTGTTTTATAACAGATTAAAAATACTGAAAACTTTGAATTGAATTTAAAAAAATGATTTGTTATTTTATGAACTAAAACTTACATTTTCCAACTGCTTTATGCCTAAATTGTCTCAATAACATATTTATAGATTTTTTCTCGTATAGAGTAAAATACCCTATTATAGCAAACTAGCAACCCGACCCGGCTTCGCATGGGCCTATGCCTATAGCCTTCCTCGATAAATGGACTATCCAACACAAAAAGATTTTTTTAATTCGAACCAGTAGATCCTGAGATTAGCGCGTTCAACCAAACAAATAAACAAACTCTTCAGCTTTATAATATTAGTATAGATAAAGAAATCATTCATTGATGAATACATTCATTCTTTCAGTGAATGCAGACGTGGTAAAATTTAAACATATTACTGAAACGCAACTTCCATTCACTTACTACAAAAGTCAAGAAACAACATGAAGTTTATTAGATAAAGAGTTAAGATACCTTACCTCAGATTCAGTAAGGTACTCAGGAGGCGACGTTTGGCACTCCACTAGTCTATGGTCGTGAGCTCGTAGTACATCATCCACATTCAGTACCGGTACAAACTCATCTTTGCCGAATGCCTGTCAAAAATACACAATGGTCTTGAATTGCTTTGATATTTTCAGTGTTACGGTTTAAGAAATATTTCGCTCAAAAAGAACACAATTATTTACTTCTATGAGTAAAAATATACTTATTAAGATAATCGACGGTTTCGCTTGGTAATAAACTAAAATTAAGGTATAAAAACTGTAAAAACTTACAACTTATGCGTTACACAAGATGGTGCTTTAATAGCCTTTTAAAAGTTGGATTCCTTAATGACTTTAGGTATAGAATTATAGAGTTCAGCCCCCTCATATAAGACAGTCTTGCTACCGTAGTTTGTGTTTTCTAATATAAATTTATTTCGTACAGTCCCACTGCTAGCCAAAGGCCTCCTACAATCCTCCATCGCTGTTTATTTTGCGTTACGTCTTGATAATCTTCAAGTTGGCGACCCTATCTCACCACTTCGGAGCAGAAATTTTGGGTTCTACGGACCCATAGCTCCGAATGTGGCAGACATCCACGAAAATTATCTGTGTTTTTATTTTATTATAATTGGAACACTTACAGCTATTATCGGAGAATATACCTGTCCAACAAAGCACAAAAGCGGTATCTCTTAAAAATCGTAAAGTTGATTTTGTTGATGCCATCAAACGTTACCTGCCAATGCATGATCTCGGTGTACCCTGCATCTACGAGTGTGTTTCCGGTATACTTGAAGGTCTCGGAGCCGATCTGGAACGTGATGACCGTGGACAAGTATTTGCAGTCTCGGGAGAGTGTGGCTATGAAGTGGCGCGTCACATAGTCGTAAATGCGCCACGCGTCACCTTCTAGGTCGGATTCCACTGGAAATTGGTGATGATTTCAAGTTACTTGTTAAGTTGGTTGGTTATTTATTGGGCAGCGCACGCATGACAACACTGACTTGACTCAAAATAAAGCAAAGCCCAGTAAAATTTGCTAAAATAAAATAAACTTATACTTAATCATTACTATTATGTCGAAAACTGGGAGAAATTTTAATGCGGGTTGGTTCGTTTTGTTAAAACTAAACGCATATCATGATGAACAAAATTTTGCCAACACGATTGTATTTAGTATAGAGTGCAGTTAACCTTTTCACCGCCACGGACACAAAACGCGATGCCTCGTCCAGCGCCAAGCTATAAATGTATAACGAAATATATAGTAAAAACTAGTGGTGAGGGTATCGTCCTATCGATAAATGAGATTTATACGCGTTTGGTATAATTTTATTCATACATTTACGAATATAAATAAAAACTGATTGAATATTTCTATACTTGCATTATTTCACAGTATTTTTAGTAAAAAATAACAACATAAATTGTAAGTATCAAAGAAATAAATTCATGATTCAATTAAAGCTATAAGAAATATGGTACATCTCTATTTGTTTCATGGCGTCATACGTTGACTTCATATCAAGTTCTTGGCGCTCAGGGCACGGAAAATTCAATTCTGATTAAGGATGTCGCCTGTGGTCTTTCTTTCTGTCACTTCTATTTTTGTGTTTTTTACTTAAATACGTCAACGTTTATTACCGTATCTAAGCGGAATTTTGTGTGTTAGTGTTTTTCTACGTGTTTTCTGGAAATGGAAAGTAGGTAGGTAATTATGTATTTAAACTATTTAAAAAGCTCTTATAGCAGTGGTGAGTTGTCCAACAGTGATACATAAAAAAAGTTTAACATTCGAAGCTCAGCTAAACAAAAAGAGTTATTTTATACAGCACCTAGTTATTTCATTTGTGAACGAAACATAAGAAGTTTTTAATATATAACTTTAAGAATACAGCAAAACTATACCCGCAAAAAAGAATGACCTTATTTTTTAGTTATTCCGAATCAAATTCCATACCTTGCACACTTTTAAAAGCAGCATCCGAATCTAATTCTTTATTCATTTTGCATTTGTTTATTTATTCGGTCAATAATATTGTTGTCACAAGCAATACGACGAAAGAAAGATGCGTGCGCCTTCATCCGTTTAGTGCTGCACTATATCAAAATGACCTTGACACCCATACGCCTATGACGACACAGAACAACTTCTATAGAAGTTCGTGGCGCTCGGGGCACTGACAACTAACTGTTTTGTAGAGATGGGAATATGATTATCGACAAGGATTGGAAACAAAATTAACAACTATTTCAATCCGGATCAGCACCCATCTGAAGGTCGAAATTGGTCAATTTTCTTTTTGTTATAAAGTCGTTAACTAAATTCATGTTTTACTGACCTCAAATTGTTTTCGATCTTAGTATTTATAAAAAAAATCTACAGACGAAATGAAACGGAGATAAATTTCGAGTCACATCACTGGCCGACTTGATATCAAGTCCTTGGCGTGCAGGGCACATACTTTATTTTTGGAGTTTTTATTTTTGCTGATTTTAAGACAAATGAGGGATTCTTTTGTGTTCGTCTCGCGCGGTCAGCGACCCGTGACGCACGCGCATTTTAACTACCGCGTTGAGTTAATGTTGACTTCGTCTACGTGCAAAGTGATCCGTCGATTGTATTTTCACGTCACAGCTATGTAGATATAATTAAAACTGAGATAATGTCGTGTGAGTGCAATATAACGATTAACGAACTACTGTGCTTCATCCAAAACAAGTGCCATGTAATGGACGAATTAAGCCTAGTGCAGATTTGCTGCTCCTGGTACAATGAAGAAGAAATCGAAAATGCAAAAACGTATCTGTGCGAAATAACTGGTAATCGAAAGATCATAAGGAAAGGAGAAAAGAAAGCGTCTAGCAATATATCGGATATTCTTAAAATTATAAAAGAAACAGAAAAGGTGCCGAAGTTCGTTGCAAGAGATTTGAACCGTCTACCGCCCGTGACCTTCGACCACCTTGATGTAAGCAGCTTACTTATGACGCTTGCTACTATAAGGAACGAAATGCAGACTTTCAAGGACGAGACTAAACATGTTATTAACAAGCTTGAAGGAGAAATAACCGAATTGAGAAAACAAAATTCGTCATCGAGAGTCGCCGTTCAGCGCGTACGCGACAACCTACCCCCATTAACGAACACATCTGAGCGTCAACTTCAAATTAGAAACGTTACTTTAACGGAAAGTGAGCAGCCAAGTACTCCACTAATGCAAAACTCAACCTTAAACTTTAAGCAAGCGGTGATGAGCAACAAGGCGCAACTTACTCCATCCAGTGCCCACATCAGCGGGAATGTTGATGACGATGGTTTTACTCAGGTCACAAGAAAAAGAAAACGGCAGCGTATCGAAAACTACACCGAACCTATGTATAAACCAAAATACCAGTCGAAAAACAAACGTGGAACAAATACCACATCAACATTAAAAGCAGCAGAGCAAATAGTTTCAATATATATATCTAGGTTTGCAAACGAATGCACGGAAACGCATATAAAAAACTATTTCTCCGAGAACGAGCGTACCATTTATGGAATTGAAACGCTAAACCAAAAGAAAACTACGAACTTTAAGTCATTTAAAGTATTGGTAGCGAAGAAGGATCTCGTAACGGTGCTAAAAGAAGAATTTTGGCCAGAAGGAATAGTTTTTAGAATCTATAAACCAAGTAAAAACGATGCGGAAAGCAACACAGTCTCAGATTTAAAAGATTAAAATATTTTCAATAAATAAATAAATAAATAACACATAGAAGTACCTACATATCTACATATAAAACCACTACATAAATAAATACTTTTTATTTTGTTTTTGGAAGAGAAAGTACGAAATAAAAATATAAATATGAACCAGTTAGTGAAAATGGTCAGCTTTAACTGCAAATCTATAAAAAGGTCACTGCCGTATGTCACGCAATTATGTGAAGATTATGATATAATAGCCTTACAAGAACTATGGTTATTACCCGAAGATCTAGGGCTCCTGGGTACAATATGTACAGAATTTGAATACCAAGCGGTGTCACCGATCGATACATCATCAGGGACGTTGAAAGGAAGACCGTACGGTGGTGTGGCACTCCTCTGGAGAAAGTCACTATTTACTAGTGTCGAGCCAATAGTGTCGCCGTCGAAACGCATTGTGGCGATTAGAGCGAGCCTTCTGGACCGTTGTTTGCTTGTGATGTCAGTGTACATGCCTACCGAGTGTGCGGACAATCTACCTGAGTTCACGGAGTGTCTTGGAGTGATGAGTTCAATAATAGAAGATAACGGCATTGAGTACGCGGTGGCGTTAGGTGACTTTAACGCAAACGTAGGTAGTATGTTCTATAAGGAGCTGTGTTGCTACTGCAAGGAGCAGGATTGGGTTTGCGCTGACCTCAACATTCTTGGTGAGTCTTCCAACACCTTTACATATCTGAGTGAGGCTCACGGTACGTGTAGTTGGCTTGACCACTGCGTCGTGACGTCGGCGGCTTACAACATTATAAAAAACACAAGAGTTGTTACTGATGTCTCATGGTCGGATCATTTTCCTTTGGAAGTGGCATGTGATTTGTCAGTGATCATATCAAAGACTACTTTAAATAATAATGACTATGTTAAGAATAAAATTGTATGGGGTCATAGAAATAATGAACAAATAGAATCATACACAACTTTCTGTAACGATTATTTAACAAACTTGAACTGTGACCGGTACAACATACATTGTAATGGCGTTCCGTGTAATAACCAAGATCATTATCACATGTTAGATCAAATGTATTCGGAAATAACAAACTGTCTGTGTAAAGCAGCCAGTCTGGCCTACGCTGGCAACAAATTTAATAAAAAGAAACGCATAATAGGCTGGAACTACCATATAAAGGAATTACATACACAATCTCGACATGCATTTCAACTATGGTTGTTACACGGTAAGCCAAAACAAGGTGTAGTATACGATGATATGTGTGTAACTAGGAAAAAATTTAAAAATAAAATAAAGTGGTGTCAAAATAACGAAACGCAGATTCAAATGGATATAATTGCTGGGCATAGATCTAATAATGACTTCGGAACTTTTTGGAAGTCAACCAATAAATTATCTTTTAAACCTACCATACCCGTAACCGTTAACAATAGCCAGGACCCCAGTGAAATAGCGGAGATGTTCGCTCAGCAGTTTCAAGTGTCCGCCTGCACAGGTGGCGGCCTGCAGTATGAGTCATCGCGCGCGGATCGTCGAGCCCGTGAGTCATTATCTAATACAAGTATTTCTATAACTGCTGACACGATATTACAATGTGTTAAAAATATGAAAAGAGGAAAGTCACCTGGGCACGACGGTCTGAGCGTGGAGCATGTACTGTACGGCGGACATTTATTGTATGAAATACTAGCTAAGTTCTATAACTTGTGTTTATCACATTGTTTTCTACCAAAAAACTTTATGAGAACTGTAGTAATCCCTCTGTTTAAGAATGGGTCTGGAAATGCCTCTGACTTAAAAAACTACCGACCCATTTCCCTGGCAACAATTTTCTCAAAAATTTTCGAGCGTATTCTGCACCCTCAGCTTCTTAAATATATAAACATAAATAATGCGCAGTTTGGGTTTCGTGCCGGTTTATCAACAGATATGGCCATATATGCATTAAAAAATACAGTTAAATACTACAACTCAAGAAATACAACCGTGTATGCCTGCTTCCTGGACCTCAGCCGGGCATTTGACACTATAAATTATAACATGTTGTGGTCAAAGATGGAGGAAGCTGGCATACCATGTGACGTATTGGGACTGTTGAAATACTGGTACGGATCCCAGACCAATGTAGTAAAATGGGGCAGCTGCGGCTTTTCTAACGAGTACACGCTGAAATGCGGCGTAAGGCAGGGCGGCTTGACATCACCGACCTTGTTCAACCTTTATGTTAACGGATTGATAGAGGAGCTCAGCGGGTCAGGGGTTGGCTGTCACATGTGCAATCAACCAGTTAATAACTTAAGCTATGCCGACGATATGGTCCTGTTGAGCCCCTCAATCGAAGGCCTACGTACACTGTTATTGATATGTGAAAAATACGCCATGAGTCATATGCTAACTTACAATGTAAAAAAAAACTGAAGTTATGATATTCAAGCATGAAAATACAAATAATTTTAACCCAGTAATTACCCTCGCCGGCTCACAACTAAAAATAGTGTCGACTTTTAAATATCTGGGGCATGTCATAAAAGATAGCTTAAGAGATGATGACGACATGGAAAGACAGAGAAGGTCCATTGCTGCAAAAAGCAATATGTTGGCACGCCGATTTGCGCGGTGCAGTAAGGATGTAAAAGTTACTCTATTCGCGGCGTACTGTCAGTCTTTCTACACCTGCTACCTGTGGAGGAACTACACACAGCGTACATACCATGCACTACGCGTGCAGTACAATAACGCGTTTAGAGCTATGCTCAACCTACCGTGGCGGTGTAGCGCGTCTGGCATGTTCGCCGAGAATAGAGTAGATGATTTTTATGCAGTGATGAGGAAAAGGGCCGCCTCCTTTATGGAGAGAATAAGAAATACAAAAAACAATACTGTCAAGGCTGTGTATGAGTGCTGCAAATTTAGCATAAGTAATATTTAATTTAATAAAAAAATAAAAATTAGTTTTATGTATCGCAATAATAATAATGGTGTGTTATATTTATAAATTAATGAATTGAATGAATTGTTATGAATTGTTATATTATTGAATTGAATTTATGAATTGGTGTATTATTAGTTTTATTTTATTAATGTATTGTTCTATATGGGTTAAGTACCTGAAATAAATGAATATTATTATTATTATTATTAAAAATACAAAAAAGAGAGTTTAGACAGTGCTTTATTAAATAAAAACAAAAAACAAAGTCTTTAAATAAAGTTAATTGATTTTTAAGACTGCAAAGATGAAGAACTTCTAATGAAGTCGTGGCGCTGGTGGCACGGAAATCCGAAACTTCTATACATGTCCGTGGCGGTGAAAAGGTTAAGTTGAAAAGGTGTGTTACGGGCAAAACCGTGATCTACAGGAGTGTGAAACAAACATGACAACTTATAGTGTATGTGTGTGTGTGTGTGCGCGCTCATCACGGAATAGAAAAAAACAAGTGGAAGTCCATTCCGTGTTTAGTGTCTACTCGAGCCCCACGCATGTCGCACACTCTTTGTATTCGATTTTGTGTCAATAAACTCAGTATTACATTCAAGTATGCAGGCTGTCAACAAGGTGACCCCCTTGGGCCAGTGATTTTCAGTCTGGCCATTCATCCAATTATTCGTCAGCTAAATTCCAAATTTAACGTTTGGTATCTCGACGATGGTACCTTGGGAGGTGATGTTGACAGTGTTTTAAAAGATTTGATTTTCATTAAAAAGGAACTGCATTCCATAGGCTTACAACTCAACCTTTCGAAGTGTGAATTATACTTATCGGACAATACAGACAGACAATCGACACTTTCCAAATTTAACGCAATAGCCCCAGACATTAAAATTATAGATAAAAGCACTCTTCGTCTCCTTGGGACTCCCATCTTCGAGAATTCCTTTCCCAGTTTTATAGAGGAAAAAATACAAAATTTTAATGACATCTCGGAAAGATTACTCCAAATTAACATGCATTCGGCCATCACCATTATTCGGTTCTGTTGTTTCGGCCCTAAATTAAATTATTTCCTACGCGCTTCCCATTTGTGGAAACACAATCACCTTTTAGAAAAAATGGACCAAATTATCCGTCATACTTTAACATCTGTTTTAAATTTGGCAATGGACGACCGTGTTTGGGCCCAAGCTACTCTACCTATTCGTATGGGGGGCCTCGGCGTCCGTAAAATTTCAAGTATCAGTTTGCCTGCATTTATATCCTCGGTCCACGGCACTGAAAAATTAATCAGGAATGTTTTAGCTCCTACACTGGTTGATTTTGATGTGCCGTGCTTCGCCGAGGCCATGGACGCCTGGAAACTTGCTTGCCCGAGCACTGACTTACCCGACAATCCATCTTCTCAGAGGCGGTGGGATGAGCCGCTCTGCAGGTTAGTACAGAATAATTTACTTTCCACTTCTTCTAATTCTGCTGAGCGAGCGCGTCTGCTGGCTGTGGGTAAATGGGAGTCGGGTCTTTGGCTTCTGGCACTTCCGTCGTCAAACGTAGGTACTATGTTTGACGACACTACTTTTCGCCTCGCTGCTTCCTTACGTTTAGGAGCATCTTGTTGTTCTCCTCATCGCTGTCGCTGTGGGGAAGCTGTCAACTGCCTCGGACACCACGGCCTATCGTGCAACCGGAGTGCAGGTCGCATAGCGCGGCACGCGAATATAAATGACATTATTCGTCGTGCTCTCGTCGCCGTCGGCGTTCCAGCAGTTTTGGAGCCCAACGGCTTGGCACGCGACGATGGCAAGAGACCGGACGGCATGTCATTATTTCCTTGGAAGTTGGGTAGGCCTTTAGTGTGGGACGCTACGTGCGCCGACACTCTTGCGCCATCCCATCTTCCTAGCTCAGCGTGCTGTGCTGGTGCTGCTGCTGCGGCTGCAGAAAACCTCAAACGGCGAAAGTATAGTCACCTTGGTGATAACCTTATTTTCGAGCCGTTTGGGGTTGAAACCCTCGGGTCGTGGGGTCCGAGTGCTCATCTCCTTTTTAAGGAAATTTCCAAAAGGTTAGTTGACACTTCTCGTGATCCAAGAGCTGGTTTTTACTTTGGGCAGAGGTTAAGCATTGCCATCCAACGGGGCAATGCAGTCAGTCTCTTGGGCACATTCCCAGATGACGGCGATGTGGAGGAATTTTTTGATGCGTTATTATATTAGTTTATTTTTGGTTTAATAGTTATAGGTTTTTCTTTTTTTAATTGTACGTGTAAATATTGTATATTTGTAAAGATGTTTAAAATAAATGATAAGTTCCCAGTATGCAGTTAATCCAATAATTATAAATCATTTATTTGCAGAATGTTGGCGATCTGCATTTTGTAATAAAACGGTAGTGCCCAAACTAGCGCCTATTTTGTGGAAACCAGGGTTGTGATATATGATACTATTCACAATTGGTGATTAATTTCAAACGAATTATACAAATTTATGAAGAGATAACACAAAAAAAAACAAAAATAACTTCTTTTTTTTTTGACGTGTTATCTGTTGTCATTACACGTGAGGAGGGTGTGTATGTGTGCGTGTGTGAAATTTATCGACCCTATACTTCTATGTATTATTAACACATTCATTGCGTAACCAAAATGCTGAATTTACATAGATAACCAAAAAAAAAAAAATTATGTGGTTTTTGCAAGTTTCCTAGTGGCCAAAACAAATTCCAGAACCCAATACGCTGCGGCCGCTATTTTATGGCCCGTACATAATTGTAAGGCACCGTCACGCGTCGTCGCGTGAACGGCCACAGTATAACAGGCTATTTCACGCGTCGTCGCGTGATGTGGCAAACAACTTGTTAACTTTTTTACTGCCTGATCAAAGAAGAAAAAAAAAAGTGCCCTCGGCGCCAAATTACGAATACTACGTCGTCGTCGTTCGTCTGTCATGTAGTTGTGACCGTGTGGTGGGCACATTTTGGTTTGTCATCTATAGGTACATGACTGCGGCGGTCAAAAGGTAAAACTGCTGTATTTTGAGTTACAATTGGATTCAAACTTAATGGCCGCTGTGAAGTGCGTTACTGGCTGCGCAGTACCCCGCGCCTCACCCCCGCTGACATATGAAATTGTTACTAAGCAACCACTCGACTCGTGTTCAGAGCCGCCATAAAGTTTGAATCGTAGTGTACTTACAAGCAGGTTTCATAGGTGTGATCGGTGGATGGTCGCCCGCATCATGTCCTTTCTTCGGGCGGTTGATGCCATTCGCGATGATCGCGCGCACCTCCGCGCCCCACTTGTTAGAGTGCTCTTGTTGACGGAGAGTGCCCCTTGGAAGAAAAGGAATATTATTTTACTTTTGTGCCAAATATACAAAGCACATGATGATGATGATGATGATGATGATGCGATTCGACCAGTAGAGTTCTATAGCAACTGTTGGAAAGTGCAACAGTGTAGTGCTAATATGTAGGACAGGAAGCAAAGTGGTTACCCGGGTACAAGCAATTGATCTCAGGATGTCATCACTTCAGAACCAATTTATATTCATAAAAAAAAGAAAAATGCAAAGAAATTAACAATAATAATTCTACTTACATCAAATCATAATTCTCAGGGTAGCTGGTGGTTTCAGTACGGGGATATGAGATATAACCCTGTGTGTACAATCGCTCAGCTATCTGTAGACCAAGACAATATCAATATAAAGGTTGGGACACAATTAATGCTGTTCACGTTTACACATCAAATCACTCTGGAGTTTAAGTTATTTTATGACCTGATGCCCGCGGCTTCATCCGCGTGAATTTCGGTTATCTGTGGGGATTTATTATTTTTGTGCAACCCTCATTTTTTTTTTTTTTTTTTTGTACAAGCTCATTTTCTTCTCTCATGTTTTTTATAATAAAAGCCTATGTTACTCCTGATAACATCAGCTACATCCCAGTGAAAGTCCCGTCAAAATCAGACGGGCCTTTTCAGAGATTAGCCGGAATTAACACACAGACAGATAGACAATAATGTTAAAAGTTGGTATTTTGTTATTAGTACCATGTACACATTCAAATATATTTAGTAAAAAGCTGTTATTTTAACATTACAAACTGACACTTCTAATGTTTCACTTCAACCTGTTATTGTGATAGATGTCCATAACACTATATCAGTCTTGATAAACTGGTACAGAATACCAAGGCCCTATGTTTTGTTCTTGTATTAACTTTATACATATAAATAGCTACACACCTGCATTGCATGATGCGGACCCATGCCAAGGCCCGCACTAGCAACTCGCATCAGTTCCACTGTGTTCAGGGCCACGGGACGCGGCTTTATTTTCTCCTTAGCTTGTATGTTCACTACTCTGTCAGATAAAATTACCATTTTCAATAAACGTGAGTGAAGTAAGCTGACAATTTGGTGCGTCACAATTATGCGAAAAAATACGTAAGACTATAACAACCTTCATCAGTTATGATAAAGTCTTAACTTTGTATAAACAACAAAACAAAGTTTTTGTAAAAGTTGAATTTGTTGTTCATACAAAATTGCTGCAGGGGCACTTCCACTTGTTTTTTCTATTCTGTGGTTGAGCCAATACTTGTCTAGTAGTAGATGTCTTACGGCTGAGATTATGATGAACATTGCTAAAGAAGATGCATGCAATATTCTGAATTTTACCTACTTCTATTGTATAATAATGTGAATGTATGAATGTACGCACACAAAATTACTTTTTCTTTTTTTATTTTAAAAATCCAGATATAAGTTTTGGGACAATGATGTATAGGTATCTATTGTATCTGTGTTGTTTTGCTAGCTAGTTTTAATTACTTTTAATTGTAATCTGTGGAGAACATAGTCGGCAGCATGATTGTTAAAATGTAATATTTAGATATTATGATGTTTTTCCTTAAATAAATAAAATAATATAAAAAAGTATAAATGACTGAATTTAAGTAAATATTGCTGAAAATTCTCTTAATAGAGAATTTAAATTAAGGCCCAGCAGAAATGGAAATTTTAGGCAAATCTCATATACGCAAAATACGGGCTGACATGGAGTTGCGGACACCAGGCCGTTGTACATTTTGTTTTTTTTATATACTTTACTTACTTATTTGTTTATATACTAGACAAATCTCAAGCAATTATTCACTGACTAAACAACTGATTGACTTCTGTGTACAGTACATATCAGAACGGAACGTAACGAAAACTTACATAGCTTCCTTAATCTCTTTGATTCCAGCAAGAAACATATTAGCAATATCCTTCTCAAAACTTCGTATTCTCTTCCACTCAAGTGGTAATTCTCGACCCTCCGAAGTACTGGCGGTAACACGCAACACCCAATATGTCTCAGGCTTGAATGTTTGGATTTCATCATGACGTTGCACACAAAAGCCCAGTGTTGGAGTCTGGCATGGCCCATATGATATAAGTGAGGCATCTAAATCACCATATCTACCTGTAAAATTAAATAATTAATTAAATTATTAGAATAAGCCAATGCAAAGCAAACTGAAAGGCCACTGTACAGACATGACAGACTGTATGTATTTTTATAACTGTTTTCTACTCAATTAACTCACCTTGGAAATACTTAGTCTGGAACCGTGTAAATGCACAACCAATACGTAAATCAAGTTCTTGCCTGGCATCAACACTTCGAGACTCATTCTCATTAGGCCGCCCGAGATTTAACATGGCCGCCTTGATGTCCTTTTCTGTGATAGCAGAGAACTTGGCTCGGTAAGTCACCAGAGGTGAACAAATGTCGCCTTTCATGTATTGTTGTACACAGCTCATTACCTAGAAAAATATATATGTTCAGAAAATATATGATGGCATTATTTTTTATCTTAACTGAGTTACCTTCTACAGACAAGAGAAAAAAGTGTTCAAAACTTACTTCGAAACAAATATTCTCTCCTTCTTTATCACAATCCAGCCACAATATTAGGTAGTCACAAGACTTTGACTCCTGTGCCAACAGAGCAGGTATTCGCAGCCTAGGCATAGCTTCCTTCTTCTCCGTTGGACAACTGAACAACTCAACTGGGTCCACTTTATCCCAGTTATTGTATTTACCGGTGAAATCCAAACTCATAACGTGACCACAAACAGAAGTCATTTTGAAGTGAACAGATTCGTTTTTAAATGTTCCATTCCATTCGTGTATATTACAAGCGTTATTGGATGCTGTTGACACAATAATGTATTTATGATCAGTCTTCTTAAACAATTAAAATAAAATATCTAAGTACAACTATCCATAAATTAGTTTCAACACGAACCTTTAGCGGTGCTGCATTTGCCATTGCTGAGTAAATTCGCGACATTCTGAGCTAACGATGGCTTTTCAGCCACCATTAGAGCCGTCTTCATCTTATTTTGGTTGAATCAGATTTGCTTAACATGAAAATAATTTCATACACGATCTAATTGCAATCTGTAAGTAATAGAAAGAACTGAAAAAAAAAACATTGACATTATTCATATTGACAATTTTGACATAAATATTGTGCTCTGTCAACTTGGCCAGTAGCCACACAGACTAAATAGAAAATATTGCCCTGCAGACTACTGAGCAATATATTCTTGAGGATATAGTCTTCCTCATAATTATATTCCTTATAATTTTGTCTAATTTTTATATTAAAAAAAAATATAATTATAATGATCTTATTGCAAAAAACATCAAAAATGTTTGGTAGTCTTAAATGCTAATATATAGCAACACTACTGTCATATTGTTATTGACTTTTGCAATGTGCGTTCTAAAACTAGATAGACACGCGTATCGGTGGTCGACATTTTTAATTATTATTTTTATCAAGTTAAAACTATAACTTCCCAGCGTAGTAGCAATAGCAAAATTTTTACATAAATCACCTCAAAGATCAAGTCAATGTTAATACAGCTAAAACAAGAACTCTTGATGCACTAGTAAATATTTTATTTTATTTGGTATTTGAACTTCATGGCTAAATGTCATTTGAGTGAATGAAGGGAGGTGCGCCTGCTCTTGGTTGCATTGATAAATTGTTGGAAAAACCTTGAACGATGCGAAGATCATTATTTTATTGTGCTTGAATAGAAATTTCTCTAACTAACACGCGTTTTTCTGAAAACAGTGAACTAGTTCAATCGTGCTATCTCCAAATAGTGGACATGGTAGGGCTGACACTAATGTATTTTTTTAATTGTTTATTTATGTAACTACTTGTGTAGAATATGTGATAATGTGAAAGTCGTTGTGTTGTTGCAGCAGAGCCACCCTAGAAGTGAAGTGAACATATGCACAGCGGCGCAGTTGAGAGTGATGTTGCCGACATCAGTGGAACACAGTATGCCTCCACCATTCATGGGTATAAGTAAGCGATTAATTAATTAATTGCAACGGCACACGCACTGTAAATTTACATACTGTACGCGATAACATTATGGGTCTAACAAGATTTACCTTTAGAGTGTTGACTCATACCACACATAGGCTTTATAAATATTGACATTAAGTGATTTAAAGACTAATGCAATTGAAAGGTATGTTTCTTATTGCAATCATTGAACATAATAATTTCATAGAAGAATAACGAACCCCAGTTTTTAGAAACACACAAATAGGGAGGGGGATTTTTTATTTTATAGTAAAACTAGTTTTTGCCCGTGACTTCGTCCGCGTGAATGTCGGTTATATTGGATGCAGACAAAGTCCCGGATTAAAAAGTAGCCTATGTCCTTCCCCGGGGTTTAAGCAATCTTCATGCCAAATTTCATCAAAATCGGTTCAGCCATTTCATCGTGAAAGCGTAACAGACAGAGTTACTTGCGCATTTATAATATTAGTATGGATGATTATTTGAAATATTATTGCATACACAACTCATCATCATTGGCAGCCATGCTACACCACTGCTGTGTATAAGCCTCTTTCCTTTTGTGCCATACTTCCCTGGTACCACAATACCTAAATAATATAAAACATGTAGCATTTCACTTTTATCAGAACAATGGAAGGAAAATTATGTGAATAAAAGTGATTCAATCATTATTATGTGTTTAACTTAAACAATGACATCATTATAATCTAAATGACAGTTAAAGATGGTTACATATTTCCTTTTTAGACAATCTTCATGATATACCACCTCCACAAGCAGACTTCTCAGCACCACCTCCTTATGATGTGGCAGCTAATTCCAAACTACCTACATATGAGGAGGTGCAAAGAGAAAAACAGTTGGAGGGGGAAGATATACCTCAAGTATTCAATCAGGTAAATGAAATATATTACAGTAACTGCAAAATAATTTGCATTCTAGTGGGACTACTTCATATGGCATGGTCTCTTTATCTACAAAATTTCATTCATTTAGCTGTTCATGGATATCGAGCTACTCACACCTTTCACAAACTTATGGCCAAATACTCAAATGATACTCAATTTTAAGATGCCGTAAAGTTTTGTGCTGTCTCTATAACCTTATGTTAAAATGAATGTGACAGGACGAGACTTAACGGTATCTTAAAATTAAGTAAGTAGACAGGTAAAACATTGACTATAAAAGAACGTAAAAGAAAATGCACAAAGTCTGTATCTTTATTTAATGTTATAAGCTGTATAGGTTTAATTAATAACCTTGTCAAGTTATACAACCATTCATTTATATGATTTTTTTAAACTATTGTTTACTTATCTCATCATCTGCCTTCCCTGACTACCCATAATGACTGCCAAAGATCTACGAATGACAGCCGAGACCAACAGCTTTACGTGCTTTCCGAGACATACAGGGAACTCTGTATGAAATGGTTGGTCACCCATCCACAGACCGACCGCGGCATTAAGGTATTTTACTCTATACGAGAAAAAATATATAAATATGTTATTAACACAGTTAAGGCATAAAGCATTCGGAAAATGTAAGTTTTAGTTCATAAAAACACAAAATAAATTTTTAAATTCAATGTTTTCAGTTTTTTTAATCTGTTATAAAAGACTATAAAATAGTAGCGGCCATGTTATTACGCCGTACGGCTGTGTAAACAAAAAATTTCAACTGTCAGTCAACCATTTGTCTTATATAGGTTTTGTACTTTTATTATTTTCGTAACCAACATACAAAATATGCTTTTAATTATTTTTAAATTATAAACAATTATCATATTTAGAGCGCATTTGATACAAAACGAACTGACGTTATTTCCGCTGAGCAATATGGCGTCCAGTAAGAGGCGTTTTCGTTAAACTACTCGCGAAATTTGAAAATTTAAAATTTAGATGCATGTTTATGGCACTTATCGATTGAATACAAATTTTTTGTTTTTTTTGGTGGCACATTAGCACTACAGAATTTCATTGCGACACTTTTCAAAAATGGGTGTAATACCCTATCGTAGCATAACCTTTGACTGATCAATCTGTACGGTTTTTACTTAACCATGAGCTCCTCCCATATTGTTTACTTACCTATTAAAAACGAAACATTAGGACTTGCTTTATATCACTATGACTCACCATGCTTAAAATAGTTAATCATTTTTATCATTAACAATACCTACTTACCAATAGATATTTGAGTACTGTATCACATAATATTGTTATTATGTAGATATATGTAGATAATTCTTTGCTAATGATGATAATGATGATTCCTTGATAATGGATTTTTAAGATGGTGTAAGGCCGGGTACATACTGCGTCATCAAGGCTTATTCCATAAATCCCCCCTAAAAGCTCCCTTAGGGGGGATAAGTGGAATCTAAAAATAAAAGTCTAGAATTCCCCCCTGATAATCCCCTTTCAGGGGGAAAACTGGAATTGAAAAAATATTGATTCCACAAATCCCCCCCGAAAATGCTCCATGAGGGTGAAAATTGGAATCTAAAAAATGAAGTCTAGAATTCCCCCCTGATAATCCCCCTTAGGAGGAAAAACTGAAATTGGTAAACACCTTCCAGAAATCCCCACTGAGGTCCATAGGAGGAGGCCGCCAAGCGGGCCTTCGTTGACATAGTATATAAAAAAAAATTAGGAAATTAGAAAAGAAAAGAAGTATTAGAGAAGGAAATTTATATGGAATTGTTTTATGTTATTCCAGTTTAAATAGGCAGACATGTTGTTGTTTATTTATTAGTACCTGGCTGCGCCCCGCGGTTTCACCCGCGTAAGTCTCGATCCCGTAAGAATATCGGGATAAAAAATGTATCCTATGTCCTAATCCAGGTCATGGTCTGCCCATGTGACAAATTTTATTCAAATACGTTCAGCCGTTTTAACGTGAAAGCGTAACAAACAAACTCTGTTTGCTTTTATAATATTACTAACTTCTGCCCGCGACTTCGTACGCGTGAATGTCGGTTATCGCGGATGCAGACAAAGTCGCGGATTAAAAAGTAGCGGATCAAGCTATGTATTTTCATACCAAATTTCATCAAAATCGGTTTAGCCGTTAATCGTGAAAGCATAACAGACAGAGTTCATATACAATTGCGTGTTGCGGGTTCGAATCCCGCTCATGGTAAACATTTTTGTGATGAGCACTTGTGTTTGCCTTGTGTCTGGTTGTTGTTTATATCTATATAGATATGTATGTAAGTATTTAAAATGTATGTATATCAGCTGTCTGACACCCATAGTACAGGGTCTCCCTAGTTTGGGGTCAGATGGCCGTGTGTGAAATGTCCCCATATATTATTATTATTATTAATTGGGAAAATTTGACAGTTTGGTGTGGCTTGATGTGCTGGTGTCTGTACAAGGAAACAAGTTTACCTCTTTATAATATTAGTATAGAAAAATATTTCGTTTACACAGTTTCTATACTCCATTTACAATATCATTAGACAGAAGTTAAAAAAGGTTCTTTTTAATGCACACTTTGTAACAAAAGTAAAATAAACATGTTAAAATTACGATGGACTCCGAATTCATTATAATCTATTTTTACAGTAACTGTCGCGCGTATTTGTAACCATCTTAATAATTTTATCTTCTAAAATTATGTGGTTTTAATTTAGTTGCATATTTAATTCCAATTTAAAATTACAGTGTCAATGCAAAAACCTAACAGAAGCAGGGATAAACAATACCCGGAATGTTACTGTAATTCTACCAAATTTAAAATGTTACCTAATCTTTGAAAGACTTTTATTTTGTTTATATTATTATGCGTCCATATTTAGTACTATCTTATATTTATTTATCAAAATTATGTTGAAATAAGTTTTATTAAAATTGTTATATATCTTATCTTTGAAATAAATTGTTTTGCATTCTTGGTTCTATGAGCCTCTTTTTTCTAATGCTTTTATAAATGGAGTATTATATATTAATCAAACTTATAACTTATTTCATTACCCCTGGACAAGTTCTAGTTAATTCATCTGGTAGTCATCGACACTGAAAAATTCTTATAATATGAAATCATTAAAAATTTTGACGACACGGTTGGCGCAGTGGTTTAGCGATCGATTGCTGCGCTGCGTGTCGCGGGTTCAATTCCCGTACGGTACAAATATTTGTACGGCCTACAGATAGTTGTTCCAGGTCTGGCTGTTTGTGTATGTGAGTTTATATGTTTGTAAACGCACCCGCGACACAGGAGTAATTCCTAGCGTGGGGCAACGTTTCTTTAAGAAATAAATAAATTTAAGGCATCGAAGAATTTCATATCAGAGTCTCAATCTTCTGAACTGCATGTTTGGTCACTCAGATGCAGGGTCCCCCTCCAAATCACCAAACGTTCGCCGCCTTCGTAACGGTGGAGCCAACAGAAGGGACAGCTGAACAATTGGATCCAGAGAACAGTTTACTTGGCACAGATATCATGTTCTTGACATCATTTTTTGGTAAGACATTACAACAAGTAACTAAGATATGTCTGCAACACCTTTTTCTTTTTTCTTTTTATCATCAAATAGGCTTGCGTTTGACCGCAATTCACCTGATCTTAAGTGCTGATGCGGCCTAACTTTGATATTTTGGTTATTAGTTATTTTATCGGGTTATTCCCATCTTGGCACACATGAATTAATTTATCATGCCTACAAAATATTCCCATTTTTATCAACATACATTTTATCAACCCTCTAAGAAAACAGAAGGGTGTTGTAAGTTTAACATATAATATGTGTCTCTGTGTGTATGTCTGTGGCATCGTTGCTCCTAGGGAATTGACAAAACAAGTGGAAGTGCTCGCGCAGTATGCTGCGCGTGTCACAATGATGCGGAAAATATGTAAAATAAAAACAACCTTCGTTAGTTGTAATACTTAAGCCTTAATTTGGTATAAACAACAAATAAGCTTTTCGTCAAAATTTATTGTTTTGTTCATATAAGATTAAGACTTATTATAACGGACGAAGGTTGTTAATATTTTACATATTTTGCTGCATAATATTGTGATACGCGCGAAATATTTGCGGGTACTTCCCCTTGTTTTTCTATTCCGTGGTAGTTCCCGAACGGCTGTACTGATTTTGGTTTCGTTCCTTTTATTGGAAAGGTGACTTGGTCGAGTGTTCGTAGCTATGATTCAAGAAAATCTGTACAACCATTTGATGATTATCAGATCCTCTAGTTGCAGATGCGAGCATCTTCTATAGGTTTGATAAAGAGACATGAATGTGTCGGGAGTCTTTTAAATTTATAGGTGAAGATGAACATAATGTATCCTAAGCTATAGACACAGTATATATAAATATTAGTACTACGGTACAGTAGCGACATGCCCCGTGTCCCTCCGAAACATTGTTCCTCACCTCTTCCCGCGTCGAACGTGCTCTCGAAACTGCTTTTAGTTCTCACGGCGCGTAGACACGCACTCACACGTATTTCTACTCTCTGTTATTTTGGTAGAAGTGTTGGTAACTAAATGGTTTCCTTACATTGTATGGTGTATCGTAGGTGTGCTATAGATATAGGCTAATCTCCTAGCTAGGATAAAATGAAACTATTTTTTTACTCAAAGAAAGGGCCGACACGTTTCAAAGCTGCACTATTGGCCAAAAAGACCACTACACTAATATTATCCTCCAATGCGACCCAGAACATAATAAAATACTTTGCCAAACAAACCTAGGCTTATTGTACGCCCTGAAGTTGTAGGCGCAATTTCTAACGCGTTTGGAACAGAAGTTTCGCCTCCAAACCATATACTTATTACTTTCTTTCTCGTACGCAAAATACGCGCTTGGACGTGGAGTTGCGGACACCAGCCCGTCATACTACTAGTACTACTTTCTTTCTCCTCATTTACACTTCCTAACATCATATGAACATTTTCAGTGGCATTCCTGTTCAACTGGATCGGTTTCCTGCTCCTGATGTGTTTCTGTCACACGGTGGCAAGCCGCTACGGAGCCCTCGCCGGCTTCGGTCTGTCTCTCGCTAAATGGACACTCATCGTCAAGCATTCCACTGAACTGGCATCACATGAGAACTCTTGGCTTTGGTGGCTCATTATGGCATTTGGTAAGATGAAGTTTATATATTTTTTTTTTCTTTTGAGCTATGTTATCTTTTCAACACCCTTGGATGATTGTAAGAGAATTCCTAAAGCCGGGTATCCACTATGTTCGCGAATCTCTCGAGCATAGTGGATTCGTTCGCGCTCCTGGCGAGCAACCGTGCGTGCTCCGCGCTTAGTGCCCCAATCGGTGGTGGTTTTTGGGCGAACACAAAGGGGAGCTGTTTTTTCGTGGACGCGAAATACCACGTTTAGTGCGTACATGTCTTTTATCACGCTCCACGCTCGGATAAATGGAGTGCACAGTTAGTTCGCGAACATAGTGGATACCCAGCTTAAGGCATGAAGTCTAAATAAATATACGTAATTATTTTTTTAAATAAGATTTAAAAAGCGAAAGATAATATCAAATAGCTGGTTTGACCAGACAGAATGCGGAAGGCGTGCAACTGGGTTTTGTGCACAACTTGAAAAAGACTTATGGCCAGCCGTGGACTGCCATAAACTGAATTGATCGACATCAAATTTTGTCTTAATTGTTAATTTTACTTAATTTTGACTTAAAATGAGGCCTTAAAATACTTTGTTCATCTGGGAATCGAAATCGAAACCCGCAGCATAGCAGCCAATCGCACAACCACTGCGTAAACCGTTCCTAAAAATTAGATTTTGCTGTTTACTAAGTTCCTAAAAACACAATTGACACGAATCATCTCATGTGTGATTCATAGTACAGGGAAAGGGGGAATTTAATGTAAATCTTGGGATTTTTTTTGGATCAATAAATGCAAGATCAAAATCAATAAAGCTTCGAGGTCACGTCGTACTTCTTACCGAGAACTACTCATTGTTAACGCAGTACTAATAATTTACGACATGCTTCATTCGCGTCAGTAGCAACTACGAACGTGACAATATATACCTGTTTATATTATAGGTTTATTATTAGTCAATTTATGCATTATTCGATTTTTCGCTAATCGTTGCGATTCGGCCAAAATACCACTATATCGTCTTGAAAAAAAAAGTCATAGAAAATGTTAAAAGTAAATAAAGTTGGTGCCTTTTATTGGAATGCAATCTTAAACTAGCCTATGTTATGTCTTGCCTCTTGTATCAAAACAAAAAGGTCATGGACCTTCATAGTTAAATTGTAGAAATGTCTGATTCAATCAAGGCTGGCAGTCCTAATATTAACAATCTGTGCCAACGTCCGGTGTCCGCTCAATAGTGACTCCGCCACTTAGCCAATGAGTACCAACTGAGTTGCGACCTACGCTTCTTTCATATCAAATAGAACAACGAAATCGAAAGGTAACAAGAAAACTATAGACTTGAATTTTTAAAAACCTTTGTATCACAGAATTAACTTGTTTCTTTTGTTTTCGCATGGAAAACACATCAGTTCTAACGGATTAGAAATGTCATCGTTATATGAAAATGTTCGATAAACTGGGGTTATTACATGACCAAGCCTTGCCGCGCTGTCATTTGTAGATCTTTGACATTCGTTTATGGGTAGTCGGAACCCAGAAAGTCTGACATTCAGTATTACCAAGGGGGATCATGTTACTCAGTAACTGGGTTGTGGAAGTAAGACAGGCAGTCGCTCCATGTAAAACACTGATTTTCAGCTGCATCCAGTTAGAACGGAAGCCGACCCCAACATAGTTGGGAAAAAGCTAGACAGATGATGGTGCATCGGTTGAATATACATTTGGGTAACCTGTAACTGGTTCTCTTTGTTTCCGTCGTTGAAATTTCTTTTGGGAATAAATATAATGACCACCAAAAATAGTAAATGATCACCAAATCTTAGTCACCAAATGACCACCAAAAATAGTAAATGATCACCAAATCCTAGGACCCTTAAGTCCCCCCTGGGGCGGATCTGACATGGTTAGGTTAGGTTAGAACTGTGATCCCCTACGCACTAGGCGAGCGAGCGTGCCACGGCAGCGGCCGCTGAGTGCCAAAACCAAATCGCTTTTTACAGTCAAACTCATACATTTCTACAATACTTTAGTTAAATGTTGGTGATCGTTTACTATTTTTGAAAGTCATCTACTATATCTGGCGGTTCGTTAAACATTAAAATGGTGTTAAATGTTGGTAATCATTTACTATTTTTGGAGGTCATTTACTATGTCTGGAGGTTCGTTAAACATATTGATTCCAAGTATAATTGTTGACATTTCGGATTATAGCAATGTTCGGGCGAAATCATCATTCTGAGTTTCTGACACATTCAAAAAAGATAGTCAAGGTTGCAGATGGTGGTTGAACGGGTTATAGTAATGCTTTCTGTGCGTTGAGATATACATTTAACCATTTTCTAAGTAATCATATACTTACTTGGCTAAGTCAGGGTTTCTTAAAGTGGGGTCCGTAGCATGTGTATCAGGGGTCCGTTAACTCAGTAGGTCAGTTAACTCATCATTTTATTTGGACATTGTGTAGAAAACTATGCATTTCTCGGCCAAGCCACAAACTCGAAATAAGGCTTTTTATTTCTAAAATATTCTTTGTCGTCAGGGGTCCGTAGAATTGTTTAAATTGTGAAAGTGGTCCGTGACTACAAAAAGTTTAAGAAACCCTGGGCTAAGTGAACATCTATGGAGTGTCTTTCTTGAATGGAAATTGATGAAATGTACACTTATGACGATAAAAACGTTATTTTTTTAAAGAAAATAGACATTTTAATTAATAATGCATGGTTCGTGAGACCGTTTTGCTCGCCCCAGTGTTACCTTGACCACCTGTGCCACCAAGAACGCTATTAACCAATCACACGACACCATCACGTGATTTATTTGCAGCAGTCACTCTATTGACGTGTAGATAGTCGTTATGCAAAACTATTACGTCACTACGCGTTCGCGTTTTTGTCAACATTACAAATCCTGCCAGTCCTTGCTCATATAAACAACAAAAAAAAAACAAATTTGTTACTATCAGTTTCTGCCCGCGACTTCGTCTGGGTTAAGCCTGAGTCCTAAATTATCCTACGGAACATAAAAACGGGATAAAATTAACCTTTGTCTTAAACTAAATCAATATCTATCATCATCATCCGGAACACCTCCACCATTGGCCAAAGGTCTCCAAGGGGGGAGGAGGGGGGTGCCATAATCCCCACGCTTGGTAGGCGTCTTGGGGATCACAGTGAGGTTGTTAAATAGGTACTCCAAAGCCGCTGACCCGCCGCCGCCTTCTGAATTTTCCCTTAGTCGCCTTCTACGATACCCTCTCGGAATGAAATGGGTGGGTGCTATTTTGGCCTGGACAAAATTTCAAACATTTTAGGTGTCGGTTTAAGATACTTTATTTCGCTCAAAAATAATACTTAATACATATTCACTTCTATGAGGAAAAATGGAACACAATAATAATAACTTATGGTAACATCACTTTAGGTAATTGATTATAAAACTGTGCTCCGAATACACAACAGTCTTTCTGCCATATTTTGTTCTCGGTGCTCTTAAAATTATATGGTTAGCCTGTCTAGTTATGCGCTTATGAACTTGTATTTATTATTTTACGCAAAAGTACGCAAGTGATATATATATAAGTTTGATCAATATTCATTATTTATTTAGCTCTAAAACAAGTTAAACGTGGTCAAATGGTAATCAGAAAACACGTATGCACACGTTGACTTAGTAACTTCCTCCTTTCGGTCGGAAAAAATATAAAAAACATCCACATTCTTATTTTTAATTCTGAATTACTTTTCCTGTTGCCGTCGGTCAATTAATGACGTCGGTTGGGTTGAGACAATAGCTGTTTGCATTCGATAGTTATATTACAACTCATTGAGATAACGCGTCGCGAGGAAAAGTTCATTGCACTGTATTGTATCTTGATATTCTATCTTGGCTATCGAAAAAGGACAACGCGTGGGATATTCATGGGCAATACGCACGCGAATGAGAGGTCCAGTGTACCTTGGAATTTTATGGTCAGTACGTCGAATTAAAAGAGAGCTTGGTGAAAATTGGTGTACATTATAAAGTTTTAGTACCTACTTTTTTTTTATTAAATACTTAAATAATCGGTCTCCACAATTTTCCTTGAAAAGTTTTCATATCTTTTCTCTACCTTGTATGAAACAAACTCGCTCCCGCTGTCTGTACGTTTAGATCTTTTAAACTTCGCAACGGATTTTAATGCAGTTTTCAGCAATAGATAGAGTGATTCAAGAGGAAAGTTTATATGTATAGTTTGTATCTATATTGCACCCGAAGCCGGGGCGGGTCACTAGTCTATACTAATATAATAAAGAGGAAAGATTTGTTTGTTTGTTTGTTTGTTCGGATTTAACTCAAAAACTACTAGACCGATTTTAAAAATTCTTTCACCATTAGAACCACATTAGCCCTGAGTAACATTGACTATGTTTTTAAAAATTTGAGATGTTTGAGAAATTCCACGCGGACGAAGTCGCGGGCAAAGTGCTAGTAAATAATAAAACAAGAATAATTTCATAATTACTCAAGTATATATCTTATTCTACAATTTGTCTCAAACTATCCTATCAGATTTTTACGACGTGATAATAAATATTGGTACACGTACATTGTGTATTTATCGGTTGTGAAAATGTATAAAGCATATTGCCGCTCTATTTACGCTGATCCTTATATGTAGCAATAGACTACTAGCCTCCTGTTCCTGCTACATGGAACGTTAACATACACCTCTGCCTAACCCTTCCTTGATAACCAGGGGTGATGCTGTTCGTTTTATTTTCCTCCTTTTTGGCCTCAACGAAATAAACAAAATAACTTTGCTATCTGGTTTTTGGCACCTCTGTGTGATTCATTTGCTTTATTTATCATACTTGACACATGCCCGAACAAGGCATTTATTTTTGTGAACAATCATATTATAATATGTTGACGTCATACATTCGTAGGTACAAAATAATACTAAATAATGAAAGTCACCCAAAGGCACCCATTCATCTCCATACGAAACTAGATTTTGGAAAGGGCAATTAGTTTCAGTTTTTTTTCCTTGTTTTGACATTCAAAAGTGCGTTCTATTGGTCTAATTGAAATAAATGATTTGACTTTGACGTTATATACTTTTGCGATCAAAGCAACAATACATAACAGTGGTAAATAACCCTTTACATACCCTCTGCTTAACATATTGTGTCCCCATAGACAAGTGTATTCAATTCTTTAATTCAGACATACGTTAAACGTTTAAACGTTAACAAGAAAATATTGCCACAGGTGTTGTCCAATCTCTCGAAATATATTAATTAATTGTTCGCTTTTTACTCAATACTCAATACTCAATTATTTACGGTAATTAATTACGGTATAACACGTACGGTATAAATACTGTTTTCTTCATGAACACGAAACTGAAATCTGAAACCCATACTATTATGCCAATGGGGCAATTCCCATATTTTTAAAAACGTTCGGATTCTAATCTCATTCATAAACAGACTGTCAAAAATACCTGTTAATTATCTAGATTTTTGACATTGAAGCTGAAATGATATTACAAGATTTTGAGCGTTTTTGGTTTGGGGAATCTTCTGTGTGAAAATCTCTTTTAAACTGACAACACATGAATGAAAGTCAAAATTCGTAATAGACGATTAAAATATTCACTGTCCTTTTCGTGATTCTACTCTTTTGTAGTGATTTAATGAACCTTTCGTGATGCTGACGGGGGATCCAAACTATACAATATAAAGACGTACTGGCTGACTTATTTGATGTTATTTTGAAAATATTGACAGCGACGCCCTTGCCTATTACTACTATAAATTCGAAAGTGGATGTATGTTTGTTACTTTTTCACGCTGTAACGGCTGAACGAAATTAGCTGAGATTTGGCATACAAGATATTGATCTAGTTTAACACATCATATTTTATGGGGTGGGATTAAATTCGGACATTGACTTAATTCTGGATCCTACGCAGGCGAATTCGCGGGCATAAGCTAGCAAAGTAATAAAATAAGGGTGAACATGGCTAAAACAGCCAATCTTTCCAGTAGTTTAAATGTTTTTAGTTATTTTCACATATTTATTTATTTTTACAGGTATCTTAATCTGCGTACGCGCTATTATCCAGTACCTGAACATCAAGCGCGGGTGGCGTCTTCTCTCCGGCACGGCACAGGAGCGACTGCTTTTCTTTTATTAAACTGCACCTGCTTTCTGTTTCACTCACACCTACGCCTCTAGCATGGTGCGACAAGGATAGACGTATGTTGCTCGTTTAGATGGTAATGTCGTTATAGTCAAGCTTAAAGACGTAACACACCTCCAGATATCAAATTAAAATAGATATAATTATACGTCGGTCATCTTAATTAGGCAGATGTCTCTTGTCCCTTAAGCTGTCGATTTTTATTACAGTTATGTAATATGAAATAATCTTATTTTTTTTCCTGATCATGTTTGGTGGATATTATATTATTGTTTAGTCGACTTTATTGTAATTACCATATTACTGTAACGTCAGTAGTGTGTTCGGATATCGATAATTTAGTTGTAAATCCGTGTTATCACACAAATAAGCAATGATTAACTGATACAGAGTATGCATCACAGTGTTGTGTTTCAAAGACATGATAGCCAATATTTTATTAGATATACGGGACGGAAGGAACATTGACGCAAAATCTGTTACCGTGGATTTAGTCCATTATTTTAGACCACTTCAGGGTTGAAATTTTCATCGCTTACCTCTTGAGTGTCGATGATACCGCAAAGGTTCATTAGTGTGGCTTGACTTTCAACATTTTTCTGCCAGACAATAGCTGGTTTAATATGAAAATCATCTGTGAAATAACATCTCAATCGTATGTTAAATATTTTAAGGGGTCATTGTACGAACAACCTTCATTGTGTGACCAACCCTTCCCTAGGAAAGTTCATTGCGTTGCTTCGACAACGCAATGACATGATTTATCTGTACTATCTAAACTATTATTATAAATAGGTAAAATTGATTTCTTAGTTTGTATGTAGGGTAGGGGGTAATCTCCGAAACTGCTTATCCGATTTCAAAATTTATTTCACCAATAAGAAGCTACTTTATCCTTGAGTGCTATAGGCTAATCATTGCATTATCAATAGAATAGAGATCCTTGAGAAAATGCACGCGGACGAAGTCGCGGGTAAACTGCTATTTTTTTCATATTTCGATGTTGGTCCTGTTATGAAAGTTGTTCGTATTAATGAGTACAATGACCTCTTACAACTATTGACGTGAAACTTCTGTATAGACGAGGGGTATTAGGAATTTTCTGTGACGAAAAAGCGTTACGGCCACGTGGAGGGGGTAGACCACAGATATAGATAGACTCTAGATAACGCAAGTATCACGATCTGTATGAAAACCAAGCGTGCCATTTTTTGACTACCTATTATGACGTCACAATGTTTTGTTTTTCTTAGGTATTACCGGGTATTACTGAGGGTATTAGATTAAAAATAATTGTTTTTGAAATTAATTACGCATAATATTAATCACAAAATGACTTACCGATGGAAGGAAACGTTTACTTTATTTTTTTACTTACGATTTTTTATCGTAAGCTAGGCATGCGAAGTAGTTGCACTTGCGTTATCTAGATCTATCTATATCTGTGGTTAAGACCAAGACCTGACATACATTTTCACCTTGTAGGTAGTAGTAGTAGTAGTATGACGGGCTGGTGTCCGCAACTCCACGTCTCAGCGCGTATTTCGCGAACAGACCTTGTAGTTGCACTTTTGGATAGAAGTGCTGCTTTTATTTAAATATTTTTACAGATCCATGTTTTTTTATTATAATAAAATATAGGGTGACTGGTAATTAGTGTACGATACTTAAACACGTGATTGTGTTCATGATAACAAATAACTTTCCAGAAGATTTTTTTTTTGTACTGGTTCACTTTAGGTCACAGGCTTGCGCGCGCGTGTATTTCGTACGACTGATGTGTTAGTGTGATAAAAGTGAACCAGTACAAAAACATTTTTTCTTCGGGAAAGTTGTTTGTTATCATGAACACAATCACATGTTTAAGTATCGTACACTAATTACCAGTCACCCTATATAGCATATAGGTCTTAGTGATAACGTAGCTTCTTATTAGCGAAAGAATTGACATAATCGGACCATCTAGTAGTTCCAGAGATTAGTGCAAACAAACACAAACTCAACTTTTATTTCTATACTTATAATATTATAAACAGGTAAAGTAGTTTGTATGTAGGGGGTAATCTCCGAAACTACTCATTCGATTCCAAGATCTTGCACCAATAGGAAGCTAGGTTAGCCCTGCTATAGGCTGTATTGCATTAACAAAAAATTAGGGATTCTTGAGAAAATTCATGCGGATAAGGTCGCAGGCAAAGTGCCAGTATAATATGTAGTGATATGAATGTTATAGGTTTTTGTACCTTTTGTATGCAACACCTGAGTTTTATTTCAACATGCGATGAAAATTTTCAACTGTGTTGCGTCTGGAATAAAGTCCTGAATTCATTGTAAAAGTTTTTCTGTTAGTGTTCTTTCCACTCTGTATTTTTTTAATTTATTATACTAAGTAGCTCAGCTTTAGTGTTATATTTGAGCAGATATTTTTATATAATTATGTAAGTTTGATCAACAGGGCTTTTCTACTAACTTTTAGAATCGTTCGCATTCTGATTTCAGCCTCAATCTAACAAAAATGCTTTTAACCTTTTTACTGCCACATTCAAGTAGAGATGAAAAATCAAAATGTGCCCAGCACCCAAGAAGCTTATAGGTAAAATTGGAGGCAACACTCTAAATACCTAAGTGAAACCAACTATGGACAGACTTTCTCTTTCTGAATCTGAATGCAATCATAAGAACGAGACAGTGATATGTCTTTTCTTTATCTTATGTATGCATTCAGAAAGAGAGCATCTGCCCACAGTTGGTTTCTCTTAGATGTTCAGAGTGTTGCCTCCACTTTTATCTATAAGCTTCTTGCCAGCACCTCACGGTCATGACTACATGACAGGCTTCTATACGTAACTCCATAGAGTAGTAATATTCCTAATATTACTGCCAAACTTTTCCGTTAGAGGCGCCACTGAACTATAACGTTAACAAAGTGACACTGACATGATAGCACTTTTTGTCTGTGCATCAAAATTATTTTTTTTAACTTCCGGGGCAGCTTTTTGAATCCGGAATAGTTAAATGGAAAGGACGACAGAACACACATGACTTTAAATTTGAAAGTCGGTGGCAATTAAAGACAACAAACAGAACAAAGCCACGGACTTCCAAATCTAAAGTCTTGTGTGGTCTGTGCTAAAGTTACTTATCACTTTTCAGATTTTGAAGGCGGTTGTCTTTTTTGTGAATAAGTTTTTTTGATAATATATTACAACAAAACACTTAAAAGGCAATTTCTATAAAATAGGAATTTTACCGCGCTAATAGTGTTTACGTTGTAGTTTGGTGGCGCCCTCTGAGATTAGGTTTGCCTAAGCAACCCTAGTCGTTGCTTACCGCCGAGGGCACATTTTTGTTTTTTTGACGTGGCAGTCAAAATTCGTGGCTAAATTAAAGCCGTACAAATCTTTGCTGTCAAAGGTTAAGCTACACTAGCCGCGGTTGGTCTGTGGATGGGTGACCATCCCTTTCATACCAAGTTCCCTCCGTGCCTCGGAAAGCACGTAAAGCCGTTGGTCCCGGCTGTCTTTTGTAGATCTTTGGCAGTCGTTATGGGTAGTCAGAAGCAGAAAGTCTGACAACCAGTCTTACCAAGGGGTATTAAGATACCTAGTAACTGGGTTGTGGAGGTCCGATTGGCAGTCGCTCCATTTAAAACACTGGTATTCAGCTGCATCCGGTTAGACTGGAAGCCGACCCCAATATAGTTGGGAAAAGGCTAGGCAGATGATGATGACGTGGCAGTCTAAAGGTTAATTTACTTACATTTTTTTACTGAATTGTCGCTTAGATGAGATTGCGATTATAGCCCGACGGCTTAACTGAGACCGTTCCTGCGGTGCGGGAGGGGTGTGGTTACGTGATGTGAGAGCTCACTGATACGTCAACTTGTGACAACTGTCACCCTTCCCGCACCGCGCAGCTAGAATGCGCGCAAGATAAGTCTGCGCGCGACTGGTGGCGTGGTACTCAAAATTTATAGTAATTCAAGTTTATGATTAATACTAATTATAGGTTATTGCCACTAGCATAAAAAAAACTTCATGAGATTATTAAAACATGGAACACAGCACACTCTCTTGAGACCTGACAACATAAACGACAAGATGGCGCATGGACTTTCTGCGTCGCCAACGATTAGTTACGATTTTGGCCGCGCGCAGACTTATCTTGCGCGCACTCTACCTCAGAAATGGTCTCAGTTAAGCGGTCAGGCTTTAGACCGTTTTTATTTACTAGAATTTGCTTTCTGTTTGATCGTAATTATTTATTTCTCACCGATATGTTTACTCTTGGGTAACATCATGTATCGGGTACTTATTTTGTAAAATATTACTAACAATGGGTAAAATAAGACATTTCATTGGACAATATTTTTTGGTATTAAGTTTAATATTAAATCATGTAAACTCGAATTTTATATTTTTTCGATTGCGTGGAATCATTCCGTGGGTATTTAATGTGGCATTAGATAAGTGTAGATTATTATTGTTATATTATTAAGCTTAAAATCTCGCGGTCGTTGGTCAAAATTATTGGAGAAGTAATAAATCATGTTTAAATTGATCTTAAACTTTAGTTTCGTATTGTGAGCAATTATGTTAATCGATATAAATGTAATATGTCTACTTGTATAATAAAAATCGTGTTAAAAATTGTGACATATCAAATGAAACATGTAATGTAACATTTCTACATAAAATCTACGTCATTGTAGTTTTTACACCGATCAATCAAACTTGGTCAGTTACTAAAATCTCAACTGTATTAGTATAAGACGCCACGCAGACTGAAAAGAGCACAGAGCAGAGAATTTATTTATTGACGTTGAATAATACATCTTATTATTACGAGTGATAAAGTGTATCGTTGCATCGCGATGGAGCTTCAAATAGCTCCTCGAAGGTAACAGGCTGGCGCGTTCCATTTTGAACTTAAAATCACTAGTGATAAAGTTTATTATCCAATGACATCAAAAAATTCAATTTATCACCGAGCCCTAAAAATAAGTTCTAGATTTGACCAGCGACGGCGTGTTGATTTAAATATCTTAATAACGACTTAAAATAAGGCCGAGACATTAAAAGTGCTAGTCTGTATTTAAATCATTTTAACCGATGCCTTTTGTATGGTACCCTTTCGGTAACGGGGCATGGCCTTTATTTATGTTAGTTACTACTAAGCATAGAGACGGCGCCATAGATTAAAAAAATAATTAAATGTATTTTTTTTGTCTACAGCCCGAAGCCAATAGCGCTATTCCAAACGCGATCTAATCATGTATTGCATTTTTTTTATACAATTTAGGCCTCACAGGAATTTCTCTTGTATCGGGGGTGTTTCTTTTACAAAAAAAATTCAACTCACATACACAAACAGCAAGAACGGAACAAGTACCTGTAGGCCATACAAATGTTTGTTCCGTGAGAACAGCGAACCTGCGAAACGCAACTCAGCCAATCGGTCAGTAAACGTGTCGTTGTTCTTTAATTCGTAATTCAAATTTGAAATTCAACCGAACACTACCATAGATACTTATATTAAAAGGGTCGGTAATTTAAACATAAAAAAAAATGTTATAAGTTTTGTAAAATTCTAGATCATCATCATGACAAGTGCTTCGTGAATCAATAACCTTTTGACCCCCACGTCAAAAAAACAAAAACGTGCCCTCCGTGTCAAACTACGAATTACTACTCTATGGAAGTACATTTCTAAACGTAATACCATAGAGTAGTATTTCGTCTGTCATGCCTGTCATGTAGCCGTGGTGTGCTGGGCACATTTTGGTTTGTTATTTACATATGACTGGCGATTAAAAGGTTAAAATGTTTGAAAGAACTTCCTCAGAATGTTTATTGTAAGTTATTACTTGGTTTAGTATCAATTCTCACCACTTATGAATTAAGGCCGCGACTTTTTCTATTTCGCACCAAAAATTAAATGTCAATGGAAGTTTTGTGATTAGATAAATTTATTTTATTACTTATACCTAATGTTTTAGTGCAATAATGTCTAGTTCAGAGTTTCTAGTGGAAATAAATACGTTATAATTATTTTGAAAGTTTTATTTCTAGGCTTCCTTAAGTTTTAAGATTGCTTACACTTAATTCCTACTACGGTAAGGGTTAGATTTCACTGGAATACTATGGTACCGCAACTAGTCGTCGCCACCGTCAACAAAATGTATGTATGGTTGCGTGACCAAGGTGTGCCAGTAAAATATAGCCCTAAAGGTCTTATGGTGGGCGCATATCTGACGGGAGATCCGTCTGAGGTTTCATTGTTAATACGCTCGACGCATTGACGCATCATTGTTATGTGTGTAAGGTTGGATGTTTTATTATCAATTTTATCACGTAGCAAGAGTAGCAAATACTATGGGCCCCGTGCACCAACGATTTCCGATTGGAAAAAAATATCAATTTAGTGCGTTACGTAAAAATAATGTGTTTTTTTTAATCATTGCAGGTACAATATTTACCAGGCACTGCACACAAGCAACTTTTGTTAAGTTCTTGGTCAGAGACGGCTATGCTGCTGAGCAACTTGCCCAAAGCTCATTATTTATTTGCAAGCAAATAAATAAGTATACAGAATACATTCCCTGTCTTTCACACTCTTTAAATTGGTTGCTAAGTTGCTGTTATACAGAAGCACAAATCTTTGATTGTATTCAAATATTTTTTTATACGACTTTTTATTCGAAGCTTTTAAACGACTGGGTGCTGGGGGGCGCGAGCTCCAGCCGGACGTTGACCTGACGTGTTACGCTGACGACACGCTGGTTACGGCCCGGGGGAACCCGTACAGGGAGACAGCGTTGCTGGCGACGGCTACGGTCTCACAAGTGGTGAGCCGCATCCGGCGCCTCGGTCTGGAGGTGGCCCTCAATAAGTTGTCGGGCGCGGCTGGAGCGATGTCAATGCTGCTTCCCAATTTGGGGGGCCCGAGCGTCACCTGTAATCGGCTCTACGTGGGGATCGTACCTACGATCGATGGCCCCTTACGGGGCTCCAATCTGGGCGGCTGACGGCTGGAAACATCGCCGTTCTGCGAAAGCCGCAGCGAGCGATGGCCGTCAGAGTCATCAGGGGGTATCGCACGATCTCCTACGTGGTGACTTGTGCACTGGCCGGATACTCGCCTTGCGTCCTATAGGCGAACGTACTCGCACCACTGTATCGGTGGCATGAGGAAGCGCGGTCGCGGGGTGAGCGACCGATGCAGCGACATATGGAGCTGCGTCGGTCTAAGCTTTCCTGGTAGCGGAATGGTGGGACAGGCTTTCTTAAGCTTTTGTAATAATTCTTTAGAATCTCTGTTTCCAAAACATAGACATAGACCTTGCGCAAATGATCTCCAACACTGCAGTGGTGAACGTCCTTTCTCAACATTAAAACGTATTAAAAATGAGTAAGCAACACGAGAGAAGCACAGAGAAGTCGATATTTGTCGAATTATTTCTAAAGTCCAAATTAGTTAAATCCAGAAAAAATTGTTTGTAACCGTTTCGTTTTATTTATTACCATAAACTTTATAACCTAGAGCAAACCAAGGGCCCCTTGATAGAATTTGCTACAGGCCCCGCGTTGGCTTAATCCGGCACTGGCTGCAGATCAGGTGAGTTGCGGCCAAACGCAAGCCTAGGTATAAAACTATTAAAAAACGAAGCGCATGTCTTCCGTCAGATAAGCGTCCAGACTTATTGCAACATTAACAACACATACTAGAACCTTAAGTCAGGTGGTATTCAGAAACGGGTCTGATTTTATTGGTCAGGCTGGAACTGAGCGCCCACTCCCGGCCGCTATCCCACTACTGCCCAATACGGGGACTTTTGGCTGCTGGGTTTCCCCCCTGGCCCGATTCGCCCCTCCTTAGATGACCTGCACCCCCAGACTCCTCCGAGGGATCCATATCAATACCAGGCTTAGTGTGGACGTCCAGTCAACATGGGCCACTTAGCACCAGGACTCCCCTCCCGACTCGCGTAGTGTTCCACGCGCGCCCCTCTAAGACGTCCGGGGGGGAGTCTAACACCTCACTCCCCCCCCTGACCCGAGAAGTGGCCCGCTGCAGCGGGCCGGCACCAGCCGGGGGTTACGGAAGTATCTCCAGTTCCCGCGACCCCCGACGTAGGTGTGAGATGGAACACCGGGGTAGTTTTTAGTCAGTAAGAGTCTGACAGACCCCCCGGAGGACATCCATGAGGACATTCCACACCGTACCAAAAAAAAAAAAAAAAATAAGGTGGTATTCAGAACTTTACGAAAACCCTAAAGAAATAATAACGTCGTACATGTATTTTTTTTTGGATTTTTGTTAATTTTTTCTAAACTGCCGTATCAATTTCGATAAAATTTATACGGGACCACCCCTGGGGCCATACTCTATCCATAAAAAGGATTTTTTTAAATCGATTTGCATTTGCCGGACGAATTGCGTAACAAACATACAAAAAAAAAACAGCATACTTACAGTCGAATTGAGAAGGAACCTCCTTCTTTTTGAAATCGGTTGAAAAAATATTTTAAAGAAGGTCAACGAAGACCCCCTCAGCTATTATATAGAGGCTTTTAAATCATTGACAATACTTCAGGCGGTACCTACTCGTAAATCTAAATAACCATTAATACGTTACAGAACCGACTTTGAAACAAAAAAATAAACAGATGTTTAATATTGATTATTTTGTCCTACCACAACCTCGGGCAGAAAGGTAAAGCTAATGTGGAGGAAAATACTACGAGACGAAAGAGAGTCTTTGCAAGTCGTCTTTCCGAATCCATCAGGAAAGAAGGGCCAGGATCGTCACGGATGGGATACCTAAGAAACGCCGTTGCGATGACTTGAACTCGTTTTTGATTGGCAACAGGTTTAAAATTAAATGGAAAAGTTAAGGGATGATTGCCCTGAAATGGGAGAGTATACCTACCTACAGGTTGACTAAAAGAAATGAGAGGTGTCGAAGGAGCTGCTTGAAACGAAGTTCTATCCGCTATAATTTTTTTTATTAAATAACAGACTCGATGAAATAAATCAACAACTAAAATGAAAAAAAAAAATAGAAAAAAAATTGTAAACACGCAGTGTAGGGACCAATGTCCAATACCATTAGTCAAGTAAGTTTAACAGATCTGATCCCACTAATCTATAAGCAATAAATAAAATTGTAGTGCAGACATTACAATTTTTATGTAATGGTAATTTTAAAATAACAGCTTTTTACAGAATGCATTTGAATGTGTATATGGTAGGTACTGTAGAGATTTGCCCAACGAGGGAGGCTTTATGTAATGAAGCCATAACTATTTAGTGTATGGTTAGAACCTTCTGGATACCCTAGAATTATATTTGAATGATGTAGAAGGATAGTTTTGATATACTATGACATGGGATGTCAGTGAGACCCAGCTAAGCTCAGAGCTGCGGTCTTATAAAGTTTACCTCTCGCTAATCTGATTAATATAGTCTTCTAAAAGTTATTCATACCCTTTCATTTAACGTAGCTTAGACTCTCGGTAGTTCGTACTAGGTACAAGTGTAGCTCAGGTGCTACAGTACACACGGCTACACACCAAGCTATAGGTACATTTCCAGTTTACGCTGAACTCTCATTGTATAGAATTTCTATAAAATTAGAGATCAGCTTATACTGGAAATTCATAGGTTGATGTGTAGCCGTGTGTACTAATAACAAAAAATCTATTTTTACCCGACTACGCCAGAAGAAGGGTTATGTTTTTAAAAAAAATTGTCTGCCTGTTTGTTTGCTCCGGCTAATCTCCGAAACGGCTGGTCCGATTTGGACGGGACTTTCACTGGCATA
This sequence comes from Charanyca ferruginea, assembly GCA_947361185.1. Lineage (NCBI taxonomy): Eukaryota > Metazoa > Arthropoda > Insecta > Lepidoptera > Noctuidae > Charanyca > Charanyca ferruginea. The sequence continues at coordinate 12,525,401 of OX376065.1, read as the reverse complement.
TAGATGATGTTATCAGGAGTAACATAGGCTATTACAACAGCGGCTTTTATTTTAGGATTCCGTGCAAAAAAAACCCACAAACAACTGAATTAACGCGGACGAAGTCGCGAGCATCGGCTAATATACAAAGCTGGAGAGTTTGTTTGTTTTTTTTTTTGTAGCGACTATACTGCACTGCACTTCATGCATGGCTGTAACGTAAGTAGATAGGTACTATAGCAAAAGACGTGTCGTAACAATTGAAGTCTTACACTTTTTTTCGGCTTAGCTCTCATTCGTCAAGTGTCTGGACTATAACGTGCGATAAGATAGGATACTTACTTCGCTCCAAAACTGCTCAGAGTGCCAAGTGCAAGTTTTTATACGTAGGTAGGTACAATTTGTATCTACTGAAACTGGAACAGCGCCGTCTCGTGGCAACATTAACTCAATTATTTCATACAAATTGACATAAGCGAACATTTATGTTTGAAAATCTCACACTAGACCGTCAAAAAACAAAACAAAGTTTGTAACACATCCTAAGGCAGGCACTGCCTTAGTGTTTGAAATGAGCATATTCACTGAAGACACTTCTCACTCACGTGTAGGTACATGCCAAGCTTATAAAAGCGTGCTAAATCCGATAGAGTCGTTAGTTGGCCCCTATGGCTGGCGTGGGAAGAGTTACAGCTGACGATAGGTACCTACTTAGGTACCTGCCTGCATTATTTTCCTACAGATTTTCGACCACTACCAATTATGGAATTACAACAACCCCCAAAATTAGAACTAAGGTTTATCTATAACCATCAATGACGTCTGTACACTTACCTAAGACCAGCTGTGGCAGTTTAACCATTTTCTGTATCATGCACTCTCGATATAGAAATTCTATTGACAAAATATATAATCACAATGCAGCTGTGCTACTACTGTAAAACCACTGGCTTGATAAGTCGGTTTAGTGCCAAAAACCACCCAGTGCCATGCCAACCGCCGCGGAGGGTTGACGAAGCGCGCCATAACTCTTCATCGTTCTATTTCATAATTTTCCCGCGCCTTTTTTGGCGTAGCACGTCTCACCAAGTCCCTATGAAGGACGAAAATTTCGCGAGTTTTCCTTGGGACTTCGTAACAACTTTAACGTGTTTAAAGGACGATAATTTCTTCAAAATATAGGTAAGGAAGTAGATAATTATGTAATAATTTTGTGTTGTAAGTAGTCAAGTACCATTTGAATGACTTAATAGTGAGTTTTCTAATCGACTGTTCTGTGAAGACTTTCAGTGAAATCTAGGAGCTTATTTAGCATACCAGTCCAAAACATAGTACTTATGACAAAGTGCTGTACATAATGCTTTGGGTAGTTAGGTCATAGCTTCACAATGTTCCATAACCTATGTCTGAGGGGAGACTTGGCAATTGGCTCGGTGCCAGGCACCCACCCAAAGTCGGTTGCGTTTCGGGGTGTAATAACTTTTCAGTGATCATGACAGATGAGCATGTATAATTTACGATGTGTGACTTCTTTTGGGCCGTGATTAATTATTTTTTATGTCTATGGGCTGATTTTTCAATTGCCGTAAGTTGTATCCAAGGAATGAATCATGACAGATTCAAAATTTGTATAGAAAACTAGTGGGCCTGGCAGACGTTGTCCTGCAACCTGACTATAGCGCCACCTGCCGGGTCCAATTGTAAATCTAAACCATTGTCGAATCCACTGGAACACACACAAACCAATTCAGCTAAATCGATCCAGCCGTTTAGGAGGAGTTCACTTTCATACACACGCACAGAAGATTTTTATATTTAAGATAAGTCAAACCGCCATATAGATAAGTTCTTCAGGTACATTTCATTTAACGGTTGAAAAATCAGTCGTTAATGTTATTTGAATTAGGTACAGTCAGTTTTAAGAACACTGACAAATTAGGTAATAAAATTAAGTAACTAGGCTCACCCGAGCCTAGTAAGATGCACTTAATACTTAGGTATTATTGGTTGCCAAAATTTCGAACAAAACTTGTTTTAACCGAATATTAAGCGAAAACATGTATTCTTCACCACATTTTAGGCAATTCAATATTATGCCTAAGACACCTGCCAAACGTGGAGATTATGGCAGCCCTCCTACCCTTATGGGGGAGGCATTTGTTCAACAGTGGACGTCTTCCGGCTAATGAAACTGAAACTATTATTCTATTCGATCTAGACCTAAAACGTCGGCCTATTTTCACGACATCAATCAAAACTTTTAGTTGTTAGAACTTAGCAAAAATATAATTTCAAAATGAACGAATTAATGGACTCTGGAACAAAGTATAATATATTTATGATATCGTAAATTTTTATCGTAAGTTAAAATGAGTCTCGTCTTGCCGACGCCAGTCGGGATTCCGCCTATCCTTGGCGTTTATAACCCCTTGGCTAGGACTATAACCTTGTGACCCGTGCAATATTGATCTGGATATTAAAATGCAGTTTAAAGATCGTTTATTACTTAGGTACTTGTATCGTATACTTTTTTATTGCGATCCACATTTGTAAGCTGGCAATTACGATTTTGGGACACTACGTTGAGTTGCACGTTGAATTGTGCCAAAAAGGAAGTAACAGCATCAATTTGGAGTCTGTATTAATGGTGTTGGTTTTGTACAACTCACTGATTAAACTACTGGTTGACTTAAACTACCGATCTTTGTGGCACTGAAAGTTCTTCTAAATATTAACAATTTTGAATTCGGGACTGACGGGACAGATTTTTTTTTACCGTTGCTAAATCTAAATACACCGACAGGTCACTCACTCACTCATCACGAAATATCGAAAACCACTTGACGTATAAAGATGAAAGGACAATGCCAAAAACTCTATAGAACTTTGCCCCACTCAATAAAAGTCATGTGCAATATGTAGCATCTTACTGTTTATTTATTGCTGATAACTAAACATTAGTCTTAGTGACTGTAGAACTTGCGGTTTCCGTTTAAATCTAAAAACAATAATGACATTGATTATAGGTTAAATTGTATTTTAGGTAAAATGAGTTTGTATTTTGTAGGTAGGTATTTCGTAATCCGCAAGTTCTAAAGAAAAACAATTTAGTATAGAAAGGTTCTATATTCATTACAATTATTTTTATTAATTTACTTTTTCTGTACATGTGTTACTTTTTCTGTACATGGGTGGGGCAGGATCTGGCATTGTCATTTGGCAGGGAGGTAGTTTATAGTTAGTAGACGTCTGCTAAGATCGGATTTTGCGACATGGCCAGATTTAGGAGGTCTAATGGCTCCCGCAAGTGAACACCGGGAACGAAGTCGCGGGCAGCAGCTAATCTTCTCTGTAATAAAAATTAATCGTTGTTCGTTAGTCTTGCTAAAACTCGAGAACGGCTGGACCGATTTGGCTAATTTTGGTATTAAATCATTTGTGGAAGTCCAGGGAAGGTTTAAACGGTGAGAATTTGAAAAATCTATTACTATCTACTCTATCTACTATACAACGTACGTCTGTCGGGTGAGCTAGTAACCTAATAAAAAGGCATTTTGTACCAACCTACTTATATTAATAACCTACTTTTATATTTTTAAATACGTAGGTATCGTAATAATCTGTTTTATTGTCTAAACGACAACATAAAAACAATCATAATATAAATTCAATATTGTTACAATTTTCGCATAAACTTAAAACTGTTACGGTGTGGAACTAATTACTAACAGTCAAAACATTTTTTTGCGTCATATACCACATAGGTATTCATAAAATTTAAACTAAAACACGTAAACATACGAATTTTGTTAAATCCCAGTCTACGGAATTCGTAGCCGCGTAGACGTGTCTACGGCTACGTGAGCTACGAAAAAAATATCGACACGAATGAACTGTGATGTGAATATGTGATGCTTACGACCACCGGGCATATCTTATTATGATTTTCTTAATTACCATGTGTTGGATGGAAATATCATGATTTTTATTTTATTGTAGTTTTGCGATAGGTAGGTACCACAGAGCGCTCCAGAAACAGAAAATAACTTTTTTACAAAAAAGACAACCGTCTTCAAAAACTAAGAAGTAAAAATTACTTTTATTTCGCAATTCAGAAACACTAAACAAGTTAAGTAAATATTTAATTTTCCACCCTTAGAGGTGAAATATTTTCATGACATTTGGAAAACGAAATCGGACTAACTACACAGTAAAAAGTTAAGAGTGGTCCAACATAAAAAACAATATTCGTGTTGACAAGAGAACCTCCTTGTTGAAGTCGTTAAAAAAATAATATCTTGTGGGTGTAGATAGATATAATGTGTATTTTTTGTTTGAGTGCGAACTGGACTAGCCATGCATAGGTCGATAACCTGTCTCTTGTAAGATACATGGTCCCATCAGATTTGTGCCAAAGTACTCGTATAGTGCAGCTATGTAAGTACTATACTACTAAAGTCTACTATAGTCTTTGTGTAGGAACAACAACCATGTACACTACACTACTACACTCGCGAGCAATAAAATGGAATCACATCATCGCGCGTTGCTCAAAACGCCTGGCTCAGATGAAGCTGTCGAGCGATAGTACGCTGAGACAACCCTTGCTGGAATAAGATGACGACTTGAGCGTCTTCCATAAGTGTGGTTTCCATTTCCATTTAGCTTCAGTGTTCCCAGTGACGTGAAACATGGGATTGATGACCAATTTTCATAAACGCCCACTTTTTATAGGGTGTTCAAGACTACCAAACAATACGGTGTTTTTTTTTTTATTTCATGTGTTTTGTTTTTACGTTCCAAGACATAGGTGAAAAAGTAATCTTTAGTTATGATTAAAAGAGGTTAAATGATATACCACAATCCATAGTTAGAAATTGTAAAAATTATTTTGAGGAACGCGCGATCTAGTGATTTCAGTTTATTGCTCGCGAGTGTAGAACGTTGGCCAGTGCCAATGTCAGTTTCAGTAAACTCTGCTAGAGCACGATCTTATCGAAACATATCTGCTACGTTTAATCATATTTGTTAGTTTGGTTAGATACTCTATGTTTTCTTCAATATTATTTTATTAGTGTTTTTAAATCGTAATGCGTATGGTAGTCCAATCGTACTGTAATAGACCAATAGGTATTTAATTTAATATACAACTCTTTACTTGTGTTAATTACATAATCTTATGATAGAAGATGAATCTGAATTTCAATATGTTCTGCTATGTACCAATTTGTTAATTAAACTTGTATCCCTTAAAGGGAGATCTACTTGTCATTCTGAACCACATTTGTTATGTAACCCATATTCGAGAACAATTCGTGCATTTTACTAATTCATATTGTAAGTCAGTAGGTAGATTAGTCTACTTCTAAAGGTCATCATCATCAGCCGAAAGACGTCCCCTGTTGAACATAGGCCTCCCCATAGAACGCCACAACTAACCGCAACCTGCCGCTTGCATCCACTGGTTACCCGCGATCTTGACGATGTCGTCGGTCCATTTGGTGGGAGGCTTACCAACGCTGCGGTTTCCGGTTCGTGGTTGCTACTGGAGAACCTTTCTTCCCCATCGGTTATCGGTTCTACGAGCGATGTGGCCTGCCCATTGCCATTTCAACTTGCATTATCTGAGAGCTATATAATATCGGTGAGCTTAGTTCTTCGGCGAATTTCCTCGTTCGGGATTCTACACAGTGCCTAAAGACGAGGGTTTAAAACCAGTGTGTGTTGCCAGTGATGACATTATGGCACAGAAACGTGCTCCTTAATTGCTGGCCTCCTAGTTTGCGCGACTTCTGAAGGTACAGTAAAAAAATAGCAATTAGCTGTCCCACCTTTGCATTGAAAATGGTTAAGATTTATTACTTAGAACACAAATCGACAGAATTTTATAATTCTTTTATATTTTATACGTTGCTCAAATGGTAGAAAAATATAAACCATTTTTATTAAACCAAGGTGGGTCAGGTAGGTAATTGCTAAAACTGACTGTACCTAGACGTAGATTTTTTATGAATCTAATTACACATACTTGTACAAGAAAAAACAGCGTTTCCATACAAAGGGTTTTTTTTTAATAATCGACATTAATATTCATTTGAGAGCATAGTCACATGACAATACACTGAATTCATGGTAACAGGCAGCGCGTGGATGTCCCTCCGCCCTGTTCCATCTGATATCATTACTAGGTACCTAAGTACCTAGTAACTAAGACGAAAAACTAGTGATATCGATAAACTAATACCGAAACCACGTGTATATACTTATTGTTGGCCAGTTCACAAATGCTGAACGTGACTCAAACGGATGCAATGCCCTTTAAGATCGTGACGTAAAGGGTTCAGAGAAAATAACGTGACCCAGACCTACATAGGTAGGTAATTAGAACGGTAAACAAGAAGAAAATACTCAATACTGTTCTTTTAGGGTGGGTAGCGAAAAGGAATGCTTCGCAATTATCGAATTTATTTAATTTCTTGAGAATCACCATCATCTGCCTAGCCTTTTCGTAACTATGTTGGGGTCGGCTTCTAGTCTTACCGGATGCAGCTGTATACCAGTGTTTTACATGGAGCGACTGCCTATCGGACCTCCACAGCCCAGTTACTGGGTAACACGGTACCCCTTGGTAAGACTGGTTGTCAGACTTTCTGGCTTCTGACTACCCATGACGACTGCCATGGGTAGTCAATGGCAGCCGGGATAACGGCTTTACGTGCTTTCCGAGGCACGTAGGGAACTCGGTATGAAATGGATGGTCACCCATCCACAGATCGACCGCGGCAGCCGAAGCTTAACCTCTGAACGATCGATTTGTCCGGTAATTTCTTGAGAATGCTAGATTTCAGTGCTGCCGAAATAACGCGTAAGAAAGGATGCTTAACGTGGCTGAAAATAACAATCACGTTCATTCAATCATTTGCGACTATTTTTTTGCACCATAACTGGGAACTTTCAAACAACAACTCGCATCTCACATCGCTATTCACTCTCACTTCGCATAAGATTCAAAATGACCTTGATATATTTGACACTCTGAATTGGGTTCAAGTGCGAAGTGACGTCGAAGTGACGGGGAAATTACCTTACAGAATGTCACTTCTTACGTCATCTTATACTTTATCTGTCAAAATCTCCCTGTCAATTTAGTTCAACTCGCTGACACTCTCGCAAGGGTGGCGCTAGTGTAAATTCGAGTTATCAACCGAGTTTTTAGAATGCCAATCAAGAAACTCACAGTGGATTCAGATTCGAAGTTTAGAATGAGGTCTTACAGAATCACACCCCTGGTCACAGAGATATTCCTCTTCTTCTTTTCGAATCGATGGTTGTTTTTTTTTTGTGTCAGACTACTTGGGATTCACATTAATCGCAGCATTTGTGCTCCTTCACCTGCACCTTGAAGGACATTAAAAACAGAGATATTAAAGCAGGGCAGAGTTCAAACTTTTTATAAGGTAACTTAACTTTAAATTCTCCCACGACCCCAGTGTTGTTGCATGCACCCGTAACTATGTCCATTCTGTTACAATCTCTCTTGGTGAACACCTAGGTGAAGTGTCGAGCTGTCATCCGACTGTAAGTATAGTGCTTTGTAAATCCCTACATAGCATCGGGACGGATGACAGTTCACTTCACCTAGGTGTTCACCGAGAGAGATTGTAACAGAATAGACATACCTACAGCTCACTTCACCTAGGTGTTCACCGAGGGAGATTTTAACAGAATAGCAGCCGTAACCCGTAAGCACAATGTTTTGCGAACGTAACATTGCGCGCTAACATAAACAGTGATTTATCACATCAAAACTAAAACTTGAGTTTTCCAACAATAATTTTTGCTCAATGTTACTTGGACTGATGATGTGTAATCATCGGCTTTATAATGTGTGTCTTCTTACAGACCGTATGTTATCTAGCCTTTAATAAATATTTTTCTGCATTTATCTAATAAAGTGTTTTAAAATATTTGCAAAAAAAATATTCGCAAAAATCTCTTCGATCACAATTTCTCAGACAGTATATTTAATTCTGTAGCTTAGGTATAGACTATGAAGGTAATATGGTTTCTAAGCAATAGGAGGGACTACTAAGCGCACTTGAAACTTATACTTGAGTTTAAACCTTTTATTTGAGACCATTAACATAATATATTTAGACACAAATACATAAATCGAGCTGACGTGGTCACCTACTCTTCTGCTTCTATTCATAGCACAGCTCCACAATCTCCGGAAAAGCTCCCTTCACGACTCACTGCTCAGAAAGTGATGGCTTTAAATCCGAACTTGGAACTTTCCACCGTCTGAAAAAGTATGACTTGAACTAACCTTTCTGACGTCACAAATTTACGTAACAAGTACCTATACGTCAAATTAACTTACAAAACATAATATATCACGATAAATTCCATAGACTGTGACTGAATGAAATGATTTGACACTCTTGTCTAGTGCGCGGGAGCACTTATCGTAACCGAACAAGGTTCATATTTGTGTAACAAAAAAAATATTATAATAATAGCGTAGTGTTCCTGCCAGGTGTACTTGGCTTCTAACAATATTCTAATTTAACTATAGTCTGGCAGCCCTTGATCTAATTTGAGTTAGCTAATCGCATGTCTAGTCTGTTTTTAGTTCGAAATCTGTCTAGTAAATATATCGCTTTGTTGAATGAATTAGTTGTCGATGAATAAAAAATACTTGTAAAGAAGTTTTTATTTTTAATGTTTAGTCCTCGTTTAGCCATAAAATCGTTTTGAGCGCGGTTTTCGCAGAGGATCAGCGATTGGTTGTCACAAATTCGATTCCTCTGAGAAACCATTTTTGTATGGTCTACAGATTTCGAGTAAAACATCTGAAAAAAATCCTAATATGAAGCAACGTTTTGAAAACGTAACTAAGTAATTATTATTAACCAGGACAGGTGATTTTGTTGTTGAAAAGGCATGATGCATGTCTCTCATCATAAGTAATTTTTAACTCCGATTACTCAATTTGAAATAATTATGTTTATATTCAAATACGATTATTAACGGAGCAGATAAATAAACATTATTATATTACGAGTATTATTGGTTTGTTTTAGCAGAAGTATGCTTATTTTTACCCGACTTCAAAATAACGGAGGTTCTCTGTTTGACCCGTATCTTTGTTTGTATTATGTTTGTCCGCGATTATCTCCCGTTTGGCTGAATCTATTTTGATGTGGTTTTCAGAAAAGTGTCAAGTTACATTCTGGAGAAGGTTTTGGTATACAACAAATGGAAATTTTATTAAAATTGATTCAGCGCTTTTTGAAAAAATCATCAAAAACCAAAAAAATATAAATAGATGAATGACGTTTTCGTTTCTCCAATCTTTGAAGGACTTTCAATCTCTATTTTAACTGTGTTGCTGTTTCTTGATGGATTTGCGTAATAAGGAGGTACTAAAAAGCGAAAATATAAACCTCTTTCTACAAAAAAGACAACCGCCTTCAAAAACTAAAATGTAAAGTTTTGGCGGTTGTCTTTAATGTTATAAAAAAAAAGTTTTATCTTCAGGAAACAATCAAGTGAAACTAAGAAATGGTGCATCCCATAAAATTAGGTGTACCTACCTATATTGTAGCTAATATGTTTAACTAACTTCGATGTAACTTGACAGATAACAGACAATCAACTTCGTATTACTAAAAGATCAATATTTACAAGGAATCATGATTTATTTAATGATACTTCAAAATCTATTTGTTGACGTAGACACTATAGTGTGTAGAGATACCAACTTATCTGTGAGATGGCAGTTTTTGGAACTAATACTTTGTATAACACATAAGGTCGTATTTTGTTTGAACTTTTATGTTTGTTGACGGACTGTAATAATATGGATTAAAGATTGTTCATGACAATAGCTGAGGTTTTCTTACTTATTGTTGATTGATGCGTAGAAAGAACTTCGCAATTCGGAACACTACATACATATTTGTACTTGTACTTTCAAATCAATAAGCACCTAAATAGGTACTTTTCTGTAGCATGACTATTGTTACGAAAAAAGTATTGGTTGTGTGTGTACCTATGTGAGTTTATATGCTTGTTAACGCAGTCACGAAACAGCACAAATTACAAAAAAGTGATTTACCCCGGTTAGGACTGCAGGACAAATGATGACAAATAAAACTTGAATGTTAAAATCAAAATCCAATTTAAGGGTACAAAAGAACTACCTAATTATACTGACTATAGTAAGGCCGTAGTAGACATTACAATATCACGATACAGCTGGCACAGTAGCTGGATGATTGGCAGCTGCTGGCGGATACTACAATTTGTAGTTTTTACATTTTCGAAATGTCACTTAGTTATTTTATTATTAATTTTTCGCGCTGTTTTGAATCATACGCAACGTATGTATGTATGATTCAAAACAGCGCGTCAATTAAAACAAGAATTAATAATAAAATAACTAAGCGACATTTCGAAAATGTAAAAACTACAAATTGTAGTATGAATATTAAAGATTAATATGAATTCAAGTTTGTGAAAAAAAAATACAGTTTACTATCAAAACTCAACTAAATACGAGATTTTTTAAAAGATTTTTGTACAACTTTACGTATTTTTGTTTATTAAAATAAACAGTATTCTTATTTTTTGCCAACCATAATCTGTTAACATATTCATTGTGGTATTCATAACATATTTTTTATGGTAATTATGGTAAAGGTATTGATTATATTACTTTAACAGTGACGACTGTTTTGAATTATTTTGCTCGGCGCAGTCTTAAGCACACAGATTGTGCGGGTGAGAGGTGCTTTTGCCAATAGATTGGTTCGTGCAGCAGGCACGGCCAGCACACGCCTCCACACGTGCCGGTCTGGCACGCACAGCTTCAGGTGACGCAGCACACCCGGGTTACTCCACGCAGGAGTTTCAGTGCATACGCCGCGAGTGTGAATTCCCGGCGCACCCTGATCGCCGCGTTGTACCCTACCATACCAAGTACAAACAGTGTAGGATACATCAGCGGGTAAAAAGGGTAAACCCCATAAAGTTTGAAATACATGTGTCTTGTAAATTTATTCTGCACTCGCTCCAGCATGACATTGTATTTCGGTCCATGAGGAGCCCAAATCACCGCACTGTGTTCCAAATGACTCCTTACCAAAGCGTCATACAGCACCCTGAGCGTGGTAATGTTAGTAAAATAATTAAATGGTTGAACCGGGAATCGAACCCGTTATACAAGAAAAATAATCAGCCTGTAGCTTTACCATACCGATCGATAGGCTTAATCATAAGGATTATTTTTGCTAAATAACATATGTGTCAGAAATAATAATAATAATAATAATTATCTTTATTTCAGACATACGTCCATACAGTTTTTACAACAGATAGCGTTAGTAAAGTTGTTAGTTGTACACACAAAAATAAAAAGATGTTAGTAATTTGTTAGTAAACAAACACGGAAACACAACAATAATAATTTTAATACTATTTCCTATTTCTGTGCAGGTGTACACCTGCCCAGTACACAACAAATGGACTGTCCATTTAAGCTGCTAACGTTCTGAGGACAGTGTTGGTGCTACCACGAACCCTGCTCATCATCGATGCAGTTCTTCTTCTAATAATGGAGAAGAAATCATCGATGGAAGCAGCCGCAAACAATTTATCAAATGCTCAAAATGAGTCCCTACCTGACAAAGACGCACTCTTTTGATTATTTCGCTCTCTGTCGATTTTCAGCTTTTCATTTTTCTGAACAAAATTTCACATCAAATGTTAAGATTCATGGTCTTCCTTTTATTTCGACACTATGTTATTTAGCAAAAAATATTCTTATGATGAAGGCTTTCGATCGATATGATAAAGCTACAGGGTGATTATTTTTTTGTGTAACGGGTTCGATTCCCGGTTCAACCATGTAATTATTCAAATATCTATGAATGCAGTTTAAATTGTTTTTTAAATACAAATAAAGTCTTCTTTCAGTTAAAAGTTCCATCTACAATATTCAAGGTACTTTCCCTCCATGTGGCATATCCGTGGGACGGCCTGTATAGCTCAGTAGTTGGGATAGTGGTTCGTGAGGAGATCATGGCTAAAAGCGGATCGATCGGTCAAGGTTAACCTACACCTGCCGCGGTCGGTTTGTGGATGGGTGACCATCCACTTCATACCTAGTTCCCTTCGTGCCTCGGATAGCACGTAAAGCCGTTGGTTTCGACTGTCATTCGTAGATATTTGGCAATCGTTATGGGAGTCAGAATTCAGGAAGTCTGAAAACCAGTCGTATCCTGGGGTATCGAGTTATCCAGTAGCTGGGTTGTGGAGCCTAGATAGGCACACACACACTAAAACAACACACACACACACACACAAAACACTTGTATTCAGCTGCATCCGTCTAGACTGGAAGACGACCCCAACAGAGTTGGGAAAAGGCTAGGCAGACGATGACAATAGAAATAGTTGACGTTGAGAAGCTTATAGATAAAAGTGGAGGCAACACTCTAAATACCTAAGTGAAGCCAACTGTGGGCTGATGCTCTCTTTCTGAATGCATACATAAGATAAAGAAAACACATATCACTGTCTCGTTCTTATGTATGCATTCAGAAAGAGAGCATCAGCCCACAGTTGGTTTCAAGTTTTTGTTTTAAGTGTTGGCTCCATTTATACCTATATCTTCATGTTTGAACCTTTATGTAACGACTGAAAAAGTAAATTAACTATTATTGCATAAATAAAATATTGGTAGTGTAGTAGAAAGATGAATATTTTGATCTGTTAGTCAAATAGCTCGTTCGACCGGGTCCGTGCCCACTCCACCCGTTTAGACTCGACCCGAAGAATAATACCTGAATATTTCTGTTTTGTTAGGCGTAAAAAGGTCGATGTACAGTCAGACAGAAAAGTGTTGATTTAACGCTTGCACCACAGAGAGTACAAAATTTAAATAATGTTTGGATAAATAAATCAATAATTAAACAATTATAAGTACTTATCCTTTTTAGGGTTCCGTAGCCAAATGGCAAAAAACGGAACCCTTATGGATTCGTCATGTCTGTCTGTCCGTCCGTATGTCACAGCCACTTTTTTCGGAAACTATAAGAACTATACTGTTGAAACTTGGTAAGTAGATGTATTCTGTGAACCGCATTAAGATTTTTACACAATAATAGAAAAAAACAATAAATTTTGGGGGTTCCCCATACTTAGAACTGAAACTCCATTTTTTTTTTATATCAAACCCATACGTGTGAGTTATCTAAATTGGTTTGAACGAGATCTAGTAAGTAGTTTTTTTTAATACGTCATAAATCGTAAACCGCAATCACCTTACGTGCTGCTACGGAACCCTTCATGGGCGAGTCCGACTCGCAATTATCCGCTTTGTTAACCGACTTCAAAAAGGAGGAGGTTATCAATTCGAATGTTTGTATTTTTGTTTTATGTATGTTCGGGCATAACTCTGTCATATATAGACGGATTTGCAAAATTCTTTTTTTGTTCGAAAGGGGTTTATTCGGAAATGGTCCTGTATACATTTTACCAAAATTGATCCAGCCCCTTTTGAGAAAATCAACAAATTCCCAAAAAAAATACTTAGACGACGTTTTAGTTTCTTCAATCTTTGGAGGATTTACAATCTCTTTTTCATCCCACCATCTCGGAAAGAGTATTTTTAATCTTCAGTATCTGAGTGGAAAAGCCGTTTTTATTCTCTAGAGGATAAAGTAAATTGAATTTAGAACATCGTGTGCACTAAGTTTGTGAATTAAAAAAAAACATTAAACCTATTTACTGCTACCTCTATGGTGCCGAATATATCATACAACTTTTTTTTAATTTGTTAAAAACTCAGACTTTGTAAACGTTTTTTTTTTGCATTTAGTCATTTCCTCGCTGAGGTGGAATGAAAAGTTACGTGTTGCACTCGAGTGCAAAGATTTTTCACCTCGTGCTCTTTTGATTCCCTCGCTAACGCTCAGGATTCTAATTTTGAATCACTGCGCTCGTGATTCAATTTTAGAATCCTTCGCTTGCTCGGTCATCAAAATTGAACACGCGGTTAAAAAGCAACTTTGCACTCTTGTATAACAAATAACTATTAAATGTGTCGCCGTTTCTTAATGGATTTGGATGGTAAGGCAGCACTAAAAAGCGAAAAATAAAAAGTTTTTTCAAAGAAAAGAAAACCGACTTCCTAAAGTAAAGTAATGTGTGTTCTGTGCTAAAGTTATTTATCACTTTTTAGTTTTTGAAGGCGGTTTTCTTTTTTTTTTAAAAACTTTTTTAATATAATTTACGGTTTGTATTGTACTTTGTAGTAAAAATCACAGACACATATTTTCTTTTCTCATATTTGCGTTTGTCCGCATCTCACCTGATCTTAAGTGATGATGCGGCCTAAGATAGAGCACGCTTGCTGAAAATTAAATTATGTAACATAACAACAAAATATTAAATATTCTTTGTATAGTAAGCTTTATTTAGAATTAAAACATCAATTTGCCCGACTGTACAAATGGCACTAAATTGGCAGTAAAACACCTGCACACGTAGCATGACCACGCTATGTCTACGGAAGAATAGACATACTGACAGCAAGAATAGACAAAGTCAATGCTACGCGTGCTGGTATTATTCTTTATCTCTATTTTGTTACAATCTCCCTCGGTGGACACCTCGGTGAAGTGAGCTGTCATACGTCAGTCTACTTTGTCAATCCCTAGCATCGGGACGAATGACAGCTCACTTCACCTACGTGTTCACCGAGGGAGATTGTAACAGAATAGCACTGCAGTCGAGTCTAAGCGGGTGGAGTGGGCACGGACTCGTTCGACCGTCGTGTAGTTTAGAAAAGATTTCTATGATTTTAATCCAATTCAAAAAAATTGGTTGTCTGTAAAGTCGGTTTACTGACGATAGTTGAACGTGACAACGCGAAAGAATCATTACCTTTATCGCTGTAATTATCGTTGCTATAAACAATTGACACCACATTCACTTTTCACTTGGAACGCCTCAGAGCGAGGTAACACCGCAGAGCGAGGTAAACGCCGCATGACGTCATGTAACGCCGTAACGCCGCATGACGTCATGTTTTTTCGTGCGTGCAGCCGGCTCTATCGAATTATAAGACGTTGTCACGTCAAAAGAAGAAGTTACCCATTGTTTGTTCAATGGAATAAATATCATGTTGATAACCCAAAATAAATTGTAATTAGTCAAGGAGAACCTAAAAATGTCCTAAAACTCATATGTCTAAAAAAAGCACGGAGAAAAAGCAATACCAAGTGTCAAATTGACTGCGCCGTTGTTCTAACAGAACTCTGTCATATTGACATAAAGAGAAAATAGAAATTAGCAGTTCCAATAACAGAGCATATATTTATATATACCAAATAATCTTCAGCTATGTCCCCACGTTTGTTGATCTAACATAGTTCTTATGTGATATTGGCAAAATTATTGTATCTCTAACACAAAAATCACTAATGAAGAGTTAAAGTTGAATTATGAAAATGTTATTATTAAATTTTGGGATGAAGTAATACTGAATTGAATAGCTTAAGTTTTTTTACTAAAATCTTTATGAGATATGTCTGAACCAACTGCTGTCGACTCCGATTTGTACTTCGACAAATATTTTGTAACTCGGGAAACAAAACCTCAATTGTGGTGGTAATTGCGGCTTCCCTTAGGGTAAGTTAAACGATGTATATCTCACAAAAATACATAGTAGCTATAGAAAATATTGGCTAAGCTTTCCATTGCCGGCCGTCGAGTTGGGGGTTTATATTTTTTTTACAGAAAGGTTAAATTATTATAAGAACACACGTAAAGTCTCAACATGCGGAGACGCGTACTTTTTGAGAAAAAAAATGTTGAAAATAAATATTTTTGCAGTATTTATATCAATTCCTACCACAGATTTTATAGAATTATCGCTATTGAACGTTTCGTTTCACCAACGGTTAAGTGGTCTTACGTTTGGTAACATTTTATTTTATATAAATTTACGTAAATAATAACATTTTGTACTAGTTTAAATAGTTTTCATGCACACATATATTTAACAGTTTATATATAAATTACAGCATTATTTTCAGCACGAAATAAAAAAAATTAAAATGTTAAGTGTTTACCGTTTTTTGTCGTCTTGTGGAACGAAACGTAAAACTGACGCTATTTGTATTGTCACTGTCATCGTCAGTATTATTATTACTTTATAGGAGAAACTGATTGCAATCTGGACTTTAGGGCACCCCGACTCGGATAGGTTAGGTTAGAAGGGGATGGCGGGGTCGTGTGAGCGAGTGAAGCGAGCGAATAGACCCCGCCATCACCTTCGTGGTTATTTTTTTATAAACCACCCAGAAGTAGGAGCCCCGCGAAGCGGGGCTCCGTCGACCAAGCCCACCCTCGACCATGCATAAAGGGTTTGGCTAGTAATAATAAGCCGCAGCTGCGGCTTATTATTACTTTATAGGAGAAACTGATTGCAATCTGGACTTTAGGGCACCCCGACTCGGATAGGTTAGGTTAGAAGGGGATGGCGGGGTCGTGTGAGCGAGCGAAGCGAGCGAATAGACCCCGCCATCCCCTTCGTGGTTATTTTTTTATAAACCACCCAGAAGTAGGAGCCCCGCGAAGCGGGGCTCCGTCGACCAAGCCCACCCTCGACCATGCATAAAATATTTTAGGGTTTGGCTTAGCTGGTAGTTATGAAACGTGCCATTTATAATTTTTAACTTACTAAAACCGCTATTTACAACTGCCTCTTTAAATCAGTGCCATTTTTTTTGATGAAGGGGGATTCCCCCTTCTGTAGGGGGAGAACCCCCTTCCCCCCTAAGGGGTCCCCCATGGTTTTTTACACTTACTATTAATTTTAATTCATAAAATGGGAAAAATTTCCTCAGACTTAAAAATTAAAAAAACTCGAAAAGGGGGGGGCTCCGCAACTTTTCCCCTTAAGGGGGGGGTAGTAAACACCCCCCCCTCCCCCCACCGCCCTCCCCACCCTTAATTCGACGGACGTCAATGGAAAGTCGTACCGAAATATTTACGGAATATAGGGAATGACAACAACACATCCATACATCAACAAAAAACTGGCCGAGTGCGAGTCGGACTCGCGCACGAAGGGTTCCGTACAATTAATCTATACAACATTAGACATCGAGCAAAAAAAAACGGCAAAAAATCACGTTTGTTGTATGGGAGCTGGGAGCCCCCCCTAAATATTTATTTTCGTCTGTTTCTATTGTTTAATTTCTTGTTGTCTGTATTTGTTGTTTAATTTAGTGCAATTTAGTGAAGTGCTACTAACATAGTCTTAAATTTTCTCTATTAACACAAATTATAAATTATAAAATATGTATGTTTAGGTTAGGTAGGTTAGGTTTGGACCTATGCAGTCTGAAATAAATTAAAAATCATTATTATTATTAAAGCGGCAACAGAAATACATCATCTGTGAAAATTTCAACTGTCTAGCTATCATGGTTCATGAGAGCTTGGTGACAGACAGCCAGACGGACAGTGGAGTCTTAGTAATAGGGTCCCGTTTTTTCCCTATTTCTTTTTCCCTTCGGAACCCTAAAAACACGTGATGAGCAGAACATTATACAAATTACTCAGAACATTCCTTCACAAACTGTTTTTTTTTATTTACAAGGTTATTATTTTTAGCCATTTTTTTCCTATCTATTTCAGAGCGCCTAGCCTAATCATGCCTCGCAGAGACTCAGTCAGAAGCCAGACGTACGCGCCCCAGCACCGCGCGAGCGCGGGCGGGGGGCGTGCGTCTCTCTCTCTCTCATATGAATTTTAATTCATAAAATGGGAAAAATTTCCTCAGACTTAAAAATTAAAAAAACTCGAAAAGGGGGGGGCTCCGCAACTTTTCCCCTTAAGGGGGGGGTAGTAAACACCCCCCCCCTCCCCCCACCGCCCTCCCCACCCTTAATTCGACGGACGTCAATGGAAAGTCGTACCGAAATATTTACGGAATATAGGGAATGACAACAACACATCCATACATCAACAAAAAACTGGCCGAGTGCGAGTCGGACTCGCGCACGAAGGGTTCCGTACAATTAATCTATACAACATTAGACATCGAGCAAAAAAAAACGGCAAAAAATCACGTTTGTTGTATGGGAGCTGGGAGCCCCCCCTAAATATTTATTTTCGTCTGTTTCTATTGTTTAATTTCTTGTTGTCTGTATTTGTTGTTTAATTTAGTGCAATTTAGTGAAGTGCTACTAACATAGTCTTAAATTTTCTCTATTAACACAAATTATAAATTATAAAATATGTATGTTTAGGTTAGGTAGGTTAGGTTTGGACCTATGCAGTCTGAAATAAATTAAAAATCATTATTATTATTAAAGCGGCAACAGAAATACATCATCTGTGAAAATTTCAACTGTCTAGCTATCATGGTTCATGAGAGCTTGGTGACAGACAGCCAGACGGACAGTGGAGTCTTAGTAATAGGGTCCCGTTTTTTCCCTATTTCTTTTTCCCTTCGGAACCCTAAAAACACGTGATGAGCAGAACATTATACAAATTACTCAGAACATTCCTTCACAAACTGTTTTTTTTTATTTACAAGGTTATTATTTTTAGCCATTTTTTTCCTATCTATTTCAGAGCGCCTAGCCTAATCATGCCTCGCAGAGACTCAGTCAGAAGCCAGACGTACGCGCCCCAGCACCGCGCGAGCGCGGGCGGGGGGCGTGCGTCTTTTGCCATGGCTGGATGGAGAAATAACTCGCTGACTATAAACTCAATAGCAGCGAACTCTGCTTACCTTTCTGAGAAAATTTTAAACGAGCAAGCGTAAGTATATTTGAAGTAATGATTAATCACTATCATCATCCTTCCACACACGCACAGGAAACAGTACCAGGGGGTACTGTTTCCAGTATACACACACACACACACACACACACACACACACACACACACACACACACACACACTTTTTCACACATAGTTGGGGAAAAGGCTAGGCAGATGATCATACTCTCATCCTTATCCTAATTAATTTAGGCAGCAAGTCTTCTTTTTTCATGCATCTCTAATACAGATCATCGCAAATTATAACAGCCGAATCGCCTCGAAAAATTCGTGAGGTGTCAACATATTTATCTTGTCATTATGAAATTAGGCACGAAACCAACATTAGGGTGTTACTACACCAATCGATCGATCGTCGATCGATGCCATCAATCGACATCGATCGACGTTGATCGATTGGTGTGGTAGCTTTGGCTGATCGACGGATACCGTTCCACTAACTAATCGATCGATTGCCGGTCGATGGCATCGGTCGACGTCAATCGATTAACCCCAGCTATATTCCATCAGTAATAATAATCAAGCAGCTCGATCGACGTCGACTAATAAATTATACCATCGATCGATGCCGTCGATCGACGATCTATCGATTGGTCTGATAGAAACTATCGATCGACGTCGATTAATCCATTCTGCCATCAATCGATGCCGTCGATCGACGACCGATCGATTGGTCTGGTAACACCCTTATAGTTTAACGGAGACTTTAAATTCGAGTGTGCTCCACCTTTGGCCGCATCATCACTTAAGATCAGGCAAACGCAAGCCTATAACAACATTAAAAAAAACATGTCATCTTTTACATTTTGTATCAAAAAGAAAGTGCCAGCATCTCCTTTAATTTACTAATGTTGTTTTTGTGCACCGTTACCATACACCGTTGAAGCCTTAATAATTATACATAATCTTTATTTTGCATAAAAATTACATATGATTGATTTGAATGGTAAATTATTGCTGTGTCGTAGTATTCGTATTGGTGCTATTAGGGCCCTTGATAACGAGACGGTTTCTATCCGGGCCGGCGGCGGCGCCGGGTCGGTGCCGGCTAACCTTGTTCACGAGCAGCTGGTTTCACTTAGGTGTTTAGAGTGTTGCCTCCACTTTTATCTATAAGCTTCTTGACGCTAGTGCCCTCCGGTGTCGTTAACGAACGTCCATAGCGTCCGATACCTAACTGACGGCCGGACATAGACACGGTTAAAAACCGTGCCTAGACCCGGCGGAAAACCGTCTCGTTAACAAGAAGCCTTATAGTGAGCGATGGCCACATCATCTTTTACACAATTCATATATCCATTCGTTCTTTTGATTCGATTAACGAAATATTCGTCGAAGCCGAGAAGTACCAAACTTTCGACGAATGTCATTTCAATACATAGCTTTTGGTATTGCGAAGACATTCGGCGACTCCTCAGACATCCTATGGTTATTTGTGCAAGAGTAATAATACTCAATAATTATTTTATGTTTTTAGAGAAAAAGAAGAAAGATTACAATATAAACCAGTATCTTGGTACAGATTAGTAAGTATTTTTTTATATATTTTGCAACCTATAAACATACACGAACATAGAAGCCCCTTCTTTTCTGAAGTCGGTTAATAAAAAGTTATTTTCCGAAACTAATAAATATTTCGTGCATCGCTCAAAAGCATCCCCGCCCCGAAGACATTGTCAGATGCCTCTCTCTCGGAATTTAAAATGATTTAGGCGATTAACACACGGCACCGCGCACCGCCGCGGTTGGCGGTGAAGCGGATCTCATGTCGCATTGATCTCTATTAAATCCGTCGATGCCTAACACACGTACACCGCCTGACCGCACGTTCGAGCGGTGCTCTCACCGCCACCGCCCCTCCGCGCGGCCGGCCGCGCGGAGGGGCGGTGCATCACACACGGGGCACCGCATAACCGCGCGAATCATCGTGTGTGCAGGATGTGTTGCAATTTAAATATAATTTCTGTCTAAATTGTATGTAATGTAATTAATATTATAATAGTCCCTACAAGTATACTATTCATCCCCACTCTTGCGAGCGTGTCAGCGAGTTGAACTAAATTGACAGGGAGATTTTGATTTACATCTCATTAAAAATAAAAATAGAAATAACTATAAATTAAATTGACAAAATAAAATAAATAAATAAAATTATAAAACATAAAAAAAGGTCAGAATCATTAATTCATATAATTTCATATAATTTGTTTAAACTGGTCAAATCGGCGTTAAATACAACCGCGCGGACAGGCGCGTAAACCGCCTTACCGCGCGGGGTACCGCTACGAAATCCGCTTTACCGCCACCGCCCTCCGCGGCGGCGCGCGGTGCCGTGTGATAATCGCCTTAGGTAAAAAAAGTAACTTTAGTAATTTTGGTGTTCTATTTGATATTTATATCTCATACCACTCGTTTGAACCATGTGATTTTGAGCAGTAAAACTTTTCCTTTCAAAAGAACTTACAGATACGACAGCAAATAGACTCCATAGCCCCCTATTTCTACCAACTAAAAAGTTTAATTTTACTCCACAGTATAGGTACACTACGAAGTGCGAGATACTATGGCTGTTTGTCGCACTTATTTTCGCTACCCTCAATGGTTTGTTCGTGCCTTTGGGAGTCATCATTTATGGCGAATTTACATCACTACTCATCGACCGGACTGTTATGATTGGGACCTCAACCGAGACCATAACCATAGAATGGTTCGGTGGAGGCAAAATACTGTAAGTTATCTACTGACTTGTTGTATGTCATCCAATGGTTGGCGGCACCGTTCGCGCAGTGACTGAGCGTTAGGTGCTGCATTGCGTGTAACGGGTTCGAGTTCCGTACAGAACAAAAATTTGTATGCATAGAATATTATATCGATGTTTGTATGACGTACAGGTAGTGGTAACGGGTTTGGTTGTGTTTGTGAATGTGAAACGTTTCCAAGTGTGTAAACACTTGTAAACGCACTAATTACGGAGAAGACATGCCTAGTGTGGGACAACGTTTTAAAAAAAAGAAAATACTACGAACATAATATGTCTTTAAATAGATGGTTAATGAATCCGATCACAGTCGTTGCTTTATCTCATATTATATTTACTTGTCACAGTACAAACGCATCGAAAGAAGCGAACAGGGTAGCGTTGATTGAAGACTCCCAGGCCTTTGGTGTTGGCTGCTTAGTGTTCTCAGTACTCCAGTTCATTGTCGGGGTTATCAGTGTTGATATCTTCAATTACATAGCACTTAGACAGGTTAGTAAAGTTTAATGAAAGGATCCTTCCAACTTCACCTTTTTACACAGCAAGATTTCTTGCATTTATTTCTTATAACAATAATACCGGCCTGTTATTGTCCCACTGCAGGGCAAAGCCCTTGGCGTACAGAGCATGAGCAGGCATGAGTATTGATCACGGCGGTTTTCGACTTATCTTCTATACTAATATTATAAAGCTGAAGAGTTTGTTTGTTTGTTTGGTTGAACGCGCTAATCTCAGGATCTACTGGTTCGAATTGAAAAAATATTTTTGTGTTAGATAGTCCATTTATCGAGGAAGGCTATAGGCCCAGGCGAAGCCGGGTCGGGCCGCTAGTATTTTATATTAAGAGCGCGCGCCCATCCCGTCATATTTCCCATACAAACGCTCGTACGCGATTACGCCGTTATAACAAATTATTTTTAATGTTTTTAACACACGGATATCTTGTGGATTAAATCTAGGTTTGTATGAAGCCAGAAGTCAACTTTTTTGAGAAACAAATTCAGTAAACACGCCCGAAAATCAGTTTTTTTGCACAATTTTGTCTGATCTTTGGCCGCTCATGCACTCATACATTGCAAAAGTAAAAAAACAGCGTCATAGAAACCTTGCACATGTATTGGAGATTCTAATTTATAAACATTTTAACCAAAAACTTGTAAGGCTTTCTTAAAAACACGTATGTCCTCAAACAAATATTGTGAAATTTCCGTGCGCCAATTTTTCTGTGATGTTATCGCGTTCTTACTCACTCGTTTGTTTTCGAGCTTTGCGTTGGTTGAAACAAAAAATTTTTCAATCACGCTTGCGTTGGAGTTCGTTCGATGGGGAAGGGCGCTCTTAAGTCCAGATTTCCTCACGAAGTTTTCTTTTACCGATGTCAATGATATCCAATATCTTCTATATAATAAAAATGAATCGTTGTTCGTTAGTCTCGCTTAAACTCGACAACGGCTGGACTGATTTGGCTAATTTTGGTCTTGAAATATTTGTGGAAGTCCAAGGAAGGTTTCAGCGGTGACAAAATTGTCAGGACAACGTCTGTCGGGTCAGCTAGTATAGTATAAAAAGTCAAATTGGTACAAGACTTGCCGTGTCCATTCGCGAACCCATAACTTCGTGCATGAGACGCTGGAGCATCGGAACCGTGTTTAAACCCGACAAATGCCGATTTAAACCGATTTTTTTTAAATTAAATTAAAGGTTTAAATGATGTGATCCGAGTCCGACCGATTTCGGCCAAGGCGATTGCTTCAGCTCCGCTTTAGTTGACACGCTATAGGGTACTGGGTCGTCACGTATTTGCCGACTCAATTGACTATATTTATTGATTTCAATGTTAATTGAAAATTAAATGGATTTTCAGGGCTAAAATAAGTTTTTTTTTAATGAAGTTGTGTCTTGAACTGTTTGGTCAATGGTGTATTTTTATGTCTGATACTTGGAACTATCTGAAGCCAGTCATAGTAGGTTTGCTAAAAGATACAGATTAGGGATGGATGGTCCATTTCACCCACTACCTCAGCACAGCAAGATGCACCCAAAACCGTACTATATATCTTAGAATCTGCGCAATGTTTTATTGAAAAAGTATAATCCATAAAATATTGCTTTTAGCAACAATAGTCCTGTATGTTATTATAATGAACCGATGTTTCCAGATCGACAGGCTAAAAAAACAGTTTCTGCGATCTGTACTTCGTCAAGACATCGCGTGGTACGACATGAATACCACTATGAATTTTGCAACTAAAGTATCCGAGTAAGTGTTTTTTTTTTTACTATTCAATGGGTTTGCGTTTGACCGCAATTCACCTGATCGTAAGTGATAATGCGGCCTAAGTTGGAACACGCTTGCTTAAGATGAACCGGTTCACTCGTGCCTTGTTTTCATTTGAAGAGCTTTATACATCTTTACTCTATATTATCCCAAGGTCCATTCAGTTTCATACGGTCAATTTCACTAATGTTTTATGATGAGACATATCCGTGGCGTAAAAGTTTGGTTAAATTCGCCCTTACTGGAATTATAAATCGATTTCCTTGGAAGTCTGTCCTCGAAAGATACAGGCTGACTTTTAAATCACTACCGAACCTTTCAGGGGGTGATAGTACCTACTCATAAATAAAAACAACGACGATCGACGGGATCGACTCGATATACACACACGTGTACACAAATCAAAAAAAGTTTGCGATCACTTTGAAAAATCTAAATCTTTTTTGTTACGGTAGATTATATTATGATTTATTCTTCTTTTTAGGTTCTTTACTTAAAAATATATATTTAGAATATAAAAAATAAATTAAAAATTTAAAAAACCCCCAACGCAAAATTTAAAAGCGATTATTTAAAAAGTAAAAAATAATATCTTTTGTTGAGCCATCAAATGTTTGTTCGTTGAAATGGCGCTACAATGTCGCGGCGGGGTACCGCTAAACTAAATAGTTAAAATAGCAAACTCATGGTAACTAGATTGACAACGAGATTTGCAACAAAATTTTTATCGTATCGAAGCAAGTTGGTCGGAAATGCTGGTAAATTAAGAGATAGTCAATGAAATGAAGGGTCTGACTTACGCGGTACCCCGCCGTTTTTACGTCGGGGGTTAAAAACAAAATAAAATGGTTTTATTTTTTAATTTCAAACAGGGTAGTTCTATTTAAAGAAAACACACAACAAATATTTTTTCTTGATAAAATTCAATTTAAAAAATTATATCAGCATAATTATGGTATTGATCACAAACTTTTTTTGATATGTGTATGACAAAAAAAACGTATTATTCTTTTTTTTACATTGTAATAGGCTTGCGATTGGCCGTAACTCGCCTGACCTTAAGTGATGATGCGGTCTAAGGTGGAGCACGCTTGCCTTGGATGAACCAGTTCACTCTTGCCTTGAAGATACCCAGGAAGAAAATGTTGTATCATGGTTTCAGTTCATAATTTCACAAAAAATTTAACGCTGGGGTACCGCGTTAAATTTTTTGTCATGGGACATCCCCTAAGGGTCCGTTCACACAGACCGGCTCGGAGAAGAGATCAGATTTTATATCACGTTTAAAACAAAGTTTTGAATCATTGTTATATAGGTTTATTTTTACATGTCACTTCTTTTATTATTGAGAATGAGAGCAACCCTAACGCGCTTAGTGTGAAATAATAAGAGGAGCCGACCGGCTGCCTCTGATGACGTACTACTCTTCCGCGATCGCGCTGCCAAATGGCTCCGTTTGGATTCTCTTTCGTGCTTGAACGGCCGATCGCGCCGGTCTGTCTGGAAAAAAGAACGCCGACCGATCGATGCTCTCCAAGCCGGTATAAATGTGAACGGACCCTATGGTGACCCACTGACCCATTATAACCGACAAAAATGAAAATTATGAACTACATATATCAATGGTAAAAGTTTTTGTCGATTTTATTGTGTTTGTTTTTCTCAACGTGTATTAATCTAAAGCCCATTTTTGTTAAGTGACGTCGAGAAGTTACGCGAGGGGATCGCTGAGAAGGTGCCCATCTTCATTTACCTGGTGATGTCATTCGTCACTTCTGTGCTCATCTCTTTCTTATATGGCTGGAAACTCACACTCGTGATACTGTCGTGCACACCAGTGATTATACTCACTACCGCTATTGTTGCTAGGGTGGGTAAAACTTGAAATAAAAATATTTCAAACTCAAATATTAGTTTATTTCAATCAGATCACTAAGACGATACGCTTGGCGTAGTGGCGCAGGTTCGATTCCCGCACGGAACAAATATTTATATTGCACACAGATAGTTGTTCTGGGTCTGGCTGTTTGAGTATGTGACTTTATATGTTCGTAAACTCATCCACGATACAGGAGAAATAAAAAAGTAAAATTTTACAGTCGCCATCTTTTATTTTGACTGCGACCTCAGTTTCGATAACACCTCCAAAAACCATGGACTCAACCCATAATGCTTATTTTGTAAAATTTTACAGTCGCCATCTTGGACTTTGACTGCGATCTCATTTTCGATAACACCTCCGAAAACCATGGACACTACCCATGATGCTTATTTTGTAAAATTTTACAGTAGCCATCTTTGCTTTTGATAGCGATCTCATTTTTGACATCAACACCTACCTATTACGAAAATCTTACAAAATTTTCGTTACTCTTCTTCTCTACTTCGTTGACCGGTTATACGAATGAAACGACCAAATCGCGGATAAAAGCTCATTATAAATAAATAATATATTTTTAATGATTTAATTACAAATGTATAGTTTTTAGACTTTTCCCTATATTTATAGTATAAGACGATAATACTTGCCAAATTTCATAGTTCTAGGTCAACGGAAAGTACCCTATATTTTGATTCCCTTGAGAGTGTCGAAATGTACGTTTTTTGCGACATAAACGGCCGTATCTCTTTTTCACGTTAACTTAGAAGTTAGATTTTTTCACGGCTTCAAGGGACCATGGGTTTAATTTCAACTTGATACCTCTACACGTTCCCGAGATAAAGGGTCATGACAGACAGACAGACAGACGGATAACAAAGTGATCCTGTGAGGGTTCCTTTTGTGGTACGGAACCTTAAAAAAAGTAAACTTATCTTCCGCTAACATATTATAATCTAAATGAGGTAATAAATTGTTTATTCTAGGTGCAATCTTCGCTGACATCTCAAGAATTAAAGGCGTACAGCAAAGCAGGTGTTATCGCAGAAGAAGTACTGGCTTCGATTAGGACAGTGGTGGCATTTGCTGGTCAAACGAAAGAAATAAAAAGGTATCTTTAGAGTTTTTAGTGGCAAGAAGAAACATTGCATAAATTTAGAATCATCATTAACACTTTATTGCCACTTTCTTTATTATATATGTGTGTATTTATTTCTTTGTCTAGGGACTATTTTTAACAAAAAGATCCTAAATATAGGTTGCAATGCATTTTGCACTTTAAATTGTCATGTAGGTATGGCATTGAGTTTGTGTTTTCAAATCTTGATGCTATATAATTAAGGTTCTTTATTTAACTATAAGCCGGTAGGTAATCATCTTGAATAATCCTGACGTCTAAAACTCAGGTGGCAATTGACTTGTTTGAAAAACACGCCCCCGTGCCCCATTTGTTCCTCAAATGACACACTGTTATCGTTTTAGTGCAAGCTAAACCTATAATAGAAGACGTTAACATTATCACTACGCGCTCTAGATGGTACATTAATTATTTTTCAGATATTCAGAGCTGTTGGAGCCAGCTAAGAAGTTGGGTGTGAAGAAAGGTGTGTTCGCAGGGTTCGGCAGCGGGGTTATGTGGTTTATCATTTACGCTACTTATGCGCTGGCCTTCTGGTACGGAGTAGAACTCATTATAGAAAGCAGAAGGGAAGAAGTCCCTACGTATACGCCAGCTGTACTCTTGATTGTAAGTCTGTGTCTATATTTTTTTCATGTCCGTCTCATGAATTATTTGCTGAGGAACTACTGGGTATTGCTATTTGCCTTTATCACCACGCTAATAATAACGGACCTGAGTAAATAGTTACGCAATTATTCCACTACCATAATCTTTTTCTTTTTCACCGTCTGAAATATCTCTTTTTAGCAGCTATAAGTGTAATACATACTTAAAATTAAGCGCTTATAAAAATACACAAGACATAATTTAAAGTATAATGTTTTCAGGTTTTCTTCAGTGTTTTACAAGGAGCTCAAAACATGGGTCTCACAGCCCCTCATTTGGAAGCGATAGCGGTGGCCAGAGCTTCTGCAGCATCTGTCTATGCGGTTATTGACCGAAAACCAGAAATAGACATATTTTCCCCTGATGGCGAAAAACCTGAACTCAAAGGGGACATAGTGTTTAAAGAAGTGGCATTTCGGTACCCATCACGAAGAAACGTACAGGTATCTTATAACTTTACAGTACATGATGAATGTGGTGATCGTCTTTTTGAAACGCCGTTATTTGATTATGGTTTCATGAATAATAGATGAATAACAAAAATGTATTCCAAAAATTGATAAAAACTTGAATGAATATGTTTGACACCAGCATTTTTTTATCAATGTTCTATGCAATTTCAGGTGTTGAATGGGTTAAATCTGAAGATAAAAGCCAACGACACTGTGGCGCTAGTTGGTCCAAGTGGTTGCGGCAAATCAACCGTGCTGCAACTCATCCAGAGGATGTACGACCCTGACTCGGGGAACGTGCTGGCGTCAAGCTACGACTTGAGGAATCTTAACCTCAGACACTACAGAAACCATATCGCAGTCGTTGGGCAAGAACCTGTGCTTTTTGCCGGATCTATCAAAGAAAATATTAGGTAGGATCATGAATAGTAAACGTTGTGCTGTGATGCTTCCCTCCCAAAGGGACGTACTTATACAAACATATTTTTTGTTGAGATCGCGAAAAAGCATTAGGCGGGTCCATACATTTGTGGCAATCGTGTCGCTTCACTAAAAAGGATGTCGGTTTCTCTAATGGCGGAAAAGGAAAAAAAATATGTCGGACAGATGTTATTCTAATTTAAAAATTTAATGTTTGTATAACTCGACAAAATGTCATCAATCAGCTGATTTTTTATTCATACGTCATCTGCGTTGAATTCTATTATTATACTTACATAAATTATTATGTGCCAAATTTCTGCTCATTCCGTTCAGCCATTTAAGCGTGAAAGAGTTTCAAACAAACATCCATCCATCCATCCCCACGAACCTCTTTTCAGCTTTCTGGTAAACAAAAAAATAAGTTTGTAAAAATATAGTAGGTAGTCTGGGAAACAGTGCATAACAATAATGCATTAACGCTTCATCCATCACCTAAATAGCCTTTCCCCTTAGCCTTAGCCTTAGCTTTAGCCTTTGGCAGCCGAATACCAGTGTTTTTACATGAATCGACTGCCTGTGTGACCTTCACAACCCAGTTACTGGGTAACTAACACGATACCCCTCGGTAAGACTGGTTGTCAGACTTTCTATCTACCCATAACGACTGCCAAAGATGTTCGAGTGATAGCCCGGGTCTCGATGCCCGGGCTCAACGGTTTAACGTGCTTTCCGAGGCATGGAGGGGTCTGGGTATGAAATGGATGGTCACCCATCCACGGATCGACCGCGGCAAGCGTAGCTTAACCATGACCGATGGATCCGTACGGCTATTACTTGGCTACGAAGTACGAACCCTTCCACCTTCCCTCACCTTCAGGCGAAGGCGAGGACTTATGTGGATTTTGAAACCGACCGGAAGACTAGGCTTGCAATTCCTAGTATGCGATGAGTTTATTAATACCTCATTTTTAGGGTTCCTTACCCAAAGGGTAAAAACGGGGCCCTATTACTAAGACTCCACTGTCCGTCTGTCTGTCTAGCTGTCTGTCACTAGGCTGTATCTACTAGGCTGTAACAATAAATAAAATAAATAACAGAACAAAATAAATATTTAAGAGGGGTCCCATACAACAAACGTGATTTTTTGCCATTTTTTTGCTCGATATCTAAACTTGTATAACTAGATAATACACCCTTCGTGCGCGACTCCGACTCGCACTTGGCCAGTTTTTTTTTATTGTGTAGGTACTTTATCTGTACTCATTTTATTTCAAAAAACAATAACAAATGTAGTGGACCGGTGCTCAAATGTAAAAAATCCACGTGGCATTTTTATAGGAATATTTTTTAAATAAAATAAATTAATGTAAGTAATTTTTTTCCGTTTTCCCAAAGTTTTGGATAATATTATCCCCTTTAAGAAAGTTCCATGATGTGAAAGTAAATGGATAAGTACCACAAAGACGATTATTTGGAGGTTCATAGAACTATTATGAACCTCCATATAATCGTCTAAGTATTTGTTATTCGGTTTCTTTTAGAATGTATTTGATATCCTTCCGTGTTTTTCGCTCCGGAAGTCGAGCAGCAGCGGCTTCCGTGTGTTTAACAACTTCACTGCGATCCCCAAGACGCCTGCCAAGCGTGGAGATTATGGCAACCCCCCCTTATGGGGGAGGCCTTTGTTCAACAGTGGACGTCTTCAGGCTGATGATGATGATGAATGTAGTTTTATTTAATTTTTCCATTCATCATCATCATTATTATTACGCTCGAAGATGAATACAGACCGAGCCGAAAACGTTTACGAAGCTTTATTTTATTAAGGGAAGATAGTTGTGAGCTTTATTTTGTTGAGGAAGATTTAAAAAGTTGTTTGCATAAAGTGTGTCAATAATATACTTTTTTTATATTTTATATAGAACTTTATGCTATGTGTGTAGTTAAATATCAAGTTGATAACTACACACATAAATGGATTCCAAATGTATTATTGCAGTAGGCCTAAAGCTACCTTTTTCATTGTAGAATGAGTAACCCAGCCGCTACGGATGAGGAAGTCATTGCTGCGGCGAGGGCAGCCCATTGCCATGACTTTATCAAGTTACTGCCCGAGGTATGTAACTGTTAATTTATTAGTTCTTTATTTGCCCGTATCTTCTTCCGCGTGAAAGTGATTTGCTGGCAGGATACAGTTACCGGCACGTAAGTTGGCAAGATATTTTTCATCCCTTCTATTCGAAAAGTGTCGTTTTGTTCCTCTATAAGCGGGAGCAAAGTAGCTCTTTTCTCCACTAGACTTTTTAGCGGGCAGTAATGAGATTTGAACATGAACTGTTCATTGAAATCGAACGCAAATTGTATAAATTAATAAATTACTGACTGTAAGTGTTGGCTGTACGGTGCGGGGAGGCGCGGTAACTAAAAAAAAACAAAAGCGCCCGATTTACTTCACTGTTCTTGTAATCGGTACGGACTTTATTGTATTTTGCAAAAAAATACAAAAAAGTGATAGTGCATTAACTCCTGAAACAATAAAATTAGAAGCTAATAACGTCATACAAAACTTAATACCTACGAAATCCCGGGAGAAATATTTTCTCATAGAAGGAGATGAAAAGTAGAGTATATGACTCGAGAGCAAAAATATTTTTCCCTCAGGCGATTCCTTCGCTACGTTCAGGATTCTATTTTAGAATCCCTCGCCAATATGCTCGGGATTCTATTCTAGAATCCTTCGCTTCGCTCTGGATTCAAAATAGCGCCATCGCCGTAAAAATATTATTTTGCTCCCTTGTCATACAATCTACTATTGTAGTGGGGGAAGTTCGCGCATGTAAAAATGTATGAAATTGTGCGTTCGCGATCTTCCCCCACTACAAAATCTCTTGCCAAATTAAATTACGTGCCAAAAGTTATTCCTACAGAGATTCTGGCTGGTTTAATATTATAAAATCAATGCTGCAACTGCAAAGTGCAGGCCCAGTCGAAAACCTGCACAGCAGTGATTTACAAACGCACAATCAAGTCTACTCGCTATCATATAGACATGATGCTGTTAGCCATGTTCAAATTTATTTTTAACTAACTTCAAAAAAGGAGGAGATCCTTCGACTCGATTGTTTTTTTTTTTTCGTCGTAGGGTTTTTAAGGCACTTTTATATTTTTTGTAAAGTATTTTTTTATGTTTCGATTTTAAGCGCCTATTTCTTATCATCCAAATCAATTAAAAAACGAACGCTAAAAATGTCTATAGGACCAATGTGAAAGTACTTACCTATTACTTTCCTCTTACGGTCCTATAGACATTTTTATTAAAGAAACTTAGAATAATAACGTTTTTTAAGTTAAAAATTAAGTTAAAAAATAATTCAAAGTTAAAAAAGAATTTTACAAATTGGTTTATAACTGACGAAATTCTCATCCTTTTTTGAAGTCGGTTAAGAATAAGTATGAATATGTCTGAACCAACCAGAATCTCTGTAGATACCTAGCCACCAGTAACTTGGTACATACCGGTAACTACCTACTTACATACTTAAGTGCAATAAGTAGTTAGTCACTATCTCAAAGGTCTGACGAGATTTTCTTTAATGATTATTTCATTACATCATGTTCTTGGCAACTCAATACTTTTGTTTTATGTAAATAACAATGTTTTATGTTCAAAGTTTTTATTAAGTTAAATGGCCCAATTTTTCGCCGATTAGTTGCCATGATTAATAATAATAATAATATGTGGGGACATTTTCACACACGGCCATCTGACCACAAACTAGGGAGACCCTGTACTATGGGTGTCAGGCAGCTGATATACATACTTACACAAATACATTTTTTTTTGTAAATACATACATAAGTATATAGATAAATAACACCCAGGTCCCAGACACAAGGCAAACACAAGTGCACATCACACAAATGTTTACCCTGGGCGGGAATCGAACCCGCAACACGCTGCGCAGCAGTCGATCGCTCAGCCACTGCGCCAACCGTGTCGTCAATGTTTGTGTGGCTATTTTATATAATTACTTAATTAACAAAGGACGACGAGGTTGGGACGCCTTGGATGCCTTCCTCACGAATTGGCGAAATGAGGGACAACATCGAGACAAATGGAGGGAATGCGGGGAGGCCTTTGCCCTAGAGTGGGACACTAAAGAAAGCCTAACAAATAAAAAACAAATTGAACCAATAAATCATGTTACACCAGCCAAAAGCGTAGGTTTACGAATTAACCTGTTCTGTAAACAGGGATACGACACCATGATCGGTGAGAGAGGTGCCCAATTATCTGGAGGACAAAAGCAGCGTATTGCCATAGCGAGGGCCTTGGTACGGAAGCCTAAGATCCTGCTTCTTGATGAGGCCACTTCGGCTCTTGATTCTTCGAGCGAAGCCAAAGTACAGAAGGCGTTGGACTCTGCAGCGTCTGGAAGGACCACCATTATGGTGAGCCACAGGTACATATAAAAGTAAAGTCGACTGGCACACAGGTACCCATCCCTAGTAGCCTAGATGGCCATGTAGCTCTACTAGGGATGGGTAACTTTGATTAACTACTGATGTTTAACAAAGGAAAGCATTTCACAAGTATATCCATCGGGAACACCCAAATATTCCGAAATATTTTATTCCGAATTTCGATATTCCGATTTTCAAAAGTCCGAATTTCATAATACCTAAAAATTATAATCTCTATTATTTAAAATCACGAAAGTTATTTTACCGAATGTCGTAAATCCGATTTGTTTGTTTTCCGATTTTCATATGTTCGAAGACTCAAATGCTCGATGAGTTCTCGGTCCGAAAAACGAAATTCCGAATTTCAAAGTTCCGAATAAACTGTTAAAATTAGGATTCTGATTCATTTCAGCTACGCATATATATTCAAAATGGTGTCCCCTTGTTTCGCAGACAGAAATTTCATAGAATTTCGTTTCCCAGAAAATGTTTCATATAATATTTGGTTCTTGTATTTTTATTTCGACTATTATTGTTTCAAAGACTATTTACTTGAATGAAACATATTTCACAGAAACACAATTCAAAGAATTTTTAATCACATTTTTTTGTTTAACGAACTTATCAAACAGTAGAATTACTTTTTAACGAATATTGTTTATTCGGTGTCTTTTCTATGGAATTTATTTCAACAAAAATATATAGGTATAAAAAGAAAGACAATAACAAAAATAATCTTAAAAAGTCAATATGTTGTGCCACAAAAGTTAATGACAGAAACGAATTGCTGTGAAACCGACTCCACGTAGTCTTGTCTGCCCTACCCTAGAGTGTAATTTAAATTCGCGTAGGCGCGGAGGGGCGAGGCGGCCAGCGAGCTGAGGAGCAGGTGGTTTTAACGCCCGCCGCCGCGGCTGAGGCTGGCCGGCGAAGCCGGCCAGTAAGCCGAAGCTGCGGTGGTGAGCGTGAATACCATCTGCGACGATAAGCTCGCGTGGTACCGCCGGAGCCCCGCAACGCCGTAGCCGTGACAGAAACCATGCCTGCTGCATGTTGCATGTTCGCTTGCATGCTCGCTTGCATGATGCATACTTGCTTGCTTGCATGCTGCATGCTTGCTTGCACGCTGCATGCTTGCTTGCATGCTGCATGCTTGCTTGCACGATAAACGATTGCACGATAACGATACAGATAATCGGAATTTTAATAATCGGAATTCGTTTTTTTGATGTTCGGAATTTTCATTAAGTCGGACTTTTTCTTATTCGATCTTTTGAAACTCGGTATTTTGAGAATAGTAATTATAAACGTTCGGAATTTTGAAATTTTAGTATTATAAAAATAGGATGAATGATAAATCGAAGTTGCCATATTAGGAATTTTGAACTATTCGGAATTATGAAAATCGGTATTTTGAAATTCGTATTTCTGACTTTCGGAATAAAGTTTTTCGTATTTATGTAGTGTACCCATATCCATCATATTATTTTATTATTTGAGTGATGAGTGGTCTTGTCACGGACTTTGTTCCGGCAGATGCACCTCACTTGCAAGACACGTAAAAGCAGTAACACAGACAACGACGTCTTCATTCATGAATTTACTACTGACAAATGACACTAGCTATCTCCATTTCAATTTTTTTCTCCTCTAAGAACTTTCTTCCGTACATTTGTCAGCAGCATGTAAAACACGTTTAGGTCAGTGGCATGCCTTCCATTAAAGCTCAAAAGCCAGGCTTGCAATCAAAAATGACAGAAGAAGACAATAAACAAAAAATATGTCTAATTAAGTAGGTATTAAATGATTATCTCATCTGTCGGATTGCCCTGACTTTGACCCCTAGGTACGCCACTGGTTTAGGTATACAGTCGTGTGATATTATTGGCGCAAAAAGACATAACGAAGCCGAAAATTGTGTTCCTCCGATCATATTTTTCTGATTCGTTTTTTAATACTTTTACAAAAGTAAGTAGGTATTCAATGTTGTAACAGTTTTACCCATTATATCCCCTCCTCCGTGACCCCTGTACTGTAGGATGCCGCCATAAACAATGATTTTATACACCAACTTGAGTCGTTTCTCAGCAAACATTTTGGCTCAGTGTTACTTAGTAAAATCTAACCTAATGTATCTATCTTAGTACCATTAATAAGAATTCTATTATCAACATTACAGGTTATCAACGGTTCTGAATGCGAACCGCATAGTATTCATGGACAAAGGTGAGGTGGTCGAAGAAGGCTCGCATGCAGAATTAATGGCTAAGAAAGGTCGTTTCTACCAGCTTGCTAAGGAACACCGAGCAAAGACAGGTGAAGTCGATGACGGAACCAAACCAACTGAAGAACCGGCAAAACGTAAGACTTAGTTGCTCAAAATTATTACTGTTGCTAGATAGTTCTGGCTACTTGTGACGCGATTGGAGGCGCTAGTTATCATCCCACATTTAGCATCCCCCATAGCCCCATTACCATAACCTCAAAGCTTTAATTAATGCTAATCAGTGTAAATTAAGGCCTATGCCACTCGAAGCAAAAGCTTTTGACTCTAATATATATAGGTATGCACGATCACCTTCGTGTATAAGTGTGGTTTTAAAAATTGACTCATGTTTAGAGGGGGTCAAGTAAAGCAATTGACAAGACGGATGTGCCTAAGTGGAATAGAAACGCTGGCACGCAACCAAATCCTGTCTGTCATTGAATCACTTGATTGGTGGACACATTAACATTGGTGTACGGATGAGGGTACCGGCCCTCATCTGTAAGCGAGGATCCGCCCAAGTTGTCATCAGAACTTGGCAACTCCCTTTTTCACTATCGTTAATGCCGTGACCCTGACGGAGCCATGATATCGAGTGAGGTTCAAACTAGGGATGTTACGGAGCTTCGACTCCGACTCCTATAAATCGAAACTTCCGATTGATATTGCACTTCCGGGTCCGACTTCGGCTCCGACTTAATCAGAAGCCGAAGTATGTCGGCCGTGGTCAACATGTACGACTACGAACAGGTTTATGCATACATGCATAGAAATAATATCTATGGGTTTATGCATGTCCCGCAGGGAACCCCACTCCTCACATGCTTTCTTTTCTGTCGTCGATTAGTTACACGTCTACTGTAATATACTTGTTGTTACGCAATCTTGATGGATGATTTGCGTTGTTTTGTGCGGCGTCGTTTCAATTTAATATAATTTGCTACTGGAGTCAATTCATTTGATTTAATTTGCTAACTGTTATTGAAAACATGATTATTTTTATTTTCAACACTATAATAATTAGGTTTATTACTTTTTAATTGAAATTAAAGAGGCTGACTGAAAAATGTTTGTTCTGCCACCATCTCCGACTTCGCCTTCTACACCTTCGTAACATCCCTAGTTCAAACCATACAACAAACACCGACGTTGTATTTAGCGAATTCAACTTTCTAATTTCCACCTTTATAAAAAACCGCCTGTCATGTAGATATACCGACTTTCAAGTCCTATCGTTCTACATATTTTCAGTCGATATGCATTCATAGGCTAGGAAAAAGAAACTAAAAACGAAAGATCAGCTGAAATAATTCGTGTAGTCTTGAAAATTGGCACAATTATTCCTTGTGGTGTCCTGATAAATAAAAGTCCCCGAGGGTGGGGGTAGGCCGGCGGTGCGGGAGGGGGTGAAAGTTTCAGTTCTTACTCATATCTTGAAAACTTTCATAATATGTGTTTTATGTGTTATAAACTAAAAATTTTTACTTTTGTCTCATTATTTTTACTGTAGGATCAATACTTCAGGAGATAGGTACTTACTGGGTATTGAAAGTTAATGAAATTAGAAACAAAATTAATTTTACAATTTATTCAAAGTTATACAATAAATGTTACACAAGTAGTGTACCTTATTTAATAATCATCGTCTTTTGAATTGCCATTGTCATCCCCATTTTTGAACCCACGACGGAACGAAGAAGGAGTCATGCGTTTAGAATGGACGAGACGTTGTTTGTATGTAAGTTTGTGCACACGAATGTTCCCATTTATCTCCAAAACCGTTAACCCGATTTAAATACGGTTTTATATAAAAGGTTTGTCATTCATATTACACAACTCAATAAAGACAATAGCTATAGTCACGGAACAGATACATTTTTCTGTTCCGTGGATCGTGTTTGGGCTCTTTTGAATGTGCTTGATGAGTAGCTTCTGTATATGAGCTGCTGAGAGTCTGATGATGGAGCAAACCAACATTGTGGAAAGCTCTGCGAAGGCCCATACTGTGAGTCTACAACGATGTGGTTTATCAAGTTTCAAGACTACACGAATTATACCGGCTAATTTTACTAATTTTCCTATGCTATAAACGGAAATTGCGGATTTATTTATTAAACATGGTAAAACAGAGTCAGAAATCCCGTTTCTTTTCTTTTCTAAATATAATTTTATTTATTAGATATCCTGTATATGTATAAGCGGAGCTAGTATAAACTATGTATTTCTATTAATTTAAACCGAACTTGTCTTAGTAATTTTTTTTTAGCAAAATTTTAAGATTTTTATGACAAAACCCAAATTATTGCAGTAAGTTGCAAATAATGGCCAGAAAGATAAATCATTAATTTTTATTTTAGTTCATGAAAGTAATGTGTATACAATTTAATACAACATGATTAAGGCATCAGTCTCATGAGACAATAAAAAAATTAAATTTAAAATGCCATGCCATGATACCTCTACACCACCCTTGGTTGACTTGTAGATATAATGCCTAAGGCATTAAATCCACTTTTAAACCGTTGTGCATGAGGCCTAAATAAATAAATAAATGTTTTACAGCAGTGTTTATCTCATAATTCAAATGAGGTGATACCAGGGGGCCAAGTTTGCTATTTTATAATTTCGTCATTCCAACACGATCCCATTGTCATTTTGCTAAAAGTTCGTAATCTGCTAAATCTATAATGGTGGATCATTGGTCGGTCAATGGTCTCGTAATAGAATTGTGTTATAATGACATTGTCAACAAATTTGAACATTTATTCATGCCAGATTTCATTTATATATTTTTTTACATATTATTTATAAGTGTTATAAGCAATCTGAAGTAGTAAGAAGTTCGTAAACTATGTCAGTCATTAATTTGTCATTATGTACGAGATTACCATTCTATATCATTTCTATCAATGGAGTGTCATTGGTTGACCATTGGAACTTTCAAATGGTCAACCAATAGTGACGCCATTATATTAGTAGATTACCAAACTAGTCAAAATCAACAATTATTAAATCAATGATAGACCATTCTGACACTATTGTAATAGCAGACTTGAGGCCCAGGTATTGCAGACAGCGTCATCAACTGCTAACCCCCCTTTCCAAAGAAATTTCAATGCGTGGGGGGTAAGCAGTTGATGACGCTGTCTGTACCAACCTACTGTCGTGTAGGTGCAAGTCCTCTTGTCACCTTCAACACAACGGTTTGCGACCGCGTGCTTACGCGCTCCTCCTTAGCTAGGTCATCCTTAAGGGGTCGTCTGCATGAGCGAGAGAATCGCGACAATTCCGCGCTTCTATCGTCGGGTAATGGCGATACGATGACATTTCGCTCGCACTCAGCCACTCGTCGCATCGCCGCGATAACATCGCCGTGTGTAATACGTTCTAAGAAAGTGTATAGAATTATGTGGCACGCTACGACGATAATATCGCCGCGATTCTCTCGCTTGTGGAGACGGCCCCTAACGCATCATTACCTACTTGTTTTTTTTTAATTGCAGGCACAAGATTCGTTAAGCGAGTAAGGAGTAGTGTAGAAAGTATAGTAAGTTCATCATCTAGCACGTCAACATTATCGTACCATGAACAGAAACCTGAAGAGGAGTTGAAGCCGACGACCTGGCAGATCATGAAATTGTGTAAACCGGAGAAATGGTATATGGTAGGAGGTGTGGTGGCTGCTATGGCTGTCGGCTCATCCTTCCCAACGTTCGCTATTCTTTTCGGCGAGACCTATGGGGTATGCCTAGTTCATAAGATTCTTAAATAGCTTTTTAACCGACTTTAAAAAGGAGGAGGTTATCAATCTGGATGTTTATATATATTTTTTTTATGTATGTTCGGGCATAACTCTGTCATATATAAACGGATTTGCAAAATTCTTTTTTTGTTCGAAAGGGGTTTATTTCGAAATGTCACATATTTATTAAAATTGATTCAGCTCTTTATAAGAAAATCAACGAAATCCCAAAAAAAATACATAGGACGTTTTAGTTTCTTCAGTCTTTGGAGGACTTACAATCTCTGTTTAAAGTGTGTCGCTGGGTGTTAAGGCAATACTAAAAAGCGGAAAATACAAAGTTTTTTCAAAAAAAAAAGAAAACCGCCTTCAAAAACTAATAAGTGGTAAATGACTTTAGCACATAACACACATTACTTTAGTTTCGGAAGTCGGTGGCAATATAAAACAACATACACAACAAAGCCACTGCGCGCCACCGACTTCCGAAACTAAAGTAATGTGTGTTCTGTGCTAAAGTTATTTATCACTTTTTAGTTTTTGAAGGCGGTTTTTTTTTAAGTCTTATTTTTTGATCCCGTTTTTGCACCAGAGATGTGCGAGGATGCGTAGCGAGGGATGAGTGAGTGTGATAATGACCAATGACATTGTTTCATTGTCATAACTTCCGCAATGTTTGCGGCTGCTTCCATCGATGATTTCTTCTCCATTATTAGGAAGAGAACTGCATCGATGATGAGCAGGGTCCGTGGTAGCACCAACACTGTCCTCAGAACGTTAGCAGCTAAAATAGACAGTCCATTTGTTGTGTACTGGGCAGGTGTACACCTGCACAGAAATAGGAAGTAATAAATTGTTAGTATTGTGGTTCCGTGTTTGTTTACTAACAAATTACTAACACCTTTTTTATTTTTATTTATGTGTGTACTACTAACAATTCTACTAACGCTATCTGTGTAAAAATGTATGGTCGTATTGTCTGAAATAAAGATAAATTATTATTATAACTTGTAGGTACTGTAACTGGTAGGTGGAATGTGTATTCAATAGCTTATATAAGTTGTAACTACTGGAAGAGCGGAACTTCCTATCACAAGTATAGTTCTTACTTAAATGGAAATTCCCTGAAGACCACATGTAAATATATTCTTAAGTTATTGAAATAAACATTTATTATTATTATTATTTATTATTATAGGTACTAAGCTAGCGCTGTAGTTGGCTAGTTTTACACACATCCCTCGCTAGAAATCCGTGCACATCTTTGGTAGAAACGCTGCCTAAACGCTGTTTAGATTAAGTATTAGGTTGAACTACTCTGATAGAGGCTTAAATTATGCACAGAGTTCGTTATCATGGCATGCAATGTCCTACGTAATTGGCAGAATTTGTCTGAAAATATTGCCATCAATATGCATACAACCCACTCAATGGTCTGCATGCAACACAAATCACGAAATAACATTACTTATATAATTTTTTATTTTAGATAATTAAATGAACCTTTCATATTTTTAGTTCTTCTCAAGTCTCGACGAAGATTACGTGCGTCGCGAGACGAGTTTCGTCGCTATCCTGTTCCTCCTTGTGGGAGTCTACACTGGTGTGGGCATCTTCTTCCAAATATTTATATTCAACTTGACTGGAGTTCGGCTGACGGCTAGGCTTAGGTAGAAATATACCTTTCAACTGTTTATAACACATTTGCTCGTAAAGTGTCTCATATTACACCCATTTCAATATCGTAATGTATGTCAATACGTACTTGTGCGTTATTGTAATGTAAAACACACGAGATTCGTAAAACGTACAGTTTATCAAGATGCTCCGTCTAAAACGAACGGTACTTTTTTAAATCTTAGCAAAGAGTTTTTATGTCATAAAAGTGGTCAACATTTTATGAATAAAATTAACTTTGGGAGATAAAATATATAAAAATAACACTTAATTCTTTAATTTAATTAGTTTTGACAATACATTACAACCATTCATCTGTAACAAAAACAAAAAAACATTAATTTACTTTATTAGTAATACTGGCTGTTTTTGTGTCTTTGCCTTAAAAAAAGCGCTAATGCGCGCGCATGGGCTAATTTGTGAACAAGTAAAAATTATTCCGCGCGCTTTTTCTTTTCGCTGTATTGTTTTTATTTGAATTATTTCCTCGCAAATATGTTATAATATTTGAATTATATCTTCGCAAATATGTTATAAAACGTCGTATGACATACGTGCGCTTTGATAATTACAGCCTCTACTTTCTTGTAGCCCTCGCCTACGGCTCGGGCTAGCAATATCGCCTCGGCTGTAATTTTCAACCTACCGCACTTATATCATAATGTACTTACATAACAAACTCAAACTCAAACTCAAATCATTTATTTCAAATAAACCATTTACAGGCACTTTTGAATTGTCAAGGAGTCAGTCAGTCAAAAAGTTGCAGCTAGTTGCTCGTTCCAAACAGTAGGTTTCTATGGAGAAGAACGAGCAAGAAACTCCATGAACACTCTTTTAAAATCAATAGAATATTACAAATTTAGGTTACATTATTCATGTTGAATCTAGGGGTATAATGTGAGAACGAACAACAACAACAACAACAACAATCTTTTAATCAGTTGTTATAACGTAGTTATACTAATTAGTTATTTTTGTTACTTTATTGTTATTGTCAGTGATTATTTCGGTTACGATTATCTGCTATATTATTTTATTTTTAACATGTCGTAGAGTGGCAGCATTTAAATCCATGTTGAGTCAAGAGAATGGTTGGTTTGATGACCCGAAAAACGGCGTCGGTGCGTTAACAGCCCGCCTTGCTTCTGATGCAGCTGCCGTACAAGGGGTAAGTCGTCATAATTAAGTAATTTGTAACTATGTAACAAAAGTAAGTAATGAAACGATTTCTCTGAAGAAATCAGGAAAAGACCTCAGGAATCCTCCTCCTCCTTCGGTCTTTTCATTTTTAACTTTATTTTATATTTTCTAGTTATAACGGCCATTGGAATACGTACCTACTTTGTGAAAATTTCAAGGGTCGGCCGCTATTACGGTTCAGAAGATTACGCCCGATCTGATTTTTTAGATTTCTGTGCGCCCGAAAGACCAGACGGACAGATAGACTTAGTAATAGGGTCCCTTTGAGTACGGAAGGTACGGAAGGTTCTCGAGTGGCGGCCACGTACCGAAAGACGTTGCGTTGGTAGGCCTCCCACCGTGTCCCACCAGATGGACCGACGACATCATCAAGGTCGCGGGCAACCGGTGGATGCAATTGGCAGTTGCCGTGAGTTGTAGTTGTGGCGTTTTATGGGGGAGGCCTAATGTTCAACAGACAGACGGCGGGAAGCGACCATGTTTTATAATGTAACTAAGCTGATGCCCGCGGCTACGCCCGCTTGACAAATTATATACTAAAACCTTCCTCTTGAATCACTCTATCTATAAAAAAAAAACTCTCATCAAAATCCGTTGCGCAGTTTTTAAAATCTACGCATACATAGGGACAGACAGACGCGGCGGGGGACTTTGTTTTATAATATTGTAGTAAATATAGTAAATGATGAAAAACGCAACATCTTTCTAGACTGAGAAAAACGGATTAACTGACTATGAATGTAGCCGGGTTCGGCCACAGGAACGCGACGGGCGGCGTGTCATCCTGTGGAAATCCTTGAAAAAGGTGGCCGTATGCCATCGAAACTAGTCGGACGAACCCGGCAACACGTTTTTCGCAGTCCATAATGTGTAACAATACTTACGTTTCGTTCAATGGCAACATCATTCGCTGTCTAAAAATAAACTTACTTATTACTTTGAGCCTTGTCAAGAAATACATTTATTTAATTTTTTAAACAGGCAACTGGGACGCGGATTGGCGCTCTGGTGCAGGCGTCAGCAACTATATTGATCGGCTTCGTCCTGTCGATGTACTACACTTGGAAGATGACTCTAGTCTCTTTGATCTCGGTACCCTTGGTCATCGGCTCAGTGGTGCTTGAAGGAAGAATTCTAGCAGTCGGTCTAACAGTTGTCAGAGAAGCGTCCTACAAAGCCACAATGATTGCTACCGAGGCTATTACTAATATCAAAACTGTTTGTGCGTTCTGTAAGTAACACGAGAAACTCTTTCCATGTAATACGGGTCATCCAGGGCCGTATTTAGGGCAGGACAACAGGGCCCCCTCAAAGGACCTCCACAATTTTTTTCTTTTTTCAAGGACACGAAAATGTTTTTTTTTTTTAAGAAAAATATAAATTTTCTTGTCCGTGAAAAATTTGGGGCCTCCACTTCTTGCTTGGCCCAGGGCTTCCACAAGTTTAAATCCAGCCCTGGGGTCACCATCAATCAATCCCCCGTAGATTTTTATGGCAATTGTTTTTTTTTTTATATACTGTATTAATAAGAACTAAATTCTTAATAATTAATTACGATCTAGCCTAA
Organism: Charanyca ferruginea; assembly: GCA_947361185.1. Lineage (NCBI taxonomy): Eukaryota > Metazoa > Arthropoda > Insecta > Lepidoptera > Noctuidae > Charanyca > Charanyca ferruginea. Next base: position 12,482,057 of record OX376065.1, on the reverse strand, counting down.
AAGACTAATAAGCAATTTAACTCTAACTTAATATGTTACGTGATAGATTATGTTAAAACTAAAAATAGTGTCCATATGGAATTTTGTACAAGTCCGTAGCACTTTCTTAGAGTCTGATATAATTTATAGAAACACTATGTTCATGTGTTATATCATGTATAGCACAACATTGTTACTATTATTCATTCACTTTATACACTACACTAATTCAAAAGGGGGGGTGGAGTTGCTCGCGTCCGTAGGATTTACCATCTTTCCTGACCCACCCTACACGTGTCCCCCGGGTGGTGCTAAACGAGCAACAACGCCGAGTATCGAGCGGTGGTCAACTAACTCGAATACTCGACCAATCAAAGGCAGGAAATGGCCTCTGAATTTCGGAACACCTACGAGGCTTGGCTTAATTGTCTGGCCTCCGAGGAAGAAAACCTCTACCAAAGAAAAATAAAAAAAATAACCCCAATCCTAAGGTGGGCAACGTGCCGAGAGGATGTATGACTGATGGGAAATCAGTCTCTAACGCCAACCTCAGTGGAACGGGCAACCACTGTTGTATTTGCCTTCTCCTGGGAATAGGCGTCACCCCAGGTAGCGACTTTTAAATCGTCCTCACTCGTGGGAACAAAATGAACAATTTAAATACCTCTGAAAATATGCTAAAATTAGATAAGAATAACTCAAAAACGATGACTCAACAACTCTTCCACAAAGGAATGTTTATGAATCGGCCAAGATCAAGTTCCTTTAGCGGAACAACTAATCAAGACAAAGTGACCATTGATCTATCAGATGAAACAGATAGAGAACCCGAAGAACAACAGTACATAGAAGTACACTATGGCAAAAGGCAAAGATCCAGTCCAGACGCAATAATGCGTAGCCAAAAACAAACAAAATTGAGTTACTGGCTAGCAGCACCAGCAGTACCAACATCCAACAGCTTCACAGGGCTCGACGATATAGAGCAAGCAGATAAACCGGAAATACAAGCACCAAAATCTATAAGACCCCCACCACTGTTTATTGACGGCGTTAAAAATATCCAACCTTTACAAACATTATTAGAAGAAGTTGCAAAAGGAGAGTATGAAATTAAAGTACTAAGAAGCGACAGAGTTAAAATACAATCGAAAACAGCAGAATCATACTCCACTATTTACAAAGAACTGAAAGCTAAAGACACCGAATTCTTCAGTTACCAGCCTAAACAAGATCGCAGCTTTAGAGTGGTGCTCAAAAATTTACACGCATCGACAGATAAAGAAGAAATAAAAATAGCTATTGAGGAGCTTGGCCATAAAGTAACAAATGTCTGGAACATCCAAAACTCAAGAACAAAACAGGCGTTACCAATGTGGAACATCGAACTAGAAACCCGTGAAAATAATAAAGACATATATAGCGTAAAATCTCTATTACACTGTCGCATATTGTTTGAAGCACCCAGACCTAAGCGAGTAATTCCTCAATGCACTAATTGCCAAGATTATAATCACACACAAAAGTTCTGCCATAGAAAGCCCAGATGTGTCAAATGTGCAGGTTCGCATCACACTTCACATTGCCCACGGAAAGAAAGATCAAACCAGGTTAAATGCGTCCTCTGCGAGGGAAACCACCCAGCTAACTACAAAGGCTGTACAGTCTACAAGGAGCTGTTGAAAGTCCGGTATCCTCCCCCAATCACCCAACACAAAAGGAGACTTACGAGTGTTGAACAAGCACCTACAAATAAAACAACGAATAACGGAAAATCGTATGCATCAGTCACAAAAGAACTCCCCAAACAACCTACGACGCAAACCGTTAACGCCGAAGATGACAACCAAAAAACCAAGGAATTCAAAGCCATTACAGAGACACTTGTTGCCCTGATGAACCAAATGCTAACTATGACCCAAACGTTAACCGATCTAATCTCAAACATGTCATCACATTCACATCACTAAAATTAGGTGTATGGAATGCTAATGGCTTGTCAAATCACTCGGAAGAGTTAAAAATATTCCTTAAAATTCACCACATAGATGTTTTACTAATCTCAGAAACTCACTTCACAACCAAAAGCTACTTCAGGATACCTGGATACAATATGTACCACACTAACCACCCTGACAACAAAGCACATGGAGGATCTGCTGTACTCATCAGGTCTAACATCAAGCATCATGTTCTACAAGACTACTGTAAAAACTACATTCAAGCAACAAACGTCGTAATAACGGACTGGATCAGTGACATTACAGTATCGGCTCTCTACTGTCCGCCGAGATTTACTATCAAGGAAACGGAGTTTAATGACTTTTTTCAATCCCTTGGACACAGATTTATTGCGGGGGGTGACTATAATGCCAAGCACACGTTTTGGGGTTCTAGGCTTGTTCTACCCAGAGGACGAGAACTCTTTAAATGCATCCAAACAAGAAATATGAACGTGATATCGTCTGGTCAACCCACTTACTGGCCAGCAGACAAAAGAAAAATCCCGGATGTTATCGATTTTTGTGTCAGCAAAGGAATCGTGAATAACAATATATCGTGTCGGAGTTGCTGGGATCTGTCCTCAGACCACTCTCCAATCATAGTAGAACTACACACTACCGCCCAAGAATGCGCCAAAAAATGCGTTCTGCATAACAAAAAAACTAACTGGCCCTTATTTCGAGAGCTCATCGACAAAGCATTCCAGGAACCAGTTAGTCTAAAAACTGAAGACGAAATAACAGAAGCTGTTCTGTACTTCAACAACAGTGTGCAGGATGCAGCCTGGTCGTCAACCCCACCACTACCACATAGAAGCACGGACAACTACGTAGCGAGACATATATTAGATAAAATAATCCAAAAAAGGAGAATGAGAAAGCATTGGCAGCAAAGCAGAGACCCTGGTGTGAAAAAGCAACTAAATCACATCAACAGACAGCTGAAACACATTTTAGACCAGGATCGTAATGACGGATTTCATAATTATCTCACTGGCCTGGATGCTACTGCTTCCTCAGATTATTCATTATGGAAAGCCACCAGAAGACTGAAACGGCCTGTTAGTGTTTCTCCTCCAATAAGAAAATCTGATGGTTCCTGGGCACGGACGGACCAAGAGAAAGCCGAAACCTTCTCAGAACATCTCTCAAAAGTCTTTATTCCTCACTCATATGAAGGCTCTCCAGTAGATGCCGCAGAAATTACTGACTATTTGAATACTCCTAAAAATACGGAGGAAATGCCCTTAAAATTTACAAAGACAGAAGTTGCCCGAATCATAAAAAAATCGGACCCAAAAAAGTCACCAGGATACGACCTTATTACAAACCGTATATTACAAGAACTACCAGAATCTGGCATAACTTTTCTGACGTCATTATTTAACGCCATGACAAGACTGCAGTTCTTTCCCCTGGAGTGGAAGATTGCGCAAATTATAATGCTCCTGAAACCAGACAAACAACCAGAAGAAGCAAAATCATATAGACCCATAAGCCTGCTACCCATCCCATCCAAAATATTTGAATCTCTACTGCTGCAACGAATTCTACCTATACTTAAAGAAAAAGGACTAATTCCTGACCATCAGTTTGGGTTCCGCAATAAACATGCCACTGTTGACCAAGTGCACAGACTAGCAAATAAGATCATGGAATCACTGGAGGCAAAGTCTTACTGTACCAGTGTATTTTTGGACATATCTCAAGCGTTTGACCGCGTTTGGCATCCAGGTCTGCTGTTTAAATTAAAAAACGCCCTACCAGATCACCTGTATGGAATACTGAAATCATTTCTACAACAGCGCCACTTCATAGTACAAAGTGGGGAAGCACTGTCTGATCTTTGTCCCATACAGGCAGGAGTGCCACAGGGTAGCGTACTGGGTCCCATACTCTACTTACTGTTCACTGCAGACTTGCCGACATCTGAAACACTAACTACTGGGACCTTTGCTGACGATACCGCCATACTAGCTGCACATAGCGACCCAATAATCGCCTCACAAATACTCCAAGAAGGACTAAATGGCATATCAGACTGGCTTAAAAAGTGGCGGATAAAAGCCAACGAAACCAAATCAGTCAATGTTACGTTTACTTTAAGAAGAGGATCCTGTCCTCCAGTCACACTAAACAACATTGAAGTCCCACAAGCAGATCATGTGAGATATCTTGGATTGCATTTAGACAAAAGACTTACCTGGCAGAAACATATTTTCACTAAGAGGAAGCAACTTGGTATCCAAACAAGAAAACTTTACTGGCTCATAGGGCGAAAGTCTCAGCTATCTCTCGAAAACAAATTACTCTTGTACAAGGCAATACTGAAGCCAATCTGGACGTACGGGATCCAATTATGGGGCACCGCATCGCACTCAAACATAGAAATCATACAGAGGTTTCAAAATAAAGCTCTGCGTATGATAACCAACGCGCCCTGGTTTGTACCCAACGAACTGCTACACCGTGACCTACGAATGCCCACTGTGAAGCAGGAAATCGTACGCCATACCAAGTCCTATAAAGAACGAATCCAACAACACCCAAATACCCTGGCTCGGTCACTAATGGAGAATCACAACAAAGCGCGACGATTAAAGCGCAAAATACCGCAAGACCTAATCCAATCACAGTAAATATAACTACTGTTTAAACAATGAGGATGTGACACAGGTCACATACTGAGTGAGCCAGCGATAGCACCAACCAACATACTTCTGAATGTCCCACGAAGGAGACAGATTGCAGTAAATATAGAACACAAAAAAAAAAAAAAAAAAAAAAACTAATTCAAAAGGATTCTTTTTAGCCTACGCACTAAGGTGACAGCCAACTAAATTGACTTATTATTTATTGATTCAAAGCTAATAAAAATGTACCTAATACCTAGGACAGTATTACAGTTCGTCTCAACCTTATCTAGGTACTGTTACGTCTGTATTTTAGTACCTAATTTTATATGGATTCCCTAAAATACAGACATGCCTAAATTGGGAATCCAGTACCTAAGTCAATATATTTTTATTACGGACAAGTAATGTTTCTAGTGAGATGATGGAGCGGCCCTAGTGTCCGTAACACAGGTTAATTCCTAGCACGGCACTAGGTTTGCTCCTTTATCCACTATAATATTCCTATTGATTGATTGATTATGTGTCGCTCATGAGTATTTAAGGTAACCTGTACTCAAAGTTGTTTGAAATAAAGATTATTATGTCTAGGTGGTGAAGAAACCGTGTTGAAGCGCTTCCACGAAGCGTTCGAAGATGGTCGTCCGACTGCGAAAAAGAGTCTGCGATGGCGCGGGTGCGTGTTCTCGTTCGGACAAACCGCGCCCGTCGCAGGGTACGCGCTGTCACTGTGGTACGGCGGCGTTCTGGTCGCCAATGGAGAGGTACATTATAAGGACGTTATCAAGTAAGTCAATTTATTGTATTTACCTACCACCCTTAATCCTTAATCCTATATATCCTTAATCCTTAATTCGTTAATTCCTTAATCCTTAATTTCTTAATCCTCATTCCTTAATCATTATTCCTTAATCCTATATATCCTTAATCCTTAATTCCTTAATCCTTAATTCCTTAATCCTAATTCCTTAATCCTTAATCCTTAATCCTTAATCTTTAATTCCTTAATTCCTAAATCCTTAATTCCTTAATATTCCTTAAAAAATTGTAATTTGCGAAAGTAACTCTGTCTGTTACGCTTTCATGACGAAACAGCTGAAGCGATTTTCATGAAATTTGGAATGAATATAGCTTGAACCCCGGAGAAGGACATGGGCTACTTTTTAATCTGGGAGAATGGGACTTCGTCTGCATCCACGATAACCGACATCCACGCGGACGAAGTCGGGGACAAAAGCTAGTTTAACATATCTGAACAAGTCAGTCTTGAAAATCATGTTTGATGACACGATTGAGGCACAGTGGCTGAGCGATTTACTGCTGCGCTGCGTGTCGCGGGTTTGATTCCTGCACGGAACAAATATTTGTATGGCCTACAGATAGTTGTTCCGGGTCTGGCTGTGTGTGTATATTAGTTTATATGTTTGTAAACGCACCCACGACACAGGAGAGAAATTCCTAGTGTGAGGCAGATTTATAAAAAAAAAGCCTATTTTTAACCGACAAGAACAGAGGGGTGTTAGGGTGTTACCAGACCAATCGATCGATGGTAGAATGGATTAGTCGACATCGATCGATAATTTCTACCAGACCAATCGATCGATTGTCGATCGACGATCGATCGATGGTAGAATGGATTAGTCGACCTCGACCGAGCTGCTTGATTATTATTAGTGATGGATTATAGCCGGAGTTCATCGGTCAACGTCGACCGAGGCCATCGACCGGCAATCGATTAGTTAGTGGAACGGTATCCGTCGATCAGCCAATCGATCAACGTCGATCGATGTCGATTGATGTTACTACACCAATCGATCGATCGTCGATCGATGCCATCAATCGACATCGATCGATTGGTGCAGTAACACCCTTACGTATAACGTGTGCTGCTGTATGTCTGTCTGTAGCATCGTAGCACCGAAACGGCTAAACCGATTTTAATTTAATTTTTTCGTCTGAAAGGTGATTTGATCGAGAGTGTTCTTAGCTATCCAAGAAATTCTGTTCAGCACGTTGATGAAGATGATAATATTGCACACTATTAAACTTAAAGGGCCAATCCATTTCTATCCGTGGGTGTCGTAGAAGGCGACAGTAGGATATTGACCAGAGGATTGGCGGCAGCGTCCTTCTGAGTACCACAACACCTACTGCGATCGCCAACATGCATCGGCCAAGCATAGCGATTACGACCTTGGGGGAGACCTATGTCCAGCAGTGGGCATCTAAAGGTTGACTAAACTTAAAGGGCCCATACATTTATACATACTTTTTAGGGTTCCGTACCTCAGGGGTAAAAACGGGACCCTATTATTAAGACTCCACTGTCCGTCTGTCTGTCTGGCTGTCTGTCACCAGGCTGTATCTCATGAACCGTGATAGCTAGACTGTTGAAATTTTTACAGGTGATGGATTTCTGTTGCCGCTATAACAACAAATACTAAAAACAGAATAAAATAAATATTTAAGGGAGGCTCCCGTACAACAAACGAGATTTTTTGCCGTTTTTTTACTCGATGTCTAATGTTGTATAGATAATGGTACGGAACCTTTCGTACGCGAGTCCGACTCGCACTTGACCAGTTTTTTTTTATTTATTTAGGAACTTTTAAATGTATGTATTCATTGTGTAGGGTATCGGAAGCACTTATATTCGGCTCGTGGATGATGGGGCAAGCGTTAGCGTTCGCCCCCAACTTTGGTGCTGCGGTGAGCGCGGCCGGTCGCGTCATGACGCTGCTGGCTCGTAAATCACTCGTCGTCGACACAACCACGCCCTGCTTGCCCGTAGATTACGTAAGCTCCTCTTTAGAAATTAAATTTAGCGAACTCAACGATTTAGGAAACTCGTCGTCTGAAAAACGTCACGCAAAGTGTAACGGGTGTAAAACACAGTCAAAGACACCGAAAGTTAGATTGAGTCCCGACAGTTCTCAGTTACTGCAAACCCAGAAATTAACCCATTTTGTAGATAGTATAGTACAGTCGCCTTTGGATAAGTAAAATTATCCCAAATTTACATCATCATCATTTCAGCCGAAAGACGTCCACTGCTGGACATAGGCCTCCCCCAAGTGTCGCCACATTGACCGATCCCGTGCGACTCTTACCTTTACCATGTCATCGGTCCACCTAGTGGGAGGCATTCGAACGCAATGTCTTCCGGTTCGCGGTCGCCACTCCATAACTTTTCGGCCCCATCGGCCATCCGTTCTGCGAGCAATGTGCCCTGCCCACTGCCACTTAAGTTTGGCAATTTTTCGGGCTACGTTGGTAAACTTGGTTCTTTTGCGGATGTCCTCATTTCTGATTTTATCGGGACCGAAACGCATCACGCATTGCGTGCGCAAACGGGCACGCATTGCGTGATGCGTTTCGGTCCCGTATGTAATCACTGGCAACACACACTGGTCATAGGCTTTCGTCTTGAGACACTGCGGTAAGTTGGATGAGAAGATACCACGCAACTTCCCGAACGCTGCCCAGCCGAATCGGATTCGACGATTGACCTCTTTCTCGAAGTGAGACCTACCTAACTGGGCCGTTTGTCCCAGGTAGACATAATCGTCTACAACTTCGAGTGTAGAGTCTCTGATCTTGATAGGAGTGGGTGGTTACATGGGCATTCAACATAATATGACCTTGGTTTTGTCCAAGTTTACGCTTCAAACATTTTAGATCCATATCTGCTCATAAGATTTTGAATAGTACCTACCTATTTTAATAATTTACATAACAAAGATATCATTAAATGTTTATTAGCTGTCTGACATCCATAGTACCTACAGGGTCTGCCTAGTTTAGGGTCAGATGGCCGTGTGTGTGATGTGATGTCTTCAGTATCATATGTTACGGCTAAAGATGGGTGTTAAAATAAATTTATCATGACTCGGATCAACTTCAGTGTAACGTCCGTAGCCTTTTGGCTATAAGTGAAGAAGCAAATAAAACATTATAGACAAATGAAATAATATTTATTACTTGTCTATCATTCCTACACATGCTTCAAATTAAATTTAATTACTTTGCAGGTCGCAAAAGGTGAAATTCAGTACAAGGGCATAAAATTTCGTTACCCGACGCGGCGTGAGGTGGAAGTGCTACGAGGGTTGTCGCTATTGATCCCCTTCGGCAAGCGCGTCGCCCTCGTTGGGCCTAGCGGCTGCGGGAAATCAACCCTCATACAACTGCTGCAGCGACTGTATGACCCTGAAGAAGGCAGTATAGTAAGTTTACTCTCTGACAAGCTACAAGCCCGTTAACCTTTTCGAACCATTCCGGAAAAAAGTAACTAGGTAGGTACTGTAAGACTTCAGACCGTGCTGAGCCTTACGGTACCGGATCCTAATGTGTTTCTGGTGTACTGGGAATCGGAGGTTCTTTTAACTTTTAACCGAAAGAAAATACTAGTCATATTGAATAAATAGCACGTCTGCACTTTAACAGCGCCAGGCCAAACATTGCCTTGATATAAAAATATGTCTAACGCTTCTAAATTTAAAATATTTTCTAGAACAAATTTTGAGTAAACACTGAAAATTTGTCATTTGTCTGTTTGTGTGTTGTTGTGTTGTGTGTTCATCTAAACAGATAAAACTTTTTATCAAATGCTTTCGACCAGCATACCATCTGCATGCAAACTTTACGTAAGCTACGCCTGCCTTCATGAGTGCTATGCTTTTATTCGTGCTTGCTAAACACTCTGAAACCTTAAGCCCTATTGCCCTACCTAAAGGTGGCTTACATTGGGTGTGCCTCTAGAGATGACTTAACTCTTGACGTACGGCGCTGTAACTTTACATCAAATAAAAATAAATGTACGGTGTAGTGTAAGTACTGTACGGACATGGTTTTAAAATAATTATATAGTTTTGATGCAATAACTTAGTAGGCTTGCGTATTTGCAGTTTGATCGCGACCTACAATTATTGGAAGTGCATTGATATACGGCGGAAGCTACATAATGCATTTTTGTACATAATTTAATTAGTGTTCAGTTAGACGTGGTTTGGGTAGGACAATTTGCATTTTTATTTAGATTCTTACCCGTTGAGCATTCAGTGACAATCCTTGCATTTAATTGACATTTTCTGCATAGGTATTACATTTTACATTTGCATTGACAGACTTTAATGTTTGGTTAACACACTCAACAATAAATATACCTACTACCTAGTTGCCAACGTGCATCAGCTCAAAAATGTCTAAATCTCATGCGTCCAAAACCACCCTCAAAGACCGCACACGCCCGACTTGATAAATTACGATGTGGCGATTCCACATCTTCCCTTCTGGGTGAGCTGCAAGTGAATCTGAACAAAAATAAATATTCTCCTCTTCTATGGTTTAATCCTTAGCAAACACAATGTAATCTGAAAAAGGAAAAGTGAGAGTCTTCTCACAGCTATCTCTCGAAGTCACTCCAAAGCCAAATGTCTGTAGTGAACTTCAACAAAGTTAATATCAAACCTTGATCATCAACTGTACCAGATGTGTCAACCAAAGACACTTCAGCTTTGCCCCGTTAGCAAAGTTAGCTTCATCAGTGAACGAGTTCATATTGGAGTGCCTCTATATGGACTATATGTATTAACAGCTGTGTGTTGTATAAAGAACATTACATAATACAAACAAAAATCGTAATTTCTTTATCCTTTTTATCCATAGACTTTTCCTCCTTCATGTCCTCCCGTAGATGACACCACACTGAAGTACTTAACTAAGTACCTGATTTTGATTACTACGTGTACGGTGTAATTACAATTCAGTTATTATGAGAAGTTTCCTGAAACTTGAAGTTATTGTAGTAATGTTTAATTTTTTTATACTTATCAAGTTTTTTTTTATAAACTCATGTTTTGTAACTATTATTTCTATGCTTTATTCCTAAGTATATTTACTATTGTATTCACCATAGAATCGACTAACACAGTATAAAATACTAGTACTATAACCATACAGTAGCGACACGCCCCGTCTCCCTCCAAAACACTGTCCCTCACCTCTTCCCGCGTTGAACGAGCACAAGAAACTGCTTTTAGTTCGAGCGGCGCGTTGACACGCACACACACACGCACGTATTTGTACAGTCTGTTATTTTGGTAGTAGTGTAGGTAATTAAATCGTTTCGTTTGTATGAAGTAGGTACTACTGTGAACATCTTTATTTTCACATTCTTTTGTTTCACACAGTATCTGGACGAGTACAACATAGTTATGGACATGCGTCTAGCTACTTTGCGTCGGAATATTGGTTTAGTATCACAAGAACCAGTGCTATTTGATCGCACCATTGCCGAGAACATTGCATATGGTGACAACGATCGAACTGTCACCATTGAAGAGATTGTTATGGCCGCCAAGCAAGCGAACGTGCATAACTTTATCTCTGCTTTGCCTAACGTAAGTAATTCTTTGTAAATACCTAACTATTAATATGCGTAGTTAGGTATGTAAAAGGATTAAATTCTAGTATTTTTGTGTGAGTAAAGAAAACAAGCGGCGGAAGGCATGGCTGTTTCAAACTGAAAGCATTTATTTCAATTAAGTAATCAATTTACAGGCAATTTTGAACTGTCAAAGAGTCTGTCAGATAATATAATAGGTACTTAGAAAGTTGAACTTTGAAATTGCTCGGTCCAAAACGTAGGCCTCTATGGAGAAGAACGAGAAAGAAACTCCACGACATTCTTTATTCTGAATTAATTCCGGAAAAAGTCTTCATTGATTTTTGTCAAAGATTTTATGATTTTCGATAATGGATGTTTTTCATCGCAGGCATACGAAACACGTATCGGCGCCCGCGCATCCCATCTGTCCGGAGGCCAGAAGCAGCGCATCGCAATTGCCCGTGCGCTCGTCCGAAATCCGCGCATCCTACTGCTCGACGAAGCAACGTCAGCCCTCGATGCACATAGTGAAAAGGTACAAAGATATCAGAAAATTGTTTCTCTACCTACCATACACATAATATTATTATGTAAATGGAATAATATTTCATTTTATACACCTAGGTCTTAAAAGCAATTGCAAAAAAGAAGGTTCGATTCCTAAGGTTGAAAAAGTGGGATTATTGTGTTGGGAAACTTTCAACAGCTTAGTATGGGTACTAGGTAAGGAATGGGCATCACTTGCCTACCTATAAGACCCGGCGCCCATTGGCGGCACGGCACGGCAAGGCAAAGTATTTTTAGGTGACAAATAAAAATTAAAAATATAACTTAGCGGTATGGAAATATAGTTGAAAGGACAATGCCAGAAACTCTATAGAACTTTGCCCCACTTAATAAAAGTCATGTGCAATATATAGCATCTTACTGTTTATTTATTGCTGATAACTAAACATTAGTCTTAGTGACTGTAGAATTTGCGGTTTCCGTTCAAATCTAAAAGCAATAATGACATTGAATAGGCAAAATTATATTTTAGGTAAAATGAGTTTGTATTTTGTGGGTAGGTATTTCGTAATCCGCAAGTTCTAAAGAAAAACAATTTAGTATAGAAAGGTTCTATATTCATTACAATTATTTTCATTAATTTACTTTTCTGTACATGGGTGGGGCAGGATCTGGCATTGTCATTTTAATGTTAACGGTCGTAAGTACAAAAACAATACCTCGATATGCTTAGGCATGCCGTGGTCTTCGGAACGCTTCGGCATCCCTCGGAACGCTTTGGCAGTCTTCGAGATAACACGGCAAGACAGCGCCCGGGCACGCCCGAACTCCGTGGCCGGCCTCCCGATTGTTATGAAAAAAGCAAGGCGCCTCGGCATGCCTAAGGACGCTTCGGTATTAAGCTTAAGGACGTCGCGGCATACTTAGGGATGCCACGGCATAGTTACTGCCAGTGTCAGTGCCAGTTACATGTACCTAGGGATGCCGAAAGATCCCCGGAAGAAAGGAGGAGGAAGGAGGAGATGCCGTGCCGTGCCGCCAATGTGTGCCGGGCCTAATGTTATCAACGTCACACAATACTGGTTGAACCATTTAGCCAACAATATTATCAGCTTTTTATTCTTTTGCAGAATGTGCAAGAAGCTTTAGATAGAGCCAGCGAAGGCCGAACATGTCTCATCATAGCGCATCGTCTATCAACAATACAAAATGCAGATATTATCGTAGTTATAAATAAGGGTGTGGTCGCCGAAATGGGAACGCACCAAGAACTTATAGCTAAGAGAGGCATATATGCGAATCTATATGAATTACAATGCGGATTCGCTGAAGAAACCGATGTAACAAGAGCCGAAGAGTAATCAATCCCAGTTGTTTTGTAGAACTATTTGGACGAGCCTGTAGAATCCTTATGACTAGGCGCAATTAGAACCTTCCTTGGCCTACCAAAATTTAATTTTCTGTAACTAAATTAATTGTTAGGTAACCTTTCTACTTAGAAGACGATCAAACGTGTTGTTCAAACTCTAAACAATTTATTTCAAATAAACCATTGACGGCACTTTTGAATTATCAAGGAAAGTCAGGTCAGTCAGAAATTTGAAGCTAGTTGCTCGTTCCAAAACGTAGGTTTCCATAGAACAGAACGTGTAACTACTGACACTCTGTGTGACTACATGAAACTCTTTTGGAATCAATAAAATATTACAAATGTAGGTTACATCATTCATGTGGTACAAAGTGGGAACAATGTAACAAATTGTACACGTTATAAGAGGTCTACAGTAAATGTTATAATAATAAACAATTCATAATAAATGTAAAATAACCAAGGCAGCTAAGAGATGACCAGTTCCAACTGATGGTGTTCATGAACATGACATACGCTACTGACCGGCACCATTTAGCTCAACCATTTTGAAAGGAACCGGATGATCCGACACTTGCGCCAACCAAGTCAATAAAAGACATACCTCGTGGTCATATTGTTTTGTACCTCATAAATGGTATCCTTAAAGTAGGTACTGTCATCAAAGGAAATAGGAACCAAGGTCATTGCATATCGTTGAAGTTTATTTCCACACCGATGGATGTGATTGAATAAAATAAAATTAATAGAGAATAAACAAAACCTAATTAATGAAATTACATTTCATTCACAATATCCATCAGTTTCTAATTAAACTTCAACTGTATCCGACGAGCTGGTTACGACTGATCTCTTTTGGTGTACCTAATACTAACAGATTGAGTTTATAGTAGTTTTACACCTTCAGCTGCTCTCCTACATTTGTTACAAATAGTAATAAATTAATCTATGAAACTTTGCGGCTGTAGAGCAAGGTTGTAAATCACTCAATTTAAAATATGCTCGGCTGCATAGTCTGAGTTATAAACAACGTGGAGATGACGTTACGCCAAAAAACGAAAGCACTGGTTCAAATTAATATTTTGCTTTAAGTTACTAGTTAATACTAGTTTATAAGGTTCAAAATATTCCTAAGAACTAGTATTACCAGTGCTTTCATTTTTTAGCGTATGCCACCTTGTATAACAATTAAATTTCGTCGTGGGGAATGTGTTATTGTCACATTTTAAACAGTACCCCATAAAAGTTGAATCTACTTTAGCCAGCTTGCAACCTGGTCAAATTTGTTGGTCCCTAGAGGTGAGGTGCTATTATAATTTTGTCTCACCTTTGATAAAAGTACCAAAACGTTTGGCCACACGGTGACTATTTCGACATCGGCCTACGCTACTAAGGCGTTTAGTGTTCTACAACTTATAAGCTCACTCTACTGTGACGATAAAATCTAAGTGAGTCGTCGTGACAAAGAAAGACATGAAGAGTAAAATGACATGATTCCAGAAATTCTTCCATTAATTCCAAGTCACAACTCTAAAATAAAAGAACCCTTTCATTTAGGCCTGAAAACCCAATTCATTTTCTAATTAACAGTCAAATTAGATTTTTAGTTGCTTTGAAAACAATAAATGGTTAGTCAAATGATTTGACAATTAAGTGATTTCAAAGTTTGCTGTTGCCATACAAACGTAATGTTGCCCCCACACTTGGTAGGTATTTCTCCTGTGTCGTGCGTGCGATTACAAACGTATAAACTCACACACAAACAGCCAATTTATGGAGGAATCGTATTTTGACAGCTCAAAAAAGTATGTCGACTGATTGATTGTGTCTACTTCTACCCCCTGCATACTTTACGAGATTCAGGTCTAAAGTTAATTTGTTATCTAATATATCGATTTAATTTGAAATTGTATTAATTTTACCTATTACCCTAGCGGTGTAAAACTAGTCTTACAATCCATTATGATTTTGTCAGAAACATTCCTCCAGTTTTCCTTGACATTCCCTACCCAACCTTTTAGGTATGTTCCCTATATAAAAGACAATTTAAGTAGGTAGATAGTATGTAACATTTCATCAGCTTTACATATAAACAGCTGTTGTGACAGAAAAACAGATGGACAAACGAAGTGGAACCATAAGGCTTCCTTATTAACCATTTCGGTACGGAACCTTATAAATAAATAAATGAATGACTCTTCCAGATTATGCGCTTCAACATAATAAATAATACTCATATTTTATATCGTTATCTTTTATTTTTTATGATTTTATTGTAAATTTAAATTATATACAAGCTTTGCCTTTAACGGTTCCTTAATTATAAATTATATTTATAGCAGATAAGGGCGAGATTCACTGACCGCATTTTGACTTTGCTTTGTAATGCAAGGGACGATGCGAGTATGAATTTTATAGGAATATAAATAAGGATAAAACGCTGACTTTACTTATCAAGGTATAGTCTTATGCTAACATCGTTGTACATTCGCCTAACATTGTCCCTGTCACTGTCGTCCAAATATAAACTACAATAAATTGCAAGACAGAGACGTAATTAAAGATCGTAATGTTGATTAATGTCGGCTAAGTACGCTCAACGAAAATCGCCCTAATTTCGACCGTAATTTAACCAATGATTTTTTATTTTTAAATCAATCTTTATACATAGGTACTAATCATGTAATAAAATGAACATTTGGTACTAATTATTGCTTCAGTATTGTAAAGCATCTTTTTTAGCATTTCTAGAATCATCAAATGAATTGTGCTCAAGTGTAATGGTACAACTTATTGTGATCAAAATATATTTTTATACCATATATTACGATTTGTAATTTGATTGGTGTTTTGCTAATAAAACTATAATTATGTATGATGTAGTTGTATCTACAGGTAAATATAATAAAATAAACTGAAACTTTATTGTGATTTCATTGTTTTCATCCTGCTGTTTTGCTGAGACGTCAGCATTAGTTATTTTGCCGTGTAAGTATGGCGGGTGTATTGGTGCAAAATTTTTAATGTTATGTATGAAATGAATGTACCAGCAATGTACTTGAATGCTACTTATGAGGTACATTGAAGGTAATATTAGGTAACCATAATATAAAGCTGAAACTGATAGTGTGGTAGTAGTAGTGATATCAGTTTTCACCCGCCATTCAGACTGTCAGGTCCCCGGCTCACTTAATTTTTATAATTATTCTTGTTTCATGGAGGTACATTGAATTTCATTAAAGGTACATTTAAGTACATTGCTGGTACTTTCCTTTCATACACAACATATTCATTTTTGCCACAATACCCCCGCCATCCTTACCTACACATTTTGCCTACCCTCTTGAGTAAAAGGCGTGGATTTACGACTGTAGTTTTAAAAGTTAGTTGCTAAAATAATTGATAATTTTCAACCTTATCGTATTAAGAAATATTCCCATATTCGTTTTTTTAAGTCTGTTCATCTACACGAAAGGGATGCTGATAATTTGATCATAGTCAAAGCAAAACAGCAAGTCCGTTAGAAAGTTGGAGCTTTGTTGAAGATGGCAATAAAGAAAAGAACAAATATAATTTATATCTTTAATAATAATCTGCCCTTATAAGTAAATAAACAAATTGAATTAAAAATAATACATGGTGGTATAATTATCGGCAGTATCACTTTCCATTGTGTGAAACACTCAAAAATACATGAATACAAAGTTTCATACACTTGGTGCCAAACATAACGGAACTAAGATAAATTATAAATGTTTTGACGGTGTAATTCCCCCTTATTTAATAACATCGTTATACCAATCTACAAAATGGTTTTTATTTATAAAATAATATTTGCACTATGAGGCCTTCAAATAAATAATTGACTGAATAGAAACACCACAATAGAAACATAAAATGCTCAACAGACGTCAGCGATCCATTGATTTGTTCAAAATATTTTTAAAAATATAGCACCACAAGCCAATGATAAACATAATTACGTAAAAAAAACGACCACAGCGATTTTAAATCGAGGCTGTTGAATAAAAGTTATGATTTCAGTTTCAGCATTCATTTTCAGTCAAACTATGAAATAGCCTCAATCCCATACAATATGTTCCGCTAAATAACGAATAAAAATATATAACATTACAAAATCAATTTGGTATAAATATGAATAAAATCCGATTGCTACTTTAATTTCTTAAATCTAATAAAAAATTCAGAAACAAAAATATACAAAATAAAGGCAAGTTGCACTTAAATAGACTAATCTCACTCGGTGTAGTGGAGCATATTGTATTGGAAAACAGACCTGATTTCCTTTGTACTAAGTGCTTTAATTGCGCTGAGTGACGTTGATATGTTGAAGGGGCGTGTTGGGGAGTAAACCGCGGATCTCTGGTTCCAGACAGTCGACGTAGACGTCACCCGAAAGCTCTTCAATACCGATCTCACTATCAGTTTTCGACAATTTCGTGGCCTCATCAACTACTTGACGTACCTTTGAGTCGATTTCCTGTAATTAAATAAAAAAATATCCTGTAAATCATAGGGTAAGATAATACAAACCAAACACAAATCTTGACTAAGACTCTCGACTAAGGGTCAAGTCACACCGGAATGGCGCGCGGCAGCGACCGGCAGTTTTGCTGCCAAATCATTTTCAACTTTATCTCTAAACCTCAAAGCATAGTATCGCTTCGGCGGTCATCGGCTCGCAGAGCCGCCCGGCGGCATGAGCTGCCGCTCGACGCACGCAAATCCTTAAGCGATACTATGTCTTGACGTTTAAAGATAAAGTTGAAAATGGTTTGCCATCAAAAGTGCCGGCCGCTGCGCTGCTATTCCGATGTGTTTTAATCCTTACGGTCTTAATACGTGTGAGTAGGACGGCAAATGAGGTATTTAACATTGGTTTTCATACTGAGACGTGTGTCGTCCCTTTCTCACATTTTACGACCCCCACTGCTATGAGTCTTGGCGTTATGTATAGTCGGCCAAATCGGTAGCGGAGTTTCGGACGAATTAATTGTCTTCTTACATACCGAGGGCCAAGCGACAATAATTACGATATTGAGTAGCACGTAAATGTGCGTACGGATTGCGCGTACATTGGTACGCGTATCCTGGAACGCCATGTCCATACCTGCAGCTACGCGTACACTCTTGGGGAACGCGTGCAGCGCGAGCTAGCTCGCAGGCGAGGGCGCCGTCTGTCGGTTTTTGGTCGCGCGTCAAAGAGGAAGCACACGACCGGGTACGCTATATTTGGACGGCAAAATGAATAGACACGCGTGTTCTTCGAGTTTGGTTTGTTTGTTTGGCGCTAAGTTTGTCGGAGTCATGGTGAATGACTGGCGCTCGCGGAGCGCTCTGGATCGATTGACCTCGCGTACAGGTTCGCGGCGGTCCGTACAGGAGCTGTACGCGTATCCAATGTACGCGTCAGTGTTTCCCAACTACGCGTAACACAGGAACGCGCTATCCGTACGCACCTTATAATTATATACTTATTTGCAATCAGCAAAAATTTGCTGATTCCTAAAATGTCGCTTAGACCAAATAACCTTGGATCCGTCGAAATTTAAGGATATTTATTTCTTCATGTCACATGGTAGTGCTTCCCTCTCTACATAGTATAAATTAAGTTGAGTTTGTGTTTGTTAGGGCTAATCTCCGGAACTACCTACTACTGGGATGATTCTGTAAATTCTTTTGCTAATGGGAACCTCCCTTTCTAGCTTTCTGAGTACCTACCATAACACCTTTTGCGATCGCCAACATACATCGGTCACGCATGGCGATTACGCTGTACGGGGTCATTGGGGGAGACCTATGCCCAGCAGTGGGCGTCGCGTTGTCCTTGAGTAATATAAATAGGTGAAATTTTATTATCAAAACATTAGGGATCCTTAAATAAATTCACGGACAGACGAAGTCAATATAAGGTCTGAACAAAACACATGGACAAAGTTTTACAAGTACACATATATATGAATAACTCTGAATAATAATAAAAATATCAGCTCCAGTGTCAGAATTAAGTCTGCCTATATAGGGTGACTGGTAATTAGTGTACGTTACTTAAACACGTGATTGTGTTCATGATAACAAACAACTTTCCCAAAGAAAAAATGTTTTTTTTGTACTGGTTCACTTTAGGTCAAAGGCGTGCGCGCGCGTGAATTTCATACCGCTGTTATGTTATTGTGATAAAAGTGAACCAGTACAAAAAACATTTATTCTTCGGGAAAGTTGTTTGTTATCATGAACACAATCATGTGTTTAAGTATCGTACATTAATTACCAGTCACCCTATATAATCCACACATGCCCGGCAAGCCCGGCTAACGGCAACTTTAACAGCGGCACGCGCGGCTTTTGAAGGCGACAAGGCAGTCTGAAAGCCGGCGGCAAAACCGACGGCATGGCAGTCTGAAAACCGGCGGCAAAATCGACGGCATGGCAGTCTGAAAACCGGCGGCAAAACCGACGGCATGGCAGTCTGAAAGCCGGCGGAAAAGCCGGAAAACCTAAAGTATGGAAAATATTTTCACCTTGAGTTGATCGGGAGTAGCAAGTTCGTTGGTAAGGATCTTCTCCTTGAAAGAGGTGATGGGGTCCCTGGTTTGGCGGACTTCTTGGATCTCTTCGCGCGTACGGTAAGACGTGCCGGGGTCCGACATAGAGTGCCCAGAGTAGCGATACGTCTCCATTTCCATTACTAGTGGACCTGGAGAAGTCATCATTAATTTGTTAGCATAATTATTAGGTATTCCACTGTTTTTAGCGTGGAGCAACATTTTATATAAAACTAGCGATCCGCTCCGGTTTTGCACGGATGCAATGTCGCTCAAAGTATAAACCTTCTTCTTAAAACACTCTATCTATTGATTAAAATCCGTTGCGTAGTTTAAAAGATATAAGCGCATTGACAGCGGGATACTATACAAAGATGTTGCTCCCTACTAGGTATTTCTTCTATAACGTGCGTTTACAAACGTCAGACCTAAAACAACTACTATGTGTTTGGCTACTCAAATCTTATAAATAAAAATCTTCTGTGCGTGTGTATGAAAGTGAACTCCTCCTAAACGGCTGGATCGATGTTGCTGAATTTGTTTGTGTGTGTTCAAGTGGATTCGAGAATGGTTTAGATTCACAATTGGACTCGGCAGGTGGCGCTATAGTCGGGTTGCAGGACAACGTCTGCCAGGCCCGCTAGTAATTATATGAAACCTGTGATACGCGACGCAGTAGCAAATCGCTCACCACCGACCGCACCGTCAAATCTGACTTTTTTTGTAACCTAAAATTATTAGCAGTGATAGGAATAGGTAGTGCTTATTAGCCTAAAGTTTGAAGAACAGAGACAAGAAACGGAGACTTCCTTACTACTATATTTTTTCCCGGACATCTGCCCGGACAACACTTAAATACATTAAAAAATTATGTTATTTGGAATAAGTTCGTGTTGTTTACCTAAAGTTTGCGACTAGACATAACATAACACAGTCGTTACAACTATCAAATTTTCCGAAAGTTTTCTTTTTGGAGAACATTTTGTAAATGACTTGTTGATCTTAAAACTATGAAACGCAGTCTTTGTTTAAAGAGCCGTACACGTTTCGAAGTAAATATCTGCTTTCTAGCTCGCTCTTGGCCACGTTTGTTGAGATTTCTAAAGTTCAAGTGTGTAATTGAAAAAAAAAACTGATAATTGTTTTTAAAATAATTGGTTGCGCTTCATAATTTATAGTTACTATATTTTCTTACCTCACCATATGGCGATTGAAAGGCATTGGTTTAAGAGTTCTAATTTATTAACTAAGTGTCATATATCGTTGGTTTGGTGACATCCCATTGGGAGTTGCCGCTGTCAACACGTCGAAGCTAGTGACATCTGCTGGCTTCGAGAGTCTCGTCTTAACCACGGGATAGTGAGCACGCGTGCTTTGCATATGTCGTTAATTGCTCGGAGTCGCTCCATCGCGCCCTAAACCCTGAACTGAACCTACATCAAGTGTTATCTGTATTACCTAGACTATGTTGTGTATCGCTGGCCAGCGTAGTGTACCTAGACTGTGAGCTGGTCATCCCGAATGCGGCATCCATCTGCTTCTGCTTGGGGGTCGCTGTATCAAAGGTATGTGGCATGATTAATAAGTTGAACTTTATCGATTGCCTTTCGTCTCATTTGCGTATTTTTCTCCTTAAAGTTAGCACTGCTGAATCAGCAATTATAGCCTAGATTGCTCTAATAATCTAGGTTCACGCGCGTGTGATTTTTACTAGTAACTTTCAAATTCTAGAGGTTATACGCACCATTTTGGTCCTTCGATTCCGGATAAATTAATTTTGAGCCTATTTACGGCCTATTTTGAGTTCTAAAAGTCTAATTTTAAGAAAAAATATCGGGAATTTTCAATATCAATTGCATATCATCACACGACTCTCGCCTCTATTGCCTAAAGAATAAAGGTCAGACTGCCTTGCATGAAGTAGTTCTACCGGCAAATTAATTGTTAATTTAAATCTTTAATTTCACTAATTAAAACTTCGAAAAATACAATCAACGTTGATTCATATCGCTAAATAAGTTTATTTAACAAATCTGTTAATTTTCGGCGTAATTACATATTATTTTGTTCATGTATGAAAATTGTGGGTAGTTGTGTATAACAATCCTTGAGTTGGCCTGCGTGACCGTGGAACTTTCCAGTTCGTCGTTCTCGTACGGTTAATTTCTATATACGCATTAAAAACTTTTATTATTTTTCTCTAAACGGGATTTGCTGAATGAATGATATTGTTTATTATTGTATGATACACTTGTACTGTTGGTTCGTTAGGTACATGCCTACTATATTCGTATTGCACGAGTAGGTGTTTTTATAATATCGAGACTCAACCGCATTTGATTAATTATTGCAATTAATCATAATTATCATCGCGTCGCTTGTTATTTTATTTTGTAAGGTAACTTGATCTTTTGATAGGAACCTTCAGGTAAAGTAACAGATTTGTATAAACTTTACGCGTTAGTTCTCCTCATAGGAAGTAGCCTTATCTTTATACATATCACCCCCGCACCTGACTTAGTAAACATAGTAGGTACTTACTAGATAACTTATTTCGAACGGTCATCTACTTACGCAGTTACTTGTTAGGAATTTTATTGTTTCTTACGAAGGTATTTCGTTACGAATACAATCGCATCGCTTACGGAAATAAGTTTCCATACTTGTTTCTAAGTATTACACTTAACTTATTATTGGTTAAGGATCTGTACTTATTATATATTGAGTAAGTTAATCTCATAAATAGAAGTTGCAGAAAAATTGTTATCGCGTCGCATCCGACATAAATGCTAATTTTTGGGCTGTAGGTATATCTAAGCTAATCATAAATATAATGTTATAGGTACGTTTTTAAGGTATTTGACGTGCTTACTATTTTAATGTATTAGACTTTGTTACTTGCAGTCGGTTAGCCTTTGTTCGCTTTATATTTTTTTCACCTACAATTTATTATTGTTAGGGTTCGCGCGTACGGATGGTTCCGTTCCGTACTATTAATTACTTAATTTATAAAATCTTTAGTTGAGTTATCGGTTTTATTGGACCGCTAATTTCACTCACTCGGGTTCCGTAGAAGATACAGTTTTGTTGATTTGAATATTTTCTCTTTTTTGTCAGATTTTAATCTCTGTTCACAATGACTGACAAGGTTAAACTTAGATTGTTGGAAAGCAAACGCGACTCGTATTTCGCACGGGTGCAAAGGATTTTGGACTCAACAAATCTTTAACAACCGAAAGATTACGTAAGTCTTTTATTGCTCAGGCTAAACAAATTGAGGGATTACGTAGCGAGTTCAATAAGATAATGGACGAGATAAATATGTTAAATTTGTCATTAGATCCAACGTGCGAAGTAAGCTATAGTGCCTTACATTCATTTGATGAGTTGGTCGGTGAGATAAATATTACTTTAGCTTCATTAACCGAATCAAATGATTCCAAGGAACCTAGCCCGAAAGCGAGCCCTAATGCTCATCACATATAGGTACCTAAAATTGAGCTGCCTACCTTTGACGGTGATATTCAGAGCTTTCCGTTCTTTCATGAGACTTTCAAACGTATTATACATACTAACGCAGATTTATCAGATTCTGACCGCATTCATTATCTGTTGAGTTGTTTAAAAGGAAAAGCTAGGAATGTGGCAGTAGGTATTGTACCTTCTGGCGATAATTACCGCGTTGTCTGGGATGCGCTTATCGCAAAGTACCTGGATACTCGCGCGCTTGCCTCTAATTATCTAAATCAGTTGTTCTCATTGAAGTCGTTCGGATCGACACCCGCTAATATTGAAAAGGGTTTTGACAAATTAACTTCTACGGTTGCGGGACTCAAACAATTGAAAATACATAACTTAGATGATTTTATATTTATTCATTTGGGTCTTAAGTTAATAGACTCGGATATCGCAAAACATTTTGAAATGTCGCTTCGTAATCAACAAGAGTTAGATTATGATTATTTCGTAAAGTTTGTTCGTGAACAAGTAAAAATCTTGTATCGCTCCTCTTCAGCGGCAACTAAGCCCGCCCCCGCAGGTAGCTCCAGCACCTCATCTAAGGTATCGCAGGTGTTTGTGGCTACTGAATCTAAATGTTCGCTTTGTCATTCCACGCACAAAAACTTGTTTACGTGCAAAGCGTTTCAAAAGTTGAGCGTGGATGATAGATTTAAGTTTGTAAAAGACAATAAAAGATGTGGTAACTGCCTAAGTAGCCAACATACCGTCTCTAAGTGCCTATCTAAGTCAACATGTAGGAAATGCAACGGTAAGCACCATTCGTTATTGCATTTTGAGCAATCCACGCAAGCCCCTGCGCTGGCATCCGCTAGCGACGAAGCAGCCTCCGCTTCTGCGGCCGACCCTGCTACTTCGGATCCTGTGGCGTTGTGTACGCATTCTTCTGCTCAAGCCCAGGCCACACGTAGTACCGAAGTGCTGGCTACTGCCAAGATTTTAGTGGTGGGTAGGAAGGGTAAGGGCGTGGTAGTTAGATGTCTTTTGGATCCTGGATCGCAAAAGAATTATATCACATCGCGTTGCTGCCGTATGCTCGGTCTAACTATACATACGGACTCAATAAATACCGTTCGTGGTATTGGTGGCACGTCGCAGCCCGTTTGCGGCTCGGTGAACCTTACGTTCAGCTCACGGTTTCGCTCGCAGCCTAGGTATGAAATTGACGCTTTAGTCTTGGATCAAATAACCGGGCATCTTCCTCTGGGTGCTATAGATACTGCGCAATTGAATCATATTGATACTAAACTACTCGCGGATGACAGCTGGGGTGTACCAGGTAATATTGACATGTTACTTGGGGTCAAGTTGTTCGCTAAGTTATTGCGACCAGGTCACGTGACCAGCGTACCCGGCTGCCCCGACGCATTGGAGACTGTGCTCGGCTACATACTTCTAGGAGAAGCACCTATTATCGAACCTCCAACTGACACTCTGTCTTTCTTTGCGAGTTCTTTCGATAACTTCGATTTTCGTAAGTTTTGGGAGATTGAAGATGTTACTGCTTCGTCCATTGGGAGTGTGGATGATAAACACTGTGAAGAGTTTTATTGTAGCACAATTACCCGCACTCCAAGTGGCAAGTATGTTGCAGCTTTACCACTGAAAACAGACGCGTCAGCGTTAGGAAATTCTTTTGATATGGCTCGCAAGAGATTCTATAGCCTCGAACGTAAACTTAAATCGCTTCCTAACGTCAAGCTTCTTTATGATGACGTCATACGGGATTAGTGTGGATGATAAACACTGTGAAGAGTTTTATTGTAGCACAATTACCCGCACTCCAAGTGGCAAGTATGTTGCAGCTTTACCACTGAAAACAGACGCGTCAGCGTTAGGAAATTCTTTTGATATGGCTCGCAAGAGATTCTATAGCCTCGAACGTAAACTTAAATCGCTTCCTAACGTCAAGCTTCTTTATGATGACGTCATACGGGATTATCTACAGAACAATTATATTTCTTTGGTGCAGAATAAGGAGCGAGAAATGGAATACTATATTCCTCACCATGCTGTTATTCGAGAGGATAAAGTGACCACTAAGTTGCGCGTGATCCTAGATGCCAGTGCATGTACAGATAACGGTACCTCGCTCAATGATATCCTGTACGCAGGTCCAGTCCTTCAGGCTGACCTTTTTAACATCTTGTTAAATTTTAGGCTTTTTAGTGTCGCTATTTCCGCAGATGTCAAATCTATGTACCTACGTATAGGTATACGCCCACAAGATCGTTCGCTTCAACGTATCTTGTATCGGTTTAATGAGGAAGAAGAACTTCAAATATATCAGTTTTCAGTGCTTCCCTTTGGATTAAAGTGTAGTCCTTTTATAGCTATTCGCACTATCCAACGGTTATGTCAGGATGAAGGAACGCAATTACCTCTCGCCAGGGACATTCTGCAGCGAGATATTTACATGGATGATATAGTTAGTTCTATATCTAGCACTGCGCTAGCTATAGACTCGGCTCGTGAACTAATAAAAATATTCTCTCTCGGTGATTTTCAGCTGACGAAGTGGTCTAGCAACAGTGTCGATGTTCTTCGGACTATCCCAGAGTCATTACGACTCTCACAGAGCGTGGACCTAAGTAAGGATCCGACACAGAAAATACTGGGACTTCGTTGGTTCCCTGATGAGGATTGTTTCGTATTCCAGGTTAACCCTAATGTTCGTCCTTGCACGAAACGGAATATTCTTTCTTCCATCGCACGTCTTTTCGACGTTTTAGGCCTCGTGGCACCGATAATTTTATACGCCAAGCTTCTTATCAAAGAGCTTTGGCTTATCAAACTTGGATGGGATGACGTTCCACCTCCTCGCATTGTTCGTCTGTGGGAACAATTCCAAGCTGAACTGCCAATAGGGTATTACATCCATTTTTGAAAAGTGTCTCAATGAAATTCTGTAGTGCTAATATGCCACCAAAAAAAACACAAAATTTTTATTCAATCAATAAGTGGCATAAAAATGCATCTAAATTTTCAATTTTCAAATTTCGCGCGTGGTTTGACGAAATGCCTCTTACTGAACGCCATATTGCTCAGCTTAAATGACGTCAGTTCGTTTTGTATCAAATGAGCTCATATTAAATATGATAATTGTATATCATTTAAAAATAATTAAAAGCATATTTTGTAATAGGTGTAATAATGAAAAAATTACGTTGGTTACGAAAATAATAAAAGTACAAAGCCTATATTACGCCAATCGGTTGACTGACAGTTGACAATTTTTTGTTTACACAGCCGTATGGCGTAATAACATGGCCGCTACTATTTCACGGTGTTTTATAACAGATTAAAAATACGGAAAACTTTGAATTGAATTTAAAAAATTGTTTTGTTATTTTATGAACTAAAACTTACATTTTCCGACTGCTTAATGCCTAAACTGTCTCAATAACATATTTATAGATTTTTTCTCGTATAGAGTAAAATACCCTATTATCTCTGAATTGAGATTTTTGCGACATGTCGGCGTCATAGAACGCTGTCGGCTCTCACTCGTCGGTTTTGCCGACGCTAGTGAGAAAGCTTACGGTGGTTCGGTTTATGCTCACGTTGTCCGACCCGACGGTAGTATCGTCGTTTCGCTGGTGTGTGCGAAATCTAAGGTCGCGCCACTTAAAGTAGTTTCGCTAGCTCGTCTCGAGTTATGCGCCGCACTCCTCTTATCAACTGTGATAAAGCGAGTATATAATCTTTTCGCAGCTCGGCACGCCATTGAGGTAGTCGTAGCTTTTTCGGATTCAACTGTAACTTTGAGTTGGATTCATTCCGCACCGCATCGATGGCACACCTTCGTAGCCAATCGGATCGCTAAGATTCATGAGAATCTTTCGGCAGATCACTTCTTTCACGTGAAAGGGTCTGAAAATCCCAGTGATAGCCTCTCTCGCGGTTTAACGCCTGCTCAATTAGTCCATCATCCGTTGTGGCTAAATGGACCGCCATGGCTTAAACTTCCCCGCGCTGAATGGCCGATAAAACCATTCATCTCAGGCGAGTCGCAAGAGCTTCCCGAAATGAAGCCCGTGGCTTTACCTGTGCTCTCGCACGAATGCTCGGACAGAAGTCCTACTTCCGACGACATTTTATACGCTCGCTCTACCAGGTTCTCGTCCTGGTTGAAATATTTAAAAACTATTTGCTTCGTTTATAAGTTTATCAAACGGCTCCCTAGAGGGCCCGTTACCGCGTCTGACCTAGAGTTCGCAGAATTTATTGTGTGGCGATCTGTGCAGAGAATTCATTTTGAAGCTGATCTCGATCGTTTAGCCCGCAGTGAGTTGTGCTCTAAGCCAGTACAACGGCTAAGTCCCTTCTTCCACGAAGGACTTATCCACGTTGGAGGTCGCCTAGCAAACTCTGAGCTAGATTTTGACTCGCGTCATCAGATTCTCCTTCCGCGTCAAGATCATATAGTGGAACTTTTAGTTTCCCACTATCATGTGAAAAACTTCCACACAGGACCAACCTTGCTCGTATCTCTCCTACGACAGAAGTATTGGATCCTGTCCGCGCGACGTATTGCACGTCACATTACCTTTAATTGTAACATTTGCTTTCGAGCAAAGCCGCGACCTACCTTTCCTATAATGGCGGACTTGCCACGTTGTCGCGTTGAGTCGGCTCCTAAGGCTTTCTCTCAAACAGGTTGCGACTACGCGGGACCTTTCTTGATTACGTCGGTACGTGCTAGAGGTCAAAAATCAAGGAAAGCGTATCTCTGCCTTTTTACCTGCCTAACAACTCGTGCTCTGCATCTTGAGATTGCCTCAGATCTTAGCACTGCGAGTTTTCTGTCCGCTTTGAAACGCTTTCTGGCGCGTAGAGGTCCGGTTCAGTGTATTTACACAGATAACGGTACCAATTTTATTGGAGCCAAATCCTATCTTCGAGATCTCTACCAATTCTTGGCTAAAGAGTATCACCCTTTATGGGAAAGAGAACTTGCAGAGCATCGAATTACTCTTAAAAATATTCCCTGTAGAGCTCCACATTTTGGCGGCTGTTGGGAAAGTGAAGTAAAGAGTGTCAAAACGCATCTCTGCAAGGTCATCGGTCAGCAAATTCTTTGTTTTGATGAGCTTAACACTATGCTAACCCAAGTAGAAGCTTTATTAAACTCGAGGCCTCTGTATGCGATCAGCTCGGATCCGTCAGAGCCCACTTCATTATCACCGGCGCACTTCTTGCATACGAAACCTCTTTTATTTCTTCCCGCCCGCGAAGTCAATGAAACGCGGTTACATCTTATTTCGCGATATGAATTAACTGATAAAATGGTTCAATCTTTTTGGAAACGGTGGCGCCAAGAGTACTTGCACACCCTACAATCCAAACAGAAATGGAACACCCCTGCCAATCCAATACGGGTAGGTATGGTTGTCGTCTCCATGCAAGACAATGTGATGCCTCTGCATTGGCCGTTAGGAGTAATTACAAAAATATTTCCAGATAAAAACGGAGTTTGTAGAGTCGCGTCCGTAAAGACTAAAAGCGGGATCCTGCAGAGTCGCCCGGTAGTAAAGTTGTGCCCTTTGCCAACGCAATAACTTTCATTACATTAATATTAAATTTACCATGCATCAATGTGCAGTATTAGATTTAGTTACCGCGTAGAATAGTTAGTTAAATATTCTTATTTGTAATATAGAGTCGCAACTTTAGAGTTCTTATAACTTTGGTAGGGTTGTGATGATCTGCAATTTATTTACTTCTCCTTTGTGTTTCGAAAGTGGGAACTTTCAAGCCGGGGAAAATGGTTGCGCTTCATAATTTATAGTTACTATATTTTCTTACCTCACCATATGGCGATTGAAAGGCATTGGTTTAAGAGTTCTAATTTATTAACTAAGTGTCATATATCGTTGGTTTGGTGACATCCCATTGGGAGTTGCCGCTGTCAACACGTCGAAGCTAGTGACATCTGCTGGCTTCGAGAGTCTCGTCTTAACCACGGGATAGTGAGCACGCGTGCTTTGCATATGTCGTTAATTGCTCGGAGTCGCTCCATCTCGCCCTAAACCCTGAACTGAACCTACATCAAGTGTTATCTGTATTACCTAGACTATGTTGTGTATCGCTGGCCAGCGTAGTGTACCTAGACTGTGAGCTGGTCATCCCGAATGCGGCATCCATCTGCTTCTGCTTGGGGGTCGCTGTATCAAAGGTATGTGGCATGATTAATAAGTTGAACTTTATCGATTGCCTTTCGTCTCATTTGCGTATTTTTCGCCTTAAAGTTAGCACTGCTGAATCAGCAATTATAGCCTAGATTGCTCTAATAATCTAGGTTCACGCGCGTGTGATTTTTACTAGTAACTTTCAAATTCTAGAGGTTATACGCACCAATAATAAAACGGTAATTTTTATCATTTTAGCATTCTCTATACGTATTTTGGATGGAGATAGAGTATTTATCATTTCAAAACCAAAAGGTATTTGTCTTTTACCTTACTAAAATATATTTCAAAATGTGCATAATGTTGGGTCACATTGTTTAGTAACACACTTAAACTTTAAAATCTTTAAAAACACCATTTATTCTTTATTGCACCGAAAGTACAATGGGCGGACTTTCACGGCAGCGCATTTCGTTATCTATTGTTAAACTCGGCGTGGTCGCATACCCGTGCGGCGTGGGAACGCTCTACATACCTTCCCCCACCGCCGCGTGACGGCGCGCCGCTCAGGTTATTCTCACTCCTGTACTTCGGTCTGTTGAGTGCGCATCTCCTGTATCACGTATATTGTTTCTGTGAATATTGTTTTTGACCCTCGCATGTTTTTTGGTTTATTTATTGGATCTTCCTAATACGACTACCTTGGCTTGAATTTATGGATTGCGATTTTCTGCAATAAGATTGTTCCTGTCTGTCTACATCAAATAATACGGTAAGTCAACCTTTAATTAGTTTTGAATGTTTTGACTAAAGTTATTTATTTTATTTCTTGTAACAACAAATTCAATAACAATCACGTGGCTACGCGTGTTCATATTTTTAACCGTATTTAACATCCATACAAACTTTCATATGATAAAAAGGACCGTTTTATTATTTTAATAAAAACAATTGTCAGTTTTTTTTTCAATTATACACTTGAACTTTAGAAATTTCAAGAAACATGGCCAAGAGCGAGCTAGAAAACAGATATTTACTTCGAAACGTGTACGGCTCTTTAAACAAAGACTGCGTTTCATAGTTTTAAGATCAACAAGTCATTTACAAAATGTTCTCCAAAAAGAAAACTTTCAGAATATTTGATAGTTGTAACGACTGTGTTATGTTATGTCTAGTCGCAAACTTTAGGTAAACAACACGAACTTATTCCAAATAACATAATTTTTTAATGTATTTAAGTGTTGTCCGGGCAGATGTCCGAGAAAAAATATAGTACTAAGGAAGTCTCCGTTTCTTGTCTCTGTTCTTCAAACTTTAGGCTAATAAGCACTACCTATTCCTATCACTGATTATTAGTGACATGTGACACGGTCATCGTGGACATGAGTGGACTTTTTCTATGTCTAATAGTTTCCCATACTTACCCATCTCAACGGATCATCATGTATTTATCAATATTCTTTTTTTATTTCTCTAGACTTCATAACGACCACGACTCAACACCAACGACCAATGTTTCAACATGAATTGCCTATATAACCTAAATAAAATGTGTCCAAGTAGTTTCTCGTTCGTTCTTCTCCATAGAAACGTAATTTTTCGACAAGCAACTACCTTCAATTGTCCGACTTTCTGACTATTCAAAAATGCCTGCATTTAAACAAAATATCTTGAGTTTGAGTGAGCACTTGATTGAAGCACTACTCTAATCCTTACATACCTTTTCCACTGGTGCAGTATTCGATACAGAAGCGGGTAGCCTCCCTGGAAGCGAGGACGTCCATGCCATCGACCCAGATGCCGGGGATGTAGTCGCCGCGCGTGTAGTATTCTGTGCTAGCTGACGAACGGTCTACGCTCGTTCCCATACCTAGTTAAAGAAACAAGTGTTACAATATTTAGGTATGACACTAGATCCCGCACTAGGATACCCTGTGTCGCTGGATCCGATCTCTTTCGACAGATAATATGAATAGGGTATTACACCCATTTTTGAAAAGTGTCTCAATGAAATTCTGTAGTGCTAATATGCCACCAAAAAAAACACAAAATTTTTATTCAATCGATAAGTGCCATATAAATGCATCTAAATTTTAAATTTTCAAATTTCGCGCGTAGTTTGACGAAGACGCCTCTTACTGGACGCCATATTGCTCAGCGTAAATGACGTCAGTTCGTTTTGTATCAAATGAGCTCTTATTAAATATGATAATTGTATATCTTTTAAAAATAATTAAAAGCATATTTTGTAATAGGTGTAATAATGAAAAAATTACGTTGGTTACGAAAATAATAAAAGTACAAAGCCAATCGCCAATCGGTTGACTGACAGTTGACAATTTTTTGTTTACACAGCCGTATGGCGCAATAACATGGCCGCTACTATTTCACGGTGTTTTATAACAGATTAAAAATACTGAAACCTTTGAATTGAATTTAAAAATTTGTTTTGTTATTTTATGAACTAAGACTTACATTTTCCGACTGCTTTATGCCTAAACTGTCTCAATAACATATTTATAGATTTTTTCTCGTATAGAGTAAAATACCCTATTATAAAAGATAAGTTTACAAATGCAACGGTTTCAGTATAATTAATTAAATTTAGGATTATAAAGTAACCAAATGTATGTGTGTATGTGATGTGTGTAAGTATGAATGTGATGAGTGTAAGTATGCATGTGATGAGTATTAGTGAGTAAGTAATGGTTGGAGTTATGCTATGGTATAGTATGGTATAACGGGCTGGTGTCCGCCACTCCACGTCTCAGTGCGTATTTTGCGTTTATAATCTAATACCTTTAAGCGAGCAATTCTTGTATATAGGGTGACTGGTAATTAGTGTACGATACTTAAACACGTGATTGTGTTCATGATAACAAACAACTTTCCCGAAGAAAAAATGTTTTTTGTACTGGTACACTTTTATCACAATAACACAACAGCCGTATGAAATGCACGCGCGCGCACGCCTGTGACCTAAAGTGAACCAGTTTTAAAAACATTTTTTCTTCGGGAAATTTGTTTGTTATCATGAACACAATCACGTGTTTAATTATCGTACACTAATTACCAGTCACCCTATATACGTATAATCTGAATCTCGGAAACAGCTCCAACGCTTTTCATGAAATTTAGCATGCAGTGGGTTTCGGGGGCGATAAATCGATCTAACTAGGTTTATTTTTTTTAAATGGTGGTACTACGTATAATAATAACTAGCTTCTGCCCGCGACTTCCTCTACGTAGCCTTCGGAATTAAATCTCCTAAGGATAATTTAGGACCACAAAAACAGTATGAAAATTATCCTTTATGTTCAGCTAGATAATGCTAATCAATATCAATATGTTTTCCTAATTTCAGCTACTTTCCCTCACCTGTTCTAGCGTTAAAAAAGCTTTTTACAAAAAAGACAACCGCCTTCAAAAAGTGAAAAATAAGTTTAGCACAGAACACACATTGACTTTAGTTTCTAAATTCAGTGGCTTTGTTCTGTTTGTTGTTTTGTATTGCCACCGACTTCCGAAACTAAAGTCAATGTGTGTTCTGTGCTAAAGTTATTTTTCACTTTTTGAAGGCGGTTGTCTTTTTGTAAAAAGCTTTTTATTTTCCGCTTTTTAGTACCTCCTTCTCATCCAAATCTTTTAAGAAGAGAATGAAAGTTAACTACTACAAAGATTGATGAAACTAATACGTCGTCTATGTAAATTTTTTGGGTATTTGTTGATTTTTCAAAAAGTACTGAATCAATTTCCATAAAATTTTTATGCGACCACCCCTGAAGCATACCCTATCCATAAAAAAAGAGAATTTTCAAAATCGGTTTACGTTTGCCGGAGAAATCGCGTAACAAATCGCGCACATACTTAATGCAAATTTAAGACTTATACGGTTTTCTCATGGCTGCCATTGTCAGAACTGGACCAAATAAAAATGGGACCACACGGGAAGCACTAGCTTTCAAATAAAGTAAGAATCATCAAAATCGGTTCACCCAGTCCCAAGAAATCAGGTAGGTAAAAAACATTAAAAAAAAGAAAAAAAAAAGAAAAAAAAAAGAAAAAAAAAAGAAAAAAAAAAAGAAAAAAAAAGAAAAAAAAAAGAAAAAAAAAGAAAAAAAAAAGAAAAAAAAGAAAAAAAAAAGAAAAAAAAAGGAAAAAAAAAGAAAAAAAAAATACAGACGAATTGATAACCTCCTCCTTTTTTGAAGTCGGTTGAAAAGTAGAAAAACATTCATTCATATCCATAACATCCATCTGTCATCATAAACTCGCGCTTACAATAAGTACAATTTTCTCAACCAGTACGCAGGAATTTAAAGTGCTCAAGTGTATGTGCAATCATCATAGGGGCGCTCCCTCTCCCTTCAATCAATCGGTTTAATTCATTTTAACGTAACAATATTTACACAGAAACCAACCCACAGAACATAACTCAAAGTAATTTAATAAATCATATCAATGGAATAAGGCGTTATCCATTTATGAAAGCAATAAGTGAGTTTATTTGACACGAAAAGAATATTTATTATGTGTAGGACGATGAACGTTGTTGAACTGTTAGTAAATATAGGAAAACTTTATTTCAAGTTAACTCAATATACAATATTTACATTTAAAAATAAAAAAGGAAAACCTATAACTATTAAAAACAAAAAGAAAAGCTAAGACAATAAGGCATCAAAAAAAATCCCAACATCGTCGTCAACTGGGAATGTGCCCAAGAGACTGGCGGCATTGCCACGTTGGATGGCAATGCTTAACCTCTGTCCGAGGTAAAAACCAGCCCTTGGATCACGGGAAGTGTCAACCAACCTTTTGGAAATTTCTTTAAAAAGTAGATGAGCACTTGGACCCCACGACCCGAGGGTTTCAACCCCAAACGGCTCGAAAATAAAGTTATCGCTTAGGATACTATACTTTCGCCGTTTGAGGTTTTCTGCAGCCGCAGCAGCAGCACCAGCACAGCACGCCGTACTAGGAAGATGGGATGGCGCAAGAGTATCGACACACGTAGCGTCCCACACTAAGGGCCTACCCAACTTCCATGGAAATAATGACATGCCGTCCGGTCTCTTGCCATCGTCGCGTGCCAAGCCGTTGGGTTCCAAAACAGCCGGAACGCCGACGGCGACGAGAGCACGACGGATAATGTCATTAATATTCGCGTGCCGCGCTATGCGACCCGCACTCCGGCTGCACGACAGGCCGTGGTGTCCAAGGCAGTTGACAGCTTCCCCACAGCGACAGCGATGAGGGGAGCAACAAGATGCTCCTAAACGTAAGGAAGCAGCGAGGCGAAAAGTAGTGTCGTCAAACATAGTTCCTAGGTTTGACGACGGAAGTGCCAGAAGCCATAGACCCGACTCCCACTTTCCCACAGCCAGCAGGCGCGCTCGCTCAGCAGAATTAGCAGAAGTGGTAAGTAAATTATTCTGTACTAACCTGCAGAGCGGCTCATCCCACCGTCTCTGAGAAGACGGGTTGTCAGGTAGATCAGTACGTGGGCAAGCAAGTTTCCAAGCATCTATGGCCTCGGTAATGCACGGCACATCAAAATCAACCAGTGTAGGAGCTAGAATATTCCTGATTAACTTTTCAGTGCCGTGGACCGAGGATATAAATGCAGGCAAACCGATACTTGAGATTTTGCGGACGCCGAGACCCCCCATACGAATTGGTAGAGTACAATCAACTGACAGTCAGTTGTTTTTTTTTTCGAAAGTCATCTTGCAGGTCAAACCAGGTTGTCGGCTGCTTACTGCCTTGCGTGCAGTTTTCATTGATTAATCCATACTTCCATACTATATTTACTACTAGCACTTTCCCCGCGACTTCGTCCGCGTGAATCTATACTAATATTATAAAGCTGAAGAGTTTGTTTGTTTGTTTGGTTGAACGCGCTAATCTCAGGATCTACTGATTCGAATTGAAAAATTATTTTTGTGTTGGATAGTCCATTTATCGAGGAAGGTTATAGGCCCATGCGAAGCCGGGTCTGGTCGCTAGTTTGCAATATAGCCTATGTTACTCAGCGATAATGTAGCTTTCGATTGGTGAAATAATTTTTGAGATCGGACCAGTAGTCCTTGAGTTTATTCGTTGCACACAAAAATACAAATTACAAACAAATTATTATATTAATATTATAAATGCGAAAGTAACTCTGTCTGTTACGCTTACACGATGAAAAGGCTAACCGATTTAGATGAAACTTGGTATGAATATAGCTTCAGCCCCGGGGAAGGACATAGGCTTTTTAATTCGCGATTTCGTCTGCATCCGCGATAACCGACATTCACGTGGACGAAGTCGCGGGCAAACTGCTAGTAGATAATAAACTCAAAATGGAACAGTAATAAGGTTTACAATTACGAAATAGCGAGTGATATAAAAGATGCAGCGCAGATCTTGGCATACAAATTTTTACCTTTTTACCGCCTCAGTCATGCATAGATGAAAAGCCAAAATGTGTCCAGGAGGTCACGGTCACGACTTCATGACAGACTTCTATACGTAATTCCATAGAGTATGTAACTTAGCTTGCGCCAAGGGCATGTTTTTGCTTTTTTGACGTGGCGATCAAAAGGTTAACCGACTCTAACGCCTTTAGCTATTAGTTAATCTGTGGCGGCAGCGAAACAACGAAAAAACTGTCAGTAGCATGTCAAAATTTCGCATACGCTATGTCTCACTCTAGAACTAGCTTCATGAAATAGTTGCATCCTTGTCGGTATTGTTTCGCAAGGACCTGCGGAAATCGTCGTTACACAGACGCAGACGTTTCGCTACTTCGCTCTAGTGGTATTTCGCATCGCAAGGCGTCCGCGCGTGTTCTGTCGGTGAGGACAGAATTTCGCACTATGGAAGCCGAAAATATTGAAATATTTTTGAATACAATTAGAAATTATCCCGAATTATATGCAGTTGGTCACGCAGATGCGCATGCAGTCCCGGCTTCGCATGAGTGTAATGTAGATACTAATGTGGTGTCACACGAAACAATGGCGCCCATTCCCATGTTCACTAACTAAACTATAGTTAGCCAATTGGCATCTCTTACTGCCAGGCAGCTGAAGAAAAGGACGGCGACAGATAAGGACCAAGTCAGATATCGTCGTTGATACTGCAATTCCGCGTAACTAACATTTTTAAATACCGCGAATGTACACTTTCAATAATTGGACTTAAGGTCGAAATTTGCGGTAATTACAGTATCAACGACGATATGTCAAATTAGTTTTTTCTTGAACATCGCCACAATTTAAATTGACAACTCTTAATAATGTCTCTTTCTTGCTTTATAGGAGAGAAAGAGATACAAATAGCTTAAAATAAGTTTAGCTAATGCACAACAGAATTTGCACCATTTGCACAGATGATGCGGTCTTAGATGGAGCACGCTTGCCTAGAAATAACCTATTCACTCTTGACTTAAAGACTCCCAGGTTGTAGCTATCAGGAAACACAGACTCGGGCAATATCAAGGTATAAGTACATAATTATGACGACACGGTTGGCGCAGTGGTTGAGCGATCGACTGCTGCGCAGCGTGTTGCGGGTTCGATTCCCGCCCAGGGTAAACATTTGTGTGATGAGCACTTGTGTTTGCCTTGTGTCTGGGTGTTGTTTATCTATATATGTATGTATTTACAAAAAAAAATGT
Source organism: Charanyca ferruginea (assembly GCA_947361185.1). Classification (NCBI taxonomy): domain Eukaryota; kingdom Metazoa; phylum Arthropoda; class Insecta; order Lepidoptera; family Noctuidae; genus Charanyca; species Charanyca ferruginea. The sequence goes on along the minus strand of OX376065.1, from coordinate 12,445,296 downwards.
ATTTGTGTATGTATATCAGCTGTCTGACACCCATAGTACAGGGTCTCCCTAGTTTGGGGTCAGATGGCCGTGTGTGAAAATGTCCCCAAATATTATTATTATTATTATTAATCATAAACCTTCCTCTTGAATCTCTCCATCTATTGATGAAAGCCGCATTAAATTGCGTTGCGTTGTTTAAAAGATCTAAGCATACACAGTGACAAACGGCGGGAAGCGACTTTTTTTATCCTATGTAGAGATGATAATTTAAAACGGTTCTGATAAATACACGGTTAGGTTATACGAGACACTTTAAAGAGATGTCAACCTCATGAAATTAAAAATCTTCCACTATAAGAACCACCTAAAAACCGCGAAAATAACATCTGCTGCTTCGTACATTTTATGATCATAAACTCGACAAAATATAGGGAAAAGTCGTTTTTTTTCGTAATTTCCACGTTGATCCCATAGTACGGTCAGCAACGAAAGTCGATTAACGATTCAGATTTTTAAATCATAATTTTTGAGCAGAGGAAATACGGACAGAATAGAAAATCAGGTAAAATAAACTCTTGACTATCTACCTTGACTACCTATGATACTGTAAAGTATTACTTACATCGTATTTGTTTTTGTGTCTTATTAGAGGATATTAAAATGTAACAGTGTTAATCAACTTTTGTTACTGACTGTACAATGTTGATCATTTTCATGAGTGTTTTCCACTTTCAACATTGTGTCTTGTGTTTTAACGACTAAAATTGATACACAGTCATTACTTGACCCCTCTTCCCCCTCTTGTTTTTAAGAGGGATTTGGCAATGCGTATGAGTATTTTAGAACTGAAATAAACCCCTCGAAAAAATTCCCGTATAGAACCTATCCCTAGCTCTTGACGAATGTTATGATTTCAATTGAAAATAGACCAGAATGTAATCAGTCAATTTATCATTTACAAGTCGCGTCGTTCGTGAAGATCAAATAGAGGTCGGAGCTCGAGTGAGTAAAGATGTCACATGAATCTTGCAGGCCTAATGATTGTGATTTGATCTTTAAATAGAAATTACTTTAATGTATTTAAAAAATAACGTCACTGATACTGGGCCCAAGTCTTTTAAATTGAAAATTAGTTATATTTATGCGATAATTTATTTGTATCTATATCGAGACACAAAAGTTATTAAAAATATATTTTATCAGACATAAGTGATACTGGCACTTAACAAGGTGTATTTGTGCAAATATTCGCTCTATTTGGATAATACAAAATGTACCCTATAGTTTTTGATATAAAGTCGATTTTGTATTATTACAATTAATATTTGCACTTATACCCTGTCCATTGGGTTATTGGTGTTTTGACAGCTGCCTTATAATGTAATTATTCCCGATTACCTTAAGTTAATTTTAAAATGTGTTATAAAATAAATATATAAACTGCCTAATCTTGTTGGATTATCTTATTTATGACCTCTTACAGACATTATAGTACAGGTATGTGTATCAGTTTTTAAAATGTTAATTTTCAAGTTAATTTTAAAATGTGTTATAAAATAAATATATAAACTGCCTAATCTTGTTGGATTATCTTATTTATGACCTCTTACAGACATTATAGTACAGGTATGCATATCAGTTTTTACAAAAAACATAAACATTGTTCACTAGTTGCAGCTGTCAAAAAACGATTAAACCAGTGGAGAGTGTAGTAGAGTTTGCCAACATTTTGAGTGTTATTTGACGAATGCATGCATCTTACAGATGACGATAGACTAATTTTATTAACGAAGAGACATGACCAATTAGTTAAAAAAAGTTTTATCCAATTGTGTGCTTTTAACCAATTGGTTATGAGAAAACGACAAAACAGGCGAAGAATGTACTGGCTTCATCCATACATCGAAAGAAATATAAATTACAGATTGTGTGTTGCTGCCAGAGAGTTATCAGAAGATGATTATGTATTTCAATAATTTTACCGAATGTCTAAAAATAAAACTTTGTAACACAAAACAACAAAATAACAGGTGTTTGCGTCACTCGAGTCGCTCGAGTTATCGAGTAGTAACATGCTGCCGCGAGCACCACATGACAAACGCAAGACGACATGCGGACGCGACGTTACCGCTTCGTGGTTTTGATTGTTTCTACGCCCATACATCTACACATCACGCATCTCATACAATCTACACATTTATACTAATATTATAAAGCTGAAGAGTTTGTTTGTTTGTTTGGTTGAACGCGCTAATCTCAGGATCTACTGATTCGAATTGAAAAATTATTTTTGTGTTGGATAAGTCCATTTTTCGAGGAAGGCTATAGGCCCATGCGAAGCCGGGTCGGGTTGCTAGTCACACATAAATGCGCATATTTCCCTTTTCTCTATTATTATTTTGCTTTTTCTAAAAATGTATAACTAACTTACTTAATGAATTGCAAATTAATGGTTAATGCTAAGTGGAAGGCTGGAGTCTCCTAACACAAGCAACTACTTGCTTAAAAGGTGATCTCCAAACCATGTATGTTATAAGAACTTTGTAATTGAAATAAAAGATATCTTTTTTTTTCTACGCAAGATGTAAGCAATCGTCAATTCATCAATTGACGATAGCGTGCGCATGACGTACGGTTCACGTGGACAGTAGGTCTCAATGTACTGTTTTGTACTCACTCATACTCTTGCAGAGCATAACTGTCCGTTAAGCAAACACAGTAGTTAAACAATGGCAATCATAGTTATGGGGGTATAGGTAATTCTCACTCTAATGTCATAAGACTCACCATATCCATTGTTTTCGCAGACAAACACGCATGGTAGGTCCCATAATTTGGCTATGTTGTATGCTTCGAACAGTTGTCCCTGATTGGCGGCACCGTCACCATACAGGGCGAAGTTCACTCCACCATCACCAGTGTATTTGTGCTTGAAGGCTATCCCAGCGCCTAATGGTACCTGAGAGATTATTTGTTGTTATATTTTTCATACTCATATCCATATATTTATATTATTGAACTAAACTGAACTGACACTTGTAGTAAACATAAGTCTGCAATCGCATATCAGACTTAAAAGCGTCGTGATCAATGCTCGTGATTTCTCAGTATGAAGAAAGGCCTTTGCCCTGCAGTGGGACAATTATAGGCTAATATTCCTATTCTTATCATATTCATATCATTTATTTGCATTCCACAATGTTAAGGCTTTCAACTAATGTTTGGGTAAAAGAACAAAGGACAATGCCAGAAACTCCATAGAACTTTGCCCCACTCAATAAAAGTCATGTGCAATATGTAGCATCTTACTGTTTATTTATTGCTGATAACTAAACATTAGTCTTAGTGACTGTAGAACTTGCGGTTTCCGTTTAAATCTAAAAACAATAATGACATTGATTATAGGTTAAATTGTAATTTAGGTAAAATTAGTTTGTATTTTGTGGGTAGGTATTTCGTAATCCGCAAGTTCTAAAGAAAAACAATTTAGTTAGAAAGGTTCTATATTCGTTACAATTATATTCATTAATTAACTTTTTTGTACATGGGTTACTTTTTCTGTACATGGGTGGGGCATAGGGTTGCCAACTCTCCCGGAATTCCGGGATACTCCCGGAAAATGGACATTAGATTTTAAAATCTCCCGGCTCCAGGAACGCAGCTAAAATCTCCCGGATTTTCGGTAGCGATGTTTGACTTATTTGGTTAAGTGGTACGAATTTGATGACTCTATTTACAAGAAGTAAGTAGTAGACTTGCGTTGGTTTTTTTTTTAATGTACTTATGATGAGTCTGACAACGAAATAAAAAAACGTGTTATTCACTCTACCGATACCTATCTCAAACGCGATTAACGTGTTTTTCAGTGTAGTAAACGAAATGTGGTCGAAAAGTCGCAATGGCCTAATGAAACGCATGTAAAATCTGAAATACAGGTGTGCACGAATTTCAAATTCTATGATATGTCATCATCATCATCATCATCATGTCAGCCTTTAGACGCCCACTGCTGGGCATAGGTCTCCCCAAGGGGGGGTTCAGCCATAATCGCCATGCTTGGCCGATGCATGTTAGCGATCGCTGTAGATGTTATGGTCAATATGCTTCTGTCGCCTTCTACGTCACCCACGGGTAGAAATGGGGTGGTGCTATTTGCGACCGGGACCACACGGCTTAGGCTTATGATAAGTAAAGAATTCGTATGATTTTATCGTTTCTAATCAAAAGGTTAAAGTTTCTCGCAGTATAAAAAAATACAACTTTTACTATAAAAATATTGGATATTTATTTGTTTTTTTCCATCTCCCGGATTCCTGATCAACTGAGTTGGCAACCCTAGTGGGGCAGGATCTGGCATTGTCATTTCCATTGTAGTAATGTACATGCCAAGTCTACCGTTTAACTATAAAACATTGAGCTTGATATATCACAAGACTGGAGCCGTGGTGACGAGGTTACGGAGGAGACGGCGGGATATCTTGGATTATAGGCCTACAACCAGCAGTTGATGACTACAGGCTGATAAAATAGTAAATAGTTTCTCTAACAAGCTCTTCTGCACACATAACTCGCAACTTGCATGACAAGGGATCATGTAAACATGGGCTGTATCATTGTACACATTGCTGTTTTTACAACAGACATTTCAAACTTCTATAATTATGTTAAGTGTCTATTATGGTCACCAATTTATTCATTATGTTTCAATCCATTTTTACTTGACTCATGTGCACAATTACTTAGATTTATAAATCTGAAAGGTTACATTAGGTACATTATCAAATAATGTATAATTAAAAACTTACTTGAGCTCCAACAATACCATTGCCACCAAAGAAGTTTCTAGCGTACAAATGCATAGAGCCTCCCTTGCCTCGTGAGACTCCTGTTTTGCGGCCAGTGAGCTCACAGAGTATGTTTGCCACACTGGCACCCATAAGATGTGTCCAGCCATGGCAACGGTACGCAGTGATCACCGTGTCTGCAGGACGCATAGCTGCGTGCATACCTACCGCTACTGCCTCTTGACCTGGTGTTAATTTATCTTTTAGTTAGTTGCTTTTTGTAACATACACAAAACTGAAATGCTAACTACTACTACTATAGCCCTTGATTGTAATATTTTTATTTAAATATTAGGTAAGACATTCAAAGGCAAACATTAATTTATAATGTAGGCACTTTACATGGCATAGTTGTCCAAATATTCGTCTTATTTGTAAAGTACAAAAATTATCCTATAGATATTGAAACAAAGTTCATTTTGTATCATCTAAATATGGCAAATATTTGCAGAAATAAAGTGCCAGCACAAGATAAGAGTAAACTGAATGTAACTCAGGATTGTAATAAAAAGTGAAAATCTGGTCTTGATCACGCACCAGAATATAAATGACAGAAGCCACGGATGATCTTCTCCCTGTACAAGCTACCGGCTGCAGTTTCAATTCGTCGGATAACTGCCAACTGTTCATACATTTTGAGAGCATCTTCACTGGTTAATGTAGCTGTTGTTGCAGGCCCTTTATCCAATTTGTGGAGTTTGAAAGGCTGATAAAAGAAAAGAAAGAAAATACATTTATATATTGCTAACTGAGGCAATTAATAAAAAAGTATTGTGCGGAATGGTGGGTCAAGATGAAGCCCAGGCTGGTCAATGAACGGGATCCATTTCATATGGAGTTGGTCAATCCCTGCTGCCACATTTGTGACAGCTGTTAGCAGTCAAATATTTACAAAATCTGCTGACAACCAGTCTTACTCAGCAGTTTTCTACTCAGTAACTGTGATACATGAGCAGTCCGTTTATGTAAAATTTAGCTGTATCTCATTAGGGTCAGTGGGTCGTCTTAGGGACAGACTGGAAGCTGACCCCAACAAAGATGAGAAAGGGGCAGGTGATGAACATAATATGGAGTACCTAATGTAGTAGATACATTTCACCAATCAAATCCCGTCCAACGGAAACCTTTGAGTGTCAAGAGTACTTATGTTTTCCTTGTGTCTGGTTGTTGTTTATCTATTTAAATATTTATTTCTACAATAGTGTATGTTTCTGTGCTGTCTGATGGGTGCGCCAAAGTTCACCTAAATTTTTAACTCCGATAATTGGAAATCCGAAAATGTTCTTCCTAACATTTTTCATCCTAACAATCACAATTCCTAACTACTCTGTCTCTAATGTTCATAATCCGAATCATTCAACTTCATAATGTCAGTAGCAATAAACATCTATTATACTTTTATTTGTTTTCCTATATTTTCTCAACATAACCATCTTTTACACTATTATTCAAAGTCATATCTTTTTTGTTTATATTTCTTTTTATTCATAATAATCAGTACTATATACATTAATTTTGCGTAACTTTATGTTCACATAACATGTATAACGGTGCCCCCTTGTTTCGCCGACAGAAATTTCATAGAATTTCGTTTTCCAGAAAATGTTTCATATCATATTTGGTTCTTGTAATTATATTTCGGCTATTATTGTTTCAAAGACTGTTTACTTCAATGAAACGTATTTCACAGAAACACAATTCAATGAATTTTTATTCACATTTTTTTGTTTAACAAACTTATCAAACAGTAGAATAATTTTTTAACGAATACTGTTTGTTCAGTGTATTTTTCCATGGAATTTATTTCAACGAACATATACATAAATAGACAATAACTAAAATATTGTCTTAAAAAGTGAATATGTTGTGCTACAAAAGTTAATGACAGAAACGAATCGCTGCGAAACCGACTCCACATAGTCTTGTCTGCCCTACCCCTAGAGTGTAATTTAAATCCGCGTAGGCGCGGAGGGGCGAGGCGGCCCGCGAGCTGAGGAGCAGGTGGTTTTAACGCCCGCCGCCGCGGCTGAGGCTGGCCGGCTAAGCCGGCCAGCAAGCCGAAGCAGCGGTGGTGAGCGTGAATACCATCTGCGACGATAAGCTCGCGTGGGACCGCCGGAGCCCCGCAACGCCGGAGCCATGACAGAAATCATGCCTGCTGCATGTTGCATGCTTGCTTGCATGATGCATGCTTGTTTGCACGCTGCATGCTTGCTTGCACGCTGCATGCTTGCTTGCACGCTGCATGCTTGCTTGCATGCTGCATGGTTGCTTGCGCGCTGCATGCTTGCTTGTAAGCTGCGTGCTTGCTTGTATGCTGCATGCTTGCTTGCCTGCTGCATGCTTGCTTGCCTGCTGCATGCTTGCTTGCACGCACGCGCAGTAGGTTTGAACTTAGCAATAGACACAACTCAGTATGTTAAATGTAAAGCATACCCCCAAATAATAATCATACCCTCAAATTAAAACTATAAATATCATCTTCTACCCACATATATTTTTTATTACACTTGGTAAATGTTTCTTTCCGAGTATGAGTGAAAATATTATGGTAATTATGTTTAGGGACAGAAGCGTTATGATAAAAAGCAGTAGGAGTTTAAATATATTTACATTAATGATATTATTAATAACAATTTTCGGAAACATGAGTGTTATGAACATCGCCGGTAGCACTACAAATAGTATGAATAAAAACTTTAGGATGAAAAATTTTAGGAAGAGTGATCATTCGGATTACAAATCCTTAGGAAGTACAATTTCGGGTAAAGAACTTTAGGTGAGCCAATATGGACCCCTGTCTGACACCCATTGCACAGTCTCTGCCTAGTTTAGTGTCAGATGGCCATGTGTGATGTCCTCATATATTATTATTAGTACTAATATCTGATTGAATGTATTTTCTTTAATTTAGCAAAGATAAATTATGGCAACATTTTTATGGAATTTTATGCCTCAATGCAAAATATTTTATAAACAGACCACTTACTATTCAATCCTACCCTTTGTGTAGCTTAATGTGTGTGTTAAATAGGTTCAATTTGTTATCATTATATCAGGTAGCATACCTACGTCAGATTACTGACAACAAAACACTGTTACACTTGACTTATTGAAGGTTAGGTTACATAATTGCAAATCTATTTAACCAATATGAATAAAAATTATAACCGGCGTCTACAAGGTATAGGTGCTCGTACCACTATCAACTTATAGAACATAGTTTATCATAAATGAGATCAAAATAGATCATAAATTAGAGCTACCTTAAGTTCAAATGAAGCTTGGCTCTTCGTACTGTATTTTGCGTTAGATGTCGTAGCAACTGGGGCGACCGCTTTCTAAAACAAAAGATTGCATTGAGTATATACTGTTACATATGTTTCTAGTTTATTTATGTAGCCCTTTTTACATTTATCAAGATAATCACAGACTCTTAGCAAGTAAAGAGAACCCACCGTAACCGCATTACCGGTTAGAAGTTTAGCGACGGAAGGAACAATTTTACTCATTTTCATTACTAGTTCTTCTAGAAATCCCAGTGTATTCTGTGATCCTCAATAAGGATCACTTTTTTTCTATTTTGTATCAGTTTTTTAAGAAAAATACGGGTCGTCCCAGACGTCGTACAGGTCGAAAATGACGTTTATTTGTGACATCATGACAATTAATGACAATAATGACATTCATGACTTTGATAATTTGACATAACGTTTAGATTCCGCGATTTTTCACTTTAATTATTTTTCCCACTAGTATTTTGAAATATCGGTAATTACTTTCTAAGTAAATATGGTAGGTTAATTATTCGGTCTATTTTGTTATAAGCCTTTGGCTTCGAAACTTCATTCAAGTAACAATTTTATTTCAAATATTGTTGAGAAAACACATATACGTGAAAATGTAAGAAATGGAACGTTTCCAGCGTTGACACAAAGTAGCGTGTTCGTAAAGATAGTTATAGGACCACCAATGTGCTTTAATAAAAAGAGGAGAGAACTCATCAAAGAATCTAGTGAAACCACGTTTGGAGACATTAAAGCATGCCTTTATTTCGTACCAGGAAAAGCTGTCTCGTTCTGGTAACAGAATTTTCAGGAGACAGTATTCCATGAACACTTTTTAACATCAAAATAATGTATCAATGACTAGAAAAGGTATGCACTAGTACATACTTGAAAATGTGTTTCACCTTCCCCACGACATCCTTTTCACTGTAGGTGTACGTAGATACTGTTCATCGATGAGGAGTTCAATGGGGTATCTTCATCATCATGATTAGTTGACCACGGATAGGTAACTACACTCGGCGTCACAAAAATCGCACCTTTTCGAAAATAAGTTTAAAACATGTCCCGCCAGTAACGAATACATTAAACCCAATTAATATTGGTATCAATTAAAAGTATGTTTAACGACCTTTAAATTAACAACAGTTAGAATTCCTAAACACAACAGATCTCATTAGCACGTAACGTTAAAAAAAATGTTGTCAAAATACGGATTACAACGGCCACTAATTGCACCTCCCTACAAGGGTATAAAACGGGCGACCCGGGTTAAATGTGGGTCATTCGCTATTCAACCTTTGAAGTGAACACACGTGAACAGCTACAGCAAGAAAAATACCCCAGAAGATGGATACCACTGCAGATGAAGCCGCTCAAGTCATTGCACTACTGCAATCAGGGATGCGGCAATGTGATGTTGCTCGGCAACTGAACTTGAGTCGTTTTGCCGTTCGAAGAGTGTTCCAACGTTTCCAAGAGACTGGTGGCTATATCCGAAGACGTGGATCTGGAAGACAACGGTGCACATCCGAAAGAGACGATCGCTTCATTGTTTCGACGTCTTTACGTAATCGGTTCTCCAATGCTGTTGAGCTGCAACAACAACTGCGATCAGCTCGCAGAACTTCTGTAAGCGTCTCCACGATTAGAAGAAGAATGCGGGAGAAGAAAATTGCAGCTCATAGGGCTGCTACAGGGCCCAAATTGACTGCACAGCATAGGAGAGACCGGTTGCAATTTGCCCGTGACCATGTGGATTGGACAATAGACCAATGGAGGGCTGTGCTCTTCTCGGATGAGACGAGGGTGTGTCTTTTCTGCAACGACAGGCGTCGAAGAGTGTATAGGAGGCAAGGGGAACGATTCGCACAAGCCTGTATTCAAGAGACAGTGGAATACGGGGGTGGCTCGTGCATGTTCTGGGGCGGCATGTCAATCGACGGTAAAACGAACCTTGTGTGTGTTTCTCGGACTGGAAGTGCTCGCGGGCAAGGGTCGCTGACTGCTGCTCGGTACATAACAGAGATCTTAGAGGAGCAGGTTGTCCCTTATGCGGGTTTTGTTGGCAGTGGGTTCACGTTAATGCACGATAACGCCCGTTGTCACACCGCTTTAATTGTAAGAGACTACCTGCAAGAAGTTGGCATCCCTGTTATGCGCTGGCCGGCGCGAAGAACTGAAACGGCGAGTACGGGCACGAAATCCTGCCCCTACCACTCTCCAAGACCTTCAAGATGCCGTCGTTGCAGAATGCGACAACATTCCACAAGAGACTGTTGTCACATTAATAAGGTCCATGAGAGAACGCATGGAAGCAGTCATCAGGGCTAGGGGGGGTAACACTAGGTTTTAAATTAGTTTTAAGGACTTTGTTGTAATTTTTGCTGATAAAATAAAATTTAACTTTTTAATCATTTGCATTAGCTTGCTTTTTTTTATTCCCTGGTAAACAAAAAACCAAATCAATTGATTTATTCTGAAATTTAAATAAATTGCCTTTCCAATTATACCTTATAGTCATATGTATACCATTGATTAATAGGGTTAAAATGACTTTGAAGGGAATTCTTAAAGAGGTGCGATTTTTGTGACGCCGAGTGTATATAACTATGTATTTATACGTATCTGTGGGCAAGAGCAAGTTGTCTACCTATAGATGGAAGACTTCTGCTGGATGGATGGGGGTGGTCCTGAGACGAAGTTTTATCAGATATCTAAAGGAATGGTGGGCAGTACCGTATATTAGCACCGCTATATTGACCTTTATTTTGGACGGGGTGGACGGGGGAGGGGGGCGGGGCTGAGTGGGTTAAAAGTAAACATGCAAAGGTCACAAAGAAGATTACTAATTAAAAACGTCTTACATGAACCTTCAGGAACCCAGGTCAGAAAGAAAATGGTTACTTGATTATTGTAAATTGATGATTGATGACATGATTGATGACATTACCATGTCATCAACTGTCATATTGCTATTTATTGCTGTCCCGCTCCTAGAGAAAGGGCTCCCCCAATCCCTTTATTTGTCCCGATGTTGTGTCCCATCTCGCTAGTATTATCATATTTATTGTGTTAATTATTATTTAATATGTTTAATTAGCCTGTTTTTCTTCACTTGTGAGTTGTAGTCTGTTGGTTGTATTACCCGAATATTCTAGAATAGACTTTTTAAAATGAATATCGGCATTCGTAAATGCACACAATACAAAAATGTTGTTTCATCGTTTCGTTTCGTTTCGCTGTCAGCTGTCAGTTGCCTGGATGACGAATAAGTAAATAAATCGAGTAATTCTTTTGCAATATCTTGATATAAAAGTGTTAACACTTTTTTGTCGTCATCATTGTTTGTTATACGCTTGTGGAAGACCATTATCTGCCAGATTTTTAATACTAAAATACGATGGAGTTCCCTCACATTGGAAAGAATTGTTCATACAGATCATGCAACAAACTAGGTGAGTTGAAAATGCATAATTTCAAGATACTTTTGTCGTCATTGTCTTTCGTCATCATATTTGTCATGTAAATGAATTTTTAGCAATCAATAAATTCCAACTTTAGGTTTAAACTTGAGCACATCATGATGAAGTAAAAAGTTTTATTTTGTTCTTTTATTGTTTGTGATTGAACATTTCGTTATTGCTGTAGTTTATCTACGAACGTAATCAAAAATGAATTTCCTACCCTGTACATTAGCGACGTAGTTTTTCACAAAATGCCCTCAAATTGTAGCAGCATAATTAATTTGTTATCACCGTTTAACAGAGTACATTTTTTTTCTCTTTTTCAGACTTCCTACCCTACAAATGTGGCGCTTGTAAAGACGTGTTCTGGTGAGTGATCTTGAGGTCAAAGTTTTTAATGTATTGTTATAGAGACTAATTACACTGAGAATTTGTTGTTAATGAATGTTCTTACAATTAGGCCATGTAAACATCATGTATCAGTCTATAATAATATAAAGAGGTTTTTTTTGTTTCTTCGAGGTACTGGTTATAACATTTTTTTTTTATAGAAAGCTGCTCTATTTTTAAGTGTTAGTTTTATAGTATATTTGCCTTGCATACCAAATGGTCAATGTCGCCAGGCAGAAGTACTGCTAGCTAGTGTATTATACAAACAAAGTGTTATTTTTTCAATTCATAGGGCACTTATTAATAATATTAATATTGCAAAGGTAACCATGGCCTATGGGAATTGTTATATATATATTCCCTTATGACAAGTAAAATCTATTAGTTTATTAGGTTGACCTTGTTATTGATTGTTGTACTGCTGAAAATTTTATGAGGGTAGTGATGAGACTAATATTCTACAGATTCTAGAGATTTTTGAAATTAAGCCAATGATCAAAGGACTTTTGAACAAGGTGATGTAAACAATCATTGGGTAAATACTTAGTCTTTATTTTTGTTTGTTCTTGAAAACGTAAACTCACAACTAAACCAAGGTTTAGACACAATAAACCTTCTTACTAACTCTGAATCATCATCCATTACAGTTCTGACCACTTTGCATATGCAAAGCATGAATGTCCAGCACCTAACACTCGTAACGTCCAGGTTCCCGAGTGTCCCCTATGCGGGAAGCCAGTGCCAGGCCGACGAGGTGAGCCACCAGATGTAGCGGTTGGAGCCCACATTGATAACCTGTGTACCTCAGACCCAGCTAAAGAGAGGCGGAAAAAAGTAAGCATATTTTTCTTGATGTTCAATTATATTTGTGCTCAATTCTTCTGCTGTGGGGTTCGTCCTAGACTATATTTTAGTCACCTTTGCAAATCAGTAGGAATAAAAATATAATAGAAACAATTAATTAATGAGACCTCTATTTTTTTTTTGTAATATTTGGTTTAAACAATATGCCCTCTTTCCAGTATGTAGTGAAGTGAGCAAAAAACTTTAATGTGAAAATAGAACTTTACAATGACAAAATTATTTAGTGACTAGCTGACCCTACAGACATTGTCCTGTCAATTCATTTTTCAATTTTCTTATCGCTTAAACCTTCCTTGGACTTCCACAAATATTTCATGATCAAAATTAGCTAAATTGGTCCAGCCGTTCTCGAGTTTTTATTATATAGATAGATTGCAACACGTTAACTGACTCCTCTTGTAATTTAAAAAATCTAAATTTTCAGGTGTTCACAAACCGGTGTACATTCAAGGGTTGTAAGAATAAAGAGATGGTACCTCTAGTGTGTTCCGAGTGCACCCTTAACTACTGTCTCCGACATCGACATACCATTGACCACGCCTGTGAGGGCAGACTGGCTGGCAAGAGAAGAGCAGCAGCGTAAGTACTAGTATAATAGTTATATTATACCCCACAATATGCAGAAACTACACCCATTTATACACATGACATTATATTATTATGTAACGCGTCTTTTTTAAAATCATCTGACCCGGAACAACTGCCTGTCAGCCATACCATTTTGAATAAAAATATTTGTAATATTATTATATATACAAATACTAGTGGGCCTGGCAGACGTCCTGCCCTTAAATAACAAAGTCCTACAACTCGACTGTAGCGCCACCTATCGGGTCTAAACCATTCTCGAATCTACTGGAATACACACAAAAAAACATCAATATCAGTACAGCCGTTTAAGAGGAGTTCACTTTCATACACACGCACGGACGATTTTTATATGTAAGATTTGTACCGTGCGGGAATCGAACCAGCGACACGCAATTTAGCAGCCACTCGCTCAGATATTGCGGCAACCATATCGTGGAGTTAATGTATTTTTACCATTAACCAGTTTCGCTATGGAAAATGCCAATAGAACCCGGGGACACGAGTTTCTACATTTGTCGTCGCTTTCGACACAATTCACAACATTTAGTGTAAACCCGAACAGAGATTTGAAATAGAACAGATAAAGTTGTAACGCGCTACGCGCGAATCCCTATCCTTAGAACCTAGCCTAACACTGCCTTTCGCAACTAGGTTCAATAGTCGCTTTTCCGACCTTCGCCTCATGATTGAGAGATGATGATCTCTATGATTTACTTTTCAGTGAAGCGGCCATGGCGCGTATGAAAGCAGCCGAGAATAGAGTCAATTTGAATAACACTCCTGTTACCGCACCAGTGACTACATTCTCAGAAGTACAAGGAAACATGGTTAGTATTTGTTTAACCCGTGGGTGTCGTAGAAAGCGACAGAGGGATATTGACCAGAAGATGGGCAGTAGAGTCTTTTTGAGTAAAATTACACCTACTGCGATCGCCAACATGCATTGGCCAAGCATGGCGATAACGGCTAATCCCCCCTTTGGGGGAGACCTATGCCCAGCCGTGGGCGTCTAAAGCTTGACATGATGATGATGATAATTTGTTTAACTGAGTGTTCAGAAATCGAACATACTCACCATTTCCCAGTTTCTGAGGTCCTAAGAGAAACTCCATTATTTTTTTTAATTATATATGGTGACTGGTAATTAGTGTACGATACTTAAACACGTGATTGTGTTCATGATAACAAACAACTTTCCTGAAGAAATAAATGTTTTTTGTACTACTACTAATTACTCTATTTCAGACTGAGGATGAGGCGTTAGCACACGCATTGGCTCTCTCCCTACAAGATCAAAACGGCAGCTTGCATTCGCGGGACAACGCATTCGCCCGCGCGCTCACGCGGCAGCGCGTCGGCGGCGAACAGAATTCAAGGTGCTCAGTGTCTTAGCAACCATATCGTATAATTATTAGACAAATGTTTTATTTGAAACAGCACAGATTATATTACCATTTAATGTTACCTATACTTTCATTGAGTTGCCTGTAATTTATTTTGACAATAGGGTATTTTACCAAAAAATCTAATTAGTTCGTCAGTTAGATTATCGAAAAATATTGGATACGTATTTTTTGTTTTATAAATCAATAAAAACTGACGAAGATAAAACGCATCAAAGATCATGAGTCGGGGTTTGTGACGTCACTTCGCCAGTAAAAGTGTACTGACATATCACATAGTGACGTCACACGAGTTTTCGACGCACTGTATCGTCTTCATTTTTTGTTTACGTGAAAAAAGAAAAAAAACGTGTCAAAGTCAAAGTCAAATCATTTATTTAAATTAGACCATTAAAAAGGCACTTTTGAACGTCATAATAAAAAAATATAAAGTTGATTCTAGTTGCCCATTCCAAAAGGTAGTTTCGTATGGAGAAGAATGGGCAAGAAACTCCATACTCTTTTAAAAATAAATGTGTACAATATTTTGCATTTACAGTTTACAGTATATTTTTATTAATAATAATTAAATATAATATATACAAAGCTTAAAAATAAATATAAACACATAATATGTACAGTGCTCACAGGGCATCAAAAAAACTCGTCCGCATCGCTCTCAATGGGACAAGTGCCCAAAAGGCTAGCAGCATTACCACGTTGAATGGCAATGCTAATTCTTTGGCCGAAGAAAAGCCCAGCCCTTTGGTCACGTGAAGAGTCGACCAGCCGCTTTGCAATGTCCCTAAAAACAAGGTGAGCACTCGGGCCCCATGGCCCTAATGTTTCGACCCCAAACGGCTCAAATATATAACTTTCAAGAAGGTTGTTATATTTACGCCGTTTGAGGTTTTCCGCACCTGCAGCAGCCGCCCCAGCACAACACGACGTGCTAGGAAGATGGGATGGCGCAAGGGTGTCGACACAAGTTGCATCCCACACCAAAGGCCTACCCAACTTCCACGGCATTATGGTCATTCCATCTGGTGTTTACAGTTATATAACTATACGTGAATACGATGGACCTTGCATAATTCCAATGCTTTTTGGAAATCTAACTGACGGGCTAATTAGATTTTTTTGGTAAAATACCTTATTGTTTAGTGACTTGGTGAGGGTTATAAAATATCATGTGTCATGAATAACATTGGGATTGTTCAGATATTGTCACAAACCGCTGGGCTAACATTGGTTCTTCCCGAGATTGACCAGTGACATATTATGTTGCTATAAAATTTGCAGATTTCGGCTTGTGTAACCTAACATGAAAATTAAATCTCATTTACACAAGGAGAGAGTTATATGGCACCTTTACATGCGCTAGACTTGCACTATGTAAAGACACCTTTATATTTTAAATTACTTAACAAGCAATTGTTTTGAGGTATGTCACCATAACTGCCAGTATTCCGTCGAAAATTGGTTGGAAGTATAGGAGTAATATTCACAAATGAATGGTTTCAATCATTCTTTCATTCTTCAGAGAGGAAGTATCAATAATATAACATCATTCCTCCCCCCACCTAAGGGTTGGACACAGGTGTATAGTCTCATGTAAGAGTGGGACAAGCCTTTTACCACTAACTAGGCACAAAAACCAACTCCGGAAAAAACAGACAGTAGTCTGTTGTACACCAACATATTACTGTCTGTTGAAATATCCAGTTGGTCAGTGTTAAGTTTTTCCATTGAGAATTTAACACCAACGAGGCAGTATATATGTACCTGCATGTATAATGATAACCTCAAATATGCTATGGGCACTATATCACTATCTATATAAATATGGGTGTTGTTTGTTATTGAATAGTTTAAAGAATTTAATCTTGTATGTAATGTCAATGGATTATTATATTGTATCGATTTGTTTTTACGTTCACTCTTTGCAAGCAAAATGCATTGTCATACTGTAATATTTACCTGAACTGATCTTAATATTATGTAGTACCTAAGTATGCATGCCTATCTTGTAATGCTAAATTTAATATAATTTTGTTAAACGACTTCAAAAAAGGGCAGGTGTTTTTGGGTTTCATAGAGGCGGATCCACATTTGCGCGATCCGATCATGATACCTAGGCTTGATACGCCGCTCGCGTCATTCGCGTCCAGTGGGCTAATTCACGTAACTAAAGAAGTGCTGTTGCAGTGCAGTTGCAGATAAGTTTCGATCAAAACAACGCTTTTCGTATTCTCTACCGCTGTCAGACACGCTCGCGTCAAGAGCGCAATAACGGCATTCTACTGTTGCGCGTCTTTGGTGCGTGCTTCGGAACGCAACATGATCGGTATTCTACGTTTGACTTCTCAAAATGACAGTTAAAAAGCACCAAAATCTGTACTGGGGTATTATTTAAATGTCATAATATAATAACGTCATATTCATTAAAATGTTATGTTCTATTCAATTATTTAGTAAATAATATTTTTTTCTCTCATGTGGCTACACCATAAGTAAGTTTGGTAGTTTGGTTATCGTACAGTTGACGTGCAGTTCAAAGATTACAAGAATACCGTTTATCACTTAAACTTGAACTTAACCGCAACTGCACTACAACTTCATCGGCGCCTCATAAAATTACGTGAATTAGCCCTCAGATAGGCAATCATGCTACGCATCGGCGATATGGATACGGTGATCGGATCGGGCAAATGATCATAAATGTGGATCCGCCTTAGCATGCAGTGCAGTACAGTCGGTGTCTAGCTGTTTTTGTATTGCATGCCACGCGACTATCTACACAAATTACTTTTCACTAAATTTTTTTTTAAGTTTTTGTTTTAACTTGTTAAGTATATTATGGATTATGGATATGAACATGCGGGAACTTTTTATTTTAAAAACTTGTAATAAATGAGTATAGGTATTGTATTGCTTCGCAGTATGCACCAATAAACAGCTTAAAAGTGTTTCTGTTGTTCAGTCAAATTAGAAATTATTGTCCTTATTTTAAGGGTTGAAGCTGGATCTATCTGCTATGATTTGTATTTTCCCGTACGGGCTCTCCATAGCAATCTTTCTCGTTCTAGTGAAGGATGATTCTATAGCGAGAGAATGAGATAGTGAAATGAGAAGTATACGGGAAAATGAGAATCCGGGGAGGTCTAGCTCTGCACTAAATGTGACTTGATCAACACTAATCTGCTTTGATTAAGAATTCTTAAAGTAGCGAACATTTCTTTTGTATACAAATACCTTGGACAATGTTCAACTGCAGTTAAGTCGAATATAAGTTTAGTGTAAATATAACCAATATTTTTGAGATCATAATGTTAAGAAAATAAATATTTTACAAAGACAATCGTGGTTATTTTTATTAACTGTCACTCAATTACAATCAAATTTCAAACATCTGGCTTTTAAAAATACAGTTATTGATTGTACTAAATTACCAACACAACTGTACATTTCTGTTTTACACATCAAAAATCAATAACACTGCAGTTGTCATAAACTCCTTCATTTGTCCCAGCGCATGTAATATGAACGCTCGCTCCAACCATTTTCATAAAAGAGGGACAATGCATACCGTATGCAGTACCGTAAATATTGATGACAATAGAACATACATAATAGAATACAAAGATATATTAAAGATTTTCATGCTGAAGCAGTCTGGTAAAAAACATCAGTTACCGATATAAGCAGTCGTACACGGTTTGTCGCTAAGTGAAAACGGAGTTTAAACGTGTACACACAGTACCGGGTCGGTATCCGAAATGTTCCAGATAATATTAAAACAAGGTTCATACAAAATGTATATAATCGAATCTTTGCTTATCCCTAATGGTATTGGGCATCCAAATATCACCAGTTATGGGATTTTTAAGGCCGAGCATATTGCCATCGGGCACAAATGCAGATTCCGGGTCGCTACCTACTGAAAAAATCCAGAATAATGGAAAATCCCAATAAAGCCTTGTTCACACTGGTATCATCTTGGCGTACCAGATCAAGCGTATCGAGAGTTCGCTCGCTGCCGGCATGTCGTAGCAAAATCCCCTAACCTGATGTCCCTGGTGTGTGCTGGCCCTTGGCATGCCGCGGGACATATCGGTAGCTCCCGACAATCCACTATATCTAATAGGCCGCTGAAATCGTTAGTGTAGGCTGACTGAGGCCAAAATCCCTTGCACTGCCGTCTCTGATGTGCGTTAACCTTTTAAGGTTCTAACCTATTTATGCTCCCGCACAGCAGAAAAATAAGCATTCAATTATGGGCTTAAGCTCGTACTCTGTAGACTATAGCGTGACCGCGTACAATAGCAAACAGCGGTTATGACATAGAAATCTAAAAAAACAGCAGAAGTGGCAAGGGGGCGTGTCTGTGTCGGCGCGAAAGGCCCGAACGTACCAACTAAACTAAGTGACTGGGACAAATCACCAAACGATACTTCATTTATGCGGACACATTGTGTTGTGTAGTACGGTCGCTGTGTCTCGCGACGAGTTGGTGATGTGCCTAGGGTGGCCAACCCTACTATACCTATAATATAGTATCCTACTATATCAGAGGCCCGACTACTATATTTAAAAAAAAAAAGATATAGTAGGCGAAACTACTATATGATAAAGGCATCAAACTCTCAGCAATAATATTCGTTTCTAAATGTGTAGCGTAAAACAAAACGTCAATACCTATTTTTTTTACGATTCTGGAATGTCAAGTTGACAGCGTTCAATAACTCACAAAATATTCTTCAAAAAAATAAAGTACCTACCTAATTTTTGGACCCTATTATTTTTTTTTCACCTTTTCGGTAGCTACTATATTTTTAGGGGTAAACATTTTAGAACTACTGTATTTGACCGACAAAGAGTTGGCAACCCTAGATCTGTGTAAATCTTCTAACGTAAGCTATCGACAAAAACGTCGATTGGTGAATTGCTATTATCGTTTATTCTTCAATTTGTCAACCATTTTAACCCGGTTGGAAGACCATAGTGAAATTTATCGTACCTACTTATATTGATTATTTGTCTGTATATGTAGTAGAGAAATGTATAACAAACGATCGTAACGTAATTTGATTAAAATGTAGGTTAAATCAGTGAAGTGTTTTTGCGTTTCAATGATCTAATTTTATTACCTATATAATTTTGCGAGCTACATACCTATTGTTTATTTTTATCATAATATTTTCTGGACATATCGTTTATAATCGATAGCTTTCCGGTTTGCTCAATCCTTAGCATATAAATGTTAAATAAATGGCTTTTGCACAGCACAGATGTTTTTGTGTGTGTTTTGTACGGTGCATGATTAGGGTTGCCATTCGTCCCGATATATCGGGACTGTCACCGTCATTGGGGCCTAGGTCCCGACGTCCCGACAAAGCACTATTACGTCCCGATTTTTCGCGTGGTCACAGCAATTAAAATACGCGCGCCAAATTCTACTCGGCCGATCTATTTTAACGCTGAAGAGAGACCACCTAAAATATTTTTTTATAAGCCCGATCAGGGTTTATTTCCTATTTCTGCAATCAAATCTGAATTTGTTTCACAAAAATTTTAAAAACTTGGATTTAATGGATGTATTTTTCAAACTGGCTATCATTTGCAACTACTTAACTGCAATATTTTGGGTCTTGTCATCAAAAATCATTAAAATTTTGCTAGAAAAAAAATGTCACACGTTCGTCTGAGACAAGTTCGGTTCAAATGGTTATAACTAATCTATACTAGCTCCGCTTTACGGCTTTGCATCGATCTACCAAACGCCCTGTTCATATTTTTCTTTTTGCGTCCCGACACGAGGCTTGCCAAGTATGGCAACCCTATGCATGATAAATGAATGCTGTTCATGAAGGAATAAGGTTTAAGTATAATTGTTTTTTTTTTTACTATTGATAGGCATACGTTTGACCACTATCTCACCTGATGGGAAGCGATGAAGTAGAAGTATCAAGTAGGTTTTGATTTATGAAGTGCGGGTGTATGCGTGACTGCGTATTTATTGCTTTTAGTGAACTGCAAATGTAGTAGTTGGCGAGTGGAACGGCTGGACCGGCGACATTGGGTTTTGATATATTTTCGACTGCTAAAGAAGGAGATATGCCCATATCTCCTTCTTTCTTATATCTATGGCTTATGACCATTATCTTAGGTAAGTAATGGATGCCCATTCGACCATATCGTATCACAAGTCGTGTTGTGTCAAAAACCGTGTCCATTCTTAACCATATCGTATCGTGCGTACGTAATCATGTCCAAAGTTGTCAAAACCATGTAGAGGAGTCTCGTATCGATCGAGAAAAACCACCTCAATATTTGACGCGGTGTGTCCAAAAATGGTTCAAATGTGGACAAAGTGAGACACATTCCCAGCAGTCTTGCTTGATACCACTGGACGAACGAGGCAGTCAAGTCATATTGACTATATTTAGGTACTAGGATTTCGCAAGTTTCAACGTACAACTTCACTGTTACGTGTCTTTAAATTACTTCTTTCACGAAATTTGGCAGTGTCCAGGACCAAGACGAACAGAATCTTAAAACAATTTTATTTTCCTTTCAATGGGTGGTTACCAATGGACCGGTGGGGTAACATCATGTCTGGTCGCACGCCTCGAACGGGGCCGATGGATTTGACGTAAACATCTGCCGTTAGTTCTTCTATACCTATCCCTGTATCAGTTGTGGCTTGCTTAGCTGCATCGGCTACTTCTTTACGTACTTTTTTATCGATTTCCTGTAATTAATAACACGTGTTCATTAGTTTGTTTACCAGAACACATTTCCTCTTACGCTCTACGCGTACAGGAATGAACGCCCATTGTCCCATAGTTATGTATGTGGATATTGCAAAGGATGTACTTATGTGGCCCCGAAGAAAAAAAATCAAATTCCAAATGGTTTTAGGATTTCACATCTCAAAAACAGAACCCAAGAAAGAAGAACCTAAGAAGATAAAATAATCCTGTCCGTATTTCCTTCTGCTCAAGAATTATGATTAAAAAATCTGAAGTACCTATTAATCGACTTTCATTGCTGACCGTACCTAATAGGGGTGACTTTACGTAATATTACAACATACTTAATCACCTTTAGTTGGTCTTCGGGGACGATTTTCTTCTCGAGGAGCTTCTTCTTGAAGAGCATGATGGGGTCCCTGGTTTTACGGACCTTGTCTACTTCCGCGCGCGTGCGGTACGACGTCCCGGGGTCCGACATTGAGTGGCCGAAGTACCGGTACGTTTCAAACTCTACCATTAGCGGACCTGGCGAGTATTGCTTTGTCAGTTGGGAACGGTGATATTGCCATCCAGAAAGATGGTCATATTAGACAACGGGAGACTACTTATACAGCTAAGTGTTACTACTACTTAGTGGCTCCAGCAAGACATACTGAAAAACATAATTTTAAATCATTATTAATAGAGGAGACGTGCAGGGCTGCCCCGTAACATTGTGTTGATAACATAATTCAAAAATAATGCTGGTATATGATGAGTAATTGTAACTTTTTTTTTTTTGTTCCGTGGTTGTAAATCCTCTTGGATGTCCGCCTTGGGGGGGGCGAAGGGGTCTGTCAAAGCTGACGGACCCCTTCGCCCAAGAGCCCAAGAGTCCTTACTGACTAAAAATCACCCCGGTGTTCCATCTCATACCAACGTCGGGGGTCGTGGGAAAAACCCGTGCAACCGAAAAGAATCACATATAATTTTTTTTAAATAAATATTTGACTGAATGTTCGGAGCGGTTGAGACACCACGTGTAGCTGCTGATCCGTTATTCATTAGTCCTCCAGTGCGAGTATAATTTTTTAAAATAATACTCGCTCGCAAAATACTTCAAGTACCTAGTAAGTATACTCAAAAGTATTATAACAAAACTTCACAATAAAGAGTAGGGATTATAATAATAGATATTAAGTATCAATAATTGGTCAGCTTTAAATTAGAGCCAATGGATTTGTGCGTGTGTGTGCGTAAACGTTGTCCCACACTATCAATTTTTCCTGTGTCATGGGTGCGTTTACAGACATATAAACACACATGATACACAAACAGCCAGTCCCGGAACAACTATCACTAGGCCATACAAATATTTGTTCCGTGCGGGAATCGAACCCGCGACATGCAGCGCAGCAGTCAATCGCTCAACAACTGCGCCAACCGTGTCGTCAACTCTCAAAATTAATTGATTTTCATTATTTCATAATGTCACGCGCCGTGATATTAATAAGTAGATTATTTTATTCACCCTATATATATATTAGGGACAACATAAGTTAAACATAAAAACAAAACCTGACTTTCTCCTCTCTATTTTGAGCTACACTGGATCAATCCTGCCTGTAAGCGTCAGCTAGATCCTGCTTTCCTTGGTCTGCCACGACGTCCCTGGGACCCTGGACGTTTTTCGGGGCCCATATTATGGCTAATTTAGCCCATGATTCGTTCGACATGCGGCAAACGTATCCCAGTTAGGTTGGATTTAAATGATAACGGTAAATTATTTAAAAAGCTACTTAAACCTAAACAACGCCATAGTATTCCATGATAGGATGTTCTGAAGGCGCCATCTGGGAGGCTTATTAAAATAAGTATTTCTGCGGAAAAGACATGTGAAAATACCATTCTTTAAAAAATGCCATTGATACCGGGACAAATGATACTTGACTTGTGCCAACCTCTTTGTTGAACACCAAACGCCGAGGACACCTAGGCAGATCACACCTTTTTTTATTACGGTAATCAACATCAAACCTTTTCCACTGCTGATATAATCGATTATGAAGCGAGTAGCCTCCCTGCATGCGATAACATCCATGCCATCCACCCACAAGCCGGGAATGTAGTTGCCTCGCATATAGTTCTTCGTGGATGCTGAATGACGACGAATGGCCGTTCCCAAACCTGGTTGTAAAATGCAAATTACAGGTACCTGACGTACTCGAGGAAGTCAAGTTCAAGGATCAAGTGTAAAATTTGAGAAGCATTTCACGCCGAAACGATGACATTTGCCGAGAGAGGTTTTGCGAGGTCTGATGGGTAGGTACATATTAGAATTTCGGAAATTAAAATGTCTACAGTTCAAATGTCAATTTTCAAATTACCGAAAATTAAAACGTCGAACGACCATAATACCGAAAATAAAAATACCGAAAGGTTATATTGTCGAATGGATAGATAACCTACGTCCAATATATCTATAAACACTTTAAAAAAAAAACCGCCTTCAAAAACGAAAACGTGATAAATTATAACTTTAGTTTCGGAAGTCGGTGGCAATACAAAACAACAAACAGAACAAAGCCACCGCCACCGACTTCCGAAACTACAGTAATGTGTGTTCTGTGCTAAATTTATTTATCACTTTTTAGTTTTTGAAGGGAGTTTTTGGAACGAAGTTCCTTATCGCGCGTTGTGAAAGGGGGCTAGACGGAAAAAATTCTTACGAAAAGTTGTCACGACACTTTTTGCTATACTTCACAAACGCAGACAATTCGAACAGAAAAATTGAATCGTTGGAACTGTCAAATAGAGTTCATTATTAGTTGAATGGCGGCTTTTCTATGAAAATATTGGAGCGAATTAAAACCTTATTTTTACACATTAACCGTGAAATTCGGTTGCACATAGCTCCTATTGTCCGGTCGGGCACCAGCCTATACGTTTCTCAGAATAATTTTATCATACCTACCTAGTTTGGTAAAATTTCAATTTTTAACCGTTTACGTTTACAAAATAAAGTCCGAATTCGCTTTTCGTAGAATATGTTTATGTATTTAAAGGCGGCGCGGCGAACTCTTTGAACTAGGTACCTACGGCGATATGTTTAGTACCTAAGTTTATTCGCTCAAATAGTGGCGGTACCTACCTCAATGACATCGGAATTATCATTGCGTGATAATTCCGATGATAACGACCTACGAGATAAGTCCACCTTTCACTGTGAGACTGTGTGGATTGTGAAAACGAGTGTAAATTTTAAGTCGATAATTAAGCCATAGAATACGTAGGTTAGGTAGGTAGGTAGTTACTGTACCTACTTCTATGTTTTGTTTAGTAGGTACCTATTGAAAGAAAATATTACGATAACTTAAAAAAAAAAAAATATTACAATTCCTTCACTAATTAATCGAAAGGAACTTCGTTCCATCCGGGTGTCCCTTGACACCTCTCAAGTTTTTTTTTTTAAGTTTTGATTTTCCGCTTTTTAGATCGCCTTAACATCCAAATCCATTAAGAAATGGCGATTCACACGCGAACGGCGAATCACAGTTAAATCAGAGATTGAAGGTCCTCCAAAGATTGAAAAAACTGAAACGTCATCTAGGTATGTATTTTTTTTGGATTTTAGTGATTTTTTCAAAAAGCGCTGAATCATGGGACCATTTCGGAATAAACCCCATTCGAACAAAAAAAGAATTTTGCAAATCCGTCTATACGACGGAGTTATGCCCGAACATACATACAAAAATCCTAAAAACACAAACATCCTAATTGATAAACTCCTCCTTTTTGAAGTCGGTTAAAAATCTAACAATCGACAAACGTAATATAGAAAGGTTTCAATATCGAAGTACAGAATAACTAATGACCTAAATACCGAAGTGCAGAGTATCGAATGTTTGAATGTCGAACATTAAAATACCTAAGTACTATCGTGGTCACACCCGCCTGACCACCACTAAGTCATTTTTGCTTGCACTCAAAAGATGGAAGCGCTCTCTACCCCGCCCCGTTGACTTCGCAGGCGCCAAGGGATTTTTTTTTTAACTGAGCAGGCGGAAAAGTCCGCGATAGTACGGGCAAAATGTCAACGTTAAAAATATTGAACATTTAAATATCGATTGTAACTACGATACAAATTGTTATGCGTAAGCTTAAAATGTCATCAAACATTTAATACACTTTAGTTCATTATAGGTACCTATTTATTCTTTAAACCTAAACCTAAACGTGAATAGTTTAGGTTTAAAGAAATTTATTTTCAATAAAAACAAAACATGTCACTAACTTGAGAACTAATGTTGCTTAAAATTAAAGTAGTTTGACATCAACAGGGTTGTAGGTACCTACTAATACTTGTATTGTGTCACCAGTGAGTTACATACTAATTACATCTAATATCTATAAATTAAGGGCGCGTATTCGATTTAGCGCAACTCAAAATCTAAACGATTGCTAGAACGGCGTAGCAGCATTAACACACACTAGTACAATACAATGGTCTGTTTTATTAGAATATCATTGGCACGAATCATTAAAATTGATCGGCAAACGCAGCGCGCGATGTGTGACAGTGCTTTTTAAAATACTGTCTAAAATAAATGAGGTCGTATAACGGACTGAAAAATATTCTGTATACTAAGCATAACATTTACTTTCATAAAATAAATATATCAGCTAAGTTTTTATTCAAATACTGGTAAAAAAACAAAGTGAACTGATTTTCTACTTTTTCAACATTGTTTTTTGATACATAATAGTAATATTTTCGTAATTTTGGCTCTTTAACTGTCTTTATGACTGTATATACTGTTGGAAAAACGCGCAACACAAAATATTTTGGCATATTGTAATGGTTGTATTCGTCCTGAAAGTTAACTCTGACGTTCATTTCGTAATCGTTGTCTTCGCTTAAAAAAAAACATAATTAAAAATTATACTTTTACTCTGTAGCTGTCTAAATCAAGACTTAATCTTTCTAAAACTGTAAATTGTCTTTAAATAATCTGCTCACATAATTACGATATTGCTCTGGGCAAAACGCAAAAACATGAAATTTTCGTAACGAATCGAATACGCGCTCTTAACACTATCCGAAACCAGACCCACTCAACGCATTCATTTTTCCAGAAGTGTTCGATCTGTTACTAAATACTGGCTGAGCTGAGTTTTGAATGCATTGAATGACTGTACATTTCTTATAATTGAGGGTATTTTATTATAAAGTGTGCTCCTTCAAATGTAAGCATTTTTTTGCCATAGTTAGGTAGTTCTTGTTTTTGGTAGAACCAGTAAGCTTGCTCGTCGGGTGCTTCGCTGACTAACTTATCTAAATTGGGTAAGTATAATGTTTGTGTGAATGCTTTTGTTAAGAACTTATATTATATTATATTATTATATTACGATACAATCGATATTTTAATTTTCGTTATTTTGAGCATTGACATTTTAATTTTAGAAATTCTAATAAGTACAGTCGGTGATAGCTATTATCTGACCCACTAAAAGTTAGACGAATTTTAACCTTATGCAGTTAGCAGTAGATAAGTGTTATTTGATACGTACGAACTAGAACGACTTGTTCAAGGTAGGCATATATTAAAGAATATAGTTATGCCAATTTAATCTTTAACACCTAATGATAAGGTAGATAATATAGTGACTACTGTTTTTTCACATGATGGAGCTGTTAATTTCAACAATTTTAATAAAGTCTGTTTGGTCTAGTGGTTGAACCAGTGGAAACAAGTGAGTCTACTTGATTGCGAGTTCGAAACTAACCTTTTACTTTTTGTAGTTTTTCAATATTCATTTATGTTTTTTGAATTGAAAATACTATTTCTATTAGATTAAGAAAAGTAGATTTAAATTAATAATATATAAATACAACTAACCACAAAAAATAAAAACAATAATGATAATGATAAAGATTTTATTCAAAATAATAAAAATAATTACTTACAACATTTTAAAAGAAGTTAGAATACTAAACTACTTATGCTATGCGTGAATTTTCTGTTTAAGTTGCTAACGCGACAACAAAACAGTTTTTCGTTTTAATAGTGCCCATAAATATAATACCCATTTTTATTATTTTTTAAGTAGTTACATGCTTTATAAAGTGTTGAATGTAGTGAATCAGCATGTTATATTATGTTTAGAAATATACCTATAATATTTCTATTTTATAACAATAACATCACCACATTAATTTACTGTCATACATACCTACCTACTTATAAAATATTAGTGAAAACAGCACAACACAACATACTTTGATGTATTACATACTTTTTAGATTTTTTTAAAGTATTTTTAGTTTTAAATATTATGTAAGTGTTTCATACAATGATGCAGGTTCTTATAACGATTATAAGAACCTGCATCATTGTATGAAACACTTCCTTAGAAATTATGATAACAACAGATTATTTAACACACACACTGACGTAAGTATTGTTGACTGCAGGCGGTGATGCTGTCTTAATGGCGAAGTGGAGCACCATCTTTTTCTATAATTTGTTGCAAGCGGCTTCGCATACTGCACACCATGTTCCAGCGAGCATCACTTCCTCTCATGAGTTCCCACGTTGAAGTCACAAGTTGCGCCAAATTTTCTTTTATCCTGACTTCTGATGAATCTCAGTTTAAAATCATTTGACCCCACAAGTTTTCTATTGGATTCAGATCAGGACTTTTAGATGGCCAACTTATTGTTTTGACACCTTCTGGACTGGTTAGCCAATTTTGCACCACAGCATCTCTGCACGAAGTAAATATCCGTGTTTGGCTAAGCAACACGCACAGTCGGCAACATTACATCACGTAACATTTCCAAATATTAGCGACTATTAAATCGGCCTCCAATTTCCACAAGTTCTTAGTCGTTGGTCCTGGAGGATCCTTTTGAACATTTCCTGTTTCTTTAAAACGCCTGGCTTAACCACAATCTCACAGTATTTTCTGAAACAAAGAAATTAAACGGTGTCACTTTTCGTTTAAGTATATAAAAAAAATGTTTGTTTACGTCACGGCACAAGAAATAGCTAGATATAAAAACGTGGTTTAAAATTAGAAAAATACACTTACTGCTATATTAAGTCTCCTTGCAATCTCTCTGATGCCAATATTCTCCTCGTGCAAAATAGATTATTTTGTGTTTTAAATAATCACTCAATTGAGACATGTTAATAAAGCTACAAAGATTATATATAAAAAAATTAAAAAGGCGTGGGCTATTCGAAATTTAGAAAGGTAACATAGATAATGTTCGCGCGTAGTCATTGCAATTGTGCGTAGACTGGCTTTAGTTATAGTTACGGTATTTTTTTATTTTCCTACCCATATCCTTAGTAAGATTTGAATACCAGTTTTACAATGAATACGCATTTGTCTTTCAACTACCCACTTTTTACAAGTTAGGTTAAAATGACACAATACTGTGATAAACTTTAAGTCTTACCGCATAAAAACGCCGCTTTAAAACGTTAGCGTTAGGATATTTATAACTTTAACAAGTTATAAATATCCTAACGCTAACGTTTTAAAGATCAATTTTGCGTGTCTGTTTTATTATTGTATTTGTTTATCGAGTAGCGCTAGTCAGATGAACTCATACAAATTGAATAACCCTTATTGTTACAGACAGAGGGTTTAAACTCGTTTGTTTTTAGGGTGGGTCAGGTAACAGCTATCACCCACTGTACATAGGTACGTACCCGGTCTGATGGCGAGAGCGTTAAAGAAAGGGCGGCTCGTGTAAGGGGTAAGTCATTCATGACTTTAGTAAGGCATTAAATATCCTAATCGTTTCATACTCTGGCTCACGGCGCGAGCCCTAGTATGAAACGGTCACACAGGTCGGTCACGGTCGGCAACGGGGTCGGTTATTTGAAGAGGATATTATTTTGTCACCAAGAAGCTGCCATTTGCGAAGGCGTTGGAGCTCAACAGGCTGCGAATGCGCGATTAGCTCGATCCGGGACCGCAGCATTAACTGACACAACTGAGTAGCCTCGTAGATCAAGATGAAACCCGTGTACCGGATGAGCGGCAACCACCAGAACGATGTAGAAAAGTGTCGATTTAAAAACTACCGGTGCCAAGTGTGCGGTGTGAAATCTAATCTAAAGAAAGTTTGTAGTGCAAATAGGTGAAATTTCTGATGTAGGTGGTGTAGGTCTGGTGGTAGTTTTAACACAGAGGATAACATTTCGCAGCAAAGTTACTCCGAGAAATATGAGTTATATAACTTAAGGTATGATAGTAACTCGCCTATAATTATAAATGTCATGTAAGAATTGACTGTCCTCCTCACCGTATTTATTGTTTTCGCAGATGTACACGACAGGCAAGGACCAAAGTTTAGCCATGTTGTATGATTCCTGTACTTGACCTTGGTTAGCGGCACCATCACCAAACAGTGTAAAGCATATTCCACCATCACCCTTGTATTTGTGCGCGAAGGCTATTCCAGTGCCTAATGAAACCTGGAAAATAAATAGTTTGCCTTGATAGCAAATATGATTGGATAATGTATATAAATAGGTAGATAGATTAAACATTTATTTAGTGTGCACAAAAGACTTATCTGCATAACACAAAACATTATAGGTGGTAGCTTTCTAAACGAGTATGGTGGAACTATTTGTCGTAGGTATGTCGTGTCATTTTGTACAGCACCAGCGATTCTCGTGTGACATATAGCCTTTTCGTGCGCAGTGTTGGTGTGACGTTCAATTTATGTGCTAAGCTAATTTAATTTTCGCTACATCATCCTTCACAACCATACATTGAAATGGTCTGTAAAAAGACCTGTATTACCTGTATGATATCAGTCAAAAAAAAACTATAGACAATACAACAATACGGAGTAGGTAAGTTTGCTAATTTAAGTGGGTAGGTAATTGCCGGGACATACCTAATAGTATTATGGGCCGTTTAGGACCACTTTTAAAGCAACTTACATGAGCACCAACGATACCATTGCCACCATAGAAGTTTTTTCCGAACATATGCATGGAGCCACCCTTGCCTCGTGAGCAGCCAGACTTACGCCCGGCCAGCTCAGCAAGTACACCGACAAAAGTTCTATTCATCAGGTACGTCCAGGCATGGCAGCGGTACGATGTGATCACCGTATCAACGGGACGTATCACCGAGCGTATACCCACCGCTATAGCTTCTTGACCTAAGTAATATTAATATTGTTACATAGGTCGGTACGACCAAAAACGTCATGCTAGCACCAACTATTATCTAGTAGCAGAACTACATCACACGCTGGCACCATCTATTGTCGAATAGCAGATCTAAAGTTCTGGAATATTTGAGATGGTTAAGTGTCGTGTTGCAACTTTCTCGATTAATCCTGTGTTTGCTAGAATGTTCGCGTATATTACCTAGGTCACATAAAAACTAACTGACTCGGGACTCCCCGCGTCTCGCAGTCCGCTATTTATAATATAAATAGCGGACTGCGAGACGCGGGGAGTCCCGAGTCAGTTAGTTTTTGGAAGCGAAACTGAAAACTGCTACTATTGCGAATACTGCGATCTAAATTATTGACAAGTGATTTTTGCTACCATTGCGAATACTGCGATCATGATTGACAAGTGATTTTTGTAAGTGATTGATTATTGAGTTTGTGACTTTTTAAATAAAGTGTTAGTGTTTTGTTTTAGTGTTAATTATTTATCCCGAACCCCAGCTCGTAACAATATACTTATTAGGCCACGTTTCTGCATGACGCGTAGGCGCAGACAGACCAGTTTTCATTGCGTGCCGGCGTGGGGGCCAAGTCAGCTATTTTTATAATTTCGTCATTCCAACACGATTCCATTTTCATTTTGCTAAACGTTCGTAATCTGCTAAATTTATAATGGTCGAGCATTGGTCGGTCGAATTAAAAGCAATGACTGCACGAATGACGTTCTAATGATAAGGGGATCAAAGGAACTGTCAAAATTTTAGCAGATTACCGCCTAAGTCATTCAGTTGTCATTTTGTACGAGATTACCATTCATTTCTTTCAATGGCGTGTCAGTGGTTGACCATTGGAAAGTCATAATGACGCGAATATTAGTAGATTACCAAACTTGTCAAAATCAACAATTATGAAATCAATGATAGACCATCTGACCATTCTGACACACTGACACTATTGTAATAGCAGACTTGAGGCCCTGGGATAAATGCCGCGCGGAATTATTCTAACACACAATTTCCAACTCTATTTGAATTTGTGGTATGCTTTAGTTCATTATTAAGTAATTAATGAAAATTGCTCGAGCTGGTGCTTTTGCTGCTGTCTGCGGTTATCCTAACAAAACATCGGACACGTTTGCATGTGGGTACTTCTACTTGGTGATGATGATGATTTAAAGATTAAAACTCTAAAAACTCAATCATGAGAATTACGCGAGAATTATGTAAAATTGTATTTATTAAAATATATGCAGTTTTTTAAAATATTATAATAGAAGATTTGTAACAAACAAGGACGACAAATTATCGATAATAATAAAAAAGGTATATAAATATATTTTTTTATAGGCCTTACATACAAGGGCGTCCCCAAGGGGGGGTAGGTAGGGGCAGTTGCCCCCCTCTAGAGATTCGCAAAGCTTCATATGCCTTTGTAGACCAGTGCCGATACCTTTCAAAATGGCAAAAAGTGAAAAAAAAAAAAATAGTAGAATGAAATCTATTGGAAAAGGAAGAGAACATAACAAAAATGAAAGGAAAAATAAATTACGGGCGATCTGAGGTGGGGAAGTGGATGGGGGTGCGTTTTTAAAGGTAAAAAACGGTTTATCTCGATTTCCGACAAAACTACAAGTGTTAAGGGAAAAAGTTTAATGGCAAAGTTGTAGGTAATAAAAATATCTTCAACTTTTGTATTTACACTTTTTTCACATAACCTCAAAATTTATGTGAAATATTCAAATAACCAAGTTTTTGGTTTTTTATTTTTATCTTTTTCGAAAATATTATATTAAATAAATATTAAATTATAAAAAAAATACAGTGTATTTGGGGCATAAAGAGGTAAGATTTCACCAAATTTGGTGAAAAATAAAATATTTTCGAAAAAGATGAAAATGAAAAACCAAAAACCAAACTAAAAAATAGAAAATAAATTTTAATAAATTTAAATTAAGAAAAGTGTTAAAAATTTCAATAAATATAAATTAATAATAGTGTGAATAAAAAAATAATATTTTATTTTAAAAAAAGCGTGGGGTGCATGGTGTCAATAGTTATAAATATTTTATTGACAGATATGAGTAGAGTGATTACCATTTTGATATATCGTAAAAAGCACCCCACGCTTTTTGTAAAATATTTTTTTTTTTTATTCACACTATTATTAATATATATTTATTGAAATTTTTAACACTTTTCTTAATATTTAAATTTATTAAAATTTATTTTCTATTTTTTAGTTTGGTTTTCTATAAAAAGCGTGTTTTTAGTTTTTTTTTAACTATTATTTATTTTTTACTTTTTATTTTGAAAAATGGAATTATTTTATCAAATTAGTGTATTGTCATCGGTCCTCGATAAATCTACAAACTTTGAACGAAATCTGGCCGTTTAAAGTGGGTCAAAATCGCGCCCAAAGAAGTCGGTTACAAACAAACATACAAACATACAGGTGAAGCTAATAAAAAGCGTGTAAAAAGAGAAGCTTTTTAGTGGCGAAGGCATATTATAGTAATAAGGAGTTTCTAATTGAGAAATTTTTATGTTACGTAGTGTAATAATTGAATAATATTTTAAAATTGTAATTGTTGTTGTTAATTATTTATTATTATTATTATGTTTATTATTTTGTACATATTTAATTATTTTAAATGTTGATATCAATTAAATCAATAGATACCATGGTGATCACTTTAGAACCTTCAGTATGTGTAATTAACTGTTATAAGTTGAATGTGTTTAAATACTTTTGCATGCCTGCATGGTAAAATATGGCTGAACTCTTTTATTTTATGATCTATTGCTGTTACCCATATTTGCAAAATAAAATTATCTTTATCTTTACCTTTATCTTCATAACACTTGTAGTTTTGTCGGAAATCGAGTTTACCGTTTTTTACCTTTAAAAATGCACCCCCATCCACTTCCCGACCTCAGATCGCCCGTAATTTATTTTTCCTTTCATTTTTGTTATGTTCTCTTCCTTTTCCAATGGGTTTCATTCTACTATTATTTTTTTTACTTTCAAAAATTATCGGCACTGGTCTATTGTATTATTGTTTTTTTCCTATCCACCTTAAATCAACTTGCCCTCCCCCCCCCCCCCCCCTAGGCCATCAGCTGGCGAGTCCTGGCGACGCTCTTGCTTAGATAGTCGTTGTTACGCGATGCCTTTGGCGATTACACTGCTCGACATCCCCTAAGCCCCTAAGCCGCCACTGCAGTCAAGCCTGGAAATCATAGATATAATTTCTATGGTTGCACAAAGAAATTATATCTTTGATTGCGACCCTAGCCGTATTAGTCCAAGATACCGGAGCCACCAGACATTATATATTATATAGAAAATAGTAACAAATAGATAACGTCTCGCGGCATACAAACCAACACACCGACACACTTGAGCGTAATTACATACCTTCCTAAGTGAGTAAGGTACCTTCATTAACTCTTCATTAGTTATTCGTATTTTGGCAACCAGCATTAGCATCAAAGACTACAATATATATACGGGATTAGCATCCGGATCAGCGATCGATGCTGATTTCTTTTTATTTATTTTTTTAAAAACATTGCCTCATACTAGGAACTTCTCCTGGGTGCGTTTACAAACATATAAACTCACATACACAAACAACCAGACCCGGAACAATTATTTGTAGGCCATACAAATATTTGTTCCGTGCGGGAACAAATAGTCGATCGCTTAACCACTGCGCCAACCGTGTAGTGATTGTGGAGGGACTCCCTATATTTTATTCTATTCATATAGGCATGAATCATATGTATCATAAATACAATACAAAGACATACCTGTGTATAAGTGACAGAAACCGCGGATCAGCTTGGTTTTGTACATTTCCGCGGCAGCAGCTTCAAGTCGTCGGGCCCGTACCATGTCTGTATATAATATGATGGCATCTGTGGAGTTCACAGTCCCCGTTTGAGAAGGGCCTTTATCCAATAAGTGAAGCTTGTATGGCTAGTAAAACAAAAGACTTAACAACTTTAGAGACAGTAAGGAGATTCTAATTAGCTAATCAAATAAATAAAACGGGCATTGTCACTGCCGACCAGATACGTTCCTATATACCCTGTCCATTGGGTTATTGATTTTTTGACAGCTGCCTTAGAATGAAATTATTCCCCATTACCTTATGTTAACTTAAAAATGCGTTATAAAATAAATATATAAACTGCCCTATCTTGTTGGATTATCTTATTTATGGCCTCTTACAGACATTATAATACAGATAGGCGTATCAGTATTTACAAAAACATAAATATTGTTCAGTAGTTGCAGCTGTCAAAAAACGATTAAGCCAGTGGACAGAGTGTAGTAGAACATAAAAATACCAGCCTATAATTGTCCCACTGCTGGGCATAGGCCTCTTCTTATACAGAGAAGGCACTAGCATTGATCACCACGTACGCTCAAGGCGGATTGGCGATCATCACGGCGGATTGATGGACATCAATTAGGTACCTATAACGTGGAAAAAAATGCTTTTCATTAGGTAATCTTTGTGATAGCTTATCACAAAGATTATTTTGGAGTTTTTATGCTGGCAATTCACTTGGCGTATTTGTGCAAATATTCGCCTTATTTGGATAATACAAAATACCGTTTGTGGTTTTAGAAATGAAGTCAATGATTCAACTAGGGCGAATATTTGCACAAATACGCAAAGTGAAGTGCCAGCATTAGATTTAGTAAGTACCAATAAAACTAATAAAGCTGTAGGTAAAGAGACTGAATGAAGTAAATAGGTAGAATACCAATGTGTTTACGGAAAAACATAAATCGCAGCTAATATAGGTAGGTAAGTATAGATACTAAATACTAATTTACTTTTTTTTGGATTATTTCCCATGAGTACTGAATATCATCTTATATATAAAAATCTTCTGTGCGTGTGTATGAAAGTGAACTCCTCCTAAACGGCTGGACCGATTTTGATTTAATTTTGTATGTGTGATCCAATGGATTCGAGAATGGTTTAGATTCACAATTGGATCCGGTAGATGGCGTTACAGTCGAGTTGTAGGACTTTTCTTTTTTAAGGGCAGGACCATGGAAGGCCATGCTCCTTTGAAGGCCAACTATTAAAAACTCTTAGTTATTGTCATATGACAAATTCCTTCTACTCACACTGAGATCCATCAAACTCAAGAACACAGACGCGGCGGCGAGTCACTCGCGTCGCTATTTTGTCAACTGCGGTCCTAGGTTCGTAGACTTCGGTCGTTGACGTTAAAATAGTAATTCGCACGCGCACAGCAAAACGTAAGTTTTTAAGTAAATAACCTATTATTATCTTATTTTATTTTACTGTGGATTGTCACTTAAGGATTTGTTATGGTACTAAAGAAAAAAATAATAGCTTTGCTTCGATTTCATATTAAAATATCGGTAGTGTTCCTAGGAAAGCCGGTGGTTCCTTATAAAGCCTATCAAAAATTTGACGGTTGGTACATGGGCCTTACTAGGAACATCTACAAATCATGAAAATATGAACACTTAGTTTTAAGTTATAAATACAAGTACGTAAGGG
The DNA here is from genome assembly GCA_947361185.1 of Charanyca ferruginea. Taxonomy (NCBI): domain Eukaryota; kingdom Metazoa; phylum Arthropoda; class Insecta; order Lepidoptera; family Noctuidae; genus Charanyca; species Charanyca ferruginea. Next base: position 12,408,984 of record OX376065.1, on the reverse strand, counting down.
GAAAGTTAAAACTATGATCTTTTATGGAAAGGTTATGTCCGAAAATATCGTTATAAGAATAAGTCGATAATTGAACAGATGATTAAATTTTATAAGTATAATTTCAGATATCAAGGATGTCAGGATCAAAACCAAGAAAAAGAGATAGTACATGGAATGAAGATAGAGCTTCTATTATTTTATTTAATATAAAAAAACTTGTCATAGATGATAATTGTTAGTTTGGCCTTCTTAGGAACATTTTGGCATTACAAAGAACGAACCCATAAGAAGGCCATTACGGATCAATTTTTATTTTTATAATTTCATTCTAAAACGCATTGACAACTTATTTGATATCGATATTATACTCATTACTATTATTTTAACATTGAAAATGTTTTTTCGATCGCTTCAGTATAGCCCCCAAATTTCAGTCAGAGTGAGACATCGCCCTGGTCTCGTGAGTTTTGGGGCTACCTAGATGTACTAGGTCTCAAAAGATGTGTCTTAACAAGGGCTAAATATGGTGAAAAAAAAATTTTAAAAACTCAAAAACTTTTTTCAAAAACCGCAACAATGTAGAAAAATGTCTCATTTTTTCGGTGTCTTTTCGCATTAAGGCGGTACCCTGAGCAAATAACCTTGAGCATTCGTTCCCTCTTCGCCGCGCCCCACCTCCACAAAACAACGTAAAATACTACTAGCGCCGTCTGGCAAACTACTTACGAATACAAGTAAAATTCACAGACCATAGAACTAACAGACAAGGCATTGAAATAAAAACATTTTTTTTACATGAAATGTTTATTCAGTTTTATGATAAAAATAGGTGAGACAAAATTGTTTATCATACAATCTTCTATCTGTTTATCTATGTAAGCGCATAACTTCCGAACGGCTGGACCAAATGGGATTTGTTTTTTGTGTTCGTAATTATCATGTTTGTGTAAAAGAAAATTTTAGGTAGGGTTAGGTAGGTAGGTAGGGTAGGTAGATAGGGTAGGTAGATAGGGTAGGTAGATAGGGTAGGTAGATAGGGTAGGTAGATAGGGTAGGTAGATAGGGTAGGTAGATAGGGTAGGTAGGTAGGGTAGGTAGGTAGGGTAGGCAGGTAGGATAGGTAGGTAGGGTAGGTAGGTAGGGTAGGTAGGGTAGGTAGGTAGGTAGGTAGGGTAGGTAGGTAGGGTAGGTAGGTCGGGTAGGTGGGTAGATTATATATCCCTAAAATCTAAAAAACGACTACATGTAGGCATATTTATGTCAGAAAGTTCGTCTCCTTCACTTCTCCTATCTATGTCTGCTATCAACTCAATCTCTTCATTTAATGTAGAAACATTTTCTTTACTTTTTTTTTTGTTTGTCAGTGCTTCTTCTATGTACGAAGGATTTCTTATATTCATACCTCGAGGATAGCGAGGGTCCACTAATTCTGGCAACAAACAATCTATATAAAAAGACGTAAGCTTATCTTTCATTTTCTCCTTCCAGAATGTATCGTCTTTATCGATGTATTCCGTTTTTAGCGGACAGTTCTCATTCGACCAAACTGCAAATAAGCACTTCGATCTTTTAGTAATGTGTAGTTGCCCCTGCACTTGATAGTACCATTGGTGGTTTATATTGATTTCCAGCCCTTTTTTTGTCGTTTCCCAAAACGTTACTTTCCTTTTTCTTATGGCTTCTTCTAAACCCAATTTGTGTGCCGTTATTGGGCATTTAATCTCTACGATTGTGTCGTCGCTAAATAAACCATCCGGAGTGGCTCCTAAAAATGGCAACTCTTCGTCAATGAATAAACCACAAGGCTCGATTTTAATGATTTCTTGTTTTTCTAATTGCTTGATGGCAATTTTTTCATTATCTTTGCCATGTTTTATGGATGAAACATAATCAATGTTATTTTTGTACAACATGTCTCGTACTAAGTTATGACAACTTGTGTCATTTCGCCGCGTGACAACTTTTCCGAAGTTCGACGCGGTTAAGATTGACCTACGCAACTCAAGCCGCTCGCTGCATTAACTTTGTAAAATGGTTGACCTTTATATTAAATGTCTTTCCTCATCAGTTTTTTTTTAATTTTCCATAAAATTTACCTTAATCTTATTAAAAACATCTATTGCCTTATCTGGCTTAGTGCAGTCTTGACCATAATTGTGGTCCTGTTTTGATTTTTCAAAGAATCGCTTTTTTGGTTTCCTATTTTGCTTTTTTTTTTGCATTTTTATTGATTCTTTTGCGTTCTAGCAATTTTAATTTGCCTCGAGGGCTGTCGCCTGTAAAAGATTTATATAGCCGGGAAATGGTTTTCTTTTCATTAAAAGCTACTGCAGCGGCATGACATCTAGTTTGGTAGGATTTTTTTAATGAAAAATTTATTCTTTTGCCATTAACCTACTTGGCCACCACGCTATGAAATCTCTCAACCACATTGCTATCAACGTCATATATTAAACTGCGAGCATGTCCTGCAACGTTTTGAATAATAAAACATATTCTTTGCCATAAAGGGCTTAAAACAAAATCATTTGGCAGTACCGTTTTGCCGATACTATCAAAGTATGATCGGCACTTAGTATGGTCCCCGAAGCCATGGAGGTGACTAATTAATAAATCATCAAACAATAGTTGAACATCTGAGTGCAATTTATGTTTTTTAATTAATTTGCAAATAGTATATCTTGTTCGTAGTATAGCTTTTTTTGTAATGAATTTTTTGTATTTTATATTGTACTTAGTGTCTGTGGAGAGTGCTTGTAATTTATTGCAAAGATTCCTTAAAATGTGATTCCGGCATTCTATTTTTTCAACAGTCAGGTCAGAATATGGACGAGCCTGTAATATTTTGGAGTATGTGCATCACCATCGAGTTTTCCGTAAATTAAATTATACATTTTTATGGATTCTTTAAACCCTTCTACTATTATTTCAGTCTCCATGTTTGTAGATGGACCACAGTAATTTTTGAAACATTTATGGTCTAATGGATTAACATTTTGGTTTTCTGCACGGGCACAGATGAAACAGTATTTATTTTTAATACCTAAAAATAGTATTTCTCCTGTATGTTTTCCAATTATGGCAGCTGCGCCCGAAAGAGCATTATAGTTCTTTTTATAACTACGTTTGGACCAGCAACCGTCAGCAATAACATCAATTATGGGAATTCCATCTTTGTTCACCCTGCCATTACAAATTGCGAATTGTTTTTCTCTTTCTGTAGCCTGATTCATGGATTCTATTAAAACATCTTCCCATTTCCTACTGATTAGATCATGTTTCTCTAAATATATCTTTTCAGATAACAAGGGTAGGTTTATGGCTGACATAAGTTCATTCAGTTGTGAATGCCCCGCACCTATTGCAATAGTACCAGTGACAGCGCACGTATTAATATTTAGGTAGTTGTCACTGCAATTGTCTCCATTTATAACAAATTTTTGATTACAAAGCCTACATCTAAATGTAAACTTAGATTGTAGACCAGTTAAGGTTTCAGCTATGAGGTCAAGTTCTGTAAAGCCGCATCCAAGTGGTCCATGGTTTGAAATGCGTTTTAATTCGGAAAGAAAGTGGCTGACATCAATAATTCTTCTGTTTATAACTTTTTCGTAACTTTCTGCTTCCTCTCCATACGAAGTTTGTAACTAAAATAAAAAAGAGTTTTATTATGTACCCAAGAATAAAACATTAAAATAAACTACTGGCTGTTTTTTTTTTCATCTGCAACTGAAGCAGTTATTCTTATCTATATATATAAAAGGCAAAAGTGATTGACTGATGTATCAACGCACAGGCCAAACCCTTAAAGCTAGAAAACTGAAATTTCATACACGTATTCCTCATATGACGAAGGCATCCACTAAGGAAGGATTTTTCAAAATTCAACCCCCAAGGGGGTGAAATAGGGGATAAAAGTTTGTATGAAACTTTTTATATTCCTTGGATATATTTGTATTATGTAGGTATAGGTAGGGTAGGGTAGTTAAGAAGGAAAGTAGGTAGGTAGATTGGTAGGGTAGGTAGGTAAGTTGGTACGGTAGGTAGATAGGGACAGGACAACGTCTGTAGAGTCAGCTAGTTTAAATATAAATGGACTACCCTTTCCTACTTTCATCCAAGTTCAAAACACATGTGGGTATGGGAAATATCAGAGACTTACCTCTTCAATGTTTTCATTGGATTCTTCAGTATTATGAGTTTCCGTTAAGTCTGCTGTAAAATCCTCGCTTATACTGCAAAAGAAAAGGTGATAGGTTTTTTAAGGTTTAGGTGACTGTAGGGAAAAAATAAGATAGTGCAGCAAATACTACTACATAGGCTACTTTATTATAAAGTACGGGTAGTCGAGATTCCAAGTGTGTGTTTTTTCGACGCGCTGAAATGCACCTGATGGATTCTGAACACTTGGCCCCACACCGAGAGTTGAAAATCCATTGTGCGATAAAATCTCTTCGCGATATTTTTACGTTCGTGTGAACTTGGGCTTAGAACATAATATTATAAGTACGAGAGTGCTTACCGAGCTTCGTTCATCATTGCTACTTTTGCACGTCCTTGTCGCACAACTTTCTTGTACTTAGGCATTTTGACTATTATACACACAAAGCGTACTTTCGCAGAAAATAAAACAATAAATGACACAAAAAAAAAACAAACACCAAAACAAACGTCAATAACAAAAACACAATAATCTACCAGACTGATAATGTGACGTGAGCGAGCAAGTAGGTAGTGCGGGAGCGCACGAGCCGACAAACGACACAGGTTTCACCCTCGAGGCCCTGCGGCACACTGAATCGCAATACACTGCACAAGCGAATACGCTCGGATTTTAGAATAAAATCTTTATAAAATCCAATTTTTGAATTTTGAAAAAATTCTACCATATTGTTCATTAATAAATTGCCTATCCATTAGTGTTAGTAGAAAATAAAAATAATGGTTACTTGACGAGGAGATGCATGTTTTCAATAATTATTTCTGATTTTTGTGGTTTCTTTGTGAGGAGATTAATTAAATATTATACTTCGTAAAAAAAATCAGGATCTACCATTTTGGAGTCAAGATTATGTAGAAATTTAATGTATTTTTTATTTGATGATATTTCTTTAGTTATAGAGTAGATAGGTCCAAAAAACTGTACAAAAAACGGCTAGCGCTGCGTTTTGCTCAGGGAGGCGCCTTAAATCGACAATTTATCGAAAACGAGAAGCGATAAGGAAAAAAAGGCCTCGGGGTATTAAGTTGGGCTACATTTAAAAAAAAACTGGACCTCTCTATCTCTTACGGTCTAGGCTCAAGGCTGTGGCTTATCCTTTATGTAGCGAAATGTCAGCATACCGCAGGAGGCGTGCGCGGCGCAGGATATATGTATAAGTAGTATGATTGAAGTTTGTTGATTATTGTACAGTTCAAAGCTTTTTATGTTAATTAAATAAATATAAAGATTTATTTTGTATTTTTTTATTTATTTCCAAATTTTTTATTTCTTTAAAAAAATATTTATAGGTATATTTCTAGTGATTTCTTATTATTAAAAGTTTGATTTCTTGTATTTTGTGTAAATTGTAAAATTGAAAATTGTTTTGTGTTATTTGTCTACAACTTTATTGTGCTCTTGGTTTATTGTTATAAGTTTAAGTAATATTGTCTATTGTTATTTTTTACCCGACTACGGTGAAGCCAAAAGGAAGGGTTATGATTTTAGCAGTCCATATATGTTTGTAGCCCGCAGCTGCAGTCCATGTAAGTTTGCTCCGTAGCTTCTAAACTATTCATCCGATTTCTATGAATAAGATGTCAACCGATTTGAATATATTATACTACTTTTGCTATTTAGGTTTTGTATTTGTGATTCGTATTATATTGTGTTGTGTGCATATTATGTAATTGTAAATATTATTTTGATACATTAGTTATTGTTGTTTCGTATTTGTGATTCGTATTATATTGTGTTTTGTGCATATTATGTAATTGTAAATATTATTTTGATACATTAGTTATTGCTGTTTCGTATTTGTGATTCGTATTATATTGTGTATTGTGCATATTATGTAATTATAAATATTATCTTGATACATTAGTTGTTGTTGTTTCGGATTTGTGATTCGTATTATATTGTGTTTGGTGCATATTATTATGTAATTGTAAATAATATTTTGATACATTAATTATTGTTGTTTTGTATTTGCACTTCGTATTATATTGTGTTTCGTGCATATTATGTAATTGTAAATATTATTTTGATACATTAGTTATTGTTGTTTCGTATTTGTGATTCGTATTATATTGTGTATTGTACATACTTAATTGTAAATATTAGTTTGATACATTATTTGTAGAGTACCTAATAATTTGTTACATGTTGTATAATAAAATATACTTCTTTTGCTATTTAGATTTAAAAGGTAATGTACACAAAAAAAATATATTCTATAAATTTAAATTTACTTGTTTGGAGCTTGGTATTCTTTCTTTATTAGTTAAACGCTGGATGGTGTCGTTTAAATTGTCAATATTTAGAACACAAACTTATTTAAATTTCTGTTTTTAAATTAATGTTTCTTAAGTACTTACACCATAAAAAAAAAATTAAACCAAGACAATGACTATTATTTCTATATTCATACTACATATTTTGTATCGTAACGGGAGCTTTTTTAAAGGGCGCAGTCCGTTTATAAAAAAAAAGTGGTCAGTAACGACCTTACCTGCTACTGACCCTTGAGTGTCTGTTGCGCAAAGTTTTAACATTCTAATGCATAATATAATAATTCAAGCACAGGGTATGGACACAGTATGGACTAGCTAGTGTAACTAAATATGGACGTACCGAGGGGTTGTTTTGAAACATCAATCAAACATTCTGTTACCAATGTATACTACTTTTGCTATTTAGATTTATTATTTGTGATTCGTATTACTTATATGGTGTTTTGTACATATGATGTAATTGTAAATATTATTTTGATAGATTATAGTTATTGTTGTTTCGTATTATATTGTGTTTCGTGCATATTATGTAATTGTAAATATTATTTTGATACATTAGTTATTGTTATTTTGTATTTGTGATTCGTTTTATATTGTGTTTTGTGCATGTAATTGTAAATATTATTTTGATACATTAATTATTGTTGTTTCGTATTTGTGATTCGTATTATATTGTGTTTCGTGCATATTATGTAATTGTAAATATTATTTTGATACATTAGTTATTGTTGTTTCGTATTTGTGATTCGTTTTATATTGTGTTTTGTGCATCTAATTGTAAATATTATTTTGATAAATTAATTATTGTTGTTTCGTATTTGTGATTTGTATTATATTGTGTATTGTGCATATTATGTAATTATAAATATTGTCTTGATCCATTAGTTATTGTTGTTTCGTATTTGTGATTCGTATTATATTGTGGTTTGTGCATATTATGTAATTGTAAATATTATTTTGATACATTAGTTATTGTTGTTTCGTATTTGTGATTCGTTTTATATTGTGTTTTGTGCATCTAATTGTAAATATTATTTTGATACATTAATTATTGTTGTTTCGTATTTGTGATTTGTATTATATTGTGTATTGTGCATATTATGTAATTATAAATATTATCTTGATCCATTAGTTATTGTTGTTTCGTATTTGTGATTCGTATTATATTGTGGTTTGTGCATATTATGTAATTGTAAATATTATTTTGGTACATTAGTTATTGTTGTTTCGTATTTGTGATTCGTATTATATTGTGTTATGTACATAGTACATATTATGTAATTGTAAATACTATTTTGATACATTAGTTATTGTTGTTTCGTATTTGTGATTCGTATTATATTGTGTTTTGTGCATATTATGTAACTGGAATTATGTAATTGTAAGAAAATACAACATGTATATTCATATTAAATATAATATGTCTTATTTAAACTAATATAGTTTATTATTCTAGCAAAATAAGAACAACTTTGTACGATTTCGTACAAAAAATATGTTATCCCACTAAACGTCTTATTTTACTTGTGTTCTAACTTCTTGCATCGTTTTTATTTTATCACTGGGCTAAATTCTTAGAAATTCCTTTGAACAAGTGCCTTCTTTAGCTTAAGTCCTTTGTTTATCAAACGGCCATAAATTAAGTTTGCCGACCGCTATTCGTCGAGCACGGCACTTGATCTTTTTTTTGGCACGTAGTCATTATGTTTCTGGGTAACGTAAACAACCGGGTGGATATCTATAAAATCTTACTATCTAGAATAATTTGTAAATAAAATGTGAAATACTGATTTGTTTTAATTCATTTTCAATGTACCCGAAGGTCGTGAGAGGCACGAGATCTGTGGATTTTTAAATCATTTCCATTAATAATTATATTCTTAGTTCCACGATGGTGGTCAAGGAGGGTCCATATTGGCTCACCTAAAGTTCTTTACCCGAAATTGTACTTCCTAAGGATTTGTAATCCGAATGATCACTCTTCCTAAAATTTTTCATCCTAAAGTTTTTATTCATACTATTTGTAGTGCTACCGGCGATGTCCATAACACTCATGTTTCCGAAAATTGTAATTAATAATATCATTAATGTAAATATATTTAAACTCCTACTGTTTTTTATCATAACGCTTCTATCCCTAAACATAATTACCATAATATTTTCACTCATACTCGGAAAGAAACATTTACCAAGTGTAATAAAAAATATATGTGGGTAGAAGATGATATTTATAGTTTTAATTTGAGGGTATGATTATTATCTGGTGGTATGCTTTACATAACGTACTGAGTTGTGTCTATTGATAAGTTCAAACCTACTGCGCGTGCGTGCAAGCAAGCATGCAGCAGGCAAGCAAGCATGCAGCATACAAGCAAGCATGCAGCGCGCAAGCAAGCATGCAGCGCGCAAGCAAGCATGCAGCATGCAAGCAAGCATGCAGCATGCAAGCAAGCATGCAGCATGCAAGCAAGCATGCAGCGTACAAGCAAGCATGCAGCATACAAGCAAGCATGCAGCGTGCAAGCAAGCATGCAGCATGCAAGCAAGCATGCAGCATACAAGCAAGCATGCAGCATACAAGCAAGCATGCAGCGTGCAAGCAAGCATGCAGCATGCAAGCAAGCATGCAGCGTACAAGCAAGCATGCAGCGTGCAAACAAGCATGCATCATGCAAGTCAAAGTCAAAGTCAAAGTCAAATCATTTATTTCAATTAGACCATTAAAAAGGCACTTTTGAACGTCATAATAAAAAAATATAAAGTTGATTCTAGTGGCCCATTCCAAAAGGTAGCTTCGTATGGAGAAGAATGGGCAAGAAACTCCATACTCACTCTTTAAAAAAAAAAATGTGTACAATATTTTGCATTTACAGTTTTCAGTTATATAACTATACGTGAATACGATGGACCTTGCATAAAAACACTATATTGAAGTATGTACAAAGTATTACAAGATAAAGAATGACAGCTAAGTTGTATACATAGATACATAGTGTTCACATTATTATTATTTACAATTATTGTAAAAGTAGACAACCACTCCATACATTTCAACAAACTATGAACCTATGAACCAGTGTGTGACCCAAAGCAAGAATTAAATATAATGAATATACTAAGTATAAATTAAGTAGTTTTAATTAGCAATCCGTTTGATTTTGTCTAGACTGTAGATTGTCCTATGGAGCCCGGACCAGCATGTTTCCAAGCATTCTTATCATGGATATAATCCTCTAAACTGTAATATGCTTGTTTACAGAGTGTACTTTTAATATATGTTTTAAATTTTCTTTCATTTAGTTGCAATATATCACTAGGAATTTTGTTATAACACTTAACACAGAACCCCATAAAAGATTTATGAACTTTAGACAATCTAAAATATGGTTGAGCTATTTTGTCTTTGTTTCTAGTATTAATATTATGTCTATCACTAACCTTATTAAATAAATGTAGGTTTTTAGGGCAGACAAGACTACGTGGAGTCGGTTTCGCAGCGATTCGTTTCTGTCATTAACTTTTGTAGCACAACATATTCACTTTTTAAGACAATATTTTACTTATTGTCTATTTATATATATTTTCGTTGAAATAAATTCTATGGAAAAATACACTGAACAAACAATATTCGTTAAAAAATAATTCTACTGTTTGATAAGTTTGTTAAACAAAAAAATGCGAATAAAAATTCAATGAATTGTGTTTCTGTGAAATATGTTTCATTGAAGTAAATAGTCTTTGAAACAATAATAGTCGAAATAAAATTACAAGAACCAAATATTATATGAAACATTTTCTGGAAAACGAAATTCTATGAAATTTCTGTCTGCGAAACAAGGGGACACCGTTATACATGTTATGTGAAAATAAAGTTACGCAAAATTAATGTTTATAGTACTGATTATTATGAATAAAAAGAAATCTAAACAAAAAAGATATGACTTTGAATAATAGTGTAAAAGATGGTTATGTTGAGAAAATATAGGAAAACAAATAAAAGTATAATAGATGTTTATTGCTACTGACATTATGAAGTTGAATGCTTCGGATTATGAACATTAGATAGACAGAGTAGTTAGGAATTGTGATTGTTAGGATGAAAAATGTTAGGAAGAACATTTTCGGATTTCCAATTATCGGAGTTAAAAATTTAGGTGAACTTTGGCGCACCCGGTCAAGGAATGTTCGTTGAGTTTTTAAAGATGATTATAATTAGCATTTAATGTTTCCTTTAAATGAAAGAGCTTTTTATGTAGTTTTAGTAAAAGCTAATATTTTGATTGTTACAACACTAGTTTTGACTTAAACAATTGATTTATAATATTGGCCTTGTATGGAGCCCAGTTCCTTGCAAGGCCGTTTGGAAAAGCTTAATAAAACTTAAGTTTATTAAATAGTGATTACATCTAGAATAAAAAAGTAATTTATATGTTACACAATAGAACAAAGTGTTACTTAAGGGGGTACCAAAGGAACGATACGTAATTGCTAAATAATTGCGTTCGTTTGATTCCTTGTTACATCGTTATTACTTATCCTTTTGTAATGCAATTCATATATAAGATATCAGAGGATTCACTCTATACTTCATAGGCGTTAGAAACACGATCACTTGAAGTTTTCTTGATAGAAAAAAAATCCAAAGTAATCTCTTAAAAACAAAATAAACCCTTACTACGTCGTAAATACTTCACGAAAGGTCATCTGTTTTTAAATAATAACAAAACTACATGTTCTCTATCGCATATATGTTTTACTTTTTCAAAATGTGTATGTGTTTTAATAATACGAAGGAAATACCTAAATTAACTCGTGTTCTACCCATTCTAACTAGAGCCGCCACGCTTCCCTCCTGTCCGCTTTAGTCTTGCTTCGGCCATCAGACGGAGAGCTTGTGTCGCTTACGCTTACGCACGGTTTTAAAAATATAACGAAGAATTTTATGTTAATTCAATTTATTTTAAATGGAGAACAAAGTAAACAAAGAAAAGAATTGGTTGGCGAAAACAGAATTCTATTCGCTTACAATGAAAAAATAAAGTAAGTAAAACTCGTATCTGATTGCGTTACAGGGTGGTACGTTATTTTTTTAATGGGATGTATTAAAAACAATTTAAAAATAATAATATGAAGGGGGGTGAAGTTGCTCGCGTCCGTAGGATTTACCACCTTCGAGCAACAACGCCGAGTCACGGGCGGCGGTTAAATAACCTGTTAATTGGCGTCCACTGGCCAAGAAGAACTAAATACCTTCTAAAAGAGTGGCCGTAGTTCCTTGGGAAAGTGCTATGAGATCATTTCCCAACCCCCCTTCTTATGAAAATGTCTGATAATGAGAGCGAGTATTTGTCATGCGATCCGGCTAACACCCGGCGCCCTCCGGTATCCGGGCCGATGGATGAGAAATTGACTACCGAAGACTCCATGGAAGTAGGCGACCAGGCTCCCATGGTAGTGAATGTTACTGGCAGCAAGAAATATGTTCAGAAAGCTGTCCACCCTAGTTTGTTTTTATCTCGACCTAGATGCAACTCCCTAGGTAATACATCAAATAAACAAATGCAAGAACTGACAAAACAGTTTGACATAAAAAGCACAGCTTCGTCAGCGAGCAAGCAACAAGCACAACCATCAGTTAGTGTTTCTAGTACTTCTCGACCACCTGATTGGCAAAGAGTTCCTTCGAAGAGAAGCTATAAGCGCAAGAAACTCTCACAGTCACCCTCTCCAGAGGCAATCAAGACCTCCAATACATATAGTGGCCTACAAATAGATCTCACCGAAGACGAAAAAGACGAAAGTGTACCAAAACAAAACCGCCCTAATAAACCTCCACCAATTATGTTGTACGGTGTTGAAGATGTCAACAAACTTACAGACCTTCTACACACAGTTGCAAGTAAGGGAGAATTCATTTCTAAAATCGTCAACAGAAATCTGTTAAGAATTAATAGCCTGGACGTTGAGGCTTACAAGAAAATCATGACCCTAGTCCGCGAAAAAGGCCTCATTGGACACACGTTCAACAGGAAGGATCAGCGATGCTACCGATTCGTTATCAAGAATCTTCACCACTCAACCCCACATAGTGCTATAATAGAGGAAATTGAAAAAACTGAAAACAAAGTCTTTGGAGAAATCATAAATGTAAAGTTTGGACCTGAAAAGAAGCCAACTTCTACATTCTTCGTAAACTTAGTCTCTAACCCAAATAATAGTGCAGTCAAATCAATAAAATCAATATACCATCAAACAGTTTTAATAGAAGAGCCTAAAAGAAAAACATCTATTCCACAGTGCCAACGATGTCAACAATATGGGCATTCGAAAAATTACTGCATGATGCCCTACCGCTGTGTGAAATGCGCGGAAGCCCATAAAACATCTGAGTGCCCAAAAAAAGATCGGAACACACCAGCAAAGTGCGTTTTATGTGAAGGCTCACATCCTGCAAATTACAAAGGATGCTCTGTGTACAGGGAGATTCTAAATAGAAGAAGAGGCCATAAACCGACAGCCAAATCCATACCCCTTGCAGAACCCGAAACTTTACCTGCAATCGAACAAAATAGACCACAAGTCGAGACTAAACCGCCAAAACAATATGCTAATGACAAAAATGAACGGACTTACGCAGAAGCTACTAAAAACGAACCAAATTAGAAACACTGCTCACACAACAGGCTGAAAAGCTAGACAAACTATTAGACCAGATGTCGACAATGATGAACTTACTCACAACAATAATCAGCAAACTTGTCCGATGAAATGGCTACACTCAAAGTTGCGGCCTGGAACATAAATGGACTGATCAAACACAAACAAGACGTAGAGATCTTTCTTGCACTACATAATATTGATGTACTTCTCGTTTCTGAAGCACACCTAACATCCAATCATTTATGCTCCTTCAAAAACTACAGTATATACTCCACGTCTCATCCCGACGGAACTGCACACGCCGGAACAGCACTCATAATAAAGAAGCACATCAAACATGACATTCTAGAGGAGTATAAAACCGACCAAATTCAGGCGACTACGGTAATGGTTCAGGACAAACAGAGTTCACTAACCCTATCCGCCATATATTGCCCCCCTAAGCACATCCTAAAGGAAGATAGGTTTTCAGACTTTTTCAGAACACTTGGCCAAAGATTCATTTGTGGCGGGGACTGGAACGCCAAAAACGTGTACTGGGGTTCCCGACTGACATTACCCAGAGGAAGAGAATTGAAAAGAAGCCTCGACGAAAATAAACTACACGTCCTGAGTACGGGTGAACCTTCATATTGGCCAACAGACTCCAATAAACTTCCTGACCTATTGGACTTCTTTGTGTTTAAGGGACTTTCTAACATGTACCTAAGTGCAGAAAGCTGCCTGGATAGCAGTTCAGATCACACGCCTCTGATAGCTACTATAAGCACAACAATAATAGAAAGAACACCCAATGAAAAGCTCTACAATACGAAAACTGATTGGGTTGGATTTAGACAATACATCGAGACATACGTGGACCTAAAAGTACCTTTAAAAACAAACGATGACATTGATGATGCTGCTACTAACATCACAAACCTCATACAGACAGCTGCCTGGAAATGCACACCAACACCTATCAGACCAGGATACAAGAATATTCCCAAGGAAATAAGAAATAAGGTTCTGGAAAAAAGAAGGCTCAGGAGAGTTTGGCATACCAGTCGTCATGCTTCTGACAGACGAAATTTTAATAAAGCTGCCGCAGATCTGAAAAAATATCTGACAGACATCGAGGATGAGACCTTAAAAAACAGACTTGAAAATCTAGATGCTTCAGCTAAAAACGAATACTCGCTTTGGAACACCGTGAAACATAGCAAAAAAGCGCCACAAACTGCTCAGCACCCTTTACAGCTAGGAAATAATACATGGGCAAGAAAGGACGACGAACGTGCCGAGGCCTTTGGATCTTTCTTGGCCGATGTATTCACTCCCAATTCCGGCGACACATCAAGCGATCAAGGGATTCAAAAGTATCTGGAGACTGACCTACAACTCAGTTTACCACTAAAGTACTGCTCACCTCGCAAAATCTGGAGAATTATAAAAAGTCTCGAACCAAATAAAGCTCCTGGATACTGTCTTATAACTGCTGAAATTCTGCAACAGCTGCCAAGAAAAGCCATCGTCTTTATAACACAGCTCTTTAATGGAATTCTGAGGACTGGATATTTTCCAAAAATTTGGAAAGTATCTGAAATCATCATGATCCCTAAGCCAGGAAAACCACCACACCTTGTGTCGTCATACAGGCCCATAAGCCTTCTGCCTGTTATGTCTAAACTATTTGAAAAAGTCGCTGCACGAAGGCTTAATGACATACTTAAGGACGACAACATTATACCAAAGCATCAGTTTGGATTCAGAATAGGACATTCGACCGTAGAACAGGTACATCGAGTGGTTAATAAGATACGAGAGGGGCTGGAACGAAAAGAGTACTGCTCGGCTGTATTTCTGGACGTACAGCAAGCGTTTGACAAGGTCTGGCATCAGCGCCTGTTGTTTAAAATAAAAAAACTATTACCACATAATATGTATATACTATTAAAGTCTTACTTGGAAAACAGATTGTTTCGAGTAAAAATTAATGACGCGTACTCGAAATTCTACAACATACAGGCTGGCGTACCCCAAGGCTCCGTATTAGGTCCGACCCTCTACCTTATATACACAGCGGACTTACCCACGTCAGAAGAAATTCTCTCTGCCACCTTCGCTGATGATACGGCTGCTCTGTGCAACAACAAAAACCCTCATATGGCCTCACTTTTGCTACAGAATCACCTGGACAAAGTCTATGAGTGGATGAGAGAATGGAAAATAAAAGCAAGCGCTAACAAGTCAACGCATGTGACATTTACCCTTAGAAAAGGTGACTGTCCACCTGTTAAACTCGGAAACGACACACTCCCACACGGGACAACAGCTAAGTACCTCGGCATATATCTTGTACATGTTTATCAGTGGAAACTTGTAATTGGCCTTTATTTATATATAGTGTTGCTTACTCAGATGTACTAGCTGTAAGTTTTCTTTTTGAAGTTAAAATTAATAAAATAAAATAAAATAAAATACATCTCGACCGGAAACAAACGTGGAGATACCATATAGAGAAAAAACGGGACGAGCTTAATATCTTACTGTGAAAACTGAACTGGCTCTTGGGAAGATCATCACACGTATCGCTGGAAAATAAAGTACTCATTTACAAAGCAGTATTAAAGCCTGTCTGGACATACGGAGTTGAGCTCTGAAACTCAAATGTGGAAATCCTCCAGCGATTTCAAAATAAAGCTCTCAGAACAATATCTAATGCTCCTTGGTTTATAAAGACCTCAGAACTACATGAGCATCTACAAATCAGAACAGTAAAAGAGGAAATAGAACACAGAATACAGTCATACAAACACCGAATTACGTCACACACCAACACCCTAGCCACAGCCCTTTTTTTTTTTTTTTTTTGGTACGGGGTGGAAAATCCTCATGGATGTCCTCCGCCCTGGGGCGGGCGGAGGGGTCTGTCAGACTCTTACTGACTAAAAACCACCTCGGTGTTCCATCTCACACCTACGTCGGGGGTCGCGGGAACTGGAGATTCTTCCGCAACCCCCGGCTGGTGCCGGCCCGCTGCAGCGGGCCACTTCTCGGGTCAGGGGGGGGAGTGAGGTGTTAGACTCCCCCCCGGACGTCTTAGAGGGGCGCGCGTGGAACACTACGCGCTGCCACCTCGGGTCCTGGTGTATGTGGGAGGCGACAGACGTCCCCGAGTCTGCCGCCCCTGGACCCATTTAGGGGGGCCGGAAGAGGGCGTTATCCGCCCTTCGCCGACGCCCGGTGCGCCTGCTGCGGGCAGGGTGGGAGGTTGAGATCTCCCTCTCCCTTTCCGCAGCCTCCTTCTGCGACATGACACTTTCGCAGAAGGAAACCACCGCGTCCCAGGACTCTGCGCTGTCGACCATCGACTCGACCACGGCCGACAGCGACAGGTCACTGCCTACTTCTGAGACGAGGGCACGGCGCGGCCCCTCCCAAGACCCTAGCCACAGCCCTAAGTCAACCAATAACAACAAAAAGGCTCAAACGCTACCACATATGGGACTTTACTATGTAAAGTAATAAACAACTTTAAGGGGCAGATTTTTCGCTGGAAAAATGAACCTCAGCAGTCAATACCCGCACAAAAAATCTGCTAAAGGTTTACAACCGATTGCAAGATAAACAAACAAAAAAAAAAAAAAAATAATATGTGGGGTCATTTCACACATGGCCATCTGACCCCAAACCTGGGAGAGACCCTGTAGTATGGGTGTCAGACAGCTGATATACATACACATATATAGATAAACAACACCCAAACACAAGGAAAACACAAATTACCATCACACAAATATTTACCTTGGGCGGGAATCGAACCCGCAACACGCTGCGCAGCAGTCAATCGCTCAGCCAAAATCATCGATCACTAGCCAAAATGTATCTTTCTAGAATAAGGTTCATATTCATATCATATTATATTAGGGAAATTTGTCAATTAGGTACGGCTTGATGGGCTGGTGTCTGTACCTACGTACTAACAATATAACTAAGTACTATTTACGATATTTCAACAATACACCACGGGTGGGCAAATTCGCTAAATTGAATCGTTCTCTGTATCTTTTTTCTAATTATAGGGTAAATGTACCAGTTGTTGGCATTTTACTGCCGGCTAGTATAGAAAGACAAACATTCCATTTTGAAGACAATAATAATACTGTGACTTTGTAAGTGGTGTGCGTTTCGAAGGCGCGGCCACGGCGATATTTCGAAAAAAAAAACTATTCCAAGATTATGTAAAATTTTGTAAAAGCTAATTCCCAAAACCAAAAATTTGTCAATGTTATGGTTAAAAAGTTATAAGGGTTTGAACGTGGCCGCGCCATTGAAACGCGTAAAACCGCGCGGCCACGGAGATCTTTAAAACTAAGCGTAGCAGAGACCTGAAATTCAGGTAAATAACAGATTGAATTTGTAAAAAAAAAAAAAAATACAGAAAAAAATCCTAGGTTTAGGAGCTGCAAGACAAAAACCCCATGTTGGTGTTGTTTACAGAAAAAGATCTCGCTAACACTTACTTTTATCGATAGATAATCAAAACTTAGTTCCATTTTCGACAAATTCAAATCTAGGTTTTACAAAAAACTTCAGTCCTCTGCGAGGCGTTTTCAGCAAGATATCGGAGATAACGTGTTTTCCACCGTTTCAATGGCGCGGCCATGGGGTTTTAGTCTTACAGGTCCGAAAATATAAACCTAGGATATTTTGATGTATTTTTTCAAATTTGGACAAATTCAAATCTAGATTTTACAATGAATTTCTGACGTCTGCGATGCATTTTCAGCGTGATATCGGCGATAACGTGTTATTCACCGTTTCAATGGCGCGGCCATGGGGATTTTGTCTTGCAGCTCCTAAAGTATAAACCTAGGATTTTTTTCTGTATTTTTTTTTTTTTTTTACAAATTCTATCTGTTATTTACCTGAATCTCAGGTCTCTGCTACGCTTAGTTTTAAAGATCTCCGTGGCCGCGCGGTTCTCTGCGTTTCAATGGCGCGGCCACGTTCAAATCCTTATAACTTTGTAACCATAACTTTGACAAATTTATGGTTTTGGGAATCAGCTTTTACAAAATTGTACATAATCTTGGAATAGTTCTTTTTTCGAAATATCGCCGTGGCCGCACGGTCGAAACGCACACCGTAAGTGTACCTAATGATATATTTTTCGACGACACGGTTGGCGCACTGAACAAATATTTGTATGGCCTACAGATAGTTGTTCCGGGTCTGGCTGTTTGTGTATGTGAGTTTATATGTTTGTAAACGACACAAGAGTAATTCCTAAAGTGGAGCAATGTTTTTTTTAAATAAAATAAATATTTAAATACCTACTTTTGCGATTTTGTTTAAACTATGCAGAAAATCCATTACCTACTTGTGAAAAGTAATCCCTTTACACTTATTTAGAAAACGTGATTTTTTTTGCAGCGGTTTATGACTGACACGCGACGGCATAATTTCGCAATTTTCATTTTACCAAAACTACGTCATGCGCTCTCAATCACTCGCGGCGCGGCAGACTACCGAGCCACAGAAAAGCTTACTGTGACCGAGCGGCCGTCTTCATAATAATATCACCGAATCGTCTTCATATTACTTGCCACACTTTTATGAGCGCTATGTTCCGTCTATACTTTTAATTGGTCTGAGCCTACATACCCTACCTACACTAATTGCGCCAATCCTCCAAAAATTAAGAAACTAATACGTCATCTGTGTATAATTTTTGGTGAAGAAATTAATACGTCATCTACCTATGTAATTTTGACGTGACAACGTCTTATAATTCGATAGAGCCGGCTGCACGAACGTAAAAACATGACGTCATGCGGCGTTACGGCGTTACATGACGTCATGCGGCGTTACCTCGCTCTGCGTCGTTACCTCGCTCTGAGGCGTTCCAAGTGAAAAGTGAATGTGGTGTCAATTGTTTATGCAACGATAATTACAGCGATAAAGGTAATGATTCTTTCGCGTTGTCACGTTCAACTATCGTCAGTAAACCGACTTTACAGACAACCAATTTTTTTTTTAAGTTCTGGTTTGACATTCATAAAGTATTGAATTTACATTGAAGAATAAATATTTTTGAATTTGAAAATAAAGAGTCGACTACTGAGATGTTTACCCTATTTACTTAGCTGTTCTATTATTTTACATTAGGTATTGAGTTCACTTTTTAGAGTTTCTATTGTACTTAGAATATACCTATAGGTACTATCATAAAATGTAATTAGGTAAGTATTATTCGATTACTATACGGGTACTTACCTAGAAAGTACCTAGGATAGGTGCCTACTTACTTACCCACAGTAAATTATTAAATTAATAAGTAGTAAGATAAATAGTAATTATTAAACTAGTATTTAAATGTTTGAATATTTTTTTAATAAAAGTAGATATTTGAAATCGTTATTGGTGTTATGCCGGCACTTTACATGACGTATTTGTGCAAATATTCGCCTTATTTGGATAATACAAAATGTACCCATACGCATTGAAATATAGTCGATTTTGTATTATCCAAATAAAGCGAATATTTGCCCAAATACGCCATGTGAAGTGCCAGCATTATAATTCGTAAATACTGTAGCACCCTCGCTAGTCGATCGACGCACGGAGTGTCGCGTGCGGCGGTGCGTCGTGCGCGGCGCGCGAATGTGTGCCTTACGCACACATACACGGAGCGCATAGAATACCTAAAATCGATTAGCGCCCAATAAACGAATGAAAACTGTTTATTCGTTACAGTGGCCTTCCATGGTCCACTACCTTGGTATAAAAACTTACCTGGATTTCAAACGAAACGTCACTATAGTATTGAACGTTAGACATTGCCGTTGTAGGTGTGGTCGTCGTCTTCGTCGTAACAACACCGTGAAATTTAAGTATTCTGCACGCTTTCTTAAATCAAAAATTGCAATCATGTAGTAAATCGTAGTTGCTATAATCACAGTCATAGAAATCTTCTAAGCTCACAGCCTTTCGACCTATAGATACACCTATCAATACACATACAGTCAACACTCACCTCTTAACCAGATACAGTCAAAACTCTTAACCAGTCAAAACTACTTTTGACTACAAAAATCAGTCAAAACTACTTTTGAACAGTTTAAATGTATCCTTGATATTTAGAAACCTATTATACTCCATTTACAATAGCATTAGACAGAAGTTAAAAAAGGTTCTTTTTAATGCACACTTTGTATCAAAAGTAATAAATAAACTTGTAGTTACGATAGAAATCGAATTTATTATAATCTATTTTTACAGTAGCTATAGTGTGTATTTGTTACCATTTTAATAGTTTGTCTTCTAATAATATGTGGCTTTCATTTAATTGTATAATTAATTCCAATTTAAAATTACAGCGTCAATGCTAAAAACGTAACAGAAGCAGGGATGAACAATACCGGGAACGTTATTAGTTTCACTGTAATTCAACCAAATTTAAAATGTTACCTAATCTTTAAAATACTTTTATTCTGTTTATATTATTATACGTCCATAATTAGTACTATCAATTTATCAAAATTATGATAAAATAAGTTTAATTAAAATTGTTTTAACTTTGAAATAAAATGTTTTGTATTCCTGCTTCTATGAGCCTCTTTTTTCTAATGCTATTATAAATGGGGTATAGGTTGGTAGGTATTTTTTGTGACCCTTTCATAACTTTGGTTTTGTAAGTAGTGATTCTTAAACTAAGGCGTTTCGTATTTTTAATTTTGTAACGTAAACGCGTTTTATCTTATTATGGGTTTTGACTGAACCCAGTCAAAAGTAGTTTTGGCTGGTTAAGAGTTTTGACTGTAACATATATACCTACATAAATATACCTTTGTACCTATAGATAACAAACTAAAATATGCCCATCACTCCACAGTCACAACTACATGACAGCCTTCTATTATACGTAATTCGTATCTTGACACCGAGAGCACGTTTTTGGTTTTTGACGTGGCGGTCAAAAGGTTATCAACGAATCAATATCATTGAACGAATCCAACAAAAGAAAGCCGCTAAATAAGTCAAGGCCAAGTTAGGTAGGAACATATTAGGGTATTTTACCAAAAAAATCGAATTAAGTCCGTCAGATAGATTTTCAAAAAAATATTGGACACGTGTTTTTTCTTTTTTCATGTAAACAAAAAATGATGACGATACAGTGCGTCGAAAAGTCGTGTGACATCACTATGTCAGTACACATTTACTGGCGAAGTGACGTCACAAATCCCCACTCATGATCTTTGATGCGTTTTATCTTCGTCAGTTTTTATTGATTTAATAAAACAAAAAATACGTGCCAATATTTTTTGATAATCTAACTAATTAGATTTTTTTGGTAAAATACCCTTTTGTATCGGTGATGGACTGGACTCACCAATATTACAAAATTCAGATACTTAAGTAATTAGATTTGTTTGTTATTATTATTATATTTAGCCTGTACTGTCCCACTGCAGGGCAAAGGGTCTCTCCATTCCTTCCATTGGTCTAGACTTTTAGCTATGTCTTGCACATTCTTAGGAAGCCATCCAAGTCGTCCCGCCATCTCTTTCGTGGTCTACCGCGACTCCGTCTTGCCATTTCAGGGCACCAATTTTGAGATTTACAGGCCCACAGGGCCTCAAGTCTGCTATTACAATAGTGTCAGAATGGTCCGTCATTGATTTCATAAATTGTTGATTTTGACAAGTTTGGTAATCTATTAATATAATGGCGTCATTATGACTTTCCAATGGTCAACCAATGACAGTCCAGTGAAAGAAATGATATACAATGGTAATCTCGTACATAATGACAAATTAATGACTGACTTGTTTACGAACTTCTTACTACTTCAGATTGCTTATAACACTTATAAATAATATGTAAAAATATATATAAATGAAATCTGGCATGAATAAATGTTCAAATTTGTTGACAATGTCATTATAACACAATTCTATTACGAGACCATTGACCGACCAATGATCGACCATTATGGATGTAGCAGATTACGAACTTTTAGCAAAATGACAATGGAATCGTGTTGGAATGACGAAATTATAAAAATAGCAGACTTGGCCCCCAGGTCGTTCGGCATGTGACAGACATGCCCAGCCCAGTCCCATTTAAGCTGAGCAGCTGTTTGAGCCACGTCAACGATCTGTGTTTTGGAATGTGTTTTATGAAAAAAATATCGAAAATAAAGTTATTGAAATAGTTTATGGATCATCATCGTATACCTAGCCTTTTCTCAGCTATGGTGGGGTCGGCTTCCAGTCTTACCAGATGCAGCTGAATACCAGTGTTTTACATGGCGCGACGACTGTCTTTCTGACCACCATAACCCAATTACTGGGTTAAGTAGGTTAAGGATATGGGTGCAGCCGTGTAGCAGATATAATTAAAGCCCGATTTACCTTTCTGCGTGGTTTACCACACAGGAAATGTGCATTGGGTTGGATCTAGTATACGGTAGCACGAGGTACTATTAAGTATTCTGTGGCACGAGGTGGGAGGTAAAAAGTGTTGAAGTTGGTAGGGGTTGGATCTCCGATTATAACGCATTCTCATAAAAATAAATTGCAAAGTTTTCGAGAAATTAATAAAATAAGTTACTAACGACAAATCACATCATACATAACACATAAAAAGCGAAAACGGAACGTTAAAATGGGCGGTTGACAACCAAATCTGTCAAAATATATCGTTTGTGGTGTAACATAACGTGCAAAATTGATAAAACTGAACGTAAAAAAAGAAATGACATTTGTGTCTGGTCACTTGCGTCAAACTCTTTGGACAGAAAAAAACTTAGGTTATAGGTCGACATCAGGGGCACCCCAAAGTTTGGTTAGATAGGTTCCTTTAACCCTGCAGACAGAAATATGAGCCCCGCGCAGCGTGGCTCCGTCGACCTGGCGTCGACAGTCTTTGTGCCAATTTTCGTAACCGTTGCAGACGGACGACGCCTTTTAGGCAAGTTTAGTGTTTTGGGGTTAGGTTACAAAAAAGTGCATTTTCTTTCATGGGACTGGTATCAAGGGAGTCGGAGGACCCACCTCATACCTCCCCCCACCCTCACACGCCCCAACTCGTGCTACTGTGTACAAAATTTTAACCTGTGCATTTTTTAGGTAGGGTAAATACGCCAAACGTCGGCCACCCCCCAATCGTCGGTCGTCTGCACATTTTTAACTTGCATTCATTTACAAGGTAATTAAGTGGCAATTTTGCCACTCGAATTGCATCCTTAGTTCATATTCTATACGTACAAACCGTTACTATTCGATTTCGTCACTCGTTCTTTGCACACTGAGCGTCCGTAGCGATGCCGACGTTGAAGTGTCAAATTCGTAGTAAAAGTAGCTTACTTGCTGTGAATACCCACGCTTCGGGGATTGGTATCACAACGATAAGACATTCTTTTTTATTGTTTTAAGCTTTGTTATCAATAATAAGTTAGTTTTATTATATTTTGAGATGGTTTTTTTAATGTTTTGCGTATTGGTTTAAGGGAAAAATAGGGGGCCGCCATTAGAATACCAGTTTCGGTTTAAAACCGGATTCTCGGCCGGGGCCGACTTAAAGTAAATGTAGTCTGTTTTATAAACTGCAATACTATCAATTCCTTTGGCATAATAGGAGAATTTGCAAAGCTTATCTGGTAAATAAACCTATTTTACGTTTAATCGCCAAATACCGGCCGGGTGATATTAGTTGAATCTCGAGAAAAAAGGTTCACAAAACAGAGGCCGACTTAAGAAATATTAAAGATCGTAATGTCGGACAGCCTCGAATTCGAGCGCCACTATACAGGCTGATTACTTTTGTATTTTTTCACTGATTGTGCGGGTAGTCATTTTTAATATATTTATCAAACTTATTTTCTCAATTTATAATATGTATTGTTATAATTTATAAATAAACTTATGAAGAGGTTAAGTTTTGGTGTAGAGTTGATACTAATTATAAAATTGAGTTAAATTAATTACAAAGTAGGTATTACAATATTGAAAACATGTTTATGATAGCTAAATATGGTTTGGGATACAAATATAAATTGCTTTTTGGAACTTGCTACCTATTAAACCCATGTTTACTAGCTTAAAAAATCTAAATGATTTTTAATAGCCTGCTTGGGACAAAAAGCTGCCTTTAGATAGTAAGCTCGTTTTTACTTAATACTTTTAATTTAAAGTACTACAATGACAGAGCAGGGACATGCAGGGCCTATTTTAAAACACCCTATACCCGGCCGACATTTGGGGACAATGGGCCGTAAACGGCCGACTTTAGGGTTTTTTCGTTTTCGATGCATTTAAACCTTAATACTTTTTGCTTTTGGTAGAGAAGACAATCCTATGCCTAAAAACATAAAATAGATTTATCAACCTATCTAAAACCGTATGACAAGGTATCCTTCGTTGCAAACTGACGGAGCCAGAGCGATCCAAAGTCAGAAAATCGGTAAGGGGGCCGACGTTTAGCGTATTTACCCTACACAAATTTACGTGCAGGCCCATGAGACCGCGTATATTACGGCTACTTGTCATGGTCGTGGCGGCAGAACAAAGTTTAACTAGTCTAAGAGGACATACCGTTAGCACATTATCGCCGAGTAGTTTACCAGCGTTAGGAATAATAGTTCTCATTTTCGTTATAATTTTTACTTCAATAAGTTATTAGCAAAAATAAAAAAATTAAAGCCTTTAAAGAGGTGTAAACATTGTTCAAAAAAATTTAAACTTAAAAGTACTCCAACCAACACTGATCTAAGTTGACATTTGTGACATTGACATAAGTTGTTTTTTTTTATTTAAAAAATAATAATTTAATGAGAATACTTACCTACCTCCGCACTTCCCCTCTATAATTACTCTTTGCTCCGCACAGCCGGCAACTTGGATGAAGCAGCGCCGCGCGCCGCCCCGCCTGTTGCGATGGTTAGTGAATAGTGGTTGACCAATTAGGTTAGGGTTAGGTGGGTGTTAATGCTACGGCCACACTACGACGCGAAGATTCGAGTTCGCGTTGTCGCAATAAAACTTCGTGTTCTATACCTAGTACGACGAAGTATTTGGCCACATTGAAAAACACTTCCTAACGTCGCGACAATCCAAAACGTCGCGACGTTATATCTTATCTTCGTCGTTCATTTGAAAAAATGGAAGAGGGGGTTGTACTTTATTATATTATAATATAATAAAGTACAACCCCCTCTTCCATTTTTTCAAATGGAAGAGGGGGGTGTTTCTATATTTTTATGTTGGCAAATAATTATAAAAATATAAGAATAAAAATAGGAGTAAGAAATAGGATTAAACAAAACTGGTTCAAATTCATAGTTTTTTTTTTAATTCTCATAATAATATTCTCTCATTACTCCAATCCAAGGTATTCGAGATGGTTGATACGCAGCACGGCTTCCGTCCTGGGCGGTACAACGGGGAACTTGCTTCACCTGATGACACAGTTGGTACCAGCTGTTCTTCTTCTTAGCGAGTCGATAGCAAATACGGAAGTGTTACATTTGTGTGTATGTGTGCGTGTAAATGTGCGAGTGTGTATGTGTGAGAAGTGTTTGTTCTTATCAGATTCTATGTTTGGCCCAGAATTCAGCTACGGCAACGCCATCCGGTGACGCAGTCATTACGTCCGCACATGGCATGACAGGGCATGCGGCGCAGGATAGAAGCTGTTGATGCTGGGCTTTAGGTTTACGTAGCTTATCTCAGGAAGGCGTTCGACACAGTTGACCACAACATACTTTTGTCAAAACTGGCGAGTATGGGCTGCATATTTCATACTGTAAAGTTCTTCGCCAGTTATCTTCGAGATAGACGTCAGATGTGGACTGTGGCGGACACTTTTCGGAGCCTTACTACACCAGATCGGGCGTCAGTCAGGGTAATATTGGACCCTTATTATTCATTATTGTAGTAAATGATTTAACAAAGGTAGTCAGGTCAACATGCATGCTATTTGCTGACGACCTAAAGTTGTCTACTGTTATAAAAGATACTGTGGATCGTGACATGCCGCACGCGTACCGCACGCGTGCGACCGGTGCTCCGCGTTGCTTTATGCATATTATGTTATAGGTATTTAGACATTTTCTTTCTGGACTCTCCTAAGGCACATTTAGGAAGCTTTTAATTAATATTTTTGTGAGCTTTACAATGACGTGGCGGTATCTATCATACTTTTCCAGATCCTAAACTTCGAGACCTCTGACGCATTTCATTACGATGGGTGCTGCCGTGATGAGGTAACAAATTAATACAGATTTTGCAATTTTTAGGTATATTAATCGCCCGCGACTTCGACCGCGTAGAATATTTATTTTGATACCTTACCAATTTTTTTACAGACTTCAAAATAGGAGGTAGTATTTTTTATGGAATAAGCCCGCCGTACTTTTCCCAAATCACTACAACTCCTGTTTCTTTTATTCTTTTTTCTTTTTAGCTAGCCTGTGATTAAAACAAATTAAATCAGTGGATTCGAGAATGGTTTAGATTCACATTTGGAACCGTTAAGTGGCGCTGCAGTCGATTTGTAGGACTTCTTAGATGTATGTCACCCTGGTACTAGGAGCGCATAACTTAGCAGTACTTATTATGTCACTCTGGTACCTCCACACAAGGTAGGTAGGTAAATAGGTAGGGTAGGTAAGTACCTAAGTAGGTGGGGTATGGTAGGCTGGACCTGGATAAGAATTATTGAAATGTTAGGTTGATAGGGTAGGTAGGTGGGTAGGTAGGTTGGTTGGGTAGGTTGGTAAGTAGGGTAGGTAGGTGGGGTAAAGTAGGCTAGACCTGGTTTTTTGTACCGATTTTTAGGGCTGGACAACGTCTGCCGGGCCTGCTAGTACCTATTCTATGGAAATTAAAATCCCAAACTTGAAAAATGATGGGTTCCCCATAATCCCCGTAGGTACACACTTTCGTCCGTCAAAAGGTGCAGTAGCCTAAGAGGTAGTGTGGTATCTGGCTCCGACGCACAGGGTCTCGGGTTGGAATTCTGCCCAGGGTAAACATTTGTGTGAGCACTTGTGTTTGCCTTGTGTCTGGTTGTTATTCATCTATCTATATACATATCTATGTATGTATTTGTGTAAGTATATACATCAGCTGTCTGACAGTCATAGTACAGAGTCTACCTAGTTTGGGGACAGACTCTATGCAGCCGAGCATATTATTCATTGGGTGAGTAAGTACATTACTGATAAAAATGCTTGGCTGGATGCTGGTCTAGCTCCACAGCCATGCCCATAAGGGTTCATAGATTCATTGATTAGCATTTTTAATTATTTTTGGAGCTGCTGAAGATATAGATCTACATTATCTTTGCATTGTATAAACTCAATGTGTTAGTATTATATAATTTTTCATAGCACATACATGTGAGCACTATGTTATTTAAAGCTACCATTTACGAGGTATGTCTTTCATTGACTTGAATGTGCCCTGGCGGTTGGGAGTATGTCATGCTCACTGGAATGTCTCGCTGACGGTGGCGCGCGTGTTGGATCATTCGGTTCCTTTCAAAATGGTTGAGTCAAATGATGCCAATCCGTGCGTCATGTTCGTGAACGGGCGCCGTTAGTTGGGACTGGTCATCTCTTAGCTGCCTCGGTTATTCTAATTTTATTTTGAATTGTTTATTATGATTATATTTTTATCTAAACCTCTTTTAACGTACACGACTTGTTACATTGTTCTCACATTGTACCCTAGATTCAATATGAATGATGTAACCGAAATTTGTAACATATTATTGATTTTAAAAGAGTGTTGTTCATGGAGTTTCTTGCTCGTTCTTCTCCATAGAAACCTACTGTTTGGAACGAGCAACTAGCTTCAACTTTCTGACTGACTGACTCTGACAATTCAAAAGTACCTGTAAATGGTTTATTTGAAATAAATGATTTTGAGTTTGAGTTTGAGTTTGATAGCCGTGTGTGAAATGTCCCCACATATTTATTTATTTACTCGCTTTTTGCCGCGACTTCGTCCACATGCTTTTTTTAATGGATCTCTAATTTTTTAATTACAAAATATAGCCTAAAGCATGTAGGGATACCTTGGCTTCCAATTACTAAAAGAATTTAAAGAATCGAACCGAAAATTTATTTATTTATTAACAGTTCAAGCACAAAGTACAGAGGCGGACTTAATAATTTTTTAATGACAAAATATAGCCTAAAGCATGTAGGGATACCTTGGCTTCCAATTACTAAAAGAATTTAAAGAATCGAACCGAAAATTTATTTATTTATTAACAGTTCAAGCACAAAGTACAGAGGCGGACTTAATACTCAACTTTTACTATAATAATTATGTAGTGATGTAGTGACAGTGATAGCACACCTACGACTCACTCCATCCATACAAACGAAACGATTTAATTATCTACACTACAACCGAAATAACAGACTGCAGTACAAATACGTGCGTGTGTGCGAGTCTACGCGCCGCGAGAACTATAACAGTAGTAATAAGCAGCTAATAGCAGTTTCGAGAGCACGTTCGACTTGGGAAGAGGTGAGAAACAGTGTTCCGGAGGGAGGCGAGGTGTGTCGCTACTGTACGGTAGTACTAATATTTATACTGTGCTGATAGTGAAGTACCTACCACCTACCGGGTCAGCACCACCTACCGGGTCCAATTGTGAATCTAAACCATTCTCGAATCCACTGGAACACACACAAAAAAATGACATCAAAATCGGTCCAGCCGTTTCGGAGAAGTTCACTTTCATACACACGCACAGAAGATTTTTATATATAAGATAGTGCCCGAACGTGGTGTGGTTGTGGTACGTTTCAATAGACCCTTATTGTCTTCACCAGTAGTAAAGTCCAGCTCTAATACCTTTCTGAGTATGACAGAAAGTAGGTTGGTCTGTCCTTATGTGCGACACTGTTGTGACCACGTTGTAACAGACAAGTTACATAGTAGAAACTCCTGTAATGAATATGAATATTGTATGTTGATGTTATATTTATTTGTATGTAGGTAATTCTATTAGGGGCTATGAGGATCTGAATAAGTAAATTATTTTTATTTTATTTATTTAACGTAAAAAAATGACCAATAATATATTTATTAACAAGAATATATTTTATACAACGTTTAACAATCAACGTAAATATACGCCGAAACAAGGCATAAATATCACAGAGTTTAGTATGTTTTTTTTACCGTCAATATAGTAAGATTCATCTATGATTATATTATAGATGTAGATAAGTATAATATTATGTAGTTATGTTACCTAACACAAACCCAACCCAACCTGTCCTTTTAAAGGGTTTAAAGTACTCGACAGAATACAAACTACTTTTATCATAGGACCAACAATGAAAAGAAAAACAAACAGCTGTGCCGTGAATTAGAAGTCAGCCTGTATTACACACAACACACACACCCCGTGTTACATACAGGCCCACGGCAAGGGGATTTGTCATTTTTTTTTAGGTGATGTGCCAATATCCATACCCAGATATGAGTGTCCAACTCACGCTCATTCGAAACCTCTACTATGTCTATGGTTAATCTCAGATTAACCATAGACGTAGAGCGTTCAAGTGAGCGTTCTCTACCCAGCTAATAAGTACTAAGTAGTATACGGGCAGAAAAGTGTGAGAGAGTGAAAGTCATCGTGCGACCCACGGAATAGAAAAAAACAAGTGGAAATGCTGACGCAGCTATCCCGCATGTGGCACAATTATGTGAAAAATATGTAAAATGATAACAACCTTCAGCAGTTGTAATAAGGCATAGTTTTGTATGGACAATAAATAAGGTTTTTGACAAAATTTAATTTATTGCTCATTCAAAATTAAGACTTATTACAACTGTCACAGTCTTACAGCAGCTGATGCTACATACCTACAGGAAAGAGACAGGTATTGGCCCCACAGTCTCTTCTATATGCCTCATGGCCAAATATTCAAACGTCTTAAAGTCTCGTCTGTCTCTATCACTTCATGTCAAAGTGACTATGACAGTACGACACTTAACGGCATCTTAAAACTGAGTAGCGTCCGAGTATTTGGCCATCAACCTTTTACAAGTTACTCAGTATCGCTTTATTGTGTAAAGTTCTGAATTTATGATTGTCATTAAGATAGCTAGTGATGAATTCCGGAGGGTTTCTGCTCAGGAACAGTTCCATGCTCATATAGCGGGCGGCGGTCAACCGTTTGCGTTCTGCGTTTGACCGGCAAAGGTTCTTATGCGCGTGCGCTGCGAAGCTTGCCGCTGCCTTCTCAACTTGCTTCGCTGTTACGTGTACCTTTGGATCGTCTTCTAATGGCGGCTGAAATTTAAGAAAAGACTAATGAATGTTAGATGTATAGGCAGATATTATTAAGTACGTATACATATTACAGAAACGCAGGAACGCGTTTTTATAGCGGGAAACCTGCGCAGTGGCGCCATGATTATTGAATAATATGTTTGCTGATCATTCATTAGGTATATCTGCAGACATGACACGCACCAATAATTTGGACGTATCGTAACGTTTATCATGTAGGTACAGACGCTAGCACATCAAGCAATACCAAACTGTCAAAATTGAATATGAACCTTATTCCTTTGTCATAAAGTTGAAAATATATCAAAGAAATTTGAGAGTTGTTGTACCTTGATATGTTGGCTCTGCACCTAAATGAGTTAAAATTATTCTTGCTAGGTCTACTGATTATAAAGCGTACCATATAATTTTGACTTTACTAGTCCTGTAAAGACGGCGCACAATATTCAGAATATTGTTTACGTACGTAAAAAAAGGATAACACACAATAAAAATCTTACAGAAAATCGAATCCACTGCCAGATTTGAAATCTTGATATTTCGGCGGTAGCAGAGTCTTCAACATTGCCACTATAAAAAAAGTGGCCGATTCCAGCCAGCCAGTAATATATGAAGAGTATGGAGATCGCCACGTTGTGCTTCAGTCCTTGCAAGGTCACACCGTCGCGGGGTATAGACAATAAGTCCTGCGGTGTTATATTCACTTGGAATTTCTTCCATATTTGATTCGGTGTTACGCCGCTTTTTTTCCAGAGCTGCAAGGGTAAGTGTCTATTATTTCATCATCTGGGATCGGATAATAGAATCGGCTTAGTATGGAATGAAATGAATATAAAAAATCTGCAATTCCGAGCTCTTCAGGGGTTGTCCAAATTATCTAGTATACTGACTATTTTGGAATGCTGATAAGTGTCGAGAAATGATGCCAATCCGGGACCAACAAAATGAAGAATAAAATCGTATATATGTATATATATTTTTTTTACTTCATTCACTAAGGTACACAAAAGCGTACTTAATGCCTTAGGCATTCTCTACCAGTCAACCAAGATTTTATGCTAATAACATAAAATCTTGGTTAGGTATACATTAATTTATTTATCTTGATACCGATCACTAAGTTTAAATACTTAGGCAACTTTTCTACAAGATTTTTCGCTTGTCCTTTCATATTTCATGTAGGTATTCAAACTAAGTATCTAGGTAAGCGTGCAGTGAACGAAACGCAAGTTAAGTTTTTTAGCGATTGCCGTTTTTATTTTCCAAGCCCTTTAACTACCAGTGGTAGGTGCTAACCACTTACCTACTAGCATTATGCCCGCTTCGTTCGGGTAGATTTCATACTTACCTACTTTCCCTACAAACTCAATAACCTTCGGCCTGCTTTGTGGGTTAGTTAAAAAACTAATTACGTCAAACTTTATTATTTACTTATTTATTATTAACATAAGAAATAGGATTCTTCATTCGATGGAACACCTTTCAACCTTTTTGAATTTCCAAAAATCCATTCTTAGTGCTCACCTACCTACATTATAAAAGGGAGCCGTGTGCACGTTTCTCGTTTCAGTAGTTTCGGCTGTGCGTTGATACGTCAACTCAGAAGACAAGCGAAAATTCTAGTAGGTACATAATTACTCAAGTTTGTAATTACCTTACGATTGTATTAGCTATAAGGAATCATTAGTCTTGTGTTAACAACAAAAACTTGATTGGAAAATAGGCACGGTACATAGGCAACTAGAGAAAAAGACGATGGAATGGAACTTTCCACGAATAGAACTCAATTTACTGAAAAGCCGTTTCCTTGATGTTCCGCAATTGTTACGGTTGCGTGTAAAAAATATTTACATTTAAAGTTTTTATTAGTACACAATAGCGTGAAGTTGGACAGTGCAGCCGAGGTCAACCCAGAAAGATGTCAGCCAAGATGACATGGACCAGTGACGACACGGTTTCGGGGCTTGGGGAAGTATCACCAGTTCCCGGGAACCCCGACGTAGGTGTGAGATGGAACACTGGGGTGGTTTTTAGTTAGTAAAAGTCTGACAGAACCCTCTGCTCGCCCCAGGGCGGAGGACATCCAAGAGGATTTTCCACCCCGGAACAAAAAAAAAGTGACTTCACGGTTGGCGCAGTGGCTGACCAATTAGTTGTTCCATGGCTGTTAGTGTATGTGACTTTATATGTCTGTAAACGCACCCACTACAGGAGAAAATTCTAGTATAGGGCAATGTTTTTTTATAAAAAAAAAGAAAGTACCAAGAGGAGGTCGGGTTGGTGCGGCAACAGAGCAGGTCCCCTACCTGCCCCCGGACTTGGCAGAGGCCTTTGGCTAACAGTGGGCTATTGGCTAACATTTCTCTTAGTTTAGTTATCAATCTATTAGCTGAAAAATTAAGTGAATAATGAATCTGAGCTGTGAGAAAAACATCTATAGGTAGTAAAGCTGGAGTGAATTTGTTTGTTTTTTTGTTTGAATGCCCTATTCTCCGAAATTACTGGTCCAAATCTGAAAATTCTTCCGCTACCTAATAAAAACTTACGTAATCCCTCAATACTGTAAAGGTTGCATGCATTTAGCATGCTGGTACCTTTAACTATATGGCATCGTCGGAACACTCTGGAACCTTCAAGACTTTTAATATTAGAACATTACCTACATTTGTTGATATGTGACATAAAAGACTGACAGATCTACCTCTGTCAGAGACGGACGTAGTAGGTATTGTTAGTTTTCTTCAATATAGAGCAATACTAAAAGTATATCTTTAATTCAAAGTACGTCACTGTAGGCCATAACTTTTTATCAAAAATATGAAGGATCCTAAGAATTCTAGCGGGCGAAGACCCAAGCAGAATTAGTGAGACTATTAGTAATGGTCTTTACAAATGGACTGATATTAACGTTTAAATGAATTGTGTGATAAATGAGAGAACTCGATATGCTTAAAGGAAGACGTGCTGTAGTGCTGTGCCAACCCCAAATAAATTAAGGCAAGAGAGAGTTGATATTGGGAAACGAGGCGTTCGTCAATATACAAGCTGATGTGATGAATGATTGGATGATGTTACATTTTCAGTCAGGTCCTGGTGAACTCGAGATGTTTAAAGGAAGACGTGCTGTAGTGCTGTGCCGATCCCAAATAAATTAAGGCAAAAGAGAGTTGATAATGGGAAACGAGGCGTTCGTCAAAATACAAGCTGGTGTGATGAATGATTGGATGATGCTACATTTTCAGTCAGGTGCTGGTGAACTCGAGATGTTTAAAGGAAGACGTGCTGTAGTGCTGTGCCGATCCCAAATAAATTAAGGCAAAAGAGAGTTGATAATGGGAAACGAGGCGTTCGTCAAAATACAAGCTGGTGTGATGAATGATTGGATGATGCTACATTTTCAGTGAGGTCCTGGTAAACTCGAAATGTTTAAAGGAAGTGCTGTGCCGATCCCAAACAAATTAAGGCAAGAGAGAATGAATAATGGGAAACGAGGCGTTTGTCAAAATACAGAATGATGTGATGAATGATTGGATGATGTTACATTTATAGTCAGGTCCTGAACCTGAATGAAAATGTTAACAAACCTCATTGATAAGCGGCGCTACCCTGGTGTCGTACAACATAAAGCCATCAACACCATTTTCTATCTCTTTCAGTTTTGCGGCTAGAATCTTCGTTATTATAGTTTTGGATCTGAAAGGACAATGCGACAAATTGGGCCTAATGACCAATACACATGAGATATTATTTTTGTGATAGGTCATAACACACAACTAACGAGAAAAATAATAAAAAAAATTAAATGTACCGGGTTCTTGTACAGCTACGTCGAAAAGTTTTATTTAATTATGTCAAATATTTTTCAATTATTAAAAGTTTTTCAATAGGAGTGAAAGAATATTACTTTAAAATATTACTAAAGTCACTAATTCTAACCACATAGAGCCACATGGGATTATAATAACACAATATACCTGTTACAAAAATAATATTAGGTCTTTACATATGAAATTGCCGCTCGGTATCAAAAAATGAAAAATAACTTTTTTTTAAGAAATTATATATGTAGGATCGTCAGTGGGCGATCGAGGAGGAGCGCCGAGTGGTATAGTATATCGTCAGGAGTATGGGCGTTCCCATTATCCCATTATCGATAAACAAGACCTGTAAAAACAATTACACACTATTAGTAAAGAAAACACAATGCAAATGGTAATCAGTAACAAGAATAAAGTAAGTTCAAGGTACAGCAACAATACAGTTAATCGAACAGACCATTAAGGTCCCACAGTTCGTACAGTGGCGAAGCCACCCAATAATAAACGAACAAACCCTTAAGGTTTATAGTTCGTACAGCAGCCTAAGCCACCCAATGATAAACGAACAAACCCTTAAGGTTCATAGTTCGTATAGTAGCATAAGCCACCCAAATACAAAGTGTATCGCTCGCTAGCAGCAAGCCTATACAGCTATGTGAATATACAGCAGCGCTGTACCAGGTAAACCGACAGAATTGTCGGGAGCAGGAACTCTTTACTGAGTCGAATCCGAGGATCGACTGCCATACTTACGGAGTGCACGCTCTTTTATAAGGCGATGCCCCCCACCTTGCAACCTCTCCATACAAGTCTATCCAATGCCGCACGGAAGTGCGTCACGCGTTTACTTGATACAAAACACTACAATGTACTAAATCTAATAAGATTTAATTATAAAGCAATTAATAACACACTAATAATTGTCATGAATAAACAATAGTGATTTCATAAAGTAATTCGTTTTACATTCAAAGTAACATGTCAACAATTGTTTTGAATAAAACCATCGATAACAATTATCGAAATAAAGTAACCACAAGTCAGTGTGCATACAGTGAGTACTCAATAAATCATGTTTCGAATTAATAGACAGTAATTGATACTAAAATCACTTAAATTGATAATAAGAGAAACAAATCATAACAAATTTAGTTAACTACCCACAATATTAATTGAGATTATAAACCATCTCCGACACGGCCAGAACTGACATTCTACACGTCCTCGTGTAGTTATAAAGTTCTTGGTAAATATCGATCGGCCTTTCTGACAAAAAGCTTTAATTAGCAAAAGGTATGTTGCAAAGAAAAATCCTGAATTAGTCCTGAAGTAAAATCATTAGCAAAATTTGCATCATAACCAGTCAAAATAACCATACTGTTACAGACAATACATAGCTCAACAAATCAGCCGAAATCACACCATGGGATTCGACAAGTAACTTGAAGTCGAATAGACAACCCGCATAGGTGTCAACATAGACAACCCGCATAAGCGTCAAAATCAACATTCAAATACAAACAATAGTCAACATAGACATCTCATTTCAGCTATAGTATGTCAGCAGCAGATGAATCATCATCATCACCATCGTCAACATTGACATCATTAACAGTTACTGATGGACATTCAGGGACTTTTCGTACATTGTTACTCAAAGATTTTATCAAATTTCATTTTGGATCAACAACCAAAGTCTTCAACAATAATGTAGCCAACAAAATAAAGTAGCCAACAAAATAATGTAGCCAACGAAATAATGTAGCCAACAAAATAAAGTAGCCAACAAAATAAAGTAGCCAACAAAATAAAGTAGCCAACAAAATAAAGTAGCCAACAAAATAAAGTAGCCAACAAAATAAAGTAGCCAACAAAATAAAGTAGCCAACAAAATAAAGTAGCCAACAAAATAAAGTAGCCAACAAAATAAAGTAGCCAACAAAATAAAGTAGCCAACAAAATAAAGTAGCCAACAAAATAAAGTAGCCAACAAAATAAAGTAGCCAACAAAATAAAGTAGCCAACAAAATAAAGTAGCCAATAATAAAGTATCCAACTTTAAACTTTCGGCACCCAGGGCTGTTTGCTTTCTTTCACGGGACAGAGTTTAATTTCTTACTCCACATCAACAGTGTTACGGCAGTCCTGCATCTTCACACGTTCTTGGGTGAATAGTTTATCTCATCATCTGTAAACAATTAGAAAAGAGCTCAAGTAAACAGCTTAACATTCGGTCATTCTGATCAATTTAAATCAAACACTACATTCCTGATAACACAAAACAAGTTTAGTATCTTACCACACATGTAATTACCTTATTACCACACATGTAATTACCTTATTACCACACATGTAATTACCTTATTACCACACATGTAATTACCTTATTACCACACATGTAATTACCTTATTACCACACATGTAATTACCTTATTACCACACATGTAATTACCTTATTACCACACATGTAATTACCTTATTACCACACATGTAATTAACTTATTACCACACATGTAATTACCTTATTACCACACATGTACCACACATGTAATTACCTTATTACCACACATGTAATTACCTTACCACACATGTAATTACCTTACCACACATATAATTACCTTACCACACTACACATGTAATTACCTTACCACACAACACATGTCATTACCTTACCTCACAACACATGTCATTACCTTACCTCACAACACATGTCATTACCTTACCTCACAACACATGTCATTACCTTACCTCACAACACATGTCATTACCTTACCTCACAACACATGTAATTACCTTACCTCACAACACATGTAATTACCTTACCTCACAACACATGTCATTACCTTACCTCACAACACATGTCATTACCTTACCTCGCAACACATGTCATTACCTTACCTCACAACACATGTCATTACCTTACCTCACAACACATGTCATTACCTTACCTCGCAACACATGTCATTACCTTACCTCACAACACATGTCATTACCTTACCTCACAACACATGTCATTAAAACAGCCTTAGCTCAGCGCTAGGTAATCCCAAGAGAGGAAGCTGTCATAACAAGAGTGGAAAAGACATACGATAACTAGGGAAGCCATGCGGAAGCATTAAGAGGCTATCCCACTTCTGATGTAGGATCGTCAGTGGGCGATCGAGGAGGAGCGCCGAGTGGTATAGTATATCGTCAGGAGTATGGGCGTTCCCATTATCCCATTATCGATAAACAAGACCTGTAAAAACAATTACACACTATTAGTAAAGAAAACACAATGCAAATGGTAATCAGTAACAAGAATAAAGTAAGTTCAAGGTACAGCAACAATACAGTTAATCGAACAGACCATTAAGGTCCCACAGTTCGTACAGTGGCGAAGCCACCCAATGATAAACGAACAAACCCTTAAGGTTTATAGTTCGTACAGCAGCCTAAGCCACCCAATGATAAACGAACAAACCCTTAAGGTTCATAGTTCGTATAGTAGCATAAGCCACCCAAATACAAAGTGTATCGCTCGCTAGCAGCAAGCCTATACAGCTATGTGAATATACAGCAGCGCTGTACCAGGTAAACCGACAGAATTGTCGGGAGCA
Source organism: Charanyca ferruginea (assembly GCA_947361185.1). Lineage (NCBI taxonomy): Eukaryota > Metazoa > Arthropoda > Insecta > Lepidoptera > Noctuidae > Charanyca > Charanyca ferruginea. Next base: position 12,371,120 of record OX376065.1, on the reverse strand, counting down.
GGAACTCTTTACTGAGTCGAATCCGAGGATCGACTGCCATACTTACGGAGTGCACGCTCTTTTATAAGGCGATGCCCCCCACCTTGCAACCTCTTCATACAAGTCTATCCAATGCCGCACGGAAGTGCGTCACGCGTTTACTTGATACAAAACACTACAATGTACTAAATCTAATAAGATTTAATTATAAAGCAATTAATAACACACTAATAATTGTCATGAATAAACAATAGTGATTTCATAAAGTAATTCGTTTTACATTCAAAGTAACATGTCAACAATTGTTTTGAATAAAACCATCGATAACAATTATCGAAATAAAGTAACCACAAGTCAGTGTGCATACAGTGAGTACTCAATAAATCATGTTTCGAATTAATAGACAGTAATTGATACTAAAATCACTTAAATTGATAATAAGAGAAACAAATCATAACAAATTTAGTTAACTACCCACAATATTAATTGAGATTATAAACCATCTCCGACATATATTTAGTCAATCGAAGTATGCACCATTGTTATCGATACACTTCCGCCATTTTATCGGGAGCTCATTGATCCCTTTGGTAAAAAAATCCTGGGAACGAGAATCGATGAACTGCTTGAAGGCTGTTTTAACTGCCTCATCAGAATTGAATTTTTTTCCTTGTTAAAAGTTGTTCAAATTTCGGAATAAGTGGTAATCGGTTGAGGCAAGATCTGGAGAGTATGGTGGGTGACGCAGAGTTTCCAGTCGCAGCTCCTCTAACTTGGCGACCGTCTGATGTGCAGTATGTGGTCGAGCGTTATCCTGAAGGAGCAATGGGCTAGAGCAATTGATCAGTCTCGGTTGTTTAATGGTGAGCTTTTCCATCATTGTTTGCAACTGTTGACAATACATGTCTGCAGTAATCGTCTGGCCTGATCTCAAGAAGTTGTAGTGGATGACACCAGCACAGGACCACCAAACACTAACTAGAATCTTCTTTTTGGTCAGTTTTCGCTTGGGGCAAGGTTTTGCCGGTTCTCCAGGGTTAAGCCATTGTGATGATCGCTTGCGATTATCGTACACGATCCACTTCTCATCACAAGTGACAATACGATTTAAAATTCCCTCATTATTGTGACGATTGAGCAAAGAAGCGCAGCAACCGACGCGTGTTTGTTGGTGTGCTTCAGTCAATTCGTACGGTACCCACTTTTCGAGCTTTTTTACTTTTCCGCAATTTGACGCAAATGGATAATGATTGTTTTGTCACTTACTCCAAAGGCTGCTGCTAATTCAGAAGTGTTTTGAGATGGATCCGCTTCCACTATCGCCTTTAATTCTTCATTATTCACTTGAGTATCCGGTCGTCCACGAGGCTCATTTTGTAAATCAAAATTTCCAGAACGGAAACGTTGAAACCAAAAACGCACCGTTCGTTCGTTAGCGGTGCTTGGCCCGTACACGTCGTTAATCCTTCGAGCCGTTTCTGCTGCACTGGTGCCACGGTGGAACTCATATTCGTAAATACCGCGAATTTTTAATTTCTCCATTGTTGTTGCTATAGCAATTTTCAAGCCCAAACGAATGACGTGAAAACCAATGAAACACGAATTTTAAAACAATATTCTTTAGTCTTTATTTTAAAATAATTTTGAATTTGGAATTCCTAATCAAACACAAAATATTTGATTTCAGAGTTGCCAGTATTAAGTATCGGCAATTTCATATGTAAGGACCTAATAATAAGTGTATTTCGACTATTAGAGGGCGTAATAAAAGTTCTATGTACCTATGCGAGAGTGAATTGCAGACCGTTGCTTCACTATCATCACTATCACTACATAGTATAAAACAAAGTCGCTTCCCTGTCTGTCTGTCTGTCTGTCCCTATATATGCTTAGATCTTAAAAACTACGCAACGGATTTTGATGCGGTTTTTTTTAATAGATAGAGTGATTCAAGATGAAGGTTTATACAACTGATGTGTAGTCATCATATACAGCTTGATTGTTTTCGGTATACGCCGGCGGTTATCGTTACCACAAGCGCCAAATATGCAGTGGCTTGATGTGTTTGGTGCTCTTTTATACATTGCACCCGTGCGAAGCCGGGGCGGGTCGCTAGTATTATATAAACATGAATACGCAAACAATTACGTATACTACAATATACGGTGATCCCAGATACAACCGTGTTTTGATTTTATTTGTTGATTACGTAATTGTTGGCGTATTCATGTTTATATATTAATTAATACAGACGGTTTATTATAAAGTAATGATTATTTTTATTAGAAAATACTAAAATAATTCTTTATATTTTCTATTACACGAACATATTGACTTTTTGAAAAGTTGACATTATGAGAAGTTGGCATTCTGCGAAGTTGGCGTTTTGCGTCGAGTTGACATTTTGAGAAGTTGGCATTCTGCGTCAGAACCGTTTTTGGACTCTGGTGATATTCTTACATGAACTGACTTTGGCTACCTTTACGGACTTGAATTCTGTTCTTAAAAATGCAGGAAGAACGTTTGTGTGTTCTGTGTCCACGTTCAGTTCATAGACGTAGACAAAATCATGTTTTGCAAGCAAGCTTGTTACATACGCATCCTGCGCATGTTTCCTATATACAGGAAAACACTATAAGACGGGTGAGTTTTATACCGTTTATTATTATTAATATCAGTTATTTAAATAATGTTTATCTAACGCATGTAAGCATATTTAATACATGTAAAGCGCAGACTAGGTATACATAAAGTGCGATCCATACGAAATCTACAAGGTATTACAAAAAACCTATTTATATGTTACACAACCCGTGTTGCCGATTACGGTGATGTGTGGTGCCAGTTTCGAATAGTACCACGATCTCTAATCCCTCTCTATTAACTTCTCTATGAACCGTATGTTCCTCGGTGAGAACTCGTATAGGCTGCTTGCTTAGAATACCTTCTTAATCTTTCAGAAAGTGTGATAACAGGTAATCTAAGTTGTGAATTATTTTACTTGCAGGTATCATTCAACAGCACACAATCTGTCTGTCATCGTTGTTGGCAAAGAGTCGACCACAATGTACAAAATCCAGTAGAACATGAACCAGAAGTTCCACCACCAGTACCAGTTCCAGTACCAGTTCCACCTTTGCAAAATGATGCACAGGGTTCCAATGATGGCGAACTTTATGTGCCTTCATATAAAAGAGCACCAAACACATCAAGCCACTGCATATTTAGCGCTTGTGGTAACGATAACCGCCGGCGTATACCGAAAACAATCAAGCTGTATATGATGACTACACATCAGTTGTATATTCCTCAACATGCACGAGTATGCAGGGAACATTTAGAAAGTAATATGTGGGATGAATTGGAGAACCACTGCACAATTTCTCATTACTTTACATCAGAACATTTCACAGACGTGTGTAACATCTTCACTGAAGGAATCATTACTAACAAGCAGTATGATTTCGAAACTATGGTCGGTCTCAATGACGACAGTCTTCATTTTTGGGTTGGACTCAATGGAAGTGAGTTTCGCTCCATATTATTGCAAACACCATCGCTACGTGCATACAGCGATAATAGAACTATACTCGGATTACCTCGCTAAGCTACGGACTGGTGAGAGCAATGAAAGGCTTGCGAACCTATTTAAAATGTCTCGACGAACATTAGAGAGGAAGCTGGCGATTGCAAGGCAATGTTTGATTGATGAATATGTTCCTCAGCATCTAGGTATTGACCACATCACCAGAGAAGATGCACTACAAAGAAATCTGGCAATACCTAAATATCTCTTCGGAAATCATGAAAACACGAAGTTGATTGTGATTTGCGATGGAACATATGTTTATATTCAAAAAAGTTCCAACTTCTTATTCCAGAGACTGAGTTATAGCTTGCATAAGTTTTCCAATTTATTGAAACCGTTCATAATTACAACTAGTGATGGATACATAATAGATATTTTGGGTCCATATGCTGCAACAACAAGTGATGCGACCATATTGAATTCCATTTTGGAAAACGAAGAACACCCGCTGCACGTATTTCTTGTCCCGAACGATGTGTTCATTTTAGATAGAGGATTTCGTGATGCCATCGAAAATCTTGGAATGTTTGACTATGAAGGTCATATCCCTCCTACAAAAGATAGAAGTGCCACACAATTAACGACTACCCAAGCCAACAAGTCTCGACAAGTAACAATTTGTCGTTGGGAAATCGAAGTAGTCAACGGGCGTTTTAAGCGTGACTATAAACTTTTACGCCAGGAATATTTCAACAAAGCACTTTTACACATGTTTGATGATTTTAAGGTGTGCGGAGCATTAATTAACCATTTTCATCCTGTAATCAGTGATAGTGAACGCTCTCCTGCGATAATAAACCGCATACAGGAAAGGGTACACACACCTAACATTTTGCAAGAATATGTAGAGCGAAAACATCTTAACAGACAAAGGATTTCTTTCGTGAGAATAGAAGACCATCAAATAGAGGACTTTCCACATTTGACTGAGGAAGAAATAATCCTTTTCGCGCTGGGCACATATCAATTGAAACTGGCAAGGTCTTACTGCAGTGAACATTTACGGGATGGCGTTTACATAATTGAGGTTTATCGAGACGAGCAATTAGAAGATTTGACAGATTTTAATATCTTTCAAACAAATGTATTTTTGATTAGAATTCATATTCAATCACGACATGCGAGGGCGCGCGAGTATCGTGGCTACATATTAATTGACAGAGACCAAACTGGCATCAGCTCTATTTTACAATATTATTGTACTTGTTTGACCGGAAGTCGTACGCTGGGAAGCTGTGCGCACATTTTATCCGTAGTTTGGTATATGGGCTTAGCTAGATACGAAGGATTTAACCCTCCAGCCGCATTTTTAGATTCTACTATTTTGGATATAGACTAATGTAAAGAAAAATAAACAAATACGTAGTTGTCGATGGATGTCGTAAGAGGCGTTATTGCAAATATTGCAATCAACAGCATTTGCTATTTTAGGGTAATATTCCTTCATTCGTATTGAAAAACAATTATTAATTGCAAAATATTTAACATAAATAAATAAAACTTTTCGACGTGACTGTACAACAACCCGGTACATTTAATTATTTTTTTTATTTTTCTCGTTAGTTGTGTGTTATGACCTATCACAAAAACAATATCTCATGTGTATTGGTCATCAGGCCCAACTCCCATAGTGTTTTGCCCATTGTCCTTTTTCATATGGGTATGATACCTTGAGTTTAACTTGGTATTTAGGTGAAATAAATTAGCCCAGGTACATGAATGACCTCAATACTAAAGAGACGATAAGATGAGGGCACTGTTGACGCAGGGGCTGAGCGATTGACTGCTTTCGTACTTCTCGTGGGTTCGATTCCCGAACGGAACAATTATTTGTATGACCTACTGGTAGTTGTTTCGGTTCTGGTTGTATGTGTATGTGAGTTTATATGTTTGTAAACGCACCCGCGATACAGGAGAAATGAAACCAAAAGTGGGGGTAATGTTTCATTTTTTTAAAGAAAAAATCTCAGATTTTCAAACAAAAGGCAGATAGACCGTGTGGAACACTACGAGTGAAGCCAAAAAAGCAAATACAAATTAAAAATCGAATACCTAAAATCTCGTGATTGTATTCGCTTTGAATTTTTATTTGTATTAATATTTGTTTTTTTTTTAACGACACTTCGCTTCGTGCTGTACTGATTCGTGTCAGTACAGCGCGAAGCGAATTGTAGGTATTCGATTTTCAATTTGTATTTGCTTTTGTGGCTTCACTGGCAGTGTTCCGCACGGTCTATCTGCCTTTTGTTTGATAATCTGAGGAAAACATATAATTACAGATGGCAAGAGGAACTTGGACATGAGTAGATACGTTGTCAAACGTTCAAACGGGACTCCAACAGATACATTTAAGGGCGCGTATTCGATTTAGCGCAACTCAAAATCTAAACGATTGCTAGAACGGCGTAGCAGCATTGACACACACTAGTACAATACAATGGTCTGTTTGTGTGCATCATAAAAAAAAATATGCACGAAATAAGCACGAATCATTGAAATTGATCGGCAAACGACAACGCGCGATGTTTTACAGTGCTTTTTAAAATAATTGTCTAAAATAAATGAGCTCGTATAACGGACTGAAAAATATTCTGTGTATTAAGCATAACACTTACTTTTATAAAATAAATATATCAGTTATGTTTTTATTCAAATACTGGTGAAAAAAAATTGTCAAAGTCAACCGGTTTTCTACTTTTGCAACATTGTTTTTTAATACATAATGGTAATATTTTCGTAATTTTGGCTCTGTAGCTGTCTTTATGACTGTATATGCTGTTGGAAAAACGCATAAAACAAAATATTTTGGCATATTGTAATGGTTGTATTCGTCCTGAAAGTTAACTCTGACGTCTATTTTCGTAAAACGATATGAAAGAATTGTCGTCGCTTTAAAAAACCATAATTAAAATTATACTTTTACTCTGTAGCTATCTAAATCAAGACTTAATCTTTCTAAAACTGTAAACTGTCTTTAAATAATCTGCTCACATAATTACGATATTGCTCTGGGCAAAACGCAAAAACATGAAGTTTTCGTCACAAATCGAATACGCGCTCTTAACATGTTTCTCTGTCACAATTATGTACAGAGGCCAGCACATCAAGCTACAACAAACTGTCAAATTTCTTTGATAGATTTTCTACTTTATCTCAAAATCATAAGGTTCATATTGAATTGGGAAAATTGTACAGTTTGGCATTGATGTGCTGACTTTTATCACTGACACGTGAAAAAGATTTTGTTTTTGTATGTTTGTTTTTATTGGATAAACAGATTCTTTTACCAATAGGAAGCTTTGTTATCCCTGAGTGGTAAAAGTTTATCAAAAAATTAGGGAAGTCGCGGTGAAAGTGATACTTAGGCTAGGCCCCCATTGTCAGCATCTGCATGGCAAGGTATTTTTAGGCGACGAATTAAAATATAACTGTAAGGTATGGAAATAAAGTTGTAATTTCAATACACGGCATGCCTAAGCATACCGCAGTATTGTTTTTGTACTTACGACGGTAAACATTGAAATTTTAACTTTATTTCCACACATTAGAGTCATATTTTTATTTGTCGCCTAAAAATACCTTGCCATGCCGATGCCGACAGTGGGCGCCAGGCCTTACATATAAATTGACTTCGCCTATTTATTAATCAACTTTCATGTTTCATGTTTTTATAACAGTTCTTAATCGACAATCTTTCTTATTTAAATAATCCGGCCTTTTGCAATCATCCTCGAAATTTTGCGATAAAACTCTTTTTTTCGAGTATCATACGACATTTAGAAGCTCAACAAGACTACTATGGCCTTTATTACTTAGAAATAGATGTTTTGTATCGTGTTGTGTTTTTAGTTGAATAATGTATTGAAATGATTGTTGTTGTTTGATACATACTCCTTATCAGTGATATCAGAGCCCGGTTTCAGCATAGCAGCCGCCATTCCGCCGGTGGCCGGAGCACCTCTAGCATGGCAGGTACTCACAACAAGCTTTAAGTAACTATTCAGGAAATGACGGTCCATATTCACGTACTTATTCCTGTCTGGCAGCAGAAACTCCTCGCGATCACCTGGAAAATAGACTTATTAATGGATCCAAATGGGACAATATTATCAATGTAAAATACCTAAAATGTTGTTCATACATTCAAATCTTTTATTAAGTATTTATTTACCCAAAAATAAAGTTAATTGTAGTGGCTAATAATATTTATATTTTATATACAATTGAATATACATAAATATACAAAATAATAATTGTAGTGGCTAATAATATTTATATATTTTTTTAAATTGAATATACATAAATATACAAAATAATAATTGTATTGGCATTAGTAAACTATACATATTTACAAACAAAATCGCGCAAGTAATATTCGGTAATGTGAGAGGTTGTAACAAACATAAACATTTTGCATGTTAAAGATAGGAAGAGAAAATTAGTTAAGACATAAATAAATAAAGAATAATATTCACCTAATTTGGATATGATAGATGCACAGTAATCCCATATCCCACAGTTAAAGCCCAAAGAGTGATCTCTAAGTGCATATAAAATTTCTTCAAGTTCAAAACAAGACAATATATTTTCTATTAGAACACAAGCTTTTATAGTGCCTTGTGGTAGACCAAGTTCATTTTGAGCCCAAATGAATATTTCATTCCACAGTTGTGCTTCTGATGCACCCTCCAACTTTGATAGATAGAAGTAAGGGCCACTGTTTGCCTCATACAGTGTCTTTGCATTGTGATACATCAAAATTGCAAAGTCTACTAAAGGTCCAACAGCTTCTTTGCCATCAATCTAAAAGTTAATTTAACATTTAGAAACATTTCTTTGTCTTACAGGATCTACACACCAAAGTCCTAGTTAGGTTGCAAGACCGCTTTGGTGTATAAATAAACACGTTTACATCAAAACGAGACAGAAAATTAATAGTTGTTATTCTAGATAGATCATGGATGCAATACTTTTTATTATATACCAAATAAAGAAAGACCACTACATTATATTATGTATGTATATTGGGGTGAAAGCCAATAGAGAGCATAGTTGCAGTGACTAAATATAGATATACATACTTTGTAATGGAATAAATTAAGCTTTATTATTATTATTATTAACTATGCTCTCAATGCAGACTAGAGACTATTATTCACAGAATAATTACATCATAATGAAAATAAATAAAATAACAAACAAATAAACAGTATACTTGTGCATAGTACATAATTATACTGTTCCCTAACTTACAGTTTTATGAGATGGCAATTCAATACCAACTGGCTGTGATCAAGTGCAGGACCAACAGTTTAACAAGTTTTCCAAGATACAGGGGTGTTACACCACCAAACCACCAGTTTATTATTAAAACAATAAAGGTGAAGTGAGAAGTGGTGAGCAAATAATTAAAAAACAGTTCTCTCACCAAAATATTATGTTCAATCATATTCCAAGCTCTTGGTCTCAACATGAGTACTGGGCAGGTAGATACTGTGACAGGAGCTCCAAGGAGTTTTCCATTCACAGCCAGTCTTATGTTTTGATATGCTTGCAACTGGTTCTTCCATGTGGGGCAGTGACCATCATCAAAGTCTACTTGAATGCCTTGGACATCCTCATTGAGAGAGGATACAAAGTGTGCTGTGTTTGATGCTGAGACATCACCAAGGTCTAAGTGGCGGTTACTACAATTAAAGTTAAATACCTTTGCTTTATGGCATAGTTTTAAGTTCAAGTTCCTATAATTGAAATATGTAAAAGTGACAAAGTAATGTGAATTTTATGTTGAAGTGACAAAGTTATTTTAGTTAAATGGCTTTTTGATAAATATTGATCAGAGGTTTGTTCGTCTAAGAGATTGTTATCTAATTTATTGGTGATGTGATTGAAATACTTATTGAACTTTTTATATACCTATTACTTATTTTCTTTTAACCTCTTGAATGTTGATGATATTGTATAGAAGCAGAAATAAGCAGCGGAAGTTTGACTTTCAAATTTTTCGCCATACAGTTGTTGGGTTAATAAGAATCAATCCATTACTCAGTATACTGCAATGGGTCAGAGGGTTGTCTTAGGGGTCAAGGAGTAGCTGACTTGTAAGTAAAAAGCTCCTTAAAAATACGTATAAACCTAAAAAGTAAAAATGTTATAAGTTTTGGATTCCTGAGAATGTACAAAGAACTATCAGAGACACTGTCAGGGTTCAATTATATAATAAGGTTTTATTTTATAGGACGGAGTTAGAGGTAGGCTACTTACAGCAATCGCGGAGGCAAAGGAGCTATAGTCCACGACTTATCATTTCTTTCTGGCGAATTTTTGAAGTCCAAAGTCGAAAGTGCTTGCGTTGTCACAGTGCGCCGCAACCTATCTTTATACAATTGTTCGATCCGCTTTTCAAACGTCTTGTGTATTCTAAATAAAAATTCCACAGCCCCTTCACAAAAAATTGATTTCTGTATATCTTCAAATTTTGGCGGCGCCGATTGTAGAAACAGTACTTTAGTCATTTTATAGCTCTAGGATAGAAGACACATGTAAATGTTTAATCACTTGTACAGCTATCGCACCAATGATTCAGAACCATCGTCACTAGCTTCGAATGAACTTGTTGTTTGTTGACTTTATCCTTATCACTTTCGAGTACTTCGTACAATCAGCACAACGACCTGCGCTGCGCTAACCCCACCCCAGTGTTGCCAGATGCCTCGAACCTTTTATCTGTAGAAGAAACTCCTAAAATCTGTATTAAATCTGTATGCTTTTTTAACTTATAATCTGTATAAAATCTGTATAATCAAATTAACCAAAATAGAATATTAACCAACATAATCATTGCTTCTTTTGAAAAACAAGGGATAAGTACTAACGTGATATGGTTTGATTATCGTATATTAAATAAGAACATACACTAATTAATAAAATGGTAGTTGTATTTAAGTACGTATGTACATACATAGTAAAATTAAAAACATAATTAAAACAAACACACTTATTAAAATTTAAACAATTGCAACAAACGAAACAAAAATTACTTTTTTAGACATACATATTTTTGTTAAATTTTAACAGTAATTTATTATCAACCTCTAGGTTATAGCAAGGTTTTTCACCATAAATTAACCATAAAGAATAGGATCATACAATGGGTGTGTGTAATGTAACGCGATATCTAAGTCATTTATTTTGATTCTATTTAAGTTGAGGTAATTTAATCAATAGAGTTAAAAAATTCTCAAATTCTGTATGAAAATCTGTATCCAGTGCTAATCTGTATCACACATCGAAAATCTGTATAAATACGGAGAAATCTGTATATATGGCAACACTGCCCCACCCCATCCATCATCAATCAAATCTGTCTGTCAGTATTCTTGGCATCTGTCACTCTGACATTACTCGTAATACTATAATTCAAGTAGTGTGAAACATGAAGATATAGGTAAAGATGGAGCCAACACTTCGAACAAAAACTTGAGTCAAATACCTACATATCTACATCTCACTCTCTGTGGGCCTACCCCTCTTTTTAGTGTGGCCTATAGTATTGCTATCTCCTTATTGAAATCTCCCAATAAATTCTTCGAAATAGTCGTCACACTAACCAAATCAGAAGTTAACAAAATAATAATAAATAAATCACCGGGATATTATCTGTATGTCTCTTAAACAGAGCGCATGACTCACTAGTAAATATATAGTATGTAATTGAAACTTTACTTAATAACATTATTATGTAATACATAATAAATAGACATAAAAGGTATGTATTTAATATTTATTAACGGAAAGGGACACCAGGTAACTTGTTAAGATTGCTTATATTTTCAAGAATATTTCGACACTGTTTTTAACAACATTGCAGACAACATGTTTCACTCCCATTTCCGTAAGTGGAGAATTACTATAAACGCCAGAACTAGTACTTAGCAGAGCAGCTATTTGCACCATAGATTCTTCATGTAGTTGTTGTCTGAAAATTGTAATAAATTTTATAAAATGTTGCGTTTTGTTATATATTTGAAACATTATATTTCTAAATACATGATAATAATGTAACACAGTTTTAAATACAGTTTTCTTTTTACCTTTCCTACTGTTTCATTATAGTAGGAACTGCGGTTTGTTTTAAGCACCTTGTTCTTGAATCATATCTGATTCTTGAAATACAAATTGCAAATCCTTGCACTTTTATAGAACTTCATTTTCAACGGCTCAATGGATAACCATAATTTTCTTAGAGTACTGTTTTTAGGAAACCTAAAAAAATAATGTTATTAAAATACCCGAATAATGAGCAACTAAAATTAAATAAAAATTGACTGCCGTAAGTGTATGTGTATATCAGTCATTAAATATATACACGTTTCTTAGTATTAGTATAATTAGTTAAGTTCTCACGCAAAGTCCTAAATATATCCTCAATATGGTCACACTACTTCAATACGACTTCTTTATGGGATATTATAAAATGCATGTCAAATAAATAATCGCCTATCAATACATACTCATCATTTATATTCTTTTTTACATCAAATAACTTACTTCACTACAAATAAACTAAATGTTTAACAAAACTCAAACTGCAGATAATTCGAAATTATACATCAATGTGACATTACTTTTTTCCTCATAATGCAATACAGTTAAATTTATTTTTGTACAAAAATACTACATACATAGCATAAATACTGACTGCACAGCAAATTTTCCATATTTCATAGCAAAATAACTATCCCAGTCGCATATTAACCAGTAAGTACAACAAAACCTGTTCATCATATTTGTCTTAAATTTCGAGAAGCCATGCTCGGCAAATTTAATGATTATTATAACAAAAAAATCCTGTCGCATTACATTATTTCTAAAAGCAGAACAAATGAACTGAAAAATTAGAAACGAATCGCTGCAAAACCGACTTCACGTAGTCTTGTCTGCCCTACGCCTAGAGTGTAGTTTAAGAACGCGTAGGCACGGAGGGGTGGGCCGCCCGCGAGCTGAGGAGCAGGCGGTTTGAAGGCTCGCCGCCGCGGCTCACCGAACCTGCGGTGGTGAGCGTTAAAACCATCTGCGACGATAAGCTCGCGTGCGGCCGCCCAGACCACGCAGCGCCGGAGCCGTGACAGAAACAATGCTTGTGCATGTTTCTGTCACGTTGGTTTCGTCGTCTTGCTTTGCAAGACCCGCTTTAATAATTCAATAAATTACAATTTTGTATCTAATTTTATATTTTTTTGCTGATCTCATTATGTGGTAATTAATAAATAATAAGACGACTGTGACTAATAAAATGCTGTTTTATTTAGAAAAACTGCTGTAAATAATATAAAAATAGAAGCTATATTTAAAAGAAAAAGAGTTAACATGTATAATGTGCATTAAGAGTATTAGCTGTGCATTGATGAAAAAGCTTTTGCTTTAGGAAAAATCGCTGTACGCTGCGAAAATAAATTGTAGTGTGTTTAGTGATATTTTGAGTTGAATATTTTGTTGTGCAATCAGTAATTTTGATGGGAATTCGGAATATTATTGCATAGAAAAAGGATATTTTTTGATTTGCGTTTAAATGTTACCCCTTCTTTATAAAATCAAATAGATTGCACAAAATCAATAAAATTCAATGTAAAAAGTGTTTGATCTTGATATAGTTATCATTTACTAATATGTTAAAAACACTGGTAAAACGTTTTAAGAAGAAATTAAGTGAAAAAACAACGTAATATGTTTACAATGATTCACTGTCAGAAATCACGATTTTAACACTTACGGGTGAAACTTTATATCACCTCCTGGACATCACGTATTACCACAACCACGCACTACTCATTTTTGCAACATTTCTTTAATTAGAACGATGACTACCTCGAAAAATACCAGACGAAGCTGTGAACTGCAAAGTAAACAACCGCCATATGGACCATTTTTATGTTGACACATAGTGTCAATGTTGCCACATTACCGATTCCTTAGGAAATGGCATAGTAATTCACTGATCGTCAACCCAGTTTAGCATTCCTGACGCGTGAGTGTGACCTAAAATTGTATGTTTTATAACTTAACTAATCATAGTACAACTACTGATCCATTATAACATTATTTGACAGAGTTTAACTTCTGATTTGGTTAGTGTGACGTGACGACTATTTCGAAGAATTTAGTAGGAGATTTAAATAAGAAGGTAGCAATAATACAGGCCACACTAAAAAGAGAAGGGTGGCCCACAGAGAGTAAGATGGAGATACGTAGGTATTTAACTCAACTTTTTGTTTGAAGTGTTGGCTCCATCTTTACCTATTTAAGCTTCTTGGGACCGAAGGACTCTGAGGCGGAGAGTGCACAGATAATAAAAAGATAGTATTTAACAAAAAAGGATAGTACACTTTGTGTTTAGGTTGGTTATTATTATATTCAAATTCAAATCATTTATTTTAATTAGACCATTAAAAGGCACTCTTGAACGTCATAATAAAAAAATATAAAGTTGATTCTAATTGCCCATTCCAAAAGGTAGTTTCGTATGGAGAAGAATGGGCAAGAAACTCCATACTTACTCTTTTAAAAATAAATGTGTACAATATTTTGCATTTACAGATTACAGTTATATAACTATACGTGAATACGATGGACCTTGCATAAAAACACTATATTGAAGTATGTACATACAAAGTATTACAAGATAAAGAATGACAGCTAAGTTGTATACATAGATACATAGTGTTCACATAATATTATTATTTACAATTGGGTATTACACCCATTATTGAAAAGTGTCTCAATGAAATTCTGTAGTGCTAATATGCCACCAAAAAAAAACACAAAATTTTTATTCTTTCTATAAGTGCCATAAAAATGCATCTAAATTTTAAATTTTCAAATTTCGCGCCTAGTTTGACGAAAACGCCTCTTACTGGACGCCATATTGCTCAGCGTAAATGACGTCAGTTCGTTTTGTATCAAATAAGCTCATATTCAATATGATAATTGTATATCATTTAAAAATAATTAAAAGCATATTTTGTAATAGGTGTAATGTTACGAAAATAATAAAAGTACAAAGCCTATATTACGCCAATCGGTTGACTGACAGTTGACAATTTTTTGTTTACACAGCCGTATGGCGTAATAACATGGCCGCTACTATTTCACGGTGTTTTATAACAGATTAAAAATACTGAAAACTTTGAATTCAATTTAAAAAATTGTTTTGTTATTTTATGAACTGAAACTTACATTTTCCGACTTCTTTATGCCTAAACTGTCTCAATAACATATTTATAGATTTTTTCTCGTATAGAGTAAAATACCCTATTATTGTAAAAGTAGACAACCACTCCATACATTTCAACAAAATATGAACCAATGTGTGAATCAAAGCAAGAATGAAATATAATGTATATACTAAGTATAAATTAAGTAGTTTTAATTAGCAATCAGTTTGATTTTGTCTAGACTGTAGATTGTCCTATGGAGCCTGGACCAGCATGTTTCCAAGCATTCTTATCATGGATATAATCCTCTAAACTGTAATGTGCTTGTTCACAGAGTGTACTTTTATTAAATGTTTTAAATTTTCTTTCATTTAGTTGCAATATATCACTAGGAATTTTGTTATAACACTTAACACAGGGGGTTCTGTGTTAAGTGTTATAATAAAATTCATAAATAAAAGATTTATGAACTTTAGACAATCTAAAATATGGTTGAGCTATTTTGTCTTTGTTTCTAGTATTAATATTATGTCTATCACTAACTTTATTAAATAAATGTAGGTTTTTTCTTACGTACATAATATTTTCATAGATGAATTGGCAAGGCACTGTCATAATATTAATATTTTTAAATAGTTTCCTAAGAGAATCGCGGCGACGTAGATTATAAATGGCTCTAACAGCTCTTTTTTGTAAGATAAAACAGGATTCAATGAATTCAGTCTATTCAGTCATTCAGTAAATTCAGTATAAAAGAAAATGTACTGAATTCATTTATTAATTGAAAATAGCGAATAGTTTTTTGATCAATAGACAATAATCCACAGACATCTAATGTTTACCTAAAATAATTACACTGATACATTACTTTCTTTCTTTCTTACACTGGCAAGTTCGGTTTAATCAATTTCGTTCCCTTTTTCATTCATTCCTTTTAGCATAATAATTGTCATTCGATGGCTCAACAGTTTCCCGATTCACTTTCTATTTACCTACTGAACGCTCTCTCGCAATCAAAATAAATTGGCATGTGGTAATACTAAACCCTCTATATTATTTTACTCTTTGTAGGCATACAATCGAGAGCAGAACTTATACCAAAATATATTTAAAACCTTTTTTTCTGGCTTTATTTCATTCGAACATAACACAAAGACCATAAAGTTCTTTCCTCTATGACAAACAAAGACCCATTTTTGAGGAGTTGGCATTATTGTGATCAGTAAAGGTACTACCAAGTACCAACTAAAAGGAACACTGACATACGAGCGGTCCATACAAACGACTGAAAAGTTGAGTTTGTCTGAGTTTTTAGTAGGCACGAACGAACTTGTAAAATTATAGTACAAAAGTGTGTACGCACGGCTACACATCTATTTATTTATTTATTTATTTATTTATACTTCATGCACAAAGGTACAAAGGCGGACTTAATGCCTTAGGCATTCTCTACCAGTCAACCAAGGGTGGTGAAGAGATAACATGGCAGGTGCATATGAAAAAAAAAATATATTAAAAAAGTTAAAAAGATATAAACTTACGAATATATAAACTATACATACATAATTTAATGTTTGGTATATAACATACCTATATAAAATATATATAAACATATAATATATATATATATATATTATATATATAAATATAAATAAAGGAACAAAGTATTATGAGATGACTCTGCTTATTTGTGCTGAAAATAAGTTCGCAATTTCCGCTTAAATGCATACTGGCTGGTGGCCGTTCTGATATCGAGAGGAAGCGCATTCCAGAGAAGAATGATCTGGATATGAAAGGAAGAATGAACAAAATCAGAAGTATGAGAAGGGCAAAGTAAGAGAAGGTTGTTAGAAGATCGCAGATTTCTAGCGTGTGAAGAACATAGATATTGAAAGTGGGACATTAGATAAGAAGGGGGGGAGAGAGAGTTGAGTAGGGAGAAAAGCGTTGTCAGTGCACGCAAACTTCTTCTCTGGCGAATGGGCAACCATTTCAACTCAGACCTGTAGTTTGATACATGGTCATATTTCCTCAAGTTATAGATAAACCTGATACAGTTATTAAGGACCCTATCAAGCTTATCAAGCAAGACTGCGTTTAAGTCAAAGTAGCACACGTCACCATAGTCAATAATAGGGAAAATTAAAGTCTGCACAAGCATAGTCTTCGTCTTAGCAGGCAAAAAGTTCCTCAGACGATACAAGGATCGCAAAGTTCCGTTGGCTCTTTGACTGACACTAGAAACCTGACTTTGCCAACCAAGTGTCGAGTCAAGATGCAAACCGAGATCTTTCACGCTAGGGCTAATGGGAATGACAGTACCATTGAACATAATCGGAGGAAGAGAGCAAACCGCCACTCTAGCCATCATACGCGAGCTTCCAATTATAATGGCCTGACATTTTGAGGGGTTTACGGACACCCCAAATCTATCAGACCAGTCTTTGATAGCGTCCAAGTCTCGGTTCACATCCTCTATAGCGTCCGATAAACCTTCCACCCGCGTAGCTGAATACAATTGAAGATCATCGGCATAAAGATGATACGAACACCGAAGACAGTGAGTAATAAAATTAATGAAGATAGAGAATAGTAATGGAGAAAGAATACCGCCTTGTGGAACCCCAGCATCCAGACCATGCCAACTCGATGAACTCTCGTCAACGCGGACCGACTGCTGACAACCCCGAAGATAAGAAGAGAACCATTCCAGCGCCTCACAGGAAACCATCAGATGTGAGAGGATGGATAAGAGAATATCATGACTGACAGCATTAAAGGCATTGGAGAAATCAATTAAAACCAACACAGTAACCTTGGTATCACCCATTGCTTCTCTAATGTCACCAGTCACTTTAAGGAGAGCGGAGGTTGTGCTGTGTCCAGGCCTGAACCCCGACTGGAATGAGCTTACGAGGCTGTTCCGATGGACAAACTCTGAAAGCTGTTTGTGCACGCGGGCCTCGAGCACTTTAGACAGGAAAGGGAGAATGGAAATAGGTCGAAAATGGCTAGGAAGTGAGGGACTAGAAACTTTAGGAAGTGGACGGACATAAGCCATACGCCACTGGGAAGGGAATTGTCCGGAATCAAGAGAAAAGTTGATGATGTGGGTAATTGGTGGAAGAAGAAAGTCAAGGATCAAGCTGACCATATGACGACTGATCCCGTCATGGCCCACCGCCTTAGATTTAATAGATAGAATGGTCTTTTTAACTTCATCCAAGGAGACTGGAGAAAAGCGAAATGGCTCTATAATGGGACCAGGTAGTCCAGAAATGAAATCAACCGTCTGAGACATCATATTGGCATCCAAATGACAAGTGGTTGTAAAGTGACGGTTGATATCATCCAGGCCAATTGTTTTCGGGAAATCCACATGACGTGGCCTACCAATACCCAGAGTTCCGAGGAATTTCCAGATATCAGCAGGAGAAGAAGATGAAATGTTTTCGAGAATATGGCGGCGTTTGGCGTTACGTATCATCTGATTACACCGGTTTCTTGCAGCTTTATAGAGGCTTCTGTTTTCTACACTGCGATCCTTTTTTAATTTCCGAAAGGCCCGATCCCTGCGCCTCATCGCCATACGGACCCCTGGCGTCATCCAAGGAGCAGGTGGACGCCTAAGCTTAACTCTCTTCACAGGAGCGTGTCTGTCGTAAAGAGCAAGGACCGAACGATTGAAGATACGCAGCTTGTCGTCGATGGTTGTTGCAGCTACAAGGTGACCCCAATCGAGTTCCGACGCATCCTGACGTAGCTTTTCTACATCCATACGCGCAAAACAACGTGTGTACAGAACTTTAGGAACAGGTTTAGGAGATCTGAGAATATACGAGACGAAAATGAGGTCATGGTGGGAAAAGCCAGGTGCAGGGCACTGACCATGAGTGGACACAAGAGAGGGAGAGGTCGTTAGGACCAAGTCAAGCCATGTATCATCCCCTGAGATATTAAAATGGGTGGGTTGCAAAGGAAGGACATGGAGACTAACAGACTCGATGATGTGAAGGAGTTTACGGGAACGAGGGGTTGGGTGCGCAAGGTCTGTGTTGAAATCGCCCATGATGACGCAATGTGCATAATCAGACCCTACAGAATCCAGCGCCAACTCAAGGTTGGAAAAGTAATCAACGGCGGGCGGGCAATAGACCACACCAAGTAGGGCTTTGACACCTTTGATATGTATCTCCAGAAAGAGGTACTCAGCGGAAGCACTGTATAGTGAAGGAGAAGAGGCAATGATTTTGAAAGGAAAATCACTACGAAGATAAATAGCAACACCACCTCCTCCCTTTCCAATTCTATCGTTACGGATAAGAACGAAACCGGGAAGAGGGTAGGTGGTAGAGAGAAGATGAGGTTTGAGCCAACTCTCGGAAATCAGAACGGCATGGACGTTAGCGTCAGAAAAGGTATCAAACAGATCAGTGTAATGACTTGGCACACTTTGAGCATTGATGTGGCAGACATTAAACAAAGGGCCTTTCTGTTGACTGAAGCTCCGACGCACAAATTCACCAAGTGAGTCAGTCAATGAAGTGAAACTTGCATTAGCGGAAGAATTTAAAGAAGCATTGGCAGAATGATAAGAGTCATTATCAGATGACATACAATAAAAATAATAATGTAAATAAAATAATATAAATATCACGCAAATACGCGACTGAACTATTACTAAACTGTAACTCTTAGGTGCTACACCACTATCTGTGCACCACCCACCAGCAACACCAGTATAACAAAACATATCAACGTGTAAGAAAAATCATAATTACAAACGTGAAACAGATAATATAGGAAAGACATATTACACAAAGTTAAAAACGTGGAACAGGGGGACATGGGACGTCACATAGACAATAGTTTAACAGATGACAGTGACATTAACATAAATTTAACTGACAATTGACATTACAAATCATCTTATTGACTCATGACAGTCATGATTGACATTAACAAAACAACTAAAACAACTGCAGAAAAAACGAAATTGTTAAACATAAAAATATAAAATCAAAGAATCAAACATTAGTGACGAGCTAGAAAAAGAACATAGTTAGCGGGTAGACGTGCACGATAAAAAATACCTAATAATTACGAGAAATATGACGCCCCAAGCACAAATAGATACTATGTGGATAGTGTAGATAAGCATAA
Source organism: Charanyca ferruginea (assembly GCA_947361185.1). NCBI lineage: Eukaryota > Metazoa > Arthropoda > Insecta > Lepidoptera > Noctuidae > Charanyca > Charanyca ferruginea. The sequence continues at coordinate 12,351,176 of OX376065.1, read as the reverse complement.
CAATAAAATCTTGAAGAAATCAACTAATTCTTACGCTGTTCCCCGCCCGGCCTGCTACCTGCTGCAGATGATACTTCGGACTTTTTAGGGAACTCTGCCAACAGGGGATTGAGTTCCTCCAAGGAAGTAATTTTGTGCCGTTTTCCGTCAGGGGATCTGATGTTTATGACTCCATCTTGAGTCCAGCATGCCGGCATCCCAAAATGCAATCGCGCCATACCGAAGACAGTTTGCCTAGCCCTCGTCAGGAACTCTTTTACAGTGACAGTGGAGCCCTTCAGTGCTGCTTTTGCCGTCCAAACAGCAGACTTATGGTCAACACTGGAGAACCTAACCAGTATGGGTCGGCTGCGTGTGGTACCTTTCTTTGAGGTCCCCAGCCTGTGACAGACCTTGATTGAAGATGCCACAATATCGGACAGGGCCAGTTTATTATGTAGTACGTCCAACACTAGAGCCGTGCAATCTTCCATGTCGGTTTCGGCAAAACCAGTGAAAATTAGTGCTTTCCGACGAGTTCGTGTCTCCAACCCGTCAGTCAATCTGGAGCACTCCGTGATCTGCTTACGAAGAAGTCCTAGCATACTAAACATAAGTTCTCTAAATGTCCGGAACTCTTCGGCAATTTTGGCGACAGTGTCTTTAGCTGGCCCCGCACTCTGGATCTGTGCCTCAAGCTCACCCATCTTCTTAAGGAAGCATTCTTCCAAGCTCTTCTGGGCCGATTGTATGTTATCAAGTTGAGACATTGCAGTTATTATTAATTTAGTTGATCAACTTTATGAAGTGACTGACAAGTAGTAGTGATCAGCTGGCAGGAGGTGTAGTTTGACTTTAAGTTACATTGACTATTTCACCAACGTAAGCACTTATTATTTAGAGGTAAATGCACCCAATATTAATATTAAAAACCTTTAAAATTTATTAATTATATTTTAAATTAAAATTGCTTATGAAAATTGTGTGTTAGCTTATTTAGCTCCTACCCTCGAAAAGCACATCAAGCTATACATTTCCAGTTTAAGCTGACTTCTCACTGTATGGATATTCTATACAAGGCGAGATCAGCTTATACTGAAAATGTATAGCTTGATGTGTAGCCGTGCGTACACACTTTTGTACTATAATTTTACAAGTTCGTTCGTGCCTACTAAAAACTCAGACAAACTCAACTTTTCAGTCGTTTGTATGGACCGCTCGTATGTCAGTGTTCCTTTTAGTTGGTACTTGGTAGTACCTTTACTGATCACAATAATGCCAACTCCTCAAAAATGGGTCTTTGTTTGTCATAGAGGAAAGAACTTTATGGTCTTTGTGTTATGTTCGAATGAAATAAAGCCAGAAAAAAAGGTTTTAAATATATTTTGGTATAAGTTCTGCTCTCGATTGTATGCCTACAAAGTCTACTACTATCCTTGACTTTGGATAGTATATAATACAAGAGGTGAAATTATAGTACAGAATCAAATTCCAGAGTCCAATTTTGTCCAATGATAAAAGCCAGTTGTTCTATCCAATTATTTATGTAATATCATGTTTTAAGTTTTTATCATTGACAGCTCTGTAACCTAGGTGGTAGTGTATCTGCCTCTGTAACACTGTGTCGCGGGTTCGACTCCCGCCCAGTGCAAACATTTGTATGATGAGCATTTGTAAAGATAAACAACAACCAGACACAAGGATTTTTGTATTTGTGTATATCAGCTGTCGGCAAACATAATTTGTCAGAGTTTAATGGTAAACAGAATGTAGATATTTATAAATGAATAATTATAGCGATGTCCTGGGAAAAATAAAATAAAGGTTACACTACTTAGAAAGGAAGGGTTGGCCCACAGAGAGCGAGATAGTGATAGATAGGTATGGCTTCAAGTAGGTATTCGAAGTGTTGACTCCATTTTAATCTATGGCCTATGGCTTCGTGTTCGGTCCGGCAGAATGATTGATTAATTACTTTACTAATATCTATATCTATGGTGGTATGGCATCATGCACAGAACAGTCAGAACACTTACACTATTAAATGCTTTATTCACCATTCATCTTGCTGTACGTCCCGCCAAGGTCATACACGATACACGATGCAAAAGTACCGTGAAAAAAAAATGTGAGCCGTCACGGGACGCCTGGCAGATGTGAAACCTCGACATTATTTTGTAAAAGTAATATGCAGAAAAGAACACATTATGATAGGAACTAAATATGTGATAATGATAAAATAAAATATTACGATTTTTTTTCCAGAAAACGATGACTATTTATTGAATAAACATTTATTTTTATTAAATACAAAAATTTACGAATTTATTTCAAATCGTGACTACTTAATTCGTTTAATCAGTGACTTCGGTAATCGCACAGTCGACTGCGCATGGCGACGCGTCGCCACACCGTACACACTACTGCATATAGACTGTATATATATACCATCATATAGCGCGGCGACGCGTCGCCACGGCATGCGTCGCCACGCCATAAATCGGTTTTACGTGCGGCTATAGATGTTTCACATAAAAAAAAACAATTAATAATAATTTTTGACGTACAGCAAGCTTATTCACGGTCGTTTTGCATCGTGCATCGTGCATGACCTTGGCGGGACGGACATCAAGATGGATGGTAAATAAGGCGCATTACTCCATGGTATGGTCTATTCCCTGACTCTATACTTACTATACTCTTTGGTCTATTCTATGGCCGAGGCCGATCAATGTGATTGTTGAGGTTGGGGCTGTCAGCTGTGTGCTGTGTGTAAAAAAATATCTGTGTTGGATTGGATGCATTATTTTATTATAATTTAAAATCTTACGTGTGTCGCTGCGTCGTTTTTGTTTTTAATACCTAGTAAGTGTGGCGTTTTAATTGTGGTTTCACGTCTCGGCAATGGATGAGCAAACCAACCAACCAACGGCCAATATGGAGAACGCGAATGTCCGAGAAACGGATGTTGAAGAAGTAAAGTTTAAACCAAAGAAGAAGAAAAACCTTCGTCAACGGATCAAAGAAGATGATGATTCTGATGATGAACTACATATCTTAGCCAAATTGCAAGAGACAAAAGTATTACAGAAACTTCGAGAAAGGCCGAATGGCGTCAGTGTGGTTGCATTGGCTACTGGACAAAAAACCACATTAGAAGAAGAGATCACTTGCAAGGACCCGTTCAAGGTGAAATCCGGTGGTATGGTGAACATGCAGGCGTTAAAAAGTGGCAAAGTGAAGCAAGTGGATGACGCCTACGATACTGGCATCGGTACACAGTTTTCAGCAGAGACGAATAAACGCGATGAAGACGAAGAGATGATGAAGTATATTGAAGAACAATTGGCGAAACGAAAAGGTTTGATTTATTGATTTATGTTCATTCATATTTTCTTGATCTCTGTTAAAAAACATTTGGGTTGGATCTAGTATACGGTAGCATGAGTTGGGGGGTAAAAAGTATGATGATGCAGTTAGAAGGGGTTGGGTCCCCAATTATAACGTTAGCAGACTCATGGCACCCCAACTCGGGTTATTTTTTTTTAAACCCTTGAGCCCCGCGAGGCTGGGCTCCGGTCAGTGGGTCGTCTCAGGGGGAACTACCTGTGCTTGAATATTGATCAGCCCCTGGTCAGTGGGTCGTCTTAGTCTTACTGACTAAGACTATGGTAATGGGGTTAGGGTATTATGTGAATATATATTCAAATTGTGGTAATTTTAATGGCATAGGCTAGTTCGCCCTTAAAAATTACATCTGGAAGGCTCCTAAGCCAGGAGGCTGGCTGGCCGGGGGACTTTAAGATTAAACATTGACTTCCTATGTCAATGTTTAATCTTAAAGTCTAACAAATACATTCGAAATAGGCATAATAATACAGTCACTTATTATAATTAATATTAGGCCATATTAGGACTATGTGCATCTGACATAAAAGCTACCCGATATTAGCCAAGTATTGTGAATAACGTTTGAGTAGGCATATGTCGTCATAGAGCGGTGGCGGTGTGCTGAGATGAGTGTGCTAGATAAGTAGATCAAAATGTTGTGACTATATATATATAATCAGTATTGTTAAGACACAGTTTATTATAGTATATGTTTGGCTTTCTATGATAGCTGCATTCGTGAGGTTTTAATTAAAGAGCAAAGAAGACAAAATAATGCCATTTGATTGATGAATTGATTTATTTATACTCAAGAACAATAATACTATGACGTCTCACAGTGTGCAAGGATGCAAATGGCACAGTAACTTTCATATTCATGAGAATTGGTTAGCTAATATTTGAATAATATCCAGTAAAATTATGGGATCAAGATAGAGTTACCAAATATGTATATTCAATATTAGGAATATAAAAATTGACCCTTAAATAAGATCTGTATGTAATCACAGCACTAACAAGAGTCCAGGTAGTGTTGTGATTACATACAGATCTTATTTAAGGGTAATTTTTACATACAGGGTATTTTTACATGTATATTTATAGTATTGTACACTTGAATTTGTATGGAATGTTTGGTGTAAAATTTGTAAAAGTGATGTGTAATTAACTATTATATAATTTTCTTTCCTCTTTGCAGAAAGACATAATGAAGACATGAAGGAATCTGAGCATAATGACACATTAAAATATTTATCACCTGAAGAAGCAGCATTGTTGTCTCTGCCTGAACATCTGAGGATGTCATCCGCACATCGTTCTGAGGAGATGCTGTCAAATCAAATGTTAAGTGGTATACCTGAAGTAGATTTGGGCATTGATGCAAAAATTAAAAACATTGAAGCTACAGAAGAGGCTAAAATGAAAGTACTATGGGAGAGACAAAACAAAAAAGATTGTCCTTCACAATTTGTCCCAACTAACATGGCAGTGAATTTTGTACAACATAACCGGTTTAATATAGATAGTGATGTTGCCAAGAAACGGAAAGTAGAAAAGCCAGAAGTGACTAAAACTGAGAGTAGTGTCATAGATGATAGTGTAGATAAAATTGTTAAGAAAGCAAAAGGTGAAAGGGCTACTGATGATTATCATTATGAAAAGTTCAAGAAACAATTTAGAAGATACTGAAATTTTTGTTTTATTTTGAGGAATACATGTCATACATCCAGATTTGTTAAACTGTCACTAGGTTATGATTGGCAAAACCAGCTAGTTGTTGGTATTCTGGGGGGGAACAAGAATGACCCTTCATATATTATAAGTCTTTTTCCAAAATTTAAGGTTGCACTTTCCTTGTATCACCACAAACTATGATTACTTACTTAGATAATACAAAATCGACTTTATTTCGATAGTTATAAGGTACATTTTGTACTATCCAAATAAGGCGAATATTTGCACAAATATGCCATGTGAAGTGCCGGCATGAGAATAACTCATTGTGGCAATAATGCTAGCCTGTCAGTATGGTGGCAGTGGGACTGATTGTTCAGGTTATATCATACCACAGTATTGCCACTGGTCTTGTTTAATAGTTGACAAAGGTTTGAAAAAAAAAATATTCTGCAGTTGTCGCAGTTGTTGTGGTTTTGTTGTTCAAATGTGCAATTTTGTACAACTATTGACAGCTTCGTATTTAAAAAAAAATTATCTCTTGCATACCAGATTGCTTCGTACAAGAAGTACTTTTGCAATTAAATTTTTTTTATGGTGTGTTTTGACGTAAAATACGCGCTGAGTCGTGGAGTTGCGGACACCAGCCCGTCATACTACTATGGTGTGTATTGAAATAAGAATATTCGTTTAGTAGCTAGGTGGGTGAAGGATAATAATTGTTCTTTTTTCTTTATTAGCAAACCTCCTCGGCTTTATACGGGTTGTGGGTAGGACATAAATCTATTGGTTAACGCGGAGCACGCCATTAAAGCTCACAGTTGGCATGATTTTTTCTGACATCTTCAATAATCATCGTCATATTTTATCGTATTAACCTTTTCGAATCACTTACCTATTCATGAAAACCGCATTAAAATCCGTTGCGTAGTTAAAAGATCTTGTGCAGAGAGAGAGATGGTGGAAGCAACATAGTTTTATACTAGGTATGTAGTGATTTAAAAAAGGTTTTAAAATGCTTCTTGGGTCAGTTAGCAGGTCTTAATTTTATATTGATTGTTCTAAAAATCAATTGCTATTGGTATTGTTTTGCTTGGTCTGTTGCCAGTCATGTTATTTTCTTTATCAGGACTAAAAATTGGGTTGTTGCTCTAAATTGATGTCTTTCAAATCGTACGAGAATGAAGTGCTGTTTTTAAATTTTCGAATGCCATACCTAAATGTGTAAGGCTGTTTTTTTTTCCGCAATCATACAAAGAAAATTACATAAAAGTGTCACAAACAACAAAACGTTGCACAACTAAATTTATAAAGTGTATAGTCTCCGCCAGATAAGATAAACTTCCTTCTTCCTTTTTGACGTGCTCGACACACTTTTCCATTTTTTAGGTGTTACCTGGTTTAGAATATTGTACCCCTTGAAATTATGAGGGAGATCAATTACATAGCCTTAGCCCATTACTAGCATAGTGCGAGATAGCAGACCTTATCCGGACATACTCTGGATGTAAGTACCTAACTAGATACATAATTATTGGGGTACTTATACTATTAAATAAAACTTATTATAATATTGCAAAAATCTATACTAATATTATAAAGCTGAAGAGTTCGTTTGTTTGTCTGGTTGAACGCGCTAATCTCAGGACCTACTGGTTCGAATTGAAAAAATATTTTTGTGTTGGATAGTCCTTTTATCGAGGAAGGCTATAGGCCCATGCGAAGCCGGGTTGGGTCGCTAGTCAAAAATATTTATTATAAAATTATATTAAATAATCAGTGTAGTTGAGATAAACATGTCACTAATTAACGGTATGTTCTATGTTAGGGGGGTTTGGTTTCCGCACTTAGTCCTTAAAATGGACCATTGTACGTGAGCCATTGTGGCCGATTATTCCAACCAGCCCACCTCCCTCCAGAAGCAGATCAGTCTTCCCAGTCTTCTCAGTGCGTCCGCAAGGGAGTTTGGCGTTCCAAGGGTCTCCCTGCGGATCTGGGTGACGCCAGTGCACTCAATGAGTACATGCGCCACCGTTTCCTCCGCCTCCATGCAGGCCCTGCACAGAGGACTATCAGTGATACCTAGTGTGTGAAAGTGCTTATTCAATGAGCAGTGTCCGGTGATGGTCCCCGCCACCAGTCGCAGGCTTTCTCTGTCCAGGTGCAGAAGGCGCTTGGTCAGCTTCGTATCCAGGGATGGCATAGCCTCCTTGGACTGCCTGCACCCTGGTGTCGAGGTCCACCATTTCTCCGCTTGTGTTTGTGTGTAATCTCTTAACCAACTTCTTAACTGATTGAACGGAATGGGCACAATGGGTTCGGGTCCGAAGGCTTTTGTGCTGGAACCCCTTCTGGCGAGTTCGTTGGCCGCATCGTTACCTAGTGAACCACTGTGTCCCTTAATCCATTGTAGTGTCACTGTATTGCGGTTTGGTACTGTAATGCGTTCCAGTGCATTATGACATTCTAGTATTAGTCTCGACGTGATCTGGTTTTTCTCTAAGGATTGTAGGACTGAGGCACTATCGGAGAGTATACGGATATGCGTATCCGTGACTTCCCTGGCCTCAATGGCGTGTGCTGCCTGGATGATGCCTACGCATTCTGCCTGGTAGACAGTGCTTAGCATTCCTAAGGGCCTAGATATTTTAATGTTTAGGTCTTCAGAGAAGACCCCGACTCCGGTACCGAGATTGGTTTTTGATCCATCGGTATAGATTCTTAGCTCATTTGGGCCTGAGTAGTCACACAGCTCCGCTGTGAGCTCTATGTTGTAGTGTTTCTGGAAACAGTGTATTTTCAGGGTTCTGTCGTTGGGTGATGCCATCATGGGCTGTCGTTTAATTGCTTCCTCTTTTATCCGTGTATGTTTGATTCGGGAGTCTTTGTTTAGGGTGCCGGATATGTCGAGCCTGAAAGCCGCTAGGGTCGCTTCCTCTCTCACGACGAGATTTAAGGGTGGCAGTCCCAGCATCGCCTGTAGCGCGGCAGTGGGTGACGTTCTCATACTGCCGGTGATCGCTACGCAGGCTAATCTTTGTAGCTTCTCGAGCTCCTTCTGGGCTGTGCTCAGATTGGTCCTGGGCCACCAAACTAGAGAACCGTATGTGACAATTGGTCGGATGACTGTGGTGTATAGCCAGTAGGTGATTTTGGGGCTTATGCCCCAATTCCTGCCGAGCAGTCTTTTGCACTGCCATAGGGCTATGCTGGCTTTCGTGGTGATGTAGTCAGTGTGTTTTGCCCAGGTCAGCTGTTTGTCCAAATATATGCCCAGGTATTTGGATTCAGTCGATAGGCTTAACGTGGTTCCAAAGAAGTGTGGTAACTGTAGGGTTGCCAACTTCCTTTTCTTTGTGAAAAGGACAAGTTCAGTTTTAGTAGGGTTCACTGCTAATTTATACTCCTTGCACCAGTCCTCTACTATCTTCAAGGCTTGGCGCATAAGGTTGCATAGTGTGTTTTCATGTGTGCCGTTTATTATAATGGTTATATCATCAGCGTAGCCCCTGTGAAATATCCCCTGTCATTTAGGCGCCTTATGAGGCTATCTACTACGAGATTCCATAAGAGTGGTGAGAGCACGCCTCCTTGCGGGCATCCCTTCGCCACAATGGCTCTTGTGGTATCATTCACCGTGACTTGTACGGCCCTCAGTCTGAGCATGTTGGTGATCCATCCTCGCAGGGTCGAGTCCACGCCGTGTTCCTCGAGAGCTGCGTTGATGCTATGGAATATGGTCTTGTCAAAAGCGCCTTCTATGTCAATAAAAGCCGCTAATGAGGAACATTTGTGGTCTACCGCACATTCGATCTTGGAGATCACACTGTGCAGTGCTGATTCCGTTGATTTCCCTGTGGAGTAGGCGTGTTGTTGCTTGTGTAGTGGCAGCCTCCGAAGAGGTCCGTCCCGGATGTGTCGGTCACAGAGTCTCTCAAGGGTTTTCAGTAGGAATGATGTCAGGCTTATTGGCCTGTACGCTTTGGGTTGTGTGTAGTCCTTTTTGCCTGGTTTAGGGATGAAGATAACCTTCACCTCTCGCCATGCAAGCGGTACGTAGTTGTGTGCTAGGCAGGCACGATAGATTAAGACCAGCCGCGATGTAAGGAGATCAACTCCCCATTGCAGTAGAGCTGGGAAGATCTCGTCTAGGCCTGCCGATTTATAGGGTTTGAAGGTTTTAATTGCCCACCTTATTCGGTCTTCTGTTACTATGGTACTGGCTCTATACCAGTCCTGGTTGTTTGGCGTATGTGTTGGTTCACTTGCCCATGTCCTGTCCTCGGAGAGGCTGCAGTCCGGGAAGTGAGTTTCTAGTAGAACTTTACTTGTTTCAAGTCCTGTTTTCGTGTATGTGCCATCTGGGCCTTTCAACGCCCCGAGGGTGCGATTATGGTCAGTGGCTAGGATTTTTCTCACACGCGCGGCCTCGCTGTGTGATTCAATATTCTCGCAGAATTTCCTCCAGGCTGCTCTGCTGGCAGCTCTGATTTGTTTTTTGAATGTGTATTGGGTTTCTTTGTATAGCTCCCAGTCCTCGGGTAGTCTGGAATTTTTGGCTTTGTTAAATTGTTTGCGTACCGCTAGCCTGAGCTTGCCCAGTTCCGCATTCCACCCAGAGTTTCCCTTACCCTTGGCGTTCGGATCTTTTAGTTTGCAGCAGGTGTGGTAGGCTTCAATAATATATTCTGAGAGCTTTGTTACGGTGTCCTCAAGATGTTTGGAATTCTTTATGCCTAAAGGTGTTTGGTCCCTGGCTAGTAAGGAGGCCAGGAGTCGTTTGTAGCCAGGTACATTGGTTCGGCGCGGGTTGCGCCTTGGTTCGGGTTTTTTTGTGTTGGCTAATAGTGAGAAACGAATCCTTCTGTGATCAGAACAGGAGGGTTCGTTGGATACATGCCAGTTTGAGATAAGATTTGCCGCACTTTCTGAGGCAAGGGTTAAGTCAATAATTGTTTGTCCGCGGGCTGTGACCCAAGTGGGTTCTGAGCCATGGTTTATAATATTAAGGTTAGTTGAGAAAAGATACGTGCATAATACCTCGCCCCTGGAGTTGGCTTTATTGCAGCCCCAAAGTGGGTGATGAGCGTTTGAGTCCGTGCAAATGACCAGGCTCAGGTTGGCATCTTCGCAGTGCTTCACCAAGTCGGTCATCTCTTTAGGTGGGCAGTCTTCGTGTTCGCCTGGCATATATACCGACGTTAAGACTATGTCGGGTGCTTCGTTATTAGTGTGGAGCCTGACGGCTGTTAGATCTCTGGAACAGAATTGCGTGAGTGTTGTGGTAGGTACATCTTTGGGTATATAGGCACAGGTTCGTGGTTTGTCTGTGCTCTGTGTGTCAAGAATTAGCTTACCTCCGATGTTACTGAGACCGCATATTCTATTGTTTCTGATCCACGGCTCTTGGATCAGTGCGATGGTTCGGGGCTGTACCTCCAGCGCCCTGCGCAAGCAAGCCGTGGCAGTCTGGCTATGCTGGAGGTTTGTTTGTATGACGTGGAAGGAACTGGACGCGATCGACAACGGCAATGGGGTGAAGTTAGGAGGAGTCCGATCCATCGGAAAGTTCCCCCCCGTCCTCCAACCCATGCCGGCCGTCGCCGGGCGACGAGGCGAGCAGTTGCTCCGTCCACCCAGGTGATGTGGGTGGCGCACTCACTGCCTTCGTATCGGCCATCGCCGCTCTGGCCATCTCGTCCTCCAGTTCCTCCATTGTCACCTCGTGCTTCGTCGGTGTCTCTTCTGTCGGTGCCGTGCTTGGGGTCGCAGTCTGGGTTGAGGGTTGGGTGTTGGGGTAGAAGCGGACGTATATTGAACCAAGTAGGTACGATACACGTCGCTCCCGCCCCAAGACCTTTTCGACCTCGTCCGGTGGGATACCCAGGGTTAGGTAGGTCCCATGGTTATCACCACCGACCGATGTCGCCCTGTAGAGCGTCCATCTCCCGATGTTGTACCATGTGTTCTGACGGCTCAGCACACTCTGGAGCCGCGCTATGTCTCCGTTGTACCTGGGTACGAAGAGCGCAGCGCGGAGACGGATCGGCACCTCGGACTGCCTCATGACTGTCAGAGTGGCGTCCGTGTTGGGCAGTCTTATCTTGGGCACGTTCTGGGTTAGCCAGGTCAGGGCGTTTTCGTCCTCGCACCACATCTGGACGGTGCCGTCCGCTATCCGTGGATAGCCTCGGAAGGCCGGGAGTGGTTTTGAGGGGTCGGCGTCCATGACGAGGTCTTCGAGGCTGAGCTTTATGTGCTCAACCTCGTCCGTGTTCATGTCTCGGGTTGGAGGCGAGAGACAAATCGCTACGGCGAGCCGCGCAGGAATGTCCTGAGTGGCCCGTGCGTAAGTTCTTTTTCCCCCTTGAGCGGTCTGGACCTTTACACGCTTGGCATCTCCCTGGAGCGTGCTCGGTGAAGCCGTGTCATCCGGTCGTTCCCTCTTTGCCGCTCCCTGGCCACTTGGTCCGGGTTGCGGTTCTGAGGGGCACGACGGGATGTGCTGTGCCGCGGGCGCCTTGTGCAAAAATCCAGATCGCTTGCCTCGTTTTTTTGTGTGTTGGTGTTGGTGTTGTGCTGTGTCAGTACGGTTCCGGTTACTGGTCCCGCATGGCCCCGGCATGGACAGTGACGTTTCGCGCTGGGTTTCCCCTTCGCGTACTGGTCCCTGCCCATGTGTTTCCGCGTCCGGTCGCTTTTCGCGCTGGGTGTCCCCTTCGCGTACTTGCGGCTGGTCGCGTACTCCCTTACAGTCAACCGTTTTTGCATCGCGCTGGCTATTGCCTTCGCGGATTTTGCGCAAACGGTTGCTGAGATTCTTCTCTCTGCTCCGGATTTTTCGCGCTTACCTTTGAGCAAGCGTACTTCATCCACAGAGGTGAAGTCAGAGCCACCAGATCCAGCTTCCTTTCCCGTCCCGTGTTCTGTGTTAATGTCCCTAAGCCTCGCTTCGATCTTCTCGCGCTGTAATGCCAGCGCGCGGAGTTCGCCTTCGAGGCTAGAGATTCGTGCATTGTCAGTGTCGTTGTCAGAGTTGTTGGTGATACTGTTCCTGACGATGCTCTGTTGCCAGGCCGTCGTGGAAGGTGCAGTATGCTTCAGGGTAGTAGGCGCGGGAGTCGCAGCCGTTAGTGTGTCGGTAGGCGCGGTAATCGCAGCCGTAGTTGTGCCAGGTGGCGCGTGAGACGCAGCCGGTATAGTGGGCGCTAAAGCAGCCTGCCGCGCGGAAGGCGCGGCATTTAATAGCAGAGTTGGGCCCCCCCCCAGATTACGAAAGGGGCAGACCGACGAATCGGTGTGGGATTCCCCGGCATTGCCGGGACCCACCTGGGGAAAATTTTCCTTTTTCTGCGACATGATTGGGTTTTGTGGTGGGCTTTTTTGGAAGTGAGGTTACCCCTCCTCATGGACCGAAGGGAAAAATGGGGAAAGGGAAGGAGGGGATTGGGTTAATTGAAAAGTTGAGTGGGCAAAGGCGCTAACCAGCGAGATAACCTCCGAGCGAGCGATTGGCGTCCGAGAAGCAGCAAACGAACAAAACGGGTCAAGCGAACCTAGCGGGCGAAGCTCACAATCCCGAGGCATGATTATACCAAGAGACTGCGAGCCCCGACCGCAAATTCGCTCAACCGTCCGCTGCCCTCAAACGACCACCACCCACCCCGAGCCACTCACCAGCCGACTCCTCCACCAACTCAACCCCTCAATTGGATATAGGATCACAGGAAAGGGGGATTGGGTTACCCTAGGCCTGGGATTTGGCGTTCGGGAACTTCTCTTGTCCGGGGCCACACTAGGCACACCGGAGGTGTGATCGACCTCGTCAATCCGGAGGTCGGTCCCACATCCGGTGCTAGGCTATCCGCAACCCGCCATCCCGCTCGGTTGCATGAGAAGAAGTGCCCGGCGGTCCAGGTCTATCCCACACGGTGGGTACATATCCCACCCTGTTGAATAGGCCCCGACCGCCCCGAGTTAAGTTAAGTTAATTAACGGTATCGAAAAACTAATAGATGTTTACTCATAAAAATATATTTCATCACAATTTTCAGTCAAACTACTCACCTGATTACTCAAGTGTAGATAATTTAACTTTTTAACTATTCAAATGTTAGTAAAAATATCAAAATCTTTGTTTTACAGTATTTTAATGAATTTTATAATATTATCTTGATCTTTAATTGTCTTTATGAAATTCAGAACTTCATAAAGAGTGTCATAATCATAATCTTTGATTTCAATCTTATCAATAATGCCTACGTAAAACTTCCAGCTCTTTCTTTGGTAATATCTAATTAATATACTGTCATTTATTTTATATATTTCAAGCACATTTCTATCTGAATTAGTATGTAGATCGATATTTTATTTTTCTTTTTGAGAATATAAATTAAAATCGGTAAGTGAGAGCGAGAAATTATGGGCCACTAACGCTTACACCAACAAGTGTTAGTGGCCCATAATGTCTTAATTCAAAATAAGCTTGATTTTCAGGTGTAGATCGTACTTCAGATAAAATGTTCACTTTACTGTTTCGGTAGTAATCTCGTCATCAAAATTGGTGTAGTCATCGTTCATCATCATCATTTCAGCCGAAAGACGGCCACTGCTGGACATAGGCCTCCCCCAAAGGGTGGGGGGGGGGGGTTTTGCCGTAATCGCCACGCTTGGCAGGCGGGTTAACGATCGCAGTATGGTTGTTACAAAGGCACAGAGAACGCTGCTGTCCATTCTCTGGTGAGTCCCTTAGTCGCCTCTTACGACACCCACGGGAAGATATGGGATGGTGCTATTCTTTACGTCCGACACCATACGGACACCGTTAGTTGGAGTACCGTTGTTGTCATCGTTAGTATCGGCGTATTGAATCTCATTAGTATCAGTATCTTCCTCAAAAGTGGTATCTGATTCCTTATAATATCTTTCTAGCTCTTTTGATTGATTTCATCTTATTTTTTTTAAGTTTTGGAATTCTTTTCCTACAAGGAACTTTCATTGTTTTTGTCAAAATTAAGAATTTAAGGCGAAAAACAATCACAGGCTCCGCTTGCGCAAAAACAGCGTTTGTCGCTTGTAACAATGATCTGGGACTTTCTTTAGTGTTAGAAACTGGTTGTATATTTTGAGGATTTTCCATCCTTTTGAATACTGTTGTCAGATACGTAAAATAATTTCTCTCCGTGTTCGACAAAACTTCAAATGCAGGCATCAACTATGTCCTTGCCATAAAAGACTACTATCTAAAATTCTTTTGATAGCTCCGTCCACACCATCTGCTGCGCCTTTTCCGTGGGAAGCCCTAAATAAGGATCACGTCGCCTGAAAGAATTCAACTTCCTTTTTTTTTTTTACCAAAGACCCAATTTTTTTTTCTGGCGGTACGGTTTTTTATGGCCTTCCGAATAAAATGTACATAGTTGACAGCGGGGCACTTTCCTTTAAAGAAATATTACCTACAGGTTCAAAAATGTTCTCATATAGCCAGAGGGTCGTGCTTAAATGACGGGGAAACGGTACAGAAAGATATTATAGGTTCTTCATTTTTCACATACCTACGCAACTCCAGTATGCAATAGTAGATTGTATGACAAGGAAGCAAAATATTATTTTTACGGCGAGGGCGCTATTTTGAATCCAGAGCGAAGCGTAGGATTCTAGAATAGAATCCCGAGTATAGCGAAGGATTCTAAAATAGAATCCTGAACGTGGGGAGGGATTCAAAGTACATCGTCTGAGGGAAAATTATTATTGCTCTCGAGTCATATAGTACTCTACTTTTCATCTCGTTCTATTAGAAAATATTTCTCCCGGGATTTCGTAGGTATTAAATTTTGTATGACGTTATTAGCTTCTATTTTTTTATTGTTTCAGGAGTTAATGCACTATCACTTTCAGAACTCGACGTAAAACTCAAACGCAAAATACAATAAAGTCCGTACCCATTACAACAACAGTGAAGTAAATCGCGCGCTTTTGTTTTATTTTTAGTTACCGCGCCTCCCCGCACCGTACAGCCAACACTTACAGGCAGTAATTTGTACAATTATTTGCGTTCGATTTCAATGAACAAATCATGTTCCAAATTCAAATCTCATTACTGCCCGGCTAAAAAGTCTAGTGTAGAAAAGAGCTACTTTGCTCCCTCCTTATAGAGGAACAAAACGACACTTTTCGAATAGAAGGGATGAAAAGTAATTTGTTGCCTTTAGCCTGCAAAGTGCATAGGATTCTTCGCTTTTGACGACTCTATAGCCAAGGTGGTAGTGTATCTGCCTCTGACGCACAGAGTCGCGGGTTCTAATCTCGAGTATAGTATATCAGCTGTCTGACACCCATAGTACATGGTCTACCTAGTTTGGGGTCAGATGGCTGTGTGTCAGATGTCCCCAAGTGTTGTTTATTTAAGTAATTATTTATTATTCTTTAGCCATCTTATACGAGTCATTTTCTGAAAACTCGCAGTCATAATTTCATTGTCCTTTAAATTTTCTAAAACTTGTAAAAACTGTCCAATATCTGAACCAAGTGTTAAGTTACGCAGTATTTACCAAGTACTCTTATGATTTTTTTTACAGTAATTAACTTATCTCACCTGCAAACAATTTAATAAAACTTATTTGTTAACTGTATGTAAATTAAATTATACTTGAAACTTAAATTAAAAAACTATAAATTGAACTTACCAATAAATGATATACCTACGGTTACGGTTATAAAAATATTCAAGGTCAAATGTTGCAAAAAACGATTTTTTTGCATTTTTCAGCTAAACCGTAATTTTTATCATAAAAATTGGTGAGACAAAAATTGTTCATCATGCAATTTTGTCTATAAGATTAGAACATACGTTTTTGCCTACTAAATACCGTTTCCGTTTAAGTGGTTTACTTAGGGTACCATTAAAAATTGATTTTACAATTTAAATTGAAAACGACTGAAAATAAAAAAAATTGTTACCGTAAACCGGTATTATTTGGGACATATTTCATAGATAAAATAAATTTTTGCAACTTCGCGTCATTTTTATCATATAACGGTATTTTTTATAGGTGGGAAACACCCTTACGCTAGTGACAGTAGATGAATCTTTGTTTTCAGTGTTGCCATTTCCATAAAAAAAAATATAATAATGGGTGTCCCAAATAACCCGCCAAGCTGTGATATTTGGGACGGGCAAATTGATTGTGGTTTTTACCATAATATAAACACGAAAACCAAATAATACCGATTGGAAACTATTTGGGACATAACTAAGACCAAGTTCAAAGACGAACTCACTTTGTAAATAGTATGAGATTAAAAAAAAAAACCGTTGGAGCAAAATTAACCTCTCATTTATTTTAAAATCAAGTTAACAAGGCAACAAGTTTACTTTAAAAGTATTTTTTTAAGATACTTATTATATTTAAATGTATTTATATTAGGTACTTATTTATTGAAATGAAAATAATAAAAAAATAATATTTAACTATGAAACTGACACAAAAATCAGCAGGAATTTTCCTTATAATTACGCAGGTACCCAGCTTATAAAATTTAAACAAAATAACGCTAACAAAACAACTTTCAATACAAAAAGAACAGTTGATACCTATTATTATTTAAAACTTATGAGATCTTAGTTTTATAAACTCTTGAATCATAAACAAAAAAGAACTAAAAATATTCTAAATTTGTTCACAATTAAACAAAATCTAATCATACGAGGAATCATTTGCTACTCTCTCTCACAATACTACTGACGTCTTTTAAACGAAAAATAAAAGAAAAAGAAACTAGGTATCAAATAACACATTTAAAAAAATTAATTGTGTGAATAAAAAACTTAAATATTAGTCAATCTAAAAGTTCTTAATATCTTCGTCGACATCCAGGACATATGTAATAGGATTAACTTTAATTTGAACCAATTTGATTTTTGGTCTGGTCTTTGTCTTTACAACCCTTAGCCACAAATTTTAGACCATCCTTTTTAATGGTTTTGTAAAAGTTAATCGAGTAAATATGTCTTATCGTGTCGATGGCTACTATTTGCCCTACATAATATTTCCAAGCTTTTTTTATATACACTCGGCGTCACAAAAATCGCACCTTTTCGAAAATAAGTTTAAAACATGTCCCGCCAGTAACGAATACATTAAACCCAATTAATATTGGTATCAATTAAAAGTATGTTTAACGACCTTTAAATTAACAACAGTTAGAATTCCTAAACACAACAGATCTCATTAGCACGTAACGTTAAAAAAAATGTTGTCAAAATACGCATTACAACGGCCACTAATTGCACCTCCCTACAAGGGTATAAAACGGGCGACCCGGGTTAAATGTGGGTCATTCGCTATTCAACCTTTGAAGTGAACACACGTGAACAGCTACAGCAAGAAAAATACCCCAGAAGATGGATACCACTGCAGATGAAGCCGCTCAAGTCATTGCACTACTGCAATCAGGGATGCGGCAATGTGATGTTGCTCGGCAACTGAACTTGAGTCGTTTTGCCGTTCGACGAGTGTTCCAACGTTTCCAAGAGACTGGTGGCTATATCCGAAGACGTGGATCTGGAAGACAACGGTGCACATCCGAAAGAGACGATCGCTTCATTGTTTCGACGTCTTTACGTAATCGGTTCTCCAATGCTGTTGAGCTGCAACAACAACTGCGATCAGCTCGCAGAACTTCTGTAAGCGTCTCCACGATTAGAAGAAGAATGCGGGAGAAGAAAATTGCAGCTCATAGGGCTGCTACAGGGCCCAAATTGACTGCACAGCATAGGAGAGACCGGTTGCAATAGGGTATTACACCCATTTTTTGAAAAGTGTCTCAATGAAATTCTGTAGTGCTAATATGTTACCAAAAAAAACACAAAATTTTTATTCAATCGATAAGTGCCATAAAAATGCATCTAAATTTTAAATTTTCAAATTTCGCGCGTAGTTTGACGAAAACGCCTCTTACTGGACGCCATATTGCTCAGCGTAAATGACGTCAGTTCGTTTTGTATCAAATGAGCTCATATTAAATATGATAATTGTATATCATTTAAAAATAATTAAAAGCATATTTTGTAGTAAGTGTAATAATGAAAAAATTACGTTGGTTACGAAAATAATAAAAGTACAAAGCCAATCGGTTGACTGACAGTTGACAATTTTTTGTTTACACAGCCTTATGGCGTAATAACATGGCCGCTACTATTTCACGGTGTTTTAGAACAGATTAAAAATACTGAAAACTTTGAATTGAATTTAAAAAATTGTTTTGTTATTTTATGAACTAAAACTTACATGTTCCGACTGCTTTATGCCTAAACTGTCTCAATAACATATTTATAGATTTTTTCTCGTTTAGAGTAAAATACCCTATTTGCCCGTGACCATGTGGATTGGACAATAGACCAATGGAGGGCTGTGCTCTTCTCGGATGAGACGAGGGTGTGTCTTTTCTGCAACGACAGGCGTCGAAGAGTGTATAGGAGGCAAGGGGAACGATTCGCACAAGCCTGTATTCAAGAGACAGTGGAATACGGGGGTGGCTCGTGCATGTTCTGGGGCGGCATGTCAATCGACGGTAAAACGAACCTTGTGTGTGTTTCTCGGACTGGAAGTGCTCGCGGGCAAGGGTCGCTGACTGCTGCTCGGTACATAACAGAGATCTTAGAGGAGCAGGTTGTCCCTTATGCGGGTTTTGTTGGCAGTGGGTTCACGTTAATGCACGATAACGCCCGTTGTCACACCGCTTTAATTGTAAGAGACTACCTGCAAGAAGTTGGCATCCCTGTTATGCGCTGGCCGGCGCGAAGTCCAGACCTGAACCCTATTGAGCACCTTTGGGATGAACTGAAACGGCGAGTACGGGCACGAAATCCTGCCCCTACCACTCTCCAAGACCTTCAAGATGCCGTCGTTGCAGAATGGGACAACATTCCACAAGAGACTGTTGTCACATTAATAAGGTCCATGAGAGAACGCATGGAAGCAGTCATCAGGGCTAGGGGGGGTAACACTAGGTTTTAAGTTAGTTTTAAGGACTTTGTTGTAATTTTTGCTGATAAAATAAAATTTAACTTTTTAATCATTTGCATTAGCTTGCTTTTTTTTATTCCCTGGTAAACAAAAAACCAAATCCATTGATTTATTCTGAAATTTAAATAAATTGCCTTTCCAATTATACCTTATAGTCATATGTATACCATTGATTAATAGGGTTAAAATGACTTTGAAAGGAATTCTTAAAGAGGTGCGATTTTTGTGACGCCGAGTGTAGTAACGCACCATCACGTAATCCCCTTCATTAAATATAATATCTTCACTTGCATTAGAGTTTACGTTACTATTTTCATTTTCTTTGGTAGTGTCAAAGTCAGTCTTTACATTTTCAATCTCTGGTTTCTCTTTCGCTTCTTCGTCTTTTATAGTCCAATTAGTACAGGCATCTTCTCTCGCATCTTCGGTCTCTGTGGTCTTCTTAACTTCTTCGTACTTCATAATACGGTTAACATCATTATCCTCTCTCAATATCTCGGCTTCTGCTGTCTTCTTCTCTTGTTCGTTAGAACTGCAAACAATATCCTCTCGGTTTTCAACCGCATCCGCTTGATCGCGAATAGCTATTTCTTCCCAAATCCTTGCCTCTAACTCGTTGGTTGTTCTCACAAATTCGCAATGATCTTCGTCCTCAAAATATGTAATATCAGAGTCATCATCGGGAATATCGATTATATCACTGTCGCTATGTAAGCTCATGACAATGCTGGTATTATCTTCAGAAGAAGATGAATTGTGACGCGTCATCTTCAGTCTTTTAGCACGTGCGATTGCATTTTGGCTGATCACCTGTAGTGAACTCTTTGGAAGCGAAATAGGGTTTTGATTTTCTTTATCGCTACTGAGACTGCCGCACACATTTATTTCTATTTCAGGATTATGAGGTGGATTTGACAACTGGACATTATTTGATATTTTATTTTTATTTTTGGTGTTAAGCTGTTTTTTACATATTTTTTCTTCGGTTTGATGTCTACTGGTTTGGGATTATTGAGATCTGCCTCAGTGATGCTTTTTCCAGGTGCTACATCACATCGCCTTTTGCGTTTATTTTGAGTGGTTGGTTCATTTCCTACCCGAATTTCTTGTAACATTTCGAGTACTACTTGCGATGCCGTGTTATTTACGTCTTGAATTGAAGTTCGTCCTGGTAGTCGTGATTTCGGACGATCAGGATTTAAAGGGTATAATCCACATTTTTCAAAACCACTTCGCATATTCGTTGAACCAGTGCCGTTTTCAGTAATTACTTTGAGCAACTTTGACAGTAATTTGGGAAATTCTGATTTGGTGAGGGTCTTTTGTTTTCTACCTGTGGTTGCTTTCCAGTGTGTTAGAATATTACGCCAATAACGTTTCATGGGTGCAAAAAATGCCACGTCTAGTGGTTGTAACAAATGCGTACTATTTGGAGGAAGACATACAAAACTTATGTCATTTTCTTAACAGCTTTTGAGAACATTTACGGAAAAGTGCGATGACAAGTTGTCGCCAACGACAACTTTTCGTCCCGTCTTATTTTTGAAGTAAGGTATTACTACAGAAAAGAACCAATCTTCAAAACAGGTACTATCGAACCACCCGCTTTTCGATCTATTATAGCGCGTGTTTTCGGGTCCTCCTAGCATCCACTGATCCCACAAATGATCAGATTTGTAGACAACATACAGAGGCAGCAAATTTCCACTGGCTGAACCGCAGAACATAATGCTCACTGCTGCTTTAGAATTATTTATTATTCGTTCAGGATACTTACAGCCACGTTTAAAGATGTACTTTTTAGCGCCCGGGTCGTCCGTCAGGTTGGTTTCATCATAATTGAATAAATTTTCTGGTTTTACTCCCTGCACAGATAGTGAAAAATTTTCAAAAAAAATGTCCACAAAAGCAGCTGCTGTTTTAGCCCTTTCCGACGAAATGTTTGCTGCCATACGATTAGATAGCTTATCATGGTGTCTTTCCACAAAATTTTGTGCCCAGTCTGGACCTGGTAAATTATCCTTCAAGATCGGTATACTTTTTCCCAGCTTATTTAAATAACGTTGAACAAAAATTCTTAAATCCAATTTGTCTTGGGGAAAACCCCATTCATTAAATGTAAAAAATAGTCCACAAATACTTTTTCCTCTTCAGGGGTGAACAACGTGGGACGGCCAGCTCTTTCCTGTAATTGGGCATGCTTCTTGCAGTGACGAGCTAATGTCGATTTTGGGATACTAAAATGTTTTGCAGCACTTCTTACTGACATTCCTTGACTTTGAACTTTTTCCATTGCTGTGTTGAGAGTGGCCTTTGTGAATGAATTATAGGGTGTGTAATTTTTACCATTTCTAGCATGCCTGTTGATACGTACATACTTACGGCCCATTTTTATTTTAATTAGGTACCCAAAGCTGCGAACAGAAAATAAATCATACCTAGTTAAAGCCTGTTTCCAATCATGGGTTATTTAAGACGGCCGGTCCAAATAACACTACTGTTCTACTGAAATTACAAAATAGCCGTCGTTAAATTTAGGGCTATTTGGGACTATCGGACCAAATAACACCACAATATTATTGAAAATTCATCGTCGGGTTATTTGGGCCGGCCGCCCCAAATAACACCAAAAGCCGTCCCCAATATCACGGTTCAAAAAATAGCATGAAAAATCTAACAAAACACAATATGTTTATTTAACAAGCAAGGACTTGATTCGAGTGCTGAATAACGTATTATTTGGTTGCTCATAGTGATATTTTACTTACCTTGTAAGATTTGAATTGCAGCCGAAATTAGGACACCATAAAATTTCACCAAAAAATATTGAATAAAGAAAAGACAAAATTTTCGATACGCGTGCACCAATATAACCTCAAAAACCAATCTGTATGAACCATAGACAAATACAGTATTGCCATATCAAACTTTAAAATTGCTACTAATAGTGAAAAAAAATATATCGCCAAGTGAAAATAAATATTAGAAATGTCGCAAATAGTACTAAGTGTCTCAAATAGCACCGATCTACGGTACTACTGTTACAGAGTGACGTAGATAAAGCTAACTTGTTACTTAATTACTTATTAGAACAAAGCATTAAAAAAAAAACATCATATTAGTCATTATTTACTAATAATCTTTGTCATGCTTACAATTACTTATAAACACAAAAAAAATACATCAAATGTTCGTAATGGCCTCCATTCTCAGCTATACACGCTCTACAACGTCGAATAAACGATCGCTTAAGTCGTTGAGTAAACCCGCTTTCGTTGATTTCCCTACTGCTGCCTGAATTCTAGTCCTCAAATGGTAAATAGAGGTAATTGGTTCTTTGTAGACTTTTTCTTTCAGGCAACCCCATTAAAAGAAATCCAGGGGATTTAAACCTGGCGTGCGCGGTGGCCACAGTATTGGACCTAAGCGCCCTATCCACCTATTTGAAAGCGCTGTATTAAGGTGCTCTCGTACTCGAACAAACTTAGTGAGCGGGACAGGCATCGTTCTGCAACCACATGTCTTCTTGGACTGCAGGAGCGTTCAGGTTCTGTTTCTAAGTTTCTGGCAGCTCGTCTGGCCCGATTATCTGTCCGTTAATGATTCCGGTCCAAAGGTTTATGTTAAATTGATACTGTGATCTGTCTTGCCTTATGAGATGCGGGATTTCTAGCTGCCTGTTATGCAAATTGTGTAGATCCATCTTTTTTGCAGGATGACTCGTCGCTCCATAATATTTTATTTAATAAATGCGGGTCTTCTCTTATTCTACTGTTACCTCTTGAAATGAGACTATGGATACTTATAACATCACAATATATTGTAGTACAATAAAATAACACGTCACTCTCCCCCGCACTCCCGAATATATGTGTTCTATCGATCGTCGTGTCGATCGCTAGTGCTGCCCGCCCTGATACGCATAGGGTTGGGACAACCATGGGATTGTCGTTATCAGTTCGTCCTTCCTGACCGACCCTCCTGCGTCCTCGTAGGAGTCTTCATGCGAAGTCCTGGCTCTCCCAGCTCATCAGCATCGCCGGGATTTCAATGGTTGATCTCGTCGATGATGAGATGACCCCGTTGAGAGCCCCTGAGGCACATTGAAAGAAATATAACAACAAAGTTAACAAAGGCAAGATGTTGAGCAGGTAAATGGGTAACCGCCTGGCTCGGGCTCCGCAGCCACGTCACAATAATGTGGCCCCGTAGGCAATGTCATAATATGGCCCCGCAGGCTAAGACGTTATATGGCCCCGTAGGCAATGTCATAATACGGCCCCATAAGCTATGACGTAATATGGCCCCGTAGGCAATGTCATAATACGGCCCTTTCTCTACAAAATCTGACTCGGAGATAATCTCTTGATAGTAATATCTACCCTTTGGTAGTGGTATGGGTACAGTTCATGTCTTTTGAGTATTTGGTGTACAGTTCTAGTGGATATGCCAGCTCTGCGACTTAAGACACGGACCGATGTTAAAGGATCTTCTGTAACTAAATTCATTACCTCTTCATCGTTGTGTATTTGCGGTCGTCCTTCACTTGCATCGCCTACGCTTGTGCCAGGTATCCTCCCTTCGGTGTATACGTTATGCACTCTTCCAAAAACTCGATGGATATCTCCTTATAAAGTCGAGTCGCTTCTCGACCAACACCTCTGCAATCACCGTAGATAAAATGCATGTAATAAATGTCTCGATACACACCGCGCGAATATGCTGACATATTCCCGCGGTGTGTACGACACATTTATTTGACATTACACTGCACGTTTGTCCAAATAGTTGAGCAAATCAAAGTTGATCAAAGTCTCCAGTAAACGTAGCCAATATCGCAGAGATCACCAAAACAACAAATTCAATCAGGAAGCAAATTAGACAGAGTCCGAGGTCAGGTAAAGAAACGGCGGAGGTAAGCACATGCAGAATAAAAACGAAACGCATACGTCGCACGAGTCACGAGAACATACTAAATCATTTCGAAATTTCTGGAGATTACAACGTTATGTAAGTAAAGAAGAAGTGCAGCAAGCTAATATTTTTTTAATACAAATAAAATGAAAAGCGATATCTGTGATTACAGAACGTCTTTGACAATAGAACCTTGATAATGTTCAAACTTATAATTTAAATTAATAATGGTCCAATTTCGACCACTGGGCGACCACAAGTAACTACAAGAAAGTCACTTTCCGCGCTTTTGCATTAGCAAAATCCCTAATTATGTCACTTACTTCAATTTTAATACTATGTTCTATGCTTATTAACGATAAATTTGTCAATCGACTTTGCGAGAATGTTGAGCGAAGATAGTAAATAGCTGTAGTAGTAAAAATTGACTTTAAAATGTTTTTCCGCGTCTGTTATTGGCTCATCCTCCGCCTCATAATTAAAAAACCTCTTACGAGCGCGAGGGCGGGTAGGTGCGGGAAATTCCGCTGTTGCCTCGACTTCTTCCGCTACTGTTTTTGCGCTAATAAGGAACTCCCCAAAAGCCGACTCATTACGGAATTCAGACAAACTTATTCTTGCATTGTCAATCATTTTCACCGCTTCTGACAATACGACGTCTGACTTTAGAAGAGCCTTACTTATTATATTTATCTTACTTAAAATTTCTAACCAAATAAGCAGATTAATTTAAACGACTTAATTTTTGCCATTCATGAATTTGCCATATTTCTTGACTGCATCTTTGCTCCTATCGGTATATGGTAAACAAGGCATCATATACTTCCCCAGATTAAATCGTAGAGCTTTTACCGCTTCAACCCTGCTTTCCCATCAAGTATTTGAGAGTGGTTTTAAACTTAAGTTGGCACTTCTTTGGCAAGATTTTGCCAACGTGCAGTTGACGCAGAGAAAAAAACATACATTTCTTGCACAATTGTAAAGAAATTGACAAATTCTAATGAACGTTTGGCAGCGTCATTTACTACCAAATTTAGGCTGTGTGGCGGCACACAGCCGCCCAAACTCGCGAGCATTTTATGTACCTTGTGCGGACAAGGTACATAAAATGCTCGCAAGTTTAAGTCTAAAATGCGTTTTTGTAGACCTATATTTTTTTTGTTCCCTTTCATGTTTGCACCGTTATCGTAACCTTTACCGCGCATATCTTAATTTCGTTTGATATTAAAAAATCCAACAAAAAATCAGTTAAGCCCTGACCAGTAGTGTCTGTAATAGAAAAAAAAAAATCCAGAAAACGTTCTTTTATTTCAGCCTTGTTATTGATTACATTTAGAAGAACGTACCGTACGAGAACCGATTTGTTCTACGTGTGCAATATCTGGAGTACAATCTAAAATAATTGAAAAATATTTCGATTGTTGCAAATCCAAAATATACACTATGTATTGTATTCTTTCTCCTAATAATCCTATTATTTCATTCTGAATGGCCAAGATAATGAGTTACGCAACACTCAGATTTCTGAATGAGGGCAATGTGTTCTGCAAGTACATTATCAAAATTAGAGGTATATTCAACCAGTTTAAAAAAATTACCATTATCAGAATCGTACATTTTTTCAGTGTTTCCGCGTAAAGCTAGACATTGTCTCGCAAAAAATTAATTATACTGATTCTAGCGACCCGACCCAGCTACGCATGGGCCTATAGCCTTCCTCGGTAAATGGATTATCCAACACAAAAATATTTTTTCAATTCGAACCAGTAGATCCTGAGATTAGCGCGTTCAACCAACCAAACAAACAAACAAACTCTTCAGCTTTATAATATTAGTGTAGATTCGTTCCAGTACTGCCACCCAACGTTTCTTTTCCCGTTCAATTACAACCTGGTTACAGAAATCTACAGACGTATTTTTAAAGTAACAGTTTTTAATGTAATTGGTTGCTGGAAAAGCACGTAAAGCCGTCACAAAGCACATGATAGGTGGCTTATGAACGTCATGAAACGAGCGTTGGTCTCTTTTCATGACGTTCCAAAGCTATAGACCATAGTTTCTCAACCTTATTTTGCTCACCGCCCACTTTGAGAATATGTTTTATCACCAGTGCTGAAACTGAGAATAAAAAGCAAAATTCAAAATATTATTGCTGATGAAATACAAAATATAACTACCCCTTCGACATCATCAACACCAGTATCACTTTCTATAATACCGGATTCGCACGACTAAAATTCGCGCGAACTTGCGATGATCGCGTAGTCGCGCTCTATTAGGACAACGCCTCAGCATAAGACAACAAATAACGTCGTGAGTTTAGGCATGATTCATCTTTTGTGGAGACAACGACGCTCAAATAAAAGATTTGATTTGATTTGAACAACTTACATTTCTTAACAAATTTCAATAATGAGCGATAATTTGTAGCCTACTCGTTTAACCACTTACGAGCATCACTTTTTAAACAATTACTTGTTTCCAAAATACATTTATTATCACTCCAATTATTTGCACTCCAATTATTTTAAATTTGGTCCGATCAACTTCGTCACACACCAATCATTAATATTGTTCACGCTAAGATCGATGCTAGAAATAAAAATATTGGTCAGATCTCACCCGGTTAAACAGATCGCGTTCACCATGCGGTTCGTTGCAGTGATGTCACTAGCAGCGCCAGCGTGTTCCAACAAGTCGTACCGGCACAGAGCTCTTTCAAAGTAGGTGGCACACGTATCCGGAGTTCATTCTCTTCTCCATGGTATTCGGCTGCGACCTGAGTGAATTCCCTATAGGAACAAAAAATCAGCAACGATTTGCATTCTTTAAACGGTTTAGTATGTATATATATATCTTCATTTATTTTATTATATAAGAAAGATGAGCGTTTGACATACTGAAAATTTGCAAATTCTGTTTTTACAAAAGGGGTGGAAGCAATATTATGTTTTCTTCTCCTAGCTACATTAGGATCTAAGGGTAGGGATTTATATTTTTTTAACACTATGTGTATAATATACAATTTTCGGACTGACAACAAATTACTTATTTGGTATAGCTCATAGGTGGGAAAGGTCCTTTTTTTGAAGTACATTACTTTTATTAGTGTCCGTTGCGCTCTTTCAACATCAAGAAAACGTGATTTACGCGCGCCCCCCCAAATGGAGATACAATATGTTATTACGAGTTAAACTAAGTAGCGAGATATACACTTCGTTTAGTAGGTTTTTTGCTGAGTTACTCCTTGGGACTACGTGTCGTAATGCTTTGAACATCCAAACAAATTTCCGTATTCTCGCATTAATTTGTTCAATTTGAGGATACCAGGACAGGCTTTGATCCAACATTATACCTAAGTACTTTATGTGGTTAACTTTACTGATGGTTGGACAATTGCAGTCGCAATCAACCGTCCTTCTACACTCATGTATTTTAATGTTGAAATTAGGTTCTGGTTGGACATTTTTATAAAATGAGAAGCAAATATAATTTGTTTTGTTTGTGTTTAGCGTAATGAGATTTGTTTTTAGCCATGAAGCCACCTGTAACATACCTTTTTCTGTGTTGGTTTTAGTTTCAGCCCAAGTAGAGCCAGTGAAGACAATTGCGGTGTCATCGGCATGGCATACGAAAACATTTTTGCTTTATTGATTGTCATATTACATAAGTCGTTTATATATATATTAAGAACAGGGTTGGACCTACCTAGAACGCTTCCTTGAGGTACGCCGTATGTTACATCAGTGTCCTCACTGACAAAATTATCTAGCTTAACCTTCTGTTTTCTATTTGTCAGGTAATCGGTAAATATAGATAGTTGTGTATCTCTAATACAGTAGGGGTGGCGAACGTGACCGCGGGCTTGCGCCGATCGCTTTATCAACAGCGACAACGCGCTCGGCATGAGCATGAAACATTATGAACACTAGATTTCATTACCTATAAGAATTAGGCACATAACATTTTACAAAGCTCGACAAGTAATCCACTATGCTTTCGGGAGTTAATTTAGCATTCCTTGCGGACGTGGACGCACGGACGCGCATATTCAGTACAGGTGGAATACTTGTCAGTCTCAATACACTCAACGAATGTTCACGATATCGACAGACCGTGGGCACAACGTTCAAGACAGTCACCATCATCCTAAAGACAAAGCGATCGAGCTTAATCAACTTCATCGCATAACGTATCGACATCATGAACACTTGGATCAAAATTAGAGACAAAATATTGGTTTGATCTCACCGGAATTGTCATCATAGCGTCTTAGCATCTGGCATCGTTTTCCGTTGGCAGCGGTGTGGCGGCAAAGTCTCTTCAAAATCTCGTCCAACTTTGGTGACGAGGTAGTTCGTAACGTACAAACCTTTTTCTTGTAATTAACCTCCAAAACCACTGCAACAGAACACGGTAACCAAAACACTTCTAAATTTCAAATTAATAGAATCGAAGATAGCATTCTAGCGGTGGTATGCTATTACGAATTGACAATTGTTTTCATTAATGGCAGTCAGTCGCGACATAATAATGCCCAATACATTTTTCACGGAAACATGAGGGTAGAATCGAGATCCATCACGACAATGATTCGACTTGACCGTACGTGACCTGCTACGACATTTACGCGTGTCAACTCGTATTGTTCGACCGCGAAGAACGTCCCGACATTATAAAATCAAATATTAGGGTACTTACGGTTTAACGACGTGTACACTTAACATTAAAATATTTGAACAAAATAGCGGTTACAACTTTGAGAAGAACATACACGATTTTACCACAAAACAGGAAGCGACAGCGAGCAAGGCGTCGTGTTTTATTGTGAGGCAATCGTGAACCATACGCGTGTCGTAGGTCACTGTGACGGCAACACTTAGCCACACAGCGCACAGAGGAGTATTTGACTTAAAAAGTCGATCAAAATTATTTTGTGATTTTTATAGATTGGATATACAATAAAAAGTAGTTTAAGCTGATAATTTTGTAATTAAAACACCAGACACATATAAATTTTACATAAAAGTAGAGAATGGTTGACTGGTAATGAATTCCTTGTTGCATTAAGTCCGGAACCACTACTACATGAAGTTTAAATAAAAATATATTACATAAAAATCTTCTAATCAGAATCATCTTCACTAGATCCATCGTCCTCCTCATTGTCAGACTCTGTAGACGAGACGTACGATGTCGATGTCTCCGGGAGCAAGAGTTCTAATGCTTCAACGGAAAATGGCTTACTTTTTTTTCGTTGCCTTTGCCTGGTACTGCTCAACAAAGGATCCGAAGTTAGCAAAAGTCTGTTTAGCACATCTTTGTTACAGTCTTCGCGCGAAAACTTTCTAGAAAAGTTCTGCCTATACATGCGGAAGTGTTTGTTTCTGGCCTCAGCCGCCTCTTCCGACAACTGGCCAATAGGCAGAATAGCGTGATCGATTACTGTCCGCCATGTCTTAAAATTTTGTGCATTGTAGGCGACATGGGGTGCCACTCATACAAATCTACATATAGCTTTGCAGTTTGTTCAGCAAAGTTTTCAAATTTCTGCGTATCAATTTTGAGCCCACTTGACAAAGTCTCCAATATGACACTGCATTTTTTTATTACATTGATGTCAATCCCAGTAATGCGGGAAGAAGTTTCGGGATTTGAGAAAAACCTCCTTGCAGTGTTGCCATCATTGGTGTTCCCAAACCCTGCCTTCGGAATATCCACTAGCAGCCCCATTTCCTCTTTAAAAGCCTCTTGAATTTTCTTCTTTCTTTCTGCCACTATATTTTTATGTTCTTGAGTTCTTGCCTGCCATTTTTTTATAGGTATTTTATATGACAAATGAAGAAGTGATTCAAAAAATCGAATTCTGGCATGTAGTGATTCACTATGTTTTTTTTAATCAGTTTGTTGAAGTCTTTTGATGTTTGCCCACATATATAGCACCTCATAGTCGATAGCGTGTTTGTTGCAGCATTGCAAACCTTTGCATCAATCATGGTAAAGGCTAATGTGTGCTTTATTTTTAATATACCACCATTTGTCCTCGGTATTTCACTTTTTTTCAAGGTT
This sequence comes from Charanyca ferruginea, assembly GCA_947361185.1. NCBI lineage: Eukaryota > Metazoa > Arthropoda > Insecta > Lepidoptera > Noctuidae > Charanyca > Charanyca ferruginea. The sequence goes on along the minus strand of OX376065.1, from coordinate 12,321,123 downwards.
TTAATTTGATTCTCTATGTAGGAGATTTCTTCATTTGTGATGTCTTTTGTTTCGTGGACAAAACGGATTCGTATGGGTCGGCAGTATCTTGCAGAAGAAGGTACTGGGTTTTGCCAAAATATCTTCTTTTGGTCACCAATATTGCAAATCAGTCGTAAGGGCACAAATGAACTCTGAAATATAGAAGAATCACTGTCTGTACTGTTACTAAATTTTTGTTTAAATTGTTGTTGTTGTGAACCATCACAACCCCATTTTGATAACAGCTCTAAAGAGCTTATTTCTTCTTCATTTATACTTTCGAGTACTTCATCTAAGTACATACATAACCGTGCAGATGTATGATCCAGAAGATCCTGCAAGTTTATTTCAGCACATGTTTCTGTAACTCTCATCGACTCTTCACGCGGATAACAGTCTTTCTTGGCTTTTTTAACAAGTGAATAACACGGATAAACGTTTTTGTTTGCAGCATGAATAACTTCGTATTGTTTTCTTGTCAAATCAGCTTCCACGAAAATAGCTAATGCTTGTGATGGTGTATGCTTTTTGTCTACCACATTTTGCGTTGAATTATAACGTGTTCTGTACTTTTTGGCTCTTGTTGGCGTTAAAGTCATATCTTTCATAACTTTAGCCGCGTCACGTTTACCTGCAGCACGTTGACTCATTTGGGCTGCATAGGTTAACTCTTCAAATGGTATTTGTTTCCTCAAATCCTTTGTTTTGCGCCTCTTTGCTTGATCGCTCAATTCCTTGAATTCTTTAGTTGGTCGGCCGGCCTTTTTTGTTGTCCACGCAGGCAGTGTAATAAAAGTATTTAGCCATTGTTCATTTTTTGTTAACCTTCGGCAGGCAACACTTTTTATGCATACAGAAATGGCAACAGGGGTGACCCATCACCCCACACTTTTTAAAATCAATAAAACGGGAATGTGTAAGATAATCAAACTTATTTATTAAAAGATCAATGGCATATACAATTAAAAATATAAAAATAGTGTTAATTATGGCACCTATCATTTCGTATTAGTATTTTTTTGCATTAAAAAGAGTTTAACCAAAGATCCTTACGATGTTCAGAGCAAGCAGGCAGAAGGCATTTTGAGCAAAAAGTTTTTACTTTTTTATCCCGTTTTCTAGCGCAAAGTGTGCATTTTGCTTGTTTCTGCAATTTAACAGGGGCTCACCTTCAGGAGGGTCCTGGTTTATATTTAGAATATCACGTAAAGTGACTCCTAATTCTCACGGCAAATTTGTACTCAATCGAGACTCTATGTGCGATTCGGCCAATTGTAATCCTAATTTCTCTAAATAACTGCTCCGGAACTGGTTGGCAGGAGTGTTTGGATATTTAGTGTCAATATAAATCACCATAGATTTGATACCAGCTTGATCTAGCATGCTATTAGAAGATTCGAAGCGGCCAACATCTGGTGTCTCTGGCATAGTGTTGAGCTTTATATTTTGATGTATGTCGCGTAATTTCATGATGGATATATTAACAACATTGATAAAATAATGAAAAAACTAACTGAATTGAATCCATAATAGGTTTGCTGGATAAAGTAATGAAAGCATCTCGTTCCGTTTTTGACCGCATTATAACACCCTGGTATTCCACTTGAATATTGTGGAACTGATGGCCAAAGAGGTCCTTTTTTACTTTTTGACACATTAGTGCGTGATTGTGCCAACGGCACATCCTCGTTGTCACTATATTCGCGTTTAAAAATAAAGTCCTCCTGCTTCGAGTGCACCAAAACATCATCATCAGTTTCGGAGATGTCACCATCTTCCGAACGGCACTCATCATCCGAGCTAGCATCAGCAATCCCTTACAAGTAGTTTTGAATCTGCTTATCCGAAATCGAAGTAATTCTTACCATAAAAACCAAACATTTATTTCAGTATCACAAAAAAAATAACTTACGTAATAAGCAACAGGGGTGACAATTCACCCCAGCAATGTCAATATAACAAAAACAACAACTTACCGCAACATGCTGACCAGTGCGACTGATTGCATTCACTCTTGTTAGAGAATAGATCGAGCGTTAGAAATGGACAAAAAAAACACCATCAAAATATTGATACTTTTTTCGAGTAGTGGGGTGACGAGTCACCCCGGTTGCCATCCTAAGGTTAAGAAGCGTTCTTCCTTGTTACTGGCGGCCGTCCATTTTTGTTTAAACTGATACTTAAATGATTTTAAGGCACTTCTCAACGAACCTTGTTCATTTTCAGGGCATTTCGTGATTATTTTAAGATGATTTTCTAAAAACTCAAACTTTTGGTCAATTTTTCTGCCTGAACATTCTTTTATGACTTCATAGAGTGATTTTCTAGTCATCTCTATCGACGTCATTGGAGATTCTGGAATAGAAAAATAAAAATAAAACACTGTTTTATGAAAGCCGATTTCGACTAATTTCGTAAAAAATAATTTAAAAAAAATGGCGTGTATATGCGGGTCATTTTTCTTTAAAATCCTTATCAAGAATAATGAAACTATATGTTACATCCAAAATCATAAGTTAACTGGGTTTAACTCATAAACAAAAACACCTTTAATTACAGAGTTTACAAAAAAAAAGTTGCATTTTTTATGGAGTACATTTAAAGTGCAAAATGTCACTTAAATAAAGTCTAATATCAAAATAAACATGCTTTTATAAAGCAACGACATACCTTCTTTCAAAATATCCATAATGGTTATCACACAATTTCACCAAACACAGATTAAATGCAATTTAAAGATCACGTTTTAACTGCAGTGCCGAGAATAAAGACATACGATTCACGCAACGACTGGGTTCCGACTGCTGCTACGGTTGGTGGAGGGGCGGTGCATGGCCAAATTCGCCGTTAAGTGACGTAATAGCTATTGGGCTCTCACGATACAATAGTTGTAAAGCAATATAACAAATTTCGACTTTTCGACTTTTGATCGGATATTTAGATGAAATACTCCTCTGTGCAGCGGGGCGATCGTGAACCATAGGAACGTGTGTCATGGTTCACTGCGATGGCTACACCCAGCACCGGAGTGAGGCGGTGTCATAACCAGCTTTTCACGGAGTATTGTTATTTGAAGTTAACGGATGTTTGTGTTGGTATCAAGGCTAATAATTGTGAGCAAATGAGTTCAATCCCACTTCTGATATTAGAAACCAGAAGGGGAAAACATTAAAAAAAAAGACAATTATAAACAACCTAAGACTATTTTATTCCAAAATAGACTTAGTTCCAACAATATTTCAATAACTCGAGCGAACACAAATATCCGTTAGCATTTATATCAAGAAACACACAAGTACACAATATATGGAACGAACTCACTGTAAAGTAGTGTAGGTACCAAACCCTTTCTGTCCGACGACTCCGCAACAAGTGAACCTGAATCTTATCGAGCACGCGCTTTTATAGTACTCAGGTACCCTCACTACCAAAAAATATTAAAATGCCTAGCAATATTCATACGGATATATACCTTTTCTTCTTAATAAATCAAATTGGTCCTTGTGAGAATAATGGGATGATAAATGCACGAAATCCTTGTCACATAAACTTTTAGCCGATGTATCAATACTTGAACTAAGAAACTGAAAAGAATCTATAAATTTACTCTGTACTGGCATTGTATGATTATCTTCTGATTTTATAATTTCGTTATAGACAAATACTGTTCTTTTGTTTTGGGAATAACTTTTATTTCACCTTCGTATTTAGACAATTCTGTGATAAATATGTGGGCATCATAACCAGATAAATTATGAAATGTAACGGGTATGAATGAACATACTTTAAATGATATATTACAATGTGAATGAGCTGCGCCTCTATATTCAGATGTAATATGGTCATGATCGCGGACTTTGTCGTCAAATAATAATTGCTTGCATATGTGACATACAGTTGCACTTCGATAATCGTTAATTTGATCTTTAGTCATTGGTTTCATGGGCTTTTTTGTAATTAAAATCTTATGAATTAACTGAGTGTCCTTAATAATTCGTCTAATAAATTCTTGTACACAATCTATTCCCCTGTATGAAACAAATTTATTCAAGCTTTTGCAATGGGAACAACATATATAATATGCAAAAGAAGATGGTTGATGACATTTATTTCTGTCGGTATTTTTATCGGGATTTGGTTCCTTAAAATCAGATAATATACATTCAAAATCAGCATATACAGGGTGTGGCGGAAATAATGGATAACCCTGTAACTGCCAGTAGGTCATATAATGGTCTATCATATATCCCAATTTCAAACTCAGGTGGTCAGGCATTTCAAAGTTACTTTTATTTGTTTATTTTTTTTGAAAATATTGTACCTATTTTATAAAATCAGCTGCCGTTTCAACATTTAACTGAGTTTTTTTATTCTGTTTTTTGCGGTCTGCTTCTGAATGTTTGTGTAATCACACGCGTATGAAGATTTTTTGTTACACTCTAAGATGATTTCAGAAAAAAACACATAATACTTACTTTTTATTTTTTTTTGATTGAAATCTGTAACTTTGACTCCATACCCTAAAAAAAAATGTATGGCACAGTTATGGCCCATTATTTTAAAAAGTTGTCCATATCATGCGGATTCTAAAATGGTATCATAGTGGCCAGTATCGTACAAGTGTGCAAAACTATTTCAGTTTGAATTCAAAAGGTCCATAATTTCAAAAAAATATTAAATTCAAAAAAATGTGATTCTGTATTTTACTAATCTTCTGTGTCATGTAAATTGTTGTAAAAACGTGTTTAATTCACTATGACCTTGCTAGAACACCACTCAGGTAATAAAAAACCCAGTCTCACTTTCTTTGGGATGACAGAGCTATTGTGCTTCCAGGCTGTGGCTTTTTATTGATTTACTTTAAAGAGGTAGATAATAACGAGTTTAAGACTCCTTACTTAATTAGGTAATTATTTTACAGGTCAATTGATACAATAAAAAGCAATGTTCATGACACAAATGTATTTAAAAATCATACAATATGTTCGAAATGAGCCCCATCGGCTGCGATGCAAGCTCTGCACCTTCTAATAAATGAACGTTTGATGCGACGTGCAAAGCCTGCCAAACTTATTTCCTGAGCAGAAGACTGCACACGTTGCCGCAATTGCTCCACAGACGTAATCTCTTCTTTGTAAACTTTTTCTTTTAAACAGCCCCAGTAAAATAAGTCTAATGGGTTCAGGTCCGGCGAACGGGGTGGCCACAATATTGGCCCTAAGCGCCCTATCCAACGTTCTGGATATGTCTCATTCAGGTGCTCTCTCAGTCTTGCCGCATAATGTGCAGGGCAGCCGTCGTTTTGCAGCCACATGTTCTCACGTGTTTCATTAGGAACGTCTTCTAACAGCTCGGGTAAATTATTTTGCAGGAAGTTCAAATAGCTTTCAGCATTAAGAGTCGGTGGCAGCTCAAACGGACCGATAATTTGGCCGTTAATTATTCCTGTCCATAAATTGATTTTCACTTGGTACTGCGATCGGTCTTGTCTAATTAAATGTGGATTTTCAAGCTGCCAACTGTGTAAATTGTGTAAATTCAAATACCCGTCCTTCTTGCATGTAGACTCGTCACTCCAGAGGATATTTTCAAAGAAATGTGGTTGTTCTCTAATTCTTCTCAACATTATACGGCAAAATTCTTTTCGTGCTCGGTAGTCCCTTGGAAGTAATGTTTGCACCCTTTGATAGTGGTAAGGGTACAATTCGTGACGTTTTAATATGCGATGTACTGTTCTGGTTGACATTCCAGTAAACCGAGATAAAACTCGAATGGATATGGTAGGATCTGCTTCTACTAACTCCATAACTTCTTCTTCGTTATTGTAGGCTCGTGGTCGTCCTTCACTCGCGCCGCCCATACCTGTACCAGGTATTCTTCCCTCACAGTAGGCATTGTGTACGCGAATAAAAATTCGGTAATCAGGGTGTCGACTATTCGGGTACCTTTCTCGGTAAAGTCTTGCCGCTTCATTGGCGTTGCCTCTACATTCACCATAAATGTAGTGCATGTTGGCATATTCTACCGATGTGTAACGTTGAGGCATTGTCAACAGCGCACTTGCCACAACAGTCCGGGTACAGTAAGCAATGTCGTCGGGATCACTAAACAACGCAAGTCTAAATCACAGGCAAATCAGAGTCCGAAAAGAAATGCAGTAAGTCACGAGTTAGATTTAACGAACGAAAAACAGGGAGCAAAGGCGCGTGCGACTACGTACGACAACGAACGGGATCACACTGAATGATGTTATGAGGAACTATTGATGTGGTGATTCTAAAAAAATACAGCTTGCCTTTTTCTATTTTGCACAATAGCTCTATTGTTTCCATCGAGCCAGAATTCCAGGTAGCCCCAAACAAAGAAAGGACCGGTTTTTTTTTACCTGAGTGGTGTTTTAGCAATGTCAAAGTGAGTTAGAAACGTTTTTACAACAATTACATGACACAGAAGATTAGTAAAATACAGAATCACATTTTTTTGAATTTATGGACCTTTTGAATTCAAACTGAAATAGTTTTGCACATTCGTACGATACTGGCCACTATGATACCATTTTAGAATCCGCATGATATGGACAACTTTTTAAAGTAATGGGCCATAACTGTGCCATACATTTTTTTTTCAGGGTATGGAGTCAAAGTTACAGGATTCAATTAAAAAAAACTAAAAAGTAAGTATTATGTGTTTTTTTCTGAAATCATCTTAGAGTGTAACAAAAAATCTTCATACGCGTGTGATTACACAAACATTCAGAAGCAGACCGCAAAAAACAGAATAAAAAAACTCCGTTAAATGTTGAAACGGCAGCTGGTTTTATAAAATAGGTACAATATTTTCAAAAAAAATAAACAAATAAAAGTAACTTTGAAATGCCTGACCACCTGAGTTTGAAATTGGGATATATGATAGACCATTATATGACCTACTGGCAGTTACAGGGTTATCCATTATTTCCGCCACACCCTGTATAGAAAGAAAGAAAGAAAGAAAAAGCATTTATTAGCCCGCACAGGACGAAACACACAAATAACAACAAGGTTTAATATTATTACAAAATAAAAAATAAGAAACGAATCGGTCCTGTACGATGCGAAAAGGGGGGCCTTTTGGCATCGTACATCTCAGCATTGTGCTGTAACATTTAAAAATGTCACAGCGCTGATATTCTGATAGGGCCCAAAGTAACAAAGTTAATTCTTTGCTGTCTCTCATAATGTCTGAATTTCAAAAAACTGTTCTTTTCTGGCAATAACGTTATTATCTTAGAGCAATTGTGTGAAGCGTACTTTGTTTCACTAGTATAAAACTGTAGACATGTTTCAATTAAATACATTTGACCTTTATGACGTGAAACCTGTCATCTGCCTAGACGCATAAGGTCTTTAATCAAACAGTAATGGGCGTTAGCGTTCTGTTCTAAATACAGCAAGTTGACGTGTTTAATTCTCTTGCTACTGGTAACATATAAAGGACCAGTAACATTATGATGCTTGTCTAATCCGTAAATATTTACACTTATTTCACAATTATTTTTTTAAAACAACTGAATATCTTTATGTGATGGGGGAAATGACATTCCCTGTGTATTAAATATCAAATTTACATTCGTGTACGAGCTTGGTACTACAGCTATGCTCCACAAAAAACAATAATTATCACTATTTTGTATGTTCAAACAGCTCTTTGTATTCTTAATTTTAGCAGGCAAGTCGATGTAAGATCCACCTCGCATGGGTGAATACTTATTAATATTAATTTCTAAATGACTGACAGACATAAATGCCCATCCAGATTTGCAATTCTCAAATTCAGTTAATTTCATTTTTCAAACAAACAACTCGAAGTTCACTTTAATACATCCATGTTTCAATAATGTCAGTTCAATAATTTTAAAAACATCGTCTCGCTTTCCATCTAAGAACGCCTCCGCTAGAAGGTACTCGTCTTCTTGAGATGTATTTAAGCGATAAGTCATTATTCTATTTGTAAATGCTGTAGCTATAATATCAATATTCGAAAATTTTGACTTGATTAGACAATTTGATTTATGAATATTAGTTCTCTTATGATATCTATATTCGTGTACTGGGATCTCAATTTTGCATTTATCACAAGTAACATTTGTGTTTGATGATGAATTAACTGGTGGTTCAACTGAAAAGAAGAAAATACATGAACTTGGAATATTTATTCAATAAAAATAAACAATAGGTACAGAGCATAGTGATTAAACAATATTGGATATAGCCTTATAGGTAATTATAATGATTAGGTAAGTACATAATAGAGCATAATATATTCATTTTACTGGAATACAATTAAGTAACACTACATTTTGTGGATAAATATATGTAGTGTAAGTTTTATTAATAATGTATGTAAGGGGTGTCTCAGAATGTTTTTCGTTTTTAGATGTTAAATAAAATCAACAATATCAATTAAAACTCGTTTTATTTATTGTTACATTAAAGAGCAGTTCTTAAAGTTTATTTATGAAAAACAACCGTTTGCAAATGCGCACCATTAACTTGTTCACACTCATTCAACGGTCTGAGTTCGACCTCGGTCATCCTCAATAAAATAAGGACCGATAATTCCTTGACTTGATATGGCAGCCCAAACAACAGCTTTTGGCGAGTGCAAGGGCTTCTGATGCAGTTCTAGCGGATTCTCGGAAGCCCAGTATCTGCAATTTTGTTTATTCACGTGACCGTTGATGTGACAATTTAAAATTCCTGTAGAATTCCTGTAGAGACGACGAACAATAGTGTAGGAATCGTTGTTTTTATAAAACGGTCGCACGCAAAACGAGCGCTACGGTCCCGTGAAACGATTCATGGCTACTAAACTTAACAGGCCGGCCAAGCGTTTGAGACCACTCCCCTCCCCTTGCTACCTGCGGTTGGCGCGTATTGGTCAATTCAAAAACGAAAAACATTCTGAGACGCCCTTTATTTAGTTTATAAGATAAGATATAAGTTCGTAGGTCGAATAGAGTTGATTGTTATTGATACGAACTAATGAACGTACGTGGACAGTCATTAAACTCTTTTCTAACACTCTTAACATATTCATTTAAATGCTTTCAAGACTCGGACTCTGTTTCACACTTATTTTTAATTGTCACGACTGAGTGGCGCCACCTATTTACCGGTGGCACTCGTCCAATGTCGTCACACTTATATATCTTTAACTCTATATAATAAGTGCCTGTTTTTCTTTCATCTATGTGCCTCGAAAAACCGTTCGCCAATCTACGTGTAATATAAGAGTAGATTGGCTGATTTTTTTTACCCTTTGCTTCCAAGTTCTCGTCTTCAGAATCGCTTCCAAATAAATCGCTGGCTGTTGGTTTAGTAGCTGGTTTTGACTTCTTACTGGTTGACGGCTGGCACTCGGTTGACTTATGCGACGACTTGCGCTTGTTTTTCTCCGGCTTTGCCTTCACCACCGGCACCGCCCTTTCCGATCCCGAATCATCATCATCAGACGGGAAAAGCTGGTCTGCATTACACTTAGGCCTAAAAAAAAAAAAGTTTTATTATATTGTACACATGTTCGAGATTTTAATGTTTTCCTTTAATGTAATTAAATGAGCAAATGTTTGTAGATAAACAATTTATCAACAGACAAATAATTATAGTTTTATTGAATTTACTATCATTTATTTAATTCAAATTCTCAAATGAACTGATGAATGTTTGAATAGTTGAATAATAGATTGCTTTATCTGATATTACTCTTATTGAATAATACATAGAATGACTGAATAGTAGAGTTATTGAAAAGGTAATTGACAAAATAGTAAATTTACTGAATAGTTGAGGGATCGAATAGTAGAACCAAAAATAACTTACATCTTAGAGAAGATCTGGCAAGCTTCTAGGCAGGTAGGTACTGATGAGAGCAGCTCTTGCTTGTAGCTCTTGAAGAAATGCTTTGTGGTCTTATTTCGACAGCTACGCTCTTAAATAGTGATAAATCTACGTCATAGTATCCCAAATATAGAAAAGGGTACGTGTAAAAAAATGCTGTGTCAAATACGATAGTTTACATTACCTTCAATATTGTAATATAACACTAATTTAACTTACCAAAAGATGGTGATGTTTGATAATTACCCGACTGCACCAGAAGGAGGGTTATGTTATTTTATTTTATAGAACACTAGCTTCCGCCCCGCGGTTTCACCCGCTTCCCGTGGGACTACTCCGCGCACCCGGATAAAAAATTGCCTTTCTCAATAAATGGGCTATCTAACACTGAAATAATTTTTCAAAAAAGCCCAGTAGTTCCTGAGATTAGCGCGTTCAACCAAACAAACAAACTGTTCTACTTTATAATATTAGTACAGATTCCAGCATAGATGTACAAATAAGCTGTTTAAAAAATAAGTAAATAACAAAAAAAAAAATATCTATTTTTAATCTTTATAATAATAGCAAGTAAAGCCACGCTTAAAAATTGTATGTCAATATTGATGACTTGATAAATAGTTTTGATCCGTCTCCTTAAAGAGAATTCAACTACGTTGCAAGTTTGCTTACGTTAATATACTATTAACATACCATGATTTTGCTTGCCAAATCATCCGAATAAAATGTATGAAAACGATTCCGTGAACAAAAAGACAGTAGTATTATTTTGTTGATATATATTTTCGATAAACAATAAAATGTTAGGCGTCGTAATGTCTGTGGTTTCAATTTCACCATACCATTTTTGTGTAGATATTAACATCTAACAAAAATATGGGATTTTGAACTCTATGTATTAAAAATAATATTAAATTAAAAAATATAAAAGGGAACACAATAAATTGAAATCCATTTCATCTTTGCATCTGCAGTGAAGGTCGATATACTAGCAGATGCAGAATGTCGGTAAGTGTTACTTTAATATATTTACTAACAATTTAAATATCTATTAACAATATTAGTTAGTAGCCTCACTGCATAATTTATTTCCACATAATCCTTTATTTCAATCATAACGTTTGTAGTGTACCTAAATTAAATATTGATTCGTTGTTTCAGGACACGGAGGATCTCTTCAATTTTGTACCCATGAATCAACCAGTTCAACAAACCACCGGACAGAAGACGCTGGGTCTCGCTCGCAAGAGATCAAAAACAGATCAGATATTCTATCAATTTATAAAGAAGCCTGTTTCCCGTGGGACGAAAATAATTAAAATAGAAATCTATGATACAGACAGTTTTCAAAAATCCGAACAGCCGATGTGTAATTGTGAGGGTGATGTGTGTGTTCAACATGTCGTAAAAACGACATTATACGATGATATACAACGTGTATCTGATTTAACGCTATACCTCAGACACCCCAATTAGAATATTAAATTATAAGTCTAAAACAACATCCGTAATTTAATAAATGTAAACCAAACCCAGTCTTTTTTTATAAAATAGTTATCCTTACTAAACGCAAAACGTATGTGCGTCCTACAACATCCCTACGCACACACTCATGCAATGCTAGCGGCCGACGTGCACACACTCGAGTGCCCGCCAGCTGACCAGTGCAGTAGGCAGTGGCGTGCGGTTCATACAGGCAAATAGTCATTGCCTACCTTACAAAATACTTACTACTATCAAAATAAAATACTAGGACTACTATTTTATTTTGATAACAAATATTTTATGCACGAGTAATTACCATCAATATACCAAAAGCGAAAAATAGAAAATCTTAAATCAGCTCCACCTATCGAGTAACGGTGGAATCCATGAAGTCTCATTGATACCTTCGTTCGCGCATTTCGACTATTTTCGACCATAATCGCTTCGCGCTGCACCAGCGCACGGAAAGGCACAAAGTCAAAGTCTCTGGATGATTATATGTGTGCGTCGTGACAGACCCGTATTTACGCGTCTACAATAGTGTGATTTTTCTATAAATACTTGGCACACATTTACACAAATAACGCACACAAACGTCAAAAGCAGACATTGCCTTTTTTAACATTTACTTACACTTTCGACAATTGGGTTGTTGACACCAATAACCAATAATTCCAAAATACAACTTATCTTTTAATACACTTTATTTTAGCCCGGAAAACCCGATTAATTTTCAATTCACTGTAAAATTCGATTTTAAGTTGCTTTGAAATCAATGAATAGTTATTTAATTGAGTTGGTAAATAAATGACGTCACAGGCCGCGTCATAAAAAAACTATGGAGGAATCTCGTTTTGATTGGTGGTGAATTGATTGGTGGTTTCAAGTAGCCAATTGCGGGGTCTTAAAACCGAAGTTGGCTACACAAGGATCTGGGACTATTTGCAAGCATCTTTTGGTTATATTAGCGCTAAATGAAGCACTATTAGTTTTTATTTTTACGTGAGTTATGAGCGGCCATTGTTGATATGGTTTGTCTGACTGTTGTGTGGTTTTGTGATATAATTTTATTCTGGTATCTATATTTACGATTTTAACGTTGATAATAGGTGAAAGATGCAACATCTTCATTGTGAAAGTTGTTCAGGTGGTGTGTGTTTACAGAAAATTTTAAATGATACGTTTTCAAAACTATCTTTTAGTGATAAAAAAATATTGATCGCCAAAGGCCGTTCTACCCCAGATTTGCAGTTAATACAAACTAAAGGTAAAGTCAATCGTAAATTCAATATAAAACAATATGATTCTTATAACTGGCTCACGGGTTGTATTCATAACAATCGATTATATTGTTTTTCTTGTCTACTTTTTTCGAACAATAAGACCGTCTGGAACGAGACTGGTTACACCGATATTCATAATTTTGCTGCGGCTGCAAAAATTGATTTAATAAAAAACGTATTAATATACAAATTAAAAAAAATCTTGTTACTTTTTCCGTGTACTCACACCACACCACTAACTTTTTTGATGTTATTATTTAATTTTGCAAATTCATACAGAACAACAGACAAACGCGCTGAAAGGCCACTTCGAATATCCGCAAATTGATATGTTTATAATATCAGTCAATCTATGGATATTTGATCATTATTTAATCGATAAGGCAACGAACCAAAGCCATCAAACAGTAGGTGTTTTTGTTTTTGTAAGTAAGCTTTTAAATTTTTCTGCTTACCCTGTCTCAAAACTCTGTGCACGCCCCTGGCAGTAGGCATAAGATATGCGTTAGTTCAATAAACGAATTTCACGTACCTACCTAACATGTCACAGACCGATAAGAATAACTTTTGATAATTGGGTTTACCATGTCATTATTGATAGTTTTCTAGCAAGTAATATTATGATTCCATCTTTCTATCACACGTGCACAGGCTTTGGACTTAGCGGCTTCAAATAATTTTGTTTACTTTTACGATTGATTCAAGTTCAACACGAATCTAAAATTTTAAGCTTAGTGAAGGGGACGCATTTAATACAGCTACTTTTTACCCGTTAACGATGTGCAGTACAAAACGGACTCCGTTCGGCACCCGCCGGCGCGGGCGCGGTGATTGCCGGCTTGAACGGTAAAACAAAGCTTTTTCATAAAAAAGAGAAGCAATACAAAACAACAAACGAAACAAAGCCACCGACTTCCGATACTAAAGTTAAGACACGTTAAAACAGAGATTGAAAGTACTCCAAAGATTGAGGCATACCCTATCCATTAAAAAAAAGATTTTTCAAAATCGATTTAAATTTGCCGGAGGAATCGCGTAACAAACATACAGTCGATTGAGAACTTTTGAAGTCGGTTGAAAATAATCTCAGATGCGTAACTATCGCAATATCAGCTCGTGGGGTGTCAGGGCTAGAATAACATCCACCCATTTCATCCTGAGGGTGTCGTAGAAGGCGACTAAGGGAAAATCTGGAAGTCGGGCAGCAGCAGCTTCCGACTACTCTACTTCACTGCGATCCCCAAGACGCCTGCCCAGCGTGGGGATGATAAATTGGATGTTAAATCTAATATAAACGCATTTCTTAACGCTGTCGAAAGCATCGTCATTTCCTTGTCATTCGACATAGAGGATATTAATAATGCGATTCTATTTAGTAAGATCAATATTTTACACCCGACTGTACTTAGTCCTTATCAACTGTATAACGAACTTGAACATAACATGAATAATATGCCAAGGTATTACGAACTCCTTGTATACTTGTCGCTACAAAATATTCACGACCTTATCGATATTTCTAAGCTCATATGTTATTTTCATAATAACAAAATAATTGTCGTTATTAAAATCCCGCTCGTCCTACCTCAAACTTACAACCTATACCATATAATTCCAATGCCAGTCCCCTATAACGTTTCGCAACCTGATACCTTCGCACTTATCGCTCCGAGCCGTCCTTACCTTGCAATAACAATCGATCATATGTTCTACTCGCCGTTGCATAGTGTAGACAAGTGCAAAGTGATTCGTGAGAAGTTTTACGTATGTGAATTAGAAAGTGTATATTCAAGTGTCGTGAATCCGATCTGTGAAACTATCCTAATTACGGAATTAGTCAGTAAGCTACCTAACTCTTGTGAGATTAAATTGTTAAAAGGCTCAATTCAAGTGTTTCATAAAATTAGTAATAACAGATGGATATTCGTCATATCCGAGCCAGGCAAATGCCATGTATCTTGTGAAAATGATGGCAGTAGTTTTGATGAAACTTTATTTGGAACAGGAATATTGTCTTTAACTAAAAACTGCAAAGCTTTTTATAAAACTTTACAATTTGTGCCGTCATCAAATGTTTTCGTTAATGTAAGCTCACGTGTTGTTTCTAATTTCAATCTCGTTGAAGATGACTGCTGTGAGAAGAGTAGAGTCAACCATTCACTTTCACGTTCACCGTATCAAAAATTAAATAATGTTAACAACTTAGACTCTTTATTACAAGCTAGTATGCATCTAAACTCTTTCGAACAAGAATTAAAAAACATTGAAGATCCGACGCATTTTCAAAAGTACGGAGTCCATTATATATCCTTAACTTACACATTTTTCAATATATTCCTTTTAAATTTACTCTATAGAGGTCGGAAATTAATGTGTCCAAATTCAAAAGTTCCATGTTGCATACAAATATTAAGTTGTTAAGTTGTTATGGTGAGGTTAATTGTTGATATTTGGTTGTGATTTTAATTGTTTTCAGGTAAAGTAACGATACAACGTTACAAACGAAAGAGATTGCAAAAGAAAACGGGTATCGATTTGTTTGGATCAAACACGGAACCATACTTGTTCGCGCGGACGTCCCTGAACCGGCTTTTACTATTCGTTCTGAGGCAGATTTGTGCAAAATTAAAACCTATAAAAAATCGTCATAATTTACTCTTCTCAATGTGTATTATTAAAAAAGTGCATTTTAATTCTACACTCCAAACTTGTGACCTGTTGTTTTGTTTACTATGTATTCAGTTCTCTCTTACACGTACATTACTCTGTGTTATTCACACTACTTCTAATGCGAATTACGAAATGTCTTACGATGACCGTCGTTTAACTAATTATCAATATCTTTATGAATTGTGTTGTGCTACTTTTTTGTATTTTATGTCATACATGAATACACTGGTTTTGCACCAACGAAATACTTTACATTAATAACAAACATTAATATTCATAAATACAGTAATTATAGCATCGATAGAACATTAACAATATTATCATCGCACCTATATTACTACCGATTTTATTTTCAATTGTTAACTTTTAATACATTGTGTGTTTTTGTTATTTTTCGTAAAAAATAAAAAAAAAATTCCCCTGACCAATTAAATAAGGCGTCCTTTTTTAAAAGGGAAGTTAAGGGTTTAGATAGTTTAGAAAAGTTTTCTATGAATCGCCTATAGTAACCGACTAAACCCAGGAAAGACTTGATATCTTTAGGACATTTAGGAGTTGGAAACTTAATGACGGCCTTGATTTTATCGGGATTAGGACAGACACCTTTGTCAGTGATTATGTGTCCTAGATACGCTACTTCATGCCGTAGGAACTCGCATTTTGCGGGTTGTAGTTTTAGATTAAATTGACGGAATCTGTCAAAGACTAATTTTAGTTTTTCTATATGAGTTTGAAGATTTTGGCTATAGATAATACAGTCATCAAAATATATATAGCAGTGAAGACCTTGAAGACCGGATAAAACTGTGTTCATAAGTTTTTGGAATGTAGCAGGGGCATTTTTTAGTCCGAAAGGCATTAGCGTAAATTCGTAATGTCCGGAAATTTCGTTTCCTACTACCGTAAAACCAGTCTTAGGCGCGTCTTTGGGATTTAAATTTAACTGATTGAAACTGCTTACAAGGTCAAGCGTAGTAAAATATTTGGAATGACCCAGCTGATCAAGGATATCCGTAATTAAAGGTATAGGATACACCTCGGTAACAGTCACATCGTTGAGTTTCCTATAATCTATGACTTTCCTCCATTTCTGCTTACCCGATGAGTCTACTTTTTTGGGGACCACCCAAATAGGGGCGCTCCATGGTGATTTTGAAGGACGAATGATATTTTGATCGAGCATTTTCTTTATTTGGCTTTCGACTTCACTTTTGTGGCATTCGGGGAAGCGATATGATTTTGCATGAATCGGTGCAGCATCACCAGTGTTGATTGAATGCTCAATGGCATTAGTACAAGTTAAAGGCTCGCCCTCAAGGTAAAAGATGTCTGTGTATTCAGAGCAACATTCTAAGAGTGTTTTTGTTTCCTCGGGGTTTAAATGTTCTGTTCGGATGAGATCTAGCTAGTACTTTTTGTGCTCTATCTAAAGACGCCTCACCGAGATTATTAATAATTTGAAGATTTTCCTGGTTAGACATTTGGAAGGACGGCGATACGTTCTCAAAGGGAATTAAGTGGACATAATAGTTCTTAAATACAACTTGAGATTCAGTAGTATTTAGTATTGAG
Organism: Charanyca ferruginea; assembly: GCA_947361185.1. Taxonomy (NCBI): domain Eukaryota; kingdom Metazoa; phylum Arthropoda; class Insecta; order Lepidoptera; family Noctuidae; genus Charanyca; species Charanyca ferruginea. The sequence continues at coordinate 12,304,214 of OX376065.1, read as the reverse complement.
ATATTAATGCGATTATTAGGTTTGATCGAGACAATACAATTTGCTAAGTAAACTCCTTCCGTATACATGTGATCGAGAACTAAACCTTCTTTCATAGAATTTAATTCTTCCAAGGAATTTGACACAGAACATTCGACTATCGCCTCGGAGCGAGGTGGAATGATATAGACAGGATTACTAAAATTTAATGGTATGAGATGACCACCGATAAGCAAAGAGTTTTGAGAGTACTTAACATCACATTCGAGTTTTCGTAAGAAATCATTACCTAAAATACCGTCATAATTAAGCCGTAAAATATATTCGAAATCGATGGTGAATGACCCTAAAGTTTCGTAGCAGGAGTCGTCTTCACTCAAGCCTTTGAGTTTGATTTTATTATTAGATAAGGATGACATAGAATTAAAGTGTTTTTTTTTTTTCTTTTTTATATTGTTATAGGCTTGCGTTTGACAATACTAACACTAGCTCCAGTGTCAATAAGAAAACGTAAGGGTTTGTCTGAATAATTAGTGTTTAAAAATACGTGAGGTAGAGAGATTCTGCAATATTTAATTTCATGAATTGGAGTTATGGACTCCTGATTTTGTAAAATATTAGGACTCAACGAAACAGAGGCTCCTGACGGAATGTGTTGAGATTTGTTTGCAATGTGTATACCTTCTGTTTGGGGCTGGTTACCCTGTCGCATGGCAACATAAGATTTTGAATGGCCTTCAGTTTGGGGCTGGTTACCCGGTCGCATGGCAAAAGATTTGAGTTGACCGTCGGTTTGGGGCTGGTTACCCGGTCGATTGGTCAACATCAAAGTTTTAGAATTATTTTGATTTATAACATGATTTTGTGGGTTTGTAATACGAGCTTTTGTGCCTTGAACACGGTCGGGCGTAGTGCGGCACGCTAACGACACCCGACTCTTTAGTTTAAATCGTCAGCAAATTCCTCGGTTTCCTCACACGATTCAACTTGATTGGGTGAAGCTGTGACGTTGTGTTGAATTGGGGAATTATTTTTTCTTGAATTATTGTATTTGCGCCTATAGCATTGAGTAATATCATGACCAGTTTTCTTGCAATATCTGCAGACTACATCTGTTGATTGATTCGGCTGATAATTTTGTTGGGTTCGAGAGCTAGAAGAGGCCCGAGGTTGAACGTTGGACGAAGTTGAAGGCTGAGCTCGGTTTTTCCTTAGACACTCGTTTTCTAAGTGTCCAGATTTATTACAGAACTTGCAAATTTTAGCAATTTTTGGGGAGATTTTTAAGGAGAAATTTTGTATTTTTTCTTCTTCGATCGCGATGTTAATAGCGTCATTCAGAGTTTTAGGATTTCTACACCGCACCATATTACTAAAATTAGGTTGTAAGCCAAAAATAAAGGTATGGAGAGCTAGGTCTTCCGTCATTGCGATTCTCCCTGACAAATCTCTCTTAGTAGTTTCGGAGTTGTGAATTTCTGTCTGCATGTCGGTGAGACAGGTTTCTAAACGCAACGAGAATTGTGACACTGACTCATTTTGTTGTTGCCTACAAGACTGCAGCTCGAAGAATAAATGACTGTAATGTTTCCTTTCGCCAAAATTTTGGCGGAGGAACGACTGCAATGAATCAAAGTCATCGAAAACTTTGTTCGAGCAAGCTATTTGAGCTTTGCCTCGCAACTTAGATAAGATGTATTTAAGAAGCAATTTTCTTTGACTCTCAGATGCTAGATTAAGTGAATTTTGGCAGTTAGTTAAAAACGCAGACAAGGTTTCACGATCTCCATTGTATGTGTCAATAAAATCGCATAAAATTTTAATAGGATATTGTTCGCTAAGCGAGATTTCGCCCTTACTCATTTTGGGTATAAGATAATAAACAATTAAAAGAAAATAAAGTTTTTCGACAGTATAAGAGTTTGTAGGGAATATTAATAATATAAATGCTATCTGGAAAAAGGTTAGCAATAACGAATTATCAAATGTTCGACTCACAGCAGCACCGCGAGAAGGAGTGTGGACATCACGGATTTTCAGTAGAGCAGGTATGTTGTACTCGCAGCTCAGCAGCAGCTCGTGGCACCGGGCGCACAACAGTACGTCCGCAGGAACCAGGACAAGCAGCAGGACTTGGACGACAGCACCGAGGTGGCGGGTAACAACGGGCACGTGTCGCACAGACAACGTGTATAGCAGCGGCGCCGACGGCGACGGCACCAGGTAAACCAGGTAAGTACCTAGTTGGACAGGATGGTGGCAGCAGGACCCGACGATACCGTCAGATACGAAGCACGAACAGGCTCGATCACGTTGTGAGGTCACACGGCGTGAACACGTGGCACCACGTGGCGGCGAAGCGCTATAGGATGGCAGGCTTACGCGGTAAGACTTACTGTCGCAGTTCCTCAGCAATACACAGGATTCGTAGAGTTCGTGGTTTGCACACCAAATAGAGTTTGTAAGACTTTGTAAGAGTTTAAAAGAGTTTGTCAAGATGCACTCCGCGGACTTTAAACGGGATACTAGCCAACGATTGCTGAGTATCCCACTTCTGACACCACTGTTACGGGGTGTCTATCGAATTAGTTTAAAAAAAAAACGATTATTTAAACACTGAAATGTAACTTTAATTGGATTTAAAAAAGTACAATAAAAATATCTATCCGCGACGACGTTCAAATCCACACTGCCTATTGGACTCTGGAAAAATAGAGTGTGGCGGAAACGCCGACACAGCAAAGACAGTTCTACGTGTAAAGACTAGCGCGGTCATCAATATTACTGTACATGCCTTCGCGTGTATTTTAGGATATAACAGTTCCCTGGATGGTGTATCAGGGCAAATTTCCTGTAAAACTGGAGTTAATTGAAGGGCTTCGGCGTGAAATATATCAGATGGTTCTAGCAGTTGTTCACCTTCAGTTTGAGTTGTTTCTGGTTCGGGGCTACTATTGATATCTAAGCGTTCTAAGGAGAAATTAATAGAAGGAGCTGAAGATGAAACCGGGCTTGGAGAAGGTGGTGGCAGTTCATTGTCACTGTTAGTGTCAGATTTATCGCTAGTATTGGATGGTGCATGCTCGACAGGAACAAGCGCTAATATTCTTTGCGTGCGGTCTTGTATTTTATGCTGTTAACAAGCGAAAAAAAACCATAAGCCCATTGAAAACCCACCACATAAAAGCATGTCATTTGCAAATAAAAGTTATACCCAATTTGGCAATGTTCATCACAATAAACGTACCAAACAGACAATACTTATACGAGTATTTGGCAGTGTTCACTGTGATGAACAAACAAGTTTGCCTCCAAAAATAAGTTTCCAAAAACTCAAAACATTGCACAAAAACTATTCCAAACCAAAGAATAAATATTTCTTAGTAAATAAAAAGCATGAAAAGTTTAGTGTATTCATAAAAAACGTGTAAAATAAAAACATTTACCTTGCGAAGAATTGAGTGCCCGCGTCTTGCTGACATCTTGTCCCGATAATGACAGATGAACGATGTTGCCACTATTGGATTATTTTTTATACCAATAAATATATTTTAAACTTGCCATAATCGAATAAAAACCCGAGGATTAGTAGATAGTAGTCGCTCAATATTTATTTTTTATTAACGTTTATCACAGTGAACGTAGTCAAATTAAGGGTTAATGAAATCGACTGGTTCTGAAACATCAGACCATGTAATTACTGATCTTGGGAATGGTGCAATCCACTCATCATGATGTTGGGGTAAGTCTCGTTTCACCCATTTTCGGGCTGCCTTAGGCGGCGATGTTGGCAATGGCGGCGGCGATGGAGTTAGAAGCGGAGGATTATCGAATATAGCTCTCTAGAATATAGACTCGCTGTCATTACTGATATTTGTTCCACTTAGTCTCAGTTCAGCAAAAAAGCAAATACAAATTCAAAAGCGAATACCTACCACGCGCTTCGTGCTGTACTAACACGAGTCAGTACTGCAAGAAACGCCGCATCGTTAAAAAAAAACAAATACAATCACGAGATTGTAGGTATTCGCTCCGATAACTACACTCGGCGACACAAAAATCGCACCTCTTTAAGAATTCCCTTCAAAGTCATTTTAACCCTATTAATCAATGGTATACATATGACTATAAGGTATAATTGGAAAGGCAATTTATTTAAATTTCAGAATAAATCAATGGATTTGGTTTTTTGTTTACCAGGGAATAAAAAAAAGCAAGCTAATGCAAATGATTAAAAAGTTAAATTTTATTTTATCAGCAAAAATTACAACAAAGTCCTTAAAACTAACTTAAAACCTAGTGTTACCCCCCCTAGCCCTGATGACTGCTTCCATGCGTTCTCTCATGGACCTTATTAATGTGACAACAGTCTCTTGTGGAATGTTGTCCCATTCTGCAACGACGGCATCTTGAAGGTCTTGGAGAGTGGTAGGGGCAGGATTTCGTGCCCGTACTCGCCGTTTCAGTTCATCCCAAAGGTGCTCAATAGGGTTCAGGTCTGGACTTCGCGCCGGCCAGCGCATAACAGGGATGCCAACTTCTTGCAGGTAGTCTCTTACAATTAAAGCGGTGTGACAACGGGCGTTATCGTGCATTAACGTGAACCCACTGCCAACAAAACCCGCATAAGGGACAACCTGCTCCTCTAAGATCTCTGTTATGTACCGAGCAGCAGTCAGCGACCCTTGCCCGCGAGCACTTCCAGTCCGAGAAACACACACAAGGTTCGTTTTACCGTCGATTGACATGCCGCCCCAGAACATGCACGAGCCACCCCCGTATTCCACTGTCTCTTGAATACAGGCTTGTGCGAATCGTTCCCCTTGCCTCCTATACACTCTTCGACGCCTGTCGTTGCAGAAAAGACACACCCTCGTCTCATCCGAGAAGAGCACAGCCCTCCATTGGTCTATTGTCCAATCCACATGGTCACGGGCAAATTGCAACCGGTCTCTCCTATGCTGTGCAGTCAATTTGGGCCCTGTAGCAGCCCTATGAGCTGCAATTTTCTTCTCCCGCATTCTTCTTCTAATCGTGGAGACGCTTACAGAAGTTCTGCGAGCTGATCGCAGTTGTTGTTGCAGCTCAACAGCATTGGAGAACCGATTACGTAAAGACGTCGAAACAATGAAGCGATCGTCTCTTTCGGATGTGCACCGTTGTCTTCCAGATCCACGTCTTCGGATATAGCCACCAGTCTCTTGGAAACGTTGGAACACTCGTCGAACGGCAAAACGACTCAAGTTCAGTTGCCGAGCAACATCACATTGCCGCATCCCTGATTGCAGTAGTGCAATGACTTGAGCGGCTTCATCTGCAGTGGTATCCATCTTCTGGGGTATTTTTCTTGCTGTAGCTGTTCACGTGTGTTCACTTTAAAGGTTGAATAGCGAATGACCCACATTTAACCCGGGTCGCCCGTTTTATACCCTTGTAGGGCGGTGCAATTAGTGGCCGTTGTAATGCGTATTTTGACAACATTTTTTTGAACGTTACGTGCTAATGAGATCTGTTGTGTTTAGGAATTCTAACTGTTGTTAATTTAAAGGTCGTTAAACATACTTTTAATTGATACCAATATTAATTGGGTTTAATTTATTCGTTACTGGCGGGACATGTTTTAAACTTATTTTCGAAAAGGTGCGATTTTTGTGACGCCGAGTGTAGTTGACGATGTCGGCAACATCGAACACTAACCAATTTTGAGATGCCGTTAAGTCTCGTCACCTACTGTCACAGTCACTTTGATATAAAGTGTTAGAGACAACACGAGACGGCATCCTGATGATAATGTCTGCCCGGTTAATGGTTATAGGACCTGTAGACTTGTGTACTCAAAATCCAAAAGCGAATACATTCTTTTGAATTTGCTTTGGTGGCTTCACTCTCAATGTTCCCTGCAGTCTCTTGTAAAAGTGGACTCGTCTGTCCACAAAATCTTATGAGCAGGGTTTTCCACCAACCACTCACAGAATTGACGCCGTGGTTCATAATCCACGTGGGAATTATCTCCTGTACTCGCAAAAAGTGGTACGGGTGCTGGCCTTCTTCACGTAAAGTTTTCCAGGCGGCAACGTGACTTATTCCTAAGTCCCGACCTGCGTCGCGTGTGCTCCGGTGTGGATTGTCGCGGAAGTAATCTAAAACTCGTTCTTCAACGTCACCAGAGAGCTGCGGCCTGCCCGATCTGCTTGAGGAGGACGAAACTGGCCTTAATCTAGCAGACGCTGATAAGCCTCGAGGATGGTTTGCAGAGCTGGCACCTGTCGCTGTTCACCATACAACTCTGGGTACATGTTACGAGCTGCCGATAAATTTTCGTCACTTCTGATGTAGCACACTAGCATGTCCAAGTACTCGCGGTTAGAATAAGTAAACGGCATTATTGAAAAAAAATAAAAACGCGAGCGCGCGAACGTTTCAAGATGACAGAGGAACAAACGCTTCCCGCGCGGCGGACATCAATCGACTGACGATCGGGAGAGAAGGGTAGCGCGGGTGGGTGAGAGACCCGAGACGTGTCGCGGTCTGTCCCGGCGGCGGCGCTCGCGCCGCTTGCGAAGCCCTGCGTACTGAGTGCATAGGAATTGTGGTAAATATTACTTTATTTTAGTGAAAAACTAAAATTACTGAAATTTTTTTTTTTTTTATATGTTTAGTTTTGATACTGATCATCCTCGTAAAATGTTTAAAGTTAATTTTTTAACAGCTTATATCAGTTTAACCTGCGATGATTGTATGTTCAGCTTCAAACAAACCACTGGGTAACAGATCCTTGTTTAGGAGGGTTTCTCGATTTAGGGCTTGTATCCCTAAGTGCTGAGATACAAATTACTGAGATAAAAACTCACGAGCTCTTTTTAAATATCTATATATCTATATATCTGTATAGCAGAGCTGACGTCACGATCTCCATTGCTAGGCTCAGTCATTGCAAAATGAATACACTCAAATAACAGTTTACACTTTTATTCTTATAACTAGTTAACACACAATTAGAAACAGCATAAAAATCCAAATTAATAATAGGAATTATACTCACAGGATATTTCAGCAAAAACACGACTTGTCGTCACAAACGTCTTCTTGTTAATGTGGCCTCGCAACGGCTCGCCTTTGCAATATGAAAAATGGCGCCGCCGTTGCGAAGTCATTACACTTATTTTCATTACAAATTGTAGGTAGCATTGATTAAAATAACAAACTATGATTTATTAATTCGTTTTACCATTTTTAACACTCGATTTTAATATTTAATTAATTCTGTATTGCTTAAAACATTTTAAGCAATACCGAGTTCGCGCGCCATATTTTTAACTTCACCAACAGTAGTTCAATCAAATATTTGTTAAACAAAAATTAACCAAAATTCATGTTTAAACTAACCCAAATCGTTTATAAATCAAGAAATGAATTTAGCAATAGATAGTTTGTTTTTAAACCTAAATTTGAATAAACCTTCAGTTATGTTTTGCTGTTAAAGTAACAACAAATCATAACACGGCTTTTTACATTTACTTTTTACACAAAAATAGCAAACTAACAACAACAATGAAATCTCAACTAATTTAAACCTATCCAGTTATATTTAACTGTTAAATTTGAACTTAGAGTAAACATTTTAAAGTTTACTTCAGCCTTGCGTCGACACGGCCATTCTGCGAGACGGTGTGCGTGCCCTGCACCAGTCGCGGTTCTGAAAATGAAAACATTTTTTTTTTTTTTTGAACTAGGTATCCGTTCTCAGGTACACTAGCCTGATAACTTGTTTTGTTTTATTTTATCGGAGCTTTTGTTGCTTCAAAATGAGTTCAAAAAGTTCTGTACTTGAATTTTTCAACGATAACCGATTTCAACAATCCAAGTTATCAGCCATTATTTAATACCTTGATAATCTTTAACATAAGGTTATGTAGGTATTATAAGTTATAGATATCTAAATAATTATGGAAATAATAAAGTTCATAAGAGTAGTAAACAAATAGGATTTGCTGTTTATAGGGAAGTGAGTGAAGATATTGAAGTGCTTGTAACGCTACACGCTTACTCACACGTTATTACATCTATGCAAATGCTCCACGCATACATGCATGATTTGATTTCTCGTAGACAGGGATGATGCTGTGGTGCTGGGCGGTCTTGTACGCCGTGGTCCACAGAGGCTCTAAAGGAAAAGGGAACTAGGGTGGTGCTGAGGCCTAGGCCTTATATTTATGACCGTGGTCCCCAGATGCTCTAAAAGAAAATAAAAATTAAAGTTCTTACGTAGCTGTTTATACAGCTTGTTAGGGTTTGATGCTGTGGCGCTGAGCGGTCTTGTACGCCATGGTCCACAGGGGCTCTAAAGGATTTGGGAAGGACGATGCTGTGGCCTAGGCCTTATTTTGACCGTGGTCCACAGGGGCTCTAAATACTTATATTATGACTTTGTTGATAAAAACTCACAGGAATGATGCTGCGGTGCTGAGCGGTCTTGTACGCCGTGGTCCACAGAGGTTCTAAGGGATTGGGAAAGGACGATGCTGTGGCCTAGGCCTTATTATTTTGACCGTGGTCCACAGAGGCTCTGAAACGAGAGTAGGAGGGAAGCGGGGAAAACGGATTGTACAGCCTATTTAGTAGTTTATGATTGTATCAGCCAGTCAACAAAGACAAAGGCCAATAAAAATCTCCTTACAGTTGTTACTGTTTTGTAAGTTATTCAAACTCAACCTCAGTAAGTATAAGTAAGAAGTAAAGATAAGAGTAAGAAGGGAGAAACTCACACCGTCTTATTCCAAAACACGATCTAAATTTAGTACTGGGACTTTTACATGGTTTAAACCACGACTAAATAAAACGTTATTATAAAATGAAGTTTATCACTAGTTCTGTAACTTTCTTTGATACTAAAGTTAGTCCGCTGAGGCCCCTAGTTTAACTATGGGACGAACTTCGGTACTAATTTATTTGAGGTTAGAGCGTTGAATGTTATTTTGTGTCTTTTATTTTTAAATCGTTAATAATGGAAATTAATACAATTGACTTGATGGATTTAGTAGATTTGGATATGCTGGAGACGTCTCAGCGATCTTATAGACGTCGTCATCGTGTGAATTCTTTTGAATTGAGTGATAAAGATTTTAGATATAAGTATAGGTTCACAAAACGTTTTGGAGAAAAAATTGTGGATGTTTTACGTGAAGATTTATCTCACGACCCTCGAGGATGCCCACTGAGTCCTGAAAGTGGTTTGCGCATTACGCAACTGGGCTCGCCATGAAGTAAGTCACCTTTGTCAATACTAACATAACATTAGACAAATATATATACATATATATCGATGACAAAATCCAAATTATATACTAATAATATTGTTTTATTCGTAGATTCAAGACGATACAGCTGATTTACATGGTGTGTCTCAACCAGTTGTCAGCAAAACTTGTAAAAAGGTAGCAGACTTTTTGTCACGTATATCCCGAGGATTTATAAAAATGCCTGCTACTCTTAATGAACAGGAGCAAACTATAAGAAAATTCCGCAGTATCGCTGATTTTCCTACAGTCATTGGGGCAATAGACTGTACTCATATTAGAATAAAAAAAGTAAATGCTGATGGTGGTCAGTTATACATTAATAGAAAAGGAATTTCTTCTATCAATGTACAGGTAATCTATAAATAAATATTTTGTGTTGTGATTGTCTCAATTGACAAATGACTTATTAGTTTGATCCAAAATGCTTGACACAATAGAGAACTATTTCATTTACCAATCAGTTTTATTAAAATAACAGAGAGGAATGTAAAGTTTAATAACCTGTTATTTTTCAGGTGGTTTGTGATGCTGACCTGAAAATCATGGACATAGTTACCAGATGGCGAGGCAGTGTGCATGACTCAAGAATATTCCGAGAATGTAGACTAAAACAGAGGTTTGAGGCTGGTGCATTCTCTGGAATATTATTGGGTGACAGTGGCTATCCTTGCACTCCATATTTATTTACACCGTTGGACTTATCTTCTATAATACTTGCTGACTGAGCAATAAGATGACGTAACATTTCTTCAAATAAAAACATTCGCGTTAGGTAGTCTAAATAAGATAATAAAAAGTACTGCTTACCTAATAATTAAAAGTCCATGTTTTACTAATTTTTTCGCCAGAACTCTAGTTTTCACCCCTTTTTTTCTTTTGTTGTTCCATTCTTTACGTTTTAACCAGACTACACTACCACTACTACACACGAACAATCCACATAACATACTAAGAACAATGAATAAAAATAAGAATGTATTTATTTATTATTATAGGACGCAAAATTAAAAACTCGATCGAGTCAAATTACGCGCGCCGTCGCCGTATATAATTCACTCCACTTCACGTTAGAAGTGTTGAAAGATGTGACAACTTGATTAATTAAAAGCGCGTCAAAAGTACAAGTTGTGTTTGTTCAATATATTGTAAACTAAACAAAGAACAATTTATGACATATTTTGGCGTTAATCAATAATTATTGAATAACTTAAAATGTTATTATTATTATAAATATTTATAGAAATGGAACGCTGCTTCAAATAAAGACTGAATGAACGAATGAAACAATGCCATTTTTGTTTCTTATCTGTAAATATATTTGAACCATGAACCTTCTTCGGTACTAACTGATCCTCAGATAGTCTTCGTTTTGTAATCGGAACACATTTTGATCCTAGAATGAACGGTAGTACCGTAACAATCCTAGACTTAATAGTCGTGGTTTAAACCAGTACTTAGACATTTTTTTGTAATAAGACGGACATAGTTTAAATGTCCAGCAGCTGGGCAGCTTGGGAGGTAGACGGCTGTGGCTCCTTCGACGGCGGTGTACTGATGATCTGAGATGCAGTTTGTTGTAGTGTGTCATCGACAGAGTTCGTCGATGAATCATCAGCCAGCCGGACGGCCACTTGCTGAGGGTCATCTTCGTTATTCGTCGACACGGTTTCCTGCTCGCCTGGTTGCGGTGCTCGGCGCAGCTGGTCGTGAGCGACTTTACGTGGGCGCCCTCTGCCGGTCACACGTTTCACTATGTACCGGTCGTTGTCCAGGATCTTGTATACTTCGTATGGCTCGCTGTATTTCAAGTCTAGAGACGTTTGGTTTCTGGGATTGTTCTTGACGAGTACGTAATCTCCTCGCTGAAACGGACGCATTTTCGCCTTGCTCTTGTCAAATCGCTGCTTGTCGTATTGTCCCGCCGCTCTCATTTTCTCTTGTACGTGTTGCTCAAGCAAGTCAAAGTCTATGCATTCGTTATTAATATTTACCAACCTTAGTAGCTCTGGTGGTACACTGTGTTGGCGGCGAGTCAGTAGTGTAAGCGGTGCGACCCCCGTTACTCTATGTGGAGTGCAGTTAAATGCGAGCTGTAAAGCTTCTAGCGCTGTCTGCCATTCTTCAGTGTCATAGTTTTTTATTATGGTTAATGCGTTTTTCAAAGTGCCCATAATTCGTTCGACCTGTCCGTTTGCTCGGCTTACTCCTGGCGCAATGGAATGTATGTCGATTCCGAATCGGTCCGAGTAGACTTTAAACTCACCAAGGAACTCTCGACCTCCATCCACCACGATTTGCACTGGAGTTCCGAACAGGTGAACGACACGTTTCAAAGCTGCGAGGCTGCTGCTTGGGCTCTTGTCATTTGAGTAGCTAAGTAAGATGTATTTGGTGTATGCGTCAATTGTAACAATTACATACTCGTCTCGTCCCTCAGCGCTTCTCGTCCCCAGCTTGCCAGTAATATCCATGTGAACGACCTGGAACGCTGCAGTGGGCTTCTGGATCGGATGAAGCTGGGCTTGGACAGCGCCCGACGGCCCCTTAGAGGTCTTGCATACAACACAATTGTCCACAAACCTTCTTACGATTGTATTCATTTTGTGAAACCAGTACGTTTCCCTCAGCTTCTGTAAGGTTTTTTCCCAGCCGGGGTGTTGCAGAGCGACATGGAAAGAGTTTATCAGGCTCCACTGGAATGACCTAGGGACTACAATTGGTTTATGTATACCGAGTATAGAATCCGTGAGAGTCTTCTTAAGCACGCCATCTTCCAGGACATAACCTGCGGCCGGACTGTCGCCACTCATTGTGTCTATAAGTGGGCGCAGCACGTCGTCGCGGCGCTGCTCGATCTGCAGCCACTCAATGTCTCTGGTCATGAAGTTGACAGATGTTTCAGTGGATGGATTCCTACTAAAGAAATCTGCGTGCTGTAATCGCTCACCTTTTCTATACTCGACCTCGAACTCGTAATTCTGCAGGAACGCCCACCACCTATGGATTCGAGGAAGGAGATCCTTTTTGTTCTTGGAGGCTTTCAAGGCATTACAGTCTGTTATTACCTTGAACTTTCGGCCGTATATGTAATGCCGAAAATGCTTGACTGCCCTTACTACCGCCAGGGTCTCGAGCTCGTACGAGTGGTAGCGGCTCTCGGCGTCGGTGGTTCGCTGGCTCATGTACGCGACTGGATGCTGGCGACCGCCGACGGTCTGCACGAGTACGGCCCCGTAGCCGATGCTGCTGGCATCCGTGAAGAGCTCGATTGGTGCGTTTTCCTGAAATAGTGTAAGGGTGGGCGCAGTAGACAGGTGTTGTATGATTTGGTTTCGGGCCTCGTCATGCCTTTCGTTCCATTCCCACTTAGCATCGTTCTTGGTCAGTTCATAAAGTGGAACCATCACACGCGAGAAATTGGGAATGAAGCGTCTGAAGTATCCAGCCAATCCGTTAAACTGCCTAACTTGTTTGACAGTTTTCGGGATTGGTGCCTTCATTAAAGCCTCCACCTTTCTTGGGCTTGGACTAACTTGTCCGTCTGCAATAATATTGCCCAAGTACTCGATGGAGCGTTTAAAGAAGGCAGTTTTATCGACATTAATCGAAAAACCGGCCTTTTGGAGAGCAATCAATATGCGTTCGATATGGGTTAGGCCCTCAGCGAATACCCTACATTTTGACAAAACGTCATCAACATATACCTGGCAAACCTGGTCTACCGAGGTCAAGAGGTGAGCTAGAGCCCTATTTATACAACGCTGATAGACTGACACCGCGTTACTGAGTCCGAACGGCATGGTCAAATATTCATATAGACCATCCGGCGTAACAAAGGCTGTTTTTTCAATCGAGGTCTCTGAAATAGGTATCTGATGGAACCCAGCTGCCATGTCTAATGTTGAGAAATAATAACCCCCCGCCAGTTGATCTATTTGATCTGAAATTATAGGTAAAGGATAATGGTCCCTCAGAGTGTTCCTGTTTAGTTCGCGGTAGTCCACACACATTCGGTCCTTTCCATTTTTCTTTTTAACCAATATTATTGGGCTGGAAAAAGGTGATTTACTTTCGCGGATAATTTTATGCTCGAGTAATTCATTAACTATTTCTCGAACTTTTTCGCGTTCAACTGGGCTCAATCGGTAAGGCCTGCGTTCGACACACTTGTTATCGTCTTTTAAACGTATTTCGAGCTTACCGGTATTGACGCGTGTGTGAGGATAACCGTGAATAAACAAGTGTTCGAACTTGTTCAACAAGATTTTCAATTCGTTGATTTGATCGTCATCAGTCAAATCACAATCTAGATTATCAAACTTTTCACTTCGAGTTCGCACGTGGTAAACAACCGGCTGATGAACTAAAGTTGTACCCTGAGAGTTTACTAGTACGCTTAAGTTATTTTTATCCACGAGATTCATACCTATCAAAATGTCTGAGCACACTTCGTAGTCCGGCACCACGTGGAATTCGAGTTCTATCCGTAAACCATCGATGACACAAATCGTCGTCAGTGTCGAAAGAGATATCACCGTAAATTGTCCTAATCCCTTCAAGTAGCTTACTCGATCAACTCTTTTCCCGGGTAGTTTAGCAGCTACAGACTCGCGTATTACTGAACATTCGGCTCCACTGTCAAAAATCGCGACTATATTTAAGTTCCCAGCTACTACCGGCACCGAATTTAATTTAGATGTACCTACACAGTTGACGTTGGAAACCACTGCGCGTTCTCGCTTATAACACGTTTCATAAGTATGACCTGTCCTAGAACAAAACGTGCACGTAGGTTTACCTACATTAGGAGACGCGGTTTTATTATCTTGTTGACGCAGTTGAGAATTATCGTTTTTGTCACGGTAACGACAGTCACGTGCCTCATGACCGGGCTTTTTGCAGATTTGGCAAAACAATGAAGTTTTATCAAAACGTGATCGCTTAGCCGCTCCCGGATGTGCAGCTGATGTACCCGGGTGAGGGCGCTTAACACTTCGTATAGAAGATGCCACGGAAATAAGTTCGGGTACTGATGTGGCCCTGGCATTCAACAGTTCGATTCTTAATCGCTCATCTCCAATGCAACCGATAACTGCCTCAACTGCGTCATCATTCGATAACTTATCCTTAGTAATACGTCTCCATAATACCCAAGCTTGTGACAAGAATTGCGCAATGTCTTTGGAATTATCATAATTATGTTCCTTAAAGCGCACAATGTCCCGGGAGTATCTATTCTCCGGTTCAAAAGTCGTTATTAGAACATCACGCAATTCATGCCACGTGGTGGTAGACACAAGCCAATTGTCAACCCATAACCTCGCACGACCTTTGAGTAAACTACCAGCTTTCATTCTCACTTCATAATCGGTCAGGCCATAGGTTTCCATGGCTGTGGTCACATGTTGACACCACTCTCTAACCCCAATATTTGTGTCCGGATCGTATGACGGCAAAAACACATCATTTATTTTAACTTTAGGCGCGTCTGGTTGTGTCGTGATGCGATCGGACATGTGCTTCATCATTTGCAACATCTGAGTGAAAAATTCCGGTGGTACCCCATTAACAGAAGCAATTAAGTTTTCATTATTCGAGTCAGATGGACGGGCAGAAGTGGGGGTCAATCCCACTTCTGATAACGGGGCACCGGGACCATTCGGATTTTTAGAATTCGTGACGTCAGCAGAGCTGACGTCACGATCTCCATTGCTAGGCTCAGTCATTGCAAAATGAATACACTCAAATAACAGTTTACACTTTTATTCTTATAACTAGTTAACACACAATTAGAAACAGCATAAAAATCCAAATTAATAATAGGAATTATACTCACAGGATATTTCAGCAAAAACACGACTTGTCGTCACAAACGTCTTCTTGTTAATGTGGCCTCGCAACGGCTCGCCTTTGCAATATCAAAAATGGCGCCGCCGTTGCGAAGTCATTACACTTATTTTCATTACAAATTGTAGGTAGCATTGATTAAAATAACAAACTATGATTTATTAATTCGTTTTACCATTTTTAACACTCGATTTTAATATTTAATTAATTCTGTATTGCTTAAAACATTTTAAGCAATACCGAGTTCGCGCGCCATATTTTTAACTTCACCAACAGTAGTTCAATCAAATATTTGTTAAACAAAAATTAACCAAAATTCATGTTTAAACTAACCCAAATCGTTTATAAATCAAGAAATGAATTTAGCAATAGATAGTTTGTTTTTAAACCTAAATTTGAATAAACCTTCAGTTATGTTTTGCTGTTAAAGTAACAACAAATCATAACACGGCTTTTTACATTTACTTTTTACACAAAAATAGCAAACTAACAACAACAATGAAATCTCAACTAATTTAAACCTATCCAGTTATATTTAACTGTTAAATTTGAACTTAGAGTAAACATTTTAAAGTTTACTTCAGCCTTGCGTCGACATATATAATAATAATAATAATAATTCTTTTATTCAGATGACTAAGATCCAAAGTGTTAGTAGTTAGTACTTAGTGTAAGTGTTAGTATGAAGGCTCCCATGTCTCAATATTTTCAAAATTCAATTTTTATTCACTTTGAAAGTCACTCAGCAGATTTAACATGTCATGTCATTTTGTTCTGGAGTAAATGTTTCAATAAATTCATATTGTCGAACAACCCCTTTCCAATTAAATTGCTTTATATGTTCAACGCATATGCGTGCTGATTTACGAAAATTCTGCGTAAAATCTGACAATAATCTTAGTCTTATTGTTTTGGGTACACGAAGCCTTTCCACATTATTGCAATTAAGATGAATACAGTGTCTTGGGGTTGCAGCAGTGCGCTTATAGTTAGGCAATGCCATAGCAGTATTAGCAGATACCTGCATACTTGTACTCGAAGCTTGGACTTGAGGCGGCTGAGTTTCAGGCTCTTCAGACTCTTGTGGCCCAACAATATAAGTTCAGCACTGAATGATATACCACTTTCTTCTACAACGGCGTACCGTATTCGGAACGCCGGGTACTCGGCGATTGCTCTTGCAGCATCAGAAGCAGCTCGTCGTTGAATACTTCTTTTAGCAGCAACCCAACATGCATAACATACACGAGGTTCTGCCGGGAGCTAAAACAAAATAATATACGGTCCATTATATGAGGGGTATAAAAGCAAATCCGCCATTGTCTTTAGATTGTATCTAGGTTATTCAAAGAATTTAGTAAAGCAATATTATATTCGATTTTCTTTAGCAATAATAATAATAAAACTATTTATTTTCAGGTAACAAAGACCCATAGAAAAACATCTATGTATAAATTCGGCAAAAATTAGCCACCACCATTTTCTAATTCGCATTCTTGTACGAAGATTTGCAATAGCTTGGCTGAGCTTGGTGCCCCGTTCTTCTCGTTTGAATTTTTGAAAATCTTTTAGCGGATAATTCTCCACTCGATTAGCCCATATTGTGCCAGTTGCATAAAGTCAAAGTCAAATCATTTATTTCAATAAGACCATTAAAAGGCACTTTTGAACGTCATATGAGAGAGTTTTAGAGAGATTTAGAAGAGAGATTTAATTCTAGTTGACCCTTCCAAAAAGTAGTTTTGTATGGAGAAGAATGGGCAAGGAAATCCCAACATTGCCATCATTACCATGAATGCAATTATCATTAGCTTTCCCATGATTATTATTCACTCGTTACCACACAAAAATAGTCTTCATACTTTTTTAAAAAGATGTTTACAATATTTTACATTTCCTACGCGTAGGTTTAAGCTGATATTGTTTTGTAGGCATAGTGATCCGGATTTCAGACACACTCTGTACTTTGTGTTTCAGACATAATTCTGTTTATCAAGAAACAATTAATCAAATTAATGTAGCCCAGATAAGGGCTTTTTTTAATGTGATGTGCTTTTGGCAATGTACTAACCGACTGCAGGTATCAGTTTATTAAACGTTCACTTGTTGTTGTTGCATACTTCGGCGATCGTGCTCCACATGTCCACCTGTTGGGAGATGGATTGAAACGGATGTATATAATATATAGATTTAATTATAGGACAGACGAGTGAAAACAAATTACATATAAAAATTGACACGCGCACTCGTTCCTTGCTGTCATCCCAATGTTGCGGGGTTCGCATCGTGCGGGGTTCTCATCGTATGAGCCTGCGTGCGCAGCTTATATTCCCCACGACCCTTCCGCGGCCTCTGCTGCGCAATGCGCGTGTACATCTTCCCAGCCTTGAAAGACCTAGCTTTCAGAAGGTTCCTCAGGTTCTTCTTCACCTGGCAGCCGGACGATGTAGTGGATGGCTCTACGGATGGTTCCTTTGTATGTATAGATGTCTACCACACGGTAAGTGTTGTCTGCGCCCATGTGTAAACGTGTAATGCGACCAAGCCTCCAGCGTTGCGGAGGCAGATTCTGGTCCTTTATTAAAACCATATCCCCAATTTTAGGACATATGGATCCCGTTTTCCATTTGGACCGCTGCTGGAGTTCCGCTATGAACTCTTAGACCATCTCTTCCAGAACTCGAGGCGTAATTTGCAGATGAAATGGTATTTCGGTCTGGAGTCTTCTGCTGCAAAAGACGGCACCGACGTCAGTGGTCGTCCGATCTGGAAGTGCCCGGGGGTCAAAGGGTTTAGATCCGAGAGATCAGAAGACAAAGGGGAGAGAGGACGAGAATTAAGTATTGCCTCTATTTGCGTAAAAAGAGTTGACAACTCCTCAAATGTAAAAGACACATTGGCTGCTACTCTCTTAAGATGATATTTGGCTGCCTTTACGCCTGCCTCCCAGAGCCCACCAAAATGCGGTGAATAGGCCGGACTAAATTTAAATAAAATGCCTTCGTTAGCAGTATAATCAATGACTGAGTCACGACTGGAGCGCAGCACCCTACCTAGTTCATTGTTTGCCCCCACGAAGTTAGTGCCATTGTCACACCAAATTTCATATGGTTTACCTCTGCGCGACACGAATCTTCGCAAACATAAAATAAATGCTGATGTAGTAAGATCAGTCACCAGCTCTAAGTGAACCGCTCTGGTACTTAAGCAAACAAATAGACAGAGGTAACATTTACTTATTCGATTACCTCTTCCCTTTTTAGTAGAAATTTGAAACGGTCCTGCAAAGTCAGTACCAGTCGAGTGGAAAGGGAAAGTAGGCCTCATCCTAGCCGATGGTAAGTTGCCCATTATTGGCTGTATAGTCTTACCACGGAATCTAGTGCATACAATGCATTGTTTATTGACTTTGCGAGCCAAGGCCCTCCCACCTACAGGCCAGTACATTTCTCTTACAGAAGATAATAACAATTGCGGACCTGCATGAAATAAACGTTGGTGTTCATTTTGCATTAATAAAAGGGTAAGTCTATGTTTACAATCTAATATAATTGGATGTTTCTTGTTAAAATCAAAACTTGAATTGTCAAGTCTAAACCACCCAAACCCAAAAACCCAAACCTTCAGAGTCGAGAAACGGATTTAAATTAAATATTTTGGATTTTGTAGGTATTCCTAAACCTATAATTAGAGATTTCAACTCTATATCAAATGACTCGTGTTGACATATTTTAAAGAGAATTGTATGCGATTTATTTATTTCGCTAGTTTGAAGTGAATCATATAATTTGGTTTCATTCTTACAATTATGCACAAACCGCAATACATATGTAAATACGCGAATCAAGTGATTAAACTTGGAAAAATTATTGAAATAAATGTTAATGTTGTTATCATCGTGAGTTATCTTTGTTTGCACATGAACCTTCAGTTCAGGTAATTCTACCGACTTATGAGGTTGCTGTGGCCAAGCACATGATCCCTCCTTTAAGAAGGAGGGTCTTTCCCACCACAAAGGTTCAACCTGCAGACGCTGAGGATCTACACCTCTGGAAGCAAGATCTGCAGGGTTGAGGTGAGTAGGAACATGCCTCCATACAAAACCCTGTGTCAACTCATTAATTTAAATAACGTGATAGGCTACAAATGCCTTTAACAAATTTGCTTGTGCATTAATCCAGCCAAGAACCACTGTTGAGTCGGTCCATATCACCTTTTGTGTTATCTGATGACATCGAATGGACTGGATTGCCTTTGTGGACAACCGAGCAACAAGTAGTGTGCCACATAATTCAAGACAAGGTATGGTCATGGCCTTCAAAGGTGCAACCCTCGCTTTCGCACAGAACAATTTTACATTTACAATATTGTCATTGTTAATTGATCGCAGATAGACACAGGCTCCTTATGCTTCCTGGGAAGCATCTACGAAACAATGTAATTCAACTGATATCGGAAAATCACATACTATATAATATCTAGGCAAACTAATTTTAGAAACATTATTAATATTCTCTGCTATCTTTACCCACTTTTTTTCGATATGGGGTGGCACAGGATCATCCACGCTTCATCATGCTTGTGCATGTTGCATGCCTGCTTGCATGTTTCATGCTTCTTTGCACGCTGCATGCTTGCTTGAATGCTGCATGCCTGCTTGCATGCTGTATGCCTGCTTGCATGCTGCATACCTGCTTGCATGCTGCATGCCTGCTTGCATGCTGCATGTTCGAAGTTTCATTCTATAATTGACTTTTCATTCCATAATTGCTGTAAAATAATTTAAGCTTTAATTATGCATGCACATAGTAGCCCTAATGGGTCAAATATTTTACATGTTAATGATATAATAGTACGTTTAGTAAGTTTCCTACTCATATCCATATCAACCGTAAAATGTAACGTGTCCGGTGAAGGAGACCAGTTTAGTCCTAAAACTGTGGAAAATTTACTCAGATCAAGAGTTTTAGAAGTGGTATCTTTATGTAGCACCTGGGGACAGTTTGTGCGAATTTTATGAAGAGGGAAACAAGCTGAAGATAAAATTCTAGTGACCTCATCATATATTTCTTTAATTTCTTTCTCTCACTGACATCCAGTAGTTAAATCCCGCTTCTGCCCGCGACTTCGTACGCGGATCCTGTTGCTTATGCCAGCGACAACGGGGTCGGCAAAATCGAAGATCTGAAACGTCTGATGTCGAATTCTTAGAGCCCGGGGACGGGACCACAACGGGATGTGCAAGACGATTCGAGACGTTCAAAAAGTACAATTTTGAATCATACCTCCGATGGCGGAATGTGTGGCGTAGTCAATCATAGGAGTATACGTAAATGCACTCCGTTCCTTATCAACCCAAGAAAGGTCGCCATGTCCTACGGCTATATCTTGAGACACATCCGATTCTTCAGATGCCATCGACATTCTGTTCAGAGAATGTCGAAGTCGATCAGAATTCAAACGTTCGTTGCGCTCTTCTTCTGTCTCTTCATGCCGTACTGTAGCAATTTTTTCTCTTTCACTTTCTAACTGATTATGAATATTTTGTTGTGTGCGTGTTCGGAACAATGTATGATAATCTCGATCAGCAGTTAGTCGGGCATCACGTTCCGCACTTGTCTCTAGAGACCTAGAAGCAGATGCGTAGATACGCTGAGAACTCAAGCGCAATTCTTTATCCGTGCAGTCGTGCACCATATTCTTCACTGGTCTCTAGAGACCTGGATGTAGATGCCTAAAACCTTTCTAGGCATGGTTATGTAGTTTTATTGTGAAGATACCTGATCAATTAAAATCTAAGTGACTGCTCCCCTGCGTTACCGGGTAGGCTACCGTGTCACGAAGATAAATGGAAAAGGAAATTAAACACTCAAATAACATAAGCCCAAAGGCATATTTATTCAATAAAATAAATAAATAAATGGGAGTTTTGGCCAGTAGAGTCAAATTTTCAATGATATACCATCGTCATCAAAAATCAGTCCTGAACTGTTACCGCCTTCATCGCGTGGAGGTACTCCCACCCTATTATAATATACAGTGAAATTTTAAAATTTACAGCTTTGATTTCCACATCAGATGTTTTTGATCTTCGATTTTTATAAGTCAACAGGAAATGCTCATCAGACCGAACAACTTTTGCTAAGACGTCATTAATATATGTGTTATGGTGTAGCTGGGCTCTTGGAGTTCCACATCAGGTGTTCCAGATCTTCAAAGGACAATGCCAAGAATTGGCCGCCAGCGGACACCTTTTGAAAGATAATCAAAAAATATAACTTTTTAAAATAGGAATTATCCGATTTATGCTACCTATCCAAATAAGTCTACGTAATCACAACAAATAAATAAATTATTTAACTTATTATCAACACGGCAGCCATTTTAACGTGTAGTTTAGTGTTGCCATTATATGGTCAATTTATGTCAATTCATTTATTTAATAAGTCTAATCGATTACGGATTAATTAATAATAATATAATATTGGTTTAAAACAAAAAAAAAAAAATAGTTTCTTGAAATCTAAAACCCGACAGTAAAAAGAAATACAACGGCATAAAATACACTACTTGAGTATTTTATGACTATAACTTCAAGAAGCGCTTATAATATTGCTAAATACGTTAGAGTTTTTTTAAACTGATTTTATGTATTAATATGGTTAGCAAAAAGTTTTTCTGCTGTCATGGACATTTAAGTTTCTGGACGAAACCTACTCGACTTTACACTTTATTCGACAGAACAATTATTATGTTAATAAACACCTCAGACTATCCAATAGTTTACACATACATAAACATAGAATGGTAAAATCACTGTATTCTTTATAGCTTTAACGTAGTTTGATAAAAAATAAATTAATCGAGACTAAAAATCGATACAACTAATCGATTATTTTTCAAAATATGGCAACATTATCCTTTGACGGATGATGTAATGTTTAATATGTAGAATTGTGTAATTTGTGTATGTATTTGATTTGACAATCTACTCAATAAGCGCGCTCACTATTATAATTTGCACTTTTCATTTCCATGATCGTTTTCACTTTGATACTGGTAGATTTTTCGACATCGGCATTGCTTACCATTAAATAAAAATACGAGGAATTGTACAGCAAAGCAATGGGTTCTTTCACAACAGGTAAGCTTACTCATCTACATTAATCCGTTAGAAAACCATGATAACATAGGTAACAACATCAACCTTGCCCCTAATATGACCCACTGACCCTTTAGTAATTAAAAATAGTAATTTCACATAAGTATTATAAAACATTTTCATACAAGACTTAGTAAAAATATTTCGAGAAACTAACAAAATCTGTTGACTTTTATGCCACCCATTTCATTCTTTCTCACCATTTACAGTGAAATTAATATGAAATAATAATCAATTGCATTTTCAGGTGCCTGTCTCAATGACTTTGTCACTTTTTTTTGTTTTGGACTGCAGTATAGAATGAAATAAGACATGCAGCAGAAAGTCTCACCTTCTACTGCTTGACTCATTTGTGTTAGCTGTGGTCGCTCACTACAGAGACAAAGAAATCACCTGCTGTCTCCAGATTCTCCACAAGAAAATCAAATAAGAAAAAACATTTCTAGACAAATTGCTCCATGTCAGGTACTTAAGGTTTCAAATAAATAGTTTTATATTTCAGTTTATGGTGTGAAATATTTAGATTTATAATATTATTCAATCATACTGAAGCAAATGAGTCAACACAAAATCCATCTCAACGGCAAGAGATATTTTTACCAAATTATGTAAGCTCAGCGCTGCTGCTTTGTTCCTAGATCTACAAGTTCTGATCGCCTTACCGCTCCAGCATCACTAAGAGTAACACTTTTCTGTGAATCTAAATATTATGTACCCGTACAATGCAGAATTTGCAATTATCACCTAACAAGCAACTCATTGGACTTGTTCGGAGACTTTACAGAAAACCCAATACTAATTTTAGTTCATGCCACATCAAAGAGTTTGCTTCTTTGCTGCAGCAGAATATGTATAAACATTTAGATATGTATACTGTAACGAGTATTTTCTACTCGCTACATAGTGTCGACCTCTCTCGTCACTTTTTCGAAGTTTTCGGTAATGCCGTGACCCACTGTGGATATTTTAAAGATTTGCTAGGATTTAGTAGAGTAATCGATAAAACCATAGACCATCAGTTTGACAGGTGTATTGTTTTTTTGCTGTCATTCGATATGAATTTGACGTTTCCGTTTTGGCATAATTAGGACTCACTTTCCGTCCGTCTTCTCAAAAAACATGCACGCTTAAATTTCTTCCATTTCAATCAAGAGATTGAAATGATTTAAAGGTCCACCCCTGGTTGGAACCATTTTGTAACAATGTTAGCAGCAGTGCTACCCTAATATTTTGGAAACCGTGAGTATTTTGTTGGTTGATTCTTCATAGCCATATGCTAACAATAAACTTGAAGTCAATGTGTCGTAATCTGTTGTTACAGCCTCCCTATATCGCCATCGCGGTTTGATTGTGCCCATAGCACGAGTGATTGGCATGCTTTGTTTTCGATAGGAACGGTGAGTACTTAAAATTTCCGATTTACTACCTCGTCGCCATTTTGCTCGACGTGTGGGCTTGACTAACAAAAGAATTCGTTTTGTTTTCAGCCCCAAAGGCGTTCTTATTTATACTTTGGATTTTCATCTTTAAATTTAAATTCATCATGGAGATGAGCTGATGCGTTTCGCTTCGGGTCTCCAATCCACCTCTCAGGTTTATCTTATATAGTTTTCCCCAAGCCTGTGGTATGTCACTTTAGTTTTTTTCGTAGTTTCAACTTAAAATCGTGCAATACTGACAGCTGTAGCATAAACTTTAGATTTAAAATTTAATAGTTATAAATCAACTTTCCCGTCTAAAGAAAGGGACTTTCTTGTGTTGTTCACCATACTGCCTGCGGTGTTAGAAATAAATGAGCTATTGTTTGAGAAATTGCAGCTTAATTTCATTACCTCCGACCTTAGATTAGAAGTCATATCTTTTCCTATCCGCTATCCAGGATCCCTTTGTTTTTTTAATTACCTAGTGAGCTCTGGCGCCCGATCCTCATTTCTCTTAGTTACTTTTGTTTAATTCGAGCTCCCTAACTTCTCATCTTTAGAATCACACACATGGTTAGTTAATTAAATATATTTTTTTATTACAATACAAAATATGTATAGATAAATATGTATAAATAAAAAAATAGTTAGATATGTATAAATATTTAATAAATATTTAGTATAAATATGTATTTTATTTTATATTTAGTATAAATAGGATTAACATATCAATTAAAACATGCCAGGTCTTAATATGGAGAGCACATTAGATTAAATGGATGTTATCGTATTGAGGTTTCTTATGATAGGAGAACCAGTATTTTGGCAGGTTTACTTTTTGAAAATGATTGCTCGTTATTAAGGGCCCGAGTCCAAAGCAGGCATATTAGCCGAAATACATACTTAGTCTATATTTTTACTAGGAATAATGCCACTGGAAGTGCAGCCATTTATCAGTAGGTACTGCTGTAATTGTATTGTAGGCCGCAGAACTGTAGGATGTGTCTTTTGTCTGGTATCTTGGATGGGCATGGCTCCAAACCTAATATAGTCCCTCCAGCACAGTTTTAAGACGGTGTGTTGGTATATGATGCTGATGATAGTACAGAATAAAGGTAGAGTAGGTAGGTAGGGCAGGGTAGGTAGGGTAGGTAGGTAGGGTAGGTAGGTAGGGTAGGTAGGTAGGGTAGGTAGGTAGGGTAGGTAGGTAGGGTAGGTAGGTAGGGTAGGTAGGTAGGGTAGGTAGGTAGGGTAGGTAGGTAGGGTAGGTAGGTAGGGTAGGTAGGTAGGGTAGGTAGGTAGGGTAGGTAGGTAGGGTAGGTAGGTAGGGTAAGTAGGTAGGGTAGGTAGGTAGGGTAGGTAGGGTAGGTAGGTAGGGTAGGTAGGTAGGGTAGGTAGGTAGGGTAGGTAGGGTAGGTAGGGTAGGTAGGTAGGGTAGGTAGGTAGGGTGGGTAGGTAGGTAGGGTAGGTAGGTAGGGTAGGTAGGTAGGGTAGGTAGGTAGGTAGGGTAGGTAGGTAGGGTAGGTAGGTAGGGTAGGTAGGTAGGGTAGGTAGGTAGGGTAGGTAGGTAGGGTAGGTAGGTAGGGTAGGTAGGTAGGGTAGGTAGGTAGGGTAGGTAGGTAGGGTAGGTAGGTAGGGTAGGTAGGTAGGGTAGGTAGGTAGGGTAGGTAGGTAGGGTAGGTAGGTAGGGTAGGTAGGTAGGGTAGGTAGGTAGGGTAGGTAGGTAGGGTAGGTAGGTAAGGTAGGTAGGTAGGGTAGGTAGGTAGGGTAGGTAGGTAGGGTAGGTAGGTAGGGTAGGTAGGTAGGGTAGGTAGGTAGGGTAGGTAGGTAGGGTAGGTAGGTAGGGTAGGGTAGGTAGGTAGGGTAGGGTAGGTAGGTAGGGTAGGGTAGGTAGGTAGGGTAGGTAGGTAGGGTAGGTAGGTAGGGTAGGTAGGTAGGGTAGGTAGGTAGGTAGGGTTGGTAGGTAGGTAGGGTAGGTAGGTAGGGTAGGGTAGGTAGGTAGGGTAGGTAGGTAGGTAGGTATGGTAGGTAGGGTAGGTAGGTAGGCACCTATAACCCGGGCAGATTAGTCATTCAAGGTTACATTTATTTTTATTGTATATACCGTGATGCACCAACAATAAAATTAGTAAATTCTTCGTCTTGAGACTGTTCAGCCACCACTTGTAAGAAAAAACTAGAGCCCTTTTAAAACTATCATACGAAGACACAAAAACTCTTTTATTTCCAAATGGAGACTTATTTTCTAAACTGACAAGTTCTAGGAAGTGTTCTTAACAATGTATACTATAATTCCATAAACTATTTATAAGTGGCCACTGTGGGCCAGGATTGTTCTAGGAAATGGGCATTGTCTTTTATTCTCTCAGCAGAAAATGCTCATCACGTGGAACAATTTTTGCTACCGTACCATTTTTGTATCTCTTATAGTTTAGCTGGTCTGTTGCAGTTCTGCATCAGGTGTTCAAGTTTCCAAGATTAATTATAGCCTATACGTTGCCCAGACTTAATACCTATACAACAACAAAAAAATCATTCAAATCCGTCCAGCAGTTCCGAAGATTAGCGTGTACAAACAAACAGACAAACAGACAGACTTTTTTTTTTGGATTCGTGCTCTATTACTGTTTCTAAACCCCCCTCTAATTATTTTTTTAATATATTCAATGTACAGACACAGTTTTTTTACTGTTTTATTATATGTATAGATTATTGGATTAGAACATTCACGAGCTAACTGAAGGAGGCATCTCGTGCTCAAGAAAGGTGCAGATGCTGTCCCATAGGTGACAGTGTTTAGCTGCAAGACCTTTGTCGGCTGAGAATTATCGTCCCTCCACAAAATGAGTTGCAAATGTCGCTGTGATGAATCTATCTCTATTTGCCTATACATTTTTTGTATATCCCCAGTTAACACATATTTATAAGTTCTAAACCTTAACAAAATAGATAACAAATCATCTTGTACCACTGGACCTATATACTGAATGTCATTTAACGATTTCCCTGAAGTTGTTTTGGCAGAGGCATCAAAAACAACTCGTAATTTAGTGGTTTCACTTTGTTCTCTCAATACTGCATGATGGGGTAAGTAATATCCAAATATAGGACGCTTAGTCTCATGTAAATGACCTAAGTTTTTATACTCCTCTATAAATGCAGTGTAACTTTGTTTGAGCTGATTATTGTTATTTTGTTTTTTCTCCAAGTTAAGGAAACGTTTTTTCGCTAAGAAATTAGAATCGCCTAGTGCCTGTTCAGGAATCTCCTTGAATAGCATTTTAACAGAAAATCGTCCAATGGAAAGACGCTTCACGTTTTCTATAAAATGTCGTTCACATAATTTGTCTTGGGTTGAAGAAGTATCGATACAATTAATTTCTTCAACTTCCCAAAACCTTTTAAGGTCGTCATGAATTTCCTTTGTGAAATTATTACAAGTCAAGTGACTAAGGCTACATTCTCCTAAACGGCCACTGACTAACCACCCAAATTGTGAATTTTGTAGGATTTGTTTACCTACTCTAATGAAATACGATTTGTCCCTACAATGTTCCAAAAAACATCCGCCCCTAATAAAATATCAATACTAGAGGGATAATGGAACTTTGGGTCAGCAAGCACGATATTTTTGGGTAAATTAAGTTCCTGAATATTTACAGGTGCGCTCGGTAACGTTCCTGTAATCTGTGGAACAATTAGACAATTTATTTCCAAATTGAAAGAATTTAATCGCGACTTTATATTTACATTGCAGCGCTCGGATATATTAAAAGAAACGTTATTAATACCTGAAATCCGTAAAGGTTCAGTTATTATAATCGATAGTCCTAACTTGCTTTTCAGGTTTTCTGTCACAAAAGAAGATTGACTGCCTGTGTCTAATAGAGCCCGCACAAGGTAAGTCTGTTGTGTATATCCATTTACTACTTCTACCATAGCGGTACACAACAGAACCTGGCTGACGGAGACAGCAGACAATGATACTGGTAGTGGTTGAGTTGATGTTGAAGGTGTTGCGATAGTTGGATCTCTGTCAGTACTATTATTGTTTTGAGGTTTATCTACATGTATTATACTGTTATGTTTCTTTTTACAAAACTTACATAAAATCTTTATACGACAACGAAATGAATTATTACCCTCACGCAGACAGTTTGAGCAGAACTTTAATCTAGATGCTTCTTTAACCCTGTCTTGTACATTCATATTTTTAAATCTAGTACATTGATGAACGCGATGACCCTGCTTACTACACAATATACACTAATATTCACACAAGTCTTCAACGGAAGCGACAAGGAAATTAGATCTATCGAGTGGTTTATTTTTCCAATTATTGGTTGAATTATTTCTATTAAAATTTCCCTTATCGTTTTTATTTTGTTGAGACGTGACTGATGTAGTTTCCAAAATATCCGCACGACTACGTATAAAATTAAAAAGGTCATTTAGCGTTGGCAAATCAGGTAAAATATTCCTATGTTCTTCCCACTTTACGCTCGTTCTGGTATCCAACTTTCCAGTAATTATAAATATTATTAAGGCGTCCCACTGATCAGTCGGTTGCCCTAGACTGTTGAGCGCTCTTAAATTTTTAGAAACAATGTCTATTATGGTACGTAATTCTTTGAATGATTCTTTAGTTAGAGTTTCAATGCTGCATAACGCTCTAAGATGATTGTTAATGAGTATTTTCTTATTATTGTATCGATTACACAGTAGCTCCCATGCTACCATGTAGTTATCAGAGGTAAATTCCAACGACTTGATCACTTCAATGGCGCCACCCTCCAGTAGAGATGGGTAACTAGCCGAAATTTCAATAACGTAGCTAGCCGGTTACTAGTGGTATAATAGCCAGCTAGTTAGCCAGCTATTTGGCTATTTTGGCTATTGAGTAGCTGGCTCACCAACCGACTAGTGCTAACGGGCAACGGGGCGGCGTAGCTAGCTACTGTAGCTAGACTAGCTATCGATTCGAGTTCGATCCTCACCACGGCAATAACTTTAGATAATAATATAAGTTAATGGTTATGATTTTATTTTTATTTTGTTTTATTTTTTTGAAAAGTATTAACATTTTTCCTTTTAATTCGTACGCATTTTTATTGATACCTAAATGATACAAATCTATCAACAGCGCCTTCTCTCTCTGTTTATTATCTATGTCGGGTCTCACTTTTTATGATGTTGTTAATAAAAAAGCAATGACATACCCTAAAAAACAATATTATTTACTAATAAAAAAACCAAATCTGCCAACAGCGCCATCTCTACCGTTCTATGTCGATTCACACTTTGTTGATGATGTTTAATAAAAATATAGATGGCGCGCTGCTCCCGTTAATGGTTTCTTTTTTCGTATTTAATCGAGAATTCAATAATAAAAAGTTTATTGTTGTGTTTTCATGTTTTTATTTTCATTTTAAGCAATTACATTCTTTAAAAAAATGTTTTATTTCATTAAAAAACATAGTATACAATCTGTCAACAGCGTCATCTCTACCTTTCTTTGTCGAGTCACACTTTGTTGATGTTGTTTAATAAATATAGATGACGCGCTGCTCCCGTTGATGGAATCAATTTTAACCTAAACGAGAGGGAAATAGGTTTAAAATCGTATAATTGATAATTCACTTACGAAGCTCTCGCTCGATTGAGTCAGTCAGTTCATCGGTTGGCCCAATTCAAAATTTCAAATTTAGGCCGCCGCCAACTTGAACTTTGACAACAGACGAAGACGAAAGTCGTGATCTTTTGTTTGTTTTGATAAGTTTCAAACGCGTTATCAATCGATATTCGATATTACTTAGTTTGTTAGTTCGTTTATAAATATTGTAAATAATTAGTGTAAATAATAGATACCTGCCTACATTACCTACTTGAACTTAAGTGATTAGGGATTTTTTTATATAAACTGTTTGGAACTACTTCGAAAAAAATAATGACACAAAAAAAGGACTATGTAAAATATGTAAAGGTTTATTTAGTTATAAAAGCTCAACAGGAAATTTAGTAGCACATTTAAAATCCAAACATATTTCTGCCTATGTAGAAATAAAAAATGTAAATAATGTGAATAATCTAAATATAAATATACCACTAGACTCTTTACAAGCTTCTGAACCTCCCCAGAATAATTGTGAGTATACTAGCAATGTACGCGTGGCTGATGCAGTTCAATCTACAAGCAACACCATTGCTGCGTCATATACTATCAATGATATTAGACCTGCGGCATCATCATCATCCATTGCCTTTCCTCCGACGAAGAGGCAATGTCGAATAGATGCCTTTATTCCCAAAAAAATCTCTGTGGAACAAAAGAAACTAATTGACGCTGATTTGATGGATTTGTTTATAGATTCTTTCCATCCGTTTAGCTTGGTAGAAGAACGGTCGTTTAGAAAGTTTTCCCGGTGGATTCCAGGGTATGTTTTACCAACACGCAAAACTATCAGCAATAGTTTACTTCCTGAAATATACCACAAATGTAGGATGAGCATGCAAAATAAAGTATTAGTAGAAGCTGAAACTATTTCTATAACCACCGACTTGTGGACATCTACCTCTACGGACAGCTATATAGCTGTTACAGGGCACTATATAAATAAAGATTTAGACATCCAAAATGTGTTGCTGGACTGCTGCAATTTTTTCGGGAATCATACTTCGGATAATATTGCAGCTGTAATCAAACGCTTATGTGATGAATGGGGAATATTAAAAAAAAAAAAACTTTTGTGTGACGGATAATGCGTCTGCCATGCTAAAGGCAATGAAAGAAATTTTGCAACTAAAGCATTATGGTTGTTACGCACATACGTTAAACCTAATCGTGCAAGATGGTCTGAAAACTATGGACTCTACTATTGTTAAGGTTCCTTAACCACCACCACACCTTCGCACACAGCCACACACACACCCACAGCTTCGGATAAACTTATAAAATATTTAGTGGACCATGGTCTCCCACCGAAACGGTTGAAACAAGAATGTCCAACCAGGTGGAACTCTGTATTTTACATGTTAGAAAGATTCGTAGAGTTGGAAGAACCGTTGCGTGCTACTATGGCCGTCATAAGTAAAGATCTGCCTATAATTTGTTTGGAAGAATGGCAGGCATTAAGGAGAGCTGTGTCAAGTATTAAGACCATTTGAAGAGATCACGCGCACCGTGAGTGGTGAAAATTATATCACAGCTGGTTCAGTTGTAGTATATACAAGATGTTTGGCTGAAAGCCTTAATTTATTGATGCGTGACAATGTGCTTTGCGATGCAGTCTTCTCTGTAGCGCTTAGTTCTCCTCTTGGATCCAAGATTCAAATTAAAAGCTTTTCAAGACCAATCAACGTCTGCTTTAACAAAAAGTAGGCTAATAGAAATGGTGCAATGCCAAATATCCAAGAACACCACCGGGACAGGACACCTTCAACCACTACCAGTTCCTCCAGAAAATCCAACAGTGGAAAGAAACAAATACTCGCCCTTCAACATTTTAGACAGTATTATTGTCACCAACCACATTGTTGGAACTCCTTTTTCGAAGGCTGTCAAGGAAGTGGACATGAATTTAAATGACGATCCACTTCCCCTTACAACGCCATCCGGAGAATTTAACGATCCACTTAAGTGGTGGAAAATTCATCGCCAAATTTATCCAAAGAACAATGGCCAGATTTCTATAGGAGCTGGACTTAACTTTTATTTTGGATGTCACTAAATAAACTATAGTGAGAATGGCTTGTTTTTATGTCGTAAATACCACCCCGTTTGAAACCCTTATATAAACAGCCACGATTTTTTAAAATATCGTCAATAATACTTTTGAGGTTAGAATCAACAAAATAATACCCGATTGCGGTTGTACCCAAAAGATAGTAGCAAACAGGGTAATTGGCGATCTCATAGCTATTTTATTCGATGCCTCATAGAAAAAAAATAGGACAACTAAAAACCTCTAGTAACCACTAATGGGGCACTTTTCTGGCAGGCTGGGCCGACTAGATACCTACTGAGAGTAAGTCGTTAGACGCTAGATACATGCTTTCACTCACTGACTATTCGAGTCGAAGTTATAATGGTACCCATCATAAGGTAATAATGTTGGGGTACCTATGGGGATAAATGAAAGAAAAAAGTCTTAACAAAAATATTTTTATTCATCATCCTCTCTTATTACTACATCATCGAGGAATGCCGCTGGTGTTGGTATTGCTGATTGATGCCTGGCCCACCCAAGGTACCACACAAGTGTCATTATATGTGCACAACACCCAATCGTTCTTCTACCAACTAAACAATTACAGCAATATTCTACAATTCCTTCTCTTCCAGACACATTATTTTCTATTAATATATAAACATAATATATTTTTCTAGAAATGTGTCTGGATTTAATTTTGCCTCTAATTAGTGAATTATCTCCACTCCCTCTCAAACCATACTCTGATACATTAATATTTTCTCTAGATATTTCAATTCTATAGCCTCCATGAAACCTAATATGTTCACTATAATAAGACCTTGCCTGTCGGATCTGGTATGTTCCTAGGGCAAATAATATTAGTTCACTATGTTCTAAAAAGGGGAATGTAATAGAAGTATTAGAATAAGCTGTAATATTAGTAAAGTCAGATGTTCGTCTATTCATATTTGTGGTGTTTATAAAATAAGATAAATTATTATTTAGTGTAAATCGTTCCCTAATCACATTGATTATCTGTTCAGCATCATTTCTATTTTTTAATCTAACACCGAATTTATTTAAAATGCTTGCAGCTATAGAAAACGTTTGCATCATATTGGGTACAGATTTATTAAAATATTCTTGGCGGAATATTTTAAAGTCTCGTTTAAAATACCCGTTGACAACTTCCACCACCCAACGGCATAAGGTCACACAACGACTTCTGTTGGCTTGATCGGTGGTGAGCTGGTGTTCACCCTCCAGCAAGGATTCCGGCATGTATGCTTTATAATTGCAAGCTTCTAACAAACTAATTGAATCCCTAAACCCTCTGTCTAGAATAAAAATATCATTACTTTGAAAGTATTGTCTGAGAGGAGAGTTTTCATCCCTAAAAAGAGACTTCATTATATCTGCATCAGATGTGGTAACTTTGTATGGGCCAAAGCAGTCTACAATGTAACCATCACATGCTACCAACAAAAACGGTTTTAACAAGTTTCTGTACTTATGCAAGGAATATGTTTCCTTTTGGAACATATAATTAGAGCTTTTATTCAGGTAAATATAAGTCCCGTCACATATAATTATTGTGTTTTCATTATTTTGATTATAAATTGCATTCGGAATTGTTAAATTGCGTTGCAACAATTGTTCACGGGATATGTGTTCAATACCCAGATATCTAGGCACAAAGTCCTGCACCAATATTTCCCTAACCTTATCCATTAACCTTTCTAATGTACGTCTTGGTACTATTAATAACTGGGATAAAAGGTCATCTGAGTCACCAGTTCTCATTTTCATTAAAAGAGCACCTAAACCCAAAATGCCACGATGCATTTCAATAAGACGTGGCATTTCATATAATAATAATTCAAATTGCAGTTTACTCATTCCCAGCCAATAATGAAACAAATGATCATCAATTCTTTCTACGCTTTCCATGCTCGAGAAATCTAAGAATGTGTTAAAAGCATTAATAAAAGATAATGCATGTTCAAGTTGTTCAGCCGTAAATGTTCTAAAACTATTTTGGGAATTGAATAATGTGTCCCAATCACTACTAAATGTATGCTCTTCACAAATACGAGCATTTATAGGCAAGTAATACTTGTGTTGGCTTAGCGTTGTTGCTCTTAGAGGGTCAGAAATCCTGTGTAAATCTCTATTCTGGCAACCATAAAAAACACAATGTGATGCAGTATTAGCAGCTCGTCTATACCGAGATAAACTTATTAGTCCGGGTGCTTCATCGGCTTGCTGTTCAACGTTCGAAGAGCTTCGATGTCTTTGAGCTAGCGGCTCTGGTTGCTCTGGTTGTGGTTCTAGCTCTGGTTGCGGTTCTAGCTCTGGTTGCGTTTCTAGCTCTGGTTCGTCCTGCCCAATATTTTGCTGCATATTATGCATGGCAACTCTCTTGGCTCTTAGCCAGCAGGGATGACAAACACAGTCTGATAGAAGTTACCTAAAACAACCATATAATCTTGTCTTAATATATACAATATGTCTCCGAGTTTTTATATACATAATATCAATAAATTCTTTAAGGTATTGTTTAATGTAACAAAATATCATCATAATTACCTGCCGTGGAGCAATTGTATTTTCAATTTCAATACGTATAGCTTGCTGCAACTGAGATGGATTTTCTCTCACAATAAGGTCACGTTTACGGCTCCGCAAAGAACTTCCACAAAGTATGCATACATGCATGTGGCCACGGGATGATGACGCACCAGGTTCATTAGACAATCCAGTGTTGACATGCTGCATTGCCAACTGGTTACAGGCATCACATATGTAATCTTCCTCAGTGATCTAAAATAAGAATTACGAGTTGTGTTATTATTTAGGATGTTTTCGTATTGTATCTGTAATAAAATAAGATAAGGTAATGATATTTAAATACGTACTATTATTGAAGAATTCCATTCGCAAATCATAGAAATGACTCTCGTGTCTAGCTCAAAAACGAGATGGCGGGGAAGGGTATCAACCCGTATATTGCAATTTACACAAAGTAATCGCAGGGCTGCTTGTGGCGTCTGCATATTGATGTCTCACAAAAATCCAAAAAGCAAAATCGGTGTCCAGAAATCAAATGCACAAAATAATCGTCACAAGCGGTAGTTATCAGTCCGTAAAACAATGCCAAGGTCAAAAGAACAGAAGGTAATCCAAAATCCAAAATAGTGCAATCAATTCACAACAACAAACGTAGCGAAAGCGTTAGCGAATGATCACTGTCACTGTCAGATCATGGTGGTCAATCGATGGCGCCGATCGATGACATATAAACGTTCCGTTGTACGCATAGACCGCGCAATTAAACAAAAAGCTCATACTCAATTTGTACTTACTTAATTATTTTTATTATACAAGTTCGTTAGATACCTAAAAGAAATAGTTGAATAGATGTCTAAGTATTCATTTTACGGTTTTTACAAGTACATATTTATAAAATCATTTCATGAGCGAATTGAATCGTGAATGGATGCTTTCTGAATAATATGTTATTCCAAATAATATGAAATAAATTACTAAAACACAAAAAATAAAAAATCTTTTTAATGTGGTTGAATATCGAGATTTTACTTATATTTTCTAAAACCTCTAAAAATAAGAGATTTTTTGACATATATGGCATACGGTGACATTATCAGGTCCACTTTGGCCATCCTTCTTTAGCATGGATTGTTAGAACACATTGCAACATAGTTGCTACCTCAGTTCCCTGTGAAAGGATGTTTTCAAAATCGGGATTAATCTTAACCGATCGGCGAACGAGGCTAACAACTCTAAAAGTGCAGAAGTTAATGTTTTTAAATGTCAACATGGACCCAGAACGTTTTAAATGGTAGTATAAAAAAAATATTATAAGAAAAAACTTAAACCTGTAAATAATATGAAAAAAATAGAAAGTGTTTAACTAAAATACAAATATAAAAAAGTGACTGTAAATAAAAAACTGTATATAAACAAAATTGAAAAAAAACCTAAACCTTAAACCTATAAATAATTTGAAAAAATAGAAAGTGTTTAACTAAAATACAAATATAAAAAAGTGACTGTAAATAAAGAACTGTTTATAAATAAAATTGAAAGAAAAAACCTAAACCTTAAACTTAAACCTATAAATAATAAAAGTGAAAAAAATAGAAAGTGTTAATTAACTAAAATACAATTATAACAACATTATAGTGACTGTAAATATAATACATAAACGAAATTAGTGTAAATAGAGAAAATTCTAAATTTGTACATAAAATCAAATGAACTTTTAAATACGCCGATGTATCATTTATTTGCTTATTATACCTAAAGCAAATAAATGTTACATCGTCAGTCCTAAGCCTGATAAAAGTATGAAGGAAAGTTCTATAGTTGGCCCGCTAAGGGCTCCGCAACACAAAACCACAGCTTTCAGGGGCAGCTTCAGGTTGGCGGCCACACACTGCTGGAATGATCTTCCACCACCGATACAAGGCCTGAAAACGATACAGTCGTTTTAACATCAACATAAGAAGTGCATGCACAACTTTCATTACTTACAATAATTTTCTAGAAACATCTTTGTATGGTTTACCTCATGGGTCATGAGTGAACTGCCATCCTTGGTTGGATCTTCAGCAGCGCTGTGGCACAGGCATGGTTTTCAGCCTCCTGTATGCTGGGATTGCTGGCAGGGATTTCCCTGACCCTGTTCTGTATAGAAAACCTGTATAATGGACAACACAATTTTTGTAAATTCTATATTCCTTTTCTCATTTACCCATTTTTATATATATTAACCTCTCAGGGACAATTTATTATGAATGCAATTTGTGTAACAATAATCGTTTCATGTAGGTACCTATGTATTTATGCAATTATTATTTTCTTTACTTACCTTACTGTTTTTGTAGGAAAGTAGTAGAACCTATTGCTATTTTGCTTGCGATTGCACAGACAAATTGCTCAGCTCACTTTGCTCAGGTCGGGTCATGGTCATCATCCTGCTGACCATCCACCCACCTCGAAGTTGGTTTCACAGGTTTGTCATGTCTTATATTAGGTTTAGTCAGTTCATTTAATTAATTCCACTTACACAGTCATTACTGTAGCACAACATATCCGGCCAATCGGCCATTAATATACAATTACATCAACATTTTGTAATATTGTAACTTCCAATTTCCAAATTCAACACACACAAACACAAATTCCATTCTATTATAGAATGGAATTTGGAAATAGAATTTCTATTCT
Organism: Charanyca ferruginea; assembly: GCA_947361185.1. Lineage (NCBI taxonomy): Eukaryota > Metazoa > Arthropoda > Insecta > Lepidoptera > Noctuidae > Charanyca > Charanyca ferruginea. The sequence continues at coordinate 12,267,562 of OX376065.1, read as the reverse complement.
CTCTACAGTACTTGACGCCATATTGATTTTGATTTTATTTTTTATGATGCCAAATTTCCCTAACATCGTTTGATGTGATTGGTCGAGCACTTGTCAAATTTTGTAAGAGCTGTCAAATTGTTACATTTGTTACGCAAATCCTCCTCCTGTCTGTCTTGTTTGTCTTTGGCTCGGGACGCGCTGAAGATTTGAAATGTTGCCACAGCCACATAATTAATTATGTCTGTCTGTATCTCTAAATTGCATTGCATGATATTTTTTTAGTTAGTGTGGCTTAAAATGTTACTTGTTTAACCTGTGAAACAAACTTTTTCTGTTTTTGTTTTTTGATAAAATCAAAAATGTGACATTAATTATGTGTTTTTTTCTCGAGATCCAGTGAGATGTTGAGAATGAGAATGGATAATGAGTTCTTGCACGTCAAAGATCCGAAAAATTTGAAACGAGAAAAAGAAATCGTTTTCTTCTTGAACACGAAAAATAAGTTCTTCGTCAAAAATATTTTACTTTTTTTTCATAAGAGAGTACATAATTATGACAGTTTAAATTAGTTTCATAAATGGCGTGCCCTATCCGACAACAAATTTATATTTAGGTAAATTATAATTATTACACATAATATACCTCATATAATAAAACAGATCATTAATAGTACAGTGTAAAATAAAATATTGGACAGTTCGACTCCACACTCATTTCTTGTACATACTAGCGGCGAGCCTCGATCATGAAATTTAATTGCTTTTTTTTGGCACTTTGTAATTCTGACTTTAAAACATGCGTGTAAGGTTGAATTTGTTTTGATGTATGTTGACCGGTTGGCTTTGTAAATTGTGAATACAACTTTATACTTTTTAAGTGTGGCAGCTAAGGTTTAATTTACATTAATGGATATTTAGTATTTACTTATATTAGAATACCTAAACACAATCGGAGACAGTTTAGAGTAAATTTTTGTATGGGATTGTGTAGGTATCTAGTTCTTTATTAGTGGTCGATGGTCGCGTGACGCATATTTCAGTACCTAGTTACCTACTACCAAGAAGCTTATAAGTAAAAGTGGAGGCAACACTCTAAATACGTAAGTGAAACCAACTGTGGGCAGACGCTCTCTTTCTGAATGCATACATAAGAACGAGACAGTGATATGTGTTTTCTTTATCTTATGTATGCATTCAGAAAGAGAGCGTCTGCCCACAGTTGGGTTCACTTAGTTGTTCAGAGTGTTGCCTCCACTTTTCCTATAAGCTTCTTGCCTACTACCTACCTATTTAACCTACTTACCTACAAGAATGAACAAGGATTCTTTAATATTAGGTAGGTACATTACATACCTATTGTATTCACCTTATCTTCAAATACCTACATTTTAAGCAAATAAATGAATGAATAGGTATTCTATTCATTTCTACCCTTACCTACCTATTACTTATACTATATCCAAACCTTGTCCTGACAACAAGCACAAAAAAAAGAATTACCTATCCAATTTGGTGCAGTCGTTCGGAAGTTTATGCGCTTACGCTTACACACATTTCTGCTATTCATTTCATTTTTACTCAGATTATCAAACAAAAGGCAGATAGACCGTGCGGAACACTGCGAGTGAAGCCACAAAAGCAAATACAAATTCAATAACGAATACCTACAATCTCGTGATTGTATTCGCTTTTGAATTTTTAATTATATTAGTATTTGTTTTTTGTTTGTAAAATTGTGATAATAAATTTATCTAGAATAGAAAGGAAATATTTATTTCTACTTGAATTACAATTTTAAACATACTCATAGTTATTTTTATTTAGTTATTTTATTCTTACACATAAAACATTTATTTAACTATTTACAAATATTTTGTGATGTCTAATTATTATTCTACAATAAGAAAGAAAATTATTTTATTACATTAACATATTTGCCAATTTACAATTAATTATAACATTAAATTAAGTATTTTATCTTTCTAACCTATACCTACTTTATGTATTATTTATTTCAACATGTATTCCTACAATAAAAATTAGAACTATTTGATATTTTATTACTTAAGTATATAAAACTTACACAATAACTTAGGAACTATTTTTAAATACTTACAGAAAATAAGAAAAAAATAACTTGCCATTAACTTAACTTACATTACATCACTACTTATACTAAAACACTTAGGTACTTATTAATAATCACTAGTAACCGTCATCACATAGTTTTTTGGATATTTTGTTAATTAACGATAGTGTTTCGTCCATAACATTGTCCACTTAACACGATCACCTCGTCATTGTCACTTGCAGGCTCTTGATTTTCACTGATGTCCAAAACTTTCACTTGTATAAGTCGTAAACCTTTTTTCTTTTCATTGTTTACGACGTACGATTGACACGCTGACTGCTCAGATGATTTCCGTTTTTGGCACTCCCGTTTTGCTCTAGACTTCTTGTTGGCAGACCCGTGTTGTGCTTCTGGGATATGCCAACTTAAACTCGGAGTCGAGAAACCTTGACCGTATTGGGAGAAGACAATATCCGGCGAATCCGACATTATTAATGATCTGAAACAAATAAACATTAATATTTATTATTTAATTTTATAACATAAAAGGAAAATTTGAAAGATACACAGAACAGAATAATACTTACGAATTATTTGCTTTGAACTGATGTGACCACTCCAACAAGTGACTGCGTAATGTAATGAGTCGACAGAGTAGTAATACACTTCTGGACACATCTATTGGCCTACCTTAGAGTTTAGGTTTCGATGGCCCCTACCGAAATATGATTGCTAGATTGAACAAAAACTGTTGATGCAGTTTTAAACCTGATACATTTTACCATCTTTTTCGATCGTATTGTTTTAAATTTGAATTCAGAATACCATACGACATGGAGCTACGCCTAACAAGTCGGATATGCGCCTTGTTAAAGGCAATTGATGTTTGAATAAAAAACATGTTTTATCAAATAAAGGTTTAATTTAATGACGCGTGTTGCCTCCATGGGCATCTACCACAGCTCTCATACGATTAGGCATCATCATCATCATTTCAGCCGAAAGACGTCCACTGCTGGACATAAGCCTCCCCCAAGTGGCGCCACATTGACCGGTCCCGTGCGACTCGCTTCCAGCGGATCCCCGCAACCTTTACCAGGTCATCGGTCCACCTAGTGGGAGGCCTTCCAACGCAACGTCTTCCGGTTCGCGGTCGCCACTCTAGAACTTTTCGACCCCATCGGCTATCTGTTCTGCGAGCAATGTGCCCTGCCCACTGCCACTTAAGTTTGGCAATTCTTCGGGCTACGTCGGTAACCTTGGTTCTCTTGCGGATATCCTCATTTCTGATTTTATCACGCAAGGAAACTCCGAGCATAGCCCTCTCCATTGCCCTTTGGGTGACTTTAAGCCTTCTGATGAGGCCCATTGTGAGCGACCACGTTTCGGTCCCGTATGTAATCACTGGCAACACACACTGGCCATAGACTTTTGTCTTGAGACACTGCGGTAAGTTGGACGAGAAGATACCACGCAACTTCCCGAACGCTGCCCAGCCGAGTCGGATTCGACGATTGACCTCTTTCTCGAAGTTAGACCTACCTAACTGGACCGTTTGTCCCAGGTAGACATAATCGTCTACAACTTCGAGTGTAGAGTCTCCGATCTTGATTGGAGTGGGTGTTACATGGGCATGGGCATGGGCGATTAGGCATAGAGTTTATCAACCGCTCTATGAAATTTTGAGGGATCATCTCCCATTCCTCTTCTATGGCAGTTTTCAACTCCTGCATCGTCTGGACAACTGGCTGACGAGCCCTAACACGTCTTTTTAGCTCGTCCCACATGTGCTCAATGGGGTTCATGTCTGGGCTTCTGGCTGGCCAGTCCATAACTGTGATGTTCACATCCCGAAGATATTCCCTGACGATGCCGGCCGCATGGGCTCTTGCATTATCATGCATAAAAAGGAAATTTGGGCCCACATAGTCCGCGTATGGTTTCACGTGAGGTTCTAAGCACTCACGAATGTACCTTTCAGCATTTAATGTTGGCAGCCGTGGTCCTGTAACAACCTCAAGTTGAGTTTTGCCGCTCGCGGATATACCGCCCCAGACAGTCCATGAGCCACCACCATAAGCAACCCTCTCTTCAAAGCAGCATTGTGCGAAACGCTCTCCCTTACGTCGGTAGACCTTCTTCCTTCCATCATTGCCATGTAACACAATTTTAGACTCATCAGAAAAGAGTACACGGCTCCAATCTTGCTGTGTCCAATTTAAATGACTGCGTGCGAAATGAAGGCGCGCTGTTCGGTGGGCTCGCGCGATTAGCTGGCTTGTGTGGTACCATATCGCGTTCTTTTAACCTTCTCCGAACAGTTCGAGCGCTCACAGATACTCCGTGGAAGTCGCGAAGTTGGTTTTGTATCTCAATGGAGGTAAGGTGACGATTTCTCAAGCTGGTCGTCACGATGAATCGATCCTGCCTTTCAGTTGTGACCCGAGGTCGTGGCCTTCCTTGGCGACGAACAAAGCCGCCAGTTTCTAGGTACCTCCGATAAACATTTCGGACCGCAGATCGACTTAAATTAAGTTGAGCACTCACGTTTCTTTGGCTGTGTCCGGCCTGAATAAGTGCCACAGCTTGGGCGGCGACTTCAGGTGAAGTATCCATAGATTATTGATATAACCTCACCTTAATGTTAAGAATAAGTAATGTTTGTTGCAAAACCAAAGATATCAATCACTTTTTCAAGAATTAAATCCAAGTAAACCAATAAAACCAAGTTTTTCTTAGTATTCGATTGTTTGATATCAACAAACAGGCTCCAAATTGTCTTTTGTTTCTTTAAATTCTGTGTTCGAAATTCAAAAAAAGACTATTGAATGAAATTGTGAATGTGCCAGGTTCAAAACTGCATAAAAACTTTTTGCTCGACCTAATATAAAATTTTAGCTAGGACCAAACGAAACTGAAAATACAAGGTGGGCCAATAGATGTGTCCAGAAGTGTATTATTTATGATGGAGGCATGTTATACTGTAACCAGAACCTGTACAATATATTGCGAATCAATTTCATATTAAAATTGACAAGTTTGAACCTGTATCCTTGTGGTGGACAGCGTCGACACCTGATAAGTGTCATATTTCTCTATGAGGCGCGCCGCCGCACCGCGGCGCCGCCCGGCGCCCGGGCGCGCGCTTTGTCATCAGAAATGGTATTGAAAGTATGTAGGTATGCATAGGTATAAAACCTATTACATTACTTTTTTAAATAAATCAATTTCACGTTTCAACAAGTTGAAGCTTATACTTAACCTGTTCGTGCAGCAAAGAATGTATACAATGTGTATCACATAGATTTATTGGACAGGTATTATACCTATTACAGGGTCTTGGAGTGATGCTCTGTCTGCGTAGTACTGGGCAAGCGGCTGGTCCAGATGGTGCGTAAAAATTCCTCTGGTACGCTAGGTCCTGCCAGGTGCCGCAGATGCCGCAAGAACTGCGACGGCTTACGGTCGCCAAGCTCCTCGTGAGTTAGGAGTTGATGCACCTTCTTCTCTCTCGAAGCTGACAATCTCTTCACTAACTCTGTTTTCAGCCTTTCGTATTTGTTGGGGGCTGCTGGCGCTGTGATGATGTCCTCTACCTCGGATGCGTATATCGGGTCAAGGCTTCCAATAGCGTGATGAAATTTGGTGGCGTCGGTGGTGATATTCGCCAGTGCGAATTGGCTCTCCAGCTGCGCAAACCACAGTGCCGGTTTCTCTGGGTAAAATGGCGGTACCCGCACTCCGACACGGTAAATATCGTAACCCGGAGTGTCGTTACCGGAATCCGTCGACGCATTGCCTGTTTTTCTTGCTTCAGTCATCGTGTTCTTACGGGGTCACCAATGAAGTAGGTACGTACGTGGAGAGGAATGAAAGTTTCCAGGTTCACCACTAGTTGATTTATTTTATTGTTCGTACACGCACCACACAGTAGTTTTAAGAAACACAGAAGGTGAAAGTCTACACAAGAAGGAGCACAGAAGAAAAGTCACACAAGCACTAAGATAAGGAAAGGCAGTTTGTAAGCTTAGATAAGCAAGCGCGCGCGATGCGAGATTATTATTTTTGCGGGTAAGCAGTATTGCAAGCTCCGCGGCCCTCAACGGACTAGTCACGGGTGAAGCAGAGGCAGGGGGGGCGATGCGCAGGCGCCTTGTATCGCCGCCTGCCGGCAGGAATGTGACTCGCGCGGTTGCTTATCAGTTAGCGCCGTTTAACTACTAACTAATAACATAATTAATCTGTACGTATGTTCATACATATTATTTTGTAGTAAGATTATTTAATTTATATAATGCTAGGTATTTATCTACTTATACGTTTATATGTAAAGCATGAAAATAGGAAGTTATATTTTATTACTTACAAATATTTAAATGCTATATATATATACTATATACTATTACATGTATTCTATTCTATGTTCTATTTATATATCTATGATGTAAGTACATTATGTAAGTGTGTACATATTTGTATTTACAGCGACTACTGACGCTACAGTCGTTACGGCCAATGGACTCATTTCCAAGAGCCTCGACCAACACCTAAGGAGGCTCTCGTTGGGCAGCTGGATCAAGGGCTTGATACAGAAAGCGGTACTCCTGGACACGGCGCGTATAGTCAGGAGATTCCTCTCTCAGGAGCCCTGACCACCGGTAGCTTGGACCCTGTTCCCGATACCGGTGGGCTACTATTTTTTTATATTTTTAAATGTTTTTATTTATTTTTTTACTAATATTTAAAAATGTAATTTAATATGTTAACAAAATGAATAAACGAGAATAATAATAATAATATAATAATAATATGTGGGGACATTTCACACACGGCCATCTGACCCCAAACTAGGGAGACCCTGTACTATGGGTGTCAGACAGCTGATATACATACACAAATATAATTTAAATACATACATATATAGATAAACAACACCCAGACACAAGGCAAACACAAGTGCTCATCACTATAGTGTACTTATCTGTTTTAGTTAAATTATAGTAATGGATTAAATATATCATTAATATAGTGGTATTACCCCAGGCTAAAGTAGATACCTTATCAGCGCATAGCAACCGTTTATCGTCCATTCTTGAAAGTGCTACTTTATTACATCCTGGGTGAATATTTCATGTTTTATAGACTTAAATAGTATATTTTTTTCCGAATGACATCGCAATTGTACAAAACATTTTTATAATCTATCATATTTAAATTTGCTGTAACATTTTTTCTTGTGCCTTTTGCTTTTTTTATTGTTTTATTTAAAGTTTTAATACAATACAATTTTGAGCGCAGTCTCTCTTGGATAATTTTACCACCCATTTCGTCCTTAAACAGACCTGGAATCTTCTTATTTATAATTGGCAGGTTAAATTCGTTGTTTATATCGTAGTTGCTTGTATCTAAATAATGTAGAAAACGGACCTTGAAATCTTTATACACGTCATTACTCTGTACATCATAAACAAGACTATCTGTGTCAGTATAGCACAATTCAATTCGGTTACCATAAAAAGGTTTTTATAATAGAATAGTGGAAATCATACATGTGAGCTTTAGATAATTCTAATACTGTAAACCCTATGTATATCGGTTTATTAAGAATAATACGCGAAGGCTTCATTTGAATTGCCACTAGATCATCAGAAAATACAGAGGCGCTATGAAAATATGGGCTGGCTATTAATTTTTCAGCACACGTAGCCTTTTTTGTTTTATTGCTTAAGTCACACCACTTGTTTACAAATTTCACATCTATTCGATTTTCATTATTTTCTAACGTCTTTCCAAAAATACTATTGTTTAATAATTTAAAAAAATCTTGTTCAAACGTTGACTCTGCTTTTTGTCGTAACTGAGTATTAATATCAATATATTGCTTTAAAAAACCACTTTGCTTAAATGTAATAGCACGATGGATTTTTCTCAATACTAAGCCATGCTGTAAGCATTTTTTTAAATGTACGTAATGAATAACATAGTGATATTTATCATACAAATTGGGTATTAGTTTTCTATTCTTACCACCAGGTGGTAAACCTTTTTTCTGGGCAAAATGGAAAGTCATTGTGTTCAATGTGCAAATTCTTTGGATATATTAGATCTACTTCATGAATGTAACCATTTTCCGCAGTATCACTGAGTCAGTCAAGTTTAATTTTAAAAGTTCTATTTCTTGTCTATTCATTAACCTAAAGTCGGAATAAGGTAGAGATTGACACATACTATAACCGTACAAATTGTTACAGTCTAAATAAATGATAAATGAATCTGGATGGGATGGATCGTAAGTGTCCAAATATTTATTATTGGCTTTAACATGCCTTTTGGAACACATACAAACACCTCTACGAATACCTTTTTGTATCATTCTAAAAATTTCAACATCACCTATCAATTCTAATTGAACTCCTGTTTTTAAAAGCATTGCATCAAAAGATAAACTTGGTGCTGTGAGATAAAATGCGGGATCCAGATTATAGTGTCGTTTACAAGTTTTACGAAAATTTTCAAATATATCTGTTAACAATAGAACGTCGGTTTTAAGATATAAATCTGTATACATACCCATATTTTGGATATTAAATACAGACCAAACGGACCAAGCATGTGCATAATCTTCGTCGGAAATGGGGTTATCACTCAGAGTTATAAAAGCATTTTTTAGAAGGCAAACACGTATCTTCATAACGTTCCCATTGACACATATAGTCATACGGATATACTCCTTTACGGGTAAGTAGGTCAAATTCGTTTTTGTCAGGAAAATAAGATTTTAATTGTTGAAACTCATGTTTTTTCATTGTACTGACCAACTTTTCTAAGCTGGTTCCTAAAAACTTAAAAGAATCAACAAACCGGACCTGTATGCTTTCCTCGGAGGAAATCGGAATGAACTTTGTAAATGAAATATAGTTTTCTTTTGTTTTAGGTATTACTTTAATAGATCCAGGAGCTTCACCTTATTCTTTTATGAAAAGGTGGCAATCATAACCAGATAAATTATGAAAAAATACGGGCAAACATTTAGGTAATTTAAATTGTAAGTTACAATAGCTGTGAGCTGCACCGCGATATTTACCCGTTAAATGGCAATGATCACGATCTCAATCAACGAATAAAAAGTGCTCGCAAATGTGACATGTTATCGCGTTTTCAAAGTCGCGAGCATTATCGTCGGTGTAAATCATAGGAACATTATTTTTTAAAATATTATTAATTTTTTTCGCATCTTTATAGATAGACTTTACAAAATTTGGTACACAATCCGCACCGCGATATGAAACGTAACGATTGTAGCGTTCGTCTATCGCACACGTAATATGATAAGCGTAAGCTACTGGCACGTGTCGCTGTCGTGTTACAGTGCTCGCTTTAGTTGAATCAGGGTCACAAGATTCGTACCGTTCAAGCATTGTTTCAAAATCTGCGTATATAACAAATGTTACAATTTGCTTTCTATTATAATTTTTAAACTGTATAAAGGAACCTTTTGGTGGTAGTTCAGTGGCAACACCTCCACAACTATGCGAACTAAGATCATCATTTGAATTAAAAAACAATAAACAATCATCACAAAAGTAAAGCTTCCCGTAGTGTTTTGATATTTGACTCTTAACAAGTCGCGGCAAGTCCTTAATGAAACAGTAATGTGACAAATCGTCCTTTTCTAAGTAAAGTAAATGAATTACCTTTCCTTTCAAGGTTTTTGGTTTGTACAGCGGTCCCGTGACGATATTATTTTTTAAACCATAAATGTAAATACACAAATTAGGGTTATTTAATTCAAACCGCGCAACATCCGAGAAACTTAATGGGAATGATATGTCCTTTACATTTAATGCTACGGTCACACGTGCGCCGTGCAGCCCGGCGGGCTGCCTGGCGGGCTGCGCGGCATGCAGCCCGTTCCGTGCCGGCGGACATTCAAGCTGTTCACACGCACGCCGTCGTATCAGTCAGTGCCAGAATGGCGAGCAGCGAGGATCTCGGTGTTGTTGCTGCCATATCCTTTGGCTTAACTTATTTTTATTGGAAAAAGAAACAAAATTATGAACGACGGAGAAAAAGAAAAAGACTGCAAAGAAGGTGGTGGATGATAACAGTTCACAAAAATCGTACCAAGTAAGTACCTGTGTTTTCTCCGATCGTGATTCAGTGGTGTAAAATGCTTACAAAATTACCCATTTATGATTTTAGTTTATTTTTAAAAACAATTTAAACTGCATTCACAGATTTTAATTAAAAAAATAAAAATTAATTTAAAATTTTAACAAAATATTAAAATTCGTAGAATTAAAAAGAATCTGTGAATGCAGTTGTTTATTGTAAATGGCTCTATTTTCAATATTTTAAGGTACTTCCCCTCGTTGAAGCATCGCCGTGGGACACCCTGTGTATTTCACACTTCCAGGGCTCCTAAAATACATAATTTGTTTTTCGTTTACAGGGAGTTCATAGAAGAAAAATTTGATGAGCTCTTGCATGAACCGTCTGGAGAGTTCGATAATTTTTGTCGAATGACCTTTACTGATTTTGAAATTTTGCTGAGTAAAATTTCACCGATAATTACTAAGCAAGACACAGATTTCAGAGAAGCTATTCCAGCAAAATTTCGTCTTATCATGACGCTAAGATTTTTTAGCATCTGGTGATAGCTACAGAAGTCTACACTATCTGTTTAAAGTCTCCAAAGCATCTATATCAGGAATTATACGGGAAGTCTCTAGAGCTCTTAATGAAGTTCTAAAAGATGAAGTAAAGATAGTTATATTTTTAAGGTTTTTTATTGACAAAATAGTACCTGCCTATAGCATATGAATATAGAAAGTACCTCTATTTTCTGATTTGTATGGAGTGTGTACGGCACCCAGTGTGTTCACCAAATTATTAAAACCAGTGGTTATCTAAGAAATTTAGGCTTCCTATCCACAACGTATATGGATGATATTTTATGTATGGGCTGAACATATAATGATTGTTTACAAAACATGACAACAACAATATCTTGAAGTGTTGCTTTTAAGTGATGTTTTTTTTTTTTTGCTAACTTGTTGTTATTGTTGAAAAAAATCAACACTGTATCTAGTAAATATTGCAAATTTCTTGGATTCATGATAAATCCCACATCAGTGTACGTTGAGCTACCATTGGAGAAAAGAAATGTAATTAAGATTATGATTTAAAAACTTTAAATCAAGTGTTAGTAATTTAATTAAAAAATCCTAAAATTTAAAAATGCAAAGCAAGAGATTTTTAAAAAATTACTGGGCACATAACAGCATATCCAACTATGCCATATGGTTTGGCACATACAAATGAAATGGAATGTGTGAAATACTTAGCATTGATCAAATCAAAAGACAATTATGATGCTTTTACGACATCACCTATGGCGGTATGGTTGGAACTTCAATGGTGAAGGGATAACATAATGCATAAAAGGAAACACATTGGACCAAGAAAATTTGATTTACATGTGGGTATGTACAGAGGCTTGATACTTCTCTATCAGGTTGAGGCGCTCATTGCAATGGTGTGTTTTGGAGGCTTATTTATGGTCACAAACTGAACAAAAATGTTTCATAAACCAATTATAATTTTATTGATGGAAGCTTGTTTTAGTCTGAAATGCTTTGCAAAATCGAAAAATAATTGTGATATTCTTGTTTAGATTGACAACACTACCACCATTGCAAGTATTAACAAAGATGGGTACTGTTCAATTCCCACATCTCATTGATGTTAATAGGAAGATATGAGATTAATGCGACGTTAAATCTATTAATGTAAAGATAATTAATTTATTGTATTATATAAAAAAATTAAAGATAATTTGGCAGATGGGGAAACAAGAAATACTAACATTAATACTGAGTAGGTATTATCAAACAAATTGAAAAAAAAAAAAAGGTCAGGCAAGCCTAATGTTGATTTATTTGCAACCAGAATTAATGTGAAATGTGAAAGATATGTATGTGTCATGACATATGCATTTCAAATAGATTCCTTCACACTAAACTAAAGCAAGTATTTTTTCCTTTCGCTTTAATTACAAAATATCTGCAAAAGATAAAAAACGACAAGGCTATGGGAATCTTAGTGTATCCACTGTGGACTTGTCAGCCGTGTTACCCATTGGCAAAAATGTTGATGGTTACAAAACCAGTATTATTTAAACCTAACAGCAAATTATTACTACCTCCTTTCAGCACAGAACACCCATTGAGCAATCAGATCTGCAGCGAGCATCTTCTGATACTCAGCTCACCAAATATTTTGTATCATCCATTTCACCAGGTACACTGGTACACTCAAGCAATACAATACAACCTATAAAAGCTGATGGTCATTCTGCCAGACCCTCGGGGCAGACATTTACACTTCTTCATGCTTCAATACCGGATGTAATACACTACCTCACTTAAATACTTAAATTAGATGTAGGCTATAGCTTGTTAAATATCTACTACTAGATCTTCACTTTTTTTCTGTTAAGTGAAAAAAAAAAAAAACATTAGCAGTGACGACCACGCTTGGCGTTTCTTAAAGGCCTGTATAGAATAAAACCAGCTTGGCGTAAGTATGCGTCAATAGTGCTAAGACTACTAACTAATTGGTCCGATAATGCGAATTTAAATTTGAAAAAGCTTGTCATTTTCATGGCTCTTGCCACCGCTCATAGGGTGCAGACTGTATCAGTAATAAAGATAAAAGTTATATCCATGTCACAAAACTTCATCTACAATAACATACCGATCTTCTAAAAACATCAATCTCGTTAAAAACTGGAACATTGATTAAACTACTATTCTTCGTCCAGAACCCTGTAATTTGTCCAGCTAGAGCTTTACAAACATTTATTGAACAAACATCAACCATCAGGAATTGTGAAAAATATATTATTTGCTTTTAACTAGTAGGCAATCTTATAAGAGAGCATCCAAACAAATAATATTAGCAAATGGATTAAATCAGTCATGAAGGAAAGAGGGGTCAATACTGAATTATTCACTACTCATAGCACTCGGCATGCAGCCTCATCTTCTGCCCAACAAGAAGGACTATCATTAGATGTGATTAGAAAACTGCTGGTTGGTCAGACAGCTCTTTTACATTTGCAAGGTTTTATGATGTCATGTAGGGTGCTAATGTCGTACATGGCAGCTTTATTAATGCTGTCTCTACTTCTAACTTTTTTCTTTTTTGTTTACCTAATTTTCAAAGATTTTTCACCTATTGATTATTTCATAAAAAATTAACAGTGTTATAGATAGTTAGTATGACTAAAGAAATGAGGCAATCATAATAATATATAATACATTTCCTTGTCTAATTTGTTCTTATTTGTTTATGATCGGTATCATTGATTCATGAATATCAATCATTTGATTAAGATTGATTGTAAAAATATTAATAATATTAAAACTCCTGAAACTGCTGAAAGATATGTCTAATTTAATTTCAATTAAAGTTGATTCTTAAAAGGCTATCTTATCTACTTTAAATAAAAATAATAGCCCTTGTCGACTTAGTACTCTAAACAGCTACTCTGTTATCAATTATATTTCAGATCACCATGAAATAAAATTGATTAACCAGACGAACTTACCTTAAGTGAAGTCCGATTACAATTTTATGAATGGTTATCTGAAATATAATTACCCTCCCAGCCCATCCTGTTTTGAATCAACAGCCCCTTGTCGAATGGGCCATTTCGACAACGCTATCTCTAAAAAAGTGTCAAATCAGGGTTGCCATTCCATAGAGAAAAGTTTTTTATTTTCTCTAAAGCGCGATGCCAAAGACTAGCGAATGAGAGACTACTCTGTTATCAATTATATTTCAGATCACCATTCATAAAATTGTAATCGGACTTCACTTAAGGTAAGTTCGTCTGATTAATCAATTTGTATTTGTAATTGTAAGTAAAATTTTCTAGTATTAAATAGCTATCATATTTGTGGTTATTCAGTTGATCCTCCTTTCACTGTTTAACATTCTGTCCACTAAATTAGTTTTTATTGGCTTACATAGTTATTACTGTGTTACTTACTTGTTTTTTTACAATATTTCGCTGCTCTCGTGTTGTAGGAAATTAAAAAAAAAAAAAATATTAAAGGGTTAACAAGAGCATCAGTAACCTGCCTAACATATTTGCTCACTGTAGTTTGTCGTAAATATTTAGCCATTCCTACTATTCTTTGGTAGGAGCCTGTAGCATAAAATGACAAAGCACACAGCACCTAGAAATAAAAATATTAAAGAGTTAATAGTTTCAATGTAGCTGTATATTATACATAGTATGTAGTAGGTAGGTGGAGGTGTAGGTGGTGGTGGTGGTGTGGTAGGTAGGTAGGTGTTGTAGGTAGTGTGTGTAGTAGTATGTAGTACATTATAGGGATAAAACAAATAAAATATAAAAATATTTTAGTTACAAAGGTACTTAAGTAGCTTATTTATTACACTTTGTGTTCCAGGCTGATCCTTTTACTTAATGTTAGACTGGATTTTTCTTTTAATTCGCGACACAAGAACAAAAATGCTTCCTTACTTATACGAAATCTATTTTAAAATTCTGTGTCGCTAAGGTTTTGTAGGTTTATATTTGCCAAATTCTTTCTGAGTAGAGCTCTCCTTGAGATTTCTCTGTAAATGAAATTGTAAATTTAAAAGATAACTTGTTTTTTATTTATTAAAATATATAGTGTTCTAAAATAAATCACTCACCTTGTTTCTCTTCGTACATTTCTACTTTCAACAATCAATCGCGCTGCATGATAATAGTACAATACACTACGTCGTGGGGTGCTTCTTCTGAATATTTTCTAACAAAATATATCCACACAATCACATGACGAAAGTTTTCTCACTGTCAAATTTAAAGTGAATAAACATTCGTGAAACTCGCAAGCCAGCCTTCGACAATTACGATACTATCCGTCATTTTATGCCTTCGTGCTAGCTATTTTCATACAAACGGCTCAAGTTACCTTACGAATTCGATACGATGACGATACGAATTTACATATATTTGTTCGTGCTCTGAAAATTAGTTTAATTTACGGACACCAGAGGCGCTGTTCAAGTTTCCATACTAAATGCTTACGTTGACGATACGAATGTTTTTTCGATAGTGATTCGTGCTAGGGGTATAGTTCTTTGTACCCTTCTCTGCCTTTAGGTGAAGTTGAAAACCAATTGTAAGTTTCCCTGATAAGAAATTCAATATTTCTGGGCAATGTCTTCGGAAGCATGAGACACGGCTAGTTGCAGTGAATGGCATACGCATTTGACAAGAACCAGATTTGTTAATCCGTATTCAGTTTTAAGAATTTTATGTACGCCATTATTTATACCGATCATAACAGACGCGTTATCACATCCCAATCCAATCATGTTTTTCAGTGGTATACTGTGTCGTTCCAAACATTTCAGCAAAGCATTTATAAATAATACCACGAGCGTCAGCTGCGACCAGGGGTTCCAAAGCCAGAAAAGATGACACTACAGTTTTTCTTGCGGGACTGAAGTATCGTAAAACCACTCCCAAATATTTGGATACGTTAAGATCGGTGGATTCATCGAGCAAGATGGTAAACTTTTGTGATCCTATGTCATTTATTAGCGTTTGAATGAAGTGGGGAGCCAAAACTTTTTTAATCACTTCAGTACACTTCGTTCTGTGCATTTTGATATTCGCGGCTTCTTTGTAATCAGGAAAACACTTTTTTACGGTTTCAGTAAGATGATCAATTTGAGATATGGCAGTATGTTCTGTTATAAAAAGTGCCTTCCGCTCTTAAGGCATTTAATGCCTATATCACACCTCCGCTGCGAAATAACAACTGCGAAACTGCTGCGTGAGTTTCGCTGTGCAACAGTACTTCACTTACGCGAAACTATAATAGCGAAACAGAGCGAAACCTAAAACTAGAACAGTTGAGAAATAAGAATCGAATGAAAATGTCGTCGCTTTCGGAGTCAGAGGAGGAACTAATCTTACTGTGGTCAACTACTTTAAAAAGGCGTCGTACCTGGGTGCATGATATCAATCAAAAAAGAAAGAAGTTAGGAGAGAATATATTATGTAAAGAGTTACAGTCACATGAAGACCGTTTTTATTCTTACTTCAGAATGACACCAGACAGTTTTGAAGAGTTACATAACCTTATAAAGCCTTGTATTACTAAACACGATACAAGGTTTAGAGATGCTATTTCTAGCAAAGAAAGACTGGGATTAACTTTGAGGTAAGTACCTATATTAAAATTAATGTTACAAAATTAAAATTTAAAACAATTATAATGATGAAAATTGAGAAAAATATGTAGATGTACTCAAATGAGTAGGTTCGACGGTATTACTGTCATTATTTATCAAGGAGTGGTTTCCCGGAGTAACAAGAGCATGTATGTTTGTTGTATTACTGTCGTAAGAATCTTGATGTGCTGCCTCACTGTCATTTTGAGGAATAGGAGTATGCATGCTTGAGTATGTTGTTGTATTTGAGTAGTTTGAAGTACGTGAAGATGTGTTTCTTTCAGCAGTCTCAAGATCATTAAGCTCAGCTTCCATCAATATTTTTGCGATATCGAATTTAACGTTTACTTGAGTGCGTTTGCTTAGTTTTTTAAACGAGTCTGCATAGCCCAAAAATAACAAATCAATACCGTCACATTTAACCCTGACTTTCTCATCATTAGAGTTTTGTTTCCTTCTATTTTCTAAGTACTCAACCATTCTGTCTGTAGGATTCATGTTTATTCTTCGCTGTCGCCTGTATATTTGATGTGATGAACCGGATTGTTGTGTATTTTCTGGAACGGTTGTCGCGTCGCAAGAAGTGGAGGGTGTAGGTTGATTGGCTGACTCTTCATTTGTTTCTTCGTGTTGAGAAGATTCATTATCCAGAATAATGCTGCTCTCCGTTTGATTGGGGGTAGTAGATGATTCAAGAAATGACATTTGTTCAGCCCAGGCCCAATTCTGTAGTTTTTTGTTGCTTGACCACTAGAGCTGTGTTTTGATTGCTTGAATTTTCTGAAAGTATCTTTTAATTTTTTCCATTTTGCTTTTAAAGCTGGAACTAAAACAAAGAAGACAATTAATTGATTTAGGCGTTACTTTGCGGAAATCAAAGTCATATTTATGCACTTTGATATATAGATTACTTTGTATACTTCCGCCACCACTGGTGGAGGAAGCATACAAACCACTGGTGCTTGTTTGCCACCTATGTGGTATAAAAAATAGGTATATTATATCCAGCAACAGTTTTCTTCCAACTATTTTTTTTTTTGTTACAGGTTTCTGGCAACTGGAGACACATACAAGACACTATCTTTTTCTTATCGTATGGGTAATTCAGCAGTTTCGAAAATAGTGACTGAAGTTTGTGAAGAATTGTGGAATGTGTTAAGACCACTTGTCCTTCCAATACCCACAGAGGAAAATTGGCTGAATATGGCAGATTTTTTCCAAAAATGGGGATTTCCTCATTGCCTTGGTAGCATAGATGGAATACACATAACCATAAAGTGCCCTCCGGGTAGCGGGTCAATGTTTTATTGTTATAAAAGTAAATATTCAATTGTTTTAATGGCTGTGGTAGATGCCAATTATAAATGTATTTTTGTAGATGTTGGATCATATGGGAAAGATAGCGATAGTACTATATTTGAAGCAACATCTTTTACTCGATTATTAAGGAGCGGCTAACTTAATATACCAAATCCACAACCATTACAAGGAGAAACAGATTCTTTGCCTTATATTTTTTTAGGCGATGGTGGATTTAAACTTGAAACTTTTTTGATGAGACCTTTTGTAAGAGATGCAGCTTTGCAAGATAGAGATAAAAAGATATTTAATCAGTCGCTTAGTACCGCACGGGTAGTTGTGGAAAATGCATTTGGAATAATGGCACAAAAATTTAGGATATTCTTAAGACCTTTTGAAACAGATTTGAGAAATACTATAAAAATTGTGAAAGCAGCTTTTTGTTTACACAACTTTATACAGACAAAAGAGTCAACCGAACGTGTAAGCTCTGGTTTGGAAACAGAACAGCTTGGAAACTTTCTTCCACAAAACAGACTCAATGGAAACCGCGCACGATCATCATTTGCGGCATGTGAGATCAGAGACAAATTTGTTCGATACTTTGCACAACGCAGAACAGATAATTGATACGTATACCTTGTAAATAATAAATAATTATACTTACCTTCTTCGTTTAATTCTCTCTGAATATCCCTCCATGTTTGTAGTTTTTTTGTGTCATTTTTGTAGTCAGGGTGATTTAGTAAGTACAAAACAGGTCTATTTCTCACTGCTTGTATAAGTTTTTCAGTAAATTCCAAATCCATTGTTCCTATTTCGCTCATAAAAATTGTCGATTGCTACAGACGCGTCCGAGATACACGCGGAACCGCTCCAAAATGGCGGACAACAGGCGGAGATGTAGACGGCGCCTAAAATGAGCGCAAATGAGCGAAATCATGTTAGAAAGAGACAACATCATAGTCAGTTTTGTACGTTAGAGCAGGGAATTTCGCTATTGTTTCGCCGCCCAACAACTCACAGCGAAACTATGGCGGTTTCGCCCTTTGGGTTTCGCAGCGGAGGTGTGCTACAGGCATTAATCCGTCTTGGGTTGTGGTTTGGGAGCAGCTGAAAAATCAATTCTTCTGTTTGTAGATATACTATCACATTTATCCTTATGTTTCTTTGTCTCGGCATGTTTTCGCAAATCATTTGTTCTTGCTTGTTAATCCGTCCGGCAATACGCACAATGAGCTTTCATAGGATCTGTCACAACTGGTTTAAGCCACATTTAAACTCCTTAATCATTTCCCTCTCTTTGCGATATTTTTGGCTATAAACCTTCTTTTTGAAAGAAAGGACCATGCAAAAAATTGTATGGGGGCTGTCCCAACCCACCAACAGACTTGGGACTAGTTTCAATATTATTATAAAGTCCCATAAAAAGACAAATAACAATTTTTTTGTCCGTAAATAGATGGGATTATTAAATAAAAAATAAAAACATTTTACTTAAAAAAGGGTGTTTATTTTTTTAAATAACTATATTTTAGATATTAATTACAATAAGTAATGGTTCAACTAAACATTTTAGGTATGAATAACAAAAACATGCATGTGTATTATATAAGTATGTATATTTTTGATAAAATAACAACATTTTAGGTAAGTATTTATCCCAGTTTTTGTTATTATTAATATACATACATATTTACATCCAACTGTTATCCAGGTTTTAATAACTAGATAACTATTCGTCTATCATTATAGTAGATAACATTTCTGCTGGCAGATTAAATTCGGTGTGACGACCTTTCCCCATATACCAAATAATTGAGACTATATGCGCACAACTTCCAATTGTACGCGCCCCTGTTAAGCATGTGCAGTACCACTGCTCAATGGCATTTCTGCCAGTTTCATTACGGTTTATTAATATGTAACTATAGTAAACGCGTGACCTAACGTGTCTAGATTGTATGCGTCCTCTGATCAGCCATACATTACTTTGTCGAATGTTATATCTTGACAAGTCTTGCAGTTTGTCATCTCGGAATAGTTCTATACAATATATTCAGTTCCGAAAATGTTCCGCACAATAAGATTTGGCTAGTTTAATGTGGTAGGTTCCCAAAGCAAATAATATGATGTCATCATCAGTCAACTGAGGAAACTCTTCAAACTGTGGCATATTGGCATCCATGGTCACAAAGTTAACTCTTTGCCTATTAAGGTTTTTGCCTTCGACATAATTATGCAAGAGGTACGGTTCATTTATATGAGTTCGGATTATTTGAAGGAACTCAGTCGCAAGCCTGTGGTCTGTAGCGACACGATAATGTGCGTTTATGAACGATGCTGCTATGCGGAAATCAGCAAACATATTTGGTAATGCTCGGTTAAAATACGTCTGTTTTAATAGTTTGAATCTGTTTTTGAATTTCCCATTCACTGCCTCTACAACCCATCTGCATACAGTCACTAGACGAGAGTCATTTGCTTGTGCTGTCGATAATTGGGTAGCGTTCCTATCCTTAGTTGGTGGCATTGAAGGTTTCATATTCAAGGGATTCAATATCGGTAATACTGTCCCTGAATCCCCTGTTTAAAATAAAGACGTCCCCTCTGTGCAGTAACCAATGCAGCAGATTCTCTTCGTCATTCATTATTTTTTGCATTATAGTTGCATCTGATGTCGTTGCTGGGAATGGGCCCAATACATCTATGATGTATCCATCACTGCTAATTAGAATGAATGGTTTTAATAAGTTACGGAACTTGTGGAGACTATAACTTTTCCTCTGGAACAAGAAATTCGTGCTTTTTTCGATGTACACATAGGTTGCATCTGCAATAATAATTAATTTTGTATTTTCTTCATTTCCGAAAATATTTTTTGGTAAAAATAGGTTTCTGTTCAGAAGCTCTTCCCTTGAAATATGGTCTAGGCCAAGATGTCTTGGAACGTATTCACTAGTAAGACATTGTCGCGCTATTTTTAGTCGATGTTCTAACACTTGACGTGTCACACCGAAAAGGGTAGCAAGTCGCTCGTTTGATTCTCCAGTTCTTAGTTTTGTTAAATAAGCGCCGAGAACTGAGCGCGGACGTCTGCTTCTTATGGCGAGAGATGGCGTTTCTTCTAAAATTGTATTAAATTGTTCTAAAGTAACTCCAGTCCAAAAATGAAGTTCACTGTCATTTAGTGCACTTGACGATTCAAAATCAAATCTTAATCTTTTATTGATTGCTTCTACTGGGTGGCGCAAAAGTAAAGACCCTATTTGGTTCAGCTATAACATTTTTTCTAAATTAGAAAACTAGATTTAGATTTTTTTAAATGTATATTTGTGCCATTAAATTTCGTACCATTAGGATTTAAAGATGATGTCTTTTAAATGGTGACCTCCAGAGTTGATACACATTTGAGCCCTATTTATGACATTTTGCATAACTTGCCGTAACACTTCCTGCGATATGTTCGTTATTTCTTGACGAATGTTTTCTTTTAGAGCTGCGAGAGTCTGTGGCTTGTTCACATACACCCGAGATTTCAAAAAACCCCAAAGAAAGAAGTCTGGACTGGTCAGATCGGGTGATCTTGCAGGCCAAGGCAAATCGCCAAAACGAGAGATAACTCGGCCTGGAAAAGCGTCCCTCACTAAGTCCATAGTGTCGCGCGCTGTGTGTGCCGTAGCGCCGTCTTGTTGAAACCAGATGTGCTCCAGCCCCAATTCGTCCAAACTGGGTATCAAAAACTCACGTAACATGGTTCTGTAGCGTTCTCCAGTGACAGTAATCGCATTGCCTCCAGCGTCTTCGAAAAAATAGGGTCCGATCACTCTGTCAACACAGATGCCACACCATACAGTAACTTTTAGTGGGTGTAGAGGTGTTTCTTGAATAATGCGCGGATTATCAGTGCCCCAGAACCGAGTATTCTGCTTATTGACATGCCCTGAGAGATGGAAATGCGCTTCGTCACTCATAACCAATTTTGAAGGAAAATCATCCTCTTCAAGGTTGAGGTTTATGACGCGCTGGCAGTAATCTAGACGAGCTCGGTGGTCAGCAGGCAGCAGCTGATGAGTCATTTGAGTTTTATACGGGAACATCTTTAAGTCTTTCACCAAAATACGCTGCAGGGTCCGTCTGGAAATGCCCAATTGCGTGGCACGTCGCCTCGTTGATGTTTCTGGACACTCTTCCACATCTTCGCGCACAGCATCGATATTTTCAGCTGAACGGCCTGTTCTTGGTCTCCCAGACTTAGGTCTATCCAATGTTGAGCCAGTTGCTTCAAGGCGTGTGGCAAAGCGTCGAATTGTGCGACCAATCGGTGCCGGACGGTGGGGAAATCGTCGACGAAATTCACGTTGTGTTCTTATCACTGATGAATTATTCCGTAAGAACATTGACACAATTATTCCACGTTCTTGGGGAGTAAAACGGTCCATGTTTATTTTCAGTGTATTTTACATTTGTTCACTACACAATTTTCAACAACAGAATGACAGAAAATGTCATATAAAAAAAAAAAAGTATTTTCTTTAGTGCCAGTACTTTTGCGCCACCCAGTATTAACATATTCGACATGTCACTAAAAAGGAAGCGTTAAAATAATGTGTAACGTTTACATTATCCAGTAACTCCTCGAACTCATTGTTATTTAAATGTTCTTCGCATATTCGCGAACTGCGATAATGGCAAACTAGATGTAGCTTGATTGACACAGGTACTCGTCTTAGATTTTCATGTCTACATTGCCTATATATACAGGCATTTGAAGTATTTGGTGCTCTTACGTAATCAAGAACATAGAATTCATGTGAACGTCTTCACGGCGATGTTGACGAATAGCATTGTTGGCTCTCTGCCAGCATCTATGAAATACTGCCATGACGTTATTGAATAATATCTGCAAAGGAAATATGTTATTTAGTTATAAAAGTTATAATTTAAGGCAAAAAACAATAGGACACCTACTACAAATAAGAACTTAAATATTAAGGCAAGTACTAGTGAGCATAAAATATTTCAAGCTTTCAATGAAATAAAATATCAAAAGGTTGACATATTTTTTGGACCTTGTAAACACTTTTGAAATAAATATTTGAGATCAAAAATAATGTTATTGTTTGTAACATGGTGCAGTATCATTTTGACATGCTAACTATTCCCGTAAGTTTAAAACATTATAGTTTGCAGGGTAGGTACTATCTAAAAATATTAATTCATTAAACCCCGAGCGGTAACCGGTTACCGCTTGCTATTGTCTTTCTATTGTGTCTCTAATTACGGTACTTGATAGACTATTCATTACTATGTGTAGAATTGTATCTATACTCTCCAACTGAAAAGCTAAACATTATTTCCCCGTGACTATTGAAATGACTTTAGCCCTCATGTTTTGAACCAAGTTGACGAGCGGTAATTGTTAGTAGCAATAACAATGAGCATACTTTTGTGTCTCCGCTACCTGCGTGTTTGGCATCTATGAATGCGAGCGAGACAGAATAGTAACAATCATTTATGGCCCGACGACTCAAGTTCTTAACGCAAACACTATACCTAAACTTCTTAAACAACACTGTTTGCTGTGGATCGTAGAACAGTGTTATTATATTAAAGTGTTTTATATAATATCGAAGTACTTAAAAAATGTAACAAAACAGCATCGTAAAAATGCCCCCTTATATTATATTCTAATTCTGCTTACTTATTATAAGTATCTAATAGTTATCGATATACTAGAGACTGTTTTATAATGACTTACTTGTGTCAATCCATTTTGCGAAATGTAGGCCACCAACTCAGGACTACTTTGACGCAAAGTATCTTGTAACAAGTGTCGCCTCTGTCTTAAAATTGATCTAGGGCACATCACACATCGCCGTCCTGTCTCTATAGTTGTAAAAATCACAGTCCAAAGACTACCCACTGACCCAATAAACGTGCCACGGTAATCGAAAAGCAATCAAAAGGTCCAATAAACAAGCAGGGGTCAGTAATAGTCGCAAACGATATCGCACAGATAAACAACGTGAACACAGCGGAACGTGCAGGTCACGACTGAGGTGCGCGTGCGCAGGTTGTTAGCAGAGCAAGGGGGGAGGGTGTAGCGAGATAAGACCGTTTTTTTTTCTGTGCGTCTCACGGCTGTTCTCTATCAATAGTTTTTTTATAGTTAAATAGTGTTCCTGAATATTTTTTTACAATTAACTGTACCGAAAAAAGTAAACAAGATTTTTTTTTTGCACGTTATCTCCATGACTTACGGTGATGTCGTTATAATAAAAAATGATCATGCTACTATGATGTATTAAATGAGATACGTTTGAAATGTGTTGGTGGGTTGGGACGATTTTTTGCATGGTCCTTTCCATTTTGATTTTCGATGTATAACAATTTCCTCAAAAGTTTTACGTATTCACACCACGACTTGCATTACGCAACAATTAAACACAGCGAATGAACTATGAATGAAAATCTCGACAAAAAAAAAAGATATATGGTTATTGCAGGGGAAATCCCGTATGTTTGATAAACTATCTATGGCAGACAGGGACATCAAGTTACTATATTCTGTCCATTGGGTTCTTGATTTTTTGACAGTTGCCTTAGAACTTAACTATTCCCGATTACCTAAGAGATAACTTTAAAATACGTTATAAAATAAATATATAAACTGCCTTGTATTAATGGATTATCTTATTTATGACTCCTTACAGACATTAT
Organism: Charanyca ferruginea; assembly: GCA_947361185.1. Lineage (NCBI taxonomy): Eukaryota > Metazoa > Arthropoda > Insecta > Lepidoptera > Noctuidae > Charanyca > Charanyca ferruginea. The sequence continues at coordinate 12,243,223 of OX376065.1, read as the reverse complement.
AATACAGTATACGTATCAGTTTTTACAAAAATTATAAAGATTGTTATGCGCATGAAATATGGTTACAGTATATCGTACTTAGTGATGGGATCGAATGTATTCGCTTCAAATGAATAAATCGAAAATAATACTTTTATATTTATTTTGAAAATAATCCAATGGATTTAAAGTTATTTTTACATTGTTTTTATAAATAAGTCAATAAATTATTCGTCGTCTTCCGACATGGAACTTACGTCTGATGACGAGTCTTTGCCCAAATTTACCAAGATTGTTTCTTACTTGCTTCAAATAATCGATAATCGATACTATATACAAATTAGAGTGTAAATAATTGAAACGTTACGTAGCTGCAATGACACATCCAATTACTAATTCAGTACGTCAGAGAGAGCACCAATCACGATTTTAACGCCATCGTGTTACGATCGGTTGTACTGAGAATGGTCAGTGTTGTCAATAATTTTATTAAAAATACCTTACTCAATTTTCTTTAACCCGTATGTGCCCAACTTTTTTTTCGTATGTTCTGGTATATTTTTTGTTTTATTCTAAGCCCAATTGACATAAAACTAAAGTATTTTGAAAATTTAATTTAAAAAAAAATCATTTTGGACATTTCCACCGCCCCCATTTTGGGGCGCTAAGCACTGCTGACCACGCCTGTAATAACTTCCTATTTTTTCAATTTTGATTAATTATGAGGGTATTATCAATAAAAAATATATATTAGGGTTTGTAAAGAAAATGTAATTACGTCTAAAGAACTTTTACTATATGTAAGTACTCATTCATTCATTCATTCATCACACCAGCAGTTATCATTATATTTACGAGTGGAAAATTTAGAAACAATTAGTATGACATCCGACATTACATTTTCGGCATTTCGGCATAGGCGCTAATAACTGCGACACAGTTATTCAACTAACGCAGTATTAACGTACACAAAAAAATGTAATTTATGTTTGTTCCAATAAATATATTTGTATATTTGTGTTTCTTTGTAGTGTTTTTATAGCATTGGCCACAACGTATCTGAGTCGCACTGGAAATAATTATATGATCAGCCCCATCTAGACGGACATCATCTGGCACCCTCCTTTTCCTTGACATCGGTTTCAGTGGACGACCTAAAGAGCGAACCGACGCATATCTTCCCAGATAAGTGGTAACCACAGACCTGATACGAAATGTCCCTTCTCTTGCCCAGCTGGTGATAGCCTGTACAACTGAAAAGCGTTATTCATAGAAGCGCTCAAGGGCCACATTACAAGTTGCCAGTACCATTTTTTTATTTATGCTAATGCGGTAGCAGCCTATATTTTGATCCAGGCGATCAACACCGCCCATATATTTATTATACATTTGTACACAAAAGGGCTGTTGAATCGAGATTTTCTTCTTATCGCTGCTTGACCAACGCTGTGCGGATCCAATTGGAGTTACGCCTTCGCAGGTCGATGCTACAGTAACGACGTTATTGTCATTGTACCGCACGAGAGATACGCCTGATGTTTCATCAGTTATTTGATCATACCTACCACGCAGCTTTTTCTTTATATCGGCGATTGACTCCAACGGCACATTTTCGACACGATTTGCTCGTATTGTACCTGTTCCTTGATGACCAGATTCCTTCAAAGCGAATAGCAATCTAAAAGATGTAAAAAAATTGTCTATGTAAACATGCATTGGGAAATCTGTAGGCAATTTGGCATCCAAGTTCGTAACGACTGATCCTCCAACACCTAGATCTGGATTAGTGTTGCCTGTGCTAGCCCCTTGATAAGGTATGGCTTGTATAAGATATCCCAGGCGTGTAGCCATGCACCAGCATTTGAAACCAAAACGTATTGGTTTTCCATGAATGTGCTGTTTTGTACTGTGATGTCCATAGTACGGAATCATTGATTCGTCGATGCTAACTTCGTTATACTGAGGCCAATACTTCATCCATTTTTCGTTTAGTTTCTCCCATAACGGTCGCATTTTTGTGAACTTATCCTGGACATCTAAAGCTGCGTTATCAGAAACATGCATAAAACGAAGTATTTGTTCTAATCGAGATCGAGGCATTGCGCTAACTACGCCAGGGTGATAGGTATCGATTCCAGTATCCCAGTACATGCGATTCCTAGCTTCAACGTTATACCCACTTAGCAAAAATATTGCTAATACGAGACGAATTTCTTCTTTTGTAACATCAAATTGCTTTCCTTCAAAAACCGCATACCTTCTTGAATTTTCTACAAACAAATCCATTATGTCATCATCGTAAAATAAAAAATCAGTAGGTGACCTATTGGTATCTAAAAATTGAGGGCGATGCCATTCTTTTCTTTGATGTTCGGGTAAATCGGCTCGTTTCTACTTTCTATTTTCTATGATCTTTTTATTTCGTTTAGGCATAGAACTGGATGCGATGTATAATAGGGGTACGTTGTCATCATCACTTGAATCTTATCCTATTGTTTCTGCTTGTAGTGTTGGACCCGATCTCCGCACGCATTCAAGTTGCGCCTCGGCCCGAAGTTGATTCCCTGTCAAGTGATTGAAATCTCCAACAAGCGCATCTTCCTCGTCACTATCACAATCACTCAACATATGGTTGCTGGGCGGACATGTGTAGATAGTACCCTCAACAATGTCATCTTCTGTCTCCAATATGTCAATAATTTCAGCCAAATTCAACCTAAAACAACATAATAAATATAAAAATATAACAAATATACCACCAATGTAACTGATAGTGGCAATAATCAATGCAAATAAAATATAACACATATACTTTGAAGTTTGAAATCAACATGCCTGTTCGTGGCCAGCGCCCCAAAAATGGGGCGGTAAAATAAATGCCTCTAAAAATCTATATCTCAACGGAAATAGTCGATTAACGGCTGAAACCAATTACCTACCTTCACTGAAATGTAGATCAGTACTGCTGGAAGATCATATGTTTCAATCAACTTCATCATAAACAACGTGATTTTTCTTCTGTATGTTCAAAGTATTAAATTACTGGATTTAGTTATAGTTTACATAAAATATAAAACTCTGCGAGTAACTCCAACATTATACAAGATTTGACTACATTTTGCTAAACAAAGCGGTAAAGCTAGAGGGTAGGAATTAAACGTACCTAATTGACAATTTAAAACTGAAAAAAAAAATTTTTTTTTTGTAATTATTTCGTTGAGTAAATAACTTGCTATTGATTTATTTAAATGGAATCTACCTATATGTAAATTCATTACAAGTTAATTTTCTCATATGATCGATACGGTTTTTATTGTTTGTTATTAGTTCTAAGTTACAGGACCTCAAAAGCAATTTCCTTGTGGGATAACTCTGGTACTATTTCAAAATCAGTACTTTAACTTGAGTAGGACAGGTTTCATGAGATTTTAAATAAAGTTTATTTTAAAAGCAAACCATTTATTCCTGGAATGATTGAAAGAATTCATGACTATAACGTAACTTGATGTCATACAATTTTGTCCACTCAAAGAAGTCGTGGAATCATCAAACGGCTTCAGTATTTGACAGAGGTCAGCTCAAAACGTCCACTCCTCGTTTGATAATGTTGGCAAATCCTGTCACAAAGTGGTCATAGTAGTTCGAACATAAGGTTCTGAATCCACAAATCTTAACAGCATGAAACTCAGCCTGAATTCCATATTTAAGTAGGTAAAAAAAATCCTGCGTTTCTTTTAACATTGTGATAAGCGTAATTAATATACCATTCAGTTAGCTGAATTTTAGGATCTTTTTAATTTTTAAATATAGTCACGTAAAAAATGAACATTTTTCTTTAACGACAGGCAAGTTGGTCAGGTTCAATGCAGCTAAGACCCAGGCGTGTTTTTCTATGCCAAGAAGAGGCCTTTCTATCTGGCCCCTACTTCCGACACCGTCCCGATCATAATAAAAGTGTTGGAAATAATAATATTTATACTATAAGAAGGCAAATGTCAATAAACAGTTACTTCAGTACATTACATTAATATTTGTTCTGGTACTGGTAAACTACTTATTAGGTAGGTACTAAGTTGTTTTTTTTTTGTGTTATGCTTTACCATGTATATTTTATAATAAAATCCTTTTTAACAAATAGTTATTTATTGATTCAATAATTTATTTTTAAACGTAATATCCAACATCATATTCTCATATTTTAATTCATGCGCTCTTGTCTCTTGTTTTAATTTCTCTTCTATCTGGACACATCTGAGTTCATGCTCTCTCTTTTCTTGCCCGTGTTCTCCTCTACACTTCTGATGTGTGCATCTACGAATTCTCGTTTTTTTTTTGATAATTCATCAAAATTTCCCATTGTTTTGTTAAATGCCTCTGGGTTTCGGTTAAAAAGAGGTGTAGACCTTTTTCTTTTCAACAAGAAGCGGTGTGGGGTATTAGTATCTACATACGGCTCAGGTATCGCAACAACTGCTTTAGCTGTTTGCTCTTTTGAGTCAACTTTCATCTGAAGCAATGAAAACAAAGTTTTAGATTTTCAATTAATTGTTATCTAATTTACTATTTAATATTTCTATAGAAATTAAATACAATATTAGGTACTAATTATCTGTAAACAAAACAATTATAATATATCTTTAAAGGTGTAGGCAGAGGTAGTTATTACCAGCCTATTACCAATTCTGGACTACAGACCTGATTAACATTTCTAAACAACTATAATAAAATTGCACATTAGTTGAGCTGTGTTTTGTTATCAAAAACAAGTAAGTAGTAGTGAAAAGTGATAAACTCGCATTAATATTGCTGTCATCAGTTATATTTTCCAAGTCCAGAGTCTCTTGTGTCAGTGTACTTAATATTAGTTTTTCCTTACATTTGGGAATCTGCAATAAAGAATGTTACATTACAAACATTAAAAAAATTAAAATTATTAAAATTAAAATACAGAGAAAAGAAAAATCTGAATCAAAACAAAGAAAAATTAGAAATAGAGATACAACAAATTATAATACACTAAACACCGAAAAATTTAACGTTCCCCTCAACAGCTTCAAAATCTGTATGAACCCAAACCCCATTTTCCAGAACTTCCCACTGTGTTGTTCCGGCTTTCAGAATCTTTACTGACTCCATGTCCTCCATCACTTGATCCTTGGTTTTCTTCAAAGCATATTGGAGCTGGATGGGATCATTTGAGAAGCTATGGGACGCCTTTCCAGTTCTTAGATAGTTAAGGAAGTCTTGTGTAAATCCCCTCTTACGCATGCCTGAGAAGGATGGTCTACAAGTGTCGACAGGTTCCACATTACCCAAACTCTTCGTTAAAAGAGCCTGTGCCATCTTGGACACATATTGGAATGCTATGGGGGTGAAAACAATAGGATTTTGTTCATTCCTCTTCAGGAAGACTGAGTTCACATCTTTCCTTTGAAACCATTTCCCCTTGTAAGTGCTGATTTGCTCGCACACTGATAAGTCGTCCAAATAAGTACCAAAAATAGCGTGAAAAACAACTTGAGCAGTTTTGTTTATATCTCCTCCACTCTTCATCCTGAATTTTAACTTATTTTGTAGCACTAATACAGAAAATAGCTTAAGCATATCTGAACCCGAGAAACTCCATGAAAAATCTTGAGAAGGTTTGTTGTTCCACAAATATAAATACAAAGTGAGAGGGAAGTAAAACTTCTGAGTGGAACGCGCCGTTGTCATTATGAGGATATCCCCTAATTCCTTCATGATTCCTGCCACACTACCTGGAGCTCGAGCCTCTTTCAGGCAATTTATGATTTCTGATGCCATCGGTAACATTTGTAAACTGTTAGCCAATGAGGAGCCTAACTTATTATAGTATTTATCCTCCATGATAAGCATTATAGCTTGACTCATGGGACCTAGACTTCTAATAACTCCTGTACGTCGCTCTGGAGCAAATGTAATCCCTTGAAGCAGTGGCACATGATGATTGTTTAATCCGTATTGTGATATATTTTGCGTTAACTCCCTACTTTTATCTACTCTTCCTACTGGTTTTCCAGTTTGATCCCTTTTAACAGCTCTTTTAGCCACATTTTCACGAACCTTGAACCGAGTGACTCCTGTTCTCACTTCATCAAAGCTAGCTTTAAATAACGTCATCAACTCCACAATGGGTGTGGCAATCAAGAAGTTTAACTCTATTTTCCGAACCTTTACCTCATCTACTATACTAGCAATGGTGATTTCAACTCCCAATACCTTACTTCTGTATGCTTTGTATTTAATAAAACCTGATGGGTCATTTAACTCTTTGCGTAGGCAAGTGAATACAGTCATTAGGCAGCCTGCTAATTCATCGGATGAATCAATGTCAATCATTCCGTTAGCAATTTCAGTTCCTACTTTGTCAAAATTACTTTTCCCTGATAATTCAAGAATAATCTGAACAATTTTTATCAACTTAGTAATTTCTTGGTTTCTTTCAGCTAATTTATCTTCTGGAGGAACTTCCATAGGTATAGATTCGGGAGCTTTTGATGTTGATGCCATTTTTAAATCTGATTTTGTTTTCGTAAAAAATCTTCTATTTCAATATACTATCTGTTTCTGCTAGAATTATTTGAACCATGTGTGTATAATTAAATAAATGACACGCAATGCTAGGATTTCCTGAATCTACGATAACAGGAACTGCAAGGTCCATAAGTAGTTCATATTTACCATATCACTATCAAAGCGGCAGGTAATCCCTCTACACTAGGTCCTGCTAGCTCCATTATAACCTCCTCTTCCTGGGTAAGACTCAAATCTTCAGGCGGTCCACCGCCTGTACGGTACAAACTTCTGCGATGTTCTCCGTACTTACGTTTCAAAGATTTTTCATGTTTTGAATCGACATAAAAAAAAGGAGGTTATCAGTTCGACCCGTATGTTTGTATGTACCTATGTATGTATGTATGTTTGGCCGCGATTATCTCCCGTTTGGCTGAACCGATTTTGATGCGGTTTTCAGAAAAGTGTTTGTTACATTTTGGAGAAGGTTTTAGTATACAACAAACAGAAATTTACTCAGCGCTTTTTGAAAAAAACAACAAATACCGAGAAAACTGTTTCGTTTCCTTCATCTTTCCATCTTTGGAGGACTTTCAATATTTGTGTTGCCGTTCCTTAATGGATTTGGGTGTTAACGAGGCACTAAAAAGTTATTTATCACTTTTTAGTTTTTTTTTTGAAGGCGGTTCTCTTTTTCAAAAAAGTTTTTTCATATTTTGCTCGCAGTGTCTTCGCGTTCCTCTGGCATATTTTAACTGATTATTTACCACATCAGTTTTTTTTTATATTCCAAAACATTTGCATACCTTTTCACTGAAGTACTTAGTAACTTTGTTTCGGAAATCGCAAAGTTAGGCTCCCTTTTTTCAACCGACTTCAAAAAGAAGGAGGTTCTCAATTCGTCTGTATTTTTTTTTATTTTTGTAAATTTGTTACGCGATTTCTCCGGCAAATGTAAAGCGATTTTGAAAATTCTTTCTTTTTTGATAGATAGGGTATGCCTCAGGGGTGGTCCCATATAAATTTTATCGAAATTGATTCAGCACTTTTTGAAAAAATCGACAGAAAGCAAAAAAATATACATAGATGATGTTCTTATGTTCTCACCTGGTACCAAAGAGTATAGTAATTATAGAGGGGAAAAGAGAGCCATCTTGCGTGCAACCTTGGTATCGAATGAACACTACTGCACCAAGCGTCATTTGGGTGAACTAATGCGCTATATATAGGTACATACCTATACCTAACTATTCTAATCGTTTTTCAAATTTTCATATCGTTAATAAGAATTTCCAAATGTCTTATGCAGATTTATCATCCAGGATATCATCCTAGATGATAAATCTGCATAAGGATATTTGGAAATACTTATTAACATTGAAATTCAGTCTATCAAACCAACATTAAACAATAAAATAACACAATTATGTACTTTAAAAAGTTTTATTCTTAATAATAACACCTAGTTACGTTATAGGTACATATTTACAAAAAGATCTAGTTCCCTTTATCATTTACACTCTCTTACATGTTCACAAAAGAATAATGATTTCTACCTGAATTATATTATCATTTGAGCAGGAAACACATTAAACTAAAATTAATTACTTAATAGTACAAAATCCCCTGTGTCATTCATGAAATAACAAGAAAACTGGTCAAATAAAATGAATTACATCAATTCATTTATGTAATAAATGGGACTAGTTTATTTTTATTTAAAATATTTTTACAAAACATTGATTCACTGGCGGGGTTCATGCCTGTTGCATGTTCAAGTCTGTGATCGCAGCATTTTGAATTAATTTATGTGATTTGAAAAGATGATCTGATGACAGACAAACTATTTTTTTAAATGCTTATATAGTATATTTGAGCACTTCTCTTGACTGAGTCATCGACATCTTGATTTGTTATTTTACCCGATAAAATGCGATTAACGGTTCTACACCAATTGAATATTAATATTTTAATTGTTGTGTCTGTAAAATAATTTTGTAAACTCTCTTTATGACGCATACAATTTAATGGAAAAGTTACAAATGAGTTTGTAAGTAACATTATATTTTCTTTAATTTTTTGTTTTATGAGATTTGTTTTCAAAAATATTATTGTAATATTCTGTATTTCCCTAAAACAATTTACTATTTCATTTGATGGATCAAAGCCATTTCTTGTTTTTATCAAATTCTTCATACTCATTACCTATATTATCTTCATTAGATAGTAATGTTGCTCGACATTCTTTACAATTTTTGACAATTTTCTTTAAACACTTTGTCAAGACCCAGCCACAAACATACTGTTTCTGGGTTTCAAAAGAACTGTCACCTGTTGGAACATTTGAAAGTGCCTCATATAAACTTTCGCTAATGTCTATTTGAGTTTCTTGTACCGTTTTTTTTACTTTGTCTTTTTCTTTAAAAAAAAACTCCAATGTTTGCAAGCACGCATTGAAATCTTCCTCACAGTTGGCATTCACAGCTTGCTGGCAACTATAATTATTTAACAAAAGGGTTTTGAAGGCACCTTCAAATGAATGGCAGTTCGGTGACACATTCCTAACTCCTAAACTACGAACATTACCAAAAAAGTTTTCGACTGGGTCTTGATTAAAGTTTCTGGTTAACATACAGTCCAAAGAATATTTTTGATTTAAAATTTTCCATAGTACCTGCATCCCTTCTATAGTTTTAATAAAGTTTTTAACTGATGGTACAGAAGTCTCGATTAATCGCATTTTGTCGCCAACTTTCTTTTTCACTATATATTTCAATTTCATACTTTTTAAAAATTTGATAGCTTCTAACCATAACTTATGGTGAGGTGAGTTACTTTTTACTGCACCTCTATATATTTTTCCATTCGGAATATGAAAAGTGCCAGCATTTAGACTATTAAATAGTTTGTCAATCATTAGAACCAACGGAATAAGTTGCCTGCACTCCTCCGGTAATATTTTCCTTGCTGTGAGATGATCAGTTGTGACAGCAACACTGTGGCTGAATATTTGAGCTGTCATTTTCACACGCATTTTCTTAATTTTAGATGGCTTTACATGCTCCTCGGTGAGTTTGTGTAGTACCTGAAATAAATAAAAAAATATTAAATATATCCTAAAATAATTTTGAGCACTAAGCAAGATCATATAATATTAAATACAGTCACTAAGCATATTAAAAACTACTTAATAAAGTAGTTTTTAACCGACTTCAAAAAGGAGGAGGTATACAATTCGGATGTTTCTATTTTTTTTTTATGTATATTCGGGCATAACTCAGTCATATATTGACGGATTCGCAAAATTCTTTTTTTGTTCGAAAGGGGTTTATTCCAAAATGGTCCCATATAAATTTTACCAAAATTGATCCAGCCCTTATTGAAAAAATCAACAAAATCCCAAAAAAATACTTAGTTGACGTTTTAGTTGTTTCAATCTTTGGAGGACTTACAATCTCTATTAAGTGTGTCGCCGTTTCTTAATGGATTTGGATGTTAAGGCAATACTAAAAAGCTAAAAGTAAAAAGTTTTTTCAAAAAAAAGGAAACCGCCTTCAAAAACTAAAAAGTTATCAATAACTTTAGCACAAAACACACATTACTTTACTTTCGGAAGTTGGTGGCAAAACAAACCCAAAAACACAAAGCCACCGACTTCCGAAAGTAAAGTAATGTGTGTTCTGTGCTAAAGTTATTTGTAACTTTTTAGTTTTTGAAGGCGGTTTCCTTTTTTTTTAAAAAACTCTTTTTTATTATGTATTTTGACTCACCTAAGTTCTCCACATGCTTTATCTGCTTCATAGAGCATTTCAAAATACTGCCACTTAGCAATTTTTTCTTTATTATTGTCTCCAAAATCGGTGTATTTTAAATCTTTTGATAGAAGATTATTGCGTAGGCCTTTTAGGAGGTGTGGTACGTCATATAAGGGTATAATCTTGTGCCCATCTATGTCAAAAAATTCATGGCGCCATTCTTTCCCCTTTCTCAAATATTTTTTTTTTGTATCCGCCACTAAACTATTAATAGCACTAACATTGCTTGTGCCTTGATCACAAACCGTACATAACACTTTCAGCCCCGTGCGGTTGACATGTCTTACAACCTCTTTTATAATATTTTTTAGTTCAACTGTCTTCAGGCTTTGAGTAAAGTAATATGCCACAGGTTGCTTAAAACTTTTTTTTATTCCTTTCACCATGAACACTAAGGCGTGGTTTGCTATTTTAAATTCCTTAGTGTCACTATCACTGAAGCCTTTAAATTCATCAGTGCTTGAATTATATTGTATGTGTGGGGATACAGACATTTCGTCAAAAATGAGTGTGCAGAGACGGTCATCTTCATTGATGCCACCAACGGTTTCTTTTATTTTTTCAAATATTACTGGGTTTATCCCTGGAGCTATCTTTACATCACTTAAAAGATTTTTCAAACACCTTGCTGATGGTAATTTAAAATATTTTGATAACAAGGTATAGCACTTTGGGCTTTTTTTATAAATTGATAATGCCATCACCTTCTCTTGGGTCAAATACCGTCTCCCTTTTGGCTTTTTCAATGCCTGTCGATACTGCATGCCAGTAAAAATTTTTGCTGACAGGGTCATATTTTGAGTAACTCTATCAATGGTGCTACTGCCTTGCAATATTTTGTTAGCACTAGCGAGTCGAGCCTCAAAGCTTTTTTCTCTCTTCTTAGAATTTCGAAGTTGAGTCCTTAATTTTCTCATTTCCCTTTGTGCAGTTTTGAATTTCTCATGTATGATGATGATGATGATTTTCGATCTGTAAATAATAATTAAAAATAAGATGATTGCTTTATTGGCTAAGTGGTTGGGTCGTTTGCGTTATTGAGATAGTAATAATTACCTGTTTGGACTACATTTGCATTAGATGATGAAGGCTGATCATTTTAGTTATTTGGATGGATGGAGAGGGAGAGGAAGGCCAAAGAAAAGATGGATGGATTGTGTGAAGAATGATATGAATGAAAAGGGAGTCAATGAAAGCATGACGTTGGACAGGACGGAATGGAAGAAGAAAACATGTTGCGCCGACCCCAAGTAACATGGGCTAAGGGCAGGAAAAAGAAGAAGATGAAGGCTGATCATTGCGATTGAGGCAAGTATGTAATGCTGAAATAAATATATTTAGAAACTTTATAAGATCACATTGTTGTCATCACTATCTATACTAATTATAGTATAGATAGTGTGACGTAGGGGTTACGCGGGGGATATCAACACCTGGGCACGCATATCAAGCTTCATGACGCACAATTTGGATTTAGGTCTGGTTTGTCCACAGAGAGCGCTATCATGTGTCTCAAGCAGACTGTTCAGTATTACAGTGACCGGAAAACACCTGTCTTTGCATGCTTTCTGGACCTCTCAAGAGCATTCGACCTGGTGTCTTATAGCAAACTATGGCAGAAGCTATTGGGGGAGACAGATTGCAGCCCAGAGGTTATATCTATTTTCAGATATTGGTACAACAACCAAAGGAATAGTGTCAGATGGGCAGGCTCTTATTCGGATGTGTACAGGTTGCAGTGCGGAGTGAGGCAGGGTGGTTTGACCTCACCTAAGCTCTTCAACCTGTATATAAACCGGCTTGTCGGTGAACTCAGCAGTGCCAATGTAGGGTGCTACGTGGACGGAGTCTGTGTCAATAATATAAGCTACGCAGACGACATGGTACTGCTGAGTCCATCGATTGGAGCTTTGCGTAAATTAGTTCGTTTGTGTGAGTCTTACGCGGAGGCCCATGGACTCAGATACAATGCAAAGAAGAGTGAGTTGCTGGTGTTTAAGGCGCGTGGCAAAAGTTATGAGTCAGTACCTTCTGTCACTTTAGCTGGTATCACTTTAAGCAGAGTCTCACTTTTTAAGTATCTGGGTCACTGGGTGTCCGAGGATCGATTTGCAACGCGGCCAAAACCACGGCTACGATCGTCAGTTGCACGTACAGCGCGCTTCAAAATGGACGTTGAGGAAATAGCAGTGCTTTTGTATCTTATAAGTAAGAAGCGGAAAAAGAAAAGGAAAAAATATTGGGTTCATCCCTTGCTTCGTGAAAGGCGAACAAAAGGATTATTTTATACTTATTTCACGGACCTTCAGCAATATGATGGCAAGTTCTTTAATTATTTACGGATGAGCAAGTCTACGTTTGAAGAACTGTTAAGAATATTAAGACCATCTATCACCGGCACCGTCACTAAATTTCGTCCCTGCATTTCTGCTGAGGAAAAACTTGTTGTAACTTTAAGGTAAGCCTATGCCTATCTACTTTTATTTAAATCATTTCTTTGCGGTCCCTGTGTCTATTTTATGAAAAAGAATGCAGGTAGATAAGTAAAACTAGTAGGTACATAAAAGTATTTAAGTACTGTAATTATCATAATGAAAAGTGCAGTTGTTCAATAATTATCATAAAAAGTTTCAATTATTTCTGAATCTTGCGAGGCCTGCGAGTAGTTTGATTCGGGTGATTGGATAGAGTTTTCTGCTCTTTGTGAATCCAAAGGCGGCGCCGGTTCACTGGGACGTAACAGAGAAGGGCGGCAGCTCATTGTGGCAAGTGGTTCATTATCCAAATTCTTAGTAAAATATCCCTGTTGATATTCTTGATGGCTGGTATAACTGCTTCGAGGGTAAGTAGGTTGGTTGTGCCTTGTCATAGTGGTCATAGGTTCATAGTGGCTTGGATCATATCTTGTATTTTGTGCTCGGTGGATTAGATTAATTATTTCCATCTTAGTTGTCAGCTTCGCGGATTCGGGTATTTTTTTGAAATCCTTTACTAAGGAAAGCATAAATAATCTGTCTTCGTCTTCGAGAAATGATTCACGTTGAGTTCTTGAATTAATGCTTTCTTTTAAAACCGAAACAAGGTCTTCTTTTTCCAAATTATTGTCTTCCTTTTTCTTCTTCGATCTTGGTTGTCCTTGAGATACTGATTCGGGGGTGGGAAGGACTATATTTTCCGTATCATTTAAGTTTGATTCTGTTGTATTCGGTTCTACCGTATCTTTAAGGAACATCAGGTTTTGAAAGTATACATAGGGAGATTTACGTTTCGCTGCAGCACCACTTTTTGCGCCTTTGACACGTCGTAGCTCCCTGAGGAATGAGTCCCTTATATTTTTCCATTTTTTTTGGAGTGACTTACCTGGAACTAAAAAAAAAGTTATCATAACGTGTTTGTTTGTTCCAGATACCTAGCATCTGGATGCTCCTTCAGAGAACTAAATCATTCATTTCGCATTGGACACACAACTATTCGAGAAATTGTACTTGAGGTCTGCGTCGCCATATGGCAAAATATAAAAGACATTGCCTTTCCACAGCTCAATAGAGACAAATGGCTAGAAATAAGTGAAGGATTCAGGAAGAGTTCGCAGTTTCCTAACTGTATTGGAGCTGTGGACGGAAAGCACATAAGAGTCATTCAGCCGACCCATACAGGGTCACTATATTATAACTACAAAAACTATTTCTCTATTGTGCTGATGGCTATATGCGATGCAAACTACAAATTTATATGCATAGACGTCGGCGCATATGGAAAATGCAGCGATTCATCGGTATTCAAGAACTCCCATTTTTATGTAAAACTTACAAATAATAATTTAGACATACCAGACAAAAGACCGATAACTGAAACAGGTGTGCCTCTGCCTTTTGTCATAGTTGGCGATGAAGCATTCTCTTTGTCAGAAAATATAATGAGACCATATGCCGGAAGAAATTTGACAGACAAGAAAAAAATTTTTAACTACCGCCTTTCCCGTGCACGCCGGTACATAGAATGTACTTTCGGGATACTAGCCAACAAGTGGCGAATTTTTCATCGTCCTCTTGATGTACACAGAGAATTTGCTGTTGCAATCATAAAAGCATGTTGCGTCCTTCACAACTACGTACGGGAGCGAGATGGGTACAAATTCGAAGACACCTTGTATATTCCTCCGACTATTGAAGAAATACCTCCCTGCCAGCCGTCAAGAGGAAATAGAACATCTACTCAAAACAGAGATCTATTTGCTGACTACTGCGTGGGTGAAGGACAACTCCCGTGGCAAAATCGAGTAGCTTTGAGAACACAATAAAATAAACATTACTTACCGAGTTCGTTTTTTTCAGTTGTCCTTAAGTTTTCATTTCCAAATATTTCAATTATTTTTTCCCACATTATCCTTTTTATATCTCGGTTGGCATAGTCTTCACAGGACATGTCCCACAACGCCCTCCTCGTCTCGATTTCTGTTATAAATCTTTCCGTGTCGAAAGACATCGCGATAATTACAAATCACGCTTAGCTCTACAACACGTGCGGCCGCCACGGCTAGTGCGCGCACACTGGTGATTTTACTACAATACTATAGATCTCAGTGGCCGCAGCGACCAGCGACTGAACACTGGCCGCAAACGAGTCGCTCCGATCTCGCTGGCCACTGCGGCTGAGTGTGGCCGCTGGTCGCGTGCGACCAGGTGCGCGCGCTCTGTGGCGATTTCATACTAAGGTATCTATCTCGATGGCCGCCGCGACCTGGCCGCTGCGGCCAAGCCGCTAGTGCGCTATTGCTCTTAGGACAATAAAGACGTGGAGAGAGCACGTAGGGCGTTGGCTGTCCGGTGTAACATGTTGGCCCGCAGATTCGCGCATTGCAGTAATGAAGTTAAAGTAGTTACTCTTTTTAAATCTTACTGCCAAACATTGTACACATGCAGCCTGTGGGTGAACTACACACTGGGGACATACAACGCCTTGCGTGTTCAATATAATAATGCGTTTAGGGTGCTGCTGGGTCTACCACGATTCTGCAGTGCGTCAAATATGTTTGCAGAAATGCACACGGATGGCTTTCATGCCCTTATAAGGAAACAGTGTGCGTCACTGCTGAGTCGTGTTAGGTCCAGCCATAACAGCATCATAAGCGTGTTCATGGGTAGGTGGGACTCTCCACTGCTGTGCCATTGGATACGCTTGCACACAGCCACTGCAGGGTGATCCCTAGTATTTTGATATTTTATTTTATTTATTGTATTTGTTGTGTAAATGTATGTAGTGTATGGACAAACGTCTGAAATAAAAGTTTATTATTATTATTATTATAAAAGAAAACCCAACGTAACCGGTCAACATAAAAAATATATTGTAAAAAAGGAGTGGGTAAGTTCACGGTCACTAATTCCCTTTCAACCTCCCCTGGGAGGTTGCACTGTACTCTCCTGGCTCAGCCTTGGGCACGACGATCACAGCGGTGTGCCACGCTGGAGACGCCAGGTGTGGTGACGGTCGGCAGGTGGTGTTGCCAGACCCGAAGTGAGCTCGACGCGGTCACGCGGGATAAATAGGGACCCGAGGAGCGCGGAGCTGTTGTCCGGCGGTGTGGACGAGCGGTGGTGCGGCACCCAACGTTGGGATGCGCTTGATGTCCGCGGATTAATAAGAATCCAGGTGTTCAGCCGGAACTTTGGACCCTGGAATGCAACGTCCAGCGTGTCACAAGATGGCCGAAGGTCATCTCCGCTGATTGTGACACCAAAGCGTAAGCAAAGCGAGATGTACTAGTGCGCTAATGAAGGTGTGTGTGGTTGTCACAATCAGTACGGAGTTTACAATGAACAATGGATGACTTGACTTTAACAAAGAAGCAAGACATGATTTGCAGATTCGAACCGCGTGGTAAATAGGTACCTACGTGTAACAAAATGCACTGAGCTAGGAGCAAATAGGTTGCATCTGCATTAGAAATAACGCGTAAGGCGTATTAAGCTGCAATAAGAAGCTAAACGATTACATAGGTGCACGCCCTAACATAACCTATAAGGTAGGAACACGAAATGTAAAATATAGTTAGCTGTTCAACACTTACCCAATATGGGGTTATGAATTCACTGAGTTTACTATTTATTATTAGTCAATTTAAACTGGCTGGCGAGTAACTTGGCGAAGAACATTTAATGGGTAACAGGTGTAACTCTGTCTATCTTTGCCGATGCCGGAATTCGAAAAAAGGACTGTCATGTTCTTCGTCGTGGCTTAAATACGGTAGTTGGCATAGATAACATTCCTCATTTCACACGTTCGGATACCACAATTAGGCTATAGCTAATAGTAACTTAGGACGACTCTAAATAATAATAACCTGTGGTTGAGATTTGACATTTATTTGTTATGGTGAGGTTAATTGTTGATATTTGGTTGTGATTTTAATTGTTTTCAGGTAAAGTAACGATACAACGTTACAATACCCCCCCGCTTAGGTAGGGTTTTTACCTAATCCTTGTGGTGTTGCACCAGCCACCACCTGAAATACGACCCTTCCTTACATCTTCATTCATCCATCCTCCATCCATTTCTTGCATTCGTTCACCTAATATCCCAGCAGACCACCTAATAAGGAGGTGGGTCCGCATCCTAGCAAGTATGTGAGAGTAGATTGTCCGAAGTTGACTAAATACTCGCGCAAGTCAGACTGAGCTAGTGGCTACTAACTACTATGAACCATGTATATAAATATTGAAGTTACTACAGAGAGTATATAAATATTGGATGTAGGCTTATTTTTGGAGTATCCAACCGCTCCTGCATAGGCTTATTGAATGAGTTGCGATCCGCTCAAATATAAATAAATAAAATCAAGAAGTAAAGTTTTTTCTAGTTTTGGCTTTGGTTAATGGAGTAACTATACTGCCCCTGCAATGGCTTATTTAATGAGTTGCAAGCCGCTCAGATAGTAAAATAAATAATGTCTATTGATAAAAATACCAATAGCTATATAAGAAAAAAAAAACTTGGTTCAAAGTAGAAGTGTTAAGCAAAAATGTAAGTAGTTGAAAATAAACCAATTCAGTAATCGAACCCTCAATGTCTTAACCAAATTGCTGAACCTCTATGTTTAAAATATCGCTGCTTATTGAGCGAAAGTGTTATGTTCAGTAATGAAACTAACTAATTAAATAAATTGAATAGCTGTAAGCTGGTATCAAAAGGAAAAAAAAAACAAAAATTAATAAAGACTACTAGTGGTATGAACAAATATTATTCTAGTTTTATTTTAATATTGAATTATAATTTATTAACAAATTTATTAATTTATTATTAAGTTTTAATTTTTATTTGATTTTGTAACGACTAACCAAATTAAAGTATTTTGTGTGCCAAAAGCTTATGTATCCGAATGTCCTCAGAGAAAAACATTGTTTCTGAATTTCTTGACAGTAGTTGACATATATATGTGGACGAGCCATAACGACGCAGTGACGTTTTGTAAAAAATAAAAACAGAATTATAAAATATAATAACTAGTGGGTAAATGTTGAAAGCTATAGGTAGTGAAGTTAAATACTCCGACTGTTACAAATATAGCTTGAAGAGCAACGTTATGGTTGTTGTCCTACAGTGAAGTTAACCGAAGGTAATAAGTTGTTGTTACAAATGGCAACAACTGGAAGGATTTGAAAATTAAATATACAAGTGCAACTAATGTGTACGTACACTGGTTATGTATGAATTACAATTATATGCAAATTTTTCAAGAATAATTAAATTATTTCAATGACATAAGAAAAAATATTTTTTCTTAATTAAAGAAGACCAATCAAAAATTGTGGCTGGCTGTACCCAGACAATAAGGAGCGTAACAGCTGTTTATGGATAAACAATGTTAAAACCACTTTTTGAAGATGAAAAATATCTCAAAATTAATGAGCAGTTATAAAAACAATATTGCTTAAAGAAACATTTTGTTAACAATGTCCTACAATTATGTACTGGTAAAGTAACCGTGCCGACAATAGATAATCTTGATGTTTGGAAGTAATTTAATATGAAAAAAAAAATTGTAACTTTATATTGGGTTAATGTTTATTACAAATATAAATGAATTTACTGGTAATGTTATGTTATAAAGTTTATGTTAAAAAAATAATCAGGTAGACAATTACAAGTGAACCCTTATGGGTATAGTCACTGTAGTCACCATGAGACAAAGATGGAATGTTTTTTGTACCAGTAAAGTAAACCCGGCACCCAATCCCTTCAAACCGGCATACAGCAAAGCTGCTTACCAGTGGAAATAGGACTGGTGGTAGTACTTCCCCGGGGCGAGCTGTTAACAAGAAGCTCTACTACTACGACAGGTACCATAAATTTTGGTACTTTTCAAAAAAATAAATTTAAGTAACAATTTTTTTTTTAATAAATATTGGGTCTCAAAAGACTATGTGTCGTACGTACACCTTAGTTGCTGTCAACCATGAAAAGGAACGTTTTACAAATCTAAAATAAACAACACACAGAAAACACCAACATTGAGAAAAAAAAAAAAAAATACCCACCAAGGGAAAATTAAAAGAAAATAGTGACCATAAAACCACGTTTTTAGGCGCCAATGTGACGTAGGGGTTACGCGGGGGATATAAAAGAAAACCCAACGTAACCGGTCAACATAAAAAATATATTGTAAAAAAGGAGTGGGTAAGTTCACGGTCACTAATTCCCTTTCAACCTCCCCTGGGAGGTTGCACTGTACTCTCCTTTTTTTTTTTTTTTTTGACGGCGCTCGGGCCCCCCAGATTGGGAAGCAGCGTTGATAGCGCCCCAGCCGCGCCCAACAACTTGGGCGCCAGCCGCTGGAAATGAGGGCCAAAATCCCATCGGCTGTCGAGCACCAATCCAAGGTACTTCATGGTGGACTCGACAGCTATTCTGGCCCCCCCGACCACGATGTGTGATCCCGGCGGCGGCGCCCGCCGAGGACCGTGAAAGATCACGGCCTCCGACTTGTTAAGGGCCACCTCCAGGCCGAGGCGCCGGATGCGGCTCACCACCTGTGAGACCGCAGCCGTCGCCAGCAACGCTGCCTCCCTGTACGAGCTCCCCCGGGCCGTGACCAGCGTGTCGTCAGCGTAACACGTCAGGTCCACGCCCGGCTGGAGCTCGCCCCTCAGCACCCAGTCGTACCCGATGTTCCACAGGGGCGGTCCTAAGACGGAACCCTGCGGAACACCGCACGACATGCGGCGCTGGTGTTCGCCATCACGTCCCACGTAGGTGACACACCTCTCGGACAGATAAGCCCCAACTATGCGGCGGAGGTAGGAAGGCACACGATGATACCGGAGTGCCTCCCGTACACAACTCCAGGGCAGGGCGTTGAAGGCGTTGGAGATGTCCAAGGACACCGCCAACATCACCCCGCCCCGGGACACCGCTTCCTCCGCCAGGACTCTAACCCGCGATACAGCGTGTATGGTGGAGCGCCCATGCCGAAAGCCATATTGGCTCTCGTCCAGGTCCGGCCCCTCTTCGCACAAGTGGCTGACGAGGCGGGCTGCGATTATCCGCTCAAACAGCTTTCCCACCTCGTCCAGCAGCACTATGGGCCGGTACGCGGACGGAGAGTCCGCAGGGCGCCCCGCCTTCTTGAGCAGGACCAGACGACCAGATTTCCACAATGTGGGAAACTGGCCCCGCTCAAGGCACGCCGTAAACAGTCCTCTAAGTTGGGGCTCTCTCCTTCAGAGCGAGGGCCAACGCTAGGCCGTGAATCCCGTCGGGCCCCGGAGCCACGTTCTTGGCCCGGAGCCGCAGCACGGCCGCCCCCATCTCTGCCTGTGTCACCTCTGGGACGCTGATGGCCTTCTCCTCTGTGGACTCTGCGTCTGTGGGCAAAGCCATCGGCGGTGGAGTATGCTCCGCTCGTGCCGGGAAGAGGGCTGAGACAACCTCCTCCAGCAGCTCTGGTTGGAGACTCCCCGTGAGTGGGGGCGCCGCAGACCGAAGTTTCCCTCGAACCGCTTGATATGGGCGCCCCCATGGATCCCGGTTTAGGGTCTCCAACATCTCCTCCCTGGCTTGCGTCTTCGCATCGCCGATGGCCAGACACAGAGTCCTCTTAGCCGCGCGGTACACCTCATACAGCGCGGCTTCTTCGTCCGGGACCCGACGACGTCTCCTCCGGTATCGGGTGTACTGGCGTCTGACCGCTACGCACTCAACACGTAAACGTGCGATCTCTGCCGACCACCAGTACACCTGGCGCCCTGCTGACTGTGCGTGGACTCGGGGCATGGACGCGTCGCAAATTTGCGTCATCGCCCCGCGGAACCACAGCGCCTCCAGTTCGACGTCGACGGGTCCGTTCGTCTCCGACTCCCGGAACCAGGCCTGGACAATGGCGGCCTCCTCGAGAAGTTCCCTGTTCATGCGCTTACGCGCCCATCGCGGACCGTTCGTTTGCGGGGCCGATGAATCGCGGCCGCCCGTGGTCTGGGCGGAGACGTCGAAACGGATGTAACGATGATCCGACAACGTCTCCACCTCCACGGCGACACGCCAGTCACAGACACGGCTGGCGACAGCAGGGCTAGCGAACGAGACGTCCACTATTGACCCGCCCCGCTGCCGAACGCACGTGTGGACCGAGCCCCGATTCAGAACGGTCAAGCCAGTCGTGACCGCCCACTCCTCCAGCACCTCACCCCGAGCATCGGTCACCGGGGATCCCCACGCCGCAGACTTGGCGTTGAGATCCCCCAGCAACAGCACCGGGCGAGGGTGAAGACGGCCTACGACGGCACCCAACTCAACAAGGAACCTCTCGAAGTCGGCGAGGCTCTTGTTGGGCGAAAAATACGCACCAACTATGCCAATGCCGTCCGCGAGGGCGGCTACCCAGCCGTGACCTCGGGACGGGTTAACAAGAGCCCCGCCAATGATGGCCACCAAGCCGTCCAAGTCTCCCACCCAGTTATCCCTGGGGGGGACAAAGTACGGCTCGGCGACCACAGCCACGTCAATCGACCACTCTGCCATGCTCTGGAGCAAGAGATCCTGAGCTCTGGCAGAGTGGTTGATGTTGCCCTGGAGAAAATGGTACAGCGCCATTTATGCGCAGTCCATCCCCTCCGCACCATTCCTAGGCCGGGAGTCGGCCGAAGAGGCGTCAGCCTGCGGGGGGGGTAAAGAGCCCCCGGCAGCCTTGGCACCCCCTTTCTTCTTCGGGGCGGGCGCACAGGCCTTTCCGCCCGCTCTGTGCCCAGCGGGCCTCCCTGCAGCTGTACAAAGGCTGCAGTTTGGCGCCGCGGAGCACTGGGCCGCCTTGTGGCCGGGCTGACCGCAACGATAGCACTGATCGCTGCGGTCTGTTTGCATCGAGCCTTGACATGCCCAATGTCAAGGCAGCGAAAGCACCGCATAGCCCTGGGCTGCAGCAGTTTCGCCCTCGCTGCAACCCACCCCACCAACAAACGCCCGCCGTCGGTGACCTTATTGGCCGCCGCCACCGGACACCGCACCCAAATCGCGCCGAGCCCGGACGCATCGGTGCGAACTTCGCCGGTCCGCACATCACCGGCCGGACATCCACCAACACAGCAATGGCCGCCACAACCTCAGCCGGGGTCACCGAGTCGTCCAGACCGTCGACGCGCAGCTCAGCAGTCTTCATCGGTCTGGACACCCGAACGTCCTCCGGCTTGAAGACTTCCCTCAACTTGGCAGCCAGGATGTCTGCCTTCTCCCCGCTAGAGGCACCCGATACCTCCAACAGCCGCGCCCCCGTGATCGCCGGCCTCATCTTGAAGCCGGACGGTGTGCCAAGGTCGGGGAACGCGACCTTTGCTTTCGCCTCCATTAAGACCGCCTTATACGAGAGGCCCCTTTCGACGGCTCCTGGCTGCAGCGTAATTACAACTGCCGCGGAACGAGGGGCTCTGACCTTAGGCGGTCGTTGGGCCTTCTTGGATGCCGGTGCTGGCGGTGCAGGTGCCGGTGATGCCTTCTTTTTACGACGGCGGCGCTTTTTCTTGAACTGCGTCCAGCCCTCCGTCTCCTCGGTGGGCGCGGGCAAGGTCGCCGGGGCCGCGATCGCCGGGGCCGCGGTCGCCGGGGCCGCGGTCGCCGAGGCCGCGGTCGTCCGGGAAGTGGGCGCGGACGTGCTCACCGCTTGCTTTTTGGCCCCATTCCTGGGTTTCTTAGGCCCTGCCGCCGCCGCGGTCGCAGTTGCGGGTACTGATTTAGCGGGCACCGGCCCCGGTTTAGCGGGCACCGGCCCCGGTTTAGCGGGTACCGGCCCCAACTTAGCGGGCGCTTTCTTCCTCCGCTGGTCCGCAGCGAGCGGTGGACGAAGGGTTACGGCCGGGAGCAGCCTCGTCTCAATTGCTTCCAGCCGGGCCTCCACCATCTTCCCACACTGCATTATGCAGATGCGGGCGATTTTTTCGACCTCCGCATCCGCCAACGCACGGGTCGATGACGGGGCCATTGCCGAAGCCGGTGCTGCAGCCGCTACGGGAAGGTAAGTCGTAAATGCATCCCAAATGGCGCCCGCGATATGCCACGTGCAACCATATACTTCATGTAGAGAGATAGCGTGTATGAAAGTATCAACGATAAATTTTATCAGCTTGAATATGAAGGCTATTCCAATTATTCCCGCACTCATAGTCCCAAAGTCGGTCGCGAACCCCCACGAGCGACTCCAGAATTTCGAGATCTGCTCCTGGATTACATCGGTGTTGGTCAGGGATTTAAGGTCTAATCCCCCAGTGGAGATAGATTCCGAATTTAAGAGCCCGGCGAATCTCTCTCCTTTGATCTTTCGCTCTATAGGGGACATAATCTGTTCACGTAAGTCGTCCATTTGCTTAGGGGTATAAATCCCCGCAGCAGCGAGATTGCCAGCTGAGGTGTATGACCAATTCCCCTCTTTCCCTGGAGAGAGAACGTTTGGTCCCTTTGATGCATGTAAACTTGGTGTGGTGCTGAACCAATTTCCATTTATTTTGTATTGGGGCCTGAGTACGCCAGTGCATGAAACTGGGGTTCCAGTCGACTGAAGTATCCGACTGCGAGGTCGCATATACATGGTTTTGTTTTTGTAAATTACAGGCATCTCGGATGTGCATTCCTCCGTCTGAGCGGACGACACTTCGACCGGAGTACATTGTATGACGTAAACTGCCTCCCCCAGTAGAGTGGCAGTATACCCAGGTTTTCCCGTGTGCTCAAAAGCAAACTCAAGGGGTGAAATGGTGGCCAGGGACAGCTGTGTTTCCAACATCTTTCTTTCTAATTCACATCTTCTGGCCACGATTTCCCTGTACATGGTGATCATATTATTGGATAGTACCTTCTCTAGATGCATGAATTTGGTATTCACATACATGAACATGTCCATGTCGAGAGCGGGGATATGCTCCTGCTTAAAATACCAATTCTCATTTTTTACCTCATGTATAAATAGCTTCGGATGGTCGGTGTTTCTTAGCTCAAGAAAGCAGTAATGTCTAATCCCAACTGATGTCAGTGTGAATACATTCTGATCATTCTGAACAGTATAAGTTGATATCTGCGCTCTTAGTCCTCTCTCTCCCATGGTCGAAACTTTCTTGGCATTGCCTCTGAACAGCACATGATAGGCGTCCCGTCGACAGTCCTCCTTTGTATATTCATTCCAGAAAGTAGGCCCATAGTCATTGTCTATGCAATGTATGTCCTGTATTGAACAAACTGATCCAGTTCGAAAATGTATCTTGCCTGAATCCATATCAATGGAACCCAGGTGTTCCTGCAAGGTAATGCTGACTGATCCGGTGGCAACAACCGACCCCCAATTTCTATTTCCATCAATGAACTGAGCGGGCGAGCAGGACTTATCTGAGTCAATCCATCCTGCAAAATCGATATCTGAAGTAATGGTTCCATTTATTTCAAGACCGCTTATATGGTGGCCGTACAATGATGTAGCTCGTTCACGATGCATAGACATGCACTGATCTCGGGTGGTTTCTAGTATCTTGGATATTACTCCGCCATGTGCAATGGAAGCATGGGAATGCATACCACAGTGAAAGACGATATAGTTCACCGCGATCTTACATGAGAACGCCATGACTTCAGTCTTCGATCTGGGCTGCAACAGCTGAATCACGACATCTTCCTCGATTGGCTCCACATAGTCATTATCGCATCGCTCTACATCTACGATTGAGATGGACGTATAGTTGGTTTCCGCTCCTCCGCACTCATACGCGATGAATGCGACAGTTTTGCTGCTAAGTGTCCATAGAAGGACAGTTTGAAGAATTAGGTTCCACATAATAGGCTTCGTGATCTCACTTCAACAAGTGTTTGACCGCAACGAAAAATTCACCGCACTGTACTCTCCTGGCTCAGCCTTGGGCACGACGATCACAGCGGTGTGCCACGCTGGAGACGCCAGGTGTGGTGACGGTCGGCAGGTGGTGTTGCCAGACCCGAAGTGAGCTCGACGCGGTCACGCGGGATAAATAGGGACCCGAGGGGCGCGGAGCTGTTGTCCGGCGGTGTGGACGAGCGGTGGTGCGGCACCCAACGTTGGGATGCGCTTGATGTCCGCGGATTAATAAGAATCCAGGTGTTCAGCCGGAACTTTGGACCCTGGAATGCAACGTCCAGCGTGTCACAAGATGGCCGAAGGTCATCTCCGCTGATTGTGACACCAAAGCGTAAGCAAAGCGAGATGTACTAGTGCGCTAATGAAGGTGTGTGTGGTTGTCACAATCAGTACGGAGTTTACAATGAACAATGGATGACTTGACTTTAACAAAGAAGCAAGACATGATTTGCAGATTCGAACCGCGTGGTAAATAGGTACCTACGTGTAACAAAATGCACTGAGCTAGGAGCAAATAGGTTGCATCTGCATTAGAAATAACGCGTAAGGCGTATTAAGCTGCAATAAGAAGCTAAACGATTACATAGGTGCACGCCCTAACATAACCTATAAGGTAGGAACACGAAATGTAAAATATAGTTAGCTGATCAACACTTACCCAATATGGGGTTATGAATTCACTGAGTTTACTATTTATTATTAGTCAATTTAAACTGGCTGGCGAGTAACTTGGCGAAGAACATTTAATGGGTAACAGGTGTAACTCTGTCTATCTTTGCCGATGCCGGAATTCGAAAAAAGGACTGTCATGTTCTTCGTCGTGGCTTAAATACGGTAGTTGGCATAGATAACATTCCTCATTTCACACGTTCGGATACCACAATTAGGCGGACTTCACTAGTACTATAGCTAATAGTAACTTAGGACGACTCTAAATAATAATAACCTGTGGTTGAGATTTGACATTTATTTGTTATGGTGAGGTTAATTGTTGATATTTGGTTGTGATTTTAATTGTTTTCAGGTAAAGTAACGATACAACGTTACAATAGTGATGACAACTAAAGTCAATGTGTGTTCTGTGCTAAAGTTATTTTTCACTTTTTGAAGGCGGTTGTCTTTTTTGTTATTTGACTGGTTTGGTTGTATCGGTGTTTCTTCTAAGGCCTTGTTTTCTCGAATTATCTATGTGTGACGACCCACTGACCATGTAAGTTTTAAGAAATAGAAAGACACTCACCCAAGTGTGTACATCCAAAAACACAATACCGTTTTCTGCCTGGTAAAAACATTTTCGCAATTATGACGAAAAATAACAATAATACGAAAACACAAAAACTTAACAAAACAACAAAAACTTTAACAATAAAGGTAACGAGAACAAGAAACAAAAAATATTAGAACAAAACATTAACAATACAGCGAAAACAGTGGAAAACAAAACAGCAAGTAGGAGGTTTGAATCGACGTCATTAACGACAATACGACATGGATAACGTTCCTTTACTCGATAACCAATATAACCATTGCCCGCATGAAATTAATAGTATTATTAGAAACCAGAAGTGGAAAGCATTAAAGAAAAGACAATTATAAACAACCTAAGACTAATTTATTCCAAAATAGACTTAGTTCCAACAATATTTCAATAACTCGAGCGAACACAAATATCCGTTAGCATTTATATCAAGAAATACACAAGTACACAATAAATCACAGCAAATACATAAACACACAAGTCAATATATGGAACGAACTCACTGTAAAGTAGTGTAGGTACCAAACCCTTTCTGTATGACGACTCAGCAACAAGTGAACCTGAATCTTATCGAACTCGCGCTTTTATAGTATTCAGGTACCCTCACGACCAAAAAATAATAAAATGCCTAACACGGCCTCTCCTAACCGTGCACCGTCCTCGGCTGCACCAGGGACGCTGTCTTCGGAAGCGCTGGTAGGTACGGCGAGAGTATGACCGCCGTCTTCGTCTGAATTGGTTCCGTCTGTACTTGAAGCGCCAGCAGAACCGGCAGAAGCACCAGCATTAACAGTAGAAGCAGCAGCAGCACCAGCAGAAGCACCCGCAGCGCCTGCAGAGGCACCAGCGGCGCCTGCAGAGTCACCAACGCCTGCAGAGGCACCAGCGCCTGCAGAGGCACCAGCGCCTGCAGAGGCACCAGCGCCTGCAGAGGCACCAGCGCCTGCAGAGGCACCAGCGCCTGCAGAGGCACCAGCGCCTGCAGAGGCACCAGCGCCTGCAGAGGCACCAGCGCCTGCAGAGGCACCAGCGCCTGCAGAGGCACCAGCGCCTGCAGAGGCACCAGCGCCTGCAGAGGCACCAGCGCCTGCAGAGGCACCAGCGCCTGCAGAGGCACCAGCGCCTGCAGAGGCACCAGCGCCTTCAGAGGCACCAGCGCCTGCAGAGGCACCAGCGCCTTCAGAGGCACCAGCGCCTGCAGAGGCACCAGAGCCTGCAGAGACACCAGCGCCTGCAGTGGCACCAGCAGCGCCTGCAGAGGTACCAGCAGCGCCAGCAGTGGTACCAGCAGCGCCAGCAGAGGTACCAGCAGCGCCAGCAGTGGTACCAGCAGCGCCAGCAGAGGTACCAGCAGCGCCAGCAGAGGTACCAGCAGCGCCAGCAGAGGTACCAGCAGCGCCAGCAGAGGTACCAGCAGCGCCAGCAGAGGTACCAGCAGCGCCAGCAGTGGTACCAGCAGCGCCAGCAGTGGTACCAGCAGAGGCACCAGTAGAGGTACCTGAAGGCTCACCAGCGATGTCGTCATTGCTATCTGTATGAGAAACAAGTGGTTATTATACGTGACGATATACACGTCTGCCTATTCTTTTGCTTGCACTCAATTCGTCTTGCGTGACCTTTTTCTTTCATTCCTCAGACACAACTAACTAGCTAACTAGCTGAATAGTCTATGAGGTACCAAGACGTCATCTTAGTACTCCATAGAGTTCCATTCATCACACAGCACAGACATGATTCATTCGTTCATTCGCTGTCATGTAGGGCGTTAATCGCCGAAAGGATCGTCTCGCAGTCCGTCCTCTACATGACACGCGTGCAGGGCGACTACCAAATCACCAAAAGGAACGTCTCGCAATCAGTCCTTTACATGACCATCGTGTAGGGCGATTACCAAATCACCAAAAGGAACGTCTCGCAGTCCGTCCTTTACATGACCATCGTGTAGGGCGATTACCAAATCACCAAAAGGAACGTCTCGCAGTCCGTCCTTTACATGACCATCGTGTAGGGCGATTACCAAATCACCAAAAGGAACGTCTCGCAGTCCGTCCTCTACACGTCAAAACACACATAATACGGGCACGACATTCGTTACACGTGGGGGTAAAAGCCACTCTTTGTGAGACTGGTTAGGTACCTCGCAGTTTACCTAACGTAGACGTCTCGCAGTCCGTCTGCAGTCACACCCCAAGATCTACCTGTCACAAGGCAAGCGCGCGCGGCTATAAAACAACACGCTACACGTCCCATCGGACGGCACCTGATGTGCGCACACAGCACGCGTCTTTCGGGTCAGCACCCGAGGCGCACACACAAGCGCTCGTCCTCCGGGTCAGCACCAGGGGCACATACACATGCACGCGTCGGGGCGCATACAAGCACGCGTGTTCAGGGACAACACCCGAAGCGCACACGCGGCACGTGTCCTCTGGGATAGCACCCGAAGCGCGCACGCGGCACGTGTTCTCCAGGGTAGCACCCGAAGCGCACACGCAGTACGCGTACTGCAAAACCAGGTACTCCAGGGCGCCAGCCTATGGGGCGCACCGGATCCGGGCTGCATCAGCCAGCATAGCAAGTACATGCCTCACACTCACTCGCACGGGTACACAACACATGTGCAACCAGATCTTAGAAAAGAAATAAAAGGACATTAGAGGTTTGGTTGGAACTTCTCAAAAACACCACACAGTTCTCTACTTCACTAGCCTTTCCACCATGTATTGAACTTTGGCCGGTTTGTTAAACCGAATGATTTAACACTGAAAGAAACCCGCAAGGCCTATGAACTAGTTTTGTTTGACATTAGAAGGGGTAGGTCAGTTACCTAATATGTCGATTTAGTACCGACTCGGCCTAACCTGACCAGTTGTTTTGAAACTCAGATCAAGGGACCGGTCGGTCACTATTTATTTATTTAACACATGGAAAACTAACAGCTGTACATAGAGTGAACAAAAGAAGCCAAGTTAGGTACATAAAGCCAATTACAGCGTCAGTAACAATTATTATTGTGTCCTAATTTCTTACAGAAAGAACAGACGGGTTTAGCATTACTATTACAATCGTTTGACCGCAATTAACACATTTGATTTCAGATCTACTAGAATTGTTAATTATGTACTTTAGTCATAAATTGATGAGTCAGATTCATCAGACTAAGGGTTATCAAATTTACGAATAGACATTAAGTGGCTAAAAAGGAGGCGTAGGTTGTCGCTAGGTCAGATTGATAATTATTGCGCACACCTGTACGTCACAGATACCGTGTATCACTTTTTGAACCATAAGTTATTCGCTTAACCATCTTACTACACGTAACTTTAATAAAAATGAACGATGCGCATAGTCAGCATAAGACAACAACTTAATTAGACGTGGTGTTTATAGCGTCGTGAGTTTGGGCATAAATAATCTTTTGCGGACACAACGACGCACAAATAAAAGATTTGATTTGAACAACTTACATTTCTGAACTGATTTCAATAATGAGCGATCATTTGTAGCCTACTCGGTAAACCACGTACGAGCATCAGCTAGAAACAATTACAAAAGGCGTTCATGAGCGCTGCAATTATTTGAAGTTTTGTTCGATCAACTTCGTCACACCACCATTAATATTTTTCACGCTAAGATCGATGCTAGAAATAAAATAATGGTCAGATCTCACCCGGTTAGACAGATCGCGTTCACCATGTGGTTCACCGGCGCGATCCATCAAGTCTGACCGGCACAAAGCTCTTTCAAAGTAGGTGGCACACGTATCCGGAGTCCATTCTCTTCTCCATGGTACCTTGTATTCGCTTACGGCGAACCGAGAACCAGCTGTAGCTCATACGCCCATGAGCAAGCGCTATCACCACACGGTAGGAGTGGCGTACGTGACCGCGGTGCTTGCGCCGATCGCCTTAGCAACAGCGACAACGCGCTCGGCACGGCGCTGCGATATCGAAGCCGTCTGGCGCCAGGAAGGCGGCGTCGGTGCGCCACGCTCGAACCGTAGTATAATCATGTGAAAATACCCTCCTAGAATTATTGAAAGGTTTTCGTTAGGACTGGTTATTATCGTTACGATTGAAAACACTGAGCACTGGGTGAGATTTTGGCACAATACATTTTACAAAACTCGACAAGTAGTCCACTATGCTTTCAGGAGTTAATTTCCTCGCCGGACGTATGAACGTGCTTATTCAGCACAGATAGAATATTTGTCAGACTCGGTACACACAACATTGCACGGAATGTTCGCAATATCGACAGACAGTGGGCACAATGATTTAAACTCAATTTGGAATTTAACTCAATTTTAAATTGAACCATGTACGCATGGTGCTAGCCCAGTTGCTGAGCCGGGTACAGGCTTCCCTTAAGGCAATGACCTACGCGAGCAAGACATTCACCATCCTCCCAATGATTACGCGATACAACTTCATCGCACCACGTGTAGACATCATAAACACTCAAATCAATATCAGAGAAAAACATTGGTTTGATCTCACCGTGATTATCATCATAGCGTCTAGAAAGCGTTTTGCTATGCTTATGGCGTCGTTAAGCGTCGGCAGCGGTGTGGCGGCAAAGTCTCTTAAAAATCTCGTCCAACTTTGGTGACGAGGTAGTTCGTAACGTATGAACCTTTTTTCTTGTAATTAACCTCCAAAACCACTGCAATAGAACATGGTAACCAAAACACTTCTAAACTTCAAATTAATAGAATCGGAGATAGCATTCTAGCGGCGGTATGCTATTACGAATTGACTTTTATTTTCATTAGTAGCAGTCAATCGCGACATAATGATGCCCAATACATTTTTCACGGAAACATGAGGGTAGAATCGAAATCCACCATGACAACGATTAGAGTTGACCGTACGTGACCTGCTACGACGTTTACACGAGCTGTCAACTCGTTTGTTCGACCGCGAAGAACGTCCCGACATTATAAAATCAAAGATGAGGGTACTTACGGTTTAACGACGTGTACACTTAACATTAAAATAGTTGATCAAAATAGCGGTTACAACTTTGAGAAGAACAAACACGATTTTACCACAAAACAGGAAGCGACAGCGAGCAAGGCGTCGTGTTTTATTGTGAGGCAATCGTGAACCATACGCGTGTCGCAGTTCACTGTGACGGCAACACCTACCCACACAGCCTACCCACACAAGCTTCAGATTGTCAAAAGTACATACTTCTTTTATGGGGTACTGTGTAAAATGCTATAATAAAATACCACTTGATATTCTACAATTGAATGAAAAACAATTTAAAACATGTATTAAACGCACACTATGTAGACAAGCATATTATAAGTTAGAAGATTACATCAATGATAAAGATGCTTGGCTGAATGCTGGTCCTGCTCCACAGCCAGTTTAGGGAATTTCCAAATTGGAAGAAAAGGATGTTTCCTACCCCTTTTTCTATTGACATGAGTAACGAGTATCGTTATTATTATATATAGATATTTTTAAATTATTAACTTATCACACTTCATATGATAAAATAATATACATTGGAAACCTTAGTTTTGTATAATTTAGCAGCATTATTTCAATTTTGTAAATGTGAATACCATGGAGCCATGTATATTAATACCTTTATGTTTGACAAAAATTAACATGGCGGTTGGGAGTATTGTCATGCTCGCTCAAATGTCTCGCTGATGGTGGCGCGTGTGTTGGATCATTAGGCTCCCTTCAAAATGGTTGAGCTAAATGGTGCTGATTCACGCGTCATGTTCGTGAACGGGCGCTGTCAGTGGAGATTGGTCAGCTCTTATCTGCCATGGATTAGATGCCACTTTATCTTGCTTCTTTTTTGTGTTTTGTATTGTTAGATTACCTTCATCGTTTTCACATATAGAAGCAACAAGAATGTAACCAAACTTTGTAAAAACTTGATTTAAAAGAGTGTCCGTGGAGTTTCTTGCTCGTTCTTCTCCATAGAGACCTACCTACGTTTTGGAACGAGCAACTAGCTTCAACTCTCTGACTAACTGACCGACTCCTTGACAATTCAAAAGTGCCTGTAAATGGTTTAATTGAAATAAATGCTTTGACTTTGACTTTGACTTTGACAGCGAGGCGATCGTGAACCATAGGAACGTGTCATGGTTCACTGCGATGGCTACACCCAGCGCCAGAGCGAGGTGGTGTCATAACCAGCTTTTCACGGAGTATTGTTATTTGAAGTCAACGGATGTTTGTGTTGGTATCAAAGCTAATAATTGTGAGCAAATGAGTTGAATCCCACTTCTGATATTAGAAACCAGAAGTGGAAAGCATTAAAGAAAAGACAATTATAAACAACCTAAGACTAATTTATTCCAAAATAGACTTAGTTCCAACAATATTTCAATAACTCGAGCGAACACAAATATCCGTTAGCATTTATATCAAGAAATACACAAGTACACAATAAATCACAGCAAATACATAAACACACAAGTCAATATATGGAACGAACTCACTGTAAAGTAGTGTAGGTACCAAACCCTTTCTGTATGACGACTCAGCAACAAGTGAACCTGAATCTTTTTTTTTTTTTTTTTTCGGATTGGCATCTCGCAGGTCAACCTAGGAGGTTGTCGGCTGCTTAACCGGACTTTCCTGTGGTGCCTTAAAAATTATTATTTTTAGGGCCTCCAGCCAGGGCATAAAAGCTTACAAACTAAGCGACTACACGCTAAGGGCACCCCCTGTGGGGTACGAGCCTCGGCTTAGGGCGTCGCTGGGAGAGGACAGCAAAAGGACAGGCTGGATCGGATTTCCATTATTTAGGGACGAATTTAAAACTACAGGCTCAGCGGCGCGGGCTGGCACAAGCAAGGGTCGGGGAGGGGACGTACGGGGTCGTCGCGGCGGGCCTCGGCGGCGAGGACGGAATGACGGCGGTCTGTGTCTGTGTTTCTTAACTGTACTGGTGGCCTTATTCCTCTCCTGGAGGAGAGTAATAGCATCGTCAGGGTCGGTCAGAGTATGTCTCGGTCGTCGAGTCTTACTAATACGGGAGGGAGTGTACCGGGCGGCCGATACGATTAACGGGTTAGAGTGCTTCTCAGCAGTGTCGAAGAAGCGCTTGGCGGAGCGTTTCATGAACTGCTGGATGGTAGGTATTTTTAGATCGAGATGGAGGTTCTCGTTGCGAAGGTAAAAAGGGGCTCCTGTGATTCTTCGCAAGAAACGGTTTTGGAGGGTCTGCATCCTATGGAGACGGTATGGTTTCGCGTGTGCGAATACAGCACAGGCGTACGTCATGATGGGACGAATGCACGCCGTGTAAATGCGCAATTTGCACTTGAGTGACAATTTGCTGCGTGCATTCAACATGAAGTAGAGCCTACCGAGAGCGAAAGCGGCGCGCGAACGCACCGTCTTTATGTGCTCTCCGAAAGTAAGATGGTGGTCCAGAATCACACCTAGGTATTTGGCTTGCTTCTCCCAAGGGATAGGCTTACCGAACATGGTTATCGGACTGGGCAGAGAGGGGGACGAACGCGGTTTGGAAAAGAGTACTGCCTGACTCTTGATGGGGTTTACCTCGATTCTCCATTTCCGGAAATAAGCGCCTAAGGCTTTTGCCGCGGATTGGAGGGTACGAGCTATGCAGTCTGGGTTACGACCCGAGTAATAGATGGCCGTGTCGTCAGCGAATAGAGCCAACTGAGCCTTTTTATCTTTGGGGATGTCGCTGGTGAACAGCGTGAAAATGAGGGGGGATACTACGGAGCCCTGAGGGACGCCAGCGCGTATCGGGTGGGGTGAAGAGAGCGCACCCTCGATGCGATAGCGAAAGGTGCGATTCGACAAAAAGTCACGCAAGATGAGCACGAGACGATCTGGCACTCCGAGTTGGTAAAGCTTGTATAGTAAGCCGTTGTGCCAGACTTTGTCGAATGCTTTCGCTATGTCAAAGAAGAGTGCACCCGTCATCAAGCCACGCTGAAAACCAGCGTTTATGTGCTCGACGATGCGGTGGACTTGTTGGACGCAGCTGTGTTCGGTTCGAAAGCCAAACTGCTCGTCGGGAATGAGACTCTTTGCTTCGGCAAAGTCTTTGAGTCGCTTATAAATAAGCCTCTCGTAGATTTTGCCTAGAACATTGAGTAGACTAATGGGACGGTAACTGGTGGGATCAGACTTGGGTTTGCCTGGTTTCGGAATGCCGATAACGGTGGCCTCTTTCCATGCCTGAGGAAAAATGTTGTTGCTTAGAGCGCCATTGAAGATGGCGGTCATTAGCATTATGAGATGGGCGGGGAGGAGTTTGAACACCTTATTGGTGATACCGTCAGAGCCGGGGGCTTTCCGGGGTTTGAGCCTCTTGATAATATCGTGCACTTCGTCGGGAGTGACAGGAGGCAGAGGATAATCAGGGTCTTCAACGGGTGGGAGAGAGGCTCTACGTTCGACTTCGGCGTCGACCTCAGAAAGGTGAGCTTCGTCTACTGGTTGAGAGCTGGGGGTGCATTGAGACTCTAGGCTGTCGGCTAGACATTCAGCCTTTTCATCGTTGTCGAAGGCGACGCTACTGTCGGAACGAATGAGAGGGGGCATGGAGGCCTCGTTAGAAGAACGGAGCTTCCTCTGGAGTTCCCAGAAGGCTAGGTGGGTGGGCTCGAGTTCGCTAAGTGTCTTGTCCCAGCGGCTGGAGCGCAGCTCCTCGATGCGTTTCTTTACAGCACGCTGTAAAGAGCGCATGTGAGCCTTGTTCGCATCGCAGGGGAAGGCACTGTACGCACGGACGGCCGCGTTCTTCTCGGTCAACAGATCACGCACATCGTCAGGCAGTTTCCAGCGATGATCGCTCATCGCCGGAACCTCCCTTGAACAATCGTTCAAGACGGATTGTACATGATTTGTGAACGAGTCGATCGCGCCCGTCGTGTCCGCGACTGTCACCAAGTGGTCGGGGATAGCGTCCAAGTGAGGCGACGTGGTGGATTGTAGGCTTTCGCTTACTTTCCTCCAGTCGGTAATAATTTGGGTCGGAGGGGGCTGGCTAGGGTCAGAGGGACAAGAACGGGGAGCTAGTTCTAATATCACTGGACGATGGTCGGAATTAAGCTCGTGTAGCGTCTCTATAGATTGCAAACGGAGGTTCACATTCTTGAGCAGCGCTATATCGAGGATGTCGGGAAGATGGTTGGGATCGTGGGGGAAATGAGTGGGAGTCATCGGGGCGATGACGTCGAAGTTCAGTTGAGAACAGAGGTTAAACACAATCCTACCTCTGGAAGAGGTCCTGTTACTATTCCAGGAGGGATGTTTGGCATTGAGATCGCCCGCCAGTAAGACGGAGTCACCCAGGCCAAGAAGAGCAGAAAGGTCATCCTTGAGGAGGATAGGATCATCCTCCGATGGTGATGGAGGGACGTATGCTGATATAATAGTTAACGGCTGATGACCGGTCATGCCGAGCCGACAGACAGAGACCTCGAGGCGAGCGAGGGGAGGAGGGTCCATAGGAATGCAGTACAGAGCCTTTCTATAGTATATTAGGGTACCGCCCTTGTGACAACGAGACCTATCATTGCGAACTATACGGTAGTTAGCAATATTCGGGTCACGATGATGGGGCTTAAGAAAGGTCTCCTGTATGAGAAGGATATCAAGTTGATGGTCGCGGAGGAAATTGGCGATCTCATCACGTTGGTTAGTAATGCCATTGGCGTTAAAGAATCCTAACTTAAGGGATCGGGGTTTATTAGTACACGGCCTTTCCTTATCCATTGGATTAGCAAGGGTAAAGTTTATCTAGGGCTTGCGTAATCTCCGGATACGCTTTGAACACCTTAAGGATGTCGCTAATATTTGCTTTACACGCGAGTATATCCCTAGCCATAGCTTCAGCAGCGGGGTTGCGGTAAATTTGGTAGGCGAGGTTGATGACTTCGCCTATCCTCTCGGTAGGGAGAGATGCAGGTACGCGGGAGGCTGAGGGCGCGGTTGAAACGGCGGGGGCGGCCTTAGATGGGGCGAGGGCGGCCTTAGGAGCGGCGGTGGCGGCTTTAGGAGCGGCGGGGGCGACCTTAGGTAGGGGGGGCGTGGTCGCGGAGGCTAGGTTCGGCGCGGGGACTGGCGAATCCATCAGCGCTGGCATGGGCAGAGATTGGGAGGGCCTCAATGCAGGGAACGCTCTCTGATGATTCAGCGAGTTCCATGGGGAGGGCCTCTGAGGGCTGAGACGCTCGGGCATCTCTGAGGAGGGAATCTTAACAGAGGGGCTTTCCCTTTGTTGACGAGCGTTCGCACGCTTGGTCAACTTGGGAGAAGAGGATTTTGGGGCTTTGGGGCAGCCGCGGTAATTGGCGGGGTGACCTGATTGTCCGCATAGCACACAGCTGGGAGGTTCTGTGCACAGATTGCGGTCTTTCGGACGGGGACAGTCAGCAGTTGCGTGCTCACCCAGACACTTGACGCATCTAGGGGTCGCGTAGCAATTGCGTTGGGCGTGACCGTAAAGTTGGCAGCGGTGACACTGTCCAACCGTATCGGATTTATAAGGCCTCTCGATAGAGATGCCCGACAAGTGACATACCGACTTTACTTTAAAGATCGGATGGTGGCCGTCGGTGTGATCGCACACGACAAGAACCGAGTCGTATGCAATCGCACCCCTAGCTTTGTGCAGACGATGCACAGCGGACACTGGGACATTTTGCGACTGAAGGTCGGCGAGAATCTCTTCCGTTGAGATTTCTTTGGGGACGCGTCGGATTACCACACGGGTGGGTTTATCATCGGGCAGGTGAACCTGAATCTTATCGAACTCGCGCTTTTATAGTATTCAGGTACCCTCAAGACCAAAAAAATAATAAAATGCCTAACAGTATATTCATTTATGCATGAAACGGAGCTTCAATTCGAACTGCTTCAGGACGATCCTACTGCCATCTAGTAGTGCTTAAAAATACCATTATAATAGGTAATAATGATTACCAAAATGTGAAAGATGTCACTACTTTCTTTGTATTTTACGATTCCTTTAGCTTTCCCACCCCTGCCTGGTACTTTCAATGTCTGTTTTGACTGTGTTGCCATTTCTTAATGGATTTCGATGATAAGGAAGTACTAAAAAGCTAAAAATAAAAAAGCTTTTTTACAAAAAAGACAACCGCTTTCAAAAAACACAAAGTGAAAAATAACTATAAAACAGAACACACATGACTTAGTTTCGGAAGTCGGTGGCTTGGCTATTCTATTTGTTGTTTTGTATTGCCTTATTTTTAGCTTTTTAGTACTTCCTTATCATCCAAATCCATTAACTTCATTTCTTTTTTCAAAATTACACTCATTTTTTAGGGTTTTCAATACTTCCACAGCAAAAACAAACAAACAAATACCACGCACGGACCACACTCAACAAGCTACGGATAGGGGTTAGTAAACAAAAATCAACAAAACGTCAAAACTCAAATGACAAACAGAGTAAACATTGCGATTATTTTCATGAATGAATGAACAAAATTCGAAAGAACTTATGAATGTTGCCATATGAACAAGACTAATCGAAGTTTAACTGATCTGTTCATATTTGCACTGTTCATATTTTTGATATTATGACGGTAGATTAAACCATCTGAAAACTGGAGTTTAAACTTCTTTTGATCTTACGGCCCTTAGACTGGGAAATCTAATCTTTTGCTGACTTGACCATATTTAAATAATTCAAGATAAAGATTAGATAAGCTTATAACACTAGGATATAGTATGTTAACCTTAGAAAATAAAAAATGAATTTACTGTGGTATCCAGTAAATTAGAAATAGTAAGTAAAGAACCTTCGATTATATTGAGATTATTATTTAACCTAACAGTAAGTTATCAGTTTTCGTGATTTGAGAAAATTCTTTCATCTGATTTATTTAGGTATTCAATTTAATTTCGTTTTGATTAAGTTTGTAAATAGTAATGTTAAAATTATTTGGGAATGATACTTGATTCGGTGAGGCTGTGGCTTAAAATGCCATGACAGCATAGCGTTCTGAAAAGAAACTTAGTAAGTATAGGTTAAGATGTTGAAGGTTTCATTTCGTTGGTGTGATACTTTATATTTTTACGACCTACTTGAAGGGGCACATTATGTTTATTATGTACTTTTATAATTTTGTAAGGGCCTTTCCATATAGGCGATAACGCTTTGCGAGGTTTGTGATGGTGTTTTAGGGGGTTCCCTATGTGGTACCGAAAGATGATGCTTCGATTTTTATTATATCGAAGACGTTGTGTCGATCTTTCAGTTCATCGATGCTTTATTGGTGCGATGTTACGTTTGTGCGAAAAACCCTACAGGGATTGTTAGTTCGGTAGTTCGATACTATATGAAACATCTACATCATCATCTGTTGTCAGTGGCTTTTAATTAATAATCTTATTTTGCATTATAGACGTTAAATATTTAGGCCACGTCCGCACAGACAGGCGGCTTGCTTAGCGCCTAGTGCCTAGAGGCTTGCATCCTGGCTATTCGCTTGGATACACGGTGGCCGCACTTAAGGTGGTTTGCGTGGTAGGTCGCTAGGTGCCTTGGGCATTTGCGAGATGTCACTTTCAAAAATAGCTCTAAAACTACTACTCACAGAAAATTCATCTTTAAAATATATCAGTTCACGGCCTTATCCGTCATGTTGGGTTCATGATATAAATAAATCACGGTCAAGTTATGGGGAGTTTAATGTTCTATATAAACAATTGCGTAATTTTGACGATAAATTTTATGAATATTTGCATATGACCAGGGAAACATTTGATCTACTTCTCAGTAAAGTTAAAGGAAAACTAACTCATTCGGGTACTCATCTTAGAAAAAGCATACCAGCCGAAGAACGATTAGTTGTTACATTGAGGTAAGTGAAACTCTAAATACATAATATTTTTATTTATTCAAAAAACTTATAAAACACAGTAATTTATGATAAAAGGAAAAAATCATTCTTTATTTAATTATTTGTAATTGTTTATGTAACTAATCTAAGTTGAATCATTCTCCATTTGCATGGGTATATTATGAATTAAATTTTGACCGGATGAATCCTGAACATGCAATTCAATTCTACTGATTGTTGATTATTTATTTTCGGTACAGGAATATGCATCACGTGTACCGATTGTTGGATATTATTTTCTACAGCTTTCATTTCAGCCAAAATGAGATCCTGAATCTTCGATCTTAACCTTAGTTTACGCATTAATGGAATATTTTTCATATAAGGCAAAAGACTCTCAAAAAACAATAAATCGTCGCTTTTTTCTTTAATACTTTCCCTGTCAAGAATCTCAAATTTCTTCTTTTCTATTGCTAAAAGTTGATCATTGTTTTGGTTCTGCTCATACGAATTTTCTTTCTTTGTGATGTTTGACCATAACTTTGAGATTCGAGAGTGTTACTTGTAATTGTGTCTAAAGTAGAATTTGTCTGCACAGAATTTGTATTCTGCAGCAGCTCTTCTATTGTTGTGTCGGTTGTTGTAGAATAATTATCACAATTATCTACACTCAAATTAGAATCTCTAACGGAGCTCTCGTTCTTCTTGCTCTTTAAAAACAATAATTGATCGTAGTACTGCCACGTGCTTTTACATATTTTATCAGCGCTATCTCCACTCTTTCGCTTATCAATTTTTCCACATTCTTTAAAAAAATACGCTCTCAGATTTTTACTGTTTTAACTGAAACAAAAACCAGCAGTTATTATAATGTTAAGTATTAAGTATACCCACTTACATTTCTTTTTCAGATATTTGGCTACTGGAGAATCCTATAGGTCTCTTGCTTTTCATTTCCGTTTAGGTCGCACTACAGTTTCTGAGATTGTAAGCGAGACATGCAACATTTTGTGGAATACACTGAAAGACGAATACATGCCAATTCCAACGATGGAGAAATAGTACGAAATTGCAGATAAGTACTATTACAAGTGGAATTTCCCCAACTGCATTGGTGCAATCGATGGGAAGCATATAAGGGTACAGTGTCCATGTAATAGTGGATCTTTATATTATATTACAAGCAATATTTTTCAATTTTACTTCAAGCTGTAGTTGATGCGGACTGCAAAATTATTTTAGTAGATATCGGAGCAGAGGGACGTCATGTAATGCTGGAAATTTTAGATGTTCATCTTTGTTTTACATGTTAGAAACTAATGACCTCAATATTCCACCAAAGAAAGAAATTCCTAATACAAATATAAAAATACCATTTGTGTTAATTGGAGATGGTGGATATCCATTATTGAATTATTTGATGAGGCCTTTTTCATAAAGAAATATTGATAACACAAAAACTATTTACAACTACCGACTCTCAAGGGCTCGCCGAAGTGTGGAGTGTTGTTTTGGTATAATAGCAGCAAAATGGAGGATATTGCAGAAAGCTATTGAAGCCAAGGTCATTACTGCTATTTCAATTATGAAAGCTGTATGCATTCTACACAACTTTGTTATGACGGAAGATCGATCATCGCTTCAACAGGACATGGATTCTACTATTAATAGTGCGCCAATATCCACCAGGACTTAATATAGATTTTCAAACAGCGCATTACAAACTAGAGACATTTTATTGAATTATTTCAATGGAATTGGATCTATTACTTGGCAGAACAACTCATTGCCTGAAAACGTAATCCAACTCCATAATATACATTCACAGCAGTAATTTATCATTGTAACAAAAAAAATATCACATCATAAATAAATAAATCACTTTTAGTACTTACCATCTTGTTCTACTTCGATTGCTACCTCTTCCCATAGTTTCTTTAAGATTACTACTTTATTATGGAGTTCTTGAGCTGGATTCCACAAAGGTTTTCTTTTAAAAACTGAAGCAATCAATATTTCATCCATTGTTCTCTTCTATTCTCCTACCTCGCGCCTCGCAACAAAAAACCAACACGTTTGTTTACATGGATGCACGCCAAGAGACTAGCTAGGCGCTAAGCGCGCAGTTCAGCCGCGGGCTTATTACGTATCTTGCAGAAGCCAAGCGATAGCAAAAATTGCGCAATAATTGCTCTTCAGTAGTATATTATTGGGCATTCTGAGCCACTGTCCTCCAGTAGC
The DNA here is from genome assembly GCA_947361185.1 of Charanyca ferruginea. Taxonomy (NCBI): domain Eukaryota; kingdom Metazoa; phylum Arthropoda; class Insecta; order Lepidoptera; family Noctuidae; genus Charanyca; species Charanyca ferruginea. The sequence continues at coordinate 12,202,205 of OX376065.1, read as the reverse complement.
TCGGCAAGTAAGCCTCGCTACAGGACAGTGGCTCGGACTGCCCAATAACCACTAATCAACTCGACTGTCGTAGTAGTATAATATCAAATGCATTCAACACATTGAGTAGTGAAACACAATATGTTATGATTAATTAATAAACTCGCCGCGCGATACGAAGGTGGTCTAGAATGCCCATTCATACACAATCGTTTTATCAAGTTACAATCGTAAATATATGACAGCAAATTAATTAATTGCAGTCCACACACGTAATTTGTTAAATGGATTACTTATTGTGCAAGATTGTCTATATGCATTACAATTCCTCGACTCGACTCGTTCATTTGTTCATTCGTTCATTTGTTCATTCGTTCGAGTTCTTAGCATTCTGTCCCACAGATCGCTCGGCGAACCGATTTCACTATCGCTTTGAATCTTAGATTTTCAACCTTATCACAATAGTGGATGGTACATGTATGTAGGTTGAATGAAACACTTATGCTAATGAGATTCATTTATTTTTAGTGAGCATAAATTACAATATTATATTTCCGTTGATAAACAATGTATTATTTATCGTAATATGTTGGTGGTTCGGGAAATAAAGCATCAGTCGATATAATAAACTCTTGTAGTTTACGCCATTGTGTAGAATTGACGTCGGTCTGGACCTTAATGCGGACTATCGCCTTTTTCCACAGCTCCAACGAGTCGGTGACGTGCGCGTCCTCAGTTTTGTATACTTTACAGTCGATGTAGTACTCGCCGTTCGTGCTTGTCGTTCGCCGCTCACTGCCGTTGGCCACTCGGTTCACGAAGTATGACGGGAGAGAAGAGGTTTCGCTGTTCGCTGTTGCCCTCCCGTTGTTATGTTTGCGGCTGATGCCAAATATATCGACGTCAGATTTCGATGTTTTACTGAAACAAACAAATTGATCTCTTGTTAATTCGCACCCAAATTTATTTATAGTTTTAACCTGAATGTGCTTTAAAACAAAATATACAAGAATAAGAGACGAGACATACTACACAACGCTACCATGTCCTATGAATAGTAGACAGCGGATATACATTACAATTAAATACTGTTTATTAGTAAAAACATACTACTTTATATACACAGGAACATAAAAAATCATTGCTATTAATTAAATTCATGTACACATATTAATCTCGAACCGGCATTGAACCCGCGACATCAGCATAGCAGTCGCTTGCATCAAGCGACTGTCATATGCAATTGATTGACAAAACAATGAAGCAAATAAATCGTAAAGTTTACCTTGGATGCGTAAAATTTTGCTTTGTAGACTTCCGTTTCCTAGGGACTGGTAGAGTTGGTTTGCGGTTAGACTTAGAGTCGTGCTACATCACATCACTTGATAGGTAGGTTTCGTGCTCAGAGTCTGACCTGAAATAAATACATAAAGTTAAAAAAATGTTTGGTTGACCATGCAGGGTCAGAAGTTTGTGGAGAATGCTGGTTTTTATACTTACATTTTCACTTAATTATTTAAGAATACCAAATAATTAGTTTGAAGAGTCGGTCGGCAGGCACAGTGGCAGTTAGCAGCTACTGTCTAACTATCACTGATAAGTACTTGAAGTCTTGAAGATTACTACTGGCACGCTCGTCGAGTCGATTGTATAGAGCACACCGATAACACACTGATTATAAGTCAGAAACTTACAATAATATCGCTATATTCAGAATATGTACAACTGACCAAATAACTGTGTAAAAAACAACTTTTTTCTTGGTCGTATTATACACATACGAAAAATAATTGGTTAGGTGATATGTGAGGAGCATCGACGTTGATTAGTGTTGATGCAGTAAAAGCGCTCAGGGTTGTTACACCGATTACATTAGTTATCGAACATTTTTAATGTGCTCGAGTGCATAAATGTAAACTCGTGGTAACCTTAGGTAAAATAGCTTGGACAAATAAAAGTGTCAACTTACTGGAAAAATAAGTAGGTTGAGCACACGTGTAATTTTTACGCAATATCATATAAAATTATTTGGTTCCAAATTTGATAGGTATTTCAAAGCATTATTGACTAAGACCTCATGATTACTCGTTGTATATCTCGTTCTTTTATCGAGAATAAAATAAATTGTCTATAAAGATTGGTAATTTTTCACAAATTTCATTGAAATAAAAAAAATACAAAAATATCGACATTCTGACTTCCAAGGTTTCTTAAAAACGAACGTTGATTAGAAAATTATAAAACACAATTATTTGTTGGTAAGATATAAATTCATTATATTTTCTATTATGTTTTATTAGCATTCTGTCTAATGGTCACCGATTATCATTCTATTTGTTTAATTTCAGAAATATAATGGTAAACTTAATTTTACCAATTGATGTGATGGTACAATACGAACAGGAAACGAGAGCAAGTCAGACCTAGTCTCGAAAGACTTTTGTCAACGTCGAATCACGAAGTATCTAGGTAAGATATGAAGCCAATACCTATATTTTCTACTTTTATTAGCATTTGTGTCTAGTGGTTACCGATTATCATTATATTGTTTAATTTCAGAAATATAATGGCTAACTTATTTTACCAATTAATGTGATGGTACAATACGAACAGGAAACGAGAGTAAGTCAGACCTAGTCTCGAACGACTTTTGCCAACGTCGACGCGTGAAGTATCAACCCAAAAGCAACGTATCTGTATAAGATCCTTAATATTAGTAGTAAGTACGTATTTACTTGAGTTTTATTGAACGACTTTATTATTGTGAATCAAACGATAACAAATAATAATGCCATACTGTACAGTTTGTAATGTGTCTGTAGATAATCGACGGTGGTCAAGTCATTTACGTACTAATGTACATAAAAACAGTAGTACGACCCTTCTGCATGATAACGTTTCAATTATAAACTCGTCGTTTAAAGGTAGAATTTCGAGTTACAGAATCACTGCAACTAACGAACAAACAATTAATTTTCCAGAAATGTTCCTCAATAGTGTAAAGGTATACGTTAAAACTCTAATAGATCAGTTACTAATAAAACATGCAACTGTTAAGATTAACTTTGAACTTTTTTTCGTATTTCCTTTTATTTAAAAATGATCAGCAGGAATTGAAGTCGTTTGCTACCAAAAACTTTGTTATTCACTTTTATTATAACTTTGATTTTATTTATAAATCAGTAGTCGAGATACTGACAAAGAAAATAGAAGAATTTGAGCATCGAGATAGTGGTTGGACATTTTTAAGTAATTCTCATTTAGAAGTTAACATTAATAAACATCAAACTCTCAGCGGGTCTAGATTTATACCTTTGCCTAATGCTATAAAAAACAAAAAAGCATGTTTAAATATTCAAAATAGGGATGAAAATTGTTTTTTATGGTGTGTTGTGGCTGCCTTGTACCCCACAACTCAACATCCTAACCGAGTAACGTCTTATCCCCATTTTAAAGATGTTTTAAATATTTGCGATTTAACATTTCCAATCACATTTTCTGATATAGTCGTATTTGAGAAAAATAACCCTGTCTTAAATATTTTTGTTTATGCATTTAAAAATAATAAGACGATTGTTGGACCGTTGTACACAACTACTAATAAGAAACCTAAGAGCATCCATCTCTTATTTTTAGAAAATAATACAAACACTCATTATTGTCTAATTAAAGATTTACCGCGATTAGTTAGAAACCAGATAACCAGACACCACAGTAAATTATATTTTTGCGAGACGTGCTTATTATTTTTTCCTAATTTAAATCAAATTGAAACGCATTCGTGTGGTGGTGTTGTTACAAAATTACCTGATGAGGGTTCATTTTTAAAATTCAAAAATTATGAAAGAAAACAAGACGTCCCATTTGTCATATACGCTGATTTCGAAACATTGCTGTATCCGATTTCTTGCAACGAGTCCGGAAACGCCAAGACATCAAACTTGCAGCGCCATGTGCCTGCTGCGTTCGCTTACAATATCGTATCATCTACTAATAATACCAATAATGGGTATAGATGTTATCGAGGTACTGATTGTGTTTCCAAATTCATACAATTTTTAACTGACGATCTTAAAGCACTACATACCATTTTAACAAAAAACGAACCTATGTTATTTACTACATACAAATGATTCTTATGATTTCAGACACGCAGTTGTCTGTCATATATGTGAAAATTTGCTCTTAAGCGATCGGGTTAGGGATCACTGTCATATTTCAGGACGTTATCGTGGTGCAGCACATCGACATTGCAACTTACAAAATAAAGTACCTAAATTTTTGCCAATATTTTTTCATAATTTATCTGGTTATGATTGTCATTTATTTATAAAACAATTAGGTCAAATTCCTGGACAAATTAGAATTATACCAAAGACAAAGGAAAAATACACAACGTTTACAAAGTTTATTCCTATTGCTAGTAATGAGTATATGCAATTAAGATTTTTAGATTCGTTCAACTTTTTAGGCGCAAGTTTAGACAAACTCGCTAAAACTTTACAGTCACCAGATTTCGTTTATCTAAAATCACAATTTCCTGATGAAAGACAATTTAGTTTATTAACAAGGAAAGGCATATATCCTTATGATTACATGTCAGATTGGAAATGTTACGATCAGAAATCGTTACCACCTAAATGTTATTTTCATAATTCTTTAACCAACGAAGATATTAGCGATGACGATTACAATCATGCTCAAACCGTTTAGAATATGTTCAGTATTAACGATTTGGGTGACTATACAGATTTATATTTAAAAACAGATGTGTTTTTATTAACTGATATATTCGAACAATTCCGAAAAACATGTAAACAGCATTATAAACTAGATCCGGCGTTTTACATAACTGCTCCTAGTTTGTCGTTCGACGCAATGTTGCTTAATACAGGGGTTCAGTTAGAACTCATGTCGGATTTAGCCATGGTTCGAATGATTCAAAGCGGTATACGTGGTGGGTTGTGTATGTGTTCCCATCGATATGCAAAAGCGAATCATAAATATATGCCTGAGTGTAATGCAACAGAACCTCAATCTTTCATAGTATACTTAGACTGTAATAATCTGTATGGGTTTAGCATGTGTCAATATTTACCGTATTCTAGTTTTAGATTTCTCATCCAAAATGAAATAGATCAATTATGTGTAGAGCATGTTGAGGACAACGCTGAATGGGGGTATATATTGGAAGTCGATCTTTTGTATCCTGAACATTTACATAAATCTCACAATGAGCTGCCGTTTTGTCCTGAAAAATGTATACCGCCTGGAGGTACAACAAAAAAACTGATTGCTAATTTATATAATAAGTATAGGTACGTTATACATTATGTTCATTTAAAAAAGTGTCTTGAGCACGGTTTAATACTTCGTAAGATTCATAGGGTTATTACGTTTAGACAAAGTCCTTACTTAAAACAGTATATAGAACTAAATACACAGTTAAGACAAAACGCTAAAAGTTCCTTCGAACAGGACTTTTTTAAGTTGTTAAACAACAGCGTATTCGGCAAAACATTAGAAAATACTGAAAACCGAGTAAGCGTTCATTTAGTTAATCAATGGAATGCCACATTTAATCGAACTAAGAAATTTAAATCCGCTGAGAGACTTATAGCCAACCCCTATTTCCATAGTGTATCTATTCTATCCGAAAATTTAGTTGCAATACAAATGAAACCAGACCAAATTATTCTAGATAAACCAATTTATATCGGTTTCACTGTATTAGAGCTTTCTAAATCACATATGTACAACTATCATTACAATATTATTAAACCCTTTTATGAAGACCGAGTACAGTTGTGTTATACAGATACCGATTCGTTTGTCTACAAAATATATACTGATGATTTTTATACCGATCTCAAGTTGAATTTTTTGCAGTATTTTGATATACCAGCAATTATCAAAAACAAAACGTTTTTAATATCCCTCTCAATAACAAAAAAGTTCCGGGGCTATTCAAAGATGAAATGGGTGGACAATATATTTCTGAATTTGTTGGTTTAAGATCAAAACTATATTCTATAAAAACCCCAGATAAAATTGTTAAAAAAGCAAAGGGAGTAAAAGCATGCGTAGTGAGAGATTTAGACATTACGAACTACAAACATACTTTATTTAATGGTGGAGTTATTCGTAAAAAAAATATAATTTTTAAATCTATCAAGCACGAAATTTTTACCCAAAGTATTAATAAAATTGCCTTAACAAACAACGACGCCAAACGAGCGATATCTGCAAACAAAATATCAACGCAGGCCTGGGGCCACTCAACTAATTTGAAGCAATTGTAAATAAGGTAAATATTTACCTAAATATGATTAAGTTTAGTGTTAGATTTAAATTAGATAAAATTGTATACTTTAATTTTAATAATTGTTTGAAAATATAAATAAATGTCAACTTATGTATGTATAGTGTATACATAGATATTATACTTAAGTATATTTTTAATAATAAGTTACTGATTGCAGAAATATAAATAAAATGTGTGACCATGTATTTGTTTTATTTATCAGAAACTTGTTCAAAAACATCATCCTCCTTTTTTAAGTTGGTTAAATAATAGGTAATGAAACCTCGACTCGTTGAAGTTTCTTCATCCAGAATGTAATATGATCACAACATTCGACGTTCGTCATTATTTATTTAAATATCAGTTGTAAAATATTATTGAAAGTAAATCTTATCTACATACTCATAAGGTTAACCTTTGTTGCAGCATGTATAAACTCGAACCTCAACAAATAGCAAGCTTGCATTTATAGTGTTATTAACATTTCACTATCGTAAACTAGCATCGCCCTGCGATGTTACCTACAAATTATTATATATTATTATATACCTTCGCTCATAATTTAATGGTTAGCAATAATTAATTAAATATTATGTATCAATAGCATCTTTAACAATGTATTGTGCATTTATTATCACGTTCTCACTCTCACTATCACTGTCACTAGTGTTGTTATTGCAAAGATCAACAACAGATATTTTTATCAGTTTTATCCCGCGTCGATGCATGAATTGAATCCGGCATAGCAGTCAGGGTCACTAACCACTAGACCAACAGGCTCGTCGATAAATAAGTTATAATTGTTTATGTAACTGATAAGCTTAATTACATTGTATGTGAATTTAAAAGTTAAATAACTAGAATAATTTGAATTAAAATAGCAATAAGAACATTGGCACTCAGCTATGAATTTGTTAATGATGTTTAAGTATAGTATATAAGGTATAGTTATTATTATGTATCTGTAGATTATAAGTACATAAGTGTAATTAATGTTTATTAAATACATTTAAATATTTACTTTTTTATTGTTTTATTTCTAAACATAATATTTAATTAATTATTGCTAACCATTAAATTATGAGCGAAGGTTTATAATATATAATAATTCGTAGGTAACATCGCAGGGCGATGCTAGTTTACGATAGTGAAATGTGATATATTGTATGTTAATAACACTAAATGCAAGCTTGCTATTTGTTGAGGTTCGAGTTTATACATGCTGCAACAAAGCTTAACCTTATGGGAATGTAGATAAGATTTACTTTTAATAATATTTATAAATGCAAGCCTGCTATTTTGTTGATGTTCAAGCTTATACATGCTTCCACAAAGCTTCACCTTTATTCGTATGTGGATAAGATTTACTTTCAACAATATTTGTTATGATCATAATGTGCTACATTTACAATATAATTAAAACCATCAGAGTACATATTTAGGTTATTTATAAAATATTACTCTCACCGAGTACTTGTGTACAATATTATAGTTTTTTGGTCTATCAGTGTACGTCATAATCATGTCATCGGTAAGTAAAATATGTATATATTTAAATTTTAAAACTAATTTAAAATCTTAATGTAGGTACCAATATTTTCACTGATTAAGATGTTAATCATTTTGTTTCAGATTTGCGACTCAGAAGTTCAGTTCAGCCAGTACGCTCAGAATCCTTACGAAGGACTTTCTGAGATGATTTGCAACGAATCCCCTCACTGCAGTCAAATAACAAAAGAAAAGAAGTCCCGGCGACAACGTCGGGAAAAGCCTTCCCATAAGAAACAACCAACAAAATCTTTCGTGATGAGTAAACTGCATCGACGCGGGATAAAACTGATAAAAATATCAGTTGTTGATCTTTGCAATAACAACACTAGTGACAGTGATAGTGAAAGTGAGAACGTGATAATAAATACACAATACATTGTTAAAGATGCTATTGATAGTGTTATGGACGATACGGAATCATTAGTTAAAAAAATTTCAAAAACTTTGATAGACAGTGATTTTTAATTTTATATTTTTTGGGTTTACTGATTGTTAGGTCAGTGGGTAGTCTTAGGGGCGGAGTATTTTTAATTATATGTGTGCTAATTAATTATATGTGTATTTAATTATATGTGGACATTGTCCAATTTCTATGGGACTTTGGCCACTCTTAAACAAACAGTTCAGCTAATAATATGTGATTGATTTATTAGCTCAAATCAGTAAGAATGAGGATCTACAGCTAGTTTTTTATCAAGATTTTTATTTAGATATTTTTTTAACATTTAATTGAAAGAGGTTATGTATGAATTTTTTATAATTATATATATTTATTAGACAGATTCATAAGTTATGAGTACATTGTCAAGGAACTGAGCAGGTGGATTAATATGTTCCTGATATCTTGCCCAACTTAAAAACCACATAATTGTCATAATATGTGCACAGCAACCTACTGTTCTACGGCCCACCATACAGTTGCAGCAATAATGTTTTATTGCTGACCTCCCTTCAGTGTTATTTTCATATAATATATACACGAAATATGTTTTTCTACTGATATGTCTGCTCTGTATTTTACCACGCAATAAACTGCAGTTAACCGAAGGGAGTGGGAAACCTTCCAGTAGGTTGCTGGCAGTATTTCTGCATATCTCAATAGTATAGGAACCATCGCCTCGTATGTGTTCTCCATAATAAGAACGTGCTTGTTTCAATTGGTATGTTCCACATGCAATTAGAATTAAATCACTATATTCCATCCTCGGAAAGGATACATTATGTATGTTTACATTAATAGAAAGAAAATCTGTTCGCCGTGTATTTAAATTATTTTGATTAACAAACTCTGCAAGAGTATTGTTTATATGCATGTTTTGATTTATTATTTCTAGTATTTGCCCTGCATCCTCTCTGTCTCTGATTCTTTGGTGAAACCTATTTATCAGAGCTGCTGCTATGCGAAAGTCTGTCATTGCATGTCTTGATGTACGATTAAAAAATTCGTGCCTAAGCAATTTAAATGATTGTTTAAATATGCCATTTACTGCTTCAACCACCCACCTACAAACCGTGACAGCCCTCGACTTATTAGCAGCAAGAGTTGACAATTGGGTTTCACCTTGTTGTAAGGATGCAGGCATATGAGTTGAATAATTACAATCTCTCAGCAATGGCACAGAATCTCTAAAGCCCCTATCCAGAATAAATACATCACCTGCTTGGAAATATCTCCTTAGTGGTTTTGTTTCTTCATTAAATTCATTTATTATTATATTGGCATCTGATGTTGTAGCTGGATAGGGGCCTAATACATCTATAATGCATCACAACAAACCATAAGCAAAGGCTTCATCAAGTTCCTATACTTGTGCAATGAATATGTATCTTTTTGGTACATATAATTAGATGATTTTTGTACATATAAATATGTTCCATCACTTATAATAATAGGTTGTCTATTTTCACCTCCAAATAAACCATTAGGTATTAATAAATTCCGTTCAGAGATTTGTGTTCTACTTATATGATCAATCCCCAAGTTATTTGGGACAAATACTTGCTCTATTATATCTCGAGCTTTACCCATTAACCTCATTAATGTAGTGCGAGGTATATTTAAAAGTGTTGAGATCCTTTGATCACTGTCACCTGTTCGCAATTTAATTAGATAGGCAGCAAGCGCTAATTGAGTTTGAGGAATGTTTTGTATTCCTGGCAATTCTAAATAGAGTTGTCTAAATTGCTCTTTGCTCAACCCAACCCAATAATGAAACAGTTCATCAGACATAGTTTCTATATTAGAAAAATCCAGGATTAACTGTCGCTCATTTACAAATGATGCAAAATCTTGGATGTGTTCTGCATTAAAACTATGAATGGGTGACTGGATATCAGCGAGAACTTCCCAATTATTACTGTATAAATGTAATGAGCAAATCCTACAGTTCTGTGGCACATAGAATTTATAATCTGCAAATAACTTCACCCTTAGCCATTTAGGGACAGCTAGCCTTTGGGTCGAATGACAATCAGGATAAAAACAGAACCTTTCAGTGGCTGCTGCTCTGGTATACAAAGGCAAGTTGATAGTTGTTTCATCCGAATGTCTTTCAGCCTCAGTAGACCGGACAGAAGCTCGGTCTACTCGTTGCCAGCAGGTATGACAGATTTGATCCGATCCATGTAACTGTAACAAAATAAATAAATATCAGAAATAGTAAAAAAAAACTAATTAAAAGGATGTGCTTAGATTTCATATTTATAAACACAGAACCAAGTCACACAAATACATAGGCCAAACTATTTTCAAATGCTGCTGTACAAGCTTATTTAGTTTATGTTCCAGTTTCCTGCTTTATTGTAAAATATGAATTTTAACAAAACTGTAGTGAGAAATAATTTACATTAATTGCATTTTACAAATACACTCAATAATTATTTGAACTACTTACTTGACGAGGAGCAATCTGTTCCATTACCATATTTCTAATGCGAGATTCTCTTTCTATCTCGGAATGAAGCCTATGAGATCTTGTCCGTAACAAAGAGCATCCACAGTTGACACAGATACTTCGACGATGACCACTGCTAGTTGTTGGTTCATTTATTATTTGCGTCCTCGAATGATGAAGAGCCATAGTCCAGCAAGGATGACAAACTAAACTATCATCTTCAATCTAAATAAACCAAAAAATAGATACTATTAGTGTTTGATTTTTATTCAAAATCATTAAGATTTAATGGTAATAAATATTTACCAAACGAGGAGCAATCCAATGTTGTACAATTAACCGCACATCCATTAGAATGAGACTGTGTCTCCTGCTTTGAAATAAATCGCTTCCACAATTCACACATCGCTGCGTTGACACTTCATCCGTCATCAGATCACCGAGAGGTAACACGGGATCCATGTCCACATTCAAGCCGGGGTTATCGTTAGGGCGAGGTTCGGTGTCCGTAGGTATGCCAAGTTAACGTAAATACAAGGTTCGGGGTCCATAGAAGTGCCGGGGTCGTCATGAAGGGAAGAATCGGAATCCATTTCAAAAAAATCGTTATAAAACTCACAAAAACAACACTCACGATGCAAATAAACAAAGCGAATGACAACTGTCATTTTGAATTCAAAACAACATTTTTTAAACATTGTGTTGCCATATAAAAAAAAACAATTATATATCGATTCATTTGAAATCGATTATACTGCGATGATTTCTCCAGAAATAATGCATAAAACCTCAGTTTTATCATTTTTGAAGTCCTATTAATTATATCGTTTATTAGAATTTTTAATTATGTTATTTAATGAAAACTACCTATATTAAATATAGTGGAGAGATTGCATTGTATTTTAAATCGATTTGAATTTGTTGGTTTATGGAGTTTTTATTTGGCAACACTGAAACCAAATCCGAAGCCAGTTCATGTGTAGCATCAAATCAAATACTAAAAAAAAAGGTTTTTTTTACAATGCACATTGATACAAAGATATATGCACCAGATGTTTACTAAAATAGAATTTAAAATATTGGTAAATTATTTTTTTGTATAGCATCGCGTACAAAAATGGCCAAGTTTGGACAATTCCCTTTATGCTGAATCTTTATGGTTATGTAATTCAAGTTATTTTTGATAAACTCTTTTAAATTTAACTATTTTTATTGTGGAACAATGTAATTAGACAGGTCAACTAATGAAATAAACACATATTTAAGATTAAATTATTTTTTTATTTAATAAACCTAAAATACATTTTCATTAAAATCCATTTTTTTTTAATACACAACACATTTTTCGAGCACAATGAAAAAATATTACTGCAATTTATTTATTTTTCCTCCACAGAACAACCCAGAGAAACATGTTTTATTTAAAAAACAACAATAACCTTTTATGTTAGTTACATATTAATTACCATTACCACTCTAAATATTTTTTTAAACATAATACATTTTTAAGTGCACATTGCTTTAAATGATTGTTACAATTTAAATTCGAATCTATATTACAGTATTTTTTATGCAAAATAGATAAATTAGGACACAGACTCTCATCAAGTTCTGATACTTTACAATTTTCACATAGCTCCTTTATCCACTGCACCTTCTCCAAGCCTTTGACAAGAATTTCTTTATTTTGTAAGTATGGAACGATAATACGATGGAATTCCCTAAAGTCAACATTTCCCTCATTCCAATAAATGCCTCTGTTTCTTTCTAGCCATTTGACTTTTTTCTGTTCATTGCTTGTTAAGTATCTGAACAAGTATGGAGGCTTAACTAAGAAGGTTTGGGTGTAATCACGAGTGGCCAAAGCTAATTCTTTTACTATAAAATTGTTGAAGAGGTCCTTAAAGCCTTGAACGTCTACTATTATAGTTTCAGGATTCATGATATTTTCCTCACGGTATTGCTTAACGGTTTATACTCAATGATGCAGTCGTTTAATATAAGGCAGTATGCCGAAGTTTGATCAGGTATAACCGAATCAGTTTCAATTTCCACTCTTACATCCACAACAGGGCCTGCTTTCAAGTTATCTGCTTGCCTGGAGCAGTCAATAACGAAGAGCGGAGCCAAGTCCTTAAATTGTTTTTCGCTTAACAAAGGCTCCGCGCGGCGTCCGTAATATGACTGCTGAAATCTAGTGTATTGCTCGTATAATAAAGCAATTCTGTTATCAGCAAAATTCACATTAAGATTTTCATATGGGAAGTAGTTTGAATTGAGGTACACTTTAACATCACGAATATGACAGTGATCGAACAGACATATCAGAGTTTGCATTGTTTTTTCTGTTTGTCTGTAAACCGATAATGACATATCTCGGTTTCTCTATTTGCGATGAAGTTTTAATCGACCAAGTATGTTTCGTTGTTTTAGGTAAAGTGGGATATTCGTACAGATCCCAATTTCTAAATATCATCTGGAGCGGTCGGTCTTTCTCTAGCAGTTTTAACAAACTAATTTTCTCTTTATCTGACACTTTAACATGCGGTACACGCCAAACAATTTTATTTATCTGAACATCATCTACGACTTCACCGGTATTCAGTTTTACAGCGTTGAGGTTAGTATTGCTTCGTAACAATATCAATTCGTGTCTACTATTTATCACTACTTTCTTAAAATCTTCAGCAAATCCGAGAATGTTACAAAGGGGTATGGAAGCAGAAAAATTACCTCCATTAATATTTTTTATACCATCGATATTCCAACCCCATGCATAAGATATCTTCGATTCACTCTCATTCATAGACACTAATGATTTCATCGTAGTAGTCACACCAGCGTTTTTTATTTTATCAATTTCCACTCCATTTAATTCGTATCTTATATCTTGAAACAAGTAGAGCAGAAAATTATTTGTTAAAGAAACACTACTCGCTTTATCTTTTGAATCTTTTTTGCTAACGATTATAGTTCCTTCCAAATACAAAGTGCTTGCTGACGGTAATATATACAGATCCTGTTGATTAATAGGTATACGGATTTCATCGTTCCTGTTGAAGCTTGTTACGTAGGGTTTGTAAGAATGAAATTCAATTCCCTCAACAGTGTTGTCGTAAGTTGGAGCAGATAAAACCTCTAAGATATTCATTTTAGCAAACCAATCAAACCCAGACCACGCAACCATACGATCGGAATGGGCAGCAGAAGCCATCATTAACTACTACACGAGATGGGGGCTTAAATGCAACGTAGAAAAAACAGAGTGTATCATGTTCTCAAAGAAAAATAAATACCGCCCAGCGGTAAAATTGAAACAACAGACATTAAAATACCATAAACAGATTAAATATCTCGGCGTGATCTTCGACAAGCACATGAAAATGAATCAACACACCGAAAAGGTAGTGAAGAAAGTGAAACAGGTCAGAGGAGCCCTCGGCCCGATAATTGGATATCACGCAAAAACAGACATAAAAACCAAATTGGCCATAATACAGACCTGCATCCTGCCGCTGCTGGACTACGGAGTAGTTCAACTACTATCGAGGTACAGCTCGACAAACCTGAGTAAAATCGAAAGACAGTACAGAATAGCACTCAAATGTGCTGCACAATTACCGAGAAGAACACCCACCGAAGCATTATGGGAGATGGCAGACATAGAAGCCTGGCACCTACGCGCTGAGGACCTAAATCGAAAGATGCTGGACAACATTGCCCAACTTGAAATAGAAGACCTCGAATCCCCCGGAGACGCGTATCTGGCGCACGGAGAATTCAACCCCTTTAGAAGTAATTATAGAATAGGTGAAATTGTATACGACCCTAAAAAGAAACATTACAAGCGATGGCCCATCGGTAACACGGGAGCCCCGCGCCCCCTTAGAATAAGATAATTAGAATAATATAATTAGAATAATATAATTAGAATAAGATAATTAGAATAAGATGATTATTTTAGAATAATATAATTAGAATAAAATAATTAAGACTAGTAAATAAGTATACAACAACAAATGAAATACATAATATTTTTATTGTATAAATTATTATGAATAAATATAACGCAGCAAACACAGATCCATCTAGGACATAAGTTAGCTGACTCACCCTCGCACGGTCCATCGGCCGCGAGGTCATAAATGTAAAACACAAGTAGGCAAATAAACAACTTTCTGATTCTGATTCTGATTCTGATTCTGCTTTAAGAAATTCCTTATTGTCTCTTGTTAATTTTATTTTTTTCTTAGACCGAGGTCTTATTTGCTTGATCACTTTAGTTGAACTGACGTTCCCAATTTGTTGATGCACATATTTATTGTAGTCAATCATTTTTTCTTCTAAGATGTAAATATAGCTGCACTTCTTCACCACGTAAGTTTATTAATCGATTGTTTATATCTAGTAGCCTGATATGTATACAGCTTATGTTGTTTTGGTTGATTGGAAAGTATATGGCGTTTTTCGGAATTTCTATAATTCTATATCCAGGTGGCACATTGAGTGCGAATTCGTGTACAATGTGACTGGGTTTTCCGTTTATGTACGAACCACTTACAATGTCACATTCTATCCTGATCACAGTCGTAGGCAGAATGTTGACTGTTAACTCAGACACATGCCATTTATTGGCTTTTAAAATCTGTTTATTAAACCCTAATAATCTCCTAAATGTTCCTTCTTTAGTAAAATTGATATCTTTGGTACAGTATATCAAAGTTTTTAGAGTATTGTTATTACACTGTACTTTTATTGAACAATCTTTTATTTCCGATTTTAAATAATCGCTGATATCTTGTAATTCATAAGTGCCTTCAGGTATTTCAAGAACTTCGTTAGAGCCGTAATATAACTTATTATTCGTTTCGTCAATGTTTGGAATTGAATTAAATGTTGAGAAATGCAATAAGGCACACTCATAAGATCCATAAAGTTGTAATGCATTAGGATAATATGTACATAAATCGGACGAGTTTGCAGTTATCGATAAGGTGAGTGACATGATGAAAATGATTGAAATAAAAGAAATACATAATATTTATACGTATTTATTCCAAAATTTCCGTAGATATTCTAAACATAAGTGTCCACAGTTTACTGTATTAAATTTTTGAAATCTAGTATAGTTATAAAAAACTTTACAATTTTTAAAGTACTGCATTAATTCCATCGGAGGTTTCAAATCCCCAAAGCTATCAAAGTATTCACAATAATTGTTTATTTTAGCATAAGCTACCCAATGCGTTCCTTCATTTCGTGAATCGTCTAAGTTAACGATAGCAAATTCAATGCGTTTTGGTGTTCTTGGTAACCGATCCTTCATATAGACTCCTCGAAAGTATGGGATGTCACGTGCATGCTCACTGATATCGATATTAGTTAAAGGACGATTAGGCAGCTTTTTATTTAGTTTTTTGAACATTTTATAAACAACCCTTTACCGTTTTTATGAGGCTTGATATACAACCCTTTGCCCAACGCTAAAGCTACCATGGTCTTATTGTGTCGTTCTGATTCTTGCAAGCTTTTTTGAGCTGTCTTGTATTCGTTTACGGTTTTCGCAATACCAGCTGCACCGCCTGCTAAACTTCCTAAAGCCGATAATCCAGCGAAAATTGGAATTAAAGGTAAGACTCCTTCTGTCTTTGGTATTGGTATAACTCGTGGAATGCGAATCTTCTGAATGTCTGGAAATATCTTTTTTGCAGCTGAGTAAGCAATGTTGATTAATGTTTTACTATTTTTAGGTTTCAGTTTCTTAATTTTTGACACAAAAGCATTGAATGTTTTAATGCCAGCTCCCGACTTTAGTTTGGCTTCCATTACTTTACTCACTATCCATGAGCTAAGTTTTTCACCTTTCCCTGCATCTTTTGATTTTAGTCTTTGTTTAGCCATGTTTAAAAGTTGTAAATCCGCTTTGTGACGATTAGATAAGTCTGTGTGATTTGCATATGCAATATCGTGATGCATACAAGCTTCGTCTAGTTTATTCACACCTCGATCGTTTCGCAACAATCTCTTCTCAAGTTTTGTACCCGGTCCGCAATAGCGCATTAATAACCAGGCAAATGAAGTTCAAACGGCAGATTATTAATCACACTATTAACTAGTCCACCGCCTTGCATAGTCAAAAGTGTAATGAATTAAAAAATCCTTACAAACACGGTTATATATTCATAATCCTAATCCATAATTGCATCTTTATCAATCCAACTGTTTTCTTCGTTGCTTAAGCCAAGCCATTTCACGTAAACTTTCTTTCCATTCCTTCTAAGAACCTTTTCTATCAAATAGACATCTGGATAGCTAGTTTTTTGAAGTTCTTGTTCGTAGAAACATCCTCTAATGGTTTGCTTTCGATGATCTTCTAAATGATATGTTACTGGTATGGTTTTATTAATCTTTTTTACAGTAAATATTTCAGTTGACCAATTAGGAGTGTAACCTTTATCAAAAATATGTTTGTATTTACTGATCCGAACATTTTCACCTACTTTGAACTTAGGTTGACATCGGCGTGATGTAAGTTTCTGAGTTTTTTGAATATTTTCTCTTATCTTTGACTCGTTCAACTTATTTACCTCGAATGGTTTAAATTTGATTGTACGATGTTTTGTACTATTATAGGTTTTTAGAATAACTTCTAATGGTAAACCTAACCATTTGTAATTCCCAAAGAGACTAAAGTACTTATACAATTTATTTTTAATCGTTTTAATAACCCGTTCTACAATCGAAGCTTTCTTGGTAGAATACGAAGAGTAGTGGTTAATATTGTAGCTCTTCATAAGCTTTTGGAATGTTATGTTATAGAATTCTGTCCCAGAATCTGTTTGTAAGTGATCAGGTTTTCGATTACTCGTAGTTAGTATTCGCTCAAATGCACGAGTAACATCAAGTTTACATTTGGATTTTAGTGGTTCTGTCCAGGTATACTTTGAGAAACAATCAATTACCACTAAAATATAATTATATCCTTTATTAAACTTTTTTAGATTTTGCATATCTACCAGATCAGCTTGCCATAAGTCATCAATGCCTTTTAAAATAACTGAACGTCTAACAAAGTTTCTTCATGCCGCTTTGTGAAGTTCATTAACGATTTGTTGCTTTGCCATCACGGAGTTTTTTCAAGTAATTTTTGGACTTCTGCTTTGTTATAAAACTTATCTTCCAACTAAAACTTCAGGTATCTTCGCTTTTAAAGTGGCTTGGACTGTTATTTTTACATCTTTTACGATTTGAGCACGCAACAATCCAATAACACTATTCTTTTCCTTTATTATCTGATCGTACAATCGATCGACGTAATCTTTGTTTACAGCATCATCTATGTCTACAGGAGATCTAATTCCTCTTAATCTAGATTTTTTCAAATCAAAATCACCACTTTCAGATTTTAGCAATGCATTTTCATTGAACTCTAATAATTCAGAGAAACGCATTCTCTTATAAATATGGTGTCCTTTATCTACATTCATATTTAAGGTGTATTATATTTAAAGGTTGATAATAAAATGAACGGTGAAAAATTTATACCAATTATTTATTACTTAATAATTTTACTTTCACGCAGTTCTTCAATAATAGATATAATTTCGTTGTCTAATCCAGTGTTACCAGCGTCTCGAGATGCAATTAATAATTTTAACCTATCCACAAGTTCATTAGGATCATCCCAATATACAAAATCTATATTTTTTTCCCACATTTTTGTCAAGGGTAGCCCTTTCCCCTTTGCTTGACTGTTTTGAATAGTATTCGGCAGTTTGAAAAGAGGTTTTATAACTTGCAAATATTTTTGTCCCTTATTACTTTTTATTGGTTTGTTCGAATCAAAGTCTCGACGATGTGCATTTGTGGCAATCAACATCATTTTATAATTCTGCATATCAGACTCTGTAACTGTGCTTAAATCTACGTCCTTTTTTAATAATAATTGTTTCAGTCCTGGAGTACTTCGATATTTCCGTCCAGTAACGGTGATGTAATCATCGCTGATCGTTATGACAGCAGAACCTAACATCAATTGTCCTCGCGCCGCTCGAACACCAAATGGAATATCTGTTAGTGCTTCCGCAGATACTGACCAGGATGATGTATTACGCTCTTGATTATTGTCTCCTAATGATTGGTACGACTCATCACTGTCGGTATCACATTCATTTTCTTCTACATTACTATCTTCTTCGTTATTAGAACTGTCTTTCTGTAAAGTATTGTTTTTAAACGAAACTTTTGTTTCTTCAACTTCTTTAGATCGCAAGAGGTCAGTTTGCTTATTGGTGTCAGCTAAAAAATTGAGAGACTCTGTTACAGGTCTAAAAACTGATTCCAATGCTTGCTTATTTTCAGTCTCCAAATCTCGCATCTTTCGTACTTTTTTCTTTACAGCTTCTGCAGCATCAACAATTTGCCTTTTCAGTGATTTTTCCATTACTACGATTTTACGGACTATAATAGTTATCGATGAAGAGTTGACCAAGGAATAATGATATCATGTAAGTACCATATCTTAAATATTTGTATTTCTAATCAAAGACTACAAAAGTGTCAAATTTATTTCTATAGCATCCGTTATTTTTGTTGCAATCTTTATTAATTACAACATAATTAAAGGGCTCACTCCATATTTTAGAACACATTTCACGAAATTCAAGCCATGTCATATCAGTGTTAACATGTTCTTCATAAACATGCTTCAAGTTAATATCATCTTGTTTGAATAATATAATTAAGTTAGCATTATCTCTTACTAACTGTTTAGGGATTTTGCTATATGTTTGATTGAGATAAAAACAGTCGATGTGTTTGTGCCTTCCCATTGCGAAATAATCACGCATGTTAGTTTGATTCTCGCAAGCAACGTCATCAAATATAATCATAGAGTTGGGTTTTGCGTCCTGAACGCTTATAACTTCCTCATTCCCTTGATATTTCTGGAATGAGATAATTGGTACCTGTTGTAAAACTCTTTCTAAAAAATGTACTTTGGTTGGTGTAAGGTTTTTGAATAGACATAAACATTTTGAAACCGTAAACCATTTTCATGTATAAGAAGTCCAATAAGTAAATTTGTTTTTCCACAATTCGATGGTCCGCAAATGATACATCGTACTGAATTAGGTAATAATTCTCCATGACGAGATCTAATTTTACAAAAATCATCGCAAATAGTGCTTACATGCAGTGATTGTGGTTGTTTTACAAAGAATTATGTCCAGCTTTGACCTGAACATTTTCTAACACGTCTAGTGATGTAAATTATCTTAAAAAAATGCTTTGTTTTTGCTTATTTCATATTGCTTAGTTGAATTTTCAAATAAATCCAGGAAAAAACAATATTATTATGTTTATCATTCTCAGTAGATTTTTGGAAACGGAACGTATGTAAAACACGTTCCTTTTAGTTTTATAGACTTGCAAACGGAACGTGTTTTACCGACGTTCCATTTTACAGAATAAACTGGTTCGTTCGTCATGTGGTTAAAGAATGTTCAAAATAACAGATAGATATATTTATTTTACTCTACTAATTAATTTATCAGTACCTATGATTTCTTTATTGTTTTATAATGAGATGTGGGAAGAAAAGAAAGTGTACATTTGAAAGGTTACGCGTAAAATGAACTTCTTTGGAGTGACCGGCTGTCACGTCATTTGTTTGACGTTTTGCGTTTTTGCAGTTGTTCGTTCTTGATAAATATTAAATAATTAATATAATTATTGTACTGTGCTGCGCTAGTTTGAATTTTCTGATACCCTTAAAACTTTTGCATTTCCCACGGACTCACGATACCTACTGCCGATGATTACTTTGGCCAGTCTCATACGGATACCGATTAGTGCGTTTTAATTGGGATCTAAGACGTTATCGCTCTTCTTGGAAAGCGCTATAGAGTCGTCTACGAGATTGTTTTGTATAAACCACAGAATACTCAATAGTACTACGGTATAAACTGCAACATATATATATGTGTGTTAATATAATACGCTTTGGCATTATCGGGCCCTTCAGCTTGATAGTAGAGTCATCTCGCTAATTAGCACTTGGATATCTCCAGTATAGTAAGTATAATAACAATCAAGTAACCTAACGATTTAGTAATCCAACATGATTGTTTTATAAAAAAGGATTTATATACAGAAGTGGTAAAATATTTTTTTTTTAAATTACTTACATGAAAAATAGAACAAGTAAACATAACTAGTACTACTAGAAATAGGGGATGCCTTTAAGATGACCCACTGACCGAATGTGATGTAGTACATGTCGATTTTCCCCATGTTTAGCTAAAGTGTTCTTTTAGACAGCTGTTGCTTAAGACAAAACATGTAAAAATATACTTATTTCTATTGTAGAAATCAAAATCTCATAATTGATTTGTTTTGCAGATAAAGGCAGAAGGTTACATTTGTTGAGCATGTTTTGACATATCCATGCAGACTATTAATACTCAGATTCATGGAAAAAATGGGTGTGATCCATCTGCCGATTCATCTCACGGTAGTCATGTTCAAGTATGCCCCGTTTATGGACGATCATTGCTCAATCGTCAAAGAGCACACCACATTCTCCGAGCAAACTCATCGAACCTCATGCTATGGATGATTAACTTATTCAAACTAATTTAGCACCTCGTCAGGTTTGTATTTAAATAATTAAAATCATTTCATGCACTTTTTTCTTTAAATATCACGTTCTAATTCATACTTTACTAGGTATGTCACTGCATTTATTATAAATATGTTGTTTTTTTGTTGACAGATTGTTGTACGGGCTAATAACCATTGTGTCAAGTTGGTAAAAATAATAAAATGTAAGCTTGACAGCCCGCGTTCTGGCACGTGAGTGCGTGTGGATCCGATGCACAATGCTGATTGAGTCTTATTAAAAAGTAAGAAATTATTGAGTCTTTCATTAATAAAACATGGTGGCAGCGCAATAATGGAAGAATCTTCAATCATGGACATAATTCAGCAACAAACTGTGCTGTTGAAGACTATGCAGGAGGAGATCGCACGACTCTCCCAAAGGTCACTCCCTCAAAACATAAATGTTCCCTGGCCAACTCCTATAAACACAGATGTAGACCCGCAAGACGCCTTTAAATCGTTTTTATCTGCGTGGACAAACTATTGTTCCGCAACCCAAATGAACGAATGGTCGGCGGATCAGGAATCGAGAAAGGTGAGCATCTTGTTTAGCGCCATAGGCGGAGAAGCAATAAAAAAGTATGGGAATTTCGGTCTCACGGATACTGAGAAAGCTAATAAAACATGCAAGGAGATTTTACAGATCATATCTACCAAAATGCTCCCTAAAAAAACATCATCTACAATAGATACGTCTTCTTATGTAGAATGCAGCAGAAATACGAAATGTTTGACGTTTTCTATGCAGACCTAACAAAGCTGATTGAAGACTGTGAATATGCAACATTCAAAGATGAAATGTTACGGGACAAAATTGTTTTAGGAATAAACGACTTGAAAGCTAAGAAAGAGTTATTAAAAAAAGACAACCTGACTTTATCAGATGCAGTTAATTTGTGTCGTGCTGCAGAGGCTACTGAAAGACATATGAAGGATTTATCAGGAACAACAACTTCAGAAATAAAGAAAATAGAGGAAAAAGATGCAAATAAGAAAAGAAAATGCAAGTTTTGTGCAAATTATCATGTGTTCAAGAAAGAAGTATGCCCTGCCTGGGGTAAAGAATGTGAAAACTGTAAGGGTAAAAACCATTTAGAGAAAGTTTGTAAGAAAAAGAAACAAGTAAAGGTACTGAAGGAGAACAATACAGAAGAACAAAATAACAGTCTTGTCTCAGACTCTGACACTGAATATGTTATCAACAACATCAAAAATAATAAAAATTTAGCGCAGTGCACTCTTGAATACCTTGTTAAAAACAAATGGAAAACCACAAAATGTTTACTTGATACAGCAGCTGATGAGTGTCTAATTGGTTTTCAAAATGTTAAGGAGATGTTTGAAAGTTATGTACAGGAAAAACTGCGACCTTCAAATAAAACTCTGTTTGGTTTTGGAGGAAATCGTATTGTAGTACATGGTGAAATGGATTTAAATTTAAGAACCAGCATTTCAGGTCACAAAAATAAACACATTGTTACATTTCAGATAGTACACAACAAACACATTCCACTCTTATCATGCCAAGCTTGTACAAATATGGGTCTTGTTAAATTCTGCAAGGAAGTGCTATGCAATTATTCACAGGAAACTGAAAAAATTATAAATAAATATAATTCAGTTTTTGAAGGCCGAGGAAGTTTTGCAGGTGAAGTTGATCTTGAAATTGATGAGACAGTTTCATCAGTCATCCAAAAAGCTCGTCGTGTCCCAGTAGCTCTACGATCAATGCTGAAAGAAGAATTAAAGAGATTAGAAGAAGAAGGGATAATTACCAAAGAAGATAATCACACAGATTGGGTAAGCAATATACTTATTATCAAAAAGAAGGAAAACTTTAGAATATGCTTAGATCCGATTCCTTTAAACAAAGCTATTAAAAGGCCTAATTAACAATTTACTACTGTTGAAGAAATATTACCAGAGCTAGGTAAAGCTAAAGTATTCTCAACATTTGATGTCAAAAAAGGATTTTGGCATTTGAAGCTATCTGAAAAAAGCAGCAAATTAACAACATTTTGGACACCATTTGGTAAATACCGATGGAAGGTTCTTCCCTTTGGTATCTTCTTCAGCTCCAGATCATTTTCAGATAAAAATGAGTGAAATGATTCAAGGATTAAGCGGTATTGAGGCATTGGTGGACGATTTGCTTGTATATGGAGTCGGAGATACAATGACAGAAGCTGTTATAGATCATAACAAAAATCTTGAGAATTTATTTAACAGATTACAAAACTATAATTGTAAATTAAATAAAAATAAAACAAAACTACTACAAACTTCAGTAAAATATTATGGACATGTGTTTTCCAATAAAGGTCTTCAACCAGATCCATCAAAAATAGAGTCTATTTCAAATATTCCAATCCCAAGAAACAAAAAAGAAGTTCAGAGATTTCTAGGTGTAGTTACATATCTCAGTAGGTTTATTCCTAACTTAAGTGCTAACTCAGTATATCTAAGACACCTTACACATGATAAAACTGAATGGATGTGGAATAAAAAAGCTCAAAAGGAGTTTGATACATTAAAGTCCATGATCTGTGACACTAAAACATTGAAATATTATGATAAGAATGAGCCACTAATTGTGGAATGTGATTCCAGCGAAGGAGCCCTGGGGGTGGCACTGTTTCAACAAAACCAGCCAGTTGCATATGCATCTCGATGCCTCACTCCAACTGAAAAGAAATATGCCCAAATAGAGAAGGAACTTCTAGCAGTTCTTTTCGCCTGCAAAAGGTTTAATCAGCTAATTATTGGTAACACTAAAACAATTATCAAAACAGATCACAAACCTTTATTAAATATTTTTAAAAAACCTCTTCTTCAGGCTCCAAGAAGGCTTCAATCCATGCTTCTGATGCTGCAAAGATACAGTCTTGAGTTACAATTTGTATCTGGAAAAGAAAATGTTATGGCAGATGCATTATCTCGATTTTATTTAGAATGTAAAGACATTGATAGATCAAAAGACATAAAAATATTTAAAATTATAGAAAGAATTAATCCTTTGTTAAACTTACCTATATCTGATAAATGCATACAGGAAATAGAAGATGCATCATCAAAAGATCACAATATTCTGGCTTTAAAAACATTTATTCTACATGGATGGCCAAAATATTTGAGAGATGTACCAGATGCTATTAAACAATATCATAATTATAAAAGTGAGTTAACAACCTATAATAATCTTGTACTTAAGAATCAAGCTATATTAATACCAGAAAATTTAAGAGAAAAAATGTTGAGTAAATTACACAAAGCACACTCAGGAATTGAAAATACATTAAAATTAGCTAGAGATGCTATTTTCTGGCCATCAATGTCTAATGACATAAGAGAAATGATTAAAAATTGCTCTACTTGTAGTAAATATCAACCAAGTCAGCAAAAATTTACCATGCAAAGTCACAAAATACCTGAATATCCATTCCAAATAATATCTATAGATGTTTTCTTTTTTAACCAAAATGGTAAACAAATTAAATATTTAATAACAGTTGACCATTATTCAGATTTCTTCGAGATTGATGTACTAAAAGACTTGTCTTCCAAACAAGTAATAGAAATTTGCAAGAAAAACTTTTCACGGCATGGAATTCCAGAAATAGTTCTCACAGATGGTGGAACTAATTTTGTCAGTCAAGAATTTTCAGACTTTGCTTGTAAATGGAAGTTCACGCAAGTTACATCATCTCCGCACCATCCCCAAGGCAATGGCAAAGCTGAAGCTACAGTGAAGATCGCCAAAAAATTACTAACAAAAGCTGCTGAGGATAAAGAAGATATCTGGTTGAGTCTGCTCTGCCTGAGAAATACCCCTAATAAATTAAATTCAAGTCCTGTACAAAGACTATTTTCACGTAGAACAAGAGGATTTCTACCAACTATGAAAACTTTACTGAAACCAAATGTGGTTGAAAATGTTTCTGAGAACATCAAGAATAAAAAAGAGGGGGTAAAATACTCGCATGACAAAAGGGCCAAACAAGCAACTACATTAGAAATTGGACAGCCTGTATCAGTTCAGGTTCACCCAGCATGTAACAAAACTTGGACTCCTGGAATAATTGCAGATGTTCTTTCAGATCGTTCCTACCTAGTGGATGTGAATGATTCAACATATAGAAGAGACGTCATACACATTCGTCCACTTTCACCACATTCAACTTTAGTATCAGAATCTCTAAATACCTCTAATATGACACCACAACTCCCTGTTGTTAAGGAACAAGAAAATGTAACAACAAACACAGAACAGGATAATAATGTTATATCGCTTCCTTGTACCTCTTCAACTAATTTAGATGTTAGTCTCCTAGAGGATCCTGAAACCCAAAATTGTTCGGTAGCTACCAATCCATTAACAAATTCTCAACCGAGTACTAAGACTTCTTTTGTTAACAAATCACCTAGTCCATTATCTAATAGATCTAAAAGCGAAATTAAAACTCCAGCTTATTTGAAAGGCTTATTAGGATAAATAGCTTTAAGAAAAGACAGCGTGTTGTACGGGCTAATAACCATTGTGTCAAGTTGGTAAAAATAATAAAATGTAAGCTTGACAGCCCGCGTTCTGGCACGTGAGTGCGTGTGGATCTGATGCACAATGCTGATTGAGTCTTATTAAAAAGTAACAAATTATTGAGTCTTTCATTAATAAAACACAGATATCACAATTTCACTGTCTATGCAATGCCTGTTGGTTGCCATTTAAAAGAAACTCTTTCAACAGCAACAGGATAAGAGAAGAGACTTAGACAGTGATGAGACTTTATGGTGAAACAATAACAAACAGTGGAATAGTCTGTTGATCCAGTCCATGTTCCAGAAATACAACCTCCCCCACTTCCTGCAAGCACAGATTAGAGGCATGAACAGGAATCATCTGTAGAATCAGTTTCAGTTCCAGAGCTTCATTCTCAACAATCTCAAACCCAACCAAAAGTTTTGTGCATTTTATGGGTGTAACAATGACACAAATTGTATACCTAGGTTAGGCAGTGGGGAAAATTCACTTAGAAAATTCGAAAATAACATCAAGACATAATATCTCAAGATGTCAGTACTATGTGTACATTTTGATAGCAAATGGTATTAATGTACGAGAAGGCATTATGGAGTATTGCTGCAAATGCACTGTAGGCCGTCGCACTGTGGCTCTAGCGGTATTTTTAGTTGACGTGATTGTGCGAGATTGAATAAATAATAATAAATCAAATCCTATTTTTAATTTAATTTCATTGTCTTCCCCAAAAACATGTAGGTAGGCAGCTCTTTTCGTTATCTATTTATGTTTATGTCGTGATGGCCCAGAGATTAACACCTCACCTCTCATGCACGAGGCTGAGTTCAATCCGGGCAAGTACCGATGTGTACCAATGTATACCGTCTTGACCAAACGTTGTGATTAATGCTCATGTCTTCTCTTATGAGAAGAGGTCTGCCCAGCTGTGTGACAGTAATAGGCTGGTATTATTATTAACGCTTTCCCTTGTCTGCCTGACTTATAGTTCGTTGGCTAAAAGCAACGTCTGTCACGCCGATTGTTGTAATCTGGTCCACTTTGACGACAGATTTTGACCGATACTTCAATGAACTATACGTTAATTGCTTTATTTGCACAAAGTGTAGTGTAGAAAACAGATGGCATAACATCACACGTGAAATGACATAGCATCGGCGGGATATTACGATTGATGATGCTATTACATTGAAGAAGGATTTATTTTTGAGTGATTGTAACTTGAAACTCTCTCAGGGATTAAGAAATAATTTGATTTTAATTGGTATCGTATAGTTCTGAGGTTTTAAGAGCAGTCAACTTTCATCTGACAGCTGTTTAACCTCAAAAACTTATTTGCATAATAGCATTTTTCCCTGGCCTCTAAATAAAAAGATGATAAGATATTGTGTTATAAACATTTAATATTGTAATATTGTTTTTGTAATATTGTAATATTGTAATATTTAGTAATATTGTAATATTTAATATTGTTTTTAATATTGTATTATAAACAATAATTGTTTTTATACAACACTAGTTGTGAGTAGACGCGACCTGTAAAAAGAATCAAGTGACAGGTCAATCAATGTATGGAAAGTGGGCATGATTCTTTCATGATTACTGTTGTCAACAAACTGATTAACAATGAGTGCATGTGTTTATTACAACATTATTTATAAACTGAAACAGTAACAGATTTCGCGTACGAGCGATCTGTGGGACAGAATGCTAAGAACTCGAACGAATGAACAAATGGACGAGTCGAGCCGATTACCGATTATTGGGCGTTATAGACGAGTTGATTAGTGGTTATTGGGCATTCCGAGCCACTGTCCTGTAGCGAGGCTTAGTTGCCGAGCTACTGGAGGAAAGTGGCTCAGAATGCTTAATAATGTACTACTCTCTTCAATTGCAAATTCGTATTATGTATCAGCGATAACCAAACCATAGCAAACAAGCGTTAGTGCTGCCTCTATGGAACATTCAATGAACTAAATTGTGCATTGTCCGCTATTGTACTACGTTTATTTCGTATTACGTATGAGTTTTGACAGCAAAGCAATAGCCATCAATAAGCAAATTTTGCTGTCAAATTGCGATAACCTTTTCTCTAGTTGCTGGTCGATTGTTAATCGCTGTCTTCTCTTTCTTTCTTTGCTGTACACATATATATTAGTTTAATTCAGTGCATTATTTCGAGTATTGTACCAAAAAACTGTATTTTAAATCTTCGTCGTGTGTTAATTTAAACTAAACTATGTGGTTTGTAAAAACTTTATTATTATCCGCCGAAAAAAATCGAGTGACGCTTCGATTATCAAAGATGTCTCGTGCTATTCTCTTTACATAGCATGCAGTTATTAGAAACCGTTTAAAATCATAAAAAATAAACAACATCATTATTTACCTTTTTCCACCGTTCACCCGTCTTCGATGATCCAGAGCCAAAAGAATTAAGCTTCCTGGCTAGATCATTCCACTGCCTATCAACAGTTTCTTTAGATCTAGCGCCGAGGCCAACTCCTTTGGCTAAACTGGGATGCACGGCCAGAAATTCTAGGAGTTCTTCCAGTTGATCATTGGAAACTCTATTTGCCATTTTAAACTAAAACAGGATGTTTTATTTAGTACTTTTACTGCTAAAATACACTTTATTGCATTATTTCACACATTAACTTACTTGTTGTTAAAACAGCTAAATATCGTTTGGAGTTTGAATGAACACTGATTTCGTCCACTTAAGGGGCTATTTAACGACTTTTACAGATTTTAAACTGACAATCACGTCAAAATGTGCAGTGTAAATGATTTGAAAAAAATATATGTTAAACTAGAACATTCTCTTAATCATTTAGTAAGTGAATATTTTTAATAATATTCATATTATATAGTTTAATTAACACGTTAAGTTGTGTCTGACGCGGACAAAACATTGACAATCAAGTACATATAACTCAATGCACAATCTACCAGTTTTTCTGTTTGTTTATATTAGCAGATAAAAGTAAGCAGGCAGGTAGCAGGTATAAGTTCTTCATTTGTACCTACATTCTAGCAAATAAATTCATTTGAATTTGAATTTTGAATTTAGTACCAGGCAGCGGTGGCTACTAAATTGTTTTTGGCGCTAGTGTCGTAGCGATAAATGCATTGAAACAAACAGCGAACGATCAGCAAACGATTTTTACATAATACGATTTTTTTTTACGTTAGCGATTGATCGCGCGATGACTGCGCGATAGTTGCGCAATTTTTGCTGATTGCTATTTCATACGTAATAAGCCCGCCGGTCGCGTTCATTTTAGAACGTTTGTTTCACCAAGCTACTCGCTAGATGACGCGCTAGGCACTAGGCGCTAAGCAAGCCGCCTGTCTGTGCGGACGTGGCCTAATACAATCATTTTATTAAAACAAAATGTAATTCCTAGTTTATTATTTACATCAAGATAAATTGCTGAATAATATTTAAATATATTAAAATAATCCTAATCTACGTAGATGAGGATTATTTTAGGAGGATTAGGATACGTTGTAGCCTCAACTTATGGTTAAGTCTACTCACCGACTAAACTGAGTAATAGAGCATGAATTTTATGTTCAGGGGTTAACGTGAAGGATGTTGCGAAATAAAACTTTCTCAATGCAGTCTCCTCAATTACCTTTAATTATAATGCATCCGTTATACACACTGCTTCCAATAGCGTTTCACAAACACTTGTGAGTTTATATAAAAATGTCTTACACGAGGTACGCGATTGACATGAGGTCACTTATCAGACCTTGAGGCTACTTATCGAATCTTAAATCCATGAGCGTGGTTCGCAGTCAGGATCGCGCCTGTGTGGATGGTAGATACACGCCTGGTCTAGGACATCGCTTACCGAGGCTTGGAAATGTGCAGATTATCCTGACGTTGAGCTAAAGTGCGACTACGTCGTAATTCAGGTCGAGGAGACCATTTTATATTTTTATTTATATTAACATGTTCTTAGATAGAACCTTGGAACTCTGTCGGGACAAAGAAAGAGGATCATTAGTTTTTCTGTCCTCGTGGGAGTTTTACGAAAGCATCACAATGATTAATTTCAGTACTTACAGAGCTTATTCTTCATCCCGTGGGATTTGTGTTTATATCTAGTTCCCTTCCTTGTTCGACTCATGTCGTTATTTTGGGTTGTTTTACCCTTTATTAAATATTAGTATTCTACGTCTGTTCTGGTAGAACGTTTAGTTGTAAAAGGAACGCCATTTTTAATTACGTCCCATACATTCGTTCACGACATTGAACAGTCAGTTACATTCAATAATCACTCTAAACTGAACATAATTTATAATAAGTAGATATTAAATTTAGTTATTTATTGAAGTTAACTTTAATTATTTATTATTAATTTATTATAATTATGTTTTATGTATTTATCACGATAAAATTAAATGATGTGAATGTGATGAGATACAAAGGCCATCTGTTGTCATTACTTCAGATTCTAAGTAGTTGACATTCAGAGGCAATGATTTGAGTTATCAGTACTTCTTTTTTGACGTGAGAGGGCGCTGCTAGTATCGCAGTTTTTTATGTGTTACAACGTAAGTAACTTAGATTAATTATAATCTAAATATGATTAAAAATGAATCGCCGAAATGTATGCAAGCGCATAACGACTGCACCAAATTGAATAATTCTTTTTTATTTTGTTCGTTATTATCAGGACCTCCCACTAGGTGGACCGATGACCTGGTAAAGGTTGCAGGGATCCGCTGGATGCGAGTCGCACGGGACCGGTCAATGTGGCGCCACTTGGTGGAGGCCTATGTCCAGCAGTGGACGTCTTTCGGCTGAAATGATGATGATGATGATTATCAGGAGAAGGTTTGTTTAAAATAACATTTTAGGTAGGTAGGGTAGGTAAGTAGGTAGGCTAGGTAGGTAGGTAGGATAGGGTAGGTATGTGCAAAAAGTGACAAAAATGAACATCACCTAAATACTGATTGAAATGTTTTATTTTCATAAAAATTATGATTTATTTTTAACAAAATAAGAAAGAAGATATAAATTTGGACATAATCATCATGTAACGAAATAAAAAAAACATTAATCGTAAACAAAAAAATAATAATTATGTAACTAAAAATATGATATTTTCATGTAACGACACATTTAATAAAAAAATAATGAAAATGCATTTGCATTTGTGCAAAAATCAAAATAAAAAAATCGTGTGAAAATGCATTTGGTGCAGTCGTACGGAAGTTATGCGCTTACATACATTTCGGCAATTAATTTTTAATTATATTTAGTTTATTTCTGAGTTTGATTAGTAAGTTATATTCGTATCTCTAAAGTTAGTTTGTTCATAATGATGAAGTTTTGTAAATAGAAAATAGTACGATTTATTTTTATCGTTGACGCGATGTATTGTAAGAGGTTCGCGTTCGAAATTTAGTAAATCAGCCGAATTGTCGAGCTGTGATAGTATTTCTTCGCCATAGGGCATAGAATAATCAAGTCTAAAGAGACAGGGCAAGTTATTATATTTAACTTGGATGAGTGTAGACCCTGAGTACATTCTTCTATAATAGTATTTGAAGTAGGAAGCTGATTGATTTGATTGATTGATTTGATTTTAAAAGGTCTTTATTTATACATAATTTTATACAATCTGCTTACAAATGATCTTATTCTATTTGTTCACAAGTCGGGATTTATTTTGTTACACAGGCTAAATACATCGCCTTTATAAACATCAAAACATGTTATTAATACGTTATTTTGTGCTGTCTTAACTTATTGATTTAATTTTAATTTTACAAGTAAGTAAGTGGAGGTCTTAGTAAGGACCCACAAAATATTAACAATGGCTTGAATACAAAATGTACGTTTTATTTAAACAGCAAGTTATGCTAATTTAAAATAATATAAAGTAGGTAGCGGGTAGTTGTATGCAAAGATCGCGAAATGTACGACCGGTCAGCGGCGTCGGCGTCGGCTAGTAAGCGAGCTATCGTCATGATACGTCACGGAGGAAGTAGTGATGGGGGAGTCGATATCGATTGTATGTTCGAGCGTAAGGCAATGTCGTCAGTCTACTGTTACCAATTGCTGATATTAGTGTATTTCGGTGTGATGGGTTTTTGTGCAAATAAAATTTACGTGAAATCTTTAGTATAAAATCTTTTAGAAAAGGATACTGTATGCGTTTGTGTAATGTTTTAAGGTTTGTGCGAAATGGTGTGTTGTACGATAGTTTTAAGGCTTTATTTTGGATAGTTTGAAGCTTGTTGTAGTTAGATTCAGCCACACTGGACCAGACAGGTGCTGCAATTAAGCAAGGTCTAACCAATGTAGAATAAATAAGGAGTTTAGTTGTGCGACTGAGAACAGATTTGCGATTTAAAATAGGTTTTAGTGAATTAAGGGCTTTCGCACCTTTACTTATAGTGAGTTGAGTGTTTTTGTTCCAGTTAAGCTTCTTATCCAAAATTATGCCTAAATATTTAACCGATTCACGCCACGCTATTTGAAAGCCATCAATTTTAACGAGCCTAGTGGGTAGTGTTCGTTTACTGGTAAATAGTATTCCTTCGGTTTTTTCAGAATTTAGTTTCAATTTCCAGGTCTTAAAATATTGGCTGAGTAATTCCAATGAAAATTGTAGCCGCCCCGCAATTATGTCAACATCTTTGTCTGACGTAAATGTTGCTGTATCATCGGCATAGATGGCAAGGTCGGTGTGAGCCTGTTTAGGTATATCATTCACGAAAAGTATGAAAACGTATGGTCCGACGAGGGACCCCTGAGGTACACCGGCTGGAATAGTTTTGGGAGCAGAATGGTCTTTACCTATATAAACTGAAAAAGATCGATCACGCAAGTAACTTTGGATGAGTTTTACTAGACAGATAGGTACTTTATGTTTTAGTAACTTATGTAAGAGACCATCGTGCCATACAGAATCGAAGGCTTTTTCAATGTCTAGTAAAAAAATCATGCCTGTGGAATGACCGCGGTTTAGTTCATGAGCTATGTGTTCGGCAACTCTGGCTAGCTGTTGAGTGGTCGAGTGTGAGCTTCGGAATCCAAATTGTTCAGGGATCAAAATATGCGCAGTTGTTTTAGAGAGGCGGGATAGGATAACAGATTCTAGTAGTTTCCCTATGCTTGGTAATAAGCTAATTGGTCGGTAACTTGATGGAATGGACTGATCTTTCCCGGGTTTCTTAATGGGTATAATTTTTGCGTGTTTTAAGGACCTCGGGAAGTATGCAATGCGTAGGCACCCATTAAAGACTCGTCAGTAACACAATAGCTTTCTGAGGGAGGTTCTTCAGTAAACCATTCCCCAGACCGTCAAAACCAGGCGCTCTATTTGATTTTAGCTTACCTACCAGTTTACGAATTTCATTTGGCTTAACAAGTGTGGGGTAGTCATTCATCTGATAACTGTCTAGCAAACTCATTGACTCTTTCACTGCCTCTTCAATACTAGGATCACTGACCCAATTTTTGGTCAGGGTCATATTATCTAGGAAGGTACTGGCTAGTGTCTCACATTGCTCAAGGTCTGAAGAGGTGGTGGTATTGGTTGATGTTGACAAGGGGGGTATTGAGTTATGTTGATAGTTAATTGACTTAACTATTCTCCATAGGTCACTAGCAGGGTTAGTAATTTTAGACAGTTTATTGTTCCAGACATTGTCATTTAGGGTTTGGATCTTAGACTTAATACATTTCTGCAAGTTGTTGACCTGGAAGAACAATTGACGGCGATTATACGAATTTGATTCCTCTAATGCTAGTCTACGAAGACGATTTTTAATTTTTATTTGTGACCTAATTCGTCGTGGGAGTTGATGACTTCGACTACTGGATGTTTTAGGAACGGCTTTATCTCTGGCATTTATTATTGACTGGGTCAAATGTTCAACGGCAAGATCAATAGCCTCAGGTGAGTTAAGTGTAGTCTGACTTAGAGTTATAGCCTCATTTAAATGAGATCTGTAGCCTTTCCAGTCCGCCTTTCTATAATTAAAGGAGATATGGACGTATCTGTTGACTTCACCATCTACGGTAAAGAAAACGGGTAGGTGGTTGGAGGAGAGGCTGGTGATAACCTGAGGCTCCGAAAGGTGGTAGACTGAGTTAGCCAGGATAATATCTGGAGTAGATGGAACGTGTGTACTGTGGTAGTGGACTAAAGTGGGACTAGAAGGCGCATGAATGTCATATTCGTTGCTCAGCATGTGGTCGAAAAGCACCTCGCCATGAATGTTAGAGCGAGAGCAGTACCAGTAGGGGTGTTTGGTGTTAAGATCACCCATAATGAGCGTTTTTGACTGGACATTAATAATAGCATCCAAGTCTGAGGTTAATAATGGTAGGTTAGGTGATTGGTAGGCTGAGATAAAGGCGATTTCATGGTTTGTTAGGATCAGTTGGATTCCGACACATTCTAAATTTTGGGTTGGAGGTATATTGAGAGGGGTATGTGGTAGGTCTGATTTCACTAGGATTGCAACTCCCTGGCCGCATCCATCAGGTTTCTTATCGCGCCTATAACAAGTGAAGCCAGGAGTTTGTAATTTGGTGTTGGGGGATATTCTTGTCTCCGATATGGCTACAATATCAATAGATAGCTCACTTACCAGGTCCAACAGTTCTGTGACTTTAGCGCGGATGCCGTCAGCGTTCCAGTATAGGATACGTACATTTTGCGTTTTACACATATTGACCAAGATGAGTTAAAATAAGAATAACTTTATCCATCATACTGTTACACCCTACGAATTGGCTTTTGATAGTTTTTATCGTCATTAATATGGCTAGCATGTCAGCGGTCGCCTGATCTTGAACATTTTCTTGAACAGTGGGTTTTTGTGTATTGGCAGCAGCAACGAAATTCCAGGGTCGCTCATCAACTACATTCGTCTTCAGTGGTGGCTTCACAGTCCTGGTGGCTTTAAGTTAATCTTGGCGTTCCCGTAGAATCTTCAGATAGTTTTCGCGCTCTTTGCACTGTCGGAAGTTTGCAGGGTGATTTCCACCACAGTTGCAGCATTTGGCTAGTTGGTCTCTGGTCTTTTTAGGACATTCTTCGGTCTGGTGGGGATCTGTACATTTTACACAGCGTGGAGGTAAGTTGCAGTTCGAGGACGAGTGGCCGAATCCTTGGCATCTGTAGCACTGCGTTCCGTAACGATTGTTGCTTCGGTACTTACGGATCTGTACCACGGTATTGCATAGAAGCCTGATCTGCCGAAATTTGACGAAATCAGCACCAGGTGGTAACTGGACTAGAAAAGGTGGGCAATAGGATGTCTTTTCAGCAGGAACTTTCATTTTACGTACTATGACTTTCTCGAACCCAAGTGAGGCAATTTCAGCTGGAAGGATATCTTCGACATAGTCAGGAAGGCCGAAGATTACTACTTTGTACATCTTCTCATCCTTTCGCGAGTACGTGTGAAAAGCAATGTCCTTGGCTCTTAGACCTTCTTTGATGACTTGGTGGCTTTCAGACGTATGGCAGATAACAGCCACTCGATTATTACGTCTGTACTGCAGGTGAAAGTTTTTTGAGTAAGACGTCATTGTGGTTCTAATGTGCTCATGTGTCCAGGTGGGTTGTATCTCCAAAACGATGGGAGGAATGCGGCTGACCTTTTTGGTGACAGCATCACGAAGTCTGATGCTGGGGTCACTGACGGATGGTTGACTGCCTGGAAGGGGGCCGAAACTGTTGGAAGTCTTGATTGGCTCAAGTGGACGTTGTTCGGCTGGGCGCACAGCTCTTTTTGGTATTTTCCATTCATTGGGGTTAATGGGGCCTTCGAGAGGACGTTTACCAACAGAATTGGAGCGCGTCAGAAAACGATCCATATCGACAACTTTTTACCGAGCGTGTTCCCATCACTAGTGGTGTTCCGAAGTAACTGGGTGGGGGGTTATAGATAGATAAGGCGTGCGAGTTGCACAAGTGCGCGCGCCAAACTCCTGATTAGTAAAAAAAGGAAGCTGATTAGTAAATTGATTTTTAAAATATTGTTCATAAGTAAAATTATTTAAATTGTTAACATCAATAGAATTAATAGGGCAACGAGATAGCGCATCGGCGTTAGAATTGAGACGACCTTGTTTTTAGATAATTTCGTAATCATATTCCTCAAGTTTGAGGCGCCAGCGAATAAGTCTACTGCCGGGATCTTTAACATTAAATAACCATACAAGGGGTCTATGTATGATCTGTGATAATTTTAAATTTGTTTGACGAAATTTGTTTGTATGGACAAAAATTTTTAACGGCAAATAAGATAGCTTATTAGATAGTTTATTTAGAGTACGCGATGCGTATGCGATTGGGTTATCTTTGCCGACGGGACCTTGAGATAATATTGCGCCAACGGCGTAATTACTAGCGTCGGTAGTAACGTTAAAAGGTGGTGAAAAATCGGGGTACTGTAGAAGAGGGGCAGTAATTCGTTTTTTGTCAGAAAATCGAAACATGTTGCTGTTCTGTATTCCAGTGGAAGCCAGCATCTTTCTTTAACAAAGAAAGAAGTGGTTTAGTTGACTTAGAAAAGTTTTCAATGAATCTGCGATAATAGCATATTAGGCCTAGAAATGACTTTATAGTAGGGGAGCCGTAGTGGGGATTTTTGGATTTATTCGAGCGCGGCAGAGTAATATATGGGGGGCAGCCTTGCGACTTGCGAAGTGCTTCCACCATACCTGAGCTTTTTATGTAGCGTCGAATGTCTAGGACAGCCGATCAGATTAGTAAAATAAAATCGATCATCAGAAAAACTCGAGCGCGTCAGATTAAGGCAAGATAAGTTAATTGCATGCAGAAAAGTGTGCATTTTAATAATCTGACAATTTAAACGTGACATAAAGAAATGGAAGGAGTGTACTACGCCAGTTCGACAAATGGATGTGCGATTAACGCTAGTGCGACAAAACTGTACTGCGACTCACCATAGTTCGAATGCACGCTAGTGCGACACACTGAAGCTTGACATCACTCTAGTGCGACATCAACATGAAGAATTAACATTTGTATTCCTCATAATATGGTAGCCTCAACTTATGGTTAAGTCTACTCACCGACTAAACTGAGTAATAGGGCATGAATTTTATGTTCAGGAGTTAACGTGAAGGATGTTGCGAAATAAAACTTTCTCAATGCAGTCTCCACAATTACTTTTAATTGTCACATTTCCGTGATGCGCACACACTGCTTCCTATAGCATTACATAAACACTTGTGAGTTTACAGAAAATGTCTTACACGAGGTACACGATTGACATGTGGTCACTTACACTAGAATTGTGACCCTTACTCTTGAATCCAGAAGCGTGGTACGCAGTCAGGATCGCACCTGTGTGGTTAGCAGACTGCGTCTGGCTTAGGACATCGCTTACTGAGGCATGGACATGTGCAGAATATCCTGACGTTGAGCTAAAGTGCGCCTATGTCGTAATTTTAGGTCGAGGAGACAATTTTATTTGTTTATATTAATATTGAGATGTTCTTATAATGAACATTGGAACTCTGTCGGGACAAAGAAAAAGGAACATTAGTTTGTCGTCCACGTGGGATTTTTACCAAACATTAGAATGTATAATTTAGTAAGTACTTACAGAGCTTTAATCCCTTGGGGTTTGAGTTTGACTCTAGTTCCCTTCCTTACTCGACTCATACGATCGGTATTTGGGTTTTTTACCCTTTATAAAATATTGGTATTTTTATGTCTGTTCTGGTAGAACGTTCAGTAGTAAAAGAAACGCCATTTGTAATTACGTCCCATACATTCGTTCACGACATCGAACAGTCGGTCACATTCAATACTCACTCTGAACTGAACATAATTTATAATAAGTAGATATTAAATCTAACTATTTCGTTTCGTTTTCCAGTTTCATTGAGGAAAAAATACAACATTTTAATGACATTTCGGAAAGATTGCTTCAAATTAATATGCATTCGGCCATCACCATAATTCGGTACTGCTGTTTCGGCCCAAAATTAAATTACTTCCTGCGCGCTTCCCATTTGTGGAAGCACAGTCACCTTTTAGAGAAAATGGACCAAATTATTCGTCAAACATTAACCTCTATTTTAAATTTAGCAATGGACAACCGTGTGTGGGCCCAAGCTACTCTACCTATTCGTATGGGGGGTCTCGGCGTCCGCAAAATCTCAAGTATCGGTTTGCCTGCATTTATATCCTCGGTCCACGGCACTGAAAAGTTAATCAGGAATATTCTAGCTCCTACACTGGTTGATTTTGATGTGCCGTGCATTACCGAGGCCATAAATGCTTGGAAACTTGCTTGCCCACGTACTGATCTACCTGACAACCCGTCTTCTCAGAGACGGTGGGATGAGCCGCTCTGTAGGTTAGTACAGAATAATTTACTTACCACTTCTGCTAATTCTGCTGAGCGAGCGCGCCTGCTGGCTGTGGGAAAATGGGAGTCGGGTCTATGGCTTCTGGCACTTCCGTCGTCAAACCTAGGAACTATGTTTGACGACACTACTTTTCGCCTCGCTGCTTCCTTACGTTTAGGAGCATCTTGTTGCTCCCCTCATCGCTGTCGCTGTGGGGAAGCTGTCAACTGCCTTGGACACCACGGCCTGTCGTGCAGCCGGAGTGCGGGTCGCATAGCGCGGCACGCGAATATTAATGACATTATCCGTCGTGCTCTCGTCGCCGTCGGCGTTCCGGCTGTTTTGGAACCCAACGGCTTGGCACGCGACGATGGCAAGAGACCGGACGGCATGTCATTATTTCCATGGAAGTTGGGTAGGCCCTTAGTGTGGGACGCTACGTGTGTCGATACTCTTGCGCCATCCCATCTTCCTAGTACAGCGTGCTGTGCTGGTGCTGCTGCTGCGGCTGCAGAAAACCTCAAACGGCGAAAGTATAGTATCCTAAGCGATAACTTTATTTTCGAGCCGTTTGGGGTTGAAACCCTCGGGTCGTGGGGTCCAAGTGCTCATCTACTTCTTAAAGAAATTTCCAAAAGGTTGGTTGACACTTCCCGTGATCCAAGGGCTGGTTTTTACATCGGACAGAGGTTAAGCATTGCCATCCAACGTGGCAATGCCGCCAGTCTCTTGGGCACATTCCCAGTTGACGACGATGTGGGGGATTTTTTTGATGCCTTATTGTCTTAGTTTTTTTTTTTGTTTTAATAGTTATAGGTTTTCCTTTTTTATTTTTTCGTGTAAATATTCTAAAGTATGATTGTTTATTTTTAACAGAACATTTTGTTCACTATTTACTGAACTTAACGTTAATTGTTTACTATTAAATTTATTACTATTATTTAAATGTTTTCACTACAAAATTAAATGACGTGAATGTGAAGTGATACTAACGCCATCTGTTGTCATTACTTCTAAGTAGTTGACATTCGGTCCAATGATTTGAGTCATCAGTACTTCTTTATTGACGTGAGAGGGCGCTGCTAGTATCGCAGATTTTTATGTGTTATGGCGGCACCACACTTCGTTATGCGTTATTTGCTATGCGGCTACACTGTATTCGCCAAATATTTGTTATGTGAGCGTACAACAAACACGCCATCCACACTTCGTGCCTGTGTGGCAAACATATGTGGAGCGTTTGGCTTTTGAAAAAACCAAATTAATGTATTGACTGTGGCTGCTACTTTTACAGATTAGAGTATATGTCCGACACGACCACCGTAAGCGAGCGAACACGAGTGAATGAGTAAACGAAGTGTGGGCAGTCGACACGCATATTCTGCTTATTCGTGTCCTTTGAAGTGTGTCTAAAAACCGACAGGTGGACGGATAGGCGTATTTGCTATTCGCGCTTATGCGTTATGCGGGCGAATAAAGCAAATATAGACGAATAAACCCTCCACACTTCGTCGTATGCGGGCGAATAAGGCGCATAACGCATAGCGCATAGCGAAGTGTGGTGCCGCCATTACAATATGTCTATTTGATGACCTCGCTAACTCAGTTAGTAACAAACTCTTAGTATTGTTCCCGGATTTGATTCCGGGTTGTAAAACTTGTAACATATTACTACGATTATACTTCGGAACAATTATAATTCAAAAATTTTCGTGTGAACATTTCGTGATGTTCTTCTTGATGGTTAGCATTTTGTTTTAATTCTAATTGCAGATCAGTTAATCATAATTGTAATAATTGAAATTTTACTAATTTGCCCTGTTTCAAATAAACAAAAATGATTTTACATTCTTAAGTTTAAAAAATTATTTAAGTACTTAAGATTATACTTCGTTTATTGGTAACGAGGTTTGTGTATCGGATATGTAGTCTGAGGCTAAAAAAACACCACCACATTTTCCTATATTTTTTTTATGTACCTATAAGTAATGATTCACTTGCATGATCTTCTACATATTTCTTTTTTATGATATAAAATTAGGTTAAATTCATCGTAAATCAAATCGAGTCATTTTTGTTTAATACCTAGTGTTTTAATTTAATAAATATTTTCGATATTTAAAATAAAAAATAAAATAAACTAAAATGAATGCAAAATACTTATTGCATTTATTTTAGTTTGTTTTATTTATATACATGAAGTAATCGTTTGTCGCACTACCGTAGCGTCGTTCTACTGTCGCACAATCATTTGTCACACCAGCGTGATGTCGAACTTCAGTGTGTCGCATTAGCGTGCATTCGAACTATGGTGAGTCGCAGTACAGTTTTGTCGCACTAGCGTTAATCGTACATACATTTGTCAAGCTGGCGTAGTACACTCAAATGGGAGAGTCACAAAGTTGCAAAAAAAAAATCGTCACGTGGACATTCTCGAGCGCGGTTATTTTTTTTTTATTTTGTAGGAAACTAGTTACGTGTCACGGAAATAACATAATCTGCCGATTTGCACAAGCCGAAGTAGCTAAAATCATCAATAAAGTGCATGTAAGTTTTTTTTGGCCTGGCCGGAGGCCTTAAATTCATTTGGCAACACAGGAAAATCCGGTTAAGCTGCGGACAACCTCCTAAGTTGACTTGCGCGATGTCATTTCTAAAAAAAAAAGATGAAGATAAGAAGAAGACCTATGAAGACGATTCCACTGATGATGATGATTGAAAAATTTGTTTAGTTTTTTTCTCAGTACACTGTTTTATTTTCTAAATACAGGTTTTCTATCCATTTGGATAACATTTTAAAACCTGAAATAAGTTAGCATACTGTTTCTCCTAATTATATTTTCGCATAACAGCTTACGCA
This sequence comes from Charanyca ferruginea, assembly GCA_947361185.1. Classification (NCBI taxonomy): domain Eukaryota; kingdom Metazoa; phylum Arthropoda; class Insecta; order Lepidoptera; family Noctuidae; genus Charanyca; species Charanyca ferruginea. Next base: position 12,161,051 of record OX376065.1, on the reverse strand, counting down.
TATTTTTTAAGAATTGTTTCTATAATCATAATAATGATTTAAGCATAACATTCTACAGCATTAACTTATTAACGCAAAATGATATTAAAACATATTTTTACAATGCATGCAGCAAGCATGCAAACATGAAAACAAGCATATTATGTCATGTATGCAGCAAGCATGCAGCATGCAATTGAATGTAAAAATAAATTATTACATTCAAAAATTAACAAAAGGATATGAATATTTTTTTTCAAACCGTCAGATTAAGGAAATTCCTCCACATAATTGTCAGATTATGGGTCAGTACGACAAGGACATCAAGATGAAGCGTCTGTATAAAAATCTGACGCGCTCGAGTATTTCGAGGCTTCGATTTTTTTTTTGCATTTTCAAAAATCGACCATGGCCATTGCGCTCATCCAAATCTTCAGTCTTTTGAATAGGAGCTACTTAAGGCTTCACTTAACATCCCTTCTCAAAATCTGACGCGCTCGACAAAATTTTTTTTTTCCTGTTTTCTACCCCTTCGTACGGCCTCCATTAGTGATGGGTAACTCGTCATTTAAAAATTGAGATTGAGGGAGTACCTCATTTTACCTCGCGAGGTACTCACGAGGTACCCCTCATTTGAGGTGAGGAGTCGTCTGTCGGCGTATTCACCTCACGAGCCGAGCCCGAGCCGAACTCAGCCGACAGTTCGAGGCAGCGCTGCGGGCCGGAGGGTTGCGTCGACTCGAAAGTACTCACGATACTCACGATTCCGATTTTGACGTCTCCCTCACACACATACTTTTCTTTCGCTCATAATTTTAAACCGCCAAAATAAACGATTCAATGTCACTTGATTACCGATCTAATGCTAACGATTTTAGAGTTCATAGTTAACGTTTAGAGTTCATAGTAATAGCAGAATTAAAAATATTTCTTTCTCTTTTTATTTCTTTTTTACTTTTTAAGTAATAACGTTAGTTTATCTATGTTGACCTTGGAGGTGCACGTGTCAATCTTCAAGTGAATTGTTGACTGAGATTGTTGTGATAATAACGACAACTTTTGTGTTTGTGAATAATCAGATTGTATTGCTTGTGTTCGTACTTATTTGCTTGTTTTGGTTTTGGTGGTGGTGTGGTGGAGATACTTATTGCTGCTGGTAACCCCACCGCAGCTGCAATCATAGAAGTGGATAAGTATTTCGATGAACCTCATATTAGCAGGAAGAATTCCGAAGATCCTATATTGTGGTGGTACACGAAAAGGCATACATATCCACGCCTATATGAAGTAGTCAAAAAACACTTTTGTACTCCAGCTACTTCAACTCCTTCCGAAAGAGTTTTTTCGAAAGCAGGACACGTCGTTACTGACAGGCGCAACCGATTGGATGATAAAAAAGTGCGCCTGATCCTATTTTTACATGCAAATATGTAATTGTTTATTCCATACGATTTTTTTTACTTTTTTATCCTTTGATCTCAATGAATACACTCAGTTTTTTTTTTATTTGCTTCGTGTGTTTTATTTACCCCGCAACTTATTTAACACATTTCTTTGTATCTCTTCACAAACTAAATAAAATCCTACAAAACATCAGTATCACACACATACCAAACATCATTATTTCATTGTATACATACCAAAATAATAATGTTTGCTTTGTTTTCAAACTTTCAAGACCTCTCTTCAATCATTCTATAAATTCTGTACAAGAAATAAGTCGGTTCATTCGCTCACTCATTCACTCAAAACTCACCCTCGCTCTCGCCTCGCACAGAAACTCTACGAGTATTCGCGACTCGCGTCAAAAGTGTCAATGTCATTTATTAAGTGAGGCGCGTGAAAGAGTGAGGTGGTTCAATGTTGAATTTCGAGTAACCCTTTCAACTTGCGATCACGAGTACCTCAAACGAGGCAACTCATGAGTGAGGGACACATCTCTAGCCTCCATGCAAACCGGCAGATTAACATTTTTCCATTACCAGAAACACGTGGGGCGCATACACTTAATATCTGACGCGCTCGAGTATTTCCATGTGACGGTTTTTTTTTTACATTTTTGAAAACCTGTACACACTCCCCACCAGTGAAAGTGCATACATCTCATAACCTTTTTTTCTTTTTAGCATCTAACCTTCACAATCCAATAAATCTCCACGACGCTCGAGACACCTTTATCGGTGATAATATGGCCAAGGTAAGTCACTTCATGTCTGAAACTCGGTTACCTATCATAAGGTCGAAAAATATTTGACCGAATTTCATTTTACCTAAAACTTTTCAACTATTATCGTTTCGTTTTTTTTTACTTCATCGAAGTCACGTCTGCCACTGTATTAGTTGACCTATTGTCAATTCGATTTTTTTCGTTATTCCGACGTTTCATTTGGTCGATAAACTTTTTACCGAAGTTAGACTTAGCCGAATAACATTTGTTCGAAGTATTATGATTCCAAACATTCATTATGCCACTGTTTTAATTACCATATTTTCATTTCATCAAACGCCTAGAAAGTTTGTGCACACTATTTCATATCTGCTTCATTCTGCTATCTGCTTGCTTGCATGCAGCATGCAAGCAAGCATGCAGCATGCAAGCAAGCATGAAACATGCAAGCAGGCATGCAACATGCACAAGCATTGTTTCTGTCACGGCTCCGGCGCTGCGGGGTCTGAGCGGCCCCACGCGAGCTTATCGTCGCAGATGGTTTTAATGCTCGCCGCCGCGGCTGAGGCTGGCCGGCAGAGCCGGCCAGCAAGCCGAAGCTGCGGTGGGTCCTCAGCTCGCGGGCCGCCCCACCCCTCCGCGCCTACGCGGGCTTAAATTACACTCTAGGCACAAGTAGGACGAGACTGCGTGAAGTCGGTTTTGCAGCGATTCGTTTCTGTCACTAAAATTTTGTAGCCTATTGATTTTTTATGACACTATTTTATTTTATACCAGGTAATCTTATACAATAAAAATCTTCTGTGCGTATGTATGAAAGTGAACTCCTCCTAAACGGCTGGACCGATTTTGATGAAATGTTTTGTGTGTGTTCCAGTGGATTTGTGAATGGTTTAGATTCACAATTGGAGCCGATAGGTGGCGTTGTAGTTCTAGGACTTGTTTTTATTTTCAGGCAGGACAACGTCTGCCGGGCCCGCTAATATTCTGTAAAATGTTGTTTCGGTGTGGTGAAAATATCGCAAATGAAAAAAGTTCAAAAGAGGCTTCGGCCAATTGCAAAAAGTTAATTTGTAAATCGACGAAAAATAGTTCGGTAAAATAATACTTATGACACATGATACTTCAATGATATAAAAATATGTCAAATAATGCATATAGCAAAAAAGACATCGGTCAATAGTTTTCGGTAAAATGAAATTCGGAAAAAAACATTTCGGAAAAGTGATCGGTTCCCCTGAAGGTTACCTATCATAAGGTCGAAAAATATTTGACCGAATTTCATTTCACCTAAAACTTTTCAACTATTATCGTTTCGTTTTTTTTTACTTCATCGAAGTCACGTCTGCCACTGTATCAGTTGACCTATTATCAATTCGATTTTTTTCGTTATTACGACGTTTCATTTGGTCGATAAACTTTTTACCGAAGTTAGACTTAGCCGAATAACATTTGTTCGAAGCATTATGATTCCAAACATTCATTATGCCACTCAAACTCAAACTCAAAATCATTTATTTCAAATAAACCATTTACAGGTACTTTTGAATTGTCAGAGTCAGTCAGTCAGAAAGTTGAAGCTAGTTGCTCGTTCCAAACAGTAGGTTTCTATGGAGAAGAACGAGCAAGAAACTCCATGAACAACACTCTTTTAAAATCAATAATATGTTACAAATTTCGGTTACATCATTCATATTGAATCTAGGGTACAATGTGAGAACAATGTAACAAGTCGTGTACGTTAAAAGAGGTTTAGATAAAAATATAATCATAATAAACAATTCAAAATAAAATTAGAATAACCGAGGCAGCTAAGAGATGACCAGTCCCAACTAACGGCGCCCGTTCACGAACATGACGCACGGATTGGCATCATTTGACTCAACCATTTTGAAAGGAACCGAATGATCCAACACGCGCGCCACCGTCAGCGAGACATTCCAGTGAGCATGACATACTCCCAACCGCCAGGGCACATTCAAGTCAATGAAAGACATACCTCGTAAATGGTAGCTTTAAATAACATAGTGCTCACATGTATGTGCTATGAAAAATTATATAATACTAACACATTGAGTTTATACAATGCAAAGATAATGTAGATCTATATCTTCAGCAGCTCCAAAAATAATTAAAAATGCTAATCAATGAATCTATGAACCCTTATGGCTGTGGAGCTGGACCAGCATCCAGCCAAGCATTTTTATCAGTGATGTATTCACACAATGAATAATATGCTCGGCTGCATAGTGTGCGTTTTATATAAGACTTAAATTTTGTCTCATTCAGTTGAACAATGTGGGGAGGTATTTTATTGTAACATTTTAAACAGTACCCCATGAAAGAAGTATCTACTTTAGCCAGTCTGAAACTCGGTTGAACTAGTTGGTGCCTATTTCTAGTGTTATAATTTACTAAAAAGATGCAGATTTTTTCTAGCGTACATTATGTTTTCATAGATGTATTGACAAGGTACCGTCATTATGTTAATTTCCTTAAACAGTTTCCTTAGAGAATCGCGCATACGGAGATAGTAAATGGCTCTGATGGCTCTTTTCTGCAGAATAAAAATAGACTCGATGTCTGCAGCTCGTCCCCACAGTAAAATACCGTAAGACATTATACTATGAAAATAACTAAAGTAGACCAGTCTCGCGGTATCCACATCAGTAAATTGCCGGATTTTTCTGACAGCATACGCTGCCGAGCTTAGCCGTCCAGCGAGAGATGTTAAATGAGGACCCCATTGTAGCCTTGAGTCGAGCGTGATCCCCAGGAAAACAGTTTTATCAACGAATTCCAGCTTCTCATTATTCAATACTATGTCACAGTCATTACTTTTGACATTTGGTAAAGAAAATCTGATGCACTTCGTTTTTTTTTCATTCAATACTAAATTATTCGCGGTGAACCAATTTTGGACTTGCAGTAAGGCGCTATTTACGTGGTCTAGGTTCTGGGCTCGTATGTCTATCTTAAATATTAAAGAAGTGTCATCAGCAAATAACACCAATTGTGGTTGGTTTTTCAACAGATGAAGAAGATCATTAATATACACTAAAAAGAGGAAAGGACCCAAAATTGAGCCTTGCGGAACCCCCATTTCTACCTTTAAACCATGTGAATTCACCCCATTTATTTGGACTTGCTGCTGCCTATTAATCAAATAAGATTTTACTAAACTAAGCGCAAGTCTACCTAGTCCGTAATGCTCAAGTTTCAAAAGTAGTGTGTCATGATTTACGCAATCAAATGCCTTGGAGAGGTCACAAAAAAATCCTATGGCATCTTGCGCCTCTTCCCACGCAGTAAATATGTGTTTTAATAAAGTGACACCAGCGTCAGTCGTACAACGTCCTTTGGTGAAACCATACTGTTGATCGTGTAAAATGCCATTAGTGTTAAAATGATTAAGCATCTGATTAAGCATAATCCTTTCAAAAACCTTGCTGAAAGCCGGCAGCACGGACACGGGTCTATAATTATTAGTGTCTTTACTGTCACCGGATTTGAAAAAAGGTATAACCTTACTAAACTTCATTCCTTCCTCCTTGGTCTACGCACATATTAAATATTAAAGCCAAATAAGGCGCTATTGTCTCAATTATAGACGTACAAACTTTAATAGACATACCCCACAGATCCTCAGTAAATTTTATCTTGATTTGCCGAAAAGCTTTTAAAACTGTCACGGGGTTAATATGTTTAAATTGAAATTCTACCGGGCAGCCTGGTACGTTCGCTTTTAAAAAGGCAATTGAAATGCCAGGTGAAGTATTTAAAGCTTCCGTGGTTTTAATTGGTATGTTGGTAAAGAAATTCACAAATTCATGCGCTACTTCTATGTTAGAGCTTAGGGGACCATTTGGTGTCTCTAATGTATACTCAGTGTTACGAACTTTTCTCCTGCCAGTCTCGTTATTAATAACTTTCCAAACTGTCTTTATTTTATCGTCTGCCGATTTGATTTTGTTGCTAATGTATAGGGCCTTCGCTACCCTGCAAATATTTCTAAAAGTTTTAGAATAAGTAGCAACATACTTGTTGAAAGAATCCGTGTTAATATAAGGCTTAAGGCCATAAAGCTCAAACAGTCTTTCCCTACTTTTTCTAATACCTCTAGTTGCCCAGTCACTAAATACAAACTTAGGGCTAATATGTTTTGCCTTTTTTTCAAAATTATTATCGAATTCAGACTGCACTACAAAAAATAAATCATCATACAATTTATTTGCATCGTTATTATTATGGTCTAGAGTACTTAACTTATCATTTAGGGTAACATTGAATCTATTTAATTTACCAGTTGTTATTGGTCTAAATTTTGTTTGCACTTTTGTTAAAGGCATTTTAAACATATAAGTTACCGTTTGATCGCTATGATCCGATGGCAGTCCGCGCCTATGCGGGCTTAAATAACACTCTAGGCGTAGGGCAGACAAGACTGCGTGAAGTCGGTTTTGCAGCGATTCGTTTCTGTCACTAAAATTTTGTAGCCTATTGATTTTTTATGACACTATTTTATTTTATATTGATAATGCTACCAGGTAATCTTATATATTAAAATCTTATGTGCGTGTGTATGAAAGTGAACTCCTCCTAAACGGCTGGACCGATTTTGATAAAATGTTTAGTGTGTGTTCCAGTGGATTTGTGAATGGTTTAGATTCACAATTGGACCCGATAGGTGGCGTTGTAGTTCTAGGACTTGCTGCATGCTTGCTTGCATGCTGCATGCAAGCAAGCAGATAATAGAATGAAGCAGATATGAAATAGTGTGCACAAACTTTCTAGGCGTTTGATGAAATGAAAATATGGTAATTAAAACAGTGGCATAATGAATGTTTGGAATCATAATACTTCGAACAAATGTTATTCGGCTAAGTTTAACTTCGGTAAAAAGTTTATCGACCAAATGAAACGTCGGAATAACGAAAAAAAACGAATTGACAATAGGTCAACTAATACAGTGGCAGACGTGACTTCGATGAAGTAAAAAAAAACGAAACGATAATAGTTGAAAAGTTTTAGGTAAAATGAAATTCGGTCAAATATTTTTCGACCTTATGATAGGTAACCGAGTTTCAGACATGAAGTGACTTACCTTGGCCATATTATCACCTATAAAGGTGTCTCGAGCGTCGTGGAGATTTATTGGATTGTGAAGGTTAGATGCTAAAAAGAAAAAAAAGGTTATGAGATGTAGGCACTTTCACTGGTGGGGAAAGTGTGTACAGGTTTTCAAAAATGTAAAAAAAAACCGTCACATGGAAATACTCGAGCGCGTCAGATATTAAGTGTATGCGCCCCACGTGTTTCTGGTAATGGAAAAATGTTAATCTGCCGGTTTGCATGGAGGCCGTACGTACGAAGGGGTAGAAAACAGGAAAAAAAAATTTTGTCGAGCGCGTCAGATTTTGAGAAGGGATGTTAAGTGAAGCCTTAAGTAGCTCCTATTCAAAAGACTGAAGATTTGGATGAGCGCAATGGCCATGTCGATTTTTGAAAATGCAAAAAAAAAATCGAAACCTCGAAATACTCGAGCGCGTCAGATTTTTATACAGACGCTTCATCTTGATGTCCTTGTCGTACTGACCCATAATCTGACAATTATGTGGAGGAATTTCCTTAATCTGACGGTTTGAAAAAAAATATTCATATCCTTTTGTTATTTTTTTAATGTAATAATTTATTTTTACATTCAATTGCATGCTGCATGCTTGCTGCATACATGGCATAATATGCTTGTTTACATGTTTGCATGCTTGCTGCATGCATTGTAAAAATATGTTTTAATATCATTTTGCGTTAATAAGTTAATGCTGTAGAATGTTATGCTTAAATCATTATTATGATTATAGAAACAATTCTTAAAAAATATGCGTAAGCTGTTATGCGAAAATATAATTAGGAGAAACAGTATGCTAACTTATTTCAGGTTTTAAAATGTTACCCAAATGGATAGAAAACCTGTATTTAGAAAATAAAACAGTGTACTGAGAAAAAAACTAAACAAATTTTTCAATCATCATCATCAGTGGAATCGTCTTCATAGGTCTTCTTCTTATCTTCATCTTTCTTTTTTAGAAATGACATCGCGCAAGTCAACTTAGGAGGTTGTCCGCAGCTTAACCGGACTTTCCTGTGTTGCCAAATGAATTTAAGGCCTCCGGCCAGGCCAAAAAAAACTTACATGCACTTTATTGATGATTTTAGCTACTTCGGCTTGTGCAAATCGGCAGATTATGTTATTTCCGTGATACGTAACTAGTTTCCTACAAAATAAAAAAAAAATAACCGCGCTCGAGAATGTCCACGTGACGATTTTTTTTTTGCAACTTTGTGACTCTCCCATTTGAGTGTACTACGCCAGCTTGACAAATGTATGTACGATTAACGCTAGTGCGACAAAACTGTACTGCGACTCACCATAGTTCGAATGCACGCTAATGCGACACACTGAAGTTCGACATCACGCTGGTGTGACAAATGATTGTGCGACAGTAGTACGACACTACGGTAGTGCGACAAACGATTACTTCATGTATATAAATAAAACAAACTAAAATAAATGCAATAAGTATTTTGCATTCATTTTAGTTTATTTTATTTTTTATTTTAAATATCGAAAATATTTATTAAATTAAAACACTAGGTATTAAACAAAAATGACTCGATTTGATTTACGATGAATTTAACCTAATTTTATATCATAAAAAAGAAATATGTAGAAGATCATGCAAGTGAATCATTACTTATAGGTACATAAAAAAAATATAGGAAAATGTGGTGGTGTTTTTTTAGCCTCAGACTACATATCCGATACACAAACCTCGTTACCAATAAACGAAGTATAATCTTAAGTACTTAAATAATTTTTTAAACTTAAGAATGTAAAATCATTTTTGTTTATTTGAAACAGGGCAAATTAGTAAAATTTCAATTATTACAATTATGATTAACTGATCTGCAATTAGAATTAAAACAAAATGCTAACCATCAAGAAGAACATCACGAAATGTTCACACGAAAATTTTTGAATTATAATTGTTCCGAATTGTAACATATTACTACGATTATAAATCGTAGTAATATGTTACAAGTTTTACAACCCGGAATCAAATCCGGGAACAATACTAAGAGTTTGTTACTAACTGAGTTAGCGAGGTCATCAAATAGACATATTGTAACACATAAAAATCTGCGATACTAGCAGCGCCCTCTCACGTCAATAAAGAAGTACTGATGACTCAAATCATTGGACCGAATGTCAACTACTTAGAAGTAATGACAACAGATGGCGTTAGTATCACTTCACATTCACGTCATTTAATTTTGTAGTGAAAACATTTAAATAATAGTAATAAATTTAATAGTAAACAATTAACGTTAACTTCAGTAAATAGTGAACAAAATGTTCTGTTAAAAATAAACAATCATACTTTAGAATATTTACACGAAAAATTAAAAAAGGAAAACCTATAACTATTAAAACAAAAAGAAAAGCTAAGACAATAAGGCATCAAAAAATTCCCCCACATCGTCGTCAACTGGGAATGTGCCCAAGAGACTGGCGGCATTGCCACGTTGGATGGCTTGCTTAACCTCTGTCCGAGGTAAAAACCAGCCCTTGGATTACGGGAAGTGTCAACCAACCTTTTGGAAAATTCTTTAAGAAGTAGATGAGCACTTGGACCCTACGACCCGAGGGTTTCAACCCCAAACGGCTCGAAAATAAAGTTATCGCTTAGGATACTATACTTTCGCCGTTTGAGGTTTTCTGCAGCCGCAGCAGCAGCACCAGCACAGCACGCTGTACTAGGAAGATGGGATGGCGCAAGAGTATCGACACACGTAGCGTCCCACACTAAGGGCCTACCCAACTTCCATGGAAATAATGACATGCCGTCCGGTCTCTTGCCATCGTCGCGTGCCAAGCCGTTGGGTTCCAAAACAGCCGGAACGCCGACGGCGACGAGAGCACGACGGATAATGTCATTAATATTCGCGTGCCGCGCTATGCGACCCGCACTCCGGCTGCACGACAGGCCGTGGTGTCCAAGGCAGTTGACAGCTTCCCCACAGCGATAGCGATGAGGGGAGCAACAAGATGCTTCTAAACGTAAGGAAGCAGCGAGGCGAAAAGTAGTGTCGTCAAACATAGTTCCTAGGTTTGACGACGGAAGTGCCAGAAGCCATAGACCCGACTCCCATTTTCCCACAGCCAGCAGGCGCGCTCGCTCAGCAGAATTAGCAGAAGTGGTAAGTAAATTATTCTGTACTAACCTGCAGAGCGGCTCATCCCACCGTCTCTGAGAAGACGGGTTGTCAGGTAGATCAGTACGTGGGCAAGCAGTAAATTTCCAAGCATTTATGGCCTCGGTAATGCACGGCACATCAAAATCAACCAGTGTAGGAGCTAGAATATTCCTGATTACTTTTCAGTGCCGTGGACCGAGGATATAAATGCAGGCAAACCGATACTTGAGATTTTGCGGACGCCGAGACCCCCCATACGAATAGGTAGAGTAGCTTGGGCCCACACACAGTCGTCCATTGCTAAATTTAAAATGGAGGTTAATGTTTGACGAATAATTTGGTCCATTTTCTCTAAAAGGTGACTGTGCTTCCACAAATGGGAAGCGCGCAGGAAGTAATTTAATTTTGGGCCGAAACAGCAGTACCGAATTATGGTGATGGCCGAATGCATATTAATTTGAAGCAATCTTTCCGAAATGTCATTAAAATGTTGTATTTTTTCCTCAATGAAACTGGAAAACGAAACGAAATAGTTAGATTTAATATCTACTTATTATAAATTATGTTCAGTTCAGAGTGAGTATTGAATGTGACCGACTGTTCGATGTCGTGAACGAATGTATGGGACGTAATTACAAATGGCGTTTCTTTTACTACTGAACGTTCTACCAGAACAGACATAAAAATACCAATATTTTATAAAGGGTAAAAAACCCAAATACCGATCGTATGAGTCGAGTAAGGAAGGGAACTAGAGTCAAACTCAAACCCCAAGGGATTAAAGCTCTGTAAGTACTTACTAAATTATACATTCCAATGTTTCGTAAAAATCCCACGTGGACGACAAACTAATGTTCCGTTTTCTTTGTCCCGACAGAGTTCCAATGTTCATTATAAGAACATCTCAATATTAATATAAACAAATAAAATTGTCTCCTCGACCTAAAATTACGACATAGGCGCACTTTAGCTCAACGTCAGGATATTCTGCACATGTCCATGCTTCAGTAATCTAGTCTAGCCAGAATCGAACTATCTAAAATTATATTATAATTCCACTACTATGCGATAATTGCAATTCGGCGTTTACTTTACAATGAAAAAATAAGACAAACTGTAGAGTGCAGATGTTGGCTTTATTGCAGTTTTATTTCACCAGAAAAACAGATTTTACTCAATAGAACTTAAACAACGCATTCTCTTGTTTTTTGTTTAATTTACGCGATAGGCTACTGCGGTTTCCTTAACAAAATTGGGGCAAGTGCGCCATAGACTAGTATTCAAAGGTTGTAAACCTTAAATGCTTTTTTTTAATACAAAGTAAAAACTGTTTTTTGGTTGAAATAATAAACATATTTCAATAATCAAATTAGACTTTTATTGATTAAAAAAATACAAAACGAGGTAACAATGTTTCCTTTGACGTGATAGGACGCAAATAGGTACTTAGTATTTAGTGGATGGCACGACAAGAACTTACATGGTAAAAATAGAAAACATTTCAGTCTTTTATAGGCTTAAGTATTTTAACAACACGTTACACGTTAAAATCAAGCAAAAAATAACAAATAATAACACAAATGTTACACACTTTTTTTTCCGCAAACTTGACTAGAACCCAATCACCTGTCTTTAATTTGTGTGATGTCTTTTCGTAATGCATAGAGTATTACGAAAAGACATCACTCACGGTGTGCCCAAAATCCGTATATTCATTTTCTTCCTCACTAGACTCATGTTCTGATAAGTAAATATGACGGTAACTTTCTAAGACCATATCTGAAGATTCTGATCGTGAATCGAATCATGAATCGTAAAGTCACTATCACACGTCTTCACTTCTAAATCTTTCTTAACGTTTTTTTTTTGCTTTTTTTCGGTTTTATTTCGATGCATTTGTTTTGTCTTCCATTTCCTTTTAATGGTCTGTTTTTCATTACCCTGTAAAGTCAGCTGGTCGTTTTATCTCATGTCCGGTAAAAAAAAACCTCCGGACAGTTTTTCGTCAAATATCGGTCTTTTAAAATATAAACTTTTGGTTTTGAAGTCAGTGGCAGTGGTGATTTAGAAGAGCATGCAATACAAAGTATTGAAGAATCGTTCAAGTCTGAATTAGATAACATTATTTCAGAAAGAGTTGCTTCCGAGCTTGGTGGGTCAGTATCATGCGATTGTTTGTTTTTCGTTTGTCTTATATTTTTATTCTTTTCGTCACTTTTCTTTACTTTTTCTTTATTTATTTTCTCATTTTGTTTACTGATTATATCTTTCTTTTTTTAGTCTCTGTGCTTTCGTTTTTCTTCTTTTTCTCGTTCTTTTTTGGCTTTATCATCTTCCTTCTGTTTCAATCTTTCAATGACGTCCTGATGCGTTTTCACCTCTGCACTTGCGGATATTTTGACTTTTTTTCTCTTGACATTGCCATTCTGTGATTGTTTTGTAGATTGTATTAATAAATCTTCAAAAGATATTTGCTCCGTAGATTTCGAAGTAATGTCGCTTGGCGAACTGGTGACTGGATTCGAGTTTAATTTGGAACAAGAGTTAATTTTATTCAGGCATAATTTGGTTAAGGTTAATGGTGAGCTACGAGCAAGTGTTTGTTCTTTCGATAAATTTTTATGGTGGTTTTTTCCATCTTTTAAGGGCTTCTGGGTCTAGTTTGTGTTCCGGTACAGCATTTCTGTTAAACGGGTAGATTCCGCTTTTTTCGAACCCTTTCTTTATAACATTGGAATTAAGATTTTTCCAAACTCTTCCCACTGTCACTACAAACTGATCTTTAGGTAACTTTTCGCCTATATGTGTGCGTTGCCATTTAACCATTTCTTGGTCCCATGCGTCTTTATATGGTTTGAATACGCTTAGATCAAGCGGTTGAAGTAGGTGACTCGAGTGTGGTGGCAGTTTTATGATGGTGATATTATTTACTTTAGCTTTTTCGACCACAGCCAGTTGCACGTGCGTGCTAGTGGTGGGTCGTTAACGATTTTTGGGTCAACGCAACGAAGCCGTTAATTTCATCCTGTTAACCTGTTAAAAAAGCCGTGAACGTAATTAACAGGTTTTCATTAATGTACGTAGCAGTTAATAGACGAAACTTTGTTCAAATTGAAAAAGGAGCTGACGTTACGCGGGCTGCTAAAACCAAAACAACGTTTTCGTGTTTTGAAGTTAGCTTGTTTGAGTGACTAGTCAATTTTAAATAATGATCAAAAGTTGACATTTAAATGAAATAAACTTCCCTTCATACTTTTCCAGGCTTAGGACTGGCTGGCGAAAAAAGGATATACCAGGCGTATTTAAAAGTTTAATTCATTTTATGTACATAATCATTTTAATTTTTTATAAACATAATCATCTTAATTTTTATATTATGTTTTTTTTTTTTGTTAATTTTTTTGTTATTTTTTTATTATTTTTTGTTATTTTTTTATTATTTCTTGTTATTTTTTTACAATTTTTACACAGTCTTCGTTTTATTTAAACCTATGAGGGTTCATATTTACATTTAGGTACATCAATTTTTCGACTTTACTAGTTGTTAATCGTGTCCGGCGCTGATTTATAATCAGACCAGTTTTTGAGAACATTCGCTCGCATGGTACTGAAGTGGCGACGATGTTACAGTTTTTGATAAATATTTGTACTAAATTTGGGTACACGTATTGATGGTGTTTCCACCACTCCAGGGGACAGTTCCATGCGCCTGTAATGTTTTTTCTCGGAAGTAATTCGTCCGACAAATACATATCTACTTCTTTTATAGCCGCAGAGACTGGTGTACCTTGACTCTGACCTTGGCTTACTATCGAATCGAATATCTCCCAAGGACTTAATTCATCTTTCTCACTAGTACTGGATTCCGGAATGGTTTGTGCAGTATAAGTATCTTTTTTGGAAATAATTCCTGCCACAAGGTTTCTAACTTTCTCCTTCGTTCTAACGGCTTCATTCCGATCGGAAAAAGCTTGAATTTTAAATCGGGGGTCCATAAATGTGGCTATTGACAAAGTTCCACTTTGTTCAATATTCTTGAATCTTTCGGCAAGGCCTGATTTTAATAATAGGGCTACATCATACACGTTGCTCGACAAGTCAGGTTTTGCCAATATTTTGTTACAGGATTCAATAAGACATCGCGTCATAACAATGACGTAGCTTCCTGTTTAATAATTTTGTGCGCTCATCATGCTTGTTACTTCTTCAAACGGTCGTAAAATCTGACAAAGCTGAGATAAGGTAGACCATTCATCATTGGTGATTACTGGCAGGTTTTTATTAACTAACGCTAGCGTCGAACGTACAGCCTCCTGCAATTCTATAAATCTTCGTAACATATAAAAAGTGGAATTCCACCTTGTTTCCACATCTTGTATTAAATGCTTTGGTGGTAGTTGTTGTTGGACTTGATACTTTGAGAGTCTCTCTGAAGAAACAGTACTTCTTTTGTAGTGTGCAACAATTGTTTTAACCTTTTCTATAAGTCCCTTTACCAGTACAAGCGCATCATTAACTATTAAATTAAGGGTATGTGCGAAACAACCAAAGTGCTTCCACCCTAAGCCCTCTTTTATTGCTTTGACAACATTTGTCGCATTGTCACTAACCGCGAAATTCACTTTGTCTTTAAGTCCCCAATTTTCAATTAATGTACTAATTTCATCGGCAATATTCGTTGCAGTGTGGTTACCAGAAAAATGGCAGCATCCCAATAATACCGTTTTAAATTCTAGGTCTTTAGTTAAGTAATGACCTGTCACAGCAATGTAGCTTTCCGTCACTCGTGACGTCCATAAATCGGTGGTTATGCACATAGTCTGTACTTCTTCAGCAACTTGTTTTTTAACAATATGTTCAGTCTGCGTGTAAGCCTCTTGTAACAAAGAATTTGACAAAGTTTTTCTTGTCGGCAATTTATATCCTGGTATCCATCGTGAGTATTTTATAAAAGAGCGTTCTTCTACCAATGAAAAGGGATGAAATCCATCAATACAGAGATCCAGTAAGTCGCGATCAATTTTTTTTTTCTGTTCCAAGCTTATTTTTTTATGTACATATGTGTCCAAAGCCCTTTGACGCTTTGGAGCTGGTGATAAATGAGATTGGCTGGAACTAGTACTTGGCAGGATGGAACTAGTACTTGGCAGGACGGAACTAGTACTTGGCAGGTCGGAACATGTATCAGGCTCACCTTCATTTTCGACAGCTCTAGTTGATTCTGACACTCCTTTTTCCTCGGATACAAGAGACGTAAAAGTTGAAATATGTTTTCTTTTTAAATGACTTCTTAAATTAGAAATTGTTGTCTTGTAACTTATTTTTTCCCTACAAATATTACATACAGCTTTCCCACTATCACTGTCTTTTTCATAATGACGCCACAAAATGCTTGAATTTTTACGTGCCGCTGCTGACATTTTGCAAATGAATTAGGTATCTATTTTACCTACTTATAACAAATATTTATTAATTTATTTTGGTACACTGTACACTTAACAATACTAAAACTATATAACAACGTCAAACCAGAAACCATTAATTAACTACGAAACGAAATCTACAACTTAAACTTTCACTTAACAAATAAAAAAGTGTTGACCTTCAACCTGTCACTCAAACTAACTAATTTGATTGTAATGTTTACAAGTAAAAACCTGTTCGTTTCGGCAAGACAGAGCGGCGCGAGCCATGGAGCAAGCGAACTTAGAAACATAGATATCTCTCACTCTCGCTCGTACAATTTTAAGCTAGTGGCGTCTCGCTCGCTCGCATAGGCGCCCAGGCCCTCGCGTCAACTCGGCATATTTCGTAGAACGTGAACGAGAACGAGACGCAGAAGAAAAGAAACAAATAATTTTAGCGGGTTTTGCGTTAGCAGCTTCAGTTCAGATAAAGTTAGCGACTTTTGAATGCCTAATTGTTGAGTTAATAATATGCGCTTTGCCAAAATCGTTGAATGAAACAGTTGATAGATTTAACGGGTTTTGCGGCAAACAAAAAGCTGTTAATTTGTTAACATTAGATTAACAGTTAAAAAAAGCCGTTCGTTGAATTAACGCCCACTCCTAGTGCGTGCTTCATTTTTCACCATGGGAATGAAACATTTTGCCATGTATTCTGCAAAAGCTTCGGATTCAATCCAACCATTGTATGTCGCAGTGTTCACAGTGCCAGGATAGGCTTCCTGAGATGTCCATCCACTCCACACATGCTTACTTTTAAAAATTATAAATGGAGGCCCTTTGCCTCCAGCTGCATTGCTGGCAACCAAGACGATTGTGTTAGCTTTATCAGCTGTCGATGTTACTCTTGTGGAAGGATATCACTTTGAGCCGACCACTTTGGTTTTTTGAGGGTCGCTGCAGTAGCTTGTTTCGTCAATATTAAAATTTCTCTCTAGCTTATTTTCAAGCCCTAGCTTTTTGATAACTTTTCGACAATGTCGTAAAATTCTTATATAACGAAAGGGTCAGCCGCTTTCTTTCGGGCAATCTCAACTTCTTGAGTTTTTTTTATAGACAATCTATGTCGAGACATAAAATTAGAAAACCAATCGTTTCCAGGGATGTCATTGGTAAACATTGAACTAATATTACTACGTATAGAATAGACGCCGCGATCAAACATCTGTGCACCAAGCACGGTAGTGCGGGGCGCGCGGGGGCGGGCTAATGAGTCAAAGATGTGATGTCACCGTCATAGAAGCGACACTTTGTTTATGCCTATTTAATTGGGTACCTACGGAAAAAAGTAAAATAAATTGAAAGACAGATTATTTTAATTATAATATTTATTTTAGATACCTATACTGGATTTTCTCTACGGAACATACAATTTCATCATACATTTTCATATGGCTTGTATGTATATACTTATATTAACTGGTTTAGGGTGGTTAAAACTTGACAAAAAGTATCCATTTTTCCTTATCTTTACGGTCCAGACGTGGAAACCTTGAATAGACAAAATGTAACAAATTTTCTTTAATAAAATTCAATAATTGTTTTTTTTTTTTCATTAGATAACCACAATCTGTTATTTTTTAAATATGTGTAAAATTACTATTTTCCTCTATAAAAAGAAATGTCAGCTAGTTCTACATTCACTTAGTACATACACAATGTCACATCTTTAACTTTTAGTCTATGACAAATAACGCAACATGGCGCCCGCTAAATATTTTGCTCGAATTAAGTTCTAAAATAATTATCTAGTTACTCACCGATGGAAAGTTATTCCTTTGCACTTGGCCGTCTTTCTTAAATTATTAGTGCAATATCGTAACACACACGAAGGCATATTTAATGAGTAATCACGTTTTTTCGTTTTAAAACACGCAACTAAGTGAAGTGCGGCCAGGCCGCACTTGAACGGGACATAGTAGTGATGAGTGGCGTCTTCTCTATACGTAGTAATAATAACTTGGAGTATTTATGTAGTTCGAGTACTTCTTTCCGACTTAACCCGAAGCCATGCCTTTCCATAATGTGTAGGCAGTTAGCTAACTCTTTTTCAATTCTAGCTTACAAGGCTGGTGGTCTACCTTGTGTGAATGATTTTTGTCCTCGTCGACCCGACACGTGATCCATGATTGTTTTACGATGTATACCATAACTTCTAGCTGCTTGATATCCAGATAGTCCTGATCGGACAGCGTCAATTGCCTGACATAAAGTTTCTCTAGACCAAGAAGGCTTATTGGTTTTTCTTTGATAAGTAAGAACCATCTGAAAAAAGACAATAATTTTAGGACTAATTATATTAAATGGGTATGGACTCATTTGGGTGTGGACTTAATGGCAGCTGTCCAATATTAAGTGGGTATGGACTCATTTGGGTGTGGACTTTACGGCAGCTGTCCAACTGCTTGTTCTTGTCCAGATGTCTGTGGGCAACCAAGTGTCAGTTGTTCAGGCTGCCCGAAGGCTTCTGACATGGCTTAAACACTGATGTTGAATGATAACAGCCGGGACCGATGATTTACCATTGTACTCATTATAACGAGCCACTTTTACTATGGGACCAAACCTGAAATCGCGAAAAAAAATCTGCTGATATGTTCATTATGTATTGTACATTTATGTTCGCCTAACCGTGCGTTTGCACGGTTTTTGAAACATTCACATGAAAACATGAAACAATCTGTGGTATCTGTCAATTTATGTACTAGAAACCAGAGATGGTTTCATGTTTTTATATGAATGTTTCGCCAGTGCAAACGCACGGTAACTCGTCAAAATGTATTGAACAGCTGTTTTTTTTTCGCGATTTCAGGTTTGGTCCAATAGTAAAAGTTGGTCGTTATAATTACTACAATGTCCCCTTAAGAGGTCAAGAAGAAAGCAAATCCCAAGAAAATACAAATCAAATTATTAAAAAAATGGTTTATAGCAGTAAATACGAGGATTTTACTATAAACCCATTAACCAACGACTACTCATCCAAACTTCTTCTCAATAAAAAAAAACATCACCCTAACTTCTTCAGGGGCAGTCGGGTAAGAAAACATCTGAATCATAAAAGTTGACGACTTCTGGCTCAGGGCAAGTGCGCCATACTATCAACAACTTACCTCACTTGACTTTTTTAAGGTTAAGATTTAAAATTCTTTAAAAAAACATTAATTTCACTATCTGGGACTAAAATAAAGACATAGATTTAAAGAAAAACCTCTACATTCCTGTACTCACCTCATTGGTTTGCCGCAACACGTAAAATATCTTCAGATGTTAATAACACGTGCTCATCTCTGGTAGCGGGTTTAAATGACAATAAAACTAAAATGACAAGAAAAATACATCAAGTTATGGTGAACAGAGTCATCTATGATTGTTAAGTGGAACTATGTTTTAGTTTGTTGTATGAATGTAAAATGTCATTAGTTGTATAATATTCGATATTTTATAGTAGGTGCGCATACCCTGTCGGCGCGCTTGCCCCGCCTGACCTTATCTAATAGTAGGTAATATTAATAGTAATAACATTCACTGTGTCCAATACCACAGATAAACTAATAGATCCTTATTTAATTGCACCAGCTGGACGTATTGGCACGTCCAGCTGGTGCAATTATTAGGTAGGTAAGGTATCGCTAGAACGTGGCCGCGCGGCACGTGAAAAATATGATTAGGATAAAAAAATGATTTTAATATTTATTGATCTGAGTATTTCTGGAACGAAGTGAATATCTACAGTTTATTTGCACATTTTTACGCAATAGGCACAGATTATAATACTTACATAATTCCCTTCAATAATTGCTAGCATATATATTATTATAAAATTATTTATTTACACACAGACATCTCTAAAATAGCGATCCTAGCCACGTGCATTCCTCTACAAAATTCTGATCAAATATAGAATCAATCAAATAATAGACAAGAGATAAAAAGCTATTTGTTAGTTTTACTTGTAATGTTTCGTGCTGCAGTGCGTATGTAAGGGTGTGTGCGTATGCGCGTCGTGGTTAGGGTTCCCAACTTTTTGTACGAGAAATGAAGTATATTAAGGTCGGAGAAATAAAATGAACAGTATTTTACAAAAGAAAAGAGTATTTTATTTTTAGACGCTCTAAAAACATTTTTTTTTATCTTCTTGCACAGTTTAAAGTGGGTGATAGACGTACGAACTTAAAGTACGCGGTTTTTAAGATCGTGAACTTACTCGGCTCGACGTCGGTGACACACGTGAAGCTTGCTCATACTATATCGCGATGTCGTCGAGAGAAGAAGCTTTGTGTTATTTGGGAATTATATCATACTACATTTTAAAAACTAATAAAAAAAGACGAAATCGACAAGTGTGGGTAAAGCACTGGATTACGAAAAGAGAGCGTTTATCGCATGTGAATTTAGTAAGAGAATTACGTGAAGAGAAGGAAGATTTCCATGATTATTCCAGAATGCCTGAACCGCTGTATGAAGAACTTTTGCGTTTAGTTTCACCAATTATAGCCAAACAAGATACTTGCATGAGTGAAGCTATTTCACCGCATGAACGTTTAAGTGTAACATTACGATTTTTGATAACTGGTGGAACATACAAAGATTTAATGTATTCGTCAGCAATATCAAGACAATCATTGGGGCACATAATTCCTGAGACATGCGACGCAATTTGCTCTGTACTCAAAACATATTTGAAGGTACGTAGTATATATCTATTTTATAAATAAAATAATACAAAATAATCTAGTAATCAGACTTTATTTATCTATGGCACATTAATGTTAAAAACGTAACTTTATGTTATTTGTATTTATTTTGAATTAATAATAATAATAATAATAATGGCTTAATTGCCAAGAGCCTCGACCAACATCTAAGGAGGCTCTCGTTAGACGGCTGGATCAAGGGCTTGATTCAGAAGGCAGTACTTCTGGACACGGCCCGCATTGTCAGGAGGTTCCTCTCTCTGGAGCCCTGACCGCCGGTAGCTTGGACCCTGTTCCCGATACCGGTGAGGTACTATTTTTTAATATTTTTATATGAATATTTAGAAATGTAATTTAATATGTATATAAAATAAATGAATGTGAATAATAATAATATGTGGGGACATTTTCACACACGGCCATCAGACCAAAAACTAGGGAGACCCTGTACTATGGGTGTCAGACAGCTGATATACATACACAAATACATTTTTTTTTTGTAAATACATACATATATAGATAAACAATACCCAGACACACGGCAAACACAAGTGCTCATCACACAAATGTTTACCCTGGGCGGGAATCGAACCCGCAACACGCTGCGCAGCAGTCGATGGCTCAGCCACTGCGCCAACCGTGTCGTCAAATTATTATTATTATTAAAGTTTAAATATTCAATCAGGGTGTCCGGGATAGTAATAGCTTGCGAGTCTTGTGACAAGTTAAATTCTTGTGTTTCTTGCATCTGGACTGAAACAATTGGGGTTATCAGCGGTCTTTGGGGTACCTGGACTAGATTATGTATAGTTGTATTAAAAGTTAATCTTTCAAACCGTCCCAAAAATATTACTTCATTGATGAATTTTTCGGCTATGCCTTGTTGGGTAGCAGTCATGTTGCGGAGTTTAGCTGCAACATTTTTTCCAATAGCATCATATTCATAATCTGGGTTTTCTAATTTTTTACCTATCAATGATATAGTATTTGCAATTTCGACATTGGCCTGTCATTTACGACGTGCAGATGAAGCAGCAGATGTTGCAGGTGAAGACACGTTGTAGTTGGTAGTCTGTAAATAAAAATAATATCATTATACTGACTCGTAGTTTTTTTTTTTGTTACAGTTACCGAGTTCAGAACAAGAATGGATAGCAATTGCTGAAGAGTTTGAGCGCATATGGCAATTTCCAAATTGCCTAGGAGCTGTTTATGGGAAGCATGTTGCTATAATCCCTCCTGCCGGAGCAGGGTCACATTTTTACAATTATAAAGGGTATCATAGTATCGTTCTAATGGGAATTGCTAATGCAAATTATGAATTTATTTATGTGGATATTGGAACAAATGGACGTATTTCTGATGGTGGTGTATTACAAAAAACTATTTTTTTTCAAAGATTGAATTCGAAGAGTTTAAATCTTCCTAACCCGAGAAAACCAAGCGGACATTCAGAAGAGTTGCCTTATGTATTTATTGGCGATGAGGCTTTTGCTTTGAGGACAGATTTTATAAAACCATACACACAAAGGCAATCACTGGCTAACTCAAGTAAGAGGATATATAATTATAGAGTGTGCAGGGCTAGAAGAATTATAGAAAATGTTTTTGGAATTTTGGCGGGAAGATTCCACATTTTTCGGTCGCCTATAAATACCAGTGTGCACAATATTAACAAAATGGTTTTGGCATGTTGTGTATTGCACATTTTTTTAAGGAAAAAAGCAAAACATACTTACAGTCCACGTCAGCAATTTGATAGTGAAAATCATGAAAATGGAACTATTGATTTGGGACTGAGACCGCGAAATGGAGAATTACAGTCACTGCGACAAACACATGATCGTAATCCCACTCAAAATGCAAAAATTATCCGAGAGAAGTATGAAACCTACTTTATTACTAGTGGTGCAGTACCATGGTAACACAGAATGTTATAATAATAATAATATATAATTTACCTGAGTATCATTTTCAACGCCAAATGTACTTTCATCATCATTAACTGTCTCCTGTTCACTGCTATCCATATTGGCAGCCGATTGTTCACCTGTAAATAAAAGACTAATATTATATTATGTACTTTTTGTTTTAATTTAAAACATCACAATTTCATTATGTATTGTAACAACACTACTACAAGCTGGACACCCCGCTGGCAATTGATTTATAAATAATTATACTTACCTTGGCTTTGATCATTCAGAAATTCAACCTGACTATAGTACCATAATTTTGGTACATATATACCTGGTCAGTTCCTGAACCTGTTCTCATGCTATCTCGCACTTTTTTATGTTCTTTACGGCAATCCTTGCCTTTTCCAAAGGCAACGATTATTTCGAAAACCTGGTATAAATTCTGTTAGCAGTTCATGCGAATAAGTTTGGAAATCACTCATTTTGAGAATTTTCTAAACTAAATGATTAGGCACTTGCACAGTAAACCAATATTAACAAAAATTACACAAACGTCAAACACCACAAGCGTTGTGCATCCACGGGCAGGCAAAACAAAATGGCGACTCGCAGCGCTGCCATACGTACGAGCCGAGACGAGCTACGAGTATGATTTCAAACAGGTTGGATCGCCGGCGAACTTGCGCGGCAATTTTAAAGTACGCGTTTTTAAGGTGACACACAGGCGAAAAAAGTCGTCGAGCCACAAGTCCGCGTACTTACTCGCACGTCTATCACCCACTTAACAATTTATTATCATTTTTAAATTATTCATAAGCCTTTCCACAATTTAAGTTAATACTGAAGTAAATGAGGAGCTAATTTTTTATTAAATCAATAGAAGCTCTATTTCTGTCATCCCGCTACTTTTTATTCATTACAGAAAACACTCTTTCGGTAAAGGCTGAAGTGCGGAGACAGAAAGTATGTATGAAACAATTTTACAGGTGTTTTTAAATTCTTGTAAGGTGTTGACTAAAAAATAATAAATGACTCCATTTTTTGGTTGGTACGGTATTCATACCAAGAATTTCTTTGTCTTCAGATATTTTTATTGTTTTAATTCGAAATATAAATTATCCATATCAATATTAAGTCTATGCAAATTAAAACTTTCAATGTATTTTTTAAAATTATCAAAGGTGGGCAAAGATTTTAATGACAAATGACTGATTAAAGAAAGCCAATTAGTTTGAATGAAATCAAACCATTTCTCCAGATATAAAATAGCTTAATTTATAAAAAAGTATGAAGTTATTAACATTTCTATTAAAATCATCTTGGGAGGATTCTACAATAGTTTTTAAGTATTTTTTTGTGTCATGGCCAAAATACTTATCATTTTTTCTTTGCATTAGCTCATTTTTCAAAGTATTCATAATGTTATAGATATCTAAAACTGTTACATAATTTCCTTCTAATATTTTAATATTTTTGTTACTAACATTCAATATATGACTAGCATAAAAAAGGTAACAATGACTCCTGACTCGGTTAATCACTCCCTCACCGTCACAGGTCGAGAGTTGATCGCTGCCGTTTGCTCCTTCCGGAGCGGCTCCGCCGGCGGCCTCGACGGCTTGACTCCTCAGCACCTAAAGGACCTTATTTGTTCAGGCGCCGGGGTAGCTGGTGAGTTACTTGTGAAGGAGCTTACGGCTCTGATCAACCTTATGCTCTCCGGCAAGGTGAACGATTCCGTCATCGACATTTTGTACGGGGCCAACTTATGTGCCCTGCGCAAGAAGGACGGCGGCATTCGTCCCATTGCCGTGGGAACTACATACCGTCGTATGGCAGCCAAGATTTGTTGTAAATTCTATGGTGAGGTTGTTTCGGAAAAATTTCAGCCCCTTCAACTAGGTTATGACTCTAAGGCTGTGAGGCTGCTGTACACGCTTTGTCGACCTACCTAAATTCTGGCAAAGGAGAGGTCATCTTGAAGGTTTACATAAAGAATGCTTTCAACTCAGTTAATAAGGACACCTTGCTGGCAGAATCTAAAAAAGAAATACCCCAAAGAAGGATGACCACGCTCCATACATGCGATGACCTGTCATTCTTATTTTTTTTCAGATGATGTATAATGACGTGTATTGTATAAAACAATCTATTAGGTTCTAAATAAACCACTGTGTAAATATGAGTCTATTTGCCAATGAGGTAAAAATATTATAATGAAAACAATATTTTGAGGTTATGTACTTAAATGTCAAACGAACATACACTACAAACTATCAGTGTTACTTTTTTACGTTACTATAAGTATTTATTGTCATGAAACAAGTGTCTTTATTATTAGCAAATAGAGCAGGAATCGTGGGTAGCACAAATGTTACCAATTTTTTGGTACGGGGTGGAAAATCCTCACGGATGTCCTCCGCCCTGGGGCTGGCTGAGGGGTCTGTCAGACTCTTACTGACTAAAAACCACCTCGGTGTTCCATCTTACACCTACGGGGGTCGCGGGAACTGGAGATACTTCCGCAACCCCCGACTGGTGCCGGTGCGCTACTGCGGGCCACTTCTCGGGTCAGGGGGGGGAGTGAGGTGTTAGACTACCCCCCGGGGCGCGCGAGGAATACTACGCGCCGCCATCAATGTTACCTGCCTTAACTGTAGGTTACCGTGGCACAGTAAACTTGGGAATGGAAGTGAAAATAAAACAGCACATTATTATTTAATTACTTAGGTATTTTATTCAAGATCTTCCCTAACAACAACATCATCTAAAAATGCCGCTGGAGGAACTATATTGTCTTGGTACCTCGCCCATCCAAGGTACCACACCAACGTCATGACATCTGCACAACAACCTACAGTGCGACGTCCCACTAGGCAGTTGCAGCAATATTCGCTTATGCCTTCTATGCCATTTAAATTATTTTCAATTAAAATATATACATAATACAGCCGCCTGCCAATATGCCTTGACTTTATTTTTCCTCTAATTAATGAATTTTCCCCACTACCTCTTAAATTAAACTCATCCATGTTTAACATTTCTCTGCATACTTCTATTCTGTATCCGCCATGGAAACGTACATGTTCGCCATAATAAGATCGCGCTTGACGTATTTGGTACGTTCCCAAGGCGAATAAAATCAGTTCATGATATTCTAGACGGGGGAACAGAATATTATAATTGTCATTTGTTATACTCCTGAAAAAGGATGCCCGTCTATTAAGATTTAAAGCGACAACTGCTCTTGATAAATTATTTTGTAAGGGCATCCTTTCTCGTATTAAAGATACAATTTGGGCAGCATCAACTCTATCATGTAGGCGAACACCAAACTTATTAATTAAACCTGCTGCAATCTGGAAGTAAGCCATCATATTTGGCACTGTTTTATTAAAGTGGTCAAACCTAAATAATCTATAATCTCTTTTGAAATAACCATTGACCACCTCTACCACCCATCTGCAAATTGTGACACATCGACTTCTATTTGCTTGGGTGGTAGTCAATTGGTGTTCACCTTCACTTAGAGACTCTGGTACGACCTTGAAATTGCAGCTCTCTAGTAAGTTGATGCTGTCCCTGAAACCCCTGTCTAAAATAAATATGTCATTTTCTTGAAAATAACGTCTGAGTGGGGAATTTTCATTTTGAAATAGAGACTTCATTATGTCTGCGTCTGATGTGGTAGCTTTGTAGGGGCCATAACAGTCAAGAATATAACCATCACATGTTACAAGCATAAATGGTTTAAGAAGATTTCTGTACTTGTGTAATGAGTATGAATCTTTTTGGAACATGTAATTCCCACTTTTATTTAAATAAATATATGTTCCATCACAGATAACAATGGTATGTAGATTATTTTCATTATATATTCCATTTGGAATAAGTAAATTGTGCTGAAGCAATTCTTCCCTGGTTTTATGGTTTATCCCCAAGTTCCTTGGTACAAAGTCTTGTAGCAAAATATCTCTTACTCATTAGTCGTTCTAAAGTAGTACGTGGTACTTTTAAAAGTGTTGAAATCCTTTCATCTGAATCTCCTGTTCGCATCTTTATTAGGATACAGGCCAAACCTAACAGACCCCTGTGCAACTCTAAGATCCGGGGTAAATCTGCTAATAATAATAAAAAAATATCTGTAGGGTTGTTGATGCGTGTGTAGGTAGTGATAGGAAGCGAAGAAATAAGTCTCAAGTACACAAGAAGAAGTAGAATATAAAGTTTATTGCACAAAACACAGGTCACAGTTTTTACACACACAAGAGTTCCACTGAGATAGAAGGAGTGGTAGAAATACAGATAGACGACAGAGAACAGATATAAAGAAAGTTTGTTAAAGCACAATTAAAATCAAGCGCGGCGAAGCAATGTTTATAAATCGCAAATGGTCGGTATATGTTCTATGAGCATACTGACTACTGACTCGCAAGTCACGGCGCGCGCGCATGATAATGCCGTCCCGCTCATGCACGTCGCTCGCGTGACGTAGCGCGAACGACCGGTTGTCGCGAGAACAAGAGGCGCGTCATAGATGGGCGGGCCAGCTGATAAGCAATTAGCTACTAATACAATGTTTGTACTTGTCTGTTTGTATATTGATTATGGTAAGTTGTAAATATTATTAAGTTGAATTTAGGTTTTATATAATTCTAATTGTAGTTATTAAGTTATGTAAATATATATGTGAATAATTTTGATTTTAATGTTATTGTTTGATTAATGTAAACAGAATAAAACATGAATAATATAATAATTAAAGGTAGGTCACTACATCACCCCCTTCCAGAGACCGTCAAGGGCGATAATAGTCGGGAAATTTAACGCGACGTCCTGACCGCGTCGTTCTGACGACGCTATCGTCAGTGGAAGGCAAGTTCCGGTTATCCGCGTCGGGTGCGTAGTGATGAGTGTTAGTGTTGAGTGGTGACTGTGGTGTGTTGTGATGAATGTTAGTGGTGATGGTAGGTGGTGAAGATGATGTGTGAGGGTCACTCAGTATGTAGGCCGGCTTAATGCGGTCAATCGATACGGTAACCGGTTTACCATTTACCATTAGTTTAAACACCTTGTCACCTCGTTGAATTACTGTATGAGGACCAGAGTATGCCGGTTTTAGACCACCACCAGCAGTACAGTCCCTAAGGAAAACGTGTGTAGAGGAAGCTAATTCCTTGTAAATAAATGTTTTAAAATTGCTGTTGTGCCTGGCCGCTGGTGATGGTTGCAGTTTCCTGACAATATTCCGAAGCCTTGACAGGTAGTCGGTCATGTCGACAATCTCGTCAGCCTGTGGGTCGAAAAATTCGCCGGGGAGGCGCATTGGCTGGCCGTACACTAGTTCGGCAGCGGAAGCCTCAGCGTCTTCCTTGTAGGCGCTGCGAACCCCTAACAGGACTAGCGGAAGAGATTCCACCCAACTGTCATTTGCATGGCAGGTGATCGCAGCCTTGAGTTGACGGTGGAATCTTTCCACCAATCCGTTACAGGCTGGATGGTACGCCGTTGTTCTGCGATGATGGAACCCAGCAATGGCAGACAAGTTTTTAAATAGTGCTGATTCGAACTGCCTACCTCTATCGGTTACGATATCCGATGGGCAGCCGAAACGAGCGATCCAGCAATTCAATAGGGCCTTTGCCACTGTTTCTGCAGTTATGTCTGCTAACGGTATTGCCTCAGGCCATCGTGTAAAGCGATCGACGGCTGTGAGGCAATAGCGGAAACCTTGGCACAATGGCAAAGGTCCCACGAGGTCAATGTGTATGAAGGCGAATCTTGATTGCGGTAATTTAAATGACTGCAATGGAGAAAAGACGTGTCGTGTGGTTTTTGAGCGCTGGCAAGGTAGGCAAGAACGAACCCACTCACGACAGTCTTTTCTAACGCCTGGCCACACGTATCGGTCAGCAACCCATCTGGCGGAAGCCTTGGTACCTGGGTGACTCAAGGAGTGCAGGCTAAGAAAAACTGTCCTGCGCAACTCCTTGGGCACAAACGGTCTTGGCGTAGTGGTGCTAACGTCGCAATACAGTTGTGTCTGCGATCCAGGTAGGCTAACTTGTTGCAAGTGTAGTGCAGTATCTCCACCTAGAAGTTGCTGCAGTTCGGGGTCCTCAAGTTGAGCTGCAGCGATCCTTTCGACGGGCACAGGTTGAGTAATCTCCTCCACGCGCGAAAGGGTATCCGCCACGACATTGTTCTTCCCAGAAATATGCCGGATGTCCGTTGTAAACTGGGCTATCAGATCGAGGTGACGGAACTGCCGTGGGGAACAATTCTCTTTGCGAGAGTGGAAGGCGAATGTGAGAGGCTTGTGGTCTGTGTAAATCACAAAGTCACGAGCCTCAAGCATATGACGAAAATATTTCACACTCTCGTAAATGGCGAGCAGCTCGCGGTCGTAAGGAGAGTACTTAATCTGTGCCTCGCTTAGCTTCCGCGAGAAGAAGGCAAGAGGTTCCCAAGCCCCTGCATTCAGTTGCTGCAAGACTGCGCCCATGGCTTTGTCAGAAGCATCCGTGACCAACGCCATCTTAGCGTTGCAGTCAGGATGAGCCAACAGTGCTGCTTCACAAAGACTGTTCTTGCAGTTCTGGAATGCCTCGTGCTCCTCGGGTGAAAAATTTACCGGGTGTGAACCCTTCACCGAGCCGGTAAGAAGGACATTCAGGGGTGCTTGGAAGCTTGCTGCGCCTGGGATGAACCTGCGGTAAAAGTTGAACATCCCAAGAAATCTCCGTAGCTCTCTTACGGTTTTGGGAGCGGGAAATTTTTGAATGGCCACGACCTTGGATGGTAATGGCCTTGTGCCCTTGGCTGAGATATGGTAGCCCAAGAAGTTAACCTCCGACACTCCGAAGACACACTTAGAACTGTTGATGACCATACCGTAATCTTTGAGTCTGGTGAAAAGTTGACGCAGGTGGTGCTCGTGGGTCTTCTGGTCTTTCGAAAAGACCAAGAAATCGTCTAAATACGCGTACGTAAAGTCCAGACCCCTGAGCATTTCATCCACGAAGCGTTGAAACGTCTGTCCGGCATTCCGTAGACCGAACGTCATGAACGGAAATTCGAAAAGACCGAACGGCGTCGTGATCGCAGTCTTCGGGATGTCATCAGGATGCACAGGGATCTGATTATATGCTTTCACCAGATCAATTTGAGAGAAGACGGTACAGCCAGACAGGCTATGTGCAAAGTCTTGGATGTGCCGGATGGGATACTGGTCCGGGATGGTACGCGCGTTCAGCATCCTGTAATCGCCGCAGGGGCGCCATCCGTCATCTTTCTTCGGCGCTAGGTGGAGAGGCGACGACCACGGTGACTCGGACTGGAGACAGGTTCCACATTGTAACATGGACTCGAATTCGGCCTTAGCTATTTGCAACTTGTCTGGGGCCAATCTGCGAGGTGTACAGAATACTGGTGGGCCTGGTGTAGTACGAATGTGGTGTACTGTATTGTGTTTAGTGGTGCGGTGTATACCATGTGGTCGAGTGATGTCAGGGAATTCCCGTAGTATGTGTGTATACGCGGAATCACCAAGACTTACTTTCACCGAAGAGACGACGTCAGAACGACGGACAGGCGACGCCGGGGTGGAGAGCGTTGTATGATTGTCGATGAGGCGTTGGTTCCTGCAATCAACAATCAAATTATAAAAGGATATAAAATCCACGCCTATTATCGCCTTTGTAACATCAGCGACGATAAATCGCCAAGCGAAGTCGCGGCGCAACCCTAGGTTCAATGTTACATTTATAAAACCGTATGTATTTATCGTAGTCCCGTTCGCCGCACACAGTTGGTAGCTGGTTTTAGTTACTTGATTTGTAATTGCCGATCGGGGGTAGACGCAGAGGTCGCTTCCAGTATCGACCAAAAACTGCACCTTCGACCTTTGATCGGTGACAAATAAGCGACCAGCACTTGGACAATCATCGGTCGCCATCACTGATTGCCCCGTGCTTTTCCCGACGTGGGGTAGTCGCACGGCTTGACGCATTTGTTGGCTCGGTCTCCGAAGTTCTGATGATACCAGCACTGCAGGAACTTCCTGTAGCTGGACTCTGATCGGGATGAGCCTGACCGATTGCGCGTGCGACAACGGGACCGTCCTCTAGGGCGAGACAATCGCTCAACCTTCTCCGCCAGCTTCTCCATCTGCCTGGTCAGGGCGGCGATCTCGGAAGACATGGTGTTGCTCGGGGTGCTCGACGAAGCAGCCGTAGTGATGGCAGATGTTGATGCCACCTGAATGCCGACGACATCGTGTATCCGGTCCGCCAGCTCAGCCAACTCAGCTATCTCCGGCTTGGACTGGGAGGCTATTATTGCTTGTGTGGTAGGCGGCTCGTCCATATTGTCCGCAAAAATTCCTCCGGTACGCCTGGGCCAGCCAGGTTGAGGAGGTGGCGGTAAAATTGGGAAGGCTTCCGGTCGCCTAGCTCTTCGTGCATGAGAAGCTGTTTGACCTTCTTCTCACGCGAAGCCGATAATCTCTTTATAAGCTCACCTTTGAGTTTTTCGTATTTTTCGGTGGCTGGAGGGTAGGCGATTATATCTTCGACCTCTGCTGCGTACTGCGGGTCCAAGTTCCCCGTTACGTAGTAGAATTTGGTCTCGTCCGACTTGATACTTGACAGCATAAATTGTGCCTCCATCTGAGCAAACCACAGCGCCGGTTTTTCCGGGTAGAAAGGCGGGATTCGTACTCCCACACGAAATGTTTCGGCTGCCACGGTACTGACATCCTGGTTGCTAGGTGTCTTGTTCTCGGCCATGCTCGTGCTCTTGATAGGGGTCACCAATGTAGGGTTGTTGATGCGTGTGTAGGTAGTGATAGGAAGCGAAGAAATAAGTCTCAAGTACACAAGAAGAAGTAGAATATAAAGTCTATTGCACAAAACACAGGTCACAGTTTTTACACACACAAGAGTTCCACTGAGATAGAAGGAGTGGTAGAAATATAGATAGACGACAGAGAACAGATATAAAGAAAGTTTGTTAAAGCACAATTAAAATCAAGCGCGGCGAAGCAATGTTTATAAATCACAAATGGTCGGTATATGTTCTATGAGCATACTGACTACTGACTCGCAAGTCACGGCGCGCGCGCATGATAATGCCGTCCCGCTCATGCACGTCGCTCGCGTGACGTAGCGCGAACGACCGGTTGTCGCGAGAACAAGAGGCGCGTCATAGATGGGCGGGCCAGCTGATAAGCAATTAGCTACTAATACAATGTTTGTACTTGTCTGTTTGTATATTGATTATGGTAAGTTGTAAATATTATTAAGTTGAATTTAGGTTTTATATAATTCTAATTGTAGTTATTAAGTTATGTAAATATATATGTGAATAATTTTGATTTTAATGTTATTGTTTGATTAATGTAAACAGAATAAAACATGAATAATATAATAATTAAAGGTAGGTCACTACATATCTTTGGTCATACCCATCCAATACCTAAATAGGTGATCATCCATTTGTTCTATGGACGCCATGCTGCTAAAATCAAGAAAAGGTGTTTCTACATTTACAAATGACAGCATGTGTTCTATTTGGTCAACTGTGAAGTTAGACAAGCTGTTCGCTGCATCATAAAGCAAATCCCAACTATTTTGTTGCAAATGTTCTGTGCAGACTCTGGCAAAGATGGGTATATAAAATCTATAATTAATAAGGACTGTTCTTCGCAAGGGATCAGACACCTTGTGTAGACCGGAGATTCTATCACATCCATAAAAAAGGCAATGAGATGCGGAATTAGGAGCTCTTTTGTAATTCCTCAAAATTGTTTCTGGGAGGTTAGGATGATCAGTAGGTTCCTGTTGAATGTGAGGTTCTTCTGGACTTGCAGAGTCATGAGATTCTTCAGAGGCCTCATCAGGATCTGCAGAGGGCTCAGTATCTGGAGGTTGCTCCGCAGTTTGTAGTCCTGAACTCCCAGGTTGCATATAGTCGAGATGTCTTGTTTCGTCATGTGATTGGCTACGACTGGCATCTCTTTTACAATTCATGTAACAGGCATGGCACATACGGTCAGATGGAGATATCTGTCAACAAGACAATCATTTCTACATTCAAAATCGCACTTTAATCTTTAAATACATGTTAGAAAACAAAGCAAGACACAATACACAGTCAAATATGGATTATTAAAAAATGTTAGGGTACATTTTAATGAATCTGTGGCAATATACATCAACCATTTAAACTATGAAATGTTTATCAATGCACTAAAAAATATATGTATTTACAAATTCAAATAGTGGCTTTAGTAACAATCGTTTAGTATTTACCTGATGAGGTGCTATTCTACTCTGAACTATCTGAATCATTTCAGTATGATTAGATG
Source organism: Charanyca ferruginea (assembly GCA_947361185.1). Classification (NCBI taxonomy): domain Eukaryota; kingdom Metazoa; phylum Arthropoda; class Insecta; order Lepidoptera; family Noctuidae; genus Charanyca; species Charanyca ferruginea. The sequence continues at coordinate 12,128,199 of OX376065.1, read as the reverse complement.
TAGTCGGGCTGAGAACAATGTGACTTTGAAGTTTCACCAATGATCGTCCACACAGCAAACAGACTTCCTTGTGACCACGATGAGATGGGCCTGCGCACCGATCGTTATTATCTCCGTGAAGCTCATTATTCACAGCTTGCATTGCTAAATAAAAACATGCCTCGCAAATATAGTCTTCTTCAGTTACCTGCAAATTATAATAAATATGTAGGTATAGAACAGAATTACTAATAATGTAAGCACTAGAAAAACAAACTATAAAGATTTGATTTGTTTTAATAGGTCAGTCAGTGGGTCGTCTTTAATCACACGCTTATAATTATTGTACACAGATATAATTTATTTCCGAGTATATGGTAGGTGCATATAGTATATCAACAGGAGTTCCAAATTGTGTGGTTCCACAGTCAAGTATTACAAGTTTGGTAAAAGGCTATTTATAAAACATAAAACTTACTATGACTGGAGATATCCAGTTGCTGATTAAAGAGATGACTCTTGTGTTTTGGTCGAAGACGAGATACCGGTTTTGGGTATTCGATGAATTCACGCATATATTACAGTTGATACAATGTATGCGCTGCGACATCAGCGGTCTCGTGCATTCAGTCATGGTGTTCTCGTTTGTTACAAACGAAGCAAGTCCAAAATCAGAAGCACTAATCAGTATCCGTGTAACAATAGCCAAAGTCAACGTAAGCGCAGGGAATCGGAGTCCGTTGTGAATGCAAATGTCGTCAGAAAAAGTAAAACCGTAAAATCGCACAGAACACATCGACGCAAAAGCAAACGAGAGACTGCAATGCCATCAAACTGACGCCAATACACCTTATATTTTTTGACATTGACAGCCAGTCAGGGATACCAGCACAAAGAAAAACGTTCCGTTTCATAACTGTAAGTAACTCAACTTACTGTGAAAAATGCATTTATCTTATTACCATCTAATTGATTAGATTCATAATACAACACAAGGTCGTAAAATAATACAGAAAATAAATATCAAGCAAAAAAAATGTTTACAGTGTAAACACCACATCCAAATACAGATCCACAACATAAAACGGAACGTTTTATTACAATGCGTTTGTAATGGCTGCGTTCTATTGAAAAAAATACTGCTAGTTATTGTAGTTATTTAAAAATTAATTTTCTTTTTTTTCAGATTACTATTATTTGATTGAAGTTAGTCCTACGTAAACAGTAAAAAAACCTATTTAATAGACTAAATAACATGGCTATACACGACATCTTCTGTCATAATGTTTGACAGGTCAAATCTGATCATGATTCTTTATAGTTTCCTTTGGCAATGTTACAGACATCCGTCTAAATTAAATAAATATTGTTATATTTGCGGTATCAGCATCTTCATCATCTTCGGAAATGAATTTAACTTCATGTTGTGCTCAGCCAAATAAAACATCTAATAATGTGGAATCCACTTTTAACCAAGGTAAATATTAATATTATGTTATGTGTAATTTCACCATTTCAATTTGCACTTAGACTTGTTTAACCATTCAATGTTTGTGCATATATTATTACAATAAAATTATTATCTTAATTTTATTATTTATAATCAAAATATGGTTCAGTGCATGGTGCAGTGTTGTACTGACAATAATGAGTCAATCTGTTACACCATTCGTTAAGCAATCTCGCATTATCAACCTGCAGTGGGTTAGCATAGGTTACAGCCTACTCCTCTCTGAGAGCAGCTTCTACATCAACTACTGCTGAAATTGATTTGCCAAACAAAACATCTGATAATGCAGTAGCCACTTTTGGCCAAGGTAATATTTTATTGCATTTTTATATATCAACTAGCTGACCCGACAGACGTTGTCCTGTCCCTATCTACCTACTTACCCGCCTATCTACCTACCCAATCTACCCTACATACCCTGCATACATTGATTGCGCCAATCCTCCAAAAATTGAAGTCTAATATGTCATCTATTTAAAAAAAATTGGTGAAGAAATTAATATGTCATCTACGTATTTTTTTTTGGTTTTGTTGATTTTTTTAACGTTTCTTGCAACTTTCTTGTTGCACGGAACTACTTTTCATGGTCAAGGGTGTAAAAGGCAGCCCATCTCTTTCACATTCTGCCAGAGTGCAACAAAGTTGCACGGAACATTCTTCTCCTTACAATAACAAACAACAAAAAAGAATTAACGAAATTGGTCCAGCCGTTCACACGTAATGCCGTGATCAAGGGAAATAGCGACTCACGAAACAAGTTTATGTAATTTGAGCAAAGAAGTAGTATAATAATCAACTGTTTTCAGTTGTGTTAATGGTTATGCTATACTGTTTATCTTAAAAATACTGTATATTATGTGTTTTATATCAATCACTAATTGTATCATTTTTTTTAGGGTCAAGTTTTACAGCAACTGTGCCAAACTGCGAGGACCTACCTGAAAAAAATCCCCTGATACATGCTTCTAGCAAAAAAGGTCAGTACCTAAATAGCATAATTTATATGTACGAGATAGCTTTATGTGCTTTATCAACCCTATAATTACTGATATTTGAAAAGTTCGAAAATTTAACTCAGCTTAGTATAAATCAATCAGCAATTAAGTAATTGTTTTTCATATTTCAGATACTAAATCCATCAAAGTTGTTGGAAACAAATATTTAAAGCAATTCACACAATTAACGGTCAGACTCTTAAAATTAAGGGAAAAATGTAGTAACCTAAGCCAAAAAGTGCGAAAAGCTGCTCAATTTGATAATTGAGCAGCTTTTCGCACTTTTTAAAGCTTTATTTTGTGATCAAAATAAAGCTTTTTTAAAAGCCGTTGAAAAACTGCCTGACCCTGCTGCCATTTTTACGAGAATGCAATTAAAAAAGGCATCTCTGAAACCAAGAGGAAGGAGATTTACTAATAAAGAAAAAATTTTGTGCCTAACAATATATAAACAGAGCCCAAAAACATACAAATTGTTGCAGAGACTCTTTACATTACTTTCAAAAAGGACAATATAAAAAATATTGAGTCATGTGACTATAAAGCCTGGAATCAATGAGATTATCATACAACACCTGAAGAAGGCAGTGAGGAAATTACCGAAAGAAAAACAAATATGCACACTCATATTTGATGAAGTTGCTCTTAGCCCTGGCTTATACTATCATAAAACTTGGGATCAAATTATTGGTTTTGAGGATTGTGGTACAAAGAACACCGATAAGATTGCCGACCATGCACTAGTTTTCATGGTCAAGGGTGTAAAAGGTAAATATAAGCAGCCCATCTCCTTCACATTCTGCCAGAGTGCAACAAAGTCAGCGGAATTAAAAAATCAAATACAAGACGTACTGAATGCTGTACAGTCGAGCAACGTAATTAGTTTACATATACGCTGCCAGCTGATAGCCGTGTCTATATGAAGAGTTCCATACACAAACGTTAAATAAAACGAACGAGTTCTGCTTTTTATTAGTGTGCGTATGTCGCGCCACTAAGCAGTAACTATAATAATCAATGTATGGATCATTAATCTGTGTAACTGAATAAGTTATAAAATTTCGCACCTAATCATTGTAACAGGTTTGGCGCAATGGCTAACGTATCTGGTTAGTAAATAAGAAGTCTTAAGATCAAATCTTGGTTGCAATGCATTCGTTTTGTTTTGTTATCATAATTTTCGTAAAACTTTCATTACCTAGTTGAATTGCTAACAATTCAATTCCGTTCATAGATGAGTAATTTATAACGTTTGAGACATGCGCACGGAACTCTCAGCCAATTTATTTTGACCGTTTAGGATATAACTACCCACAATTTTTATATATTTTTTTAACTTTCACCTTAATTTACAAAAAAATAGCATTCTCAGTTGTCAGTCTACGCATATAACATGCAATCCTAATTATATAGATGAACACTCATATTTCTGTGCGTTCTTTGTTTGTGATCCAATTGTGCTTGAACTTCATCCAACCATGCAACAAGACGCAATTCATTGTTTTGCATGAGCAAAACGTTTTCATTAGTGAAATTGCAAGATGATTATTAATATCGGTGAGTAACAACTACGCGTGACAATGTTTTCATTACGTTAGTAATATTCCAATTCAAATTCTTAACTTATCTCACCTTTCAATGTTGACCTATGACTAAATTAATGTAAAATAATACTTAAATATATCTGAATTCGATTCTGATAAAATGTACATAGGCCAGTCTACTTTTGTCTAACAAAAAACTTTTAGTCGGAATACAGAAATCTTTTATATTATGTAAATAAAATAGTCATGAAACACGTTTATTATTAATATCTAATGCTCATAATATCTAATAAATAAATAACGGTATCAATTTTTATTACATTATGAGGCAATCTAAGACAGTCAGTTAATTTATCTATGATTTTAATTATCCACCAATCGACCATTGTTTATTTTAAATATTATTTTGTTTTTACTCTAGGAGAAACGTGCAGTTAAGTGTCCAACGGTGTGCGCATTCTCGAAAAGTAGACCATCATCGACGTGGGCCAAAACCGAAGGCGAATTCTTCGGCTCGTTACCACGACATCGTGGCAAGGCCGTTTACGCGACTAATCCATTTCTATCCACTCGCATAACTGCATCAGCACATAATGATATGTGTGCTTACAAACCTGTGCAATATCAACCACATGAAGCTGGTTTAAGTTGCAGTAAGCCCGCACGGAAGATTTTTCTGTCCATCGATCACCAACAAAAACAAGTTCTTTTCGCTAGGTCATATTATTATATTCATTTTAATTGAAAGAATAAAGTGGTTATTTTAGTGATGAGAAATGTTTAAAGTCGTTTATAGATGGAATACTGTAAACGAAGGTTTGCCGAATTACTATTAATATACTTAGGTTTAAAAGCTACTTTTTACATGTTGCCGTGATTCTCTTACAATAAGTTATTATTTATAGTCCGTAGTTGACAGTTATTTGCAGTATACATTTTGAAGTGTAAGTGATGTTATTGTTATTCAGTTAGAAGTTCAATTAATTTCTTACTATCTAACATGTTGATTCACTTCACTTTTAATTCCACTTTGTTTAAATTTGTATACTTTGAAAAACAATTACGCCCATTCTTATTCAATAAAAAAAAACTTTGTCTTGTCTTTTAAACTTATAAAGAAGTTGCTAATAGTGTTCTAATCATAAAAAAGTTTGGTATCAATAGCGTTTTAATAATATTTTTACAATAGTTTGCGTTATATAAATAATTGTATTGGCTACACGTAGTTTTTTATTTGCTCATTTATAACCCATGCCAAATTGAACCCTAAGGCAACTCTAGTAAGAAACATAATAGTCGAAACGAGCTGGCTCATTCACTAATGATCCAATAGCGATAAGGAACAATAGGATTCCGCATTCCATCTTTTATTAGTGATCAATGATTCCAACGCCTAGTTTATTTAATAAAATATTTTGATTTATTTTATTGGTTTTATTTAATTACCTTTTTAATTTTTTATTTAAGTAATTTTGTTTGACACAAAATATTAATGTTTTATAGAACAGAGGAAAAATAAAAACCTAAAACAATACCACCTACCGGGGTTTGATCTTACGACACGAGGCTTATCTATGCCAAGTGCTTCCACCGACCGGCTATCTGGTCCTTAATTATATGGTTGAAATATTGGACTTCATTCAATTAAAATTGGTATACGTGGGTATATCATACGCACACAAACAGTTTAACTTCATAACCGACCAACCGACTAGTTCATTTACACACACAGTGACAATATCCCGTACGTGTGGCCTGTAAATCAATTACGTTGGCCGAGTGTACATAGCACAGGTTTAAAAGTTATTGCAACAGTTTGTGACCAGTCCTCGTCAAATATGAGTGTCATAAAAAGTTTATTGGATGACACTAAAAGAAAATATCTATCAGAAGGCAAGGAATACAAAAGTTTAGCTTTCGAATGGAATGGAACAAAAATATTTCCAATATTTGATCCTCCACATCTCCTGAAAGGATTAAGGAATAATCTCCTTACAAAAGATTTAAGGTTTATAAAAAATGGAGACGTCAAATTTGCAAAATGGAAACATTTGCTACTAGATGCGGATCCAGGGGAAGATGACCTAAGATTAGTAAACAAATTGACTGACAATCATGTCATTAAAGAAAAGATACCCATAATGAAGGTAAACCATGCAGCCCAGGTGTTCAGTCAGAGGGTGTCTGCAACAATGAGATATTTAGCGAGTAAGTATCATTGACTTAAGTTAAGACCTCTCCAAAATTCAAAGCATTGATCCTATAACCCTTGCAAAATCTTGTATATTGAGTAATTATATCAGTTTTATTAGTATCACAATAATATTATACGTAAACTGTAACATTTGTAACTAAGAAGTAGTCACATCTTTCAATCTTGTAATCATTGTTTGTTTAATTTCAGATGAACGACATTCTTCCAAAGGAGTGCCTAGACACAGCAGATTTATTGCTTATGATGACAAATTGCTCGACTCATTAAATGGCCATAGCTACCAACATTCGGAAAAAATATACAAGTGTGCATTAAAACAGAACTCACCACATTTTAAATTATGGGACGATTTACTCCTTGTATTACGATCCATGCGATTTAAAGTGGAGAAAAAGTTAAGGGATGGAACAAATACAACAAAATATGAACAAGTGCCCAAGTCTCAGGAACTGGATATCAAATATCAACGTTTATAAAGAAATGTGTAGATATTTAAAAGAAACACACAATGTAAGTAGTCTGTTGACAAGAAATATCAACCAGGATCCATTAGAAAATTTCTTCTGCAACATAAGGAGTAATGGTGTCAGCAACACGTCTCCAACTTGCTTGCAGTTTACTGGAGCATTTAAAACTTTGCTCATAAATAATTTAACCTCACCACACTCAGTTGGGGCGAACTGCGAGCAAGATGACAATAAGGCGTTGAAGCCATTAAAAAATATTTTGAATTTTAAAGAAAAAGACACAAGAGAACAACTCTCAGAGTCTGTTAATGTGGATTCTGTAATAAATCGCTTCATGCAAACAGACAAAGAAAATTCAACAAGTAAAGAGGCAAAAAGATATGTTGCTGGCTACATAGTTAAAAAAACTTTACAGCAAACATGTAAAGAATGCTATACTTGTAGAATGCATTTGGTAAGCACAGTGCCTCCGATGAATAAAGATTACATATTAGAAAGAGACTACACAAGAAGATCACTCAATTATCCATCGGAGGCATTGTGCGAGTTTGTAGATGATGTTTGCATGATAATTCAAACACAATTACGTGAGGAACCGCAACAGAAACGTCTGAAGAGTACAATTAAGGAAATCGCAAAAATATTTTGCAATTTCTCTCTCTCTTGTGTGATTCATAAAATGAATGTGCAAATTTTTTTAATGGATACCATAATAAATATTATTATAAATAGCTGGTGCAGGAATATCAACAGAATACTAAAAGGAATAACTAAAATGTGTCATAATAATAAAACCATAATACAAGCTTTAAATTATTATAATAAGAAGAAGGAAATAAATTCTTTAAAAACTTAATTTTATTTATCATTTAACTCTACCATCTTCATTTATTGATAAGGCTCTCGATGATGATGATTTTAAAGAATGATTTTCCTTATCGCACCTTCGGTAGAACAAGGGCACAATTGTCAAAAATTGCAAAAATGAGTTAAGTATACAGAAATGCCTTAAAAATGCTATTTGAACTGGAGGAACAAAGACAGTCATTTAATTCCTTTAAAAATCCGCTAGGCGAAAATAGTGACTTTGTCTTATTGGTGCCTTTTTACTGCTCTCTTGGCTGGACATAGTCTCATTGGTCAGTTGCGCCGTCGGCGGGGAGAGAGGCAGTCGTCACTTGGACCGCTAACGTCGTAAAGGTAAATATGCCCTTTTAATTTTTTGGTTTCTGGAGCGACAATGCCACATCTATTACACTTATGCCTAATTTATAATTTTAAAATTGGAAGGACAAAGTCGTTCAGACAGTTATGCCCTTGTCCGTTCAAGATTTGTTTTATTCCTTGGTCTTAAAAGTAAATGTGTTTTTGTCATTCCAATTGCAATGCTATTTTGCTAGACTTAATGACAATTACGTTTTTGTCATTCCAAATTGACTTGATTTAATATTAATGTTTGTTATTTAAGTTAATGAAATAAATTTGTATTATTTTTTAATACAAATTTTGTGATAAATTTTCTGTTTATTTATTAGTATTGGTATTTTTATGTATTTACGACTAGCAGGTATGCATTATTTGTGAATTGTGATATGAATAGTTTCTTTGTATGATTTAAATTTTAATAAAATTTTCAGAATTTAAAATGGGATCTCGTAGTAAAAAAAATTTAATGATGCTTAATGACGAAAATAATTTGCAAATCAAAGAAACTGACACAAATTCTAATAGATCTTGTCGCGAAGGAGATGTGGGCTCTAACAGAGCAGCAAATTCAATCAAAAACTCGTCAATGTGTAAGTATATTGTTGCTATTTCTTAATTCATATTGGTATGTTACTTAAGTTTTTTATATAAATATATATTTTTTTACAGCTAATAACATGGTTGAAACATGGATAGATATGAATATAAAAAACCAGGGTCCTGTTAAATCAATGGAAGGCATCATTTCAGAAACAACGGATACACCTATTGAATCATTACCGTCACCTCTTCTAGATTTCGAGAATTCTGATGTTGAAAAAATGGAAAATAACAATTTTGGAACAGAAATTTCTCCTGCGGTAAATACTACAGGTAAGATAATAAAACTGCTATACAAATATCTGGATTATTTCATGTGTAAAGTAACTGAGATATTATTCTTTCATCACCTTTTTAGAGGTTGCAAGTGAGCTTAACTCCTCAAAGAGTGGAGATTTTTCACCATCTGAAGGATCAGATTATAAACCGCCACGAACTGTGAAACATAAGAGTATATTTAAAACTAGATCTCCCAAACGTAGCACCTCGTCCAGTTCTTCAAGTTCCAGCAGTAGCTCGTCTAGTTCCAACAGCAGCAGCTCATCTAGTTCGTCGAGTTCTTCTGACACTGATAATAGGGGTAATATTGATGAGGCTGATGGTAATACGGAAAGTGTTGAAGTTTATAACGACCCAGGACCCCTTGTGGATACGAGTGAAGATCACACTGAGCAAGTAATTAAGCAGTCAAGAAAGCGACAAAAAAATACACAGCAATGGAAACAAGCTGTTTCAAAACGTTTAAAAAATAGTGGCCAAGAATACACGACCAAAAGAGGCAAGATCGCACCAGCGAAATCCATGCGCCCTCCATGCAAAACCTCGTGTCGTCTGTCTTGTTCTACTAAAGTTTCTTTTGAAACGAGGAGTGTGATTTTTAAATCCTACTGGGAATTGGGAACACACCAAAGGCAAAGAGATTTTCTTGCATCATGTATTAAAAAACAAAATCCTACAACCCGAAGAATCAAGATCACAGCAAATAACACATTTAAACCACCGAGGAAACCGAACTCAACCTATCATTTTCTGATAAATGGTGAGGAAATCAGGATTTGTAAGACTTTTTTGCTGAATACTTTATGTATTGGTGAAAAAACATTGCGGAATGTAATTGACAAAATATCTGATCAAGCCTTGTTTATAATGAGTCCTGCCGATAATCGCGGAAAGCATAATAACCATTGTAATTTAAGCGATGAAGTCGTGAAATCGGTCCGAAATCATATAAATTCCATTCCTAGAACAGAAAGTCACTACTTAAGGGCTAATACAACCAGGGAATATATAGATGGAAGTTTAACTATAGCGGAGCTTCATCGTGATTACAAAAAGATTCAAGAAACCGCTGGAAAGGAATTTGCAAATTATGATGCCTACTATCGAATTTTTAATACTGATTTCAATCTTGGTTTGTTTATTCCCCGAAAAGATCAGTGCGATGAATGTGAGGCGTACAAAAACTCTAACGATAAGGAACCACTGATGGAAAAATACAAAAAACACCTAGAAGAGAAAAGTTTAAGCACGACACAGAACAATGCAAAAATAGTGATTCTAATAATATAGTTGCCATTTTCGATCTACAGGCAGTCTTACCTTGTCCAATTGGCCAGTCATCAGCTTTCTTTTATAAGTCCAAGTTAAATTGTTACAATTTTACGGTGAGGACTCATTTTATAATTAGTTAATTATAGTGTTAAAATTAATCAATTTATGTTCGAATGTACCTAATGTATATTTTGTTTTAGGTATCCAATATAAAAGACGATACCACAATTTGCTTTTTCTGGCACGAGGGTCTTGGCAAACGCGGCGCCAATGAAATAGGAACATGCCTTTACAAGTTTTTGGAGGATCTTTCTAACAAACAACCAGATAAAGACATAATATTTTATTCGGATAATTGCTGCGGGCAGCAAAAAAATAAGTAAGTTTGTTGCCTTTTATAATACAATTAATTTACAGTAGATTTAGATAAATAGGAGTGATTGTTGTTATAATTCATACTGAACAATATAGGTAGGTAATGTACTTATAATGTAAATAATTATTTCTACTTGTTTCAGATTCGTTTTTGGAATGTATTATTATGCTGTCAACACATTGCCTATAAAGTCAATAACACACAAATTCCTTATTAGGGGTCATACCCAGAATAAAGCTGATGCCGTCCATTCTGTAATAGAAAAAAACGTTAAGCGAGCTAAAAAGGCTGGACCTATATACACTCCAGCAGAATACATCAGTCTTATTAAAAATGCTAAGAAAAAGGGTGTTCAATTTACCGTTAAAGAAATGAATTTTGATTCTTTCATTGATATGAAGCTGTTATCTGAAGATATTAATTTGAATTTAAACAAGGATGTTGAAGGAAATACTTTTAAAATATTGGATACGAAAGCGATCAAATTTATGAAAGATTCAGAGATATACCAATTTAAGTGCAGCTACAAAACCGACGATTGGACAGCAGCGAGAATTCGAACAGGTCGTATCGGTAATAAAAAAAGTGTGAAAGATGTCACACTAAACCAGCTCTATAAGGAAAAGTTACCAATCCCTCACAGAAAAAAAGAAGACATTCGTCAATTGATATCCTCAAATATAGTTCCTAAGTTCTATGAACAATATTTTAACAACCTTTTTTAAGAAAAAAAATAAGTTTAAAAACTAAAACCCGACTACAACAAAAAGTGATCTAAAAAGTACGAAACAAGAAAATATTTCACACAGACATCAAGACATAGGTACAAAATGGTCAAGGTAAGCCGTGGTTGCATGCTTGTATCCCATAAGAATGCGATGAACATGAATTATAATGGCATGCAACCACGGCTTACCTTGACCATTTTGTACCTATGTCTTGATGTCTGTGTGAAATATTTTCTTGTTTCGTACTTTTTAGATCACTTTTTGTTGTAGTCGGGTTTTAGTTTTTAAACTTATTTTTTTTATTTGAACCATTTTGGAGTCACAGCTAAGTATTATATATTTAAAAGGTACTAGTGAACCCCTTTCTAATGATACTAAACACGGTATGCGTATCTTAATTTATTTGGTATCTTTCCTTTTTTTAAATAATTTGTGACAAGTCACAACTAAATATTATATATTTGAATAGTACTAGTGAACCCCTTTCCAATGATACCAAACACGGTATGCTTGTCTTAATTTTTTTTTTAAATCTTGGTATTTTTGTCCGCCAGAGGGCGCCACATTGGATTCGGTGACACGTCATATAGCCTATAACCAGCGGACAATCAAGACGCTTCTAACGATACCTCATTTGTTCAGTTCCGATAAGTGGTTTAGGGGCTATGAGCGAACAGATGAACATACATACATACATACATACATACATACATACATACATACATACATACATACATAGCCTGTCAAAATCATAACCCTCCTTTGGCTTTGCCGTAGTCGGGTAAAAAGGAGAGAGAGCTAGAACTGATTCGTTAGTAAGAAAAAAATAATTGTTATAAAGATATTTTTATATTTTTTAATTAATATTTTTTGAAGTGTGATTCTAAAGAATTTCATTTGCATAACAGTGAATCTTGTTAAAAATAATGTCACTGTTATTTTTGTTATCTTCTATAATTCTATTTTCATTGTGATTCCAAAGAGACACAAACGTGAGATTATTGACGACTGATTAGTAAGACTATAATGATAGTTTAAGTATTATATTTCGTGAAAGTTACTACATTTTTTTTACTTTATAAGAAAATAAAAAGTTTATACGGAAAAACAAGGTATTTTTATTCGAAAATCATCCTAAATTAAAGCTCAAATTTAGTCCTAATTACAAAATAATATACATTTTGGTAGAACAAGGGCACAAATGTATCCCTTCCTTAAAATTAAAATTAATTGAAAAAAAACTAAAAGTTCTTAATTCTTGTTAACTATACGCCTAAAAAGGATATAGTATATAGTTTATATCATGCAAAGAAGAAAAACTTTCGAGCAATATTAACAGAGCAAGACCTCACTGAATGCAATAAATATCTTAAAATAGCTCTCCTGTAAAATAGCAAAAACTGCAATTATGCCCTTGTTCTACCGAAGGTGCGTTATGTTGACGAATGATTCTTACATATTTTGATTAATTGTAAGTAAATTCTTAGATGTATGATATGATATTGTCATCAATGGTCATCATAGTGCTTTTTAGAAAATGTTTTGATTTTACTTTTACTTTGATTTATCTAACAAAGTAATACTAGTAACAAATACTTCTAACAACGCCATCTACAGAGCGTAAGCGGAGGACACATTGAGACATGCAGCGCCATCTATCGGCTTGGGTACTCACGTTTTACAAAACGAAAATCTGAGTGGCCCATCTATTGGGGTATTATAGTATATTATCTATGCTCAGTACCGCATGAACGCTTGTCGAGGACGAACCTATGTTGGTTGATTTCGCGCTCTCTGTCGTGTCGATACTATCGCTGTGTGCGTTGCTACTGTTGCTAGCCGTGTCAGCGCTACTATAGTGTGCGTGTTAGATTATGACCGCTGTGATTGATCATTGTGAGTACATATTTTGTTACATATAGTATTTTTCAGTTAGTGTATAGTTCGCACCTTATTTTTTACTATTCCAGATTGCTCACTATAGTTATTTTGTTTGTAGCTAACCGTTATTACCTATAAGTCAAAATGGAGAAAAGTAAATACAAGTACCAATGCGTCAGTAAACGTAAAAGACGAAACATTATAAAAGCAAGAGAAGCAAAAAAAAAAAAAAATAGTACCTTTTTTTTTTGTATAATATTCTATACCTACCACCTATCTAATAAAAACTAACCCTACAATTTAATTTAGGTAATGAATTGTGTTAAATAGGTCTATTTTTATTTATCATTTATTGAATTTTATTGACTGTATTTTATTTTATCGACATTTGTCTCTCTCTCTTTTTTTTTAAATTTCATAATTGTTGGGTCTAATATACCTAATAGTACCTAATTCCCGATGTTCGTGTAATCTATATATATGTCGGAGACAGTTTATTAATCACCATTGTGGGTGTAACTAAATTTGTTATGATTTGTGTTTCTTATTGTTAATTTATGTGATTTTACTATCAATTATTGTCTATTAATTCGAAACATGATTTATTGTATATGCACACTGATTTGTGGTTACTTTATTTCGATAATTGTTATCGATGGTTTTATTCAAAACAATTGTTGACACGTTACTTTGAATGTAAAACGAATTACTTTATGAAATCACTATTGTTTATTCATGACAATTATTAGTGTGGTATTTGATTGCTTTATAATTAAATCTTATTAGATTTAGTACATTGTAGTGTTTTGTATCAAGTAAACGCGTGACGCACTTCCGTGCGCCAATGGATAGACTTGTATGGAGAGGTTGTAAGGTGGGGGGCATCGCCTTATAAAAGAGCGTGCACTCCGTAAGTATGGCAGTCGATCCTCGGATTCGACTCAGTAAAGAGTTCCTGCTCCCGACAATACTGTCGGTTTACCTGGTACAGCGCTGCTGTATATTCACATAGCTGTATAGGCTTGCTGCTAGCGAGCGATACACTTTGTATTTGGGTGGCTTATGCTACTGCACGAACTATGAACCTTAAGGGTTTGTTCGTTTATCATTGGGTGGCTTAGGCTGCTGTACGAACTATGAACCTTAAGGGTTTGTTCGTTTATCATTGGGTGGCTTAGGCTGCTGTACGAACTATAAACCTTAAGGGTTTGTTCGTTTATCATTGGGTGGCTTCGCCACTGTACGAACTGTGGGACCTTAATGGTCTGTTCGATTAACTGTATTGTTGCTGTACCTTGAACTTACTTTATTCTTGTTACTGATTACCATTTGTATTGTGTTTTCTTTACTAATAGTGTGTAATTGTTTTCACAGGTATGTTGTTTATCCCTAATGGGATAATGGGAACGCCTATAGTCCTGACGATGTACTATACCGCTCGGCGCTCCTCCTCGATCGCTCACTGACGATCCGACATATATATATATATAAAAATGAATCGCCGAAATGTATGTAAGCGCATAACTTCCGAACGGCTGGACTAAATTGGATAATTCTTTTTTTATTGTGTTCGTTATTGTCAGGAGAAGGTTTGTATAAAAAGTTAGGTAGGTAGGGTAAGTAGGTAGTGTAGGTGATATGTATTTGGGAGTAAAGAGAAAAGAAACAACCGTCTAACTTGAACGCTAGTTTATTACTGACTCACACCACGCGGCGTGCGCGCCGCTCGCACAACATCATCATCATCATCACTCCTTCACACTTAGATCTTGGAACTTGGTGACAATATATAATTGACTGTAGTTCTGACTCGTACTTATATATTCATAGTTATAATTCAACTGTATTGACCTCGAAATTGACAATTTTATAATCACATTTTATTAAACTTGACATTATGTATTGTTTTTGCTATTTTAACCCATTACCGCCCTCTGTACCCGCTTGTGTACAGCTATTTGATGCGTGATAGTGTTTATTTGTGGTACTATGGTATTGATTAATTATTTTTAATCTGTGTACTTGTAGCTGTCTATGGAATAAAAAAAATGTGTGGCGGGAAAATAAATGTTTGAAATGTCACTTTGTTTTTCGAGTTGTGAGCAGAGTTCGTAAGGTAAGATATTTTTTTGTATTTTTATTATTAATATTTCGAAATGCATTATTGTTTTTGGCTGTTTTGTGTTGTAAGGCTTTATACTGACTTATTATATTGTTAGAATAACAGTTCATTTGAATAAATGTACAATAAACACAATTGTTATGTGCTGTACCTGTTTGTGTACAATGGGCGCTTGTGTAAATTATTTTTTTATTTTACATGTCAATTCATAAACAGTACAATGACTGACCGTCGCGTCTTCACGAGTCAAAATAACTATGCGAGACTTGAAGAAGCCCTCGAATCTATAGTAGCTGATGAAAATGATGATGCGCAGTACGACGTTTTTTTATTGCCACCAGATCCAGCTATTGTTAGTGATGAAGAAGAAGGTAATGAAGATGACTTGACTTCTATAACTTTCCCGAGAGACGTACCCGGTACAGTTGAGGTAGTTCCACTGCATCCTGATCATGATGTTTCGGACTGGGATGATAGTGATAATGAGCCATTGTCCACTCACCCACAACCTGCGAAGCGATCTAGAAGACAAGATTCTAACGAACCAGTATGGAGAAAAACTTTACCCATATACACACATATGTCCTATGACAAAACTGAGACTATTTAGCGACGACAAGAAACCCTTGTTGAATCTTTGAAAGACTGCAGCCCTGTGATGTTATTTGAGAAGATATTTGATGATAATGTTATTAGTTTGATTGTGGAAAATAGCATTAAGTATGCTGGGCAACATAATAGACACAATTTTGAAATTGATAAGCCCGAATTGAAATCTTTTTGGCCATTTTAAGTTTTACTGGATGTCATGAATTGCCTTCCGAACGTGCCTATTGGAGTTTGGATGAAGATCTCGGCGTTTCATTGATCGCCAATTGCATGTCACGCAATAGGTTTTTGGACATCAAACGAAACCTACATTTCGTCAACAATTCTCTAGCAGAAGGTTCTAATGATAAAATGTTCAAAATGAGACCTCTGTGCGATCTTATACAAAAAAAAAACTTGCCAGTGGGGAGTATTTCACGAAAACTTATCTATAGATGAATCTATGATAAAATACTTTGGCCGTCATCCCGCCAAGCAATACATAATGGGAAAACCTGTACGATTTGGCTATCGGAATTGGGCTGCGACAAGTTCAGATGGCGACTGCTACACTTTCGATATCTATTGCGGGAAATCTACAGAAGTGTCTACAGACCCGCTGGGTTCAAGGGTGGTAAAATCCCTATTAGCTAAGATGCCGATAGTCCCAAAAGAACACATCGTATACTTTGATATTTTTTTTACCAATTATCAGTTACTTCACTATTTGCGACTCTTGGGGTTCAGAGCCACAGGAACAGTACGAGAAAATAGAACAAAAAGATGTCCTGTGACTGATATCAAGCACAAGTTCGATCGTGTATGGAGTACTGCTCTCATCTTTGGGACGGATCTGCCAGATACCAGCTTGATGCCCTAGAGTCAATTGAGAAACGAGCCAAGAGGATTATTGGCAATGATAGGCTCGTCGAGTCAAAGCTCCAAAGTCTTGAGCATCGACGCCGAGTTGCTGGCCTGTCGGTTTTCTATCGGTTGCATTTTGGGGAGTGTGCGACGGAATTGAATAATTTAATTCCGCCGAGCCCGTTCCATCATCGGACCACAAGACGTACGGCGATGCGCCACCGGCACACGGTGGACATCCCACCCACACGCACGAAACGTTTTGGGAATACATTCATTGTGCGTACTGCTAAGGAGTGGAATTCCCTGCCTGAGTCTGTGTTTCCTGATAGCTACAACCTGGGAGTCTTTAAGGCAAGAGTGAATAGGTTACTTCTAGGCAAGCGTGCTCCATCTTAGACCGCATCATCGCTTCCCATCAGGTGAGATAGTGGTCAAACGTATGCCTATCAATAGATAACAATGAAAAAGAAACTAAGGGCGGAGTACGACTATCGTTTCGATACCAAAAACGAAATAACAATCGTGCGCTGGAAAGACAACAACGTGATCACGATGGGATCAAATTTTGACGCTGTAGAACCACTGGGGAAGGTTTGTAAATATTCCAAGATTATTTGTTAATTATAACAAAGGAATGGGTGGAGTAGACCAAATGGATCAATCGATTAGTCTATATCGATTAGCCATAAAAGGAAAAAAATGGTGGTGGGTAATATTTACCTACCTTTTAGATATGGCGATTTCAAACGCTTGGCGGCTGCATGTCTTGATCAGAAAAACTACTGATATACCCTACATGGATCAGTTGCTATTCAGACGTACGATTGTTAGAGCATACCTTCGCCCAAATAAGACGAAAAGTCGTCCTACGTCATCCGCGATATCTGGCCTTGTGCTTAAAAATAACGGACACAACCCGCAACGCATAGAAAACCCATTACGATGTGTTATTTGTCACAACCGCGTTCGTTGGCGCTGTGAGATATGCGCCAAAACACTATGTGTGGAACGACCATGCTTTGGACAATTTCATGTCTGATTCGCCCATTGTACCCGGACAAGTACACCCCTACAGTTCCTAAAAAACTTCATATTTAGTCTATATTCATGCAATAAATAACAAGTGATTATAATTTTCATGTGTAGTTTCATTTTGGGCGTTAATGGGTTAAATTATTTGCTGAATTTCATCTTGACATGGTGAACTCATATTGTTTTTTCTTTTTTTTTTCGTTTATGATATACTCGTAATTAAACGGTTACTCATAACAATTACAATCTAGACCTTAAGGCTAATAAGTAATTTCAATTTATCTTAATTTGCTAAAATCTTACATGGTTAAGAATGTGTCCATTGGCACTTTTCTTATTGTCTCTATTGTGATGGAAAGACACTTTGTTCTTGTGTTCTTTAAGAGTAGCACTCACTGCACTATGTAACACTCACTTCACTAAACTAACTCAAAGGGCTTAGTTCTCTTGAGTCTTCTTACTATGTCCGTGGTGTCAAGGAGCTGAATAGCCTCGACATTCACATGTTGGAGAAGCCTTCGTTCATGTGCTTCTGCGTGTTTTTTTATGACTACAGTAACTAGGTCCACTCCTAGATCTCGGTGGATGTCATCATTTCTAACGTACCAAGGAGCATTTACTATACTCCGAAGTACCTTATTTTGGAATCTTTGAATGATTTCAACGTTAGTTGGTTTTGTACAGCCCCAAAGTTGAATGCCGTATGTCCATACAGACATGAGTACTTGCTTGTATAAAAACACTTTGTTGTACATTTACATTGATTTTATTGAATGTGTTAAAACATATGTTAAATGAGTCTTTAGCACTACATTAGCTAAAACTGTTTGCATGCTTAATGGTGGATCCACACAGCCCGGCGGCCGCGCCGCCGGCAGCGGGGGAACAGTTTGATCACGGCTTTCGATGAGAGTGGTGTCGTTTCATCATTGGGACGACAGTGCAGTATTATTATTAATAGAAAAATTTCACGAAAATGAAATACTGTGGAACCCGAGAAATAAAGATTTAAAAAATCGTATGAAGAGAAATGATGCGTTGAAAAATATTGCGTCTTTATTCAATATTGAATCTTCAGAAATTGAACGAAAATTAAAAAAATATAAGTAACCATTTCTTACGGGAACACCGGAAATATGAAGAATAAAAAAAAAGTGGATCAGGAAGGGATGATATTCAACCACCAAAGTGGTTTGCTTACAGAGCATTATCATTCCTCAAAGACAAGAATAAACCTGTGTCCACTATAAATAGTGAAGATACTTCGGTAAGTACCTAAAGATACATTAGTGTTTATTGAATTGGTCACAAGTTGTCAACGTATAGGCCAAGAGCTTCAAATACATTTATACAAATAAATATAAAAAACTAACATGTTTAAATAGCTATATTATTAATCCCGGGAAGGGTTACGGTAGATAGTTACTTACGGTATAGTTTTGTTTGGTGCTAGTGATGTAACCGAGTGATTTTAAAATGTCACAAGTAGTGCATGCATCAAATAACTTGATATCGTTTTTTTTTCTTTCAGATTGTTCTTGATGACAGCGCGAACTCACGGCAAAATGGAAACAAAACTACCCGAAAGAGGAATGCTGAACCAGAACCAGAAATAACAGAAGCTTTACAATTGTTGCGAGATATTACATCTAAGAAACGCGATGACGTTGATGTGTTTGCTGAGTTTATAGCTTGCAAATTGAGGAAAATGGATGACTATACTAAGTCCTTAGCTCAAAATCAAATCCAAAACCTAATTTTTGAAGCTGTAATGAATATGTTTTCGGATACTCGTCGTGAATTTAATACTTCTTCAAATATTCGTTCAGGTTATTTTACTCAGCAACCAGTAACATCAACGCCGTCAACGTCGCAATCTTATTCAACCCGAGTACACGAGTACATTGTGCAAGATAGCTCAGATAACAACAAATAAAGCAATCCACACATCCCACACAAGTACACATATCTATAACATCACACACATACCACATACCTACATTACACACTCACACTCCATAAACACTACACACCATATACACTATACCTACACCATATACACTACACCACTCACACTCCTATAAATTATTCCACGTAAGAAATGTTTTTCATATTATTATTTTATTTACATTTCCATTTTATTTTTTATTTTTTGTATGTGATCTAGAGTAATTCTTATTGCATAAACCTCGAATCATATAATTAGGAGAAGACACTGGCTCCTGTAACACAGGTACTAAACCTAGCGCAGGAGTCAGGGCCTCACTACTTTGTTAAAACTATTTATGTCAATAAAGAATTTATTATTATTTATTATTATTATTTATAACAATAGTAATGATGAAAGTCTTCAGACCCTAATGGAACTGAATTAAAGCGACAACTTCACACTCACGTTACTTCACAAAATGTCGCCAGCAAAGCTTACTTATTTTCTTATTTTTTTAATAAAAGCCTTATTATTTCTTAATTATTTTCTTATTATTTTATTAAATACACAGTTGTATTGGTTTTATTACAAACTAGGCATCTACTTATATATGTCACCATAAGATTGTAAATAACGTTAGATTATAACTGTCGAAAGATTGTGAACTGAACAATTTGCTTACAATTTAACGCATTATTTTTCGGTATATTATAATCTATCGAAGTCAAACCGGCAAATTGTCAAATGGAACGCACAGGATGAAATTTACCATAGAGTTACAAATCTGTTACAGCGGGCATAATGAAAATAAATCAAATCAAATCAAATGTCTTTATTGCATTCATGTGTGTACATAGTTGTTATAATAGTAACTGTTGATAGAGATCACTGTCCATAATAGGTTTAGGTTAGGTTAGAACTGCGACCACAACGCACGAGCCGAGCGAGCGAAGCGAGCGTGCCGCGGCAGCGGCCGGCGACGTGCCAGAACCGAATTCTATTAAACTAAGTTTAGTAAGCGTTTCAATGCTTACTTTCTATTAGGTTTGCAAATTTTTCATTTGTAATTTGTTTGAGGACAAAATATTGTTACGTACGTTTCAAATTTTTTTATTTTGATAGATTTTTTCCTTACCATGTGATGTCAGAATTATTGATAACCTACTAAATAATAAATAAATACTTGATGCCACAATTCTTGAAGTGCATTTATTTTATTTGACCGACACCTGGGTTTCATTCCTAACTCTATGGACACAGAACGGTTTACTGTAAGGCCAACCAATCAGGGACAGCCTTCGGACAGTTGCCAATTTGACAATTGTAAGATTGTAATCTATCGAAGTGAACTCGATAGATTACAATCTGACGAATAATAATACGTTAAATTGTAAGCAGTATGTCACGGTTCACAACCTTTCGACAGTTTACAATCTCGCGAGATAGATTATAATCTAACGGTATTTATAATTTTACGCTGACATATACATTCAAAATATAAACACACTTCTCACATTATATTCGGTGCTGCCAAGGAAGTTGACCCTGTTCAGATAGAAAGTAATTCTGTAGCTCATTTCTAATAAACGCTGGCTCAAAATTAGGCGTATTCTGCATATTATTTAATTGTATAGGTACTTCCACTGTAAAATTCCTGTTACCTCGCCTTATAAAATTATGCAGACACACACAAGCCATCACCACAAGATTTGCTTTCTGAGGTTGTAAATTCATACGTGTATGAAGAATTCTGAATGGTTGTGCTAAAATGCCAAATACATCTTCTACAACCATGCGTCCTCGACTTATCCTGTAATTGAAAATTCTCTCCGGTGACCCCTTCGCATGATTTCCTGAAAATGGTTTCATGATGTTGGGCGAGATGGGGAATGCGTCATCACCGATGAAATAAAAAGGCACTGGCGTATTTCTTCTTTCTAATGTTTTTGGTTGTGGTAAGTGTGCAGATTCATCTTGTATCATTTGAAACAAACTAGTGTTACGCAGAACTCCACCGTCAGATATTTGCAACCGATATATACGTATAAAAAGTAACAATTTGCATCAATCACGGCAAGCAAAACAATACTAAAATATGACTTGTAATTGTAATACACTATTTCTTGGACATATTACACGAACGTGTTTTCCATCAATGGCACTTAAACAATTAGGTACATTCCATTTTACCATAAAAGTTCGCGATACTGAAAGCCACTCTTTCTCTGTGTTTGGTAATCTTACATAGCCTGACAAGGTTGACACTAATGCTTGACACACGTCGGAAATAATTAAACCAACTATTTGTGGAGAAACTGTGAACAGAGTACCTAAAGAAAAATATGACTCTCCTGTTGCCAGGTATCTCAAAGCTATTGTTAACCGAACTTGAGCTCGTATAGCACTTCTCCAATAAGTATTCGCTTTCGATATTATGGGTCCAGTTAAGCATAAAGCCCGTCACAGACGTAGCTATAATATATATTAATATACGTCAGACGTAGGTATACTATATATTAATATACATCAGACGTAGTATAATAGTAAGGCATATTACGATCAGCTTTAATATATATTTTTACTACGTCACCAAAATATGTGGACAGATATAGCAAGGCATATTAATTTCAAAAATTTCAAAAATGTGGAACAAACAACGATCGCAGACGTAATAAGGGCAAAAATATATCATTATATTATAGCTACCGTGTGTGGTGTGGTAGCTAGCTATAATATATATTATAGCTACGTATGTGACGGGCTTGATAGTGTTTCAAAATCTTCACTTGAAACCCTCAGATATAATTCAAATTTCGAACGAACAGTTCTTCGGTTTATGTCATCCATTCTTGAAGCATTCTGGGAACATCACGCCTATTTCGTAGACTTGGTCTCATCCAAAATCTTCTTTTGCTACTTTTTTTCTTTTGATAGAAAATATACACCAAAATTGCGGGAGCAATTGCGATGTTATCGCCCATTTTTGTCTCCAGTATCTGCTTACGCTTCTTACTTCACCGAAAGTCACAAGACAACTTAGCCTTACAGAGATCCAGAGATTCACAGCCGCGCTTGCCGGCGGCGCTTACCGGCGGCTTTTTGGCGGCTTTGCTTGTCGTCAATCCGCCGGCAGTGCCGCCGGGCTGTGTGGATCCACCATTAGATAAAGGTAGTTAGTATAAGGATCTTTTTAAACTATGCAAATAAAGAACTATTCTATTCTATTCTTATTCTATTAACAGACTATAGAAGGGCGGCCAACACCGGTAATCATTGTGTGTTTACTGATTGTAGTAATACTGGTACATTGCACACTGTATCTGACCAATTACGTGCTATCATATTGAGCAATCATAAATACACTCGGCGTCACAAAAATCGCACCTCTTTAAGAATTCCCTTCAAAGTCATTTTAACCCTATTAATCAATGGTATACATATGACTATAAGGTATAATTGGAAAGGCAATTTATTTAAATTTCAGAATAAATCAATGGATTTGGTTTTTTGTTTACCAGGGAATAAAAAAAAGCAAGCTAATGCAAATGATTAAAAAGTTAAATTTTATTTTATCAGCAAAAATTACAACAAAGTCCTTAAAACTAACTTAAAACCTAGTGTTACCCCCCTAGCCCTGATGACTGCTTCCATGCGTTCTCTCATGGACCTTATTAATGTGACAACAGTCTCTTGTGGAATGTTGTCGCATTCTGCAACGACGGCATCTTGAAGGTCTTGGAGAGTGGTAGGGGCAGGATTTCGTGCCCGTACTCGCCGTTTCAGTTCATCCCAAAGGTGCTCAATAGGGTTCAGGTCTGGACTTCGCGCCGGCCAGCGCATAACAGGGATGCCAACTTCTTGCAGGTAGTCTCTTACAATTAAAGCGGTGTGACAACGGGCGTTATCGTGCATTAACGTGAACCCACTGCCAACAAAACCCGCATAAGGGACAACCTGCTCCTCTAAGATCTCTGTTATGTACCGAGCAGCAGTCAGCGACCCTTGCCCGCGAGCACTTCCAGTCCGAGAAACACACACAAGGTTCGTTTTACCGTCGATTGACATGCCGCCCAAGAACATGCACGAGCCACCCCCGTATTCCACTGTCTCTTGAATACAGGCTTGTGCGAATCGTTCCCCTTGCCTCCTATACACTCTTCGACGCCTGTCGTTGCAGAAAAGACACACCCTCGTCTCATCCGAGAAGAGCACAGCCCTCCATTGGTCTATTGTCCAATCCACATGGTCACGGGCAAATTGCAACCGGTCTCTCCTATGCTGTGCAGTCAATTTGGGCCCTGTAGCAGCCCTATGAGCTGCAATTTTCTTCTCCCGCATTCTTCTTCTAATCGTGGAGACGCTTACAGAAGTTCTGCGAGCTGATCGCAGTTGTTGTTGCAGCTCAACAGCATTGGAGAACCGATTACGTAAAGACGTCGAAACAATGAAGCGATCGTCTCTTTCGGATGTGCACCGTTGTCTTCCAGATCCACGTCTTCGGATATAGCCACCAGTCTCTTGGAAACGTTGGAACACTCGTCGAACGGCAAAACGACTCAAGTTCAGTTGCCGAGCAACATCACATTGCCGCATCCCTGATTGCAGTAGTGCAATGACTTGAGCGGCTTCATCTGCAGTGGTATCCATCTTCTGGGGTATTTTTCTTGCTGTAGCTGTTCACGTGTGTTCACTTCAAAGGTTGAATAGCGAATGACCCACATTTAACCCGGGTCGCCCGTTTTATACCCTTGTAGGGAGGTGCAATTAGTGGGCGTTGTAATGCGTATTTTGACAACATTTTTTTTAACGTTACGTGCTAATGAGATCTGTTGTGTTTAGGAATTCTAACTGTTGTTAATTTAAAGGTCGTTAAACATACTTTTAATTGATACCAATATTAATTGGGTTTAATGTATTCGTTACTGGCGGGACATGTTTTAAACTTATTTTCGAAAAGGTGCGATTTTTGTGACGCCGAGTGTATTATTTGCCCAAACTAGCTCGTGTTTGTGGAGACCTCTTGGGTAGAAATTCTTGGGACGGTTTGTTCGAGTCAGCAAATAGTATAAATACATTTAACGCTGACCGAGTGCAACACATAATTTCTTTTGTGAACGCGTTCAATCCTACCTTAGATATTAATAACATCGAAGAAATGGATAAAATAATTTTTGTTTATTGGGTAGGATTTCCCGAAGAAAAATATAATATACTATTGGGAAAAGTTCCAAAAATTTTAGAAATTAAAGGAGGAAGATTGGGACTTGTGTCTTTGTTTATAAATATGCGATCAGGGGACTCTGATGAATGAATTGCCACGTTAGTGCAAAAGCCGCGGCGTACTTTGGAAACCCTAATGGACCGGGTTCGGGAAGTACTCGTTCAAGACTTTGTGCCTAGATACCTTGGTATAACGCATTTGTCCCGGGAGCAGTTAAATAACCACACGTTAGCCATTCCAAATGGTTTATATGGAAGTGATAATAATGTCATTGTGATTTGTGACGGAACATATATTTACATAAATAAAAGTTCAAATTTCATGTTCCAAAAAGACACTCTCTTCATAAATACAGCAATTTGTTAAAACCATTTTTAATTGTTACTAGTGATGGTTATATTTTAGATTGTATGTGCCATACAAAGCAACAACCTCAGATGCTGAAATAATGTCATCCTTATTTGAAAGTCAAAGTCAAAGTCAAATCAGTTATTTCAATTAGACCATTAAAAGGCACTTTTGAACGTCATAATAAAAAAATATAAAGTTGATTCTAGTTGCCCATTCCAAAAGGTAGTTTTGTATGGAGAAGAATGGGCAAGAAGGTCTTAGGTCTTAGGTTGTATTTCAGAGAGAATGCTGCCTTTATATTAGATAGAGGATTTAGAGACTGTATTAGTTTATTGGAAGAATGTGGTTATCGCACATATATGCCAGATTCTCTTATAGAAGGTGAGCATCAATTGATTACAGCTCAAGCAAACCGAAGCCGCTGTGTAGAGGTCGTAAATGGCTATTTTAAACAAGACAAAATATTAAGACAAGAATATTTCCATAGATAGATCTCTACCACACTTGGTGACAAATTTCCAAATAGCAGCGGCTTTATTAAATAAGTTTGGTGCTCGCCTCAGAAATAATGAGTATGCTCAAAAATATAATTAATGAAAGATTGAATTTAGGTAATATTCTGGCAAATGTGATAGAACAACTAAATATGAACAGGCGATCAGCCAGCTTCCAAAGTCTCACAGCAGACCGAAACAATATTTTAGTCTTTCCTAACTTGGAAGATAGAGATTTAATATTTTTCGCCTTGGGAACATATCAAATACGTCAAGCTCGCTCATACTATGGCGAGCATATACGTTTCCATGGCGAATATAGGATTGAAACATGTAGTGAAATAATTAATTCCTCTGAGTACAGCTTACGAGGTAGTGAAGAAACTACTTTGATAAAAGGTAAAATAAAATCGCGCCACATTTCAAGAAAGTAGTACTTTGTTTATATCTTAATTGAAAATAATAATAATAGTAGATCAGGCATTGTAGAATATTGCTGCAATTGTTTAGTTGGTCGGCGTACGGCGTCGGTTGTTGCGCACACGTGATGACTCTCGTGTGGTATCTAGGATGGGCTAGGCATCAGAATGATGTATCAGCGCCGGCAGAGTTCCTGGATGATATTGTTATTAGAGAAGATGAATAAAATATAATAAAAATGGTGATACCTCGACTTAACTGTTTTATTTGACCCCTAAATTCTGGATAGCAGTATTATCCCTCTTAGCCTTTTAGTTGTCATCTACCCAGGATTCATAAAATATTACGGCGGATAAAGAAAGAGCCTCCATAAGTGCATTCAGGGCTATAAGCCTATACCTCCTATGCTGACTGGCTAATACTATCTTTCAACAACGGCATGAGCGATTTTAATGCAGGTACCTATTTAAGTTTATGCTGATAGAAAGTATGGTCCAAGTTTTACAATGGGACCCCATCGTAAATTGGATCTATTTTATAAATTTGCAAAAGACAGCTATTAATTCGTATTTTAAGAGTTTTTCTTTGACATAATGCATCAATCAATTATGTAGACTACTTAATTACATATGCTTCAAACCGATGTCAGGTAAAATGTAGTATAGAGAATTGCCATTGTTTTTTGTTTTCTTACTGTATTACTTTATATTTATTTTAGATGGATTGTGTTAAATAATTTTGCATACCGTAAGGTAAAGTGTATCGGGACCCTCCTAAAAATGACTATAACTTACCTACATTATGGCAAATAAATGACTTTTATTTCTATTTATATTTAAAAGAAAAAAAACTGTTTGTTAATGATTTATAATGATTTTTTCGAGAAAATCTAGAGAATATTTTTGCTTCGACATCTAGTAACCTCGTCGAAACGATGGATACGGTGAAAAACTATTGTTTAACATAATAATGTCTGTATAGTATTTTGTTTTTATATACACGGAAATTGAAAAAAATACCCAAAGCTTCTTAATCCTGACTTCGTATCATAAATTTGAGATTGTCGAGTCAATGCGTGCAAATCAAAGACTATAATGTCACGATTGAGCTGGACATTTGGACATTTGTGCGTGCTATTCACGTTTCAACGTGCGTCGTCGACAATCCAGAAGAACCAGAAGCAGCCGTTGGAGATCCTGTAGACTGTATCCAGACATCGATACTACGTGAGCCGCCGATTTGTACTTTATGTGAGTTGCACAAATTCCTTACAGTCGGTCGCTATTTCCCATCTACCAAAATTATCCACCCACGATCATCGCGATCTATTAGGGGTATCGAACCCCTAGGCAATCGGTAGTCCTCTCGCAACGCGCTGAGGGACGCTACCCGAAATTTAGAATTAGGTAGCTTAGAAATAATAAAGGAAAATCAAGACGATACGATTAATTAAATTGTTAAAACATTAAGACCAGTACCAAAATTTGACGGTAAATGTAATACCCTAGTTTGATTTTTCTTCTTCTTTCTTTTTAGAATCACTATGTGACCAGCTTGTTGCGAGCTATGTTGATCCAGCACCTGAGTAGTATATTATTGGGCAACTCACCCCACCTTCCGTTCCATCGACTCACTCCGTTCGTCTCCGTCACTCACGGTGTGGTAGAATGCCCAATAATATCCGACGGAGTGGGCGCCGTTCAACAATTCCGTTTTATTACATACCGTTCCTACGTCTCACTTCGACTGAATTTGCGTTTGCGTTAATACTGGTTTGGCGCCTATTCCACACGAGAAAAAAGTCAGTCAGTTTGACACATATTTCGTTTACTAATGGAACTTTACGAATATAGTAAACTAAAATTTTGGGACAGATTGTCTCATGTCTCTTCACAGAGTAAAAAATAGCATGCACCTACAGGTACACACACATTCTTTTTCTATGACCCAGATTGGGCACCAAGGACATCCAAATTTTAATTTAATTAACTCATACAGTTGACACTAGCTTACATGTTAACAAATAAACTAAAATTTGGGACAGATTGTCTCATGTCTCTTCACAGAGTAAAAAATAGCATGCACCTACAGGTACACACACATTATTTTTCTATGACCCAGATTGGGCACCAAGGACATCCAAATTTTAATTTAATTAACTCATGCAGTTTTACATGTTAACAAATAAGTGTGCTCGCTGTTAGAACCATTAGCCTAAAATTCAGGACAGATTGTCTCATGTCTCTTCACAGAGCAAAAAATATTATGCATCTTCAGACACACGTACATTCTATTTCTATGACCCCAGATTGGGCACCAAGGACATCTGAATTTTAATTTAATTAATTCATACAGCTAACACTACCTCACACGTTAACAAACAACTACTGGTAGCTCTGAAATGTTCTGTTGTTACTCTGCGACTCTGCGTTGCGCTTGATTAAGATCATCGCACACTTATACAATTGCCATCAAAACGGTTCGTGTGCCGTCCCGTGATCATCTATTGTACCATACTCCTTTTAAACCGCCGGACGACGGCGTCGGATCGGCGACCGTGTTAAGCTTCACAGTATAAGTGTACGTGATTCTTTACAATCGCAAAGACTGCAAAATTGCATTATGTAAATTTGTAGTGTTCGAACTTTGTTGTACCAGGTATATGTTTGAGTCATTCCCATGTATTCAACAATTTAGCTGTAAGATGATCGCTGTGCATGTTGCAGTCTCTGATTAAAATTGGTATTTTATAGAACTTCATAATCAATGCAATTCATTCAAATAGAGGATGTTCCTTTGATAACTTTGCTAATTATTTTATATTGTTTATTTGCTATATTTATTTATAAATAACCAACCTATACTTACAGTTTACACCAGACATACAAGTTTTTGGTTAATACATACTGAACAAGCATAAAAACATAAGAAAACATAAAATGTTTCAAAATACATTGATAGTTCTTTAACAATCTAGGATTTGTTTGAAAGATGAATCTTAATACTAGTACCTACCTACTGAACTTATGCATGAATCGATAATAAAAAGTTCGTTTTAGTCGTTAGATGATATTACTTATTTACGATAATGTCAAGTTTTACTGTAGCATATAAGTGGTTAACTTTTTGCCGCAAGTTTGTTTACATGGATTATTCTACACAAAAAATGTTTTCAGGATGATTTTCTTTCAGCTCTCTTCCGTCAAAAAAGTGATTTTTATTTTTTAGTTCACATGTGTGATATCAGGCGAAGTTTTACATCACATTTTATACAACAAACATACATACTTTATTATATATTAATGTATTAATCATAAGCGTCATGTGTCATCTTTGTCGGCGAGCGAAAAAAGCTGGTTTTATATTTCATTTCTCACGATAAAATTGCAATTAGACGGAAGTGATTTTCAATCACTACGGTTTAATTAGACGCAAGTAACATAAATTAGTCATACAACTGTCAATATATGTAGTTAAGGTTTAATTTTGTAATGGGATAAATATTGCTGAAATGGTATTTTTTATGTATAAAATCAATCAATTTTGATCATAATATTACATTCGCTCCAGTATCTGTACTACTAATTTTACTGAATTTACTAATGTACTAATCGCTACCCAGCTACGGACCTGGTTTCTGCCTGCCGGCTGGTGTATTGGTTAGCCTTAATTTCATCGCATAGATGTTAGAATTTTGAGCGTAAACCATATAATTTTATGTAATAACATTATAGGGAATTTCATGAATTAAAGACATGTCTATAAATTATTCCACTGAGTCATGTATTTTTCTCACAATTTAAAGAAAACTTCGAAATTAATGTTATTTTGTGGTTATCCGATTCAACTAACATCAAACGTATCGCTATTATGAACCTTATTTGTTGCCGCGATGCGTTATTGTCAATTACCGAAACTTAAGTCATAGTTATTAGTTACAAAATTAATCTTTATGTGTTCCATTTCAGGTCTGACTCCGATTCAGAATACCGGTCACAGTCCGCAACTGTAGCCGAGCCGAAGCCGCAACCAAAGAAGAAGGTGTCGAAGCGCAAAGCTTCCGAGAGCACCACACCGTCCGTACCGAAGTCAAGGTAATTTTGTGTTACTGCTTTTACCTTTAGGTGCTTGTTGTGTATGTTATGTCAATTAAAATGTTATACACCGATAAACGTTGGTTAGTGGATTTAGAACTGCAACGAAGAGAGCTCTGAAATCAATTTCCAATTATATTCCTTGTAGGAATGTTTACAGTTAGTTCATGAGATATTTAAATTATTATAACAGAACATCATGCTTTCTATCCCCGTACGGTTCAACAGAGGAGTAATACACCATCAATTTGTCAATATTAAAAAATAAATGTAATAAATAATGTGTTAAATTGTTTACAGTAAAAGGCGCAGCTTGAGCTCGGACCTCTTTGGTTTGGAGGACTACGTCCCCACCAAAACCTCAGTTGCGGACTTCGGTTCGTCACTCATCAGCCGTGTTGCTAACGGTAAAGTGCGGCGAACGGCAGACGTATCCGGGGACTTCTACGTGGAGGTTAAAGTCTATAACAAGGCTGAAGTTGCCTCCACCCCAAAAGAGGAGCGGTGGAAGAAAGCCTCGGTGGCACTAAAAGTGCAGCTTAACCGGAACACGCCGCAGTGGGACGGGTTACAAGTTTTTATGAGACGGACTCATGAGTTTTTTGATAACTCTGAGCCTGTCTTTTATAGCGATAATATTAGTTTAAAATAAATATTTAAGTTGTTGGGGCACCAGATGTTTTTGTATTTCTGCGAGCGTAAATCATAATCGTAAAAATAATACATTGCAACATCTAATAGTAAGTTTAACAAGTTCGCTGCCACCCCCGCACCGGTGCGGGGAGGGGTGTCCATGCGAGAGGCCGACCACGCACCGGTGCGGTCTCGCGCCTTAGTAGATTCATACACTCAGTTTGGCGCCGGCACTGGGCCAAGAACGTTGTGTTTGAAGCGGCACTGCGCTTGAAATTTTAAATTTTCGTAACGTGTTTTTGGTTTTTTCGTATGTTTGACGGTTGAGTGTTTATGCAGAAATAAATATCAAGTAAAATGGATTGCGAAGAAGGCCCTTCTAGGCCTAAAAGGCAGCGAAAACAATTGTTTTCTATTATGCACGACAGTGATATAGAAGAGGTATTGTTTTCTGATAATTCTGAAGACGATTATCAGCCTGGTGACGAGGAGTCAGCATCAGAGAGTGAAGGTGAGGAGCACCCCTTAGATATCGAATTACGCTCTCAAGCACGTCAATTAGTGTCACCTACAGCTCAGGATCAAGACCTGCAGCCAAACTCACCATCTGTATCAGACACTCAAGGTCAAGCCCAGCTGAACCAACCCTCTGCAGTAGGCTCAACCGCTGAATGGACTACAACTGGCGAGATGAGAGAAATTTATTTTACAAAATCAAACGAATTTTATGGTGAAATTGCAGGAGCAAATCCTATTGATTATTTTAATTTTTTTTTTACTGAAGATTTTTTGACGATGATTTGTACTGAGACAAATGCACAGGCACAGAGGTTGATAAGTAGACATAATCAGGAAGTTTCAAGCAGACGAAGTAGAGATTTTGCCAGGATTTCTGGATGGAAACAGGTCACTGTCTGCGAGCTGAAAATTTTCCTTGGTTTGCTGTTCCACATGGGAACTATCCCTCTCAGTCGTTTACAGGATTACTGGAAAAAAGATAGGCTGTTTTCAATTCCAATTTTTGGGAAACAAATGAGCAGAAACAGATTTCTCCTCATACTGAGATGTTTGCATTTTACCTCAGAGGAAGAAAGTGAGGATCCAATGTTCAAGGTTAGAAGTGTCATTGATTACTTCAACAACAAAATGACTGAATGTTATTATCCTGCAGTACAATTATCTCTGGATGAAAGTATGGTGCTATGGAGAGGGCGACTGAGTTTTCGGCAGTTCATCAAAAATAAACGCCACAAATACGGCATAAAGTTATATATGCTAACTGAACCAGATGGATTGGTATTGAAGTTCCGTGTTTATGCAGGTGGAAAAGATACAGACGTATCTGGGAAGGGTCACGCTGAGAAAGTTGTCATGGAGCTGCTTCAGGGAAAACTAAATAATGGCCACGAATTGTACATGGACAACTTTTATAATAGTTTTGGTTTGGCGAAGAAGCTGCTTGATCACAACACCTATTGTACGGGCACTCTACGTAAAGACTTGAAAGAAAATCCTCAGGAAATCAGGAAAAAAAATATTAAGAAAGGAGAAAATATCTCAATGTTTCGTGAAGGAGTGCATGTTGGCGTGTGGAAAGATAAACGCGTTGTGACGTATATTACTACCCAGTATAAAGACAGAATGGTTCCAGTCCAAAATAAACGTGGCCAAGTTACTCAAAAGCCAGAAGCTATCTCGAAATATAACGATTACATGTCAGGAGTAGACATGCAAGATCAGCTTCTAGCGTACTATCCTTGCGAAAGAAAAACTTTACGCTGGTATCTGAAATTAGCCATCCACACATTCCAATTACTTTTCTTGAATTCAATGAAGATGTACAATAAATATTCAGGGCAACGTAAAATGTCTCTCTATGATTATCGCATGAATGTCATAAATGCTCTGCTGCCCGAAAATGTACCAGGAAATAGACCTTCAAATACCCAAACTCATAAAATAAAGAAAGCCACTGAAACTACTTCAAATGGGCGTCTCAAACGAAAGACATGCCGTCAGTGCACCAAGAATAAAAAGCGTACTGACTCTCCTTGGTATTGTGACACCTGTCCTGACAAACCTGGACTTTGTGTGGAATGTTTTGAAAATTACCACTCAGAACTTCCTCTGTAAATGTTATAATTCATGGTTTTATAACTTTTTTAATACCAAATGGCCTTTTTGGTCGCACTGATAATGAGGGTGAGAGGAGACCAATAATAATAGCTGATGGAACCTACATATATTGTAATAAAAGTGCCAACTATGCCTATCAAAAGAAAACTTACTCTTTGCATAAATATAGGAATTTGGTAAAGCCCTTCCTGTTTGTATGTTGTGATGGCTATATAAAAGAGATTTTGGGCCCGTATCCAGCCATAACATCTGACGCTGATATTGTAAATAATGAGTTTGGAAACCCAGAGAGTTCATTGCAGTGCATATGCCATCAACATTACAGGATGATGAAAATCAGTTGTCAACATTAGAGGCAAACAAAACTCGGGCTGTTACTATTTGCAGATGGGTGGTTGAAGTTATGAATGGGATTTTTAAGCAGCGGTTTAAAAGATTTCTTTGTGCTATCTCTTCTCTTGTTATGTGTGTGTATGCCTTGGAACAAAATCTTGATGTAAGAGTTCTCTTGCTCTTGCCATTAAACCCTCTAATGTAGTTCTAGGAATTTGAAATAAAGAACTTATACGATCTCCAGAGTCACCATTTCTTAATTTCATTAAAAATGCAGCAAGGGCAGTGGAACTTCTGTGCATATTAGCTAGCCGTGGAGTTTCTAGCAATATATTTCTGAATTCTTCTTTGCTCATACCAAACCAATAATGCACCAGGTAGTCATCCATATTTTGGACATCTTCAAAATCAATAGCGGTCTGATGTTTTAATAATTCTGTGAAGTCATAAATATGTTGTGCCGTAAATGTGTGGATAACATTTTCAGGTTCCATCAATTCAGGCCAGTCATTGCTCCTCAAATGGTGAGAACAAATTCGACAGTTTTCTGGCACATAATAATTATATTCCGAAAACAATCTTCTTCTAATTGTCGTTGGAACGCTCAATCTCTCAAGTTGACGGCAACTAGGGAAAAAGCAATGAGCCTGAGTGTCTGATGCCCGGCCGAATTCCAATAATTCAATAACATTCATAGGCACCTGTGGGACTGGCAACGCCGATGATGGCCCTGGTGTTGCTGACTGCAGAGATGGCTGGAATTCTTCTACAATTGGTTCACTTGATTCACTCTCCACATGCAATGGAGTTGATACATCAGAAGCTGTTGATGGTTCATCAACACTTGATGATGATGGTGTGGTTAAATTCCGTTGAACAGAACGGTTACTTCTTTGCCAACATGGGTGACAGATCTCATCTGTTGATCTCAGCTGTAACAAAAACAAAAAAAAATCTTAAAGCAATCAGACAAAAACACAATAGTTCATTCATCAACCAGCACCTGTAGTGGCACACATGCTTACCTGTAGTGGTGCAATCTGTTGCTCTATCACGCGTCTGATAGCATCTTCTCTATCTGAACTGTTATTTAAGGCGTGAGACCTTACACGATGCAATGAATGACCGCAACCAATACAAATATTTCGATGCACAATTGATTCAGTTGGCGCATTGCTACTTGATGGATTACTTGTTTGTTCAATTAATAACCAACAGTAATGACAAACAACACTGTCATTTGGAATCTAAAACAAACAAGATACAATTGTGTTACAAATTAACATTTAGCTCAGTTAAAACAGTTTACATTATATTAATAAGAATCGTACTTTACCTCAGAAAGTGAAGTCCATTGCCGTAACAATGAACGGACATCGTCAGATTCAACTAAATGCCGTCTCATCCGGAACACATTTATACCACAATTAATACAACGTAGCTGATGGGACATTGTCACAAAATGTGTGATATGGATATAAAACGAACACAATAATAACGCAAACGCAGAGGAATTCGAGAAGAAAACAACCATACACAAAAACACCGGTAACAACAACAAGATGTTTGACAGACATGACATCCACTGTCAGTTTAAGCGCGCTCGATATTGACAGAACCTAACAGGGTTGCCATTACATTACGATTAAGTTATGGAGCAGAAAATCGATTTCTTTCGAATTTCGTTTATATATTCTTTAAAAAATACTAAATGTATTTAAAATAAACACGATGAACGTATTATTTAGGTGAAAAAAATAAATAAAAGACAATTATTGTGAGGTGGTAAATAAAAAGTAAAGAGTAAATCAGTTGAATTATTTAGAATAATCGATTACAGTGGCAGAACAGGTAATTACCTGATACTTTTTTATTTATAAAAAGTAAAACCTGAAACATGATGAACAAAATGATTACTTATTACAATGATTTTCTTTCCGAAAAGTTCTCGAAGAAAACTAAATATTTTTTAATAAGTTGGAATTTTATATTTAAATTGTTGTGGGTAAAAACTTTGTGTCCGTGTGAATTTTCTTTTAAAAGTTGTGTAGGCTGAAAACTGACACATACAATCTATTTTAATTGTGTTGCCGTTTCTTAATGGATTTGGATGTTAAGGCAACACTAAATAGCGAAAAATAAAAAAAATTCAAAAAAAAGAAAACCGCCTTCAAAAACTAAAAAGACACACATTACTTTACTTTCGGAAGTCGGTGGCAATACAAAACAACAAACATAAAGCCACCGCCACCGACTTCCGAAAGTAAAGTAAGGGGCCGTTCAAGTATTACGTAAGCACCAAGGGGGGGTGGGGGGGTCTCTGTTTTGCTTATTTTGGATGACATGGGGGGTGGGGGGGTCTAGATGATGATTACGTCATCGTTAGTTATTTAAATTTTTTCGGGGATTCCCGCAAATAATACATATGCGTAGGCACTCGCTTTGAGAACTGATTAGGGGAATTACCGCGCATTAGGGAAATTACCGTGCGCTATTCACTTGTCTAATAATTCACTCTCGTGCCGGCCGGCTGCAAGTGCGCATCTATCAGTATTGTTTTGTTTGGATTCTAAACGTATTGTAAGCATTGAAAGTTATCATTTGTGTTTATGTTGATGCAATTAGCCAAAGTTTAACGTTTTAATTATTTAAATTTAAATATCTTATTAGAATGTCATATCATATAGACAAATCCAAGTTATACCAAAAACTGTTCGAAAGTTTTAAAAAATCTCATACTGGGACGAAAGTGCAAAATGTACAAAAGTTAGTTAACGAAGTTTGGCGAAATTATAAATTACAAGCAAAGTCAGATAAGGAACTAGATATTATTGTATCTAAGAGAATTGAAGAAGAATTGCAAGCGGCGACTAAAAATAAATCCAATCTGCTTCATTTTTTTTCCAAGGTGAGTAAATATAAGTACAAAGTTTCTCTTTACGTTCTGTAACAATTAAAACGATTTATGAGTAAAAAATATGATGGCCTATCTCAAAGTAAAAAGGTAAATGATTGATATTTTATTTCTTAAGATCGACTCCGGCAATTGGTCACAAAATACACGGTGTTTTCAATATCTGTATGTGAAGGGTTTCTGTGGCGAAAAGCTTTCAATAATATTTAAACGCTGGTTTTATTAAATACGGTGAATTTATGTAGCTTAATAAGAGAATATCCAGCAGAACTCTTAGAAATTTTTCATTTTTAGGCAACGTCTTCTACCAGTAAACCTGCAGAAAAAACACAAATTATACAGCCATTTTCTAACATTGAAAAACAGAAAGAAGATAAAATTAAAACCGGCAATGAATCACAAGAGCAATGCGAAAATAATAATAATGCAGATAAACAAAGAGCAAAACCTTCTCAAGAAGCTTTGAAAAATAAGATTACTCTACTCGAAAAAAATCTGAACGCTTTGTATTCTGCCAGAGATACTATGCCAAATTGCGCTGAAGTTGATAAACAGATCATTAAGTTGCGCGAGGAACTAAAAACAGCAAAAAATACTTTAAACAGGAAGATTCAAAACGCAGTTGCCCAGAAGAAACACAGGGATGGTATGAAAAGAAAGTTAGAAGATATTTGTCAGGAAAATCCTGAAATAAAAAGAAGACTATCTCTGAGGGATTCAGTAGGACATCCTAAACTTGAAAGCGATCAACCATTACTATTGAAAACAATTGCGGATATAGCTTTATTTGGGAGTGCATGTGATGACAGGAGACGAACGGAATCTATTCGCAGCGTAAAAACTCTTGACGAACTCACACAAGAACTGCGTAAACTAGGATTTGACATTAGTCGCAGTGCGACATATCTTCGTTTGATTCCCAGAAAATCGAATTCTACAGAGGGACGAAGACATGTATCGACAGTCCCTGTTAGGCTCATTCGTGCTCAAACTGATCACCACAAGAGCCACTTAGATAGCAAGTTCGCTGAAACATCAATCCATTATTTAGAGAACATAGCATCCATACTTGGACCTGATCAAGTATTTTTCTTATCTCAAGATGACAAAGCTCGAGTCCCTATTGGAGTCACTGCGGCAAATAAGCAAGCACCTCTTTTAATGCATATGGAATATAGAATCAAATTACCTGACCACGATTGGGTAATCGCTGAGCGTCATAAATTAATACCATCTGTTTATGCTGGTATCAAAGTTACTTCCAATATGCTAGGACAACCGCAAGCCGTCGGATATTCTGGGCCAACATTCATCGCTATTCGAAGTGGAAAGCATAGTTCATCTACTGCTAATACTCATGCTCAGGATTTCGAGACGCTTCTCGAACTTGAAGAGTTTCGACCATTAGCAAAAACTGACCATGGACTTTAGTAAAACCAGTAGTAATTATGACGGTTGATGGAGGGCCAGATGAAAATCCGCGTTATCAAAAAGTCATAGGGTTTGCTATACAACATTTTAAACGACATGATCTCGATGCATTGTTTATAGCTACCAATGCTCCTGGAAGGAGTGCGTATAACAGAGTAGAGCGAAGAATGGCTCCTCTGAGTCGGGAACTGGCTGGTTTAATACTGCCTCATGACCATTTTGGGTCTCATTTGGATGAACGTGGCATTACAATTGATGAACAATTAGAAAGATATAATTTCGAATTTGCAGGAAATGTATTAGCTGAAGTATGGAGTTCAATGGAAATTGATGGCTATAATGTTACTGCAAAATATGTTGAGGCTGATGAACAAGATGTTCCTGAATTTCCAGACATTAAATGGTACTCAGAACATGTGCGTGAAAGCCAATACTTGCTTCAAATTGTAAAATGTAAAAATACAGAATGCTGTCGTCCAAGAAGTGGCCTATTCAGATTATTAGACAACAGGTTTCTTCCACCACCTGCAAAAGTAAAACAAACAGTTGATGACTTGGTTTTGGATGAAGGAGGACAATTTCTTGATCTTCCAGTCAATTTAGCTCTACGCTTGAGTACTACCCTCAAAGATTTTTTGCAAATGCCCTACGATTATTTTTGTCCGACGGTAAAATTGAGGCTCTCAAGCCGAACATGCAAAACGTGTGGTCTTTATCATGCTTCCGTCAAATCATTAAATCGTCACATCGAGAAGATCCATAAAAAAGTAAACACGCCCACAGAGGGAAAAGTTAGACCTGTAAGAGTCGCTGCTCGTCGTGCTAATGAACTGATGTGCATTATTCAAAATTTAGAGCACCAAGATGTTGAATGGCTCGATGAGAGTGACGTAGACATTCCAAAATCGGATGAAAGTGAGCAGACTCACAACACTGAGCAGCAATCCAATGTCATCGATAACTTAGAATCATGGATTCAGGTTTCATGGACTGAAGACTGTTAATGTGTTCCGAAAATATTCTTTATGTTAGTTATGTTCTTTATTTCTGATTATATTTTTTTGTCATTTACTCTATGTGTATCAGTTAAACCTAATATTTTCATGAATTTTCCTATTTTAAAAATAACAATATAAAAAAACATATATTTACTAAAAATGTTTACGTAAGCATATGGGGAGGGGGTAAGTGCTTTGCTTACTTTTGATGACAAGGGGGGCGGGGGGGTAAAAAATGGTAAGAAATCTGCTCACGTAATACTTGAACGGCCCCTAATGTGTGTTCTGTGCTAAAGTCATTTATCACTTTTTAGTTTTTGAAGGCGGTTTTCTTTTTTTTGAAAAAACTTTATAGAATTGAATGTTATTTGCATGCCCTTGCGACGGTAGAAAAAGGAGGACTTTATTATGTAAAACAGAACATCTTTGTACTAATTACCCATGTTTGCAAATTAAAAAATGATTTGATTTTTGATTTGATAACTGGCACAGGTATTGAAGTATAATTAAATCTACCAGCAATTCCTCTCGGTGAAGGTACATGATGACATGTCGGAAAACTTTTTTTATATAGATTTCGGAAATGTAGAATCCTCTTTGGAATCACCCTTAAAAACACAAGACCATGGCTCCTCAATGAATTGTCATAGTTACGGTACAAGACTTCAGTCTAAGCACGTCGAGACAGTTCAAAAAGTTGGTACCGAACGACCACCACAAGTTACAAATAACCCAGGTTTTCCACAGATACTGTACCCCTTATACACTCGGCGTCACAAAAATCGCACCTTTTCGAAAATAAGTTTAAAACATGTCCCGCCAGTAACGAATACATTAAACCCAATTAATATTGGTATCAATTAAAAGTATGTTTAACGACCTTTAAATTAACAACAGTTAGAATTCCTAAACACAACAGATCTCATTAGCACGTAACGTTAATTACAACGGCCACTAATTGCACCTCCCTACAAGGGTATAAAACGGGCGACCCGGGTTAAATGTGGGTCATTCGCTATTCAACCTTTGAAGTGAACACACGTGAACAGCTACAGCAAGAAAAATACCCCAGAAGATGGATACCACTGCAGATGAAGCCGCTCAAGTCATTGCACTACTGCAATCAGGAATGTGATGTTGCTCGGCAACTGAACTTGAGTCGTTTTGCCGTTCGACGAGTGTTCCAACGTTTCCAAGAGACTGGTGGCTATATCCGAAGACGTGGATCTGGAAGACAACGGTGCACATCCGAAAGAGACGATCGCTTCATTGTTTCGACGTCTTTACGTAATCGGTTCTCCAATGCTGTTGAGCTGCAACAACAACTGCGATCAGCTCGCAGAACTTCTGTAAGCGTCTCCACGATTAGAAGAAGAATGCGGGAGAAGAAAATTGCAGCTCATAGGGCTGCTACAGGGCCCAAATTGACTGCACAGCATAGGAGAGACCGGTTGCAATTTGCCCGTGACCATGTGGATTGGACAATAGACCAATGGAGGGCTGTGCTCTTCTCGGATGAGACGAGGGTGTGTCTTTTCTGCAACGACAGGCGTCGAAGAGTGTATAGGAGGCAAGGGGAACGATTCGCACAAGCCTGTATTCAAGAGACAGTGGAATACGGGGGTGGCTCGTGCATGTTCTGGGGCGGCATGTCAATCGACGGTAAAACGAACCTTGTGTGTGTTTCTCGAACTGGAAGTGCTCGCGGGCAAGGGTCGCTGACTGCTGCTCGGTACATAACAGAGATCTTAGAGGAGCAGGTTGTCCCTTATGCGGGTTTTGTTGGCAGTGGGTTCACGTTAATGCACGATAACGCCCGTTGTCACACCGCTTTAATTGTAAGAGACTACCTGCAAGAAGTTGGCATCCCTGTTATGCGCTGGCCGGCGCGAAGTCCAGACCTGAACCCTATTGAGCACCTTTGGGATGAACTGAAACGGCGAGTACGGGCACGAAATCCTCTCCCTACCACTCTCCAAGACCTTCAAGATGCCGTCGTTGCAGAATGGGACAACATTCCACAAGAGACTGTTGTCACATTAATAAGGTCCATGAGAGAACGCATGGAAGCAGTCATCAGGGCTAGGGGGGGTAACACTAGGTTTTAAGTTAGTTTTAAGGGCTTTGTTGTAATTTTTGCTGATAAAATAAAATTTAACTTTTTAATCATTTGCATTAGCTTGCTTTTTTTTATTCCCTGGTAAACAAAAAACCAAATCCATTGATTTATTCTGAAATTTAAATAAATTGCCTTTCCAATTATACCTTATAGTCATATGTATACCATTGATTAATAGGGTTAAAATGACTTTGAAGGGAATTCTTAAAGAGGTGCGATTTTTGTGACGCCGAGTGTATAATGGACTATTATGCATTTCAAAAGCCAAAAAAGACGATCCACTGAAACTTTGTGAAAAAGGAGTAATTAAAAAAATTAAAGCAAATTATATATAGAAATAAGAAAAAAGGGAAACAGCCAATTACTGAACCAGAAACAATAGATTTCCGACTCGATATGAATAAGTTACAATGTGACTATATGCAAAATGATTTGATTATAAAAAATAATTAAACAACGGACGTCGGATAATTATGTTCACAGCAATAAAAATATGACATCATTTAAGCCGATTCAAATATTGGCTTGCAGACGGCACTTTCAAAATTGTTTCAAAAATATTATATCAACTGTGTGTGAAACGTGGCTCAGTATATCATAATGTAACATTTCCGATGGTACTTATTTATTGCATTCATGACTAATAGGGATAAAGCTAGATATGATACATTTAATGAAATGTTATTGGAATATTCATTCCATTATATTCGCTGATATAGTCCTATCACCCAGTTATATAATAGCGGACATTGAACGAGCGCCCCAAATTACTTTTAAAAATTATTTCGATGATATTATAATAATAAAAGGATACAATTTCATTTAGGGCAAATCATATTCTGGAACATACAGAAAGGTGGCTTCCAAAAACTATACGGTAATGATGCTGAAATTACTCTTGGAAATTAAATGTTTATTTGCTCTTTCTTACTTATCGCCTAGTGACAAACGAATGTATTTTTATGAATGACGCAAAAATATATGACTATATCCCCGCACCAAAGCCCTTAACATGAGGAAATTGGAGATTGCTCTGTGAATTGTGACATACAACTGCTGTCTGCAGAAAATAGGCATTGTTTGTCTTCAGAAAGTTTAGTAAACATTTTATAAGAGTTATAAAGCTGTGAACATATCCTAGAAACGTAAGTTACAGTCTATTATAATCATATTTTATACTGTTTTAGTAAGTTAAAGTCAAAAATTCAATGAGAAATAAATAGTAAATACTTTCTTTTTAGATTGTGGACACCGATTATGTATGCCACACCTGTTGGGACCTTGCGAACCACCAGGTTTTATCTGAAATTTCAGAAGAAAATCCAGTGCAACAATTTGGAAACTTAGGAAATACCACAGCACCAACACATTACACTGCCAAACATTAGACGAGTTGCTGACACTAGAAGGCACTGCTTGTTTCCTGACTGCTGGAATCCTGAGCGATATCATATTCCGGACACAATACGTAGACGGGTGCTGAGTGACTGCAACTTTTATACTAACTAGAGGTGCAAGGATATGCGGTTACCACATGGGTAGAAACATATTTGGTGAACTGTACACATCTGAAAACACACTAAACCATTTTAATTGTTTCCTAATTGAAGATATGAAAACCATAAGTGTTTTGAATTTCGAAGACATCCAGAGTCTGCCAGAATATTTGGCACATTATTTTCTGAGAATTTCCTTATCCCAACATCAACAAATAATGAACGAAACAAGAGGACTCCGTGAAATGCACAGAAGAAATTTTGCATGAACTGCATTGTTATGCAAATTAAAGACTGGAGACTCGGGAGATAGGCTATCGAGTTTATTTGAAACGCCAAGGCGCACTGTGGAAACCCTGATGAACAAGGCTAGGGACATATTAGCTCAGGAGTATGTGCTTCAACATATGGGTCTGCATCATATAAGCCGGAGTAATGCCATTAGTAAAAACTCATATATAGCAAATAGTATAAATGGCAGACCTGATCTCCCTCTGGAAAGACAAAATGCAATTGTTATCTGTGATGGCACCTATGTTTATGCCCAAAAAAGTTCAAATTATTTACTTCAAAAAGAGACTTATTCCCTCCATAAGTACCGAAATCTCATAAAGCCATTCATGATTGTATGTTGCAATGGATACATTCTGGACGTTGCAGGGCCATATCCTGCCACTACTAACGACGCGTTGATAATGATGGATTTATTAAACAAAGACAGTTTTTAGGATTTTTTTTGAGAAGATGATGTTTTTGTTCTCGATAGAGGCTTTAGGGATACTGTGGACGCTATACATCAGCGTGGCTTCCTCGCCCATCTACCAGAAACCCTGTCACCAGGTCAATTCCAGTTAACTACGCTAGAAGGGAACAGTGTGACAATAAATAGATGGGTTCTGGATGCCGTTAATGGCAGGATCAAAAAAGACATTTTAATCGTGCATGCTCTCATATGATAAAGGACTTTTCCATTGCAGCAGCTCTACATAATGTATTTGCCAAAATGTTTGGCAAAGGTGTAAGAAAGTTATATGCACAAAATTAAAAAAAGGTCATACTACAGGAAAAATGAATCTAAAGGGCGTAAAAATTATAAAATGGTTTGATAAGCGCCAAGTTTTAATGATCACCACCTGCAAAGGCCACAATGCTGTTTTAGTAAACACAGGCAAGAAAACAAGGGCCACTAACGAAGATATTAAAAAACCCCCAACGCAAAACATAAAAGCAATTATTTAAAAAGTAAAAAATAATATTTTTTGTTGAGCCATCAAATGTTTGTTCGTTGAAATGGCGCTATAATGTCGCGGCTGGGTACCGCGTAAGTCAAATCTCATTGCAAATCCATGACCACACCTATGTAGCTGTTGCTGATTTAGCGGTACCCCGCCGCGACATTATAGCGCCATTTCAACGAACAAACATTTGATGGCTCAACAAAAAATATTATTTTTTACTTTTTAAATAATTGCTTTTATGTTTTGCGTTGGGGGTTTTTTAAATTTTAAATTTAATTTTTATTTGAAAGTTTTTAAATGTAATTTAGTCTGGTTTTGAGAAGTTGTAGATACGTCTAAAGTTGTATTTCGTCACATGGATCTTTTTTGATATTAAAGATATTATCACCCTGAGAATGCGTTTGGTATATATAATTCAATTTTGGAAAAAATGTGGATTGGATTCTTATTGCGTAACTACGTCCAATTGGCACAACTGTACTCTGGCACAATCGTACCCAGTCTACCCTATGTTTAAACAGCCGGCTGCTTAAACAGCAGGGAATC
Source organism: Charanyca ferruginea (assembly GCA_947361185.1). Taxonomy (NCBI): domain Eukaryota; kingdom Metazoa; phylum Arthropoda; class Insecta; order Lepidoptera; family Noctuidae; genus Charanyca; species Charanyca ferruginea. The sequence goes on along the minus strand of OX376065.1, from coordinate 12,084,184 downwards.
GGTGCTTTGGCCCTTAGAGTTTATAAAATTAATTTTCAAGTTTTTAGTTTTCATTTCGTTAGTTAATTAATATTCCTCATTCCCTTTCAATACAGTAAGTATGCATTATTCTACTAGTCAAGCCCTATCATTTGATATCCATATTGAGGGAGTCGTGATAAAAAAAATGTAATTCGCCATTTTGTGGTGCCGGTCATCTTGGCTTTGAAATGTATCATAGTATAAAGTATTCTACTAGTGAAGCCCTTTCATTTGATACCCATATTGATGGAGTTGTGAAAAAATATGTGATTAGCTATTTTGTAGCGGCGGCCATCTTGGACCGATTTTCATCAAACATAGCTAAGAACACTCCCGACTAACTCACCTTTCAAATAAAAAAAGCAAAAACAAAATCGGTTCATCCGTTCGGGAGCTACGATGCCACAGACAGACACACACACACACACACACACACACACACACACACACACACACACACACACACACACACACACACACACACAGAGACACGTCAAACTTATAACACCCCGTCGTTTTTACGTCGGGGGTTAAAAAGCGTACATGTGTTCTTTTGTATAATGAAAACAAAAAAGGTATAGACTACAGTGACCAGATGTCCTCTTATTATTTGACTTTAAAACGAGAACTAAAATGGTATCGAAAGGTTATGGCAGAATTTTTATTTGGTACTTCTCAAACAAAATGTCAAAGAAAGATTTCACGGAGTCAATAATTGAAGCATTCACTGGACGAAGTATTTCTGCAAGAGGTATGTTACCATACTTTCATATTCATACACATTTAAATACTTTAAAACTAAAAGTGGCGCTTATAGTATAGACACCTAACGTAAGTGTTTATTTCAGGATTTCCTCCGGGCAGATGTGCTGATCATGTGCTTCAAAAAGGTGGTCAACGAAAGCGCTGCGTAGGTTGCTATGACAAATTAAGGCTTACGTTAAATAGCACTCAGGCTGCAAAAAAAGCTACAATTTTTTTTACTTTTTGTGTCCAGTGTGAGTGTGTCTTCTGCTTGCCGTTTTAATGAAAAACATTTTGATTGATTTCACTGAATAAATATTTTAATACAATATTATCGTAACTACACTATCTTTTATTCCCATCTCTAGTCGTGACACAAATCGAACTTTCTTTCAGTGCGATGTGAGGCAGAACAGATGTCATATTTATATATTTTTCTTTTATTCAATATTAAAATGTCATAACTATGGGCGAAGCTGGATTCAACTTTAACAACTATGTAAGTTTATAATGGTAGAGCTTCAAGCAATTATTGTCACATTTGGGCTATATTTAAGGTGTTTTTTAAAAACAACATTTTGTGAGGCCTGTTAGGTCTCATGCGCACTGCAATGAAGTTCAACCTTGCCTCGAAAAGACCTCATACGCACAGGCTGAAAGTCCATCAAAATTGGCGTCGCAGCCAGCGTGTTAACCTGGAAAGTGGTAATCTCATGATTAGCAATGCAACGAGCACGCTGGGTGTAGGTTGGACGCCGTCTACAGACGGCCTTCACTTTCAGCATGAAATTTCTGATTCCGGCAATGTTACGAAAAGAACTATACTTTCCTCAACTTTCAAAATTTTGATCCTCTCGGTCTTTTGTCTATTTTCACGATAAAACCTAAAATTCTTTTACAAGAACTATGGGGTCACAAAATTGATTGGGATGAACCTGTTCCTCCAGAAATAAAGACTTCCTGGTTACAGTTTTCGACTAAGTCTTCATGTCTGTCTTCACTAAGGGTTCCCAGATGCATTTTAGCCGACAGTAATTCTTCTGTACAAATATATTGTTTTTCTGACGCTTCGCAACGTGCCTATGGTAGCTGTATATATTTGAAATCCGTTTCTACCAGCGGCGCCATACAAGTTAGCTTGGTATGTGGAAAGTCGCGGGTCGCGCCTGTTAAACCCACAACAATACTACGGCTCGAACTCTGTGCTGCCCTTTTAGGAGCTCAACTAACTTCTACAGTTATAGCTGCATTACACTGCCCTATTGAACGTCAGGTATATTGGACGGATTCGAAAGTTGTATTAGGTTGGCTAAACTCTAATAAAACTAAAACCTTTGTTGCCCACAGAGTAGCTACAATAAATGAGTTAACGAATTCTGCAGACTGGCGTTACGTACCTACCTCTATCAATCCGGCTGATTTAGTCTCACGCGGCGTCGATCCAGATCAAGCAAATTTCTCTATTTGGTGAAGTGGTCCATCGTTTCTGTTATCGCCTGAGGATTCCTGGCCGCCCGCCTATAATGTAGACTCAATAGAATTGCCAGAACTAAAGACCAACCTTACTTTAAGGGGGGAGGAGGCAACTTCCACGCCATATTTGTCTGTAGCGCTAGCAAAATATTCTAATTTAACCTTTCTTAATAAGGTCCTAGCTAGGGTTTTAAGATTCGTTAACAATTGTAGAACACAAACAAAATCTGATCGAATTCATGGTCCACTTCAAGTTTCCGAGTTAGAAAACGCCCATAATATTTCTATAAAGTTAGCTCAGAAAGATTCCTTTCCTACAGAGTTAGGACTACTAAAAAAAGGTAAATCTTTGAATTCCAAAGCAGCTCTTTCGTCTCTAAATCCATTTTTAGATGAAAATGGCATTCTTAGAGTCGGAAGGCGCATCGATTCATCAACTTACCAGTATGACAAACGTCATCCTATACTGTTGCATTCCAATCATACCTTAACTAAGCTTATATTTAAACAGGAGCATCTACGCTTGTTGCACACCGGTCCTCAGCATCTTCTGGCATCTATAAGAGAACGTTATTGGCCTGTAGGAGACAGGACTATAGCTGGACGTGCAGCGCGCGAGTGCGTTACCTGTCGTCGTTTTAAAGCTCGTACTATGGATAACATTATGGGAAACCTACCTGCTGATCGTGTAGAAGCTGACTTTCCTTTCTCCACGATAGGTACCGATTTTGCGGGGCCATTTCTTATCACGGACCGCAAGGGTCGTGGCTGTAAAATAACTAAAACTTACCTGTGTATTAGTTTTCGGTACAAATGTGTTCATTTAGAGTTAGTTAGTGACTTGACAATGGACGCATTTGTACTGACATTAAAAAGATTTATAGCCCGCAGGGGTAAGCCAAGCAGTGTTGCCAACTGGGATTTTGAAAAAGGCGTAGACCATATTAGAAAATTACGTAGAATTAGTAAAATTTGCGTCCGGAAACTTCGTAGATCTACGTACTTTTTTTCTAAATGAAATGAAGAGGGTAGGGTAGGTAAAACTAAATAAAACGAGTGTTGATTTTCATTTAAATTGATCGCAGAAAACAGTCGCTAGACATTGGCACTGTTATGTGGCAATGTTAATAAATTTTGTGCAAATTGGAAGAAATCCCCGCGCTATATCAGATACCGCACCCTCGACCCCGCACCGGAGGGGCTAACCGCCGACTCTTTAGCCAGGGCGCTCAAAATCGTAAGAACTGCAGCGCTGTAGGTACTGCTGACACAAACACACAATTTTGCGATTTATTTTGTTTTAAGTTTTATTTATTAGTTTTAATCTCGATGATTCATTTATTTTCCAAGTTTTCGTCGTTTTATAATAATACAATTAAAACTTCCGTAATAATAACATACCAACATTACCAGCTATTAATATTGCTCTCTCTCTTTATTGTCTTAGTTATGTACTTATGTCCCTTTCTTTCATGTTCTATTCATTCTTGGAATTGAAAAGTAGTACCCTAAGCACTAACCTTGTCGCGTCGCCCCATTGTAATTATTATTATTGTAATATTTTAATTAATTCTTAATTTTTATTTTTAATACTTTTGAACTTAACATGTATGGACATGGACTGGTTCCGAAATAAATGAAAATTAAAAAAAAAATTGCGTTGCCGTGTAATGGTACGGGGCGATCGTGAATTCCATATTTTGTAATTAGGTAGGTACCTTAATTTACCATTATTGATGAATTAAATAAACCTCTTTACATTATTAATATTATAATATTACTTTTATGTCATTACAAATCCGAGTATTCAAAATCAAATATCATTTATTTTATTTCTTTAAGAAATAAATAATTGAACGCTCGGACAAGATCACTTCATAATAATGCTCGAAACGTTCGGGTAGTTCCGTCGTCGTTCGGTTCACCCGACGCAAAGCGCTGCACTTTTCGCGCAATTTTCACGCGACATCCAACTGATTCAACCCTACTAAAATTCACGCACACATTTGCACGTGTACAGACGTCATTTGGTTTTGTAGTAGTAATAGGTAATTATTTTGCAAGTTTTGTATGAAGTGTCCGAGGTGTGCTTGTGTAGCCAACTTCGGTTTTAAGACCCCGCAATTGGCTATTTGAAACCACCAATCAATTTGACCACCAATCAATTTGACCACCAATCAGAACGAGATTCCTCCATAGATTTTTTTATGACGCGGCCTGTGACGTCACTTATTTACCAATTCAATTGGCTAACTATTCATTGATTTCAAAGCAACTTATAATCGAATTTTACAGTGAATTGAAAATTAATCGGGTTTTCCGGGCTAAAATAAAGTCTAATTAAAGGATATGTTGTATTATGGAATTATTGGTTAAAGGTGTCAACAACCCAATTGTCGAAAATGTCAAGGCAATGTCTACTTTTGACGTTTGTGTGCGTTATGAGTCTCAATGTGTGCCAAGTATTTATAGAAAAGCACACCGTTGTAGTCACGTAAATACGGGTCTGTCACGACGCACACATATAATCATCCAGAGACTTTGACTTTGTGCCTTTCCGTGGCTTTTGGCGGGTGCGGCGCTGGCACCCGCCAACGCCGCGCCACTTTAGTTAAAGCCACTTTAGTTGTACAGTTCTTCTTAGAAACCACCACCACACCAACCACCATAATTATCTACTTTGACGCAAAGCAACGATGCAACGACGAAACGCGATGCGACGAAAACTGGTTTAGTTAAAACTACTTTAGTTAAAACTACTTTAGTTATAACTACTTCAGTTAAAACTACTTTAGTTAAGGCCGCTTTACTTGAAACCACTTTAGTTAAAACCACTTTAGTTAAAACCACTTTAGTTAAAGCCACTTTAGTTAAAACCACTTTAGTTAAAACTACTCTTGTTAAAATTCCTTTAGGTAATACTACTTTAGTTAAAACTACTTTAGAAAAAACTTAGAAAAGCCGTTTCCACCCTTTGGTCCACCCCACCCTCCCCACCCTTTGGACGTGTGGCGTGTGTCTCAAATGGCGTAATATTATTTGGAGTTTTTTATTTACGGTACTTTAGTATCGAAATTAATTGAAAAAAAAGAAATAAAATTCAATAGTCAATAGTAGTAATCAATCAATAATAATCAATAATAATAATAATAATCTTTATATTTTTAAGTTTATCTGTGAGAATTTTAAGCACAGTTTGTGATAAACTCAGAGGCTTGAACCTTGAATCTCTGACCACATATTATTTTGCCTCCTCACTTTTATTTTGAAAGTCTCTAGCGTCTTCTTTTGATGCAATCTTTAAATTTTAAACTAAGCAACGGATTTTAATGCGTGTTTCATCATTAGATAGTGATTCAAGAGGAAGTTTAATACGTATAGTTTGATATTAGTGCCAATTCTGTTGTACACAAACAAAACTTATTTTAAGCTATTTATATCTCGTTCTGTCCAATAAAACAAGAAAGAGACTGATATTATTAGGAAATATTTGAGACGAATCACTCTTCCTTATTTTTGAATTATGATGCCAAAACTCGTCTGCTAACTGTTCTTCTTCAAATGGAAGATTTGTATTTTTAGAGTGCTCCATTTCCTGTCTGATTCCGTCAGATTTGTTGGACATAATCCTGAAAATAAAGCTAATTTAATCAAAACGTTAAAGTACAGCAGACTCAACCCATAAATAAAACAAAAATAAGTTAATGAGAAAATAAATACCTGGAAACATTTGCCCCAACTGAGCTATAGATGGTCCAGAACGTTTTGGATTTGGGTCCAGCAATGTGTCAGGGCCATAACCATAAGTCTTTCAACCTTTATCTGAGCTCATCTTTAAAGCGGAAGCGATTTTTGATTTGATTTAGTATGAAACGGAACGATAATTAACATTTTTCGCGAATGAAAAGGAAGTTATGCCCATTCAGCCTATTGAGTTATGTTATTTTACCAGTTTGTACAATTGGATAGAAAATACGTAGATTCTGGGACTAAAGTTCGTAGGTTTTCAGGAAAGACCTAAAGTTCGTAGATCTACGTAAAAAGACGTAGAGTTGGCAACGCTGAAGCCAAGGGTCATCTACTGCGACAATGGTAGTAATTTTGTTGCAGCAGCCAAAGAAATTAATTCATTTTTAAAGTCCAACAGTGACTCAATTATTGACTCCGCATCTCGTGAAGGCATTGAATTTCGCTTTTCCCCTGCATACGCTCCTCATTTTGGTGGTATCTAGGAGGCCGGGGTCAAGTCTGCGAAATTTCATTTGTATAGAGTCCTAAAAAATATTCACTTGACTTTCAAGGAGCTGAGTTCGTTATTCGCTCAGATTGAAGCAATACTAAACAGCCGACCTTTATGTCCTCTAAGTCCTTCACCCCAAGACCTATCTCCACTTACCCCGGGCCACTTTTTAGTTGGTAGACCAGTGACATCATTGCCATCGCCGAACTTGCTCGACTACAGTTCACACCGTCTTGACCGATTTCAGCGTCTGGAACAAGCTCGTCAGCATTTCTGGAAGCGGTGGTCAACGGAGTACGTCGCGGAGCTTCCACACCGTACCAAGTGGAAGATGCAGTGCAAGGAACTGAAACTAGACGACCTCGTCCTAATCAAGGATGATAGGGCCCCTCCACTATGCTGGCGCCTTGGACGAGTCTCGAAATTATTCCCTGGCACTGATGGTGTGCCACGAGTTGCCGACGTAACTACTTCACAAGGCATCATACGAAGAGCTCTTAATAGATTATGTTTACTGCCATCTAAAGACAACGAAACTGAAAAGTAACTTTGAAAGCTCAAGCTATAGCTTTCCAAGCCCCGAGGATGTCTATGACAAGTCTATGACACGCTCTCGTCGCTTCCTGTTCGCCCTTCTTCACTCGTTCACTCGCACACATTCAATTTCAATCACTTAATTTGGCGCAAACAGGCTACATATTTAGCTCAAATCAAGACTATATTGAATTCTCGTCCCCTGGTTCCCCTTTCGTCGTCACTTTCCGATTTTACAGCTCTCACCCCCACTCACTTTTTAATTGGACGACCACTAATATCGATTTCTCAGCCGCAGATACACTCTGTCAACACTACCCGGTTGGACCGCTACAAGAGGATTGAGCATTTCCGACTGCACTTTTGGAATCGATTCAGTCATAGATATGTTGTCATGTTGCAGTAAAGAAATAAATGGCATGCGTCCACAGGAGAACTACAATTGAACCAACTAGTTCTAATAAGAGAGAGGGCGCAACCACCACTACTATGGTCAATAGGCCGTATCGTGAAAGTGTTTCCTGGAACGGATGGCGTCACAAGGACAGCTGAAGTAAAAACAAAGAAGGGCACCATTACAAGGGCCTTCAATAACATTTGTCCTCTACCTATTGAAGACTACGCTTCAACCCGGGCAGGATGTTCGGAAGCTTCTGAAAGGAGGGCGGAGACCGCGGTGGCACGGCGGGGCGCGGGGGAGAAGGCACCCGCGCCGCGGTCGACCAGACTACCGACGACGACGACGACAAACGTCACAATACCGCATAGTACGCGCGCCTTTGTCTTGAAATTTATAAACCCTTTTAAGTATATTTTAACAATATATACATGTATATTAAAATCAACCAATCTCCTCATTGAAGAGCTTACCTACACAAACATACAGTCCCCTACAAACAGCTCATTGTTTAAGTAGATGCTGTGCTTTAGTAAAACACCTGTATCACAGGTTGATGCGAGTTGTGTCAGATAACCCTGCTGTGTTGACACAGAAGGCAGAGTTGTCTAAGAGTTGAGTAACGTCACGGATGTCAATCAGTTAAAAGCTCTCGGTGTTATTTTCGCGTAAAATAAAAATAAAACAGTAAATAACTAGTCCAACGTTATCGGTAAAATACTTCTACATGTACATTACACACTTACAAGTACCATTGTTATTTCGTGTTTTTGAGCTGTGTTAAGTGTAAAATACTGCAAAAACGTTTCTTGTTTTCATACAAGTATATTCAAGTACCCTATACCAAATTAAAAATGACTTAGATAATAAACAGAAAACAAGCAGTGACTAAACTTTAGTGTGTGCGTACCTTAACACCGGTTCAGTGTATGTCTACTTATGGTGTCTGCTCTTACCATAAAACCCCGTAAATTGCCATCAACGCATTTCTAAGAATAGCGCCATCTGTCGTTTTCTCTACGTTCTCAGTTTTCGTCATGGTCAAGTGCGGTGGTTGTGGCAAGTTTCTTTCGGCGACAGATGCCGCTAATTGCGATAAATGTAGGTCGTGGTATCATCGACCGTGCGTGGGTGTGCCAAATACAGGCCCGATTGCGACTCCCTGGCACTGCCCTGAGTGCAAGAAGAACCTGCTGAGGGATAACCGGGCGGAAACTCCGGTAAGAGGCGGTGCGCCTGTTGCAATAGATGATAGCCTTGTTAACCTGATGGAAACCAGCCCGATCAACAACACAGCCCCGGTTGCTACTCAGGTGCTAAACCTAGATATTCTCAGGGCCGAGTTAAAGATGTTTAAAGAGGATTTTTTAAACACAGTACGGAATGAATTCCAACTTCTCCGGGATGATCTGTCCGAGCTTAGGTCTTCTGTAAAAGCTACTAACCACCAGTTGTGTAATTTGGAGGAGAGGGTGTCCGTTATGGAAAATAAAAACCTAGCGCAGCCCCAAGTCTCGACATAAATAGACGAAATAATTGCACAACTACAGAGCGACATAAATGACCGAGATCAAGAGCAGCTCGCTAACGACATACAGATCTCAAACATACCTGAGCCGAAAAAACTCCGAAGCACCTCATCAAATGTCGATTCGGCGTCTCGGTAAATTGTACACTCACTGCGGCTTGTTAAGTTTGAGAAACATTGGAACGTGTTTTTTCTACAAATTCCATTCTCGCCATTCCTTTGTTCGCTTATTGTTTGCTTTAAAAAAGTTCCCACGCTATTTCCGTTCTGATTTTAAACACTACGCTTTCAATCTTAAAGTCGCTTATTGTTATTTGATGTATTACGTACATTACATTCTACCTCTTAATAACTATTATAATTTATTTTTTAACTTTCGGTCCTGCTATTTGCGTCTCTTTTGTATGGAGATAAAGTTCAAATTTGCTTATTTTCATTATGGAATCAACACTTTAAAACTATCTATTTTAAGGAATTGAATGTGCTTTGTATTTTTTTTTTGCTACTCTATTGATACTTTACATGATTTATGATGGCGCCTATTAGCATTTACTATCAGAACGTGCGAGGCTGGGGGGCACACTTAGCACTGCTAACAAATTCTATAGATGACAGCGACATCTGGAGGATGGTGGTAGACTTATAGTTTGGTGCCATCTTGTCTTGGTTGTCAAACGAACAAAATTCGACGGTCCCTACGTACATAAAGGCATGTCAAAAATTGCATTTTTTTTTATTGCTTATGGCCATTAGATTTTCCATGTGCACATACCTATTAAGTTTTTTTTTTATATGATGTATTTAACTTCATTTACAAATCGTATAAAAGAACAAGCATTATAATTACAACGAATAAGTGTCGTAGATGCGGATATCTATACGTATAGTTTCGTACGGTGTTTTAAAATGCGCGCCACTCGATACGAACGCGGTCATATCTGACTTAACGTCATTCACGGGAGTTCCCCAATAAGACGGGTCGATGTTTGTTCGCGTGGTGAAATAATTAATGTTTTGACACAGTTTAGATTTAGTGGTGTGTTTTTTAGTTATAAGTATTCATAATATTACTGTAAAACATGAATAACAGTAGATCAAAGTTGTTGGTGGATATTGCAAACACCAGAAATAATGTTTTATGCGTTTTTGAAGCACAAGATTTAATAAATTATATCGATGAAGCTAATGAGGGTAAGTAGTAATTCAAATAAGTATACATTAAACGCTCAATGACATACAAAACCAATAGAAATATTTTTATTGTTTTTCTTACCTAGAGCAGTAGGATATCAGTGTAAAAGCGGTCATATCAGACATATCCGCTTATGCTATGATATAGTCATTGAAATATAATTATTTCACAAAAATTATAATAATTTGCATGCTTCTTTAAAATAAATGATTCCTAAATAATCATTATAAAGAAAACAAAGTTTTTATTGTTATCGAAGTATACGAAGTTATGTCCTACATGTTTGTATATTCGTGTAACTATTTAATTTATTTATGGATTTGTTTTCATTTACGTTTACTACTGTTTAATAAATATAAGTTTTATTTTTAGAGACACGTCGGGTATGCACCGAAAACGATATTTAGCTGGATCTTGAGGATCGGCATTTGGAGGTTTCTAACGGTCGCCCTTTAGAAATTTCTAACAACGAAAGACAAGCTGCCGAAGCACATAGTGATGGAGAACCAAATGATACATCATTTAATATACTATCAAACAGTGATTTAAATTATATTATTGATACGGTAGGAGAAATTTCGAATGATAGAATTGAAAATTACTATCTTAACACGCCAATTTCTGAAAATGAAACACTACAACCAATATCTGATAATGATATTAATGGAGAATCTTTGGTTTCAACACCAATGCCAAGTCCATGCATGACCTTTGGGGACACTGTAAATGAATGTAACTATTTAAGCGAAAGTACTGTTACCTTATCTAATACAACCTTAAGATCAAGCCCTTTAGGATCCAGCGAAATGTCTGGTTCATCAACACCGCACCAACGAAAAAAAAGCGTCAGTATGTGAAAAAAGCTATAACTAGGAACAGAATTACTGACAAATCTAACTGGCTTGATGAAAAAAGGAAGGTGCTTGTCAATTTAGGTGAAGCTTATACATCTCGATCCGGAAAACAACAAATGGCAGAACAAATAAAGGGTTTATGTCCATCTAACTGTCGATTAAAATGTTTTGAAAAGTTTGATGTGCTAGCTCGCCAAAAAATATTCAAAACCTTTTGGAATCTAGGTGACCATTCTCAGCAGTGGTCTTTTATTGCGTCACATGTGAAAGAAATAAGATAAAAACAATGGACACAGGATTCCAAAAGGTTAAATGTTTATAAGTTTTTTTTTGCCGTTTTCGTCTGGTATTGGCCACAAAGAGAACATTATGGTATGCAAAACCATGTTTAAATATACGTTTTCTATAAGTAACACTTTTATACAATCTGCCATCGACAAGCATGATAAAAATACGGGTATATGTACTAAGGACATAAGGGGCTTTCATCCAAATCATCAAACTATTATAAATGCGGCAATGAAAGAAAATGTAATTCAACATGTAAAATCTTTTGCGCCCGTAGAAAGTCACTATACGCGCAATGACTCAAATAAACAGTATTTAGATTGTAAATTGACTTAAAAAAAAAAATGTACGACCTGTATACTGTATGGTGTAAAGAGCTGAATTTAACCGAAAATATAGCTACGTCTGTAAGACAATACAAAGATGTTGTTAAAAATGAACTAAATATAGCTTTTCACATACCTAAAAAAGATCAATGCGACCTGTATCACGCAATGAAAAACAACACCTCGCCAACCAATGATGATAAACTGAAGCATAAGTCACATATGGATAACAAAAAGCTTGCCAGGGAATTGATAAACGTCGATAAAATTGAAGCTCAATCAAATCCTTCTGATATTTGCACAGCGATGTTTGACTTCCAAAAAATAAATAACACTCCACATGGCGAAATCAGTGTTCTGTATTACAAACACTGATTTCGCCAAAAATTGACAGTATATAATTTAACAGTTTTTGATGCTGGGTTAAAGGAAGCTACGTGTTACATGTGGGACGAAACAGTCGCTAAACGTGGCGCCAATGAAGTGGCTAGTTGCTTGTTTTCTTTCGTAAGCGACAAGGTTAAAGCTAGCGTCAAAGATTTTAGATTCTGGTTAGATAACTCCTCCGGTCAGAATCGCAACCGCATTGTTTTTTTTATGTATTTGTATGTAAGCAATACATTTAAGGTAGATGTGTGCCATCGGTTCTTGGAAAAGGGCCATACTCAAAACGAGGCAGATAGCGTTCATGCATTAATCGAGCGAACAGCAAAAAATAAACTTATTTACATACCATATGAATGGTACACACTGGTTCGCTGGGCGAAACAGAATGGTTCACCTTATGCAGTCGTAGAAGTGAATCAAGACTTAGTTTTGGATTTCAAAGCTTGGCTACATACTGAAAACTGGATAAAAGATCAAAATTCAGAGAAAATTTCTTGGAATAAGATAAGAGAAGTAAAAGTGCAAGGGAATAATCCAGACATTATTGAATTTAAGTACGATTTTTTTGAAGATAATTATAGAAAACTGAACTGTGGCAATAATTTGAAATTGACTAGAGGGAGGAAAAAGAAGGAGCAAGAACTAATACTAGAGAAGGTGTACAATAATCCTATTCCTATCGCTGAAGTAAAATATAAAGATTTAATTAGTTGATGTGATACAATGATTATCCCAAAAAAGTATCATGACTTTTATAATAACCTTAAGCATAGTAAGGAAGAACAGGGTAATGACGAAGAAGATTGTTTTTTTTTTCGTGGTTGGAATATTTATTGATTTTAAAGAAATTAAAAATCTAATTTTACAGTTAAAAGAATTAAATATGTACAAAGCTTAAAAGTAAATAAAAAATATATATACAGGAAAAAATTTTAACCAGTGCGTAAATTTTGCCATAATAAACTTCAACACGTTTTATTAAACACGTATATTTTATTTTGATATGTCTTAGTACTAAAAAAAAAGTTATCGCTTACGAAACATGTTTACATAAAAACCATATTTTATTGTCACTCGCCGGGCGATCGGGCGGCGCGCGGCGCGTGCGTAGGTATCAGCTGAGTCGGCGCTCGCTCGCCGCTGCGACGACGTACCTACGCGGTGCGGTTACTGACCTTTTTTAGTTTGGACTGCGATATGAAGTTACTTGTTAACGTAATTCCAACTTTTCCTTCATACTTTCATGGGCTTAGGACCATCAAAATGCATAATAATAAACTTGAATGAAGCACTAAGATAGGTATGCAACATAAACATGAAAACATTTAATTGTAATAATAAACCATTGCATTATGGCGTATTTAAAAAATTGGAATCAACTTGTATTTACAATAATGTTCGATCAAAAATAACCTACACACTAAAATTGTTCATAAGAAATTAAACCGCTTACCCCCACATGTCACTAATCACAGTATTTTAACAATTGTTCAAAATGAAGTCCTCCTCTTTCCAGGCATAAACGTGCACGTTTTAATAAATTTGCATTTAGTTTGTTTAGCACTGTACAAGTCATCTAGGCTCTGGGCCTCCTCTACATACACCCGGCGTTTAATTTCTCCCCAAAGAAAAAAATCGCAAGGAGTAAGGTCCGGAGACCTAGCCGGCCACGGTACGGGGCCGCCACGACCGATCCAATTTTCCCCGTACTTTTGGTTCAGATAATTACGGACACTTATCGCGTAATGTGGTGGAGCGGCGTCGTGCTGGTAGAAGAAGTTATATAGGTAGCTCACTGGGACTTCTTCAATTAACTCTTCGATGGTCGTTTCCAGCATTTCTAAATAACGTGGCCCAGTCAAGGCGCCGTCGATAAAAATGGGTCCTAATATTTTATTTTTAATAATCCCCGCCCATACGTTAGCACTAAAACGTACTTGGTGATGCGTCTCTCGTACCAAGTGGGGGTTATTAAATGACCACCAATGCTCATTATGTACATTGTACAGTCCTACACGTGTGAACAAGGCCTCATCAGTCCACAAGATGTTGACATCAGGATGATTGAGAAGCCAATCGCATAAGGCTCGACGTGGTGCTGGGTCTGGGTCGTGGAGCTGCTGTAACGGCTGGAAGTGATACGGGTGGAGTCCGGCTGTATTAAGCAGCTTCCACACCGCGTGTTGGCTCACACCGAAGCGACGTGCCGCGTCGTAGGTACTGGCTCTAGGATCCCTCTCAAAAAAATCAAAAATGGTTTCTTCGACTTCGATCGCCAGTCGAGGTCTGCCAGATCCTTGTGCATGATTCGGGGTCGTAAACTGGCCGTGATCAAGCAGCCTCTGATTGGCTGCTAGAATGGTCCTTTCATTAGGGACGGCGGGGTTACGGATCCCCTGGGCTCGCATACGAGGTACGCTCTCCCTCTCATACCTTCTTCGAGCTGCTCGTAGATTCTCGTTGCTTAATAAATACACTCGCACCATTTCGTAGTATTCGCGGTGAGTAAAGTTTGACATCGTGATTGATACGACGCGAGTACGCGGCAACTGCAGGGCGCAGGGGTTGCGCGGGGTAAGAACGCTCGGACGTCAGAACACCAATTGCGCGTGGAACGTACTGACGGCGGGCGGGCGGGCGGCCGCCGGCGGCTCGGCGCTAGCGCATTCCCCACCCCCTCACCCCAGCCATGCGCCCGGGCGGCGGCCGCGAGTTTTCATTGATAGTATGGCGAATAGATTATGTCCATGTTTTGCTTATTTCAAACTCGGATAAGGATGAAAATTTTTTTTTTTTTTTTTTTAACTAAACTCGGAAATGTGTTCTATTACTGACTCTGAACTACCAAAAAAAATTTACGCACTGGTTAAAAACTTTTCCTGTATATAGGGTGACCTTTGGAAATGACAGACTAAGACTGTAGATAAATGCGAGTATAATAATCACAGTATTAACAATTAAAAACAATAGGTAGGTCGCGACGCGTACAGTGCTCGTTGTGTTACGATCGTTCTAGCGAATGGTATCATTGGAGCGTCGGCGCCGCTCGTCACAGCGGCCGCCCCCTCCTCCTTCGTCTCCTTCATTCCCCTCCGTCGTCCCGGCCGGTTAATACCGAACAGATGCCCTATGCACATTTTATTGGCAACGGTTTCATATTCATGCACGAAAACGCTAGGACTCACACCTCGAGCGTCGTACGAGATTATGTTACCGAAGTCGGTATCTCCATTATGGAATGGCCAGCAAGAAGCCCGGACATGAATCCGATTGAACATCTATGGGATGAATTAGAAGAGACGAATTCGTGCAAGAGATCCTGCCCCAGAAACACTTAGCCAGCTGCAAAGTGCAATCCTAGAGGAATGGAATGGAATGCCACAACATCCGATCGATGAAGAACTGTATGGAAGCAGTAATAAGAGCTCGGGGTGGGAATATAAGTTATTAAATAAACGTTTCTTAGCTCTTTCTTTTGTTTACGTGTGTTGTTTTGTCAATTTCCTTCATACTCCATACAGGGTAAAAATTACTTGTTAAACAAAATACGAAACCTATGGAAATTTAATTTGAATTTAGATCATTCACATTAGGATTTGAAATCCTCATATTATTCACTATTAAACGACATTTGACAAATATTCATAAATATACTCATTAAGGGCGCGTATTCAGTTTAGCGCAACTCAAAATCTAAACGATTGCTAGAACGGGCGTAGCAGCATTGACACACACTAGTACAAAACAAAGGTTTGTTTGTGTGCATTAGAAAAAAAAATATGCACGAATCATTGAAATTGATCGGCAAACGACAGCGCGCGATGTTTTACAGTGCTTTTTTAAAATAATTGTCTAAAATAAACGAGCTCGTATAACGGACTAAAAAATATTCTGTATATTAAGCATGACATTTACTTTCATAAAATAAATATATCAGTTATGTTTTTATTCAAATACTGGTGAAAAAAAATTGACAAACTGAACCGATTTTCTACTTTTTCAACATTGTTTTTTAATACATAATAGTAATATTTTTGTAATTTTGGCTCGCTTTTGTAAGTTGGTGATATCAACGAGAGGTCTGACATGACCAGATTACCTTTTAGGACGACAGTAGTTATGGTCTGTCTCCACAAAAGTACTGATTGACTGCTGGACACCTGTAACATAACATTGCAATATCAGCATAAACATTGAGATTTTATGCTGACTTCATACTTAACTCGCTTTATGTGTTATTGCAAAAGTTGAATTACTTTTTTTCCTTTATTGTTATAAAATAAGTTTTCTTTTCCATTTTATTCTACTTACGATTTCAATTAATTGTTGGTATTGCTGAACAAACAGGACGACCTCCTGTTGTCTTGAATTTATTGTCAAAATGGTGATCACAAATTATTTTGTTCTTGTATATCCTCTTAGAATCACTTTCTACAAGTTTGCCACCAACAACCGCAATACAAGCAGCATACATATCAGGGCGCTGCTCCGGATTCGGGAACAGGTGAAGGGGCACCCCTTGTGTAACTGAAAATGGTACAAAATTCAATATTAAGGCGACGATATACGACTTTTACAGATTTTAAACTGACAATCACGTCAAAATGTGCAGTGTAAATGATTTGAAAAAAATATATGTTAAACTAGAACATTCTCTTAATCATATAGAAAGTGAATATTTTTGATGAAGTTAATTTTAAATAGTTTAATTAACTCGTGAAGTTGTGTCTGACGCGGACAAAACATTGACAATCACACAAAATCTACCAGGTATAATTATCCGAAACTTACACTATCTTACAGACAATTTTATTATCTATCTTTTAGTATACGCCTTTTTTTTAATTTTGAAAGAATACTACTTTTATTTAATTTTTTCGACTAAATTTTGAAAGTTTTGGACGCAGATTGCGTCCGTTCTGCATCAGTTTTGCGTCCAAAACTCTCAAAGTTTAGTCGAAAAAATTAAATAAAAGTAGTATTCTTTTTAATTAATAGTCCCTTTAAGAGCGCGTATTCGATTCGTGACGAAAACTTCATGTTTTTGCGTTTTGCCCAGAGCAATATCGTAATTATGTGAGCAGATTATTTAAAGACAATTTACAGTTTTAGAAAGATTAAGTCTTGATTTAGACAGCTACAGAGTAAAAGTATAATTTTTAATTATGGTTTTTTAAAGCGAAGACAATTCTTTCATATCGTTTTACGAAAATAGACGTCAGAGTTAACTTTCAGGAGTAATACATCCATTACAATATGCCAAAATATTTTGTTTTATGCGTTTTTCCAACAGTATATACAGTCATAAAGACAGTAACAGAGCCAAAATTACGAAAATATTACTATTATGTATTAAAAAACAATGTTGAAAAAGTAGAAAATCGGTTCACTTTGAAAATTGATGCAGAACCGCAACAGACCAGCTAAACTATAAGAGATACAAAAATGGTACCATAGCAAAAATTGTTCCACGTGATGAGCACTTTCTGCTGAGAGAATAAATTTGAAGATCTGCAACACCTGATGTGGAACTCCAAGAGCCCAGCTACACCATGACACATATAGGAATGACGTCTTAGCAAAAGTTGTTCGGTCTGATAGGCATTTCCTGTTGACTTATAAAAATCGAAGATCAGAAACATCTGATGTGAAAATCAAAGCTATCACTAATTTCACTGTATCTTATAAAATAACATAAGCTGGGAGTACCTCCACACGGTGAAGGTGGTAACAGTTTAGGGCTGATTTTTGATGACGATGGTATATCATTGAAGATTTGACTCTACTGGCCAAAATTCCCATTTATTTTTTTAATTTTATCGAATAAATATGCCTTCGGGCTTATGTTATTTGGGCCTTTTCCATTTATCTTCGTGACACGGTAGCCTACCCGGTAACGCAGGGGAGCAGTCACTTAGATTTTAATTGATCAGGTATCTTCTTTACAATAAAACTATAACCATGCCTAGAAAGAGGTCAAATCTTTCCCAATGTTCCAAAGGAGCTAAAAGATTGAGGATCATAAGATCCCAAGAATCTACCGAAGAGCGTCAGGAGAGACTTGATGCTGTTCGAGAACATCAGGCTGCAACTCGCTCCGTGAAAACCTCTTCAGATCGCGAAGCAAGTCTGCGTTCTCAGCGTATTTACGCATCTACATCCAGGTCTCTAGAGACCAGTGAAGAGTATGATGCGCAACTGACCGCTGATCGTGAACGTCATACATTGTCTCGCGAGTCGGAGACGTTCACGGATAGAGAATTGCGCTTGAGTTCTCAGCGTATCTACGCATCTGCTGCGGAACGTGATGCGCGACTGTCCGCTGATCGTGAGCGACATGCATTATTGTCTCGCGAATCGGAAACGTTTACCGATACAGAATCACGCTTGAGTTCTCAGCGTATTCGCACATCTACTAACAGGTCTTTTGAACCGAATGATGAACGTGATGCACTACTAACTGCTGATCAAGATTATCATACACTAGCGACCCGACCCAGCTTCGCATTGGCCTATAGCTTTCCTTGGTAAATGGACTATCCAACACAAAAATATTTTTTTAATTCGAACCAGTAGATCCTGAGATTAGCGCGTTCAACCAAACAAACAAACAAATTTCAGCTTTATAATATTATAGTATAGATTGTTCCGAACACGCACACAACAAAATATTCATAATCAGTTAGAAAGTGAGAGAAAAAGAATTGCTGGAGTACGGCATGAAGAGACAGAAGAAGAGCGCCACGAACGTTTGAATTCTGATCGACTTCGACATTCTCTGAACAGAATGTCGATATCATCTGAAGAATCGGATGTGTCTCAAGATATAGCCGTAGGTCATGGCGACCTTCCTCGGGTTGGTAAGGAACGGACTTCATTTACGTATACTCCTATGATTGACTACCCTACATATTCCGCTATCGGAGGTATGATTCAAAATTGTACTTTTTGAACGTCTCGAATCATCTCACGCATCCCGTTGTTTTCCCGTCCCCGGGCTCTTAGAATTCGACATCACGCGTTTCAGATCTTCGGTTTTGCCGACCCTGTTGTCGCTGGCATAAGCAACAGGATCCGCGTACGAAGTCGCGGGCAGAAGCTAGTAACCTAATAAAACTCCAAAATGGCTTTTTACAGACTAACGTTTTATTATAAATGTCAAATAGTTACACAGAGTAAAACAAAGATGGCGCAAGTATTGAGTATATCTAGTTAATTTTGTTACCTATATTTAACAGTGCAGAACATTATCACTCAGAAAATTGCGTTATTTTCAATACAGTTGGATGATGCAATTTCTCAAATAACTCAAGCAGCTGATAGCAATTTCTAAGTCACTAACTTGAATGAATTTACATTTCTACACCAAGTAATACAGCTTTTTATGTCAAACCCGTTGATAATATCCAGCTGTTACATGAAATAGAACAGCAGTTATCGCAGAGTAGCGTAAGACAAAAAATGAAAAACATGTATTCGGTGTTATGCAACGGAGGTAAAGGTATTGATTGCGCTTATACATTGTCAGACATCTTATTTTTGCGAGACTTTCTATGCCATTGTACTGAGTGGAGGTAGTCGTGGAAGTGACACTAAATTGCTTGGAAAAGTTTCAAAAACATCCTGTCTTTTTTTGGGAGATGGTTTATTATTGGGATAAAACGTATACAATTAATGAGAAAGAAAGTTTTTTCAAGAACATCCTAAAGAACGCAAAAAAGAGAAAAATGGCAAAGAATCAACGAGCTTCGACGTCAAGAAAACGTTCAAAACTTTTAAAGGCGGCAAATGCAAACGATTACGAAACAAGTGATGAAGATGCGCCTAATGAGATTAACGACGATACCATTAATAAAGAAAATCCAGTTACAGAAAACAAAATACAAGAAAAAGATCAAGAAGCGGATTACCGAAAGTAACCCTGAAGAAAAATATCAAGAAGTGGAGAAAGAAAGAGACATTGACGAAGAAAATAAAACACACTCAAACAATTCTTCCAATGATGAAGAAAGCGACATGAATGGAAAAAAAATAAAAACAGATAAAAACATCGAATACGAACATAAAGGTAATGAATATTGTGTCATAGAATCAAACAATTCTTTTGAGCCTAATGAAACCAACAAAGTAGACAATAATGAGAAAATTAAAATAGATTCAAAAGAAAATGAAGAAGACAATGCAGCAATCAAAGAAATAGAAAGAGAACAAAATGATGATAAGAAAATGACAATAAATACAATGGAAGTGACTAGCTCAGAAAAAAATAAAGAATATACATTAAAACAACCAAAAAACAAAGATAAAAGTAATGAGCCAAGTACATCACCTAACAGTAACTTTTAGATCGAGAAAAACATCCCGAAAAAGAAAATCTTAACAATATCTAAAAAGAAGAGAGACCGTCTCCTAAAAATAAAAAAGAATCGGTCAATTTCACATAAGGATGTTAGTGGCTAAAGTGTTGGCCATGATATGAATATTTGAAAAGGCTTTTAAGTTTTTTGATTATAAGTTTTTAGTTTTGTGTCATCCTGAGTAAGAGTTGCCCTTTGATAATATTAAACAAATACAGGTGAATTTAATATTATGAGCAATGTTTTAAGGGATGACTCAGACCATGAGCCTGAACAACTTTCATTATAAATACAAAAATTTACTTACTTACTTTACTTTATCTATTTATTTACTACATAAATCGCACAAAAAAAAACCATGTGTTCCATAAATTTTGGCCGAGTAGGTAAGTATTGCACTTTTCTATGGATAAACTGGTTTATGTTTTGGGACGATTTAGTTTGTCCCATAATTAAAGTTGTTCAGGTTCATGGTCTGACCAACCCCTTAAAATTTTGCTTATGATTTCAAGTTCACCCTGTAGACAGGTGCTCTCTCCTCTTCTATATTTGTATTATTTTATCTTTTGTTTGTATGATACTCATGGACAAATCGTCTAATTTTTAATCTATCTCGATGGTGTTCATAATGGACTTCATGATTTTAATATGTGTGCATTACCCATTTCTAGTCATCTTTGGTTGAAGTTCAAATTAAGAGAAAAAAATACCGTAATGTGTGATAATCATGAAGGCTACACTACGAACACAATCATCAGGCACGATCAACATGACATAAATACACACATACACAAACACACACACACACACACATTTACATGACGTAAATTTGTCATTTTAAAGCGACATCTCTCCCTTGTTCATTCATTAATTATTTGAGGTGGTTATTTTTTTAATGTACGCTGAATTATCAGTGGGAAGACTTTACCTGGCTTTACAATTTTTTTTTTTGTTATTACGAGTAAGTATTTGTTTTTATTTTTATTGTTTATTTTTATAGTCGGAATTTGTTCAATTACCAAAGTTTTGTTCGACCAAATTTCGAGCAGTGTTTGATTGAAAACATTTTGCCATGTATGTTTACTTTTATGATGGTTCCTTTATGGCTATACTATAATATAAAAAATGGATGTAAGTAGGAATAGTTGAATGATTGAACACATGTTGATTTTGTTCATGACTGTCTTGCGCTATTGTACAGAGTCATTCACCATGGTGTGAAAGTGTTGGAAATCATCCACTGACTGATTAAATAACTCTTTGGCTGGTTATATTACTAGTAGTTAAGTCAAATGATTAATGAAACATATCTTAAATAAAACACGATTTCTTGAAATAACAATCTTTTATTTTCAAACTGTGTGTAAAAGAGGTAAGAAGTACAGAAAACGACTTTTTTTAATAGGTACAAACTAATTTACTTTTTACATCTTTAGGATATAATATAATTTCATTCGATGCCGATGGTAATATGCTACTTTCACAGACTTTATAAATAAATAAGAACGATGACCTGATTGGTTTCTCAAATACTATACTATTTATTCTGTTATTTGTATGCCGTGAATATTTATTTGCCTTTCTTCAACTGTGATATATTTAATTTCAATGATATTACCGGCCAGTGAAATAAAATATTTATTTTTAAATTTGCACGATAATACAAAGTGCTCGAAGTGAAGTCCTGTATCATTCTTTTGCTTGATTAAAAAAAGTTTATCAAACGTTTTTTTGGCAAAGATGTAAAATTTTTGTTTTGTTCAAATAATCTTTTGGCTACCTGAGAAAGTGGTTTGTTTTCCTGCCTCAGCATATTTTTTATTTTATTTATTTTATTTTATTTTATTTTTATCACATACAATTTATTCTCGAATGGATAAGCGTTAAATCTTGGCAATGGGCCGAACCTTTCCACTTCATCGACTACGTGTAACAAATTGTGGACATTACTAGTGATATAATCTGCGCCATACAATTGTTTATAATTATTCACAAAATAATCAAACATTTCCCTCGCAGGTCGCAGTAATTGATTGTAATTTTGAGAGGAGCATATTGTAACACCGCAAAATAGAGTTAAAAAATGACTATAAGCTTACGGCTCAAGGACATCTGGCAATATAATTATACTTAAGTAATGTAAGAAACTTCCAAATTCACTAGCTTTCCAGTGAGCAACACAATCTCACTGATCTGTGAATTTCAGATGGAAGTTTGCATTGATTTAAAAATACATTTAAATGTTCGATATTTTGTGTGCACCACTTAGTCTTCTTAGTCTCCCAAAATTTCCGTCCCTCCATCCTATTAGTAACCTTTTCATAATTCCCAAATGAATCAAGTGCAACGAATCTGAAACGGGAAATTGTTCTACCATGTCGATAGGTAGTTTTAATAAGGGTGAATCCGTTTTATAATGGCTTCCATACATCTTTCTTCTAAAGTTTTCGTCGGTTCTTGTAGAAGACCTTTTTGTTGAAAATACAACAATATGCGTTGAGTGTGAGTAGTCAAGAATTGTGCATTTTAAACACCCATTTTTCCCGTTAAAATTGCAAACACCTGAAAATGTAGTAAAATATTGTTATGAATTACTATTTCATAATCGACACACAAGCGCCCATCACGAACTACAACGCGAGCGTGATTGAATTTTTTTTTTGTTTCAACCAACGCAAAGGTCGAAAACAAAAGAGTGAGTGAGAACGCGCTAACATCACAGGAAAATCGACACGCGAAAATTTCACAAAATTTGTTCCAGGACATACTTGTTTTTGAAAAAGCCTTACAAGTTTTTGTTAAAAATGTTTGTAATTTAGAATCACCATTACATGTGCAAGGTCTGTATGAAGCTGTTTTTTTTTACTTTTTCAATCTATGAGTGCATTATAAACGGTAAAAGTTCAGATAAAATTGTGCAAAAAAGCAGATTTTCGGACGTGTTTACTGAATTTGTTTCTCATAAAAGCTTATTTTTGACTTCATACAAACCTAGATTTAAACCACAAGATACCTGTGTGTATCAAATATTTGGGAAATCATTGGTTATAACGCCGTAATCGCGTACGAGCGTTTGTATTTGAAATATAACGGGATGGGCGCTCTCATATATGCCCATAGGATCGATAACGACCAAAATTACGCCGATACTGTTAATGCATATTTGACCGCGAACTGTTTATTGAATTTTTAATAAAACGCCATCTATTAATAGGTACAGGAACAATTTTGAAGCATGAGACAGTTTTGTTGACAGTTCATGACAATTTTGAGTGACAGTTTAGAGTGCAAGTTTATACTTGTTTATTTCTTGAAAAAGTGTGCGACCGATCGGATGCAAATGTAAGTATTTTGTGTGTATTATGTTATTTTACCTTATTTATAGTTTTTATAGGAAATCTAATGAGTGTTTCAGAGTTAGAGATATTGTTTTTTTGAAAATAGTATATTTTTCTATTCACAATCGGTTGATATATTTTCTTGGGTCGGTAACGACCCTGTGGGCACATATCGTGTTTTATATTGTATTTTTTTGATTTTAGGTCTCGACACATACTCTCGACAAATGAAATAGCCGATGCCCTGGAGGTGTTCGATGACGATGAAGATGTTCAGGGCATCGATGTTTACATGGATCCGCCTTGCGATGGTACCATGTCGGATGGTGATTCCGGTGAAGAAGATTGTGATAGTATAAATCGATTGAACCGTCACCAATTACTTGCGCCGGCTGAGATGGTGTTACGACAACGTGAAGAACATTTTGAAGAGAACAGAACTATCGATGAGGTAATAGTCAGTCCTGGTCCTAGTTCTGAACACCTAGAATCCATTTACACGCCATCGGAACCCAGCCCACACAGGTCACGACGTTCTCGACCGATTGCGACACCGACGATTATCACTGATTCAGAACGTTCTTTTTCGAATGTGCGCACCACCAGGACCACTAGGGGTGTTGGCCCTTCTTCAGAACGTAGTAGACAGCCCAACGTCAGGCCACGCAAATGGATAAAGCGAGATCTTCGTACCCAACAAAGTAAGTGGTCACCTCCACTGCCACGAGCAGTTCTTACACTCACCAAGGAAAGTGAACCGATAGAATTCTTTGAATTATTTTTTAGTGAAGATGTTATAAGGTATATGGTCAGGCACACCGTAATGTACGCTGTTGAAAAGCATAACTATAATTTCTGTCTATCGGGGGATGAATTGAGCTGTTTTATAGGTATAATACTCCTTAGTGGTTACGCGCCTTTACCGAGATGGCGTATGTATTGGGAATCCAACGAGGATACCCACAATGTTTTGATTGCGAAGTCAATGAGGCGAAATCGATTTGAAAAGATATTTAGGTATTTCCATGTTGCTGACAACAGCAACCTACGTGTAGGAGATAAAATGGCAAAAATTCGGCCTTTGTTCAACATCATGAACAAAAAATTTCTAATGTATGCTCCCATCGAAAAAAACTTGAGTATCGATGAATCAATGATACCATACTATGGGCGTCATGGCTGTAAGCAGCACATTCATGGTAAACCAATCCGTTTCGGCTTCAAAGCATGGGTGGCAGCGACTCGTTTAGGATACTGCTTACAAGCTGAGTTATATGAGGGAAGATCGGAATCGCGAGATACAGGCCTAGGGGAACATGTTGTTACCAAATTGACGAATACAGTCAAGACTGAATACCCCAATACACTTTTTTCTGTTTATTGTGACAACTTTTTTACATCTCCTAGTTTGCTTAGTTCTTTACAAGAAAGCAATGTAAAAATAACTGGAACTGCTCGTCAAAATAGAGTAGACAAGTGTCCACTAATGGATGCTAAGTCTTGCAAAAAGCAACCTAGAGGATTTTATGATTATAGATTGGACACAAATCTATACATATAATAAAACAGTAACAACACTGTGTCTGTACATTGAATATATTAAAAAAATAATAATTGAGGGGTGTTTAGGAACAGTAATAGAGTACGAATCCAAAAAAAAAATCTGTGTTTGTCTGTTTGTTTGTACACGCTAATCTTCGGAACTACTAGGCGGATTTGAATGATTTTTCTTTTGTTGTATAGGTATTAAGTCTGGGCAACATATATGCTATAATTTATCTTGGAAACTTGAACACCTGATGCAGAACCGCAACAGACCAGCTAAACTATAAGAGATACAAAAATGGTACCATAGCAAAAATTGTTCCACGTGACGAGCATTCTCTGCTGAGAGAATAAATTTGAAGATCTGGAACACCTGATGTGGAACTCCAAGAGCCCAGCTACACCATGACACATATAGGAATGACGTCTTAGCAAAAGTTGTTCGGTCTGATGGGCATTTCCTGTTGACTTATAAAAATCGAAGATCAGAAACATCTGATGTGAAAATCAATGCTATCACTAATTTCACTGTATCTTATAAAATAACATAAGCTGGGAGTACCTCCACGCGGTGAAGGCGGTAACAGTTTAGGACTGATTTTTGATGACGATGGTATATCATTGAAAATTTGACTCTACTGGCCAAAATTGAACCGAATTCGACATCAGACGTTTCAGATCTTCGATTTTGCCGACCCCATTGTCGCTGGCATAAGCAACAGGATCCGCGTACGAAGTCGCGGGCAGAAGCTAGTGTAAAAATAAAACGATCAAAATGTGTCGTAAATGTAACGTCAATTTGCATGATAAATGTTTTGCAGAATTTCATTCATAATGTAAATTTCGTAAACTATTTTATAATTTTAATTATCTGTCTGTTGTTAATTATTATTATTATTACTTAATGGTTCCTATTAAAGACTGATTAACAGAACCGTATTTTTATTTTGCCGGTTCTCATTCCATTCTACGACTTCAAGTGCCCATGGGGTCGTTTACGACCCGCTGAAAAAAATGTACTTCTCTTACTGAAAATGAAATTATACTATTACAGGCCTCATATGTGATCATTCATACTTAACATACGAAAAAATTAAAAAAATCGGTGTTAAAAAAAGTTCTGGGCATATATGGGTGAAAATCATTTAAAATGACCATTTTGATAACAAAATTTGTCCACACGCGATATTTTATGATAAACTTATTTTTACTACTTAAAAAGTACTTGTTAGTACATTGATATATATTGTCAAGCTACATTATAGAGATTTTTAAATTTATTGCCAATGATAAACAAATAATATTCGTGTTTTCTCATTCAAGTCGAATATTCTCCTTATAAAATAATTTGTCCTCTTTGTGAGCTGCGTCACAAAAATCATCAGAATAAATATATTAACTACTGTATTTAATTTTTGGTAAACTTTTTGCCAAGACGTTATCAATTGCCATTGATTTCGGTAAAATTCGTTTTATATTAATCATTTAAAATATAAAATATTTGGGTAGAAAGTAATGTCCAAAATTTTGTTCATTTTTGTTGGTTTTTTTTGTAACAGTAAAATTTGGTATTATTTTGTAATTGTAAAGTGGCAACACTCAGGCTATAACGAGCCAATCACATGCTAGAATCGAATATGAGTCGGCCATTTTGTCCTCGAGTGAAAATAGTGTTCATGACGTGTGTTTCTTTGTCGGCGAGCAAAATTCTAATTTTAATTTGTCAGTTTGTTTTGTTTCAAATAACGCAGGTAAGTGAACACTTATTATTATTTAATTGATTAATTAAATAGGTTATTGCTGACTTTTATTGAAATGCAAGGTGGTTAGAACTTATTGAGATTCCTGTTTGGCTTAACACGTTTGTGGTTACTTTCAAAGTATGGCGGTTTTTCATTTTTGTTATGTTTTGTTACACTTTTTAGAAATGTTACAAAAATGAAATAACAAAAATGAACTAAAGTCGCAATCACATTGCTAATAAAATATTATTATATATTAGAGCGTGATTCTATTGTTGTATTTTTGAGTGTATTTTTGTATATAATATGGGTGCGTTTGTCTTTCTGTTTTTTACGTGCACTGTTAATTGTTTGCAAATATTTTATATTATATTTGATTTTATATTATATTAGTACACAAATATTTTTATTTCCGTGTTAGTAGCATCCGTAGCCAAAAGCAACTAAAAGTGGCTTTGATGACCAATGATTTAACGATTGCTGGTGCGGCATATCTCTATGTGGGTATAGGTGGTGGGTTCTTCAAGTTTTTATGTATGTTCCCGCATAACTTATCTGTTTATAAACCGATTTTGATGATTATTATTACATTCTTTTAAGTATATCTCGACGGTGGTTTTATATTTTGGTCAAGATCTGACATTGAATTCTGGAGATAATAGAAGGAATTCCTTAACGGTCAACAATAAATTGACTACGATTCATATTTTGAAATCGGTTTCTGTTTTTTGACATTTCTTTTTTTTGTTTGTTGTTTTCTTGTCTGCCTATTTAATTGTCTGTTTTCTGTTTTACTATTCTTCCGTCAATAAGTACGTTTGTTTGTCCAGTTGACTTGTTATCCGTCAGTATATGCCCGCCGCCAATCGTCACCTTTATTTGTCTAGCTCCTTGTTAGTTTGTTTATTTATGCATGTTTTTTCTTTATTTGTTTGTCTGTCTCTCTGCATGTTTGTGCTTAAGATATATTTTCTTTTTAGAATGCCAATGACCGCAGCTGAACGTCAACGGCTATATAGGCAACGTCTTAAAGAGTTAAACCCAGAGAAGTTTGAAGAAATTCGTTTGAAAAATTTAAACAGAATCAAGAAGAAATATGTGCCAGTTTCTAAATTAACAGAGAACCAAAAGTCGATAAGAAGAAGGAGCTGGAGAAAGCTTAAGAAAAACCAGGAAGAAAAACATAAGTCACAAATAAAAAACAAAAACAGTTCAAAGGAATACCAACGATACTATAAAAGACTAAAGAAAGAAAATGAAAAACAAAAAAATATAATAAATAAACAAAAAAAACAAATACAAGCGCTAAAAAAGAAAATCTATCGACAAAAAATCCTAATTAATTGTCAGATGACTGACTCAGAGCAGGGTAATCTCGCAATACACAAAAAACCGCAAACGCCAAATACAAAGTCAGAAGAATTCCTCAAAACTATGGCCACTCCTTCAGACCAGGATAAAATGAAAATTAAAAAAGTTCTACTAGAAAACTTCATTTTGACTGAAGCAATAAAGCAAGAATGCGTGAATAATAAAAAGGCAAAGAAGGTTTTACGGAATATTTTTACGTCCTCAATTGTAAAAAAGTATAGAATACAGTCGCGATTGAGATGGGTCATCGGTTTAAAAAGTAGAATCCGCAATCATGCAAAATTGTGCTCCAGGAGAAACAGCGAATTGGCGAAAAAAATTCGTCACTTTTACCTGCGCGATGATGTAAGTCGAGCTACAGCGGGAAAAAAGGAAACCAAGACTTACGAAAAAAAACAAAAGCATCAAAAGCGGTATCTTCTCGACAGCTTGACGAATTTACGTAAAAAATTTAAGGAAGACACTGGCATTAATGCTTCTATTGCCACTTTTCGCAGGCACCGGCCTTTTTATGTAGTCAAACCTCGACTGTCCGACCGTGAAACTTGTGTTTGCAAAATTCATGCAAATATTGAGTTTAAATTTATAGCACTAAAAAAGCTGATGGTCTTTGATTCAGGTATGAAATTAATAAATATATTAGAAGAGATCGTGTGCGATACAAAATCAAAAGAATGCATGCATTCTGAATGTAATATTTGCAAAACGACGACTCCAGCCTACAATTTCACTAAAACTAAAAACATGACAAAGTTACCTGGTTACAGTGGACCACGAAAGATGTTCAGTATGAAAAAAATGATGAAACTAAGAAAACTAAAAAAGTGGTAACTGAATCAAAAACAGAAAAACTAGAGAGCCTTATAAGTCTTTTTGAACAGGAACTTACAAAATTTAAAGTGCACTATTTCAATATTTGGCACCAATATAACGTGTATAGAAATCTCAAGAGCAGTCTTTTACACGACGAGGTTATGATTCACTGCGACTTTTCTGAAAATTACAATTGTAAAATGCATCGGCAAATTCAATCTGCCCACTTCGGGTCGCAAAATCAAATTTCTTTGCACACAAGTGTCATATACATTCAAGGTTCGAAACCTCAAGCATATTGCACACTATCTGACTCAACAGATCATTCACCCCCAGCAATATGGGCACATCTAAGACCAATCCTGATGGATATCAAAAGAAAATTTCCGCAAATTAATATTGTGCACGTATTTTCAGATGGCCCCGCCACCCAGTACAAGCAGAAAAAGAATTTTTATCTGTATAAATTATATCTTGAGGACTTGGATTTTAAAAAAGGGACTTGGAACTTTTCAGAGTCATACCACGGGAAGGGTGCTGCAGATGGTGTAGGAGGGGCTATAAAGCGACTTTTAGATGCTAGAGTATCACATGGAATGGACGTTTTGGACACCTCAGTAGCGTACTCTCTACTGAAAGAAGACACTACGGTTAATCTATTCTGTGTTGATGAGTCTGATATCAGCGAGATTAAAAATAAAAACCAAGCAGCTCTCGAAGTTTTAGTGCCTGTTCCTAATACCATGAAGGTTCACCAAATACAAGTCGAAACAGAATACAACTGTAATGAAATAAACTATTGAGTTTTAAGTTGTTTTTGTAACAGCTCAAGCATTAGAGGCTTCTGCGACTGTTTTGACATTACAAGACCTCGCCCCAGAAAACGAACTCGGTTAACATCCGATTCAGATGACTGCCAATCTTCACCATTTAAAAGACAAGCACACAATATCAATACTTCGACTGATATCTTGAATTTCGACAAAAACACAACACCGGTTTCTGCAAAAAATAGCCCGACTCTACAAGAAGATATGAGATGTACTGACAACAGTGATTCAGAATCTTTACACATTTTCGATTTGTCACGTACTGGTAATATTACTGAAACGTCTAAAGATAAAGTGAAGAGCAATCGAAAGCAAATTAAACCCCCAGTGGATGCAGACCATACGTATGCCGCTGTGACAAATAAAGAAAATATTGATCGTCGGAATAAAATAAACATTAATAAAAATAGTGACAGGTGCCACCCTGTCACTATTCTGTCTAATGTTCGAGTAAATTATTCACTTAGTGATTTAAAGAAAATTATCAGCAACACAAATAGACAAAATGTGTCTTCTTGTAACCTTAAAGTAGATTTTCCTGAAATTCAACATCCAACACAATTAGATCATGCATTAAAGAAAAAATCGTATTTTTCTAGTTCAAGTGAAAGTGAATAATGCTTTATATTGTTCTTTTTTTTATAAAATGCTTTTTTTTTTGTTATGTTACTGATTATTTTACATATCGTGTTTTGCATTGTATTCACGACATTAAATATATAATGTCTGGATATTCTAAGTTCCTATTGTAATTAAGTTTTCAGTCTTTAAACTTTTTTAAACTTTAACTTTAACTTTACTTTACTTTTACTTTAACTTTTATTTTTTTTATATATTATAAAATATTTATTTTGATGTAGGTAGGGTCAGTACTGATTTTATAAAAGTTAATATTGCAGCGTATGATTGTGTTAGAAAGGGTTTGGTATAGAAGTTTGTTGATTTTGCCCTTTTTTCAAGAATATAACGTCAATGAATGTTTTTGACAAATTTTAATTATATTATTATTTTTGTATCGTTGATTTATTTTAGATCTTTAACTTTATAATCTGAGAATAATATTCTCAACATGACTATTCTCAAAACTGAAAAGTTAATGTAAGTCTGATATTACGTTGTTTTCTTTTTATTGTCTGCAAAGAAAAATGAGGAGAGAAATAATGTTCCTATAATTAATTAATTAAACGAATGATAAAAGACACGTAACTTGTTTTATTGCGGAACACTTTATATGGAATCAATTAAATTAATAATAGTCAGATAATAATGCGCATTGTAAACAAGCCCTAATATTTCATTTTTGTTATTTTTTTGTTACGCTTTTCATTTTTGTTACATTTTCATTTTTTTTCATTTTTGTTACATTGGTCATTTTAAATGATTTTCACCCATATGGGTTAAGATGAAATTAGCCAGCATTTCTTCGAAAACTGGTACCAAGTGGGTGTCTTCAGGAAAGTCAAAAAAGCGATTCCTGAATAAGAATAAGTTGTGGCTGGAAGGCAAGAAGATAGAATTCTGCCTGCAATCGACTCAACCGCAACCTTCTACCTCATCCGCTGACCTTTCTCGACACGGAAGACCTAAAAACGTCTTTGAAGATTCGTCTTTAAAACTAAGAAACGTAGAGTTGCTGATCTAGTTCAATCGCGGAGTGTTGAGGAATTAATGACTGCTGCAGAGGTAGCTGCACGGTCAACTGGACATAAAAACGTTGCCAAGGTTATAACTGTTAAACTTATAACATGATCTATAAACTATTGTTACTACTTTATGGTATTGTACTCTGTGGTACTTTTGTCTGTGCAATGTATTCTATAAATAAAATATAGTCAGTCCATACAAAACAACACACTGCGTATTATTTAGCAGGTTATGGGCCCAGGCTAAAACCTATTATTTTGAAATAAAATTAAACATAGAGTACTGTGTGGTTTTGTGATAAAATGACGTCCAACTATATCGCTAACTTACCTAAATTGAAAGGTTGCGAGAATTATGAAGATTGGTGTTTTGCGGTGCAAAATGTACTGGTGTTAGAAGGCATGGCGTCCGCCATTACGGAGAGGTTACCGGTTTCGCCTACAACAACTCAAATTAATGAAGATGCTAAGGCAAAAGCGAAACTAGTATTAACCATTGGCCCATCGCTTTACGTTCACATAAAGCACGCAGCTACAACATATGATTTATGGAACAAGTTGAAGAATATGTTTGATGACGCCGGTTTTACTAGAAAAATTGGTCTGTTACGTAAGCTCATCAACATTCGGCTTGAAAATTGCGACTCTATGACCCAATTTGTAGCTCAGATTATTGAAACGGGCCAGCGACTTCAAGGTACAGGTTTCAAGATAAACGATGAGTGGATCGGTGCATTAATGTTAGCAAGATTGCCAGAAAAATATAGCCCTATGTTGATGGCTAAAGAACATTCTGGCATTGACATTACGTCAGACGTCATAAAAACCAAGTTGATGGACATGTGTAGTGATGCTTGTGGTTCAGATAATGCTTTTGTCGCGAAAGGTTCGCAGCGATTTAGATATGGTAATACCAAAAGCGCGAAACAATGTACTGCAACAACAAAAGCTGTCAAAGTCATAAAATGTTACAATTGCAAACAAACGGGTCACTAAAAAAACCAGTGCCCCAACCTCGAAACAAGCAAAAGGAAGCAATCCAATGCCTTTAGTGCCATTTTTCTCAGTGGAAAATTCAATTGCAAGAACTGGTACATTGACAGCGGGGCCAGCAAACACATGACAGCGAAACAAGAGAACATTGCGAGTCCATCTTTTGAACATAAAACCAAAGAAATTATTATTGCAAACCAAGCATGTGTTCCAGTGCTGTGTTCTGGTGATGTCAAGATTATTACAGTTGTAAATGGTGTAGAATATGCCATCACAGTTTCAGATGTATTGTGCATACCTAACCTGACGACTAACTTGCTTTCAGTGAGTCAGCTAATTAAGACAGGCGTTGTGTCAGTCAGGCGTTGTGTCTGTAAGTCAGGCGACAGTGTGGTTTTTAATGTTGCTTTTATAATGTTGCAATAATTATACCTTTTATTCTAACACACGCACCACAGCTCCATCGAAGGACAATAGTACCGGAATTTTGGAACGAAGTTCCTTATCGCGCGTTGTGAAAGGGGGCTAGACGGAAAAAATTCTTACGAAAAGTTGTCACGACATGCTATAATAAGCTAAATTGAATCGTTGGAACTGTCAAATAGAGTTCATTATTAGTTGAATGGCGGCTTTTCTATGAAAATATTGGAGCGAATTAAAACCTTATTTTTGCTATTTTTATTACTTCACAAACGCAGACAATTCGAACAGATAAATTGAATCGTTGGAACTGTCAAATAGAGTTCATTATTAGTTGAATGGCGGCTTTTCTATGAAAATATTGGAGCGAATTAAAACCTTATTTTTACACATTAACCGTGAAATTCGGTTGCACATAGCTCCTATTGTCCGGTCGGGCACCAGCCTATACGTTTCTCAGAATAATTTTATCATACCTAGTTTGGTAAAATTTCAATTTTTAACCGTTACGTTTACAAAATAAAGTCCGAATTCGCTTAATTTTATTACAATTCCTTCACTAATTAATCGAAAGGAACTTCGTTCCATCCGGGTGGCCCTTGACACCTCTCAAGTTTTTTTGCTACTATCTGGGACCCTTTTATTAAAGTTTTTTCTAAGAATTGTGATAATACTCTAGCTTGTTATACCTTGTTGGATAGCTAAAGAAACGTAGATTTAGTACATCTGCAGCATAACTGTCATAGACTTTTTTTTAAATATTCTCAAAAGTAAAAAATGTTTATACAACTTGTTTATTTTTTAAATTTTCAATCGTCGACTATTACCCAGTTGGTTCAGTTACCTGCCTTTTTTGTATTGAAAATAATAAACAAACTAATCTACTACACAAAAATAGCAAAAACATTATAAATTAGAGGCGCAAAATCTGAAAAAATTAAATTAAAAATTTAAAAAACCCCCAACGCAAAACATTGCCATTATTTAAAAAGTAAAAAATAATACCTTTTGTTGAGCCATCAAATGTTTGTTCGTTGAAATGGCGCTATAATGTCGCGGCGGGGTACCGCTTAAGTAAGTCAAATCCTTCATTTCATTGACTATCTATTCATTTACCAGCATTTAAGACCAACTTGCTTCGATACGATAAAATTGTTGTTGCAAATCTAGTTAGCATGAGTTCGCTATTTTAGCTATTAGTAATTATTGCTTTAAACTTAGCGGTACCCCGCCGCGACATTATAGCGCCATTTCAACGAACAAACATTTGATGGCTCAACAAAAGGTATTATTTTTTACTTTTTAAATAATGGCAATGTTTTGCGTTGGGGGTTTTTTAAATTTTTAATTTAATTTTTATTTGAAATTTTTTAAACGTAATTTAGTTTGGTTTTATAAAAGAGCTTTAAAAAATAATTTTCAAGTTTTTAGTTTTGAATTCGATAGTTAATATTCCTCATTCCCTTTCAATATAGTATACATTATTTGACTTGTCAAGCCCTTTCATTTGATACCCATTATATTGAGGGAGTTGTGAAAAAAATGTAATTCGCCATTTTGTGGTGGTGACCATCTTGGATTAGAAATTTGTCATAGTGTATAGTATTCCACTAGTCAAGCCCTTTCATTTGATACCCATACTGAGGGAGTTGTGAAAAAATATGTAATTCACCA
This sequence comes from Charanyca ferruginea, assembly GCA_947361185.1. NCBI lineage: Eukaryota > Metazoa > Arthropoda > Insecta > Lepidoptera > Noctuidae > Charanyca > Charanyca ferruginea. Next base: position 12,049,474 of record OX376065.1, on the reverse strand, counting down.
TTTTGTGGCGGCGGCCATCTTGGACCGATTTTCATCAAACATAGCTAAGAACACTCCCGACTAATTCACCTTTCAAATAAAAAAAACAAAATTAAAATCGGTTCATCCGTTCGGGAGCTACGATGCCACAGACAGACACACACACACACACACACACACACACACACACACAGACACGTCAAACTTATAACACCCCGTCGTTTTTTCGTCGGGGGTTAAAAAAAAGGACCATTATACAAAAAATCTTCATTTTATTTATAAAATAATCAAAATCCGATATCTCAATATGGGTTAGGTTTGGAGTGGGGTGTTTCATAGTCAAATCAGCTACGAATGATGACAACTAAAACCTCTTAAAGGATCTAGGTCGACTTAACCTGTAACCCTAACTGCTGCTTAACCTCTTGCTGTTGATACAGTCAAATAAATGGTCATTTTTATTTTAGGTTCGTGCATCTCACCATATTTGCCATCCTTGCTGGCAAAGGGCAGAACGTGCTGCCAGGCATTATTCTGCACCATCTTCATCAAGAACCACTCAATCAGGAAGTAATCAGTTGAGATGTGCCAATTGTGGCATTAATTTGATAAGACAGAGAAGACATATTCTTAGCGATGCTGCCATTCTTCTGCAATTACAGTCGCGGTATGAAAAGGTTCGTCACCTTAAACTCGATTTTTGCTTGCACGAGAAGAAACAGTACTGCCAACATTTTAATAAATGTTTCGTTTTGCTACGTTAACTATCGAATAAAAATTTTGCTTACTGTTTTACTGACTCCATCCTCTCGATTTTACACAAATGACAACTACCCAAATCTAATTTTTATATATTTGTAAATATACGTTATAATTATTTTTTTTTTTCGAAATGGCATCTCGCAGGTCAACCAAGGAGGTTGTCGGCTTCTTAACCGGACTTTCCTGTGGTGCCTTAAAAGTGAATTTAAGGCCTCCAGTCAGGGCAAAAAGCTTACAAACTAAGCTACTACACGGTAAGGGCACCTGTGGGGTACGAGCCTCGGTTTAGGGCATCGCTGAGGCAGCAAAGAGCAAAAGAACAGACTGGATCGGATTTCTATTATTGGACGAATTTAAAGTGACAGGCTGGAATTGAAAATTACAGGCTCAGCGGCGCGGACTGGCACAAGCAATCGGCAGCCTGCGCCGCTGACCCTGTAATTACAGTTCATTGACAGAAATAATATTTTCGGGTCAAACGCATTGATGATAGGACTAACCTTATTCTGGACCGAAAATGAAAGAATAGTACGAATAATCTATTTGACTGCGTTAACAATTAAACAAGTAACAAGAATTAGTACAGGATTCAAGTCTGTGAGTCAAATAATACGTAATTTCCGTATTTTGTTCCCATACGTCAAAATTTGGTAGGGTTTTAATTTAGTAGTTGCTGCTTCCGCATCGAGTAATATTTTCTACTTCCATGCATTTATGGTAATACGTTTTGAAATTCCGATCATTTCGATATATGACAACACCAGACGCTGTTAGGCTATGGTGTTAAAAATATTTTTTTCTGCTACACTGTGTCAGTGTTGACGTTTCTTTGTTATGACCGGTGTTATTGTTTTTGTTTTCTTGTTTTATGTGGATTTGGGACGGAAACCCCAATAACAACTGTGTGTGTGTGTGTTAACAATAATGTAACGAAGATTGAGTGCAGGATTTAGTCGGTGAGTAAAAGATAATACGTAATTTCTGTACTTAACCACAACGGGCACCTCTTTTGTAAAAACTTGTAACTATGTGTATTCGGAACCATATTTTAGGACAGTCACAAATTATCGGTCATCGGTCGGTCGGTCATTCTATTGTCACAAATTTTAGGAATATGTTGAAACACTAAATAACTTTACTACAGGTTTGGAAAAATATTTTGTCATGCGCTAAAACTTCTGTTCCGTCGACCATTTTTTTTCTCAACTTGTGTTGCTTGTAAATAATACATTGTGATAAACATATGTAGTTTTATTTATTTGTTATGTTAAGAATAATCATACCATGCATATTAAAATTAAACATATACAGATCATTGCATTGTTTTTGTTCTATAGCCATTTATTTATGAAATCTAATATACAAATTCTCATCGTTTACATTTACAACCTATTTATAAATAAACTTATTAATGCCAGTCGAACGAAACGTACCTACATCATCTTAAAGCCCTGTTCCTTCCCATTACAAAAAAAAACAGTCAAGTTATGCACCATTTAAGGAACAAAGTCGTAAATCAGCTTTGTTTATAAACATCTGTCGCCCGGTCGGCGCCGGCGGCGATGACGTAGTTGGCCGTGCAGATAGTGCCGATTCGCTATCTCTATTCATGCCAACGGATAATTACCTTATTTAATTAAATAACAAATATAACCACCATTAGCATCAATCACACATTGTAACTTATTGCTCATGGAACCCATAAGGCAAGATCAGTCCGTCTTTCTTTTATTATCTTCCCAAATCATTTGGCAGTGGTCTTTTATAGCCTTCTTGTTCTTTCGTTTCTATTTTCCCATCATTGCACCATTTCGATTGAACCATTCATTCACAATACGAGCAGTATGCGAACGAGCATTGTTCTGAATGTAGCTGACCAGAGGTAAATCATCAGCTAGATATTCGGTACGACACTTGGTAGCATTTTGGCTTCCAGAACCGATAAAACTGGATTGCATTAATTGCCCTTGAAGGAAGAAGAACGCGCTCGCCCACTCCTTCCGCTGAGATCCACCCCCATATATTGGTAGAGATTCGTCCAGAACCCATAGAGTGTAATGCGTTTCTTATTACTCTAGGACAAACTTCACACATTTGAGCGAAATAATTGTGTAAAACAAAGCCGTTTTCTACATATTGCCGTCCCATGTCGACTTATTGTGCAGCTTTAAAGATAGGACGGCGACCAGAATTGTTGTGATGACAATCTTAAGAGTTCACCATGCCTCCTGATCCAAAATAAAAAAAAATGGTAAATGGTAATTTTCCAATGCAAAATCTTACACTATTCCTGGTTACATTAACACGTACGCGATATCTCACTGATATTGTAGTGTAGCCAGCTTCATGTTCGACAATTATTGCTGCTCTTTCTGCTACACTTATAAAATACGAAACGTGAAAAAAGAAAATTGCAATGTTGACAATGACAGACACTGAGAATAGCAATCGTTTTATAACAGAAACAAAGAGGATACAAGCACTACGCTTACCATAAATATTAAACCAATAAAAAGGTTTTATAATCTTCTTAAAGAAGATAAAAAGTCAAACCACTTGGATCTAAATAATTTTAAACCTTATTGCCAAACAGTTAAACGCAATTTTCTGTGGAACAGTAATTTCTGTGACTCAGTTTGAAATGGTAACAAGTGGTCGCGGAACGTTAAATGAATCAATTTGAAAACTGACGAACCTTTTCATACCGCTACTGTACAACAACAAGTTACACCACAGGTGGTCAGTTTTTTTTTTATCTATTGATAGGCATACGTTTGACCACTATCTCACCTGATGGGAAGTGATGATGCGGTCTAAGATGGAGCACGCTTGCCTAGAAGTAACCTATTCACTCTTGACTTAAAGACTCCCAGGTTGTAGCTATCAGGAAACACAGACTCAGGCAGGGAATTCCACTCCGTACCTAATATTATAACCTAAGTTTAATATCCATTCTGCTTTACAGGTGACTGCAAGAAACTATATCTGTGATGCTTGTCACACATTAATTGTTGGTAGCAGTCAAATAATAACCTCACAAGGATCACAGGAAACCACAACCATCGGTCATCAACATGTTTTTTTGAGATGTGGTGTTTCACTAGCACGGTCTCGAAGACATTCTTTATGAGAAGAGAATACTCGTCATATTTTAGATGTTGTGCAGAAGTGGATTCAACCACGAGTGGTGAGTTATAAACTTGATAAGTTATGACCCTTTAATTATTGTAAAAGAGTAAGTAACTGTAATTATTGAAATACACTGTTATTTATACATAAAAGAATTAACAAAATGAAAAACATACACAACTTAAAATACATTTTAGAAACTACCTTGTCACCTTGAGTTCATGGGTTGATGGAAATGGATGTTCATGGAAATGACAAGGTTTTAGATTTTTTATGTATTAACAATAACCCATTTAATTATTTTTGCTTCAGGTTGAACCATTGGATTCACTTTGCCATAGATGCTATCAGAGAGCGAATACAGAAGCTGCCAATGCTATATTACCTGAACCAGAGGTCATCCCAGTTTCACAACAAGCTGAAATATTAGGTCTTTACATATGAAATTGCCGCTCGGTATCAAAAAATTAAAAATAACTTTTTTTAAAGAAATTATATATTTAGTCAATCGAAGTATGCACCATACACTTCCGCCATTTTATCGGGAGCTCATTGATCCCTTTGGTAAAAAAATCCTGGGAGCGAGAATCGATGAACTGCTTGAAGGCTGTTTTAACTGCCTCATCAGAATTGAATTTTTTTCCTTGTAAAAAGTTGTCCAAATTTCGGAATAAGTGGTAATCGGTTGGGGTAAGATCTGGAGAGTGTGGTGGGTGACGCAGAGTTTCCAGTCGCAGCTCCTCTAGCTTGGCGACCGTCTGATGTGCAGTATGTGGTCGAGCGTTATCCTGAAGGAGCAATGGGCTAGAGAAATTGACCAGTCTCGGTTGTTAAATGGTGAGCTTTTCCATCATTGTTTGCAACTGTTGACAATACATGTCTGCAGTAATCGTCTGGCCTGATCTCAAGAAGCTGTTGTGGATGACACCAGCACAGGACCACCAAACACTAACTAGAATCTTCTTTTTGGTCAGTTTTCGCTTGGGGCAAGGTTTTGCCGGTTCTCCAGGGTTAAGACATTGTGATGATCGCTTGCGATTATCGTACACGATCCACTTCTCATCACGAGTGACAATACGATTTAAAATTCCCTCATTATTGTGATGATTGAGCAAAGAAGCGCAGCAACCGACGCGTGTTTGTTAGTGTGCTTCAGTCCATTCGTACGGTACCAACTTTTCGAGCTTTATTACTTTTCCAATTTGACGCAAATGGATAGTGATTGTTTTGTCACTTACTCCAAAGGCTGCTGCTAATTCAGAAGTGGTTTGAGATGGATCCGCTTCCACTATCGCCTTTAATTCTTCATTATTCACTTAAGTATTCGGTCGTCCACGAGGATCATTTTGTAAATCAAAATTTCCAGAACGGAAACGTTGAAACCAAAAACGCACCGTTCGTTCGTTAGCGGTGCCTGGCCCGTACACGTCGTTAATCCTTCGAGCCGTTTCTGCTGCACTAACGCCACGGTGGAACTCATATTCGTAAATACCGCGAATTTTTAATTTCTCCATTGTTGTTGCTATAGCAATTTTCAAGCCGAAACAAATGACGTGAAAACAAATGAAACACGAATTTTAAAACAATATTCTTTAGTCTTTATTTTGAAATAATTATGAAGTTGGAATTCCTAATCAAACACAAAATATTTGATTTCAAAGTTGCCAGTATTAAGTATCGGCAATTTCATATGTAAGGACCTAATAATAACCTTGACAAATTATTCAAGAGCATCAGATACACATAGAAGATGCATATTTTCGCCATGTGACAGTACTTCACATAAAGTAGTACCATTAGTTTAAAGGGTAAGGCTTTTTAGAGATCACAATAGGGTATTACACCCATTTTTGAAAAGTGTCTCAATGAAATTCTGTGATGCTAATATGCTAATATGCCGGTTGGCGCAGTGGCTGAGCGATCGACTGCTGCGCAGCGTGTTGCGGGTTCGATACCCGCACAGGGTAAACATTTGTGTGATGAGCACTTGTGTTTGCCTTGTGTCTGGGTGTTGTTTATCTATATATGTATGTATGTACTCACAAAAAAAAAAAAAAAAAAGTATTTGTGTATGTATATCAACTGTCTGACACCCATAGTACAGGGTCTCCCTAGTTTGGGGTCAGATGGCCGTGTGTGAAAATGTCCCCACATATTATTATTATTTTTATTATTATTATTCAATCGATAAGTGCCATAAAAATGCATCTAAATTTTCAATTTTCAAATTTCGCGCGTAGTTTGATGAAAACGCCTCTTACTGGACGCCATATTGCTCAGCGTAAATGACGTCAGTTCGTTTTGTATCAAATGAGCTCATATTAAATATGATAATTGTATATAATTTCAAAATAATTAAAAACATATTTTGTAATAGGTGTAATAATGAAAAAATTACGTTTGTTACGAAAATAATAAAAGTACAAAGCCTATATTACGCCAATCGGTTGACTGACAGTTGACAAGTTTTTGTTTACACAGCCGTATGGCGTAATAACATGGCCGCTACTATTTTACGGTGTTTTACAACAGATTAAAAATACTGAAAACTTTGAATTGAATTTGAAAATTTGTTTTGTTATTTTATGAACTAAAACTTACATTTTCCGACTGCTTAATGCCTAAACTGTCTCAAAAACATATTTATAGATTTTTTCTTGTATAGAGTAAAATACCCTATTACTATATACCTCCAAATTGTCGTATATGTGAATTCCATTTAGCAAGGCAGTCATGGACAGATTTATTTGATGTTGAAAATGTCAACCGTAGTTTTTCTGCAAATCATATAGAAGACTTTTGTGACTTATTGAAAAATGACAACCATATCTTAGATTTTGAAGATATTGAGCAAATGGAGGACAATCTAGTGCGGCATTGGCTGGGACGGTCAAAAGAACAGGTCAGCGAACTTTTAGCTGAACTCCCTGATTTACGGGCTACATCACTTGCAGCTTATTTAATAAAACTGAAAACAGGAGATTCTGATGACAGAATTTCGACGCTATTAAATATTGCAAGAAGTACTCTTACAAAATTAATAACCAAAGCACGAGATGTGATGGTGGAACATTTTGTGCCAGCACATTTAGGATTACAACACATAACCAGACAAGAAGTGGCATCAAGAAATCTGAACATTTCTGAGTCCCTGTTTGGAAACCCCGGAAGCAATATGGAGGATAGAAAAGCAATAGTAATAATGGATGGAACTTACATATATGTCCAGAAGAGTTGCAACTATGCATACCAGAAAAAAACTTATTCCCTCCATAAATATAGGAACCTTGTTAAACCGTTCATTATAGTATGTTGCAATAGCTACATGATTGATGTATTGGGCCCATATCCAGTCACTAAATCAGATGCTGATATTTTAAAAGATGAATTTCATGAGCCTTCAAAACCTATGAGGCAATATTTTAGAAATGGTGATGTCATGATATTAGACTGGGGCTTTCGTGACAGCATTTCTTTATTAGACAGCTTAATTACTCCGTACATTAGCCATTGTCATTAGAACCAGGTGACCATCAGTTGAGTACTGCAAACGCTAATGAATTCCGCAAAGTGACTCTGTGTAGATGGGTGCTCGAGGTGGTCAACCGACGGTTCAAAAGAGATTTTAAACTGCTGCGACAAGAATATTTTAATAGAGCATCGAAGCATTTGATGTAAGATTTTAGGGTTTTAGAAGGCAGAGAGGATGCAAGAGAAATAATCTCTATTGTACAAGAAAAAATGTTTAATAATAATTCATTGCCTGATTTTGTGGAACAAAACCATTTAAATAGGAGACGGACCCAGTTTGAAAGTATTACAGTTGATAGTGAGAATCTTTAAGAATTCCCACAAATGAATTATAATGATTTGATTTTAATTCCTTTGGGAGTATATGAAATAAAACAAGCCCGTTCATACTATGCTGAACATGTGAGACAAAATGGATCTTATATTATTGAGGTGTGCAGAGAGGTCGACCCGAATTTGATTTACGAGCTAGAATTAATTACTTCGGAAAATATATAGCTAATACGAAACAAAATTCACAGCCGTCATATAAGTAATAAAACTTATTTTATTTATATTTTATTAAAATCGACACAAATAGGCAGGCAAGCAATAGTGCAGTATTGCTGCAATTGCATTCCATATTATGACCATTATTTGGTACCTACTTGAGTTTCGCAAGACATCAAAATAACGTCGTCGTCCCCGCACAGTTTTTAGATAATATTTTAACTACCAATGTACAAGATGATAATCAATAATAAAATCTAAATAACGAGAAAATATGTTTTTATGTAATTTCCTTCCTAAGTATATGTCGGAGACGGTTTATTAATCACAATTGTGGGTGTTAACTAAATTTGTTATGATTTGTGTTTCTTATTGTCAATTTAAGTGATTTTACTTAGTAAAGAGCTCCTGCTCCCGACAATATTATCGGTTTACCTGATACAGCGCTGCTGTGTATTCACATAGCTGTATAGGCTTGCTGCTAGCGAGCGATACACTTTGTATTTGGGTGGCTTATGCTACTGTACGAACTGTAAACCTTAAGTGTTTGTTCGTTTATCATTGGGTGGCTTAGGCTGCTGTACGAACTATAAACTTTAAGGGTTTGTGTAGTGTCTGTACGTAGCTAAGTAAGTATCATTAGATATATTATATACGTGTGTGTAACCATACCTTATTAGGATATAGTTAAGTAAGCAATGTACTCAGATCATGTACGCTCTATCTATGTGAAACACACAATAAATCGAGTCGTTATCCAGACCAGATGTCTTTCATTTACCACGACACTTCATGGCGACCCTGCCATACTAGGGCATAAGTATAGCGAGTGAAATGTGGACATGAAAACAAAAAAGTGGTTCAGTGTGGTGATGAAACAAACATAAACATTATACCATGGGGACTACCCAAACGAAAGAAGAGACGATCATCGCGCAGACGGCTGCTGGAGATGGGAAAAATAGCGCGACAGCCGAAACGGGCTACTCCAGTATCAGCGCCACAAATATCCTCCTCACCCTGATCGCAGTAGTCCTGCTGGCAGCAGCATGCTATGCTATCTGTTATTATTACAAGAAGATGCATGTCAAATGGATGGAGAGACAGATGAACCGCAGGTCCTTACGTCGCAGGCAGACCTCGGTGTATTTTAAGAAACATGCTCCCCGTGATGATGTTGCCGATATACCCGTGTAAGTGAAAAAAAAAAACTGACTTATCAAAAAACAAAATTGCCGCGTACGGTTCAGTGGAACTCTACTTTCTACATGTTTTAAATATTGTTAAAAGTCAAAGTTCCTGTATCCGCGACTTTATCACTGGTTGACTCACCTCCGTCAAACATAAATTCAGCTGAATGGGAGATTCTAGAAAATTTAGTGGCTATTTCACAGCCAGTAGAAAAAATCAGCACAGTTTTATCTGGGGAGTCTCATCCAACGCTGTAAATAATTATTCTCCTAGTAAGAGGATTACAAAGTTCTTTACATTATAGACAAAAGACTAGGTGTTTATGAATCTAACCGGACTGCAACAAAGGCAACCATTCTAGACCCTCGTTTTAGAAAAAGGCATTTACTGCATAAAGCGCGGTTAAATAGGCATTAGAGGAACTGGCTCAATATCAGCCAGTTCAGGGGCAAACATCAGAACGAGCCAGTGCTCGACATCTGAAGCTTCAACTTCAAAGAAGGCCGAAGTCGCCGATATACGGGAAGACTTTGACATGAAAATAAGTGATACTGTCACTCCAATCACTTCTGCTTCCATTTTTTGACGTGATAACGTCTTATAATATTATTATTATTATTATGATTATGATCCAATTGTTGCGTTTTATAGTTATGGTATACTATTTGACACGTCTTTATCTATCTCATAAACAAATATTATCTGTGCTTGGCTCATTGCGTGTCGTGTTATTGAATTCGCGACAATCATATCGTCCTGTTTTTATGTTCTTTAGGTTTGAGTGTGTCAATTCGGCGACGCTTACATTGTCGAGCTACTTACCGTGCGAAATATTTAACAATACAACATTTTTAATTAATTGGCCGCGCTGTAGTTTATGTTTTTATTATACCGATGGCTACTTCTAATTTAAGTGTGTACTATCAAAATACTCGGGGACTGCGCACGAAGACGCACATATTTAAACGTAACCTCCTTCTTTCATCATATGATATTGTATCGTTGACTGAGACGTGGTTATTGGAGGGTGTATGTGATAGTGAGTTGTTCGACGAAAGGTATGTTGTCTGGAGGCGGGATAGGAACTATGTTGTGACGGGGGAAACATACGGTGGCGGCGTGCTATTAGCTGTTCGTCGTGATTATGCTGTGGTTGAGCAGCCCGATTGGCGCTCCACGGCTGAAGATATTTGGGTCACCATAACATTAAAAAATAATCATCCTATCAGTAGATCACATCGACTGCATGTATGTACTTTATATCTTTGTAAAGAAAAGTCAGGTAATTCTTTCAATACGCAACTGCAGAACTTCACCGAAAATCTTTCCTTTATTGTTAACGCCCACCCTCAGGATGCATTCCTGATAATGGGCGATGTTAACTTAAGTCATATCAATTGGTCAGGTGATTTAGGTTCTCTACAGCCTAGTGGAATTAATGGTGAATCTCAAGTATTCTTTTTCGATACCTTATCCGAATGTGACTTCAATCAATATAATTTAAACAGGAATGCAAACAACAGACTACTGGATTATATATTATGTAACTATAAGGTAACGGTAACATCATGCACAGACCCGTTGGTACCTGAAGATAGTCATCATAAGTCATTAGATATAGTCCTTGATTTTACCAAGGAGTGTTTATTGAAAAGTAAGACCAGACTTAAATATTATTATAATAAAGCGGACTACGGAGCCATAAAAACTTTCTTAAATAACATAAATTGGCAATCATGCTTAAATAATAATACATTAGAGGACGCAGTACAATTATTTTATAAACACCTATATGATGTCATTGAGCAGTATGTTCCTCACAAATTAATAGCTTCTGACTCTTTCCCACCTTGGTATTGTGCTCCTTTAAAGAAACTTCTCAAAGAGAAGTTCAAATTCTTAAAAAAAATTCAAACATATGGTAATACTAGTGACCATGATACTTTTGTCTTCTTCGTGAGCGTGCCAAACGATTGGAGAAAGAATGCTACTTAAAATATATAAAACACGCGGAAGATGAAATAATTAAATGTCCCAAGTCTTTTTGGTCGTTTATTAAGTCAAATAAAAACGGATCGAACTCACTCCCCTCAACTATTCATTATAATGGTGTTCCAGCTGATACTGGGGATGAAATATGCGATGTCTTTGCTTCTCATTTCCATTCAAACTTTCTACCTCCGTCTACATACTCTTCTTCAATACCCATGTCTATTAATAACAACGCACCAAACAACATAGGTACTATAGAAGTCACTGCTAACCTAGTTCTTAAATTATTAGAATCCTTAGATTTAAGTAAGGGTGCAGGGCCCGATAATGTGGTACCATTATTTATTGTCTCTTGTGCTACGTGTTTAACTGAGCCACTTGTTATTCTTTATAAAAGGTCTACCTCGGAAGGACTTGTACCTAAAATATGGAAATCTGCATTTATCACACCCATACATAAGAGTGGTAGCAAGAGTGATGCTAAAAATTATCGCCCCATTTCCAAATTATGCATCTTTGCTAAGATACTGGAAAAAATCACATATACACAAGTTTATGAGAGTGTCTCACCAACTTTGATCACAGAGCAGCACGGTTTTGTAAGCAAGAGGTCAACCTTATCTAATCTGCTGTCTTTCACTGAGTTTACGACGTCTAACATGGATGCTGGTGGACAGGTCGATGCAATATTTACTGATTATAGTAAAGCGTTTGACCGAATCGACCACAAAATATTACTACAGAAGTTACTCCAAGCTGGCATCCATGGAGACTTATATCGGTGGTTTGTTTCGTACATTGAGAATCGATCGCAGGCAGTGGTTCTGAATGGGTACCGTTTTAAATGGAGCATCGTCCCGTCTGGGGTACCGCAGGGTTCTTTGCTTGGGCCCCTTCTTTTTAACATATTTATAAATGATGTCACTCAATGCTTTTAATACTCACAATTACTCTTGTATGCTGACGACATGCAAATTTTCAAAAAAATTACCAGCGTTGAAGACTGTCAGCTTCTCCAAAATGATTTAGATAGTTTCGAACAATATTGTTTAATCAACAAATTAGACTTAAATGTCAAAAAATGTTTTTTTATAACCTTTACTCGTAAAGTCAAAATTATTAAATTTAAATATCTTATCAAAAGACATGAGTTAGAACAGGTAGACACGGTACGGGACCTTGGCGTCATTCACGACTCCAAGCTAACTTATGAAAAACATGTAGATCATATTGTCAAAAAAGCTTACAGGACCATGGGCTTCGTCTTGAGAGCCAGCTCTCAGTTTACAAACTTAAAAGTACTTAAAATTCTTTATTGCTCTTTGGTGCGCAGCGTTCTTGAGTATTGTTCCCAAGTGTGGAATCCTCTCTACAATATTTATATAGATAGAATTGAATCCATTCAACGTAGGTTCCTGAAACACTTGCAATATAAATCTAAAACATATGACCCCAATTATGAGGCGAGATGTCGAAGACACCATATCTTACCATTGTACCAAAGAAGAAAGTTTTCGGATATTGCGTGCCTTGTTAAAATCGCGCAGAATCACATTGACTCACCGGATTTACTATCTCAAGTTAAACTTAAAGTCCCAAATAGAATGACGAGACGTAAAGTATGTGTGGACGTGCCTCAGAGTTCTTCAAACTACAGGCAGAATTCATTTTTTGTGAGGTCCGCTAGAGAATTTAATAAACTTGTTGACTTTCCTGAACTGGATTTGTTTAATTCAAAGCCACGCGTTTTCAACAGAACATTAACGAAATCATGGTTTGGTTCTCTGACTTCAACATAATTTAGTTATTAAATATACTCTAAATTTCCCTTTTTCAAATTTTGCATAATATTAGGTTATCAATCTTTAGTGATAAAACAGGTAATGCAATTAGCATTACCTGTTTTATCACTAAAGATTGATAACAAGCTTTCTAGATGTTTATATGCGGAAACATTTAAATGGTGCTCAGTTGTTTATATCTGTTTCTACACTGTATGTAGCATTACCTGTTTTATCACTAAAGATTGATAACAAGCTTTCTAGATGTTTATATGCGGAAACATTTAAATGGTGCTCAGTTGTTTATATCTGTTTCTACACTGTATGTTTTCCCAATAAAATAAAATAAAATAAAAATAAAATAAATAAATCGATGAACACCGGCTGCACGCACGGTAAACTGTCACGTTTCGCCTGAGCCTGAGCGTGCAAGCGAGAGCGCAGAACAAGCGATAGAGAGGCTATATATGTTAGCCATTATGTTTCTTTATGACGTTATCACGTACAACTATCGTCCGTAAACTGACTTTACAGACAACCAATTTTTTTAAACAATACCTAGATCTGCCATATCTAGACAGAAAGCAAAACCCAATACATTTTTGGAAGCAAAGGGAAAATATATTTCCAACCCCGAATGGCATATAAATATTTATGCATTTCCGCAGTGGCGTGCACTCCATACATGCAAATAAGCTCTGCATACCATGTAGTCCCAAACATACATACATGCCCTTCTAAATAATAAATAATTACACCAAAAATACATGGTATTATTAAATTAATCTAACTTATTCACTATGTCACCGCGCAGCGCTCTGGCTACCCGTGTTTATAACGTGATTTAAATACGCGCCATCTATTACTTTTTTGGAACTAACTTGTTTGTGTGAGCGGCGAGCACCCACCATGACGCAGCGCTCCCGTGCGCGGAGGCTACGGCTTGCTTATTTTTCATACAACGCATCTTGTGTACTATGCAGCAAAAGTGTAACATAGTGCGTGAAAATGTGTGCGTGTGTTTGAGTTTTGGAAGCATAGCTTACGTTGCTACCCGCACAAATTGAGAAGCCGTAAAAGCACCGATCTACTAACAGAAGGTAATAAAAATAAATATATGCCTGTCCGTGGATCCAAACAAATTGACTGAGTAAAGCTGTGTGTTCTTAATTTATTTATTTCTGATAATCATTGCCATACTACTACTTGTGCGTCGCTGAAATAATTTGCCTAAAAAAATCAATTTTCTCCCTCAATTTGGTTTGTAGGTCTTAATTTCAATAATTGGTGAGCTATCCGCGTAGTTGATACCTCAAAAGAAAGAACAATAACCAGACATGTTTTTAATAATGTTTGAACAAAAAAAACACCATCCGTGACCTTCTTCATGGCGTCTAAAAACAGATTTCTGAAATCTTTAAAAACGTCTTTGACTTTAAATGTCAGTAAGAAAATTGTCTTATCACACAGATCCCCTAATTATTTTTTATTAGATTGTTTACGCATTATGTTAACCAAATAAAATAAAAAATAAATGACTTTCAAATTGGCCATTATTTGCAACTAACTGCAATATTTTGGCTTTTGTAAAAAACCAATAAAATTTTGTAAACAAAAAAATTGTTACACTTCGGCTAAGAGAAGTTCAGTTCAAATGGTTGTAAATAGACCTCCGCTTTACAGCTTTGCATCGATCTACCAAACATCCTGTATATTTCTACTTAAAATATCTGTACAGTTTCATCCATATCATTTTGATACAGTTGAGAAATAAATAACGACTAAAAAACTTTAAAATGTTGTGCCCAGCTGGTTTTAAACATCTACTATAATTTTTCAGGTGCATCCAAAATTAATCGAACAACTTATGTTCGACCACTGTGCACTAAGATCAAGTATCTTCGGACCGAGATATCCCGTCTGCGCAAAAGAAGTCAAATATTTAAAGAAACCATCACAAAATTGGTGGATGAAACAAAAAAAATGACTTCAACACGGATTAGAATGGCGATATGACCGAATTCATTTGAATGGGGGGACCATAATCCCCTTGTATAACGTGCCTCATCTAATAAAAGGTATCAGGAATAACCTATTGACGAAAGACATGGTTTACAATATTAATAATTAAGAAAAAGTAATGAAATGAGCATATTACCAAAAGCTTTATGCAGCAGATCAATCATACGGGGAATTGAGATTATTATATAAACTCACAGAAGAGCATGTGAACCCCGAAAAAGAGAGTTAAGTCTGCAACACAAATCTTCAGGTGATCTCCCTGTGGAATGTAAAAGTTTAATAGACATAACATTCGATAAACTTTTCGACCGTTTAAATGTCAATTCATTTATTATTCCTAATGGAAAAACATACAAAGGACCTACTAAACGACAATCGCCTCACCATCAACTTTGGGTAAACTCAAAGAACAATATTTTTGTAATATATCTATTAATTTGTTAAAATGCAGTTGGTGCAGATCCGTCAACCGAATTTTGTCAGGAAAAATTACTTATAGCGGCGAAGAGCAAATTAAAATAAATGCACAAATGTATTTTAATAAACATAAGCATTATTAAAATAAAGAGTAATAATTCTTTAAGTAATAGTTCTAATAATTCTTTGTTTTCTTTCTACCTTTTACCATTTTCATTCCGTTGGGACTATTTTATTTCGTCCTATTTCTGTAATACAGAAATAGGACGAAACTTTAGACGAAGCGTTTTAATAGAACATGATATCATGCATAGCTATAGCTATGTAGGTATGTGATTAGTTTGGGGACAATTTACAGATGGCGTATCGTCAAATAGGTTTGCAATTTTATCACGTAAGAGGGCTCTCTGTTCTCTCTATATTATTTTACTCTTTGCTCTAGAGGCTCCCTAGAGGTGCCCTGCTGTCGAAAGTTCTGAGATCCGTAATAAAGCTTCAAATGTTCAAAGTGCGCATGAAGATCACATGACTATCCCAAGTTCCGGGATTATTGATAAGCCGGTATATGATCTGAGTTTTGTATCAGAACGTGAGCAATCATTAAGTTCCCCACTGTGCTCATTCGAGTAGAACGTGCAATAGACCTACTCATGCTATATGCTGCTCCGGAAAATAATATTGCAGAAGGCTTTGATTCTCAAGTTGTTTGTCCTTTATGTGCAAAAAACGCCTTAGCTGTAGAAAACCACATCAGTTCCAAAGATAATTTGACAGAACAAGCTCAGACGATGCTTAAAAAAAAAAGAACCCTCCGTGGCGTTGGGCACTACAGTAAAAATCCCTGTTCCGGAAGTCGACAGAAGTCGCGGTGATGCTCGCAATATACTGTTATGATACTGTAGCTGTAGTCTTACAAAAGACAGATGACGAACTTTATTAACTAGGCACAAAGCAAGGCGTTGTTAAGACATTGTCTTCAAGAATTACTTAAAAAAGAAGACGTCCCTAATCTAGAAACGACACTCCGTACAGTTGCGAGTCTACAATCTACAAGGACAGGTCAGGGATTTGTCAAAAGTAGTTGCAGTCAAAAACATGCGATACTAAAAAGTGTTCTTGTCTTAAGAGAAAGATTGTATGCACTTCAAAATGTTATAATAGTTCCTCAAGTAAGAATAAATTATTTAGACCTACTTATTATTTTTACTTGATGCTTTGTTTTGTTTCCTAAGTTTTTTAAACTTATTACGTACCTGAGTACTAAACGCAAGCAAAGAACAATGCGTCAAAACGTCCCCAAAATTCTTACATCGACCAACAGATTTGAAATGTATCTCAGTCGAAAAAAGGTGTTCAGGTAAGGTGTTAATTATTATTATTATATTTTTTACTATGGCGAAATCTCTCAAAAGTGCGGGATATAACGAGAAAATCACGTTTTAATGTTATTATTTTTTTATACAAATACAGTTTGTTACAGTACAATTCAAACTTTATGACGGCTCTTAACACGAGTCGAGTGGCTGACCAGCAAGAATGTCACGTGTCCGCGTGTCAGTGTGAAGGACGGTACTGCGTAGCCAGTAGCACACTTCACAGCCACCATTAAGATGGAATAAGCTCTATCCACACATATCAGCCCCGACCTAAGCCCTAATGATTTCTATACTTTCCCTAAAATAAAGAATAAATTGCGTGGTCAGAGATTTTCCTCAACTGAAGAAGCTGTGGACGCCTACAAAACGGTCATTTTGGAAACCCCAACTTCCGAATGGAATGGTTGCTTCAATGATTGGTTCCATCGTATGGAAAAATGTGTCAAATTTCACGGAGAATACTTCGAAAAGCAATAAATACATTTTTAAATAGTAATGTTATGTCACTTCCTTGATTTCCGAAATTTTCAGTGCCGCCCTCGTATGGCTTAAATTTTAATGAACCAAATTACAAGTCTTTTTCTAATTTGTAATGATGATTGCCCAAATTATAATTTAGTATCGAAAACAGTGCCTCAGGCATTATTTATTTAGATATTCGGAAAGCCGCATAAAAAGAAGAATCAGCAGAGGTACCACTTTATATTGGACCTTTGAAACCGTATAAAAAGAAGAATAAGCAGAGGTTCCACTTTATATTGGACCTTTGAAACCATATAAAAGAAGAATTAGCAGAGGTTCCACTTAATATTGGACCTTGAAGACGAATAGAAGAGCAATCAGCAGAGGTTTGGCTATCCGTATCGTTCCTTTCCTCTCCCCCCCTTAATTGTGCTAATACTGTGACTGATTACAGGTTCCTTTGGTTCGCGTAATCACACCAAGGTGTTTGCGAACGACTGCTCTAGTAACTCATAAAGCGTCAAGTAAAATGTATGATTACTGAAAAATTTACTTTCTTATTTTTAGGTGTGGCGGTTCTGCCGAAAGAGTGTGATGATACCGCTTTACGTATTAATTTTTTTTGACGACTTATTTGATTCTGTCAGTGGAAGCTGTATAATTATAATAAAAGAAGAGGAAAGCCTCTACTTAGCCCTGTCACGCCAAGCTCCACCCTCCAAACTGTGTGGTTGGAAGCCAAAAAAGTTTTAAACACAATGAGGTTTTGTTATAATAACAAGTCTTCTGTGGTCCCATCAATAAAACATTGGTTGCAGACAATTGAGAATATAGAATATATTGTAAAAATGTGATCTGAAAAGTAGTATAACTTGTTGTCTCTTTGGATGAGACATTTTAATCAAGACCCCTTCCTTACTTCATGTGCTGGCTTCGAATCAGCCTTTGCATCACTGTTAATTAATAATTTAAATAGTATGCATTCACCAGGGGCAAATTGTAGAAATGACAATTGCAATAATTTTCAATCCCTGCAGGGATTATTTTTTAGTACGCCAGAGACGTCAAGAACATACCATGGAGGTAAATTTTGATGACGTGAACAGTGACAACATCTTTGTAAATTTAGAAATTAAAAGAAGTGATCCTAAAATAATAGCACAACTAGATTACGTGACAGGATATGTTTTGAAAAAATGGAATTGGAAATGTAAAAATTGCGCAATCCTTATATGGAAACATAATTAGAGATGATTGTGCAATTTTTGTTAGGGAATTTGTAAAAAATAAACATAGTTTGACGTATTCCTCCATAGCATTAATAAATTGCTTTTCTAATATACAAAATGTTGTCACTTGTATCTTAAGAAATGATAGTAAAAAAGATAACATTAGACAATATAATAAAACAATATTTTCAGTTGTTATGGATTACAAATTTATCAAATGTGAAAAGCACAAAAATGAAATCGTATCAAAAATAGAAGACATAATATAACAATTAATCAGCGTAATTGGTGTAAGGACACAAAATATTATGTGGATCACGGGAAGGCTTTGATGCTGAAGATTTTATACAAAAATTAGCGTTTAATTATTTAAAAAAAAGATTAAAATAAAATATTTTTGATAACTGCCTATGTTTTATTTCTGGAATTTAGTAACAAGTATACAAAGTTGATACGACAGAGGGGCTTTCCTTTGAACTGCCTATACTAGGTACCATTTTCAAGGATATATATAATAGGAGCAGTAGTTTAGTCGCAAATGATTTTTTAAGTTTTTGCCTCGTTTGAACACGATGTATCTTTCCTAGCAGCTGCTTATGTCTATACGCTTAGGTCATGCACCTTAAAACGATAAATCTGAGTACATTCTACGATGCGTTGTTGCCGCTGTGACGCAAATCACAAGTACAACCAAATATTTTAGCTAAAAAGATGCCAATTCAAACTAGGAAGCAATACACACACACTTGCACTTTCGTTACGAAAGTGACGTACGTAAAAGAAATAGAAATAGATCAGTGTGTTGCTAATGTTGATATTGCATCCTAGATCCTTGCGATCGGTAAGTGAAGTGGGGCCTCTAAAAAACTTGTTTTTTCAGTGCGCCGACGCTATGCTTTTGGAATGTACTTATGTTACGTAACACGGAAACTCTTGCACCGCTTTTGTTTTGTCAAACTCGCGCGCTGACAATTATGATTTTGTTTTGTTATTGTGATAGGACACTAAATAAGTTTAAGACAGTATTTCTTTTTTTTTTATTGTGACACGTAACTTGGGATTATTATTATTTACTGTTAGTGTTTTTTTTTATTGACTGCTTTTATTGTGATACGACACGTAATTAAACTTAGGTTGTGTCTGTGTGTGTAATTAAAGTGTTCAACAATGCGTCGTGTAACTTACACGGCGTCAGAATACACTGACATAATTTTAATTTACGGCGAATGCCATGGAAACGCAGCTTTAGCTCTGAGAACATACCAAGAGAGGTATGGTGACAGCCGCAATATCCCTAGAAACGCCCGCACCATACAATTGGCATTACAAAGAATACGGGACAATAAAAGTATAGTGCCGCAACAGGAGGGAGTGCCACCGCGGCAAATACCCGCTGCTTGAGAAGAACGAATTTTAGACCATTTTTCGCGCAACCTGACAATGAGTCTTCACAGAGCCGCCCGGCAGTTTAGGGTTTGCCATAGAACCATCTACAAGGTTCTAAAACGTAACAAACGCAAACCTTATAAATATCGGACGGTGCAAGCTTTGTTATCGAGAGACTTGCCGGTCAGGAGCAGTTACTGCCAATGGCTACTAAATAATACAACCGAAGACCGTAATTTCTTAACTAATGTAATATGGACCGATGAAAGTACTTTTACTCCGAACGGCATCTGGAATCGGCAAAACCTCCGGTACTGGAGTTTGGAAAATCCACATGTGTTTCGAGAATCTGAACACCAGTACAGATTTTCTCTCAATGCACCCTTACAGCGGCGAAATTTTTAGAATTGTTAAGTGGTCGTGTGGCCGAGTACACTGACCAACTGCCTTTAGCCGTAGTTGTGGTACCAGCTGGACGGAGCGCCTCCACATTCTGCGATGGCTTCCAGGGAGCGGCTCACAGAAATGTTTGGGCAGCAATGGATCGGTCGATTCGGACTGTTCGGTGGCCACCACGTTCTCCAGACCTCACTCACTCCGATGGGTTTTTTCTTGTGGGGGTACATTAAGGGTGAAGTGTATGCCTCAGAGGTAAATACAATTGTTGAACTAAAAACTAGGATTATTTTAGCATTTCACAAATTTAAGTGCTTAGCAACGGACAGTGATTTAATTAGAAAAAAAAAATAATACTCTCCGTCGGTATAATTTGTGCATTAATGTGAATCGAGAATTTAAAAATTTTGTGTTTTTGTTGTGATTGTTGTTGTGCGCGTACTTCAAAACCTTACGTAACATAAAAGTAAGCGCGGGCGGCGGCTTAGGCCTCCGCTCGCGCTGGCTTTGCCGGCCGCCCGATTTGACACGAGATAATACACGCCGCGCTCCGGGGCGCGCGACGTTGCTGCTTTGTTACCTAGGTAACTAAGGTCAGTTAAATTTATTTGCAAAGGGTGATTGCGTTTTACTCTAATTTATAAGCTATTAAGATTGTTTGAAAAAAAAACTCATTTTTGGTGCTTTTCATTTTTATACAGTATCGAATTAATACTCAACAAGTATAGTATACGTAGTGTAATTTAATGCCCCTCTGTCCTATAACTCTGTATACACTCGGCGTCACAAAAATCGCACCTCGTTAAGAATTCCCTTCAAACTCATTTTAACCTTATTAATCAACGGTAGACATTTGACTTTATGGTATCATTAAAAAGGCAATTTATTTAAATTTCAGTATAAATCAATAGATATGGTTTTTTGTTTACCAGGAAATAAAGAAAGCAAGCTAATGCAAATGATTAAAAACTAAAATAAAAAATAAATATTAATAATAAATATTAATAATAAATTTTATTTTATCATCAAAAATTACAACAAAGTTCTTAAAAACCATTTAAAACCTAGTGTTACCCCCCCTAAGCCCTGATGACTGCTTCCATGCGTTCTCTCAATCAATCAATCAATTCGTCTTTATGGGCTTTATTCGTCTCTGATGGACCTAATTAATGTGACAACAGTCTCTTGAGGAAAATTGTCCCATTCTGCAACGACGGCATCTTGGAGAGTGGTAGGGGTAGGATCACGTGCCCGTACTTGCCATTTCAGGTAATCCCAAAGGTGCTTAATAGGGTTCAGGTCTGAACTTCGCGCCGGCCAGCGCATAACCGGGGTCCCAACTTCTTGCAGGTTGAGGTGTTGGGTGTAAGAGACCTTACAGTGTGACAGCGGGCGTTATCGTGCATTAACATGAACCCACTGCAAACAAAACCCGCATAAGGGACAACCTGCTCCTCTAAGCAGTCACCGACCCTTGCCCGCGAGCACTTCCAGCCCGAGAAACACACACAAGATTCATTTTGCCGTCCCCTCCTATAATAATAATTCATTTATTGCAGGCTGCAGAGGCCCATAAATAAATACCTTAACCTAAACATACATATTTTGTAATTTGTAACTTTTGTTAATAGAAACTCCTATGCTGTGCTGTCAATTTTGGGCCTGTAGCAGCCCTGTGTGCTACAATTTTCTTCTCCCGCATTCTTCTTCTAATCGTGGAACACAGAAGTACTGCGAGCTGATCGCAGTTGTTGTTGCAGCTCAACAGCATTGGAGAACCGATTACGTTAAGACGTCGAAACAATGAAGCGATCGTCTCTTTCGGATGTGCACCGTTGTCTTCCAGATCCACGTCTTCGGATATAGCTACCAGTCTCTTGGAAGCGTTGGAACACACGTCGAACGGAAAAACGACTTAAGTTCAGTTGCCGAGCAACATCACATTGTCGCATCCCTGATTGCAGTAGTGCAATGACTTGAGCGGCTTCATCTGTAGTGGTATTCATCTTCTGGGGTGTTTTTCCTGCTGTAGGTGTTCACGTGTGTTCACTTCAAAGGTTGGATTACGAATGACCCACATTTAACCTGGGTCGCCCGTTTTATAGCCTTGTAGGGTGCAATTAGTGGCCGCTGTAATGCGTATTTCGACAACATTTTTTTAACGTTACGTGCTGTTGAGATCTGTTGTGTTTAGGAATTCTAACTGTTGTTAATTTCGTTAAACGTCGTTAAACATACTTTCAATTGATACCAATATTAATTGGGTTTAATGTATTCGTTGATGGCGGGACACGCTTGAAACATGCTTTCGGAGAGGTGCGATTTTTGTGACGCCGAGGGTAGCTAATTAAGGAAATTTATTTGCACCTAAATTAACAAATAAAAAATGTAAGTCAATAAAGACGTAGTTTAGGTCTAGAAAATATTATTTACACCAAGTAATTAATATTTTCATCTCTTCTATTCTAAAAATTGCATAAATTAATGGCTGTAAGTGTTGGCTGTACGGTGCGGGGAGGCGCAGCAAAAAACAAAAGCGCGCGATTTACTTCCCTGTTCTTGTAATCGGTACGGACTTAATTGTATTGCAAAAAAATGAGTTCTACGTTGAGTTCTGAAAGTGATAGTGCATTAACTCCTGAAACAATAAAAATAGAAGCTAGTAACGTCATACACGACTTAATACCTACGAAATCCCGGAAGAAATATTTTCTCATAGGAGATGAAAAGTAGAGTATATGACTCGAGAGCAAAAATATTTTTCCCCTTAGGTGATGTACTTTTAATCCCTCGCTACGCTCAAGATTCTATTCTAGAATCCTTCGCTTCGCTCTGGATTCAAAATAGCGCCCTTGCCGTAAAAATATTATTTTGCTCCCTTGTC
Source organism: Charanyca ferruginea (assembly GCA_947361185.1). Classification (NCBI taxonomy): domain Eukaryota; kingdom Metazoa; phylum Arthropoda; class Insecta; order Lepidoptera; family Noctuidae; genus Charanyca; species Charanyca ferruginea. The sequence goes on along the minus strand of OX376065.1, from coordinate 12,026,448 downwards.
ATACAATCTACTATGTCTAGACCTAAACTATACAGTCACAAAAATATTTTACTACGTATGCATACCCCTAATGTGTATGTATAGCTATATATAATGCTACATTGTTGCATTCAGTTATTGCCAGAGGGCGCTGATGGCAGGTTTGAGCATAGGTTTGAGTGACGACTCTATCTATACAAATGTAGGGTCAGAGGGGGTACAGTGTAACGAGGGCCACAGTGCAACAGTAGTGATATTTTCTTGGCTTTTTAGCAATTGTCTTTACTTATTTTTTAGTATTGGCAACCCTACAAGCCGCCATCTTACTACACTTGTCATTTAGCGGTGCGAGTGCGCACGACACACGAAAAAAACTGGTTGTGTTTCGTTTTCATTCCGTCGTTTTACGGTTCTTGGTGAGTGATCCGAGCCGTGTAGCCTTTCTCGGGCAACATCTTTCAATAGGCACAATGTTGGACTGTTTTTCGATAATTTAGAGAACGTGATGAAGAGGAGTGCCAGCTTTGCTGACGATACAAGACTGTATGCGCTAGACGAAACAGGCACAACTACAGTGCAGAAACTAAACAGTTATTGCAGCCAAGGGATCCAAGCAATTGAACAAAATTACCGGCGGTGAACGTGGGACTATGGTGTTTCCCAGGAAGCATTATAAGCACTTTATGCTTAATAAAGGTCCACCCGGAACACTGGGTTTGGCACAGCCTACAGGTTGGACGAACAACCAATTATTTCCTGAAGTAATGAGACACTTCGTACGTGTAACCGGTGCTTCGAAAGACAATCCTTGTCTTTTATTCTAAGATAACCATGAAAGTCATTTAACCCGGCGGCACTCGCTACTGGGTAAAAAATACCACAGAGTACCTAAATCACGTGTTATTTTTATTAGTAAACATTGTGGCAACTCACGACTTTAAGTACCTTCTGGCGAATAGTTAACACGCGCGTGCGTCACCGGGCGGCCAATTCGCGCGAGGCGCTTGGCGACAACGGACGTGTAAAGTGAGTATGGGTGAAAAATACCCGGTAGCGACGGTTTTTGTTACATTTTTTTTTATGTTATTGGTTATTTTATTTTGTTTTAGAGCTGGTTCATGATGAGTTCCCTACTGACGGATCGAATTATACAAGAATGTCTAGAACAAGAAGATAGTGAAGAAGAAAATGTGTCAGAAATAGAAGATTTTGAGGAGCATAGTGATCATGAGAGCGGAACAGAGCAAGAAGCAAGTGATTCAGATGGGTCTTCAGTGTCGGAAGAGAGTTTTCCTTCGAATTTACATGTTGAGAATACTGAAGATGAAGAATATTTAGAGGATGTACCGCTGATGTACTTGAGGCGAGGTCGTTTTACTGGAAAAGACCAAAGAACTCGCTGGCAAGTTCGTGAGCCGTCGCGACGTGTACGAACAAGATCCCATAACATTATATATCATTTGCCGGGACCGATTGGCGAAGGCAGATCTTGTTCGTCTATGTTAGAAGCCTGGAATCTTATTTTTCCGGAAACGTGTTTACTAAAGATAGTCCAGTATACTAACATTTATATAGAAGAGCTAAAGTCTAAATTCTCAAGAGAACGCGATTGTAAAAGTACAGATATCGTTGAACTTAGAGCTCTTTTTGGATTACTTTATTTCTGCGGAAGATTGCGAAGTGGTCACCTGAACACAAAAGATCTCTGGGAAAAAGATGGAAGTGATTCCGACGTCTCTATAGCCACTATGTCACGAGAAAGGTTCCATTTCTTACTGCGGAGTTTACGGTTAGACAATATTCGTATACGAGGTGAAAGAAGGCAAACAGATAAACTTTCTTATAAGTACCTGTATCACTCACCAACTCTGTAACTTTGGCATCATAGTCCTTAGTGTTTACTATGACCGTAGCGTTACCCTTGTACATACCCTTGGGACATACTTCGAGCTATGTAAAAGACTCCACTCATTTCACTCAGTTGCTGGATAACATAAGTCTGGATCAAGGTGAAGTAATGGTGAGTTTTGATGTGACGTCACTCTTCACAAACGTGCCGGTAGAGGACACGATAGGCAAAATTAGAAATCGAATAGGTAGTGCCTATACCTACCGAGTACATACCGAGTACATATGTGCTATAGAGCTTTGTCTGCGTAGTGGATATTTCTTGTGGAGGGGCGAGTTCTATCTACAGATGGATGGAGTGGCCATGGGGTCACCTATAGCACCGGTCGTGGCAAATATTTTTATGGAGTGGTTTGAGCAAGAAGCTCTGGAGAACGCCCCACACATCCCGAGATACTGGTGGCGCTACGTCGACGACGTTTTCGCTATAGTAGAACGCGACAAGGTCGATTCTTTAATGACTCATTTGAACACTGTCCATCCGAAAATAAAGTTTACGCTGGAGATGGAGGAGAACAACAAACTTCCGTTCTTAGACGTGCTGGTCATTCGTCAAGAAGATGGTCGCCTGCAACATACTGTCTACCGAAAACAGACGCACACGGATCGCTATCTGAGAGCAGATTCACACCATCATCCGCAGCATCTCTCATCCATTTCTCGCACACTTATTAATAGGGCACTCCGCCTGTGCGACCCTGCATTCTTGGAAGCCGAGCTGAGCCACGTCAAGAGTGTGCTTGATGCTAACGGTTTTGGATGAAGACAGAGTAGACGAATGGCTGACTCCTCTACCAGTAGTCGACCACCGACCGCAGGTAGATTGCCCATCTATCTACCTTACATTAAAGGAGTGACGGATAGGATCGGTTACATATTGCGTAAGGGATATGATATCAAGGCAGTCTACCGTCCCCTAACACAAGTGAGGCAATAGCTACGCTCTCCGAAGGACAGTGAGTTATTGAATGGACCTGGGGTATATGCAATACCCTGTGAATGCGGCAAAAGCTACGTGGGTGAAACGCAGATACACATTGACATACGCATCAAGGAACATATTAGAAGCGTCAGGAGCGGAGATAGCAATGCTTCAGCAGTCACCGAGCATGTGATGGAGTGTGGGCCGAATCACTTTATACGGTTCGACAAAGCCTCCGTACTAGCGAGAGAGAAGTTCTTTGTTCCGCGGAAAATACGTGAGGCTATTGAAATAAGTCGACGCCCTTTTTAATAGAGACGGGGGTTGGTCCATATCTCCATCATGGAAGCCACTGCTTAATATGGTGAGACTCGTTACAGAGGAGGAACTAAAAAGTGATGATGTGGTCAGCTCAGTGTGTATGTGTTTCAAGCAGGATACTCTTCCGCCACTTCTACCACCTCTACCCTCGCCTGCGCCACCCCCGCCACCGCCGCAGTTGTCCACGCGGGCGCAACGCGCGGCCGCGCGCAGTGTCCGCAGGAACGCGACGGGCGGTGTGTCATCCTGTGAAACTCCTTGAAAAAGGTGGCCGTATGCCAAACCGTATGCAAACTAGTCGAACGAACCCGACAACACAGTGAGTTAATCCGTTGTTCTCAATCTATAATGTGTAACAATACTCACGTTTCGTTTAATGAAAAAAGGTCTATTAACACCCAAAAACTGTCATAAGTTTGCAAATCTCAATATCACTACATTACAATAATGTTATAATTCAAAGTAAAACTTCATTATTACAGCGCTAAGATTCTACAAAGTCATAAGTAACATGACACACTCATAATTATAAATTAACCTTAATCCAACGTAATACTGACCATTTCACTTAATACATAATTATGCGACATAATTCTGCCATGATACACTGCCTTCTTCACTACAAAAGTACTCGGCTAACCTGTCCCTTATTGTAAGAGCAGACTGTATTGGTGGCTTTTCTGATGATTCTTGATCAGGTATGTTGTGGTCATAATTGCGGCGCCAAGAACCATCGATTATTCTATGATAAGTATCTTCAGAATCCATCATCCCAGGCGGGTTGTAATTTTTTTTTTTTTTTAATAGTGCCTGACCCTGAATTTCTACGTAGGAAATTATGGAGATATGCACATGCCATCACCACTTTTTCAGCATTTCTGGGATTTAGTTCAATAGGACGTCGTAGTGCTCGAAATATCACGGACATCACACCAAAGACATTTTCTATAATTCTGCGGCACCTAGAAAGCCGGTAATTAAAAATGCGTTCCACATTGCCTCGTTCGTGATGTCCCTGGTAGGGCTTCATCATATTTGCACTCAGTGCAAAGGCGCTATCACCCACGAATACATAAGGCAGACTAGGCTCATCACGTAGAAGCTGCCTTGGTGGGGGTAAATGTAAATTATTCTGATTTAATTGCCTAAAAAACGAAGTTTCTTGATAGATTCCACTGTCAGATGATTTACCCTTGGCACCACAATTTACGTAAATTAAATTATAGTCTGCATCTGCAATCGCCAATAATACAATACTGATATGATCTTTATAATTGTAAAAATCACTTCCAGAATTTGGTGGTGCTATTATTTGCACATGCTTTCCATCAATCGCACCGATACAATTCGGAAAGTTCCATGTTGTTTTAAAGCAACGTGCTTTATGTTTCCACTCTTCTGATGAACTTGGTAACTGAAACAATAAAAAATAAATTTATTTTTCAGAACACAGATACTAATCAGTCCGAGCTGGAAATTGGACCTGAAGAGATTCCAGATCAGTCGTCGCATAGTATGCCGGAAGATCAAGCTAAAGAATCGAATGGGTCGCGCAAGAAGAAAAAAACAATGGGCGACAAAATAGACGAAGCATATGAAGTCATGATGGATGCTAAAAACAAGATGAACAAAGAAGCCAAAAAAGACGATTTTGATATATATATGGTCTATATGTAGCTACGGAACTGCGTAAAGTAAAATCAGAACAAGAGGTTATTATGGCAAAATACTATTTAAATAACATTTTACTTGAAGCAATGATGGGAAAATATCAAGCAAGAAACTACGGATATAGCACTGCTGGATCTTCATCGCAGTCTGTCAATAATTCAGCAAGTAATTCGCGTTTATCGAATTATGATTCTCCATTGTCATTGTCTGAAGTAGAAAATGGAACTGCTGCTGATCGTGGCACAACTGGTGATAACTTACTTTGTGTACACAATGATATTGTAGAAATTATTAGAGACATAAGTGTATAAAAAAAAACTTCATAGTTAGCTTACAAATCTTGACTATTTCTATGATTAACATTCGACCTTTAATTTCTTTACTTAAGGGGCTATTAAACGACTTTTACAGATTTTAAACTGTCAATCACGTCAAAATGTGCAGTGTAAATGATTTGAAAAAAAAATATATGTTAAACTAGAACATTCTCTTAATCATATAGACAGTGAATATTTTTGATTAAGTTCATATTAAATAGTTTAATTAACTCGTGAAGTTGTGTCTGACGCGGACAAAACATTGACAATCACACAAAATCTACTAGGTATAATTATCCGAAACTTACACTATCTTACAGACAATTTTATTATCTATCTTTTAGTATACGCCTTTTTTTAAAGTTTTGGACGCAGACTGCGTCCGTTCTGCATCAGTTTTGCGTCCAAAACTCTCAAAGTTTAGTCGAAAAAAATAAATAAAAGTAGTATTCTTTAAAAATTAAAAAAATGGCGTATACTAAAAGATAGATAATAAAATTGTCTGTTAGATGGTGTAAGTTTCGTTTAATTATAGCTGGTAGATTTTGTGTGATTGTCAATATTTTGTCTGCGTCAGACACAACTTCACGTATTAATTAAACTATATAATATGAATATAATTAAAAATATTCACTTACTAAGTGATTAAGAGAATGTTCTAGTTTAATATATATTTTTTTCAAATAATTTACACTGCACATTTTGACGTGATTGTCAGTTTAAAATCTGTAAAAGTCGTATAATAGCCCCTTAATCTACAATAATGTTAATATTGCTACATTGTCTATTAAAATTTCAATAAATATTGAATATAATATTGTACTTACTTTTATTTGATGATTTAAAGATTCAATCAGTGCTGTGCATACTTCCAGAACTATTCGGCTAATTAATTGCTTTGATACTTTAAAAGTGACACATCATGATAAGGACGTGTAAGAACCACCACTTGCTAGGTACCTTAACGTAACAGCAAGTCTAACTTTAGCATCCATGGGATCACGGAATCTAGTTTTCTGTTTAGATATTGATGGGGATATTTACACAAGAGTATTTCAAAGTCTGTTGATGACATCCGAGTAAAATTATGAAATGAGTCGTCTAGAACACTGAGATCATTAAATACACTTGTTTTGTTTCGCAAGTACTGTTTAATCCACCATCTTCTCTTCTTTTTTGTTCTTGATGCATTCATCATTATATAAGCCACACTGTACAACACTACCTCTTCCGGAGACATGATAGGTTCGACTGAACTGATGTGGACGGAGACAAGACATCGGGCGACGTGGGGCGTGGGGCGGGTGGCGACATCGCCCGATGTCTCCGGGGACACATGTCGCTCGACAAAAGTTCCTAGTGGGGACGAGGCTTTAAGAACAATATCTGCGATGTCTTCTGCTTTTGGTGGGCAAGGAATGAAGCAATGCAACTGCAAAAAATATTCTAAGGGACAATGTTTATCTAATAAGTGCAATTGTAAAAAAGCTAATATTTTGTGTACTTTGACGTGCCATAAATCTTTGACATATTGCAATTAAATAGATAATCGGGAATCTAGTAGGTAGGTACGACTACTTACATAAACTTATACGTTTCAATTTCCTTATTTTTTTTTTTGTGTTTAATTTGGCAGAAGGCCGGTTTTTATGTTTTATGATTGTTTTTTCTCTTCTTTAATATCGTAGAACACGATTTCTGTTGTTTTATTTTGGTAGAGTGAAGTAGGGGTCATTCGCATATTATGTAAAAAAGTAATCCTGTATTATAGGTACCTACCTAGTTTTATAGTAAAAATACTGTTAGGTAGGTAATCGAAACTGATAAATTGTGTGTGTATTACCACGAGACGACAACGACCGTCGTCTCATGGTAAATTTTAAAATACGGCAAATGACACGCTGCTCTCTGATTGGTCGATGTTGACAGTGGCAATGCTTGTGTCCATAGACTTAGGTACAATCAGACTTGCCAAACTGTAAAAGTATCAGTTTCGATTACCTACCTAACAGTATTTTTACTTTAAAACTAGGTAGAGTAGAAAGGTAGGTAGGTTTAAGGCTAGGTAGGAAAAAAGTAACCTTGTATTATAGGTACCTATACCTATAATACAGGGTTACTTTTTTACATAATATGCTAATAACCCCTACTTCACTCTACCAAAATAAAACAACAGAAATCGTGTTCGACGTTAAAGAGGTCTATTAAACGTCACAAATGTGGGCGTAAAATAATACAATTTATCTCTCGTTTAGAATCATACGAAGGTTTATAAATTTCCTAGGAAATGTATAAGCTTGCGGATCTTGTTATCTTCCGGTTACTCTGGTTGCAGGCTGCTCCCAACCTGTTTCCAACCGGTAATCTGTAGGGGAGGCCTACCTCCACCAGTGTACATCCTACGGCTGATTATGATTATGCTAATGATGAAATTTTAAAACACACACAGTGTGTAAAAGTGGACTTAAGATGTCATGTGTACATGATCACGTCTTTTGTATGTAGATAGTTGAAATGAAAACATCCATTACCTACTTCTGTCGAAGTTTCCTCAAATACTGCTTTATGGGGATTACGTTTTCTATATTAATTAGTTCTTGGATAGTATTACTTATTTTTATGGTTATCCAATAGGCAATAAAGAAGACATTCTGAATAATTTAGATTCAGTTACGCACCGGGGCGAGTATTTGTTTATTTACAGATCATTCCTATTCACAAATCGACGCAGAAAATCATACTCTTTTGTCAGACTTATACATCAAAGAGTGAGAGAGAGAGCATCAGAGTTGTCATCATTATTCAATCAAAATGACCGCTTTTTGTTGATGTCATGGTATGGAAAGATGCTAATCGTGTGGCTACAAACCCAGCCTGATATTGGACTACAATATCATGATGGGTGGGGTGGATAAAAAAGACCAGCTCCTGGCCATGTATCCGGTCGAGCGGAAACGATCAATGGTGTGGTACAAAAAATAATTCCGGAGACTCAACATCTCCGTATTAAACTCTTTCATCATTAATCGCCAGTCTTCCACTTCTTCTCTTTCTGATCGCAATTTCCTTATTTTTTTGATCAATTCGTCGGCCGTCGGGCATGCATTGTGTATAGGGCTTGCAATATCCGTTCATGTTTACTATCCGATAATACGGATATTAATATTTAACTATCCGGAGTATCCAGATAATGCGGATACTACGAATACTTTTGGTTTATATTATAAATAAAACCTAATAAGCTTTAGTAACATGTTTTAAACAGTATCTCAAGCAAAAGGACACAATAATAAACTATACCAATATTTCAAGTAACAATCACATAAGAAAACTTTCTTAAATCATTTAATTTGTATTTATTCTTCTCATACTAAAAACAATTCCCATTAAAAATGAGATCTTACATTTATCACAAATCACAACATGCCAATCAAATCAACTTAAAACATAATAAATAAAAAAAATGTCACTTTCCCTGGCAAATCAGCTCAATTACTAAACAACAATAGTATAAATCAAATAATTATAATAAAACAAAAATGAACAATATTGTAGTGTGTGCCCACCATTGGGTATATTAATCATGTTTATCCTAAAATAAAGCCGGTGTAACTCAACTCTTCTTTCATTCAACTCGCCTCACAATACATGGCGACCCTGCCGGCGGTCTGCCTCGGACGTGCATTCCTTTGCCCTTATTAGGAGTACGATACATGATCTAAAATTATAAAGTTAGCATTGTAGCTAACTTTATGATTTATTATATTATCGGACTGAGTGCTGTTATCCAGCTTGCAACTACAAATACGTGTCACGAGGGTATCCCCAATTGCCAGTCACCATTATGGGAGGTTCTACGTCAAAGAGGAAGTGATCTTGCGCACCTGAAGACCTTAAAAAGTCACGTTGGTGCTATAAACTACACCCTAGTCGCAATCTGCGTTGTCCTGACGTTGGGAACCGTATTCTTTATTTGGCGCGTATACAAAAGGTGCCATGAAAAATTGGTGGATCGTCGTCTGAACGAGTTAGCATTGCAAAGATATGCGAGTATCTTTCGTCGGGAACGACGTCAATTGGAAACAGAACGAGCCGTCTAAGGATACAAGCCGTCGAAGTGATTTCGTGTGAGTGGTTATTTTAACAGAAGGCGTTTCGGACAAACAGCTATCTATATGTGTGAAATTTTGAAGCGAGGTATATTTTCTTTTTACTCTTTTGTATCTTATTAATAACGTGCACAATTGCATATTCCTTATTTAGATATAAAGATTATTATAGATCATTAGATCATCATAACTGCTAACTTTTGTTCCGTAATCAATGTTATCAAGATTATAGGGTAGATATAATAATTATGCAATGGCAAGTTACTTTTATTGTTTAATTATAGAGTTAAGGCAGATATACTAGAGTGCCTATATAAGGAATTAAAAGATATTAGAGTTTACTTGGTAAAAATAGGTCCAGAGCGTCGACGGGGACAGATAAGTGTATCTAAACAAGCAGAGGCAAATATTTTGTATAGCCAGTATACATCCTTGATAAATAATTTGCAAGGTGATATTGAGAAGGGTGTCATAGAAAAAAAAAACAATAGAGCTAATAAATAAATATAGTTCTCAATTTTTGAGCATATATACTACTCAAAACAAAATAAGGGCCACGAGGTATTTTTTCATTTTGGTGTAATTGATTTTTTTATGGTGCTCTTCACAGACTAATGCAAAGTTAATTTTTTTAACGACGATCGGCGTATTAGAGTATGGAGAAGACGCGGCGAGAGATTTTCAGAAGCCTGCATCTATGAAGTCGATCGTTTTGGTGGTCCAAATGTAATGATTTGGGGCGGGATAAGCTTACACGGCAAAACTGAGCTCGCTATTTTAAATGAGGGTACTGTTACTGCTCAGCGGTATATTGAGGAAGTTGTCAGACCACATGTGATCCCATTTCCACAGCGAGCGGGTCCTGGATTCATCTTGATGCAAGACAATGCTCGTGCACACACGGCTCAAGCGACTCGGTTTGTACTGGAAGACTCTCAAATTCAAGTCTTGCCGTGGCCGGCGAACAGTCCGGACTTAAATCCAATAAAGCACATGTGGGATCAGTTGAAACGAAGAGTGGTGATCAGGAAATCCACAACCAACAGCAACTCATCAACGCTGTGAAAAGGACCTGGGAAGAGATTCCAATGGAAAATGTCAGGCATTTGATTGAGAGCATGCACTCCAGGCTTCAGGAGTGCGTAGCTAAACGAGGGGGGCATACCCGTTACTAAAAGATCAGCATGGAGTATTTTCTTTTGTTTTCAGTAACTTTACGTTCTTTTTATTTTTAACCTAAAATGTGTTTTTTTCTTTCAAAAGCAAATAAACTTTTTAATCATTATTATTTGAATAAATTTATTGGTCTACATGGTAAAAACAACATTAGTTTTCGTTATGGAGACAAAAAATATATATTGGTTTTATTATTTTCATGGTACAGACAAAATACCTTGTGGCCCTTATTTTGTTTTGAGTAGTATATAACGACATTGTAAAATATTGTTCTGAGAGTACAATAAAAGAAGAGGACAGCAAAATGAGTACGGACACTTTTGATTTAAAGATTGCTCTAAATCTCTTACCAGTGATGAACGATCACGATGACGTGACCAAAAAACTAATAGAAAACATTGACTAATTATAACTCAATACTTGACAGGGCAGAATGTAGGAAAAAATTGATAACGTTTATTTTAAAAAGTAGGCTCTCGCAAAATGCCAAATTAAAATTATCCTCTACTTATGGTACTGTTGAGGATTTGTTATAGGATATGCGCCCGCTACTTCTGCCAAGGAAGTCGCCCACTACTCTTCAGACCAAGCTGCAAAGAGCAATACAGAAGGACAAGTCCGTAGCAGATTTCGGTAAGGAAATAACAGTGTTATTCGTGGAACTTACTATTTCTCAGGCCGACGGGGACTCATCAGCATATAAAGTTTTGAAACCCATTAACGAAAAATACGCTATAAAAAGATCGGTTTGGCGAATAGTAAGTTGAGCACAATTATTGCAGCACGAAACTTTACGTCCCTAAAGGACGCGGTACAAGCAGCCCTGGACGAGGAAGTGTCCACTTCAGCAGATTCGACAGAGGTTTTAGGTATGTACCAAGCTCAAGCCAGTGCTACAGAACAGTTTCCCAATAGGTATTTTAGAGGTCAGCGAGGACGAAATAGCCGACAGCGAGGATTTAATTCGAGGAATTTTGTGCGAGGTCAGTCAGTTAATCCTTCACAATATAGACAGGGCGCGGGGCCCAGTTCGAGACCTAACCGACGAAGTGACAACCGGGGTCGAATATCTGTTAGTCGGGGACGAGAAAATAACGCTATCGAAAATGCTAATGCTTTAGATGTGGAAATTGAAGCGCCAGAAAATTAAGAACATGTAGTGACAGAGTCCCTAAACCATTTTTTTCGATCCTAATGTTATATATAATTTGAATTCGTTAAATAAGGTATCATTTGGTTGTCATCATAACCATAATTGGCTGATTGACACTGGCGCATCAATTTCAGTTGTCAACACTGATATGATAGCTTGTTTAGAAATACCACTTAGAATTAAAGGAATAGGATGTCATTTCGGATGGTTACGTGTACATTAACTTGCGTCGAAATAATGAAAATTTTAAACACAAATTTTATGTTTTGAAAACACTAAAATGCCTTTAACCTTGGAAGGAATTCCAAGGTTAAAGGTATTTTAGGTTTCGACTTTTTAAAAAACTTTAACGCTATTTTAAATTTCGAATTAAAATCGTTGCAACTAACTTCAACCTCCGGCAGTACTAATACTTTGCCATTTAACAATAGCATAAAAGACAACAATACCACTTTAAGAATTTGTGTTAGAAGCGAGTCAATTCATTATGTCGAAATGAGTACATTAGAAGAGTATGTTATTGAGTGTCAGGAATTATGTGAGGGCGTATTTGTCGCTAATGCAATTGTGAAGCCAATTAATGGCACTATTCCCATAAAAATATTGAACACTAGGGACGAAGTAGTAGAGGTACATAATATTGCGTTAAATACATCAAAGCTAAGCGACTATCAAATTTGCGAATTTAAAAGACCAGTCATTAACTCAAATAGGGTTAAGACGTTATTTTCGTTTTTAAAATTAGATGGATTAAATGAGGAAGAAACTAAATCTATTGAAAACACATGTGCTAAATTCCCTGATGTTGTCCACTTACCAGGCGACAGATTATCAACTACTCCTCTATGCCAGCAAAATATCGAACTTAAGCCGCATACAACCCCGGTTTACACTAAACCTTATCAACTACCGCACTCACAAAAGGCGGAGGTTGATAAACAAATACAAAAGATGCTAGAAGACGGAATAATAGAGGAAAGTAGAAGTTCATGGTCAAGCCCTTTAGTGCTGGTACCAAAAAAACAAGATTCAAACGGTCTAAAAAAGTGGAGAGTAGTAATAGATTATAGAAAATTAAATGATCACATACAAGATGATAAATTCCCACTACCAAATATCTGTGATATATTAGATTCCTTGTCTGCTTCAATGTATTTTTCACATTTAGACCTCTATCAAGGATTTTATCAGACGAGTTTACATCCTGATAGTAGACCCTATACGGCATTCACAACTAGCAAAAAGCAATTTTGTTTTACGCTACGGCGTACCACGAGAAATTGGCACAGACAGAGCAACGGAGTTCGTGTCCTCCACGATGGCAGAGGTATGTAAGCTTTTAAATATAAACCGCCTAATATCAAGAGCATACCATCATGAAAGTTTGGGGGCATTGGAAAACTCGCATAAGCACCTGATGGCTTATTTACGGATCAACTGCTTAAACCATTCTAGCTCATGTAGTGAATGGCCATCGTATTGGTGTTTTTCTTACAACAATACCGTGCACTCGGAAACTACGTATACTCCCCATGAGCTGGTATTCGGTAAGTTATGTAATATACCAAGTAATTTGCGTAGCGGCGTTGATCCTTTTTTTGTTTTGTTGTTTTTCCATTCGCTATTATTGTTAATAGCGAATGGTTATCATCGGAAATAAACTGGCCTGATTTCATTGTAAGTGCATTTGAAAGAAATCAAGACTCTGTTCCTAGTACATCAAGTGAACATGAATCTCCAGCAAAAGTGTCTACTGCCACGTCAACGAATTTAAGTCTAAGAAAACCATTTTGTGAATTAGGACCTAAGCAAAAAAAGAGACGTACAGAACATATTCATACAACTATGACTACAGAGGAAATATCTCATGCATATGTTATGAAATTACGAGAGGATGGTAATCAAGGAATAGCTGAAATCCTCGAACACCTACTTAAAAATCCACAGGATGTGCAAAAAGCCAAAGATAGTCTTTTAGATAAAAATTAAAAACCTAAAGGACCATGCAAAAAATCGTCCCAACCCACCAACACATTTCAAACGTATCTCATTTAATACATCATAGTAGCATGATCATTTTTTATTATGACGACATCACCGTAAGTCATGTGGATAACGTGCAAAAAAAAATCTTGTATACTTTTTTCGGTACAGTTAATTGTAAAAAAATGTTCAGGAACACTATTTAACTATAAAAAAAACTATTGATAGAGAACAGCCGTGAGACGCACAGAAAAAAAAACGGTCTTATCTCGCTACACCCTCCCCCTTGCTCTGCTAACAACCTGCGCGCGCGCACCTCAGTCGTGACCTGTACGTTCCGCTGTGTTCACGTTGTTTATCTGTGCGATATCGGCTTGTTTGCGACTATTACTGACCCCTGCTTGTTTATTGGACCTTTTGATTGCTTTTCGATTACCGTGGCACGTTTATTGGACTGTGATTTTTACAACTATGGAGACAGGACGGCCATTTCCTCATTGGAAGACCACTCATCTCTCTGCCTCATCCACTCGTCATGGTGGCCTACATTTCGCAAAATGGATTGACACAAGTAAGTCATTATAAAACAGTCTCTAGTATATCGATAACTATTAGATACTTATAATAAGTAAGCAGAATTAGAATATAATATGTTCACGCACCTATGCACGTGACTCACTTCGACTAAAACAGCTGATGGGCGAACGCGGGGAAGGCAAGGAGAGGTGGCGCGGGACGGGCGCGCGCGCGGCCGCCCGCTACGGACCGCCACTGCATCGACAGCGCGTCGTACTAGCTAGTCGCATATCTCTAATCATAAAATTATTCTGTAACTTGCTAAAGCAAATAAACCCTAGTATTATCATTTTATAAAGTCAATCATTGAAGAGTCCCTGCTGAAGTTCCTGACCCAACACATCCGAACACAAACAACACTTACTAACATATTGGTCCTTCGAGTCGGAAGTCTAACGAGATAATCATCCAAGATCAGCGCAATTCTGTCTGAGTGAAGAGTCGGATGTCTACCTGAAGATTGAGGAAGTAGAGGACGATTGAATTGGACTGAAGATTCAAGATCTGATCAATTGAGAGTGACCGTTACGAGTGACGAGGGCACCGTCTGAGCATACCGCCACTTGTTGGAAAAAACGGACGGTTACTTTTCAAACTGTGAGTACTTTCCTTTGTCTTTCATAGCTACCGAAATGACGAAAAAACGGCAATCCCTTACAATTGAGTCTGAAGAGATAACAGTTAACGTAGTTAAAGATTTAGTTAAAAAGCGAGGTATAGTTAAAAGTAAATTGTCTTTATTTGTGAAATATATTAGTTCCTTCAAAAATAGTGATATAGATAATGCTCAAAAAACGGAATTACAATTTCGGTTACAAAAAGCAGAATCTTTGTTAGAAAGTTTTTCGGAAATTCAGGATGAGATAGATATTAAAGTGTCAGATAGTCAATTAGAAGTAGAAAGAGAATCTTTTGAGAATAGGTTTTATTCCACAGTGACTAGTGCCAAATGTTTATTAAATCAAAATGATTCTAACGTACAGCAGGCTTACTCTTGAAATCAGTCCTATACTCGATCGTATTCCAATCCGATTCAGTTTCAATTTCTATCTTATGAAAATTGGCACTCTTGAACGAAGTCGAGATTGAGATTGAAATCGACTGCATGTTCGACTACTTTGATTGAAATGGGGTGGCCATACCACTCAAAACGATAATTACTAAATTTAAAAATATTGAATAACTCGTTAAATCTCTCTGTACATTTTGTTCTGATATTTATTTTAATATTTATTATCATTTAAGTGTTCTTTGTTTGCTTTTATACATGTATTTTACCACTTAATAAATACTAAGGCGGCAATGGTTCACTATATAATCTGTAATTGCGTACTTTACGAAATCTAAACATGACATTGGCTGAATGCACAAACCGTGCGAAGCCACAAGGAAAAAAACTTAAAGTATTCAACCGAGGGAGACGAAAATATCAAGGTAAGGCTACAATAATTCTATTACATTGTTATTCCTTTAAAATTTAATATTAAACCCTTTTGTTCATACAATTATTCATTGTTCTTACAGGATGAGTAGGCCAACACATCAACAGCTGGAGACACTTGTAGATTTCCTGGTACAAAACCCCGGAATTGCCAAGGGGCTTTTACGCACTGCTCATGCTAAGCAGGAGACCAAACGGAAATGGGACGATATTGGAGTGTCTTTAAATGCACTTGGCGGTGCGCAGAAAGATGGTAGAGGCTGGGCTAAGGTATTGTCTACACACAATTTTATTTAAATTAATTACATGACATTAATTACAATAATTGGTACATGTGTTTACTTTTCAGTATTGGGCTGACAAAAAGTGCTCACTAAAGAAGACTTGTGCTCAGCATGCACAGTCGATGAGGCGTACAGGTGGTGGGTCTGCAGATAATTTACCTGCATTAACACCCCTCGACCAACGCCTAGTAGCAGTGATGGGGGGCCTTCAATTTGCTACAGGAGACAGCGATGTTGCTGTCAATCCATTTCCATCCACAGTAAGTCAGTTTAGTTTAAAAATATTATTACATAAGTACCTAAAACTCGATAAAATTAACACCTTCATAATGAAGTATATATAATATATACTATAATTTGTTTAATAATTGTAGAGCCAAGAAGACATCCAATTAGAAATAGTTATTCCAAGCCAGGAAATAAATATGGATACGATAGAATTGGAGCCTCGTGTTTCTCCCGCCCAAAATGTGGAAACTGTGAGAGGTAATTTCTTTATATCTATATATGCCATCTTTCATGTTAATATAACTCACTTACATGTTATTTATTATATTTTATAGTTACAACACCAAGAGAACCTACTCCTAGAAGGACCAGCCAGCCCCCCAGACAGCGTGTCCGATCAAGGAGTATGTTGGAACAAGACCGGGAAAGATTCGCAGAGATAGAGAGGCACAGAGTTGAAGCAGAAAATGTCACAGCTAGGGCCTTTTCTCGAGCTGTAGAATATATGGCAGAACTGACCACAGCCATAAGAGAAGGCTCTCAAACTGTGGCAAATGCACTTAATAATATTGCTGATGCCCTGAGGCAAAATAGGGAGTAATTAAAGTTATATTAATTACTCCCTATTTTAAGTATTACTTTTGAGTTTTAATTAGATTTGTAGATTAGAGTTAGATACATTTTATTATTCATTGTTTAACTTTTTAGTCCATTCTCATTTTATTTATTGTATAATTAATATATTTATATTAATTAATTAAATTTATATTAATTACTCCCTATTTTAAGTATTACTTTAGAGTATTAATAAGATTTGTATATTAGTGTTAGATTTTTTTTAATTGTTTAAACCTTTTTAGTCCATACTCATTTTATTTGTTGCATAATTAATATATTTATAAATGTTATACATTATGCCTTTGTTTTTATATAAATAAAAAATACATAAAAAAGGGTATTTTTTATATTTATCCAAATACTTGTTAATATTAATTAAACATTACATTTTAAACTTAAATTTTTTATTCATTGTACCATGAACGTGTAATATACTAATTACTACATAAGTAACATTTACTTTATATAGCATTACTTAATATACAATAGAAATCAAACAACACTACAGAACAAATCTTAAAATTATAATAAAAGAGAGTACAAGGCTTCCATAAATACATTTTTACTTATCTATATAAATATTAAGTGTAATAAAAAAATTTCATTATAAGATACAGACTTAGGTTTTTAATTAAAATTAAGTACATAAAAAAAAATAGTTCTTACATAAGAAAATAATAATATTAATGAAGATGCCGAGCTGCCCACAATTCTTGAATAAGCTGTGCACGAGCCTCAAGACCCCTGCGCAGTTCAACAGAGGCAGAACCTCGATTCACCTCTACCTGACTCTGTGCCAATTGCATTTCTCCCATGGGTGGTACGGCATCCTGAATATCATCCAGACCCAATCGTGCTCGGTTACAAATGTTGTGTAAAACACAACATGCATTTATAATTTTAGAAGCTGTGTGTGGATGATAATGAAGAACTCTATGGCCCAGAAGACATCTCCATCTATTTTTTAAAACCCCAATAGTGCGCTCAACAGTGTTGCGAGCCACACAATGCAAATTTGTGTAGTACTCCTCAGCTGAGCCAGGCGGTGCATCCACTATTGGGGTCATCATATATTCCCTTTGGGGATAACCGGAATCACCTGCAATAATATAAAAATGACATGAATTTACAAATATATTGCAGAGCTAATGTAAATTTATTTCCATTTTAAACAACTGTATGATATGCTTACCAAGTAAAAAAACTCTTTCTCCAGTATTTATTAAATTGATTAAGTGATTCTGGACAGGATGTTGGTTCCAAACAAAAGTGTCATGTGAGGCTCCACCATATGACGAATCTACACTTAATATATTGAGATCTGCATCACAAATCTGTAAAAGAAATACTTTTTATAGAAGGTTCAGTTACTCTAATAGTTAATAATTAGACAAAATCCAACATTACTCACAATTAAAACATTTCTGGAGTGGTAACCTTTTCTGTTGTAAAAACGTTGTTCCTCTTGAGATGGTCTCACAATAGCCACATGAGTACCATCAATACATCCTGTGACAGCAGGAATTTTAAATTTTTGATAAAACCTAAAATTAAATTATAGTTATATTAAACTTATCAAATGACTTGAAAATAAACATTTTAAAAAACTAAAACAAGTATGGAGTAATAGGTGCTGTTTAATATTAAGGTAGAAAGAAACACCATACCTTTGTTTAATTAGGTCTCGTTGTCGACGAGTCTGTGGGAACTTCAGCCATTTATTTATAACGTCATTTGCATTGAGAGCATTTGTGACTTCTCTTATTGCTTTCGACACAGATTGTTGGGACATCATTGTGCCTTGTGTTCCACCAACTAATCTTTGGTAGCTGCCAGTGGCGTAGAAAGAAAGAGCCACTAAAACCTAAAGAATAAAATTAGTACTAATATTAATTCTATAATAAAAATATACTAGAAAAAAATTTAATTGATCGTTTACAAACCTTGTATTTTCTCGGTATTTCGCTCCGGCGAGTAGGTTGGGGCATCAAGGGTTCCAAATCCCTAAAAATCACTTCAAAAAGCTCCTTATCTACCCGGTAATGCTTCTTAAATTCCTCGTCAGTCATGGCAAACGCGTTGTCTGCATAACGCGCCATTCGTCTCAAATTCCGCCTATTTCTCATATCTAGCTTATGAGCATTGTCCAAAATATCACAAATAAGTTCTAAACGTGCCATTATTCACAATAAAAACTTCACAAATCAGTCACAATAACTAACTCGAACCCGAAAAAGTAAGCTTTTTGTAATTGTTCAACTTTGATCCTAACACGAATTGAAACTCGATACGTCAACGTCAAAATCTCGTCAAGAGTACCGAAAAAGTGCATAAGTTCGAGTTAAGTCGATTTCATTTAGTTCCAAAAATTTCCACCCAATACGATTCCAATCGTGACCTGGTGTAGCATTCAAGAGTGCCAAATGACAAAATCTCGAACCCAATTTCCGATTCGAATTGAGATCGAGTGTCGAGAGTAAGCCTACAGGAATTGGCTTCTAAATCTTCCGCTTGTATAAAACTACCTACAATTAAGCTACCCTCTTTTGATGGCTCGTACGATCAGTGGTTGGAGTTTAAAGACACATATTTATCTCTTAAGGTGGCGGTTCGCGCCGCGACAGAGACAAGCGACCGAGACAGGAGACCGCGACCGAAGACCGCGACCGTCACTTGACGTTAGGCAATGTATAAGCGACAGTTCGCGAGCGAGACAGAGACAGGAGACAGAGACGCGAGACAGGAGACAGCGAGACTCGCTGCCCCGGACCAGTAGTGTCTCGTGTCGCGCTCAAAAAGCACATGTGTTTAGTGTTTAAAAATGAATACTTTTTCTGACGAAAACTGTGAAACACTGATTGAACTAATCAGACAGCACCCTCCGATATACGATGCACGACTAGACTCCTACAGAGACGAAAATTTGAAGCATAATATTTGGAAGAGCATAGCTGAAATCATAAATAAAACAGGTGAGTTATTTTTATTTTTTTATTTTGCATAAAACCAATATGCGAATGGAAACAGGTGGAATCAACTTAAGCAAGCCGTGTGACATATTGTTCTTGCCAGTCTACTGCTCCTTGCTGTGACGTAAAGTAATCGGTTAATTTTGCTCTAATATTTAGTCCGTTGCTGTTCGAAAACCCTCCAGTTCCCCGTAATGAAACGAAATTTGTAGGTAAATTTTCTTCTTGATTCCATTGATGTACAGGCGTTTGAGCAGATTCCAAAAATCCATCTCTTAATAGATTATGCAAGCACCAGGCAACTAAGGTCATGTCAGTGCATGTTTCTGGCGCTATTCCGATAGGAGTGTAAAATATTCTAAACACCTGAGACAGCAAACCGAACGCGTTTTCCGATACTCGTCTAGCACGACAAAGGCGGTAGTTAAATATTTCTTTGCTTAAATCGTTTTTTGAAACTTTTCTAG
Source organism: Charanyca ferruginea (assembly GCA_947361185.1). Taxonomy (NCBI): domain Eukaryota; kingdom Metazoa; phylum Arthropoda; class Insecta; order Lepidoptera; family Noctuidae; genus Charanyca; species Charanyca ferruginea. The sequence continues at coordinate 12,006,326 of OX376065.1, read as the reverse complement.
CGTAAGGTTTCATCATAAAAGTATCAAGACTAAATGCTTCATCTCCAACTAAAAAATGTGGTAATATTATGTTCGAATTTGGTAGATTTTTTGGTTCTGGAAAATTAAATTCATTTTTCATGATTTTTTTTCCTATTGTAGACTTTTGGAATATTCCACTATCACCTTCTTTGCCGTAAGAGCCAACGTCTACTGCAATGAACTTGTTATTATGATCTACAACAGCCAAAAGAACAATCGAGTAAAATTCCTTATAATTAAAATACAAAGATCCACTATTTTCAGGGGCTCTCATTCTCACGTGCTTCCCGTCAATAGCACCTGTGCAATTGGGGAATTGCCATTTGTCCCAAAAGCCGTTAGATATGAGCCTAAAATCACTTTCTTTTGGAATAGGCATTAAAATTGGCACTAAAACAATCTTTAAATTTTTCAACACCTCTTTGACTATTTGTGAAATATAAGAAGGTGATATACGAAAAGAGAATGTTAGCGAAGCATATGTTTCTCCATTTGCCATGAACCTGAAAAAAAAAAATTGTATTATGTTGTTAAGATAGTTTAAGTTACAATATTTTTTAATAAATATTAATACACTTTTATATATTACAGATTCGGAATGCCGTAAAAAATGGAAACTAATCAGGGACTCCTACAACAGATATAAGCGCAAACAAAAAACTTCCACGGGATCTGCAGCACCAGCTAAAAATTCAAAGTGGCAATTTTATAAACGTTTAAGATTTTTAGAAAACACACCATCAGAACGGCAAAGCTTCTCCAATGTAGAACAAGAACAGCAAAGCTCTACCAGTGTAGAACAAGAAGTTACTAATACCTCCCCAGAAGTTGGACCTGAAGATACTCCTCCCGTGGTCGCAGATGCATCAGTACATAATACTCCTTCAAGGGAATTAGTAGAGCCCGTACCAGGAACTTCTAAATCTACACAAGAAAGATCTATAGATCCAAGTAAAAGTTCTGAAAAACCAACTAGCAAGAATACAAAGAGAAAAAGACAACAAGAAGATGAATTTATTAAATTTTTGAAGGACAGGCATGAAAACCGAAATAGTAAACTGGAGTCATTAAAATCTCCAGATGATATATCGACATTTACAAAACATATCGAAATGATGCTAAGAAAATTGAGCGAGCGTTCGAGAGCAATGGCAAAAACTGAAATATTTAGTATTGTCTCTAAGTATGAGATCACAGATATCGACAGTCATAGTGAACGCCCCTATACAAGTTCATCCCACAATTCACAATCTCCAACAAGTACAGCTTCACCAGGACACCATACAGAGAGTGATTTATCATGTCGTCAATTACCATATATTTCAAATTCATCATACAATTCATATTCTCCAAGTGCAGCTTCATCAGAACCCCGAACACAGAGTGAATCGATTGATTTATCATCTCGCCAATTACCAAATATTTCGAGTGAACCATTTCAAAACATGTTCAACTATGAACTCGACCAGAACAATTTCCATGATTTGACAAACTTACCTTAGAGTTAGTGCAAATTTTTCTTTCAATGATATTCTTCCTTTTTCACGCATTGTTTTTTTTAATAAATATAATACGTAATCAAACTGTGTTTTAATCAGCCGAAAATACGTCCTGAATATATCTTCATCAAACATTAGGTGCTTGTTCACTAATAGCGAAAATGATCCTTCTTGGCCTCTAGTTAAATATAATTCCTTAATAGGTAATCTTCTTTTAGTTTTGTATTTGTAATAATAGAATAAAAGCAAATCATCGTCTTCTTCTTCCTCCAATAGGACTTCTACTACTTTGTTTTCCATCATGACACACACAACTGACTACATCGACAGACTCTCCGATACTGACTGACGTCTCGGTCGCGAAGGGACTGAGATACTTGTCACGGTCTCCAGTCTCGGTCTCGACCTACAGTACATGCAGAAGAGACCGAGACACTTGTCGCGGTCTCCGGTCTCGGTCTCCTGTCACGGTCGCTTGTCTCTGTCGCGGCGCGAACCGCCACCTTTATTCACAATTCGAAAGACATAGATGAAATACAGAAGTTTCATTATCTACGTTCTGCTCTCACTGGTAACGCCTTGCAAGTAATTAAATCGTTAGAGTTTACCGCTGGCAACTATTGCATCGCCTGGGATTTGCTTGAAAATCGCTTTAATAATAATCGTCTGCTAATGCATAATCATTTGAAAGCTTTATTCGCTATGCAGCCAATGAACAAAGAATCTTCAGTTCAAATTAGGAAATTAATTGACAACATTTTAAGGAATCTCCGAGCCTTAACCATTTTAGGGGAACCTACAGAGTCATGGGATTCCATAGTAATTTTCTTTGCAGCGTCGAAGTTAGATGCGTCTACAGAAAGAGAATGGGAAAATTATCAAAGCAGCTTAATAAATAACGAATTGCAGGGTACTTTCTCAAAAATTAAATTAGATGATTTTCTTAAATTTCTTAAAAATCGAGCGGACATGCTTGAAATGATTAGAGTATCTAGTAATAAAACAGTCGACAATAATTCAAAAAAAACGCCGTCGAATCAAGTCACTAATAGCACTCATAGTTATGTTGCTACGCAAACAAATATAAATAAGGGTCTTAATAATAATAAGGCCTCAAAATCTTCAAAGCGTTCTCGCGTTTGTAACATGTGTGATGCTAACCATGCGCTTTATTCATGCAACCAGTTTATAAAATTATCGGTAGATGATAAGTCTAAGTTTATCGATGAAAAGAAACTTTGTCGCAACTGTTTGCGAGTCGGTCATACAGAAACAAACTGTTGGTTTGGACCCTGCAAACAGTGCAACATAAAACATAACTCGTTACTCCATTGTGATGCTAAATCGTCCAATGACTCATTACAAGCAACGCCGCGGGATGAGCCTGTCGTAGGTAATTCGCAAACCGCGCTGTTGCACTCAGTAGCTCACGCGATTAATAAACAAGACAATACCAGCTGTCTCTCTTTAACAGTACAGCAATAATAAATATCACACTATTCGCGCATTACTCGATAGTGGGAGTCAGCAATGTTTCATCGCTGAATCATTATGTAGGATGCTACGCACTAAGATGCTACAATCCAATGTTCAAGTCACAGGTGTAGGACATTGCATTACACAGTCCACGCAATCCTGTGAAGTTCAATTGAGGTCTAAAACAAGCGATTATAATAAATGCTTAAAATGTTTAGTTTTGCCTCACATTACAACACAATTACCCTCAGTTAACGTAAATATTAACTTTAACATTCCTGACAATGTAACGCTAGCTGATCCAAACTTCTATTCACCTAATGAAATTCAGCTTCTCATTGGTGCAGATTTATTCTGGGAATTATTGAATGAGGGGCTTATTAGATTACCTGCAGAACCTTGTCTTCAGAACACCAAGCTGGGGTGGATTATATCCGGCCCAATTCAAACAAAGAATTTGCGCATTAATCAGATTCATTGTCATTTTACACAAACGCTTGATGTACAACTCAAAAGGTTCTGGGAGTTGGAAGAAATTACTACTCCCATCAATAATTACTCTAAAGACGAACGTGCATGCGAATCTTTATTTTCTAGTACTACGTTACGCGATGATAACGGTCGGTTTTCTGTGCGCATCCCATTAAGCGAGTCAGCTGATTCATTAGGTGACACATTTAAGTTAGCTGAGAACCGGTTTCGATCACTCGAACGCAAACTAGCGCGCGCTCCTGAGTACAAAAAAATGTATTCCGCGTTTTTACAAGAATATTTAGACCTAGGGCATATGAGTCGCATTAATTCATACTCTTCCCCTACTTATTTTCTACCGCATCACGGTGTCTTTAGGGAAGACAGTAGTACCACTAAATTGAGAGTTGTTTTCGACGCAAGTGCGAAATCGACTAGTGGTAAATCTTTAAATGATATTCAATTAACAGGCCCTATATTACAAAATGACATATTCTCAATTTTATTACGATTTCGGCAACACAGATACATTGCTTGTGCCGATGTCGAAAAAATGTTTAGGCAAGTACTTATACAGCCTGACCAACGTAACTTGCAGTGTATTCTGTGGAGAGAAAATCCTTCAGATTCACTTGGCATATACCAGCTTAACACGGTGACATATGGGACTGCGTCCGCGCCGTATCTCAGCATGCGATGTATTCGACAACTTGCTGAAGAATGTAATGATGACGTCATCTCGCGAGTGATTAAGGAGGATATTTACGAGGATGACCTTATCACGGGTCATAATGATAAAACCACTTTAAAAAATATATGTGACGGTGTTTTCAGAACCTTAAGTTCAGGATGCTTCATGTTGCGGAAATGGGTATTTAATCATGATACTTCGGACACGAATACAAACAGTTTATCAAAGGCAATGTCTTTAGGAGAAAACTGTCAAAATAAAACGTTAGGTTTAGGATGGTTCAGCGCAAGCGATGACTTACATTTCGTAATAAAACTTCAAGACGAGGGTACTGTCATAACTAAAAGAAGTATCCTATCGATTGTTTCACAAATTTATGACCCATTAGGCTTATTACCTCCGACAATCATTATTGCAAAGATTATGTTACAAAAATTATGGTTATGCAAAATTGGTTGGGACGATCCTATTCTACAAGAAATCGAATTAAACTGGAAACAATTCGTTGCAAACTTAAATAATTTATGTACTATACGGGTCCCTCGTCATGTTATAGGTGACATAGGCGACGATAACAAACAAACCGAGCTTCACATTTTTTGCGATGCCTCGCAAAGCGCGTACGGTGCCTGCGAATATATACGCTCATACAATATAACTATAGATAACTTACTCGGTGCGTTATCTATTCGTCTACTGTGTGCGAAAAGCAAAGTAGCTCCGATAAAACCGGTTAGTATACCGCGCCTTGAGTTATGCGGAGCGTTGTTAGGCGCAAGACTATATAATAGTATTAGAAACCAGAAGTGGAAAGCATTAAAGAAAAGACAATTATAAACAACCTAAGACTAATTTATTCCAAAATAGACTTAGTTCCAACAATATTTCAATAACTCGAGCGAACACAAATATCCGTTAGCATTTATATCAAGAAATACACAAGTACACAATATATGGAACGAACTCACTGTAAGGTAGTGTAGGTACCAAACCCTTTCTGTAGGACGACTCGGCAACAAGTGAACCTGAATCTTATAGAGCACGCGCTTTTATAGTACTCAGGTACCCTCACAACCAAAAAATATTAAAACCTAACAATAGAATAATTAAGGCACTCAAGAATACCTTCAGTAAAGTTTATTTATGGTCTGACTCCACAACAGTATTAGGGTGGCTGAACATAACACCGAGTTCTTTAAAACAGTTTGTTCAGAATAGGGTCGTAGAAATTAACGAGCTCACTGAAGGTTGTTCATGGTTGCATATAAATGGTAAACAAAATCCAGGAGACTTACTTTCGCGCGGTGTCACTATAGATACGCTTCAAACATCTGACCTGTGGTGGCATGGCCCGAGTTGTTTACATGAACCTAACTCGAACTGGGAAAAGGGTCTCACATCTGTCTGCCGTAATATTAATTTTAACGAACTACCAGAGATTAAATCAAGCACTGTTGCAATGGAATGTCAAATTAACACAGACCTAAAAATATTCGATTTATTTTCTTCGTTAAATCGCTTAAAACGTACAATGGCGTACGTCTTACGTTTCATAACAAATACGCGAATTAAAATAAAAGCAGACCGAGCTCTCGGCGCGTTAACAGTTAATGAACTAAATAACTCAATGATTATTTTATCACGGCTATCACAAAAGGATTCTTTCCCTGTAGAATATGAATGTTTAAAAAATAATTTACCAATAAAAACTAACCGTAACTTAAATGGTCTGAACTTATTCCTAGATGAACAAGGCCTTATGAGGGTCGGTGGTAGAATTAAAAACTCCCTTGATTTCTCTTTTCATAAAAAACATCCCGTGGTGTTGTCTAGTAAACATAATTTTACATTACTTTTATTTAGGCACGAGCACTACCGTTTATTACACGCCGGGCCTCAGCTACTGCTATCTACTATACGGGAACAGTGGTGGCCAGTAGGTGGTAGGAATTTGGCTAGGAAGATAACCCGTAAATGTGTTATCTGTACTCGCATAAAAGGCAAAACAATAAATGCTCAGATGGGCGATTTACCAGCAGAGAGATTAGAATCAGAGTTTCCATTCTATCGTTGCGGTGTAGACTACGCCGGACCACTGCTCATACTTAGTCGTAAAGGAAGAGGAGCTAGATTAGAAAAATGTTATATTTGTTTATTTATATGTTTCTCAACCAAAGCCATTCATCTGGAACTAGTCACTAGTCTTACTACCGAAGCCTATTTACTCGCATTAAAAAGGTTTATATCAAGACGTGGTAAACCCGCGGAGATATTCTCAGATAACGGGAAGAACTTCGTAGGTGCTTCAAAAGAATTTAGTTCGTTTATCAATAGTAACTACAGCTCAATTATAGATTATACAGCTAATGAAAATATTAAGTTCTCATTTATTCCGCCGTATACACCTCATTTCGGTGGCCTATGGGAGGCAAGGGTTAAGTCTTGCAAATACCACCTCCGTCGAGTGGTGGGTAACGCACATTTAACCTACGAAGAGTTCTCCACAGTACTGGCATTAATCGAGTCCATTCTGAACTCACGCCCTATATCCCCATTGTCGTCTGACCCCACCGACGAACTGCCACTGACGCCGGCACATTTCCTCATCTGTCGACCACTCACTGCAGCAGCCTCTGACGACCTCACAGCTACACCTACACTGAGACTGTCACGTTATGCAAGAGTGGAGCAACTGAGACAACAATTCTGGCAAAGATGGACGAAGGAATATATCATCGAACTTCAGACGAGAACTAAATGGAAGAATAAGAAACAAGAAATCAAACCCAATACCCTCGTTCTCATAAAAGAGGACAACTTGCCACCGCTCAGATGGCGCCTCGGCAGAGTCACCAGCACCTTCACCGGAAACGACGGTATCTCCAGAGTCGCTGACGTCAAAACAGCGACAGGACTGATCCGACGAGCTTACACAAAGCTATGCCCCTTACTACCTGATGATGATGACGGCGGTACCTGTGAAACTTCGTAGTATGTCATTGGAACCGGGTGCTTCCAAGGCGGGGGCTATGTTCACGCACCTATGCACGAGACTCACTTCGACTAAAACAGCTGATGGGCGAACGCGGGGAAGGCAAGGAGAGGTGGCGCGGGACGGGCGCGCGCGCGGCCGCCCGCTACGGACCGCCACTGCATCGACAGCGCGTCGTACTAGCTAGTCGCATATCTCTAATCATAAAATTATTCTGTAACTTGCTAAAGCAAATAAACCCTAGTATTATCATTTTATAAAGTCAATCATTGAAGAGTCCCTGCTGAAGTTCCTGACCCAACACATCCGAACACAAATAACACTCACTAACATAATATAAGGGGGCATTTTTACGATGCTGTTTTGTTACATTTTTTAAGTACTTCGATATTATATAAAACACTTAATATAATAACACTGTTCTACGATCCACAGCAAACAGTGTTGTTTAAGAAGTTTAGGTATAGTGTTTGCGTTAAGAACTTGAGTCGTCGGGCCATAAATGATTGTTACTATTCTGTCTCGCTCGCATTCATAGATGCCAAACACGCAGGTAGCGGAGACACAAAAGTATGCTCATTGTTATTGCTACTAACAATTACCGCTCGTCAACTTGGTTCAAAACATGAGGGCTAAAGTCATTTCAATAGTCACGGGGAAATAATGTTTAGCTTTTCAGTTGGAGAGTATAGATACAATTCTACACATAGTAATGAATAGTCTATCAAGTACCGTAATTAGAGACACAATAGAAAGACAATAGCAAGCGGTAACCGGTTACCGCTCGGGGTTTAATGAATTAATATTTTTAGATAGTACCTACCCTGCAAACTATAATGTTTTAAACTTACGGGAATAGTTAGCATGTCAAAATGATACTGCACCATGTTACAAACAATAACATTATTTTTGATCTCAAATATTTATTTCAAAAGTGTTTACAAGGTCCAAAAAATATGTCAACCTTTTGATATTTTATTTCATTGAAAGCTTGAAATATTTTATGCTCACTAGTACTTGCCTTAATATTTAAGTTCTTATTTGTAGTAGGTGTCCTATTGTTTTTTGCCTTCAATTATAACATTTTTAACTAAATAACATATTTCCTTTGCAGATATTATTCAATAACGTCATGGCAGTATGTCATAGATGCTGGCAGAGAGCCAACAATGCTATTCGTCAATATCGCCGTGAAGACGTTCCCTTGGTTGTCGAAGGTCCAGAACCAGAGCCCCAAATCGATGCTGACAATCAAGAACCCCTCAATGTTGCAGAAACTCAAGATCGTCAGGACAGTCCAGAGGAAGATACACATGAATTCTATGTTCGTGATTACGTAAGAGCACCAAATACTTCTAATGCCTGTATATATGGGCAATGTAGACATGAAAATCTAAGACGAGTACCTGTGTCAATCAAGCTACATCTAGTTTGCCATTATCGATTATATATTCCACCAAGTTCGCGAATATGCGAAGAACATTTAAATAACAATGAGTTCGAGGAGTTACTGGATAATGTAAACGTTACACATTATTTTAACGCTTCCTTTTTAGTGACATGTCGAATATGTTAATAGAAGCAATCAATAAAAGATTAAGATTTGATTTTGAATCGTCAAGTGCACTAAATGACAGTGAACTTCATTTTTGGACTGGAGTTACTTTAGAACAATTTAATACAATTTTAGAAGAAACGCCATCTCTCGCCGTAAGAAGCAGACGTCCGCGCTCAGTTCTCGGCGCTTATTTAACAAAACTAAGAACTGGAGAATCAAACGAGCGACTTGCTACCCTTTTCGGTGTGACACGTCAAGTGTTAGAACATCGACTAAAAATAGCGCGACAATGTCTTACTAGTGAATACGTTCCAAGACATCTTGGCCTAGACCATATTTCAAGGGAAGAGCTTCTGAACAGAAACCTATTTTTACCAAAAAATATTTTCGGAAATGAAGAAAATACAAAATTAATTATTATCGCAGATGCAACCTATGTGTACATCGAAAAAAGCACGAATTTCTTGTTCCAGAGGAAAAGTTATAGTCTCCACAAGTTCCGTAACTTATTAAAACCATTCATTCTAATTAGCAGTGATGGATACATCATAGATGTATTGGGCCCATTCCCAGCAACGACATCAGATGCAACTATAATGCAAAAAATAATGAATGACGAAGAGAATCTGCTGCATTGGTTACTGCACAGAGGGGACGTCTTTATTTTAAACAGGGGATTCAGGGACAGTATTACCGATATTGAATCCCTTGAATATGAAACCTTCAATGCCACCAACTAAGGATAGGAACGCTACCCAATTATCGACAGCACAAGCAAATGACTCTCGTCTAGTGACTGTATGCAGATGGGTTGTAGAGGCAGTGAATGGGAAATTCAAAAACAGATTCAAACTATTAAAACAGACGTATTTTAACCGAGCATTACCAAATATGTTTGCTGATTTCCGCATAGCAGCATCGTTCATAAACGCACATTATCGTGTCGCTACAGACCACAGGCTTGCGACTGAGTTCCTTCAAATAATCCGAACTCATATAAATGAACCGTACCCCTTGCATAAATATGTCGAAGGCAAAAACCTTAATAGGCAAAGAGTTAACTTTGTGACCATGGATGCCAATATGCCACAGTTTGAAGAGTTTCCTCAGTTGACTGATGATGACATCATATTATTTGCTTTGGGAACCTACCACATTAAACTAGCCAAATCTTATTGTGCGGAACATTTTCGGAACGGAATATATTATATAGAACTATTCCGAGATAACCAACTGCAAGACTTGTCAAGATATAACATTCGACAAAGTAATGTATGGCTGATCAGAGGACGCATACAATCTAGACACGTTAGGTCACGCGTTTACTATAGTTACATATTAATAAACCGTAATGAAACTGGCAGAAATGCCATTGAGCAGTGGTACTGCACATGCTTAACAGGGGCGCGTACAATTGGAAGTTGTGCGCATATAGTCTCAATTATTTGGTTTACGGGGAAAGGTCGTCACACCGAATTTAATCTGCCAGCAGAAATGTTATCTACTATAATGATAGACGAATAGTTATCTAGTTATTAAAACCTGGATAACAGTTGGATGTAAATATGTATGTATATTAATAATAACAAAAACTGTGATAAATACTTACCTAAAATGTTGTTATTTTATCAAAAATATACATACTAATTATATGAACTGGAGCCGGAGGATGCAAAAAAAACCAATTTACTTAAGGCTGCGCCGAGCAAAATCATTCAAAACAGTCGTCACTGTTAAAGTGATATAATCAATACTTTTACCATAATTGCCATAAAAAATATGTAATGAATACCACAGTGAATGTGTTAACCGATTATCGTTGGCAAAAAATAAGAATACTGTTTAATTTAATAAACAAAAATACGTAAAGTTGTACAAAAATCTTAAAAAAAATCTCGTATTTAGTTGAGTTTTGTTAGTAAACTGTATTTTTTTTTCACAAACTTGAATTCATATTAATCTTTAACATTCATACTACAATTTGTAGTTTTTATATTTTCGAAATGTCGCTTAGTTATTTTATTATTAATTTTTCGCGCTGTTTTGAATCATACGCAACGTATGTATGTATGATTCAAAACAGCGCGTCAATTAAAACAAAAATTAATAACAAAATAACTAAGCGCCCCGTTCAGTGCCGCTGACGACCGGAGTCGTCAGGTGGGTATCGTATCAGTCAATTATTTTACATTTTAACAGACCCAAGTCTTAAATTTTTATGAGATTTGTAGTGGAATAGGCCATCAGTTGGTCTCATTTCAAAAACTTGGATTGGATTGATCGATTATAATTGATTTATTTATGTCTTTTCAGGTTGCATTCAATAATACACGTTACCTCTGTCATCGATGCTTGCAAAGAACCGAGACTGCAATTCGATTACCGGTTCGAGAAAATGTTGCAGATCAAGAAATAGTTAACGTTGAACGTGAAGGAAATGTGACGGTTCTACAAGTTCCAGCTTACATGAGAGCACCGAATACAGCCAGACACTGCGTTTTTAATAATTGCCGGAATAATCCAAGTCGCCGCGTACCAGACGCAGTAAAAGAGTATTTACTAATAGAATACAAACTGTATTTAGCACCACATGTTCGTGTTTGCCTAGAGCATCTGCAAGGTAATGCCTGGAATGAATTAATAGATTTTTGTAACGTGACACATGACTTTGACAGTGACCACTTCACTGATATTTGTACAATATTAACAAGAGCCTCAAGAAACAAGTTTTTGGACTTTGAAAGGCTAGGTGCCATAAACGAGGACGACATGCATTTTTGGACCGGCTTCAACAATAATCAGTTTCAATTAATACTCGAAGAAACTCCAAGTTTGATCGAAAGATGTCGTGAACCACGTCAAGCACTCGGCATTTATTTAACAAAACTGCGTACCGGAGATTCAAATGATAGACTAGCTAGTCAGTTTCGAATGTCCCGAAGAAGTATAGGAAGGAAACTAAAAATAGTGAGAGCATGCTTAACAGCAGATTTTGTTGATCGTCACTTAGGTTTTGATCATATAACCAGAGAAAATATTTTGGAAAGAAACCAGACAATACCTAAAGGTATATTTGGCAATGAAGCGAACACGAAGGCGATTATTATTTGTGACGGGACATATCTCTACATTCAAAAAAGTTCCAATTTTTTGTTCCAACGGTTATCGTATAGCCTACATAAGTTCCAAAACCTATTAAAACCGTTTTTGTTGGTATCGACTGATGGATATATTATAGATATATTAGGGCCTTTCGCTGCTACCAAGTCAGATGCATCTATTATGTCCGAATTGAGCGACGAAAATAATGCGCTTCACTGGTTACTTGTAGAGAACGATGTGTTTATTTTCGACAGAGGTTTTCGAGATGCTGTTGATGATGTGGTATCATGTGGGTATGAAGTACATTTACCGCCCACGAAAGACAGAAATGAAACGCAATTAACCACTGATCAAGCTAACAAATCAAGATTGGTTACCATATGTCGATGGGTAATTGAAGTCATAAACGGGAGGTTCAAACGAGATTTTAAGTTGCTACGCCAAGATTATTTTAATTCTACGCTACCTAACGCATTCACAGATTTCAAAATAGCAGGTGCTCTATTAAATGCCTTTCGTGATCCCGTTACTGACAACGTTAACGCAGAGTTCATATTGAACAAAATACATCAAAATATTAATCAACCCAACCATTTATTCAATTATGTGAATGAAAATAACCTTAATAGGCAAAGGGTTGCGTTCATGAGAATAGATGCAAATGAGCTTGAATTGCAAGACTTTCCGCGAATCACAGAACATGACATTAAAATGTTTGCATTGGGCTCCTACCAAGTGAAACTTGCAAAATCTTATTGCGGTGAACATATACAAAACGGCCTGTATATGATAGAAGTATTCAGGGAGGATGCACGCGGTGACATGCAGTTATACAATATGCCTCAAAATAGTTGGCTATTAAGGGGACGCATTCAGTCCAGACATGTTAGATCGAGAACATATTACTGTTATATTTTAATACTCAGGGATCAAATCGGCATTAATGCAGGTAGGCAGCTGTGCACATATAACGTCAATAATATGGTACATTGGTTACGCAAGGCATGAATTGTTCAATCCTCCAGCAGCATTTTTAAATGATGTAATCGTAGACAACATAGATTACTAGTTTTTAAATAATAAGAATTGTGTTTGTAAATCAGTAATAAACGATTTTAACTCTATGTTTTTATTATTTTAAGTTTCTTTTTCACGATTTGACTGACCTCATACTTAACATTATAACGCTGAAAGTACATGGAATCCACACAAAAACTGTTTTTTTTTAGATATCTAGAATTAACAACTTTTATTTTAATAGATATCATTTAAGTAACTATAACATTTTCCCCACAACGAATTGAGACTAGCCCCCATAATAACAAATGATAGTCATTAAAAGAGCTTTCTAACGACATACGTCTGGTCGTTATTGGTCGGTGGGTACGCGTCCCATACATTTTTGCCCGTCATCCTTTCAATACCGTGATCACGTGATCACGGTATTGAACTCAAGTTTTTCAAGCTTTTTAAAAAAAAAATTAAACTAGCGCTTGACTGTCATCCCTTCTAAGGGATTCTTCTAAGGTTCATAAGAACTTTAATTAGGGCATTAATAAAACCATTTAAATACGTATTTTTGTTTCCAAATCAGTCTTTATTCTCTTTTAATAGCATAACAATTTGGTATTGATTGATTATAGGACTAGGATTTATAAACGTAATCAAAACTTGAGCTAAATGTAATATCGCACGTAGGCAATTAACTTAGAATATGCAAATTACAATGATAATGAGATCTATACTTATATTTATTATTACAGCAATCATTAGGTTTTCATTTTACTAACGCTATTATATTTATTAAAAAAAAAAACAAACATAAATTCCAAAATTAAACAAGTAACAAAATAAATCAAGTAGTATTTTGCAAATTTGCTGACAAACAATAATAAAAATCTAAACTTAAATACATCATATTAAAACATTTTTAATCAAAAGATATTTTCAATGATTTTTATTTTGAAAGTGTGATTCGCAAAAAAGTAAGTGAATTTAAGGTCGAATCAGAAAGGGAACTTCTTAGCCTATTACATAAATAGCCTGCTGACGAAAAAGCACGCTCTGCTTCTACACTTGTCGGTACAACAGACAGTAAATATTTGTATGCCGCCGATAGAAATATCTCACGTCCCACCCCCAGCAGTTTCAAAGACACACATCTCTACTCTTATTATTGATCTAAAATCAGTGCTTGTGGTTACAGCCGAGGCAGCATCCTTACTTTTAGGCAATTTAGAAATCTCCCTTTCTAATTGCTTTTGTATGGACGTGTCTTCATTTTCACAACTTGAAGAAGAAGAAGAAGGTTTTTCTATCGTCATATCAGCCATATTCTCACTGTCTCTTTGAGACTGTTTTGTTATGGTATTATTATATTTTAAACGTGTAAGTAGATTAACTATAATATCTAATATTTCATCAGATGTGGGTTTTATAAAGGTGTCGTCATCGCTATTATCATTACTGAAAAAAGTTTCAGGGTCATCAGGGTCATCAGGGTCAGTTGGCGCTTAATACACAAGTGTGAAGTGTGAGAATAATATTACATAGTTAATTATATTATTTAATACAACTTCCTGCTACTTATTACTACAAACCACAATAATTAAAATTATAAAAAGATTGTAATACCGTAATCACGGTATTGGCTCGTCAGTACCGGTATTGAAAAAAGACCAAAATATATCCGTGATTACGGTTTTACGGGATCCCGCAATACCGGTATTGAAAGCCCTAGTTGCGATGCGCAGTAATGGTGTCGGTTGGCGTCAGCATTCCTTCTATTACACCGAAGCGCATCTAGCAGTCCGCCTGTTACACCAATGCGTAACACCTCCCTCCGAAGTACAGCAACTACTTGTTGAACGAAGTTGACAAGGTTGCTGCTAGATGATTGGCGTCGATTTTAACTTCTTCTGGTCGGATGTTCCTTCTGGGTTCAACTTGAGCGTAAATCTCCTGGGCAGGTTCTGGTTGTGTAGGGCATGCTTTCTCAACCTTCTTTCTCGCATATTGTCGATACATTAATATACTTCCGAGAGCACCTACGCCTAATAATAATGAGTATACAGGTATAGTGGTGTGGTATATGCTATCAACGTTGGTATGGATGAGCTTTACTGGAGGCTGTACTGAGATTTTCTGGTAGCTGCTGTGTAGATTTTCTAGATTAATGGAATTCAGCTTTACTAGTGGTTCTTCACTTTTCGGTACATTGTTCTGGTTGAGAGGTAGTTGTATTATCTTAAGTGTGTGTCCTTTGATCCGATTGTTAATGTTCGAAATCGTAAATTCTGGAGTTTTGATAAAGCAATTTTGTGGAATCGTAGCTAGGTAACTTCCTTGTATAGTTATAAATTGTTCTTGTCCGCAGGTTGTCTGGATTTTTGTCGGGATCGGGAAGCTGAGAGTGTAATGCATTTCGTCCAGTTTTTCCATGGCTTCTTTGTTTAAGCTGACCGGTGTAAGTGTACATGAGCTGGTGTTCTGTTGCGTGATTAGTTGTTGAACGCAATCCGGCTTATCTTGAATGTTGTAATTAGCTTTCTCCTCGCAGAGGTACCATGCATCGATCTTCGGACATTCTGTCTCTATGTACGTAGAATATGGTCCCTGAATTGCTATGTAGGGTAAGGTAGGCATTAGGGCTAGCTTATATTTATTGGGTACTATGGAAAGTTTGTATAAGGTGTAGGTTCTGGGTAACGCAATCGGAAACTTTATGACTATAACTATATTCCTATTGCTATAATATGATCCTACTTTTAGTATATTATAATAATTTCTAAGGTCAAGGTCGATAATTTCATCTTTAGAGTATATTAACTTTAATTTACTTAACATGGTTTTAAGATTAATTAGACTAACCATAGAATGCATTGTACTCGATGCACGTATAAAGGCTAACATAAGTTCTATCCTATATAGTTCGTCAGATAACGTTTCAACATTATCGTTTAAAATAAGAAAGTATTGGGCAAGATGAGCATAACTAACTAAATCTGCTTGCCTGGTATTGCCTTGGTTTATTAAAGAGTTTATTTTACTAGAGATAAGCTTTTGATTTTCGTCTATCTTGTTTAATATGTTAGTGTATTCAAACATCCAATCCTTAGTTAGACTTACGCGATTTAGAAATTCTGACTGTAGTTTATCTTCGTTACCTTGTAAAACTCGGATGGCATCGTTATATTTTAAGGCATCTGTGTAATCCAGATTTCCTGATATGCTTTTGATGACTGAACCTAATCCGTCTATGAGACCACGTTTATAACGACTCGGCTCAAAGCTTTCTAATTGTAGTGATATTTTTTCTAGTTTGATTCGAGATAGTTAAGGTGTGGTTCAAAAATTGTAGATGTTCTATTGTTCACTAAGGGATTAAATTCCTTGAACTGTAGTTTTACTAAATCGACTTTTGACTGTATGTCTGCAAGGTTAATGTTAAGGAGGAATGAGTGATGGTGTGATATTATTTTCGTTGCTCCCAGCTTAAAAGGCAGTAGTCCAGGACCGTTTTCCAGGGGGTCAAGTGATATGTCCTCCGCTCGGGTCAGATGGACCAGGAACATCAGTGATGGTAGTATCCTGCAACAAGATACCGGTGTTAGGTGTCCTTTTAAGACGTGATTTAGCTACGGGACCGCGCTTCTTTTTCGTGTATATATGTATGGGTAGATCGGCTAGTACTGTATCATGAGTGTAACGCGGGGCAAGTTTTTGACGGTTCGCGAGAGGATTCTTAACAAATACCTGTTGGTTTGGCTCGTATTCCTTTTCAGGCTCTCTGTCTTTATTTCTGTTTTCAATCAACTCAGTACGTTTATGCAGGGATGTTTCATTGATAACCTCGTAAACTTTAGCCATCTTATTCTTATGCTCTTGCACATATTGTTGAAGCAAATGCACAGATAAATCTACATCTAAAGGATCTCGAGGATCTGTATGACCCGTGACTAAGTCTAGTGGTCTGCATTTTGTGAAACTATGTATGCTGCTATTATATGCTATTATAGCGTATGACATAAGATTAACGACTGGTTCATTGCGATTTTCTAGTTTAAGTAATCTAAGATGTTCTAATAAAGTGTTATGTAAACGTTCTATCATTCCGTTATCGTTGGGAGTGTGGGCCAAAGTTTTATGATGCTGAATTTTGTGGACTCGCGTAAATTCGCTAAATAATTGATTATTAAATTCGGGACCTTGGTCTGTTACTATAGATAACGGGACACCGTGGTGAGAGCAAAACTTTAGAACGCCTTGAATAACACTAACTGCTGTACCATCTCTGAGATGGTACGCTTGAGCATATTTGGAGAAAGAATCGATAATTGTAAGATACTTTTCACTCTGAACTGTGAATAAATCTAAATGAACGACCTCAAACGGTCTTGACGGCGGCGGGACTATGCAGTCTTTGTTTAATTGGATTTCTGTCGTATTTGGCCTGACCACATATGTTACATTCATTTATATATTTTGCGATTTGGTCCTTCATTTTAGGGCAATAGTACTTGTATGATAAAGCAAGATAACACTCGCTAATACCACGATGGTTGGTTTTACCTTCGTGGTATTTTTGAATGATCTCTTGTTGTCGAAGGTACTCCTTGACATTTTCAAGTTCGGTTTTAACTAAAATAAGATTCATCGCGGAGCTTTTAAACTTTTCTTGAATGATGGGAATTATTTTATACATGGCCAATGCGGGATGAATTATGATGCCGGTTTTAACTTTGGGATTTACGAATTCTTTTACAGAGTTTGTTACGTCCTCTTCGAGATTACTTTCCGATAATTGAATGGACGTGCGAGTGTGAGACTCAAATGGTTTCGAAACAGTTGGTCGTTTTTTTATATCGCCAACTACAGTGAAACAAATCTGTCTATTGAATTTATTCAAAGGCTGGTCTGATATGGATATTTCTAATATTGGATGTTCAGCGCTAGTATGGGCTGTCAGCGTGGTCGAGTTTTCTGAGGAGTTCGGCTTTTCAGATACATTTACTACTACAGAACTAGCTTCTTCATTGTTAATTTCTATACGCGACAAAGCGTCAGCATTTGTATTGCTTTTGCCTTGCTTATAAATAACCGAGTAGTTGTATTCACTCAATTTAAGCCTCCAACGAGTCAACCTCGAACTAGGCTCCTTCAGACTCATAATCCACTGAAGCGGTTTATGGTCTGTAATAATTTTGAATACACGTCCGAATAGATAGGGTCTAAAATACTTCGTTGCCCAGACTATTGCTAAAAGCTCTTTCTCGATCGTACTGTAGTTTATTTCGCTACTGTTTAAGGTTCTTGAAGCATAAGCTATGGGCTTGTCCGACCCTATTGGTTCTTGTGAAAGTATTGCTCCTATGGCAAAGTTAGATGCATCTGTTGTGAGTAAGAATTCTTTATCGAAATTTGGATATTGCAATATCGGATCGTTAGCTAATAGTGTTTTACATTTTTCGAAACAGTTTATGTAGTTAACATCGTTACAATTTATTTTAGAACCTTTTTTTATGCATTGCGTCATTGGTTTGGTGATTTTTGCGAAATCTGGAATAAACTTACGATAATAGCCTATTAGTCCTAAGAATCGTTTTATTTCTGTGGCTGTTTTGGGAATGGGGAATTTCTGTATGGCTGTAATTTTGTCAGGATTCGGTTTGATGCCGTCCTTACTAATAATGTGACCAAGATAAGCGGTTTCTAACTTTAACCCTAGATTCATAAACATATGTAGAAGTAACACTATTAATAAACATTCGTCTCACAGACGAACACATTTAGGTATGGATATTCATGATTTTGTTAATGAAAGAAAACAAATACTTAGTTGCATTGTTTAAATCCTTTATTGAGTTATTTAAAACTTATGTAACACAACAAAAATATATTTATTCTGAACATTCCAAACACATCAGGCCACGGTGGTCCATACACATGAATTTTTTACAGTGGTTGCATTGGAACCTCGTCATTTGACGCTTTTTGTAATCACAGAAGCTACAAATCATTTTTTGGGTACCACTAGGACCAGGCGTATCGCTGGTAGGCGTTTCATTCAAAACTTCTGCAATCTTCCTTTTTAGGCATCTCCTCAAAGTTGGCATTTCGCGACGCTTACGTAACCACGGTTCGGTCATTTTCTCTGAAACATCTTTTATGAAACATCTTCTGCTGGCTGGTTTTTTACCTTGTTTTACAAGGTTATGTACGTAAACATCATACGAATTTATCATTGCCATATTGAGCATACCATAGAAATAGCACAGTGGCCATCTTTGCGTCTTTCTGCTGCAAGACATACCACTACACATTTGTTCGAAGGTATCCACGTAATATTATACACGATGTTAGTGTTACTAAATAAAATATAGTGGAATAATTAGTAATATTATCACAAACTTACCGTTTACTTCATCAAACTAGAAAGCATAAAAAACGTGTTAAAAAATTGCAACCGTACTTCGTCAATCGTGTATCTATTCATAAACATTCGTCCCTCAGACGAATAAAACTGTGTAACCGCTCAAGGACACGTCACTGCGAGTAAAATGCACTCGCAATACTAATGGTCATATTACTTAGGAAGGTACTTGAGAGGTCAGCCTTCTATCTCTTTCACTCTAAAAATTAGGATCATTATTACGTTTCGCGCGGTCTGTGAGACGAATGTTTATGAATCTAGGGTTAAGAACTCGGACTTGTCCATCTGTATCTTAAAGTTAGATTCTCTAAGTCTTTTGAACACCTTTTCGAGATTTACAATATGCTCCTGCAGTGAGGTGTTGAAAACGATGATATCATCAAGATAGACCAGGCAAATAGAGTTTTGGAGATCCCTAAGGACATTGTCCATGACTCTCTGGAAAGTGGACGGAGAATTTTTAAGTCCCATCGGCATGCGTAGGAACTCAAAGTGACCGTGTTCTACATTGAATGCGGTTTTTGAAATGTCGCTAGGGTTCATTTCGACTTGGTAAAATCCACTCGCCAGGTCGAGGGTTGTAAAGTTAAGTTGCAGTTCCCTAATTTGTCTAGTACATCAGCTATGTTGGGTATGGGATATTTATCATTTATACACTCGGCGTCACAAAAATCGCACCTCTTTAAGAATTCCCTTCAAAGTCATTTTAACCCTATTAATCAATGGTATACATATGACTATAAGGTATAATTGGAAAGGCAATTTATTTAAATTTCAGAATAAATCAATGGATTTGGTTTTTTGTTTACCAGGGAATAAAAAAAAGCAAGCTAATGCAAATGATTAAAAAGTTAAATTTTATTTTATCAGCAAAAATTACAACAAAGTCCTTAAAACTAACTTAAAACCTAGTGTTACCCCCCCTAGCCCTGATGACTGCTTCCATGCGTTCTCTCATGGACCTTATTAATGTGACAACAGTCTCTTGTGGAATGTTGTCCCATTCTGCAACGACGGCATCTTGAAGGTCTTGGAGAGTGGTAGGGGCAGGATTTCGTGCCCGTACTCGCCGTTTCAGTTCATCCCAAAGGTGCTCAATAGGGTTCAGGTCTGGACTTCGCGCCGGCCAGCGCATAACAGGGATGCCAACTTCTTGCAGGTAGTCTCTTACAATTAAAGCGGTGTGACAACGGGCGTTATCGTGCATTAACGTGAACCCACTGCCAACAAAACCCGCATAAGGGACAACCTGCTCCTCTAAGATCTCTGTTATGTACCGAGCAGCAGTCAGCGACCCTTGCCCGCGAGCACTTCCAGTCCGAGAAACACACACAAGGTTCGATTTACCGTCGATTGACATGCCGCCCCAGAACATGCACGAGTCACCCCCGTATTCCACTGTCTCTTGAATACAGGCTTGTGCGAATCGTTCCCCTTGCCTCCTATACACTCTTCGACGCCTGTCGTTGCAGAAAAGACACACCCTCGTCTCATCCGAGAAGAGCACAGCCCTCCATTGGTCTATTGTCCAATCCACATGGTCACGGGCAAATTGCAACCGGTCTCTCCTATGCTGTGCAGTCAATTTGGGCCCTGTAGCAGCCCTATGAGCTGCAATTTTCTTCTCCCGCATTCTTCTTCTAATCGTGGAGACGCTTACAGAAGTTCTGCGAGCTGATCGCAGTTGTTGTTGCAGCTCAACAGCATTGGAGAACCGATTACGTAAAGACGTCGAAACAATGAAGCGATCGTCTCTTTCGGATGTGCACCGTTGTCTTCCAGATCCACGTCTTCGGATATAGCCACCAGTCTCTTGGAAACGTTGGAACACTCGTCGAACGGCAAAACGACTCAAGTTCAGTTGCCGAGCAACATCACATTGCCGCATCCCTGATTGCAGTAGTGCAATGACTTGAGCGGCTTCATCTGCAGTGGTATCCATCTTCTGGGGTATTTTTCTTGCTGTAGCTGTTCACGTGTGTTCACTTCAAAGGTTGAATAGCGAATGACCCACATTTAACCCGGGTCGCCCGTTTTATACCCTTGTAGGGAGGTGCAATTAGTGGCCGTTGTAATGCGTATTTTGACAACATTTTTTTTAACGTTACGTGCTAATGAGATCTGCTGTGTTTAGGAATTCTAACTGTTGTTAATTTAAAGGTCGTTAAACATACTTTTAATTGATACCAATATTAATTGGGTTTAATGTATTCGTTACTGGCGGGACATGTTTTAAACTTATTTTCGAAAAGGTGCGATTTTTGTGACGCCGAGTGTAGTTTTCTCATTTAATTTCCTAAAATCTACGACAATTCGCCATTTAACTTTTCCGGACGCATCAGCTTTTTTAGGAACCACCCAAATAGGCGAGCTCCATGCGGATTCTGAAGGGCGAATAATGCCTTGTTCTAGCATCTTTGAGATTTGAGTACGAACTTCCTGACGGTGTATAAATGGATACCGGTAAATCTTAGTGTATACTGGAATTTAATCGGTGGTGTGTATGCTGTGCTTAATTTTATTAGTAAAGGTAAGAGCTTCTCCTTCAATGTAGAATACATCAGCGTACTGCGAGACTAAGGTCTGATTTCATCAAACATTGTTTGTTAACTCTTAATGAGGCATTAGTTAATGGGTGTTTAAAATTAACAACGCTGTTAAAATGATTTGCGTCCTATGAAAATTATTTAACAAACCATTATTAAATCCAACGTTAAACGAATGAATCTAAAATCATTCACTCTCGTTGTAATACGACCAAATTGAAACGTTGTATTTGACGTTGCATTATTACACAAATGTACAACTCTTTTACTTAGCCGTATAATACGTCACTTGCTTGCTACGCGACCAAATTAAGGTAACAATCGCTCTGTGGGACATTAATGAAACCGGGTTGCTTTTCATTTTACTGGTTATAATGTCAAAGTTTGAGTTGAATTTGAGGTTAGAGTCTGTGTTGTTTGTTGTTTCCGAGTTTACTTTCGTGTTATTATTTTCATTGATTCACAATGTCTAAGAAAACCCGCGGTCCTAATTTCACGACTAATGAAAAAGAAATATTAATCAATTTAATAACAAAACACAAGGACGTCGTTGAAAACAAAAAGACTGACGCTGTAACTAGTGTATTAAAAAACGAAGGATGGAGAAAGTTGACGGAGGAATATAATGCAATAAGTTCGTTCTATGTCCGCAACACCGAACAACTGAAAACCTGCTGGGACAATATAAAAAGGACGACGCGAAAGGATAAAGCTGCGACAAAAAAACAAGTCTTTTTAACAGGTAGGAACTAGCATAAAATTATAATAAATCCGTAAGTAAGTCCCGATCCCGTGGGAATATCTGGATAAAACATAGCGTATGTTACTCACAAGGATTCAATGTATCCGCATGTACCAAGTTTCATCAAAATCGGCCCTGCCGTTTCGGAGCCTATTTGTTACAAACAAAAAATATTTCATCTTTACCTATATAATATGAATGTAGATAACGTAGGCACATACTTATTATTATTCAACTCAGTTAGCTCACTCTAGTGTTCATGACTGTTTTTTTTGCAGGAGGAGGAAAGCCCGACCTTCCGCCACCTGGACCTTTCCAAGGACAAGTGGAAATACTACTTGGTCTAACATTAGA
Source organism: Charanyca ferruginea (assembly GCA_947361185.1). NCBI lineage: Eukaryota > Metazoa > Arthropoda > Insecta > Lepidoptera > Noctuidae > Charanyca > Charanyca ferruginea. Next base: position 11,983,442 of record OX376065.1, on the reverse strand, counting down.
TGGATTGGTTAATCCTTATGACTCTGATAAACAGTTTGTAGACAAAGGATCTAATCTAGAATCACAAGAAGTGGTTGAAATACAAGTAAGTTTGCCTATTTGCTTCTAAAAGTATTGACATTGTTGGAAATCATTTGTGATAAGGATTATTTTGTTGTATTTACCTACATAGTATGGGCACAGTATGGGTGTTGACTATAATGTAAAGTTAATTATTAATTTTGTTTCAGAATGACAATGTAGATATTTTTGTTACTGGATCATCGCAAATGTCTGAACCCGCAGATGAAAACAAACCACCAGAGGTAAGTAGCACCTGTATTGGACAGTGTTAGGACAATATTTTGAAGCTTAATTTTGTAAGACAATTTGTTTTACTTTGATTTTTGAATAAGTGACCAACAGAGCTTTCTATGTCTGCCCAAATAAAGAGTCTAGGCTCTTAAACTCTTTATTGTTTCAGGATGCAGAAAAGCAAATTTGGAATAGCTGGACACCAGCGGCATTAAAAACTAAAGTGTCTAATGCACTTTCTGTTGATAAACGAGACACACCATCAACATGGCTGCGCAGAAGAAGACCTAAGACTTCTTTGCAGGATAAAGTCCTGCAAAGCAAGTTGGAATTATTAGAAATTATGAAAAAAAACGCAGAAATAGAGGGTAAAATAAAAGAAGAGCAGTTAAAACAAGAAAAAATTATAACTGCAAAATTAGAAGCAGAATCACAGTAGGTAGTATTTTGGACTTCTATGGGTGAAACAGCGAGCCGCGGCTAGTTAGAAATAAAGGTGTAGTTTTGTGATTCTAGTTTTATGTTAGAAAATAAACTTTTGTGTAGAAATAAAATAAAATTTGAAAACATTATTTTTATTTATTGTTTTATATTGTTGAATGGCACAATTATAAAATAATATCATGATGTGTTCAGATGCATACTTCTAAAATAGTTATTTATCAGCTGTCTTCGCACAGGATTGATGTCTTGTGTAATTACATTATTACTTCTTTGTTCCCTGATATGGCCTTGGTTTAATAATTCTTCCCATGGGACTGGAAGATCAAGTTCAGGGTCATCTACTGGTAATTCTTCCTTCGCCTTTACCAAAATGTTATGTAGTACTCCTGTGGCAATGATAACGGGCAGACAGTTACTTAACTGGATTTGCATGCCCAAAGCAAGCACTGGGAATCTACGTTTCCATACCCCAAACAGGCGTTCAATAGGATTTCTGCTCCTTATTTGAGCTTCATTGTAGAGTACCTCCTCTGGTGTTCTTGGATTGTCCAGTGGCATCATGATGTAGGGTCGATTCATGTATCCACTATCAGCTAATAATACTGCATCACTATATCGGCCACTTTCAAATACAGCATTTCTATATGAGGCATTCCAAATAGTCTGATCCTGACTGCTACCGGGCCATCTTGCTACCAAATCAAAAATTTCCAGGTCTGCACTGCCAATCGCTTGTACATTTATGGACATGTAGCCTTTCCGATTCCTAAAATACTCGGCATTTTCCCCACCAGGTGACCGAATGCGTACGTGTGTGCAGTCTAGAGCACCCAAAGCCTTTGGAAACCTTGCTATTTTATAAAAGCTCAACTGTGCAAAAATAAAATTATATGCGTCCATCTTTTAATGTTTTTGACACTTTGACACAGCAAAGTCGTATTACTAACAGTCTGTTATTGTTCTAACGGACCTCTATAGCAGTGATTAGAATTAACGTCTTGTTAGGATAATTAAACACCCATTAGCGCGTGGTGGGACACTCAATATCTTTAACAGTCCGTTATTAGATTTAACAAGGCGTTATTTATTTAACATTGTTTGGTGAAACTAGACCTAAAGATGTTAAGTTAATTCGCTCTTCTTCGTTTAAATGCTCTGTGCGTAGCCGGGATAATACTTCTTTAACGCGGGACGATGGCGGTTTCCTAATCGTGCATTCCATATTAAAAAAATCTGCTTTAATTGGTTCGTTCATAGAGAAGATTAAGTCATTTGACGTTGTGTTAAAAACTTCTAAATAACCGCGACTATTTTAAACGGTAGTGATACATTCGTTTACGTTACAGCTTGAAATACTTTGTGCGGGGATAAGTGCATCACCGTTTGCTATATTAATTGGGACCCTTACTAATTTAGAGGATTTTGCCGGAATTATATCCTCGTATAAATTGCAGTTACGTGAATTATACATAGCTATAGGGTTCACTGCGTTTTTCGTAACTAGTTTATTATTTTTAGGATCAATTGTAGATTCCCACTTATTCAAAAGATCTAAGCCAATCAGCCCATCAAAAAAATCATGAAAATTATAAATAAAAAATGTTAAGTAACTTTGCTCGTTAAATTCCTGAAAGCATGGCAAATTAATAGAATAATCATTACGGCTAGTAGCATGCACATTAGTGACCTCGAAGGGATCATAATTCCAAGGTAAATGTGTGTAATATTTTTTTATGGTTTCAGGACTAATAAACGATTGATTGGCCCCGGTGTCAATAAGTAATTTTAACGGTGGATCTGAAATTTGTATGTAAGGCAAATAACGCTGTGTATGCAGGTTGACTTCTATTTTCGTTCGTTTGTACCTCGATCCTTCTGAAAATTTTCGTCTTTGCAGGAGTTACCTTCAGCAGCAGCAGGCGCCTCCACTGGTGGTGCTGGTGGAGCTACACATGCATCTGAATAGGGTATCGGCAGTTGAGACATGGATGTATCACAGTAATAGCTGTAATAGTCGGGGTATCCGTCGTAGTCATACTGGTATAATTCAAGATTATCATAAGGCTCGTTCTGATGGAAATAATCGTAACATTCTTTAAAATTCATCTCCCTAGTTCTGAAATAGTTCGATGGGGGTGGATTTCCTCCCCTGGACCAATCGTGACCACGGAATGGCATTGGCTTCGGTACGAAATGTGAGACACCGCTCATTGGTTTCGGTGTATCGTTGCAATTTGGCGCTCTGGGTGGTTGAAATCTAAATGGGTTGTAATTTGGCGGTCGAGCACCGAACGCTTGTTGCGTACGCGACGGACCTTGAAGAGTTTGCGGCTGATTTATATTAGGTCTCCATGGCAGCGGAGGGCGTTGAGGGTGCATTGCAAAACCTGGTCGAGAGGGACCGGGCATATTAAAATTAAACGGCTGACGTGTAGGCATGGGTGCGATTTGCGACGCGGTAATGCCCATGTTCGACGAACTATTATTTAAGTGCGAATGTGATTTTCTATCCGGTATAATACGATCATTACGTTGTTGTAAGTAAAGGGTGTTCATTTCTTCCTGCACAAACTCTAAAGCTTTTTCTATTGTCTCTGGGCGCATGCATCTAATACGACTACCAAGTGGGTCGCGAAGGCCCCTTAGATAAGATTGGAGGGTTAATTTTTGGTAAAGATTGCGCTTAGATTCTATTGTGGTCTGTACTGTTTCGTGTAAGCTTACATATGTCATAATAGTTCCAAATAAATTTTGACAAGTCTCGTAATACTCCTGGGGTGTAGAGGACCCTTGAGTTAAGAGTGCCAAGTCGTTGTAAAGCGAGGTCTCATCGCGTTGGTCTGAAAAGTTATTAACTAGAGCGCTACGAATGCCTGTCCAGTTTTCAGGAATACCATTTGTGTTAATCAACCTAGCGGCGGGACCCGTAACTTTATTAAGAATGCCGTTTATTAAGGCTAAATTCGCAAATTCACTTCCTGGCTCGCGCGATACGTATGTTGCAACTAACTGATCACATAGCTTAATAAATCTAGTAAGCACGTTTGTATTTCCATCGAATTCGGGCACCATGCGCAGGGCCTTAAATATTTCGTCTACTCTTGACATAGTTTCAAACTGATTCGAACTTGCTACGTCACTAAAATCTAGACTTCTAACCGAATCTAATAACTCTAACCTCGACTCTCTATTTAACCTAGGGTTCCGCGATTGCCTGGGATGGAAAATCTTGGAAAATTATATGTAACATAAAATAGGAAGGAAGCAACTCAAGAACAATTCTAGAGTACTTACATGTACATAATTGGTCCTTCTCCCTGGCTGCAGGTTCTTGTAGATCCGGATACTCGTTGCTGGTGCTTGAAAGCCACCCGGGTGACTCGCGAATCGCGTTTCTTAAGATGATTTTTAGTTATCGCGCTCGCGAACCGGCCCGCGAGTATCCTACCGACTGCGCCAATTATATGAACTGGAGCCGGAGGATTCAAAAAAAACCAATTTACTTAACTCAATTTTATTATGGAAATAATTACAATATAATTTTACTGATAATTGGTGGATGTTTGTACCAAGAATGAATATGATTTTAATAGTTTTTTGTTGGTTGGAACTATTGCGAAGCGGAGGTGGCGCGATGTAGTCACGCGTTTGCTGAGTAGGCGCCTCGTGAGGGCCGCGCCGCGGTTGCGATGCGCAGTAATGGTGTCGGTTAGCGTCAGCATTCCTTCTATTACACCGAAGCGCATCTAGCAGTCCGCCTGTTACACCAATGCGTAACATACTTATATAATACACATGCATGTTTTTGTTATTCATACCTAAAATGTTTTGTTGAACCATTACTTATTGTAATTAATATCTAAAATATAGTTATTTAAAAAAATAAACACCCTTTTGTAAGTAAAATGTTTTTATAATTTATTTAATAATCCCATCTATTTACGGACAAAAAATTGTTATTTGTCTTTTTATGGGACTTCATAATAATATTGAAACTAGTCCCAAGTCTGTTGGTGGGTTGGGACAGCGCCCATACAATTTTTTTTGCATGGTCCTTTACTCCAGATGAAGCTTTGGGACTTGTTTTGTCCCTTAAATTAACAAAGTGGCAATACAATACTAAGAAAAAGTATCAAAGAGAAAAATGTCGACATGGTCCCTTCCTACTACAAGGTGCAAAATGCAAAACAAGGCCGCCAAAAGGATATTCAAAGCAATCAATATTGATAGCACAGACTGTAAGGAGTTGACAATGATAAGCAAATGGGGAATGGATGGTGCCTCGAATTAAGCAAACTATAAGCAAAAAATGACAACGGATGACAAAGAGGTCAGTGCTTCGACCGATGATTCAAGTATTTTTATGGGTAGTTTAGTACCAATAAAAATTGTTTCCGAAGAACAAATTATCTGGGAAAACGACTCACCAAATTCAGCATATTGGTGTCGTCCAATATTTTTCAAGTTTGAAAAAGAGAATAAATCAACGATTTTAAGAGAGAAAACCGAAATTGAAACGGAGATAAATGAATTGAAGGAAACAGAAATTGGAGAAATAAAAGTCTCACATTCATTATTGCTTACCATGATAGATGGTGAAGCAACATCAATCCTCTGTGAAACTTCAGCTCAACGATGTGACATATGTAAAGCTGTTCCTACAAAATGAATAACTTGTCTTTGTTATTGACTAAAAACATTTTAGCGATGATAAACCATATTTGTACAAGTCGGTACAAATTTTGTACCGACTTGTACAAATATGGTTTATCATCGCTACATATATGGATACGTTTTATGGAATGCATTCTTCACATAGCCTATAGACTGGATTTCAAAACATGGGAAAATGTAAGTTTTAGTACATAAAATAACAAAACAAATTTTTAAATTCAATTTAAAGTTTTCAGTATTTTTAATGTGTTATGAAACACCGTGAAATAGAAGCGGCCATGTTATTACGCCATACGGCCGTGTAAACAAAAAATTGTCAACTGTCAGTCAACCGATTGGCGCGGCTGGATTTCGGGTTTCATAGACATCCGATCAGTAACCTCGAAAGTGATGACTTTTATGCCTGAATATTTTTCGGAAGACCACATACATACTTTAAAATTGTATCATTATAGTATAGACTCATAAACGGCTCATGGAGAATTTTTTATTCAAAAATTTGTATGAAGCTGACAGAATAAAAAGACATATCTCCGGTCTCGCACAATTGGCCCTAATTATTTTTCAGGGAGTCAATCTACGAATTATTTGCAATTTTTTGATATATTGCATTATAAGGCCAGAGGTGCGAAACATTTTTTTTTTAATTATTAAACATTTTTTTTTGTACTTTATCAAAAGTTTAAGTTTAGTCCAGCTTGGCGTCTATAGCTAGCGCAATAAAAATAATAGGGCCATGAAAATATATGAATATATGATAAATATATATGTAAGTGACAGTTATTGAACTTTTCTTTTAATAATTCGGTAAGTATTTTTGTATTTAAAATTTATTTTTATATCAGTATGACATGTATATGAGTATAGTAATATAATATGTATATATGAGTATGACACAAATTTCACAGTATGGCTTTTAGGCTAGTTATTTAATTAGCTTTAGCTAATTATATCGAGAAATAATTCTAACATTAATCATTAACGACCTAAATCTATACTGTGAAATTTGCAAATAATTAACTAATTACATTATAATCTTTAATCAGTAATATTAGTGTCTCAAAGAACGTATTTATTAATAACGTTTTAACCAGTAAACCCTAATGACCCCATTGTTATTTCAATATCATTTATTGATTACGTTGAGGGTAATTAGAAAATTACTTGCAATTAGAGCGGATATTTATATGCTATCCCAATTCTTATCCCCTCAGTTTGCATTGACGATTGCAATTGAATACATTCATCTAAACAAAATGGTGAATTTTGCGATTGTTACTAACTTAGATTTATTCGTGATATTAAAAAGTGCGAATAAAATAACAGACTACCAATTTTTGTTCGAATCAGTGTCACGACTGGACTGCAATTTATCTGAAGAAGATCGTGTGACATTTCGGGAATTTTGCCGAAAATTTGCTAGAGCTGTCGACAAACGTTGGCGTTCAGTAAGTCGGAAAGCGGACATATTCCGAGAGAAATATGAAAGTTGGCTGCAAACGAATATTGACTGGCCTAGCTGCATACTTTTTTTTTTTTTTTTTTGGTACGGTTTGGAAAATCCTCATGGATGTCCTCCGCCCTAGGGCGGGCGGAGGGGTCTGTCAGACTCTTACTGACTAAAAACCACCCCGGTGTTCCATCTCACACCTACGTCGGGGGTCGCGGGAACTGGAGATACTTCCGCAACCCCCGGCTGGTGCCGGCCACTTCTCGGGTCAGGGGGGGGCTCAGTGAGGTGTTAGACTCCCCCCCGAACGTCTTAGAGGGGCGCGCGTGGAACACTACGCGCCGCCACCTCGGGTCCTGGTGTATGTGGGGGGCGACAGACGTCCCCGAGTCTGCCGCCCCTGGACCCATTTAGGGGGGCCGGAAGAGGGCGTTGTCCGCCCTCCGCCGACGCCCGGTGCGCCTGTTGCGGGCAGGGTGGGAGGTTGAGAGCTCCCTCTCCCTTTCCGCAGCCTCCTTCTGCGACATGACACTTTCGCAGAAGGAAACCACCGCGTCCCAGGACTCTGCGCTGTCGACCATCGACTCGACCACGGCCGACAGCGACAGGTCACTGCCTCTAAGCCATACTAAGCCAAGTGCAAGGTACATCAATAGCTTCGGTTTATGAAGCAGAGCCATCTACATCATTAGCTTCGGTTTATGAAGCAGAGCCATCTACATCAACATCTTCTGTTGGAACCATGACCAAAAGGAAGCATCCACCCAAAGCTTTTGACGATTTGGGAACGAAGCAAAAAAAGAGAAGAAGTGGCGACTTGGATGGTGAATGTAGTGAAATGGTCTTTGCAGCTGTATCAAAATTAAAAGCGGATGGAAGGGAAAACGTGGCTTCTGTTATTGAACACATGCTGAAAAATCCAGAGTCAATTGGTAATTTTCAAGACGTCATGGTAAACAACCATTCACCAAGAAAATATGTACACCTCAGAAGGCTCTTGGTTTATTGCTATCTCTGAAGCTGTCAAAATGGCAATACATCACATTGAGAGAGACAGCTATACGAGAAGGCATTCGTAACTTATAGCCTTCGTATTACCAAGTCCAGAAAGAGAAGAAAGAGTGTTACCCACCAGAGAACTCTATCACAGTTACTGATTCTTCGGCTAAAATTACTCTGCAAAGTCTACTTGACGTTACAGCCAAAAGAGTATTAAAATCTTTACCTGATAACATACAAGGAAAAGAAATGATTCTGGTATCGAAATGGGGTTGTGACGGTGCATCGAGCCAAAGTAGATATAAGCAAAAGTTGGATTCTGTAGACGATGATTCCAGCATTTTTATGACATCCTTAGTGCCTTTAAAAATTATGTGTGAAGAGAAAACAGTTTGGGAAAACCCAAAACCTTGTTCACCAGCTTTTTGTCGTCCTGTGCAGTTTCATTTGTAAAAGAAAGTGAGGCTGTGGTGAAGGCCGAAGTAACGAAAATGAAAAAGGAAATTTCAGATCTTCGACCAACCGAATATGAAACTAACAAAGTAACCCATGACCTCATGATGACAATGGTAAAGCCAAGATTTGCACTTATCTTTCAGAGGCTAAGTCCAATGCTGCATGCTACATTTGTTTAGCGAAACCGACCGAGATGAACAACTTGGAATCTGCAAAAAAAAGAGTGACATCACCGGAAATGTTGAAGTTTGGACTATCTTCGCTGCATGCACGCATAAATGTGATGGGATGCCTTTTAAATATATCATACAGACTTGATATCAAAAAATCGACTGTAAGAGGAAAAGAAGAACAAAATGTAAGAGATGCAAAAAAGAAGATAGTTCAAGATCATTTTAAAAATGAACTCGGCTTACTGATTGGTGTAGTGAAGCAAGGCCATGGTACGACCAATGACGGTAACACAGCGAGAAATTTTTTTGAAAATCCAGTAAAAACTGCCGATATAACAGGACTCGATGCGGAACTGATTCACAGGTTTGCTGTTATTTTGCAAGCGATAACTTCCGGTGAGGATGTGGATACTGTGAAATTCAAAGATTACGCATACAAAACTGCTGAAAGGTACGTGTCCTTGTATAATTGGTACTACATGTCTGCAACCGTGCACAAACTGCTACTTCATGGAGCTGACATCATTACTTGTAATGCGATCGTACCAATTGGAAACCTCTCTGAAGAGGCTTCGGAAGTCCGCAACAAGGATTTCCGAAGATTCAGGGAACACAACTCCCGTAAGAAAAGTAGAGTGAGTTCCAATGAAGACATTTTAAATTTTCTTCTTCTTTCTTCGGATCCACTTATTTCATCGATAAGACCCACTTTTAATGCGAAGAAAAAGAAAACTTTCTTTAGTGAAAACCTTGATCTACTTAAGCTTCAACAACCTGAGTTTGAAATCACAGACATTTCTCATTTAGACTCTGACTCTGAAATGGATTCTGACTCTGATTCGGACTCTGAATGACCGTGATGATTTGGAGTGTGATTGTTATTATGACACAACTTTTGAATTTATGTTTTTTAAGATTTAAGATTGCCATTTCATAATATTGTTTCCAAATTAATTATGACTTAACTTTGATTGTTATTTTTATATATCGTGTTTATTATTTTAAATAATCGTATATTTCTTGATTGAGGCATAGTTTACAAATGGTTATGTAAATCAAGTTAAATAATTGTCACTTAAATATGTACTTATTATAATTATATTCACATATTTTCATGGTCCTATTCGTATTCCTATTTTTATTGCGCTAGCTATAGACTCCAAGCTGGACTAAACTTAAACTTTTGATAAAATACAATAAAAATGTTTAATAATTAAAAAAAAAATGTTTCGCACCTCTGGCCTTATAATGCAATATATCAAAAAAATGCAAATAATTCGTAGATTGACTCCCTGAAAAATAATTAGGGCCAATTGTGCGAGACCGGAGATATGTCTTTTTATTCTGTCATGTAGTGTGTAACCAACCTTAATGTATGTAACCAGCCTTATTTCGTACAATTGTAATCCTTCTAATTGTTTTATCGATATAATAAAGACAGTATTGATTCAGCTCTCGGTGTTTCAATATCTCCTCGAGAAGGGATCTCGACAAAGTAACCCATGACCTCTACACTTAATGTATGTAACCAGCCTTATTTCGTACAATTGTAATCCTTCTAATTGTTTTATCGATATAATAAAGACAGTATTGATTCAGCTCTCGGTGTTTCAATATCTCCTCGAGATCCCTCCTTACATGGCGACCCTGCCAAAGCGCAATGTTTGATTTGTTTTGAATACCATGACCATATATGTGGGACTTAGTACAAAATGTTCGTTTGTATAATTTGTAATGCGCGCTACCGAGCTACTACTCTCTTACTTCGGATATACGAGTCATAATTACCACCAGAGAAGATGGGCACCAGTACATCAAAGGAGGAGGTGATCCTTGCCCAGAACGCCGCTGCGGGCAATAACCAGGCTTCCATAGAAGAATTAAGGACGCATATTGGAGTCACAAATATAATCTTGCTGCTGATCCTCATTTTGGTGTCGCTGGCGACAGTTTATGCCATCTACAGAATTTATAGAAGATGTCACCTTCAGTGGATTGACCAGCAGATTCATCACCATACTATGCGACGTTCGTTTCTTCGCAGACTTCCAAAACCGACCGTAACCGTGGATGCCGGAGTGTAACGTCGGAAATATAATAATATTACGTGTTTGTGCAGTGCTATATTATAAAATACAAGTGCGGTCTAGTGCGGACAAAAATACAAATAAAAAGGCATTTAATACATTACCATAAAAGACACGGTGCGATGGTGAAACTTTTTTTTTTTTTTTTAACATTAATATATCTAATCTAGCATTAACCTAATTATGATTTAAAACAATAAGATAAAGAATCATGTGTGTAAAAGGAGATTCAGCTTTTATTATGGTAAGTTATGGCAACTAATTTAGAAAAATTATGTAATGACATCAAAGAAATAAGAGTTTATTTAATTAAAATTGGTCCTGATCGTAGAACAGGTAATATATTGACTAAGAAACTCTCTGAGGCAAATGATATTTTTGTGAAATATTCACAATACGTAATTCAAATTACAAATGAAATCCAAAAAGGGAAAGTGACAACTAGTGAGTCAGAATTAATTTACAAATACACTCGGCGTCACAAAAATCGCACCTCTTTAAGAATTCCCTTCAAAGTCATTTTAACCCTATTAATCAATGGTATACATATGACTATAAGGTATAATTGGAAAGGCAATTTATTTAAATTTCAGAACAAATCAATGGATTTGGTTTTTTGTTTACCAGGGAATAAAAAAAAGCAAGCTAATGCAAATGATTAAAAAGTTAAATTTTATTTTATCAGCAAAAATTACAACAAAGTCCTTAAAACTAACTTAAAACCTAGTGTTACCCCCCCTAGCCCTGATGACTGCTTCCATGCGTTCTCTCATGGACCTTATTAATGTGACAACAGTCTCTTGTGGAATGTTGTCCCATTCTGCAACGACGGCATCTTGAAGGTCTTGGAGAGTGGTAGGGGCAGGATTTCGTGCCCGTACTCGCCGTTTCAGTTCATCCCAAAGGTGCTCAATAGGGTTCAGGTCTGGACTTCGCGCCGGCCAGCGCATAACAGGGATGCCAACTTCTTGCAGGTAGTCTCTTACAATTAAAGCGGTGTGACAACAGGCGTTATCGTGCATTAACGTGAACCCACTGCCAACAAAACCCGCATAAGGGACAACCTGCTCCTCTAAGATCTCTGTTATGTACCGAGCAGCAGTCAGCGACCCTTGCCCGCGAGCACTTCCAGTCCGAGAAACACACACAAGGTTCGATTTACCGTCGATTGACATGCCGCCCCAGAACATGCACGAGCCACCCCCGTATTCCACTGTCTCTTGAATACAGGCTTGTGCGAATCGTTCCCCTTGCCTCCTATACACTCTTCGACGCCTGTCGTTGCAGAAAAGACACACCCTCGTCTCATCCGAGAAGAGCACAGCCCTCCATTGGTCTATTGTCCAATCCACATGGTCACGGGCAAATTGCAACCGGTCTCTCCTATGCTGTGCAGTCAATTTGGGCCCTGTAGCAGCCCTATGAGCTGCAATTTTCTTCTCCCGCATTCTTCTTCTAATCGTGGAGACGCTTACAGAAGTTCTGCGAGCTGATCGCAGTTGTTGTTGCAGCTCAACAGCATTGGAGAACCGATTACGTAAAGACGTCGAAACAATGAAGCGATCGTCTCTTTCGGATGTGCACCGTTGTCTTCCAGATCCACGTCTTCGGATATAGCCACCAGTCTCTTGGAAACGTTGGAACACTCGTCGAACGGCAAAACGACTCAAGTTCAGTTGCCGAGCAACATCACATTGCCGCATCCCTGATTGCAGTAGTGCAATGACTTGAGCGGCTTCATCTGCAGTGGTATCCATCTTCTGGGGTATTTTTCTTGCTGTAGCTGTTCACGTGTGTTCACTTCAAAGGTTGAATAGCGAATGGCCCACATTTAACCCGGGTCGCCCGTTTTATACCCTTGTAGGGAGGTGCAATTAGTGGCCGTTGTAATGCGTATTTTGACAACATTTTTTTTAACGTTACGTGCTAATGAGATCTGTTGTGTTTAGGAATTCTAACTGTTGTTAATTTAAAGGTCGTTAAACATACTTTTAATTGATACCAATATTAATTGGGTTTAATGTATTCGTTACTGGCGGGACATGTTTTAAACTTATTTTCGAAAAGGTGCGATTTTTGTGACGCCGAGTGTATATAGAGAGATTTCAGAGCTTACATTCTGAAGTTTTAGAATTGTGCAAGTGTAGTAAACCTAATACAATGTCTATTTTTGACCTTAAAGTTGCTTTAAATTTACTGCCACTCATGGCTGATGAGGAGGCGAACACCAGGCAGTTAATAGATAATATTGAGTATTATAGTTCTACTCTTTCAGCACCAGATTGTAAGAAGCAATTAGTTAATTTTGTACTTAAGAGCAGATTGTCCCAGGCTGCAAAATTACGGTTATGTCCAAAATACTCTAGTGTGAATGACTTAGTGATTGACATGAAAAAGGTGTTATTACCACAAAAATCAGCTACGGCATTGCAAACTAAATTGACCTCAATGAGACAAAATGAGTTATCTATACAGGACTATGGTAAAGAAATATCAGAACTTTTCGTGCAGTTGACGGTTTCACAGGCCAACGGGCAACCCGAAAACTATAATGTTTTAAAACCCTTAAATGAGCAGTATGCGATTAAAAAGTTCGCCGATGGGCTGCGAAACCGCAGGCTTACAATAGTTGCACTATAATAGTTGCTCGAAATTACAGCTGTCTCAAGGACGCGATTCAGGCGGCGCAAGATGAAGAGATAGCCTCATCTCCAAGTTCGGCTGATGTACTCGGTATGTATAATAATAACGGTAGATTTTCAAGGGGTTACAGGCATAACCGAGGTTATCGAGGTCATCGAGGTCACGTCAACCAAAGGCAGTCGCATCGCAGACCCTATCGTGGAGGCTACCATAACAATAGTCGTGGTGGATGGAATGGGCATCGCGACCACCAGCACGAGCAGGCCCCAAACCGAAACCACCAGGGATACCGGGGTAAGTCTTACTATAATTATAATAGAAATCAAAGGATGCGCAACAACGACCCTAACAAGGTCAACGTGATAACGGAACCGGAAGCAAACGTACAGCCGGCCAATACTTCTAACTGCGATAATAACAAGAAGTTTTTTCGTGAATAAAATTCTATCATGCAATGATTGTTCAATTAGTCTACCTATAAACAATCATGCATTCCAATGGTTACTTGATACGGGTGCATCGATTTCAGCATTAAAGTATAAACGACGATACTAAAACCAGAGTGATCTAAGTGACATTTTTGGCAAAAATGATTTTTTTACACAATTGCAAAGTAAAATCATAATTCTTTCAGGCCATACTGATCTAAGCGCTTCTAAGTATTTTTTTCATTGAGAAATCTCGACATCTCACTATAGAATGGGTGAACTATAGAATGTCTCTATTTTACAAAACGGTGCGGTTTGTAAAATAGAGACATGCCAGACTGATCTAAGTAATGAGGCGCACTTAGATCACTATGGTCGCAAGTTGCTGGCATTTATGGAAATCCAAACTGATCTAAGTGCAATAAAGAAACATCAAATTAAATTGTGTATAAATAATTTACGTAATTTTCGTATAATATTTATCATTTATATACTTAAAAAAGTATGGTTTAATATTTTCACAGACACACTGAATATTTTTAAACTGGCAATACAGTCACGTCAATTAAATCATAATCAGCTGTTTAACGTTACTTGTCATAACGTTTTTGTTTTAGTCACATGCACTAGCAATCGTTTATCTATTAAATCTTTTAATTGAAAGGGTGTTACGTAAAAAATGGCTAACAGAAACAGATCATCAAGAATAGTAAATATGGCATTGCAATATTCGCCGCGGTCATCTTCATCGGCTTCAACTAGGAATGAAGATTTTTCAAGTGATCACTCTTCTTACCATCCAGAGCAAAATGTAGAAAGTTCCACAGAATTAGAGGACAGCGTAGGTATGTATTGTTTTCGAATATTAAAGCTTTTAAATTTTACTTTTATTTTTAGTTCGATTTCAGAAACATAATGTATAAAAAATTGCTGATTTACTTACACTTACGGTCTTTTAAATAGGCCGAAAATACTTACAAGGCTATAACCTAACAAACTACTTCCTTAATTTAACCTTTTTTATAAGCAAATACTCTTTTGTTGCATTTTTGCTGCATGTGTTTTTTTTTCTTTTTTTACTTGCTTGTCTTGGGCTTGAGTTACAGCTTATGTTGCTATTTACAGATAATGGTGAAGGAAGAGATCCAGAGGGTCCCTTAGGTAACTTGGGGGAAATAAATCATACAGATTCCGATGAGCCTGTCAGAGGAAGAAAAAGAGTACGAAATTTTGACAGATGGGCAAAGAATATAAGGAAGCGAAACAGAACTGCAGGTCAAGAATATCGTAACGTACGAGGTAATATTGTCCCGGCTAAAGTATTTACACCAGTTGTATGCAACTGTAGGTTTAAATGCAGTGAGCAGGTTTCAACTGAAAATCAAAAAGAAATATACGAAATGTTTTATCAGCTCACCTCATGGGATGCTCAAACAGACATTGTGCAGCGTCATTAAGACTGTAGAACCAAAACGCCGTAAGCAAAGACAAAATGCTCAAAATCCTAGCCGCATAAATTATGTACGCCAATTCATGCTGTTGGAGAAAAGAGTATGCAAAGGTTTCTTTTTAAAGGTCATACAAATATCTAACAAAAGATTAGACTATGCATTACGCAATAAAAAATCTGTTGCTGGGATAGCGGAAAGAGATAAGAGGGGGCAACATGTACCTGCTAACAGTCTGATGAAATGTTGAACTGGATTAGGGATCACATTAATAGTTTTCCGAAATTTGTGAGTCACTATGGAGAAAGACGATCATCACGAAACTATTTGCACCCGGATCTTTCAATGAACAAAATGTATGAACTTTTTAAAGCTAAATGTGAGTCAGAAGGAAAACCAATATTAAAAAAGAGTGCTTACGTCAAAGTTTTTACAACCGAGTTTAATTTACACTTCTATATACCTAAGGCGGATACTTGTAAACCCTGTGATATGCTCGAGATATCAATAAAGGCAGAAGAAGATATAGAAACATGCCTAGCATTAAGGGTACAAAAAGATCAGCACATTAAACTTGCTGGCGAAGTAAGAAACATATTAAATGACTGTAAAGGTAAAGTGAAAAGTGACGATTCGTTATTAGTAGCTACTTTTGATCTAGAACGAACCCTGCCTCTTCCTTATTTGAATACTGGTGAGGTCTATTATTTAAGACAACTGCAAATGTTGAACTTTGGTATCCATGCTTATACTAAGGATGGAGAAAAAGTTCTCATGAACATGTGGCCAGAACATTGTGGGGCCAGAGGCTCGCAAGAAATTATGTCGTCACTTCACTACTTTTTAGAAGATTCTATGCCGGACACTGTGAAATCACTGTGTTTTTTTAGCGATTGTTGCTCAGGTCAAAACAGAAACTGGAATGTTTTACACTTCATGATGTTTCTGGTCAATACATCGCCATATCTAGAAACGATTACCATGCATTATCTAGTCAGTGGCCATACTTACCTGCCTAACGATACCGACTTCTCTTTTATAAGTCGAGAACTAAAAAAGAAGACTGATATCTATACACCAGAAGATTGGATGAAGCTCGTTCGAGACTGCAGAAAACAAAAACCTTTTTGTGTGCGAGATATGAAAAATAAATTTCTAGATTTTGAAAGCCTTACAACACTATTCAAAGATTACCAGATTGTGTTAAGAGAAGGCGCAAAAATTTCAAAGATGCGGAAGATAAAGTTTTGTAAAGATTCAAGTATAATCAGTTACAATGATGACTACACGGAAACATATGAAACGGTTGATTTGAAACCAAATGATATGGATTCTGAAACTTTTTTTTGTAATCTAAAGAATTATATACCAGAAAAAGCTCCTGAAACTAGACTAATATCATATAAAAAAATGCAAGATATCAGAAAAACCCTAAAATTCGTACCTCCTATCCACCATCAGTTTTACTTGACATTACCACATGTTCCTAGAAGAGGCGGCAATCAAGAAGCACAAGATGATGATAATTTTTTGCCTGCTGTATTTGGCGATGATTAATGTGATTTTTCTTTCAATATCAAAGTGAAAACTTACTCTATTAATACATTTTTAAAATTTGTGAACTGCCATAGTGATCTAAGTGATTTTTTTTTTTTTGTAAAACTAAGAATAATGGTTTTAATAAATAACTCATACTAATAATAATTACTATTTTTTTATTTAAAACTCATTGGAAGTACATATAACTAAAAAATAATAATAAAAAGCTCATAGATTTCCAATAATAACGCATAACGCATTTCTTCCATTTTCTCAGAAACATACTATTGTGCCCTAGATCAGTCTGGTTCCAGCGTCGTCTAAACATGTTCTAAAAGAGCGCATCGCATATTACAAAGAAAACATTTCTATAAATGGTATCGGAGGCAAAATAACAACAATTGGATATTGTTATTTAAATTTCATCGTAAATGGGCATCAATTGAAACATAAGTTCTATGTATTTGACTTCTTACCAATTAGGGCGAATGGCATCATCGGTCAAGACTTTTTAACCAAGTATAAAGCGGTATTGGATTTTAATAATAACATAATTACTTTGTCTACATATTATAATGAAATTAATTTACCTATTAATACAATTAGCAACCATTTAGAAATTCCACCTAGGTGTGAGTCCGTTCATTATATTTCGACGGACATTGAGGATGAATGCTTAGTTTGTGCGTCAGATATCAGTGATGGTATTTATTTAGCGAGTTCATTGGTAAAGCCAGTGTGTGGTAGGATACCTATTAAGATATTAAACACTACGGAAGATTATGTTACACTTAAAGAAATCAAACTAACTATACATAGCGTTAGTGACTATACTTTATGTTCGTTTTCTCAAGGCGAGTCGAATGCGTATCGAGTTAAGGAATTATTTTCATTGTTACAATTAAATAATTTAAATGAAGAGGAACAAACATCTGTAGAGAATTTATGTGCGAAATACAGTGTAATCTCCCGGTAAATATATTTTATTTACCGGGAGATAGTTTGACAACGACTGATATTTATAAACATTCGATAACATTAACACCTAATACGACTCCTATATTTTCAAAACCTTATAGATTACCTCACGCTCAAAAAAAGGAAATAGATAGAGAAATAGGGAAAATGTTGCAAGAAGGAATTATAGAAGAATGTAGAAGTGAATGGAGTAGTCCAGTGTTATTAGTTCCGAAAAAAATAGATTCCAGTGGAGAGAAAAAATGGAGATTAGTTATTGATTATAGGAAGTTAAATAATTGTATTGAAAATGATAAATTCCCACTACCAAACATAACAGAAATACTGGATTCGTTATCAGGATGCATATATTTGTCATTTAGATTTATATCAGGGTTTTCATAACGTAGAACTTGACAAGGATAGTCGAAAGTATACAGCCTTTTGTTCTGGTCAGTACCAGATGACAAGAATGCCAATGGGGCTCAAGACCAGTCCCTCATCTTTTTCCCGGATGATGACAATGGCAATGGCGGGTCTTGAGTGTGATAAGTGTCTTATTTACCAAGACGATTTAATAATATTTGGTCGAAATTTAGGAGAAAAAATTAGGAATTTACAAGATGTTTTTGAAAGGTTAAGGAAAGTGAATTTAAAGCTTAATCCCGTAAAATGTGAGTTTTTCAAAAAGGAAATGCTATACTTAGGACATGTAGTGTCTCGTGATGGAGTTGTGCCCGATCCAGAAAAAATAAAAATTGTCAAAGATTATCCTTGCCCAAAATCTGTTGACGAAGTCAAGCGTTTTACTGCTTTTGTTAATTATTATAGAAAGTTTATACCGAATTTCGCGATTTCTTTCTTTTCTTCTTTCTTTCTTTCTATATGCGGGATCCATCGAGTAGGCTTATGAAATTTAGATTAATATTAGAGGAGTACGACTACTTTGTAGAGTATGTAAAGGGTTCAGACAACGCAGCTGCAGATGCTTTGTCGCGAATTTCTTTTAGTAGTGAAGATTTAAAAAATATCGGTGAATCTTACATAAATGTAACAACTAGGGCACAGGCGAGGAAATTGCAAAACCCTCCGTGTAGTACGACGTCTGACAGCACTTGGCCTGATCAACCAGGTGTCGTGGGAAGTCATACGAAACCAAGAGAAGCAATAGAACTTAGATTTATTGAGAAAAAGGAGTTAGATAAATTGAGAAAGCAAAATAAAATAACTGAAGAGAAAAATGCGGTTTGTTATGTAGAAAGCAAATTAACAATTTATATTAATCCCGACTTCCAATCACAATTGACGCGAGCCGCATTTGTGAGGGAGTTAGGTAGATTTTGCAAATTAATAGACGTCGACGAAATATGTATTATAAAGAATAGAGAAAATAATGAATTTATAGAAAAATTATTAAGTGAGATTAAATCGACAAATGATAGGTACGTACCGCGAATTTATATAATAAATGATGTTCGACGAATAGACGACAAAGATGACAGGAAAGTTATTCTTAATGACTTCCATCTCTTGCCTACCAGTGGCCACGCGGGCATGAGAAGGATGGTTAATAATATTAAGAAGTATTTCTACTGGCCAGGGTTAGAACGAGAGGTTCGAGAATTTGTTAAAAAATTTCCAAAATGCCAAAAGGAAAAATATGCTAGACTTGTAAAGGAGCCGACGATTATTACTTCTACGGCTACAACGGCATTCGACAAAATATTTTTAGATTTAGTAGGACCACTAGATAGGGATTGTTATAATTATTCTTATATACTAACCATACAATGTGAGTTGACTAAGTACGTAGTGGCACATCCTTTAATTTCTAAAAAGTCTGAAGAGGTGGGTCAGGCTTTAGTTAATAGTTTTATTCTTCGCTACGGCTTACCGAAGGAAATAGCAACTGACAGAGGATCCGAGTTCATGTCTGCAGTATTTCAAGAGGTATGTAAACTTTTAAAAATTACTCATTTAAATTCCACAGCTTACCACCACTAAAGTATTGGTTGCGTTGGAAAATTCTCATAAAAATGTAGGCTCTTTCTTACGCATTCAAACGGATAATCACCCAGAAGCATGGAGTCAATGGCTTCCATATTGGTGTTTTTCCTTTAACACATCTGTACATACGGAAACTAAATTCACACCTTTTGAGTTGGTCTATGGTAAAATATGCTCGCTTCCCAGTAACTTAGTTAACAATGTTGTTGAACCACTTTATAATCATGAAAGTTACCTTTGGAATTAAAATTTAGATTGCAGCTATCTCAAAAAGAAGCTAGGGAAAATTTGCTCAAAAGTAAAATACATAGAAAAAATATTTACGATAAAAGTAATAATCCTGTAATGTATAAACCAAATGAATTAATTCTGGTAAAAAATGAAAATTGTAATAAAATGGATAGCATATATTCTGGTCCATTTAAAGTAGTGAAAGATATGTCACCAAATGTTCAAATAAATAAAAATGGAAAATTAGATATAGTCCACAAAAATCGAACAAAATTGTTTACACCAGATTAATGACATTGTGTAACAACAAACTTGTATAATTATGTATAACTAAGTTTAAGTTAAAAATAAAAACTATTATTAAAATGTGTATAAGTCTATGTTATAAACTCTAATAGTGTTTATACAAATATTGTACTATCATAATATACTTTAAGATCAAATACATTTTATTGTAGAAAAAAAGCAAAATACTATAATAATTTTACTTTTTTTCGCTATGGGAAGGAGATGTAGTGTGTAACCAACCTTAAGGCGCGTTTCCATTATGCAAGTGATTTGCATACTAGTTGCAAGTTGCATGCAAATTGTATAGTGGAAACAACAACTTGCAAACAAGTTGCAACTTGTATGCAATTAGGTTTAAACTTGTACGCACAATAATCAAGTCGGCACATTTGCACGCAAGTTGCAAGCGCATGCGGTCGTGCATAGAGGATTACTTTGTTTATGACTTTATTACTTTGTAAAAATGACTGCTAAATGGGATACGGAGAAAACAATAATGTTTATTGAGGAATATCATAGACATGATTGTCTTTGGGAACCAAAAAACAATCTTTACAAAAATCGAGACGCACGCGAATCAGCATATAGAAAACTAATTGAAGTGATGAATTGTTATGATGGTATTGTTATGACCGTAAAAGAAGTGAAAAATTAAATACGATCACTGCGTACCACATTTTTTGCTGAATTAGCAAAAATCGAAAAATCCAAAACAACCGGTAGTGGAACACCAAAATTAAGCTGGTTTAACACAATGAATTTTTTGCTGACGTCAACCGAATTAAGAAGGAATGAAGAAAGCACCACTGTAAGTATCAATTCTTTTATTTTTTTTTTTTGGGACTGCTTGACGGTTGTGCCGGGCGTAATTGCTGAAATGCTCTCATATTCACGTCATTGAACATGCCTTCACTATGTCCTGTTATTGAATTTTCTCGATCAACAAAATTAGGTGTAATATATGTACTAGAAGTATGTCTCAACCAATTGTGCAGTGCACAGCATGCTTTTATTATTTTATCAACTGTATTCACCTCAACAGCAATAGGTCGCTCAAAAATTCTCCACTTCGATACCAATAAACCAAACGCATTTTCAACCACTCGTCTTGCTCTCGACAGTCGGTAGTTAAATATTTTCTTTTCTTTAGTTAATCCTTGGGTTCGAGGATATGGCTTCATTAAATATTTTTTAAGTGGAAATGCTTCATCTCCTAATACCACTGAATTAGGCGGTATATTTGAGCTACCATTTTCTAATATTGACTGAAGAGTTGAATGAGAGAATATTGTTCCGTCTGATGTTTTCCCATAATGTCCAACATTAATGTATCGAAAGTTTAAGTAACTATCGCATAATGCAAACAAGACTATGCTAAAATGTCCTTTATAGTCATAATATAAAGAACCACTCCCATTTGGGCATCTCAAGATGACATGCTTTCCATCAATTGCTCCAATGCATCGTGGAAAATTGCAACGTTCTTCGAATCCTTTACAAATTTCATTCCACTCTTCACTAGTATTCGGAAACTGAAAGAAATAAAAAACATTAAAGAAATGTTTTATTTTATTTATTTTTAAATTTATTGAATGAATTATGTTTTAGGTTGAATCAGAAAATACTTCAACAGATAGCAGAGAAAATACGCCAGCCAGATCCAGTGGTTCTAGAAGCTCATCTCAAACACAGAGTCAATCCTCATCCAACTTTCGACAATCGATTCGAAATGCAAGATATGATCCCATAGATACCGCCCTTCAAGAATTGAGAAAAATAAATAAGAGCGTAGAATCGGAAAATTAATTTGATGTTTTTGGTCAAAACGTTAATCTTCAACTTCAAAAACTGCCGTTAGAGTACGCTCTAGAAACTCAAGAACTTATTATGAAAGTTTTAAAAGAGCAGCGAATAAAATCCTTAAAAGAAAAGGCACAACAAGAAGCACTTGTAACTTCTATACCTGATGATATAAATCTTGATTCAGTGGATTACATTGACACCGAGAGTAAGCGTGATGAACCAGGACCATCGGACAGTAGCAAAGAAGATTTATTAGGTCGTGCTGTTCGCGCTATGGGTTCATTGGAATCTGATGACGATGATTAGGATTTGAGTTTTCGACCCACTAACTTTCGTGATTTCGTGATTCGTGAGTTTAAAGTTGTTTCACAGATTGAAAATAGCCGCCAATCAGTCCTCTTTAATGTTAAGATTAATTATAATAAAAATATGTTGAACATTGATCTTATACATTGTTTTACTTACCTTTATATATTCTTGAAGTGACTCATAAATTGCGTCGCAGACATGGGGCAGGAATTTAGAAATACTACATTTAGGCACACGATACAATTCTTCCAATGTTCCAAGACTAGTACCCGATGCCAGATATTTAAGCGTCACTTGCAATTTCAATTTTGCAGGCAGAGCGGGTCTAAAAATAGTGTCTTGCTTAGATATTCTGGACGAAATCTTATCCAATAAATTTAAAAATAGTTCTTCGTTCATTCTGAGATGAGTATGGTACCGTTTAGGATCTTCTGTAGCCAATTCTGTTAACAGATTATTCGACGTACCGTAAGCATCTCTTCTGTGAATCCATTTTCTAACCCACTGAACTGGTCGACGTCGATGCTTTTTTTTGTTATTTAATACGTGTATAATTATTGCGTATACAACTCTGCATGCAGCGACAAGCACAGCACGTCTTCTACCCATGATAAACACTGTACAACTAGAACTAACTTGTATACCACTAAAATCTTGTATGCAAGCTGCAAGTTGAACAAAATCGTGTTTCCAATTCAAATCACTTGCACACAAGTCTGACGTCATACATGTATGCAAACACTTGCATAATGGAAACGCGCCTTTAATGTATGTAACCAGCCTTATTTCGTACAATTGTAATCCTTCTAATTGTTTTATCGATATAATAAAGACAGTATTGATTCAGCTCTCGGTGTTTCAACATCTCCTCGAGATCCCGCCTTACAGTCAGCTTCATACAAATTTTTGAATAAAAAATTCTCAATGAGCCGTTTATGAGTCTTGTTGGGAATAGAAGAGCTGTACGAACAAGGGCCTCAAGTATGTCATTTACATAAATCTTTATATGGATTAAAGCAGGCAAGCAGGTTGTGGAATTCAAAACTGAACACTGAGCTGCAGGAGATGGGGATGAAACGGTCAAAGTCTGACCCATGTGTCTATTTCAATGTAGATAAGAATACCTACATTGCCGTATGGGTTGATGACCTTATTTTGTTTACTTCTAATGAAGTGGAAAGAGACAAGATTAAACACAGGCTTATGCAATACTTGGAGATGAAGGACCTAGGTAAGGTCAGTCAATGTGTAGGTCTTAACATAACAAGGGATGGAGACACTATTATGATTGACCAAGAAAAATACATTAAAAATGTACTTACCAAGTTTGGTATGTCTGATTGTAAACCTTGTAAAACTCCAATAGAAGTTGGTCTGAAGTTTACTCATAATGAAGACAAGGAAATGGACTACCCTTATCAACAAGCTACAGGCTGTCTTCTCTACATTGCTCAGGGTACAAGGCCTGACATTTCCTTCGCTGTTAATACTCTCAGCAGGTTCAATAAGGAGCCAAGGGTTGAACACTGGACAGCACTCAAAAGGGTACTACGATATTTACAAGGAACTAAAGACATGAAGCTCACTTATACCAAAGATCATGAATCATACATGAGAGGCTTCTGCGACGCAGACTGGGCCAGCGATAATATCGACCGTAAGTCCTGCACGGGCTACGTTTTTATTTCTCAGGGAGGCGCAATATCCTGGTGCTCGAGAAGACAGCAAACGGTAGCTCTGTCGACGGCCGAGGCGGAGTACATGGCGATGTCATCGGCAGCGCAGGAGGCACTGTGGCTACGACAGCTGCACGTCGAGATCGGCCAGCCCCTAACTGGACCGCTTCACATATTTAGCGATAATCAAAGCGCTATAAAATTGTCTGCTAATGATTGTTATCTGCCCCGTTCCAAACATATTGACATAAGATATCATTTTTTGAGAGAGCATGTTAAAAATTTAGAGATTAAGTTTAATTACTGTAGAGGTGATAAAATGATTGCAGATATACTTACTAAGGGGACAACTGATCATAAAAATCTGTATTGCATTGCAAAAATGGGTTTGCGTTCAGGGGTGGTTGTTGGGAATAGAACGCAACCATAAGTATTTTAAAATTAAAATTAGCTCTGTGTGTCTATGGTCTTGTCTATGCTTGATTGCTTGTGACAGATAAGAGTTCACGATATAAAATAAATTACACGACTGAATATCTAATACTTGCTTTATTACCAATATTCCTACAAGTCTATACTATAATGATACAATTTTAAAGTATATATGTGTATGTGTATTTTAAAGTATGTAATATTCAGGCATAAAAGTCATCACTTTCGGGGTGACTGATCGGATGTCTATGAAACCCGAAATCCAGCCCACAGTGTGGCGTAATATAGGCTTTGTACTTTTATTATTTTCGTAACCAACGTATTTTTTTCATTATTACACCTATTACAAAATATGATTTTAATTATTTTTAAATGATATACAATTATCATATTTATTACGACCTCATTTGATACAAAACGAACTGACGTCATTTACGCTGAGCAATATGGCGTACAGTAAGAGGCGTTTTCGTCGAACTACGCGCGAAATTTGAAAATTGAAAATCTAGATCCATTTTTATGGCACTTATCGATTGAATAAAAATTTTGAGGTTTTTTTGGTGGCATATTAGCACTACAGAATTTCATTGAGACACTTTTCAAAAATGGGTGTAATACCCTATTACAGGCTGGTATTAATTTCAATTATGATTCGTAACTTTTCCAGTTCCTTTAATTTTCTCTGCATTTATTTACCCAGGAATTAAGCTACTTTACTAGAATAATCATCCAACTAGAATTTATTTTTGGTTTCTCATTATCTCATAGTTATATATTATGTGATCTTATAACTTTCTAGATTCTACTAAATTGTAATTACAAAAAAAAATAGATTTAAGTTGTTTGTTTTTCCTTTTCTTATATTTATAAAAGTAATTTAATAACTTTATATATTGATCTCATAAGATAGTTGATTTAGTATCTTTGAGTTATATACCTACTATTGGTGTGGTAACTTACTAGAATATATGATTGCAATTAAGGGCCAGTTTCACGAAACTTTTCATAATCGGACATTTGCAAATCAGACATTACAACTAACATCGATGTTACAAATCTACCGTGCGTCTATTAAGACAAACTCAGAAATGTTTGCGCGGCAATAATGCACGGCATATCCGAGACACGCCGGCGTTCATATCGCGTTCAATCCACAATGAAAGCGGCCGCGTCTGTAGCTCTACTATTATTCTAAAATTGCGTAGAAGAAGGAACAGAAGAAAGTCTATTAAAAAAAGACAATATTGGGTGCGACCACTTTATCAACAGAGGATGCAGAATTTGAACACGATTAATTAGCGCATGATAGCCACGCTGTGTCTGGACACACCTTTAGTAATTTTCTAATTTTGTATGTTATCGTTTTGTGTAGGAATAATAATGTCTTATTGTGGGAAAAATAAGGGGAATTTTCTGATGTGTAGGACATCTACAAATTCTGTGAATTTTTCTAAATTTCCTAAACATTTTGAATTCGAAAATAAAGTTTCAATTTGTCAATTTTGACAACTGACTAAACGCCGATTAGCAAGTTAACGGACGACCATAGCAGCAATTAAATATAACGTCTGATTAAGGCATCTAAACATGGATTTGCGCTTGGTGGAACACTCGCTACTTTTAACGGCCGTTTTAACTAACAAACATCGATTGGTGAAACTAGGTCTAAAGGTGCCAAAAATTTGATTTTAAGAAATAAAAAATATGTACTCTTAATGGATTTTTTTTAATTATACTACTTAATCACATAATCTAAGTTATTATGCAGCAATTGAATTTGAAAATTAATAAAAGATCCGTAAGAGATCCGCGAGAAGTGACGGATACAGATACGGACAAGGACCTCATTTCTCCCGCGGATGTCCGCGGATACGGATATCCAGAAAATCACTATTTAAGACATAATAAATTAACTTCAACGGCTCCGAATTGTTTGTAACTACCAGAAACTAAAAAACAGTAAAACAGCAAACAGTGATAAACCAGAACCATTCAAAAACATTTTAATAGACACAGAATTACGAAACCAGAATCATTCCAAAACAATTTATAGACACTAAATGACGAAACCAGAATCATTCCAAAACATTGTATAGACACTGAATTACGAAATTAGAATCATTCCAAAACATTTTAGACACTGAATTACGAAACCAGAATCATTCCAAAACAATTTATAGACACTGAATTACAAAGCCAGAATCATCTCAAATCATTTTATAGACACTGAATTACGAAACTAGAATCATTCGAAAACATTTTATAGATAGGTACTAAATTTTGAAACCAGAATCATTCGAAAACATTTTATAGGCATTAAATTATGAAACCAGAACCATTCGAAAACTTTTTATAGGCACTGAATTACGAAACCAGAATCATTCCAAACCATTTTATAGACACTGAATCACAAAGCCAGAATCATTCCAAACCATTTTATACATACTGAATTACGAAACCAGAATCATTTCAAAACATTTTATAGACACAAAATTACGAAACCAAAATCATTCGAAAATGTTTAAATACACTTTATAGACACTAAATCACGAAAACAAGAACAACGCAGACAAAAAGAAAGGCTAGAAAAGGAGGCCGCTTTTAGACCTGTAAACACCGATAATCCCTTTTACCTTCTGGTACAATGATACTATACATAGGTCGTCAAGTTGAAGTCCTCGTAATTAAATACCTGAAAAGTGATAGGGTTAAATAAAAACTGGCGAATGTTTAAAAATCGTTTTATAAAACATAATAAATACAGGCTATAACGTAATGGACAACAAATAAGGTGGGTACGCAATGAAATTGAAATTTAAAAGGACGGCAAGTGTCTTTGGAACCTTATGGTGACTTCACAATCATATATATTTTAAAAATAACATTTGTGTCGATTATCGCACTCGCACTAAAGGCTTACTGACACCGAGCGAGCTTTTCGCCTCTTAGTTTTTGGGCGAGGAACTCACTCCATATCCATGTGCCATCATGGGACTAATTTTGCCTTAACCTTTTGACCGCCACGTCATAAAAGCAAAAAAGTGCCCTCGGCGCCAAGCTACGAATTATTAGGTACCTACTCATTGGACTTACAATTCTATAAGTAATTCCATAGAGTAGTAATTCGTCTGTCATCTAGTCGTGACCGTGGCGTGCTGGGAACGTTTTGGTTTGTCATCTATTCATGACTGTGGCGGTCAAAAGGAAAAAGTAGTTAAGTATAGGCGACATTATCGGATAGAAACAGTTCTGAAGTCATCAAAAGATCTTACATCGAGTTATCTTATGTTTATACGGTTAATATTTCTGTTAGGCTTAATACAAAACAGCGGTCACATTTTCTTATGAAATAATGCGCTTTACTGTACTTTGAAACAATACACAGACTTGTGACATGTGACAATTATTAAGCGCTTCAATATGTCTCTAATACGTTGTGACCCGAAGTTCATTATTTATAAATCACAAACTAAGACTCACTTGCACCATGAAACATTAACTTCATTTAGTGCTAAACGTGTTTAGAACATGACTGCATCCTTGCCAAATTGTTTGAGATTGACAGGGACAGAATGATGTTTATAAGTGAAGAGCTAAACGTATTTAGTGATTAGAGATGCAAGTAGGCATTATACTTAAATCGTCGAATGGACAACACGCAAAATTATTGAGTTAACTGCTGAGATTGGCTGTTGATAATTCAGTCAATCAATCACGGTAGCTAACGCGCGATTGACAATTTCTGAAATCGTAGAACGATAAGAAACTGAAAACATACTTTCTTCAACAAGTTTGTCAGCGTCAGTCAATTTGAATAGTTCTTATTATAGTGACAAAATACAGTAAAACACATTGGCACAATTTATTCCTACTCGCACTTATCGAACTATATTTATGAGAAAACATTGTATGAACACATTAATGTCATGTAAGGCGAAGCTAAAATAATTGCACTGACCACTATGAATAAAATGACAATGCGTTGTTAAAAATGACTAGTACTTAGCATTAGAACTCCATTATAAGTTTGGACTATTTGAATCGGAGTTTCTGATACACACTTCCTACGAGCCGTTCAATTTACTATTTGGAATGATAATCTGCATGCGGTGTTGCAAGGCAGTAATCCAGTGACAAACTTGGTTAGAAATTGTAAGTATTTCAACATTTCAGACAGTGAAAAGTTAAAAAGTAACTTCGAGCAATCTTTATAGCATTTCCCAAGTATAAAAATCTTTTTAACACATCAATAAAAACTTAAAGCTTTTATTTATTTATCAAAAAATCATGTCAGGATTTGTACAAAAAAAGATGTTTAAAAAAGTTAAAATTCTAATTCTTATACTCTGTGGTATCTAAAGAGTATCTTCAGGCATTTACAATATTTTTATAACCCCGCAATAAAAATGTATGTTAAAAGTGAATATTTAACGAAAAGCTCATTATTTCAAAAGTCAAAGTCAAATCATTTATTTCAATTAGACCATTAAAAAGGCACATTTGAACGTCATAATAAAAAAAAATATTAAGTTGATTCTAGTTACTAGTCAGAACGAAATTGCATCGTTTTGTGGGAAATAATGACACAAATAATGATTAATCAATTTCTTTTTAACTCCGCCATTTAAAACAACGATTCGCATCATTTGTCTGTCAATTCGATAGATCCGTTAATGTCACATGTCACTTTCTTACTTCTATAAATACAAAATGGGCCACAAGATGAAAAGATGTTATTTTCATTTCGAATATAATATTTTAACTATGCAGGGGGTTTAAAAATATGGTAAGTAGATCAACCTACTCCTGGTAATGTATTCTTTACATTGGAAAATATTGTAATCCCTATAAATGATTTATTTTTCGTACAAATGAATTTATGGATCTCGCCATGATTCTTTCATCAAAGACATGCTCAAAATTCAAATAGTCACATCCCAACTTAGAGATAATAAAAAAAAACATCAAAAAAATATACAAGCGTAGAGATTCATTAACTAGTAGGAGACACCCGATAAAAATAGAAAATTAAAAAAGTATCGCAAAAAAAAATAAAGCTTAATACACAAGGCATCTCGTTATTCACCTTTTTTAATAATTACTATTTAAACTAATTTAAAAGTCTATACAATACAGTGGTTTTTCTAATTGCTGTTTTGGTTGAGAAATTTTTATTTTACATTTAAAATAAGTGTCATGAAAAAATAGTGGTGAACCGTTCATTCTATACCTAAGTAATAGTAACTTCCCGAATGAATATTTGTACCAAAATAAGTGTTCCTATGGGTTGTACGTTGTTTCATAGCTAATAGTTTTATAGAATTTCGTTTCACATAAAATTTTTCTCATACTTTCGTTTCATAGAATAATCAATACGCAGAATACTTACTTTCAAGATTTTTAAATCATTGATTTTTGTTTCACATAAAGTTTATTGTTAGAATATTATATCATAGAATAACAAATCAAATATTCTTTATCCTTATACTTTTTATTTAATATAAAACTTATTCCCAAAAATGGGAGTCTCAGTTCTAACCAAACCTACCGCGCGTGCGTGCAAGTAACCATGTAGCATGCAAGCAAGCATGCAGCGTGCAAGCAAGTATACAGCATGCAAGCAAGCATGCAGCGTGCAAGCAAGCTTGCAGCGTGCAAGCAAGCATGCAGCGTGCAAGCAAGCATGCAGCATGTAAGCAAGCATGCATCATGCAAGCGAGCATGCAACATGCAGCAGGCATAGTTTCTGTCACGGCTCCGGCGTTGCGGGGCTCCGGCGGTCCCACGCGAGCTTATCGTCGCAGATGGTATTCACGCTCACCACCGCAGCTTCGGCTTGCTGGCCGGCTCCGCCGTCCAGCCTCAGCAGCGGCGGCGGGCGTTAAAACCACCTGCTCCTCAGCTCGCGGGCCACCTCGCCCCTCCACGCCTACGCGAATTTAAATTGCACTCTAGGGGTAGGGCAGACAAGACTACGTGGAGTCGGTTTTGCAGCGATTCGTTTCTGTCATTAACTTTGGTAGCACAACATATTGACTTTTTAAAACAACATTTTTGTTATTGTCTATTTATATACATTTTCGTAGAAATAAATTCCATGGAAACTAACTAACTAACAACAAAAATAAACAATATTCGTTAATAAATAATTCTACTGTTTGATAAGTTTGTTAACAAAAAAATGTGATTAAAAATTCATTGGATTGTGTTTCTGTGAAATATTTTTCATTCAAGTAAATAGTATTTGAAACAATAATAGTCGAAATAAAAATACAAGAACCAATTATTATTTGAAACATTTTCTGGGAAACGAAATTCTATGAAATTTCTGTCTGCGAAACAAGGGGACACCGTTCCTATGTAATAGAGGAACGCAGTTCAGTTCAACAGTTATCTGACACATAATACACTCAGCGGCAGAAAAAGTGGCCCAAGTGCATAAAGGAAGCTTGTCATCAAACTATGTGTTATTTTTTAACCCCCGACGAAAAAGAGGGGTGTTATAAGTTTGACGTGTCTGTGTGTCTGTGTGTCTGTCTGTGGCACTGTAGCTCTTTAACGGGTGAACCGATTTGAATGCGGTTTTTTTTATTTGAAAGTAGATTCTCTAGCGATGGTTCTTAGACATGTTTCATCAAAATCGGTTCAGCAGTTTTAAAGTTATCAGCTCTTTTGTTTGCTGCGGTAGGGATCTTAGACGCATACCGGATGTTTACTTTGCTTTCAAACATATTATTATAGGTGACCACACTGACCACACAAAACCAAACTAAATTACATTTAAAAAATTTAAAATAAAAATTAAATTTAAAATTTAAAAAAACCCCCAACGCAAAACATAAAAGCGATTATGTAAAAAGTAAAAAATAATACTTTTGTTGAGCCATCAAATGTTTGTTCGTTGAAATGGCGCTATAATGTCGCGGCGGGGTACCGCTAAGTTTAAAGCAATAACTAAATATCTAAAATAGCGAACTGATGGTAACTAGATTTGCAACAAGATTAACAACTAGATTAGCAACAAAAATTTGATAATATCGAAGCAAATTGGTCGGAAATGCTGGTAAATTAATAGACAGTGAATGAAATTGAGGGACTGACTTACTTAAGCGGTACCCCGCCGCGACATTATAGCGCCATTTCAACGAACAAACATTTGATGGCTCAACAAAAGTATTATTTTTTACTTTTTACATAATCGCTTTTATGTTTTGCGTTGGGGGTTTTTTTTATATGTTTTGATGACGGTAAGTTTCAAGTGACCTTGTTTAGTTTAGTTTATTTAAGTGGGTAATTTGAAATTAACTTGTGTTTAGATTGACGCTGTTTCAAAACTCATGCCAGTACTGTTTTGAACGTTAATCTGAGAGGAAAGTTAAAATTCTTTCTTTTTTCATGGGTCTGTAAAATTAATTTTAATTGATTTTTTATTGATTACGAGTTTATTTCGAAAATGATTGAAGATGCCTCTTACTGCTGCTCAAGTTGCTCAGACGGTCTTGTTAACCGACCAAGGACGAACTCAACGTGAGGTGGCTGCAACACTCAATGTACCGCGTACCAACCTACGATATGCACATAAAAGGTATCGTGAGACTGGACTCTATACACGGCGACGAGGTAGCGGCAGAGTAAGATGTACTTCTGCCCGCGATGACCGATTTCTAACATTGAAGAAATCCTTCAAGATCATGTTATGCCTTTTGTAGACTTTATTGGTCGAGAAGATTTACTGCTCATGCAGGATAATGCAAGAGCTCATACTACTCCCATCGTAGTCTTTTTTATCTGAAGTCGGTATTCAGAAAATGCCTTGGCCGGCTCGCAGCCCAGACATGAATCCTATAGAACATGTCTGGGACTTGCTCAAAAGAAGAATCCGAGCATTACCAACCCGCCAGAGACACTACGTGAGCTAAGGGTGGCTCTAGTAAGAGCGTGGGAGGAAATTCCTCAAGTAGATATTAAAAACATACTGTTAAGCATGCCAGAACGCATGCAAGCCGTTATCGAAGCAAGAGGGGGTAATACGCGGTATTCAATTAAGTGATTTTTTGTTGTAACTCCAAGAAATTTTGAGAAAATTTTAAATAAAAATTCTTTTAAAGTTATGTTTTTACTGTTTTCCAAATTGTTATTAAAATGTTAACTTTTAAGTCTTAACTTTAAATAAACTTACGTTATAAACCGTTAACGCATAACGCGTAATAAAAATAATAACCATATTTTATGAGTAAAAAAAATTAGGTCATGTTTTCATTGGGCCACTTTTTCTGCGGCTGAGTGTATATTGAGTTGACGTCTTTTTGACGGCGTGGTAAGTTATTATCGGGCTAAATCGCCTCATTAAAATAGACTGTTAACTGTCTTTTATGTCGTGATTCCCTGACTTGAAGACGAAAACCACGAAATACCACTTGTTGTGTTTACAATATAGGTTATAGCTCAATATAGAACTTATTTTGGCACTAATGATTCTTCCTTCTGTTAACATTAAAACCGTTTCTTTAGCTTAAGAACATGTTTAAATAGATGTATGTACGTGAAACGAGTTTCATTGATAAATTGTGACTGTACTTTGTTATTGTAATCTGAATTAATACCTTATTTTCTAGTGACATTGTTTTTTTAACAGATCATTTTAAAGCTCTAGAAATGTTCTAGACTTCTCCAGAACTTCTCATGTGTTCTTTTTATTCTAAATAAATATTAACATTTATGTACCACACAACTAGAAATAAATATATTTTTTAATAATTAATACTGCCTTATCAGCCGAGTTGTGTACAATTATTGTGAATATACAACAGGTATGTCGTAAAAACGTATAAATTACTTGCAAAATGGCAGTGAAGTCAATGCGCTAAGTGACTCGTACAGTCAACAGCAAAAGTAGATGATCAAAATCAGAAATTCAATACTAACTGCCGCACTCAGAGACGTCACTTAATAATAATGAATCATTAACTTTAATCGACCAACATAACTTGGCCTCTCAATCTGTCATATCTTTGACTGACAGCGTTCCAATTTATGTTGGTCAATTAAAGTTAATGATTCATTATTATTATTAGTGACGTCTCTGAGTGCGGCAGTAATTTACTAACACTAATTTATATAATTTATTACTAGTTTATTTATTAAAAGTATGTGCTTGTCACACACATAGTTTTAAATCACTTCGACGCCACACAGTTCTGACACGAACTCTGTTCATTAGTATTGAATTTCTGATTTTGATCATCTACTTCTGCTGTTGACTGTACACTGTGTAATTGTAACTGTGTAAATAAATATATTTTATACTTACATAAACATTTTATTGCAAATGCTTTAAAAAGAAGTTTAGTTGCTCTCTTTTTGGATATATTATTTATTACATCATACTATGCATAGGATAATATCAAGTTAATGCTAGCAAAATTTTGGCACGCTGCGAGCAGCGCATTGTGTAACGAAAAACGCACTAATCTTTACTATTTATTTATCCTCATTGTAGAACTGAACTATTCTATACAACTTTGGTAATTAAAGTACAATACTCGTAATAATTTCGTTTAAAAATCAACAACCCACGTATTTGTGAAAGTTTAAACCTAATATTTACTAGTGATAATTTAAAACTATAATAATAATAATTTGCGTAATATACAGATCGCTATCCGACAACAAACAGAATAGTACGATTAAACAAAATGTATTACTGTTAAACTAGGCAGGTAAAAATGTATTATTATATTTATAATATTGTGATTGCAAAACGTAAATTCGAATTTATTAGAACAACCGTTTTTTTCTGTTAAAATCTCCCTTGCTGAATTTAGGTGAAGTGACCTTACGCAATAACACTGCAGGCTGTTGATTAGTGACTTAAATACGGCAAAAAAAAAATTTGTTGTTAAAGTTAGCCACATACTCGTACGTCAAAAAAACTTATAATATAGAATCACCCTGAACGGATTCAGGTGAAAATAAGTGGCAAGGATATTATCAGCTACCTAAAAATCGTTCGTGTTCAGTTCGTCTTATACATTTCAAAAATAATGAGTAATTATAGTAAGTAATAAAACCAAGCTTCGGTGATACAAAACACTTTTTGTTTGGCAAGCAATAATACTTTAAAACTTTTTACAATTCGTATTGCTACGACAGTCCAGTTGTTCCAAAATACGATGAAACTTAATCCACACCTTGCGTCTAAGGCATGTTACACACTTACGACATTCGGGTCGGTATTGATAAAACATTATTGGTCACTTTATCAAGCACGAGAGGTAACCAAGGTTTTACGTAGAGTCACAACACCGACCCGCTTCCTCTCGAGTGTCAATGATACCGCATAGGTTCATAAGCAGCAGAGGTTTGACCTTTAAATTTTTTTGCCCGACAGTCGTTAAGTGTTTAGCATGGCTGAAGTTAAACTAACTTACTTTTTTTTGTCCAGTCTAATTTTCTTGAGATAATTTTCTAGAATTAAAATAATGTTAGCGTCTTTTTATCAACAGCCTTTTTATTATTTATTTAATTCGGTGCTTTTAGTGTCTATCATAATACAATCACATTGTGTGGGTATGTAACAGAGAGGTAACTTTAATTTAATTATTAAGCAAACCAACACAGGTTTAAATGTGAAAGGCAGCTGCGATAAAAAATATAGTGCAAACATATACGTAAGTGAGTTTTAGGCTCAGCGTTGACTGGCAGGATAGCACGGTAGGGGTTTTTTTGTACTACGGTACGGTACTGGAACATAATAAACGTTAAGCTTATAACATATTAGTTGAAATTACAATGACAACAACCATCGTAGTTACAAAAAAACAAGTGCTATGCGATGTCGTAACAGGGCGTGTTTGAAATTTCAACTATAAATAATGTCATAAAATTACTATATATTATGCTGCATTACATAAAAACCCCTTTCTGCGCCGTGCCGCCACTGGGCGCTGGGTTTTAGGGCGTTTTGAGATGCTTCCATCAATAACCATGATTTAACTGTCTTACATAAATATTATGTCATACCTTAATTCTTTAACAAGCCCACATTACTGACCAAGCTTTGCTTTAGCGTACCACGAATATGAACCTTACGACTACTACGAATAATTTCATTTTGCCTTATCTCGAGACCTACGAATTTTCTTACAGTTACTAGGTTTAAAAAAACCCAATGAATGTCACGAAATAATTGGTTGGTTTTAAAGAGATAGTATACAGTGTTATTTTTTATTTTTTGCATTTAAAATATTGAACTTACGTTTACAATATAATTGCGAAAGACAACAATATTTCAGAAGTTTTTCCAAATATGTAGCTACTCGGAGTCTTATAAGATTTAATATCTTTGGTAATTTAGCTGCTCTCTATATTATTAAGCTACCTAAATCATATTTTAAACACTAACACAATTTTATAAAATCTTTGAAATATGTATTGTCAATTTTACACCCGATTTATCGTTGGCCTGGGGCCGTACCTATACAAATAATTGTTTGTTTGTAATTTAGAAATAATAGCTTTTTACTAAATTCATATAAATGTTTACAAAGTACACCAAAAGCATTTTCATAAATGTGTGTATCTTTGTTCTGGCTATTCTCCGAAACGGCTGGTCTATTTTCGACGGGCCTGTCACTGGCACATAGTTAATGTTACAAGGCTATAAAAAAATAGGGTACCGCGGATTATAGCGGACGAAGTTACGGGTATAAGCGAGTCATCATAATAATAATAGTGAATCTAATGTCAAAACTCATACAAGTTGTTGTGGTTGATTGAACAAAACAAGTACTTGCATATTACAAGCGTGCTTCAGTCAATATAAGGTCTAAATAATTACAATAATTTATTTGTCAGAATATGGGCATGGATTTGGATACCATCATGGTCTTCAAATGGTTTTATTAAATCACGCGTGGCGTGCAAATAAATTTAAGGTACACATTTATACCATACTAGGTGACCCGACAGACGTTGTCCTGTCAATCGATTTTTAAATTTTCTTACCGTAAGAACCTTCCCTGGACTTCCACAAATATTTCAAGACCAAAAATAGCCAAATCGATCCAGCCGTTCACGAGTTTTAGCGAGACTAACGAACAACGATTCATTTTTATCATATAGAAGATGACAAAGATTATTAGGAATGTATAAGGTTTAACATAATTAGGTAATCATTATGAATTTAAATTTAATTTGGGGGAATCGTTTTCTGCCATCTTAAAAGTACATCAATTTATTGGTGGTGTACTCAATTATATCAATTGTATACTATCTCTTCAACCAAACATAACAATATTGGGTGTCAGTATCAACCCAGGAGGTTTCGCTCATACAAACTTGCTCAAGTTATCAGTCGGCGATGACGTCACACGCGGTCAAGTCGACATCCACTTCGGTTGTTTCCGCCAATTTGTCTTGTATAACGGACTCAGTCCTCTCTATACCCAGAGTGGCCGTTTCGTTCGATTTTTCACTGTAAATAATTATAAATGTTCAAAGCGTTTATACTGGGTGTAAAAGACACATCATACAGCTATTAACTACGCATACTTCTAATCAATTCAAATAACATAGAGGAAAAAATATTAATGAAAAATTACTTTTATTTTTGGTGTAAAAAATCACTGTTTATCATAGAGTATCAATGCACGCATATTTTGTGCTTATTGGTGCATCATTGTCACATGCACCCATAAGCACAAAATATGCGTGCGTTGATACTCTATTTTCTAGGGATCATGGGTGTATATCTAGATAAGATACAACATTTAAAATTAGTGTGCACAAAAAGACCTTAAAAGGTGTTGAAACTTTGACTTTCAATATCCACGTAACAATATTTCTAGGTATGGTAGAGAAAAAAAGAATATTGCAATGGCAGAAACTGCTCCTTAAGTATCTTTTTACACCCGTTAGAAAGCGACGTGGAAAATATAAATGGTACATAGATTTTCCATGTATAGACGCCAGCACATCAAGTCATACCATACTGTCAAATTTTCCTAATTAAATATGAACCTCATTTGTAATAAATTTGAAAATATATCAAAGAAATTTGATAGATTGTTGTAGCTGAATGTGCTGGCCTCTGTACTTTTCCTTTATTACGAATAATAAGATCATTAGCGGTAATAAGTATTGTTACACGAACATAAGAAATTAACTGAATGCTTCCTGCACTGACTGTGCCATTGACATTAATCAATACCTACCATATTCCTTAACCAAGCTATGTGACTAAGTGTGATATCAAAACTCTTAACATGAAAGGCTGGAACGCAGTGTATCGAATAGTTTGTAATTTAGATGACAATAATAGCGGAAATAGGTGCAATATTATGTTAAGCTAAACGATTTTCAGTAGGGGCAAGTGAAAAGGGGGGTATACTCGGGTGTCGAAACGTCAGATATGTGTATAGCAACAACACTTAAGCCGGGTCTCCTGCGACCCTGTTTTATGTTTTCTAACATCTAACAAAATATGGGCGTGGCCTAGCTGTTTTGTTAGCTCAAACAAGCAAACATGTTATCCGAGGCGGACGGAAAACAGCCCCGCGTTCGCCTGCGGCGGAGGGGTAATTTCTGGTTGTATGTAAAGTAACTCCTAAAACATCGAGTACGTCTTCTTCGTCCGAACTCATTTTGTCGAGTAGATGTTTGGTGCTCATGTTTAAAAGCCGCAGGAGACTGCAATATTTTGCCAACAGGTTCTATTTAACATATTGTGTTAGTATGTTTTGTTATTTTTAAGAGCAGGAGACACGCCTTTATGTTCGTCGTTACGAGTGTTACTTACGCGTGTTCCCTGAGAGGGAGGGGTGCCAGGGGAGCGGGCGGGGGTTCTGCGCGCGCGCCGCCCAGGGGCAGAGACTGCGGGCGCCGCAACCACGTACAGCGCTCCTCCTGTTGCAATTACCGACACATTATGCTGGTACTTTACATGGATAATACAAAATTTACCCTATGGCTATTGAAATAAAGTCGATTTTGTGTTATCCAAATAAGGCGAAATTTATAAAAATACGCCATGTGAAGTGCCAGCGGCATATCATTCAAACTCCCAAATTAACTAATAAAAAATATATCATGTAAATTACACTTAACCTTTAGACCGTCAGTATAGATGACAAACCAAAATGTACCCAGCACGCCATTGGTCAGGACTACATGACAAACCCCGTGTGGTTCCGGGTTGTAGAATAGGCCATACCCATTTCTTCCTGTGGGTGTCGTAGAAGGCGACTAAAGGATAGTAGCCGGAATGTGAGGAGGCAACATCTTTCTCATCCGTTTTGGCTCCGGAAACCGATACATGGCGGTATAACCATGAATTATGCTGGAATGCTTCTAAATGCCAAACCTGATAGTGGGCAGCAGCATTATCAGCGAAAGCATTTCAGCTCTGCGGTCACCAACCCGCCTGCCAAGCGTGGTGACTATGGCAAATCCCCCCAATGAATAGCAGCACAGATTTACGGCCCCCAGTTCCCGGTAGCTGCACTATTCCTGGCCACGGTACCGGCCACGGTAACGGTGTGGCGGGGGGTGCGAAGAATCCCCGGGCGACGGCAGGGTACCAACACCATAATTTTTACCTGGCAACATTCAATGGACGCTCTCTGCGGCTGAACGAACACCTCGCTGAATTAGAAGTAGAGTTAAGTCATATCAACTAGCACATCGTGGGACTATCGGAGATCCGTAGACAGGGGGAGGAGACCATAACCCTCGACAGTGGCCACTTACTCTACTTCCGAGAGGGACACCAACCATCCCAGGGTGGCGTCGGGTTTATAGTCCACAAGTCACTCAAAGGCAACATTGTGGAATTAGGCAGTGTGTCGGCAAGGGTGGCATACCTTGTACTGAAGATTACAGAAAGGTATTCCTTGAAAATTATCCAAGTGTATGCCCCAACGTCCGCACACCCTGACGACGAAGTCGAGGCCATGTACGAAGACATAGTGAAAGCTACGTCTCGTACCAAAACATTCTACACTGTTGTCATGGGTGACTTCAACGCTAAAGTGGGAGTACAAGAGAGTGGTGAGTCCAGAGTAGGTTCATTCGGCTATGGGCGCAGAAATCACAGGGGGCAAATGCTGGTAAATTTCCTCGAGGCTCAGGGGCTTTTTCTGATGAACTCCTTCTTCCAGAAGAAGCCTCAAAGGAAATGGACCTGGCGAAGCCCCGATAACGTGACCAAGAACGAGATCGACTTCGTTATGTCTGACAAGCGCCAGATATTCAGAGATGTCTCCTGTGATAAACAGGGTCAATACCGGAAGAGATCACCGACTGTTAAGAGGCACTCTGAATATAAATGTTAAAATCGAACGAGCGCGGCTAACGAGGTCGACTCTTAGACCAACACTGCCCCAGGTCGTGGCTGGCTGCGAAACCTTCCAGCTGGAGCTACAGAACCGATTCGCCTCATTGGAAACCACAGAGGACATAAACGACGCCACCGATGGCCTGGTACGTGTTATCCGTGAAGTGGGTTATAAATACTTTCGACCGGTGAGAAACGGACGTAAGTCGATACTCGCCAGCGAGACTCTGGAATTAATGAGGAAACGACGAGAACTAACGCATGTCACACCGTCTGAGTATCAGGTACTTAACAAGGAGGTAAAAAAGCTGATAAGACGCGATCATCGGCGCGCGAATACCCAAGCCATCGAGGAGGCCATAGCCCGGAACAATGGCTCGAAGGTATTCGCCAAGCATGACGCCTCCAGTTGTCACCTGACAAAACTCAGAACATCACAGGGCACCACCGTCACCTCGAAGCCGGAGATACTCGCTGAGGTCGAAAAGTTTTATGGAGACTTATACTCCCAGAAAAATTGTCCACCTCAGACCCACGGCGCGGATGATCCACGAGCCAGACTCACACGCCACCTCACAGACGAGCTTCCCGACATTGATATGGATGAGATTAGAATAGCTCTCGGACAGCTTCATAACTACAAAGCTCCGGGGGATGACGGGATTACCACTGAGCTACTCAGAGCAGGAGGAACTCCGGTTTTGGCTGAGCTAGTAAAGTTATTTAATTCCGTCGTCCACACAGGCATTACACCGGAGGCATGGAGCAGGAGCGTGGTGGTACTGTTCTTCAAAAAAGGTGATAACACGCTCCTTAAAAACTACCGCCCCATTTCGCTTCTGAGTCATGTATACAAGCTGTTTTCGAGGGTTATCTCGAATCGTCTCGCTCTAAAATTCGATGAATTCCAACCGCCGGAGCAGGCCGGGTTTCGAAAAGGCTACAGCACCGTAGACCACATACATACCCTCAGGCAAATTATCCAAAAGACCGAGGAATACAATCAGCCTCTGTGCCTTGCGTATGTGGACTACGAGAAAGCCTTCGACACCATCGAAACCTGGGCTGTTCTGGATTCCATGCAGAGATGCCTTGTCGACTGCCGATACGTTGAAGTGCTGAGGTGTCTGTATAAGGCCGCAACAATGACCGTCCAAGTACAAGAACGTAGCACAAAGCCAATCCAACTGCGTCGAGGGGTAAGGCAGGGAGACGTCATCTCTCCGAAACTGTTTACAAACGCGTTGGAGGACGTTTTCAAGACGCTTAATTGGAAAGGACTGGGCATAAATATCAACGGTCAGTACATCTCGCACCTACGATTTGCAGATGACATTGTCATCATGGCGGAGTCTTTGCAAGAGCTGGAAGTGATGCTGAACGGCCTAAGCGATTCTTCGAGACGCGTGGGCCTCGGGATGAACCTAGATAAGACCAAAATCATGTACAATGGTCATGTCCTCCCGAGACCCGTAGTCTTAAATGGCGCTGTTCTCGAGGTTGTGCAAGAATACATATATCTTGGCCAAAATATACAACTGGGGCGGCACAACTTCGAGAAGGAGGCGAACAGAAGGATACGCTTGGGCTGGGCAGCATTCGGGAAGCTACGTGGTATCTTTAAATCGTCGATCCCACAATCCCTTAAGACCAGGGTCTTTAACCAGTGCGTTCTACCCGTGATGACTTACGGAGCCGAAACGTGGACACTCACCGTGGGCCTGGTCCACAAATTCAAGGTTGCTCAGCGTGCCATGGAGAGAGCGATGCTCGGAGTTTCTCTGGTGGATAGAATTCGCAATGAAGTCATTCGCCAGAGAACTAAAGTCACCGACGTTGCGCATCGAATTAGCACGCTGAAGTGGAAGTGGGCCGGCCATGTCTGCAGACGGACAGACGGTAGATGGAGCAGACACGTTCTAGAGTGGAGACCGCGTTTGGGCAAGCGTAGTGTGGGACGCCCTGCAGCACGATGGACCGACGATTTAAAAAAAGGTGGCTGGCAGCGGATGGATGCGGGTTGCCCAAGACCGGGTTGGTTGGCGATCTCTGGGGGAGGCCTACGTTCAGCAGTGGATGGCAATAGGCTGATATATACATGACAAACGAATTACTAGTCTATGGTAATCCTAAATACGTCTAAGTAATTCGTAGCTCGGCGCCGAGGGCACGTTTTTGTTTTTTTTACGTGGCGTTCAAAAGGTTAAGAGGATTGTGAATTGCCGATACGCAGAGCGTGTAGGTATATCCAAAAATGCTTAAGACCTTGATTTTCTTTATATCTACAACATATCCAAAAAAGATGAAAATTAAACTAGGTTTACGAGGGTAAAACGTTATCGCTTTTTGTATGAAAATTTACACTTTCAAAATCCTCTTGTGTTGTT
Source organism: Charanyca ferruginea (assembly GCA_947361185.1). Lineage (NCBI taxonomy): Eukaryota > Metazoa > Arthropoda > Insecta > Lepidoptera > Noctuidae > Charanyca > Charanyca ferruginea. The sequence goes on along the minus strand of OX376065.1, from coordinate 11,941,383 downwards.
GGTTTTTTTTTGCACACTATTACTCTTACTTAATGTTAACACAAAAACATGTTCTGCAAATAAGATTAAGATCAATTCCTACACAACAGTAACAGCATAGGAATTAATGGCGACTAAGGCCGTCCATACACGGCATACCAACTGCCCCAGCAGTTGAACTGCTCCAGCAGTTATCATTGTCAGCTTCAAGGTCCGTATAAGTTGATCTGTGGCTAACAGCTCGAGCAGTCCGTCTATGGCGGGCCTTACTAAGTATTCTTTCATGATAAATGGCACTTGTTTCAATATTGTTTTTTGCCAGTTTGCAGCAGATGGCCAATCACAAAAACAAATATAAAACCGAGATCTCTGTATTTAAAAAGTTATTTAGTTAACTTACCTGAGGTGTTATAATAGCCGTAATGTCCGTTTGCGTCGCAACCGGTTCCGCGTGGCTTTTAGTAGACACCGCCTTCAAAACTTCTTGCATACAACCTTGAAGTTCCGCTACCTAGTTACAGACAAAATAATGTTTCCACGTCTCTTTAAAACTATTTATATCTTATTGATTGTGTTGTGACCATTAAAAATAACAATAATAGTGACATCATCAATACGTCATCGTAACGGAACGGCTGTTCAGTTTTGATTTAGGTCGGGTCAAGAGAAAATGCTGTACATCTTTATTTAAGGACTATCCAAAGCGACACAGCCACACTGCCAAATAAATATTGGATATAAGACAATTTGAACTTTGTTGTGTACATTGGGTTTGTGTTTTCAGTACTTGATAATTACTCACCTGTGCTTGTAAGCTGAAACACGTCTCTGACAGCAGTCGCAACGCGTCCGTGTTGTCATCCGATTCCGATAACCTTTGCTTCTGATTATCTAAAATAAAATTCCAGTAATATTAAAGGTACTTAGCAAAAGTATTTCACAATACCAGGGGTCGTCATTGCAGATGTCGGAAATCGAGACATCTTATGGCAAAATACTCAAACACTACTCAATGTTAAGATGCTGTTAAGTCTCGTGCTGTCTCTATTACTTTATGCCAAAGCGACTGCGACAGTATGTACCGGCATCTTAAAATTGAATAGCGATTCAGTTGCAGTGTGACAAATATTGTAATTCGTCAATATTGTCGTAGTTTTGACACGAATTTTAGTGGTCTATACACAAACCACAGTACCTAATTTAATGGATGTCTAGCTCTCGCCATAGAATAGATTTACAAAATTAGCAAGTCTGCACCGGGTGTCGATATTCTGAACACAGAAAAACGAAATTTCGGCGATCCGAAGTGGACGTAAAACTCACAAAGTCACAAATACTTTCGTTTCAAGGTTACTCACCAGCAGCCTGTAAAGTAGACACTTTCTTCCACAACGCGTTAATAGCTTGCATCTGGAGCTGCTGTATCTTTCGCTCAGACTCCAAAGCGGCTTTAGTTGCTTCCATGTCACACGTCAACCTTCTACAAATTAGAAAAATAAACTTAACAGTTATGCTATTCTGTAAAAGCCTCGCTCGGTGAATTTTAGTGAAATAAACTTGAGATGATTTGTTAATCCGAAGCATCAGGGCCTGTAGTCAAAAAACTTTTCTGTTAGCGTTAACGCCAGCGGAAAAATCAAATTGTATGCAGTTGACATATTTGCATCACGTGACATCTGGTAAGCAACTTCATAGAATTTGATTTTTCCGTTGGCGTTAAAGGTAACAGAAAGGGATTTTGTCTGCAGGCCCTGGTAGGATGCCTCATACCATCATCTTAGATCATTTAAATAAAACCATTGTTGTGTATAATTACCGGCACGTAAGTTGGCAAGAGATTTAGTAGTGGGGGAAGATCGCGCACGTACAATTTCATACATTTTTACATACACTAACTTCAACTTCCCCCACTACAAAATATCTTGCCAACTTACATGGCGGTAACTGTACTGTGTGTAGTATACATATAACACGTTTAGTTTAAAAGCTCGACTATGAAGTCAAACTTTTTCTGAAGCTTTATATGTGTATTGTAAAACGGAGATCTATTAACAGAGATTTATAATGCAATGAACTCACTGTATATGCTGCCTGGCCCTAGCCGCTTGTATGGCGTGCAGTATCCGCAGAGTATCCTTATTGAGGTTCCTACTTCTGTACCCCCTCCACATCTTCTGTATGGTCACGGCAGCCATGGATTCCACACTCATTTTCTTCTGCCGTCTTTGATTCGACGCTAGCTTCATGATATCTGCGCCGAGATTCTCTGAATCATTTGTGATGCCGTTGAGTTTTTTCTCGTCATTTTTCAATTCTATTTTGCTTAAGCTGCCTTTCCGTTGCTCCATTCTCGTTTTTAATTTAGGTGAAGAAGTGGCGCTCTTTGGTAGTTTCGGGGAACCTTTCATGTTTTTGGCGTGTCGTGGCTTATCTTCGTGAATGCTACTGTTACTGGATTGTGACGACGTGTTTGATACGCTGTGTATAGAGTTATTGGTTGGCTTTGGTATGGATCTTTGGATGTCGTATATCGGGTCTTGGTAGTCGGGACTCATTAATGATTCGGGTACAGGAACCATCTTCGATGCGGCTTCTAGCGAATGGTTAACTGGCTTTGGTTGCGGTATTTCTGCAAAAAATTTTTTTTTATAAATTATTAATTTAAGAGAATTAAACAATAGTTTTTACGTACATTTCGTGGTCGTTGCTATAACACGTTGATCTTTCAAAAGAGACTATCACACAGATATGAGTGACAACCAAATACTCAAAAGCTACTCAATTTTAAGACTCAGATGAATAGCGTTGGGGTATTTGGTCAAAATACTACACTACAAAGACCTAGTTTTTCTTAAAACTTTAATTTGACTACTTGTACTATTTTGACTACTTGGCCGTACTTACGGCCGCGTACTGTATGAATTGTACCAGTTCACTACTTTCCCGTTAACACATACCTTGTACTTTTTCTCTCTCCTTTTCTCTGGCGCTGTCTCTTTTCTCCGTAGCATACATGAGTCCAGGCGAGTCAAAGCTCTGACTCATAGCCGTGGGTATACCGGGCAGGTCACCGCATAGTGACGACGTCATCTGGTGCGAAGGTGACGAGGACTTGGTCAGTGCTGCGTGGTAGCTCGAAGTGAGGCGATCGGGTGACCGGCCCATGTGGCGAGGAGTCGATATACGTGCTGGAAGTATTTTGAACGATAAAGCAATTGCTGATATTAGGGCTTGGTGGCCACCAAAACCAATATTCTCTAAATTCTATTCACGACAGTACAGATGCATAACACATTGCATGAGCACTTGTGTTTGGTTGTTCTTTATCTATATAAGTATCTATTTATGTGTGTGTGTGAAATGTCCCTACATATTAATATTTACCGACAGACGTTGTGCTGTCAACTGATTTTTCAATTTTCTCACTGTATAAACCTTCCCTGGACTTCCACAAATATTTTAAGACCAAAATTAGCGAAATCGGTCCAGCCCAGTTTTAGTGAGACTAACGAACAACGATTCATTCTTATTATATAGATTATTGCACGTAGTGTGCAAAATTGAATTGCCGATCGCGAATAGAGTGTAATAATTATTATGCCGATACTTTACTGGGTGAATACGAGTATTAGAGAATAACATAACGCCACACCCATATTCCCAAAAGGACTAATCAGAGGTGAAAAGTATCACATTTGGACAGTTATTGTAATAAAGAGGTACTTCAAGAATACTGATTCCATCTTATACTAATCAACTGTTAATGTTAATATTGTGTAATATGTAGTTTATTACTTAGTTACTACAATTTTATAAATGTAAATGTATGGTAATGAAACACTTCCACAAATTACAAAGATAACTCTACTTACCTATACCCTGTTCACAATAAGATTAGACATAAACACAAACCTTTTTTACACTCCCTTCAACCAATTTTGACTTCTATTCCGTAGGATTAAGGATGCATTAGAGGCAAAAAAGTGGTTACAATTACAACTGTTTACTGCAGTTGCCATTTGTCATGCTACCAACGCAATATAAGTCAAAATCGGTTGAACGGACTGTAAAAAAAGGTTTGTGTAAATGTCTAATCTTATTGTGAACAGGGTATAATAGTTATGATGTCAGGTATGGGACTAACATTATTTTATTTCTTATGCAGACATAAAATAATCGGACACGTACTGTGTTGATGCTAAATAATATATATTTAAACAATCTTATATATATATTATGAGTATGTATTGTGCATTTCGGGGTATATATATTCCATAATATTATTATGTATGTGTAGTTTTTATATATATATAAATATATCTTTTTTCACTTTTTAAATATTACTTTTTGTAATGCACCTGCCTTGTTATCTCTTCACCGCCCTTGGTTGACTGGTAGAGAATGCCTAAGGCATTAAGTCCGCCTTTGTACGTTTGTGCATGAAGTATAAATAAATAAATAAATAAATAATAACTCCTCCTAAACGGCTGGACCGATTTTTATAATTTTTTTTTTGTGTGTGTTCCAGTAGATTTGAGAATGGTTTAGATTCACAATTGGACCCGGTAGATGGTGCTGCAGTCGAGTTGTAAGACTTTTTTAATTTTAAGGGCAGGACAACGTCTGCCAGGCCCGCTAAGTATGTTAACGTACGCAATTAAGTATGTTAAACTGAAAATATTAGCATCTAAACTGAATCGATGTAAAAGGGAAATCGAGAACAAGAAATCGGGTATTAACTGGTACAAATGCAAAAATGTTTTCACTGAGCTGCACTATCCCGAATGACTTAGGATATTTTATATATTATGCCAAAAAAAGATATGGCTCCTGGGGAAATCTCCATGCGGGATAAAACGTGGAGCAAAACTAGTACTAAAACGCATTACTTCCAGTTAAATTCATCTAAACACTAAAAAATACTTGTACATTTTAAATGATTCCTTGTTTTAGCTACTAAGTACTTACATTGCATTCTTGGTGATTGCAACTTTGGCTTCAATGGACTGTGGTTTTGGTCTTTCAGTTGCTGCTGATGATGTTGAGCCTGTATTTTACAAAAAGATATTGTAATTATAACTTTCTGTCAAGGACATAGGGGTCACAGGACTCGCGCTTGTGATTTGCGTCAACTTTAACAAGTTATTCCACTACAAACAATAATTAATACATAATATACTTTTTGCTTTGTTGGAATATCTCTGAATAAACACCAAACAGCAAGATACAGACTTCTCTCCTTAGTTACAAGTTGTGGAGGTTATTTTAATGTAGCTTAACTATGACTTTTGTAAACTCGACCTTACCTTACTAAGTATAAGACGCAGTTTCCTCTGGTCCTCGGTCTCCAATGCATCTGCTGTAAGGGGGCAGGTAGACGCCAAATATTCACACAGCTCTTGATGCTGTCCAGAGTGATAGTGCCGCCCTTTGCCCTGACTGTACAGCCATTCTGCTTTCAAACTGAAAAGGAATTGTTTACGGAAACTTGTCATAGATAGATAAAGTATTATTTATAGATAAAATGAAACAAACAAGAAAAAGGTTTTATATTAGTAATTGGACCTATGTAGGCAAGGCAGACTTGATTTACAATCATATTATGTCTACAGGATTTTCTAAGGTAGCATTCAGCGGGGCGTGTAGCGTATTTAATTGAACTCCTGATTAAGAGCTGATTCATCAGTAGTCAGATAACTCATTGAACAGATTTTTCATATAAAAATTCCCTGATGCTTGAAAAATTGTTCCTAGACTGTTTAATCTTACCTTTCTATTGCACTGACGACGAAGCCGTCAATAGACTTAACACTCATTATCCAGTTGAGTACAAACGGACGGTAATCAAATCCTCTGTTTTGGGAGTCAAGGAATATTTTTCATTAAATTATGTATTATTTGGGTTTAGTTCTGCCATAACAACAATACAACAAATTTTCTCCGATTATTCAATTCCAATTTTAATGCATTTTAAGTTTATTCTAAGCATACATTTTCGACGTACATTTAATGGTTATGGGTGGAATAGTAAAGCCACATATTTGGCATAACCAATTAGTTGGCTGTAATTAACTGAATTATTAAGTACCTAATTATAAATTTGTTCCATGTGGTCTCTTTGTCTCATTTTATTCGAAGAAATTCTATTCCATTATAATTTAAGAAGACTATGGGCTTTTTAATGTACTATAAGGTGTTACAGATAATATTTATATTGTTGATAACACTCATTTTGTAGTGAAATAAAACGCGATAAAAAGAGCACATGGAGTATGCTCTTATTTGCTTTGATTTTTAGTGGAAGCCTGGGATCTTCATTTACCTTTCAATCACCTATAAATAACTTGTGTAAAATGTACCCTGTTCTATCATTTAGTATTCTTGCCTGCAAAATAATGTTTGGTTAAAAAGGATACAATTTGTCCTTGCCAGCCATAGAGACACACGGGTTACCCTGTATAGAGAAACTCTCTAGTTTATTCAGGTGTACCAAGTGGCTGATCTCATTTAGGTCCTGAATGCAATTGTGTGCAAGTCCTAAGTGCTCCAGATGTGATGGGAGGTAGCGGTCACACTGCCTCAGATCTGATATCCTGTTTCTTTCGAGATTTAAATGCTGGAAAAGAAACATTATATGATTAGGATCAATAATTTAATTTTGTATGTGTTTATTATTTTACTCAGTTCATTTTATGGTACTTGTACAAAACAATGTAGTGCAAAGCATAATCTATACTCCTACAATGGCATTGTTTGATTAACAAATTAATTATACACTTATTAAAAAAACTTCTCAGATTATCTTAGTTCAGGCTAAAATAACCATTTAGAAATAAACTGCTGAAGCAGAAGAGAAGACTGAAAAATTAAAAAAGCAAATGTCATTTCAATCAACTTAGAATGAACACTAAATTGTTGCAAAATACTAACCTTCAAACTCTTCAAATAAGATATATCAGCTATGAAGGATATCTGGTTGTTGGACAAGTCTAGATGTTCCAAGTGCATGTTGTGGTTCAAATGTTCTATTGATTTTATGTTGTTACCTGCGGTAGAGATCACAAGCTTATATCATGTTTAAAAACAGGTCACTTACATATTACACCAGGTGGTTAAAAAAGTGAGAACATAGGCGTCAATTGTACATAAGAAATAATGAACTACAGTAGACTCTTGATTATCCGAACGAATTGGAACCGACACTAGTTCGGATAATCGAAATGTGGGTTTTTTGGGACAAGATAAAAAGAAAACCACACTTTTTACATAAAAACAAGTTTCTATCTGAGTGCTGTAAGAAATCTATGCATACGTACACTAAAATTGCGCGCAGAGTCTTCGTAAGCGGACTAACAATGTTCGATGAAACAAAAATCGCCCCACCATTCGAATAATTGTGCATTCAAATAATTTAGGGTTCAGATAATCGAGGTTCGGACAATCGAGGATCTTCTGTACTACTATTATTTATTACTAGCTTTTATCCACGACTTAGTCTGCGTGAATGTCGGTTATCGTGGATACAAACCAAGTGGCAGATTAAAAAGTAGCCTATGTCCTTCCCATAGTGTTAAATCTATTTTCATACCAATTTTCATCAAAATCGGTTCAGCTTTTTCAAAGTGAAAGTGTAACAGACAGAGTTACTTTCACATTTATAATATAAGTTTGCAAACAGTTTCTGTATATGTTATTATTATCTTCTCAGTAGCCTAAAGGGAAAAATGCTACTAATCCAGCTAATACTGATTTGTTGACATTATCAGAATGCTCAGCAAATACTGATTTGGTAAAATTTATTACATCAACATCTAAATTCTTTTGTCCATGTTCAATATTATTGTTATTTATTCCTGTTCCATTCTTTCATTGTGTGTTATGTTGTATACCAAGCAAATGTGATTCTAGAAATTAACATTATGTATTCCAATATGTCCAAATGAAAAATTTAACCCTCATAGGATCACCCCATACATAGTAATATATCGCAGTCTTTATGTTTGTTGACTTTTACAGCCATCAAACATAATAATAATATTTATAACTTCAAAATGCATTTATTTGGGTACAACTTTCTCATATTTCAAATACACATTTTCAATCTAGATAAATTGTAAAAAGGACAAAGACCTCATAAACTCCTGCCGCCTTGCAAAAGTTAAGCCCTCTGCTTAATCTAAACAAGCAATTTCACAGACAGTACTACTACTACTGTGCTGACCCACCTGCTAGTTTTAAGACTTTCAGATATATCAGGTCTTTCAGCCCTTCTATTTGTAGTATGCCATTGTTGCTCAGAGCCAGGATACGGATGTTCGACAATCTGGACACACCATGCATGCGTAGCAGGAAGTTGTTGCATATTGACAACTATTAAGAAACATGTAAATGAACACTTTACTTGTATCATTGTATGTTTTTTTCTATAAGAGCATAAGTAGGTTAAATGCTTATAGTGTTATAAGATCCTTTTTTTTCCCTAAACTGAGGTTATCTAAGTATTTTTAGCTAACCTTAATTTAGTTGTAAATGATTTTAAAGATGGTTATAAAACTTGAAAATTTTTAAGTCGTAAAATGTCAAAAATTGTAGGTCTTACATTTTCGAGGCGGTTGTATGTGTCAATGTTATCGAGTCGCTGCAACTCATTTTGGTCTAGGATCAAATTGATAATCGTCTTAGATTCCTCCGCGGGCGCTTTCTCTATTTTCTTCAACCCACGCCTCGAAAGATCCACAGTTTCCTTTTTCGCCTCATCTATAAACAAATCAAATACCACGATAATACCATGATTTTGTTCTACGTGGTTTATCTTGAATTATCATACTTACCCATTATGTTAACACCACAACATTATTATTTATCAAAAGAATCAAGACTTAATTTTCTCAACAAACTAAACATTCGTAAATTGACGTTCGCAAACTATAAACATTTTCAATTAAATGAAGCCAGACGCTGTCTAGCGACATTTTTTCTGTCATGATAAGTTATTCCAAGTTATTGTTTTTTGCTCACTCACAATTTAATTTGTTATCTGAAGATAAACTATAATACAACAAATTGTAAAACGCTACACTGTAATTTTTAATATTTTGTCTCTTTATATCAACTTAGTAGCTAGTTTTCGAACACAACTGAACAAAGCCAAACTGCCAAACGCCAATCCGAACATGGCGGATAGGTAGTTAGTTGTTGACGTAATAGTGTAGTGAGTGACTATGATGCCAAGGACTAAGTGCACTGTGATTTTTCGTTGAGTTAAATCGAATCATTTTAGTCGATTATGAATCTTATTTTTTACCACCTGAATTAAAAAAATTGTTTTTTTTTTAAGTTATGATCAGAAGTCATAGGCGAATGCTACACGCTCGATATTTATCGTGATATTTGGATCGCGATCCAGGATCGTGATATTTATCGAGTGTGTAGTATAAAGGTGCGTACGGATAGCGCGTACATTGGTACGCGTAGTCGGTTACGCGTATCCTGGAACGCCATGTCCATACTTGCAGCTACGCGTATACTCTTGGGGAACGCGTACCGCGTGAGCTAGCTCGCAGCGGGAGCCGCCGTCAGACGGTTTTTGTCACGCGTCAAAGAGGACATACACGACCGGGTACGCTATATTTGAACGCCAAAATGAATAGACACGCGTGTTCTTCGAGTTTGGTTTGCTTGTTTGGCGCTAAGTTTGTCGGAGTCGTGGCGAATGACTGGGGCTCGCGGAGCGCTCTGGATCGATTGACCTCGCGTACAGGTTCGCGGCGGTCCGAACAGGAGCTGTACGCGTATCCAATGTACGCGTGGACAGTGTTTCCCAACTACGCGTAACACAGGAACGCGCTATCCATTCGCACCTTAACGTATCACGTATCGTGATCCGGATCGCTATCCAAATATCACGATAAATATATAGCGTGTAGCATTTGCCAAAGAAGAAGAAAACGAAAGTAAAAAGTATCAGTAATGTATTTGGTTTAGGGCTATGCTGATTTTTCTCGTCCACTATTCTGAATTTGAAAATTTATGATAAAATATATTTTAATGGTCAAAGTTTTTAAGTATAATATTCTGCACTTCCATAAACTGAAAAATAAAACCCTTTGAAACAATACTAAAAAAATAAAAATTGACGTTGAAATACGTTTTACATTTATTCATGGTAAATCGAATTAGTAGGAAAAAAGAAACAAAATTGATAATGTCAAAACACTACATCAGCCATCTTGAATATAAAAATGGATGACATGACACATGTAAATACATCCCTCAAATATCCATCATCTTCATTTTCTTACTGCCCTCTGATGCATGGGGCCGGCGCAACACTTTTTCTTCTTCCATTCTGTCCTGTCAATCGTCATTTACTATTTTTAGATTTCCTTTTATTTTATTTCATTCTCTACAAAATTCATCCATCTTTTCTCTGGTCTCCCTCATGCTTTTCATCCAAACATCAACATCAACATCACATTTATATTAATATTTTCATCTTTCCTCTTCGCATGGCCATATCAAGACAAACAATTAACTTTCAACTTTTCTATCACTGGACCACTGGTGCAACTTTTCAATTTTCCTCTATTAAACTCATTTCTCACCTTACCCATTCTGTTTACACATCCATCTCAACATTCTTATCTCCGCGGCATGAAATCCTTTTTCATCCGTCTTCTTCTCTCAAATCCACTTAATTGACTTGACTTTTCATAAATAAAATGTTAAATCACGTTTGCTTCAAAGCATAGAATGGCAGATTGCGAATAGAAAAATTTAAAAATATATTTGCGATCGTTTTTACTTTTGCTTATGAAAAAGTTTTTAAGTATAAAATTACATAATAATTACCTGAGGTATGGAGATGCATGGGCATGGGCTACGCATTACGAGAAATGTTTTTTTTTTATGATAGATTATTTTGGTGATAGACCACTAAAAAAACGTTTGCCTTTATCTGAATAGTCTGCCGAAGAATTTTAGACGCGAAAGTATTAAACGTACTTTTAAGCGTTATAATATTGCCTAACTATTCGTTAGTTACTATTTAGATTGTATCACTGTTATTTAAATTATAGGTCTATTTTGTTATTGCTTCCTATTATGGTTCGACTAATGTACGGAGACTCAATCCCACAGTCAAACCGATAACACTGAACAAATTGAATAATCAATAAATAATAATATAAGCCACAATTGTTATTTTTTGAAGTTAGCAAATGCATGGGATTTAACTATACGAGCATCTATTCAGACTCCCTTATTGAAACATATGTAAATACATATATATCTTTAACACATAGTGTAATGTTATCAGCGCGCTTCAAGGTCTACAATGCCACAAAAAAAAGTTGGTTTGGTCAAAATCGCTGTGTTAGCCAATGCTTATAATAAACTAGTTTCTGCCAGCGAGTTTCGTAACGATTCTGTAGACGAACTCGGTAGAAAGGGGTCAAGTACAGACGCGATGGATCCAGAACCTGTAGTACCACTCCCCTTCGAAAACACATACGCACCGAACGAATTTGGCGAGTGCAGGTATGACAAGGAGGCATTTCGTGCGAATTGAATGACTTACTTTCCACTTGCATGCAAAAAATAAAATACAATAGATAGAATAATACCAAAATAACAAACTGTATAAATACGTGCGTGTGTGCGTGTCTACGCACCGTGAGAGCTAAAAGCAGTTTCGAGAGTACGTTCGTCGCGGGAAGAGGTGAAAACAGTGTTTCGGAGGGAGGCGGGGCGTGTCGCTACTGTACGGTAGTACTAATATTTGTACTATGCTTTAACAGTCGCAAACGGTGAAAGAAGCTTTTCTTAATAAAAGAGAATAAAAAAAATATCTGCGACACAGGATAGACTATCGGGATTAGCAATGATTTCAGTGGAATTTAAAGTTTTCGACACTATAAATTTATTAGAAATACTTAGTTAGATTTTCCAGAGCAAAAAGTGCGAAGAAAGTTATTTTAAATTCAGAGCTTAATTTTTTATTTATCTAATTTGATTATTTTTAAGAATGAGTGATTCGTTTTGTAGCATAATGGGCGGCGATTAAAAAATCACCGTCAATGCACATTTCTATTTACAAACATACTCTTAAAAATTTTTGTGTACTTGTTCAGAAGCCGTAGTTTTTTTTTTTTTTTTGTACTACATGTAATTGTTTTGCGTCCCAATACGCAAAACAATTACATGTTATAATATTACTATAAAAGTTATGAGCTAAAGTGGGCTAGGGTAAACATGTAATCCACACTAATGTCCGCGGAATAAATATACTAGTGTAAGTTTGAAAAAGAACGCGCGTCAGGCCACAAGCAGCATTTTGAGCAATTGAAATTATTGAAGCAATTCGACGGCCATTTTTTTAAATTTTGTAAGGGTTAAAGAGAATACATCAAGATCAATGAAGTGTGTGTTATATGTTTGTAAGAGACGGCGAAGAGGTGCCCGCTCACCAGCGCGGGTTCTGCACTGTGCAGTGTGGAACAGCCGGGGAACGCGCACCCCTCGCTGCATTTCAGTTCTGGGTACAGTGTAACAAACTTTATTTGTAATATCAGAACAGTCAAACTTGTTATTACATATACCATGAACCATGGCCATCAATAACGTGCGTCTGGACTCCAGGCTCAGAAGTTTATATAGTTATAATAATGCTATGTAAGACAATTTTGAATGAGCACTTGAAGTGATTATTACATATATTACATCGTCCCAATTTTGGAAATTTGGATACTTGTTTAGAAGCCGTAGAAGACTAATGTATGTGAATATTATCACATATATTATATCGTCCTAATGTTGGAAATGCAATCTCATGACTTATATGTGTGATGTGTGTTAGTGTAAAGGGCGGCGAAAACTATTTTTGCCCGGAGCGGGTAAATACCTAGATCGGGCCCTAAGCCCTAAAAACAAGAAAATAATCTAATTTATAACATTCTCCTACTTAGCGTGTCGATGACAAATATAGATGTTCACATGAGATATTAATGTAGATCAATCAAGAAAAATGAAACTGCAAAGTAATATAGTACCGTTATCTTACTAATATAATTAGTATTTAGTTGGCATGGGCCAGCACTACTCACAGCACAACACTACTACGCGGTGGCGGCGGGTTTTGTTGAGGTTAGTGAAATTATTACGAAAAAAGTGTTTTTGTGTTTATTTTTAGATAAATAATTCGATTTAAATGCTTTGAATACAATCATGAAACTGTGTTACACAATTATATTATGTTAAAAGCTTATTGTTCATTCAATTTTAGCGTTAATTACAGGGACGCGTTAGTTGACATTTTGTAAGTAAAGTTTGTTTCGTTTGATAAAGTTATCAACACTAAGATTTCTAATTGGAACCAAGCATTTATAGTGTTTATTGTACAGAGTGTTTCTATTTATCAAACCTTTTAGAATTTCGATGTTTATTGAGCACACTATAGCTTTCTATTTATAGACAATTCACATGTAACCTCTTTTGGTTTAGGCGGGAGAATGGTGATGGCAAAGGGTTTGAGGCCCCTTCAGGTGGCTTCCGTGATACTTGTTGTGAGGATTTTGTCTGTATTCCTGGTGCAGACGTGGTATGTGCCGGATGAGTACTGGCAGACCTTGGAAGTTGCTCACAAGCAAGTCTTTGGTTATGGAGCCCTGACCTGGGAATGGCAGCAGGGCATCAGAAGCTATTTGTACCCCAGTGTAGTGGCTACACTATATACTCTGCTTAAATTCACTGGTCTGGACTACCCTGAAGCTCTGGTAAGCTAGTAGATCCTAAATGTACTGTTCTGGCCTCCACTGGGCTGATTCGAATAGGCACTCACCATGATACTATGAAAGACAGCTATGGTTGATTTATATGTTTGTACCAAAATGATCAATTATCATAATGTTGAAGTGACTAAACATCATCAAAAATTTAAATATGTAATTTTTTTTTTATTGTGTTCTAAATATAATGATTTAAATGTTAAATTAAATTAAAAAAAAACAATTTCAAGTAGGTACATAAATGTTTGTTTGTTTGTTTTTATCTCAAACTAATGCACAGACTTCATGATAATTAGTTGTTAGAACATAACATTCAAATTGTGCATAGTGTTACAATGTATTGCGAAGTGTCCTTGAAAGTTAAATAAATCAAAGGTGATTTAGGTATGTAACAGAACTTTTTTAAATCGTGTACTTAGAACTTTTTCCTTTTTAAAATCATTGTAAATAATAGTTGGTAACATGAGTAATGGTTATTCAATATCTGTAATCTAATAGAGTAGTCTCATTGTAGCACATAAATGTACTATGTAGTACAAAATGTATAAAATATGTAGTTGAGAATGAATTACAGTGATGTCATGGATACCTGATATGATATTATGGATATTTGAAAATGTCTTTCTTACTTTAAAAAAGAAAACCTCTGGGAGGTTTCGAAACTTGAACCAAAAGCTACAAAATGTCTATTAATAAATCATGCTATAATGACTGTAAAATTTATTATCCATAAAGATTAAATTTATTGTCAGTGATACTTGTATCAGAACTGTAAACAATTTCAATTTAATTATAGATTTTCCTGCCTCGCATCCTGCAAGCTATTGTCAGTACTGCGGCCGACTACAGTTTCTACAAATGGACAGGCAATCGCAAATGGGCATTATTCCTGATTCTCACATCATGGTTCTGGTTCTACACATCTGGTAGAACTTTGCTGCAGACCTTGGAGACGGCACTAGTGGCTATTGCCTTGTCTGTGTACCCTTTCAAGGATGGAAAGCTGGGTTATTATGAAAAAGGTAATTTCAATTGTATATTTAATTACTGTGAACATAGATGTAGAAATGATCTCTGTTATTTTTAATGATATGAAAGCATTTTCTGTTCTATCATCATTTTTAGATGCCCATTTTTGTTAAATTTAATGTTTAGAATGTTACTTAGTTCTAAGTTATGGCAGTGAATGTTGACGCAGTACATAAAAAAATAAAAAAAAAATGTTTTATACTTGCCATTACAGGAAAAAAACCTTAATTGGCTTTGAACATCAATAATTGACCTTTGATTTGTCACAGAGTTGTTATCCTGTTATTATATGTAGCAACACAAACATTATAATATTTATCATTTGTATCCTCCTTTACCCGAGGAAGTTTATCAATCCATCAGCATTTTCCTTAAGTTAACTAGACAAAACATAAATAGCCCTGTTTTGATTTGGTAATCAGCCGATAAGAACTAAACTAGAGAGTAGAAAACTTAACTTTGGTACTTATAATAATTCCAAATTATTCTACAACTTTTTGAAACTACTGCATTCTCATTATCCTGAAGATATACTAAGTACAGCCAAACCGAAACGTCCAACACGCGAATTCCGTTGTGATCGCTGCGATCACAGGACGCGCCGGTATGAACACGTACCCTCGCGCATCTGAGTTTTTTATTACGTTACAACCAGATACAGTTCGATTCAAATTAAATGGCGGCTGTGAAATGCGCTACTGGCTGCGCAGTACCCTGCTCCTCACTCCCGCTGACACGTGAAATTGTTACTGCGCAGTCACTCACCTCGTGTTCAGACCCACTATTAAGTTTAAATCGAACTATACAGAGCTGTATATCGAAAAAAAAACGTAAGAATGTTTGAATTTCGTGGGCAGCTTTAGCGCTTTAAAATATTAGTACTACTGTACAGTAGCGACACGCCCCGCCTCCATCCGAAACACTGTTCTTCACCTCTTCCTGCGTTGGACGTGCTCTCGAAACTGCTTTTAGTTCAAGCGGCGCGTCGAAACGCACACACACACGTATTTGTGCAGCCTGTTATTTTGGTAGTAGTGTAGGTAATTAAATCGTTTGTGTTCACAAGATTCCTCAAAGATAAAAAGCGATACTATACCTAGATTAGTAAGTGCAAATAACAAGTTGAACTTGTACTTGTTATAGAAAGTCCGCAGTGGATATGGCTGGCAGTGCTCTGTGTGTTCCTGCGCCCGACATCTGCGCCGCTGTGGATCGTGCTCGGAGCTTATAACTTGATCAACACCAACCAAGGACGGTTGAAGCTTGCTGTACGGACTTACGTACCTATAACGTAAGTTGTCTTTTATCTTTTCTATATGAGTACCAATGTTGGGTTCTTCATACAAGCTGAAAAGCCGAGCTTGTACTAATAATTTAATAACATGAGCTAATCGATGACTAAGTAATTTACTGTTTTTTTCTTATTCATACCCTTGTCACCTGGAATGACCACTTAAGAGCTGCAAAACTAGACATACCTACCAGTGGTCAGTGATAGCGATACGATACTATTTAGCGAGTGGCTGACACTGGCTGCCCGTTATGGTTACGAACCAACGCCGCTAAATGTTTTAAAGATGGCTGAATTTGACCACTGTGTGCTTACATTGGTGCAGGGCCTCACCATCAAGTGGCCTATTGTGTACTTATTTACCACTATCATGTTTGTTAAACAAAACAAACAAGAGGAGCTCGTGGCTAAGTTAAAGCCATACAGATCGATCGGTCAAAGGTTAAGCTACGCTAGCCGCGGTCGGTCTGTGGATGGGTAACCATCCCTTTCATACCGAGTTCCCTCCGTGCCTCGGAAAGCACGTAAAGCCGTTAGTCCCGGCTGACATTTGTAGACCTTTGGCAGTCGTTATGGGTACTCAGAAGCCAGAAAGTCTGAACCAGTCTTACCAAGGGGTATCGTGTTACCCAGTAACTAGGTTGTGGAGGTCCGATAGGCAGTCGCTCCGTGTAAAACACTAGTATTCAGCTGCATCCGGTTAGACTGGACGCCGTCCCCAATATAGTTGGGAAAAGGCTAGGCAGATGATGATGATGTCTGTTAAACAAATATGGCGTTGTTACAGCTTGATTGCCGGTGGCGGCCTTGTGGCGTTAGACTCGTTCTTCTACGGCCGTCTCATCGTCACGCCCTGGGAGTTCTTTAGGTTCAATGTTCTACACGACATCGCCTCTTTCTATGGAACACACCCGTGGTATGTATTCATTTAACAGGAACTAAAACATGGTTTTATTGTTCATAAAAACTTTTTAAAATAAAATACATTTTTCCAGGCACTGGTACCTAACGCAAGGCATTCCCGCAGTATTAGGCATTAACCTGCTGCCTGTGTTATGGGCAATCAGTAACATACTGCGACGACCGAACGAAAATAAGATCGGAGGCCTGCTTCTTACTGCCGCTGCGTTACATGTGGTTTTATACAGGTATGTGACTTAGCAAAAACCACCATAAATAATACACCAGTCTTTTATTGTCTCACTGCAGGGCAAAGGCTTCTTGTACAGAGAAAATAGAGTGTTGATGAACTAACTTTCTAAAAGCGGGTTTCACTTTTGCTGTGTTCATGTACCGATTATTCGATAGACTAGAAAATCGACAGTTTTCGTCGATCATTTTAAGCTACATAATTATGTATTACCTGATTAATGACGTTAAGAGCGGCCATCCCGTCGTAGTTCCCATACAAATGTTCGTAATGTTCCAGATATTTAGAACAAACAGGTATATTGTGTTTTTCTAGGTTTCTATATAAGATACTCTATATGCGTTCGTATCTTTGGTCGTTCATAATGTAGGTACTCCCCATACATTGAAAAATTAAAGAAAGCATCGTCATAGAAAACTTGCACCCTTAATGGGGATTCCAAATTACAAACATTATTACCAAAAACTTGTAAGGCTTTTTGTGAAATCTCCACGTGCCAATTTTCGTGTAATTTTATCGTATTCTCACTCACTCGTCGGTTTTCGAACATCACGCTGGTAGAAATTAGAAAACAATCAATCATGCTCGCGTCCATACTAAGTAAACTGGGAAGGACCCTCTTAATCGTGATTCGTGGGTGTGTAATTATTTTCAAGTTGTCCAATGAAAATGTATGTAAGTAATGCAATTGGCGCTGGTCGTTAAAAAAATAATTGTTACAGCTTCATTCCACACAAGGAGTTCCGTTTCGTATTGCCGCTGCTGCCAATCTTCATTTATTTGGCACAAGACGTCATAGTGCCGTGGAGTAGGAAAGCTAAGAAGTAAGTTGATATGAATAAGTTAAATCCTGAAACTAGTTTCAGTTGGTTCTTTGACAGGTGTCACAATGACAAGTGTACTGTGACACCTGTCAAAGAACAAACTGGCGTAATGTTTACTACATAAACACTCACGCTTACACAGTCTTACCCTTTGGAGACTAGAGTAACCATGAAGTTTATTGACCATTCTTCTTCATTAGATGCTTACTAACTGACCTAATTATTATTTGCATTTTTGTTTATTTATGGGTTACCAATAAGGGATACATTAAAATTATCTTCTACAAAATGTTAATGTTTACATTATTCTATCATGCACACTTTATTACAGGTAACAATAGCTTACACATTATGGAGTAGACATGCTCCAAATACATGATAAAATTAAGAAATACAAAGTCAAAGCATTTCAATCAAACTATTAACAGGCATGTTTGAATTGTCAGTCACTCAGAAAGTTGAAAGCTAGCTGTTGCTTGTTCAAAACATAGGGTAGATCTCTATGGAGAATTCCAATCTTAAAAAGACATTAATACTATAAAATACGAATATATAAAAAAGGAACAAAGCTATAGGTACCATAAAAGATCATATACCATAAAAAATGTGTTGACAGACAATAATAAACAGACTGATAATAAATCTTGTACCCTCCCACTAGATTGCATCTATACTTGCTTGCTGGATCGATCCTCGTGGGCAACGCAGTGCCCGCGGCTTACTTCGGCTTGATCCACCAGGCGGGCACCCTGCAGGTTATGCCTCTGCTCAGAGACGCTGCCAACAATAGGAGTGCTATCACTTTCCTTATGCCGTGCCACTCGACACCGCTGTACAGGTATGATATTTTATCAATAACTTACAATTATAAAATTATATTAAGAGCCCGTATGATGTTCTTTTGGTGATATTGGGTGATCTAGATCTCGGTATCTGTAAGTCTTAAGAGTTTGCTATTTGGACACCATTAAACTTGGGCTTATAATCTTTAAATCTGTTGAAGCGAAAACACGATTGGAAAAAAAATTCTCGATAAAAAAAGAAAACTAAAACACCTCGTTTTGCACTTATTTTGAGTTGGGTCTCTGAAACCTTATGGAATTTAATGATAATTTTTAACCTAATATCAAATCGTGACGTTTTATTTTTTAGTTTTTCTGCGTGGTTTGCTCGTAATTGGCAATTATGTGATTTGGCGCTTACGTTATTTAATTCTAAGCGAGCACACTTTTTCTGTCTCTCTTTTTGCACGCGGTAGTAATAGCGCTATCCTTTTCAATTTGTTCAATCAGTATGGTATTTGGGGCGGGGCGAGAGGTACGAAATCACTTGCGTTGGGCTGTAGTGGCGGGCTCTTAAATTGATATATAATATTATTATTCGAACCAAAGTCAACATCATCCAACCCTTATCCCATGTTACTTGAAGTCGGCGCAATACGTTTTCATCTTATTAGAACCACAGTGTGAGATTGGCTCGAAAAATACCATACAGGTGTTCTGATTTCTATGACTAAAACAGCATTTCTTATTATAATTATAAACATGCTACCCGCCCCGTCTTCGCACGGGGTCAAGCTATACGTACAAACCTTCCTCTTGAATAACTCTATCTATTGATGATAATCGCATTAAAATCCATTGTATTGTAAGATCTAACCGTACAGACAGCGGAAGCGACTTTGTTTTATACTATGTAAAGATAAAGATATGCCATCCAAATCCAGCAGGTGCGGGCGTACCTCCTTGATATTAACGCGGTGTTCATGATTTACCATAGTTTTTGTATTCTTCATTCTATAGTTTGAGTGTACTATACACCTCTGCCAAATACAAGTGTGATAACATGTTACATTTCACCCCACAGCCACCTCCACCTAAACATAACGACTCGTTACCTAAGCTGCGACCCGCCTATCAACACGACAGCTGTCACGACCGAAGCGGAAGCATTCTTCAACAACCCTCAGCGCTGGTGGCGCTCCGAGCATACGCACAAACAGACTCCCGACCTCGTGGTACTATTCGACAGGCTTAAAGGAAGAGTTGAGACTCTGCTTACAGGATACAAACTGCTGCATGAGATCCCACACACACAGGTAAATGTCCTGTCTACGCTATGTCAATTATTCTCTGTTTATTTTGTTATGATCGGTATAGCATCGGGGTCGGCAACCTGCGGCTCTTTCGATCTGAAATTACAGCTTTTCTTCAGATCTATAAGCAAAAGTCGATCATATAAAACTAATCCTATTTACTGTGCCTGCTACTTTTCACATTGCTGCTACAAGTCATACTGTATGAATGTTGAGTACCTAACATTATTATGTTCGGCACTCAACATTCATACAGTATGATTGACAGTATTGTATTGTTGGGACACATGTAAGTACGTATGGCAGAGTGCATGGTAAGCGAAAATGTATGTGAGCGAGAAGTATGGGGAAACGGGCAGTGACTGTGTACTGACCCAAGGAAGGAAATAAATTCGCTATACAAAATCAGTCTTTCTGTTGACATTCCGAGACCCCAGGGCCAGACGAAGCAGTGCTCATAAATAGGGCTTAGCATATTCGTAAACCTACGAAATCTAAACCCTAAATATCAAAGACGACGGACTGAGGCAGCCATCTTACTTCATTTTAATATTAATTAATTTTATTCATTTTAAATATTTTCTTCTCAGTTTCCGGAAGGCGAGGTGAGCGAAAACGTGTTGGTATACCAAAAAGCGCAGAGCCAACCCAAGCCTGTGTCTGATGACGTCGTGTAACCCTTCACGAGTGTCACCACCGAGTGTTCATGTTAGTGAACCCAATTCTATACCGTCGTAGTTACACAACAACTTCACGCCATTGTGAATCTTACAGTTAAAGAATAAGAAACATAATGGTCGGATTAAAGTTATAAGCATAGTCTGTTCTTGATGTATGTATTTGATGAATAGCTATCCTGAATATATATTGAAAGACAGGATTAATGTGCCAAAATCTTGTGGGTCAGTTTTTTTATTACTGGAATATTATGCCAATTTTTAAGCTCTTAAGGCGACAATGCACTTGTTTCAGCTGGGTAACTCGTGTTCTTAAATATGACTTGTTGTGTTCTCGAATCATATCCTTAAGATAACATTAAAAATAACATAAATCTGGGTACAGTGTGACAAAGTTCTCCCAGCTTCATAAACAAGACTATGCTTATAAATATTAATAGTTGCTATGTTTGTAGATTGTAGAACCATTTCTTAACGATGCTATCGCAAAACATATACTTTCGAACCTTTGACGAAATTCACGATATTTTTTATTATTATTTTAATTACACGAATTATTATTCGGATAAAATTAATTGGCTTTGGTATTAAATAAAATTTTAATTATTAATTGACACTATGGGAATGTTTCCCCATAAAAATGTGTTCGTAATAGAAAATTTACACTTTATTATGTATTTTATACGTAATAATAAATTTATTTAATAGTATGTTATAATGATATTCTAAATGCAATGAAAACGTAAGATTGAATGAATAAAGTTCAAAATACTGTGACCAATTTGATGTATGGTATGACTATATTACTAGGGGAGTAAAACTACACTTAATGAAGCCGGTTTACACCTTTCTCCCTATTATTGCAGTGATTTATTTTACTCTGTACCATATCTGGGAACCTGGGTTATCAAAAAACTCACTTTTTGTTACGAAAAGATGTTTAACTAAACTTTAATTACTATCACACCCTGTTGGATGCTCTCATAAACTGTCAATCTCTTCACGACCTTTAGTTGATTAGTAAAGTATGCCTAAGGCATTAAGTCCGCCTTTGTACTGTTTTTTTTTTTGTATTTATAAAGTTTCAATAACTAAATAAGCACAAGGTTAACATCCCGTTCTACCTTATACAGGATTTTATCACAAAAAAAGTTGTTTCCTGACCAAGAGCGTCGCCAGCGATGGACTAGGTGGGGGGGTGACGAGTTCAAGTTGATATATAGTGGATAGGAAGAGCAGTGGCGTGCCTTGGGGTCCAGGTTAGAACAAGCCCGATAGACATTTTACGATTAAGAAAAATTCAGCAAGTTGGTCAGTTATTGATAAGCTCATGTTATGCTGGTTAGTGCAAGCCCGGCTCTTTGGCTTGTATGAAAGTTCCGCCACTGAGGAAGAGTATGAATTTTAAATACAGTCAAAGGCATATTTAAAGCTTTTGGAACCACTAGGGGGGGAACAACTGCCTCTCCCTGCCCCTACCCCCCGCCTTGAGCAAAAGATTACAGGTGGGAACAATCCCACCTGTAATCTTTTGCTCAATGCTACTTAGTTATAATTATGGGCTAGATTCGTGCTTATCGGCTACTAGGTGTCTTTTTGCATCCCGCATAGAAACAAAACCATAGATAAAATATTTACGGTTACAATTAGTCATGCCTTTGATTGGTTAACAGTTTAAACAAACTCTAAAAGAAGAAGTTTGTGGTCATATCCAAATCATAGGTTCTTTAATATTTACTATGTGACGTGTGTGTGAGTAAACAAAATCATTATCAGTCCGCCGCTATCCAACATATCCATGACTGATATTTGCAGGACGCAAGTACAAATAGTAAACATATTTAGTTTATATATATACTTGCCAAAGTTATTCATAAAGTGTAATGATACTAACATATTTTGTGCTATGCCCGACTAGAAATATGTATTTGTTTAATAAGTAATTGTTTTTTAAATTTCCTATACATTTAAGAGGGTTTTGAAGTAATTTGTTGTATGCTGTGTATCATAGATGTATTCTAGATATTTTGTGGTCTCCCGTTGCGTAGTGAGTTTTAATTAATATTATTCCATACTTTATGATGAATAATAATACTACCTGCCCGTGCTCCACACGGGTGCGATCCACTGATATGGTGACATGTCAAAACATCGAGATGTCCAAGTTTATTATAAATGTAAGAGATACATCAACCTTTCGGAATACATTCTCCGAATGATGGTGAACACAACATTAAAATGCATTATGCAGTTTGGAAGAACTTAACATACAAATTAATACAGCACAAAAACCGTTTTTCCCTTACCCTCGAATTTGCAACGCCAATTTTATTTACCTCATTAATGCAATGTACCAATAGTTAAATAATACTATTTCACATCCTATTCCTGTATACCGCTCATTCATTATTTAATCAATTTATATTTTTAGTCAGGCCCGAATTTATTTTGTTAGACAGTTTTTTTTTGTTCATTTGACATGTTTGAGGAATTCCCCACATCCACCGAGAAAACATCATAATAGTTTTAAGAACTGTGTGTCAAGTAAAGGTTTAAGTAAAATTCAAAATATGAAGAAAAAGGTTTGCGACATAGTGAAGAATAAAAAAATAAATAAAAAAGCTTTTGCAATGTTTCACAATCCTATAATGTCTGTCTACTTTTATTATGTATTAACCTTTGCTTGAACCTGGAAAAATATTTTAATGATTGGACATTTTTAAATTAATTATTATTTAATTTCTATGGATTTGAATTGCAATACATTATTAAGATTTCTTTTTTAACGTAATTATAAAAAATAGTTTTACGTGTATTTTAGGGACGCTCAAAATGTAAAGACAGACAAGTATTTTAAGATCTCTTTGTCTTTGTAATTTAACACTAATAGTTGTCGATACTTTTAGCTTTGTTTTATTTATTAACTGGCAACTTCGAATATTGGAGCCTTGAAAAAATTTCATACGTTAAACCTAACATTTATTTAGTCATAAATGAACGCTAAAAAGTGACCACTGCTGCTATTGATGTACGAAAACTGAAAAACAGTGGACGGACAAATAAATAACATATTTTGTAGGTAGTCTGCGAAGTAGCTAGCTATAAAACAATGCCATGAGTACGGGAACGTTACGCATTTCTAATATAAAATTAAAACAATCGTAGTGGAATGAGTTATAGTCTTTCTGAATACTGAAGGTCAATTCCCTTAATTAAAAACGTACAAAATGTAGTCGCGATCTCATCTAAACGACAATCAATGTCAAACATCTAGGTAAATTAGAGGTGTTTTTGACGGATTGAGATTGGGATTACGATGCGAATGTTATTATAAATACGAGAATTGCCCCTCTGATGCCTTGTTAAGAAGCCTGCCATGAAAGTTGATTATGTTTTTACTGCCTTGTGTGGAAGTACACTAGAATATATGTAAAGGTAACTCAGAAATACCTACTTGAAAGTGAGCTTATAATATGGACACATATTAGCCAGTCTGCAAGATGTGGACAGGGCTGACCGGCCGGAGAGTCTAAGCATAAACTTTCCAGTTCGCGTTTACGCCTACTGCTAAGTATTAATATGTATGGCTGTAAAATTACCTGCAGACCAATCACGTGACGTGACGCTAACGCTACGTCAACGTTCGGTCTGTAGCATGTGCGGAGAAACTAACGAATGAACTCTGCTTAGGCCTCAGAGCATTTAATTAAGTAGCTTCACTCACGGAAGCTGTTTCAGTAAGTATTTAGTGCGTTTTATATGAATCAATACTGATTTTATTGAAGACAGAATTTAGTGTCAATATTATTTTTATTGTACCTGCAATGTTATCTGTTCACCACTAATAGACTGATAGAGACTGGTTGACTGATACAGAATGCCTAAGCCATAAGTCCGCTTATTTGCATGAAGATTATATAAATGAAATATAAGTAAGTACAAGTAAATATTTACAGAAAAGTGCCAAAACATTCTACTTCAGATATTCAAATATATACCCTTGTTTGTTCATTTATTTGCGTATAAAGTGTATATAAATTAAATATAAGTACTACTAAATATCAAAAAAGTCTAATAATAAAAAAAAATACCCTTATTTACTTATTTTTTATTAATACTATATTATACTTCCACGCAAAGCACTATGTTTACGTATGTGTAAAAGAACAGATTTTGAGCAGTAGCCTTGGAGAATAGGTTGTTTTTCGTATTTAAGTCGAATAGAATGTGTTCTATACAGATGTCGAGTGTGAATTTTAATAAATAAAGATTTTATTTTTAGTTTTGCCTTTTTATTGTGGTTCGTAGTTAAGAATATGACGCCGATACAAAGGTGTGTATGGTGAACTTTTTACTTATAATCTTTTGTAGTCGACCGTGTGTAGGTATGTGATGCATGTCACTTGCATGATAAGGTCTATTTTTATTGAATAATTTTAAAATATTCTTTCCCCTTCTTTTATTGTAATTGCTGTCCTGTCTTCGTCTACGTAGAAATGGTTTTCATTTTCAGTTTTTATTTTCTAACTATTCATTGTATTAAATTCTCTATAAACTCCAGTGCGTATTGATGGTCTATCCTAGGATCTATTTACGTGATATTAGTAAAATTGTGGTGTATGTACGGTCAGCAACATATGTAGATTAACACTGTTAAATTTTCATATCGTCTAAATACGATAAAATAAATCGATTTAATACTTTTCAGTATTTTAGGCCAAGAGTTTATTTTACATTGATTTTGAATACTTTCCGCATTTCTTTTAATATTGTGCTAAATAATAATGATTTAAAAATCTGAAGTGTTAATCGACTTTTGTTGCTGACTGTAGGTACCTAATGAACTGATGTTGACCAATGTGACAATTTCAACCTTAGTGAAGTTTTATTATACGAGTTTTTTGCAAAAGCATCCCAACCAACAAGAAAAAAACACTTTTTCCGATGCGATACATAAGCAGCTCTATTTTGACTTTCAAATGATGATTAAGGACCAGCAGTTAGACATAAAAAAATTGTTTGACCTATTTGTAATTGAATCGTTATTTCCACATAAGATAATAAATTATGATATGACTTATTGATAAGGGAGACTCCAGATTATACGATTGCGTTATTTCCCAGTTTAGAATCACAGTGTGCTGTAACTGTTTTCTTGGTTAACGAAACGCAACTATCTATCGAATGTCATTAGCGGTTTTGAAAATGCGTTATTTTAGTAGCGAGTTCTGGTGGTGATCGACTGTAAACTAGCGTGTATGCAACTGGTAGCGGTGCTCGTAATACAACATAGACGACGGAAATGTTTCTGATATTGTAAAATGTAACATACGTTGAATACCTATATAAAACTACATATCAAGCGCCGCCGCAGCGAAGAGTAATAACAATAGGTATCGTTTTGAGATGTCCCGTATTTTAAACCTATCTAAACACCTTGAATTATAATAATGGATAAAAATCGTTGTAACGCTTTTTTATTTCAATGCTAGCGTATAACTCGAAAGCTTCGTTATTTTATGATAACGATAAATAGAAAGCAATGTTAACTATTAAAGTTTAAAAAAAACTTTTTTGAAAAAAGAGAACCGCCTTAGTTATTTTTCACTTTTTAGCTTTTTTTTTGAAGGCGGTCTCGTTTTTAAAAAAATATATATTTTTCACTTTTTAGTGTCTCCTTATCACCTAAATCCATTAAGAAACGGCAACACTGTTAAAGAGATTGAAAGTCCTGCAAAGATGGAAAGATGGAAGAAACGAAAACGTCTTCTCGGTTTTTGTTGTTTTTTTTCAAAAAGCGCTTTGAAATTTCTAGTTGTGTGAAAACCGCATCAAAATCGGTTCAGCCAAACGGGAGATAATCGCGGACGAACATACATACATACATACAAACCTACGGGTGGAACTGATAACCTCCTTTTTTTTTGAAGTCGGTTAAAAATATCACTGAAATGCAGTTATTACCCGACTGCAAGAAAAGGGTTATGTTTTCAACAAGTTAGCCTAATAACTAACTTAGCTGCTACACTAAATGGAGTATAGGGTGTAAGAAAGGGGCAAAATGATGGTTCATATTATTCCGTAGCGTTTCACGTTGCGTCGAACGCGGCGCTTTTCTATAGCTATGTGTTGCGAAAGCTGCTAAATATCGAGTGAGTTGAGTTTATGATTGAGATAAATACGATCGGCTATCGTGCCGTTAGATAGTTTTAATAATCATCTACGTTGCGCAACGACCTACCCTAGTTTATTATTATTGTACTCTTGCGATCTGTATAAACACGGATAAACAAGATATGCATAAGGTTTCCTACAGGATACGTAACTCAAATTTTCTCGCTATCATTACCCGGCTCGGTAAAGGGAAACGAACTACCATCGATATAAAACAATTTACGACTGAAACCAATTACCTACCTTCAGACAATAACTTATGTAAGCCGGTGACCAGTTAGCTGACTATGTTGTTGCCAAGAAGTCTGTATAATCCGTAATAGTTCAGAACTCATTTTACCTTGAACGTAAGCAAGAGCGCGAGAGATGTGCATGATTGCATTCAAAATTTTACGAGTATCTCGTTATGTGGAACGAAATAGTCTCCCATAAACACGATCCACTTAAATCTCAATCCCCTTAAACCTTGATCTCCTTAAGGCGACGATATACGCCGGCGAGAACCCAGAACGGCGAGAACCCAGAACGGCGAGAACCAGAGAATCGTATGCGCTGGCGCTGCATCCAAAACTCTCAACGTTTAGTCGAAAAAATTAAATAAAAGATAGTATTCTTTAACTTAAAAAAAGGCGTATACTAAAAGATAGATAATAAAATTGTCTGTAAGATAGTGTAAGTTTCGTTTAAGTGTACCTGGTAAATTTTGTGTGATTGTCAATGTTTTGTCCGCGTCAGACACAACTTCACGGGTTAATTAAACTATTTAATATGAATATAATCAAAAATATTCACATGCTAAATGATTAAAAGAATGTTCTAGTTTAACATATATTTTTTTCAAATCATTTACTCTACACATTTTGACGTGATTGTTCGTAATCAGTTTAAAATCTGTAAAATAGTCCCTTAAATACTACGACTTCAAATATTTTACGTTCTTTGAATAATGACCCTAAACCTAATGTGCAACCATTCTTAACATAATTACACTCTAGTACAATATTTCCTTACTTCAACCCACATTGATTACTCGGTCAGAGGTTAGGTTACAGATAAGTCCATTAAAACAGACCGCTACACTTCAAGTAAAAAAACATTTAGTAAAATTGCTCACTGTGCACTAGTTCTGAACATGTTTGGATTAGTGAAGTGTTTTCTCCTTCTAACTTGTATACTTTTATTTGGAATTGAGTGTAAGAGGTTTAACAGGAGATCGACGCAAGATGATGATGGAAAGAGTAGTTTGGCATTTGTTTTTGACACCACTGGATCAATGTATAATGACTTGAGACAGTTGCGTGAAGGGGCTGAAATGATCCTGAATACTGCGTTAAAAGAAAGTGACGTCATTGCTGACTTTGTGTTTGTGCCGTTTCACGATCCTAGTAAGTACCTATTTGAAAACTGGCTGCGTTTAAAGATATTCGAAAGGAAAGTTAATTAGGTCAATGTGCTGTAGGTTAGTAATAAATCATTAATGAAAGATTCAAGAAAACTAAATGAAAATATATTAAATCAATCTTAGACCGGCTACACGGACAGCTTGAAGTACCTAGTTAGGATCGATTGCTTCAAGCTGCAACTGCATAGTGAACTATAGTCTTCTACGTACACACGAACACGGAACCGCTCGAACAGTCGCGACTGCTTCGGGCGTTCGACAGCGCGGTGAAATTTCATCTTGCGGCTAAGTAGTCGCCAGGTATACACTGACTGCCCGCGCTCTTCATTTCACGTCATGCGTGCCTCCCGCCCGCACGGTTTTTGTTTTGCTTGTTGAGCAGTTATCAATGGCAGCTTCAAGCTGCTGACTCTGACTGCAAAAGCGGTACGTGTGTGTTGATCACTGGCTAACAGCTCGAGCAGTCCGTGTATGGCCAGCCTTACATTAACATTTTTAGCGCAAAAAAGTGTTAGTTATGTCTTGTACCTTCCAATACCTATATATAAGTTTGGAGAACGAAACCCCATTAAATCAAAACCCGATGATTAAAACCAGTACCTACATTTCACAGCTGTAGGCCCAGCTACAGTTACCCGCAGGAAAGAAGTGTTCAAGGCAGCGTTAAGCAGGGTCCATGTTCAGGGTGGTGGAGACTGCCCTGAGAAGTCTCTGACAGGTATACATTTAGCACTGAACGTCAGTAGACCTCGCTCCTTCATATACGTGTTCACTGACGCCACGGCCGCCGACCATCGCATCGTGGGAAACGTTCTGGACACGATACAGAGGAAACAGAGTCAGGTTAGATGGTGGTTAAATATTATGTTACAAAAAACACACACAAATACAAACAAACGAACTGACACAAACAAACACAATCGCAAAAAAACTGAACAAACAAACAAACACACACAACACAAATAAACTGTTCTTTCTTTCTTATGTTGCGTAACTAGTTTTTGCCCACTACTGCCCCTGGAAATCAAATATAGCATAAAATAACTTATGAAAGTACATAATTATTGAAAAGTAACATTGATACAGGTCAAGTTTCGAACCTTATGCACGAGAGGCGGGCGCGAAACAATAGACAATACATTTATTAATCATTGTGATTTTTAGTTGTTTCTTAGCATTGCGTGTTGTTTTTAACCGACTTCAAAAAGGAGGAGGTTATCAATTCGAATGTTTGTATTTTTTTTTTATGTATGTTCTGGCATAACTCTGTCATATATAGACGGATTTGCAAAATTCTATTTTTGTTCATTCCGAAATGGTCCCATATAAATTTTACCAAAATTGATCTAGCCCTTTTTGAGAAAATCAACAAATTCCCAAAAAAAAAATACTTAGACGACGTATTAGTTTCTTCAATCTTTAAAAGATTTACAATCTCTTTTAAGTGTGTCGCCGTTTCATAATGGATTTGGATGTTAAGGCAACACTAAAAAGCGAAAAATAACTTTAGCACAGAACACACATTTTACTTTCGGAAGTCGGTGGCAATACAAAACAACAAACTCAAAGCCACCGCCACCACCGACTTCCGAAAGTAAAGTAATGTGTTCTGTGCTAAAGTTATTTATCACTTTTTAGTTTTTGAAGGCGGTTTTCTTTTCTTTGAAAAAACTTTTGGCAAACTATTTTTCTTTCTTCTCATAATTAAAATTACCGCCAGGTTGTGTTCATATTAACGGGTCACTGCAACGATTTGAAACGGCCTTCATACAAGGTGTACCAAGAAGTCGCAGCCGCTAGTTCCGGGCAAATATTCAACTTGAATAAGACTAATGTACATATGGTGAGTAATTCGATAAAACTTAATAATACATTGGAATAAGGTTCATATTCGTACGTAACATACAACGTAAGTGGTCATATTTTACTTAGCAAAGAAAAGTAAACTCTAAGCCCAACTACTAACTACCCAAAAGTCAGCAAAAGTGTTCTTTTTTAGATGTTGGATTTTGTGAAGAGTGCGATAAAAGGTCGCATGGTGAACCTCGTTTCTGTTTCAAATCCGGCTGGCTACAACTACACTCAAGAGGTAAAGTGTACCTATACCTTTGTATTTAGTAAGTATAATAATGTATTTAGTACCTACTTAAGTATAATATTTATTATTTGATCAATTTCGTGACTGACAAATCGAAACTTCCTAAAGAAGTTTTTTTAAATGTTTTAGAAATTGCGAGCAGTTTTTTTTTCATTTAATTACCAAAATGTGTTTACAAAAACTAGTTACATACGAAGTTATGACTCTGTTTCTCAGATCCCAGTAGACAGTACATTGGGGGAGGTAACGGTGTCTGTGTCGGGGGCTAAGCCGAAGATCACAGTCGTAGACCCCAAGGGAGAACAGCTCACTGGACCACCCAAGTTGATCACTACGCTCGACCTATCTGAGATTATGGTGAGTAATCTATATAGGTACAGGGTACCTACGAGTTTATAAAAAGAGAACTTGACTGACTGAGAAACTACTGGAACTAGGAACGTGAAATATTGCAGACGGCTTCCTTTTACAATGTGAGCGTGCACTAAGAAAAGATTTTTGTAATTCAATTTCTGGGGGTGAAAAGGTAAGAGTTTAATTGGATGAAAAATCTTATTTTTTGAGTTACTCAACTTGAAATTGTGCGTGAATGTCAACCTTAGTAAATAA
The DNA here is from genome assembly GCA_947361185.1 of Charanyca ferruginea. Lineage (NCBI taxonomy): Eukaryota > Metazoa > Arthropoda > Insecta > Lepidoptera > Noctuidae > Charanyca > Charanyca ferruginea. The sequence continues at coordinate 11,910,271 of OX376065.1, read as the reverse complement.
TAAAGCTTAAAGTTTCTAGGTCTTTTATTAACCACCCCTCAGAGGGGTCTAAGAGTTTAAAGGGAAGTACGAAATATACGCGGACAATGCGCGGGCGAAGTGCTAGTTAATTAATAATAATTAAACGACACTACCGTGTTCACAATAAGATTAGACATTTACTCAAACCTTTTTTACAGTCCGTTCAACAGATTTTGACTTATATTGCGTTGGTAGCATGACAAATGGCGACTGCAGTAAACAGTTGTTATTGTAACCACTTTTTTGCCTCTAATGTCATCCTTAAGCCTACGGAATAGAAGTCAAAATCGGTTGAAGGGACTGTAAAAAAGGTTTGTGTTTATGTTTAATCTTATTGTGAACAGGGTATAAGTAAGTAGAAGCCCTTGATTCTGCAATACACTTTAAAGTACCAGAAATAGTACAAAAAAATGTAAGATGTACCTAAACGAAAGTTGCACAACTTTGTTTCAGGAAACTTGATTCAGACACATACCGTATGCAATGTCGCTAGCTACACTTTTATTGCAACAATAAAAACATGTTTCAGCAACATTTACACTTAAGTACGATGTACAGAGGCCAGCACATCAAACTACAACAATCTGTTAATTGTTTTGATAGATTTTCAACTTAATCACAAAAGGCTAAGGTTCATATTCAACTGGGTTTTTTTTTTAGTTTAGTATGGCTTGATGTGCCAACGTCTGTACCTTATTAACCTAAAATCTTATATTTTGTCACAAAACCAGATCGTGAAGGTTATGCAGCCAGAGCCAGGCAACTGGACAATCACAGTGGGTAGTGAAGAACAACACTCGGTGAAGGTCGTTGGGCTGTCAAATGTCACATTCAACCACGGCTTCTCCGTTGAAAAGCCAAGCACTATGAAGGAGACTAGCTATAGACCTCTCAGAGGTAAGCATACAACGAGTGTAAAAAGACGAAGGTTATATTATGTTCCTCTCACGGAATAGACAAACCAAGTGGAAGTTCCGCGCATATCGGAATTATGCGGATAATATGTAATATAATACCAACTTTCGTTAGTAAGTGTAATAAGTCTTAATTTTGTATGAACAATAAATAAGCTTTTCGTCAAAATTTCATTTATAGCGGCGGACCAGAAGTTCTTCTTTTGCTAATAGAAAGTTACGTTATCCTCAAGTGCTTATTCATACTAATATTATAAGTGCGAAAGTAATTCTGTCTGTTATATACGCTTTCACGATGAAATGACGACTAAACCGACTTTAATGAAATTTGGGCTGAAGATAATTTAAACCCTGGGAAAAGACATAGGCTAGGCATAGTCATAGGCTATTTAAGGAGTCATCGCGCTGCGCCGCTATCGAGTGGTCGTGACCTTGCTGCGCTGAGCGTTGAAATCATGACGCCGTGTACAGTAAAATGTGCCAACTGTAATGTTGTTATTGATGAAGTGTTAGCTTTTATAACTAATAAAATTGATGTGATGGACCAAGAAAGTTTGTTACGTATTTGTCGTTCTGCTTTTAAAGTGGAAGAAGTGGAAAAGTCCAAGAATCTGCTGTTTGAATCAGTTCCTACCGACATAAGGAAGATAACGAGGAAAAAGAACAGCGAGGGAAAAATACAAAAAGACTTAGTGGACATTATAACAGTGCTTAAAAGTGTTGATCCGGAGCTAATACCAGTATTCGTGGCTAAAGAGCTGCATAAGTTACCGCCCGTGACCTTTGATCACGTAGATGTGACAGCTATATTGAGGAATATAACTTCATTACGTGCGCAATTGGATGATATTAAAAGCACGTATGTTACAACCGATAAGCTGCGCGAAATGGAAGCAAAACTTTGCAATAACAAGTATGATTCGCTAATTAATACTCCAAATCGCATCAACAGTAATCGCGGTGCTTATTTTTTAAATAGTGGGCCTATGGCAATAGCATCTCCGATAGCTGACTCATATAACGTACAGGTAGATAATACACAGTCTACCCGCGCCCAAACAAAGCAACTCACAGCTGACAGTGCGCGCGAGTGTGTCGTATCGGCGGGCGAGAGTGAGACAGCGCTTTGCAACGCTGAGACGAGTAAGAGCGAGATGGAATGTGTAAACAAGTATCGGGATATTGAGAGTAGTTGTAAAAGTAAAAATATTATTGAAGAAAATAATTTAAGTGCACAAACGGCAGAGACATCGCACACGATGAATAAGACGTATGCTGATGTAAGTGGAAGCAAAGATAGTGGGCGTGTAACGGAGAAGGATGAGGGTTGGATAACGGTGCAGAGAAAGCGTCTTGGCAACAAGTTTTTGGTCAATAAAGGAAAAGCCTGCCTAGAGCAAAATTGTAAGTTTAAGGCCGCCGACACTAAAATACCTCTGTTTATAACTAATGTTCACAAGGATGTTTCTGAGGCTGATATTGTAGAATACATCTTTAACAAAACAAAGGAGAAAATATCGCCTATAAAGATAAAAATGTTGAAGGAAAGAAATTATAACGCCTACAAATTTTTTGTTAGCAAATTACGCTTGGAAGTATTTCTCGATGACAGCCTGTGGCCGGAAGGGGTCTCGTTCAGGCGTTTCGTGCATTTGAAGGATAAAATCAATGTTAATGAGGAGAGGCAAACAGAGAGGCAACCCCTTACTATCTTATAATGGTTATTAGTAAGCTATCCTGTAACCTTATTTCCTTTAATTGCAAGTCGCTAAAGCGGTCTATTGATGGTGTAAGAAGTCTGTGTAAATGTGGTGATATCATTGCACTTCAAGAGACGTGGTTGCTGCCTCATGACTTGCCGATGCTGAGTAGAATACATGATGAATTTGAAGGAACTGGAACTTCCGCGGTGGACACCTCTTCAGGCCTACTACGAGGGAGGCCCTATGGAGGAGTTGCCATACTATGGAGAAAAAGTGTATTTCAGTCGGTTAAAGTGATAGTTTGTGATGACGTACGTGTTACTGCAGTGAAGGTTGTGGTATGTAATAAAACTATAATAATTTTCAGCATATATATGCCAACTGATTGTGTTGAGAACTTAACTGAATTTACTCAGTGCTTAAGTAAACTTAATTCTATAATGGAAGACAATCGTGACACTGAAGCTTTTTATATGTTAGGTGATTATAATGCGCATCCGAATGAGTTATTTTATAGGGAGTTGCTTAATTTTTGTAGTGATCAGGACTGGTCTTGTGTGGATGTGGAGATGCTAGGTGATAAGTCTGAAACATTCACATTTGTTAGTGAGGCGCATGGGTGTACGAGATGGTTGGATCATTGTGTTGCAACTAAAGCTGCTTTACCCTCTGTTAATCGTGTTTGGGTTGATTATGATGTGCAGTGGTCTGATCATTTTCCACTTTATGTCGAGTGTGACCTAAATGGGTTAAAATGTGGAACTCGGGCAAGCCATTCTCCGTTTTTCAATAAAGTTACTTGGGGAGTACGAACAGAAAATCAAGTTAAGCTGTATCACCAGCTGTGTCACGCTCGGCTTAGGGAAATTGATTTTCCTGAACAGCTATCACAATGTTGTGATGGTCGCTGTTATGATGTTAACCATAGGGCCTTATTAAAGGATATGTATGTGAACCTGGTCTCAATCTTGTCTGATGCCGCCGTTGCTTCTTGTGAGCGTGCAGGGGGTAGGAGGAGAGGTGGATATATATCCGGATGGGGTAAGCATGTTGCAGGTTTTCACAGGGAGGCTAGACTAAAATTTTTGGCATGGGTCCAGGCTGGTAAGCCTAGTAGCGGTCAAATATATTGCGATATGTATGATAGTAGGAAGGCATTTAAAAAACAGCTTAAATATTGCCAAAATAAGCAGGATCAAATTAAGATGGATAATATGGCCGCTCATCATGCAGCCAAGGATTTTAAAGCATTTTGGAAACAAACAAGTAAATTGAATGTCAGGCCTGGTCTTCCTGTGAGCGTAGGGGGGGTTTGTGATCATACCGAGATTGCTAATCTCTTTAAAGACCACTTTCGAGTAACGCCTCGAGGTGGTTCCAGTGGACCGGGTGATTCTGCCACTTATGAGAGTGTCGGTGCTGGGGCGGTTGTTCAGGAGCGTGTGGTGAGATTTACAGCCAAGCAAGTGCGACAAGTAATTGGCGGCATGCAGCGAGGTAAATCACCCGGGTGCGACAGTCTCAGCATTGACCATCTGAGAAATGCTGGTGTGCACCTGCCGCGCGTACTCTCCATGTTTTACAATCTGTGCTTGTGTCATGGTTATTTACCTGAGGAACTCACTAAAACCATAGTCGTTCCTGTTGTTAAGAACAGGACTGGGGATTTATCCGATAAGGCCAATTATCGGCCTATATCGCTGGCAACGGTGATGGCAAAGGTGTTTGACAGTTTGCTTAATAATGTACTTTTATCTCATGTACATTTGCACGATGCCCAATTCGGTTTTAGAAGTGGGTTTTCAACGGAAAGTGCCATTCTTTGTCTTAAGCAAGCTGTCAGATACTACACTGATAGAAGCACGCCGGTATATGCGTGCTTCCTGGATTTGTCCAGGGCCTTCGATACAGTATTGTATGACAGGCTCTGGAACAAGCTGGAGGGCGCGGGTGTACCGGCGGAAGTCGTTTCAGTGTTAAGGCATTGGTATCGGTGTCAGAGAAATCAGGTGCGATGGGCGGGGGCATTGTCGGATGAATTCGGCATGGAGTGTGGCGTGCGGCAGGGGGGTATCACCTCTCCTCTTCTATTTAACTTGTATGTCAATGACCTCATCGCTGAGCTCAGCAGTACTCATACGGGCTGCTTTGTCGACGGGGTGAGCGTTAACAATATTAGTTACGCTGACGATATGGTGCTGTTGGGACCATCGGTGGGGGCGATTCGCACTTTGATAGCAAAGTGTGAGGCTTATGCGGCGGAGCATGGGCTTCAGTATAACTCAAAGAAGAGCGAGGTGCTTATATTTAAGTCTAATAATTATAAGCTAGTCCATGCTCCGCCTATTAAGCTTAATGGTGCGGCTCTGCGGGTTGTGAGCAGGTTCACATATCTGGGGCATATTGTAACAGAAGACCTGAAAGATGATGCAGACGTAGAGAGGGAGCGCAGGGCGCTGGCAGTCCGGGGGAATATGATTGCTCGCAGGTTTGCTCGGTGCTCGCGTGATGTAAAACTTACGTTATTCAAGGCTTATTGCCAATCGTTTTACGCAAGCAGCTTGTGGGTAGGTGTAAGTCACCGGGCTGCTAGTGCGCTGCGCATCCAATATAATAATATATTTAGGTTGCTGTTGCGGCTGCCTCGTTTTTGTAGCGCGTCTGGCATGTTTGCTGAGGCGCGTACAGACGGCTTCCATGCAGTAATGCGTAAGAGAGCTGCGTCTCTGCGACAGCGTCTGCGAGGCAGTAGCAACAGCATCCTGCAAATGATTGCCGCTAAACCGGACTGCCCAATCCAAAACAAATGGATGCGTATTTTAATAGGGTGTAATGTAATGTAATGTAGATGTCTGATTATTTATTAAGTTAATTTAATTTCATATAATGATAACTATTTTAATTATTTTGATAAATTATTGAATTGAAATTTACTAATATAGCTTTAAGTATACATTGATACTAACCCTTATATGAGTGCAAACTTGAAATAAATGATTTATTATTATTATTATTATTATAGGCTACTATCTTAATCCGCGACTTCATTTGCATCCGCGATAACTGACATTCACGTGTACGAAGACGTGGGCAAATGCTAGTAGGCTATATTTTACTGTCCTGGTACTAATATAATGATGATATTTGTTTTAAGGCACATACAACCACATGATGATATCATTGTCTCCGCCGAACGTCACTGCCAACATACAGTACGCAGAGGTACTTACTCTGACGGGACGCACACTATTCGAGCTGCCCCTTAAGAAGACAGAGACCAACGTGTACGTCGCTGATCCATTCATACCGCCAGACGAGTTCTTTTACATTGCTGTGAGTTATTGCAATATTTATATGTGATGTAGATAGTACCTACTAGGCATAAAACACAACACAGAGAATGCACGACCTTCATCACAGATATAAAAAAAAAATCTGGCTTCAGTTCCATCTGCTATGTAGGAGATAGCTAATGGGACTGAAGACCGCCGCGTTTGAAGCAAAGAAAAGGTAAAAGAAAATGTAAGCTTTTTTTTATGAAACTTTGCCACACTCTAGGAATTTCTCCTGAATCGTGGGTGCGTTTACAAACATACACAGCCAGACCTGGAACAACTACCTGTAGTAGGTTATACATTTTTTTGTTCCGTACGGGAATCGAACCTGCGACATGCAGCACAGCAGCCAATCTCTCAGCCGCTGCGCTAACCGTGTTGTCATTCATATCCTCAGTAATTGGTTTGTTGTAATCTTGTTTCTTGTACACTTTATCTGTCTCGCTACTATTTTCGGCATAATTTTTGTTTGTTGTTGTTTAAAAGACAAGATGAACGTCTTATGATATTAATAATTACGTTCTTATAATTTATTGCAGATTAACGGTCGAGATCAGCATGAACAGGACCTGCGAAGGATCGGAGCAACTGCTATTCAAGCACAGTTACCAGGTAAATTGAGGAAAATCCTGTTACCTTACAGGTTTCGTGTTCCAGGCACGTAAAGCTGTTGGTCCGGACTGTCATTATGGGTAGTCAGAAAGCCAGAAAGCTTGGCGACCATTCTTACCAAGTGGTATCAGATGATGATGTCTGATGTAAAATTACAACAGAATGACACTTTGGGACCCCCCTAACATACAACATTGGGATTCGTTATCATGATCTGCCGAGAGCGTAGAGCCTATTTTTAACTATATTGACATCGGTTTCCAGTCTAACCGGTTGCAGCTGAATACCAGTGCTTTACATGGAGCGATTGCCTATCTGACTACCACCCAGTAACTGTGTAACACGATACCCCTTAGTAAGACTGATTGTCAGATTTTCTGGCGTCTAACTGCCTATAACGACTGTCAAAGATCTATAAATGACCGCCGGGACCAGTGGCTTTACGTGCTTTAGGAGGCATGGATGGGTTTCGGCAGGCCTTCGTCACTCGTTTAAGGTCACGCGCTTAAGTACCTAAAGCTCGCTTTCGTTCGAACGTCCAAAATCCAGTCGGGTTGCCACGCGTTTTCTCAAGTGTACGTATACCACTGATAATTTTTTTCCGATACAGTTAACTAATAGTTCCTTACGATACCGCGACCGCAGCTTTAATAATGGCTAATCGTGCATATTGCAGTGTAGACGACTGTCAAAATAAAACAACCAACAAAAGTAGGTATATCCTTTTTTAAATTACCTAAGGATGAGGAAAGGTAAATATTTTGTATTTGTTTATTCTCTGTTGATTCTATTATTTTTATAATAGAGATCGGAATAAGTAGATTATGTATTTACTACATTACTTTGGTTCTTTTATAACAAGATAGTTTTATAATAGTACGTAATTATAAGTAGGTATTGATTTGATTAGACATTTTACTTATTATTTTTCAAAACATACAACCTTTTGTGTAATCATTTCATAATCATAGACAGCCCTAGCGTTGTGTAATTTGATGCAAGTGATCGCCCGACACTACGGCAGACGACGTAGTAGATACTCTCGAGCGTGTGCGTAAAGTAGGCTTTAGCGCGCACGAGCGGCTGTAGTATTTTTGTAGGCAGATAAAGCGATAGGTTATCTGTCTTTTTCTATGGAGTGAAGTATCTGTTCCAAAGGAACTATTGGTTAATCTGTGGTTTCGGTATGAAATGGATGGTCACCCATCCACGGACAGATTGCGGCAAGCGTGGCTTAATCATTATGACCGATCCATTCGTACGGCTTTTACTTAGCCACAAGCTCAACTTTTACGTTTACCTTTACATCAGACATGTCTTACTCAATAATATACGTTGTTTCAGATGTACCTTATCTAACAGCACCCCGAAAGGTAAGGATGGTTATTTTTATTTGTATACTAGCCGAGCCGACAAACTTTTTCCTGTACCTACACAGCATATTCAGCTTTTTCCAAATTTTCCAGTTTTTTTGTCCATTTTTCTTTTCCTTATAAACCTTGTTCGCACTATTACAAATATTTGAAAAAAATATATCCATATTGGTCCAAACATTTTCAAGTGATACGCTTATCAACATTTAATGTTTATGTATGTTAGTTTAAGCTTATTTTTTATTTATCAGAAACTGGAAAAGGGTCATTTGTACTCATCATTATGAACAACTTTTACTACGGGATCAACCCTGAAATAGCAAAAGTCAAATCGCCTGCTTCATACATTTTGTCGAGATCAGCGACTATAAATGTTCATAATGTTTAGTACAGTGATCCCTTTTCAGTGGATCTTGATAACCCTATAGATAATGGTCATTGGAACCCATTCTTCTTCTCAATCAGTATGGAGAGTAATTCCTTTTTTTCCTCGAAGATTTTTTTGTTTTTTACAATATGTTTTAGGTGGAAGCCCATCCACATTCCCGCGTAGTACTGTCATGTAATGTAGAGAGTTTGGTACCAGTCACTGCTATGTGGACTAAGGACGCGTCGAGGATACAACAACAGATATCTAGCTTGTAAGTTTTACATTTAATAAACTTAATAAAGACGCTCACAGGCTTCTCACAATACTAGCACATGAGACAATTCAACCTAGTTTCTACGATGGGGGTCATCTGCGATGCGTGATCCGGTATTGCAGATGTCTATAGGCATCAGGTGGGCCGTTTGTATGCCAGCGAAGAGCACAAAATACTCATCTTCCCAATCTCAAATCTTCAATACACGGTAGAAGGGACATCGATGTGCCATCATTTACTATGGACTCCATACTTGATTGTAGTCTAGACCTTGCAGAGTTGAATTTTTTTTTCGGTTATGAAAAAAACTCAGCTACTCTATACAAAAGTAATAAAGTGTAATTGTTCCGACCGAGTTTCGGTCACGGTGTCATAATGCACAAGTGTGTGCGCAAACACAGGTGCACTCCAACTTCCCTCAATCTCATAGTCCGGTGGGACGGCAATCTGACTCGACCGACGAGAGACCAGGCGCAGGACCAAAGAAGCAAAGACGTTACGTGCTTTCCGAGGCACGGGGGTGTTACACCGCCAACTTCCAAACTCCGGGCTGTTACTGAGAAATTCTTAACAGAAAAACCCAAGAACACTTTGCCCAACTTGGGAATCGAACCCAAGACCCCACGCTCAGTAGACGCGATTGTGACCGTGAGACTAATGAGGCAGGAAAAGTACGTACGTCCTACATAGTACAAATATATGAGATTGGGCCCTAGAATCATTGACTGAATTCATGATAGCAGGTTACCCGATTATCTGGCGGGGGCGCGGTGCATGCATGAGCAAATACCGTACCCCCATAGGCCGGTCGAGGAACACCGTGGTGGTTTTAGCCGGTAGGAGTTCGGCACACCCCCCTGTCTACCCCAGACGGGGGATAGTCCATGAGGATTTCCCCACGTATAAAAAAAAAAGGTTGCCCGATGATATCGCGCTTGTATCACTATCTTTCTGCCCTTGTTACTTGGGGTCGGCGCAACACGTCTTCTTCCACTCCCTTCTCTTTTATATCATTCTTCACACATCTTTTCTTCGACCTTCCTGTGCCTCTCCATCCATCCACATCCACATTTACATTCATAACTATTTTGGTCACATGCGTTTCATTCCTCCTCTCTACATGCCCATAACAAGACAACAATTCCCTTTCTACATTTCTGTCACTGGCGTCACTTTCAAATTTCCTCTAATATTTTCTTTTCTGACCTTATCCATACCCATCTCCGCTACGTTCAATCTTTTTCATCCGTTCCGCCTAGTAGTTTAAGGAATGTCTAATTGAATTTTTATTATTAACTTGCTTTCCTGGTTTTTTTTTAGACAAACCACGTCGGTTGACTATGTGATTGAGAACATGAAAGAAGAACACGTCGGTACTTATAGATGCGTAGCACACAATGTTGCGGGAATTAGCAGGGCTATCACAGAAGTGACGCTAATAGGTAATCATCGATATTTAGGAAGCCATTTTCTATTAAGACAAGAGTTCATTTTGAATATGATTAACCACAAAAATGCCAGCAAATTCTGTATGTAAAATGTGTATAAACACGCAGTAAGTTCGTGGTTACAAACTATTTGTACATTACTTTTGTTGATTTTGCACTATTTACTGTTAATTTTCGGTTTTATATCCATGATACCTTATTAGATCCTTTCGGATCATCATCATCTGCCTAGCCTTATCCCAACTTATTTTATTATTACAAATTATTTTCTATTTCAGTGGAACCTCCACAAGTCACAATAGAGCCAGGTAACTCTACGGTAGAGCTAGGTGACAATGTTACAATATCTTGTACTGTGCATAGTGAGGCGTTGATGTTGGAGAATCGACTGCTCTTCAACGGCACGCAGACACATTACGGTATAGTATTAATCATAGAAATCTATGGTATTAATAGATGAATATAGTCGAGAATTTTAAGTTTACATAAAATAGGCACTACTTTAACATTCATGAATATTTGTCATATGGTTTGTGATTGTCTCAAAGTATTCTCATATGATCCATACTTTATACTTTATACTATACTTTGTATACTTTTTTTACTTTATCCATATCCATACTAATATTATAAATGCGAAAGTAACTCTGTCTGATACGGTTTCACGATGAAACCGCTAAACCGATTTTGATGAAAATTGGTATGAAAACTTTTTAATCCGCGACCTTGTTCTGCATCGGCGATAACTGACATTCACGCGAACGAAGTCGCGGGCAAATGCTAGTATGATAAAAATGTGAAGAGGATATATCTAAAAATAAAACCACTAAGCCCAATCAGATCATCAATGAATGTATGTGTTCTAAATTATAAATGTCTTTTCATTTACAGCTATAGATATGAACAAGGAGCCGAACATAGATGGAGTGTATTTGTACAGTAAAACTATACATATTGATGAAAAAAATGCTGGAGTTTATACATGTTTTGCTTCAAATAGAGGTATGAAACACACATCTACAGTTTGGCTTTCAAACTGCACTGTTTCACTGGCCATCTTACTTTTCGTACTTATGAATCCGAACAACTTTTACTACGTAAAATGTCCTGACATATGAAAAAAAAAATCAAGTCCTCCATACATTTTTATTGTACTGTTGTGTGATTTTTATTGTAATGTTTATACGAGTAGTATAAACATTTTTGTAGGAAACAGCTGTGATTTTTTGTATATTAGAGTCGGTTCCTTAATAAAACTTGCTTATATTACTTGGGTTATTTCACCCCCTGTAAAATGGCCAGTAATTTTAAAGTCAGCTTATTACTTTAGGTTTTTGAGATGTTACCTTCTGATAGTATGACAAGAACATACTCTCGACGTCTAACTAAACATTTCATCCACACTATGCGAATCACACAGACGAAATGCGAACAGTAGCTAGTAGGATATAATTATTTATTACTTCTTTATTTATTCTAGGAGGAAAGGTGCACCAATCCACACACGTACAAATAAAAGTAAACCCAACTGCACAAATATTAGGCCCCCACACGCTCTCAAAGCTGATAAACTCAGGCTTCCAACTCGTGTGTACCGTGGAGAACGCTGCATCTGTCGTGTGGAGCGCGCCCAACGGGACGGTGGTGAGGTCACATGACGTCATCGGGACATCTAACGACGTGTTGGACGTGCAGAATGCTACTGATGACGGAGATTGGACGTGTTCAGCTATTAGGGGAGCTCGTAAAGGTATGTACAGAGAATTTTAAGCTATAAAAAGAAACTGCCGCGCAGGTGTGAGTGAAAAAGATGCCACTCTATTAAACAGATTTTTTTTTTAATTTGATGTATACACGCGAGCACATCAAGCCATACCAAACTGTAAAATTTGCCGAATTGAATATGAACCTAGTGGGTTTAGTAATAAAGTTGAAAATCTATCAAAATAATTTGACAGATTGACTGATAGACTGATCAGAATGGTCAGGATCAGGTTCTTCTTTTCGAATTGATGGTTGTCTTTAATATTCTATTGTGTTAAGTCTAACAAAGTAAGCACTTTGACTACTAAGTCAGATGTTTCAACTATTATAATCCATATATTTTTCTAACCCTGGGATTGAAACACACACTCAGCAGTCGACCCTCACACCAAGAAGCGGTCACACACACTATCACAAACATTTTTTTTTAAACGAAGTGCCTTAATGTGCCTTTCAGCAGGTGTGATTCGGCGGAAAATGTAACGTCACATACGATTTTTGCGTTTTACCCCCTCCATACGCCTTTCACTTTCTTATGTTGAATTGCATTAAACCAACTTTAGTTTAACGGAGACTTTAAGTTCATGACATCCCTTACATTTTGTATCTAAAAGAAAGTGACAGCATTAATTTAAAGTCTCCGTTAAATTAATGAAGGTTTATTTATTTATTTATTTATACTTCATGCACAAACGTACAAAGGCGGACTTAATGCCTTAGGCATTCTCTACAACGCCACTCACCGTCAGTGTGTCTTTCTATGAGTAGGCATATACGGACACCGCGCGCTCTTTCTTCCTCTTTCTTGTACGAGTATGTCTGTATGTGTGTGCCAGTATAAAAAATGCGTCCACTGACCGGAACTTTTTTTTTTAATTTCAGGTTCAGATACAGCACATGTCTCGGTACTGATCAAGCCAATAGTCAGTATTATTGGGTCTAAGAACATAAGTATAGTTGAGGGCTCTGTGATCGAGGTGACGTGCCAAGTGGTCGCCAAGCCGCCACCGAGGATACTATGGCATCGGGAGACTGACACCTTCTTGAATAATACTGTGAGTGGCCTTATCAAAAACTATTTTCTGCCCGTGACTTGGCTATCGTATAGAAGTTGGTAAAAATAAAGTTTTTTTTTTTAAAAAAAAAACAGCCTGTAGCACTCAGGAATAAAGATCTTTCCATCAGTGAAAGACTTCCAGAGATCCTCTAACCAATTTAAAGAATATAGATAAACAAGCACTTTATCCGCGACTTGGTCCGGGTAGATTTCGTGCTTCCCCTACAAACTCATCATCACTTTGACGGTTAGTTAAAAAACGCATAACGTCGAACTTTATTATTCACTTAGGCTTTTATTCGTGACAAGTTTCAAGTTGCAAGTTCAATCCAAGAAATAAAGTATTTTAAGACATTGCAGTAGACCCCATATTCTAAGGCCAATTGTCCAATTAGGTAAGGTTTAATTCATACGTTTATAAACACTGAGTTTCACATAATTAAATACCTTGGTATTTTAGTCGTCATACAAAAGTGGTCCACTCAATGTATGTACCCGACATAAAATACCTCTAGATGCGATTATAAAATTGTTAACATTATTAAAAAAATGTTTCTGACGGTCCTAAGTCCGTAAACGCATGAAGGAAGAATTGGAATGAAGTGGCTTTTGATGGTTTCTGTACCAGCCCCACATATGTGCGGAGTAGTTGAAAATAGAAATACTGGTTCGATCTAGTTTTTGGCAGCGAAAACGTTAAATACTTACAAACTGCTACATTCCGAGAAATATTAAATTGCAATAGGAAGAAACAGGTTTAATGAATAAAGATTTTGCCGCTCCCTTTCGCGCCGCCCTTGGAACGCAAGGCCCGATAACCACGCTTGTAACAGGATGTTTGAAACTGCGTCACGAGTCATTCTTATTGAATAATATTTTTAGTTAGGTATTCAAATGTTCATAATTTTTTTTATGAATGATTAGTAGTCATTGCATACATTGTAAATTTTCAAATTATTCGTTTCCCACTTTCAGATAAATGAGGTAAAACCAAACGTGTACCAAAGTATTTTGAGACTAAACTCCAGCGCAGAAGCTGTAAACGCTACGTACTTCTGTTTCGGTGAGAACACAGAAGGCATTCACCAAGATAGTCTTATTGTAAATGTTAGAAGGAAAATGACGCTGTTGCATGGATTTACAGGTAAATATTATTTTACGGCTTAAATGTCACGCATAATATTTAAATGGAGGCAAATCCTTCTACACTTGCGAAAAAATGATGGAGTCATACATGTCTTCTCTATATGGGTCTTAAAATAGTTCCATTGACAGTCAAAGTTGGAAATTAAAAATGGAATCATTTATTTTAATTGGACCATTAAAGTCGCTTTTGAACGTCATTTATAAAATAAAAATAGTATTGAATCAGGTTGCCCCTTGTAAAATGTATTTTTGAATGGAGAAGAATGGGAAATAAATAATAATAATATAATAACAACTCCTGTATTCTCCAAAGGGGTGGGTAGAACTGCATAATAAAGTCACGTTTCGCTAGTTGTTGGGCCACTAAATAAAAACCCCAATAACACACCCACCCAACCCATGGATGGAACACCTCCTGTACTTCATCATAACCCATAACTTATATTTTATTTATATTTTCAGCCTGTATTGTTTCACTGCAGGGCAAAGGCCTCCCTTTCTCCTTTCCAACCTTCTCTGTCCAGAGCTAGTGTGGATCCATCCCTCTTGCCCAGTCCCCCACTTAAGCTTGGCTGCTTTTTGAGTGATGTCGGCGACTCGTGTCTTGGAGCGCAGCATGGTATTTCTAACGCGGTCTGTTAATCTGACTCCCAGGATGCTGTGCTCCATCGCTGGCAAACCTCGAACCTGAACCTCAGCTGAATAGTTTAAGCCTTCATCGACCAATAGCTCTTACAGGCATTTTCGACGCGTCTAGCAACTTCTTCCCCATCACTTATCGCTCAAATTAATTATGCACCATACATTTTCCAGACAAATCCGTTCAACTCTACTACCAAGAGGAACTTCAGTGTGACATCAACTCCCACCCCCCACCCCGCACTATTTGGTACCACAACGGTACTGAACTGGAAACTGGTCCCAACGTGCATATATCTGAAGACAACTCGACAGTGTATTTGAAAAGAATCGACTTTAGCGATTTAGGAACGTATGTGTGTGAAGCTGATAATGGATATGAGAATATGACTGTGCGCGGAACTGTTAGTGTTGTTGGATTGGGTAAGACAATGCTTGTAAATTATTTCTAGTTTTATGTTTTTTTGGCGACAATTAAACACATGGCTGTGTGGTGCCGGCCACCAATAGCACCCTTTTTTACCCGTGGGTGTCGTAGAAGGCGACAGAGGGATATTGACCAGAGGATAGGCAGCAGCGTCCTTTTGAGTACCCTATCACCTACTGCGATCGCTAACATGCATCGGCCAAGCATGGCGATTACGACTGAACCCCTTGGGGCGACCTATGCCCAGCAGTGGTCCTCTAAAGGTTGACATGTTGATGATGATGATAAAACACGTGGCCCACCAGATAGTAAGTGGTTACTTCCACCTATGGATATATGGTATACTTATTCGAAACGTGGCAGGTATATAGTTCGATTCAAACACGATGGCGGTTCTGAACACGAGGCGAGTGGTTGCGCAGTAACAATTTCAAGTGTCAGCGGGAGTGAGGGGCGGGGTACTGAGCAACCAGGGCATCAGGTCTGCTATTACAATAGTGTCAGAATGGTCTATCATTGATATCATAATTGTTGATTTTGACAAGTTTGGTAATCTACTAATATAATGGCGTCATTATGACTTTCCAATGGTCAACCACTGACAATCTCGTACAAAATGACAACTGAATGACTGACTTAGGCGGTAATCTGCTAAAATTTTGACAGTTCCTTTGATCAGTGACCTACCATTAGAACGTCATTGGTGCAGTCATTGCTTTTATTTCGACCGACCAATGATTGACCATTATGAATTTAGCAGATTACGAACTTTTAGCAAAATGACAATGGGATCGTGTTGGAGTGACGAAATTATAAAAATAGCAGACTTGGCCCCCTGTAGCGCACTTCAAAGCCACCATTAAGTTTGAATCGAACAGTACGCTACTATCCGAGAAGCAAAGCTGAAATATATAAGATAAAATATATAGATATTGTAGGATTTAGGAATATAATTTACATTTAAGCATAACTATTTAATTTATATCTTCGTTATCTTGTAAAGATTTTGAACAAATATAAATATTATGGTAGTACATATTAACAATAGGTACCGAGTCCTGTCCAATGTAGAACGTCATGTCATATAATCAAACGGAAGTGTTTCATTATTTAACCGGATTCTTCGTTGTTTATAAAAAAACTAGACCTTGTGTCTTCTTGCGTGACTTCATCCGCATTAAACTCAAGTCCACACTAATATTTTCAAGAGGAAAGATTTGTATGTTTGTGACGAGAAAACTCAAAACTACTGGTCCGATTTCAAAAATTCTTTCACCATTAGATTGCTACATTATCCCTGACTAACATAGGCTATATTTTATTAAAAAAAACGAGTAAAAAACGAGAAGTCTTAGGGAAAGTGATAGTATACCATAAAACATAGCCTTTATCACTTGGCATTAGTACACCTTTCTATCAGTGAAAGAATTTTTTGTAATCGGATTAGTATTTCCATAGGCAATATTAAAAAAAATATATAATTTTATTTTTCAGCGTCACCAGCGTTGTCTAAGAAGCCAGCTACATTAACTGCGCGCGCAGGTCGCCCTACTATAATCACATGTAGGTGAGACTATGTATCGTTGTCACAAATCTTCTATGTATAGATAGTATCACTGTATCAGCAGTAAACTACTACTGGCTCATAACATAGATTTAATGATAATACGGGTTGTAAAAAGACACATTACATATTCATTAATTATGCATTATACTAAGTAATAATGAGCAAATTATTGCTGCGTATCGAGCTTTATTTTTGGTGTTAATAATCACTGTTTATGGGAGCGCTCTAAGTAACGCACACCATTGTGCTTACGGGTGCAAATAAAAAGTTGGAACCTTGATGTTTAGAATCTCTAACCAGTAGGTATAGAGCTACCAGAGGGCTAATTCACGTAATTTTATGACGCGCTGATGAAGTTGTAGTGCAGTTGCAGTTAAGTTCAAGTTTGAGTGATAAACGGTATTCTTGTAATCTTTGAACTGCGCGTAAGCTACGCGTAAACTGCACGTCAACTGTACGACAGCCAAGCTCTACCAAACTTACTTATGGTGTACCCACATGATGAGAGAAAAAATATTACTCACCAAATCGAATAGAATCGATTACATTTCAATGAATATGACGTTATTATAATATTAAAATAAAACCCCAGTACTGATTTTAGTGCGCTTTTTCTTACCTCAAACGAATAGTAGAATACCGATCATGTTGCGTTCCGAAGCACGCACCAAAGAAGCGCAACAGTAGAATGCCGTTATTGCGCTCGCGTAAGTCGAACTTGACGCGAGCGTGTCTGACAGCGGTAGAGAATACGAAAAGCGTTGTTTTGATCGAAACTTAACTACAACTGCACTGCAACAGCACTTCTTTAGTTACGTGAATTAGCCCACAGGAGGGTAAGTCAATAACTAAATAATTATTGTAATGATGCGAAGAACATGTACTTTTTGACACCGTGAAGTGTCTTTTTACAACATAAATATGAGACACGTCGATAGCAACATAAAAGATTTATTATTAGTTTATTAAATGTTTTTTCATTACCTAACTATTAAAAATAATAAAGAATAATATAAAACAATATTCCAGTGTACTCGAA
Source organism: Charanyca ferruginea (assembly GCA_947361185.1). Taxonomy (NCBI): domain Eukaryota; kingdom Metazoa; phylum Arthropoda; class Insecta; order Lepidoptera; family Noctuidae; genus Charanyca; species Charanyca ferruginea. The sequence continues at coordinate 11,892,582 of OX376065.1, read as the reverse complement.
GGCAACCCAGAACCGACAATAATGTGGCAATATAGACACGTCTCTGCTGATGACTTCACTTCTCTCCCTCAAGACGTGATAACGAATGATAAGGAATTGAGTATATCTGATACGACAGAAGATCATGTGGGTGTCTACCGCTGTGTCGCTCTGAATGTGATCGGGAAAGACCATTATGACGTCAGTTTGGTGGTGCAATGTAAGTACCACTTATAAATAAAAATCCCATATTTCAACGATACCGTCCGCGTGACCGCGTCCGTCCAACGGTAATGCCAAATTAAATTGCAATAATAATAAAATCAAAATAAATTACTTTGCACGCAATACCTACAACAAACTGGATGGTGGATATAATCAGTTACGTAAATAGCATAACAAAAATCCAAAGCTTAACCAAATAACCAAAATCACCGTCAGTTAAAAATATTTTAAAGTTACACTGGCTTTCTATACGACCTTTTTATGAAATTCATGGCAAATACAACACCTGATGGTAGCTGGCACAGATATAGAAAGACCCTAGATAACGCAAGTATCACGATCTGTATGAAAACCAAGCGTGCCATTTTTTGACTACCTATTATGACGCCACAATGTTTTGTTTTTCTTAAATTTGGTATTACCAGGTATTACTGAGGTATATTATATTGTTTTTTAAATTAATTACGCATAATATTAATTACAAAATGACTTACCGATGGAAGGAAACGTTTACTTTATTTTTTTACTTAAGATTTTTGTACGTAAGCTAGGCACGAAACTAGGCACGCGAAGTAGTTGCTCTTGCGTTATCTAGGTCTATCTATATCTGTGGTAGCTGGTCATGGCCGCTTATAGTCATTTGCAATACCAGAGAAATTGTAAATCCCCGAGAAGCGTTGATGTGAACATTCTATGCCAGTAAAGAAGAGAAAATGGCGACAGCTTTACCGACACATTAGCACTTCAATAATAATTAACGTATACTAAACAGTTATATCAAAAATCTCCGCAACATTAGCATATAATGCGCGCTAATATTATAAAACAACCTGTAATACAATTCAACAGTTCAAAGAAACATTTTCTTATTTTAGACCCTCCACGCTTTAACAAACCTGTAGAAGGGGACGACAAACCTCAAGAAATAAAGCTTGGAGAGACAGTAAAGTTCTCCTGTGAAGCGGTGGGTCTGCCGCCACCCATTACAGTGTGGACTAAAGACACGCACCCACTCGTGTATAATGATAACTTGTAAGTAAACCACTTTTACTCAACATTATTGAAACCGTCAATTGTCTGATTCGATAGTGCATGGACTAGAGAGGTATAGAAAGTTAGATTATCATCTGTTGATTATCCTCTCAGCCGTCCAAAGGTTATACCAACATTTTGACAAACCGTCCACATTTTAGATATTTGCGAGTTAATGCCGTATTTCCGCACAGTAAAGCATTTTATTGAAGTAGTTTTTTTGAGAGTATACTACCCGGGAAGATAACCCGCCCCTGTTTCTTGGGGAGCCGCAGATGGGTAAGTGGTTATTGATTTGCCAAAATTTCAAACCACCTACCCAAGTTGACACCTTTTAGAAGTATATAAACATATCGCTAGTTATGTTTTTGTTCCGTGAGATTGGAGATAAGCCCTTTATTTAGACCTCGGGTTGCAACACGAAAAAAAAGGAAAGAATAAATGTTTATTTTGCACACGCCTACACACAATTTACACCTCAGAACTTTTTAATAACGCTTTAGTCAAATTGGAGGTCTAACACAAGACCCTATGCTCAGCAGTCGCTCTTGCAACCATTTTACATGTGTCTATACTAACATTATAAAAAAGTTTTTTCAAAAAAAGAAAACCGCCTTCAAAAACTAAAAAGTGATAAATAACTTTAGCACAGAACACACATTACTTTACTTTTGGAAGTCGGGGGCGGTGGCTTTGTGTTTATTGTTTTGTATTGCCATTTATCACTTTTTATTTTTCGCTTTTTAGTGTTGCCATAACATCCAAATCCATTAAGAAACGGCAACTCACTTAAAAGAGATTGTAAGCCCTCCAGTGATTGAAGAAACTAAAACGTCGTCTAAGTAATTTGTTTTTGGAATTTGTTGATTTTCTCAAAAAGGGCTGTACCAATTTTGATAAAATTTATATGGGACCATTTCGGAATAAACCCCATTCGATAAAAAAAAAGAATTTTGCAAATCCGTCTATATATGACAGAGTTATGCCCGAACATACATAAAAAAAATATATATATAAACATTCGAATTGATAACCTCCTCCTTTTTGAAGTCGGTTAAAAAAGGAAAGATTTGCTTGTTTGTTTGTTACGATTTAACTCAAAAACTCCTGGTCCGATTTAAAAATTCTTTAACCATTAGAATGCTACATTATTCCTGAGGCTCTTAAAAAAGAATAGGGATCCTTCAGAAAATAAACGGGGACCAAGTCGCGGGCAAAGTGCTAGTTTGTAATATTATTGTTATTCTTTCAGATCTTTGACCAACACAAGCGAGTTAGTAGTAAAGAGGGCGACAGCATACGACTCAGGTACTTACACGTGCAACGTAACAAGCTCGGTGGGTTCCACACACAAAAACTTCTCCCTGATTGTGTACGGTAAGAAGTATATTTTTTTTAATAAGCCGTTGCCCATCTGGAGTTTCTCCTGTACCGTGGGTGCGTTTACAAACACATAAACTCACATTCACGAACAACTATCTGTGGAACCGTACCGAACAAATATTTGTTCCGTACGGAAATCGAACCCGCGACACGCAACGCAGCAGCCAATCAATCAATCAGTCAATGCTGTGTCATCCGAATATTATAAAATAATCATAAATATTTTTTGACGTAATAACGTCTTATAAATCGATGAAAACCGGCTGCACGCACGAAAAAGTGTCACGTTCCGCCTGAGCCAGAGCGTGCAAGCGAGAGCGCGGAACAAGCGATAGAGAGGCACGATCGGCCCAAACAATAAGCTCTGCCCACCTCGACGGAAGCCATTATAAAAGTATTTGTGTATGTATATCAGCTGTCTGACACCCATAGTACAGGGTCTCCCTAGTTTGGGGTCAGATGGCCGTGTGTGAAAATGGCCCCACATATTATTATTATTATTATTATTTGCTTATGTTATAATGCTAGCCATTATGTTTCTTTATGACGTTATCACATAAAAGTATCGCCGTGAACCGACTTAACAGACAACCAATTTTTATCTCTTACTTATTCGGAGCAGTCTCCAGACCGAACATCGACGCGCAAACATTAACACTATATTATGTACTTGATTCCTCCACAGTGCTCAAAATTTTTCGGTTTTCTTTTAGATTTAATAAATAAACAGTAGTTCCTTACTTTTGAACCTTGAATTTTTTTTTTCGTTATTTTTTAAATATGACTAATTCAGGTTCAGTTACCATATTAAGTACTATAAAAATATAATGAATACATGGTAACAGGGTGTATGTCCGTGTGTTGTTATGTGTTTGACCGTGTGGTGCCGGCCGCGAATTGCCATCACCCCATTTCTTCCCATGGGTGTCGTAGGAGGCGACAGAGAGATATTGACCAGAGGATGGGCAGCAGCGTCCTCCTGAGTACCATAACACCTACTGCGATCGCCAACATGCATCGGCCAAGTATGGCGGTTACGCCTAAACCCCCCTTGAGGGAGACCTATGCCCAGCGGGCGTCTAAAGGTTGACATGATGAGGGTTCATGTCCCTTCTACCCAGTATACTGGAAAACGGCTATAATTTGCCGATAACTTTCAGATCCGCCCACAATATTACCAGTCAGCACTGAGCCTATAGAAGTGTTAGAAGGTCAGAGAGTAGATCTTCCGTGTTCCACCCAAGGACTGCCCTTGCCTAAAGTGGAGTGGACACAGAATGGGGAAGCAATTACTGATCATAGGAAGTATGTTGACGAGGATGGATTAAGGTAAGATCTAGATAATTATTGGTGTAAAATATATTGCTGAAAGCTAGGTCACAGGGCACAAGGCACCAGAGCCATGAGTGCTAGATTGCAAACTACTACTGAAACATATCTGATCTGATCTGATAAAAAAAACATAACCCTTAAAATCTACAATAGTGTTTGCGACCAATGGATGTCAGTTTCAATTTTTTTAGTAGCCTGTAATAAACTGCTGGGCTTCCCCCGCGTCTTTCCAAGTTTTCTTATCTGGCGCTTCCTCGAACCACAGAAAGTGAATATGTTGTAATTGTACATCAATTGTTTTATTTCAGTTTCGTAGCAAATTTGACTGATTTTGGAGAATATGTGTGCACAGCTAAGAATATATACGGAAACTCATCCGTCACCTACACATTACATGTTTGGGGTAAATATAGTTATAGACATATAATATATATTTTTATATTAACCTATATTGCCGTGCCGCGTGACCGTGAATGTATGAATTATTAAGTGATGAAAGCCGTGTGGTGCTATAGCTGCGAATAACACCATCCCATTTCTACCCGTGGATGTCGTAAAAAGCGACTGAGGGATATTGACCAGAGGATGGGCAGCAGCGTCCTTCTGAGTACCATAACACCTACTGCGATCGCCAACATGCATCGACCAAGTATGGCCTTGGGGGAGAACTATGCCCAGCAGTTGGCGTCTAAAAGTTGACTTGATGATAATGATGATGATGATGAACCTATGTTGTCTCACTACTGGGCGAAGGCGATGTTTTCTCTGGCCTATCTCCTTTATACGTCTCTACGGAATTATATCAATTGATGATAATATGATAAAACAATAGAATAAAGCCGTTGCAGTAAAGACCTAATAAAGTGATACTCTGCAAACTGTGACTGGTAACATGGTAAAAACATATTTGAGAGCTGTTGCCTAAATTCAATCTGCACTCGCTCCTACAACCAACTTGGCGGGCTATGTCTACCCATTTCATTCATTTTCAGTGCCTCCATACATTGCCCCACCGTTACAAAACTTGAAGGAGGTTCTACTCGGTTCTAACGTTACGTTACAATGTGACGTCATCGGGTTCCCAATACCAAACGTACGGTGGCAGTTTAAAGACGAGATATTGTCAAAAAATACTACGGATTTAAGGTAAGGAAAAGATCGCATTAATTATAGACAGTGTGACTGCGTCCTGGCTGGAATTACCGTATTAGTAATTATATAAACCTTTAAGGTCAGCGCAAACATAACAGCAATATGCTCGAATGGTTTTCATTAATAAAATTGATAATAAACTAATAAGAGCATAGAGTTTAAATTTTTGTGCAAGTCGTACTTCTCTAAAAAACACTTGATTTTAGCCCTGTCAGTCTGACTAATTTCAATTCACTGTGAAATTAGATTTGTAGTTGCTTTGAATTGAAATTAATAAATAGTTAGTGATTTGATAGAAGCGACGTCATAAGTAGGTAAGGAGCACTATTTCGTCCAGCTTTAAGCAGCAAGTAAACAGTTCCGAAACCCGCCAAAATGGCGCTGGCGTAGGCACAGGGTATGGTGTGAATGTAGCTATAGATCCGTGAATGTAGCAGTTATTGACTGATTGAAGTATGCCGAGTTAGAACCGCCCATCTGCCCGGTAGCGATTCCAGCGCGACCCTTATGTGGCGTGACCCACTTCTTAAACAGAGATCGTGCTCCTTTCCTCTACTCTCCATAATTGCCATACAAAATCTATCGGGAATCGTGGAAAAATTGTGTCAATAAAAAGCGTGGAAAAATAGGGAACATTACGCGAAACTCGGCGCAGAGGGCGCCACTAGCACATTCCGTAAATCATAACCTCGTATTCTTGTTATATTATGTTATTAATTGTAATAACTAGATATTTTGTGAAAATATATCAAAGTTTTAATTAATCTTACTTACCTAACTGTACTTTAACCATATTATGGCGTCCTACGACGAATTGAAAGTGGATTCTAGGTTATGCTCAGATTAAAATCATATTATTTTGGTTGTCTTACATGATAAATGTGAACGTTATTCTGTAAATGCGACTATCTCACCTGAATATTTAACCTGAACATATTTTAGAGTGATTTTTAGCTGTTTCCCAAAGTTTTCGAACATTTTCTTCTTTTGGAAATGAATAATTCCCTTCATTTCTTCATCGAAATACACAGCACTGATACATTATTGTATAATATAACACACTTCCCAATTTTGAACTCAATTAAAGGCTGAATTTTACGCTTTGAACGACTCGTCGATAAACTGTTTACGGATTATGCTAGTGCTGCACTCTGCTGCCAGAACATTGCAGTAATATCCCCTATTGAAAATGCGAAAAAGCGTTACGGCTGCGTGGAGGGGGTAGACGATATACCGCGTGGTGAGAGGCGGCAGCGACTTGTCCCTTGAAGTTTCACATCTAATATGTGACCCAGCCAAATATAGTCTATGGTCCCAGCACACATTTCGATTTTTTTCATTTGTACCTATTTGCTCTTTCTTTCTTGCTTATTTTTTTATTTCCCCCCTGAACATTACGCGCCTTTTGAACGAACTCTTTTTGTTCTAGCTACAATGACGTCGGTAATATCTACATAACTAACACGAGTTTTAAGCACGAAGGATTGTATGTATGTATCGCTGAGAACAACGGAGGCGTTGCTGAACAAACTACCTACGTCAGAGTTTACGGTAACTAAAACTCTTCTTGATAGACAAAATTAAAATTGATTGCTAATTCAATCTACTTAATTGAATACTTAACATTATTTTTATTTCTTTTGAAATTATAGATTGCTCTGGTTCACATACTATTTTATTGTTTGTTGGAAATAATATAATCAATATTTGTAAATATGTGAACACTATCAACATAACGTAGCTGTTATTTCTTAACTTGTAATACTTTATATATATTATAATATAGTAATTTTTATGCAAAGTACATCGCATTCATGACAGTAACTAGACAAAATCTTGTTATCAATCATTTTAAAAGAGTAAGTATGGAGTTTATTGCTTATTCTTCTCCATACAAAGTTAACTTTTAGAAGGGGTGACTAGATTCAATTTCTCTTTTATGACGTTCAAAAAAGTGCGTCAAAAGTGCCTTTTAATGGTCTAATTTAAATAAATGATTTGACTTTGATAGATTAGTATTACAGGTTATGTTACTAAAATATTGTAATACTATTCTAATCTATAACTATATTATATAAAAGGGGAATCTGAATGACTGACTGATTGAGGTGTTGATACGTCAGTCAGTCAGATTCTCCGCACAGCCGAAACTACTGTAACTAAGAACGTGAAATTTTGCACACGGTCTTTTATGATGTAGGCGAACACTAAAAAAGGATTTCTGGAAATTCGACCCCTATAGGTGTATAACGTGTTTCAGTTTTTCTTTTTGAGTTCCATCTCTTAGGAATAAATAATAATCTTAATATTAATCTTTAATAACAATCATTTAAAACTTGATAATCCGTAAAATCAGTTTTAGTATAAAGCATTTCTTGATAGATTACTATTAAAAATTATGGTACTCCCAAAGACTATAAAACCACTTGACTCGCGCGCATACATTGCCCCGACGCTCGAAAATTATCAGTATTCTGTCGCCTATATTCTCTGCTCCTGTACTTTGTGACCACTTTTCAGTTGTGTCCACGTATTGGACCTGTGTGCACGCTAAATGTACGTAAATTGTTAAAACCTTTTATGCAATTATAACGCATCAAAATGTCTCCATGTGCGATGAAGTGGTGTGGGAAATATTCCCAGACATCTAGTTACAAAAAATATGGCAAAACATTTCATCGGTATATACTCTTATAAACAATACGAAAATTTTTGATTTAATTGGATTACGAGTGACCGCATAGGTCTAGATAAAATGGTGGTTGGTTAAAGAAAGCACACGGCAGTATTGCGCGTTGATGTCTTGGACAAGTCTCTTTCTTTCATTAGACAATTCTAATACGTCTATCACTTTCATTCCCTTTGTTAGGTTTATCGTAAAAATCAGTGATGTTAGTAGTAAGTAGTTAGTAGTTGAAGTCGATATCGGAAATAATAAAACAAAAAATAAAAATAAATATTATCAATTCAAATATTGTATTAAAATACCTATCTATTTTGATCTGTGTGGTTGACGTTGACGTTAAAATGTTCGACTTTTTCAATACAAAATGGAATATATTCAAATTATTAATATTACATTATGAAAAATGCTCAATTAAAATTAAATAAACTTTACATATTATTAGTTGTATTTATTTAATTTACTTATGCTCATTTTTCATGATTTTATCGATGTCGACTATTTTCCCTTATTCCTTATAATGTCTTTCACAAAGTATTTTTAGTAAACTGTACCAAAAACTGCTATTTCACAGAGGAGTTGGTATTTCTGTAAGCTGACATATACAAAGAAATGACGATACTTCGTTATAATAGAAAATAATATTAAATAAAATCATTGAAGTCTATTCTATTCTAAGCCTTCAACTTAGCCAGCATTAGACAAAGAAATTATACTACACTAGCTTTTGCCCGCGACTCTGTCCGCGTGAATGTCGGTTATCGCGGGTGCAGAGGATGTTGGTGTGATGGATGCAAAAAGTGGCCTATGTCCTTCCCCAGGGTTCAAGCTATTTTCATACCAAATTTCATCAAAATCGGCTCTACCGTTTCACCGTGAAAGCGTAACTGACAGATATTAGTTTAGATTATAAATTTAAAGTCCAGCTCTAAACGCGGTTCAAATCGTAGTATTAGTCCACAGTGTCTGGCGTCTCGCTCCGATACAAAGCATTATTTATTTTTCATGTTTAATTTTATTTTCTACACCCTCTTCTCGTAATTTTCGCATATGATTTCCTCGGTTTGCTTGAAAACCACCCTATTTAAATATCATATATATAATGCATGGATGAAATAGGTAATACTTTTTTCAGAGCCTCCTAAAATTCTGGAAGACAACTACACTGGGCCATACCTGGCCACTAATATGGACACAGTGCTCACAATCCCTTGCCGAGCTACAGGCAAACCTAAACCTTTTTCCGTATGGTCTAAGGACGAGTTTTATCTAAATAACGGTGAGTCTGCCCATGCAATCACTCTTGAGATTTGTACAATAGAATACAGATTTTGTTTGTCTGTTCTAATATTATTAACTTTACCGTTAAAATGTTTGTATTTTATCCCTGTGTATTCTGCCACTGTATTCAAGCACTGGGTCGGGGTAAGTGCTGTTGAGATGGTCAGTAAACCATTTCCTACAGCCTACAGCAATCTGGAGTCTGTATATGTGCTTGGGCTGATATTCAGAGACGAGGCTTAATATAAGCTTGCGTTTCGTTTTGTCCACATTTATTTCTTTATTTTATTGTAACTGTATTTAAAGTTTAGCTTGCCTACGTTTCTGATAATACAGGCGTAATGTTATGTTTCGTTTTTTTTTTTATAATTTAGATCCTCGCTACGCAATTGACGTGGACGGTACGTTGAGTATAAAGTCTCCTTCAGAGGACATGAGCGGGAATTATACTTGTACAGTGAAGAATTCAGTCGGAACAACCAATAGAACTGTACCTGTTGAAATATATTGTGAGTATAGCTATCCTACTACGCGAACGCAAACGTCTGCACTTGTGCACTGTAATTTCTGCATACTTGGCTATATACGGTTTGTTAATTAACGGAAGGCCCCTTTAGCCGGTAACACTACATCATAAAAAAGTTATTATTTTTAAATTTCATATACCTAAAATCGAAATATGTATGGAAATCTTAAAAATCATAATAATAATATTATTTACAATTTCAAGCAAAAGGCAGGGAGCTCAAAATGCATCAAAAACTGGTCCACATCGCTTTCAACGGGACACATGCCCAACAGGCTGGCAGCATTGCCACGTTGTATGGCGATGCTGATTCTTTGACCCAAGAATAGACTTACCTTCGGGTCATGCGAATAGGCGACCAGCCACTTGGCGATGCCACGAAAATATATGGGCACTTGGACCCCATGGCCGAGTGCCCATGCTTACGTATTAAAAGATACACTCTGTACATGTTTGAATTTTTTTTTATACTTTATACTTATTTTTTATGCTGATATATTTTTTAAAATCTTTGAATGATGTAGATTAATGAGTTTAAGGGAACGCCCTCTGTTAGTTAACTTACTGTATAGTCTCCATTGACACTTTTTATTATTATTATATGGCAACACCTTTAGCGCAGCACTTTTGTTGTCAAAGTCAAATCATTTATTTCAATTAGACCATTATAAGGCACTTTTGAACGTCAAATGAGAAAAAAAAATCGATTCTAGGTGCCCATTCCAAAAGGTAGTTTTGTATGGAGAAGAATGGGCAAGAAACTCCATACTTACTCTTTTAAAAACGATGTTAACAATATTTGCATTTACAGGAATTATATAATTATACGTGAATACGATGTACCTTGCATAAAAACACTAGGCATTTGAAAGTGTGTACAAAGTATCACAGATTAAGGAATGACAGACTAAGTTATATGTACATAGATACACAGTGTTCACATATTATTACAAATGTTGAAACAGTAGACGACCACTCCTTATATTTTAACAAACAATGAATCAGTATGTGAGCCTGAGCAGTGTATAAAAAGAGTCAAATATATATATGTACATATTTATACTAAGTATGAAATTAGGTATTTTAACTTAGCAATCGGCTCGATTTTGTATAGACTGTCGATCGTCCTATGGAGCTAGGCCAGCATGTTTCCAAGCATTCTTATCTTGAATATAGTCCTCTAGATTATAATAAGCTTTTTTACAGAGTGTACTTTTAATATATGATTTAAATTTTGTTTCACTTAGTTGTAATATATCACTAGGAATTTTGTTGTAGCACTTAACACAGTACCCCATAAAAGATGTATGGACTTTAGACAATCTAAAATATGGTTGAGCTATTTTGTCCTTGTTTCTAGTATTAAAGTCATGTCTATCACTTACTTTATTAAACATATGTAAGTTTTTTCTTACATACATAATATTTTCATAAATAAATTGGAAAGGCACTGTCATTATATTAATATTTTTAAATAGTTCCCTAAGAGATTCGCGGCGACGTAGATTATAAATGGCTCTGACAGCTCTTTTTTGTAAAATAAAAACGGATTCAATGTCAGCAGCCCGACCCCATAGTAAAATACCATACGACATAATGCTGTGAAAGTAGCCAAAATAGACCAAACGCGCAGTTTCTACATCTGTTAACTGTCTTATCTTTCTAACAGCATAAGCCGCGGAGCTTAGTCGCCCCGCAATAGATGTTATATGAGGTCCCCATTGTAATTTCTCGTCTAGCGTGATTCCTAGGAAAACCGTTTGACTAGTAAATTCCAGTTTCTCTCCATTAAGTATGATGTCACATTTACTTTTCCTAACATTTGGTAAAATGAATTGAATACATTTGGTTTTTTTTTCATTAAGTACCAAATTGTTTACCGTAAACCAATTTTGAACCTGAAGAATAGCGTCATTTACGTCGTCTAGATTTTGTGACCGTCTGTTTATTTTAAAAATCAATGATGTGTCATCGGCAAATAACACCATTTTTAGTTGATTTTGAAACAATTGGGGTAAATCATTTATATAAACTAAGAATAGAAATGGACCCAATATTGAACCTTGAGGAACGCCCATAGTCGTTTCAGACCCCAATGAGTTCACCCCGTTAACCTGTACTTTTACCCGTCTATCCCTCAGGTATGACCTTAGTAAATCAAGAGATGTTGCACACCTTTTTGACACACGATAGTGTAAATTACTCTTTTATATTTATTTATTACTATTACTTTGTTTCCCAGCTATCCCAACTCATACGCAATCGGAAGAGAGTTTGACCTCAGTGACGCTGCTTGAAGGAACGAACGCAACCGTCGAGTGTCCCGTACGAGGTCCACACTCACTCAAATGGTATAAGGTTCGATGTTACACTATGAAATTACAAAAATCAAATAAGATACCTAATGAAATCTATGCGAATGCAGCACTTTTGAAAATTATTCTGCTGTTAAGAGTTATCTGACTATTGAAAAATCCACCCTTAATTAAATAGGTACAAATAAAATATGATTTTAAATAAAAAAATAGTTCACGACGACTTATGAATATTCGCCATATTGCCATGTGGCCACAACAGTAAATCGCGCCTGTGCTAAGCAGGGGCGGGTCCGCTAGTGTGACATGTAATGCTGGCACTTCACATTTTTAAAATTGTTATAGGCTTGCGTTTGTCCGCAACTCACCTGATCTTAAGTGATGATGCGGTCTAAGGTGGTGCACGCTTGCCTAGGAAGCGTATTTGTGAAAATATTCGCCTTATTTGGATAATACTAAATCGACTTTATTTCAATAGCATAGGGTACATTTTGTATTATCCAAATAAGGCGAATATTTGCACAAATGCGCCATGTGAAGTATACGGCATAATGAAGCTAGTGTGTGTATGTTGGACTGCCCCGTTGCTCTCGTGGTAGTAAGCGCTACCGCTGAGTGCCAGGTCCTAGGTTCGATTAACAGGTCAGGCAGTGTAATAGGGTATAACACCCATTTTTGAAAAGTGTCTCAATAAAACTGTAGTGCTAATATGCCACCAAAAAAAAAACAAATTTTTTGTTCAATCGATAAGTGCCATAAAAATGCATCAAAATTTTATTTTTTTAATTTCGCGCGTAATTTGACGAAAACGCCTCTTACTGGACGCCATATTGCTCAGCGTAAATGACGTCAGTTCGTTTTGTATGAAATGCGCTCATATAAAATTTGAAAATTGTATATAATTTAAAAATAATTAAAAGCATATTTTGTAATAGGTGTAATAATGAAAAAATTACGTTGGTTACGAAAATAATAAAAGTACAAAGCTTATATTACGCCAATCGGTTGAATGACAGTTGTCAATTTTTTGTTTACACAGCCGTACGGCGTAATAACATAAATATACTGAAAACTTTGAATTGAATTTAAAAATTTGTTTTGTTATTTTATGAACTAAAACTTACATTTTCCGACTGGATTATGCCTAAACTGTCTCAATAACATATTTATAGATTTTTTTATAGAGTAAATAGAGTAAAATACCCTATTGGGTATTTCCATTAAGAATTTCTCAGTAACAGCCCGGGGTTTGAAAGTCATCAGTGTAACACCCCCGTTCTCTCCCCGGTCGTGTCGGATTGCCGTCCCACCGCACTATGAGATTGAGGGAAGAGGGAGCACATTTGTGTTTGGACACTACACTTGTGCACTGTGATGTCCTGCGTACTTGACTAGTTTTCATTGAAATTGACCAGCGTGACCGGAATTCAGTCGGGAGAATTATGTAATGAAGACAAGTGAGAAGAGGGAGAACGTGGATTTTCTTACTTGTCCTTCCCCATTCAGACCTACCTACGTTTTGGAATGGGCGACTGGCTTCAACTATCTGACTAACTGAACTAAATTTCCGTGCGTCCTTGAGCGATTTTGTGATACCGATTATTGGAATCAAATGTAACAACTCGCTTTTTAGGACCCTTTAATTATGTAAATTGTAATCCGTGGTGCTTGGCAAGTGGGTTTTCCCCAGTTGTAAACGTCCCTTCGATAATGACGTAAGTGGAAAATATATTTTTTCTTACTCCTCCGCTGTACTTTTTTGATAAATTGCGTTGGGGGGTCCAAGACAGTTGAATCGTTTCTCTTGGACTCGTCGAGCTTCATTGCTTCGGCGCTTATCTGGTGGTCGCCGCTGTTGACTCTGCTTTACAGGGGTTGCAGTGGTTTGGGAATAGTGTGGCAGGCTTATCTGACTAACTGACCGACTTCTTGACAATTTCAGTGTCTGTGAATAGTTCCATTAAAATAAATGGTTTGACGTTTACTTTGAACTCAAACTCATTTATTTCAAATAAACCATTTACAGTACTTTTGAATTGTCAGAGTCAGTGAGTCAAAAAGTTGAAGCTAGTTGCTCGTTCCAAACAGTAGGTTTCTATGGAGAAGAACGAGCAAGAAACTCCATGAACAACACTCTTTTATATACAATAATATTACAAATTTCGGTTACATCATTCATATTGAATCTAGGGTACAATGTGAGAACAATGTAACAAGTCGTCTACGTTAAAAGAGGTTTAGATAAAAATATAATCATAATAAACAATTTAAAATAAATTTAGATTAACCGAGGCAGCTAAGAGATTACCAGTCCCAACTAACGGCGCCCGTTCACGAACATGACGCACGGATCGGCATCGTTTGGCTCAATCATTTTGAAGGATTTCAATTTACCTTACAGAACGCCAAACTAATATCAACGGGTCCTCTGATCCTTGCCAACGTGTCTCGCGCCAACGCATCGACATACGCATGCGTAGTAACCAACGCTGTCGGTTCTGCGTACGCTAAAGTACAAGTTATAGTAGAATGGCCGCCAAAGTTTGTAGGAAATGAGTCTTTACTGGTGGAAGTCGTAAGGGGAGACGATTGGTACTTCGACTGCGCTGTGAACGCGAAACCGAAACCTAAGGTTAGTATACATGGTTTTATCTAAAACGTTGCCACTCTAGAAATTTCTTTTAAAGGCTGACTTTTAATTCACATGCCAAATGTCAGGGGGTAAAAGTAGGCACGTATTAAGGAAACCATTGTAAAAATGATTAAGAACAAGGCAGCAGCCATTGTTTGGGTAATCTGTGCATACTTGCACTGATTTTAAATATAGGGACATCTAGATATTAATTATATATTTCATCCACCGGATTCCCGCATCTGCATCGACAAGCTCATAGCTAAGTAGAAGCCGAACAGATTGATCGGTCAAAGGTTAAGCTACGCTTACCGCGGTCGGTCTGTGGATGGGTGACCATCTATTTTCATACCAAGTTCCCTCCGTGCCTCGGAAAGCACGTAAAGCCGATGGTCCCGGCTGTCATTTGTAGATCTTTGGTAGTCGTTAAGGATAGTCAGAAGCCAGAAAGTCTGACAAACAGTCTTACCAAGGGGTATTGTGTTACCCATTAACTGGGTTGTGGAGTTCCGATAGGCAGTCGCTCCATGTAAAACACTGGTATTCAGCTGCATCCGGTTAGACTGGAAACCGACCCCAACTTAGTTGGGAAAAGGCTAGGCAGATGATGATGATCCACCGGATTCCCGCATTCCTTCCCCATCCCAGGACCGTTTTTTATGTAAAAATCTACTATTTTCTTAACTTTTTACAAAATTGTTCAGCAGTTATCCTTTGAAATTCGCTTTTTCAGACGAAATGGGTGTTTAACTCCAAGCCCTTAGTATTTGAGGACGAGGACCGTTTAAAGCTCATCAACATACAACCACACAACGCTGGCTCATACAAATGTGTCGTCAGCAACATTCATGGAACTGTCATCAAGCAGTTCACATTAAACGTTTTAGGTAAGAGGGTAACAAAGACAATCAGATCTTCTGTGCGTGTGTATGAAAGTGAACTCCTCCTAAAGGGCTGGACCGATATTGTTGATTTTTTTTGTGTGTGTTGCAGTGGATTCAAGAATGGTTTAGATTTACAATTGGATTCGGTAGGTGGCGCTGTAGTCGAGTTCTAGAACTTTTTTCAGGGCAGTACAACGTCTGCCGGGCCCGCTAGTTAAATATAAAAATGTAAAAACCCCCTTTACAAAAAATAACTCTCATAGAAATCATAAATAAAATGGGTTTGTTGGCCCAATTAATTTACTTTAAGTACTGAGGCCAGCACATCAATCTACCCCGATCTGTCAAATTACTTTGATAGATTTTCAACTTTATTACAAAAGGGGAAAATTTTAGAGTTTGGGATAGCTTGATTTGCTGGTCATATTATCCAAGTGTCGTCGTCGCGTCAGAGGAACTTCCGTATAGAAGCAATGATGTATATGCCCAATGGATAGTTAGCAATTAAAAACTCTATATGTTCTTATGTCTTTCTTTCAGAACTGCCATTCATATCGGACTTCGATATGTTAGACGTTCAACTAAAGGAAGGTGTGAATGCGACATTAGAATGTAGCGCCAAAGGAACGCCAGCGCCGAATCTTATGTGGACTTACAAGTATGCATATTAGACCAAATATTATGTACCTTTAGTATGCAATAATATCTTATATATAAAAACAATATTAACTATACGCGTTTGTGAAAGATATAGGTTTATAGTCGAGTAGCATTTGTCTGCGGCTTCATCTGCGTGATTTTTATACGGATTCCTATTTTTTTTTATGATAAAGCACTCAGTAATAACGTAACTAGAGTTCCAATTGGCGAAAGCCCTTTCAGAATCGGATCAGTAGTTTCGGAAAGTAGCGCGTTCAAACAAAGAAACTTTGCTTTATTATATTTGTTTAGAAGATAGTATAGATAAAGAGGTAACATTTGTTGTTGTTCGCGTTCTCAGACCCAGCTACCAAATACAAGGTGTAACGTCAAATACGCAAAACCTGAAAATAGTTTGATTAGAATAACGAGCAGAATCAATTGAACCACTTTTTAATATAGGTCACATTTTTCAAAAAATCTTCATTATACATGTTGCGCTGTCTATTTATTAATAAGTCAAGCCATCACGTGCGCAAACCTGCCAAAATAGGTAAACAAACACAAATGGTTGTCGTCCAATTTAAATTTTCTCATACGCGTGATAATAATAGTTCTTATTTCAATGCAAATACGAGTCTTGGTAAAACCAAAACAGCACATAAAACCTTTAAATATTTTTTTGTTTTTTTTTTCTCAGAATTAGGTTAATTGAATTAAAAATCATTTGGGGTATCTGAGGTTTTGCGTGTTTAACGTTACACCTTGTATACACACAAAATTTCATAAAAATCGAAGGAGTTCGATAACAATGATCAGCTAGTATTTGTATAGATATTAACTATAATCTTTATTTCTTTTCCACAGCAACACAAACTGGCATGAGCACAACTCAAGTCTATCAAGTACCAACATAACTAGCCAATCAGAAGGGCTGTACCGATGTGACGCCGTCAACAAGGCGGGGGCAACGCATATAGTATACAGAGTAAACATAATCTCGGCTCCCAAGGTCAAGGACATTGTAGCTTTTACCAATGGAGAGGGGGAGACAGTCGATGGAAACGTGGAAATTGTGGTAAGTAACGCTTACGTACTTACGATTCAAAGTCAAAGCATTTATTTCAATTAAACCATTTACAGGCACTTTTGAATTGTCAAGGAGTCGGTCAGTTAGTCAGAGAGTTGAAGCTAGTTGCTCGTTCCAAAACGTAGGTAGGTCTCTATGGAGAAGAACGAGCAAGAAACTCCACGGACACTCTTTTAAATCAAGTTTTTACAAAGTTTGGTTACATTCTTGTTGCTTCTATATGTGAAAACGATGAAGGTAATCTAACAATACAAAACACAAAAAAGAAGCAAGATAAAGTGGCATCTAATCCATGGCAGATAAGAGCTGACCAATCTCCACTGACAGCGCCCGTTCACGAACATGACGCGTGAATCAGCACCATTTAGCTCAACCATTTTGAAGGGAGCCTAATGATCCAACACACGCGCCACCATCAGCGAGACATTTGAGCGAGCATGACAATACTCCCAACCGCCATGTTAATTTTTGTCAAACATAAAGGTATTAATATACATACATTCTAAATAGTATAGCGTGCACACTGCCGCAAATATTAAGGTCACGAAGTCCTTGACCTTGAAATTTACCAATGGCGACATTGGTAATTGGTATTTTTTTTTGACGACACGGTTGGCGCAGTGGCTGAGCGATTGACTGCTGCGCAGCGTGTTGCGGGTTCGATTCCCGCCCAGGGTAAACGTTTGTGTGATGAGCACTTGTGTTTGCCTTGTGTCTGGGTGTTGTTTATCTATATATGTATGTATTTACAAAAAAAAATGTATTTGTGTATATGTATATCAGCTGTCTGACACCCATAGTACAGGGTCTCCCTAGTTTGGGGTCAGATGGCCGTGTGTGAAAATGTCCCCACTTAAAAAAAAAAAAAAAAAAATGGAGAGGGTGTCACAGTTAACTGGAATGTGAAAATTGTGGTGTACGTTAGTTTTGCGCATATTGTGTGATAACGAGGCATTAATACTCCCAAGGTCAAGCTTATTTGGACCAAAACTTTTTAAAGTGTTTGTTCCTGGGACAAAGGACTTAAATGTAACTGGCGCATTTTCGGTATACTTTACACATCTGCGGACTGCCTACCCCCTCTAACGACGAGTTGCACGAAACCAATATTACTTTAAAGGAGACTTTAAATTGATGCTGTCACTTTCTTTTTGATACAAAATGTAAGGGATGACATGAATTTAAAGTCTTCGTTAAACTCAGTTAAACTAATGTTGGTTTCGTGCAACTCAGCGTAAATGACGTAATATTATTTTATATTATTTGTTTCAGCCTGGTCTGGATTTAATCCAGGCTGAAATAAATAATATAAAATATATTTTCCTACTGCAGGGCAAAGGCCTCTCCACTCTCCTTCCAACTCTCTCTATTAAGGGCTATTTGCGGCCAGTCTTTTTCGAAGGAGATCCAGATTCCAGATCATCCCGCCATCCGCCTGGGCCTGCCGCGATGTCGCTTGCCATGTAGAGGGACCCATTGGGTTGTGCGTTTCGCCCAATGATCGTCTGACATGCGGCAGATATGTCCAGCCTAATTCCATTTCAGCATGACAGCTTTCCGAGTGACGTCAGTTATTTTAGTAATGGAACGGATGGTGGTATTCCTAACCCGGTTTTGCAGTTTTATACCCAGAATACTCCGTTCCATAGCTCTCTGGAAACCCGCAAGGGTGGACTTCTCTTGATTTGTCAAATACAATATTATTTAAAGTTACAAAAATTATCAATGTGTTTTCAGCAAGGATCTCGCACACGAATAGCTTGTAAAGCAACAGGGAATCCTATTCCGGACATACAGTGGATAAAGAAAGGGCGAGTTATTAGTGAGAACTCTTACGACATCGACTACGCGGACCTAGTGCTAAATAATGTTGAGGTGGGGCAGGGGGGGATGTATACTTGTGTAGTGGCTAATGAAGGCGGCACTAGTGAGAGGAACGTCAAGATTGATGTACTTGGTGAGTGAATCGATGATAGTTCTTTGTGTGTAAGAACGCCAGCAAACTGTCCAAACTGTCAAATTTTCCCAATTGAATATGAATCGTATTCTTTTGTGGTAAAGTTGAAAATCTATCAAATAAATTTGACAGATTGTTAACGCTTGATGTGCTGTGCTGACCTTTGTACTTTTGTGCGTGAATGAAAAAAAAAACTGTTCAAATGTGGGTGTACTAAGATCTTGAATGAAAATATTGCCATAATATTATTATTATCAAAATTAAATAAATTACTTTATAAAGTACTTATTATAATGTCTCATGCCAATTAAATGTTTTGATAATGCAGGCGTCATGGCTTGTAATGCACATTGCACATTATAAACGTTGCTGAAGTTAAGTAATGATTAACCATTAGTCTGGTTTACCAACAAATATTCGCCTTATTTGGATAATACAAAATGTACCCTAAGGTTATTGAAATAAAGTCGATTTTATAGTATCTAAATGAGACGAATATTTTCACAAATACGCCATGTGAAGTGCAAGTATAACACAATGCAATTTGCAAAACCACAAACGCTTCCACGTTTATGCCGAATCGATACATGTGTTTGAGTTTTTTTTTTCATTACTTGTTCATAAATCCGAATTCCTAGAATATAGTGTATTTTTTCGCTATTGTATCCATAAATGTATGATAAATTAATTAAGTGTTTTTTAAAAAGACTCGCGGGCTCTTTGCTTACAACAGGTACCTATTTATAATACGAATAACTTATACCTTACAGAACCACCAAAAATCTTCCAAACGCTATTCCAAAATTCTAACACAAGTACAAATGAGGTCCATATGGAAGTGATATCAGGTCAAGCGTTCTACCTCCACTGCCATCCATACGGGAACCCTATACCTGAAGTCTACTGGTTCAAGGACGACGTGCCTTTAAAACTCTTCGATGCATCTATGGTTTCCACCAACTATGGAGAGGTTATCGTGGTCAAGAGAGCACTGGAGACACAAACGGGCAACTATACTTGTGTAGCAAGGAATAAAGTCGGGAATACTAGCGTTGTTTATTTGGTTGATGTGCTAGGTAAGTACATCATTATCTTCAATTTCGTCCCCCACTATCGAATTTGATTCCAACCAGTGTCAATTGAAAACTCTAGCTCCTTAGGTACGACATTTAGCATCATCTTCCTCCAATCCATCCTGTCAGCCGTCATGCTTTCACTGACTCCCTTTTCATTCATATCATTCTTCACACAATCCATCCATCTTTTCTTTGGCCTTCCTCTCCATCCATCCATCCGAATTTATATTTAAAACTCTTTAGGTCACATACGTTTCATCCCCTAAGTACTTGTTGGATACTAAAAATAATTTTGAGTATTAGTGCCTTTATTTGGGGAATTTTAAATACTATGGCACATACTTCCATATATTACATGCAATTTTGTATAAAAGTTTTCTGATCTCAAATAACGTGATTAGTTTTGGTATTGAAAATAAAACTTTCGCAAAACACAATACATTATTTCCTAAAGTAATGTTATAAAATTATCTATTTGTTTGTATTTTATACTTTCGTAATAGACTTGACGAAAACGTACCGAAAAAATCCTTCGCGCTAAATCATCCCGATCTTGAAGTAACTTAACTTTCCTACAATTATTTTAAAATTCAATTATAAAAATCTATTATGCACAGTCACCAAAAGAGATAAGCATCCACGTCGTCGGAAATAGTTGAAGTTTACTTAGAAACCGATGGATGTTTTTGAATAAAATAAAAGGGAATAAATATAATGACCACCAAAAATACTTAAGGATCTTTAAGCTCCCTTACCAAAAAGATATACAAAATACCAAATGTAGTAAATGGTCACCAAACCTTAGTGTGTAAAATAACCAAACTCTTTTTGACCCTTAAGTCCCCCCTGGGGCGGATCCGACATGGTTAGGTTAGGTTAGAACTGTGGCCCCCTACGCCAGAACCAAATCGCTTTTTACACTCAAACTCATACATTTCTACAATACTTTAGGAAACACAATTTTGGTGACCATTTACTAGATCTGGAGATTCGTTAAACATAAGCCAAAATAAAATACGATCCTGGTTACTTATTTCTTTTGGTGACTGTACAATAAAAAGGGGGGGGGGGGTGTCATAGTCAGTAACTTATTCTAGTTAAATAATATGTTTTCAGTACCTCCACCAACTCCAAAGGAATCTTCCAAAATGGTGACGACAACCTTCGGAAAGACATTGGTGCTAACTTGCCCAGCAGTGGGCAGTCCGTTGCCAAGCGTCATGTGGATCAAGCATCCTTACACAGAAATAAGTGGGGATAACAGATTGTTTCTGTCCGAAAACAATTTTACCTTGGTAAAATAAATATTTAATCCTTGTTGTTCTTAAATACTTCTTTCAGATCTGAAGAGCGCGTCATGTGACTTGTATGTCAATTGGTATAAAGTTTAAATTCCAATAACATCACTCCCCTACACTTCTTATGTCATAGTATAAAATAAAGTGGTGATTCGTGTCTGTCTCTTTGTGTGTTTGTCTGCTTAGTTCTTCACAACTGTCCAATGACTTTTTTTGTCGTTTTAACAATAATTTAGCTGTGGCAAATACTCAAACGCTACTCAATTTTAAGATGCCGTTAAGCTCGTGCTCTTTATCACTTTATGTCAAAGTGACTGTGACAGTACGAAACTTACGGCATCTTGAGAGAGATTAAGTAGTAGAGTATTTATTCCGGCTGTGTATATCATAAGAATGTTGATTGACATATAGCCTTATCAATGGATCACTGACATTCGAAATATGAGCCTGCGCTCTAGTCCCACTATCCTAGTTCCTACTATGCTTCTAGGTTATATTATAAAAGCGAAAACTTTTATATTAGAACCAGAAATAAATAGTTTGTTTGTTACTAAAATAGTAACAAACACAATTTTAAGATGCCGTTAAGTCTCGTACTGTCACAGTCATTTTTACTTAAAGTGATAGAGACAGCACGAGACTTTACGACGTCTTAACATAAAATAGCAGTTGACTATTTGCCTACTAGACGCTTAAACGACTGAAGCTTAACACATAGACTATCCTGTTTTTGTATCCCCGTCAGATAATTTAAGAAATCAGACTTAATTTTGAAGTCCTACAGTGAGTTGCACAAAACTAACATTAGTTTAATGAAGAGTTTAAATTGATGGTGTTACTTTCTTTTTGATACAAAATGTAAAGGACGGCATGAATTTAAAGTCTCCATTAAACTAATGTTTGTTTCGTGCAACTCAACGTTAGGCAGAAGCTAGTTTTAAATAAATTGCTTTTAACAGGTCATCAACAAAACAGAAGTAACTGACGGTGGCAAATACTCCTGCATTATGACGAACAAAGTGGGCACCACAGAGGTTATATTCGACGTCACTGTACAAAAACCGCCGTCCATTGCTGCAAATGTTGGCACTAACGTAGTAGAAGACCACGTGGTCGCGTTGAAAAGGAGCATTGTATTGAAATGTGAGGCTGATGGAAATCCTACACCCAAGATTTCGTGGCTGAAGGTATTTACTAGATATAATTTTACTGCGTCATAGTGCGTCAGAGAACATTTTTTTTTATTTAAGTTAGTGGGCGATTACTTGATTAAAATATTAGAAACTTGATTAATATGAGAGTCCGTGGAGTTTCTTACTCGTTATTCTCCATAGAGACCTGCCCTACGTTTTGGGACGAGCATCTACTTAACTCCAACTTTCTTACTGACTCTGATAATTCAAAAGTGCCTGCAAATGGTTTAATTGAAATAAATGCTTTGTCTTTGACTGTGAGTTCGTAAAATTACCTTATTTTTAATGTGGTCTAATTAATCATCGTAATCACGCATTCATTCAGAATTGATGTATGATTCATTGTAGCTTAATCTTTAGTATATAAAAAAACTTCATAATTTTCAGGACACACAAGCACTCAGTGAGAGTTTATCTAACATACAAAGAGTACTAGGAAATAGTTTACTAGCAATATGGCGCGCCGACGTCACAGACGCGGGACAGTACATCTGTGTAGTAGAGAATGAAGCTGGTACTGTACATCGAAGGTACAACGTTGCTATACAAGGTGAGATTTCAGCAATTGTATGTTGTATCATTATTGTTAAAAGATGACACAGTTTCAAACATGAACCCTGATAGGGCACAGCAAGATCATCATCTGCGTAACCTTTTGCTAACTATGTTGGGGTCGACTTCCAGTCCAACCGGATACAGTTGAATACCAGTGTTTTATATGGCGCTATTGCCTATCTGAATTCCTCAACCAGTTACTGGGTAACACGATACCTCTTGGTTGACAACTTTCTGGCTTCTGACTACCCATAACGACTGCCAAAAATCTACGAATGACAGCCGGGACCAACGACTTTACGTGCTTTCCAAGGCACGGAGAAAACTCGGTATGAAATGGAAAGTCATCCATCCACAGACCTACCGCGGCAAGCGTAGCCTAACCATGACCGATCGATCCGTACCGGGCAGTGGCAGTAGGACACAAAAAAATAGGCTAATAAAAAAAAACCAAATGTAAAAATATTTGTACGAATATCTTCCTGTGCCCTG
This sequence comes from Charanyca ferruginea, assembly GCA_947361185.1. Lineage (NCBI taxonomy): Eukaryota > Metazoa > Arthropoda > Insecta > Lepidoptera > Noctuidae > Charanyca > Charanyca ferruginea. The sequence goes on along the minus strand of OX376065.1, from coordinate 11,868,858 downwards.
TGGAGGAAATAGTGGCAAAGGACGGCGTTTACGTCACAGACGCCACATAATACATGACCAAACTAAAAAATTAAACTTGTAAATTCACGTTCATGACTGACAATTTATCCGCCGCCCTATGTGACACCGTCTGCTGGAGGCGTTGGCCATTGTTTAACTATTGTTTCTGCTAATTGGACAGTTCAACTCTTAAGGAATGTTGATTAGGGAATCGTTTGTCTTGGTATGGGCATGTGAAGAGAAGGGATATGAAACGCATGTGACCAAAAGAGTTGATGAATATTAATTTACGACAACGACGTACGGCGATGCGCCACCGGTACATGGTGGACATCCCACCCACACGCACGAAACGTTTTGGGAATACATTCATTGTGCGGACTGCTAAGGAGTGGAATTCCCTGCCTGAGTCTGTGTTTCCTGATAGCTACAACCTGGGTGCTCCATCTTAGACCGCATCATCGCTTCCCATCAGGTGAGATAGTGGTCAAACGTATGCCATCAATAGATAAAAAAATTTGGCTGGATGGAGAGGGAGAGGAAGGGCAAAGAAAAGATGGATGAATTGTGTGAAGAATGATATGAATTATAGTGAAGATGAATGATAGTGAAATCATGACGTTGGACAGGACGGAATGGAAGAAGAAAACATGTTGCGCCGACCACAAGTAACATGGAATAAGGGCAGGGAGATGGTGATGTTATGAAATTTGCTGATGATGATGGTATTATTGATTTTAATATCTTTTATGTATTGGTTTTAGTGCCTGCGAAATGGAGTCCATTTACGCAATGGTCGCTTTGTAACGTTACGTGTGGTTTGGGATACCAGCAGAGATCCAGGTCCTGCTATTACATCGATGATCATAATAATACCATTGGTAAGCTTTGAACCAAATCTTTCTTCACTTTCTATTTATGTGTGGCCCGTATAAGTTAAAAAAGTAGCGATATTTAAAACAAGAATTCCTTTTTTTTTGTCACTTTTATTATACGATCACGATAGCCATACGTAAAAAAAAGTAAATTTTTAGTTTGTATTCATAATATTAGGAGAAGTTACAATATTATATTAACAAAGTTGATGAAACTAGCTTACAATCCAAGTAAATAGACTAAATTATACCTTTCAACCATCCCTTGCCTGGAGTGTTCCACAATGGTCAATTCTGAGTCCGATAGTGATTTGCTAGGTAAAACTAAAAGATAAATAAAGATACTAATTTCAGATAGTTCGTCAAAATCAGAGAAGATCATTCTAGACGAGTCGGCGTGTAAGGGCCCTACAGTCGATAAAAGAAAATGTCACATGCCTCCCTGTGATGTAAGTACATGTATTTAAATACTTTAGGTTTAATGATAAAATATACAGAATTTTTTAATATACTAGCAATCCGCCCCGGTTTCGCACGGGTGCAATATACATCAAACTATACCTATAAACCTTCCACTTGAATCACTATCTATTAATGAGAGAGAGAGAGAATTCAAATCCGTTGCAGAGTTTTAAAAGATCTAACCGTACAGACAGCGGGAGCGACTTTGTTTTATACTATGTAAAGATATCCTCCCGGTTTCTAACAATAAGCTTAACTTACCCATTTTTTTTCAGGTGGACGAGTCCAAACCCCGTTGGTCGTTGTGGTCGCATTGGTCGGAATGTTCGGCGACGTGTGGTGTGGGCACTCAGGCAAGAACCAGACGGTGCAAGACTAAGGCCAAGTGTGATGGGGATAATGTACAGGTATAATAACAATATAACATCATACGTAGACTTTGGTGTGCTTTAAGAAGCTTATTATGACATTGCTAGCTTTCGGCCACGACTTCGTCCGCGAGAATGTCGGTTACCGCGGATGCAGACGAAGTCGCGGATTAAAAAGCGTATATATCCTTTCCTAGGGTTCAAGCTATCTTCATGCCAAATTTCATCAAAATCGATTCAGTAGTTTAGTTGTGAAAGCGTAACAGACAAAGTTATTTTCGCATTTTTAATATTAGTATGGAAGTATAGATGAAAGTATGGATTAGTCCTTGTTGACATTTTTTATTCACTTCCTATTGTTGAACTTCATTGAAATTTAGACCCATATCCCAGTGACATTTTATTTGTTGACATTGTTTTTGATAACAATGTATGTGTGTAATGTGTGTGTGTGTGTGTGTACAAAACAAGACATAATACTAAAATACATAATTTTTATGAAAGGTTCCGCTTGGTCCCATTCGAAAGGACAAAAATTATGGTCTTTGGAACTTGTTAACTGTACTAGTACATTGGTCTAACTTTGGTGATATTTAAAGTAATAATTAACGATTTTTTTAATATGGTCGTTGAAGAATTTTACAATACAATGGACGAAATACATAATAGTTAAAGTTGACATAGGGACTTCGCAAGATTTCTAGGCAGGAACGAGCCTGGAGCTTCGATTAGTTTTTAATCGAGAACAAATCGTAGCTATAGGCCCGATCATGATAAGAGCCATCCATATAAAGTAAGGGCTTAATTAACATAAAATTCACCTCCGCCTCAGAATAACTTTTTAATCAATAATGATAGAGATTAAGTCAAAATTTCACAAGTAGTGCGTTTAAAAAAAATAAGAATTTAATTTTCTGTAGTTTTACCTACTTATCAAGAAAAGAGTACAGATCAGAACTGGCATTTAATTAACAACTAACGTATGATTAACGTTTGCCTTTTAGATAAAGAAATGTGCTGATCTTCCTCTATGTAATCCTACTTCGAGTTCAGCGGGTAATAACGTTAATGACAGCAAAGAAGATAACACGGATGATGTGAGTGTATTTGATGGATTGTCTATGAGTTTTGTAGTACTTAAGTATACACCACTTAACTACATGCAGACCTGGTATGGTATCTGGCAAGACCTTTAGTCTGTGTACTGTTATCAATGTCAAAGGTCACAAAGTCCCAACAATTTGAAATACTGTCAGCGTAAAAAATGATGTAAAAACATCATGTTTTTCCAGGACGCTTATTTACCAGACGCAACGTTTGAGATGCAGCCAGAAATGATCAACTCACATTACTCGCCGGATGTTGAAGAATTTTACGAAACAACGGGTAAATACTAAAATATAGTAACGTAGGTTGTAACGTCCCATTCGAAATGACATCATAGGCCTTTAGAACTTCTTTACTGTGTCTTGATCTTACTAAAGTGATATTTACAGTAAGGTTTAATATTGAACAAAATTTTTAATCTAAAATGAACGTTGAAAATTTTTACAATACAATGGGGTAAATACTTAAGACTTAAGGTCTATCCACACATATCAGGGCCGTGCCCGGGACGAGGAAGGCCCGTGCCACGTCACGTGCTCAAAAAAATATCAGTGGGTACATTTTCAACCGACTTCAAAAAAGGAGGAGGTTATCAATTCGTCTGTTTTTTTTATGTTTGTTACCTGAGAACTTTGGACTGGGTGAACTGATTTTGATGATTCTTTTTTTATTTAAAAGCTGGTGCTTTCCGTGTGGTCCCATTTAATTTGGTCCAGTTCTGACAATGGCATCCATGAGAAAACCGTATTTAAGTCTTTTTGCATTAAGTATGTGTGCGATTTGTTACGCGATTTCTCCGGCAAACGTAAACTGATTTTGAAAAATCTTTTTTTTATGGATAGGGTATGCTTCAGGGGTGGTCCCTTCGGGCACGGCCCTGATATGTGTGGATAGACCTTTAAAGTAGTCACGTAAGGACTTCCCAAGATCAGCAATCCGGATCGGGCCTGAGCTTCGATTTGGTCTCGGTTAATGATAATAAGAGCCATTTCTATTAAAGGACTTATAAACAACATTAAATTCACCTCTAACTACCTACTTCAGGAAAATCAGAATATCCTTTCCACCTTGAATGTGTCATATGAGTTTGAGTCGTAAACATCTGAGACAAGGTTCAATTTTCAGATTCACAAGCTTCAACAGTGTTTTTCGACATAAGTGTAACGGAGAACTTGGACCACAGTGACAGAGGGCCGTGTGACCCCGGATTTACACACAACAAGACTGCTAAGACGTGCGACGGTACGTTACAAGTGGTGAAAAATAATTTACAGGCTGAATTCTAATTCACTGGAAACTACTGCAGCTACACCAACGTAAAACATACGTGTTTATACGTGTCGACGACACGGTTGGCGCAGTGGCTGAGCGATCGACTGCTGCGCAGCGTGTGGCGGGTTCGATTCTTGCCCAGGGTAAATATTTGTGTGATGAGCACTTGTGTTTGCCTTGAGTCTGGGTGTTGTTTATCTATACATGTATGTTTTTAAAATGTATTTGTGTATGTATATCAGCTGTCTGACACCCATAGTACAGGGTCTCCCTAGTTTGGGGTCAGATGGCCGTGTGTGAAATGTCCCCACAAAAAAAAATATATATAAATAATATACTATAGACATTGAGAATTGACATTTATGTGAAAACTAAATTACACCATTTAGTCACAGTATAAGTATTAGTACTACCCTACAGTAGTAACACGCTCCGCCTCCCTCCGGAACTGTTCCTCACCTCTCCCCGCGTCGAACGACTGCTCTGGGAACTGCTTTTAGTTCGAGCGGCGCGTAGACACGCACACACACGCACGTATTTGTACAGTCTGTTATTTTGGTAGTATTATAGGCAATTTTACCGTTTCGTTTCTATGGAGAGTCGTGAGCGTGACTACAATACCTACTAAAAACTACCTACAATAAAAAAAAATTGAGAAATGAATGTCTTAAACCATAAGTCACAATGGCTCTCATATATTTTCGTGTTTACAGATGTGGACGAGTGCTTAGTAGAGACGAATCAGTGTCACTCGACACAGTTGTGTGTGAACACACAGGGCGGGTATCGTTGTGAGTGTGCGGCTGGGTACTTGGCGCTCGCTGCCGGACAGAGGTGTCTGGGTGAGTAGTCATGACACTTACCCCTCGTTTACACCAAGGTATAATATATGTATTGTACAAGTTTTATGCAATGTCTGTAATATCGTTCACACTCAAATACAAGTATAAAACTTGTTTTAGATAAAACTTGTATTATACTTGTTGTGCAAATACTTATTTTTAATCCGGTCTGAACAAAAGATAAAACAAAACATTTATGTACATGTATGTATGTACAAGTTTAAGACAAGTTGTGTCAAGACAAGTATTGGACATGTTTTATACTAGTTGTGTATAAAACATGTATTATACTTATTTTTTGGTGTAAATGAAGGGTTACAGGGCGTTGCACAAAACCAACATTAGTTTAATGGAGACATTAAATTGATGCTGTCCCTTTCTTTTTTTTTGATACAAAATGTAAAACCTGCGTGCGAACCTGCAAACACTGTAAGGAGCCTGATGAAACGCCACTTTATCTTCTGGGGGTATCATTATCTGCCTAGCCTTTTCCCAAGTATATTGGGGTCGGCTTCCAGTCTAACCGGATGCAGCTGAATACCAGTGTTTTACATGGAACGACTGCCTATCGGACCTCCACACACGATACCCCTTGGTAAGACTGGTTGTCAGACTTTCTGGCTTCTAACTATACCCATAACGACTGCCAAAGATCTATAAATGACAGCCGGGACCAACGGCTTTACGTACTTTTCGAGGCACGGAGGGAACTCGGTATGAAAGGGATGGTCACCCATCCACAGACCGACCACGACTAGCGTAGCTTAACCTTTGAGCAATCGATCTGTACGGCTTTAACTTAGCCACGAGCTGCTCACTTCCTCTTCATCTACGGGGGTAATGCGGAACACTAATTCACAAGCGCAACAACCATCTGGGCAAACGCCTGTTAAGCCCGGATGAAATAATAGAGATTGTCGCTAAGCAGATCCTGCGGTTCATCACAAATGCAGGGTTTGGTGGCGATCTCTAACCAACACAAGCGGCAGTCACAATAGATCAACCCTGTGGATGGCATGCATTTAAAGTCTCCGTTAAACTAATGTTACTTTCGTGCAACTCAGCGTGAGTTATTAACAATAATATTCTCCAGACCGGATTTCATGCACAAGGGTACAAAGACAGGGGGTAGATCAGGCGCAAGAGCAATGGCGTCACGTACGCACGAGTCACGGCGTTGTCTCATAATAGAAAAACCCAATAACCGATCTAAATCCACCACTGTTCATTCTGGCTTTCAGTAGTTGCAGGATATTTGGAAATAGTGTGACGGGATTGTCCCAAAAAAAACCGATGTAAATCATAGTTGCGATGTACGTCACTGCGAAAGTTTACCATTGCGACGTACGTTGTCTCGAAAGTTCTTTACTGCGATTATTGCGTAGATAATCCCTCTAGGGCGGATCCGACATGGTTAGGTTAGATTAGAAGATCTTGGACCCGAGGTGGCGGCGCGTAGTGTTCCACGCGCGCCCCTCTTAGACGTCCGGGGGAAGTCCAACACCTCACTCCCCCCCCCCCCTGACTCGAGGTGGCCCGCAGAAGCGGCACCAGTTTGTACGTAGGTGTAAGATGGAACACCCACCCTACCCCGTTTTAATCAGGAGTCTGACAGACCCCTTCGCCCGCCCCAGGGCGTAGGACATCCATGAAGATTTTCCACCCAGGAACATAAAAAAAAGGTTAGAAGATCTTAGCCTGCATGGTTATTTTTTTGGACCCTTAAAACCTCTCTGGAGCGGATCCGAAATGGTTCAACTTTCACGAAAACGTACGTCGCAATGGTTAATTTTCGCAACAACGAACTTTCGCATATACATTGCGGTAATAAACTTTGCAACTATGATTTACACTCCCCAATAACACTGCCCGACCTGGCAATCGAACCATATTTTACCCCTTAAATAGTATATCTTCCTCCACAGATATAAACGAGTGCGAACTGGAGACGGACGGGTGTTCGCACTCGTGCGTCAACACGGCCGGCGGGTACGTGTGTGCGTGTCCGCGACATCTGCGCCTGCACATCGACAAACACCACTGTGTTACTCGTAAGTACTAAACGAACCCCCACTATCGAATTTGATTCAAACAAGTGTCAATTGAAAACTCTAGCTCCTTAGGTACGACATTTAGCATCAGCTTCCTCCATTCCATCCTGTCAGCCTTCCTTTCCCACTCCATCTATCCACATATAATATTTAATACTTTTTTGGTCACATGCGTTTCATCCCTTCTTGTCACATGCCCACACCAAGACAAACGATTCCCTTTCAACTTTTCTGTTACTTTCAAACTTCCTCTAATGTATTAATTTCTTACCTTATCCATTCTGGTCACTCCACGCATCTATCTCAACATTCTCGTCTCCGCTACATGCAATCTTTTTTCATCCTGGTGATTATACAGGAGACATTACAAACGTTGCGAACTGATTTATAAAACAAATCCTTTAAATTGTTACTGTTACACACAACACTAGGGCAGGTCCATAAGACCTGTAAGTGCGAGCGAGAGGTCGGATAAAAAGTTTTACGAATTCGTACGTTTGTAATGAATGACTCTACTTTAATATAGCTGTCTGTCGTAATGGCTAGTGGCAGTTTAGGCCACTGGGCCGATTCCCAGTGTTTAGTGGTTTGTGGTGTAAGCAGACAGCGGAAAATATGTATGGAGTTTCTTGCCCATTCTTCTCCATACGAAACTACCATTTGGAATGGGCAACTAGATTAAAATTTTCTAATATGACGTTCTAAAATGCCTTTTAATGGTCTAATTGAAATAAATGATTTGATTTTGACCCTATTTGGCATCTCGTAGTCAGGGGCGGATCTATCTAAGGGCTTTTTGGGCTGCAGCCCGGGGCCCCGTTAATACATAGGGCCCCCGACCCCAGCATTGAAGACAATGGACAGTATTATGAATACGAAAAAGATTATTATCGAAAACAGCTTTTTTGACAAAATGGCAATTAGTTGATTCATTAAGCAGGACCCCAAGTAGTATTAGCCCAGGGCCTCAACTCACGGTCCGCCCCTGTTCGTAGTGAAACAATTTTTGAGTCAATCTCAAACAATTTACTGCTTGTTTTCAGCCGCGTTATACCGGAGACCGCTCGGAGAATTGGAAGATGAATACTTGAGTACTACCATAGACTTCCCGAACAAGTACAAGAAAACCATAAGAAATACTTAGCAGTAGTTATATCAGTTCAAAAAATTACCATGTAGAATTGTAAATTATTCAGATTCTTGCTAAATCTATAAGCCTTGTGTCGATCTCTAAGTGAAACTCCCGCCACGAACTGTTTCATTTTAAGGGTGTATTAAATGTTCCATGCAGTCAGAATCCTGTCGTTATTTATACATTAACTTATATGTGAAAAACTTAAAATGAAAATAAAAGACGAACAATGCTGTACTTACTATTTATTTTATTCTACGTGTTAATTACAATTAATATGTGAATACTTTTATGTATTTCTTTGTAAGTAATATTAATAGACATTATGTAAAATAAGGATATAATTCATCAATATGCAGTCGTTAATATACCTACATATTACAATGTATATTCTAAGTCATAAGCTTCAAATCCCTATATTTAATAGTATCTATCATCATTCATTTCCTAGCATACAAAGCCACAGAGTAGTGAGTAAATGAAGTGCTTATTATACTAAATCATAGGTACAGTACCTACACACGGACACGGTTGGCGCAGTGTGTCGCGGGTTCGACTCTCGCACAGAACAAATATTTGTATGGCCTACAGATAGTTGTTCTGGGTCTGGCTGTTTGTGTATGTGAGTTTATTTGTTTGTAAACGCACCCACGACACAGGAGTAACTAGTGTGTGCAATCAAGCAAAATCAGTTTTCGCTTGTAAATATAAAAAAAATATCAACGCCGGGAAACTGTATTCATTGGGTAATACTTTTTGGAGCGTTATGAGAGATGGCATTACATATTTTGGTTTCCGTATTGCTTACGTAATTTGGCAAAATCCTTCAAAATTACCTACGAATGTGATCGACTACTTACCCTATATATTAAATATACAATCTACTACCTAAGTAGCGCTATATTTGATACGTTTTAATGACTATTTTCATGTTCTTATGATCTATGAAACTATGTATTTGTTGACTGCTAAAGTAGCAAGCATGTAACGTTGTATAGCCTGTATAAGGGTTATTTATCCGTCATTACGATCAGTTTGCTACTCTAAAATGAACAATATTTCTTTCTATGTAAGGAAATAAACTCTACAGGTGTATGAAGTTATGTTTTGATTTAGGTAGCAATAGGTGCAAGGCGCTCATTGCCTACAATCTTCTTTATATGTCCTCGCTTTGGGTCCAGCACTCGCTCGTCCGACTTTCTGGCAATGTTCCTGGAACGTGATACCAATAGGAATAAGAACGAATCAAACCTGAACTGCAGTACCAGTTTATGAACAAAAAATAAAAATAGAGATTTATCAGGGTGGCAAAATTCATAGCATAGGTATTTCGATGAAGCGCAAAGATGAAATAAATCTTTCATATTGTCAGTTAAAGAGTTGCTGAGTTCTCCCCATGTCAATAATAATCTGTGGTACCAGATAAAAAAGGTACGCCCGCAGGAGGGTATATAACTTTTATAATGTGGTATTATTTTAAAATGATTGGCGCATAGTTTCAAAACAACGTTAACTAATTTAGACCAAAACCCTACCCCTAATTTACCTCTAAATCAGAATACAAGTTGCTTTGCGGTAGTAATAATTAGGTATGTAATTCTTCACTAGTCGACCTCTTTCACAAAAACCCTACTTTGGTTTACATCACATCGCCGGCACGCCGTCGCGTTGTGATGATTTCATTTAATTATTTGCTTTAATACTTACTGCCAGTAGCTACTATTCTTCTGCAATCTCATGATATTATTCTGGCATATCATCAACTCATTTTGCAGGTAGGTTCTTTGGTCGTTCACTCTTACGAACAACTGAAAGTAATGCGAAATAAAAATCTTTTTAATACAACAGAAGACCGGTATCCACGATCCTACTCAGCTTGTACGGTCAGTAACAAAAATTTGGTGGACAATTGCATTTATTTATTATACATGTACAAAGGCACAACACATTTTTGTCTAATAGCACTATTAATATCGTGTTCAGTTACAATGTAGAAAACTGATGTGTTAATAACAGACTTTAGTGGCTGACTGTGCTATCATAAAGACGGCCTTTGCGAAACTGAATCTTGAATCTGAATCTTGTGAGATAAATGCTGGCGAATTTTTTTTTAGCCTGAATTATCCCTCTGTATGGCAAAGGCCTCGCCACTCTTCTTCCAATTCTTTCTATCAAGGTCTATTTGGGACCAGTCTTTGTCGGAGATTTCTAGGTCATCCTATGGCCATGTAAAGGGGCTCATTGGGTCATGCGTTTGACCCAATGATCGTTTGACATGCGGCAGATGTGTCCAGCCTAATTCCATTTCAGCGTGACAACTTTCTGAGGGACGCCTGCTTTTTTTGTGATGGAATGAATGGTAGTATTCCTAACCAGGACTTGAAGTTCCTTACCCAGAATACTCTGTTTTACAGCTGTTCGGCGGATTATTGTAACAAAAATCCAACTTAGAAATGGCTGTTTCGTACCTTAGATTCCGAGTCCAAGCGCCACTCCTTGCTTCGCAGTGTGCTTATCAAGTCTGTTTTGAGACGCTCAAATCTCTTCACCGTCCTCAACAGTTCTGCCTGTAAATGGATTAACGCATAAACTGAAAATGATTATTTTCATTCAAGCAAGAATCGACGAGACGAAGAAGACAAAATGACGATCAGAAAACTCCAATAAAAAAATATATTGATGGGATTAGACTGCTTACGTAGGTTCCACTTCCTACCTACCTATTTTAATTGTAAAAGCGACTTACCGGTGTAAGAATATCCAGATTTATGTTGAGGTCATCGTGTTTCAATTTGCAATCTGTAATTTAAAAAATAATGTTGATAACACGGACTAGAAAAAAAAAGAAGGACTCCGCGCCACGCATATTAAAAGTGAAGCACCTAAAGTACACCGTATCGACGCGCACACTTAGATCGGTAGGTACGGTCAGTAGGTACTTTCGATATGCGTGGCGCGGAATCCTTTTTTTTTTATAGTCCGTGACTATGATGTAAACGTGTGCGTGAGGCATGTTTGTACAAACGCACGGTCCGGCTTACTTAGGGTGCTTTATTTTCGCGCGTGGCGCGGAGTCCTTTTTTTTCTAGTCCGGGAAACGGAAGGTTATCAAATCTTCCGTTTTTGTTTGAAAATAATACCTAGGTACCAACTACCTGACCGACCGGAGCGATCGACTGCTGCGCTGCGTGTCGCGGGTCCGATTCCCGCACGGAACAAATATTTGTATGGCCTACTGATAGTTGTTCCGGGTTTGAGTTTAAATGTTTGTAAACGCACCCACGACACAGGAAAAATTCCCAGTGTGGGTTTAAAAAAAAACTGTTTTCATTTTTAAGTATTGATTCAAAATTATATTTTAAGTGAGTCATACATTCCTATTATTTATGAAAACTATTGTACTCGGGTACTTATTATTACCTATAGATCTGCCCGGCCCCGCTAGTTTCGAACTCGAACGGAGTAATGAGCTCTTTCAGTCAATCACATGGCGTCGCTATGACGCGTGTGATTGACTGAAAGTAGTATCTCACTTACCCGCCCCGCAAATCTTAGCGTTTTTGATCTTGTCTTTCAAGGCTGGTAGCTGTTCCCTCAACGTTTCTATAGTATCCTGGTACACCTTGTGTCTTGCACTCTCCTTCATCAAGTCATCGTCATGGTCCCAAGTGTATTCACTTTTGCGTAATTCGTCCTGAACTAGTACTATCTGTTTCTCCAGTTCTCCATTTTGCCAGGCTGCTGTTTCTCTGTTAGGATCATAGACGAATTATCCGGTTGGGATAAAGGATTGAGGAATATTAGGACTTAGTCCACCTCACTGATCTAGTACGGGTTGATGGACTATTTGTACCTACATTAAGTAGGTAGTAAAATGGTTTGGGACATTTTCGTCCTCTAGCGACATTTATGGTAAGCGACAATGATTAAACAACATTATTTACCAATCCTTAACTTTACATACTTAGTATAAAACTAAGTCGCTCCCGCTGTCTTGGTTCTTTTAAACTACGCAACGGATTTAAATGCGGTTTTTATAAATAGTGATTCATGAGGAAGGTTTATACATACCTACTTACCGACTTGTTTGATCTACATTGCAACCGCGAGAAGCTTTGGCGGGTCGCTAGTTTGAAATAAACGAGAGTAGGCAAAGTAAAAAACGTGTTATTATTTTGTCACCATATAACTATCTAGGTTTAAAAGATAACTTTTACTAAATCATTAAGTCCTTGCTCATTTAAGAATAGGTATCTAAGTTTAGAGCACCAGTTACTCAAGGATGATCGAGTAGCTATCATGTTATCCTAATCAGCCTATTGCCGTCCACTACTGAGCGTAGGCTTCAGAGATCGCAACCAACCCGGTCCTGGGCAGAATGGGCAGCAGCCCGCAACCATCCGCAGCGGATGGTTGCGGGCCTTCTTGAAGTACCGCAGGGCGTCCCACACTTCACTTGGACAAACGCGGTCTCCACTGTAAAGCGTGTCTGCTCCATCTACCGTCTGTCCGTTTGCAGACATGGTCGCGACACTTCTACTTCAGCGTGCTGATTTGACGCGCAATGTCGGTGACTTTAGTTCTCTGGCGAATGACTTCATTGCGAATTCTGTCCACCAGAGAAACCCTGACCATCGCTCTCTCCATAGCACGCTGAGCAAGCTCGAATTTGTGCCGAAATGTGGGCAACATTTCGGCTTCGTAAGTCATTATGGGTAGGACGCACTGAATTGTGGGATCGACGATGTAGAAGATATCACGGATAAGTAGTAGTTAATGATTTTTGATTACATGCAGCATGCAAGTAGGTAAACCGGGTATTCATAACCTTGACCTATTAGAAGTAGGCCAAAATTAAGTAGGTTGGTATGGGTCGCATAATCAAGTAGGAGTAGTAGAGGTGGGTAGGTAGGTATACCTATAATTTGCAGCCTTACAATAATTACACTTCTTAAGATAAAAAATACTAGGTAAGTACAGTATTAGCATTATAATTACTGCATTATTAAAGTTAAACATTGCAAAATTGATATGTTGTGTGAAGTTACTGCAAGCAAAACTAAATTAAGTGCCTCCTCTACTACTTCTTGGGTCTACAATTTACTGACCTACAAGTTTTCTCATGTTCCAATTCATTTTTCAAAGTTTCAATTTCACATTCGTTCATTGTGGCAATTATTTTTGGCGATCTTTTTATCACTTATTGTCGACTGCCGTGCTGTAGTGAACACAGTGATGCCCTTGGGCCATCAATTGACTAAACAAACGATAGCAACGGGCAACCAGTTAAGAATAGAGTTCTCTACACAGTTTATTTCAAAACTATATAATTTCTATAATTTGCAATAATGCTGGTAATTAGGGAAAAAAACTGTTTAAAATATCGTGCCAATTTGCTAAATGCTGGCTAAATGCGATTGTAAGCACAAGTACACCTTTGCGGAAACTTACTACTTAGTGAAAGAATTAAATCATATGATTATAATTGACTATTGAAATGTGATGATTATTTTATAATTGAATAAATTAAGCTAAAGGATATAATAATCGAAAATAAAATGAATCAATCACTATAGTTCATTTTCAGATTTGTTAACGAAACGCAACTAACAACAAAAATTCTATGAAACTGAATTAAATATGACACTTAAGATGCCTGTCTGGTCTATGGTCTGACATGACATCTTACGTCACTAATGTCAAAACAAGTTAAATTTTTAAATTTGAATCAAAGGAAGCTAACCGAAACAAAAGTAATTCTAAATAAACTGTACCTAATTGTAGTAAATTAATTAACTAAAATGAGTTTATTAAGTGCTGTTCTGCTAGAGGCCGACAAAGTGAGTACACAAGACTTGAAAAAAAGCCGTGATCAAGCATTGCCTATCATAAAAGACTTAACAGAACGAGTGCAATTACTGTCTTGGGCTCTACAACAAAATGTTATCGATACTTACGTGAATTTTACTATAACAAAGAGCTTAGAACAATTAAATTACAAAAATCGAATGGCTAATATAGTCTCTGATCATTTAAAATGCGTTGAAGACATCGAATCTTTCCAAGAAAGATTCGAATTTAGTGATGAAGAATTTAAAAGCCATTGTGCAAAATTAAATAAGTCGTTTACTATTCTGAAAGATTTGTGCATTGTTGTTGACGGAAAACGTATCTTAGAGAAGGCCAATCATGAATTCGGTAGATATAACTACAGTGCTGCCATGTTAGCAGTTAAACAATTGAAAAAGGAACTGAAGACTTTGAAATTCGAAGGTAATATGGCGAAGGCTTTAACTACTATCAATGCACAGGCCGAGAACCAACTGGCTTTGTACACAGCCCAGTTGAGTGTTGAATGGGAGGACATCTTTACATGGTCAGAGAAAAAAGGTCTCAAATTCTTAACTTACTCATTGTCTGTTCAACAAAGCGACCCATTTTTACTTCAAAAAATATTGAAAACCTTATATGCCACCGAAAGAATGTATGCGGAACTTGGTCTATTTTCACATTTCTTCATAAACAACTTACTTCATAATGTTATTAGACATAACTGTGATATATACACTGAAGATCACACGGGGGCCATTGTTTTTAACATCAAAATTAATCTAAATGACACCAAGAAACCAAACTACCAAACAATTTTCAATAATTTGACTGCTATCTTTGAATTTCTTCACTCAACGTTGGGGTCTCAATTTGAAAGTGAGAACACATTTATAGAAATCTTTGCAGAAACAACCCGTCAGAAATTCTTCAACAAAATAATTGAAGACTGCATTAGAATGAACTTACCGTCTTGCGACAGCAGTTACCAGAACTATAAGAACATAGTTATTGAATTAGATTCATTTAACAAGTTTCTCATTGATTTAAAATTCGTAAAAGCTGATGAATCACCTTTAAATAAATACATTGATGACACAGAATGTGTCCTGTATAACAAGAAATGTGATAAATTACTGTCTGATGTCCGAATTCTGCTAAATGAAAGTCTATCTCATGGTATTATTACTGTTGGGTTGATGCCGAATATTGAAAATGATTCCATACTAGATGTTACCGACAACAATGTTGTGTGGGACATAACTAAGCCACTATTTCTCCCAAAATGTGTGATATCACAGAATGTGAAAGCTATCATGTCATTAATTGTGGACCATTTGGAAGAGAGTGCAAAGTTGCCAGAGAAATATAGTAGACAGCTGGTCAGTTACATAAAAGATATTGCAGTAATGTATCAGAGTTTGGTTCCGAAAAAGTTCAGAGTTAACTTAGAGTGCTGTCCTGCTGAAATAGGTAAGAACAGAGATCTGTGGTTTTTTTTAAAAAGCATATACCATCCTTCTCTCTGCTAATAAAAACAAACAACAATCACTTTCATTCTGTGTACAGAGTACCAGCACATCAAGCTACAACAATCTGTCAAATTTCTTTGATTGATTTTCAATTTTATTTAAAAACAGTAAGGTTCATATTGTGCTAGCCTTTTCCCAAGTTTGTTGGGGTCGGCTTCCAGTCCAACCGGATGCAGCTGAATACCAGTGTTTTTACATGGAGCGACTGCCTATCATCGGACCTCCACAACCCAGTTACTGGGTAACACAATACCCCATGGTAAGACTGGTTGTCAGACTTTCTGGCTTCTGACTACCCATAACAACTGCCAAAGATCTATAAATGACAGCCGGGACCAATGGCTTTTACGTGCTTCCCGAGGCACGGAGGGAACTCGGTATGAAAGGGGTGGTCACCCATCCACAGACCGACCGCGGCTAGCATAGCTTAACCTTTGACCGATCGATCTGTACGGCTTTAACTTGGCCACGAGCTAATGTTCATATTCAATTGGGAAAATTTGACAGTTTGGTATGACTTGTTGTGCTGACCTCTGTACTTATTTTGTCCTACAATGGCTGCAACTTAAAATAGATTTAAGTACTCTTAAATGTTGGCTGAAAGAGAGTAACAATTTTTTCCAGCTCTATTTTTCAACAACTGCTTCTACTTAGCCCATGGTCTTCTTGGACCACCATGGTGCAACAGTTTACCCAGGACCTTGGCTGATCAACTCAATGTGGTGCTGCTGGAGTGCATCCAAGATTTGAGGGTTTTGGGGCTTGAAAAAATATCCCTGTATTTACAGAGCCAGAAGAGTAGCATCATGAAGAGTATTGAGGCAGATGGTAATAAAAAGTTGTAATATCAATATTTTCGTAAATGCTTTTAAACATTTTATAAACCTGCATCAGCCTGACTGATTTGTGATGAACAGAATTGCAAATTTTTGAGAATAACTTATTCATCTTCATCATAATCATTATGTTGGTCACCTTATTAATCTTACTATTATACACCTATATCATTTTCTATTTTGATATCCCAAGTAGAGGTTTGGTCTATAGACACTATAGACAGCAATGAAACAAACTTATGACCAAATACTTAAATGCTACTCAATTTTAAGATGCTGTTAAGTCTCATGCTCATATCACTTTGTGTCTCAAGATTTTACGGCAACTTAAAATTGGTAGCGTTTGAGTATTTGGCCAATAGTATTACAGACTGGTGTCTGCAACTCCACATCTCAGCGCGTATTTTGCATTCAGACAGGAAGTAGATCATTTGATTCAACCCAACTCCACAAGAAAAGCCAGCAGTGCCTTGACGTTACTGGTGATCTTTTGAGTGTACGTGGGTTCCCAAAGTATATATTAAAGTAAATTCTTAATACAAAATAAACTTTTTACAGGATCTGCATGGACCCATGACTCCTATGAACAATTCGACTGTGCAATCAACAATGCCATAGCTTTAATGAAGGACCTTAAATCTTGCTGGCAACATGTTCTGCCCACACGCATGTATGAGATGTCAGTTTGTACACTAGTCCAGACGTTGTGCCAGTCAGTACTGGAGCGAGTATTGGCGAACAGTACGCCAGTCAGTGAAGAACTGGTGTACATGTTGGCGATGAAGGTTGAAAGTACTGTGGCTGATGTTCATACACTTTTTGAGGTGAACCTTTTCGAATAATATTTTGTCTGTAGCCTGTTTTTTACCTGGTATGTGATCACCATACATACACACAAAACATAAACATAAATCCAGACATAAACAGGCATATTATTTATTACTAATAACTATAATTAATTCGAGAAGCACTAGGTGAAACGCAAAAGCAAAATGGAATTTCATTCATTCATTTTATTCCAGTTTATTAGCATCTCACTGTGACATTATTTTTGCACATTCTTAATTTAACTGCCTTAGGTCTAGCTATCTAGGTCAAGACCTTTCTTTTAACGTGGGGAAATCCTCGTGGACCGACCCCCCTGAATATAATATTCTAAATGATGATATTCTTCGGAGATGGGGTCTCCGAAGAATATCATCATTTAGAATATTTTTAAACCCCCGCAACAAAAATGGATGTTAAAAGTGTATAGTTAAACGAAAAGCTCATTCTTTCAGAGCGATACGGTGACTGACAGTAACAGTGACACTGACAGCCGCCGTTTTGCAATTCTTACACTGAAATTGCATCGTTTTATGGGAAATAATGTCACAAATAATGATTATTTTTTTTCCACACACTTGTCACATCACTTGTCTGCTAAT
The DNA here is from genome assembly GCA_947361185.1 of Charanyca ferruginea. Lineage (NCBI taxonomy): Eukaryota > Metazoa > Arthropoda > Insecta > Lepidoptera > Noctuidae > Charanyca > Charanyca ferruginea. Next base: position 11,851,125 of record OX376065.1, on the reverse strand, counting down.
TTGATAGATCCGTTAATGTCACTTTTTTTTTGTATAAACACAAAATGCTTATTTGGCGTGGCGCTTAAAAGGCTAAATAAGTCTAAAAAGCTTTGGTACTTTTTGTCAATTGAAAAAGCGGAAGTTAGGGTGTTACCAGACCAATCGATCGACCGACGATTGACGGTATCGATCGATGGTGGAATGGATTAGTCGACGTCGATCGAGCTGCTTGCGCCGTCCGCTCCCCATTATCACCTGCTGATCGCCTGCGCCCCGCGCGCTATCTACCTGGCCTGCGCGTCCTCTTGTAAAAACATTTCGAAAGAAATTGATGGGGGTAATTTATCAACGTCGACCGATGCCATTGACCGGTAATCGAACGGTATCCGTCGATCGGCTAAAGCTACCACACCAATCAATCAACGTCGATCGATCGATTGGTGTAGTAACACCCTTAGACTTTACTAAAGTGATGGCCATATACTCAAACGCTACTCAATTTTAAAATGCCGTTAGGTTTTATGCCGTCTCTATCACTTTTACGTCAAAGTGACTGTGAAAGAACGAGACTTAACGGCTTCTTAAAATTGATTAGCGTTTGAGTATTTGACCATGAGTGTATCATACGAATATGAACATTAATTTTAGAAGAATAATGTTCATTAACGTCTACACGTTATAGGCCTCAGAGTCCCAACTAATCTGTATTCAATGGTTTAATTAAGGAGCTCGTGGTTAAGTAAAAGCCGTACGGAAGGTAAGCTCGCTTGAGGCTTGAGGAGGTCCATGGATGGGTGACCATCCATTTCATATTGAGACTCCTACATGTCTCAAAAAGCACATAAAGCCGGCTTTCATTTGTAGATCCAGTCAAGAGCGTCGCCAGCCATCGCCAGCTGATGGCCTAGGGGGCGCAAGCTAATATATGGAGGATAGGAAAAGTATGAATTTTAACTAGAGTCAAAGGCACATGAAGCTTCTGGAATCTCTAGGGGGGGGGGGGCAACTGCCCCTCCCTGCCCCCTCTTAGCGATGCCCTTGGATCCAGTCGTTACAGGTAGTCGGAAGCCATTTGGCTTGGTATGGCTGGTTACTCCATGGAATATCGTGTTACCCTGTTACTGGGTTGTGGAGGTCAGATCGGCAGTCGCTTCATGTAAAAACCTGTTATTCAGTTGCATCCGGTTAGACTGGAAGCCGACCCCAACATATGGGAAAAGGCTAGGCAGATGATGATTCAATGGTTTAATTCAATCCTTGATTCTTTTCAGGAGCCCATACAATTCGAAGCGAAGATCAATAATTGGTCAAAATTCACGAAACTGCCGCAGTTACTGAAAGCACAATTACTAGAGATATCCGACTTGTGGAATAAAGAGAGGGATCAGTTCACGATCTACAGCTGTGAAGAAGTCAGACAGATTGTGAAAATGAGGTTTCCTGATAATAAATATAGGCTTAAGATATTGAAGGAAATACAGTGATATATATATATATATTTTTTTCATTTTGTGTTTTAAAATTACTTGCTAAAGAATTGAATGTTCTCTGCTCTGTGTACTTTTTCGGTATACGCTTTATTTATTATGTTATCGTGCAACAGACCTGGTGGAAAGTGGTCACCGGCGCCAAATTTTTGTTTACCAGAAACGGTCATTGTTCTCATAATTATTAATAACTTTTATTAAGAGACCAAAAATGAGATCGCATCACAAAACGTATGCATGAGCTGATTTTTTTAAGATGCACTTTGACGACATCGGTTTTGACGGCATCGCAGTTGCGCGGCAATCCAGAATCGTAATTACATCGGACCCGTATGTAAATGCGTATGTATAATTAGTCTGGTCATAAATACTGTTACAATTAAAAATAAGAAAGATATTACATTTGGAATCTGTCATTTTTATACGATTGTTCATTGAGTTTTCTAATTTTCGCGCCAATACATTGTACAATATTTTGCAATATTAAAATGGAGTGGGGTGAGAAAGAGAACCGAATCGCTGTGATTGCATTACACAAAGTTGGTATGGAGCCAAATGCAATTTTTAAAACTCTCCATACGCTTGGTATTAGTCAAATGTTTGTGTACCGGGCTATTAATAGGTACAATGAGACCTCCTCTGTTTGTGACAGAAAAAGATCTGACCGTCCACGTAGGTTTCGTACGAAAAAGGTGGTCAAAGCAGTAACGGAAAGAATTCGAAGAAATCCTGTCCGAAAGCAAAATATTTTATCTCGGGAGATGAAGATAGCACCCAGAACCATGTCGCGTATTTTAAAAGATGACTTCGAGCTTGCAGCCTATAAGAGACGCACTGGTAATTTTTAACTGATAATTTAAAAAGAATAGGGTGGTAAAATTGAAACAACTACTGAAGCGGTACGCAAAGGGAGGTCACAGAAAAATTTTGTTTACGGATGAGAAAATCTTTACAATTGAGCAACATTTTAACAAACAAAATAACCGTATTTATGCTCAAAGCTCTAAGGAAGCTTCCCAATAATTAGTCGACAGAGTGCAACGTGGGCATTATCCGACTTCAGTGAAGGTTTGGTGGGGTGTTAGCTATGAAGGAGTGACTGAGCCATATTTTTGTGAAAAAGGTATCAAAACATTCTTGAGAAGGTAGTTAAGCCCCTTAACAACACCATGTTCAATAACCAAGTATGGTCCTTCCAAGAAGACTCGACGCCGGGTCATAAAGCTCGGTCCACGCAGTCTTGGTTGGAAGTGAACGTTTCGGACTTCATCAGAGCTGAAGACTGGCCGTCGTCTAGTCCCGATCTTAATCCGCTGGATTATGATTTATGGTCAGTTTTAGAGAGTACGGCTTGCTCTAAACGCCATGATAATTTCGAGTCCCTAAAACAATCCATACGATTGGCAGTGAAGAATTTTCCCATGGAAAGAGTGTGTGCTTCTATTGATAACTGACCTCAACGTTTAAAGGACTGTATTGCAGCCAATGGAGACCACTTAGAATAAGCTTTTTATATTTTAAATTGTTTTATATTTATGTATTAAACTAACACACTGTAACAGTAATAAATATTATTTGCAATAAAAAAAAATTTTTCTTCGTGACAATATTTATGGCAAGACTAGGTATATGTACCTAGTCTTGCCATAAATATTGTCACGAAGATTGCAAATAATATTTATTACACACCACGGTGCGTACACACGGCTACACATCAAGCTATACATTTCCAGTTGATGCTGATCTCGCATTGTATAGGATATCCGTACAATGCGATGTCAGCTTATACTGGAAATGTATAGCTTGATAATATGTAGCCGTGTGTACAACAACGTTTTGACGACACAGTTAGCGCAGTGGCTGAGCGATTGGTTGCTGCGCTGCGTGGCGCGGCTCTATTACTGGGCACACTTTATCATTAAACGAAACGTGAGTATTGTTTTAAAGAGTCTCTATTATCGATGGTATACGGCCATCTTTTAAAACCACCACCTCGGGCACATTTTATTTATCAATAGGTGGCCGTGTGCCATCGAAACAAGTCGCACGAACGGATGACGGACACAGTGGGTTAATCCGTTTTTCTCAGTCTAAAATCGGCACTAACAATGTGATTCAATTAACATTACAGCGGCTTTACTTTTTATCTCATTTATTTTTTAATTACTATGATTTAGAAATTACATCAATATATATTACTGAAATGGTAAAGAGGTAAAGTTTGATAATTATTTAAATATATGTAGAAGGTAATCTCCTAAACTGCTCATCCGATTTCATAAATTCTTCACTGATAGAAAACTACACTATTGCCGTGTGACATATTAAGCTATGTTTTATGGCATAAATTGACTTAAAAACACTGACAAAGACGCATCTAGTGTATTCATAAAAAGGAATTATGTTAACATTGTACTTATTACATTACGCATTTCTATTTATGAAACGATGTGTGAACGTAGATTACACAGCGTGATTAATACGGTTATATTCTGGTTTATGAAAAGCGCCATTAATTCTGCTCGTAAATATACACGGATGAACATTAAGACTATTTGAACGGTAGCAGTCACTTTATAGCCATTAATCACCACCTTCGACAAAGGAATTGGTGATCTACGGACGTAGGCGTTTGAAAGAATGTGCTACCTATGTTTTTGAAGTTTTCCTACTTTTCACCAAACTGTTATAGGCTACAGTATTTTATCCCACTAAAAACATTTTATATATAAAAATCTGTGCGTGTGTATAAAAGTGAACTCCTCCTAAACGGCTGAACCGATTTTGATGAAATTTTGGTTCCAGTGGATTCGAGAATGGTTTAGATTCACTATTGGACCCGGTAGGTGGCGCTGAAGTCGTGTTGTATGACTAGGGCAAGACGTCTGCCAGGCCCGCTAGTTTTCATGTAAAATGTTGCTAAGACAAGACCATAGCTCGCACTGGAAAAAAGTTATCAGATCTCATGTAGAGCCAAGCTTCTAACTTTACACACCATAACTCTACAAGCCCTAACTTCACAAACTTCTACACTTCTAGTCAAAATATATGGCATGGTCGTTCAACATGGTTGTTTAACAGAAAAGTAATGAACAGTATTCACTGTTCATTTTTTTCTCCTTTCCCTTATGTGACGGTAGCGAAACGGCCAAGCCACACACATTACACACACACACACACACACACACACACACATTACACACACACACACACACACACACACACACATTACACACACACACACACATTATCTTAGGATAATGTTACTTACCTACGTCCAAACTTAGGTAGGGTCAGATTGGCGACTTGCTAGTGTAGATAGATATTACAGACCTCTGCCTAACCGTCATTAAAGAATATAGAAGAGGTGATGTTTTTACTATCAAGGTGTACAGAACATCGGAGCTCACTCAAGGGCAGGTCTTGTCAAAAAGAGGTAACTACCCATACCCAAGTACGAAATGCGTGTCGGAAATACATTAAAACCGACGTGGAAAATACGAGAAACACCTATTGAACCAATAATTGCATGTTTTATTTACATGGTTGCATAAAATCTATACACATTTACTTTTGGTGCGTGAGGAAGAACGGAAGCCGGAAAATGTATATAACAGATATTTCAGCGTGCAAACTATACACACTGTTAAATAACGGACTTGGCGGGAAAACATCGTACACAAACTACAACTTAGATTACTTACAGTTGTAGGTGTAGGACTAGGAACTCGGACGCATGTGCAATTAATAAAACAACACTAACATAAAAATATGTCAGTAATTTTAAAAATTACATATTTACTGAGAAATTCATTCGGCTTTAGTTATAATTCTGCCAAGTAAGATTTGATTTATTGGAATATTACCTACGTGAAAATGAACTGAACTGAAAATTACTTAAGAACAAATTAAAAGATCTACAACTGATTTTTAAATAGTAGTAAGCAAGTAGTAGTATGACGGGCTGGTGTCCGCATTCCACGTCTCACTCAGCGCGTATTTTGCGTACAAAATAAATGTCCCTTCAAAACATCTGAGATTTTCTAGCCTCTGTAGAAACGCCCAAACCATAAAAATCGCAGAAAACTAAAAAAAAAATCCTCTAACAGATTGAAACCAGATCGCTCACAAAAATGGTTTGACCTGCGTACATTTATTTTGTCTTTTGCCACTAGATAGCTTAGATAGGTACCTAGGCTATCAATAAATAATGAATACTGTATTTCGATGCGTAAAGTACCTACCTTGAATAAGTATATGTACCTAAAGGATCTGGGCCTGTAGACAAAATCCCTCTCCGGAAAATCAAATTGTATGGAGTTGACAGCACCAGATGTCACGTGATGCAAATATGTCAACTGCATACAATTTGATTTTTCCGTTGGCGTTAACGCTAACAGAAAATGGATTTTGTCTACAGGCCCTAAAATTATAGTTTCAAGTCAACTTTTTCAGCTGCTTCGTTTGTTTTAACCTTTAGACCGCCACAGTCATGTATGGATGACAAACCAAAATGTGCCCAGCACGCCACGGTCACGACTACATGACAGACTTCGATACGTAATTCGTAGCTTGGCGCCGAGGGCACGGTTTTGCTTTTCTGACTAGGCGGTCAAAAGGTTAATAAGCGCCCATGCTGCCTGTGCACACTGGCACATTCTAGTATTTTTCCTTTCGGTTCGTGGACTTCTACCATGAAGGGACACCAATGGTATTGGCATTGGCAGAGAAAGTAATCGTCCTGGAGCTCAGCCACCCATTACGCGAATGCTATATAAGTGAGTGGCGCTTCCTCAGACCTATCATTACGTTCATGTCTGCATCGGCCTCAGGCACCGCAATATGCAACACTTATCGGTAGGTAAATCAATAATATCTATTAAAGTGTAAAAAAAATAACGTGCTTTTAAATTAAAACACAAAAATAGAACAAGATTTATAAAAAGGTTGTTATATTTATTAAGACGCGGTTTTTTGTGTAAAATTTGCTGAAGTGTGAACTTGGACTTACATGGAATGAATTTTGGCGGGACAGTGATGTGTTAAGTGAGAAAAGTGCTTACTCAAGTGTTGTTTGTGATTAGCGAGAACTGTTTTAATAAAATAAAATTGTGATTGAGGATCGAGTGTGGTAAAGTATAGTAAAATAGTTTGTAAAAATACCTATACTTAAATTAAATATGAACTTAGTCGATTACACGAAGTGACTTTTTATTTATTCTGCTTTAGTCCGGAATGTACTTACCTAACCTAATTACTTTCTATAAAAATTATAATTTTTAATACAACTAAATGTTTTAAAAAATCCTGTTTAATTACCAGTTACCTACCTACCATCTTTTTTTTTGGATTAGCTTCATAGTTTCAAAGACAAAGATACCTACTTATATTAGGTACTTACTTTATTATCTGCGTTATTATTCTAAGTTAAAAAAAATATCAGCACCAAATAAAGTAGGTATTTTTATGTCGAATAGCATAAAAAAAATATTTACTTGTACTTTTTAAATAATGATCTTTCTAACCAAAAACATGAAGAAAGACTCATCGTTGGCGGTTGGATCATAAGTAATAATTTGTAATCGCACGTACCTACTTGTAAAAATTTTAATGGAAATCCACGTTTATGTATTTATCAATGCAAATTCAAATAACTTCTAATAAAAAAACCTTTCCTGTTACCCAGCATAGAACAGAAAGAGCAATGATATAATATAATATCATTGAGAAAGAGCATCTAGGTAATTAATTACCTATTACCCCATTCTAATGATTAGGTATTTTTATTTATTTGTTTGTAGTTTTTTAATAAGTATTTCATAATACATCACATACTTAATGTACTTACCTACTTTCTAAGTTTATCTTGGACATCACTGACATCGATGAAGAGCATTGTGAGGAAACTTGGACTTAAAATTAATATTAGTCTGAAATCGCCAATCCACCTGAGCAAGCGTGATGATTAATGCCCGTGTCTTCTCTGTATGAGATCAGAACAGACCTTTGCCGTGCAGTGGGTCTGCATAGGCTGGTATTAGTATTAATAATCTTGTTATGCAGAATTGCTCAGCGTCTGCCATACCAAAAGTAAGTACCTAAGTGCCTATCTACCTATATTACAAACGCGGTTTATCACCTAAAATGGAAGAATACGGAAAATGGATCGCGTGTTAACTTAGCGCACGCACGGCGACGTCGATAGTAAAAACTGATTAAAAAATATATAAAGCAACGAGATATTTGCAGTAAACACGCCTTATTTAATTACCTTTTTGCAGTTATCAATTTCTTATCATTGACATAAGCTGAATTTAAAGTTGATAGATGAATACAATAATATGGTTTGCTTAACTCATCTATTCGGGAACTTGACAATAGTAAACATGCAAGTTTTAAGTATGCGCCTAACTACTACTTATATTTTATTGTAAACAAATATAATAATATATATAATTTTTTCATTAACACTTCCAATAAAAAAGTCAAACTAAGTAAGAAAGGGCTGGTTGCAACTAGAGCTTAAATAAAAGTTTATGCTTAGAACAAAAAAAAAAATTACTGAAGAAATTTTAGGTAGGTTGACTCCCATCTAACGTTATGACTGATAAGTAATATTTTCTTTTCAGACGGCTTTCCTGATCATTTCGCTAGTGATCGTCGTCAATCAAGGAAGTGGCGTGACGGCACAAGATGACCACATAAACGAGCCACTCGCTATAGAGTCGAAGAACATAGCTGTTACTATATTACATAACCCAAAGTACGTAGCGCAATCAAAACCTAACAACCAATCACTGACGAGACCCAACTTACCTGCTCACAAAACTGAACAAAGACCGCCAAGTAAACCGCCCAACATTCCTGATAAACTAGTGAAACAAAATCACAAAGTCTACGTACCTCGACCTCACCTCGGGCAGATACACAAACTGCCGCTGCCGCCGCCGCCACGCCTCTATCCTAAACAACCTGTGAAGCTGCATCATTCACCAAACTCTATTTACAAGTTTCCTAGAGTGATCCCGCTGCCACCGCACCATAGGGCATATTACTTCAAGAATAGCCGGCCGTTAGTGTATGCCGCATCGAGTGGCAGACCCATAGTTGCCAAGAGCCCCAAGTTCAGCTTGCCCGTCCAAGTCATCAATGGCATCCGATCCGACTTTGTCAGGCCACCAAAAATTAACAGTACGACGCCAACAACGAGTACTTCCAGTACTACCACTGAAGCTACCACCACGACCACCCAAAAAGTCCTGCGGACGAAAAGAATATGGCCCAAACGTGAGCTAGACAAAGTGAACCTGACTTTATCATACAATACGACATTGACAAAAGGCAACACGACATTGACTAGAGGCAACACAACATTGACTAAAGACAACACGACTCTAACTAAAACTAACACCACTGACGATCCTGATCGTGACACTTCAGACAGCACTACCCACCGAAGTAGATACGCGTACAGAAACACAACGCCTGTCACGACGACGACTGTCAAGCCAATCACGCCAGCAACGCCGCGGGTTTACCGCCCAGTCACCAGAAAGCTTAAAGTCAAAACCACTACTACTCTACCACCGATTAATTTCACTAAAATCGAGCTTAACGACTGGGTGCCGATGTTACCCTCACATTATCCTAAATTCAAGAGTCTTCCGCCGACACCAATCATTAAACGATCGGACTTATTAACTGCCCATCCCGCCACGTCTCAAAGTAAGCAAATGATGTACTTACAATCTTTTGGGCTTGTCCCAGTGCCGAGTTCTCAAAATCCATTACATGTTATGGGCAGAAAAAAAATGGTTTTCTTTAAACGAAAACGACCCGTATTGAACCCGTATTATTCTGGTTACAGTGGGAAGCGGGGACGCTCGCCGATGCACTACATGTACAGGGACCTAGAGAGCGATGGAAGCCACAGTCACCCACGAGTCGTCACCAAAATCAAACACCACCATCACCACCACCACCACAGATACATTAAAACTGTTGACAAACCTGTCAGGGTACCATACAAAGTCGAGGTTCCGAAGCCATACCCAGTCCAAGTGGAGAAGAAAGTTCCAGTACCAGTGGAGAAGATCAAAGTGGTGGAGAAACCGGTTCCGTACCCGGTAACCGTTGAGAAAAAGGTGCCTTATCCAATTGGAATCAAAATACCACATCCTGTGCCTGTGAAAGTGGTTGAAAAGGAGTACGTTCCAAAACCGTATCCCGTAATTCACCAGGTGCCAGTAGTGAAACACGTGCAAGTGAAAGTGCCGTATCCAGTGGAGAAGAGGGTGCCGTATCCAGTGGAAGTTAAAGTGCCGGTACCAGTGGACAGACCCGTCCCTGTGCCCGTACACGTGGAGAAAAGGGTACCTTACCCAGTCCCCGTGAAAGTTCTCGTCCCACAACCGTACCCAGTCGAAACGAAAGTGCCTTATCCAGTCCAAGTGAAAGTGAAAGAGCCAGTCGAAGTAATAAAACACGTTCCGATAAGGGTGCCGTATCCCCAACCGTATCCCGTTAAAGTACCACATCCGGTTCCGGTACCCTACGAGAAAAGAGTGCCTTATCCAGTCGAAGTGGAGAAAAAAGTGCCGGTGCCAGTCGAAGTGCTTGTTCCACAGAGAGTAGAAGTGGAAAAACGAGTGCCCGTTTACGTGCCGAAACCGTACCCGGTAGAAAAGAAAGTTCCCTATCCGGTCAGGGTTCCGTACCCTGTTAAAGTCAAGGTGCCTGTCAGAGTGCCGGTGAAGGTTCCTGTAGAAGTGCCGGTGTATCTTCATCATCCGTTCCAGGTGTACACTGATGATCAGTTTAATGGCTCTCAGTATGTAGAGAACTCAGTTACTCAGATGCCTTTAATTTCAAGTACACCCCATCACACGGTTACAGTGCACGGAAACAGCGGCTTCAATGGTTTCCAGTCTCGTTCTGACAAACTTGAAACAACGGCATCGACCACACCGGCTACCTAGTTAGATAACGAACAATTGTACAGTCGAACAAGCTAATTGGTTTACAGGCAAAAATATTCATCTTTCTACTACACTAACAATTTTTTTTTGTTCTTTTTTTGTGATTGTTATTACGTAGGTACCAGGGATACCTACATGCTCGAGTTAAGAAAATGTAATAAAATAATATATTGTGCGTATCGTAGAAAGATGAATATTTTTGCCTGTAAACCAATTAGCTTGTTCGACTGTACCTAGAATATTTAAAGTTATTAAGTTTTTAAAGCACAGTGAATAGTACTCGACCCGTATACTGTACCTTGTTATTGATAAGTTATTGTGGTATGTGTGGAATGATAAATAAATAGGTAAGTTGAATATGAGTAAATGAATGGTGCTGTGATAAAGCGTTTTGTCATTTTGTTGGACTTTTTTAAGTAACCTGAAAGTAATATAAAACTCACTTCGGGAATAAGTGTATAGTACGTGCCACGAAAGATGAGACTTGACACAGACTTGATTTGACTTGCGCAAAGTATCGAGTATGATGAATCGAGTAGGTACTGCGCAAGTCAAATCAAGTCTATGTCAAGTTTCATCTTTCGTGGCACGTACTATACACTTATTCCCGAAGAGACTTTGGCTAAACGCCCGCAAGGGATGCTAAAGACAGCAGATACTAAAGATAACGGACTCCCATTTTCACTCGCCACATCAATGATAGTGCAAAAAGATACACTAAGTGACTGTACCTTATACTTTAGGCTCATAAAGTTATCCCTTTTGTTAATTAAAATTAGTGTTATAAGGTCGGCTTCCCCCGAATACATTTAACTATTCTAAAATAATGACTAATTTACTGTCATCCAAGTAGTTAGACCGACCAAGTTCAATGGTAAGTCTGCTAGGCGGTGCAGAGCTAGCGCAAAATTACATGCTGCTATAATATGTCACTCACCTTCGCGACGAACCGCTTATGACTTCATTAATACACGCACGTGTATGTGATCGCGATTTCACGACAGGTTGAAAAATGTATTAGAATTTCGTAGAAAATCATCAGATTTACTTGAGGTAGGTATATCGTATGAAATCGGATCAGCAATCAGTTCAAATAAGCGAATACAAACTTCATGGCTTGGCGTGGCCAAACATAAGCTTTTCATCTATTAAAAACGTATCTGACAGGTTCAGGAAAATACTTTTTTTTATCACAACCATAGGTAATGAAAGACTCATTTGTGGTCTGATATCGTCATCTATCGATTCTTGTCCATTCAGGGGGACCCCTGCAAGTCACAAATCCTCATTCGATCTTGATGTCGTAAATCGTAATCTATACTTATAATAATAATCAATATTAATATTATAAATGTGAAAGTAACTGTCTGTTACGCTTTCACGATGAAATGGCTGAACCGATTTTGATGAAATTTGGCATGTAAATAGCTTGAACTCTGGGGAAGGGCATAGGCTACTTTTTAATTCGGAACTTTGTCTGCATCCACTATAACAGACATTCACGCGGACGAAGTCGCGGGCAAAAGCTAGTAATATTATAAAAACAAAGATTTGTATTGTTGTATGTAACGAATAAACTCAAAAACTACTGGTCCGATTTCAAAAATTCTTTCACCAATCGAAATACATTATCACTGAGTAACATAGGCTATAGGGTAGGTGTAGGGTAGGTAAATAGGCCGGTAAGTAGGTAGATAGGGACAGGACAACGTCTGTCGAATCAGCTAGTTACTTATAAAAGCCACAACTGTAGGTATTACTGTACCTAACCGTCCAAATGTTATTAAATGCATAGAGGATTTAGATTTATAGATAGGTAAGACGTATTAAAACAGTTTGTAAGTTCATTAGCAAAGCCGTACAAATCAAACAATTAAAACGCCGTTAATGAACGAAGATTAACGGCGGAATAGGAAGTGTCGATCGAAAGTGAAGTCACAGTTGAGCTAGCGCGCGAAAACACAATCGTCATACTCACATGGTTCATCCAGTCCAACGCAATACGAGCAAAAAATCAGCGTCAATCATATAATATAGTTACATACAATAGGTAATGGACAGTTTACGTATAATCCACTCGCTTTTTTTAATAATGGTTCGTATCTGATATTATCCAATATCATTTACGATCTGATAATGTTGTTACGAGTCTGCATTGTTTAACTTTTTAACCTCTACATGTTTAGGCTGGTTAGTTATACGAGAATAGGTTGTGCAAATGTGCAACAACGGTGAAGTTAGCGATTGGCAGTTAGAGGATTTAGTAGCGGGGCTGAATGTCCATAACAAACCTTAGTCTTAGCGAAGCGTTTGTAACACATTATATACAGGGAAAGAAACGTACCTACATATGCTGATGTGCATGCAGTAAGTCGCGTCCGACTTCGGTTTGATCAGTGTTAGCATCCTGAGGGTTCTCCCGGAAAGCTTAGGATTATATTTCTAGTGTGAAAAAGAAATGCAAACTACCTACTTACCATACTTTGGACAAAAATGAAAGAATCCATTACCACACACCAATTCTGTCGCAGAACAATGTCGCAGGGGGGGAGGGCATGTTACACGCAAACCACGAAGTAAAATTTCGCACTACCAATATAAAGCTGCATATGCTTTTGACTGTATTTAAAACTCATAATTTTAAATTCATAAATATCAACTTGCAAACCCCCCCCCCCCCCCCCCCCCCGCCCCCTGGCCCATCGGCTGGCGAGTACGAAGTATCAGATGCTGATCTCCTGCATTCTCCGGTGTTTTGGTCCAAATACGGCTTGTACAGAGCTTGATAGGTAAGTAGGTCTACTATCGGGAGCTAAGTCTAACCATTTTCATGGACAAGTTCAAAGTAAATAACTCCGCACCAATTACAACGTGAATCCAATGGAAACGCTGTGACTTTGTCGCTTCCTGATACGTATTGTAAGTATCTGTAATGTATGCCACGGCATACATTGCGTGTAGGTGCACATCTTTCGGAAGTACCAAACTAAATTAAATAGAACAACAGAAGCAATTACAGTTGCGTAGAATTGATGATTTTTAGTCTAAACATGCAAATTAATTAGCGTGTTTACATTAGGTTCGTGTTCTGAGCGATTGGTTGCAACGCTCTCGTGTCGTGGGTGTAATTCCCGCGCGGAACAAATATTTGCACCTATATAAAGTAGTTCCGGGACACGGTTGTAGCTACTTAGAACCGTAAAACACAAATAGCTATTTATGGTTGGTAGCGTAGTACTACGTCATTATCGTGTCTAACGTCGAAATATATTATGCTAGCACTTTGCAAATAAGTACTCGCCTACAAAATCGACTTCATTTCAATAAACATCACAGGAGGGATATATATTTAATATAATATTGTATTATCGATCATCATCATCAGCCGAAAGACGTCCATTGTTGAACAAAGGCGTCGGCCTCCCCCATAAGCGGGGGGGGGGGGGGGGGGGTGCCATAATCCCAACGCTTTGCAGGCGTCTTGGGGATCGCAGTGAAGTTGTGTTGTGTTGTAAGTAAGTACACGAAAACCGTGCAGCCCGATTTTCGGATTTTATCTCTCGAAAAATAGGCTCGGGAGTTCTGCGACTCTAGTTGTGATCGCAGATGGTCCAATTTAGTTGTAGTAGAGTTCTTTGCAAAAGAATTCGTTTGGGGAAGAACTACCACCATACCTAATCCTGCCGCAAAGCAACGTGTGTACCGGTATAATTCTTGGGGAGCTGGGTGGATGATGGATCGAATGACTAACGCGGCGTCTTACGTAGGCGATTCAAAGCGAACGCGAAGCGGCGCGACGCGGCGCGTAAACAACAAACAGTCGAAACCAGCTATTGAAGTCTCCTACGTTGTCAAATGCACGTTGGGTGCGGAGCGGCGCGGCGCGAAGCGAAGCAAACGCGATCAGTTGGCTTTACATGAACTTCCTATATTATGGGATAAAAGGAACAAACGTTTTATGTCTGGAATGACTTCGCATTTGTGTGTGTGTGGGCCCTGGTATTATAGATGTCTATAAGTGGCACTATGCTGGCTTGTTTACCATAATGACAAATAAAAATGACATGACATGCTAGTCCTCAGTGCAAATCAGCAGCATACAAATACATGGGTTCATCCACTTCCTAATTTTAGATGTAAAAACTGGACTCTGCATATTTCTACAGTATTCAGATTGAAAAGCTTTGCCTTTTCATCATTATTATTATTATAGAGATGAGAATCACTTTGATGAAATACAGCCAACTTCTACAACAAACTAAAACCATCATCAACATTTTCACTTAAACACTATAACACATCATGTATGAGTTAAATAAAATAATTCTTGCATGTATGCATGTAGTATAATTGTAATTTATATTAAATAACATCTTCCAAGACTACCATAATATTGCATTGTAAGTAAAACAACAATAAATGCATTTTACCTATTTTAGGTAAGTATGTATGTTTCCATAAAAGTCACAAGGCCTGGATGAGAGGGACCTGCATAGTTGGCACCATTTACCTTCAAGATGTTTACTTGGGTTTCTTATTATTATTATTACTTATACTTATTGAAGCTTTATCAAATATTATTTTACTTTAACAAATTGCCATTCCAATTCATACACTCCAACTGAGGTCTGATTTTTCTCATCATAATCCACCCATTCTTTTTCTGTCAAGTCTACATCTTCAAATGTTTTTCCTGAGAATTAATAATTTTACTTTAGTGTTTCTGTGGAAAATAGTAACAACTTCATAGGATTTAGACCACATATACTATTTTATTACAGATAAATTCATGATAAAACAGAATTTGTAGGAAAATTAAGTCTGAAAGAATACTGGAACTCTTCCAAAAGTGAGCGGCGGCACTCGGCGGCAGTACAGTTTAGTAAAGAAATACAATTTTGACTGCAATGATTTGGATCCAAATCTGTCTTTATTTTGTGACTGAATATATAAAAACCTACCGTTATCTTCAGCCACTGCTATCCATCCCGATTTCGGTTCAAAATCAACAAGCTCTACACCCCGACAATCAAATATCACTAATGTTTTGAACTTGCCATCATCATTGCTAGTGAACTGACCTGGAAAAGGGTAAAAAGGCTAGTGTTTCAACTACACCCTAATATCAAGGTTTCTAGCAACAATCTAATGAAAAAAAAAGACAGTAGGTGGCTAAGCTAACTAAGAATTCTAGAATGGTTATACTGATTGTAAGATTACTCGAACCTACCATTGCTCCCCTCAATAACATCTATACTGTTCTCTCTAGAACACAGTTTGCATTTTATCAACAAGTTAGTTTCCGACCTATTGTGTTTCTGTGGTACTTTCTCAGCCTCAGTAAGATCGTGAAACTTTTCTGTCACTTCGCCGCAACTTCCACACTTAAGTTTTAAAAACCATTGGTAGTATGGATGGTTTGTATATAATTTTTCAATGCATTCTAAGGTTGCTTTGATCTGGAGGGCAATTTTAACCATCTTGCAATGTTATTATTTGTATTTCTATGTAGAAAATTAGGAATAACAACAACGGAATACCACGATTTATAAAAGAATAATAGCATTATTATAGCAATTAATAGCAAATGACATTGACAGTTGACACCTCCCAGTTGACAGATTACGTCAATGTCAAAATGTAATTTATCCATTTTGAAATAAAAGTCTTTTTGTACGAAGTAACTTATTATTATTATTATTTCAGCCTAAAAAAATAAATAAAAGACACGAACGAGCATGTGCTCTTTCGTATGTCTTTTATTTATTTTTTAACAAAGTTATTTCGTAAAAAAAACTGGGCCCAAGAGAGTAGGAAGGAGAGTGAAAAGGCCTTTGCCCTGGCCCTGCAGTGGGAAAATCCAGGCTGAAATAATAATAAGTTATTTCGTACAAAAATACTTATATTTGAAATTTCAAAATGGATAAATTACATTTCATTTCATATCACACGAAACAACGTCTGCTTGCGGGTTTCTTTTTTCGTTTCGTCCAATTCGCAGTAATTTCGTGGAATGTATTTTTAATTTATGTTTTAAAAACATTAATCAATTAAATTATTCGTATACCTTCTAGATGTGGGTTATCATTAATTAAAGGCGTTGACGATAATGATTTCCTTTTCAAGAAAATGGATGGAGTGTAATGTGAGGATACGGAAGGTAGTGAAATACGGTCTAATATATCAAAAATGTCATACGAAATTAGCGTCCGAGTATAGGTAGGTATGTATGATACAAATATAGCAATGAATTTGTATCTTTTACACTAGTGCTCGACATGCGCATTGCCTATACATTTTACAAATTTTAAAAATGTTCACTACACCTTCCATAAGGCTTCAATCGCTTCCGTATTAAAATTAGAGGAAACGGAATGTAATGAAATGGAGGGTAATGAAATTTGAACAGACTTTCTTATTTTACTTAGAATAAAATAGTACTGACTAACTGTATTCAAATATAATGTGACATAACCTAACTATACACTATTTTTAGGTTTGATCATACATGATCATGCCACCCTAATAGGCCTTACAATGTTTAAGTTCATAGCATCGTCAGATCGTCACACAAGCGTTATTACACAAAGTATCAAATATGGGACAACATTTTGAACTTAGAATAATAACGATTTTGAATTTAAATTTAATAATCAAAATACGTACAAATAACGTTGTTCAAATTGTACAAATTGTTGTATTATACGACTGTGACTCTACCTATTTATATTTGATGAGGTTTTTTTTGTTAGCTCTGAAAATAATAGTGTTATGTCCACAGATATATAGATAGACCTAGATAACGCAAGAGCAACTACTTCACGTGCCTGACTTACGATAAAAAATCGTAACTAAAAAAATAAAGTAAACGTTTCCTTCCATCGGTAACTCATTTTGTGATTAATATTAATAATATTATATATTATTAATTAATTATAATAATATTAATTAATTCAAAAAAAACAATTACATATTAAATAACTTGACCGTAAATTCGAAGCTTAATTTATTGAGATGGCAACACCGTGTTCCCGCTGATTTCCCTACTCTTTCTATCATATACACCCCTCTCTTTCGCACAACTTCCCCCCTTCTCCTCTCCTTCACCACCTGGCAGGCTCGTCGCTAGCAGCGTTCGAGTCTCTTGCTCATTGGCGTTCTGTTTCCCGCTGCTAAAAGTACGGTTACGAACTACATAACGACTAACCGTATATCCCTTAAATATCATTATTACTGAGAAAGCTGTGAGCATCATTCACGTGAGTGTTTATTCAAATTATATTTTTTCAAACAGTTTCACTGTTCGTTTTTATCAACTTTATAATATAATCTAACAAAAGGGTCTCACCAATAATTACTGATTCATCTTTTGTATGATTTTATTATAATATTATTTTATTGTTTTACCCTCGGATCCAACAAAGGATCATCAACCAACCGATTTCCGTTTGTGATGTGAAATGAGGTCACATTAGGATTTAATAATTATTTTTTAGTTCTACCTTCATATTATAATAAAAAAAAAAAAAAAAGAATCGCAATGAAAAAGTGCACCTGCTAGTAATTTTCGTATTTTATAAACGACTGATGAATACTCATAGCGGTTACGATTTATCTGTTGCTAGGATGAATATAGTTATACCTTCCCAAATCATTTCCGGTGATACGTCGGTACCTCCGAGACCGTCGCGTCGCAGATCGTCCAGTACTTCTTCTAGCAGTTCTAGTAGTACTTCATCGAGTTCTAGTAGCTCATGAACATCAATGGGTCGCAAACGTAGACGTGCTAGGCGCAACCGTCATAGAAAATCTAAACGTTCACGACGTTCAGGTCATAGGTACGATAATTATTTAGGGAAGAAGTGAGCTGCGTAAATTACTTGCTAAGAATACCTGTACTCCTGTAAATTCGGCTGATTTTTATAATGTATCATGTATAGATTTGAACGAAAGCCGCGAATTACTTTCTGATAATAAAGAGGGTGCGGGTAGTTCCAGTGAAGCCGTAAAAGACCCTTGCATTGAGTTTACTATTCAAACTAAACTGAAAGAAACGTCGGTTCCTGTAGCTCCTAAAGACTTTTTAACTACTTTAAACAGTATCCAGCACTTTGATAATAGCCATTGGTGTGAAGTTCGTTTTGCCGAAACACAAAAAAAAAAAAAAAAAATACAGTCATTCTCCGGGTTTCGTACAGTTAGAAATTAATGATGAAATTAAAGTGTATGAGTCATTGCGACAATTGGCTCAAGTTGATAGAGTCTAGGCTGCCCAGACCTTCTGTTTATTAAAATTTAGAGAGGTTCTACAAGAAGCAATCAAAAGTTTGTTATCGTGGGCAAAAGATCAACAAGATTTGAATTTTAATAATTTACAAGAAAAGATGATCGAGTTATTTTTAAACGGCGATATATACATAAAATTTCATCCGATTTGTTGCAATTATTATGGTGTCATAGGGCCGAAATAATTCAGATGCGACGAGACGGGATAACAAAATAATACGATCCTTTTATAAAATCGGCCTTACGTAAAATACTACCTTTGTGCCAGCATCTTTTTAATGCCGACTCATTTACGACTGCTCTAGAGAAAATTGGTGGGATCAAGAAAGCATTCTTTCCTCCTAAAGCTACATTAGCTTTACCCCTTAAACAGGACCTAGCAGAACTATATCTGACAACCGCCCTCCGAAGAGGGCGGGCTGTTCCCTTGGGCCTTCACAGACTGTGACACCCGAATGTTGTCATGCGCAAGCTGAACATTCGAAGCACAATGCTCCTCCGAGAGGTAGCTATTCTCAATATCCTCAGGGATATTTAGGCAATAATAGCTCTAATCGACGGGGATCATCCAATAACAGGGGTTCCTTTCGATTACGACCTAGACACCAAAATCGATCTATTAATGGGCAATTATTCAAAAACACAAACCAAAATACAACCACTGGTGCCTCTAAAAATCGTAAGTATTGACTCGAGGCCTACGAGCGTCAGATTCAGAGCCGGCCAGTTATCCCGGTTTGTCCATTGTTGGGAAAACTTGGAAGCTCCGAAATTCCTTATCAAATGAATAATAGGTTATCGAATACCATTTCTTCAAAGGCCACTACTAATTGTACCAAATTTAAAAAAGAGTGCCCTGGCTATTCCCATTTCGACGGAAATGTCGATAGTCATAAATCAAATGAAAAGGCAGGGTGTTCTCGAAATTGCAGATTTGTCCCCAAGTTTTCTATCAACATTGTTCTTGCTTCCGAAAGGCGACGGTTCCTTTCGGTCGATTTTCAACTTGAAAGCCCTAAACGAGTTTGTTCTCACATATCGATTCAAGTTTATAAACATGTTTCGAATGCCGGATTGTCTCCAACCCCGAGATTGGATTTGCATAATAGACCTTTCCCAGGCCTACTTTCATTTGGCAATAACAAAGTCCCAAAAACGTTTCCTCCGACTAATTTACAACGGTGAATTACTCCAAATGACATGCCTGCCTTTTGGACTCAGCACAGCTCCAAAGGTTTTCTCTTCTTTGACCAATTGGATCGCTCAGACCTTGCGAGAACGAGAAGGCATTCGCGTCGTTGTTTATTTAAACGATTTGTTTGATTGCTTATCAGAATATCAATATTCTGAGATCGCTGGTTCAGTTAGTCGTAAACAGAATCCAGAACTTAGGTTGGCAGATAAATTTTTCAAAAATCAAGCTAATTCCTCAAACGAACCTAGTCTACCTAGGTATTCATTGGGACGCCTCCCAAAGGAAAAATATCACAACCTTCCGACTAAGGTGTCACGAAAATTGGAGGAAATGAGAGGCTTTGGAGACCTGGCTTTGGAGATCCTTGACCGTCAGGTCAAGGATCTCCAAAGCCAGGTCGGTGTTCTAAATTTTGCAGTAACAAAAGTCCGACTAAATTTTCGGAGTTTGCTGGAGTTTCTAAACTCAATGGCGAAATAATCAAAGGAGCCACATGCTTTACCAGTAGGCCTCTACTGGTTTGATTTCTTAACAACAAATGCCTCCGATCTAGCTTGGGGCTCACATTTGAACAATTGGTCTCTGAAGGAACAAGAAGGAAGCTCTGTTACATTGCAACCAAAAATAAATGTTGGCCATTTTAAAAGTCCTACAAGACCATTATCTGCATCTGCGATCCTCTACAGTCCTAGTCCAGTCCGACAACAAAACAGTAGTTGCTTACCTGCGCAACGAGCAACGAGGGGGGGATAATATCAAAACCTTTGATGAATATTACAAAAGAGGTATTCAAAGTTCTGGATCAGCATCAGCACTATACCGCTCTAAAAGTTTTTCATTTACCAGGCAGATTCAATATTTTTGCCGATCGCCTATCTCGGCGTCGAAGCGCTGTGGAATGGCACTTAATACCACATTGCACAGAAAAGATTCAGAAAATTTGGGACCCCCGTTATAGACCTATTTGCATCAAAAACAGCACATGTCGTTGCCAACTATGTGTCATTAGATTTGAACGACAAACAGGCAATTCATCACGATGCATTTTCGATGAATTGGGACTTTCAATTGCCTGGATATTCCCACCACCTTGTATTGTACCAAGAGTTCTAATGCAACTCAATCAAGCCTCCGGAACTTACCTCCTAGTTGTTCCTCGGTGGGATCGAGTTTTCTGGACCTGACCTGAAAGCAAGTCACAGTCCGTTCACCATACGGAAAGCCTAGTAGACACATCAACGGACCTTCCACCTCCAAAAGTCTAGGATATAACTCTAGAAGTATGAAAATGTGTTGGTGGGATCAAAATCTTTTAGACTGGAATTTTGATCAAATTGATTTACTTATTACAATCATCATGGCGGAACTCAACTCGTAAGACCTACAGAGTACCTAGATTGGTTACGGTGGATTAAATGGGCAAAGGAACTTAAACTTGACTCTATTCCTTCAGGAGGTTCAGTGGTGGTACGGTTCTTGGCAGATTTATTTTTAATCGATTAACTTTCTTACAATTCTATTCTTCTACATAACTCTGTAATTTTAACACTATGTAATGCGGATTCCGCTGGCCTTAGTTCTCATACTTTAGTTAAGCATGTTCTCAAGTTGATTGCTCTCAAACAACCGGTAGCAAGCAGAACCATGTTTTGGGACATGGACGATCTTGTTTCTTATTTAGAAAATAGTTCCATCGCGTCAAATAATATTTTAACTACATCCAGACATACCGCCGCATTATTATTATTTTGTTCGGGCAGGCGAATATCTACACTGCTTTGTGTTGATTCAGACAATTTGATTATGTCTAAAGATAATATCATTTTCTGGCCGGTTTTTCGATCCAAAACTGATTCTGCAACTTATAGGCAATCAGGCTGGAAATTAATATAAAAACGAGTAACAGAAATCTTGACCCTGTATACTGGATACAACAAACTATTAAAATCGTCAAAGATAAACGAAAAATGGCATCATCCAGTAATCTATTTATAAACATTAGGGGCCAAGCAAGACCTGCCTCGCGAGCAGTAGGTAATAGCAGGTTGGATTAAATCTCTTTTATTAGAAACTAATATAATAGCGACCCGACCTGATAGCTTTCGGTCTGTAGTTGCTTCTAAAAACTGGTCCGACAATCTTCCAATTGACAACATTTTAGCTAGAGGTAACTGGATAGCTGAAAATACTTTATAATAAAATTGTTTACAAACGCCAGGTTATGCCTGCTGTCTCTAATCTCTTGTCTCTAATTAATTTAACCCTTTCCCAGTCCCATGAACCACATACGGTTCAGGTTGATTGTTTAACTATTGTGTCTGTTAATTAGACAGTGAAAGTGTTAAGTACTATTGTTAATTTGTTCGATACTGTAAACTGATTAAATACCTTACTGTGTATGAGTATTGTGACTCAATGTATTGGCACTAAGGAGTAATTTATAGATAAATTGTATCATAATATATCTTACATGATATAAGTAGTCTGAAAATTACCTATTTTCTGGTTATGATACTATTATGATTCTTTTGTAGTTAAAAAATAAATATTTGTTTGGGCTTAACCATCATTATTTTTAATTTACATATTGGTACTGGTTCTCCCTTCAACCTACACTGAACTTAAATATTCGTATACATACACTAGGTATACCATGAGTTATCTATATGGTTCGGACCATGAAGTTTACCTATATCTTCATGGTACAGACTGATGAATGAACAATAACGTTCACATTGGCGTTCTTCACCACCAGGCGACAACAAACACGTCTCAATAAATTAAGCTTCGAATTTACGGTCAAGTTATTTAATAGAAGCGTTTTACCTAAAATAAAACGCATATTAAATTACTTACCTAAATTCGAAGCTTAAGTTAAGGTTCTGCCTGTTGATTTTCAACACAATGAGCAAGAGACTCGAACGCTGCTAGCGACGAGCCTGCCAGGTGGTGAAGGAGAGGAGAAGGGGGGAAGTTGTGCGAAAGAGAGGGGTGTATATGATAGAAAGAGTAGGGAAATCAGCGGGAACACGGTGTTGCCATCTCAATAAATTAAGCTTCGAATTTAGGTAAGTAATTTAATATGCGTTTTATTTTAGGTAAAACGCTTCTATTTTTAATCTAATACCCTCAGTAATACCTGGTAATACCAAATTTAGGAAAAACAAAACATTCATATATTGCATTGTGACGTCCAAAAAATGCCACGCTTGGTTTTCATACAGATCGTGATACTTGCGTTATCTAGCTCTATCTATATCTGTGGTTATGTCACTTTGATCAACTAGTTCTGCGAAGTGGACTTCGTATTTTTGTATGAGGGACAAAAATCTACCCTCGCTGATCATTTCTTTTTGGTTTTTCTGTGAACTAATTAAAGTAAATAAAAAATATATTTATGAGTACATAGCATATCCTTGTCACAAAAATATTTGATTTGTAAATTCAATAAAGCAAAGATTTTTTGTAATTATTTAAAAATCGAGGGCTTTTTTTTTCAAATGTAATTTTTTTTTTAAATTGACTCATATTTTTTTTCAAAAATAAAATAAAATGATTTGAAGTATAAATGCGGATGTTTACATGTGAATACACACGATGTTACTAAGTAAAAGTTTGAGTAATTATGACGTATGTACCTAATTAAAAATCTATAACTGAAGGTACTTCCCTATTTAAAAGGTCAGCTTTCTATCTAATTTCAATCATTTTTACGTTTCGCGCGGTCTGTGAGACGAATGTTTATGAATCTAGAGTTAAGTAGTACCTACTGGCTACTGCTGAAATAATCAAGATTTAGAATGTTTGAGCACATTGCCCCCACTTTGCACTTCGCTAAACTTTTAATATTTTTAGATATCGTATGATTGCGTTGCATTACTATTTGCTTCCATGAAAAGCTGTTTTTGTGTTTTTCATTGTGAATTAAATCACGAATGCGTGCCATCGGGTATTTTTATAAATAAACAAAATAAAATAAATGTCAGTATTTATAATTTATTTCTCACATAGGAATAAATCTTGGATTCTATAATAATGTTGTAGAACTTGCAACAAGCGACGAAAACTATTATAGTTCATAATTTTATAATAATATACAAAATCTGCGTAATACAACACAACTGGCTGAACATGCCAGCTAATGATTTACAGAAACCCCTTAATCATTTTATAAAACATCTCTATTAGTACATACTTCCAACGCATAGCCATTTCATTAGGATCTCGTATTTATAAGTCAATGAGGTTTTCACTAGATGACAGTCTACATCTGATCTCGCACGCGTAAGTTATTCTGCCATTATTTTTATTTATACTATGTACAGGTGAATCTTATGAAGTAAGCAATCATTGAATCATCATTTGAATTGCTTAGTATTCGCACTATAAACATAACTCTAAAATATTATAAAACTTCACATTTCGTTTTTTGATCTGCATATTAGAATGTATGGAACTTAATGCATACGGAGGCGGAGGCTAGAATATTATACTTGATGAATGTATTCAGTCTACCCGCGGGACGCGGGACATCGGTACAATCTTAATGCCGTTGCCTTGAGTGTCTGTGTGAAGGGTCAACCCCATCTCTTGAAGAAGTTCGTTGTCCACCGGAGTTTGCAGCGTCATTTTTGATATTACCTCCTGTAGAAAGTTTATAACAACTGAAATTGATTTTATTAAGTTTGGGTTTTCTAAGAAAACGATACTGTTATACAATTAAACGATAGCTAAATGACGGTTGTCACCATAATAACGGTGGCTTCACGATAGCAAAACGGTTCTGTTTTAAAATTTAAGGTACGAAACCCTACGGTTTTGGTATTATACAGCCGACAAACAATGACGACGCTTTCTTAGGAAACTCAAAATTTACATGAATCGACTACTACCCAGGTTATTAGTATTTAAAACAGCTTTCTCAGAGTACAAGCTGTCTACTGTGTCTCATCATCATCATGTCAACCTTTAGAGGCCCACTGCTGGGTATGCTTGGCCGATGCATGTTGGCGATCGCAGTAGGTGTAATTTTACTCAAAAAGACGCTGCTGCCCATCTTCTGGTCAATATCCCCTGTCGCTTTCTAAAATGGGGTGTGCTATTCGTGGCCGGCACCACACGGTTACGCTACAGTGTCTACTTGAACAAAATAAATGAATTTGTACCTGATTTTCCGGACAGTTCTCGCACAAGTTGCGTACAGCGAAGATGACCCACTGCATTATTACTGTTTATAACGTCAAGAATATTATTTTATGGGGTATTCATAAAAAAGAAACCATGTTGCCCCATCCTAAGAATCTCTCTTATATTGCGATGTCTTTACAAACTATAAACTCTCATACACAAATAACCAGACCCGAAACAACAACCTTTAGACCATACAAATATTTCTTCCGTGCGGGAATCGAACCTGCGGCACGCAGCGCAGCAACCAATCGCTTCGTCACTGCGCCAACTGCGCCGCCAACAAGTGTGAATGGCTTAATTGTTAAAATAAGTTTTTAGTACTTATTAATATTTTGTCGCATCGCAATAACTTTATAAGAATTCCTCAAGCCGTTGTAATAATATAAGCCTATCAGCAAGGAGGTAGCATGATTAGGGCGCGCCGCACGTACAGACGTTAGCACATCAACCCATACCAAACTGTCAAATTTTTCCAATTGAATATGAACCTTACTCATTTGTAATAAAGTTGAAAATATATCAAAGAAATTCATCATGGTCATCAGTCAAAATCATGGAAATCGATTGTCTAGAAGATTGATACAGTAGCCGTGTTATTATACTTTGGAAGATCGATGCAAAGCCGTAAAGCGGAGCTAGTATAGACTATTTATAACCATTTGAACCGAACTTGGCTTAGACTAAGTGTGACTTTTTTTTAAGCAAAATTTTTGATGACAAATCCCTAAATATTGCAGTTAGTTGCAAATAATAGCCAGTTTAAAAAATAATTTTTTTTTTTAGTTAAAACCTTTGTATTTTTATTTAGTTATCTTTATTTGTATGTTTTTCTTCTCACTTTTGCTGCATTCGTAGTTGGAGTGAGAACCCACTGATGACTCAAAACACAGGAACGTGTTTTAGAGTCAGAGGCAATACAAATCTGCTATCAGTACAGCCTTAGCTAGTAACTCAGCATGTAAGATTTTTTCTTTATATTTGGCTGAATAAAAATTCATTTCATTTCATACTTTTACGGGCTTATGACCGTCAAAAAAGTTTTTAATTCCCGTCTAGAGGTATTTTATGTCGGATACATTGTGTGGACCACCTTTGTAATGCCGGCACTTCAAATACACACAAAGTACACGCCGAGGGTGCAGTTACTGGTGTCGCGACGTAACGTCAACTTCAAGGCGTTCGTGGTGCGAGTACCGAATTGTTTCCTGCCCCTCGTCATGGAAGAAGACTTTTGGCCGCAGGACGTGGTGTTCCGTCGCTTCCGCGGACAAGTGCCACAGGACAGCACACAGACAACTTAGTGCAATTTAGTGAAGTGCTACTATCATAGTCTTAAGTCGTCCCTATTAACACAAGTTAGAAATTATAAAATATGTATGTTTAGGTTAAGGTATGCAGCCTGAAATAAATAAATAATTATTATTATTAAATGGCGTAGCTGAGCAAATATTCGCCTTATTTGGATAATATAATAAATAATATAATATAATATAATTAATAAAATGAACTAATAAAATGTACCCTATACATATTGCAATAAAGTCGATTTTTCATGGCGTAAATAGACTTTAAGCTGATAGTCAGTTTCCTAAATATTCATTGATCCCTGACTATATCTAAGTAGCGCCATCATTCTCATTGAGAATATTTAGGTGTTATTTTTAGAAAAGGATACAAGGATTCCGGGCGTCGATGTTACAGCAATCTAGAAGTACTGGTATCACTTCTAGTTCACGGATCTGAAAAAAAAAAGAGTATGTTGGTACTATACCCACCAAAGTTTTTCAATAATCACAGCACCTACTGCGCAGATCTCCCTGCTATCGACATTTACGAAAACTTGCCCCCACGTTCCACAGATGACACCGTATGCCGTATTGTAGTTCTCGCGCATTCTCAATTTGCGTGCGGGGCGTAATATAGTTGAGAGTAATAATTAATATATAACGTAGGGTAGGCCCTTGGGGTGCGTGCAGAAAACCTCCTCGTGTGCCTGATTGCTGCTGGTTCCTTTCGAATACGTTCGGGGGAAAGAGCAGTGATCGGGCCGGTGCACCCTGGGTACAGTCAATAATCTATTATTGGCTGTAGCGAATTTCTGCGTGGGGGGGGGAGCTTCAGGCTCGTGGAGGTGGGGCCCAGTCTGGGCCGAAAAGGGGCGTTTTTTCACGTGTCCCTCTGATCTAAGCAGAGGACATGGTGGTGAAGCATGGGCGGCGCTCGTAGTGCACTTACCCTGCCTACGGGCTGGCAGCGGGAGAACCTTTCTCCCGACTGCACCCGTCGAAATCGTAATCCGTGAAGAGCTCACATCTTGTGACTTGGAACGGGACGAGGGTCTTGGCTTAACCGCCTGGGCCGCGAGGAAGAGAACCTCTATAATAAATTCCTCTAATACCAAGTTTTGGTGCGTGGCGAGGATATGAATGGCTGAGGAGTAGTGTCACTTGTAACTTTGTAGTTGTAGGTGGTGCATCAGTCGTTAGCGCACCCCCAGCCAGGGGCCAGTGGGACCTCGGGGTTGGGAAACAAATGACACCACTTACCTGGGGACAGGGGGTTAACTAGGTGGACTGAATATATCCCCCATACTCGTGGGAACAAAAATGGAATCTTTAATAAACAAAAACAAAAACCAAGATGGTAAGGTGGATGTGGCGTCAGATTCTGACGTCGCATCGGAGAGGAGAAATGACGACCAAACGCATACACAAAGGACCGAAGCAATACGATTGGAGAAGAATGACGACCCGACTAGGGGTAAGGTCAAATTTTGGACCAGGAAACGCACAGCTGGGCGGAATGAGTCTGGTTCCACCAGCGAGGACAGCCTGCCGGCTCCAAAAATACCGACAGGTAGGAGAGGACGCGGACGCGCATCTGCGGGCTCGCCGGCGGGGATGGCGACGCCTTCGCGGGACGCCAAAGGTCGCTTTCTTAAGCGACCTGTGGTCGTCCCGACACCCAGACCCAGCGGCGAAAGTGGGGGAGACGCCTCCGATGGGTCGCGCATGTCACTTGTCTCTGATGGTTCCGAGCAAGTGATGTCCGGGGCACCGTCGGAGGAGGGTCGGTCGCTCACAGCTGGCCGGAGCAGGGGCGCGACGCAGGTCAAGAGGGGCCAGTCAGCGGCAGAAAAAGCTGCTGCTGCTGCTGCCGCTGCAAAGGAGGTGGCCGACATGACCGAGATGCTCATACCATGAAGTCGAGGCTCCAAGACGCCGTGGCGGCGATTAAAAGCGTCGCCAAGGTGTCCAAAGGGTTAAAGGGCACATGCCAAAAGGCCCTAAAGGATGCCTCGACCTTAATATTGGAGGCGACGGAGGTGTTGCTCGCGCGGACCTCCTCCGAGGAGACGGCCAGGCTGCAGGCGGAGAATACCCGTCTGTCAGCCCAGGTGGCACAGCTCCGTAAGGAGCAAGACGAGATCCGCGCTGACGTAGAAAGAATGCGCCAGGAGAGGAGAGACGATACGGCCCCCTCTGGGCAGAAGGCCAGCGAAGCCGAGTCGGAATTGGCTCGCCTGTTCAAGAGGGAACGAGCCTCGGCGCTCGCTTCGCTGTGCTAGAGGGTCGAATCTTGCGACCACCATTGGCTGCAGACAGGAGGCAGACGACGGTGCAAGAGTCTCCAGCGCCGTCGTTTGCAACCGTGGCTGCTGGTCCAAGCACGTCGGCCCCGTCTGACCAGCGGACTCCAGCGCCAGCTCCAGTGGTGACGAAGAAGGGGAAGGGCAAGGGGAAGAGGAAGACATCTGCCCCTCAGCCCGCCCCCACCCCTGCCGAGACCTCACAGGCTCCCACTGCTGGCGATCCTAGGGAGGGTGAATGGCAGGGTGCCGGAGCCAAAAAAGCAGCCAAGAAAAAGAAGAGAAAGGCCAGAAAGGCTGCCAAACAGCAGAAAAGGGCAGCTGAAAAGGCTAAGGCCAGGCTCCGTGTCCCTCGATCAACGGCTGTAGTGATTACGCTGCAGCCGGAGGCCCAACAGAGGGGCATCACATACGCCGGAGTTTTGGCCAAAGCCAAATCAGAAATTAATCTCGGCGAGTTGGGCATCGCGGGCATTCGGTGCAAACCTACAGTGACCGGTGCCCGCATGCTTCAAGTGGCTGGAGCCACCAGCGGCCCCCTAGCGGATGCCCTCGCTGAAAGACTGAGGGCGTCCTTAGAAAGTGAAGGGGTGAAAGTGTCCAGGCCCACCAAAAGCGCCGAACTGCGCATTTCGGGTCTGGACGACTCAGTCACAACCGAGGAGCTGGTGGCAGCCGTCGCGAGGGTAGGAACTTGCCCCCCTGAACAGGTGAGGTCCGGTGCCATCAGCACGGACTTCGCCGGTTTGGGGGCAGCTATTATAAGCTGTCCCGTAGCGACGGCAAAGAAACTTGCCGAGGGTGGCCGCCTGCTGGTGGGATGGGTGTCGGCGCGGGTCAAACTCCTGGAGCCCCGCCCCATGAGGTGCTACCGATGTCTCATGGACGGGCACGTCGGTGTACGGTGCACCTCTGGGGTGGATCGTAGCGGTCATTGTTTCCGCTGAGGCTGAGCCACACTGTACCCTGTGTGCGGCGGCTGGCAAGCCAGCGGAGCACCGGATGGACACGAGATCTTGCGCCGCGCCTAAACAAAAGAGGGGGTCGGGTAAACCGGCTGCAAAAGCGCCTATGGCCCCATCAAGACCGGGCCAGGATGAAGTGGAGGGGGGGAGTATGGATTTTCAATAACGGCGTCATATCTCCGCCTCCTCCAGGCGAACATCAACCACTGCGCCAGGGCTCAAGACTTGCTACTCCAGAGCATGGCGCAGTGGTCGATCAACATCGCCGCGGACGCCGAGCCGTACTATGTGCCACCCAGGGACGACTGGGTGGACGACTTATCTGGCACGGTGGCCCTCATTTTGCGGGCCGCCACAGATTCCCCCTCTTTTGAAGGCGTCACACGTGGACGGGGATTCGTGGCGGCCCGTTTAGGAGAAATAGTGGTCGCAGGAGTTTACTCCTCACCCAACGGGACTCTCGCCGACTTTGAGGGATTACTCGGGGATTTGGGCGTCGTCGTCGCACGCTGCCGTCCTCTGCCCGTGCTCATCCTTGGGGACTTCAACGCCAAATCTGTGGCTTGGGGTTCCCCGACGACAACTGCACGGGGAGCAGTTCTTGAGGACTGGGCCATTGAAACCGGCCTAGTCCTCCTCAACCGAGGTTCTGTTCACACGTGCGTGCGTCAGCGGGGCGGTTCAATAGTAGACATCTCGTTTGCTAGCCCTGCTGTAGCGCGCTGTGTCAGGGGATGGCGCGTAATGGCGGGGGTGGAGACGCTATCGGATCACCGATACATTCGTTTCGATGTCTCCCCCCCAGCCTCAGCTGGTCGCACCGCCCCAGGAGGGGGCGGTCCGCGTTGGGCTTTAAAACGCCTCAATAGGGAAGCTCTCCTGGAGGCTTCTATCGTCCAGGCCTGGGTATCTATGCCGGTCAGACCTGTCGACATCGACGAGGAAGCCGAGTGGTTCCGGGAGGCGCTTACGCAGATTTGCGATGCGGCGATGCCACGCGTCAGCAGCATACCTCACAAACGCCAGGTGTACTGATGGTCGCAGGACATAGCGCATCTGCGCGCCGCGTGCAGTGCGGCTAGACGCCAGTACGTCAGGCACCGCAGGAGGCGTCGCCGTACACAGCTTGGGGCGGCCAGAGAGGCGGAACTATATGAGCAGTACAAGGCGGCGAAGAGGGCCCTTCAATCGGCCATTGCAACTGCCAAAATAAGGGCCCGAGAGGAGCTGCTGTCGACTCTGGACCGCGATCCGTGGGGGCGTCCATACCGTATGGTACGGGGCAAACTTCGCCCGTGGGCGCCTCCCTTGTCACAGAGTCTCCGACCGCAGCTCCTGGAAGATGTGATGTGCTCCTTGTTTCCATTGCGACAGGAGCACACGTCGCCTCCGATGGTTTCGCCCTCGGCGTTGCCCGACGCGGATGAAGACGACGACGACATACCCGAGTTGACCCCGGTAGAAATGAGAGCGGTGGTACTACGGCTTCAGGCCAAAAACACCGCCCCAGGACCCGACGGCATCCCTGGCCGTGCATGGGTCCTGGCCTTGCAGGCTCTCGGGCCCCGACTGGTGGGGCTCTTCAGCGCATGTCTGGAGCGGGGCCAGTTTCCACGCCAGTGGAAGACAGGAAAACTGGTCCTGCTGAGGAAGGCGGGGCGCCCTGCGGATACGCCGTCCGCATACCGGCCCATCGTGCTGTTGGACGAGGTGGGAAAACTGTTCGAAAGGATCATTTCGGACCGCCTCGTCCAGCACCTTTCTGGAGTGGGACCGGATCTGGCGGACAGCCAATTTGGCTTCCGCCGCGGGCGCTCCACAATCGATGCCATCATGCGCGTTAGAGCCCTGGCGGAGGATGCAGTTTCCCGGGGTGAGGTGGTACTGGCGGTGTCACTCGACATCGCCAACGCATTCAACACCATGCCCTGGAGTTGTATTAGGGAGGCACTCGTCTATCACAGAGTGCCGAACTACCTCCGCCGCATCATTGGGGCCTACTTGACGGATAGGGCCGTCATCTACCGGGGTCGGGATGGCTGGGGTCGGCGAGAGATGTCGTGCGGTGTTCCACAGGGTTCCGTTTTAGGACCGCCCCTGTGGAATATTGGTTACGACTGGGTGCTGCGTGGTGCGCTTCTCTGCGGCGTCGGTGTCATATGTTACGCCGACGACACGCTCGTTGTAGCGCGCGGGAAGACGCACCAGCAGGCGACGATTTTGGCAACCGCTGGGGTTGCCCAGGTCGTGGGAAGGATCCGGCGATTGGGCCTAGAGGTGGCCCTCAACAAGTCCGAGGCCCTGTTCTTTCATGGGCCCCGACGTGGACCACCTCCGGGCTCTCATATCGTGGTGGGAGGCGTCCGCATCGGCGTCGAGTCGACGATGAAGTACCTAGGACTAGTCCTCGACGGCCGATGGAACTTTGGGCAGCACTTTCAGCGGCTGGCACCTAAGCTCATGGGTGCGGCGGGTGCACTTGCCCGCTTGCTGCCCAACCTAGGTGGACCCAACGCCTCCTGTCGGAGGCTCTATATGGGGATTGTGCGGTCTATGGCGCTCTACGGGGCGCCAGTATGGGCGGAGAACCTGGCGGCCCGCAATATCGCAGTGCTCAGACGTCCGCAGCGAGCGATGGCCGTCAGAGTAATTCGGGGATACCGCACGATCTCCTTTGAGGCAGCGAGCCTCCTAGCCGGATCTCCGCCGTGGTATCTTGAAGCGAGAGCCCTCGCTTCACTTTACAACTGGAGTGGGGAGGCGCGGGAGCGGGGCATACGACCGGTGCCGCGAGAGTACACGCGGCGCCGCTCCGAGCTCCGCGCGATCCTAACGGCGGAATGGGAGGGACGACTCGTCAACCCCAGCGCAGGGCACGCCGTAATTTCGGCGGTAAGACCCGTCATGGAGGATTGGTTAGGGCGCCGACACGAACTCTCCGCAGCAGTAGGTGACCTCTCGCTCCCGAACATCGTTCTTTCGATGGTCCAGAGCGAGAGTGCGTGGGAGGCTGTCGCCTCTTTTTGCGAGCATGTCATGCACGCAAAAGAGGCGGCAGAGAGGGTGAGGGAAGCAACTGCCTCGCTTCCCTCCAGGAGAAGACGCACCGGGCGCCGGAGGGCGCTTAATGACCTCCGGCCTCCATGAGTTGCCGGCCTGCGGGTGGTCGACTTAGGGGCAGTCCACCACCCGACCAGATGCAGGCCCGTGTAGGCGGCGCGCCGTGTTCCGCGCGCGCCACACTAGAGGATTCGGCGGCGTTCAGACCGCCGAGGTCGACGGGATCCGCCGTGCAGGCGGATCATAGCCTGGCGGGGGCGCGGTGCATGCGCGAGCGAATCCCGTACCCCCGCCCATATAGGTCAGTCGAGGAACACCGTGGTGGTTTTAGCCGGTAGGAGTCCGGCACACCCTCCCGTCTTCCCCAGACGGAAGACAGTCCATGAGGATATCCCCACGAAAAAAAAAAAAAAAAAAAAAGGGTAGGCCCTTACTCGTGTATGTGAACAGTTTTTTTATGAGATTAACGGCGGGTTGTTTCAAACAGTCGGTTAACGTTACATACGGACGGTTATAAAGTTACTATGACTGATGATGTTTAACGTACGTTAAATGTAACGGGTTGTTTCATGACATAAAAATCCGTCAGTTAAAGTTATTCAAAAAGAGATTCCATAATATTATGTTGATGTTTGAAGTAGCTGTTTGACAACACAAAATTACGATGACTGGTCGGTTAAGGTAATAGTAACTTTTTGACGTATGATTTTGTGAAACAAACCATTTGTTTTATTTGGCGATAGTTAGCGCCATTTTTGACTATTACCGGTCAGTAATGGTTAGTTGAAGCAACCCGCCCTTAATATGTAGTATGAAGTATGAAATATAATACAGCTGTTCCTGACAAAAATGCACTACAAAACGATCAAAACACAAAGAACAGCTGATGAAAAATAAATTATGTTAAAGAATCATCATCTTTTCCCAACTATGTTGGGGTCGGCTTCCAGTCTAACCGGTTGCAGCTGAATATGTGTTTTACTTGGAGCGACTGCCCATCGGACCTCTACAATCCAGCTACTGGGTTGGGTAACACGATACGCCTTGGTAAGACTGGTTGTCAGACTTTCTGGCTTCTCACTATCCATAACGACTGCCAAAGATCTACGGATGACAGCCGGGACCAACGACTTTACGTGCTGCGGAAGGCACGGAGGGAACTCGGTATGAAATGGATGATCACCCATCCACAGACCGACCGCGGCAAGCGTAGCTTAAACTTTTACCGATCGATCTGTGCGGCTTTTACTTAGCCAAGAGCGCCTCAAACGATGAATTATGTTTAAGAATATCTGTAAATCTGTTGCGTAAATCGCTATTGCCACATTATTTGGCACCTATAAATGAAGTGAAATATAGAAACCTCACCATTTTCTTATTCTCTTGGTTCTTCCAACAGAGGTTTGCAAGCGTCCGTACCAGCGCCGCTTTAAACCCGAATGCAACGTGTCGCTCCACTGTCTCCACGCTCGTGATGGCTTTCTTTGGAGTCGTCATGTCGATTGCTCCTAGTCTAAAAACACAAACATATCATCACACCAGTATTCTCTGTAGGGGAGACAGAGGTGTTTAGTTGATTGGACTTGTGAAGACGTGCTGGACACCAGAAACTTATTTATAATATACTGAATGGAATTTACCTGGTCTTCGTCCCCTCAGGCGAGTCTATCTTTACCGACGGCACCTTGTTAGTGGCTTCCTCAGAAATCTTCACTTCTTTGGCGGGTTCATTCTTCTTCTCCACATTAGCGGTATCACTGCGAGTTTTCTCCGACGAGATACCAAGAATTTTCTGCAACTGCTCACTGAGATCGAAATCCGTTGACAGATTCTGACTTTTTTTAACTTCTTTTGGAGTATCCGGTGACTGTTTTTGCGAGTCCGTTTCTGGAACTGTTTCGGCTAAAGGTGGTGATATTTCACTTGGCGAAGCTTTCACTTCAGCTTTCAATTCTTCTTTCGAAACGTGTATTTCTGTTGGCGGGTCGTTTGGCGAACTTTCTTGGGACTCTGTTCTGCTTGTTGGTTGTAAGTCTAGTCTTGGCTGCAAGGCTACAGGGATCATTTCCGCAATAGTGTTCATACTGCCATTTGGTGACGCCGAGTCTATGATCAAAGGAGGTTCATTGTCATCTCCTATATCAATTTTATGTTCTAAACTTATCCGCCTTGTAGGCAAAGGCACGCGGTCATCTGTTTTCGGGACCGAACTACTTCTTTTATACGCGACTTTTGACATATCTGCATCGATTTTAACATTGGAGTTCGAGTTGCTTCTACCGTTTTTCCCTTCCGTAAATGTATCGGTAAACTTGAGTGGTTGCATGTTGTCTACGGCGTCGAATTTGTCCGTGTATGAAGGGTTCTCGTTGCACTCAAAGTATTGTTCGCTGCTTTCCGATTCCGTGCATTCTGATGTGGTTTCGTTACACGATAGCATGTTGTCGGCTGAATCGTTTTTAGTTAGGGGATCTGTGAATTGTAAGAGATTAGTAAGTAAATGGAGTGCCTGTAAAGTTCATTGTATGTGGGTTTTCTCATTGGCTATCAATAAACAAATCAATTATTGGTATACACCAATTACGATTGGCTCCCACTGGATGAGAAATAAAAAAGTTTTTAAAAGACGATTTCAAATAGGTACCCATTTTATAACGAGTGTTACCGGTAACATAATTCAATTTTTAATTCGCTTTCCTACCTCTCGACTTCGATGATCGGTTATTAAAAACTATGCACATGAGCATTCCATTTCTAAACTACTCCATGTTTGTAACGCTCATCAATTAGTTTCAATAGAGTTAAAGGCGGTGTTTGTAGATACATGATTTACGATTACATGGTCATCCGGTTACCAGTTTCATCATTAAAACCGTGAAGCTATACCATTTAAGTGCTTATTTCACACATTTAGTGATAACACGATTAAAATTTCTCAGATGTGTTTATTTTTAGGGTTCCGTACCTAAAAAGGAAAAAACGGAACCCTTAAAAGATCACTTTATTGTCCGTCTGTCTGTCTGTCTGTGAAGACCCTTTATCTCGGAAACGCGTAGAGGTATCGAGTTGAAATTAAAACCATATACTTAGGTACACGGTCCCTTGAAGCTGTGAAAAAAACAAACTTCTAAGTTAACGTGAAAAAAAGATACAGGCGTTTATGTCGCAAAAAACGTACATTTTGACACTCTCAAGGGAATCAAAATTTATAGGGTACTTTCCGTTGACCTAGAACTATGAAATTTGCCAAGTAATTTCGTCTTATACTATAAATATAGGCAAAAGTCCGAAAACTATACATTTGTAATTAAAACATAAAAAATATGTTCTTTATTTATAACAAGCTTTTGTCCGTGATTTGGTCCGTGTGAATGTCAGTTATCGCGGATGCAGACGAAGACCCGGATTAAAAAGTATGTGCTTTCCCGGGGTTCAAGCAATTTTCATACAAAATATCATCAAAATCTGTTCAGCCGTTTCATCGTGGAAGCGAATATTAGTATGGAAGTATGGATATGTATAGGTACCTACAAATTTGTACGGAACCCTCGGTGAGCGAGTCCGACTCGCACTTGTCCGGTTTTTTTTTTAGTTCACATAGCTAATGCAATAAATGAACATATCGAAGTCCGACCGTAAACGCAATGCGAACTCTCTTTTTAAAGCTCGAAGTTATTTTAATTCCTGAATATACTGAATATTTTTATTCCACGCATTTGGAGTGTGACAAATTTTTTGTCAGCATTATTTTATTGGCCAACAGTATATTATGTAGGTAAATGGTCTATTGGTGGCTAGTTGTAGACTGGCTGTATAATTAAGACTTAATGCGACTATACAACACATTTTTGCATTACTATTCTTAGTATATTTACTCATACTAATATAAACGCGAATTTGGTTGTTCGTTTTGCTGCATGTCTGGGGGGAGTTTTTGTGGCTTTAATATTTAATAGAGGATATGTCAGACTGCTATCATAACTGGCGAAAAATGGCTGTACTCACTCTTTCACCTATCCCTACATGGAATACTGACTGTATAAATAGAGGTCTATGACTCGTCGACACGCAAACTTTTACGCCGAAAAATTTTAAAATCGTTAATAGGGTATTACACCAATTTTACAAAAGTGTCTCAATTAAATTCTGTAGTGCTAATATGCCACCAAAAAAATCACATGTTTTTTATTCAACCGATAAGTGCCATAAAAACGCATAAAAATTTTACATTTTTAAATTTCGCGCGTAGTTTGACGAAAACGCCTCGTAGTGGAAGCCATATTGCTCTGTGGAAATGACGATAGTTTGCTGTGTACTCAATTGCGCTGATATTTTATATGATTATTGTATACCTAGTCTTGCCATAAATATTGTCACGAAGAAAAAAATTTTTTTAATGCAAATAATATTTATTACTTTTACAGTGTGTTAGTTTAATACATAAATATAAAACAATTTAAAATGTAAAAAGCTTATTCGAAGTGGTCTCCATTGGCTGCAATACAGTCTTTTAAACGTGTTGAGGCCAGTTATCAATAGAAGCACGCACTCTTTCCATGGGAAAATTCTTCACTGCCAATCGTATGGATTGTTTTAGGGACTCCAAATTATCATGGCGTTTAGAGCAAGCCGTACTCTCTAAAACTGACCATAAATCATAATCCAGCGGATTAAGATCGGGACTAGACGACGGCCAGTCTTCAGCTCTGATGAAGTCCGAAACGTTCAATTCCAACCAAGACTGCGTGGACCGAGCTTTATGACCCGGCGCCAAGTCTTGTTGGAAGAACCATACTTGGTTATTGAACATGGCGTTGTTAAGGGGGGCTTAACTACCTTCTCAAGAATGGTATCTTGATACACTTGTGCCGATGTTTTGATACCTTTTTCACAAAAATATGGCTCAGTCACTCCTTCATAGCTAACACCCCACCAAACCATCACTGAAGTCGGATAATGGCCACGTTACACTCTGTCGACTAATTGGGAAGCTTCCTTATAGCTTTGAGAATAAATACGGTCATTTTGTTTGTTAAAATGTTGCTCAATTGTAAAGATTTTCTCATCTGTAAACAATTTTTTTCTGTGACCTCCCTTTGCGTACCGCTTCAGTAGTTGTTTCGATTTTACCACCCTATTCTTTTTTAAATTATCAGTTAAAAAATGACCAGTGCGCCTTTTATAGGTTGCAAGTCCTAAGTCACCTTTTAAAATACGCGACATGGTTCTGGGTGCTATCTTCATCTCCCGAGATAAAATCTTTTGCTTTCGGACAGGATTTCTTCCAATTTTTTCCCTTACTGCTTTGACCACCTTTTTCGTACGAACACTACGTGGAGGGCCAGATCTTTTTCTGTCACAAACAGAGGAGGTCTCATTGTACCTATTAATAGCCCGGTACACAAACATTTGCCTAATACCAAGCATATGGAGAGTTTTAAAAATTGCATTTGGCTCCATACCAACTTTGTGTAATGCAATCACAGCGATTCGGTCCATTTTTAACCCCCGACGTAAAAACGACGGGGTGTTATAAGTTTGACGTGTCTGTGTGTGTGTGTGTGTGTGTGTGTGTGTGTGTGTGTGTGTGTGTGTCTGTCTGTGGCATCGTAGCTCCCGAACGGATGAACCGATTTTGTTTTTGTTTTTTTTATTTGAAAGGTGAATTAGTCGGGAGTGTTCTTAGCTATGTTTGATGAAAATCGGTCCAAGATGGCCGCCGCTACAAAATAGCTAATCACATATTTTTTCACAACTCCATCAATATGGGTATCAAATGAAAGGGCTTCACTAGTAGAATACTTTACACTATGATAAATTTCAAGGCCAAGATGACCGGCACCACAAAATGGCGAATTATATAAATACCAAACGCATTCTCAGGATGATATCTTTAATATCAAAAAAGATCCATGTGACGAAATACAACTTTAGACGTATCTACAACTTCTCAAAACCAGACTAAATTACATTTAAAAACTTTCAAATAAAAATTAAATTTAAAATTTAAAAAACCCCCAACGCAAAACATAAAAGCAATTGTTTAAAAAGTAAAAAATAATATCTTTTGTTGAGCCATCAAATGTTTGTTCGTTGAAATGGCGCTATAATGTCGCGGCGGGGTACCGCTAAGTCAGCAATAGCTAAATAGGTAAAATAGCGAACTCATGGATTTGCAATGAGATTTGACTTACGCGGTACCCCGCCGCGACATTATAGCGCCATTTCAACGAACAAACATTTGATGGCTCAACAAAAGATATTATTTTTTACTTTTTAAACAATTGCTTTTATGTTTTGCGTTGGGGGTTTTTTAAATTTTAAATTTTAATATCGCAAATATTAAAAAACTCAATGAAATGAGGCGCCAAAATTAGAAAACTCAATGAACAATCGTATAAAAATGACAGATTCCAAATTCAAATGTAATATCTTTCTTATTTTTAATTGTAACAGTATTTATGGCCAGACTAAGTTTAAAAATAATTATAATCATAATTTGTAATAGGTGTAATAATTAAAAAAATACGTTGGTCACGAAAATAATAAAAGTACAAAGCCTAGATACATTTTTTTTTTAGGCTTAGGCTTGCGTTTGTCCGCAATTCACCTGATCGTAAGTGATAATGCGGCCTAAGTTGGAACACGCTTGCCTAAGATGAACCGGTTCACTCGTGCCTTGAAGATACCCAGATTATACTTACCAGGGAACAGAGAGGCGGGCAAGGAATTCCACATGCCAATTGCTTGACTGACAGTTAACACTATTTTCTTTTCACAGCCATACGACGTAACAATATGGCGGCTACTGTTTCAAGGTGTTATAAGACAGATTTAAAAAACTGAAAACTCTGAATTGAATTTTAAAATTTATTTTTTTATTTTAAGAACTAAAACTAACATTTTCGGACTGCTTTTTGCCTAAACTATCTCAATAATATATTTATAGATTTTTCTCATATAGAGTAGGAGATTTCGTCGCTTATTTAAAAAGAAATCAGGTGTTACACAAATCTTGCACTGAAATCATTTGTCATTCACTCACTGTCTAAAAACAAACTCTCGAAAACTACTTGACCAATGAAGGATTTGGGAGGTAGGTAACTTCTAGGTAGTAGATAAGAACGGATTTTATGACAGGGACGAATTAAGGGGCCTCTGAGACTCACGCGGACGAAGTCGCGGGCAAAAGCTAGTTAGAGAAGTATATAAGTTACTCACTCTCACAAGGGCTTATGACTGGAACATCAGATATATTCTCATTCTCATCATCAATAAATGTCTTGCCAGTAGCTTCATACAGCTTGTTGAGAGAAGAAAAGAAGTTACTGCTCTCTTTGCCTAGCTTGTGAATAGCTTGGAGGAGAACTGAAATGAGAATAATTACAATTATTATTTTATATGTAGCATGTAAATCTTGCATTGCATGGCACATTTAGTAACACATTTTACTCTAGACTTGGGTTTACTGACTTTACATGGTTGGTTGGTATTTTTGTGAACACCTACCTACATATTTTTCTTTTTTATCAAGTACCTAACTTTTAATGCACTTTCTGTATGTTCATAATAATATGTAAATGTAATGTATCAGTAAGAGAAATATTATAAATAAGTTAGCCAATTAAACATGATAAGGTGTAGTGTATGATATTTGAACAGTAGACTGTAAGATTGTTCATTTGTTGTTATAGTGAGATGGCAGTAACTATAAAAAATATTCAGTTTAATAAATTGAAAGAAATAATGACATTAAAACATTACCTTCCTGGCCAGCCACGTAATTATTTACATATTTAATTTGAATCAAAAACAAGAACAACCTCCCTCATCAATGCAAACAATACTATTATATAAATAATAATTTGTTGGTGTTGCCAATGTAAGGTAAGAGTAATTTACAGGATCTTATTATGATGAAATTAATACAAATACTATACTTACATGCACAGTTAATAAATAATGAGCTATCAGTCTGCAAACAATCCATATATGCATCCATACTAGAGGCAGTGGCTATGATCTCCAACAGAAACACCACCTCTTGAGGCTCAATAGAGTTCACATACTTATCTACTGTCTTCAAAATACAATCCGATTTACTCTTAAACTCATGAGACATAAACTTAACAAAGTTTACGGACACATTGATATCTTGAGATTCTGTTGACATCAAAATATTGTATGCTAGGTTTAACACAAGCATCCGACATTCAGGTTCCAACTTTGAATATAATTTCTCTATGTATGTATTCTCAACACCAATTAAGTATTCTATTATTAAATGCGGGTATTCAGTGTTGCCATTACTGTACATGTATGCTAATGAGTTCAACAACATAACATCATCTGGCAACACATTTGGCTGGCCTAATAATATGTTGTAAACAATCATAGCAGCTGCTGTAGCAATCTTATCATTAGATCCAACAAAGCTGTTTAGAATATTGGCATCAAATTTATTCCATATCATTATTTGGTTGAAGGGATTGTTTACAACTAAGTTCCCTAAGGTTTGCATGAGTACTGTCATGCATGATTCAAACTTTTTCTGCAATTCTTCATTTATAAAGTCAACACTAGGATGTTGGTATTCTGTAGCTAAGATAAGCATAGAGTCTAGTATGGAGAGTTCTTTAGAGATGTAAGTTTGCATCTTCGTGCCAGCAGCTGCACAAGATCGGACCAAGCGCAGACATTGTTCTGCAACCGCTAGAGTGCTTCTATTGTATGAGGCTTGTTCAACGTCAAGACGCATTATGTGAAGAACTTCTGCTATTAGTCGTAATGTATATTCTGATGCCTTTTTCCTGGAATGATGAAGTTTTAATAATTATATTACTCTGCTATCTTTAGGGCATCCCATATCCAATGGTTGTGGGAAAAGGATGTGAATGAGGAATATTTATTATTTTATACAAGATAAAACAAGTAAACACAAACATAATAAACAATGTAACAAAACATTTCCTGTGATGAATTTGGAGGATAATAATAATATAGCACAATTAAGAATGACAGTATCGATAATTTGATAATTATTTTCAAATATAATCAAAACAAATAGTTATAGGGGACGAGAGGAAGATCAAACGGCCACATTCTGCTGTAATGGTCGTTATCACGATTCTTTAGTAAGAAACAGATGGTGCGAGGGTCGTCTACCCGTAAAATGAAAATAAATATGTTAATTAAATGCAAACAAACGAATTAAGATAATAATTCACATGTTTTTATTACTTACGGGCGCAATCGTCCGGTCTCGGCATCTCTGGAAAGTTGAGCTTCCGCTCGTAACATTTCCTCCACAGCGTCCCATTCTCCCGTTTCCAATTGAAAATTAATTAATTTGGCATCCAACAATATCTCTTCTGCAAACCACACGCTTTTATCGCGTGACATTTTTGAGAAATTTCAAGAAAATAAAAGTATGCAGAAATGTCTCACATATTTTGACAGCCAAGTAACCAGGTAGTCAGGCAGGCTGACATTGACAGTGACATAATTGCGTGCGTTTAAAAATTTCATAAATCCATGCAATGATGATACCATTCTATTCTAACATTATTTTTATCGCCTTCGACTATAAAGGTGATAAAAAGTTAAAGACCTCAATGATAATAACATTTTAATTAACGGTTATAACCGTGGTATAACGATCTAGTATATTATTAAGATAACAAAATATAACTGTGTCTCTTGTAAGTTTATATAATGACGCCAGATTAAATATAGGCTATTAGCAGTACAGTTAGATAAACAGTGTAAAGTCAATTCCTAAATCCTTCAGAAATTATTCAATTTTCGGAAAAGGCCCATTCCCCAAATGATAAAGTAGTACACTATGATTAAGGTCGTTTATTCAATAAATAGTTTAGTCATTATGAGAATGTTTTTGTTAGGTACGTGTTTGCTGAATTCTATTTTCGACTTTCCGGAGATGAGACGCATTAATTACTTACCTACCCCTACCTATCTTATTAAAAGATGAATGAACGAGGTTTTAATATTTTTATGATTAAAGTATCATGGCAGTTATCTTACCAATTGAATCATTAGGATAATACGACCGAAAAGCTTTCATTTTATTGAATTATAAAGAATGATTCAAGAAAATATTATGAAACACAATGATGAAACAAGAATAAATTCGTGATCTATAACGAAAGTTACCATTTAAAAATTTATTATTTCTACTGCATTCTTTTCGTAGTTTGCACAGATTTTTTTATATTCATGCAAACAATATATGTACTGATTATATGATTAAAATTAAATTAGAACATAAGATTTTTGATGTTTTTTTTAAGATTCAATATAATACAAACGTATTCATTCATAAACATGAATTCTATGATTGGTAGAATTCGTGACATTCTGTTCTGATGTACACCCTAAGAGGTGATAGTCGCTTGCTCCCGCCCCCGCTTCACCGTCCGGTCGAACGAAGAAACGGCGAGAATGGCATTTGTGCGTGAAATTGTATCAGTTTTTATGTGAACAACTGCATATTTCTCACAGCAGCAACAGCACCCTCCGACCTATAGTTCCCAGGTGTAATTATCCCTTCACAGTGTTGAACTATGTGCCGTTATATAGTTTTATGTGTAAGAATTTTTGTGTGACTGGTTCGGGGTGGTATCCCGTGGATTCTGTTTCATTGTGCTCAGCAATAATGGTCAGACTTCCCGCTAACATCGTTGGAATTTAAAACATTCGGTGAGTCATCAACGTTTTGAGTTTTAACGTTAGATGTAATCATGTAAATCTCACAAGAACGTGCATGTCGATCTAAAAATACCAAGCAAACTTGCATTGTAGCGATGTTCTATTCGGTATCGTGTTAGTCGTTCTATTTATAATCAAATATATTTGTTTTCCTGACACTTCCGTGTATTCGGTGGAATGCAAACATGAATTTGAATTCTGAATGTCTATTTTTAAAAATTCTACCACTTAGCAACATGCTTTCATTGTTAATTTCGTCACAAGAAAGCCCTCTTGTTTGACTTCTAAAATGCCCACACATTTCCAAGTCTAAGTAAACATGTAAATGCAATAGTGATTGCAGTAACATACATAATTATGTTGACAATAAGGTAGTTGTAATCAGATAAGCATTTCCACACAAGTCATTCAAGCAAAACATGAACCTGTAGCAAGCAAAAACAACCTGACCTAAACCATGCATTTATAAACAAAAATAAATATTCAATTTGTTGAAGTATTCAAAGTTCTTATCACACTCTTATCGCTTTATCACATAGCACTTAAGATAATATTACAATGCATAAAATTTGCAATTTTAGTGAAAATTTGATTGTTTTTTATTTGTTCAGCAGTAACAATTTACATAGCACCTTGCCAGTGTGAAATCCAAGAAGATTACGAAAAAGTTTGCTAGTAGTTGAGATATTAATAAAGTAAACATGTTGAAGTAAGTCTAATTTATCAGCTGTGTGTGTAATTTATAACTCAGTGCTCAGTAGCTTCTAGAAAAATTGTTTTTGTAACATGATACATGTTACTTTTGGCAGTTCTTCATTCAAACTACTTTTTATAGTTTCATAACAGTTTTCATTTCACTGTGTGAATATACATTGCCAAAGACATACAATAACACAACTTATTACATTTTCAAATATTGTTGTAAAAAACTCTTTGCTACAAATAATTGTGAACATAGTCATCATATTTGTTGTTGTTCAAATATTGTTGTAAAAACTCTTTGCTACAAATTGTGAACATAGTCATCATATTTGTTATCTACATACAAATTCATAGATACATTTGAATAATGTTATGTGTAGTGGAAGGTATTTTTTATTGTTCTTTTATGACATCTCCTTCAATCCTTGTTGACAAAAATATACAATCAAACAAAAATCACAACCTGTGTATAAACAAAACATGTTTGTTTTGCTTCATACCAGTATAAATCATGCTCATTACTGTTTAGAAATGCTTTTAAGTAATTTTATGTATTTTTTTGTACCTT
Organism: Charanyca ferruginea; assembly: GCA_947361185.1. Lineage (NCBI taxonomy): Eukaryota > Metazoa > Arthropoda > Insecta > Lepidoptera > Noctuidae > Charanyca > Charanyca ferruginea. Next base: position 11,806,395 of record OX376065.1, on the reverse strand, counting down.
TCATTCTCTCAGTTGGGGTGTGTTTAGGTAATTGGTATAAATTCAAGATAGAATGCTACAAGGAGAGAATGCTGGGTTTATAGCAAATTTTATTACACTTATAAAACTAAATTTCAGTCATGATGGCCAATATAAATGAAGACTAGCCTAGCATGCAGGAGATAATATCCATACTTCCTGACTTTAATGTTATAAATGCGAAAGTAACTCTGTCTGTTACGCTGAACTGTTTTTTAATGAAATTTGGTATGAAATTTGCTTGAACCCTGGGGAAGGACATAGGCTAGTTTTTCATCCGCGATTTCATCTGCATTCGCGATAATCGACATTCACGTGGACCAAGTCGCGGGAATAAGCTAGTAGTTCATAAGTGTATGCAGAAACTCAGGTGAACTCCCTCATCCCTCACACACATAGTGCTATGGGATGGCAATCCAACATGATTGGAGAGAGATCAGGCCCAGGACTAATGGCTTTACAGGTTTTTCGAAGCAGGGGAGCGTTATACTGCCAACTTCCAAACCTTGGGCTGCTACTGAGAAATTCCTAATGGAAAAACCCAGAATCAAATCCAGGATACCACAGGACACAAAAGTTTTAAAATAACTTTTAATAAGGTTTAACATAATGCAGAAGTTATTTATTGAGGATTAGTGTACTTTCCTGCTATATTTTTATTTACAAATATGTTGTTATGTGTCTGTATCTATCGTGTTTGTCAGTATGTTTGTTATAATTGGGGAAAAGGCTGGGCAGATGATGATGTTATCATTTGTTAGCGGGATAATTCATTAATTGTTTAACTGTAACATGATTTGAAGCCAGTCTAATATAATACTTGGAATCAAGTTATCACAAATCATTTGAATATTTAAATATGTTGTATGTGTGTAATTAATGTTTGAATAAAGTTAACTTATCTAGTCTCCTGTAATGTCATTGGTGCTAAAAATGACCTTACGTAATATTTATTGGTTATATGATTAGATGACATGAATTCGATTTTGTTTGACAACAATTATAAATTAAAAGGACAGTTCACAATCAGAATAAGGAAGCAACAGTACCAAATAAACTGTTTTCACTCAAATCTAATCAAAGTGCTGTGAAAGAATCAACAAGTATAGATTTACAAGGAAACATGACCATTGTTATAAAAATTACAAAAGAAGTAATCATCTGTGCATTCATACAGTGGTCTTAATTAAAGATGTCGTAATAAGTCAATGAACATGATTGCATACATAATTAGCTCTTATCAACACTAGTTAGTACATACTTAGCAAAAATTTAGCTTGGCAATTTATAAAACATCTGGCTGGCTTGAATCTTTCAATGTTTATCTTTGTATTTAGCTCAAAATAAGTCTACATATTTTTGGCCTTTTTTTTCTGACATAAAAGATTTAAATGTAGAGGAACACAGTATGTGCAGGTACATTATGTATTTGAAGATAAGCTCAGTTTATTTGATTATGTATGAGAACAGTTGATAACAAGATAGAACTGAAATTTAATATAACAATAGTGAATGTTCTCAATAAATATGTAATGGACTATGCTTCATTTTTAACCGACTTCAAAAAAAAGGAGGTTCTCAGTTCGACCTTCATTCTCTATTAGTGTTCAATAAGTGGAGGGAACAGGCTACAGCTAGAGAGAGACCTCAAACTCAAACCCATTTATTTTAAACTAGCACTCTGCACGCGACTTCATCCGCGTGAATTTTCTCAAGGATTTCAATTTTTTTCATTTGGTAAATATAACCTATGTTACTCAGGGATAATGTAGAATTCTAATGGTGAAATAATTTTTTAAATCGGACCAGTAGTTTTTGAATTTATTCGTTACAAACATACAAGTCTTTTCTCTTTATCGTATTATTATTAGCTTTTGCACGCGACTTCGTCCGCGTGAATGTCAGTTATCGTGGATGCACACGAAGTCGCGGATTAAAAAGTGGAAAATAAGAGAACAGCCTTCAAAAAACATCAAACAGAACAAAGCCACCGACTTCCGAAACTAAAGTCATGTGTGTTATGTGCTAAAGTTATTTATCACTTTTTAGTTTTTTTTTAAAGGCGGTTCTCTTTTTTCAAAAATGTTTTTATTTTCCACTTTTTAGTGCCTCCTTATCACCCAAATCCATTAAGGAACGGCAACACCGTTAAAACAGAGATTGAAAGTCCTCTAAAGAAAGAAACGAAAACGTCTTCTCGGTTTTTGTTGTTTTTTTCAGAAAGCGTTGAATAAATTTCTGTTTGTTGTATACTAAAACCTTCTCCAGAATGTAACAAACACTTTTCTGGAAACCGCATCAAAATCGGTTCAGCCAAACGGGAGATAATCGGGGCCAAACGTACATACATACAAACATACGGGTCGAACTGATAACCTCCTTTTTTTGAAGTCGGTTAAAAAGTAGCCTCTCTAGGGTTCAGTCTATTCTCATACCAAATTTCGTCAAAATCGGTTCAGTCGCTTCAGCGTAAAAGCGTACATACAGAGTTACTTTCGCATTTATAATATTAGTATGGATTACTAGTTGACGCGACAGACGTTGTCCTGTCAATAAGATTTTTATTTTTTTTTCCGTTTAAACCTTCCCTGGACTTCCACGAAATCGGTCCAGCCGTTCTCGTGTTCTAGCGAGATTAATGAACATTTTAATTTTTATTATATACATAGTGTAGATAAACCATTTAGACTGTCAAGGACAAAGGCCATCAGACCAAGGCAAAAAACATCAGGTTGATAAAGGTTGTTGTGAATGGAGAACCATTCATAACAACCTTTATCAACCTGATGTTTTTTGTCTCAGAGTATAATAAAGAATATCCATCCACAATGGATTGTGAATGACAATGTTGTGTTTTGGTTACAGTGCCCTAACCGGCATGGATGAGGGTTTACTCAACGACCTTCTCGAGTGCTCCGTCTGTCTGGAGCGACTCGACACCTCGTCGCGCGTCCTACCATGCCAGCATACATTCTGCCTCAAATGCTTGAAGGTGAGTCCTGATTACGTCGTATAGTCAGATAAGTTAAACAATGCTGTATTGCCGTGTATTGAAGGTTTCGTATACCTGTTACGGCTAATAGCCAAAGTGCGGCTACACCTAGTTTGAGTCGGCTACAACTAGGTGCCGCCGGCCACATGCGGTTAAACTTAGATATATCCTACTTGTCTTCGGTTAGAACTAGGTTTAGTCTTCATCATAGCAGCTAGAACTAGGTGCAGCCGCACACCGACGACAGGAGCACCTCGAGGTTCGGTTTGGTTAGGTTCCTTTAAACCCTGTAGGCAGAAATAGGAACACCGCGCCGCGGGGCTCCGGCGACCAGACGTCGACCGTCTTCTTCTGCTCAATGGATTGGTGCCCCAAGTTTCGAGCTCTCAGGCTACACGATAAGTTTAACCAACTGCTACCGGCTACATCTAGTTCTAGCCGGTTTAAATAAATAAATAAAAATGCCTTTACTTTCCACCACAAATGTAAAATACAATTTTATACAACGTTCGGCACGTTGTATAAAATTGAATTTTACATTACAATTCAAGGGTGGACTGGAGCCTAAACTAGGGAAACCCTGTATTTTAGGACTCCAGGTCACTCGCTTACGGAAAGATATGAAATCTTTGTATAAACACATAATAAGGGGTGGACGGGGATCATGTTTGTAGGTGTGTGTGTGTATGTGTGTTTGTGTTTGTGTAGGGTGTATTGGGCGGTGAGGGAGAGTGTGTATGTGCACGTGTGTGTGTGTATTTGCGTGTTTAAGCGTTGGTGTGGTGAAGTGCTTCCTTAGCAATGGTTATGAGAGATTCGGTGGCTATGTAGTTTAAGTTTAATAAGTAAGTTTTAATCATCCCTTTACATACCTTAAAATTTTTGGGATATATATTTAAGAGGGAGTTAATTTTTAGTTATAAAGGTAAGCCGGCCGTAACATAGCCATGTCTCGTTTCGTGGCGAGATAATTGGAGGATCTGAGCCTGTCACGTGCGCATACGCGCTCGGCAGGACATATTTGCTACTAAGCACTTATCGACTTTCAACAGATATTATTTGACAAAGTTGAAGTAGTCTCCAGTCCAACCTATCTTTCCAATACTTGGATCCATTGTTATTCATCATTGATAACCTTTTGACAGCGCCCTTTGGCAAGACCTTTAGGCTTCGTCTAGACTCTAGATTTATTCTAAGTGACTTTTAACACCATCGACAAAGGAAATAAATAATTCAAATTCGCCACGGAGTTGCCAAAAAAGGTTACTTACCACTGCCCAAGATAAGTGACGAGAAAACGTCTCTGTCACCTTTTACGACACCCGAAAAAACCGGTGATCCACACTTGTCTTTGCCAAACATACTAGTAGCTATTTTCCAATAAACATTGCGTCATTAAACCATCATAGTCAATGTAGTAAAAACGTTTTTGTAACAAAGTCATATGTTCGGGCTTACGAATTGGGGCAGAGTAATATAAACAAACGCTACCGGTGGTATAAGCGGATGAGAACAGTACTAGCAGTTTTTAACGCAATGTGAACTAGACTTGTTAGTTGAAGACCAATACATACAACATATGTTTCTGCTAATATGCAATGATGATTTTCTTCTTCACTTGTGTATTACGGCACATGCCTGCAGATCACCCAGTCAACTAGTTGGCAGTAGTAGACTGCTCAGCGTGTACTCAGGACGAACGCTGAGGAGTACTTGTTCAAAAAATCCGACAGGATTATTTCATGCGACTGAGCAAAGCAAACAAAAATAAACCACACAAAGCTTTGATAGGGAGATGAATACAAATACAATGCAATAGATTAGGCAGGAGTATCACTGGGAACACGAACAAACTTAGGTCCAGGTTTTGACTTCGCTTGGCTTTTGTTTTTAGTGACTGTCGCTTGACCATAGTATACTACATTTTACAGGAAATCTTAAATTGAAAGTTGGATTTGCGTTAATCAAACAAACGGTTGTCTTCAAATCGTCAGACTTAATTCACACGCCGCGCGCCGCCGCGCCGCCGCGCCGTTCCACGGATTTCGTCGGAATAGAATTTTGAACGCATTGCATAATGAACTTTATAATATACATTATTTGACGTGCAAAAAAGTGATCGTATGTCTTCTGACGAATTCCGGGGAATCAAATTCGAAATCCTAGGAATTCGCGCGCAACGAAGCTTCCGTTGGACCCCTTACCGTTCACTTCACCTATCCCATCTCATGCCGGCACTTCACGTGGCATATTTGTGCAAATATTTGCCTTATTTGGATAATACAAAATGGACTTTATTTAAATATTCATAGGGTAAATTTTGTATTATAGAAATAAGGCGAATATTTGTACAAATACGCCATGTGAAGTGCCAGCAACACTATGTAATAAGTGCCCCCCCTCACCGGATCCTTGCCCAGCCATCATCGTGCCATCGTAAATAAGCAGTAGTTAGCTCGCCCTATCTAAACACGTCGTTTTGACCTGACTCACGCTTGAATCATGCACCCATTCAATTTATATGACGTTCCTGTCTCTATTTAATTGGTAGGTTTATGTGGTTTATGTTTGTCATAATATTTTTGATGCACATAGGTAGGTACGTTGTTGTGCGATTTGAATAGTGTTGATATTATGGTGTATTGCGTCAGTTGGTTTTTACTTTTGACTGAGTAAGGCCCTAAGTCTTTTTACATAATAGTAGTACGATAGGGCCTAATCATAAATGGTGATATAGAAACCAATACTCCAGACCGAATTTCGGTCACGGCGGCCTACCTCTATGGGGGCTAGCTAGGTATACAGGGGTGCTGCGCAGATCCACAACATCTCCTGCATACAGTTCGATGGGAAGTCGGCGAGAGGCGAGAGCGTCGCCAGAACTCGCCAGCTGATGGCCTAGGGGGGGGGGGGGGCAAAATTTTTAAATACAGTCAAAGGCACAAGAAGCTTTTGGAATCTTTAGGGGGGGCAACTGCCCCTACTTACCCCCCCTTGGCAACGCCCTTGGCGAGAGGTCAGGCGCAGGACCAACGGCTATACGTGCTTTGCGAGGCATGGGTGTGTCATACCAACAACATCCTAATTCCGTGCTGTTACTAAGAAATTATAAAGGGAAAAACTCAATAACACTTTTGCGACCTGGGATTAAAGCACAAGACCCCACACTAGCGCTTGCGACCACGAGACCGATGGGGCAGTCCTAAACTGGTAACTAAACAGTGCACATAAAATGAATTTGGATCCTTTTTCCCCAAACCCAACTATTAAGTACATACTAGCCACCAGCGCCTTGCTAAAAGCAGGTAGGTAACTCTACTTACTACACGATCTTCGCATTTAATCAAATGCGTTCGATTTTATATCTGAATCCTTATTAGAAAGTAGTGTGCATTGACATTTTGAAAATGTCGACTATATCTGTAAAACAGTAACTGAACCATCACATTATATCAGAACAAAATCGACCTAAGTGAACAATAGGTGCATCCTGTAGATTAATTTAAAATACTCCGTTATAGAAAATGGTCAAGAAGGGGCATTATCCTATTTATAATGCCTTTTCACCTGACATTTAATGCAGCCAACCCATGAGGGGTTGTCAACAAGCCATCGTTAATAATAACTACTTAGGTACATAGTATTTATACCGCTGGTAACGAGACTGGCCGACTAGAAAGTTACTACCAGTTTTTGACATCACACATGCAGCATTCCAATTACAAATCATTCGTGATCAGTATTTTCAATTAAGTATGTTAACTGATGTTTAATTATTTTATGGTTATGTTAACTTTGGATTGATATCTGGGGCCAAATGTTGTGTTTTCGTGATTTTTTCCTAAATACGATCGAATATTAAATGGTATCAGAATCCGCTATAATAAGAACATGTGAAAATGGAAACTAAGTTAGAATAGAAATTAAATAATTCATGAATAATATACAATTCGAATATTATAAAAAACTTTGAAAATTCTGTCACGCCGTATCATACAAAAAGACTAAAGTATCGAATCAAAATGATACCAAACTGATGGTGTAACTGTCGTACAAAATGCACTATATAACTATATCCTATGAACCCCCTCCAGCCTAAACGTGCATGCTTGCGTTCGAAGTACTACAACAAGCAAGTAAGGACGGGTTTAACTCATGACCTTTCAATCGCCATTCTACAGCCAACGCCTTAGGCAATGGCTAAACTAAACTGTTACTAGGCTTTCCATTCAATGCAAGCGATTCAGAATAATTCGTGAAAATATTTGGTAGGGGGGGGGGGGGCATCAATCCTGCAAATTCCGTATGGTGTCGTACGTATAGAATAGCACCATCCCATGTCTTCCCGTGGGTGTCGTAAGAGGCGACTAAGGGACTCAGCAGAGATTGGGCAGCAGCGTTCTCTGTGCCTTTCTCAACAGTGTTGACGACGCAATTGCACAAAACAAACTCTGCCTATGATCGAAGTTGAGGAAGAATTCTCAAAAAACTTTAGTTATTGTCATTGTATACTACCAAATACTTCCACAAAAGGTTTATTAAACACTATTGAACAAACTGAACGACTTAACGATTACTAGGCTGCTTAATTTTTATTGAAAAAAAAAAATGATTTAAAGGATAGCAACTATAAAAACATGTTGAACCACTTTAAAACCTTTGGAAACTACTGGCAAACAATATTATCTGTGCCCGAATTACATTAAAAGTGCACTATTCTATCATTAGAAAGTCCAACTATTCAATAAACTTCTCTGTTTGAACCAATGATATTCTAATTAATATCATTGGTTTGAACTTATTAAATTATTTTTTCTTTTTTAGTATACTATAATGATTATTGTTTTTCTGTGAGAATTATATACACACAGAAGATATGTTTGTCTCCTTAAAGGAAATCATGACATCACAAACTGTTTACTCATATTTATTGATTTTAGAAAATATGCATGATCTATTGATTAATATGATTAATATTATATCATACGGCATGGTCGCATGCCATACAGTAAAACATGTACTGGATCCAATTGTTTTTACGCCAACATCACCATGATTAGTTACCTACATTCATTGTAAATAATGGATTCTGATTCTGAAAAGGAATGTCATCTGAATGTGATACGAAATTAAGGTGCAGTTGCAATTCCTCTCCTTCTTACATAACTATAAAAAAATGTAAATATACCAATGTGACATCGGTAAATCTCGTCTCTAGAACCAGTCATTCAGACAACGTTAATATCCCGTTACTTAATAGAAGCCTCACCCATTAATAAAAATATTAGTCACAAAATTCAAGGAAAGCGATCAAAGAATGAATAGTTTGATCAAATAGCATCAAATAACAGTTGAGTCTTATAAAGTGTCTCTGTTTCACAAGATTAAATAAAACGACCCTGTTATAATTGAATACGGCGCCAGGGTGTGTATCTTATACGTCTTCTTCTCCTACTTGATTATTATATTGGTTTATATATTGTATTGGTTTACTGTCATGTTAGTAATGTAAATATCTGAGAAAATGGACAATGATAGTATGAAGCCTAAATCAATTAAAAAATTAAACAAATACATTTAATTGTAAATGGCAACCAAAACATAACTAGCAGATGTAATATAGGAGTTCAATTTCGATGTCATCTTAAAAGCGGGTTTTTATTTAAACCAACGGTAAGCTTGTCTATTATTTTCGCAATTTTTATATTAGAACTTCACATGCAGAAATAGCTGTAATAATATCAAGGTGATGCACTCATAACGTAATACTACATAAACATTACTGGCAAGTCTCCCAGGAATGTTTGTCGTTGCGGTCATAGGAAGGCAGATCTTCAGAAGTTGACAGTTACCTGCATCAAAACATAATTTCCTGCAGTAGCAGTAATCTCGAACGCATAAGTTGTCCCCGAGTTGATTATTGCTGTTCTAGCCAGCGTAGGAGGTCCAAGCGATTGATTGTATGGGACCCCCGTATAAGAGGTTGCTAAAACACATAGTTAAGTGCACCTGTGGTTCACTGTTTCAAAATAGTTTCATGTTAAGCCACTATAATTTGAAGTCCTTAAATTGACAGTGTGATATGCGGCTAAAAATACTGTTCCTTTTGAACCCTTCCTTGTTCGTGTAGTAAAACCTATTTACAAAAGTCCTCTGCATATTTAACAGCCGCGAGTTGGTCGCTTTTATAAACTTATCGATCGCCTGTTGCGTGTCTGTAGTTCACTTTCACCGGTTGATTCTGTAATCTCAATGCTTATGATGTCATTACGAGTAAGTGTACAATAAACGATAAATCGTGTACAATATTGAATGTTATCATTTGCCCCATTTTTTCATTTGGCCTTCAGTCTGTGTCTGTGAATATATATACAAATATCTAGGTATCTCGTCTAGTCAATTCAAGGAGATTTTGATTGATGTCAACTTACCTTCTAATATTTGGGTCTCTTATATGTTTATTACTTGATTATTCCTCAATCTTAGCTTAGACTTCCATTATTAGCACTTCCATTATACACACTTGATCATCACATAGACGTGTAGTGTTTACTGCAGGTTTAAATGCAGTGCACCCTCTGGTTACTAAAACAAGGGTTTGTTCATATCTATTGATTTATCTCTAAAACCATTGTAAAAACATCAATTCACCTTACGAAGAAGTCTAAAAGATTCTAAAAGATCTAGTTTTGGGGGTCACTTGTCTAGGAATGGTATATTGATCATTAATTGTCCTATTTACGGATGTACGCCACTGGGTTGCCCATCCATGTAGGCATGTACATTTCAGACGGGGCCATCGTATAAATAGATGGCGGCCCTATCTCTGGCGTGTATTAACGTCTAGGGCCGTAATTGTTTATTTATATTTAATGTCAAACCAAAAGCACCGTATTTATTTGTGGATACCCAAGTTTGAGGGTGATGGAGAGGTGACGAGACGATCTGTCAGCAGAGAACGAACCAATTTCTTCATTAACTGTCTGGAGCTTCATTTTATAAAAAGAGGGAGGGGAGGGCGGGAAGGGATTTTGGTTGGAGTTTACTAAGTAAAGAATGAAAGAAGTTGAAACAAAGATCCAGAACCTTAATTTAGGAAAACCATTACTTATTGCTTATTGCGTGTAAAACCGTGCCGGTAACTTTCATAAAAAGGTTTAATTTGACTACAAAACCATTATTTGTAACTAACTAATGTTTTTTTGATCAAGAACCGGAAAAACGTAAACGCTAATTAACTGTATGGTGTATCAAACCCATTTGTTTTGCTAGAATAATACTACGAAAATCGCAAAGATATAGACATCTTAACTTTTTTATGCAATTTAAGAATATAACGACATGTGGACTGTGCCAAGAAGGTCATATTCTCTGGCACATGGGAGTTGCTACAGTAGTTAGGAAATGTATTACACTGTTAATGTGGGTTCCAAGATCTTCAACTACAGATCAGTTAGGCCGGCTAGAGGCATTCAGTTTCATTAATTGTAGGGACACACTGCCTGCTAGATAACGTGGGTGTATCGCACATTTTATAGTTTCAGACAGTTTATCAAGTTATCTCATGAATTTACAAAGCAATTACCGATACATGTTTAGTACCTATAGGGTAAAAGCTATTGATAGACGTAAATAAAGCTTATTTTTCTTTAACTTGAAAATAAGAAAGAAAGAAAAAAGGTTTATTGACATGACACACACCATGTGCACACAAAACAATATTATAAACGTTATTCAATAAAAAAAAAACAGAAATAAATAAAAAACATTATTGTGTGCTCCACGGCCGCGCCAAACAGGCCCAGTTCAGCGTAAATGCCAGACCACTTGTGCCTGACGCTGGTTCACAAGTTCACTTGCGTAACTGTTTGAATTTCTAACTGCGAGATGCGTCGCCGACTCTTTCTTAGGTACGCCTTTTTTAGATTTCTACACAAAGCTTGAAATGGAATTAGGAGAAGCGTTACTTGCAAGCTAGTATTGAGTCTGATGGACATTGTACTATTGCAACCTCATGTTACACTCAATACCTTTATTGTTTTTCGGTAAGTCCAAATATGCTTAGGTGGGTAGTTAGGACCATTCCGACCATTATGGACCGCACAGCAATACGGTGGAAGAGAGGAAGTCTGTTTTTGATGATGTGATATAACTATTAATATGTAACTGATTGACTATCTTTTAATGGGTAAGTTGTAGGCGAAATAGCGAAGTTAGGACCTTAGCGGAAGTAAACCAAGTTATCTTTAACTTATCACACCCGTTACCTATTATACATACATTCGTCAAATGGTTCTACCTTGATTTACTAAACTTGCTGATAATTTATGGATTAGATAAATTGATAAATTGTCTTCGTGTTGTTACAATATACTTTATGTTTTTTTATGTATTAAAATGCAAATCTTAGTAATGGTTTATTGCGAGAACTTTGTGGCGAGTTGGCGACCGATAATGATAAGGTTTTATGGATTCTAAACAAAGTGGCTTCTGTTAAAATCCAACGATAAACGTGGCTTCGCACAAGTACCAACAAAATAATTGTGATCAATAAATCCTCATCATGTCAACCTTTAGACGCCCATTGCTGGGCATAGGTCTCACTCAAGTGGGGGTTCAGCCGTAATCATCATGCTTGGCCGAAGAATGTTGACGATCGCAGTAGGTGTTATGGTACTCAGTAGGACGCTGTTCGGAACCGGCACCACACGGCTTCTCTACTACCTAAGTTACGTTAATCTCACCAACCACCAACCAAATTATTATGTTGAAAACCTGGAAGGAGTGCTGGAAGGAGTGCTATGTTGAAAACCTGAAGGAGTGCTAGGTGCACTCCTTCTCTCAGTATTTGTAAGGGTATGCGCACGGACTTGTGCACTATATTTTTTCCTGCGTACTTGCCTGGGCCTCAAGTCTGCAATTACAATAGTGTCAGAATGGTCTATCATTGATTTCATAATTGTTGATTTTGACAAGTTTGGTAATCTACTAATATAATGGTGTCATTATGACTTTCCATTGGTCAACCACTGACACGCCATTGCAAGAAATGATATCTAGAATGGTAATCTCGTACAAAATGACAAATGAATGACTGTAAGTCAGTCATTTTCACACACACAGTCATAAATTTTGACAGTTCTTTTGATCAGTGACCTACCATTAGAACGCCATTGTGCAGTCATTGCTTTTAATTCGACCGACCAATGATTGATCATTATGAATTTAGCAGATTACGAACTTTTAGCAAAATGACAATGGGATCGAGTTGGAATGGCCAAATTATAAAAATAGCAGACTTGGCCCCCTGGTCTCCATTGAGATTGGCCACCGTGACCGAAATTCAATAGAGAAAATATTATTATTAGTGAAACAAAGAAAAGGTTCCGCAAAACAGAAATGATTAAACAGACAATTTCAAAAACAAACATACGCATTGGACATTCAGAAGTACTAATTTTAGTCTGTTGGTCCGTTCGTTCCAACATTATGCGTAGGATTGTAAGTGCCTCGATGTCTTTCGGTTGAAGCGATGTGTACAACTACATTGCTGCATTCCTATTAAAGCTACATTGCTCTTGACCGTTTTGGCAGCAACACCTACGTTAATTGATGGTCATGCGATTCGGTCGCAAACACGAGCACATTAAACTAATTGTTTTGGTGACTCACTAGCTTCTGTGAAGAGTTTTATGTTTTTATGGGAGTGGGTTACTCCTCACTCATGAATATTAAACTGGGTATCTATGCATGTTTATATCGTTATGATCTGATTTTAAAGTGGTATTCAGATTGGGACTCCGGACTTGGTCTGAAATGTGGCTTGCTTTGATTTATTTTTAACTAACATTTTGCCCGCGACTTTGTCCGCGTGAATTTTGTCAAGGTTACCTGATTTCTAGATAATGCAATATAGCCTATATCACTCGGGACAACGTAGCTTCCTATTGATGAAAGAATTTTCGCAATCGGATGAGTAGTTTCGGAGATTACCCCCTACTTACAATCTAACAAACAAATTTTACCTCTTTATAATATTAGTATAGAATTAGATGAACTGTAGGTTTAGCAGCCTGTAGTTATAAATGCCACTTCTGAGTTGAGCATAGCTTTTAGTTTACAGCTTCTTATCCTCATTGGCTTTCTAGCTTGAGGGCGTTTTATCATGCTCTGTAATAAAGAAGAGTAACCTACTCGTATTTCTACGATATTAAATTGTGTGGACTGGTTCAAAGTTCTAGTAAACTAGAATCAGCCCATGTCGCCTACGAGCATTAGGAGGGACAATTCGTTTCCCTCAATTTATTACTCTAACTAGCGTGGGATGATAAACGCCCTTCATTTCGTCAGAGTCGAATAATGTCGCTACCATTTATTTTATTTTGTTTCCAAGCAATGTATTGAAGGAATTCAATCTTAAGAAACCTCTAAAATGTTATTGGTTTCTAGTTTAAAACGTCTTTACTATCGATCAGATGAAAGTTCTTTCGTCAAGCGGCGTTGCTATGTATAGGACCATGACATATTTTTATACTTCAACTTCCACCTCTGACCTGCCTAGCCTGCGATATCTCTGGTCATGTAGTTGACGTCTATTTAGGCAGCGGTAACCTAACCTAACCAGCAGGCAAATTGCGTGCTTGTTTGTCATCCAGTAACAACAGAAAAGATGTCTGTGTGTGTTACAGCCAAAACTCTTAACCGGTCAAAACTACTTTTTACTGCCTCCAGTCAAAAACTCTACCTAAATGGGTTTCTGAATAGTCTCTGGTCCTATTGACTGATGTTTGTAGTCTAAAGTAGTTTTGACGGGCCAAGAGTTTTCTATCTATTGCCAGGCATCTCTTTTTGATCAAGACTGTTCTATTTCGCTTGGCCATCTGCGTCCTCGGAGGTCTGATATATAATTTATTTGTTGTTATCAGAGTTCACGAGGTTGCCGGTACTCTGATATTATCATACAAGGTGTCGCTTGAGATACAGAAATAAATCATACAGGTCGGAGCACATTACACCAACTCAACATCGTGGACTCCACTCCAACTCAACTCACAATATGGTATTGAAATGTAAGCTTTACTTCGTGTTACATACGAGTGAATTTTTCAACACATCAATGGGTGAACAACGCGTGGACCACGCGTCGTAGACTTTCAAACCTGTGTTGAAAAATTCACTCATATATAACACGAAATAAAGCTTTCATTTGAATGCCATACTGTGAGTTGACTTTGAGTGGTGTCAACGTTGAGTTAGTGTAATGTGCTATGACTACATAACTTTATTAACTTTATTTTTACAAACCAGGTTTTGTATATCAATGATCAAACTTTGATTATATGTTATTTCGACTAAAGTTTATTTCCATTAAACTTTTTTATTTCAGGTAATAATAGAATCCCACAAGGAGCTCCGATGTCCAGAATGCAGGGTTCTGGTGGAAGTAAAGGTGGAGGAGTTACCTCCGAACGTTCTTCTCATGAGGATCCTCGAAGGCATGAAAAACTCTGCTCCAAGAAAGCTAGTCACTGGACAGCGGACTTCAAGGAGCGGACATTCCCAGGTAAGATTTGTTTTAAATTTTGCTTATGACAAGCATGAAATGGTAGATAATTATAATAAACTAGCTGACCCGACAGACGTTGTCCTGTCGCTATCTACCTACTTACCTGCCTATTTACCTACCCTGCACCTACCCTACACCTACCCTACACATACCCTACACCTACTAAAAAAAAAAAAAAAAAAAGTATCCTATGTCCTTCTCCTGGTTCTAAGCTACCTCCCCACCAATTTTCATCCAAATCGGTTCAGCCGTTCTTGAGTTATAAATAGTGTAACTAACACGACTTTCTTTTATATATATAGATGATGAAAATACGACATTAATGGTATTTCGGCAGCCAATTGGCAATCGACTTTCGTTATTTAGATTAATGGATCACAACGAACTAGATCAAGTTAGCCTAGCCGTCTGGCGATACAAATAGGCTACATACGATTTTAAATAAAAAGTTGGTCTTGGATCTCTGGCAAAAGTTCACAAAATAATCTTATACTTTTGACAGCCTTTGAGAAGGTATTTATAAACCAAAAAATAGGTAAAGATGGCAAAATTGTGGTGATAAGATTGATGCTATGCCTTGAAATGTCGTATTTAAATCTACTTTTATTTATTTTTTTGGTCCTCAAATCTCTGGAGTTTCATAATTAAATAATTACAAACTAATTGTAGCAAGGCCAAGTATTTCGTGCGTTAAATAACATTTCGTTTCATTTTAAGTAGATCAAATAATTTAACTAATAATGTTTTCGTAAATTGTTCAAGGCGTTACAAGGTGTTCAGGCAGGCGGTAAGCAGTTACCACCGCACGCGAGGGCCCTACACGACTTTATATCCAAGGAACCCGGGTGAGTTGACCTCGATATGTTTAAATTATTAATTATTTGTTTACCATTCATTTGTACCTATTACGTGCAAATTGGCTAGAACTCTTACTTTTAAACGGGATCCGTCAAGGTAGCTGGCAAATCAGCATATTTTCACGAAATAGTCTTAACTCTATATATTTGTGAGAGGTTTATCGATATTAAAATTGTGGCCCTTTATTATACTATACATGATTGATATCATAATTGCCCCATGTGAATTTTAATCAATATACAATGTAAAACAGCGCTGCAATTTGCATAAAATGTAAGACACTAAATATTAAAAAAAAATCCCCAATTAAACTTATTGCAACAAATGCGTTTTCTTACAGAAGAAATTTATTTTTAACGTAGTTTTGCTCTTGAGAAGTTGTCCTTGAAGTATGCATTATAAAAAAGGTTAAACTAAGCTCTGTCGCACATTAAACCACTATTGGCCGCCTCAAGTTGTAAACGGTTTTTTTTTCATACACTTTCTATGGTGTCGATCGCATGGCCACTGTTCACAAGTAGCTGCCACCAATGGCCTAGCGTGCGGCAGCTATAATAATAAACAAAAACAACGTAAGTTTATTCGCTAAAAAAGGGTGTGTTATTCTAAAACAACCAAAATCAAAGCACTTATTTCAATTAAACCATTTACAGGCACTTTTGGATTGTCAAGGAGTCGGTCAGTTAGACAAGAAACTCCATCTAAATGCATCTCGAATAATTTTCTCTTACAACATTGTTGATCACGTGTATCATAATATAAGCGTGACCACATATTATGCGTGTGAAATTATACGATTATGTTAATAACAACCATTTTCCATTTCGTTTAGCTTGCATCAATTTATTGTTACTTTAGAAAATGAATAAGTGTGACTCACTACACTAATATGTATAAGGATTTCCCATACTTGTCATTTGAGGACGATAACTCCTATTACACAGAACTGTGGGAATATAAAAACTAGACTAGTAAAAATGTAATTGATTTAGCGACTGTTACTAAGCTATAATAGATATGAAAGTCAGCTTCCTTGAAGACATCCTTATTCATCACTATGTAAATACAAGGTGTCTCAAAAGAAAGTTCACATTTAAATCTTTTTTTAAAAGAAAAGTCTTAGCTTTATTGAAAAAATGTTTATTTTATATTGAAGTACACTGTTTGGGAATTTATTTTTTAAAAATAACATCGTCCAAATGTAAACCGTTGCGCTCTCGGCATTCATTTAGTCGGCCACTAAAATTTCACTTTCCAACGTTCACCAACATCTTGTTTTCCGATGAAGCCCATTTTCACCTGAATGGGCATGTAAACAAGCAAAATTGTCGTTACTGGAGTGCAACCAACCCAAAACAAAACATCAGAAACCGCTACATTCACCCAAAGTCACCGTATGGGCAGCGATGAAATGGCAGCCATCACGGAGACTACCTGCCGAGCTGTCATAGGCAATTTTATTGCCCGACTAAATGAATGCCGAGAGCGCAACGGTTTACATTTGGACGATGTTATTTTTAAAAAATAAATTCCCAAACAGTGTACTTCAATATAAAATAAACATTTTTTCAATAAAGCTAAGACTTTTCTTTTAAAAAAAGATTTAAATGTGAACTTTCTTTTGAGACACCCTGTACTATTGATCTGCTCCGGCTCCACGCGAGCGCAATTTACTAAACGTCAGTTTTGAGATTTACGGACCTACAGAAATAACAATAGGTACAAATATCCGACTTTGTCCACAATTACGAAAGCAACAATAAAAAAAAAACAGCCAAATTGGTTGAATTTTTCTCAAGTGATGATTTTTCATTACGGAAATTGATTTTATTTTTATAGATATGGCAGTTCCATAACTGACTGATTGACAGACAGATTATAGTACAGCATGTACCACAAAATCTACAGAAATTAAGTTCCTTGAAAGATAATCATCTTCCTGCCCTTGTTACTTAGAGTCGGCGCAACATGTGTTTCTTCCATTCTGCCCTGTCAACCGTCATGCTTTCACTGACTTCCTTTTCATTCATATAATTCTTCATGCAATCTTCCCATCTTTTCTTTTGCCTTCCTCTCCCTTTCCATGCATCCACATTAATATCCATACTGTGGCAAACAAAAAAAGTTGGGGCCCTATCTAAACTGATATAGGTTTTATTTTACCAAGTATAGTCTGAAAGTGGAATTTTTGCTAGGTCGGTTCGAGATTTGCTGGCCAGAGGTCGAGGGGCCCTTGAGCTTGGGGGCCCCGGTGCACTGCACCGCCTAGCCCTCCGATAGCTACCCCACTGTATCCATAACTCTTTTGAAATATTGAGTTGAAATTAAAATTATTAATTCAAAGGGAGATGAGAATAACACTTTTTGAACATCAAAATGTTACAACTATCCACGGTGTCTACATCACCACTCTATCGGCCACACCCATCTACCCCATACGAGTGTCTAAAGAGGTACATATGTACTTGTAAACAAGTATTCTAGTTAATTTATTAATTAGCAGTAATGACTCATTTTGTTTTATAGCAGCAGTAAATAAATATTGATTTATTTGTTCCGATAACGTAAAGTTCAAGACATCATTGGATTGTGTACCTACCGCGTATGACGTAAGATAACGTTATGTGCTAAAGGTAATTAATATCGGGTACAATTTACCCCCGTTAATCTTCTTCTATATCTATACTAATATTATAAAGCTGAAAAGTTTGTTTGTTTGTTTGGTTGAACGCGCTTATCTCAGGATCTACTGGTTCGAATTGAAAAAATATTTTTGTGTTGGATAGTCCATTTACCGAGGAAGGCTATAGGCCCATGCGAAGCTGGCTCGGGTCGCTAGTCTATATAATAAAAATGAATCGTTGTTCGTTAGTCTCGCTAAAACTCGAGAACGGCTGGACCGATTTAGCTAATTTTGGTCTTGAAATATTTGTGGAAGTCCAGGGAAGGTTTATACGGTGAGAAAATTGGAAAATCAATCAAAGGACGTCGTCCTGGCCATTGTTGAACCGACAGACGTTTCTGTCGGGTCACCTATAAATATTTATCATTGCACGATCCCTAATCTCGTGACTAAGTAAAAAATCGTACGGATAGATTGGACATGGTTAAGATGCGCTTGCCGCGGATGGGTGACCATCCATTTTATACCAAGAGCCCGTCATGTCTCGTAAAGCCGTTGGTCCCAGCTGTCATCTTTACATAGCATAAAACAAAGACGCTCCCGCTGTCTGTACGCCTAGATCTTTTAAACTACGCAACGGATTTTAATACAGTTTTCAGCAATAGATAGAGTGGTTCAAGAGGATGTTTATATGTATAGTTTTGATCTACATTGTACCTGTGCGAAGCAGGGGCGGGTCGCTTGTTCGTTGATAATTGAAAGTCGTTCAGCAGCGGACGGCATTAGGCTGATATAATGATGAGGATGGGTAGTCAGAACCTACAAAGGGGTATCGTATTACCCAGTAACTGGGTTGTGGAGATCAGACAGGCAGTCGCTCCACTGGTATTCAGTTGCATCTGGTTAGACTGGAAGCCGTCCCCAACATAGTTAGGTTAGGCAGATGATGATGATAATCCCTAATTAATGCCCAACCCGAAAACCCTAAACATTTGAGATCCATATTATGTTATTTACGGAATAAACAAAACACAAAAGTAGAATAATTAGTTATCTAATTTAACCTCCTTGCTTGAGTGTCATCAATGGACTATTGAACGACTTGTGAGAAGACAAAATGAGTTAAGCCCGTCACAGACGTAGCTATAATATATATTAATATACGTCAGACGTAGCTAAAATCAAGGCATATTACGATCAGCTATAATATATGTATATTTTTAGTACGTCACCAAAATATGTGGACAGATTAGATTAGATTAGAGACTTATAAAAGTTTTAAAAACGATATTAAAATTAAAACTACAGCAAAATTGATATCGTGAAGTAAGAATGGAATTGATGAGATTAACTTGAAAGTGGCGTAGCTTTTATTATTTTATAAAAGTTTTATAAATCATATTAAAACGACGGCAATACTATAATGAAAATATAATCATTATCAACAAAAACTAGCTTATATTTTCGTTTTTCAGAAACCTAAAAAGAGCTTATTATTCTACTCATAATTATGAACAACTTTTACAAATGGCAAATCCCGAAATTGTGAAAATAAAATCTGTTGATCCATACATTTATGTTCGAATACCTCAAAAAAAGGTATGCATCCTCTGTTAAGTTTGTAAATATAAACGCGCAAGGTCCCCTATTCACTCACATCATAAACCTTTAAACGCCAACTGCTAGGCACAGGCACAAAGTACGTAAGGCTGCGGCGCGCCCGAGCATAGAGACCACTCAGAACAAACCGTCATTTTACTGACGCATACATTGACATTACGTTTATAAGCAATCTCAAGCAGTTTCAAGCAGACATCAATCTCGACTGTCACGTTTTGTCTAAATTTATAAATGAGAGACATTGACATATTTTCATGACGAACATAAAAAAAAAATTATAAAAAAAAATGCAAAGAGTTCCAACCAGTGTCAATAAAATTTCATATTGTCACAAATAAAACCTACACAGTCAATACAGTAGCAGCCCTAGTGAGTCTGGCAAGTTTAGGTAATTATTTTTGAAGATGGCGGAAGCGGTCCTTCTGTACCCTTTATATTTTGTGGCACAGGTCTCCCTTAAATGGGGTTTAGCCGTTATCGCCATGCTTGGCCAATGCATGTTGGCGATCGCAGTAAGTGTTATGGTACTCAGAAGGACGCTGCTGCCCATTACCTAGTCAATATCCCTCTGTCGCCCACGACGCCCACGGTTTGAAATGGGGTGGTACTATTCGCGGCAGGGACCACACGGCGTAATTTTCTATTATCTAATAACATTCACTCACAGACTAAACACGAAATCTCGTAAACGACTTGAATTATGAAACTTAAATTTGGCAGGTAGGTAGTTTATGTATAGTCAACTACGATTTTGCAACAGGATCGAATTAAGGGGTCCTTGACATCCACGTGGATGAAGCCACAGGCAAAAGCTAAAAACTGGTTGCCAACATAGTTAATTTTATTCATAATTAATTGCTATATGAACAAGTTTGACTATACCAACTACTTACTACAAAATACACAAAAAAAGCGAAGCACCAGTTTCTATTTCGTTACAATGAATTGTAGCTCATCCCTATTCTAATTGTTTACAGGGACTTGTCGTTCAAGAAAGGTGAAACAATACTGATACAGAAAAAGTTGGACCCGTTTTGGTATCAAGGAGAATGTTCTGGACGGACTGGCATGTTCCCTATTACATATGTACAGGTTTGTTTATATAACGTTATTTTGGTTTATTGGCTGAACTTGTGACTTAGAGTATAAAGAGTGGAACACACTGCTAGCTTAGCTGCTCATGTAGCTTCAGCGTGTTTTCAAACTCCGGTTCCGGTACAAAAAATCAAATTCAAAAATGTTTATTTGCAAGAAAATACCTAGTTTACAAGGGAAGGTCTTATAAAAAAAGGTACACTGTCACAGTCACTTTGACATAAAGTCATAGAGACAGCACGAGACTTAACGGCATCTTAATATTGAGTAGCGTTTGAGTATTTGGCCATTAGCTTCTTGAACTAAGCTTAGTGAGTAGTCAGCTCGTGATGTTCAGTACCGATGGAAAGTAACTTTTTAAATAACTAAATGAGATAGTATTCATTTAGCAAAAGCTCGCCGATTCTTTCATAAGAAGTTGGCAGACTCGTCCCACACTTAATTTGTTGTATTTCTCTATCTATGTATGTTTAGCTCTCTTCTCTTTATATTTTATTTGTATGTATGTATATAAGTATTTATTATTTTATTATTGTAAATAAGTTTCGTTACACCTACCATGTTTTGTCTCAGCATCACCCTAAGGTAGACTGGTAGAAAATGCCTAAGGCATTAAGTCCGCCTTTGTACAGTGTTTTTTTATGTACATAGAGTTAAATAAATAAATAAATAAAAGCTCTCACCTTATTGTTGGGCTTTTCCACTAATTGCAGTAATATGTATATTTTATGCAAAGGAAGTGTAACCAATTTATTATAAGTAATAACGAGTTTAACATTATAAGTCATCCGTAGTGCATAACTTTGAATTACACTTATTTTTATGATGAAATTGCAAGACCACATGTCGACAAAAATAAAGGAAAAGTAAATTTCGTCGTCACATGTTGATCATACAAATATAATATGTTTAATATTTATTCTTGTCATGTTTGTTAATGGATGCCGTCTGTTCGGACTCCTCATTTCTTAGCTGTAAACTCAATATAGTTTATTTTCTTTATAACCTGAATGATCGTGTATCTAATCTGAACGAAACCAATATTATAAAGAGGTGAAATTTGTTTTTTTATGAGATAGTCTCGGTCCGATTACAAAATGTCATAGGTTCTGTTTTATAGTATTTATGCTTGTTTTCCTGTCGGACGAAGTGGTGAACTTCTGCTAGTTACACAAAATTATTAATTCAAATCACAAGTATAGACTTCGATTGCTAATGAGAACTTACCTATTATAAAACTAATCGCCCTTGCGATCACCACAAAACCAATGCGGCAGTTAGATTTTTTTCATTTTAAATGGTTGGGTATAACGGATAAAAAAGGCATAAAACGAAGCCGACAGCTTGTTCTTCCCATCACGACCTTCTGGTTATGGAATTATATTGAAGGCCAAAATGCCATCGTTTATAATGTCTTTTTATGTAATCGAACCTAGGTTCGACTACATATACTTTAAATACCCTTACCCGACTGTACTATTGCATGCACTCGTAAGCACAATGTTTTGCGTGCGTTATATCTTTATCACTTCACATGGCGTATTTGTGCAAATATTCGCCTTATTTGGATAATACAAAATGTACCATATGTTTATTGAAATAAAAACGATTTTGTATTATCCAAATTAGGCGAATATTTGTACAAATACGCCATGTGAAGTGCCGGCACTACATAGTATAAAACAAAGTCGCTTCCGCTGACAATACGCTTATATCTTTTAAACTTCGCAACGGATTTTAATGCGGTTTTCATCAATAGATAAAGTGTTTCAAGAAGAAGGTTTACGTATAGTTTGATCTACAATGCACCCCGTTGAAGTGGAAGCAGGTCGCTAGTACACCATGTGATTTATTACACCTAAAAAAAAAGCCTAGAAAAAAATTTTTGCTCAATCTTACTGTTAGTTATCGGGTATGTGATGTGTCATTTTAAATTCCGTATCGTTGTTTGCAGGTGGTGGTTCCTCTTCCGGTCGCCACAGCGCTGTGCAAAGCGTTGTACGACTTTCGGATGTCCGCACCTGACGAGGAAGGCTGTCTGGCGTTCGACAAAGGTAAGCCTTTTAGATCTTATTCTTACCTCCATCTACAGCTGTCCCTGACTCTTTAATTCTCAACGAAATGATCATCATCATCATCTGCCTAGCCTTTTCCCAACTATGTAGGGGTCGGCTTCCAGTCTAACCAGATGCAGCTGAATACCAGTGTTTTACATGGAGCGACTGCCTATCTGATCTTCACAACCCAGTTACTGGGTAAAACGATACCCCTTGATAAGACTGGTTGTCAGACTTTCTTGCTTCTGACTACCCCTAACGACTGTCAAAGATCTACGACTGACAGGCGGGACCAACGGCTTTACGTGCTTTCCGAAGCACAGAGAAATAATCTCGATAGAATGATCATTGAAAATATTTACTTGGGAAAAACTTGACTATACATACACCCACACTCGTAAGGCACGGCGGTGTCTCTAAGTTACAAACTCCGGGCTGTTATTGTGAAATTCCTAATGGAATAACCCCTTTATTCGACTTGGGGATGGAAGCCAAGAACCCGCCCCACGCTGAGCTGTCGGGATTGCGACCACGAGACCAACGGCGGAGTCAAAGCAAGGGTTTTTTATTAACATTTATGAAGAGTTTGATAATGGTGTTATATCCATGTTCGCAGGTGCCATAATAACGGTGCATCGTAGGGTGGACGACAACTGGGCAGAGGGGAGGTTGGACCAACGCGTGGGCATCTTTCCTATCGCCTTCGTGGAACTGAACCAGGCCGCGCGACAGCTTATGAACAGGTTACAGATTGCACTATATAACTTGAATTTTCTCAAAATTCCCAATTTTTTTGATAATGCAATAAAGCCTTTAGCTCTCAGGGATAAAGTAGCTTCTTATTGGTGGAAGAATGTTCAGCATCGGACCAGTAGTTCCGGAGAGATGTCTGTTTGTCTGCTTTGGCCTTTAACTAGTCCATCTTAAATTTGCTATAATAAATTGTTTTTTTCACGAGTGCATGTTTATAGTAATACTAATAAATAAAACTTTGGATTTTTTAGTGTGCCGTTGAACCGCCCCGTGCCGCCAATACCGGAACATTCAAGACCGTCGTCGCACTCTGACCATAGACATCATGCACAGGTATTTTAAAAATGCTAAAGTCAGGCGTATGTTTTTTTTTTAATTTTTATCATGTCATGGGTGCGTTTACAAACATACATACTCACATACACATACAATTATGACACACCGAGCTTTAGAAAGAGATTGATATGACTTGATTTGAGTGACAGAGACGGTGTTCTACAATATCTAAGTTTTTCTAAGACTTACGTATTCATAATTGTAATTTATACTAAGTTAAGCTAACGTTGCGTAGGAATACGAACAAGCGTTTTATACAAATAAGAACAACAGTTTATGCGATTAAATAAAACAATTATTTTGAATATTATTTGTTTTCATTACAGCAGCACCCTCACCGTTACCAACAGATGTCTATGTCGACGCCTTCCACAGTGCAGAGCAATTACCAAAACATGGCGACCATGAGCCAATCCCACCCGAACTACCACGCCGCACAAACAATGTTGGCTCAACAACAGCAAATATTGGTGCCACAACCCATCAACCAACACGTCACCGCCATCTCCCATGGCGGCCTTGTCACCACAACCGCAGTACCAAGGAATATTATGGAACCGACACAAACGAAGCATTCTCTAGACCTCATACAATTCACGAATATGCATAACAAGTCCCACCAAGGCACTATGGGCATACAAAGCGTGTCACGGATCGGAGAAAACTACGACAGATTACGAACAGTGAAATATGACAGCTACAATTCGACGCCCGTTCATAAAGTCGAAACTACGTACCAAAATGTACGGACACACGAACATTTTCCTGTGTCCGTGGCTAATTTTAACACTAGCAATGTCAGTTCCGATTCTAGTTCGAGTATGAATACTCCGTCGGTAGGAGTTAGCTCCACGACTACTCCAAATACGAGTTCGAATACCAGTACTTGTGAAAGCGCCGAACCGAGCCTTCCCAGCTCACCTGATAACAATACTGAACGAAATGCGACTGTAATCGCTTGCAATACGAATCAAAATCAAAACCAGAATTTAAACCAGAATCCGCCTGAAGAAGAAACGAACAATGATGAGTCTCTTAACACTTCAATGGGAGTGCTAAGTTTGAACGAAAGTTCGACAGCTACGAACACCTCTTTGAATGTTAGCTTACCGCCGTCAGAGAGTCCAAAATTGAATGCATCTAGTGCGAGTAATATGTCTCAAAATCAAGAAGAAAATCACGAAGGTGCAACTAATAATGAATCTTCGAGGCTTGACGCGCCATCGTCTAGTAAAAACGTGGTGCGTTCGAGTGGGCCCGACTCCTTGTTGAACTTTGGGTTGGGCCTTCAAGCAGCTCTGTCGCCCTCTCACGGCAAAGATGTGAACTATATGGTGACCAGAGCGCATAGAGACCATCACCATAGAGAAAGAGAAAAGAGACATAGCTTGACACCTTCTTCACATTTACAAGGGAATCATAATACGCAAAACAGGTGAGTTGGTGGAATGTTGAATAACTACTTGTAGGCAATACAAATATTTGTTCCGCGTCGGAATCGAACTCGAGACACGCAGCGCAAAAGCCAATCGCTCAGTCATTACGTCAACCGCTCTGTCAAATTGTTTGTACAGAGGCCAAGTCAAGGTGACAGACGTATCTATTTTCTTTTATAGATTTTCAATTTTATGACAAAAGAGTAAGGTTCATATTCAATTGGGAAAATTTTACACCAAACTGCCAAATTTTCTCAATTGAATATGAACCTTATTCTTTTGTCATAAAATTGATGATATGGCTTGATTTGCTGGCGTGTAATGACGGCTCTGAAGTGAGTTACTGGCTGCGCAGTATCCCGCCCTTCACTCCAGCTGACACGTGAAGTTGTTACTGCGCAGCCACTCGCTTCGTGTTCACAGCCGCCATAATTGAACAGTGTACTGTACCTACCACAGATATAGATAGACCTAGATAACGCAAGAACAACTACTTCGCGTGCCTAGTTTCGTGCCTAGCTTACGTACAAAAATCGTAAGTAAAAAAAATAAAGTAAACGTTTCCTTCCATCGGTAAGTCATTTTGTGATTAATATTATGCGTAATTAATTAAAAAAAAAAAACAATTATTTTTAATCTAATATCCTCAGTAATACCTGGTAATACCAAATTACAAAAAATAAAACATTGTGACGTCATAATAGGTAGTCAAAAAATGGCACGCTTGGTTTTCATACAGATCGTGATACTTGCGTTATCTAGGGTCTATCTATATCTGTGGTACCTAACTTTACTCGTGACCAAGAAGCTTAGAGATAAATGTGGAGGCAACACTCTAAATACCTAAGTGAAACCAACTGTGGGCAGATGCTCTCTTTCTGAATGCATACATAAGAACGAGACAGTGATATGTGTTTTCTTTATCTTATGTATGCATTCAGAAAGAGAGCGTCTGCCCACAGTTGGTTTCACTTAGATGTTCAGAGTGTTGCCTCCACTTTTACCTATAAGCTTCTTGCTCGTGACGGCTCTTTTATCTTTTACCCATAATGTTTTCAGACATTCGGCGGAGATTCTAGCGACGAGTTTACTAGATGCGGGCACAGAGGTTCGCTCGGAGCGCTCGGAGCGGCGCCGGCGTCGCTCGCGCAGCAACGAGCGGCCGCTGCCGGCCACCTACGTCGCGATATACCCCTACAAGCCGCAGAAACCCGACGAGCTCGAGCTTAAGAAAGGAGGTAATATGCAACGAAAGAATTAATAGCCTTTAGGGTTTGTACACAAAACTAAGCTGCGAACGTCGCATCGCAGAAATCGGCTAAGTTAAAGTATGTTACGACGGACTCTCTCTCTGTCTCTCGCTCTCAGGTGTGTGCGATACAACGTCGCATCGCAGTATTGTGTACAAGCCCTTATACAGTGCAAACAAATCTAGTGATCGGTTTTTACCTAAATAGAAAACTTGGTATCAGTAATCAGTTATTGTCATTTTTCATTACAATATTGCCCTATGTATTTTATTATTTTGGATATTATTATGGTTTTACCCTAAATAAACTTTATCGAAAAATGAATTCAGTAAAGACGTTTGAAAACCAGTTATTTTGCACATATTTTATACATTGAAAAAGTAAAGAAAATATCGACATAGAAACATTGCACTTATAATGGTGGCTCTAAACTACAAACATTTTTATCAAAAACTTGTAAGATTTTTTTCAAAAACACATATTTCCTGAAACAAGTTTGGTGAAGTCTCCGCCCGCCAATTTTCGTTCTCACTCACACGTTTGTTTTCAAACATTGCGTTGACTGAAACATAAAAAAAATGTAATCATGCTCGCGTTGACAATAGTCCGTCTGTAAGGGGCGCTCTTTCTTAAGAGCACCCATCCCGTCATATTTTCCATACAAACGCTCGTACGTGATTACGGCGTTAAAATAAATTATTCTCCAAATATTTTTAACACACAGGTATCTTGTGGTTTTAATTTAAGTTTGTATGAAGCCAAAAATAAACTTTGAGAAACAAATTCAATAACCACGTCAGATAATCAGCTTTTTTGCACAGTTTTTATCTGAACTTTGGCCGTTCATAATGCACTCATACATTAAAAAGTAAAGAAAATATCGACATAGAATCCTTACACATGTAATGGAGAGACTAAATTACAAACATTAATATCAAAAACTTGTAAGATTTTTTCAAAAGCACGTATTTTTTTAAACAAGTTTTGTGAAGTCTCTGCCCGCCAATTTTCATTCTCACTCACACGTTTGTTTTCACACATTGCGTTGACTGAAACTAAAAAAATGTAATCATGCTCGCGTTGACGATAGTCCATCTGTAAAGAGCGCCCATCCCGACATATTTCCCATACAAACGCTTGTACGTGATTACGGCGTTATAACAAATTATTCTCCTAATATTTTTAACACACAGGTATCTTGTGCTTTAAATCTAGGTTTGTATGAAGCCAAAAATAAACTTTTTTGAGAAACAAATTCAGTAATCACGTCTGAAAATCAGCTTTTTGCACAGTTTTTAATTCAACTTTGGCCGTTCATAATACACTCATACATTAAAAAAGAAAAAAAACAGCGTCATAGAAACCTTACACATGTAATGGAGAATTGAAATTACAAACATTATTACCAAAAACTTGTAAGGCTTTTTCAAAAACACGTATTTCCTGGAACAAGATTTGTGAAATCTCCGCGCGCCAATTTTCCTGCGATCTTATCGCGTTCTCACTCACTCCTTTGATTTCGAGTTTTGCGTTGGTTGAAACAAAAAATATTTCAATCATGCTCTTGTCTGAGAAGGGCGGGCGCCCAGTATAATAGGCTATTTTACTCAATACGAGAAAAAATCTATAAATATGTTATTGAGACAGTTTAGGCATAAAGCAGTCGGAAAATGTAAGTTTTCGTTCATAAAATAACAAAATAAAATTTTAAATTCAATTCAAAGTTTTCAGTATTATTAATCTGTTATAAAACACCATGAAATAGTAGCGGCCATGTTATTACGCCGTACGGCTGTGTAAACAAAAAATTGTCAACTGTCAGTCAACCGATTGGCGTAATATGGGCTTTGTGCTTTTATTATTTTCGTAACCAACGTAATTTTTTAATTATTACACCTATTACAAAATATGCTTTTATTTATTTTTAAATTATATACTATTATCATATTTAATATGAGCGCATTTGATACAAAACGAACTGACGTCAATTCCGCTGAGCAATAAGGCGTCCAGTAAGAGGCGTTTTAGTCAAACTATGCGCGAAATTTTAAAATTTAAAATTTAGATGCATTTTTATGTCACTTGTCGATTAAATAATTTTTTTTTGGTGGCGTATTAGTACTACAGAATTTCATTGAGACACTTTTCAAAAATGGGTGTAATACCCATTCTTTGGACCTTTTTTCACTGTGTGCTTTTTCATTCCTACAGTTGTAATACCCGCGCTGGTATATTTACAGGCACGTACACAGTGACGGAGCGGTGCCGTGACGGCTGGTACAAGGGCTGTTCAGAACGCTCGCAGCGCTGTGGCGTGTTCCCCGGGAACTACGTCGCGCCCGCCGCGCATGTGCGGCCCAAACATGATAAGGTAATAATAATAAGTGGGGACATTTCACACACGGCCATCTGACCCCAAACTAGGCAGACCACAGATATAGATAGACCTAGTTATCGCAAGAGAACTACTTCGCGTGCCTATTTTCGTGCCTAACTTACGATAAAAAATCGTAAGTAAAAAAATAAAGTAAACGTTTCCTTGCATCAGTAAGTTTGTGATTAATATTATGCGTAATTAATCTAATACCCTCAGTAATACTTGGTAATACCAAATTTAAGAAAAACAAAACATTGTGACCTCATAATAGGTAGTCAAAAAATGGCACGCTTGGTTTTCATACAGATCGTGATACTTGCGTTATCTAGGGTCTATTTATATCTGTGATGCGGGGACATTTCACACACGGCCATCTGACCCCAAACTAGGCAGACCCATGGGTGTCAGATAGTTGATATACATACACAAATACATAAATAGATGGGTTGTTGCGAACATCAGCATCCGTTGAACTTCAGCATCGTTTTCAACACAAGGTATACTTTATACATGATCATCTGCCTAGCATTTTCCCAACTATGTTGAGGTCGGCTTTCAGTCTAACCGGATGCAGCTGAATACCAGTGTTTTACATGAAGCAACTGCCTATCAGACCTCCACAACCCGGTTACTGGTTAACACGATACCCCTTGGTAAGACTGGCGTTCAGACTTTCTTTCTTCTGACTACCCATAACGACTGGCAAAGATCAACAAATGACAGTCGGAACCAACGGTTTTACGTGTTTTCCGAAGCACGAAGAAATAATCTCGATAGAATGATCATTGGAAATATTTACTTGGGAAAAACTTGACTATACATACACCCACACTCGTAAGGCACGGCGGTGTCTTTAAGTTACAAACTCCGGTACTCCGAAACTCGGTATGAAAGGGATGGTGATGGTGGATCCATAGTTTAAAATCATAGCAGAATTAAGTAAATAGCAATCTTAAAGTCATAACTTCTATTTTTAGTGTTCTATTATATTTTCTTTCTCTTATTATTTTTACTTGTATGAGTTTCAGTTAAGTTTTATTTAGATATTTAATCATACTATTTATTCAATGTTATTTATATCGCACGTGTGCGTGTTTTGTTTAACTTTTTTATATTATGTGGAAAATGTTGTTGGTTATACATTTATACTCCCATTTTAGTCAAGTTCTTTACCATAATATTGTAATGTGTAACCGTTTATTTTCCCAAATAAAATAAAATAAAATAGTCCGACCGCGGCTAGCGTAGCTTAACTTTTGACCGATCGATCAGTACGTCTTTTACTTAGCCACGAGCACCTCCACACTGTATACTTTATACAGTTATACTAATTCAATGTTTCCTCCTTTCCTAAACATTTCATGTTTAATTTATTTTTTAACAATTTTACACTGTCTAAATGCACAAAAAAAATTGGTTGTTTGTAAAGTCGGTTTACGGACGATAGTTTTACGTGATAATGTCATAAAGAAACATAATGGCTAACATAAGCAAACAATGGCTTCGTCGAGGTGGGCGGAGCTTATTGTTTGGGCCGATCGTGCCTCTCTATTGCTTGTTCCGCGCTCTCGCTTGCACACTCAGGCTCAGGCGGAACGTGACACTTTTTCGTGCGTGCAACCGGTGTTCATCGATTTATTTGACGTTATCACGTAAAAAAGCAATTAATAACTAAGGTCCAACACATAATAAAATAAAAATAAAATCTAAATAAGTCAATACACTTTTTCATTGTATGCAATCTAGACAAATCAGTAAACTGTTGCGTATTAAGACGACGATATACGCCGGCGACCTTGAGCAACCAGAGAATCGTATGCGCTGCGTCCAAAACTCTCAAAGTTTAGTCAAAAAATTAAATAAAAGATAGTATTCTTTAACTTTAAAAAAAAGGCGTATACTAAAAGATAGATAATAAAATTGTCTGTAAGATAGTAAAAGTTTCATTTAAATATACCTGGTAGATTTTGTGTGATTATCAATGTTTTGTCCGCGTCAGACACGACTTCACGAGTTAATTAAACTATTTAATATGAACTTAATCAAAAATATTCACATACTAAATGATAAAGAGAATGTACTAGTTTAACATATATTCTTTTCATATCACTTACACTACACATTTTGACGTGATTGTCATTTTAAAATCTGTAAAAGTCGCTTGTTACAGATAGTGCAATCCACGAAGACGCGCCCCACTATTTTTTGGTCAAGGAGGCCGCGGGGTGTGGGGAGTTTTCTCCAGGCGTATATGTCATCGTAGTGTGCGTGCGCACTCATAGACAATTCATACGTATCGACAGCACTACAACACTAGCAAAAAGATGCACACTTGCACTGCAATCGATTAGGAAAAAGAGTGGGGCGCGTCTATGTGGATTAGACTATCTGTAGCGCCTTTAACAAGATCACGTTGCAGATATCATCAGCGGCAGTAGCGACGGCGGCCGCAGTAGCCGCAGTGGCCGCCGCCACCGGTGCGGCCGCGCATGCGCCCGCGCACGCGCCCGACGCGCCCCCGCGCGCCGCCCCGCCCGCTGTCATCATGGGTACATACCACAGATATAATAGACCTAGATAATGCAAGTATCAAGATCTGTATGAAAACCAAGCGTGCCATTTTTGGACGTCACAATGTCATACGAATGTTTTGTTTTTCCTAAATTTGGTATTACCAGGTATTACTGAGGGTATTAGATTAAAAATAATTGTTTTTTAAATTAATTACGCATAATATTAATCACAAAATGTCTTACCGATGGAAGGAAACGTTTACTTTATTTTTTTACTTACGATTTTTGGTCGTAAGCGAGGCACGATACTAGGCACGCGAAGTAGTTGCTCTTGCGTTATCTAGGTCTATCTATATCTGTGGCACATACATACATATTTAACTACGAACATATTATTCAGGGTACAGGCACACCTACGACACTCCATACAAACCAAACGATTTAGTTACCTACACTACTACCAAAATAACAGACTTCACAAACACGTGCATGTGTCTAGATTGCATACTGGTTTACGTGCTGCGAGAACTAATAGCAGTTTAGAGAGCACGTTCGTCGCGGGAAGAGGTGACGAACAGTGTTTGGAGGGAGGCGGGGCGTGTCGCTACTGTACGCTAGTACTGATATTTATACAGATAAGGAGCACTAGTTTGTATGAAAAATGTCCGTTAAAATGTGCCATATAAGAGTGGCGGTACAATCGCGACCGGGTAAATATTTTCTAACTCTGCATACTTCAATCCGCCAACAATTGCTACTTTCACGGACCATACCCTGTGCCTACGCTAGCGCCATTTTGGCGGGTTTTGCTGTTACTTGCTCTATAGTGCTCCTTACCTCTATCACAGTATAAATATTAGTACTACCGTACAGTAGCGACACACCCCGCCTCCCTCCGAAACACTATTCCTCACCTCTTACTGCGTCGAACGTGCTCTCGAAACTGATTTTAGTTATCGCACGTATTTGTACAGTCTGTTATTTTGGTACTAGTGTAGGTAATTAAATGGTTTCGTTTGAAACCGCCGGCACCCAACCGTTTGGTTTTGGAACTGTTACTTGCTGCATACTACACTAACACTTCTTCAACTTTCCGCCCATATGACATAGGTAGTGCTCCTTACCTCTCTACCCTCCATAGAACAAATTTATCTCGATATCATAACGTACTTAATTTATACCGAGTGCATATTTGTAACTCATGTTCTGAATATTCACAGCTCAACCACTGACTTACCCGTGGTGTTCGCCAGCGCAGACCCAACAAAACACACCTAGATCTGAAAAGGTAAATTTTGATACTAATCTATCTACAATACACCCTATACATTTGTACTTTTCATTCTTCAAGTTTCTGAGTCAAGTAACCAATAATAAAAGTGCTTTTATACTTTACGGGCGGCTGCACTGCAGTGCTTTTTCAAAGGGAATCTGAAGAGATCATATTGACGCTAAATGTTTGGTTTAAATGCTGATTTTTTAATAGTCTTATAATATTTATCTGAAGTATAAATATGACAGTTTTGTTTGTATCATCCTTACTTCGATACTTTTTTAGTATTATTAAAGCGAAAGTAACGTTTTCACGACGAAACGGCTGAAAGAAAGAAAGAAAGAAAAAAGAAAAATTGTTGTTGTTGTTTACTGATTATGATGAAATTTGGTATGAATATAGCTTGAATCGGAGAAGACATAGGCTAATTTTTATTCCGCGACTTCATCTGCATCCGCGATAACTAACATTGACGCGGAGTCGCGGGCAAATGCTATAGTATTTTCTATACAACAGCTGCCAAACTACCATAATTATATTATCTATTCCACAGTTTCTTTTTAAACGTATTCTTGCTCAACAGCCAAAAGAAAAAGTGAAAGCTGAAAAGTCCTCGATATCGACCGGCGTGAGTTTGATGAAAAGGCTCGCGGCGATGAAGAAGTGTAAGTCTCCGCCCCCAGCCGGTTACAGTATGGACAATCCGGTGTTTGAAGACGGGCCCGGCACGTCCTTGATGCTCACCTTCAACTCGCAACAACATCACCCCGTACATGTCAGGTGAGTTACAAGTACAATAATTTATAACAACTGTAACATTTAGCGAAACTTAGGAGTAGCTTCTATAGGAATTTTAATAGAAAAGTAGAGTAAAATAAAAATAGAAAAAAAGCCATCAAGTTATTTCTTTACGATAGTATTATCGAAACTGGTGTGTCCACATCGTGGGTAATCGCACGTAATAAGCATTTGGCGAAAACTATAATAACGACTATTATGAGCAGTATTAAACTTTTTCACCGCCACGAACATGTATAGAAATTTCGAATTTCCGTGCCACCAGCCCCACGACTACATTTTAACAGTCTTAAAAATCAATTTACTTTATTTAAAGGTTTTGTTTCTTGTTATTATTTACAAAGCACTGTCTAAAGCATTTTTTTTATTTTTACATACAAAAAAATCTCTTATTTCTTTAAAATCGGCAAAACCAAAACTTCAAAAATAATGTATCTCCCCTGCACGCCAAGGGCTTAATATCAAGTCGGCCAGTGATGTGACTCGTAATTTATCTCAGTTTCATTTCGCCTATAGACATTTTTATAAATTATACTACTATCGAAAACAATTTGAGGTCATCACGTTGTGTCCGTGGCGGTGAAAAAACCTCGTCGTCCACCGCGTCGGAGCGGGTCTTTAGAATCGGGACATCATCACCCGCCTTTACATTTGTGTGCATCGCTATTGTATATGTGTGATTCTAACATGTCCATTGTTTACCAATACGGTACGCGGCCGCTAAAATGACATAAGCAGTTTTAGAAAAAGTTTCGCTTTGTAAACAGTCATTCTAAAACACTTGCTACATTTTACCTGCCCGGTACCGTATCGTGTGTGCTTGAATGTTTAATTTGTCCTAACAGCACTCAGTGTCCCTGCATTTTGTGTTTCACGTGTGTATTTGCCACAAGCCAATATCGAATATTTTATTGTTCTGTATCTTACAGTTTGATTATTATCAGGTTTCGTGTGCCATTAGAAAATGTTTAATATTGTCTTTTATAGAACATACAGTAAAACTTATATTTAGTTTGTGAATAAAATATGGATTAAAATTTAAATGTAGAATACATTTAAATAATTGAAGTTAGAGCCAGTTTCATTAATCTTGACCATTAAATCACTTTTAATGGTTATGATTCACTAACTGTTTAAAACTCTAAATATTGATAATTATATTTTGTTTTTGTTTATTTATTAAAAATTACATGTCATGTTTTGAGCAAAAATAAAAATAAAATAATTGAGAATACACAAAATAATCGAAACAAATAAATACTATAGGTACTCCATTTATAATAGCAGCAGTGGCTCGTAAAAGCAGGAATGCAAAACATTTTATTTCAAAGATAAGTTAAAACAATTTTAATTAAAATCATTTTAACATAGTTTTTTTAGCCTAATAATAATATAAACAAAATAAAAGCCTTTTAAAGACTAGGTTACATTTTAAATGTGGTAAAATTACAGTGAAACGAATAATATTTCCGGTATTGTTCACCCCTGCTTCTTTTAGGGTTTTAGCATTGACACTGTATTATTTAATTCCAACTAAATGAAAGCCACATAATTTCTTTAGATACATTATTAAAATGGTTATAATTAATTGCGACAGCTGCTGTAATAATAGATTATAAAAATAAATTCGGCGTCTGGCGCAACTGTAACATGTTTTATTGTACCTTTGTTACAAAGTGTGCAATAAAAAAACCTTTTTCAACTTCTGTCTAATGCTATTGTAAATGGAGTATAGTTACGTCAAATTACCTTCAACCATTCCCTTAGGTCATATAATACATGGTCAATTAAGCCAGCCTTTAAGTTTTGCTATGAAAGTAATGTCAGACCTTGGGCTTAAAATATCATCGGGTAGTCGATTGGTTGGCTCGTGGCATATTAACGGTGTGGGTACAGGTCGGGTTCATGTCCCTCGCAACTGCTGCGAGCACTGCCGCCGGCAACCCGCACGAACACGCACAAGGAGAGACCCGCACCGGCGGCCCTGCACGAACACCATCATCTGCACAGGTTGTATGCTCACACACACACTCATACACCCGCACGTCTAGTATTTGAATTCAGAATTGATACGTTAAAGTTTTATATACCGTAAAACGGGGTAAACCGGGACGAAACTTTAGAGAGGATTTTAACGTTGAAATAATGTTGCTTGTTGACAAACATTACTGTAATGAATGACTCAATAATACTTTTGTAGTGTCCGGTTAGCAACAAGCTATATTATTTCAATGTTAAAATCCTCTGTCAAGTTTCGTCTCGATTCACTCCTGTATCCCAACCAATTCACCCCGTTATATGGTAATTAAAATTAGTTTTGCAAATACTATTTGTAATAAAACTTGGTTGGAATGGAATTTAAACTATGTCATGACATTGGATTTGTTTTCCTTAACTTGATCTAAGATTCTCAATTCAAATTTAGTACTGCATACCCTCATACACATCTAATGCTGGCACTTCTCATGGCGTATTTGTACAAATATTCGCCTTATTTCAATAATATAAAATGTAACCTATGGTTATTGAAATAAAGTCTATTAAAGTGATTATAAAGCGTATTATCCAAATAAGACGAATATTTGCACATATACGCCATGTGAAGTGCCAGCATAACAATACTGCTAATGAAGCTTTGTATATTGTCCAATCAGTATCGTTCATGATTATTTGAGCATGGTGTTTTTCGTTTGCCGTGTCGCTTCATTAACATTCTCACTCATTTCTATAAATGTGTCGGATTAGCGGCTTTGCAACTGGTCAGTTAATTGCATGCCAACTAACTACTTTGTTGGTCTAATAGGCCCAAGAGTACCTGCTGACAAAAACCAGAGTTCAATTCCCTGGCACTCCATACTCAATTTATTATATTCAACTATATGAATTTAGGTGACCAACTATAATTATTCTGATGTCGCGCACAGAAAATTATTAGATTTTTTAATTTCGAAAAAGTTCCTTCATGTCTTTCTATTTTATTTTAACGTTATCCAACCGTAACTGGTCTGCCTTCTTTCATGTTAGTCATGGTATTATATGGGCTGAGTACTTTAAATTCGGATAATATTAACAATGGGACCGTAAAAAAAAACTGCTGATTTTCTTTATTCATATTTCAAAGGTGGCGCGATAGTGAAAGTTGTCTTTTGAGTGCTTTCACATTGAATTTAAAGTCAACCTGTATAATTTCAATGATATCGCTTTACCTGTTTACCAATAAGAACTGTTTTGAATAACGTGTTGATCATATTACAGAGCCGGCACAGAAAACCCTTGGCAGTCTCAACATCGAAAATCGCAGTCACTAGACGTTACCGCGTCAAGGCGAGATAGACACCACTTGCAACCAAATAAAGAAAGGTAATTTGTTGAATGTTATTGGATGGCAGTCACCTGCACCATAGTTGAACAAAATCCAACACAACAAAATAATTATTGTTTTTAATTCATCTGCTTTACAACAAAATCTCGCAATAGGTATTGTTGAAACCGTCGCTTAGGAACAATACCAGAGACATCGCA
The DNA here is from genome assembly GCA_947361185.1 of Charanyca ferruginea. Lineage (NCBI taxonomy): Eukaryota > Metazoa > Arthropoda > Insecta > Lepidoptera > Noctuidae > Charanyca > Charanyca ferruginea. The sequence continues at coordinate 11,769,308 of OX376065.1, read as the reverse complement.
AATACGTTGATATCCCAGAGGCAAGGTGAAATGTCTTATACTTACATCAGCTCCAATATATTTCAAACTGGAACACAGCTAGATGCCATCTAGCCTAAAAAAGAACCATCAATTTGACTTTACAAACTATTGAAATGTGTAAAGCAGCCGAAGTTCATTTTCAACCAACTGGAGAACCTAGCCTAAAAAAGAACCAAAAAAGAAAGAGGTAGAGTTTCATAGTAAGTTCTGAAGGAAGGTGTAGTCCGATTTCCATTATTCTTTTTTAATCGATAGTGTATACCTCAAAGTTAGACCCATATAAATTTCATGAAAATATTCCACCCCTTAGGGTATAAAATTAAGGGCTGACTGAAATTTTTGGTGTCACCGTTTCGTATTTTTTGTATGATGAGAAGTAGGCACTAAAAAGCATAAAAAAATACTTTTTTTCCAAAAAAGACAACCGCCTTCAAAAAGTAAAAAATAACTTTAAATTCGCAAGTCGGTGGCAATATAAAACAACAAACAAAACCAAAGCCAAAGTGTTTTTTTTTTAGACTAGAAGGTCTCTATGTTGCTTGGTGGCAGAGATAGATACCTACAATACTAATAAAAACGTGAAAGTTTATGATGCAGGATGTTTATTACTCTTTCACGCTCAAACGGCTGAACGGAATTTGCTTTTTGGCATACATATTGATCTAGGTTAACAGAGAGGTTATTTTTTTTTAATTCATTTTTTGTGCTCCCATAGGATAATTTTGTCTGAATTCTAATGACTACGCAGACGAACTCGCGGGCAGAAGAGAACATAATTATAAATTGGTAGGCACTAGTTCCCTGGTCGAGCTCCTTTACAGACGCAAAATTAAAATCAAGCTAAACATTTTCAAAAACCTGACTAAGCTTTTAGAAGTTTTTTAGACAGAGATGACTCTAAAATTTCTCTAAAACTCAATCTTCCATAGTTACAGCTGATTACAGAAATTATTTATTGTCCCACAGATTCCGCTGCATAGTCCCGTACCCGCCCAACTCGGAATACGAGTTAGAACTCAAAGTGGATGATATAGTGATAGTGTCGAAAAAGAGAGGTGACGGCTGGTACAAGGGTACCCTACAGCGAACAGGCCGGACTGGTCTATTCCCCGCCTCTTTCGTTCAAAGCTGTCCACCAGAATGACAAAGGCCTACGCCCTCGAGGTTTGGGACTTTATTCTAGTTGATACATAAATTGTGATGGGAACAGATGTTAAAATATAAGGCCCAATATTTATAACTCTTCTTTTTATCACGAAGGAAAGAAAATGGCAGTTTGCTAATAATTTTATTTGTAAAGTGTTTTACTTTGGATGTCTTATTTAGTAAACAAAAATAGCGTGCTAAGATTTAAATATTTTTGGTTTTTAAAATGGTTAATTTGAAGCAGTTTTAATGTTTTCTTACAGACGTCAAAACATTTATATCTTACTTAAAATGTTTGAATGATAATGTAACCCGTAAAATACCTTGCACTATGTTTGTTTAAAAAATAAGACATGAAAGGCAAAAAACATTATTTATCTCTAAACAGGCAACTGATATTAATACTGTGATTATGAACTTGAGTTAGCTTGGTAGTAAACAAGTAATTCTCATGGGAAAGAAATAGCACCAAGTTTTTAGCAAAAATATCGTAATCTATGAAAATATTATTACCTACATAAAAAAATACTATCGAGATATTTATTATTATAACAATTCCGAAGGTTACGTGATTTCTTTCAAGCAAGAACAAATCTTTGTTCACTTGTCATATTTTTTATAAAGATAATTTGTGCTTCAGTAATAACAATTATCTACAAACTAAACCCGTTATCTGTTAATTGAAATCGTTATCTGTTAAGAAAGTAAACACAAAATATTCTTATTTGAGATTGTTTTAAACCCTAGTAAAAAGTTATAAGGAATGTATTATGGTAACGAATTACACAGTAACGTGGGAGTGAACTGATTGGCGCCTTTGATTGTCACAATTTTTAATATTTGTAAGTGTGGATACTCACACGGCTGTGTAAAAATAAAAATAAACGTCATTTTTTATATTTTAGAATCGAATCAATAGTGAAATTTTTATTTATGTATTTATTATACTTATAAATTCTTGTTAGTTATAATGTTATGTGTAAAATTAACGAAATATCTACTTTTGAAAACTAATAGTATTCGGAATGAATTGTTTTTACAATATTTAGTGTCCTTTTTGATTTTACAATATACATACTTATTTTATCTAAATCTAATTTTCCTAAAACTGTATCATGACTGAACCTTACTGCCGACACTTCTGTAAATACTTTCCATTTTTATTTGGAAAAGTTATTTTTGAATCAAACAATGTGGGCCAAAACAAAGAGTCCATGATAAAATGAAGTATTTTTGTAGTATTAAAATTAAATCGATAATGGCCGCGCAGTGTGGCGTGTATATTTTGATCTTAATTTAGTTGTATAGCTGTTATTAGTAAATAGGTGTTTTACAATTAGAGACTATTTCTATTGTACTTTTTACAATTGGTATAAAAATTATCTTCACTTCAGCATATGGTTTCATCTTGTTGTAACGGCCTAAAACTGACTATATTTAACATTCGTTACCCTATTTGTATTTGCAAATAGTCCATGTTGCTACTATGGTCCAGTGGTTAAGAGCGCCCATCCCCATCGAGCGAACTTCGACGCGAGCGTGATTGAAAAATTGTTTGTTTCAACCAACGCAAAGCTAGAAAACAAACAAGTGAGTGAGAACGCGATAACATCGCAGGAAAATTGGCGCGCGGAGATTTCACTTAACTTGTTCCAGGAATTACGTGTTTTTGAAAAAGTCTTACAAGTTTTTGATAATAATGTTTGTAATTTAGAATCTCCATTAGATGTGCAAGGTTTCTATGAAGCTGTTTTTTTACTTTTTCATTGTATGAGTGCATTATAAACGGCCAAAGTTCAAATAAAAACTGTGCAAAAAAGCTGATAAAAAACAGCTTTTTTGCTGACGTGGTTACTGAATTTGTTTCTCATAAAAGTTTATTTTTGACTTCATACAAACCTAGATTTAAACCACAAGATGCCTGTGTGTTAAAAATATTTGGAGAATAATTTGTTATAGCGCCGTAATCACGTACGTGCGTTTGTATGGGAAATATGACGGGACGGACGCTCTTAAGACACCTGTCTAGTTCACTAGGTTGTGGCTTCGACACCGGGCAAGTACCAATGTAACTTTCAAATATATATATTTTTTAATTTGTTTTGGCCGTCACTGACATAGGTGAAAAAAACATCGTAAGGAGATCTGTGGGCGCATTCACGTAAATAAAGAAATGCAGTTGCAGTTAAGTTTCGGTCAAAACAACGCTTTTCATATTCTCTACCGCTGTCAGACACGCTCGCGTCAAGTTCGCGTCACGCGAGCGCAATAACGGCGTTCTACTGTTGCGCGTCTTTGGTGCGTGCTTCGGAACGCAACATGGTCGGTATTCTACTATTCGTTTGACGTCTCAAAATGACAGTTAAAAAGCACTAAAATCTGTACTGGGGTATTATTTTAATATTATAATAACGTCATATTCAGATTCTATTTAATTAGTAATATTTTCTCTCTCATGTGGCTACACCAGAAGTGAGTTTGGTAGAGTTTGGTTGTCGTACAGCTGACGTGCAGTTCACGTGAAGCTTACGCGCTGTTCAAAGATTACAAGAATACCGTTTACCACTCAAACTTGAACTTAACTACAACTGCACTACAACTTCATCGGCGCGTCATAAAATTACGTGAATTAGCCCTCTGGACTTATGAGTCTGAAATCGCCGATTCGCCTTGAACAAATGTGGTGAAGGCCTTTGCTCTCAAGCGCGACAATAACAGGCTGGTGTTTAAACATACCGAAAAACCGTGTATCATAAATAAACCCCAAACAGATAGTGTCCATTTTGTTCCAAACTTAAAATGCTAATGTCTCTAGTTATAAAACACTGTTAGCTTTAAATACACTCGTGTGCATCTAAATTGCATCGAATAGTTAAAAAACAATTAGCCATAATAATTTTGAACATAATGTTAAAATATTAGATACCAGTATAATTGCAAACAAATAGAAGATATTTTTAATATTTTGACCTTGACTTAACTTACCCTAAAATAATATTATATCTTATTATTTTAGCTATAATTTTACAATTAAAATTAGGATTCAATATACGCTTACTATTTTTTAACAACATTATTTTATTTTTGTTTTAGGACACTGCCATATTATCGTTTTCTATACCTTTGATTTTGTTTCAATGATATTAGTTATAAGTACTATACATGACTTCAAGGAATAGGGTAGTTATATATTTTAGCTAAGAAAAATGGTTGATTAAACTATTTATATAGTAAATAGTAATTTATATAAAAAAATAAAATAAAATTTGGGTTTTAAATAAAATTTTGATGAAATTAAGACTGTATGATACCTTAGTTTTAGAATGTAATATTATTAGGTATCATCTGGTAATGTTGTAAGAGTATTTAACCATTTTCGTATGGATTACTTGTTTTCGGTCATAAGGATAAAATATTTAAAAATGTTCGTTGTTGTACCCATTTTTGTGGTCTGATGTGTGTTAACTTAATAATATGAATTTGTCACTGAATTTATCTTTGTTTGAGATTTTTGAGGTATTTGGTGTTATCAAAGAAAACTGTGTACTATTTTATCCTTACTGCAACGTACCTATTCGTAGCTAGACAATCTTGACTATACATAGAACGAAAAAAAAACAATTGAAAACAAAAATAAAAATAAGTACCTACTGTTTTTATAAATTCTATTAGTAGACTTTCAGAATTCTCAATGATATTGTAACTGTGAACATCATCGGTCCACGTCAGAAATGGTGTATAAAAATGGTCTTATTTTTATCTATGTAACAACAGCTCAACTGTAGTTTTAGTACTAGCTAATATAGGAACAATTTATTGTACATTCGATGTCTTCTATCTATTTGTATAAAGAGAAGTGCATGAAACAGGTATTTAGCCTTTTAGTTTAGGGACGAAACCGATTGTTTTAGTATTTTACGGAAATCCGCCATTTTGTTATGGTAGCGAGTGTCTTGGTGGATATTGACTGCGACACTTATTGTTGCATTGTTTAATTTAAAATGTTAATGTCACCCACTCATTGAAAATTCATGTTAGCAGAAATGTGAATATTTTAGAAGCTGCATCGACATTTATAAAATTGTGATAGTTAATTTTATTTCTCGATTTAACATATTTTTGGTAACATCGTATCGTATCGACTGATTACAAAACCGAATTCTAACTTAAATGTAAGCTTAAACTTTTGAGCCATGAATTTTTGAGTTGTATTTTTTGTATTAAGACTTTTTTTTACATTTGTATAAATAAAATTCAAAATATAATTATTGGTTCAAAGCTTCAACTAAAGTTAGAACTAATTTTGTAATAGACAACTGCAGTTTTACACCAAGGTACTCCTATAACGGTATAGTGTCGTAGTTAAATAAATCTTACTTTAGCAGAACTATGTAAAAACACTTCCTTAAAAATAGTGAACATTGATTGTCTGCAAACTTTGTTGTGAACTGATTTTAAACATATTTATTTTATTTGATAACTTGTACTTTTAGATTATAAGTACCTTTGTAACAACGAAGTTTGTTCAATGCTCTTCTCTGGAACTGGGACACAAATATTGTTTCTAATAATTAAACAACTTTTCGGAAAAGTTTTAAGAAATGTCATTAAACTTTTTTGAACATTTAAATGCAATATTTTGCAATTTTGTAACATGTTATTTGGTTTGTCAAATGCCGACATCTTTCCTTGATATTTCAGTAATGTCAACACATAACAGCTAAAATGGTCCCTTGTACCGAGTATAATTTGCTAGAATGTTAACGTAACTGTAGAGTTGTAAGCTCCATACCCCTAGATTTATGTGATGTACCCACCAAGTGACTATTTGGCAAAAGCGGAGCAAGTTTGTGTCCAATTTGTTTTGTAATGTGCGCTTCTATTGTACATTTTAAGTGAATCATATCGAAGTTATAATTAGGTGATTTCGAAAAGAATTAAAATTTCTTCGTAACAGCATATTGTTTTATTTGTTTACAGTTTTACACGGACTTTAATGCATTCGTCTGATTACACCCTAACTAACACTTAATAGTATTGTGAACCAGTTCGGTTTAAAAACATATAAATTTTACAAACTAAAGTTCGTCTTTTACAAACTAAAGTTCGTCCTTTACCAACTTCATGATTTCGTCTTCAGTTTCACCCCATTGGTCAGAGTTCGTCGTAATCTGTCCTATAGCTTCCATTCGCCGCTCCATCATTACCTGGTCTAAGATATGCTCCATTTTTATATGCATACAATCGTTGAACACCGACGCATACTCGCAAATTTCGAAGATTCCATCGACGACCTTCGTACATTCCCCTATAGCTGTCTTCAAACGGGCCATCACCTCACTATCTTCGCCGAAAACCGCTCTATTAGCTTCCAACAACTGATCCTTGCTAATCTTATTACCCTTTATTATTGCGTTACGTTTTAATATACAGGCGACGAAACATTTTCCCTGCAAATTCGCTTGAGGGATCCGTTTTAAAAAGTTTTCGACATCCACCATAGAGGCTTTCACTTGGTGCGCGCATTCTGTAATGTTTTTCCTGAATGGCTCCACGTCTTCAGTAATTTTATTGTATCTCTTCATATGTTCTTCTTTCGAAAGTGGCTCGAAAGAGATACTCGCTAAGAATGCGTAGGCGAAAAGAACAAATATAATAATTGGAAAAATATGATTTTCCATTTTTGCCTGCACTTGCGTGCGTTTTGTTTTATTCTTTATTTTAAAGTAACGAACTGTTTTTTTAATTGGTCGTTAGCGCCACGCAGCTAATTGTGTTACGGTTATGCTGATCTAACTGCAGTTACTGTGTTTGTATGTTGAATATTATTTTGTAGTTTATCTAAGAACGGCTAACGTGAGGTTTTTTTGGGAATGAAGGCCTCGTGCCATTGATTATATGGGCGATTATCAATTGTTATACTTAAATTATAAAGCAAACTTTATAGTGTAGGTATGCAGTATGATGATGGTAGCAGAAACATTTCAAGTGAAACCGTCCAACGAAACTAGCTTCAAAATAAGAATGACGTGTTCAGAGACTGGGTTGCATAACTTTGCAGGCAGTTACCGATATGGCTTGTAATAGTTGTAATCCGCACAAACCCGATACTGCTGGTATCTAGGTGTTGCGATAAGCCATAGGCCTACTTAGCCATTTATATAGAGTCGTAAGTATTCTGGATTAGGATCAACCATATTCAAACCTTGGCGCTTATTTAGGCCCAACTTTCGTAGGGAGGCTACTTAGTACTTAGGTAGCTAGTATTGTGCGCTTATACTTTTACCTACCTTTCTCGTCTCCGTTGACATGAACACGTACAGACAGTCTTACCTATTTAATATTAAAATACCTTCCTAAGGATTTACCTAGTTGTAATAGAAAGATATCTAGACTACCTTAACTACCTAGGTACAGTCGATTACAAAAATATGTATCCATTCATGATGTCGTCATTGTTTGTTACAAATACTAGTAGGTAGGTAGACATGATGTATGCCAGATTTAGGTTCCTATCAAATGTGCCAATTTTATGTACACAGCTAAAATTACACTGTAATGTGTACGCTCTTAAACGAATTAATGTGTTCGTATTTGGTTACAATAATATGTATACAGGTCTATTATATTCTATTTTTAAATTTTAGAATAGTGCGGGAATACTTGTTTTCTCTTTCATTTCGTGCATGACGTCATTGGCGTGTCATTTGTTTATCGAAGTTGAATAAATAATTTTCGCCACTTATTTACATTATTTTTTTCTCACTCGACTCATAAAAAGAAGGTGTTTTCTATTGAACCCGTTTTTTTTTCTCATACACAAACTAAACTTAAGTAGGTAACATTATTTGGACATGTAGATAAAATAAAACTATTGAATCATAAAATAAATTTATTAAAACTTAAATAGATGTCTTGCTTTTAATAATATAACTTATCTATAATATTCTTTTACTTATAACAATAGTAGATCTACTTCACATTTTGGCAATAAATTATAAATCTTGCGCGGGGCTCCTATTTCTGTCTGCTGGGTTTGACGTCGACCTAAATTAACCTAAGTTTTTTCTGTTCACAGTGGAATTAGTTCCAGAGATTACCCCCTACATACAAACAAATTTTACCTCTTTAATATGAATATTGATTTATAAGTGTCATCATAACAGAAAAAACGATTACACATTTATTATACCATCCAAAGAGATTTCAATGGCTTTGACAGAATTTCAGAAATTTAAAATTAGAACGTATCTTGTGAAGTTGTGCGCCTTTTTTTTAATTTAGAAAGAATACTACTTTTATTTAATTTTTTCGACTAAATTTTGAAAGTTTTGGACACAAAACTGATGCAGAACGGACGCAGTCTGCGTCCAAAACTTTCAAAATTTAGTCGAAAAAATTAAATAAAAGTAGTATTCTTTCTAAATTAAAAAAAAGGCGTATACTAAAAGATAGATAATAAAATTGTCTGTAAGATAGTGTAAGTTTCGGATAATTATACCTGGTAGATTTTGTGTGATTGTCAATGTTTTGTCCGCGTCAGACACAACTTCACGTATTAATTAAACTATATAATATGAATATAATTAAAAATATTCACTTACTAAGTGATTAAGAGAATGTTCTAGTTTAACATATATTTTTTTCAAATCATTTACACTGCACATTTTGACGTGATTGTCAGTTTAAAATCTGTAAAAGTCGTATATCGTCGCCTTAACTAACGTGCCGGTAATTATACCTACATATATTTGTATGAAAAAAATAATAATTTAGAGGGTTTAAAATATTTTCCAATGTGAAGAATACAATAAAACAGAAAGTGACAAGCGACGTTAACAGATGTATCAAATTGGCAGACAAGTGATGTGGCAAGCGTGTGGAAAAAAATAATCATTATTTATGACATTACTTCCCATGAAACGATGCAATTTCAGTGTAAGAACTGCGAAACGGCGACTGTCAAGTGTCAGTGTCACTGTTACTGTCAGTCACCGTTTAGTTCTGAAATAATAAGCTTTTCGTTAAACTATTTACTTTTTTTTCCGGGGTTTTAAAAATATTGTAAATGCCTGAAGTAGGTAGATACAGTCAACAGCAAAAGTAGATGATCAAAATCAGAAATTCAATACTAATGAACGGAGTTCGCGTCAGAACTGTGTGGCGTCGAAGTGATTCAAAAGTATGTGTCTTGGCATTGAATTTCTGATTTTGATTATCTACTTTTGCTGTTGACTGTACCCAAGAGTATAATAATGAGAATTTCAACTTCTCTAAACATCTTTTTTTCTGTACAAATTCAGCCATGATCCTTTATTCCCCGAGGGAGATTTTTACAGAATAGTAGGTACCTAGGTAGGTACTGCATCCCTCTATGCGAGCGGGTGAGCCAGTGTGGGTTGGCGAATCATGGATTATGTCACGTAAGATGATATTCGAATACAGTTCAGTTCTAGACAGGCCAGTTTTCTCACGATGGTTTTGTTTATCGGTTTATGAGCAGTCATCATCTGCCTAGCCTTTTCCCAACTATGTTGTGGTCAGCTTCCAGTCTAACTGGATGCAGCTGAATACCAGTGTTTTACATGGGGCAACTGCCTATCAGACCTCCACAACCCAGTCACTGGATAACGCGATACCCCTTGGTAACACTGGTTTTCAAACTTTCTGGCTTCTGACTATCCATAACGGCTGCCAAAGATCTACGAATGACGCCGGGACCAACGACTTGCAGCAGTAACGATGAAAACTTTACAAATTACCTGACAAGCCACCAATTTTTCCTTTTATATCAGAACTTAGGTCATCATTCTACACCTCCGGATTAAATAGATCTATCGTTACCCGAACTAACTAAATACCACCTACCTCTGATTACAATGAGCATTAGGGAATTTGTGGCAGATACCAATCCTTTAGCATTTAGAGGAGTTCCATACAAATTGGTAATTTAGCTTGGAATCGCTAGTTTTTCTGCAAAGTATGACTCAACTATCGGTTCTTACATCGGGTCAAAAAAAACACTTGTAGGAACTACGGTTACAAACATCTTGGTAAATAGCAATTAACTAAACTGTTAATTACGACGGACGGCAAGGCCGACGGATTTTCATGAAATAATCAGGGACTCTGATTGTAGGGTCTGAAGTATGAGATCTTTACGAATATGTAAAAACATAGCAAACTTACATGACAGACAATCAATGGTGTTTTTCTTTTACCACTTAGGACGATACCTACCTATAATAGAGAGATAGAGATAGAGTGATATAATTTAATATAACTTGTAAATGTTATGATCAGGTACCTACATACCAGAACAGGTAAAAGGACCCTGACGAGGTCACGTTACCCGTTGGGGGTCCAAACTACAATAAAAATACTTACTGACTTTTTACTTCCGTAACGTGTTATATTGAGAGAATTCAATTAGTGAATGGCACCTTTTAAATATATTTATGTAAGTATACTTCATGCACAAAGGTACAAAGGCGGACTTAATGCCTTAGGCATTCTCTACCAGTCAACCAAAGGTGGTGAAGAGATAACATGGCAGGTGCATTACAAAAAGTAATATTTACCTAAAAAGTAAAAGAAAAAAAAAATAAACTAGGTACTCATACATAATTATATTCTGGAATATAGGTATATACACCGAAATAAATATATACATACCCATATTAATAAAAGAAAAGAGGGCCCGAGGGCTTTTATATTAAAGCCCCCGGTCAGTTCTACGGACTGACTGTTGTTGTTGTGGTCGACTCCCTAGCTTTCCATTTTCGACGTGGATGGAGTTCTACTCTACGATTTTCAAACAGTTTTTATTTTACATTATTGTCTATTATAATATCCAAACTTCAAATATAAGGTTAAATAAAACGAAACCAGCAAATCTACAGTACCTAGGTACCTATCTGTAGCGTGTTTTACAAAAACCAGGCCGTTCCGCATGGCGCCCGCGTGCGCTTAGCAATTTAAAAATAAAATTGTAATATTTATGAGTGTTTCACGCTGTTAACTTTTTAGCATTTGCCTTCAAATAATCAATTAAATAGGTACTTTGTACTATTCATACTGGTCTTTCGAGTCTAATTGTACCTCGGACCTAGTCTTTTTCGAGCTAGTAATAAAATAAAACTTTATGCAGTCTGATCATCGATCGATGAGTCTGATGTAGCCGGAAACAATAGAGTCACAGGGAATTGAGGGCCGTTTCTTTGGCGCTCTCTCCATTTTTGGGTACCTAGGTACCTATTTGCCCATAGTCACCACAATGGGCAGGCGGGTTGGTGACCGCAGATGTGCCGCAAACGTCTACGGCATCAGTCTAGGTTAAGTCACATCACTTGACCATTTGAATCCCTTTGTCGCTTTTTACGACATCCAAGGAGGATATATATGGATTGGTCCTATTCTACTCAGCCGGCAACCACACAGCAGTTCGCGCTTTTTTGAATTTTTCCTATATTCAAAAACTTTAAATAAAATTGAATCGAATAGTCTCAGAACCACGAAGTAAGTACCTATATACTTAATGCTCAGATTAATAAAAAAGTTTTTATTGGTCTGAGCGAATAGAAGAGAATACTCTTTTTTATAGGTATGTACAGAACTAGGTTAATAATAATAATATGTGGGGACATTTTCACACACGGCCATCTGACCCCAAACTAGGGAGACCCTGTACTATGGGTGTCAGACAGCTGATATACATACACAAATACATTTTTTTTTTTGTAAATACATACATATATAGATAAACAACACCCAGACACAAGGCAAACACAAGTGCTCATCACACAAATGTTTACCCTGGGCGGGAATCGAACCCGCAACACGCTGCGCAGCAGTCGATCGCTCAGCCACTGCGCCAACCGTGTCGTCAGAGGTTGGTACTTACACCAAACAAATTACGGATAAGAACTTTTAAGATTACAAGGTTTCCCTCAATTTGCAAGTTTTATTGCTAAAATGATGTGAAGACCTTGGCACAGACTGATATACAGTCATCGAGGTATACACACATACCTACCTACAGTTCAGCTACCATAATTAGTACAGAGCCCAGCACAGCACATTAGCTTGATGTATCCAATGTATCTAAATCTGTTAAATTTATTTGATAGATTTTCAATTTTAAAACAAAAGAATAAAGGTTTATATCCAATTAGGAAAATTGACAGTTTGGTATGGGTTGACGTGCCTATAAGGTACTGTGGCGATTATGCCATTAGATTATAAACTCTATGATTAGAACATTCGGCAAATTTCTAGAATGAATTCAAATCGTAGATTATAGTTTTTATACTATGACATGTTATGTCAGTGAGACGGTCCGCTCGTCTCAGAGCTGCGGTCTTGTAAAGCTTACCTCTCGCTAATCTTAATAATATAGCCTTAATACCTTTCATTTAACGTAGCTTATACTCCCGGTCCTTATAGTGCCTACCTAGGCAAAAATAAAAGAACGATTTCGTGGGTACCGAGTAGGTACCTAGTAGTTTTTATTTATTTATTATCCTAGGTAGACAATCATCGTTTCAGCGACTAGGTAGGTAAGTACGTTACGACCATGCTTTGTGTGTTTTTTTTATGTTAGAGTCAGGTATCGTCTCCTTTATAATGTTAATATACAACCATACAACCTTAGTTTTTGTTACCGTAGTCCTCAGTCATTATACCCTACTGGGTATAATGACTCCTTTGCAGATCTCAGATGCGTTTCATTTTACGAGTAAAATTCAGTAAAATATTAGAAGTTTAATGATAAAAGTCTTGTGAAAATCACCCGGCAAACAAAAACTAAGCTTGTAGGATCAGAATAGTTATTATAAATAAAATAGTAAATGAAATAGTAAATGAAACGGTATGCCATTTATTTTCTGGTAGGTAGAAACACATTCGACAATGGTGCCGATTTTATGAACAATTAGTTTGTCAACAAGGGGTTCACAAACTAAACTAAAATTAGGCATTTGGCATCTCTTACTCTGTGCTACCAGGCAGCTGAAGAAAAGGGCGGCGACAGACAAAGACTAAGTTAGAGATGTCAAATTAGTTTTTGCCTTGAATTTCGCAGTGTTTTTAATCAATACGTTCTGAAATGACAACTATATTATTGTATGAACATTTTAGATCAACTTAAATTGACAGCTTTATTAATATGTCTCTTTCTTGTTTTATTGGAGAGAAAGAGATATAAATAGCTTAAAATTAATTTAGTTCGTGCACAACAGAATTGCCACCATTACCTAATAAACACAATTAAATCAAACTCAAAGTCAAATCATTTATTTCTATTAGACCATTAAAACAATGAAAATTGTTGCCCATTTCACAAAGATGCTAAGGTATACCCTGTTCACAACAAGATTAGACATTTACAAAAACCTTTTTACAGTCCGTTCAACCGATTTTGACTTATATTGCGTTGGTAGCATGACAAATGGCAACTGTAGTAAACAGTTGTTATTGTAACCACTTTTTTGCCTAATGTCATCCTTAGGCCTACGGAATAGAAGTCAAAATCGGTTGAAGGGACTGTTAAAAAGGTTTGTGTTTATGTCTAATCTTATTGTGAACAGGGTATAGATTAACATAGTACATCTACATGTACTGTCTAATATGTCTGCCTACCATTACATTTTACTTTTATATTTATATAATTTTGTAGGTATATAAATTACAAAATCAGTTCATGAACTTCCATTATAATGTCAATATTAGTTACACATAAGCTCATTTAATAGAATTACACGGCACGGTAAGTTGTACCTAGCTACATTGGTAATCATTTCTAATTTTCTTTTTGCATTATAATTACATGTAGGTAGATGATTTCCTTTAAACAATAGGTACTTACATATTTGCTTCTTGAATACATGTTCAAAATTCAAACAGGCCACATTAAAGGCAAATGTAGAAAAAACAGCTGTGTAACTGCGGTACTCAGGAACGTCACTTAATAAATCAATCATTAACTTTATTTGACCAACATAAATTACAACGCTGGCAGTCAAAAATATGACAGATTGAGAAAAAAATTATGTTGTTGACATGTGCCAAGTTATGTTGGTCAATTAAAGTTAATGATTCATTATTATTAAGTGACGTCTCTGAGTGTGGCAGTTACCTATATTGCTACTATCTCTATAAAAAATGGATATACACTTCTTAAAGTTTACGAGGAGGTTAAATTGCTTTGCAATTACCAGTGGGTACTTAAGTGTGGGAATAGCGGTCCAACATCCGTCCCCAAAAACGGAAAATATAAGCAAAGAACCTTCAATTGAAAAAGAGTTTACGGTAAATAATCAGCTTGAACTACTTTGGTACATACCTACCTAATTTTACATTAAGTATTCAGAGAACATACTTTCGTTTTCTAGTAAAAGAAAAGTATCGACATAACTATTTAGATAGATTTGCTATAAGTCAGTGATAGCAAAATGCTAACTGCAGTAATTTTACCCGTTTTACCTTTGAATCACGGATATCTATGCTTTGAATAGGTACTTAGTTGGTTAAACTAAACCAGGTAGGTAGATCCATGAGTGTTAAAGGAAGAAGCTGGGATGTGATTCTGGAAGACCTCATTCTAAACTTCGAATCTAAGTCCGCTGTGAGTTTCTTGATGGGCATTCTAAAAACTCGGTTGATAATTTCGAATTTACAGCGCCACCCTTGCGAGCGTGTCAGCGAGTTGAACTAAATTGTAGGGAGATTTTGACAGATAAAGTATGAAATGACGTAAGAAGTGGCACTCAGGTAATTTCTCCGTCACTTCGACGCTAAGCTTTTGCCAAGTGCCAAAGTGTCAAATATATCAAGGTCATTTTGAACCTTATACGAAGTGAGAGTGAATAGCGATGTGAGAATGTTGTTGTTTGAATTTTACAGAATCGACCTATTGATGTAGGTACAATGGAAAAGGCACGACACGAAAGGGAACAAAGAGATTAATATTTAAGACCGTTTACTTATACGGTACCCGTTCGTGACAAGATTTACGTGATGGCGACTGAGTGACTGGCACGCGCACTTGATGCTGAGTCAGAATTAAGGCTAAAATTTACCAAAATAATTCAAAAATTTTACTCAATTTGCGACAAGAAACAAGCCTATCCATCGCATTTACATTGTAAGATATTTCTTCTTGGCCTGTATTTGTTACCTTTTATTGAATTACTTATAATAAACTTTATTTCTTCAACATACAATTTTATTATTTCCTTATGTTTAGGGGGGGGGGGGGGCGTGAGGGTCGCTGTCATCTGGAAACTTTAATGGTACGTGGAGCCCGTAGTTTTATACAAACTTTCTATTGTCCATTTTAATTACACTTGATATGTCTAAGTACGCAAGATGAGTACATAAGTCTTGAGTCTTTTGTTAACATTTTTGAGAAAAACTGTTTTGTCGCTCTACATTCGATTTTTTTTAAACCGTTAATTAATTTCTAAAATTTTTGATTTTAAAGTTTGTATGAAATACCGTGAGGCGTAAATGATCTTAACTACCATCGCTTGGAAAGGACCAAACTACACATAAGTCATAAATAAAGCATCATTGCATATATTCAAACCATAGGAAAAGGACCGTATTTGAAACTCGGTAAGTACCCAATTGTTTAGATAGTAATGCATCATACACTTGAGCTAGGTACCAACAAATAACATTGCAGTTTAAAGTGTACGTAGGTAACTACCAGATTTCGAGTCAATCTGGGTTTGTCTTTGTTAAAATACCCTACCTACAAAGAGGCAAGAAATTGATTGTAAAGCTGATTTGCATAAGATTAAGTAGTTGAACTTAGTTATGACAGTCCCACCGACAATCTTACAATAGGTAGTTAAATTCATAACTAACTGCGGTACTCAGGGACGTCACTTAATAAACGACCAACATAAATTTTAACGCTGTCAGTAAAAAATATGACAGATTGCGAAAATTTAATGTTGTTGACATGTGCCAAATTATGTTTGTCAATTAGTTAATGATTCATTCTTATTAAGTGAAGTCTCTGAGTGTGGCAGTAATTATGTAAATATGTTACATTACATTTTAGCAATAACAGTTTGATGTAGGTACTTACATACAAAATGTATGTTTAGTCTAGACTTTAAATGGATCAGCATTACCTATCCATAAATTATAATTATCTCGAAAAATGAGATAATGTGCTGATTCGTTTTGTCAGAACTAACCCTCAATTAAACTTTAGTAATTCTCGCCGGTAATAAACACATTTAAAGTGCACTCATCGGCTTGAGCGGTCAGATGTACCGTGTATCGGAATTAAAATAAACAAACGTACAAGGTGAACAACCTCGCAAAATATTCTTTCATTATTCAACGTAACTAACTGTTCAAAACATCGCGTTTCTCATTTGCAAAGCAAACTAAACTACCGCGACTTCTAAGACCCAGACAATAACATGGTGCAACCTAGATGAGTCACGACGAGCACTGTAGGTAGCACTTGTTTTTATTAAGCTCCGTAGCCGAGACACTTTCGAGCGTTTGCAAAAAACGCGACTTTCACTTTCGCATCCCATTGCAAAACAAACATAACCTCGTTTTGACGTGACGCGTCAAAATTAGGAAGAAAACCCAGACCATTTAACGGTTAGATATTCTTAAATTTGCTTAGCTCTCCTCAGTCTCTACCAGAACCGGAAGATTGGTGTGCACGCAGTGCGGCGAAGATCTCGACGTGAACGCAGACATCCAAGATTCAACTTCGCGCTCGGAGCACACAAACTTCGCTGAAATTGTGTTGTCGTAGCCTTTTTGTCGTACAATGAAGCCACTGTTTGATTCCGCTTGTTCGACAGCTGTGTTCCTCAAGTTCACCACACCGGTGGGCTTCGTAACCCTTTTCCTGGGATAAATCACTGCGAAATGCTCCAAAGAGGTTCTGTAAACGACGACTCTCACGTCCTGCCGCATCCCGCCGGGTCCCAATAGCACCAAGAAACCAGACTTTACTTCACTTTCAATACTTTTTTTACTAAAACTTTTGCCGAAATTCTCACCACTACTTGCTCTCGACATTATGTCCGCAGGCATTTCAATACTGTTTTGATTAAAATTTTACGTTATTCACATAACAATGTGCAATGTTATTGTTGGCGGGCAAACCGACCGTGCGGAAAGCGTCCTCTCTTACCGCGCACACAATAATACTGAAGAGTCATTTTCCAAGTGAGGTCTATTTATAACCTCTGTAGCCCGAAGTGTTTCGGGTGATTTCGGTGGTGATCGTTACTTTGCATTCACTTTGGAAGCAGTGCCGTGGAGGCTCTACAGACAGTTGTAAACCGACTAAACCGAACAGGCTGTCTGGTGCGGATGAGGTTCTATTTAGATAGATCCTTTTAATATAGTCGGGTTATTAGGTCGAATATTATCGGTCTCGGACGAGATGTGAACATGGACCTTTATGACTGCATTGTTCTGTGCATTTTCCACTATGTTTATAGACCGTATTTGTTATTAGAATGGAACTCTATTTTTCACAATTTTATCCCATAATAAACAAAAAAGGGACACCCGGATGGAACGAAGTTCCTTTCGATTAATTAGTGAAGGAATTGTAATAAAAATTTATTTTTTTTAAGTTATAATAATATTTTTTTTATTATTAACAAATATAATGTAATTAAAAGACAATTTAATTAAACGTGCCCGTATAAGTATCGAGCGAAATGGACTCCATATTGAGCAGTTGCTTCGATACAGGGAAGTGTAAATTTTATACCTAATAGGTAAGTTTTTTAATTAAGCCAAAGTTGATTAAAACTGTGTTTGTGAATAGCTCTAATTTATTTAAATAGGTTACCTATAGCACCTATAGGTACCTACGCCTGCCTGCCTTTCTTTTTCTAGCAAAAGAGTACCTACTCACTTACCTACTTACAACTACAAATAATTCGCCAATGATAAAAGTAAGTACCACTACCTACCTAGGTACCCACCTAAGCTCCCACTGGCTTAATTTAAACCAAAACATTTTAATCAAATAAAAAAAAATATTATTGTCGCTAGTAAAACCTAGAGAAAAGTACTCTGTGACCTAGAGCGATAAGGTGCAGTGGTTACCTACTGACGACCGCGACCGATAGAAAGCTCATGATTACCAAACCCAAACTTTCAATAGGTACCTACTAAACAAAACATAGAAGTAGGTACAGTAACTACCTACCTACCTAACCTACGTATTCTATGGCTTAATTATCGACTTAAAATTTACACTCGTTTTCACAATCCACACAGTCTCACAGTAAAAGGTGGATTTATCTCGTAGGTCGTTATCATCGGAATTATCACGCAATGATAATTCCGATGTCATTGAGGTAGGTACCGCCACTATTTGAGCGAATAAACTACTAAGTTAAGTACTAAACATATCGCCGTAGGTACCTAGTTCAAAGAGTTCGCCGCGCCGCCTTTAAATACATAAACATATTCTACGAAAAGCGAATTCGGACTTTATTTTGTAAACGTAAACGGTTAAAAATTGAAATTTTACCAAACTAGGTATGATAAAATTATTCTGAGAAACGTATAGGCTGGTGCCCGACCGGACAATAGGAGCTATGTGCAACCGAATTTCACGGTTAATGTGTAAAAATAAGGTTTTAATTCGCTCCAATATTTTCATAGAAAAGCGAATTAAAACCTTATTTTTACACATTAACCGTGAAATTCGGCTGCACATAGCTCCTATTGTCCGGTCGGGCACCTGTTCAACTAATAATGAACTCTATTTGACAGTTCCAACGATTCAATTTAGCTTATTATAGCATGTCGTGACAACTTTTCGTAAGAATTTTTTCCGTCTAGCCCCCTTTCACAACGCGCGATAAGGAACTTCGTTCCAAAAATTCAATGAGTAAGTATATACCTACATTCATAGAATTCTATTCTTGAAGAGTTTATTGTGTCAGCCAATGATATTATCATTGGTGTCAGCTGAATGTGTTTTATTCATAGAATTATTTAATCCGTTTTTATTGATACAAATTATGGAATTTCGTTAAGATAAGTATGTAGGTCGTTCAAATCGAGTAGGTGCCTACCTACTTAACATGCTCTTCGGAAGGTTCATTCAAGTCAGTACTTTTGAGCTTTTTCTCAAAATATAAGTAGCTGTACCTACCTACTCGCATATCTCTTTGGTAGTACCTACCTACCTACTTACCTTATGCTCAAAACCTTATGGTCAGTGTCACTCACATAATGCTACCACTTCACATGGCGTATTTGTGCAAATATTCGCCTTACTTGGATAATACAAAATAGACTTTATTTCAGTACAGTATAGGGTACACTTTGTATTATCCAAGTAAGGCGAATATTTGTACAAATACGCCATGTGAAGTGCCAGCATAAGGTTTTGTGGTTTGACTCCACTCAGTTTGGTTAATTAAACTCACAGAAATAATTCAAAAATATTTTTCTTACCTATATCTGGTTCCACACATCGAATTTACTTCCTCATGTAAGTTTTTACAGCAAATTTTCAAAAAACTGGCGTTTGTTTTATTGCCTCTATGCCTAAATACTATTAAGCTCATAGTCATTGCCCGTCATTTTTTTTGTAGGTAGGCCGGCTAACATTGATTATAAAATAATAGAGACTAAAATCTATTTATTTTACACATTGCCAGTGGACCAGCAGTTACCTACTCTATACAATCCCTGGTAAAGTATGTAATGGACCATAATATTCATAATATTTCATACATTGCCTGGATGCCCCAGGTTTTCTATACATTGCCTACGTATTGTATACACCGGTTGCACCGGATTACATATACATATGTTACCGGCAATCTGTATAATTCAGGTATTCTATACAATACCTAGGCAATGTATAGAATACCTGGGGCATCCAGGCAATGTATGAAATATTATTGTCCATTACATACTTTACCAGGGATTGCCCATCAGGTGAGATAGTGGTCAAACGTATGCCTATCAAATGATAAAAAAATAAAAATACATACTTTACCTGGGTAATGTATGCAATTCCTAGAGATTGTATAGAATTCCTGCTGGTCTACCGGCAATGTGTAAAATAAATAGATTTTGGTCAACAAAAAATTGAATGGAATATCGGTATTAGATATTGGTTGGTTTGAATTGAATTCGTTGGTTGGTTGGATTGGATTGTACTTGGATTTCGGTTTTTGGTTTTTTGGACAATGTTACCCGGCCTACCTATAAAATGACGGTAATAGTTATTGCCGTCATTTTATAGTTAGCATAATAGTTATATAAGGCATACAATTATTAGAAATAACGGAAACTATTACCTAGTTATTTTTACGAATTAAAATATTGTCCTAAAAATCAATATATTGTGCTACAAAAGTTAGTGACAGAAACGAATCACTGCAAAAGGGACTTCATGTAGTCTTGCCTGCCCTACTCCTAGAGTGTTATCTAAGCCCGCGTAAGCGTGGAGAGGCGAGGCGGCCCGCGAGCTGAGGAGCAGATCGTAAGCTGCGATGGTGAACGTAAACCACATCTGCGACGATAAGCTCGCCAGGGACCGGAGCCGTGACAAAGTCAAAGCATTTATTTCAATTAAACCATTTACAGGCACTTTTGAATTGTCAAAGAGTCAGTTAGTTAGTCAGAAAGTTGAAGCTTGTTGCTCGTTCCAAAACGTTGGGTAAGTCTCTATGGAGAACAACAAGCTAGAAACTCCACGGACACTCTTTTAAATCAAGTTTTTACAAATTGTCATTATTCATGTTCCTTCTATATGTGAAAACATTGCAGGTAAAAAGCAATACAAAACCTAAAAAAAGAATCAAGATGGCAGTTAAGAGTTGACCAATCTCTACTGACAGCGCCCGTTCACGAACATGACTACTGGATCAACACCATTCAGCTCAACCATTTTGAAGGGAGCCGAATGATCCACGTGCCACCATCAGACATTTGAGTGAGCATGACAATGCTCTCAACCACCAAGTTAATTTATGTCAAACACACATATAATTTACTTAATAAATGGCTCCATGGTATTCCAATTCACAAAATTGAAATAATGCTGCTAAATTATACAATGACAGAAGTCAATGAAATCTACTTGACAGCCCCTTCCCTGCTCTCGTCTTTTACACACATTACCGGCTGCGTATTCGGTATTGTATAGAATACCTAGGCAAAGTATAAAATAAATAATATTTAATTTACATTACCTACCCGTTTTAGGCATTCTATACATTGCCTAGGTATTGTATAGAATACCGGATTATACAGATTGCCGGTAACATATATACCTACTACTTTATGCTGGCACTTCACTTGGCGTATTTTTGCAAATATTCACCTTATTTGGATAATACAAAATTGACTTCATATCAATAAACAGGGTGTATTTTGTATAATCCAAATAAGGCGAATATTCGCACAAATACGCCAAATTAAATGCCAGCCTTGCCAGCATTATAGGTCCTGCTGGTTGTAACTTAATTGAATGAATAGTTACTTTATTTGTCAGAATGTAGGTCGGTTACGTACGTACATACCTACATATTACATCGTATGGTAAAAATTAAGTGTCGTGCAAATTTTAATCAACGAACTCCGTATATTATTATGTAAAAATAAAAAATAGCTGTCTTCTAATAGGTACAGTCAGAGACATTATAAAATAACAAAAATTACAATGTGCCTATCAATTATTAATGTTTATATTCATTTATTTTCTCTGCGTTAGTGAGAAGGGGGGGTTATGTAGGTAGGCCGAAGTTTGAAATGAGTTCGTCGTGGCATAAACATTGAGGTCTAAACGACACGTGTACGTACTCATTCATATCGTGAAAATCTCAGATGCGACATTTTTGATATTTTGAGGCTGAGGAAACTAAGTATCTTAGTGCAAGCTCAACTTATTACAATTTTCAGTCAGCTTATCCATACATTTTTAGAAACTAACCTTTTCCATTACGATACTCTTCTGTATTGTACTTATTAATGCTTGTAATCTACTCCTCTACATACAAAATTAGAAAACAAGGTAAAACAAGATGTCACTGTCGTAATTATTACTATTCAACCGACTTCAAAAAAGGAGGAGGTTATCAATACGTCTGTATTTTTTTTTTTCAATTTTTTTTTATGTTTGTTACCTGATTTCTTGTGACTGGGTGAACCGATTTTGATGATTCTTTTTTATTTGAAAGCTAGTGCTTCCCGAGTGGTCCCATTTTAATTTGGTCCAGTTCTGACAATGGCACCCATGAGAAAAGCGTATAAGTCTTAAATTTGCATTAAGTATGTGCGCGATTTGTTACGCAATTTCTCCGGCAAACGTAAGCCGATTTTGAAAATTCTTTTTTTATGGATAGGGTATGCTTTAGGGGTGGTCTCAAATAAATTTTATCGAAATTGATTCAGCGCTTTTTGAAAAATCAACAAATACCCAAAAATTTTACATAGACGACGTTTTAGTTTCATCAATCTTTGTAGTAGTTAACTTTCAATCTCTTCTTAATAGATTTGGATGAGAAGGAGGTACTAAAAAGCGGAAAATAAAAAGCTTTTTACAAAAAAGACAACCGCCTTCAAAAAGTAAGTAGGTAAAAAGCTTTTTTTTAACCAGTTTAATCAATTTGTGAGCGTTCCACCTTGAGAATAGCGTGAGTCTAACATCTTTGGTGACGTGAAAAATAACGTCCTAAATCTACAACTTTATATTTTAAAATTACGTTTTTAATTTTTTTTGTCAAAATCCCTTAAAGTGGGACTCTGAGCCCGCCTCTAATTATGAACATTTAAGAAGCGCTGAATAAACTGTTTGTTGTACTTATACTAAAACCTTCTCCAGAATGTAACAAACACTTTTCTGAAAACCGCATCAAAATCGGTTAAGCCAAACGGGAGATAATCGCGGACAAACATACATACGTACATACATCAAACATACGGGTCGAACTGATAACCTCCTTTTTTTTTTGAAGTCGGTTAAAAATATGCCCTGTCTCCATTAGTTGATCGCCGTTCATCTATTGGATATAGCCATAGATATCCGAGATATAGCGTTCAAAATTTAATCCATTACTTGAACAGTTAATTTCTCTAAAAATATAATTTAAAATGCATTTGTGTATCTATAGAATCCAAGTCGAATATATATCAAGATTTTACTACAATCAAAACCACTCAAATCTATCACAAATTCTTTCTTTAAACTGACAAAATTAGGTTTCCATATAAAACCGATTTTCGGCGAGAAACGCTCAGATTATAAGTCATAACAGGCGCATTTTAGCTGTGACTGTGAGTGTTGTTATGTAATCGGGAAGAAAAAAAATATATAATATAAAAATACATACCTATAATTATTTTAGCGGGGTATTTAATATTTTTTGGTTTTTCACTCGATCGTTCATCTACTTATTGGGGGTTGTTCATCTTTTGGTGCCTCTACCATAATATTATTGTATTTCGTGAGAGAGAGGAAGAAACACAGGTGTAAATTAGTGCCTACCTATCTACACTACCTCGGCACACGAACTGCCCCCTTTCCCGTTCCGGGAATTTATTACGCAAACTAGTTTTCCGACTTTCTGCCATAAATAGGTAGGTAGATATACTGTATAAAATTACCTGTTGTTGGCACTTCACTTGAGAATACTTGAAATAAAATCGGATAATACAAAATATACCCTATGAAGATCGAAATAAAATCGAGTAATTGTTGAATATTCTTAGCGTGACATTTAAATAACAAGAACGGTAATCAAGAAGTGTTTTTTTTAATATTATAATGACTAAATAAATGATATTCAAACATTTTTCGTTTGACTGTATGTAGTGTTTTTGGCTTGAACAATAGTTTTTCATTCATTTATGGGTGGTCGCAGTCGTTGGTAGAAAAATATTAAAATTAAATGGATCCGGTAACTGGGACGGCGGTCCCAGTTAATTGCGGTCCCATTCGCCGGAAACTTCGGGGCTTGCCACCTTGATGGTGGCTGGTGCACGCTAGGAACTGCCGATCGTGTGTATGCTAAATCGTTGCGATAATCTGCAACTATTTACCATACACACGATTGATAAAACTGCGCAAATCGGTCTATCCATCCTCACTTGCGCGTTTATTTATACTTAACATACCTAAATAAATCAGCGATAATTTGAACCACTCTGTAATTGGAAGTTATCATCGAGTTTCCTAGAACATCTCTTTATAATTATTTCGAAAAAATTCTATATATATTTTGAAGCACTTGATGATACCTAATTCGATCAATAAAACCATCTCGCTACTTAACAAAACGACGCGTTAGTTCGAACTCATCGTCAGGCGTCAAACTTAAAAAGCGGATAAATCGATTAATATTGTCTTAATTTTGATGTAGTTACCGTTGAACTATCTTTCGTTGGTGACCGTACCAATAAAGCTATAACGCACGTAATAAGCAGTTATTTCATGAAAGTGCACTTAAAACTGGCAATAGTACCTAGCTACCAAGCCAAATTGTTTGGCATTAACGAACTTAATATTTTGGCAACAGTTACAGAACTGATTAAGTAGTTCATACCTACACAAATAAATTAATATAGTTCCTTCTAAATATTTGATTGCTTACAAAATTTTGAAAGTGTATGGAATCTCAGTAAGTAAGTAGTAGGAGGTACTTACTTACTCAGATTCAGCTATGATTGCATGCCAA
Organism: Charanyca ferruginea; assembly: GCA_947361185.1. NCBI lineage: Eukaryota > Metazoa > Arthropoda > Insecta > Lepidoptera > Noctuidae > Charanyca > Charanyca ferruginea. Next base: position 11,744,436 of record OX376065.1, on the reverse strand, counting down.
AGATGGGACTACACACACTACACTGAGGTACTACTACCACATCCAAAGACTACAATATATATATTATATGCGTGTTGCGGGTTCGATTCCCGCCCAGGGTAAACATTTGTGTGATGAGCACTTGTGTTTGCCTTGTGTCTGGGTGTTGTTTATCTATATATGTAAGTATTTAAAAAAAAAAAAAAGTATTTGTGTATGTAGGTATATCAGCTGTCTGACACCCATAGTACAGGGTCTCCCTAGTTTGGGGTCAGATGGCCGTGTGTGAAAATGTCCCCACATATTATTATTATATTATTATATATACGGACCACATCTACTACTACGTATACGTACTACGCAAGTAATATAGGGTACTTACATAGTTGAATGGACTGACTACCTATTAGTCAATTTTTAATATGACGATCTGTAGAGACGCTTTGACCGAGCATACATTGGACCAAGCAGATATAGGTACAGCTACTCATTTCTGGGTAGGGCACCAGAGTACATTAGAAAAAACTGAAATACATAAAACACCCGAGTAGGTTGTGTTTTATGTATAGAATAAAATGTGTCAATTTATATTTTAGATGATAATTATAATCATAAATACAACGGTTTAAATCGACTTTCGTCGCTGGCTGTATATTTTAGATCCGTATTATGGATATAGGTTCCTTAGATTTTACAGTTAAGTAGGTATGTACTGTAGAGACTTGCCCAGCAGAAAGGCTTTATGTAATGAAGCCATAACTATTTAGTTTATGGTTAGAACCTGCTGGAAATATATTTGAATAAAGTAGAAGGATAGTTTTTATACTATGACATGTGATGTCAAAAGGAGACCGACGGCTCGACTAAGAGCGAAGGTCGTGTAAATCTTACCTCTCGTTAATCTTATTAATATAATCTTCTACAAGTTATTCGTACCTTTCATTTAACGTAGCGTAGTCCTACAATAGTTCGTAAAGGTGCAAGTGTAGCATAAACGTTACAAATTGGCGACAGGCGCCGGGTAGAAGTATTTTTTTTCAGATGCGAAAAGCGAGTGCTCGCCCCCAGAGCGTTTAATATTCCAGCAGGAGTAGCTGGAAGGCCTATTAAGAGGGCCAGATTGATGATTGCGCTGGTATAGCAGCGAAGAATTGTACGTATAATCGGTCTATATTATAAAGTGCACTGCAGACGAGCGATTTTTCTTGCATCGCCTAAAAGAAGAACAGAGAAGTATCTGTATCAATTTATTAAGTGTTATTATAAACCACGATGTATCGCCATGATCGTGATTATTTCCCTGGGGAAGATATGCCCTATTATTATGGTATTCAGGGTTTGGAGTTCGATGATTTCCTCGAACAGTTCAAAGTGGTTGCACAGCGCAAGGAATGGGAGGAAGCCGGTTATCCAGTACTTCTGGGTTGTTTTGTGAAGAGTACTGCAAACGCATACTACCGACTTTTCTTCAAGGATGGCATGTCTTTCGAGGAGACTTGCGATAAGTTAAGGGAAGAATTCGCTAATGATTGGCCCGCTAGAAGGAAGCGGCAACTCTTACAGCAGCAAGCTGTAATTCCAGTAGTGGAATCGGCGAAAGAAGTTAAGTCTGTGGATATTAATGGTTCATTTTCCCAGAGAAATGAAAAAGATGGCTGCCGAGCAGGCAGTGTTGAAAAAGATGTGGTTGCTGTGTCTAGCTGTCCAGAGAGCAGCCTAGATGAAAATGAGGCACAGGAGTCGGTCTCGTCCCCTCTAGAACACGAGGAAGAGAAGGATGAATCGGGTCAGTCCGGTCCGATTATTTTATTAAGTAGAAATCTTTCAGAGCAACCTGATGTCGAGGTGTCGAAAGAGGAAGAAGTAGTTAATGTTTTGTACCAGCAGGTACAAGATAGTGTTGTCACTGACGTTCAGGAAGAGAACTTGGTGATGGTAGAATGCAAGACGAATGTTGAGGCATTCGTTGAGGTGGAAGAAAATGTTTTCGTCGAGTTGTCGCGAATGGACTATGATGGTGCTCCGGTTAACCAAATTGTGTTACCAGAGAATGTTGTTGTCGAGTCCTCGCGAGATATTGTGTATAATGTTGGTTCGGACAGCCAAAGTTTTGATAAAGCGAATAGTAAGGTCACGCGTGATGTGAAGTTATATAATATGGTTCCGCAACCCGCTGTAGTAAATAAATGGATAACACGTATGAGTTTTAAATCCTTATTAATTTCGAAGCATAGGAAAATAAAAATAAAATATATTAATAAATATATAGGTCGAACTGGGAACCTCATTCCATCGAAGTCGGTTAAAAATAATTTATTACGACTAGCTTTGATGAAGAAAATATTCAATAGTATGAACTCTCCTTTAGGTAAATTTTATTATTGTCAATTTTTGAAAGATGATTTTATTTTAATTTTTATGCCTAACTCTAAACAGTTTTGTATCATAATAGTTTTTACGGATATGATTGAATTGAAACTTCTTGTTTATAATAATTTTAGGTTGTGTATTATTTGTCATTTTATTAATTATTGGATGTTATACAGCATAGTTGCCATGGTTATTTAGGTCTGTCACGATGGACAGTTGATGCTAGGTGTATTGTTATCTATGTGATTAGAAATATTTCGACATGATAATAATGCGTGTTTTTTTGTATTTTCATATTTACTACGAGCTGAAGACTGATGGGTGAATGGTGCCCACATTTCTTGAAGTACAAAAACGTGTATCTTATTCCTTTTTTTTACTTAGTAGATTGTTTGATGTAGTTAGCGTAGGACTCCTACAGGCCTCGTTCACTGACGTAGCCAATTACGCTAACAGAGTATAATCTCTGCGTAAGCTGTCGATGACACGCATGGTTTATTAAGTGATCAAAGTTTGTTTCGAGTTTAGTCTTTTCTCATTTAATTGTAAACCTCGTATAGGAAGAAATATAGGTCACCAAGAATGGAAGATATGGATTTGACCATATCATTTTGTTTAGCGGGATGCACTCTAACCTTTTCGAGAGGGTTTTGGTAGAGTGGGGTTTGGACAGTACCTACTTTAGTAGTAACTACGTCACAAGGCTTCAGGTGAACACAGACACGTGGGCCAGTGACGTCACCTCAGCTGCTGTCAAAACAACTTATTTACGTAATGGATATTTTTTTTATAGAAATGAAATCCGAAGGAAATGAACTTACTATTATTATCTAGCACTTTGCCCGCGACTTCGTCCGCGTGAATTTTATTAAGGATCCCTAATTTTTTTATAATACTATATGAATGCATGCCATTCTGGGACAACGTGGCTTTCTATTGGGAATTATTTTTTGATATCGGATGATTCGTTTCGGAGATTACCCCTACTACATACAAACAAATAAACTCTTTATACTCAGACCGATGAGTCTTTATAATACCTATATTATTATTATTCTAATTTATTTATATTATTATATTTTTAAATAATGCTAAAAAATATATAAAAAATAATAGCTCACCGGTATCAGGAACAGGATCCAAGTTACCGGTGGTCAGGGCTCCTAATAAAGGAATCTCCTTATTATTACATAAGTATTGTTAATTCAGTATTAAAATACTTAGATTATTATTTTATGTCTAATTCTAAGAAGATGGTACAAAATTTACTATAAAATAATAATATGTGGGGACATTTTCACACACGGCCATCTGACCCCAAACTAGGGAGACCCTGTACTATGGGTGTCAGACAGCTGATATACATACACAAATACATTTTTATTTTTGTAAATACATACATTATAGATAAACAACACCCAGACACAAGGCAAACACGAGTGCTCATCACACAAATGTTTACCCTGGGCGGGAATCGAACCCGCAACACGCTGCGCAGCAGTCGATCGCTCAGCCACTGCGCCAACCGTGTCGTCACTATAAACTGATACAATACACTAATTGTGGTACCTATACCTATAAATACTGCGCGCGTTTAGTTTATGATTTGCCCTGGCTGGAGGGCATAAAAATAATATTTTTTAAGGCACCACAGGAAAGTCCGTTAAAGCAGCCGACAACCCCCCAGGTTGACATGCGAGATGCCATTTTATTATGACGTCAAAGCTCGGTGGTAGTCTCTGTGCACCCCGAGTCTTCGATATGGGGCATGAGGAGCTGGTGACTGACGGGGCTATTAGGGCCCTTTTGACGTCAAAGGAGGGTTATCTCATACTAGTTTTATAATATGGTAACAGGGTGATAACTAGGGTTGCCAACTCTATTATGTATAATTAACCAGGTCAAATGCTTCGGTTTGTTTTTTTTATTTATGAATTACCTACTTTAAGTACTTTAGCTTTCCATGTCTATATTTCGTTTAGTGACGACATTTGACAGACAGATTCTACTTTTGACATTGACTCTTAGAGCATTTCTATGCATGAAGATATAGATATAAATGGAGCCAACACTTAGAACAAAAGCTTGAAACCAACTGTGGGCTGATGCTCTCTTTCTGAATGCATACATAAGAACTAGACAGTGATATGTTTTCTTTATCTTATGTATGCATTCAGAAAGAGAGCGTCTGCCCACAGTTGGCTTCACTTAGGTATTTAGAGTGTTGCCTCCACTTTTATCTATAAGCTTCTTGTTTATAAGTGCTCGAAGCATTGACTATAAATTAGAGTAGGTAATAGAGAAATGATGATGAACTATTTTCTACCTCTTTGGCTTTGGAACTAACATGAAGATATAGGTATAAATGGAGCCAACACTTAGAACAAAAGCTTGAAACCAACTGTGGGCTGATGCTCTCTTTCTGAATGCATACATAAGAACGAGACAGTGATGTATTTTTTTTTTATCTTATGTACGCATTTAGAAAGAGAGCGTCTGCCCACAGTTGGCTTCACTTAGGTATTTAGAGTGTTGCCTCCACTTTTATCTATAAGCTTCTTGTTTATAAGTGCTCGAAGCATTGACTATAAATTAGAGTAGGTAATAGAGAAATGATGATGAACTATTTTCTACCTCTTTGGCTTTGGAACTAACATGAAGATATAGGTATAAATGGAGCCAACACTTAGAACAAAAGCTTGAAACCAACTGTGGGCTGATGCTCTCTTTCTGAATGCATACATAAGAACGAGACAGTGATGTATTTTTTTTTTATCTTATGTACGCATTTAGAAAGAGAGCGTCTGCCCACAGTTGGCTTCACTTAGGTATTTAGAGTGTTGCCTCCAAAAAAAAAAAAAAAAAAAAAAAAAAAAAATGGTGTTCGTTCTTGGGAACGAACACCATGGACCACCGAGCCAAGCAATATAGTCTGTGTTAAGAACAAGAAGGTAGAAGTGGAGGCAACACTCTGAACACCTAAGAGAAACCAACTGTGGGCAGACACTCTCTTTCTAAATGCATATATAAGATAAAGAAAACACATATCACTGTCTCGTTCTTATGTATGCATTCAGAAAGAGCACCTGCCCGCAGTGCCCACAGTTGGTTTCACTTAGGTATTTTTAGAGTGTAGCCTCCACTTTTATCCTTATGCTTCTTGGTTAAGAATCATGTGGTAATTATATTATCTGTTTTGCTGTGTTCCAAGCATGAAGATATAGGTATAAATGGAGCCAACACTTAGAACAAAAGCTTGAAACCAACTGTGGGCTGATGCTCTCTTTCTGAATGCATACATAAGAACGAGACAGTGATATGTGTTTTCTTTATCTTATGTATGCATTTAGAAAGAGAGCGTCTGCCCACAGTTGGCTTCACTTAGGTATTTAGAGTGTTGCCTCCACTTTTATCTATAAGCTTCTTGGTTCCGAGCACGGAAACACAGTGTGGTCTGTGACGGAAAGCAGCCACTGGCCAAGGCCTTGGGGACTCTGCTGGGGTATTATAGTGTATTATCTATGGCCATAGGTCACTGAATAAACAAGCTTTGTGAATTTGGATAAACTTGATAAAAGTTATAAAGTCTATTTGATTATATTTTGATTACATAGCCAATAATAGCCATTAGTTTCACGTAGGTCTTATTTTGTTGTGGTTGCAGTGCATTTTTTACCATTAGGAGTCGTTTGGCAAGAACAATTGATAAAATGGTAGTTGAAGAACTTGTTGTTTGTTGAGACGCTGATATCAGATATTCCTTTCGTGGCAATGCTTTCGAGGTAAAATGTTGATACTGAAAGTACAGAATTTCAGCAAAATCTATCAGTGCTTCCTATAAGGTGGTGTTTTGTCTGAACAGTATTTCTTGTTGGTTGTAATTGCTTTGACACATTGTATCCGACTTGTCTAAGAAATTTTGCAATTTAGTTTTGATCGTAAAAGAATTGTGATTTAGTTTTGCACATATTAATAATATGTCGAACCTGCAAAAAAGAATTGGTCGCAAGAATCCAATCCATTGTTTCAACAAAATGTGCTAATGTTGGATTGAAAACATGATGAAGTTGTAATTGTCTCTAATGTTGACTGTTGTATGTCAAAAGCAGTTTGTTGGGTTAGTGGGTTCTGATGAGGTTTTCTACTGCTAGGTTGTCTAGGTATAGGCAATGGTTTAGGTTGTCATTTTGTGTTGTTGCGATCGCCGAATAAATAAACATCCTAAAATCACTACTGGTATGCTACCTTCAGGTATTGCAAATGTCGACAGGTTATGATGACCTCTAACCATCGTGTGAACCACTTCATGATCCCAATAAAAAGCAGTGCTAGTGTTGAAAATTATGTTCAAGACCTCTAAATTTGTGGCAAGTCTAGTGTACATATTGCTGATAGCAGTGAAAGCGATATTGTGTAAATTAACCTAGTTCTTGTTTACTAAACAAATAGGGAATATAATTAATTGAAATAATGCTAAAACAGCTCAATAATCTGATGATAATACTTTGTGAGTCTTATTATCCTAAAAACAAAATTGCCTAATAGATATTCCATAATTAGATATGGTCTAAGCTCACTTAGTATCTATCTATCTATCTAAATATATAAAAGCGAAAGGTCACTCACTCACTCATCACGAAATATCAAACTCAACAGCTTGACATATAAAGATATGCCATGCCAAATTTAGGCAGCAAGGTAGTTTATAGTTTGTAGATGTCCGCTAAGAATGAATTAAGGAGGTCCGGGGACCGGAAACGAAGTTGCGGGCAGCAGCTAGTAAATCATATGAGTCATTGGGCTAGAATCTCATAATATGTTAAAAGTAGGTCTCAGGAAAGTCAAAATACACACCCTTTCAGATATTATAGTCGTCATACCAATGCATTCTTAGTAATCATCACTATATAATAAAAATGAAACTTCCATACCGCACTCAGTTTATGTTTTTTGGGTTAATCTCAGAAACTTTTATAGACTTGTATACATAATATGGTTTTGTGCAATAGTAAGAGGAATAATCTAGGAAGGTTATAGACTATAGTTTATAAACACATTCATACAAATGAAGTCACATACAAAAGCTAGTGCTCCTATAATTCTCTGGAAGTTACCACTTGAATAGTAATATATACCCTAGCTTAAGGGTTAACAAAGTCTCAATGTTTGGCAGCAGTTTTCTTTGAATATTTTATAATAATCTAAAATACAACACAAATAGAGTTAGAGTTTAGGAAATTCCATGCTTTATAATAATTCTTTGCGGCATTTAATTTCTTACGTTTAGAAGAATAACAAACAACAGTTATATATTAATACAAGACTTGGGAGCGACAGGCAGTCCATACAAATGACGATTCTGCTTTCCATATAAATAATATTATTTATAAAGAAAGAACTTTACCAAATAAGTAAATAAATAAAAGTTCTTCTATTCCAGTAAATAAAGAATATATGATTTCTTCTGGTCAATAAGTCATAAAATTATAGGTAGGGCTATGTTATAGCTTTGGTTAATGTTATAGATAACTTGCATTTATTTTAAGTACTCCAAAGAGAAGAGCTAGAAATATAATGACGACACGGTTGGCGCAGTGGTTGAGCGATCGACTGCTGCTCTGCGTGTTGCGGGTTCGATTCCTGCCCAGGGTAAATACTCGTGTGATGTGCTGTTTATCTATATATGTATGTATTTAAAATGTATTTGTGTATGTAGGTAGGTAGTTTGGGGTCAGATGGCCATATGTGAAATGTCCCCACATATTATTATTATTATAAATAACTAGCTGACCTGACAGACGTTGTCCTGTCCATAGATTTTTCAATTTTCTTACCGTATAAACCTTCCTTTGACTACCACAAATATTTCAATACCAAAATTTGCCAAATCGGTCCAGCCATTCTCGAGTTTTAGCGAGACTAACGAACGACGATTCATTTTTATAATATAGATATAAGAGGCTGGTATAAATACCAGCCTCTTTATTGTTCCACTTTAGCGCAAAGGCCTCTTCTCATATAGGGAAGGCATGAGCATTAATCACCATATTTGCTCAAGGTGACTTGGCTATTCCAGATTTATATTAATTACTAGCACTTGTCCCAACTTTATTTGCCTAAATTGTCTTGTGGATTCTTTTTTTTTTTGACGACACCGATGGCGTAGTGGCTGAGCGATCGACTGCTGCGCAGCGAGTTGCTGGTTCGATTCCCGCCCATAGCAAATATTTGTGTGATGAGCACTTGTGTTTGCCTTGTGTCTGGGTGTTGTTTATCTATATATGTATGTATTTAAAAATGTATTTGTGTATGTATATCAGCTGTCTGACACCTATAGTACAGGGTCTCCCTAATTTGGGGTCAGATGGCCGTGTGTGAATTATCCCCACATATTATTATTTTAATAATAATTTATAGCCTAAAGCACTCCGGGATAACGTAGCGTCCTATTGGCGAATTAATTTTAAAATTGGTTAAGTGTTTTTTGTGTTTATCCATTACAAACACATGTACAAAAAATCAAATCTGTTTCTTTATAATATTAGTTTAGTTATGTCCAGTTTTCAGTAAAATAAAGTTATGCATTGAAAAAGATGTCATGGTACTCTTCCATGCCCGGTGAAGACTTACCTTCTTAGGAAGTCTAAACCACTGACTCATTACAACATACCTCTCTATACCTGCATCATGATAAGCGTATGATAAAAAAGACACGCTTCAATAATGATGTGTGTGATGCCTTTGGGAGTGAAAATATGAGAAAATCCACCACACCCAAGTGAAATAACCATAACTGGAAATACCGTGTTAGTCCCTTTATTTTTTCTTCAACATAATATCATTATTAATTATTTTATTTATTTTTACTTACTGTTATGTCTTGATTGCCTAAAGGTTAAGATGCCTCTCATGCATAAGGTGGTGGGTTCAAAACCGGGCAAGTACCAATGTGACTTTTTAATTCATATGTACTTTCTAAATTTATCTTGAATATCATTGACATTGGTGAAGGATAACATCGTGAGGAAACCTGAACTTATAATTGATATAAGTCTGAAATCGCCAATCCCCCTTGAGCGCACGTGGTGATCAATGCTCGTGCCTTCTCTGTATGAGAAGAGGCCTTCCCTGCAGTGGGTCAATTATAGGCTGGTATTATTATATAATTTATTGTACTATTATTTGAACAAGTACTGCCCGCTTGCACCAAAAACTTAATTTTATAATATTCTATATAATATTTTTTCCCCTCTTAAATTTCTATTCCATATGCTAACTGAGGTGATATCCACCAAATATAGTGTATAAAAAATTATTCATGAAACGTAACATTTCGTTAAAATTCAGCTTGTATGTCGCTATGCTGACGGAGTGTAGACTCTCTATACCCGTCAGAATAGCTACAAACACACCGTAGCTTAAGAGCGTTTACGAAGCACATACAAACGTTCAAATCCAAAAACTTATTTTTTTTTTAAATTATCTGGGTTGTCTTAATCTTTATCTTTATACACATATACACATACCTAATGTATATATGTGTATAAAAAACACTACCATGTTTTTAGGGAAAGGACTAGGTTGGGCCGTACCTAAGTGAAAGTACAGAAAACTAAAAAACTGGAGGCGTCTGAGAACCTTTGCCTTTGTAGTGATATAAAAAAATAGGTTAAAAAGTTCATGTCTATTATTTCTTCAGTATTCTGAAATAACTTATTGTATTGTGGTTGAACATATAAAAAGGAAAATGAAGTAAGTACCAAAGTTTTATCCTTTTCGTAATTACTCCTTTGCAAGTTTGAATGTCATATAAATGTTTAAACTAAACTTTTTTGTCACAGCCATCAACAAAGATCGTCTTACCCGTCTCAAGAACAAATTGAGGCGCTTATGCAGTTTTTGTCAGAGCACCCACGCTTAGCATCGGGCGTTCCAACAGCGCCCAGTGCCCGAGATCGAACTAGGAAGCTGTGGGAGAAACAATCCGTCTATTTAAACAGTTTAGGAGGGAGCTATAAATCGTGGAGACAATGGAGAAAGGTTAGGTTTTCTCTTTGTTATGCTGGCACTTCACAAGGCGTATTTGTACAAATATTCGCCTTATTTGGATAATACAATATTTGTCCTATGCTTATTGAAATAAAGTCGATTTTGTATTATCCAAATAAGGCGAATATTTGCAGAAATACGCCATGTGAAGTGCCAACATTATAAACAGTTAATTGTCAAACCAATCACATGACATTTACCTGAACTGCCTTACCCAAAAAAATATAAAATATGTTTCAGTATTGGGCTGATAAAAAGAATGCTGTTAAAAAGAAAGCAGCACAACTATTCGCAGAACGAGTCAACAATGGTGACAAAGCGAAGGAGATGATACTACTCTCCGATACTGAGGAACGAATTTTAGGTGTGATGGGCTGTGAAGGTTTTGACACCGATGACATACGTTTGAGCTATAACGGTCTCAAAGTACGTAATTGTTTCCATAGAAAAATCGTTCTAATGTGGCAATAGCGGTCATTGCCTTTTCCTTAATATCTCTTCGTAGGAAACTGAACAAAAAAACTATTTATCTTGTTTCATTCTTTTGTAAAATATGTTGAAAAATACAATAAATATCAACTAAGGACATTAACAATCTTTATTTCCGTTTTTGAAATAAAGAATGCTAGAAAATGTAGGTGGGTCAACGATCGCTGTTGCCACGTTAAAACGATTTTTCTTTACCTTTATTTGTTGAGTACTGGTCGTCATTTCATCGACTTAGCATGGTCTATTATTTTCAGAATGTACCACCAAGCCCAACAACAGATATGTTAATGACCAGCCCCACGGCAGATATGCAAGATGCTCGAGAACAACCAGTAAGTGCAGTTTAAATAGACATCAAAAGAATCTAAGAATAATATATAGGTTCGGATTGGTTAGGTTCCTTTCAACTCTGCAGACAGGACGTCGACCGTCTTCTTCTGCTCAATGGTTTGGTAAAAAATAACCAAATCGGGGGTGTGCGCTACCCCAGCAAAATAATGTCGAAAATAGTAATTTAAATGTTGTAGACAATTAGATGCCCAGCTCTTGTAATTGTTGCACATGTTGCACAGTTTGAGTTGTTTTACAAAAACATTTCCTGCTGGGGTAACGTTACTGCAGCCAGACCTTTTCTTTTTTAATACAAATATTGAAATAAATATTAGCAACTTATTTTGTATTTGTTCTTTCTTCTGCTGCGAAGTTATTCGAGATCTTGCTGGAGTAACATTTGTGGTGTTGCTGGATCTCTGAAACGGTTAAGCGGACCCTTGTCATTTTTTTACATGACTTCTTAAGAATTAGGTTGTAATAGTTGGGCAATAAAAAAACAAGAATAATGCACCATTCAAAGGTTATTTAATTATATATAAAACCACTTCAATAGGTCCTAACACTTTGAATAAGAGCTATAAAGATTTACTTTAAACGTTATTTTGTAGATTGTATCCGTCTTTAAATGTATGTGAAGTTTCATTAGTATCCTGTTAGTAATTAACAAATTATGATGAAATTCAGTTCTCCACTTTGACGGTCAAAATGCGCGCGGAGTTATTTGGCCCCCGATAACCCTGTTTGTCGTTTATCTCGTTAATTATTGTATATACTACGCTGAAACTTTACAGGAATAAAACTGAACTAAGCAACTATTGATATATCATTCAGTTTATACATATATTCAGTTAATATATAGGGTTATCGGAAGTCAAATAACTCCGCGCGCATTTAAAGAAGTCATGTAAAAAGATGATAAGAATTCGCTTATCCGTATCAAAGATCCAGCAAAACCAAAAACGTTACTCCAGCAAAATCTTGAATAACATTGCAGCCGAAGAAAGAACAAATAATTATAAGGCTAATATTGATTTCAATATTCCCATTAAAAAAGAAAATGTCTGGCTGGGATAACATTACCCCAGCAGGAAATGTTCTGTGAAATAACTCAAAAACTATAAGTGCAACAAAAAAAATGTGCGCAACAATTACAGGCGCTGGCCAACTAATTGTCTGTAACATTTAAATGACTATTTTCGATTTTTTTTGGGGCACACTAATCGGGGTGCCCCAAGTCCCGAGCTCGCAGGCTACACGCTAAGTTCAGCCAACTGCTACCGGCTACAACTATTTCTAGCCGGTTAAAACTATACCCTGTTCACAATAAGATTAGACATTTACACAAACCTTTTTTACAGTCCGTTCAACCGATTTATATTATTGCGTTGGTAGCATGACAAATGGCAACTGCAGTAAACAGTTGTTATTGTTTTTTGCCTCTAATGTCATCCTTAAGTCTACGGAATAGAAGTCAAAATCGGTTGAAGAGACTGTAAAAAAGGTTTGTGTTTATGTCTAATCTTATTGTGAACAGGGTATAGGTGTAGCCGCACTTCGAGTTTTAGCCGTAACATATATATAATAATATATTTTTAATTAATGTATTTTTCAGGAAACTTCCTGTTTCGAAAGCTTGGAGGGGCAAGCAGCGAGTCTCTTGTCCATATCACTGGTAATATTATTATTCATAAGAATGAAATCGATATTCCCATACAAGTGCGTGTGTATTCACATAAGTAACTGTTTCAGATCGAGCAAGCAGAGGCACCGTCACCCTTGGCTGAGACTGCGAGCTCGTTTTCGAACTCTAACCCACAGGCCGGTAATCATAAGGTCTCACGTGAATCTTCGCCAGCTCTCAACGCGCCACGCCGACTCCACTATACAAGTTTGTATTTAATTTCTCATAACCATTCGCTCGCGCTTCATCCGCGTGAATCTTCTTACAGATCCCTTCCCTTCAAAATGGTTGAGCTGAATGGTGCTGATTCACGCGTCATGTTCGTGACCGGGCGCTGTCAGTAGAGATTGGTCAGCTCTTATCTGCCATGGACTTTATCTTGCTTCTTTTTTGTGTTTTGTATTGTTAGATTACCTTCATAGTTTTCACATATAGAAGCAACAAGAATCATGTAACCAGACTTTGTAAAAAACTTGATTTAAAAGAGTGTCCGTGGAGTTTCTTGCTCGTTCTTCTCCGTATAGACCTACCTACGTTTTGGAACGAGCAACTAGCTTCAAGTCTCTAACTGACCGACTCCTTGACAATTCAAAAGTGCCTGTAAATGGTTTAATTGAAATAAATGCTTTGACTTTGATCCCAATTTTTTTTATAATTAATATATTGTCGAGGCGTTTCACTTTTTTCTGACCAATTGAAGTCGGTATTCTTGAATAAGAGATCGGTTGTATGTGCAGTTTTTCTTGCTAATATAAAAACAGAATTTTAACAATAAGCATTCATTTAAATCGATAGGCATCCAAGGTAGTTTTTGCACTTTCTGCCAGAAAATCAGAAAGATCAGAAAAAAAAACCAGATTGATTTGAATTTGTTTTTGTTTTAATTTGTGTTTTTGGTGTTTATTTTAGATCCACATCGCACACGGCGTTTGACGCAACCAGCTGTGTCCATGTCTCAGCCATCGCGACGGCAGTCTCAATTCCTCAATTTAGCAGAGCGCTTATTGAGGGTGGAAGAAAACCGATTACAAATGGATCGCAGGTATGCGACCATAATAGAAAATCTACTGGAGCGAGACAAGGAGAGAGATCGTACGGTTGCTCAGGCTTTGAGTTCTCTTGGAGACAGTTTGAAATTAATAGCTGATGCTTTGAAAAAATAGATATTTATCATAGAAACTACGTTCTTTTATTTCCAGAAGATATTTTGCGAAAGCTGTGCTGTATGCAAAATTTCTTTCTCTCACCCTTAAATCGAGCATTTGGGAGCTTCACTTGACGTACAAATTGTATTGTATTAATTGATTCTGTTGTTTCTGTCTAATCTATTGGCGGGCCCTTTTTGCTCGAATGTCGAAAGTACACTCGGCGTCACAAAAATCGCACCTCTTTAAGAATTCCCTTCAAAGTCATTTTAACCCTATTAATCAATGGTATACATGTGACTATAAGGTATAATTGGAAAGGCAATTTATTTAAATTTCAGAATAAATCAATGGATTTGGTTTTTTGTTTACCAGGGAATAAAAAAAAGCAAGCTAATGCAAAAGTCCTTAAAACTAACTTAAAACCTAGTGTTACCCCCCCTAGCCCTGATGACTGCTTCCATGCGTTCTCTCATGGACCTTATTAATGTGACAACAGTCTCTTGTGGAATGTTGTCCCATTCTGCAACGACGGCATCTTGAAAGGTCTTGGAGAGTGGTAGGGGCAGGATTTCGTGCCCGTACTCGCCGTTTCAGTTCATCCCAAAGGTGCTCAATAGGGTTCAGGTATGGACTTCGCGCCGGCCAGCGCATAACAGGGATGCCAACTTCTTGCAGGTAGTCTCTTACAATGAAAGCGGTGTGACAACGGGCGTTATCGTGCATTAACGTGAACCCACTGCCAACAAAACCCGCATAAGGGACAACCTGCTCCTCTAAGATCTCTGTTATGTACCGAGCAGCAGTCAGCGACCCTTGCCCGCGAGCACTTCCAGTCCGAGAAACACACACAAGGTTCGTTTTACCGTCGATTGACATGCCGCCCCAGAACATGCACGAGCCACCCCCGTATTCCACTGTCTCTTGAATACAGGCTTGTGCGAATCGTTCCCCTTGCCTCCTATACACTCTTCGACGCCTGTCGTTGCAGAAAAGACACACCCTCGTCTCATCCGAGAAGAGCACAGCCCTCCATTGGTCTATTGTCCAATCCACATGGTCACGGGCAAATTGCAACCGGTCTCTCCTATGCTGTGCAGTCAATTTGGGCCCTGTAGCAGCCCTATGAGCTGCAATTTTCTTCTCCCGCATTCTTCTTCTAATCGTGGAGACGCTTACAGAAGTTCTGCGAGCTGATCGCAGTTGTTGTTGCAGCTCAACAGCATTGGAGAACCGATTACGTAAAGACGTCGAAACAATGAAGCGATCGTCTCTTTCGGATGTGCACCGTTGTCTTCCAGATCCACGTCTTCGGATATAGCCACCAGTCTCTTGGAAACGTTGGAACACTCGTCGAACGGCAAAACGACTCAAGTTCAGTTGCCGAGCAACATCACATTGCCGCATCCCTGATTGCAGTAGTGCAATGACTTGAGCGGCTTCATCTGCAGTGGTATCCATCTTCTGGGGTATTTTTCTTGCTGTAGCTGTTCACGTGTGTTCACTTCAAAGGTTGAATAGCGAATGACCCACATTTAACCCGGGTCGCCCGTTTTATACCCTTGTAGGGAGGTGCAATTAGTGGCCGTTGTAATGCGTATTTTGACAACATTTTTTTTAACGTTACGTGCTAATGAGATCTGTTGTGTTTAGGAATTCTAACTGTTGTTAATTTAAAGGTCGTTAAACATACTTTTAATTGATACCAATATTAATTGGGTTTAATGTATTCGTTACTGGCGGGACATGTTTTAAACTTATTTTCGAAAAGGTGCGATTTTTGTGACGCCGAGTGTACATAACACAAATATATTTTAAATACATACATATATAGATAAACAACACGTAGACACAAGGCAAACACAAGTGCTCATCACACAAATATTTACCCTGGGCGGGAATCGAACCCGCAACACGCTGCGCAGCAGTCGATCGCTCAGCCACTGCGCCAACCGTGTCGTCAAGAATCAACATAGAGAATGTTCATTATACCATATAAAATTAGGTAAAATGAAATTATATCAATAATTCATTATATCATTTGATCGTTCATTTAAAAAAAAGTATGTCAAATGAAATTAGATCATATGATCTTTAGAGATTTTGTTATTATTTCAAACGTTACACACCCCTTTAAATCATACCGCTTCGACCGTGGACAGTAAACATTGACAGTTACCTGAGCGACGACCTATTTCGTATGGAGTGCCTCAGGGCAGTTTTGGGTCCTTGTATCTGGTGTTCATTAATGACCTCTGCAACTTGCACTTGAGCTCTGGTAACATTATCTCTTTTGCCGACGTTACTGCAATCACCTTTTCTGATGAATCCTGGACTAAACTACAAGCAACGGCTCAAACCGGTTTTAATCTCCTATTTAAATGGTTTATCTCTCCCTGAACACTAATAAAACTAAATTCGTTACGTTCTCTGTAAATTCTACAACACAACCTTCACGCCTATCACCCTAAAAGCTCACGACTGCCAAGATAATTTGACTTCTGCCAGGGGCGTAGCGTGGGATATCGCCGCCAGAGGCCGCTTGAAAATTCCTCAGTCTGGACTAAATTGTGTATTTTAATTATCCCGGAAAACCGGACTTCATAAACTCTTTTTTAGTCTGGGTCTGTTGCAACTACAAATGCTCGTAGACGCTCTTGGGCGCTCATGTTGAAACTCTTCTGTTTTTATGTTCCGAGGAACTTGATCTAAATTAAGTTCTTTGGAGCCCAACATTACTGCGGGCATTAAAAAGGCATATTCTTGCGCTAGATTTTGCAGTTGTTGTAATCCGAATTTCGGCGTTACTCTGTCTACTGAAGTATACCGTAAAATGGAGTGAATAGGGTTTTCAACTTTTGGATCGAGATTTTAGTATGTTTTTATCAAATTCGGAAAGTAACAGTTAGTGTCTTGTGAGTTAAAGCGTAATAAAGTGTTTTCAATGAAAGATTAACTTATTTTCCTTCTCATTTATTTAATAAATTACAATATGTACGCGTTTTCTATTTACCCACGATATGGGTAAATGGAGCCGAAAAGGGGGTCAATAGAAAAAAATGCTAGGGTTGTCAAAATGTATTTACGGATCTAGTAGGTCCTACAAATTATTGATTATTTGACCATTACCGAATATTAAAAAAAACAACAGGGCTGGTAAATTGCATTTTAAATGCAACACAATTAGAGCAAAACACCAGCATAAAAAACTTTTGATAAACATACCAGTGTATTTTATAGAAAAAAAACTGTTTATTCCGTCAGTCAGATTATCAAAAAATATTAAGAATTATTATATTTTTACCCAATAAACAATCTTTATTAAAAAAATAAACGATCTTATAAAGTGAACAATTCCTTCTAAATACCTACCTGTGTATGTATGCTTACATACACAAGTAGGTATAGAATTGTCCTTTGCTTCAGCATTGCTTAAAGAGGATCAGGTAGTAAATATGAATTAAATAATGGTAATCTACGTATTAAAATAAAATTCCTTGCAAAAGGTTCGTTAGAGGAGGAGGAGGAGGAGGAGGAGGTTTGTTAAAGGTTCGGTTAGGTTCGTTCGTTGGTTCGTTGTTGTCGTTCGTTGTATAAAAAAAAAAAAAAAAGTAATAAAAAATGAGGTCTCGCAAATGAGGTGTCAATAGCGTACGTACTGCTGCGCTGGTTGTAGGCGCATCAGGAACATGCCCCCGGACGTTGAAAGCACGCCTTTCAACAACTTTACTGTGGGACTTCCGGCAGTGGGTTTACCAGAACTCGTCCTTATATCTGCGACTCTGGCTACTCCATCTGAGCCAGGATGAATGGTGACGACGCGACCCAAACGCCACTTCATTGGCGATAAATCTTCTTTTATTACAACAAGTGCATTAATTTTGAGAGGTACATTTTTCGTCTGCCATTTCGTTCTGTGTTGGAGTTCAGCGACGTACTCCTTGCTCCATCTTGACCAGAAATGGTAACGAAGTTGGGCGATACGTTGGAAACGCGTCAGATGATTGAAAGAGCAGTTTCCGTAACTTTTTCTGGCAGTGCAGTGAGTGATCGTCCGATCAGGAAATGGCCGGGAGTGAGATGGGTGAAATCTTCAGGGTTTGATGAAATTGGAGTGAGCGGTCTCGAATTCAATATGGCTTCTATTTGAATCAATGTTGTATTAAGCTGCTCATAACTAAGATGTCAATTTCCCAGCACTCTAACTAAATGATACTTAGTTGATTTGACTCCTGCTTCCCAGAGTCCACCAAAGTGCGGTGCATATGCAGGAATAAAATGGAAATTGATTCCTTCATTGGCAACACTTTCGCCATTCATTCATACGTTATATGTGCCTACGAAAGAAGTCCCGTTATCTGAATTAATATTTTGCGGCTTTCCTCGACGCGCTATAAAACGACGCAATGCCAATATGTAACTATGGCTCGTCAATTCTAAATGAACTGCCTTTGTAGCAAAACAAATAAAAATAGCTATATAAACTTTGACAATATGAGATCCACGCCCTTATCTACTAACAGCTGCGAGAGGTCCTGCGTAATGTACGCCTACACTGTCAAATGGATAACCTCCTGGTGTAAGACGAGTTTGTGGTAGATTCCCCATTAGTGGAGCCACAACTTGACCGTTTACACGACTGCAGCATACGCATTGGTGATAACAAGTTTTTGATAAATTGCGACCTCCTACAGGCCAATATTTTCCCTTATAGAAGCTAAAAGCAACTGAGGGCCTGCATGCATTACGTTTTTATGTTCAAAATTGAAGAATAATTTCGTAAAATAAGGAGCGGACTGTAATAATATAAGGTGTTTTTATTAATAACTAATTATAAAGGTCATTAGGCACCTTAGTATGGAAACCATACCCATGGCGGACACAAATGAAATTAGTAGAGTGTAATGATATAAGGCTCTGATTTACTATGGCATTAGTCACATTAATGTGAGCCACGGGAATCTTGAAAAATTCAAGTGTTATAAACTGATATGAGGAATATGAATAAAATGCTAGTTCATTAAAATATTTTTATTCAATTTGATCCAAATCAAGCATAAGATCATTTAAGAAGGCAGCAGGTGCGTCTGTTGCTTCCTGATGTCTGGCCCAAGACAGATAATAAACTATGCTAGCGATATGGGCGCAGCTCCCGACAGTTCGGCGGCCGTGTATGCATGAGCAGTAGTACTCTTCTATACTTTGTCGTCCGTGTTGTGTTGGGTTTAACAAAATATATGTATAGTACTGTTTCGATCGGATATGACGTGACTGGATTCGCCCTCTGATCAAAATCTTATTATCAATTAAATGTTGATGTAGATACATTTCTATTAAATAATCCCCGTTTGGTCTTATGTGCTCGTGACAATAAGACCTTGCGATTCGCAAATGGTATGAGCCCAGCGTGAATAAGATCAAATCTTCATAGGTCAGCTGTGGAAAATCTTCAATGTCTGGACTGTTTCCATCTAGAGGCACGAATGCTACTCTTTGTCTGTTCAAGTTATTTGTTGATACGTATTCTGCTAACTCATTTTCTGTATTTATATTTTGATTTATAACATCGACAAACTGATCGGCGTATATATTATCTTCATATGGCCGTCGAGAAGCGTTAATAACTGCCGCGGTTATTTTGAAATCGGTCATCATATTTCGCATCGCAACATTAAAATATACATGTCGAAATATTTTAAAATCTTTCTTAAATCGTCCATTAATTGTTTCGATTACCCAACGGCACATTGTAATTAATCGAGATTTGTTAGCGTCAACTGTTGATAACTGTTCTCTTCCTCTAGTTGGCGGCATGTGGGGATTATATCCACGTTCTTCAATTGCAGGGATCGAATCCCGAAACCCACGGTCCAATAGAAACACGTCGTTAGGTCTAAGATACCAATGCCAAGCTGAATCTTCTTGCATCAGGCTGCGCATAATATTTGCATCCGAAGTAGTCGCTGAATATGGTCCTACGACTTCTATTATATGTATAACCGTCTGTACATACGATCAGAAAAGGCTTTACCAGGTTGCGGAATTTGTGTAGGCTGTAGGTTTTTCTTTGGAAAAGGAAATTCGCACTCTTCTGAAGGTAAATATATATTCCGTCGAACATAAGAATAGCTGCCGGTTCAGTTTGGCTACCACCAAAAATATGAGTTGGGATACGAAGATTTCGTGCCACTACTTCTTCTCTAGTTATATGTTTTAAACCCAGGTAACGTGGAACAAAATCTTCAGTTAAGCATTCTCTCGCTGTTTTTAACTTCCTCTCTTATGTTCTTCTAGATATTTGGAATTTCGTAGCTAAGCGCTTTAGTTCTTATTTTAGTCAAATACATTCCTAAAGTGGTAGCAGGACTATCAGACCTGTTACGAAGAGACGGCGTTTGGTCTAAAATAGTCATGAACTGATTTTTAGTCAAAGCCGTCCAAAAATGGAAGTGGTTGTCATCAATTGTTTCAATATTTTCAAAATCCATTTCAGACCTGCTTTCTAATCCCTATTTATACAAATTGATTATGTCAAGTACATGAGCATTATTAAAGCTTTCATGTATTGTCGGGGCATTCACAAGTTCTTCCCAATCATTTTGAACTAAATGCGGATGGCAAACTCGTGCAAGTTCCGGTATGTATAAATTATGATTGTGCAACAGATAGAACTTGGCGTAGGTTTGCACGCGATGTGTAGTCATACCTCTGCAGTTTAGAAATATTCGTCTCGCTGTATTTGATACACGTCTATATCCAGTAACAGTAATAAAACCAGGACCTTATTGATCCCCGACTTCTATTTGTTGGATCGCCTCTCCAACTTCTCCTTGACTTGCGCCTTCTTGTATTGGCTCGGGTGGCACATAATCTAATTGCTGGTTTTGCGATGCTCGATCATATTTCTGCCAGCAAGGATGGCATATAGATCTTGTACCGTCAAACGAAATCTGAAACAAGATAAAACATTCTGCACATATATATAAAAACTAAACACCCAACAACGAGATTATTAGAAAGTAGTTTCGAAAAGTCATTTTTATTGCACTGAATTCCTTAATTGCTGTTCTTTATGCATAAACTATAAGTTCTCAGAACTTTTGTAAGGTTAACTGGTATAGGTAAAATAATTAGCATTACGTTTGCTTCTGTACAATAATAACTAAGATTGTGTAAAACAAAGCATAAATAAATAAACAATAAATCGGTCGATAAAGACTCGCTTCCTACCGCTCTGCTCCTGCCTGTTTTCTTAGTAAATAGATATATAGACGGTGTATTGACAGAGTACTTGCCTCACGTGGTATGATTTCTTGTAATAACAACACTACAAGATCCTGGTACCTTTCGAGAAACACTCCATTAAAACAGTGTTTTCTTCGACGTAACACAGATCGATTGCACGACACACAACTGTCAAAATCAACAATTATGAAATCAATGATAGACCATTCTGACACTATTGTAATAGCAGACTTGAGGCCCAGGACAGCAGTCAGGACATAATTTAACATTTTAAATATTTTCTTCATGCTGTTTATGGTACCACCATAGGGGTCAATGATCTATGCATCGGTAAAATATCATGTTAAGAGCTGGATATACGCCATTGACCTTGCTCATGTGGGCGTTACGACGACAAAGCCCCCCGCATGCGCCTCCCACCCCTAACAATAATTTCGTGCAACGCGAACTATAAAATTGCATCGCAGCGCTCGGCGCCCGGCCCCCGCCGCCCGCCGCCCGCCGCATGCTATCTACTTATTGCTTCCAGTAGCTGTCTCTAATGCAGAGGTGTAAAACCTTTTGAATGTCCAGGACCGAAAGTTAATTTATTAACTTTAATTTATTTAATTTTATAGTTAATTAGTAATTTTTTTTATATTAATATTAATTTTAGTTTTTCTATAAATGAATGAGTTTTGGTATTATTTATTTTAGTTTCTATATTCGTATATCTATTTATATAAAAATGAATTGCTGTTCGTTAATCTCTCTAAAACTCGAGAACAGCTGGACCGATTTGGCTAATTTTGGTTTTGAAATATTTGTGGCATTTCAGGGAAGGTTCAAACGGTAAGAAATTATGTATGTATTTTTTAGTATTATTATGTATATTATGTTGTAGGTAGTAGATAGGTAGTAGGTGCATGCCGGGTACAGCTAGTTGTATGATAAATATCTATGAACCTATTACGCGTTTTAGGTTTAACTATGATGAAGAGACTTACATGTTACCTATTTATATCTGAATTTACTCGATATTTACTACTTACTTTTAAAAAATCTGACCGGTCAGATTTACCAAAATTGTCAATCTGACTCCATCCTTCCGAGACCGGATTACCTATAACATCGCCAATTTGCGTGATTTTGAAGCGTTCTATTATACTAACTTATTTAACAACATTACATTTTGTATATGATATTGCTGTTGTGTTACCATGACAACAAAATTATACCATTGTTAGACTACTAAAACTGTTAGTTGAAAAAATCTATTAATTATAATTAAATTGGTAAAACTTATTGCAGAAGAATTAAAGGAAAATAAAAAATCACGGAACATAATTATGTATATGAAAAAATTTAATCTCAAAATTCAGAAAAGTTTAACTGCCTTAAACATACTCGCTTTGGTTCTGGTTCATAATATGGTTCGTTGATATCATCTTCAGTGTTGATTATTTCTTCTTCACGTTTACGTTGAATCGTAATGGTTGGTGATTTATAGGCAATTGGTGAGGATACAGAAGCTTGGCCAATCGCTATAACATCTTGCAAATTAACCGATATTTCTTCATCATCATCTTTTTGTTTGTTTTCCTTCCCATCTTTTTGTGTTCTTTTTTGGTTTATAGCCTGGGTTATGTATTCAGGATCCCGTATATTCATTTTTCTTGGGAGTCGCGGATCAGTTAATTCTGGCAATATGCAGTCTATGTAAAATCTTGTAAGTTTGGGTTCCATTTTAGTTTTCCAAAACTCGTCGTCTCTATATATAATTTCAGTTTTCATTGGTATATTTTCACCAGACCATAAGCCAAATATGCATTTTACTGCTTTTATGACATGCAGTTGTCCTTGGACTTGATAATACCAATCGTGTTCTTTATTAACTACATAGGTGCCGGTTTTTGTCTTTTTATAAAATGTAACTTTTTTGTCAGCAATGGCTTTCTCTAGTCCAGTTTTGAAAGCGCTAATGGGACACTTGATTTCACAAATTGTGTCTGATTCTATGATGCCGTCGGGTGAAGCTCCAAGAAACGGGATTGTTTCATCCAGAAATAAACCACAGGCCCGAATTTTTATATTCATCTCTTTTTCTAATTGTGCTTTCGCAATTGCTTCTTTTTCACGTCCGTGTTTAATGGATTTGACGTGATCTAGCGGTTTTTTATATATTAAATCTTTTACAAGGTTCTTACAACTAATGTCTTGGCGTCTCTTAATGATCTTTCCGAAGTTGGAGGCTGTAAGCAAATTTCGCCTCAACTCAAGCCATTCACTTGAGTCACTTTGGAGAATGGTGTCCCTTTCAATCCTTTTTCTTTGGTCTTCAGATTTTTTAAGGTTTTCGAAGAATATTTTTTTGGCTTCTTCCATCATTTCTTTGGTCATGTCTGGTTTGCTGCAATCCTCTCCATAGTTTGAAGAGGAGACATTTCTATTTTCAAATACCCTTTTTTTAGTTTTCGTATATGTAGTGTATGTAGAGATATCAATATATCAGGCTACAAACCGATAACAGTATTATGACGTTGTCTCGGGCGCATACGTCGCTCGGTTATAAATACCGGTGCGATAGGTGGGGCGGCCAGTCGTTGTCGGACTGCCGGCCTGGGCGGTGGTGCGTTGGCGAGCCAACTAGTGTGTTAGTGAGTGTGCATATTATACATTGGCGACGAGGATAAAACCGTGAGTTTTTATATTTTATTGGAAAAAAATGTGTAATAATGATGATTATTCATGTTTACAAGAGAAAGTAACATTTATTTTTGAAGGTCGATTGAAATAATGTTGTTTTTCTTGGAAAACAAAACTCTTAAAAAAAAATAGAGAAATAGAATAATGCGTAATAATGGCGCTTATTCATGTTTATAAGAAAAAGAGAAAATAACATTTATTTTTTAAGGTAGATTGAAAAAAATAGTTTTCTGAGAAAACAAAGAACTTATCTAAGAGGAACACAACTTTGTTATATTCTCTACTCTTTAATGTAGATGAAAACAGTCTCCTACAGGTAGATAATTATTTGGAAGGAAATATACATAATATTGTTACATTTCAAAATGGATGGATGGAGAGGGAGAGGAAAGCCAATGAAAAGATGGATGGATTGTGCGAATAATATGAATGGAAAAGGAGCCAGTGAAAGCATGAGGTTGGACAGGACGGAATACAAGACGAAGACGTGTTGTGCCAATCCCAAGTAACATGTGATAAGGGCAGAAGAAGAAGAAGATTGTTGCATTACAAAATCAAATGGGAGTCAAACTGGGGACCTCAAGCTTGGTTACTTGATTTGTGCTATCTACAAGATTAGTTCTAAAACAACAAATCAAGAAGCACAAAAGCAGTAGAATATACCTACTGGTCATTAAATTGACATGTGTCGGAAACGACTGTGATAGCAGTAGATTATATCTACTGGTCATTAAATTGACATGTGTCGGAAACGACTGTAAAAGCAGTAGATTATATCTACTGGTCATTAAATTGACATGTGTCGGAAACGACTGTGATAGCAGTAGCTCATACCTACTGGTCATTAAATTGACATGTGTCGGAAACGACTGTGAAAGCAGTAGCTCATACCTACTGGTCATTAAATTGACATGTGTCGGAAACGACTGTGAAAGCAGTAGCTCATACCTACTGGTCATTAAATTGACATGTGTCGGAAACGACTGTGAAAGCAGTAGATTATATCTACTGGTCATTAAATTGACATTTGTCGGAAACGACTGTGAAAGCAGTAGATTATATCTACTGGTCATTAAATTGACATTTGTCGGAAACGACTGTGAAAGCAGTAGATTATATCTACTGGTCATTAAATTGACATTTGTCGGAAACGACTGTGGTTGCAGTACAATATACCTACTGGTCATTAAATTGACATTTGTCGGAAACGACTGTGGTTGCAGTAGAATATACCTACTGGTCATTAAATTGACAGTTTTATTAGGAAAACAGGTCAGCAGTAGTTGTTCCTGTTTATATACATACTGGACACACTGGATGTGGTTAAGGAAAACTAAACAAAGTCAAAGTCAAATCATTTATTTCAATTAAACCATGAAAAGGCACTTTTAAACGTCATATTAAGAAAATTGAATCTAGTTACTCATTCCAAGTGGTAGTTTCATATGGAGAAGAATGGGCAAGAAACTCCACAGGTACAGGTACAGGAATTATATAATTGTACGTGAATACCTTGCATAAAAACCACTAGTAACCACAAAGTATTAAAATCTAGAAATGACAGCTAAGTTATGTATACATATACATAGTGTTCACATATTTACAAATATTGAAACAGTAAACAACCACCCCTCATATTTCAACCACAATAAATTAGTTTGTGAGCCAGAGTAATCTAGAAGTACAGTAAAGAAAATGGAATATACATATATTAAACATAAATGATAATGGGTTTATTCTGTGTCAGTATGTATTTCTATCATACGGGTAAGTCTGAAATGGCTAGTAGCCCCCATTAAATTGGAAAAACCTCCATTAAATTGGAAAAACCTCCATTAAATTAGAAAGTGGTTGGAATAACCCCCATTAAGTTGGAAACTTTATGATAATTCTGTCATTTCATCATGGTAATTATTGTGGGAGCGTCATGTGTGTATAGTCTGTATAGAAGATAGAAACAACACTTCCACTTAACTCACTGTTTATTACAGCAATTTCCTGTAGCAACATACTGTAGTATGTACAATTCTTTTGCACTCGAACGGATAAGAGAAGCTAAGATGGAAGTATAGAGCGAAGGAACGGAAGAAAATAGATGATTGGAAGAGCGATGAAAGAGATAAAAGCTTATGCGCGAGTATGACGCGTAGCGGCATAGTGACACGCCGTTGCCACAAGTGGTAATAAAAAACCTTCATCCAATTGGAAATTCAATAGTGCACTAAATAGGAGGCTAGCTTAGCATTTATCAAGAAAAAATACGTGACGCTGATATTCTGCTGAACCCCTGCAGTGACATGCGGACATCAAGTAGATGGATGGATTGGTGTTGACAGACGTTGTAATAAAGTTTTATGCGCGGACTAAAGTTCTCCAACAAAAGATCTCAAGGAACCTTCGATTAATGTATATAATGGTTGTGGACTGGGATTCCGGAGTTCCCACACCTGCATTATTTTAGTATATTTGAGGTTTTGAGGAAAAAACAACAAACAAAAAAGGAAAAGACAATGGAGGACAACAGCACAACACAACAAGGGACCAGCAAGGGGCAACAAGGAAACAAGGGGCAGGTACAAGTACTAGCTAACTTTAATATTTTCATTTCAGCAATTTCCAAGGATTTGAGGATGTTATACTATCCTGATATTTACAACAATCCATTAATGACTGAGCCCACCTATGGAAGTGACCGAGATCTAACTAAATAACTGCCGATATTTGTATTCAGCTGCTTTACTTACTTCAAACAATGTTACATGGTTACATGTTTGTGTTTCAGATCTGCTTACGTAGATATCTAAGCCAGTTGGTGTTTATTTGAAAAAATAGCACCATGCGGTTTGTGTATGATGTCATGCAGTTGGCGGGTTGGTTCAGTCACGGATCCCAGATGCTCTGCAAGGGATTTGGGTCTCAACGGTTTCATGGAAATCAGAGTGCTTCGTGACCATGGCTTTTTCAACACCTTCCTCAGCTTTGTATTGTCACAAATGCAAGGAACTTGGTACAAATAATCCGTCTTGGAAGTTATTGGTGCCAATTCAGTTGTGCACGAGCTGAACTCATTTTTAGCTATTTATATCTTTCTCTCCAATAAAAACAAGAAAGAGACAGATATTAATAAGACCTGTCCATTTAAGTCTATCTGGAGTGTTCATGCAATTACAGCTGTTATGTCGGGGTGTATTGATTGAAAGCACGGCGAGGTTCAAGAAAAAACTGATTAACATCTCTGACTTGGTTCTTATCTGTCGCCCCCTTTTCTTCAGCTGCCTGGCGGTAGGAGATGCCATTTGTCTGGGTTGTGACCGGAGGCATTTGTGCTTGTATAACTAACCTATTCTATCTCGAGTTTTATCGTACTGGTGATAGATAGGCCTATCTGTCGCTGGTTGAAACGTCCCGAAGATTTGTCAAAGATTATGGAATCATGCTGGCACGCGTTGTTTACCAACCCCATCATAGACCCCCCGTCTATGATGATAACTATTTGTATGAAAGAGCCAAAGTACGTGTCCCAACGGCTATTTGTTTATTTGTTTCATAGAACGGTTACTAAAGACTAGATTTGGTTATCAGCCGAATTGTAGGGATACATTATATTCTAATAAAACATGTCCGACTCAAGTGAAAATAGGTACTGATTTTAGTTCGGTTAGTTATAGTAACAGAGTTATCCCCCTGGGAAAGTGCTTTAGAGGTTTAATCACATAGAACCAATAACAGAATTTAAATCGTATAATATGAGTTAATTAACCTGTAATTAACTTACAAATAAACTCCATTTAAATAAATCAACAATAAGATAGTGACTCAACATAATTACTTCCTGAGTTTTAAACTGTGAATTATGTTTAATTCCTACACTCCAGCGCTACCGCTTTGCTTAGCAAAATGCAGTCAAATCTTGATGATTTACTACGTTAAACATACACAAGTTTTATAAAAATAATGATTGTTTATAGTGTCGTTGGTTGTAACAAAACGCATGGGACGGGATATCCATTGTCCCCGTCAACGTTATTGATGACTGTGAGACAAACTGTCTATAATCAGTGGCGATCTGCCGGGATGGCGGAGCGCAACGGTGCGGTGCTGTCGCGGAGGGTTGTGCGTGAATCCTGTGGTTGCGTCCAGGAAGTCCAGGCGGACACCTTGGGTCTCCGGAGGGTGATTTGATTAGGAAAATGATTACTCAATCAATTTGTGGTAGTCGTAAGACGTCGGGTGGATGAGCAATGTATGTTTTTGGAAAAATACTGGTTGCGTCAATTAATTTGATAAAGGAGGGAGATGTAGTGTATATAGGTGGGTACATACGCTGCCCGTGTCTTGTCTAGTGTCACTGAGTCGGTGTCACGAGGGCTGCCGGCGAGAGTGCGTAGTTAGGCGATTGGACAGTTGCAGGTGCTGGTCAAGTGGTAACATACAACTACGTTAAAACAAGGAAGGGATGTAGTGTATGTAGAGATATCAATATATCACGCTACAAACCGATAACAGTATTATGACGTTGTCTCGGGCGCATACGTCGCTCGGTTATAAATACCGGTGCGATAGGTGGGGCGGCCAGTGACAGACTCTTCGCTCGACGCTCGCCGCGCACGGACGTGTCGCCGCTTCGCTCCACGCTCTGCCGCTACGCTCGTCACCTGCTCTCGCTGCGCCCGCCGCAACGATTCCTGTAGTCAGCCGACTGCAACCAACTGTTCAAAAGTTGCCTTTTTCAAGGCGACGGCTGAAATTCATATTCCTTTAAACAGAGTCAGTCGTGTAGCTTTAGCTTCACTTGGCCCCTTCAGGGCAAAACCACAGTTTCGTGGTACTCGGTGGATACCTTACGGTGCCAACGAAGCCGAGTGGGTGTTGCCCCAATCACACCCGCCAAACCCCTTCAGGGCGAGGCAGTCAATTGGAGTCGGGAGCTAGTGTTTCGGCCTTGGGGGGTCTCCTAGTCGAACCTAGTCTCTGGTTTCCTTCCACAGCTACACACCTAGTGTCGGTTGGGCGTGTCTACACCCTTCGCACTAGACTGGCTAGGGCCCCGTTCGCACAATAAGACTGGCGACGGGTTTACAAGCTTAGGGCTCACCAATAGGTACTCACCTCCCTGTCTACACCCGACAGGGAGGGTTACACATCCCCGGGCCACTCCACCCGGGGAGTTAGAGTTAGGTGTTAGGTATAATTTAGGCTTCCCGGAGAGTTAAATCTCCCAAAATTCCCTCCCCAACTTAACTCTCCCTCCGACCATATCGGACGCTGATATATTAGCGTACGTCAAGGCACGCTTATGGCAAAGCGCCAAGTTCCATGCCGATCTGGACACATGGCTAGAGAACTCGTCCGCGTCCCGAAAAGCAGCCGAAGCTAGCGTCGCTGACTTCAGTGACATATTAGATAGCCCCTTTTCCCCCGATAACGCCAACGAAGGCACACCTGTGGCGGCATCCTCTATGCCACCGCAAATCCCGTCCCTATTGTCAATTAAGACAACAAGCCCGTACGCGGAAACACCTATTGTTTCCGAACCCATTGTTTCCAAGCCCATTGTTCCCGCGACCATTGTTCCCGCGACCATTGTTCCCACGCAGCTGCGCTCTGCGTCGCCATGTTTCTCAGAAACAATGGATCCGACTCTGAGGAAGCCCACTCTGCCTCCGCGTCCTCGGACGACGACTACCATCTTGTCGGTCCGGGAGGCAAGAGAAAGAAGGGTAAGAGTCCCTCTCAGGCCACCAAGGCCAAGAAAGCCGTAGCCGCGCCCACCCCCTCCTCCACCCCCTCGGTTTCGGCCCCCTCAGTCTCAGCTACCTCTCGTCCAGAGGGCAGCCGTCCCGCTAGTCCCATGTCCACTGCTGCCCCCAATCCTTCGGTTTCAAATAAGAAACTCCCCGCCCCGCCTCCCTTGTTCATCCAGGACAAGGCGAAGTGGACCGACGTGTCCAAATTGTGTAACGATCGTAAGATCAAATACACAAACGCGCGCTCGACCCAACAGGGTATCAAAGTTCAAGTTCCCACGGTGAACGACCACAGGGAACTTACATCCCTGTTAAAAGTGAGGAACATTTCGTTCCACACTTATTCCCTGCCCGATGATAAACCCACCCGTGTGGTAATCCGACGCGTCCCCAAAGAAATCTCAACGGAAGAGATTCTCGCCGACCTTCAGTCGCAAAATGTCCCAGCATCCGCTGTGCATCGTCTGCACAAAGCTAGGGGTGCGATTGCATACGACTCGGTTCTTGTCGTGTGCGATCACACCGACGGCCACCATCCGATCTTTAAAGTAAAGTCGGTATGTCACTTGTCGGGCATCTCTATCGAGAGGCCTTATAAATCCGATACGGTTGGACAGTGTCACCGCTGCCAACTTTACGGTCACGCCCAACGCAATTGCTACGCGACCCCTAGATGCGTCAAGTGTCTGGGTGAGCACGCAACTGCTGACTGCCCCCGTCCGAAAGACCGCAATCTGTGCACAGAACCTCCCAGCTGTGTGCTATGCGGCCAATCAGGTCACCCCGCCAATTACCGCGGCTGCCCCAAAGCCCCAAAATCCTCTTCTCCCAAGTTGACCAAGCGTGCGAACGCTCGTCAACAAAGGGAAAGCCCCTCTGTTAAGATTCCCTCCTCAGAGATGCCCGAGCGTCTCAGCCCTCAGAGGCCCTCCCCATGGAACTCGCTGAATCATCAGAGAGCGTTCCCTGCATTGAGGCCCTCCCAATCTCTGCCCATGCCAGCGCTGATGGATTCGCCAGTCCCCGCGCCGAACCTAGCCTCCGCGACCACGCCCCCCCTACCTAAGGTCGCCCCCGCCGCTCCTAAAGCCGCCACCGCCGCTCCTAAAGCCGCCACCGCCGCTCCTAAAGCCGCCCTCGCCCCATCTAAGGCCGCCCCCGCCGTTTCAACCGCGCCCTCAGCCTCCCGCGTACCTGCATCTCTCCCTACCAAGAGGATAGGCGAAGTCATCAACCTCGCCTACCAAATTTACCGCAACCCCGCTGCTGAAGCTATGGCTAGGGATATACTCGCGTGTAAAGCAAATATTAGCGACATCCTTAAGGTGTTCAAAGCGTATCCGGAGATTACGCAAGCCCTAGATAAACTTTACCCTTGCTAATCCAATGGATAAGGAAAGGCCGTGTACTAATAAACCCCGATCCCTTAAGTTAGGATTCTTTAACGCCAATGGCATTACTAACCAACGTGATGAGATCGCCAATTTCCTCCGCGACCATCAACTTGATATCCTTCTCATACAGGAGACCTTTCTAAAGCCCCATCATCGTGACCCGAATATTGCCAACTACCGTATAGTTCGCAATGATAGGTCTCGTTGTCACAAGGGCGGTACCCTAATATACTATAGAAAGGCTCTGTACTGCATTCCTATGGACCCTCCTCCCCTCGCTCGCCTCGAGGTCTCTGTCTGTCGGCTCGGCATGACCGGTCATCAGCCGTTAACTATTATATCAGCATACGTCCCTCCATCACCATCGGAGGATGATCCTATCCTCCTCAAGGATGACCTTTCTGCTCTTCTTGGCCTGGGTGACTCCGTCTTACTGGCGGGCGATCTCAATGCCAAACATCCCTCCTGGAATAGTAACAGGACCTCTTCCAGAGGTAGGATCGTGTTTAACCTCTGTTCTCAACTGAACTTCGACGTCATCGCCCCGATGACTCCCACTCATTTCTCCCACGATCCCAACCATCTTCCCGACATCCTCGATATAGCGCTGCTCAAGAATGTGAACCTCCGTTTGCAATCTATAGAGACGCTACACGAGCTTAATTCCGACCATCGTCCAGTGATATTAGAACTAGCTCCCCGTTCAGGTCCCTCTGACCCTAGCCAGCCCCCTCCGACCCAAATTATTACCGACTGGAGGAAAGTAAGCGAAAGCCTACAATCCACCACGTCGCCTCACTTGGACGCTATCCCCGACCACTTGGTGACAGTCGCGGACACGACGGGCGCGATCGACTCGTTCACAAATCATGTACAATCCGTCTTGAACGATTGTTCAAGGGAGGTTCCGGCGATGAGCGATCATCGCTGGAAACTGCCTGACGATGTGCGTGATCTGTTGACCGAGAAGAACGCGGCCGTCCGTGCGTACAGTGCCTTCCCCTGCGATGCGAACAAGGCTCACATGCGCTCTTTACAGCGTGCTGTAAAGAAACGCATCGAGGAGCTGCGCTCCAGCCGCTGGGACAAGACACTTAGCGAACTCGAGCCCACCCACCTAGCCTTCTGGGAACTCCAGAGGAAGCTCCGTTCTCCTAACGAGGCCTCCATGCCCCCTCTCATTCGTTCCGACAGTAGAGTCGCCTTCGACAACGATGAAAAGGCTGAATGTCTAGCCGACAGCCTAGAGTCTCAATGCACCCCCAGCTCTCAACCAGTAGACGAAGCTCACCTTTCTGAGGTCGACGCCGAAGTCGAACGTAGAGCCTCTCTCCCACCCGTTGAAGACCCTGATTATCCTCTGCCTCCTGTCACTCCCGACGAAGTGCACGATATTATCAAGAGGCTCAAACCCCGGAAAGCCCCCGGCTCTGACGGTATCACCAATAAGGTGTTCAAACTCCTCCCCGCCCATCTCATAATGCTAATGACCGCCATCTTCAATGGCGCTCTAAGCAACAACATTTTTCCTCAGGCATGGAAAGAGGCCACCGTTATCGGCATTCCGAAACCAGGCAAACCCAAGTCTGATCCCACCAGTTACCGTCCCATTAGTCTACTCAATGTTCTAGGCAAAATCTACGAGAGGCTTATTTATAAGCGACTCAAAGACTTTGCCGAAGCAAAGAGTCTCATTCCCGACGAGCAGTTTGGCTTTCGAACCGAACACAGCTGCGTCCAACAAGTCCACCGCATTGTCGAGCACATAAGCGCTGGTTTTCAGCGTGGCTTGATGACGGGTGCACTCTTCTTTGACATAGCGAAAGCATTCGACAAAGTCTGGCACAACGGCTTACTATACAAGCTTTACCAACTCGGAGTGCCAGATCGTCTCGTGCTCATCTTGCGTGACTTTTTGTCGAATCGCACCTTTCGCTATCGCATCGAGGGTGCGCTCTCTTCACCCCACCCGATACGCGCTGGCGTCCCTCAGGGCTCCGTAGTATCCCCCCTCATTTTCACGCTGTTCACCAGCGACATCCCCAAAGATAAAAAGGCTCAGTTGGCTCTATTCGCTGACGACACGGCCATCTATTACTCGGGTCGTAACCCAGACTGCATAGCTCGTACCCTCCAATCCGCGGCAAAAGCCTTAGGCGCTTATTTCCGGAAATGGAGAATCGAGGTAAACCCCATCAAGAGTCAGGCAGTACTCTTTTCCAAACCGCGTTCGTCCCCCTCTCTGCCCAGTCCGATAACCATGTTCGGTAAGCCTATCCCTTGGGAGAAGCAAGCCAAATACCTAGGTGTGATTCTGGACCACCATCTTACTTTCGGAGAGCACATAAAGACGGTGCGTTCGCGCGCCGCTTTCGCTCTCGGTAGGCTCTACTTCATGTTGAATGCACGCAGCAAATTGTCACTCAAGTGCAAATTGCGCATTTACACGGCGTGCATTCGTCCCATCATGACGTACGCCTGTGCTGTATTCGCACACGCGAAACCATACCGTCTCCATAGGATGCAGACCCTCCAAAACCGTTTCTTGCGAAGAATCACAGGAGCCCCTTTTTACCTTCGCAACGAGAACCTCCATCTCGATCTAAAAATACCTACCATCCAGCAGTTCATGAAACGCTCCGCCAAGCGCTTCTTCGACACTGCTGAGAAGCACTCTAACCCGTTAATCGTATCGGCCGCCCGGTACACTCCCTCCCGTATTAGTAAGACTCGACGACCGAGACATACTCTGACCGACCCTGACGATGCTATTACTCTCCTCCAGGAGAGCAATAAGGCCACCAGTACAGTTAAGAAACACAGACACAGACCGCCGTCATCCCGTCCTCGCCGCCGAGGCCCGCCGCGACGACCCCGTACGTCCCCTCCCCGACCCTTGCTCGTGCCAGCCCGCGCCGCTGAGCCTGTAGTTTTAAATTCGTCCCTAAATAATGGAAATCCGATCCAGCCTGTCCCTTTGCTGTCCTCTCCCAGCGACGCCCTAAGCCGAGGCTCGTACCCCACAGGGGGTGCCCTTAGCGTGTAGTCGCTTAGTTTGTAAGCTTTTATGCCCTGGCTGGAGGCCCTAAAAATAATAATTTTTAAGGCACCACAGGAAAGTCCGGTTAAGCAGCCGACAACCTCCTAGGTTGACCTGCGAGATGCCAATCCGAAAAAAAAAAAAAAAAAAAAAAAAAAAAAAAAAAAAATGGGGCGGCCAGTCGTTGTCGGACTGCCGGCCTGGGCGGTGGTGCGTTGGCGAGCCAACTAGTGTGTTAGTGAGTGTGCATATTATACAGTATATTTTCTATTTTTCTCGAGTCGCTGTATTCTTCTTCTTTCTAAGTGGTGTATTTTTCCTTTTGGACTTCTACCCACAATGGATTTATGTAAAAGGCTCAATGGTTTTTTAGTATTAAATGAGAGAGCCGCAGCATTGCATCTCATTTTATATTGATATTTATGGACAAAATTGATCCTTTTGCCACCTACAAATTTAGCAACAATGCTGTGATATCTTTCTACAGAATTACTATCAACATCGTTCAACAAGCTACGTGAGTGTGCAGCTAATTGTGACAATATTAATTTTATTTTTTGCCACAGAGAGTTTGTATACAATTCTTTGTTGGCATCTTCTGCTTGGCCATGTTTGTCACAAAAATATTCTTTGCAGCTGATGTGGTGTCCAAAAGCATGATCGGCCGCAAACATTATATCATTGTGCAGTTGCATCGGATTACCAGTATTCTTGTGCTTGGCAATTGCACTTGTAACAACTTTTCTCATAGATAAGATTTTTTTTTTTGTTATCAGTTTTCTGAACCGTATAATAAATTTCGTGTCAGTTATAAGATTATGAAGCTTGTTACAGAAATTTCTGAGTAGGTGGTTTCGGCATTCTATCTTTTCTATGGTAAAATTTTCATAAGGCCTCTCTTGTAGAAGTTTAGAATAAGTATTGGCATCCCCGTCCGATATAATTCTGCCATAAATTAAATTATGCATAGCTATGCTCTTTTTGAATCCCTCAACAATAATTATCGACTCCATCCCGGTAGATGGACCTGTAAATGTGTAATATTTTTAGCGTGTTAATTAATAAAAAGTAAGATGATGTTGTTACAATATTCTGCTTTCTTAAATTATATGTTATATTAGGTACCTGTATAGTTTTTATAGCAAATGTGATCCTTGGCTGGCATTTTTTTCTTTTCTGCTTGGGCACAAATGCAGCAAAATTTGTTTTTGACAGACATATAGAGTATTTTATTGGTATGTTTACCAAGTATGGCTGCCGCTCCTGAGAGTGAAGAGTAGTTTTTCTGATATGATCTCTTTGCCCAGCACCCATCAGCTATGACATCAATAATTGGTATTCCTACTGCATTTACTCTGCCCGCTGCAATAGCTGCATGTCGCTCCTCTTCAGCGGCTTCATTCATAGACTTCAGTAATTCGATCTCCCATTTTTTGTTTACAATGTTCATATGATAGTCGTACATTTTAGGCCAGATTTCAAGAAGTCCTAGAGCAGATGTAATTTCTTGAAATTGATCGTGTCCACATCCTGCGACTATTGCACCAGCCACTCCACATGTATTTAGGTTCATTTCTTCTGGACTATTGTCTCCATCGATTACAAAAATCATGTTACATAAACGACACTTCAGCGTCAGTTTAGTCATTAGGCCTGTCAGTCGTTCAGATATAATTTCAATCGACTGTAAGCCACAATCCAAAGGCCCATGGGATGATATATTCTGTAGTTCTTTAAAAAAATGGCTTACATTTACAATACGTCTACCAATAGATTTTAGTCTGAAACAAAATTAATTTAAGTTAGTGGAACAAACTTCAAAATGTGTTCTATCTATTTCACTCAAGATTGTTAAAGAACAGAAAGAACCTGGTATCTTCTGTTTCTTTATCATCTGTTATTTGGTTTCGATCTTGCTGTAAACTATGTTCAATAGGTGGTGACTCTTGAGTACTTGGGGGACTCTTGGTAGTAAAACTGAAAAGTCACGAAAATCATTGTGTAAGTGTAATAAATAAATGTAATGTAACTGTTGTTATAACCCAATTTTTTTTCTTCAATCTATAATATCTTGAGTCGTGATTTAAAACAAAATTATACCTGTTTTCTTTATAATTTGTTACATGCACCGATTTTTGTTGTGCGCTGGGTGATAATAATTTATTGGCAGTGGAGCTGTAAACAAACAACGCTTTTTATGCAAAATGTTGGGTTCAATCACGGAATAGAAAAAAAAGAGTGAAAGTGTCGACATTCATAAAATAACCGCTCACCAAACTGACACAATATTTATTTTCAAAAAAGATTGTGAAAACTTTTACCTTTCGCCCTCATTTTCCAATTGGTTTCGTTGTAAACTAGATGATGAATCATTAGTATTAGAACTGGAAAATAAAAAAATGTGATGTAAGCTAGGTGGCATTGGTCAAACCCATACTGCGGGGCGAGACGGAAAGAGAAGTAGTCAATAGGTACCTAACCGTACAGTGATTGTATTGTAATTAACTAGTGATAAAATTTAATTAAAATATTAAAATCGATTCAGTTACTGATTCTGAACAAACTATATTCAGGTTTCGCATTTATACTAAAAATAATGTTGTAGATATCACAAATTTTATAAAAATAAAATTGACAAAATGTTTAACATCCATGTTCGTTACTTTCATACTTTTTGTTGACATAGTTTGACAGCTTGACAGATTGTTGACGTAAAAAATGGCGTCGTAAAGAGGTTAAAAGTTATTGCAATTGTATAAGTATGGTTTCAACTAAGTTTTGGAGGACAGTGTATTTCTTTTATTACCTAACAAGTACATAAAATATTAAGTGGGTACTTACCATTTTATTCTTTGTAATCTCCTCTTGTATTTTATTTTCAAATTACGCTTATTGCGTCTTTTTTTGTCACCCATTTTGATATTATAATAAGAATTAACGACAACTAGTAATTATTATGTACAACGTTACCTAATTACACACTAAATTAAATATACCCAATAATGAATAATTTAAATAAACCCAAAAAAAATCGAATTGCTACCGACAATAATTTTGTTTGCGGAAAAAAGTGTCACAGGTCCGTTCAGCACAGCGTCTCGTCCCGCACTGATTTACTGGGCGCCGGAGGGGTGGCTACGCGATTTGCGAGTAGCGATTACGTAAAAAAATCCATATAAATAATTAAGAAAGTTATTGGCAAAAATAAGCCAAAGGTCCCCTCGGCATTACTTAATATAATATATTGGTGGCAATTAAAATATTCAGTGATTAATAGTTTAAGAGAAAAATGGTAGTAAGTTACAAAAACAGAGGCCACTTTGCATATTTATTTATGATATTTCAATTATATTTTTATTTTTTTTGAAGCGAAGAGGACATGCTCTACATTGTGTAGATTAATATATATTATTTTGAAAAAAAATCTTGGAAGGGTTACGGAAAAAAAGGTTCTAATGTATCCTAAATGAAGTCCAATTCACGTATATCGACGCCTTAACATGATTTCTTGATTCAGTGATTATTTTGAAAGGGATATTGCGCCAAAAAATAATGTTCGTCACTTAAAACCGTGTTGTTGCTTAATTTTGTGTCTGATTATGGCTGAATTTGTTTGGTTTTTTTTTTTTAACTACATTTTTTAGCTTTATAGAACTTATATTTAATAGTGCAGTCAATGTTTGCATTTAATGTCGTATTGTCATCTCCACGTTGTATACATTTCTTAAAGTGTATATTTAAAAATATATATGTAGGATCGTCAGTGGGCGATCGAGGAGGAGTGCCGAGCGGTATAGTACATCGTCAGGACTACAGGCGTTCCCATTATCCCATTAGGGATAAACAAGACCTGTAAAAACAATTACACACTATTAGTAAAGAAAACACAATACAAATGGTAATCAGTAACAGGAATAAAGTAAGTTAAAGGCACAACAACAATACAGTTAATCGAACAGACCATTAAGGTCCCACAGTTCGTACAGTGGCCAAGCCACCCAATGATAAACGAACAAACCCTTAAGGTTTACAGTTCGTACAGCAGCCTAAGCCACCCAATGATAAACGAACAAACCCTTAAGGTTTATAGTTCGTACAGTAGCATAAGCCACCCAAATACAAAGTGTATCGCTCGCTAGTAGCAAGTCTATACAGCTATGTGAATATACAGCAGCGCTGTACCAGGTAAACCGACAGTATTGTCGGGAGCAGGAACTCTTTACTGAGTCGAATCCGAGGATCGACTGCCATACTTACGGAGTGCACGCTCTTTTATAAGGCGATGCCCCCCACCTTACAACCTCTCCATACAAGTCTGTCCATGCGCACGGAAGTGCGTCACGCGTTTACTTGATACAAAACACTAAAATGTGCTGAATCTAATAAGATCTGTAATCAAATAACACAATAATAATTGTCATGAATAAACAATAGTGATTTCATAAAGTAATTCGTTTTACATTCAAAGTAACGTGTCAACAATTGTTTTGAATAAAACCATCAATAATAATTATCGAAATAAAGTAACCACAAATCAGTGTGCACACACAATAAATCATGTTTCGAATTAATAGACAATAATTGATAGTAAAATCACATAAATTAACAATAAGAAACACAAATCATAACAAATTTAGTTAACACCCACAATTGTGATTAATAAACTGTCTCCGACATATATAAAATATTTCTGTATTAAAGGAACAGAAATTTCCTGCTTTTAACTTTACTGAATTCCTTAATTATTGTATCATAATTCAGCCTAGATGCCATATCTGATTCATTTGATAAAACAGCCAAAGCTGAAAGTCTTTCCTGGCTCATTGTGTTTCTTAAATATTTTATTATTAATTTTAATTTTGAAAAACTCCTTTCAGCAGAGGCTGTACTTACCGGAATTGTTAATAAAATTCGGATGACAATGTAAATATTTGGATAAATTTCTTTCAAGCTATTTTCTGTTATATAGGGTGACTGGTAATTAGTGTACGATACTTAAACACGTGTTTGTGTTCATGATAATGTTTTTTGTACTGGTTCACTTTAGGTCACAGGCGTGCGCGCGCGTGAATTTCATACGGCTGTTGTGTTATTGTGATAAAAGTGAACCAGTACAAAAAACATTTTTTGTTCGGGAAAGTTGTTTGTTATCATGAACACTATCACGTGTTTAAGTATCGTACACTAATTACCAGTCACCCTATATATGGCAGCAGCTGTTTCACATCTATAATGAAGTTGGGTAAAGGGAATTGCTCAGTCTCTTCTTAGGGAGCTCCGGCCAGCGTGGGCATTAACTTTAATAAGATATTAATTCCGATTTCATACCTTCAAGAAACTTTTATTATTTATTTCAATAAAAACTTAGTACCTAGGAATATATATACAAAACTTAAATCTAAATAATAATATTATGTACAATTGGTAGAAAAAGGCAGGGAGCTCAAAGGGCATCAAAAAACTCGTCCACATCGTTGTTAATGGGAAACGTGCCCAACAGGCTGGCAGCATTGCCACGTTGTATGGCAATGCTGATTCTTTGACCTAAGAATAGACCAGCCTTCGGGTCACGTGAAGAGTCGACCAGCCGCTTGGCGATGTCACGAAAAACAATATGGGCACTCGGACCCCATGGTCCTAGAGTTTCCACCCCAAACGGCTCAAATATATAGCTTCCAAGAAGGTTATCATATTTGCGCCGTTTGAGGTTTTCGGCACCTGCAGCAGCCGCCCCAGCACAACACGTAGTGCTAGGAAGATGAGATGGCGCAAGGGTGTCGACACATGTTGCGTCCCACACCAAAGGCCTACCCAACTTCCAAGGCATTATGGTCATCCCATCTGGTCTCTTCCCATCGTCGCGTGCCAAGCCATTGGGTTCTAAAATAGCAGGCACCCCGGCGGTGGCAAGAGCACGACGGAGGATGTCATTGATGCTGGCGTGTCGTGCCATTCGGCCTGCGCTTCTACTGCAGGATAGGCCATGATGTCCGAGGCAGTCGACTGCTTCACCACACTGGCAACGATGTGGAGCCCCGCATGGAGCGCCCAGACGCAGGCATGTAGCGAGTCGGAAGGTATTATCACACAGCATAGTACCGATGTTGGGTGACGGAAGTGCCTGAAGCCAGAGGCCCGACTCCCACTCACCCACAGCCAGTAGGCGGGCACGCTCAGCAGAATTGGTGGACGTATTAATTAGATTATTCCGTACCAACCTGCAGAGCGGCTCATCCCACTGTCTCTGGGAAGATGGGTTCACGGGCCGATCTGTATCCGGGCAAAAGAAACTGAATAACATAATAAGGTTGCAGCAAGTTGTAAAAATGAGTCCAACCTAGCATGTGAAATATTGCGATATTTTCACTAATAACATTGTAAAAATGAGTATCTATTTTCTAAAGTAAGTTATTTTTTTTACTTTAATGAATATTAACGTATTAATGCGTTGTGGTATAGTTT
Source organism: Charanyca ferruginea (assembly GCA_947361185.1). NCBI lineage: Eukaryota > Metazoa > Arthropoda > Insecta > Lepidoptera > Noctuidae > Charanyca > Charanyca ferruginea. The sequence continues at coordinate 11,703,817 of OX376065.1, read as the reverse complement.
ATTATGCAGTAGATATTATTAAAAAGATGTGTCGTTAAATAAGTAAATAGTAACACATCAGGATGTTACATTAATGGATAAAATAAATCAGCTTTCCTTTTGTACAATGGTTTTATTCTGAATCGTAGATAATTAAAATATTATCTAAAAACTGGGCAGGTGGCGTAATATTATGTTCATGCCTTGCCCAGCTCAAGTACCACATTATGGTCATAACGTGAGCTCAGCAACCCACCGTTCTTCGGCCTACGAGGCAATTGCAACAATATTGTACAATCGCTTCTCTTCCCTGTTGATTATTATTATATAAAATGTAAAAAAAAAAATATTTTTCGGCTTATATGCCTGCTTCGAATTTTGCCCCTCAGTAATGTGAAATTGCCTGATAGGGGTAAATCTTCTAAGAGGTTGCTGGCTCGCTCCGTGCTTATTTCAATAGTATAGAAACCATCATTCCTGATATGCTATAGTAAGATCGTGCCCGTTTCAGTTGGTATGTTCCACAACCAAATAATATAAGGTCACTGTACGTTAGTCGTGGGAATGATTTATTATTTTCGTTTACATTTATATTTAAAAACTGTGTGCGTCTTCTGTTTAACTTATTCTGAATCACAAAATCAGCAAGTGTGTTATTCATGTATAGTCTTTCACGACAAAGAGTACAAATATAATTATATTGATTCACGATACAAGGAAGCAAAGCGAATGGCAGTTTGTCTGTCTGTCATTGTTGGTTGACACTAGGGCATGCAAAACCGGAAAGTCATCAAAACCGGTTTTGAACATCGTTTTTTTGGGACCAAAACCGAAAACCGGAGCTAGGTCCGGTTTTAGCAAAAAAAATCGAATGTAGTATATTTTTTTTGCGTTTTTTTAAATACCCACTAAGTCTACAAATAAAACAAATTGTATGATACATTTCTTTTTAATCCAAACCATAATAATTGTACAGATAACAATGAACTTATAATAGTATAAAGATTAATTATCTGAGATCAAATCAACAACAAGTAAGTTTTTGGTATCTTTGGTACCTATTAAGTCTGCTATCAAAAATAATATATTTTAAACATAGAAAACACAATCAGGATCTTCAAATATTAAACACAGCCACCCACAATTACTAAAAAAATCAACATTTTTGTAACTTTGAAGACGAACTACAAATTAACATTATTATAATATGATTCATATTGCACTAAAAAAGAGATCAATAATCAACTATGTATACTAATTTAAATAAAGCATAAATCACTTGTTTTCAAGAGATCGCTGTTCTTGATAATGTGATCTCAAGAATATAAGTGCATCCAACATTCGATCAGACAGCGAACTTCTTATTTTGTTACAGAAATACCCAGCACTCGAAAACACCCTTTCACTCTCAACACTTGTTGGTAGAACACATAATAAATAATGATATGCTTCGGTGAGATACACACCCCGATGCCCTCCGCTTTCATACATGGCTTGCTCTACTTTTACGAACCCAGCCAGGTCGAAATCTGACCGATTTTTGGGGGTTCTCTTTCTCTTGCATTTGTGTAATTCCTTCTCTAGCTGCTCTTGAAGAGTTAGCTCTTCAGCGTCAGATGATGACGATTGCGAAGGTATGGACTGCTCGGTGAGAACTGCGGTGATGGTGTCTGTGTCCTCGGGTTTATATTTTAGCTGCTGCAACAAGTTGGTAATAGTTTCAGTTATTTCAGCACCATTGGGTTTGGGAAATGTGTCATCATCATCTTGGGCGGAGAAGTCTTCCCAATCATGTAAATAGTGTAAAACACCTGCTAGAAGGAGACGTCTTTGCTTTATACGACTTCTCAAATTAGTCGCTAGCTTGAGACTCAAAACGCTGTTTTGTTCGTCAAGCTTCTTAAACATAAATTTTAATGTTGTGTCAGCTGTGTGCAGCGTAGCATCACGTCGGCACAAGGACAGAACAGCGAGTTTGACAACATTCAAGCTGTTGTAAATTTCAGACAGAGTTCGAATTTCTTCTTCGGAAAAAGATATCTCAGTCTTCCAATCTATCAGGGCTTTGAGGACTGAGTTTTTAATTTTTAAAAACACTCCGATCATATCTGACATACTTGACCATCGTGTGCGGCAATCTAGTTGCAATTGTATGTCTTTTTTGTGTTCCTCCAAGACATAGACCCGTAATGCGTCAGCTTTTAGAGGGGATTTTCTTATAGATTTGACCAGTTTGCGAACTTTTGTGATTGTTTCCCTGTACAATTCTGGATGTGATGTAACAGCTGGGGTTTCAATTTCTAAACCTCCACTGAGATCTTCAGCTCGTTCGTCGTCACTATCGCTTTCTGATTCAGAGTCGTCTTGTGCGTGTGTAGGGGATGCCTGAATAGACGCTGCTGCACGTTGTACGGGTTCGCTACTTTTTTTATACAGAGTATCGATCACCGCTAGCTGGATACCGTCAGCGAGACAAATCTGGTGATGTCCTTTAATGTATCTTCCCATCTTTACCATCACACTCGCACCATCGGTTGTTACTGACACAATGTCCTCATCTAAAGATTCGTAAATTTTGCTAGGTGGGCTCGCAATATGTCTAGTGCATTCAATGCTGACATTGAACCAGTGATTTTCACAATCCCCAGATTTTTATAATTAAATCCTCCAAAAGCAATGGAATGTAAATTTACGTTCATATATCTTTTGTTCTTCAATGATGTCCATTCATCTAACGTTATTGAATATCTATGCCCAGCTTGTTTTAGAACTGATATTTTGTTTTTTATCTTTGCTTTTAATTCGTCTGTTTGATTCAAGACTATCTTTGCGATAGTGTTTGGTGATTTCGGGAGTTCCAAGCCACCTTTTTTGAAGAGGTGTCGTAGGTCTTGGCTTTCTGTAAACAATCTAAAGGTACAGCCGTCTAATGCTGCCATTCGAGAGACGACCACCTCCATAGAATCGCTTGACTTAAAAAAGTCTGTCATTAGTTTTCGCTTCTTTGTTTCCATTACAAGTTGTTTTTCTTCCAAAACTCCTGGAGTATCAGCCGCCCAAGATGTTGATGGAGTAGAATCGGTTGAAGTTAAAGCTATATTTGAGTGTACTGATCGAAAATGCGTGTGTAAAGCGGTAGTGGAACCACCACCAGTTTTTATGATTTTGTCACATGTTTTGCATTTTGCGGACTGTCCATCTGTTGCTCGAAGAAAATGTTTCCATATACTATTTGATGTCTTGCTCTTGTGGAAATCGGTGTATTGAATATTTTTTGGAGTTGACCTAAAAGAAAAAATAAAAATTAGAATCGGGCGAAGTTTATTTAGTTTAGGATGTTTTTAAATTCCGTGCATTTTGGTGTGTTATTAGGTAGTACATTTTTTTTCCATGCATTCAGGTTAGACATTTTTAAAGCCAGTACCGCACTGACCACGATGCCACGTCACGTCAACACGTCAAATAAAGCTAGAACCACACCATTAAAACGCCACCCGACGTGACCCGACGCGACAACACGCGTTTTCATTGGTTAAAGGTTTTAAAATTACACTACTAGGAGAACTGTAGCCTAATGGTGCAATTGGTGCATGCATCATTTGACGTGTCGTCGCGTCGCGTGTCGGCCATGTGGCTCTGGCTTAAGGCATGCTGATTGGCTACAGTTCATCTAGTTATGTCTTTTTAAACGTTAACCAATGAAAACGCGTGTCGCTGTCGTCGTCGTGGCGTCGGATTTTAATAGTGTGGTTCTAGCTAACATTCCGCGCATTTCGTTGCGTTAACACTAGACGTGACTAGACTAGTCTGTGGTTAAAAAAATATCTTCTGCCACTTTGGTTAATGTTTACTTTATTACTAATAAAGGAAATATTATAATAACGTAAACATTATTATTAATAGTAATAACGTAAACATTAACAAATTAAGATTTTTAGAGAAATTGATTTTATATATATATTAAATCTGTAAAAATCATTTTCAAAATTGGCACAAGAGTTCTACTCTTACGTTATGGCGCAATTACACCTGTACCTTGATTCACGTAAATCAAACAAGACAAATATCGTTGACGTTTAATTGTCGTTCGGTCGTCCTATAAGTCCTACCCAAAATAGGTATTCACGTATTCTTTGAACGGGATTCGATAGAACGACAATCCAAACGGCTCAGAACAGAACCGAATCAAAGACTTTTGTCAGTTATAAAATTATCTATATAACACGAATAATAAAACACAAGTTTTAATTAAATCTTGCTTGCTGTCACAAGTGGTGAACCATAATGTAATATAATTCGGGCTAACGCAGCAACTACTGAATGTAATTGCGCCCTTCGTGTCGTTTCATCCACGAGCTCAACATAAATGTACATTAAAAGACACAAAATATAATAAATTAATAACTAAGTAAATAAATACTCACATTTTGTCCTAGCGTCGCTCTCGCAGGCGAGGGTAGCGGACACGCACTTGCACTCCCGGTAAGGGTATTACTGCAACAACGCAGGCGCAGGCTGGCGGGTTACGGGTGCGGGGTGCGGGGGTAGTGGAGGGAGGCGTGTAAGTGGGTGGATGCAGGCTGTGTTCGGTTCGGATACATTTGATGTCTCAAAATTAATTATTTTTTGAGTGTTCGAAAAAACTGTTGATAAAAATCAAAATGTTAATTGTTACTCAATAATTGGTTTTCAAAACTTCAAAAATTGGCTCCCAAAACCGGTTTTCAAAAATCGTTAAATTTTGGCCGATTTCCGGTTTTGCGCCGCAAAACCGGGAAACCGGTTTTGCATGCCCTAGTTGACAGACGAATTTGATGCTCTTTGCATAGTTTTATCATGTCAACCGACAAATGTGAAGATAAATTATCGCCTATTAGCAGCTTTTTTCCCGGTTTGTCAGCGAAGAATGGAATAATGATGGATTGTACCCAATCTTCAAAAATGGTATCATCGAACCATCCTAATGGCGAACGATTATACCTTGCACCTCTAGTCCCGTGAGAAACCCATGTGTTGTACAAATTTTGGGCTTTGTACACCACATTTGGTGGTAAAATCTTACCACCATATCTGGATCAGTCAGTGGGGCTATCATTAAGGAAACAGTAGCCTTTAAGTGGTTCATGACGCGTTCTGGATATTTAGTGCCGCGTTTCGTAATAATTTTTCTGCGCCTAGGATCGTCCGCGAGATTTGTCTCGTCATAATTGACGATATTTGCTGCTGGAACATTGGCCGAAAATTTTTGTAGCTCTTCAAAATATTTTTTACGATTTCTGCTGACACGGCAGCTCGAGACCTTTTAATATTTTGGCATATCCCAAAATAAGAATCGCTTATGAGTAATTCCTATTTTGTCCAGGTACATTTTAACAATATATCTTAAGTCTAGTGTGTCCAGTGGATATCCCCATTCTGCACAAACATTGATATACTGGATGATATAGTCTTCCGTTTCCAACGAAAGGGCTCTTTGCCCATCTTAAAATTTGACTAGTCCTTTGCTGTGACGATACAACACTGATGTATGCATATTGTGTTTGATAGCTACTGTTTTTATCGAATCATTACCCATCAAATAATCTTCCGCCGCTAAGAACATTTTCGTCATACCTTTTATAGCGCTTGCCTCCCGGTTCAGGTTTCTAAATACGCGGCATTGTCCAATATAATCTGAACGAACAAAATACGCAATTATTTTCATTAGTCATAAAAATATGAACAATAACCTAAGTATTTCACAAAATAACAGTCACTATACTCTATTTACAATAGCATTAGACAGAAGTTAAAAAAGGTTCTTTTTAATGCACACTTTGTAACAAAAGTACAATAAACAATGTTAAAGTTACGATAGACACCGAATTTATTATAATCTATTTTTACAGTAGCTGTCGCGCGTATTTGTAACCATTTTAATAATTTATCTTCTCAAATGATGTGGTTTTCATTTAGTTGTATATTTAATTCCAATTTAAAAGTACAGTGTCAATGGTTAAAACCTAACAGAAGCAGGGATGAACAAAACCCGGAACGTTATTCGTTTCACTGTAATTCTACCTATTTTAAAATTTTACCTTATCTTTTAAAGACTTGTATTCTGTTTATATTATTATACGTCCATATTTAGTACTATCTTAGATCTATTTATCAAAATTATATTAAAATAAGTTTAATTTAAATTGTTTTAACTTATCTTTGAAATAAAATGTTTTGCATTCCTGCTTCTATGAGCCTCTTTTTTCTAATGCTATTATAAATGGAGTACAGGTACCTACAATCTACGTAAGTACAAAAATGTATCAGGTATAATTTCGGTTGGCAGCCCTAGCAATAACAATCCTAATCACCCCAGACGCATTGCTACTCACCCCTCGTGCACTTTTCAGCATTTACGCGTTTCTATTTACCCCATACTCAATTCTATTCACCCCTCAGGCGTCTTCTTTTCAACTCGAATTTATTCGATTTACAGGTAACATAACTGTTGGTTGTCCGTGTGGTGTCGGACGTAAAGAATAGCACCATCCCATATCTTCCCGTGGGTGTCGTAAGAGGCGACTAAGGGACTTGCCAGAGACTAGCGATGGGCGATTGTGAATGACATTATTCGAATGATTCGATTGTACAAATCATTCAAATCATTCGAATAACCTTACAATTCATTCGAATTTGGAAATGAATGAGAAGTGAATAAGAATGTATTGCGTTGTCTCGTTCCTTCCGATTCAATTTAATTATTACTAGTTCATATTAGTATATATTCGAACATCCGTAACTTCATTTAAAAGTAAACTCTGTAGACTGAGAAACAATACTCAATTTAATGTGGCAAATTGAATTATTAAACCATCGAATTTAATGAACATTACTAGTTTGTATTCGTATATTCATAGTTTTTTATATGAAATTATTTTGATTGGGAGCAATGGTGGCCCGTTGCTAACGGACTTACGTCACAGTATAAAGATTATCAACAGTACGGAAACTACGAACAAACCGTTCGAAACGGCACACTCACACAGACGCGCGCATCTACGATACCCTAAGCGATAGTCGCGGTGCTCTCAGTGACGGCCTCACGGATGCCGTGTTTGAACGAGTGTCGAGTATTCGTGCAATACACAATACATTTATTTATTATTGAAAGGTAAGAATGATTTTATTGTTGATATTGAATATGATTGAATATGTAGGGGCAGTCCGGGAGAGTTTACCCGCCTTCGACTAAAATGCTCATAGATCGCTTTATATTTACAAAAAACAATTTTCTAAAAATTGTACCCTAAGCTGCATTATTAAGCTTTATTTTTTCTTAAGAAAGTTTTATAAATCATTAATACTTTATGAGTATTAACGATTTCTACTGAAGTGAGATTTGGCTAATATCTCCCGCCTAGGTGGGAGACTTGACCCCCAAGAAGGGAGACTTTACCCGGGTTTAAAACTAGGCAAAATAAAAATAATAAATTATAATTAAATAAAGAAATTTAATAAAAAAACATGGCACATAATAATACGTAGTAAATGATAACACGAACTACATATATAATTTGAGTATCTTTGACATACAGGTAGTGAGGAATTAAGTACCTATCACATATTATATTTCTTAAGATAAGTAGTTGCGTTTAAAACAGTGAGTGTTTATAAACTTTTACCATTAGAAACTCTTTCTAACATAACTTATAACCTTATTAATAAGAACTTTCACAACCAACTGTTACTGCATAATAATTTCAGTCTTTCTACAGCAAAATATCTTAGAAATTTAACAATATCTTATCAAAATGGAGAAAAATCAAAGGTAACTTAGGTATCTTCATAGCAAACATAATAGTCTGAGCCTATTCTATCTACGTCATAACTAGATAACAAATTACAAATAGTTAAACCTTAAAAGTAGATATTGCAAATCAGTTTAAAGTAGGACACCATGTATGTGGTCAGTAAAATAAAAATACTTTCAAAATTAACAAAAGTAAAATTCAAAACAAAACCTTATAAAAAAATAATCATTATAATCAGCCTTCCTTTTTTAATTAGAGCAATCAGGACAAATAAACTGTTCCTTATCATCTCTTTTAATTAGAGCAATCAGGACAAATAAACTGTTCCTTATCATCTTTGGATAGTCCAACACACATCTCATGGACATATTTACCACAAAAAGCGCAAAGTCTCATATCCATAACTTTATTTTCTCCACAGATGAAACAATACCAATTATCAATAAGATCTGGTACTTCATCCCATGGACTATCAGAGCTATCATCATACTTGGGTTTGTCTTCAGGGTCTGTCTCACTATCACTTGACTGTAAAACTTGTCTTTTTACTCTCTTTTTCTTTGCATTACCTTTTCGTTTCTGTTTAGTTGACTTGATTTTTTTATTTTTTGGTGCGTTTTCATCTCTATTCTCATCTTGGTCTTGCTTTTCTGGCGTTTTTGTTAAAATTTTAGTTTTTCCGGGCTGTCTACCACGGCGGAAAGTTTTTCTTGGAGAAGCTTTTGGAAATGGACGAATCGTTTGTGGTAAAACTATTTTTGGTTTTAGTTGTGGAACAGAATCTACCGTATCTTGAGACGTAGAAGGCAACTCTGCTGATTCTCTTATTAATGCAATTGCTGGCTCAGATTCCTGAGTCAAAATTGATGGCGAACTCGCTCTAGACTCCGCAGTTTCATTTATAAATATTGACGCTGAAGTTGAAGGCTCTGGCTGACTTTGTAAAGTAGGCGATGTAGGTAAAACGATCGTGGTCACATCTGAAGGCAGTGCTGCAGTTACTGAGGGTGAAGCAATCGAAAAAACATCTTGCTCTGGAAGTTCACCAATCATTTCTCTGTCTGTTACTGCGGAACATAAAAAGTCTTCATCTGTAAAGATGTCCGGGTTATACGGATGTATTCCAGTTTTTCGAAAACCACTCAAAATATTTGATTGACTAAAAGCCTGTGACATAATTGTGTTCACAAATCCGGGTATATTGTAAATCGTAACAGTTCTGCCTGGGTTACTAATCATCCAATTATTCATGGCTGAGTTATATCTAGCCTTGAAGGATGAATAAATGGCAACGTCTAATGGCTGCAACTTATTGCTGCAATGGGGCGGTAAAGTCAGCAAAGTTACTCCATTTAATTTTGCGTATTTCACGATTTCAATATTGACATGGCTTTCGTGGTTGTCGAGGATAAGCAGGACTCTGTTTTGAAGCGATGCGATCGAATACTTCACAAAATGCTGCATGAATTTTAGAAAACTCTTCGTCGTCATCCATCCACTCGGGTAGGAATCACCTTGTGACCCTGGTGGTCCACTATCTACAAAGGTTTCGTTGTATTTAACCCTAGGGAAAATGAAAAATGGTGGAATAACATTTCCCAGAGCATTCACGGCGAAACAGACGGTTACAAGACTGCCACGTTCAGCTGAAGTAACTGGACCTACTTGACGCACATGCTTGCTCGCTAAAACTTTAGGACACTCTTGCACCGTCGTACATCCTGTTTCATCACAATTGTAGATGTTATGAGCTTCAAATTGATATTTATCTCTAACTGCCTTGAGGTTTTCGAAGAAATCAGTAACGTTTTTTCTGTTGAAGCTGGTGGATCTGGATAAACTGGTTGCTTCTGGGGTTCTCAAACTTAGTTCAAGGTTTCTTTTCATAAATCCTCTGAACCAATCTTTCCCTGCGCAGTTGTTAGAAGTCCATGAATCAGGAACCTTTTTGGAATTAATGGATGCATATTCATACGCAAGTTTCATAGCCGCCTGTCTGGTTAAGCCATAATTCCCTGTTCACTTATTTTTGACAATTTAGTCCTGTCTCTTAAATAATTACGTAAAGTATTTCGATCTATTCCATACTCCAAAGCAGTAGCTCTAATAGACTTGCCGTTATCAATGTCTAAAAATTACCGTTTTATTATTTTAAAAACAATTATCAGTTTTTTTTTTTCAATTACACACTTGAACTTTAGAAATCTCAACAAACGTGGCCAAGAGCGAGCTAGAAAGCAGATATTTACTTCGAAACGTGTACGGCTCTTTAAACAAAGACTGCGTTTCATAGTTTTAAGATCAACAAGTCACTTACAAAATGTTCTCCAAAAAGAAAACTTTCGGAAAATTTGATAGTTGTAACGACTGTGTTATGTTATGTCTAGTCGCAAACTTTAGGTAAACAACACGAACTTATTCCAAATAACATAATTTTTGAATGTATTTAAGTGTTGTCCGGGCAGATGTCCGAGAAAAAATATAGTACTAAGGAAGTCTCCGTTTCTTGTCTCTGTTCTTCAAACTTTAGGCTAATAAGCACTACCTATTCCTATCACTGCTTATTACTGACAGGTCTAAATTGCTTCTGTTTCTTGTTGTTTCTTTTTTTTATATTTGAAGGGCATTGTGGATACTTATCTAAAATAAAACAGAAAATATTATTGCAAGAGAAACAGAGGGAGAGATTACCCTGGGTAAAGTCTCCTCCCGTCGCCAAGGTAATGTCTCCCACCCCACGCCAAGCTGTCCGTTATTTAATTTACAAAAAAAACTATAATCTTTAAGCAAAAACTGTCTATCGTAAAGGTAACAAGGATAATTACACTAAGGATATGTAGGTATGCATGACATGCTGGAATCTATGAACAGTAAACAACAGTAATCAAATATCGAAAATTGAAAAAATTAACTTACCGGGCATAAAAAACGTGTTTTCACTTGTAACGTCAAAACGAAACTGCTGATCGCAACATCGCCGCGTGAGCTAGGTGGGAGGCGCCTATGAGCTGTGAGAAGTGTGGCAACGTCGCAATATCTAGTTATACAGGGATTCTATGATCAGTGGCTATTGTCTCCCCCCTGCTAAACTCTCCCGGACTCCCCCTACAGTCTGCAAAGGAAATAAGTTACCAGTCCGCACACTACAAAACTATATCGCTGCTGTACGTACTACTCACAATGACAGCTACGCACACATCGTATTCGTAGAGTAAGTGCGCTATCATCTACTAAATGATAGTATAACATAATTTCACCACAAAATTTAAAGCGTTCGTGGCTCAATAAATAAGCCTTGTACTGCTAGTCACTAACAGTGTGAGTTCGAATCTCCACAATGGTGATTCTTTTTGCGATTCAAAATTTTAAGCTAATGCAAATAGAATATTTTTTGTTAAGAAATTGTTTCATTTTTTTTAAATAGCTGAAATGCAACCATTTTTTTATTTTTATTAAAAAAATAAAATAACATCACAAGTTATCATGTTTTATTATAATACAACAATAAGTTTATGTAATTAGAACATACATTTAAACTTATATTGAACCAAGAGGAAAGATTTGCTTGTTTGTTTGTTACAATTTAACTCAAAAACTACTGGGCCGATTTTAAAAATTCATTCAGCATTAGAATGTTATATTATCCCTGAATAACATGGGCTATGTTTTGAAAAATTAGGGAGTCTTGAACAAATAACGAAGTCGCGGGCAAAGTGCGTGATGTTTAATAGTCATGTTGTTTAATTATTTAATAAACAATGAGCGGAGTGAATAAACATGTCACATAGATAAAAAATAAGTATAATCTGATCCAGCAACAATAACATCACTCACACTCCAGTACCGCCGACTTATTTTATTATGACTAATATGCTGTGAAAGTTTTGAGGATGATAGTATTGAGTATTTTGGTTATTCAATTGTAGGTATACACATATATTATGAATTAGTTTTAAATATTAAAACATTCAAAAATTTATGAAAAAAAAATATTTACAAATACAAAATATAGTAAACCCACTGGTATCGGGAACAGTATTACCAACACAGTTTCTAGGAATGTAATAGATTATAATACGTTAAAATGTTTGAAATTTACAGGCAGCATAAATGTTACGATAAGGCGGCGGTGATTTTCGATATTACACTTTCTCAAGATGATCCGTAATTAATACCTAATAGATGTGGATATTTTATACTTAGATTAATAAACCAAAGTTATATTTCATCATCAGATTATCAGCCGTAGGACGTCCACTGCTTTAATTTTTCAATGTTCCAATAATTATATAATCTACTTTTAATATTATGTATTAATAATGAATGGGAGCCTCTTCGCTGTCTATGACAAGCTGCAAACGTCTGCTCATACGAGCAACCATGTTGTTACAAAGGTCACTACCACGTAACGACTCCCAAGTCGAAGTTACAACGTCATCCAGATTAGACTTTGTTCTAACTTCCGATGGGCCCCAGTTCAACACCATATGACCCCATAAATTTTCTATGGAGTTTAAATCTGGACTCTTAGCAGGCCAATCAATAACAGTCACATCTGTTTGTGACTTAAGCCAATCTTGCACAATACGTGCTTTGTGCACCGCACAGTTGTCGTGCACAAAGTAAATATCGGGATAGGCAACTCGCACCGTGGGTAGCATAACATTTTTTAAAATATCTAAGTAGCCGTGACTATTATTACGAGCTCCCACTTCAACGAGCTCCCCGGGCCCCATCGACGACATCCAGCCCCAATACCCGAGTGTAATGCGGCCACTAGTCTTAACTGGCAAAATATTAACTTCAGTGTATCTTTCTCCTTTTTTTCTCCATAGTATTTTGCGTCCATCCTTGTCTGATTTGAAACATTTTTCGTCGGTAAATATGACGACATTGTTTTGCCAATCGAAGTACCGATATTCCTTCGCAAAACGAACGCGGTTTTGACGGTGCACGGTAGACAGTACAATTATGCGCGCCGGTCTGCAACATGTCAAACCATCTGCTCGCAGGTGGTTCCGTATCGTCTGCATACTGACGTTATGTGCTGCTGCTTTTATGCTGGTCTTAGCGAATGGGTCTGTTGTATGGGTGGCATCAATCTCACGGTGCCGAGGCGAAGCACTTGTGAAAGCCAATGGTGTCGGTCCAGGCAGGCGACGGTTAATTTCGCCTGTCTCAGCGTGACGATGCACCCACAGACGAACGGTTTTTCTCTAAAAAAAAAGTGAAAATTTTTAGAACTAAACTTACACCTCCCAAAATAAATTACGAAGTAAAAAATACACAATATGAAAACAATGCAGAGAATATATTTTTATAAATACAATTTATATACTTATAATATAGCTTATTCAAATACATACTAATAAAAAAAATGTAGGTAATATTTATAAAATATAATTATAACACTTATTAGGTATTTATTCGGTTATGCACACACGAAATTTATTTTTTTTTCTTAAAGTTTTAATCAATATTATCTATCATACATTATTTAGTATCATAATTATATTTTTAAATATGTTAGGAAAAAACATTTAATCATTTCAAAATTGTTATTTTATTATTATCTCCTATTCATTTACAAACATATTTATTATGTTTTTAAATATTTAATAACACGATAACGACGACGATTAAAACGAAACGATAAAACGATAATGGTAATTTTTAAATATCGATAATTATAGGGAACCTCAGATTATTGTTTCATAATCTGAGTAGGGAACGGCTATGCAGTTAATAAATAAATACTCCGGTGTCATTTTCTACTATTCTCAACTATACAATCCACAATTCGTTAAATGAGACACAACATCTTATTGAAATTACTGGGGCACGACGACATAATAAATTACTACACTATTTATTAGTAATAATAATTTTACTCACCGATACCATTAGGCGCCTTGCGATTTCACTTGCAGAAATGTTTTGCTCATGCAAAACAATAATTTGAGCTTTTTGGAATACAGTTAAATGGTGCATGGTCAAGTTAAACAGTTTTTAACAATCACAAAATTAGTAAAAGAGCAAGTAATAAAAAATGAGTATAGGTGTAGTTGCTAATGCAGACTGGTTCATACATAAGTTCACAATTAAAGGCAGGAACATATTTTTAAAGCGGGTAGTCAGCTTCTAAACTGGTAAATAATGATAAGTAGGCAAGAAACTTGTAGTAGATTCTCAAAACCAGTCAGAATATTATTTTATTCAGTTAGTATATTAACTCTAAGTTACAAAATCTCAAAAATAACATTTTATTAAACTCGTGGTTCGAACTCAAATCATTTGTTACCACTGGTTGAATGCTTACCAGTTGCGCCACAGAAACAACTATTTTGTTGTGCGAAATCATGATACACTATCGTTTAGAAGACGTTAGCGCTACGAGTTACATGTGTGCGTGGCTGTCATTGTGAGCAGTACGTACAGTAGCAGTTTTGTTGTGTGCGGACTGGTTACTTATCTGGTTTGGCCACTGTACATACATGTTAGCAGCCGCCATCTTAGTTTTACAAATAAGTTCACATGAAAGTCGTGAATTTATTTGTAAAACAAATATGGCGGCTTTTTTATTTGTTCGTGTAAATTATTTTTTTCGTCATGGGTGTCGTTATAGTTTTCGTGGGTGCCAAAACCGAAAGTAAGGACAATACTTATGTAGATCCAAGATGGCGGCTGTCATTTTTTTTCACAGTAACTTATATTCTATTTCTAGCCTAACAAGGGGCGAAGTTACCACAGACACAATGCAACATGAGGAGAGATTTGAAAATTATATTCCATTAATTAATCTCCAAAGACGTTCTACCGTTCAAATGAGTTTGGAAGCTAAACGAAACAGAGACCAATATAAAACTTATTTTAATACTGATGGAAGTGTTGAGTGGCAAGATCGTATGGTCTCAAGTGGAAGAGCTTAAAGAGAAGTTCTTTAAATGAATGTGTAATCTTTATTGTTACTACAAATAAAAATCACAATATTCACTTACGACTTTATTTTGCTTTTCAGTTTCACCAACTTCAACTATATTTTCTGTTCTACCGTCTTCATGAGACGAAATAACATTTTGAAGGAAATTGTCACCATTTATACTGTCATTCTCTAGATCTTCATCAAAGTTAGATATGCTGTTAGTAGGTACTTCTTGGTCCTTAGTAAAGAGCATATAGTCGAAGTACCAGAGGGAAGATTTGTACACGTCGTCCGTTCCTCTACCACTACGCTGGCTGTCTGTAACTTTCTTAAGCTCTTTTCGGAACGAGCCCCTTAAGCTTTGTAATTTCTTAACCACAAAATCACGATTGGCGTTAGGAAAACCTTTTTCTTTACAAAAGTCAACAATTTTTTTATAAGCTTCATCTTTAAGATTTTTGTTTTTATATTCTTCGGACTTGATTTTCCAGAGGCAAGGAAAAGACTTGTCTAGTGTAATCAACTCCAATATTAACTCTTTATTCCACGTACGTATGTCCGCCATCTTGTCATGCGCGAAAGAATTATAAACTCAAACTCAAACTCAAACTCAAATCATTTATTTCAAATAAACCATTTACAGGCACTTTTGAATTGTCAAGGAGTCAGTCAGTCAAAAAGTTGCAGCTAGTTGCTCGTTCCAAACAGTAGGTTTCTATGGAGAAGAACGAGCAAGAAACTCCATGAACACTCTTTTAAAATCAATAGAATATTACAAATTTAGGTTACATCATTCATGTTGAATCTAGAGGTACAATGTGAGAACGATGTAACAAATTGTGCATGTTAAAAGAGGTCCTAGTGGCAATGAAATTAGACAATTCAAAATAAATTTAAAATAACCGAGGCAGCTAAGAGATGAACAGACAACCAAAGGAATTATAAATAACAGACAACCAAAGGAAACGCGATTGCGCGTGTTAGAATAAAAGGAATAAAAGCAACATTAAAAAGCAATTAATAGCTCTACATTAAATACACATACTTATATACTCAAAGAATATTATTATTTTAGAACAGAATAGTGAAATGAAAATACTTTGTTTAGGAAACATATATTTTATTGTAATATTTTAAACTCAAAATCATTTATTTCAATTTAACCATTTACAGGTAGGTACGTTTGAATTGTCAGAGTCAGTCAGATTGTTTAATCGTACTTTTGAATTGTCAGAGTCAGTCAGATTGTTGAATCTAGTTGCTCGTTCCAAACGGTAGATTTCTATGGAGAAGAACGAGCAAGAAACTCCATGAACACTCCTTTAAAATCAGTAATATTTTACAAATTTAGGTTACATCATTCATGTCATAACAACTAGGTATATATATAATTTAATACTAAAATTATACATATAAATAGCCTTTCATAGTTATCATCATAGTTATACTTATCTATTATTTTCTTCGGGAGCTCCGTACCGATCAACGTTTCGATCAAAAGTCATCCAATGAAGTCGGAACACTCGCTTTTATAAGCGGCGACAAACAAGTATGATTCATGTTTCCATAAACGATGACAAGCAAATATAATTCATACTTATTTGCTATCCAAAGTTCAGTAAAAGAAACACACAACACAATAAACACACTTTATTCTATTTAAAATGATGTTATTTACTATACTTCTACTGCATTTAATCAGAAATTAATTAGGTATTACTTTATATTACAACGCGAATTACGTAGTTATGTATTAATTACATCGGTATAAATCTAACACGCGCATGACTGCTGAGCGCGGCACGTGCTCTTTTCCTTTTTCTTTCACTTCCTTTATACGCGCGCTCTTTCGCGCACGATTGCTGTTTCACGCGCGAAAGAGTGTGTGTGTAAAGGCCGCTAATGTGTCTATAACATCATTATACAATTGGTTAATAACAAGTCTGTGTTTTAAGTTATCACACATCTTATCTGCACACTGCACAGGCATTAAGTTCAAATGGGAAATTAATGTCTTTTAATTTACTATTACAAATGTCAAAATATTTTACAATTTCGTCCTTAGATCTTTCTCCCCAAATAATATAATTACAAAACAAATTATTTTAATTAAAAATGTCATATCTTGCTTCTTATTCTTGTTTTTATTAAAGAAACAATGTTCTTCCTGGTGATTTTTTTTTCTTATATATTGCACATTGTTTTACCTTATATTTGCAGTCTTTTTCTTTATGGTTATACTTTTTACATATTGAACACATTTTACAGTCCTTTTAATATGTCCTGTTTTATTGCATTTGAAGCACTTCATGCTCAAAGTACCTTTTTTCACAGCTTGGAACGCTAACTGATTTTCTATTTTATCTCCTTTCTTGTTTTCAAATCTATTTTCCTCACTTAACAAGCGATTAGTTTCATTTATGTTATCTCCCATTTGGTTTAAGCGAAACTGTAGATTTTCTATATCAGTAATCATTTGAGTAAGTGACTTATTATCCTCTTTGTAATAAAAGAACTCTTGTTGTTCTTTTTGTCCTTCAAAGATTTTACAAAGTTTTTCATACATTTCCTGGGCATTTGACATCCTAAAATATGACTTTTCAGCTTTCTATCTATAGTATTTATTATTATTTATTTCCTCCCTCCCCTCCATTGGCTTTCTCTTGGTATCACTGACAATTTGGACAATATTATAAGGTAATGGGTAAGGTTTTAAAAATACCGGGGTACTATTTTCTTTCAATACTAATTTTGCTTCAAAACTTTCTAGTGTAAATCAACATTTTTGCTGAACACATTTGAATAAGTTTTCATGAACTGTTGTGCAACATAAGACTCATTATTTGACTTCACTTCTGGCTGAATAGATTTTACATAATTCTTATTGTTAAGTATATTAATTCTCCACTCTGGGTTTAAAATATCTAACCAAGCACGCACAAGCAAAGGTGTAAAAGACTTTTTATCTGTTATTACAACAAGTGGTAACCACTTGGAAACTACAAAAAAAAAGTGTAAACAAGCTTATATATCTGTAAACTATAAATATGTCGGCGTCGCATTGTAAACAACACGTGGATCGGGCCATCCGGTGGCACGCTACATCATTCGAGGTGTGGCTGAGTGTGCGCTACGACGTAGCACGCTTCGTCGTTCTCCCACCTCCTCGCTGCGGGGCGGAGTTAACGCGCGCTACGCCGTAGCGTGCTACGTCGTTACCCCGCTTCCAAAACTAGCGTATATAAGGGGGGCACAGCGGCAAAAGTACATCACTCTTCGCTCGACGCTCGCCGCGCACGGACGTGTCGCCGCTTCGCTCCACGCTCTGCCGCTACGCTCGCTACCTGCTCTCGCTGCGCCCGCCGCAACGATTCCTGTAGTCAGCCGACTGCAACCAACTGTTCAAAAGTTGCCTTTTTCAAGGCGACGGCTGAAATTCATATTCCTTTAAACAGAGTCAGTCGTGTAGCTTCACTTGGCCCCTTCAGGGCAAAACCACAGTTTCGTGGTACTCGGTGGATACCTTACGGTGCCAACGAAGCCGAGTGGGTGTTGCCCCAATCACACCCGCCAAACCCCTTCAGGGCGAGGCAGTCAATTGGAGTCGGGAGCTAGTGTTTCGGCCTTGGGGGGTCTCCTAGTCGAACCTAGTCTCTGGTTTCCTTCCACAGCTACACACCTAGTGTCGGTTGGGCGTGTCTACACCCTTCGCACTAGACTGGCTAGGGCCCCGTTCGCACAATAAGACTGGCGACGGGTTTACAAGCTTAGGGCTCACCAATAGGTACTCACCTCCCTGTCTACACCCGACAGGGAGGGTTACACATCCCCGGGCCACTCCACCCGGGGAGTTAGAGTTAGGTGTTAGGTATAATTTAGGCTTCCCGGAGAGTTAAATCTCCCAAAATTCCCTCCCCAACTTAACTCTCCCTCCGACCATGTCGGACGCTGATATATTAGCGTACGTCAAGGCCCGCTTATGGCAAAGCGCCAAGTTCCATGCCGATCTGGACACATGGCTAGAGAACTCGTCCGCGTCCCGAAAAGCAGCCGAAGCTAGCGTCGCTGACTTCAGTGACATATTAGATAGCCCCTTTTCCCCCGATAACGCCAACGAAGGCACACCTGTGGCGGCATCCTCTATGCCACCGCAAATCCCGTCCCTATTGTCAATTAAGACAACAAGCCCGTACGCGGAAACACCTATTGTTTCCGAACCCATTGTTTCCAAGCCCATTGTTCCCGCGACCATTGTTCCCGCGACCATTGTTCCCACGCAGCTGCGCTCTGCGTCGCCATGTTTCTCAGAAACAATGGATACCTCTGTCCCTGTCTCTGAGCCATCTCACTCCGACTCTGAGGAAGCCCACTCTGCCTCCGCGTCCTCGGACGACGACTACCAACTTGTCGGTCCGGGAGGCAAGAGAAAGAAGGGTAAGAGTCCCTCTCAGGCCACCAAGGCCAAGAAAGCCGTAGCCGCGCCCACCCCCTCCTCCACCCCCTCGGTTTCGGCCCCCTCCGTCTCAGCTACCTCTCGTCCAGAGGGCAGCCGTCCCGCTAGTCCCATGTCCACTGCTGCCCCCAATCCTTCGGTTTCAAAAAAGAAACTCCCCGCCCCGCCTCCCTTGTTCATCCAGGACAAGGCGAAGTGGACCGACGTGTCCAAATTGTGTAACGATCGTAAGATCAAATACACAAACGCGCGCTCGACCCAACAGGGTATCAAAGTTCAAGTTCCCACGGTGAACGACCACAGGGAACTTACATCCCTGTTAAAAGTGAGGAACATTTCGTTCCACACTTATTCCCTGCCCGATGATAAACCCACCCGTGTGGTAATCCGACGCGTCCCCAAAGAAATCTCAACGGAAGAGATTCTCGCCGACCTTCAGTCGCAAAATGTCCCAGTATCCGCTGTGCATCGTCTGCACAAAGCTAGGGGTGCGATTGCATACGACTCGGTTCTTGTCGTGTGCGATCACACCGACGGCCACCATCCGATCTTTAAAGTAAAGTCGGTATGTCACTTGTCGGGCATCTCTATCGAGAGGCCTTATAAATCCGATACGGTTGGACAGTGTCACCGCTGCCAACTTTACGGTCACGCCCAACGCAATTGCTACGCGACCCCTAGATGCGTCAAGTGTCTGGGTGAGCACGCAACTGCTGACTGCCCCCGTCCGAAAGACCGCAATCTGTGCACAGAACCTCCCAGCTGTGTGCTATGCGGCCAATCAGGTCACCCCGCCAATTACCGCGGCTGCCCCAAAGCCCCAAAATCCTCTTCTCCCAAGTTGACCAAGCGTGCGAACGCTCGTCAACAAAGGGAAAGCCCCTCTGTTAAGATTCCCTCCTCAGAGATGCCCGAGCGTCTCAGCCCTCAGAGGCCCTCCCCATGGAACTCGCTGAATCATCAGAGAGCGTTCCCTGCATTGAGGCCCTCCCAATCTCTGCCCATGCCAGCGCTGATGGATTCGCCAGTCCCCGCGCTGAACCTAGCCTCCGCGACCACGCCCCCCCTACCTAAGGTCGCCCCCGCCGCTCCTAAAGCCGCCACCGTCGCTCCTAAGGCCGCCCTCGCCCCATCTAAGGCCGCCCCCGCCGTTTCAACCGCGCCCTCAGCCTCCCGCGTACCTGCATCTCTCCCTACCGAGAGGATAGGCGAAGTCATCAACCTCGCCTACCAAATTTACCGCAACCCCGCTGCTGAAGCTATGGCTAGGGATATACTCGCGTGTAAAGCAAATATTAGCGACATCCTCAAGGTGTTCAAAGCGTATCCGGAGATTACGCAAGCCCTAGATAAACTTTACCCTTGCTAATCCAATGGATAAGGAAAGGCCGTGTACTAATAAACCCCGATCCCTTAAGTTAGGATTCTTTAACGCCAATGGCATTACTAACCAACGTGATGAGATCGCCAATTTCCTCCGCGACCATCAACTTGATATCCTTCTCATACAGGAGACCTTTCTTAAGCCCCATCATCGTGACCCGAATATTGCCAACTACCGTATAGTTCGCAATGATAGGTCTCGTTGTCACAAGGGCGGTACCCTAATATACTATAGAAAGGCTCTGTACTGCATTCCTATGGACCCTCCTCCCCTCGCTCGCCTCGAGGTCTCTGTCTGTCGGCTCGGCATGACCGGTCATCAGCCGTTAACTATTATATCAGCATACGTCCCTCCATCACCATCGGAGGATGATCCTATCCTCCTCAAGGATGACCTTTCTGCTCTTCTTGGCCTGGGTGACTCCGTCTTACTGGCGGGCGATCTCAATGCCAAACATCCCTCCTGGAATAGTAACAGGACCTCTTCCAGAGGTAGGATCGTGTTTAACCTCTGTTCTCAACTGAACTTCGACGTCATCGCCCCGATGACTCCCACTCATTTCCCCCACGATCCCAACCATCTTCCCGACATCCTCGATATAGCGCTGCTCAAGAATGTGAACCTCCGTTTGCAATCTATAGAGACGCTACACGAGCTTAATTCCGACCATCGTCCAGTGATATTAGAACTAGCTCCCCGTTCAGGTCCCTCTGACCCTAGCCAGCCCCCTCCGACCCAAATTATTACCGACTGGAGGAAAGTAAGCGAAAGCCTACAATCCACCACGTCGCCTCACTTGGACGCTATCCCCGACCACTTGGTGACAGTCGCGGACACGACGGGCGCGATCGACTCGTTCACAAATCATGTACAATCCGTCTTGAACGATTGTTCAAGGGAGGTTCCGGCGATGAGCGATCATCGCTGGAAACTGCCTGACGATGTGCGTGATCTGTTGACCGAGAAGAACGCGGCCGTCCGTGCGTACAGTGCCTTCCCCTGCGATGCGAACAAGGCTCACATGCGCTCTTTACAGCGTGCTGTAAAGAAACGCATCGAGGAGCTGCGCTCCAGCCGCTGGGACAAGACACTTAGCGAACTCGAGCCCACCCACCTAGCCTTCTGGGAACTCCAGAGGAAGCTCCGTTCTTCTAACGAGGCCTCCATGCCCCCTCTCATTCGTTCCGACAGTAGCGTCGCCTTCGACAACGATGAAAAGGCTGAATGTCTAGCCGACAGCCTAGAGTCTCAATGCACCCCCAGCTCTCAACCAGTAGACGAAGCTCACCTTTCTGAGGTCGACGCCGAAGTCGAACGTAGAGCCTCTCTCCCACCCGTTGAAGACCCTGATTATCCTCTGCCTCCTGTCACTCCCGACGAAGTGCACGATATTATCAAGAGGCTCAAACCCCGGAAAGCCCCCGGCTCTGACGGTATCACCAATAAGGTGTTCAAACTCCTCCCCGCCCATCTCATAATGCTAATGACCGCCATCTTCAATGGCGCTCTAAGCAACAACATTTTTCTTCAGGCATGGAAAGAGGCCACCGTTATCGGCATTCCGAAACCAGGCAAACCCAAGTCTGATCCCACCAGTTACCGTCCCATTAGTCTACTCAATGTTCTAGGCAAAATCTACGAGAGGCTTATTTATAAGCGACTCAAAGACTTTGCCGAAGCAAAGAGTCTCATTCCCGACGAGCAGTTTGGCTTTCGAACCGAACACAGCTGCGTCCAACAAGTCCACCGCATCGTCGAGCACATAAGCGCTGGTTTTCAGCGTGGCTTGATGACGGGTGCACTCTTCTTTGACATAGCGAAAGCATTCGACAAAGTCTGGCACAACGGCTTACTATACAAGCTTTACCAACTCGGAGTGCCAGATCGTCTCGTGCTCATCTTGCGTGACTTTTTGTCGAATCGCACCTTTCGCTATCGCATCGAGGGTGCGCTCTCTTCACCCCACCCGATACGCGCTGGCGTCCCTCAGGGCTCCGTAGTATCCCCCCTCATTTTCACGCTGTTCACCAGCGACATCCCCAAAGATAAAAAGGCTCAGTTGGCTCTATTCGCTGACGACACGGCCATCTATTACTCGGGTCGTAACCCAGACTGCATAGCTCGTACCCTCCAATCCGCGGCAAAAGCCTTAGGCGCTTATTTCCGGAAATGGAGAATCGAGGTAAACCCCATCAAGAGTCAGGCAGTACTCTTTTCCAAACCGCGTTCGTCCCCCTCTCTGCCCAGTCCGATAACCATGTTCGGTAAGCCTATCCCTTGGGAGAAGCAAGCCAAATACCTAGGTGTGATTCTGGACCACCATCTTACTTTCGGAGAGCACATAAAGACGGTGCGTTCGCGCGCCGCTTTCGCTCTCGGTAGGCTCTACTTCATGTTGAATGCACGCAGCAAATTGTCACTCAAGTGCAAATTGCGCATTTACACGGCGTGCATTCGTCCCATCATGACGTACGCCTGTGCTGTATTCGCACACGCGAAACCATACCGTCTCCATAGGATGCAGACCCTCCAAAACCGTTTCTTGCGAAGAATCACAGGAGCCCCTTTTTACCTTCGCAACGAGAACCTCCATCTCGATCTAAAAATACCTACCATCCAGCAGTTCATGAAACGCTCCGCCAAACGCTTCTTCGACACTGCTGAGAAGCACTCTAACCCGTTAATCGTATCGGCCGCCCGGTACACTCCCTCCCGTATTAGTAAGACTCGACGACCGAGACATACTCTGACCGACCCTGACGATGCTATTACTCTCCTCCAGGAGAGCAATAAGGCCACCAGTACAGTTAAGAAACACAGACACAGACCGCCGTCATTCCGTCCTCGCCGTCGAGGCCCGCCGCGACGACCCCGTACGTCCCCTCCCCGACCCTTGCTCGTGCCAGCCCGCGCCGCTGAGCCTGTAGTTTTAAATTCGTCCCTAAATAATGGAAATCCGATCCAGCCTGTCCCTTTGCTGTCCTCTCCCAGCGACGCCCTAAGCCGAGGCTCGTACCCCACAGGGGGTGCCCTTAGCGTGTAGTCGCTTAGTTTGTAAGCTTTTATGCCCTGGCTGGAGGCCCTAAAAATAATAATTTTTAAGGCACCACAGGAAAGTCCGGTTAAGCAGCCGACAACCTCCTAGGTTGACCTGCGAGATGCCAATCCGAAAAAAAAAAAAAAAAAAAAAAAAAAAAAAAACAAAAGTACATCCTCCCCGACCCTTGCTCGTGCCAGCCCGCGCCGCTGAGCCTGTAGTTTTAAATTCGTCCCTAAATAATGGAAATCCGATCCAGCCTGTCCCTTTGCTGTCCTCTCCCAGCGACGCCCTAAGCCGAGGCTCGTACCCCACAGGGGGTGCCCTTAGCGTGTAGTCGCTTAGTTTGTAAGCTTTTATGCCCTGGCTGGAGGCCCTAAAAATAATAATTTTTAAGGCACCACAGGAAAGTCCGGTTAAGCAGCCGACAACCTCCTAGGTTGACCTGCGAGATGCCAATCCGAAAAAAAAAAAAAAAAAAAAAAAAAAAAAACAAAAGTACACCTCCCCGACCCTTGCTCGTGCCAGCCCGCGCAGCTGAGCCTGTAGTTTTAAATTCGTCCCTAAATAATGGAAATCCGATCCAGCCTGACCCTTTGCTGTCCTCTTCCAGCGACGCCCTAAGCCGAGGCTCGTACCCCACAGGGGGTGCCCTTAGCGTGTAGTCGCTTAGTTTGTAAGTTATTTTGCCCTGGCTGGAGGCCCTAAAAATAATATTTTTTAAGGCACCACAGGAAAGTCCGGTTAAGCATCCGACAACCTCCTAGGATGACCTGCGAGATGCCAATCCGAAAAAAAAAAGCAAAAGGACATTCTGTCTTCAGGCGTGGCCCGGTACAGGTTGTATTGCTCTTAATTAATGTTAGTCTGCATCTCTGTACATTATTGCTCCTTTTCTAAACTCAGGTGTTACTGTATTATTGAAACTAATGTTACTGTTTTATTGGGTGTCATTGCTATTATTATAAGGAGTCATGTTAATTATCTCTGAAAACATAAAGAACTGATTGACCGTAATTTCCTGTCGAATTAATTAAATAAGCTCTGTAAATAATAAATTTTAATTCAATTAAAGAACCTCTTTCATTTTCAATATGTCTGATCCCGTGCCTACATCAGAAGTGGGATCAGACCCACTCTCACAACAAATGTCATTTTTTTTCGACTAGTATGGAATCAATATTAAAAAAAATAGCAGATAGTATGACACCTCGCCACATGACACCCAGTATACAGCAAGAAGCTTATAGATAAAAGTGGAGGCAACACTCTAAATATGGGACAAGTGCTAGTATTTTCCTCACACGTTCTAATCGCGGGTTACGCTAAAAATAAATAAAGCATATTTATGCATGCGAACACCCTCAAACAACCAATAAAAGCAATTATGTACATCCTCCACCATTTCGCAATGTTAGGTATTTTTTACACTCTTAAATCTATGGCAATCACCGGTATCTTTGCAATGTTAACCATAGCTAACATTCAACTTGAACAAGTTATTGCTCATACTCACTTGCATTATTTGTAACATGACTATTGTACAGTCATAGAATGCAATCTTATAAACATAAATAATATATTATTATTACTTGAAATACGAAATTTAATAAAAAAAAAACAATATTTCTTACCTTTTGCGCGGGAGCAGCTCGTGATCGGAACGCCATTTTGCGCAATACTGTCAAAATTGCCATTAAAATGACGTATTTTATTTTACTAGGGACGCATAGTGATGTCCGTTACTTACTAATTAGAAAAAATCGTAAGATAAACCGATAATATTGTCAGTGGATTTTTCGAATTGTGAATGTTATGTTATGTTGTGGATGTTGTGTGTAACGTTACGAATTAAAGGGTTAAAGGAGTTTCATTCATACATTTTTTAAATATGTGTTCCAAGGGTTTATGATGCATGCGAACACCCTCAAACAACCAATAAAAGCAATTATGTACATCCTCCACCATTTCGCAATGTTAGGTATTTTTTACACTCTTAAATCTATGGCAATCACCGGTATCTTTGCAATGTTAACCATAGCTAACATTCAACTTGAACAAGTTATTGCTCATACTCACTTGCATTATTTGTAACATGACTATTGTACAGTCATAGAATGCAATCTTATAAACATAAATAATATATTATTATTACTTGAAATACGAAATTTAATAAAAAAAAAACAATATTTCTTACCTTTTGCGCGGGAGCAGCTCGTGATCGGAACGCCATTTTGCGCAATACTGTCAAAATTGCCATTAAAATGACGTATTTTATTTTACTAGGGACGCATAGTGATGTCCGTTACTTACTAATTAGAAAAAATCGTAAGATAAACCGATAATATTGTCAGTGGATTTTTCGAATTGTGAATGTTATGTTATGTTGTGGATGTTGTGTGTAACGTTACGAATTAAAGGGTTAAAGGAGTTTCATTCATACATTTTTTAAATATGTGTTCCAAGGGTTTATGATCCACACGCATATACTATTGCCAACATTTCTTTTTCAATTTGAGCCCATTTAGTCATTTAGTCTGATTTTGATGCATAAACTTCAGGCATATTTTCTTGTACGAGTAAAAGGACCACCCCAAGGCCTGTACTGCTGCTATCTACTGACAATGTTATAGATATGTTTGGATTGAAAAATTTCAATACTTTTGATGAGGTTAGAAATTTTTTAAGTTTTTGATAATCTTGATTTGTTTATCACCATATAAATGCTGAATCTTTTTAAGCAAGTCACGAAAAGAGTGTGTTATATCAGAAGCATTGGGTATTAAAATTATATTACATTTGGTTATGTAAGTTATCATTCCTAATATATATTGTAACTGTTGCTTATCTTTTGGTTCTACCATATCTAAAACAGCCCTAATTTTCTCTGGATCTGGTTTTAACCCCTCTAAGTCCTCTAAGTTTTTTCCCCATACTAAAAACTCATCAACATATAATTGAACCCCTTCAACCTCTTTATTTATTTATACTTCATGCACAAAGGCCCAAAGGCGGACTTAATGCTTTAGACATTCTCTACCAGTCATCCAAGAGTGGTGAAGAGATAACATGGCAGGTGCACATGAAAAAAAAAATATAAAAAAAGTTAAAAAGAGATAAACTTACGAATATATAAACTACACATCCATAATTTAATATTTGGTATATACCATACCTATATAAAATATATATAAACATATAATATACATATTATATATATAAATAAAGAAACAAAGTATTATGAGATGACCTGCTTATTTGTGCTGACAATAAGTTCGCAATTTCCGCTTAAATGCATACTGGCTGGTGGCCGTTCTGATATCGAGAGGAAGCGCATTCCAGAGAAGAATGACCTGGATATGAAAGGAAGAATGAACAAAATCAGAAGTATGAGAAGGGCAAAGTAAGAGAAGGTTGTTAGAAGATCGCAGATTTCTAGCGTGTGAAGAACATAGATATTGAAAGTGGGACATTAGATAAGAAGGGGGGGGAGAGAGAGTTGAGTAGGGAGAATAGCGTTGTCAGTGCACGCAAACTTCTTCTTTGGCGAATGGGCAACCATTTCAACTCAGACCTGTAGTTTGACACATGGTCTTATATCCTCAAGTTATAGATAAACCTGATACAGTTATTAAGTACCCTATCAAGCTTATCAAGCAAGACTGCGTTTAGGTCAAAGTAGCACACGTCACCATAGTCAATTATAGGGAAAATTAAAGTCTGCACAAGCATAGTCTTCGTCTTAGCAGGCAAAAAGTTTTTCAGACGATATAAGGATCGCAAAGTTCCGTTGGCTCTTTGACTGACACTAGAAACCTGACTTTGCCAACCAAGTGTCAAGTCAAGATGCAAACCGAGATCTTTTACGCTAGGGCTAATGGGAATGACAGTACCATTGAACATAATCAGGAGGAAGAGAGCAAACCGCCACTCTGGCCATCATACGCGAGCTTCCAATTATAATGGCCTGACATTTTGAGGGGTTTACGGACACCCCAAATCTATCAGACCAGTCTTTGATAGCATTCAGGTCTCGGTTCACATCTTCTATAGCGTCCGATAAACCTTCCACCCGCGTAGCTGAATACAATTGAAGATCATCGGCATAAAGATGATACGAGCACCGAAGACAGTGAGTAATAAAATTAATGAAGATAGAGAATAGTAATGGAGAAAGAATACCGCCTTGTGGAACCCCAGCATCCAGACCATGCCAACTTGATGAGCTCTCGTCAACGCGGACCGACTGCTGACGTCCCCGAAGATAAGAAGAGATCCATTCCAGCGCCTCACAGGAAACCATCAGATGTGAGAGGATGGATATGAGAATATCATGACTGACGGCATTAAAGGCATTGGAGAAATCAATTAAAACCAACACAGTAACCTTGGTATCACCCATTGCTTCTCTAATGTCACTAGTCACTTTAAGGAGAGCGGAGGTTGTGCTGTGTCCAGGCCTGAACCCCGACTGGAATGAGCTTACGAGGCTGTTCCGATGGACAAACTCTGAAAGCTGTTTGTGCACGCGGGCCTCGAGCACTTTAGACAAGAAAGGGAGAATGGAAATTGGTCGAAAATGGCTAGGAAGTGAGGGACTAGAAACTTTAGGAAGTGGGCGGACATCATACGCCACTGGGAAGGGAACTGAAGAAAATCAAGGATCAAGCTGACCATATGACGACTGATCCCGTCATGGCCCACCGCCTTAGATTTAATAGATATGATGGTATTTTTAACTTCATCCAAGGAGACTGGAGAAAAACGAAATGGTTCTACAATGGGACCAGGTAGTCCAGAAATGAAATCAACCGTCTGAGACATCATATTGGCATCCAAATGACAAGTGGTTGTAAAGTGACGGTTGATATCATCCAGGCCAATTGTCTTCGGGAAATCCACATGATGTGGCCTACCAATATTCAGAGTTCCGAGGCATTTCCAGATATCAGCAGGAGAAGAAGATGAAAGGTTTTCGAGAATATGGCGGCGTTTGGCGTTACGTATCACCTGATTACACCGGTTTCTTGCTGCTTTATAGAGGCTCCGGTTTTCTACACTGCGATCCTTTTTTAATTTCCGAAAAGCCCGATCCCTGCGCCTCATCGCCATACGAACCCCTGGCGTCATCCAAGGAGCAGGTGGACGCCTAAGCTTAACTCTCTTCACAGGAGCGTGTCTGTCGTAAAGAGCAAGGACCGAACGATTGAAGATACGCAGCTTGTCGTCGATGGTTGTTGCAGCTGCAAGGCGACCCCAATCAAGTTCCGACGCATCCTGACGTAGCTTTTCTACATCCATACGCGCAAAACAACGTGTGTACAGAAGTTTAGGAACAGGTTTAGGAGATCTGAGAATATACGAGAGGAAAATGAGGTCATGGTGGGAAAAGCCAGGTGCAGGACACTGACCATGAGTGGACACAAGAGAGGGAGAGGTCGTTAGGACCAAGTCAAGCCCTGAGATATTAAAATGGGTGGGTTGCAAAGGAAGAACATGGAGACTAACAGACTCGATGATGTGAAGGAGTTTACGGGAACGAGGGGTTGGGTGCGCAAGGTCTGTGTTGAAATCGCCCATGATGACGCAATGTGCATAATCAGACCCTACAGAATCCAGCGCAAACTCAAGGTTGGAAAAGTAATCAGCGGCGGGCGGGCAATAGACCACACTAAGTAGGGCTTTGACACCTTTGATATGTATCTCCAGAAAGAGGTACTCAGCGGAAGCGCTGTATAGTGAAGGAGAAGAGGCAATGATTTTGAAAGGAAAATCACTACGAATATAAATAGCAACACCACCTTTTCCAATTCTATCGTTACGGATAAGAACGAAACCGGGAAGAGGGTAGGTGGTAGAGAGAAGATGAAGTTTGGGCCAACTCTCGGAAATCAGAACGGCATGGACGTTGGCGTCAGAAAAGGTATCAAACAGATCAGTGTAATGACTAGACACACTTTGAGCATTGATGTGGCAGACATTAAACAAATGGCCTTTCTGTTGACTGAAGCACCGACGCACAAATTCACCATTGAGTCGGTAAATGAAGTGAAACTTGCATTAGCGGAAGAATTAAAAGAAGCATTGGCAGAATGAAAAGAGTCATTATCAGATGACATACAATAAAAATAATAATATATATAAAATAATATAAATATCACACAAATACGCGGTGCTATCTTAGGTGCTACACCACTATCTGTGCACCACCCACCAGCAACACCAGTATAACAAAACATATCAACATGTAAGAAAAATCATAATTTTACAGACATGAAACAGATGATATAGGAAAGACATACTACACAAAGTTACACAGTTACAGTTACGTTTAACAGATGACAGTGACATTAACATAAATTTAACTGGCAATTGACATTGCAAATCATCTTATTGACTCATGACTGACATTAACAAAACAACAGCAGAAAAAATGAAATTGTAAAACACAAAAATATAACATCAAACATTAGTAACGAGCTAGAAAAAGAAAATAGTTAGCAGGTAGACGTGCACGATAAAAAATACTTAATAATAACGTGAAATATGACGCCCCAACCACAAATAGATACAATTCGGATAGTGTAGATATGCATAACAATAAAATCTTGAAGAAATCAACTAATTCTTACGCTGTTCCCCGCCCGGCCTGCTACCTGCTGCAGATGATACTTCGGACTTTTTAGGGAACTCTGCCAACAGGGGATTGAGTTCCTCTAAGGAAGTAGTTTTGGGCCGTTTTTCGTCAGGGGATCTGATGTTTATGACCCCATCTTGAGTCCAGCATGGCGGCATCCCAAAATGCAATCGCGCCATGCCGAAGACAGTTTGCCTAGCCCTCGTCAGGAACTCTTTTACAGCGACAGTGGAGCCCTTCAGTGCTGCAGCCCTCCAAACAGCAGACTTATGGTCAACACTGGAGAACCTTACTAGTATGGGTCGGCTGCGTGTGGTACCTTTCTTTGAGGTCCCTAGCCTGTGACAGACCTTGATTGAAGATGCCACAATGTCGGGCAGGGCCAGTTTATTATGGAGTACGTCCAACACGAAAGCCGTGCAATCTTCCATGTCAGTTTCGGCAAATCCAGTGAAAATGAGTGCTTTCCGACGAGTTCGTGTCTCCAATCCGTCAGTCAATCTGGAGCACTCCGTGATCTGCTTACGAAGAAGTCCTAGCATACCGAACATAAGTTCTCTAAATGTCCGGAACTCTTCGGCAATTTTGGCGAGAGTGTTTTTAGCTGGCCCCGCACTTTGGATCTGTGCCTCAAGCTCACTTATCTTCTTAAGAAAGCATTCTTCCAAGCTCTTCTGGGCCGATTGTATGTTATCAAGTTGAGACATTGCAGTTATTATTAATTTAGTTGATCAACTTTGTGAAGTGACTGACAAGTAGTAGGGATCAGCTGGCAGGAGGTGTAGTTTGACTTTAAGTTATATTGACTATTTCACCAACGTAAGCACTTATTATTTAGAGGTAAATGCACCCAATATTAATATTAATAACCTTTAAAATTTATTAATTATATTTTAAATTAAAATTGCTTATGAAAATTGTGTGTTAGCTTATTTAGCTCATACCCTCGAAAAAAAACTTTAAATATGTCTGAAAAGCATTTACCAAAAACTTCCGGTGCTGAACTAAGACCAAAAGGTAATCTTAAATAACAATAACGTCCCAGGTGACCTGCATTAAAAGTAGTGAGTAGTTGACTTTCTAGAGATAAAGATATCTGATAAAATCCTTTATGAGCGTCTAGAACAGAAAAATATTTTGCTTTAGGCATTTTAGAAACTTGATAACAACCCCGCAACCTTTACCAGGTCATCGGTCCACCTAGTGGGAGGCCTATGTCCAGCAGTGGACGTCTTTTGGCTGAAATGATGATGATGATGATTTTAGAAACCAGCTCCTCAAATGTTGGCATCATATGTATTTCTCTAATTATGGCCTTATTCAAATTCTGTGGGTCTAAACGTACTCGTACTTTATTTTCATTTTGGCTTACCACCACCATAGATGATACCCATTGAGTCGGCTCACACACGCTTCGCACAACACATAGACTTTTAAGTTGGTCTAGTTCTTGTTTAATTTTGTCTTATAGGCTGAATGGTAATTTTCTTGGTCTTTCTGCAACAGGCATTTTTACTAATTTTATGTTATATGTATAATAATTTTTTCCTAATCCACTAAATAAGGATTCATACTTCTGAACAATTAAATCTACTTCTGGTTTCTTCTCAATGACATTGATTTTGTTTATTAGGCCAAGTTTTATTGCTGACTCTAATCCAATGATACATGA
Organism: Charanyca ferruginea; assembly: GCA_947361185.1. NCBI lineage: Eukaryota > Metazoa > Arthropoda > Insecta > Lepidoptera > Noctuidae > Charanyca > Charanyca ferruginea. The sequence continues at coordinate 11,671,943 of OX376065.1, read as the reverse complement.
TGTCTTAAAATTCACCACATGAAATTGACATTTAATAGCTTTATCACTATTTGATAGTTTTCCTACACAAACCTTCATATTTTATTTCTGAACCATCAAATTTTTTAAATTTTGTTTTGCATTTTTGTAAAGTTAATTGTAATCTTTTTACAAACTCTAAAGTTAAAATGTTAGCTTGTGAACCTCTATCTATTTTAAATATTTATTGTGTTGTTTAATTTTATTATCACATACCATTCTGTCTGGTGTTATTGTTAGCGTCCCCACAAAAAGCTCATCTTCGTCTTCTTCATCACACTCTAAAACTGACACTTTCTTGTTTTTGTTTCTGCTGCACATTGATGCATAATGTCCGTAGATGCCGCAGCCTGTACATTTTGTACCATATGTTGGACAAAACTTTCCATGCTGCTCGCCACATCTATAACATTTTCTTGAACTCACATCTTTGTTTCCTATTTGTTCCTTCCTATTTGCATAATGATATACATCTATCCAGTGTCAGTTTGATTTCTTTGAGCAACCTCTCCTTAAGACTTTTATCTCTGATGCCCGTGATAATTTGATCTCTAATTAGTCCATCTCTCAAGTCTTTGAAATTGCATTGCTTGGCAATTTTCTTTAGGTCGGTTATAAAATTATCGTATGTCTCGCCTTCCTTGATTTTTGTGTTAAGGAACTGATATCACAAATAAGTTTCGTTGGTCATGGGAGCTTCTATTTTTTCCATCACTTGTTCAAATGTCAGTTCCTCTTTATTATCAAAATTGTTGTAAATGACCAGAGCTTCCTGTCCCAAGCAGTGTAGAAGCAACGACTTCTTTTGGGCTTTAGATAGTTTTTCTGGTGTTGTTGCTCCGCTTGCTTCATAATAGAACTCAAATTTTTGTTTCCACAACTTAAATTTTCAATAACGTTGTCTGCCATTACAAGCGGCGAAGGTGGTGTCAAATTGTCCATTTTTGCACAAAGATATTTTCTTTCACTGAGGTTTTGTTTTTATGATATTTATTGTATCATTGAGTTATTATTTCGATAATAGTTATTCGAACTCGGCCGCAGCGCCATGTAAAAGCTCTATGTAAAATAAAACAGTAATAATTGCAACCATGTTTTATTAACCAACCTCGTCTCTCGTACATCAGCAGATTCAATGTATGACAATAGTGTTGTCCCTCAAGTAGTGATGTACTACTTCTTACACCGATATATTTTTCATTTGCGTCACCACAGACTCTTCTTGTAGGAATATAGTTTTCGCTTTTTCGTAGGTTTAACCTACGAAAAAGCGAAAACTATATTCTGAGGTTGACAGCATTCTTTTTTCTTATACTTTCGCTGCGATTTCCAAAGTTGGTCCCGACATGCGTTCTCCGCATGGCTGCCAAAATGGCATTTGGCTGCAATTTATTCCGTGCCACTTTCTGCTTCTGACTGCATCCTCAGGTAGAATAAGTACCTGTTTGTAGACTCTAGACCTGGCGGATCATATTTAAAAGTTGTTGTTTTAACTGACGCTCTTAGTCAAAACTAGTTTTAACTGCTAAAGCATCAGTCAAAAGCACTATTAACGAGTTCCAATGCAAATAAAGATAATAAAATTTATAAAATGTGAAATCTTATATTACTGAAGTCGAAAGACGTCGATAGTCTTCTCCCGGTTCAAAAGCACAAAAAAACCGACAAAATCAGTTTCAGTTCAACTTTTTAAGAGTTTTGACCATAGAAATTCGAGTTTTGACTGATAAGTATAACCAATCAAAACCACTTTTGACAGTGGTCGCTCGCTGCCGACAGTGGTATAGAATGCCCAATAATCGTCACTCGACTCGACTCTCCACTCGACCGATAAACTCGAACGAGACAGTTTGTTGTACCGTGTACTTGATTTGGAACAATTAACTCGACCAATGACTAGTAACTTGCAATCGACTCGATCACTGACCAGTAACGCAAAAGAGGTTGTGGTAAGCTTATAAATGTGAACGTTCTATATACATTCACTCATTTCCAATCGGTTCATTTCCGATAGTAATCATGAAATTTGTAAAACAACCGCAATCACTGCATGTTAATACAGTCTGCGATGATATTTGTAAGACTAGTTTCCGTCATGGAGAATTATTACCTAACTCAATACGATGTATAATTTGCGGTCTGTCCAATTGTGGAAAAACTAATTTATTAATTGGTCTTCTAATACACGAAAACGGATTAAGATTTGAAAATGTTTATGTTTATTCAAAAACTCTGCACCAACCTAAGTACATTTTTTTAGAAAGGGTTTTGCAACGGGTGCCTGGTGTTTCCCTCCAGAAATATCAGGGAAATGAGGAAGTACTAAGCGTTCAGGACGCAAAACCCAACTCCGTGATTATTTTTGATGATGTTGCTTGTGAAAATCAAAGTAACATGCGTGATTATTTTGCGATGGGAAGACACAAGTACATTGATTGTTTCTATCTAAACCAAACATATAGTAAAATCCCTAAGCAGTTAGTAAGAGACAATGCGAACTTAATCATACTTTTTAAACAAGATGAAATTAATTTACGACATATTTATGAAGAACACGTCAACACTGATATGTCATGGATTGAATTTCGTGAAATGTGTTCGAAAATATGGAGTGAACCCTTTAATTACGTAGTAATTAATAAGGATTGCTCCAAAAATAAAGGATGTTACAGAAATAAATTTGACACTTTTGTTGTCTTTGATTAAAAATACTAATATTTAAGACCGGTACCCTTGCGATATCATTATTCTTCAGACAACGCTTAATCAATCACGAACTTTTTTTGTTATTATGGAAAAATCAATGAAAAGACAAATAGTTGAAGCTGCAGAAGCTGTTAAGAAGAAAGTGCGAAAGATGAAGATGTTGAGATTAACAATCAGCAAGCGCTGGAATCAGTGTTCAAGCCGGTAACAGAACCACTTTACCTAATTGCTAACGTCAGTAAGCAGGCTTCGCTCCTCCAAAATATGGAAAATGAAGAAACCGAAGTTCCGTTTATCGAAACTTTGCAAAAAGAAGTCCCTATTAGTAAAGAAAGCAATGATAACAACGACAATGAAGACGAATATGAATCTGATATCGAAAGTGATTCTTCGTATAAATCATTATCTGAAAACAACCAGGGATGTGATATGTCATCCTGGTCAGTGTCCTCAGAAGCACTGAAAGATATTCCGTTTGGTGTCAGAGTAGAGGGCGGCAAATTGATGTTAGGTTCTGCTCGTGTAACGATCAGCGATGAGTATATCATCGTGGCTGGGCGCAAATACCGAAATACGCCTGGTTTAAAACAGTTGCTGCTGAAAAAGAACGTAGATTTAAGCATGGTTACAGAGAGTGATATGAAACATTATAAGTCGATGTTACTTGATACAAATGCACATCGACGAGACTATGAGCCTAGTAAACCAATTAAAAGTAATAAAGGGCAAAAATATTTGCAAATTATTAAGCCTCTATTCCAACTACGAAGTACAATTCAGGAGCACCAATCGAAGGGAAAAGGACTACCTTTAACAAAAATGTGGAAGAAAAACGTAGATTTTGTATATTGGGACGATCCCAATGAACTGGTGGATAGGTTAAAATTATTGATTGCATCTCGAGATGCTGGTAACACAGGATTAGATAATGAAATTATATCTATCATTGAAGAATTGCGTGAAAATAAAGTTATAAATTAATAAATATTTTAAAATGTGTTTATTTTATTATCAACCTCTCGATACAATACACCTTAAACATGAACGTAGACAAATTCGGACACTACATTCACAAAAGAATGCGTTTTTCAGAGTTATTTGAGTTTAATGAAAATGCATTGTTAAAATTAGAAAACGAGATTTTGATTTAAAAACATCAAGACTGAGAGGAATTAGATCTCCAGTAGAAGCAGACGATGCTGTGAACAAGGATTATGTAGATCGATTGAATGCTAACATGTTAAAAGAATTAAATAATTTGACTGTGGACAAGGATTATGTAGATCGTTTAAATGCTAATATGTTAAAAGAATTTAATAATATGATTGGAACATTGCGTTCTCAAATCATAAAAGACACAAAGGGTACAGTACAGGCTACTTTAAAAGCAAAGATACCTGAGGTTTTAACTCATTTGCAAGATAAGTTTTAAACTAAAGCAGAGGTAGATAAATTTCTTCAAAATAAAACTCCGTAATGGCAAAACAACACAATATATAAAGCAGCGAGAAGAAATTTCCTTCGACGTCCTGTCATTCTAAAAGGGGTCGATGACTTGTGGCAAGCTGATCTGATGGACATGCAAAACCTGAGAAAATATAATAAAGATCATAATTACATTTTAGTGGTGATTGACTGCTTCTCAAAGTATGCTTGGGCAGAGTCATTAAAATCAAAAAATAAACTTGATGTTACTCATGCATTTAAACGAATTCTGATTAACAGCAATCGCAAACCTGTTAATTTACAAACTGATATGGGAACAGAATTTTATAACAACTCATTTCAAACGCTTATGAAAACGTATAATATTAACCATTACTCATCGTTTTCTACCAAAAAAGCTTCGATCGTAGAGCGACTGATTAAAACTCTTAAAAATGAATTATATAAATATTTTAGTCCGAATGGAAACTATAAATGGTTAGGTGTACCATTAGAAGTTACGTTAAAGACTTATAACAACACAAAACATCGAACTATTAAATTTAAACCAATCGAAGTAAATAAATCTAGTGAGTCAGTTATAAAAGAAAATATTAAAAAAAACCTTAAATCATGTAACCATTCGTAGGAAACCTAAGTTCAAAGTAGGTGACTTTGTTCGTATCAGTAAATACAAACACAATTTTGAGAAAGGTTATACACCTAATTGGTCAACTGAAATATTTACTATAAAAAAAATAAATCATACCATACCAGTAACATATCATATACAAGATCAGCGAAAGCTTTTACGAGCAAGAACTTCAGAAATCTTACTATCCTGGTATTTATTTGGTAGAAAGGGTTTTAAAAAGGAAAGGAACAAAAATGTTTGTGAAATGGTTGGGTCTAAATAACGAAGAAAACAGTTGGATCGACAAAACTGCAATAGTGGAATAAAATAATTATATAATAGTTAATTTTGCATTATTTCTTTCATTACACTTTAGACAATGCAAGGAGGTGAACTTGTTAATACCTTAATTAATAATCTACCGTTCGAACTTCATTTACCCGGCTACAATTATTGCGGTCCGGGAACAAAACTCCAGAAACGTTTACTACGAGGTGACCGAGGTGTAAATAAGCTAGACGAAGCTTGCATGCATCACGACATTGCATATGCAAACCATACAGACTTACCCAATCGTCACAAAGCTGATTTACAACTACTAAATATGGCTAAACAAAGACTTAAGTCGAACGATGCAGGGAAAGGTGAAAAACTTAGTTCGTGGTTAGTGAGCAAAGTTATGAAAGCCAAACTGAAATCTGGTGCCGGCGTTAAAACGTTTAAAAGTTTCGTATCAAAAATAAGAGCGAAAATAAAGAAACTGAAACCAAAGGACAGTAAAACTTTAATTAACGCTGCTTACTTAGCAGCAAAAAAAATATTTCCAAAAATTCAGAAAATTCGAGTACCACGAGTGATACCCTTACCGAAGACTGGAGGTATTCTACCTTTAATCGCAATTTTTGCGGGCTTATCAGCATTAGGAACTTTAGCTGGTGGTGCGGCTGGTATTGCAAAAACTGTTAACGATTACAAAGCAGGTCAGCAAAATTTACAAGAAACACAACGACATAATAGGGCTATGGAGTCTTTAAAGTTAGGCCAGGGTTTATACATTAAGTCACATAAAAATGGAAAAGGTTTATTCGTAAAATCTTCAAAAAACTAAAAAATAAGCTACCTAATCGTCCTCTAACTAATGTAGACATCCAAAAGTATGCACGCGACATCCCTCACTTTCGAGGAGTGTATATGAGAGATCAGTTACCAAGGACGCCAAAACGGATTGAATGTGGTATTGTTAACTTGGACGATTATAAGAACGAAGGGACGCATTGGGTAGCTTATGTAAAAGTATGCAATTATTGTGAATATTTTGATAGCTTTGGAGATTTGAAACCTCCAATGGAATTAATACGATATTTTAAGAATTGTGATGTTTTTTATAATTATACAAGATATCAGAAATTCAACACTGTAAATTGTGGGCACTTATGTTTAGAATATCTGTGGACTTTTTGGAATAAAAACGTATAAAATTTATGCTTTTCTTTTATTTCAATCATTTGCAAGATGTCACTCACATTATCGATAACTGGAAACTCGTCAACTTTATCTACTTACTATCCCAACACGTTGCAACTATATGAACAGTATGAGTGTGCCTTATTGCATTTCGCAACATTTAATTCGATTCCAAACATTGACAAAACGAATAATAAATTCTATTATGGTTCTAACGAAGTTATTTAAATACCGGAGGGCACCTATGAATTGCAAGATATTAATGATTATTTGAAATCTGAAATGAAAGATGCATCAATCAAACTACAGTGCAATAACAATACTTTAAAAGCTGCTGTATATTGTACAAAAGACATAAATTTTAATAAAGAAGGTACTTTCAGGAATTTGTTAGGGTTTAATAAACAGATCTTGAAAGCAAATAAATGGCATGAGTCACAGTTGCTAGTCTACATTTTACCCACAACAGTGATCAGGATCGAATGTGATATTGTAAGCGGGTCGTACACAAACGGAGAACCGAGTCACATTATCCACGAATTTGCACTCAACGTGCCTCCCGGATATAGGATTATAGAAATCCCAAAAAACGCGATATACTTTCCAATCAACCAAAACAACATTAGCTGCATACATATCAGGCTGTTAGATATAAATAACCGCTTAATAAATTTGCGCGGTGAAGAAGTGCAGCTGTATTTGCATCTCAGAAGAAAAAAATGATTGACTACAATAAATATGTGCATCAGCAAATCAAAAATATCAGTTTCGCTCAAGCTTCCAACCATATAAGAGCTCGCCCTAAGAAGAAAATAAAATTAACTAAAGACAACAAGGCATTTCTCAAATCGATCGGTTTGCTAAAATGAATATCTTAGACGTTTTATCCGCTCCGACTTACGACAACACGGTTGAAGGAATCGAATTTTATTCTTACAAGCCCTACGTAACTAGTTTCAATAGGAACGATTAAATTCGCATACCCATTAACCAACAAGACTTGTATATACTTCCGTCAGCTAGTACCTTGTATTTGGAAGGAACTATTATCGTAAGCAAAAAGGATATGAAAGAGAAAGCCACTAGTGTTAATTTTACGAATAATGCTCTACTTTACCTGTTCCAAGATATAAGATACGAGCTAAATGGAGTGGAAATTGATAGAATAAAAAATGCTGGCATAACTACCACCATGAAATCGTTAATATCAATGAGTGAAAGTGAATCAAAGATATCTAATGCATGGGGCTGGAATATCGATGGCATAAAAAATATAAATGGAGGTAGTTTTTCAGCTTCTATACCACTCAGTAACATCATCGGTTTCGCCGAAGATTTCAAGAAAGTCGTGATAAATTGTAGGCACGAACTGATATTGCTACGAAGTAATACTAACCTGAATGCGGTCAAACTTAACACCGGTGAATCTGTAGAAGACGTTCAAATAAATAAAATCATCTGGCGTGTACCGCATGTTAAAGTGTCCGACAAAGAGAAAATAAGTTTGCTAAAACTGTTAGAAAAAGATCGACCACTCCAGATGATATTCAAAAATTGGGATCTGTACGAATATCCAGCTTTACCTAAAACTACAAAACATACCTGGTCTATCAAAACTTCCTCACAAATAGAGAAACCAAGATACATAATTATGGGCCTACAAACAAATAGAAAAAACAATTCAAGTTCTGATATGTCTCAGTTTGATCACTGCCATGTTCGTGATGTTAGAGTATATCTAAATTCAACTTACTTCCCGTATGAAAACCTAAATGTCAGTTTCGCGAATAACAGAATCGCTTTATTATACGAGCAATACATTCGTTTTCAACAGTCTTATTACGGACGTCGCTCGGAACCCTTATTAAGTGAGAAGCAATTTAAAGATTTGGCGCCGCTGTTTATCATAGATTGCTCTAGACAAGCTGATAATGTAAAGACAGGTCCTATTGTGGATGTACGAGTGGAAATTGAAAGTGATTCGGACATACCAGATCAAACTTCTGGATATTGTCTTATATTGAACGACTGTATAATTGAGTATAAGCCGCTGAGTAATACTGTGAGAAAAATATCATGAATCCGAATACTATCATATTAGATGTTCAAGGGTTTAAGGACCTGTACAATAATTTTATAATAAAAGAATTAGCTTTTGCTACTCGTGATTATACTCAAACATTTTTAATTAAACCACCATACTTGTTTAAACACTTAACAAGTGACGAAAAGAAACAGGTTATATGGTTGGAAAGAAATAGGGGTATTTATTGGAATGAAGGATATATTGACTATAGAGAATTTCGACGTATAATCGTTCCATATCTAGAAAATAAGGAAATCATTGTAAATGGTTTGGAGAAGGTGAATTGGATAAAGGATCTTTGTATGAATTGTACAGTATCAGACCTTGGCAAAGAACAATGTCCTAATTTCTCTGCTTTGCATAAAAAATACTGTGAAGGAAGATCTAATTTTAATTGTAATAAACATCTAAAGCATTGTGCGCTTAAAAATGTGCTTTGTTTAAAGAAGTATTTAGAATGGGCATGAAATGTATGTACCTACTAATGTGTGTAATGTAGATTATTAGTTTTTAGGCTTTTTAAATAAAAATTAAAATAAGTTAAATATGCTTTTATTTTGCTAAGCACCCCCCCACACTTCTCTGAATAACTCAACACTACACGAAATTGAAAAGAAATATCTTAATAAAATTATAAATATTAGTTTACACAAAAGATTATTAAAAGTCAGTATCTATTAAAGATTTCGATATTTTCTTAACTAAAGACTCAGTTTCGTCCATAACACTGTCGATAGCATCTTGAACAATATATTGGGCGTTTATAATAACGTTCTCACTGTCACTATCACTGTCTATGTTTTGAGGATTGTTATTACATAGATCTACGACTGAAATTTTTATTAATTTAATCCCTCTTCGCTGTAGTCGACTCATAACGAAGGATTTGGTTGGTTTTAGCTTTTTCGACTTTTCCCTGCACCGTTGTTTTGGTTTTTTATCTTTCGTGACTTGTTTGCTGTGCTCGGGTTCGCTGCGAAACATCTCAGAGAATCCCTCGTAAGGATCCTGAGCATACTGGCTGAACACAATCTCGGATTCAGACATCTGGAACAAAATATAAACACAATTATACCACTATTCCATTAGTATAGCGCTCGAAAGCGCTATACTAATGGAATATTATATTGATTATTTAACACTACTGCGATCACAATCGTTAGTTACGAAACAATAATAAAAAACGAATTAAAAATATTTTACTCACCGACATGATTACTTTAGATGAAAGTTAAAAAACAATATTAAACAGGTGTTCGCGATGAATAATATTTCGTTAATGATTACAAAATAATTAAATATGTACTGTGTAATAACTAATTACATGTCAACCATAAAAATGTCAACTAAGCACTTGTGTCTCCATGCTAAGGCCAATGAACTGCAACGTAGACAAAAATTATACAATGACGAATAACAGCGCCTTGTAAGAGTGTTACTTAATCGTAAACGTTAGTTATTCGAAAATCAACCTTATGATGCAAGGTATTTTAGGTGCATAGTGCAACTGAAATCACTGCAATCGGTATTTACTTTATTTACCGATTGAAAAAAGAGAGTAAGTAATGACATTTTAAAATAAATAGGATTTCATAAATGAAACAAGTCAATAATTACAGTAATTCAAATTTTATTTGATTTTAGTATAATATTAACATTTATTATTTTCTAAAACTAAACTTAATACATGAGTAGCTATAGATAATTACGTTACACTAAACTTAAATTAATCAGAGTAATTCATTCTTAAAAAGAAACGCATGACCCCAGGCTCGAGTTGATATTTGATCTACAGATATCGATCGTTTGTCATCATTTCTAGATAAAGCAACTTTGTTGACAGTCCGAGTAAATATTTCGTGTTTTATCGATTTAAACATATAATTTTTTCTCCGGATTACTCCACCATTAAATAAAATTGTTTCATAGTCTGATAAGTTTAAATCCCTGACCACGCTTGGTTTCATTCCTTTTGCTTTTTTAATAATATTATTCGGGGTTTTTATAGAGTAAAGTTTCGATCTCAAACCAACAAAATCAGATATATATTTTCCTCCCATTTCATCTTTAAAGAGACCGGGTACTTTTTTATTTTTTAACGGTATCTGTAAATCATTTGCGACTTCATAGTTACTGCTGTCAAAATATTGTAAAAAATAATATTTCAAATCATGGTAAAAATCGTTAGTGTCTATTTTATAAACAAAGGAATCGGTATCTGTGTAACATAGCTGCACTCGATCTTCATAAAAAGGCTTTACAATATCGTAATGAAAGTGATACATGTGTGCTTTTGAAAGTTCCAACACAGTGAAACCTATGTAGATAGGCTTATCTAAAATAATTTGATCAGGTTTCATTTGTATTGCAACTAAGTTTTCAGATAAAATAGATGCACTGTGGAAATAGGGGTTGGCTATAAGTTTCTCAGCGGATATAAATTTCTTAGTTCGATTGGACTGATCGCACCATTGATTAACTAAATGCACGGTTACTCTATTTTCAGAATTTTCTAATGTCTTTCCAAAAACACTGTTATTTAATAATTTAAAAAAGTCTTGTTCGAAGGAACTTTTTGCTTTCTGTCTTAATTGAGTATTTAACTCTATGTACTGTTTTAAATATGGAGCCTGTCTAAAAGTAATAGCTCTATGAATTTTACGTAAAATTAAACCATGTTCCAAACATTTTTTCAAATGAACGTAATGAATCACATAGTTGTACTTATTATACAAATTTGCTATGAGTTTCTTGGTTTTACCTCCCGGGGGTACACATTTTTCAGGACAAAATGGTAAGTCATTATGGTGATTATGTAAATGCTCGGGATACAATAGATCGACTTCTAATATGAAGCCCCATTTTGCGTTATCTTCTATAGCGGTAACATCAAAATTAGCTATTTCGTTATCACCTAAAAATCTGAAACTAGAGTATGGTAAATACTGACACATGCTAAAACCGTAAAGATTATTACAATCTAAATATACTATGAAACTCTGAGGTTGTGATGGATTATATTCAGGCATGTATTTGTGATTAGCTCTAGCATGCCGATGGGAACACATGCACAAACCACCGCGTATACCGCTTTGTATCATTCTGATGATAGCTAAGTCCGACACTAGCTCTAACTGAACGCCTGTTTTTAGCAACATTGCATCGAAAGATAAACTGGGTGCAGTAATGTAAAACGCGGGGTCAAGACTGTAATATTGTTTACAGGTATTCCGAAAATTTTGAAATATGTCTGTCAACAAAAGCACATCCGTTTTTAAGTATAGATCCGTATACTCGCCTAGGTTATTAATATTGAATGCAGCCCAAACAGTCTGCGCGTGATTATAATCTTCATCACTAATGACTTCGTTAGTCAAAGAATTATAAAAATTATCCTTAGACGGCAAACATTTTTGATCGTAACATTCCCAAGTGGTCATGTAATCATATGGATAAATACCTTTTCTTCTCAATAAATTAAACGGTCTTTCTTTGGAAAAATGAGATCGTAGATTAACGAAATCTTCCACCTGCAACGTTTTAGCGAGCTTGTCTAAACTTGTTCCCAAAAAGTTGAAGGAATCTAGAAACCTTATACAAATGTACTCGTTATCAGCAATAGGAATAAACTTGGTAAATGCTACATATTTTTCTTTAGTCTTGGGGATTATTTTAATTGAACCGGGAATTTCACCTAACTTTTTTATAAATAGATGACAATCGTATCCGGATAAATTGTGAAAATAATATTGGAATAAATTTTGGTACTTTATGTTGTAAATTACAGTGTCTATGTGCTGCACCTCGATATAGACCCGTAATATGACAATGATCTCTTACTTTATCGGTCAAGAGTAAATTATCGCAAATATGACACTTAACAGCACGTTTGAAATCAAGAGAATTTTCATCAGTGAATATCATAGGCTCGCTTTTGGATATAATTCTATGTATTTCTTTTACATCCTCAGTAAGAAAATGTATAAATTTTGAAACACAATCATTACCGCGATAACTTCCATAGCCCTCAACGGTGTCATTTTTTTTATTTGATGACACGACATTGTAAGCGAACGCCGCTGGCACGTGGCGTTTTAAGTATGACGTGTTAGCGGTGTTGAATTCAGCGCCGGAAATCGGTTCAAGTAACGTTTCAAAGTCGGCATATATGACGAATGGAATATTTTGTTTTCTATCATAATTCTTAAATTTTAAAAATGACCCCTGTTCCGGTAAAACAGTGACAATCCCACCACACAAGTGGGATTCAATTTGACTAAGCGTTGGAAAAAACAATAAACATGTTTCACAGAAATTTAGATCCGCTGAGTGGTTGATATTTATTAATATTTAATTCTAAATGTGAATTGCATAAAAATGTCCAACCACTATCTCTTTCCTCAAATTCTTCAATTTTTTTTAGTAGTAGATTAACAGCTGATTTGTAAATAGAATCAAAATCGTAATTAATTAGTGTTATAATTTTTTTTGTTCGAAATGATTTTATTTCTTGTTGATCATTTTTAAACATTAGAAAGGAAGCAAACAGTTCGAAGTTTATTTTGACAGAGGTGTGTTTCTGTATTGAACTATCTATTAGATGTTTGACTTGTGTACTAATACTATTAAGAAACATTTCTGGAAAACCATGTATTTGTTCCCCTGTCGCTGTGATTTTATAACTTTTGATTCGTTCTTTAAAAGAAGAATTAATAATTGCAACATTATCATAAATAGGGGTTGAACTAATGTTTTTATGTACATTGCTACGTAAATGACCAGACCAACGGCGATTATCTACAAATACTTTACAATCAGAACAGTGAGGCATTATGTTATTGTAGAAATCAAAGAACACTAACTATTTCAATAAAATTAGATTAGTTAATACTTACAACTAATATTCACGATCTTAGGTAATACCAGTTACAAAATATTTTAGGTATATAATTAGTACAACTTGATCAGGACTATTTTATGTTCGTTCCAAGATCCCTTGTGTAATTTCTTCCCAGGCAAGTCGGTAATTACGTTAAGGCAGAATGTTTCTGAAATAATTAAAAAATGGATGCATTAGGCACATAATCTAATTAGATAGATAATGGTATAATCTTAGGAGAAAAATATAGATAATAATTACCTGCAAAATGTAAAATGATTTATATACATAAGAATGTGTATCTGCGTGATCCAAATATGGGGATATATTTCTGGTAATTAAATAATTCTTCACAGGCCAGTCGGTAATTAATATTATGTTTAGGCAGAATGTATCTGAAATAAAAAACATGGTTTTATTAGGTACCGATAAAGAATCAGACATATAATTGTAAATTCTGGGTTGAAAAAAAATCATACTATTATGTTCTGATATTTGATAATTACCTGCACAATATGAAATGATTTATACATAAGAATATGTATCTGCTTGATCCAAATAATGTTTCAGGAGATGAAATCGTTCGTATGTACTTTCTGGTGTGTGATCAATAAAATATTTATTTTTAATAATTGACTTAATTTTCGGTGACTGTTTAGAAAGGTGCTCACTCCGAGAGACCTTTAAAATAATAAATAATATTTTATACTATATTTTTTTTTGTCTAAAAAGCAGAAAAATATTTCATCATAAAAGTTGTTTTTGCGCAAATGTTACACGTGTGCTTAACCTAATTATTTATTTCACATTTACAATAATCAGCTATTTTAGTTAGGGTTGACAATAACTTAGTAGGCATTCTATGTATCAGCAATAAACAAAATTTACACAATGCATTATTACGATTAAAATATATCATAGCGTATCGATAGATATTGATTTCCGTGGCTTGACTCATGGCTGTTAGTGTAGTTATGAGAACTATATTATATATTTATTTAAAGAAGTCTAGAAAAGTACTAGGTAGACGGCAATAAGTTCATGTTCTCTACACAAGACCTAAACGTAGATGATAAAATAAGTACCTTAGAAATATTTATTTACCTCTCTAAAATAATTAAGTACATCAAAGTAGTGTGACGGTTCCGTGCTCGCTATCATTTGGTCAGCCCTGGCTCATTTCGCTGCATCGACATTCGATGCAGCATACAATTTTCCTTCGTCTTCATTTTACGAACATGTATAATACGACTATAGAAAAAGTTACTTTAACACAACTAAACTAGATTGATTGAAGTGTTTTTAACATGCTTTATTTATAATTCGATTTTAACTTATAAGCTACAAGTATTCGGTACAAAGTATTCGCAGTCTGCAAGTGCAACGAAGTGCTCTGTTATCATCGGTATACAAACAGTCTGTGTTACGTACAATATCAGCGTCGACATTGTCGATAGCCACCCGCTGCCGTCATCACCAACCAAGTCATCAAACCGAGTGGAACTTCTGATTGAAAAATGTAAGTCTTGTGATCCGCTTGTAATTTATAATTATGTTTGTTTGTGAGCGCGTTACTTTACAGATCACCCGATCTGCTCATAGCAGTCTTCCGTGCTTTGAACAGCATGTAAAGCCATCCATCCTGTACCCGATCTCTCTACCTACGGTTTTGCTATTCCATGGGAATGTGAGAGAACCAGTGTTTGCGCACGCAATTGTATCCTATAGTATGCCCTGCGCAATGGACATTACTCCATTGAGATAATTAATAATAATTGTGTGATTAATTTTTCCCTATCTTTATTTCAGGTCAGACTCTGAGTGTGATTACTCGCAAGCTTCGATCACTGGACAAAAAGTGAAGTCCAGTCGCAAACCGTCTGCAGACAGCAATGGGAAACGCAAAATGCAGTCACAATCAACAACCGTAGCTCGTGCCAGGTGAATAATGTTCTGAATTAATTATCTACTAGCTTTGAAATTAAAACAGTAAAGTAGATAGGTACATATCTACTTACAAAATTATAATCGTGCAATTTGAAAGACGATAGTTTACTGTTACATATTATTTTAACACAAGTGCAGATTCACTTGGTTATTGTTTGATTCGATGGATTTAATTTGATCGATTACAGTATTGATCAAAGTCGAGTCAGTTATTATATTTTTTTTCAACAGATGGTTTTTCGTTGTGCATGCATCTCTCGTTCTAAACATTAACTAATGACAGTTTCCGTTATTGTTTCAGTAAAAAAGTCAATACTGCCATCGACATATTCGGCATCAGTAACAACCGCGACATCCCACACAAAGAAGATTCATCGGATCACCTAACTTCATTCTTTGTGAACCGCGTAGCCAGCGGCTGTGAGCGCCGAGCAACGAGCACCGACGGAGAGTACTACATCGACTGTAAGGTGTACAAGGCTGACGACGCTCGCCTTACCGACTCCGCCGAGCTGTGGAAGAAGGCGCTCGTCCGAATCAAGTTCCAGACTGATGCGGATTCTCCTCAGTGGCGAAAATTACAAGAGCTCGTGCGTGCGGCTGATATCTTGTTTCCAGGCAAACCAACATTTTATGATAATTAAACCAAATACCGTACCTTACAGTTGTTTTTTATTTACAATAATATACGCTTTTTTCACTACTTGTAATTTCGTTTGTTACAACCATCAACTCGTTCGCCAGTCTATGTTAACAGTGAATGCAAACTCGAGTGATCGGTCAAGTGCAGTGGTAAGTAAATGGTTGATTGTTCATCGTGCTCCGAAACGCGGCATACTGGCCAGCCGTATGGAAGATAGTGGTAAGGAGCAAGTTACTAGTCATTGGTCGAGTTAATCGTTCCTAATCAAGTACACGGTACAACAAACTGTCTCGTTCGAGTTTATCGGTCGAGTGGAGAGTCGAGTCGAGTGACGATTATTGGGTATTCTATACCACTGTCGGCAGCGAGGCGCACTCGCCGAGCGACTTGCCGATAGTGGTCTAGAATGCCCAATAATATACTACTCAGCTCCATTGGGCAAAACTGCTTTAAACTGTTATTATTACAGTCAAAAGTAGTATTGTCGAAAGCATACGTTTAAAATTAGTTTTGACTGATTTTGCTAGTTAAAAGTACTTTGACTGGTTAAGAGTTTTAACTGCAACATATAGTATACTAAAGGTGCTTCATCATAAGCTCTTAGATAAAATATTAGAGCAACTCGATAAGGGTCTTGCGAAGTTAGACAATCTCGAAAAGGTATATCCGATATAAAGACCGGCATAAAATCATCTAATGTCGATTTTGAAAATTCGTTACGTGAACTGTCGGCCCAAATAAAGGACCTAGACAAAAAGATTGACAGCTTAGACCGAGAATGGTTTGATACACGTGCAAAAATTGAAGAATTGGAAGATAGATACGAGGGCTTAGAACGAGTGATTAGAAAGACAAGTCTTGAGATCAGAGGTGTATCGAAAAAAAAAAAAAAAAAGACTTGCTTAACATGGTGACCAGCCTGATCAAAAGTGTTGGGAGTGACTGCTCATATAACGAAATTAAAGATATCTACAGACTGCCATGGAAGGCGAATGCATCAACAACGTCAGTAGTCACTGAATTACAGTAAACAGTACACATCGAACACGCAAACATAACCTGTCGGGAACTGCAATGAAATCAAAGAGTAATATAGGTAATAATGAAAATAAATTAAACCTGTCATGATACCAAAGTCAGACATGCAAGTAGGGATGTGAATCTAGATCAAGCTCAATAAATCGATTATTGAACATCGAAAAAATCAACCGTAGAACCAGTTTTTTACTCAATATCTTAATTTAGTACAGAATGATATTAGGCAGTATAAGTGCATAAATCCTTCACTTTTACAACAAAAATGACAAAATAACCACTGTTTAGTTCAAAATAAGTCTTAACATTAACATAACTATAGTAGAGTCTGGCCAATGAAAGCTGACACAACGCAATGGCGCCTATTTAAAAAAAAATGGTGCTGTTAACCCTGGCAATACACTGCATAAACCGAGTTGATACTTTTGATTATTCATGAGATATGCGATACATTTATAAGACTTTCTTCACACATGCTCATTACTAGCATGCTCAAATTAATCGGAGCACGTGAAAATTAATATATTTACGCTAGCTCAGTCTCGCTCGCTCTCGATTGATTGGTTGTATACTTCTCATTCTGGGGAACTAATCGCCTTAAGTAACTACTGACCAAAGTACCTTTGTTATTTTACTTTCGGCGCAAAAATGTTCACCACTCAACTTCCCTGGACTTATACAGATAAGGTTTAATTAAACCAGAAAATATTACTAAGCAGTATGTTTATTTATAAAATAGAAAAAAGACAGCTGACACAATGAATATAAAACATTGAAGTTAAGAGTAAGTTAAGAGTCATAGTCAAAATCGGATTCCAGGATCTCTACACCTGATAAAGTTGATTTATTGCTTTCTTCACTGCTAGTGCTGCTACTGTCCCCAACATGTATTATAAACCGTTCAAGCCCGTTTTCTACAATACGGTCCCTCAATTTGTACTGATTTTCAATATTCAGGGTGTGATCAGTGTACTTCTTCCAGTCATTGGCAGTTATGGATAGAAAACATTCTTTAATTAAATTTTGCATTTCTGTCCCTGGTATTCCTATGTTTTTGCTGGCTACTTTTCTCTTTGCATGACTCCATACAAGCTCTATTGCATTGAGGTCGCAATGATATGGTGGCAGCAACAAAATTTCGTGGTTGTGTTTTTTTATAAGTTCTTCTGCTTCGTAAACAGGTGCAAGTTTATGTTTTTTTTACCAAACACATTAATTCTGCTTTGGTCATCATCATCATGATCATCATTGATATTCTTCAAAAGTAATATTATTTTCTTGATGCCATATTCGGATATTAGCTTTTGTGACATATAAGGGGGTTTATTCACTTGTTTCACATGGTAACTTGCATTGTCCATCACAAGCACACTAGGTTTAGTTAAATTTGGTATCAACTTTTCCGCTAACCATTTCATGAAGTTGGTGGAATTCATATCATCGTGGTAGTCAGCTGATTTGGATTTTGTGCTGAAAATCAATAAAGCACCTGGCACAAACCCTTCCTCCGATCCTGCATGCACAATAATGTCTTTTTCCAGAGGATATATTACTTGTTGAAGGTCCTTGCCACGATTTTTTAACTTTATAGTTCTGATGAACATATGTCTTCAAGGTAAATAATCTGTTTGCCTTCTAGTCTCTTTTCATGAATAGTTCTTAAGAATCTGTGTCTCCAAGCTGCAATATCATATTTTCCGTAAGCAAAGCACGTTCATTTTTATTGTTTAGAAATTCAAACCCATTTTTGTGTAAGATTTTCCTAAGAGTTTCACGGCATCCCGTAAATCCAATATCTTCCCTCAGCTCATTGTGCAGGCTTCGCAGCGTAGGTACTTGTTTTTTTACACCATAAAATTCATTTATTTTATTTCTTATAGCTGATATATCAAAATTATCCAAATTGGAAACTGTTGCAGAATGTGGACGCTTTTTTCCGGGGGTGTTCCACTGTCCTTGATTTATAGACCCTTCCTTTTTTATTGTTCTAAGTGTTCTTACACTTACATCTGAAACCAACAATTATTTATACAATAATATAATACAATGATAGAATATGCATATTAAATGTATATTTAATTTAGACATCCTTACACATATCCTTTATTTATACGGGCCTGTTGGTCTAGTGGTCACTGACCCTGACTGCTAAGCCGGAGGTCGTGGGTTCGATTCCCACCCAGGACAAACTTTGTGTGATGAGCATGATTGTTTGTTCTGTGTCTGGGTGTTTATCTATAATATGTATGTATTTATAAATTATATAAGTATGTATATCAGTTGTCTGGTTACCATAACACAAGCTCTGCTTAGCTTGGGACCAGATGACCGTGTGTGAGTTGTCCCAAGATATTTATTTTTTATTTTTATTTTATACCCTTATAAATAACTGTTACTTAAATCTAAAATGTCTGAAGTCTGAACTGATAAAAATACCTGTCATTGACGATATCTTTTCTATATATTGTGTTTCAGAAGATGACATTTCTATTTCTTCTAGAGTTTTCAATGCCTTTACTGCATTCGCAATTTGGAGTTTCGTCTGCTCATTGTCGATACCTCCTAAAACGTATAATACGCCGTGATTAATATTGCAATTTGTTACAAATAGTCGAAAAGTATCTAGTAGTTTTAATAGACAATCAAAAAACTAACCTAAAACAGTAATAATTGAATCCAGTCGTCGTATTTTCTCCGCAGATTTCTGGATAAAATCACTTTTTATGTCTTTAAATTTGTCAATCATATTAAAGAGAAGCCTCCTCGTCGAACTAGTAATTGCTTTCGGCATTATTTTAGACAAAATCACAAAAAATCAAGGAAAATAACTTTTGTTTACGTGCTCAAAATGTGAGTAGTAGTAGTAGCGTGACGGGCTAGTGACCGCAACTCCACGTCTCAGCGCGTATTTTGCCTACTACTGGAAAGAAAAAAATAACTGTAATATATAATTTTCCATATGTTATTAAATAAACACATTTCAAAATGGTGGAATAAAATATCAATTCAGAAATATATTTGAATGTCGGTTTTGCAAGAATTTACTCAAATCGGTGAATTATCGATGTTTTGAAGAATATTGCTGCCCCTTCCCTACTTTGGTGTCTATCACTAATGTCAAATGCATTGTCAAAGAAATAACACTCGTTTATACGCAATAATAATTTAAAAAAATATGGTGATGGATTCGTTGTAATAATTTACACTCACGTATCAATAAAACTTCATAATAATCAAAATATGGATTCATATTCTTTGGCATTAAAATTCACTTTGTAATGATTTTATTTTGATTCTCCATTCCAACACTAGATGGCGTTACTAGCCTCGCCACAATGGTTTTAAAACATATTTTAATACGACGGTCAACTGAGGGTAGCGGTAGAATAGGGAGCCCCGAGAGATGTCAATCAATGGAAAGACAGAACGAACGGTTGCTCCGTAGTTGATTTGATGTGATTCGGTTATTTCTGCAATTTAAGGCCATCATTTTTCGGAAATAAATACGGAAAACAAATACGTATTGTCGTGGGTGCATTATCGTGAATTTGTGTGCAAGTGGTGGAAGAAACGGGGTAAGTGTTTGCGTCTGTTTAACAAAGTGTAGGTTAGGTAATAACTGGAGATATTTTGCAAGGCTGACTGTTCTCATTTGTTCTCAGCTTATGGAAACGCCCTTATCATTCGGGCATAATAGTGTCAGGGATTGAAGTCAGAGCACAACCGCTACAGCCGAATTACGTATCGTTACGAAATCGAACCGGGTGATCGACATATTCGTCACGGTCGTCGTCTAGCCAGTTGGTCTCGAGGCATTGGGTCGCGTCTATGATCCTGGTGACCGAGTTCGATTCCAGCCTAAGTGTATCTTTTTGTCAATCAGAATAATTTTGTTTTTTTGTTTTTTATTTTATTATTTTGTTTTTTATGCGTATTTATTTACTTTTATTTGTTGCTATTGTTTATCAACTAAGGTGTTAGTATTAAGATTGTAGTGAAACTTAAAACTATTCTTTAAGTAAATTTGTTTATGCTACCTGTTTCTCTTTCATTACTCAGTTTTAGCTTGGAACCCCGGTCATTACATTGGCGCCCACGGGTTAACTGGATGAAAGATTGACAAGGTGTATAACAGCTAGGGTTGTTCAGTGCTTTTAGTATTTTAGTATTTATTGTGAACAAACGTTGATAACCAACACAGTTAGTTGTGTTGTGTGTTAGTTAACTACACAAGTGTAACACTTTGTAAATTCGTAAGTTCGACTAGTTTTTTGCATAACTGTAATTCGAAACAGAAACCTAATATTGTGTAATTTTAAAATTGCTGCTGTTAATTGTATCTTATTACTGTGTGTGATCATGGATGTCAATGCATTGCATAAGGATGAACTTGAGTTTGAGTTGACTTGTCGAGGGGTTTCAGATTGTAAGACCGTGGCGACTATGCGGAAATTTTTGCGGGAAATCTTAGTTCGAGAGCAGTCGGGCGAGTCGACTATTTCCTTTAAGGCTCCTAAATCGTGCATTGACAACCCAAATAATGAAATATTGATTTGTGAAAACAAATTATCGGCAATAATTTCACTGATATCCGAATTATCGCACAGTCCTGAACATTCGTTTTGTAGACGCATACACTCTCGTTTAACACACTTATCGAACCGTGCTAAACTTATTATACCTACTGAGCTTAGTGACATTGAGAAACATTTGACTTTGCTAAAGAACATCCAGGACACACTATCATCACTAAGGCACCTTGAACATGAAGAAGT
Organism: Charanyca ferruginea; assembly: GCA_947361185.1. Lineage (NCBI taxonomy): Eukaryota > Metazoa > Arthropoda > Insecta > Lepidoptera > Noctuidae > Charanyca > Charanyca ferruginea. The sequence goes on along the minus strand of OX376065.1, from coordinate 11,650,331 downwards.
TGAGGAAGAGGATGTAATTTCCGAACATGATAAAGACATCTTACAGAAGTCCCTGGGCGAAGAGGGTATGCAGATAATCGACCAATTGGAAAAGTGCCGAAACGCAGGTAACATCACCTCGCTAAAGGTTGGCGATACAGAATTTCACCGAAATCGTGCCTCACAGTCTACTGTTGCCAACACTGACATACGACGAACCACCTTAGAGAGACATAGCCTTCCGTCACGTCATCTAGGCTTAGAAAGGTCTTCCACGTTTGATGATGGCTTTCACAAACGGAAGTTGGTACCCATTAAAGATTGGGGTGTCAAGTTTAGTGGTAAAGGCACCGTAAGTGTGAACGCGTTCTTGGAAAGAATTGAAGAACTTAAAGAGGCGCGAAATGCTGCCGATGAAGACTTATTTCGATATGCTATAGACTTTTTCGAAGAAGAAGCATTGATATGGTTTAGGGCCATTAAAGGTTCAGTAGCAAATTGGTCTCAGTTAGTGATACTACTGTTAGACACATTTCAGCAACCGTATTACCAAGAGGAGCTATTAGAGGAGATTAAACGGAGAACTCAAAGCAATCAGGAAAGCATTTTGGTTTATATAGCCATTATGCAAAACATGTTTAATCGGCTTCCCACTCCTATTCCAGAATCGCAAAAATTGATAATACTTAGAAGAAACTTACAACCCTATTTTCAGAAGGCCATATGCCGAGACACTTTCGATTCAGTGAGCGAACTAACATCAATTCTAAGAATTATTGAACGTACCAAGTTAAACTGTGATAACTTCAAGGAACCAACTCAAAGTGAACATTCCCTTGAAAGAGATTTAGCGTATAAGGGAAGTACTTCGAAGATATCACGAAACGAAAACACGACTGAGCTGGCAGCCATAGATGACAAGGAGGTACTTTCAACAAAATGCTGGAACTGTAGAACTCCAGGACATCGTTTCAGAGATTGTAAGTTGCCAAAACAGAGACTCTTCTGTTACAGATGTGGGCGCTTCGGAAAAACAACCAATAAATGTTCATGCAATGCTACCGATAAGGGAAACGACAAATCGGAGTCGATGCCGGCCGATCGTACCCCGACAAACTGAGTCATTCTACCTCGGATGACTGGCAGCAATGGCTACATACAATTTCGACCTTTTTTAAAACAGGAATGATCTGTAATATTAATAAACGCAGTCAAGACAATCGGTATTACGCCGAAATAAAAATTTTAAATCAGTCGTTTGTGGGATTATTGGATTCCGGTGCCACTGTCTCAGTAATCTCGCAGAGATTTGCAATGAGAATTATGAAACTGGGGTTTTCAGAACATAAAGTCAATAAGGAAATGATCTCAACAGCTGATGGCACCTACCATACAATGGATTCCATTGTTCATTTACCCATTGAGTTCACGGGGAAATATAACGTGGTAGATTTTTACGTCATGGACTGTTTAAAACATGATATTATTTTAGGTATGAACTTTTTTGAGTCATTTAATTTAGCTATAGGGGCAGGGAAATCAATCACTGAAATTACGGAAATAAATGTCTCGCAACCAGTGATTTCGCGGGATGAACTCACTGTTCCACAGAAAGAGCGCCTTGACAAGTTGTTACAGAAAATGGCAGCAGACATTGGTAAAGGTTTAGGAAGAACATCGTTAATCAAGCACAGAATTGACACAGGGGACAGCTTGCCCATCAAACATAGACAGTACCCTTTCGCCCCTCCTATTATGGCAGAACTTGGCCTCCTATTATGGAAGGAAATCCAGGATATGCTAGACAATGATGTAATAGAACCCTCCTTCAGTTCTTGGCGATCTCCTGTACTACTAGTGAAGAAATCGTCAGGTAAGAATCGATTGTGCCTTGATAGTCGTCAGTTAAATAAGGTCACAGTAAAAGACTCTTATCCATTGCCTAGGGTTACCACCATCTTAGACAGCCTGAAAAATGCTCGGTTCCTGCCAACTATTGATCTGCGATCAGCATTCTGGCAAATACCACTAGAAGAAACAAGCAAGGAAAAGACTGCTTTTGGGCTCGCCGGAAAAGGGCTTTATCAGTTCAAAGTCATGCCGTTTGGACTAAGTAATGCATCTCAAACACAACAACGTTTGATGGATCGCTTATTCTCGCCGGAATTCGAAAATAGAGTGTTCACATATTTGGATGACATCGTCATATGTGACGACAGCTTTGACAGCCATTTATCGTCATTGTCACATGTAAGAAATCAGCTAAAGGAAGCAGGATTAACAATTAACCTGGAGAAATGCGTATTTGCTAGATCATCCTTAAGATTTTTGGGCTATATTGTAGACAAGGAAGGATTACGTACGGATCCGGATAAAGTAAAAGCCATACTCGACTATCCTAGGCCTACAACTTACACGGAGCTAAAACGATTCATTGGCCTAGCTAGCTGGTACAGGCGGTTTGTAGAAAATTTTGCCATTGTAGCGGCTCCACTTCACGAACTAACTAAGGGAGGCAAGAAGGCTAAACGCATTGAATGGGATAAACAGACTGAGGAGTCTTTCGTAAATCTAAAAACTGCCCTGACTTCGACACCGGTATTAAGAGTGCCAGACTTTACAAAACCCTTTTCTATTCAATGTGACGCTTCTAACAGGGGGACTGGTGCAGTTTTAATTCAAATAGTCGATAGTCTAGAGGTTCCCATTGCTTACACCAGCAGGAAACTATCGGAAAGAGAATGCAAGTACTCAGCATCTGAGCGAGAACTATTAAGTGTTTTGCATGCTGTAGAACAATTTCGTCCATATGTTGAAGGGAATCACTTCAAAGTCATCACGGACCATAGTGCCCTTCAGTGGCTACACCGTAACAAGGACCCTCATGGCCGTTTAGCAAGGTGGGCTATGCGATTACAACAATTTGATTACGAAATAGTCCATCGGAAAGGTAAATATAACACTGTGCCAGATGCTTTATCAAGAGCGATTGAAGAAGAACTTAACATATTAGAGATAAAACCAGAAGATAAAGATGAGTGGTATAAATCAAAAGAAGACTTGGTGCTGTCTGGGAAGAATGACCCTGATTGGGAAATCAGTCAAGGACAACTGTGGAAATTTATAAGATTAAAACAATTTCCCGACGAGAATGATAGTTGGAAACTTGTGATTCCAGAAACGCTTCGTCAAGGAATCCTAAAGGAATGTCATGACGACCCCACAGCTGGACACTTTGGTGTTAAAAAATCGGTCAACCGTGCGAGGCAGCGATATTTTTGGCCAACACTAATCCAGGACATGAAAAACTACGTACGGAAATGCGAAGTGTGTGCAAAATACAAGTACTCACAAAGTAGACCATCGGGTTTAATGGGAAAGCAACGAGAGGTAACAGAACCTTTTCAAATTATATCTATGGACCTAATGGGGCCTTTTCCGAAATCTAAGCATGGCAATACTATGCTACTAGTCATAACATGCTGGTTCAGCAAATTTTGTTTTTTATATCCTCTCAGGAATGGCAAGTCATTAACTATATCACAAATACTGGAAGAGCATATATTTTTAATGTTTGGAACTCCTAGTGTAATAGTTTGTGACAATGGAAAACAATTTTTTTTTTTGTTTTTTGGTAGCCGGTCGTCAAAAAAACGACCTCTTAGTTTTATTAATTTGCAAAATGTGTAAAAGTCTTTAATTTACGTGAATTAGTGTTATATAACTAAAATTAAGTGATAAGTTATATGTACAGTACATATGCAGTGTTTTTGTCGCGAAAACTTCGCACAATAAGCATAACAAAAACCGGCTGTCAAGTCACCACTCTAACGAACGGGTGAAGGATTTGAAATATCATCGAACCCGGGGAGTATTTTGTTTTATCTAAGTTGTATTAACATACCACTGAACATCACGAAATACTGCTCAGGTCTCTGAGCTACGTCCATCACACACTGGCTCGGTTTATGTCTCCTTTTGCTTGACAAGTTGTGGAAGCAAAATCGACGACGAAACATTCGCCCAGACAGTAAACACTTCATAGTGTACTACACATAATAGGCTTATTATTATTTGTATGTAATTATAATTATAAACCTTGGATAAAACTTGCAAACTTGTACTTAATATGCCCTAAACTTGTAGAAACTAAAAATTGAACTTTAAGTGTTACTATTGTAGGTATTGTACCCACCTATTCATCTTACTTTATCTATGTTTAACATTCCCTTCAATTCTAACAGCCTCATCTAATCGTATTATCTTTCTGTTCCCAACTCAATACTTATTTTCATTTAAAACATTTTTTTTTTTCCTACCACCTACCTCCTATTAATATAAACAAGAAACATTTTCTTTTTCACTATCATTTAGCTGCACTTTATTACACACATTCCAGGTGACTGATATTTTAAAGAAAATGATGACCCGCAGTGCTACAATCAAAGAGATGGAAGCAAAACTTAGAGCTACACTAAAGGACCTCGAGGCTTCTAAAGCTTTATGTAAACAGTTGCTCCAGGAAAGAGATGACAGCGAGGTGGAAGTGAAGAATATAGTAGACAAAAACACCTTCCTTAAGAATAAACTGGCTGAGCTACATACACAACACATGGACTTAGCTGACCAACACACTCAATTACAGTTTAAGTTAACAACATTTCAAGAGTGCAGTGACACCCACGAACTAGCTTTAAACCGAATTACAGAACTTCAACATGAATTGTGTGATGCCCGTAAGGCCCTATCTCACTCAGAATCGGTCAAAGTCAGGCAACAAGCTGTGAACACCGATAACCTGTTCATGGAGTTGGTAGGCAGTAGGTCAAAATCAGTGTGTGAGCCAGCGGTAACAATAGATTTGACTGGTGATGATACCATGCCATTATGTCCCGTTGTTATGAGTCACAAAAAACTAAAGAAATATATTAAAGTCAAGAAATTCATTAAACGGTCACAAAAATCAATCAAAAAAGAAAATCTTTTAAAATTAAATCTTTCCCTTAGAAAGCAACGTGTCACCCTATCAAAAGACTTAAATATTTGTACTGTTGAACTAGATAAATGTAGGAAAAAATATGACACGGATATTCAACTCCTTTATAATGATTTATTACACAAAGAACACATGCTGAAGGATATTTTTGAAAAGTATGAATCGTCACAACATCAACTAAGTGAACGCTTGTTTGAGGCTGGGGAACTACTGGACCTGGTGAAGGACAATGCTGAGAAGTACGAGAATTTGACTAATAATCTTTCCTGCTGTAGTGCCAACCAACCACCATCTCCTCAGCCTCAGCTTGACATGGTTTCACCGGTGTTGGCTCTTCCAGCAAACACCTGTGTCAATACACAGGAAACTAATAAAACTATTTTATTTTGTGATGAATTAGGTTCAGGCTTTGGGAAAATACTACACAATTACCTTAGTCATAGTTTTACCAATCATAGTTACCATAACATTAGTTTTAAACAAATAATTAAGAGAATTGTAAATACAAACATAGACCATTACTGTACAATGGTTCTACTTTTAGGTAATAGTACTGGTATTACTAAAAAAGACATAGTGGATGGTGTGAACACCTTATTAAAGTTAAACATAGGAAAGCTCATGCTGTGTGCCTTTCCTTACTCTGATACTTTATCAGAAGTAGAAAACAATCACATTTATATATTGAATAGTACTATTCATATGTTGACATGTTGTCATAGTGACAAATTATTATATTTTGACACTAATAACTTTATTAGTGGTTTTAAGTTAACTCAGAGAACTTTATCTCTGTCTGGAGAATGTAGACATGTAATTGCTATGTTGATAGCATATAATATTAACAATGTTATAGCTAATAATAATATAACAAACTGTAGGTTAAGTGACAAACTTATGTTGTCTAGTTGCACTAACAACATAGGGATAAATTTTTGTGAATCTTCATATAGTACGAAGGAGGGTCCACCTACTATGCCAACATCCTTAGATGCCACAACCAGTCAGATAGGGTATTCTCTTCCTGCTGGATCACAAACAGGGACTATGAACTCTTCAAATGTAGTTGTGGAGGTCACTCCGGATAACACTTTAAACTAAGTTGTGAGACAACAGAAGTTACACCTTCAAATAATCATTTATTATTATTGAATAATAAAAAGGTAACTTCTGGCAACCTAACAAATAAAGGAAAGCAACATACTTTAAAATTATTTAATCAAAATATTCAAGGTTGCTTTTCCAAATTATTTGAAATAGAAATGTTCTTAGAAATAACCAAATATGATATTATTTGTTTAACAGAACATTGGCTAAAAGATAATCAAGTGATGTCTATTAATTATGAAAATTATTGTGTAATTAGCCATTTTAGCCGAAAACATATGATACATGGTGGGTCATTAATATTAATTAAAAATTCTATTAAGTGTAAAGAACGAAAAGACATCGTTGGATTATCAGTAGAACATACTGTTGAATTGTCCTGTGTTGAGCTGGATAAGCATATTATAGTATGTGTATACAGACCCCCCAGTTACCAGAATTTATCTACATTTGATTCTGTAATGGAAGATGTGTTGAAAAAATTAGTACTAGTAGTAAATCAATCATCATATGTGGTGACTTTAATATTAATTTGTTAGAAAACAACTCCAGTAGTATCAGATTATTGAGTCTTTTTAGGTCATTTAATTTGTCAAATGTTTTTATGGAACCAAACCAGAGTGACAGCTTCTTCTGCCACTTGTATTGATAATATATTTTGTAATTGTGATTATTTACATAAAGAAATTATAAATAAGCTACCATCAGATCATAGTGGACAGACAATAACGTTATGCGCCTACATTCCTTTACAAAAAATTCAAATAAGGTTTAGGCCAATTACATGTAAAAACTTAGATAAATTTAATAGTTCATTGGAAAGTAAACTAAGTGTTCATTGCTTTAATAATATAGATGACCCAAATGAGTTCTACGCTGAGTTTTTTTCACTAATAAACACGCAATTTAATGATACATTTCCACTAAAGACTAAAAGTATTTGCACAAAGTTCTTATTTAGCGATTGGGCGACTCCAGGTATTCGTAAAAGCAGGGAAAAACTATTTGAACTTTATGGTCTAAAGCAACATGTAATGAATACAAGCTTTCATCAGTATGTTGCGAAATATTCAAAACTTTTTAAAAGTGTCTGCAAAATAGCCAAATCCCTTTATATTAGAAATAAAATAAAATTAGCTGATGACAAAATAAAAACTACTTGGCAAATAATAAATAATGAAACAGGTAGGAAAAAACAGCGTAATACTGAATTTAATCTAGAGACTGCACATGGCCCCATAAATTCAGATATAGAAGTAGCTCAGGAATTTGAAGCATTTTTTGGAAATATTCCCATTAAAACTACTGAAGCTTTAAATTCCTCTCCCGCGCTCTCTGCTGCCTTACTTAGGAAGAATGTTAAGGCATGCCGTTCGGAGTTTAGGTTTGAACATACAAACCCCCAGGCTGTTATAAGAGCCTTTAAAGATCTTAAAATTAAATCAACAGAAGATCTCTGGGGAATGTCTGTAAAAGTCTGTAAATCTATTATAGAAACGATTGCGCCCTATTTAGCTCTTATATTTAACACCAGTGTAGACCAAGGAGTCTTTCCGGATCTGATGAAACACAGTAAAGTAGTACCGTTGTTCAAATCCGGTGATAGTAAAGACCCCAACAATTATAGGCCTGTGTCGATTCTGCCAGTTCTCAGCAAGGTGTTTGAAAAGTTAATGCTCAATCAAATGTTGCGTCACTTTAATAAAAATTCCATCTTTCATGAACAACAGTATGGTTTCACCAAAGGGCGTTGTACAACTGACGCCGGTGTCACCCTAATAAAGAACATTTTTAGCGCCTGGAAGGAATCACAAGATGCCATTGGAATCTTTTGGGACCTCTCAAAGGCGTTCGATTGCGTTGACCATGAGACACTTTTGCTGAAACTGGAGCACTACGGGGTTAGTAAAACATCTCTTAATTTACTAAGGTCATACCTGAGGGATAGACGGGTAAAAGTACAGGTTAACGGCGTGAACTCATTGGGGTCTGAAACGACTATGGGCGTTCCTCAAGGTTCAATATTGGGTCCATTTCTATTCTTAGTTTATATAAATGATTTACCCCAATTGTTTCAAAATCAACCAAAAATGGTGTTATTTGCCGATGACACATCATTGATTTTTAAAATAAACAGACGGTCACAAAATCTAGACGACGTAAATGACGCTATTCTTCAGGTTCAAAATTGGTTTACGGTAAACAATTTGGTACTTAATGAAAAAAAAACCAAATGTATTCGATTCATTTTACCAAATGTTAGGAATAGTAAATGTGACATCATACTTAATGTAGAGAAACTGGAATTTACTAGTCAAACGGTTTTCCTAGGAATCACGCTAGACGAGAAATTACAATGGGGACCTCATATAACATCTATTGCGGGGCGACTAAGCTCCGCGGCTTATGCTGTTAGAAAGATAAGACAGTTAACAGATGTAGAAACTGTGCGTTTGGTCTATTTTGGCTACTTTCACAGCATTATGTCGTATGGTATTTTACTGTGGGGTCGGGCTGCTGACATTGAATCCGTTTTTATTTTACAAAAAAGAGCTGTCAGAGCCATTTATAATCTACGTCGCCGCGAATCTCTTAGGGAACTATTTAAAAATATTAATATAATGACAGTGCCTTGCCAATTTATTTATGAAAATATTATGTATGTAAGAAAAAACTTACATATGTTTAATAAAGTAAGTGATAGACATGACTTTAATACTAGAAACAAGGACAAAATAGCTCAACCATATTTTAGATTGTCTAAAGTCCATACATCTTTTATGGGGTACTGTGTTAAGTGCTACAACAAAATTCCTAGTGATATATTACAACTAAGTGAAACAAAATTTAAATCATATATTAAAAGTACACTCTGTAAAAAAGCTTATTATAATCTAGAGGACTATATTCAAGATAAGAATGCTTGGAAACATGCTGGTCTAGCTCCATAGGACGATCGACAGTCTAGACAAAATCGAACCGATTGCTAATTTAAAATACCTAATTTCATACTTAGTATAAATATGTACATATATATATTTGACTCTTTTTTTATACACTGCTCAGGCTCACATACTGATTCATTGTTTGTTAAAATATAAGGAGTGGTCGTCTACTGTTTCAACATTAATTGTAATATGTAATATGTGAACACTGTGTATCTATGTACATATAACTTAGTCTGTCATTCCTTAATCTGTGATACTTTGTACACACTTTCAAATACCTAGTGTTTTTATGCAAGGTACATCGTATTCACGTATAATTATATAATTCCTGTAAATGCAAATATTGTTAACATCGTTTTTAAAAGAGTAAGTATGGAGTTTCTTGCCCATTCTTCTCCATACAAAACTACCTTTTGGAATGGGCACCTAGAATCAATTTTTTTTTTTCTCATTTGACGTTCAAAGGTGCCTTATAATGGTCTAATTGAAATAAATGATTTGACTTTGACTTTGACTTTGAATTTGTATCCAACCAGTTTAAGGATCTAGCTTCTGGTTACGGTGTAAAACTATGGTATACGCCATACTACCATCCTCAGGCCAACCCTACTGAGCGGGTAAACAAGGTCATAGGGTCGGCTATAGCTTCTTACGTTGAAGATAACCACAAAGAATGGGACAAGTATATACCACACATAGGACATGCAATAAGAACATCGGTTCATGAAGTGACGGGGAAAACACCCGCCTATTTGTTTTTTGGACGCGAGACGATAGTCCAGGGCATGAAACCCTATAACTTTGAACCAGACGAACCGATTACTTTCGACAGAGGAAAATTTGAAAGCAATTTAGCCTTTAGGAGCAAGATTTATGACGAAGTTTGTGAAAGGATACGGCAATCACATGACACCAACAGCGAACAGTATAATAAGAGACGTCGCACATGTAACTATAAAGTTGGAGACCTGGTTTGGAAACGTACTAAACTTCTGTCGAATGCAGATAAGGCTTTTATGTCTAAATTGGCCCCAAAGTTTGAAAAAGCAGTCATAGCAGAGAAAATATCAGGCGACGTTTATAGATTAACAAGTTTCAGAGGCAAAGATTTAGGAAAATGGCATTCAAGTGACCTTAAACGTTTGATTTGAATCCGGTTGGATTCTTTAGAGGAGAGGGGATATTGTAATGATTTTATTTTGATTCTCTATTCCAACACTAGATGGCGTTACTAGCCTCGCCACAATGGTTTTAAAACATATTTTAATACGACGGTCAACTGAGGGTAGCGGTAGAATAGGGAGCCCCGAGAGATGTCAATCAATGGAAAGACAGAACGAACGGTTGCTCCGTAGTTGATTTGATGTGATTCGGTTATTTCTGCAATTTAAGGCCATCATTTTTCGGAAATAAATACGGAAAACAAATACGTATTGTCGTGGGTGCATTATCGTGAATTTGTGTGCAAGTGGTGGAAGAAACGGGGTAAGTGTTTGCGTCTGTTTAACAAAGTGTAGGTTAGGTAATAACTGGAGATATTTTGCAAGGCTGACTGTTCTCATTTGTTCTCAGCTTATGGAAACGCCCTTATCATTCGGGCATAATAGTGTCAGGGATTGAAGTCAGAGCACAACCGCTACAGCCGAATTACGTATCGTTACGAAATCGAACCGGGTGATCGACATATTCGTCACGGTCGTCGTCTAGCCAGTTGGTCTCGAGGCATTGGGTCGCGTCTATGATCCTGGTGACCGAGTTCGATTCCAGCCTAAGTGTATTTTTTTGTCAATCAGAATAATTTTGTTTTTTTGTTTTTTATTTTATTATTTTGTTTTTTATGCGTATTTATTTACTTTTATTTGTTGCTATTGTTTATCAACTAAGGTGTTAGTATTAAGATTGTAGTGAAACTTAAAACTATTCTTTAAGTAAATTTGTTTATGCTACCTGTTTCTCTTTCATTACTCAGTTTTAGCTTGGAACCCCGGTCATTACAACTTGATCGAAAATAACTCGTTCTTAGTGTATTATTCCCGTGCTATTTGTATATATATTATGTTTACCAGATGATAATGGATACAATGGAACGACTAAATCCGGAAAATGTATAATTAGAAAAGCGGAAACTAATAACATACTGTTTATTTCGATATTTTAACCTAGGCTTTTATCAGAATAATATAACCATGATAAATTAATCTTTTTTTTTTAATCTTATGTGTAAAAACTATAATCCTGCACATTTTCCCGAACTCGGGGGCAGGAACTGGTCATGTCCTTTGAACCTCGGGATTCTTCACCAGCAGTGGTCTTACTTTTTCGAGTTGTGACCCTGTGTTTGCTTCCACCATCGGGGGCTTTTATAACAATGACACCGTCTTGTATCCAGCACGATCGCATAGTGAAAAACAGCGCCTTCCCAAAGATGAGTTATCGGGTTTTTGTCAAGAACTCCTTGACGGAGATAGAAGAACCCTTCAGCCCAGTCTTCGATCTCCAGACCGCAGACCTGTGATTATAGCTCGAGAACTTGACCAAGGATGGGCCTGTGATGATCCTTTTTGGCTACACCAAGACTGTGGCAGACCTTTATGGAGGATACAGTGATGGTTTTAATTAAGAGCTATCTTCTTACTGCACTACTGTCCTCCTCGTCAAACTATACCCTGGAAGATCAGCGCCTTTCTCCGATGCCTGGTATCCAACCCGTGGACATGTCTAGCACACTCGCCGATGTAAACTTAGCATGCTGAAGATCAGCTCCCTGAAGATGTGAAACTCTTCAGCTACCCTCGCTATGGTATCCTTGGCAGGCCTAGGACACTGAATCTGCGCTTCCAGTTCATTCATCTTCCGGATAAAGCTATCTTCTAGACTCTTCTGCGTAGATACGATCACGTCGACCTGAGACATGGTCCTATTACCTCTGGTTACTTGGTTTCTCCTGATATTTGGCAGCATTTGTCATCATCATTTTCACCTGGGTCAACTAATATGGAGTCATCAGTCTTGGGTTTCAATACTTTTTTGTCTACTGTTCATTCTTCTGCCATTTCCTGAGTCATGTAAAATATTCACGAGCCCTGTTCCTGATATGTCGCTGAATATGACTTCCCCATTCTCATCCAAGTTTAATATGGAGTCATCTTCCTCTTGGTCTTCATTTATTTCTTGCCCCCTGTTTATTTCATTGGTGCCTGATGATTTAGTTGGTGTAATTTCTGTGTGGTGAAAATAGCGTTTGTGATGACAAAAACATGTGCATAATCTTCTAAGTGACCCGCAAAAAGAAGTCACATGTTTCTCTATTGCAATTATTTCATGTAACTGCATAGTACCTGTCAACGCTGACAGCTTTTGTCTTGTATATAAAAATTTACAACTTTCATAGCACTTTTAAAATCTGAAACGCAAAAAGAGCACTCGCGCAATTGTTACCAAAACACACTCAAGCCTTCTTTTGATAGACCCTCCAAGTTCGTCGGCCACACCCTTGCTGTGCACAGCTTCAAAATACAACCAAGTCAAATATTGTAACCCAAGTTTATGAGTGAAAAAACTTTGGAGGAAGAAATTATTATTCTGGCGGTGTTAAGACGAAGGTCCATCAGAATAAAAATGTATAATAGCGAGCTTCGCGAATAAGATGATGAATGGGTTTTAAACGAGCCCAAATGGCCGCCGGCTGATGTGAATTATTAGGCGATACTAAACAGAACGATTGTGACCTGTTCGGCTAATAAATAATTGCTGTGTGCAATGTTACTTGGCTTTTGGCTGCGCCGAAGTGCATGCTGTGTATTTCTTCAGCCATTTTAGTCTCGTAATTTCTCCTATTTGATATCCCAGCTATTGATGTTTTTGATTAAAATAATGTTTTTTAAATTCTTTCACATCGACTTTGAACAAGTAATAAATCGTTGATTTGGTAGTTTTTTTTTGTTGTAACAATTTTATTTTGCTCTGCTTTTTATCCTTGTATGAATGGTCCACTCATTACCATTAACACCATTTAGTCTCTTCGTGTGGTTTTTCTACATTGTATGCCAATATTCGCGTCTTGCAATCATCGCGTGGACCATACTTGCAAGAGTAAGATTTTAAATCGTCAGTCAATATTGACAAAACTTCTTTGATTGAATTTTGGATAAGCACTCCATTTTGTTTTAGCGTCTTAAATGTTTTACACACAAACATGTAATTCTAGTGCTAAGTTGTGGAGAAATTACATAAAACGGCTTGTGTTTGCAAAATGTTGTAAACTTATATTTACCGCCTTCGTCTTTATACCTTTGTATTGTATTGATTTTGTATTGTGTCAATTAAGCATCTAATTTGATGCGTTTCTTTATTTTTGGTTATGCACTCTTTTACCGGCTTATATCATCTCGTAAATAAAAGCTTTACGTTCTTTAGGCTTTTTCTTTGTTCTCAATATGCCTTTCATACCTATTATAGAAATGTATTTTTTATTAGTTGAATTTATGACAAGAGATTTTAAAAGTATTTTTTCTGATTGGTTTTAGCAAGTTTGGTAAGTCTTCTTAAGAGTATTTTCTTCCTTGAACTTTCGTCTTCAAATTACAACATTTTCCGTCTTTCGTCTTCGATTTCGTTATTTATTATGGGTCGCTGTCCCGGACGAGTTTCAAAAATGTAATTTGGGGATCGTGGCAACAAAGACGATGGTTATACGAACCTACTTTTATGTTTAAATACTTTAAAAAACCGTAGAGCTATAATACTTTTAAATTTTTAACCGCACACCGCTTACTCCACCGTCCTCGCCATCTTCCTTTTATTTCCTCCCTCTCCTCCATCTTTTGTCTCACTCACACCTACGTTTCATTCCGTGCACCATCCACACGTTCCATTCCATTCTCCATCCTACTACTATTGAAATCAGATAAATAAAAAGGTTTTTATGTCTCTAAAATGGTTTATTTGAAAATTATGTCTTAATTGTTTGTCTTGTAGTTATAAATTTTTGTTATGTTAAAGAAATACTACATACTTAACCAATCAAACTTATTAATTTATGGAAGACAATCAGACATCAACATAATTTTAGGATATCTTAGTATTACAGCAAATCGATATTTGTGAATCGTAAGCTGTCCGACTAAACCGTTGTAAAGGATAGGAAAATTATTCTTAAACAAAAAAATGTTAACTTGTAATGTATTCATAGCACCTTTAGCATAATTGAAAGAAAGAAAGAAAGAAAAAGAAAAATGCGTTTATTGGCAATTGCACAAATTAGTCTCATTCAGTTAAAATTAAGAGTTAAACAATTATCATTATTGCACAAAATAAATCAGTCTCACAGTTATTAATGTACATAATTATCTTAATGAGACATTTCAGTCTCATGAAGGAGCTAAAATTTAGTAATTATAAAATTAAAATACAACACTTAATTATTTAATTAATAACAATAACAAATTAATAATTTTAATTAATTCTATTGTAATTCTGAACCCACTCGTTACAGTTATTCATATTTACTATTTTCGTATGCATTTTCCTGGTTATTTGTAGTTTTAAGAATTTCGTAAAAGCTGTGATGACGAGAGATTTGTTATCTCAATTAACAAATCTCTCGTTTTATGATATGGTACTGCTGGTCATGAGCGAGTTCTAGTGTTATATTCTGAGATGGAGCCCCTTTGTTTCCATCTTGTAGTCACGATTGTAAAATCAAGATCTAATAAAGAAAATTTGTAGCCAAAATGTACATGGATCTTCTTTTTTTCCATGGATACATTTGATGTCATCCTGTACAATTTGTTGACTATTTTCGTTCTTTATTGTTTCTTTTTACTATTTGAGTCAGTTTCTTCCAGTCTTAAATCTGTTGGTAGCCTATTTCATTCACTGTATAAGGTTTACCGGTTTTTGACTGTTTTTTTACCCGACTTCAAAAAGGAGGAGGTTCTCAATTCGATTGTTTTTTTTTAATGTATGTACATCGATTACTCCGAGATTTATGATCCGATTTAGGTGATTCTTTTTTAGTTTGATGCGGAATTGTTGCCATTTGGTCTCATAACTTAACATTATTTAACCCAGTAGTTTTCCTTTTATGAACATTTTTTTATTTTTTATATATTATTTATTTTTATGTTTGACCATGCATAACTTTTTTCAGTGTAGTCCGATTTCGATGATTCTTTTTTTAATTGATAGTGAAAATCTGATCCCATAAAAATTTCAAGAAGATATTCCACCCCTAAGGGTTGAAAATTAAGGGATGACAGATTTTTTTAGTGTCGCCGCTTCGTATTTAATTTCTATGATGAGAAGTAGGTACAAAAAAGCAAAAAAAAAAAAATGTTTAACAACAAAAGACAAATGCCTTCAAAAAGTATAAAATAACTTTCAATTCGCAAGTCGGTGGCAATACAAAACAACAAGCAAAAAAGCCGCCGACTTGCGAATTGAAAGTTATTTTATACTTTATGAAGGCGGTTGTCTTTTTTGTTATTTTTTTTTTAATATGACTTTATTTCCATTTTTATAAGCCCACTTTTTACTATCTGTCGATAGTAAATTGGTTATCAAAGAAGGCATACATAGCACATCCTTTACTGTTATTTTATAGTCTAGTTCCAACACAATGTTGACGTGTCCGGAACAAAGTACTGGTACCTTCGTTAGCAACAACAATTTCTGATAAACAAGTCGTTAAATTCATGTTTCTCACCCAATCTTTGTTCGCCGTCATGTGTGCACTTGCACCTGAATCATAATCATTTATTTGTCAAAATATGTGTATACATTCATAATGTGGTCATAATAAGTAAAAGGTCTCAACATATTAGTTTTGGAATTTTATTATATATTTGCGGGGCTATACAAAAAATGCTTTTCCACTTGAGAGCTGACTTAGGTCTGGGCACACGTAACATTTCTTTCCGCCGGTTTTGTTTAACAATGTCTGATAGGTGAGGGAACAAATGAGAATTCAATTCAACGAACAAAGCAGTTTCATATACATACAAAGCCGGTAGTGTCAGAATATTATATTTTTTTAAATAAGGCTCACACCTTCGGTTATCTCTTTTGTGCTTTAAACGCGACTTCTCTGTTTGTTGAGTTGCTCCAAAATATAATACCATATCTTAATACGGATGCAACAAGACCATGGTAAGCCGTAAGTAGTGCATCCGTGTTAACTGTTGGAGCAAGTTTATGCAGCGCATACGATGAACTACTAATTTTCTTACAAAGCGCTTCGATGTGATCCTTCCATTTGAGCTGTCTGTCAATTATTAAACCTAGAAATGAATGGACATTAATTTGTAAGCTAGGTTTTCTTTGACCAAAGTTCATTATTTGGAGTTTTTCTAGATTAATGAAAAGATTATTATTATTAAGCCACGAAATGATGAGATGATAATCCACGTACCAGGCACCGTTATTAAACTGTCCGTTCAGGAAAACGACATTAAATATACATTTACTTGTGTTTTTAACCGACTTCATTGTTTAATAAAGGGCATTTATTTCGACAATGTCCATCCTCTGTACAGTTATAACATGCAATTGTTTTGGTCGACGAATCTGTCACTTTTTTGTTTGACGTTGACAGTCTGCCATATTTGTTCGGTTTGGTGTTGTTGTTTGGGCCAAAAGCTACACCATTTGTTTAATTATCATTGGCTACGTCCATGCCAAGCAACTTAGATTTAATGACCTCGGTAGTTATCGAAATGCCGGAAAGTTCAATTGCCATGATCATTGGAGAATATCGATCCGACAAACCTGCTAATAATTATGATCCCACCCATTCATCGGTGATTGTAAAACCTGTGCCATTTAACCTTTGAGCTGTCTCGATCATCTGATTTACATATGTTTAATAATAATAATAATAAAGCCATTTAATTCCCAAAATAACATTACTTAAACATAATTCCAGAACCTTTTCCATGCACATTACAATACCAATTCATAAATATTCAATGATAATTACATTCTTTAAGTACATATTATTATTCGATAAATGATTACTTACATTTTTATACATTAAATTACATTTTTACTAAAGTTATTTAAATTCTATGAGTACATATTCGATAAATTATTACTTACATTTTTGTTATACATTATATTACATTTTTACTAAAGTTATTTAAATTATTTTTAAACAATACAATTTTTAATTAATATATTTTATATTATTTATTATATTATTATTTATTTTATATTATTTATTTTTGTAGATTATTTAGATATATTATTTTTAAATTGATATAATATTATATATTTCATTGAATTACATTTTAATTATATTCCAATAGCACATTTGCAAACATTGACATTTATATGTATTCAAGTAATATTCACTTTAATTCTATTTTCTATAATTATTATTGGGCTACCCATTTTTGGGTGTAGGCCTCCTTCAACTCTTTCCAGTGCTGTCTGTCTTGTGCTTGGCGAGTCCATGTAGATCCAGCTACTTGGTAGATATCGTCACTCCAGCGTCGCCTAGGTCGGCCGCGTGGGCGTTTGGCTTCGTAGGGATACCAATGTAATATCCTTTCACTCCATCTATTATCTGTAACTCTAGCAATATGCCCAGCCCATAGCCATTTCAGTCTGCTTGCTAGCTCGACGGCGTCTGTTACCTTTGTTATGGATCTAATGTATGTGTTTTTCTTCCTATCCTTCAGCTTTATACCCAACATACTTCGTTCTGGGGCTCTTTGGAACACGTTGATCTTTTGTACGATGTCTTTGGTAAACGACCAAGTTTGACAACCGTACAATAGTGTCGGCATAACAACGGAGTCCATCGCTTTCCTTTTTAGATGCATTTGTAATTTACTTTTGAATATTTCCTTTAGCGACCAATATTTATTTTAAGCTTTCTTTATACGGCGTTCTACTTCACGGGATGTTTGTTTTAGGAATGATATGTTTTGTCCTAGGTATACATATTCATCCACATAGGTTATAGAATAAGATACTGTTTTAATTGGTATTTTTTCGCTGTTCGTCATGGCAAATGTCTTCTGTGTGTTCATTTGTAGTCCACACTATCTACTCGCTATGTCTAGGGTATTTATCATATATTCTAAGTCCTTGTGATTTTCAGATATGAATAACTTACGCTTTGCCGATGATATTCATCGGCAAAGCGTAAGTTACTTAGATATTCGCCGTTTATGTTGATTCCTATATTTCGCGAGTCTAATTGTCTGAAGATATGTTCCAAAAGAGCAGTAAAGAAATTAGGTGAGATTGGATCACCCTGTTTCACGCCTCTTCGGATATCAAATGGCTCTCCTTTGCCTTCCAGCTTAACTACTGCCTAGCTGTTTTTATAGATCTCTTTCAGTATCTTTATGTACTGGTTTTCGACTCCCTGCGTCTTCAGTGCTAACCACAAAGGGTCGTGTTGTATGGAATCAAAAGCTTTGCAGTAGTCTATAAACATATATATATGTAGGATCGTCAGGTGCGATCGAGGAGGAGTGCCGAGCGGTATAGTACATCGTCAGGACTATAGGCGTTCCCATTATCCTATTAGGGATAAACAAGACCTGTAAAAACAATTACACACTATTAGTACAGAAACACACAATACAAATGGTAATCAGTAACAGGAATAAAGTAAGTTAAAGGTACAGCAACAATACAGTTAATCGAACAGACCATTAAGGTCCCACAGTTCGTACAGTGGCCAAGCCACCCAATGATAAACGAACAAACCCTTAAGGTTTACAGTTCGTACAGCAGCCTAAGCCACCCAATAATAAACGAACAAACCCTTAAGGTTCATAGTTCGTACAGCAGCCTAAGCCACCCAATGATAAACGAACAAACCCTTAAGGTTCATAGTTCGTACAGTAGCATAAGCCACCCAATGATAAACGAACAAACCCTTAAGGTTCATAGTTCGTACAGTAGCATAAGCCACCCAAATACAAAGTGTATCGCTCGCTAGCAGCAAGCCTATACAGCTATGTGAATATACAGCAGCGCTGTACCAGGTAAACCGACAGTATTGTCGGGAGCAGGAACTCTTTACTGAGTCGAATCCGAGGATCGACTGCCATACTTACGGAGTGCACGCTCTTTTATAAGGCGATGCCCCCCACCTTGCAACCTCTCCATACAAGTCTGCCCATGCGCACGGAAGTGCGTCACGCGTTTACTTGATACAAAACACTTAAATGTGCTGAATCTAATAAGATCTGTAATCAAATAACAATAATAATTGTCATGAATAAACAATAGTGATTTCATAAAGTAATTCGTTTTACATTCAAAGTAACGTGTCAACAATTGTTTTGAATAAAACCATCGATAACAATTATCGAAATAAAGTAACCACAAATCAGTGTGCACACACAATAAATCATGTTTCGACATAATAGACAATAATTGATAGTAAAATCACATATATTAACAATAAGAAACAAATCATAACAAATTTAGTTAACACCCACAATTGTGATTAATAAACCATCTCCTACACGGCCAGACTGACATTCTACACGTCCTCGTGTAGCGATAAAGTTCTTGGTAAATATCGATCGGCCTTTCTGACAAAAAGCTTTAATTAGCAAAAGGTATGTTGTAAAGAAAAATCCTGAATTAGTCCTGAAGTAATATCATTAGCAAAATTTGCATCATAACCAGTCAAAATAACCATACTGTTACAGACAATACATAGCTCAACAAATCAGCCGAAATCACACCATGGGATTCGACAAGTAACTTGAAGTTGAATAGACAACCCGCATAGGCGTCAACATAGACAACCCGCATAAGCGTCAAGTTCAACATTCAAATAAAGGAGTCAACATAGACAACCCGCATAGGCGTCAACATAGTCAACCCGCATAAGCGTCATGTTCAACATTTAAATCCAGGAGTCAACATAGACATCCAAACAAGAGTCAACATAGACATCTTGTCAATTCAGCTGTAGTATGTCAGCAGCAGATGAATCATTATCAGTGTCAACATTGACATCATTTAAATTGAATGGACATTCAGGCATTTTTCAAACATTGTTACTCAAAGATGTTAACAAATATCATTTTGGATTTACAATCACAATAACCAATAACAGAGTAACCAATAACAGAGTAACCATTAACCAATTTACCAATAACAAAGTATCCATGATAAAGTATCCCAACTTTAAACCTTCGGTACTTTTACCTATAACCAGTGTTGCTTGTTCTCTTTTATAGAACAGAATTTACTTTCATCTCCTCACTGTCAACAGTCAAAACTTAAACCTGAATCACGCTGTTTGTTTAGCTAAAAGCTAATTATTTGACATAGTTGTATTATCTTTGGATTATATTCAGATGGAATATCAGTATCAATTTTATTCGGAGTTTCAGGAATAGAGCATAGTTGTTACAATCTCAACTTTTGTAATGGTAACAATACTTTCGATTATAATAACCCCAAAATCTAAATTTAATAACTGATACTATGATTTAAATAGGCATTTGGTATTACATGTTTGCCACACATGTATCAGCAATGAAAGTACATTCAAACCCAGAGTCATAACAAAATGGAAGCGTCTCACCAGATAGTTGTAGAACATCAGTGATAGGTACATCACACTTTAACCCATCACGGATGGTTAGTTGCTCGAAGGCTGACTCACAGTATCTTCACTCGGTTAGTCCCGCCACGCTTCAGTTAGATGTTAGCGAAGTGACCTGTCGACTGGCATAAGCGGTTAAAGATTATCCCTGTCATGGTTGACAATTATGAAGGTAAATAAGGGTAGCGGTAACTGTTGGAGTATGTAAAATCAAATAACTAAATGAATGTGGGTAGGTGATTTATGAATGCCATTAAAACAGCCTTAGCTCAGCGCTAGGTAATCCCGAGAGAGGAAGCTGTCATAACAAAAGAGGTAGAGACATACGATAACTAGGGAAGCCATGCGGAAGCATTAAGAGGCTATCCCACTTCTGATGTAGGATCGTCAGGTGCGATCGAGGAGGAGTGCCGAGCGGTATAGTACATCGTCAGGACTATAGGCGTTCCCATTATCCTATTAGGGATAAACAAGACCTGTAAAAACAATTACACACTATTAGTACAGAAACACACAATACAAATGGTAATCAGTAACAGGAATAAAGTAAGTTAAAGGTACAGCAACAATACAGTTAATCGAACAGACCATTAAGGTCCCACAGTTCGTACAGTGGCCAAGCCACCCAATGATAAACGAACAAACCCTTAAGGTTTACAGTTCGTACAGCAGCCTAAGCCACCCAATAATAAACGAACAAACCCTTAAGGTTCATAGTTCGTACAGCAGCCTAAGCCACCCAATGATAAACGAACAAACCCTTAAGGTTCATAGTTCGTACAGTAGCATAAGCCACCCAATGATAAACGAACAAACCCTTAAGGTTCATAGTTCGTACAGTAGCATAAGCCACCCAAATACAAAGTGTATCGCTCGCTAGCAGCAAGCCTATACAGCTATGTGAATATACAGCAGCGCTGTACCAGGTAAACCGACAGTATTGTCGGGAGCAGGAACTCTTTACTGAGTCGAATCCGAGGATCGACTGCCATACTTACGGAGTGCACGCTCTTTTATAAGGCGATGCCCCCCACCTTGCAACCTCTCCATACAAGTCTGCCCATGCGCACGGAAGTGCGTCACGCGTTTACTTGATACAAAACACTTAAATGTGCTGAATCTAATAAGATCTGTAATCAAATAACAATAATAATTGTCATGAATAAACAATAGTGATTTCATAAAGTAATTCGTTTTACATTCAAAGTAACGTGTCAACAATTGTTTTGAATAAAACCATCGATAACAATTATCGAAATAAAGTAACCACAAATCAGTGTGCACACACAATAAATCATGTTTCGACATAATAGACAATAATTGATAGTAAAATCACATATATTAACAATAAGAAACAAATCATAACAAATTTAGTTAACACCCACAATTGTGATTAATAAACCATCTCCTACATATATAACATAGAGCTTTTTGCCATATTCAGAGTATTTCTCGATAAGTTGTGTCAAGGAGAAAATGTGGTCTATGGTCGAGTATGTTCTTCTGAAGCCGGCTTGTTCTCGGGGTTGGTTGTTGTCTAATATCATTGAGATTCGATTTAGTAGTACTGTGGCAAATACTTTATAAACTGTTTGTTGTAAACTTATTGGCCTATAATTTGCTAGATCTGTCGGATCGCCTTTTTTGTATAGTAGAGTTATAATCGATATTCCCCACTCTTTTGGTACTTTGTTGAGCGTCAGTATGCTATTGAAAAGGGGCGTCAGTATTGGTACTAGCGGGTCGATAATCGCTTTCAAAATATTATTTGTTATTCCATCATCGCCTGGACTTTTAGCTGATAAAAAAAACATACAAGGTATCAGATCCATCAAAGCCGTTTTCGTTAAATGTGCGTAATTACGATGCTTGTAACTTGCCACCTTGCCAATCGGAGTTACGGCAGCATTTATTACATACGAGATACATTGCATATCTATGGAGGAATGTACATAATCCGATCATCACTAACATGGTACGAACAGATTTTGGTTGGACAATTATGCATGGCAAATTAGAAATTACTTGCTTCGTTGGTAATCAACTACCAGAAGCATATGAGGATGTCATCATGACACCTGATATTCTAAGAGATACTCCATATTGAGGTATATTTTTTTTTCAATACTTTAATAATATAATTAAATAAATAAAAGATTGTTAAGTATCATTACAATTTTTTGTTGTAGATACTCAAGCAGTTGATGAAAACGACCAAGTCGAACCGAACGTCGAATACGAAGATGATTCCACTGACGATGATAATTGATAAATTTGTTTTGTTTTTTTTCTAAGTACTCTATTTTTTTTCTAAATACAGGATAGAATTTTACGGTTCCCTATCCATTTGTATACAATTTTAAGACCTAATATAACTTAGCATACTTTTGTGTTTTCTAATTATATTTTCGCATAACATTCTTTACGCATATTTTTTTTAAGCACAGTATCTCTAATCATAATAATGATTAAGCATAGCATTCTAAAGCATAAATTTATTTATGCATAACGATATCAAAACATATTTTACCATGCATGCAGCAGGAATGGTTTCTGTCACGGCTCCGGCGCTTCGAGGCACCGGCGGTCCCACGCGAGCCTAGCTCGCGGGCCACCTCGCACCTCCGCGACTACGTGGAGTCGGTTTTGCAGCGATTCGTTTCTGTCACTAGCTTTTGTAGCACAGCATATTGAATTCTTAAAACAATACTTTAGCGTGGCACAATAGATTTGCACATTATACCTAGTAACATTATGCGAACTATGCCAACATAAATTGTATGCCAAAAAAACGGCAATGTATTATTATGGCAAAACAAATTACGCCCAAGTATATTTGGAAAAAGAACATTATGCGAAAATAATGGATCCGGAATTTCACCTGTAAACATAATTAATATTTTTATTGTATTTATTACATTCAATATTATTAACAAAAAAAGTTTATTTTTTTTTCCAACCGACAGATTAAGGAAATTCCTCCACATAATTGTCAGATTATGGTCAGTACGAGAAGGACATCAAGATGAAGCTTCTGTATAGTAATCTGACGCGCTCGAGTATTTCAACGTATCGATTTTTTTTTGCATTTTCAAGAATCGACCATGGCTTTTGGTCGTGTCCAAATCGTCAGTCTTTTGAATAGGAGCTACTTGAGGCTTCACTTAACATCTCTTCTCAATATCTGACGCGCTCGCCAAACATTTTTTTTTTCTACTTTTTACCCCTTCATGGCCGTATGAGTGCCCCCCACCATGCAAACCGGCAGATTAACATTTTTCCGTTACCAGAAACACGTGGGGCGCATACGCTTTTAATATCTGACGCGCTCGAGTATTTCCATGTGACGGTTTTTTTTACATTTTTAAAAATCTGTACACGCTTCCCCCACAAGTAAAAGTGCATACATCTCATAACCTTTTTTTCTTTTTTTAGCATCTAACCTTCACAATCCAATAGATCGCCACGACCCCAAAATCCCATTTTTACCTCTTGGGTTCGCCTACTATTGCTAATTATATTTGCAATGACTATTTACAAATAACAATTGGGCCACTTTTTTGGTTGTTAATTGTGTCCTTCTTTCATCTAGTATACCATCTTTAGAAAAAAATATTTTACACGGGGCAGAAGTTGCCACTATGTGCAGTTTTTTTAAAGCATATTTATAAAGAACTAGCTTGTGCCCGCGACTTCGTCCGCGTGAATTTCGGTTATAGTGGATGTTTGCTCAATAAATTATTATTCTTTATTATTATAATTTTTATACCAAATTTCTTCAAAATCGGTTTAGCCGTTTCATCGTGAAAGCGTAACAGACAGAGTTACTTTCGCATTTATAATATTATATAAAGTAATAGAGTTTATTAAATTATGGAAGTTTGGATTATTTATTATTTATTATTTATTTGATTTATTATTTAATTATTTATTATTTTAAATGATTTATAATATTATTTATGAAAGTGTGGGGACACATACATACACATACACACATATACGCACACATACACACGCAACTTTAACAGTGGTAACCCCGGCGAAAAGAAACCCGATATCTACACAAGCGCACATTCATTTCCGATCTGCATACATCGCGTGTTGTAATAAAAATGAATCCGCAGTACCAGCTAACTCAACCTAGTGCTCTAAAATATGAAGAACAACCAGTGATTTCCACAGTGTCAGTATCAGATAAAATACCGAACTTTTGGCCGGAAAATCCACGTCTTTGGTTTATGCAAGTAGAAGCGATTTTAGCACCACAAAAAACGTCTGACTTAAACAGATATTATATGGTGGTAGGAAAACTCAGCAAGGATGTTGTCCAGCAAATAGCAGACATTTTGGCAAATCCCCCGGAAACCGGAAAATTTGAAGTCTTAAAAAAACGCCTACTGCAGATTTATGAAGAATCTGAAACAAGACAAGTACAAAAATTAGTGTCAGAAATGGAACTAGGAGACCAGAAACCTAGTCAGCTATTGAGAAAAATGAAAGAATTAGCAAGAGAAAAAATAAAGGACGAAACATTAAAAATATTATGGCAAAGTCACTTACCGTCGACAGTCCAAGCAGTACTTACCGTCACGGCTACGAAGGACCTGAAAGAAATGGCAATTATAGCAGACAAGATCATGGAGACTAACCAGTCCGCGCAGGTCAGTGAAGTAGCGCGTGCTGATGCGAGGTCCACGAACCAGTTCGACGTAGCAACCATCATGGCAGAGATAGCTAAGATCAACCTGAAAATAAATGAAATGGATAGAGGAAGAGGAAGATACAGAGGCAGAGATGGACGTAGAAACTTCTCACGTAGCCGCTCAAGGTCAAGACCACGCAGGACATCCGAGAATTCCGATTGGCTGTGTTCGTATAACTGGCGGTACGGACAAAGGGCGAAGAAGTGTGGCGACCGTGCAACTGGAAAACCAAGAACTCACCACCGAAGTCGGAAAACTAGCAGAACTGCAACCGGTGGCGGGAAGTTTGACAGTTAAGGATCACCGCCTAATAGTAAGTGATAGAAAACTTAACATTAAATTTTTAATAGATTCTGGAGCATGTATTTCTGTTTTACCTAAAGCGTTAGTCAAGAAAAAAAGCGATTAGATTTAAATTCTGATTTTAAACTATTTGCTGCAAATGGTACAGAAATTAAAACCTATGGAACAAAAACATTAACATTAGACTTAAATTTAAGGAGACCTTTCAAATGGCATTTTATTGTTTGTGAAGTAAAGCAACCAATACTAGGTGTAGATTTTCTAAATCATTTTATGTTAATTGTAGATATTAATGGTCGTAGCTTGAAAGATAGGATTACTAATTTGGCAGTAGTAAAAAATATCCAGATATTCTTAAACCTATGTCATTCAAGGAGACTCCGAAACACTCAAGTCTATCATTATATTGATACTACGGGACCCCCTATCTTTTGTAGACCTAGACCCTTAGCGCCTGAGAGGTACAAGATCGCCAAAGAAGAGTTCAAAAATATGTTAGAAGCAGGTATATGTAGACCTTCTAAATCGGAGTGGGCTAGTCCCTTACATTTTGTACCCAAAAAAGGAGGACAAGTTCGTCCTTGTGGCTACTATAGAGCTTTAAATGCAGTAACTAAACCTGATAGGTATCCAATACCTAGAGTACAGGATTTTACGTATTTATTAGCGAATAAAACAATATTTTCGAAAATAGATATAAAAAAGCCTATAATATTTTAATTAATCCTGATGATCGCAGTTTTGCAAATCAAAACTGCGATCACGACACCTTTCGGTCTGTATGAATTTGAACGCATTACCTTCGGTTTAAAAAATGCTGCTCAGACATTTCAACGTTTTATGACAAACACCGAATTGTCAGGCTTAGACTTTCCATATTGTTGTTCTGATGATATATTAATAAGTTCAATTAACTCTGAACAGCATTGCAAACATCTAGAGCAAATATGTCAACGTTTAAACGAATTTGGAATTACAATTAACTTAGAACAATGTACATTTAACGCTGCAAGTGTAAAATTCTTAGGCTATGAAGTTACTACATCAGGCATAAAACCATTAGAAGAAAAAGTACAAGCAATTGTCGACTATCCTAAACCCCAAAATGTCAGTGAATTAAGAAAATTCTTAGGAATGGTAAATTTTTATCGTAGTCATTTACCTAAAGCAGTTGAATATTTAGAAACATTAAATAAATACATTTGTCAGATTTATACCGATGTAATTAATATATAACAACGTAATTCGTGTTGTAATATAAAGTAATAATTAATTTCTGATTAAATACAGTAGAAGTATAGTAAATAACATCATTTTAAATAGAATAAAGTGTGTTTAAACTTTGGATAGCAAATAAGTATGAATCACATTTGCTTGTCATCGTTTATGGAAACATGAATCATACTTGTTTGTCGCCGCTTATAAAAGCGAGTGTTCCGACTTCATTGGATGACTTTTGATCGAAACGTTGATCGGTACGGAGCTCCCGAAGAAAATAATAGATAAGTATAACTATGATGATAACTATGAAAGGCTATTTTAATCAATAAATGTGTAGTTATATGTATAATTTTAATATTAAATTAGATATACCTAGTTGTTATGACATGAATGATGGAACCTAAATTTGTAAAATATTACTGATTTTAAAAGAGTGTTCATGGAGTTTCTTGCTCGTTCTTCTCCATAGAAACCTACTGTTTGGAACGAGCAACTAGATTCAACTTTATGACTGACTCTGACAATTCAAAAGTACCTGTAAATGGTTAAATTAGAATAAATGATTTTGAGTTTGAAATATTACAATAAAATATATGTTTCCTTAACAAAGTATTTTCATTTCACTATTCTGTTCTAAAATAGTAATATTCTTTGAGTATATAAGTATGTGTGTTTAATGTAGAGCTATTAATTGCTTTTTAATGTTGCTTTTATTCCTTTTATTCTAACACATTCATAAAGCTAAAAAGAATGACAAAACACTCATACATTGGACACCGGATGCAGAACAAGCATTCATACAATGTAAAAACAGTCTCACACAGGCAGTCACGTTATCGTGTCCTGTAACTAACGTGCCATATGCATTATATGCTGATGCATCAAATAACTGCGTAGGAGCTGTGTTGCAACAGTACATTCACGGTAAATGGTACCCATTAGGATACTTCTCAAGGAAGTTAACTGAAACACAAAAAAACTATAGCACTTATGACAGAGAGTTACTTGCTATATTTTTAGCTGTAGAACATTTTAGAAGCCTATTTGAAGGTCGTCAATTAATTGTATTTACGGACCATAAACCTATAACATTAGCATTTACAAAATTATGTAAAACAAATAATAAAGAAAGCCCGAGACGTATTAGACAATTACTTTTCATAAGCGAGTTCACAACCGACATACGCCATATAAGGGGGCAAGATAACATTGTTGCAGACGTGTTATCGCGCATAGAAAGTATAGAATGTACATCAAGCGTAGTTGATTATGAAAAACTAGCAACAGAGCAAAGTAATGATCTCGAAATTATAAACTTTTTAAACGATTCTAGATACCAGTTTAAAAAATTCTTAGTTCCGAATAGCAATCAATACATATATTGTGAAATATCAAAGGAAAACAAATAAAAAAAAAAAAAAAATATGTAGGAAAGACATACCTATTGTATGCAATACATAACCTTAGTCATCCCGGCATACGTACATCGCGCCAGATGATTAAAGAAAAATTTTGGTGGCCGAGTATGAACCGAGATATTGGCCTATGGGCAAAGACATGTATTAATTGTCAAAAATCTAAAGTAACTAGACATACTAACTCGAAATATGGTACTTATCCTTCCGTTGATAGATTTAATCATATACATATTGATATAATAGGACCACTTCCTATAACCTCAGAGGAATACAGGTACTGTTTAACGATCATAGACAGAGGTACAGGGTGGCCAGAAGCATATCCATTAAAGGAGATATCAGCAGACACGGTAGCGAAAATAGTATATACGGAATGGGTATGTAAATTTGGCTGTCCGGTTCAACTTACGAGTGACCTGGGCAGGCAATTTGAAAGTAGATTATTTGCAAACTTAATGTCATATTTAGGTGTACAAAAGATAAGGACAACCCCGTATCATCTACAAAGTAACGGAGCAATTGAGCGATGGCATAGAAGTGTAAAGGCATCATTAATGGCCAGGTTAAATGGCAATAAATATTGGACTCACGAACTACCTAGTGCAATGTTAGGACTTCGTGCAGCCATCAAATCTGATAGAGGTGTAAGCGCCGCACAAATGGTTTACGGCCGAGCTTTACGATTGCCAGGAGAATTTTTCGTAGAAACAAGTTATCAAGAATTTGAACCACATACTATTGTACAAAATATTTTTAGATTTTATACATAAAATCTAATGAATCAAATGTATTTTTTGTACATTCCGATCTAAAAGACTGTTCTCACGTATTTCTAAGAACTGACAAGGTAAAAAAATCGTTAACATGTCCGTATGAAGGTCCATACAAAGTGTTAGAAAGAACAGAAAAAGTGTATAAAATTCAATTACCAAATAGAATATTATCAGTATCAATAGATAGGTTAAAACCAGCCTATTTATTAAAAGAAAATATAAGTTTACAGAATAATGAAGAAAGTATCAGAAAAACTAAAAGTGGTAGAATAATTAAAACTCCTGTCAGATTCTTATAAATATGTAATTAATTAAGATATTTCAGTAAGTAGTTTTAGAAAATAAAATTGTAAGCAAACATGGGTAATATAACTAGTATGTAAGAAATGCTGATTAGACTTAGCAGCGTACGAAAGAATATGAGTCGTGCGCATATCAAGTATTGTGTTGAGCCAACGGAAAACATTATTGGAATCCTACTGCATAACTCACAAAAGTATTCAACTTTACAGAGTGAACACTTACAGCAAACAAATTAGTGAATAATTTAGCATTCATTACTATTCAATATGGGAAAATCATATAGCATTGAGAAAAAAACAGAAGAAGTAATCATCGCCCAAAACGGAGCGAATAGTGCGACCAATTCGCATTTCGAACAATCACTTGAAAAATATGGCATAGTGTTAATAGTGATAGCAGCAGCATTCGGCATATATACGTTATACAGGGTGTATAACAAATGTAAGCAAGGTACTAAAAACATGTTACGAAAAGAAATGGCAGTATGGCACACACAGCCAATAGTTTACCATTGGCCCAGCAAGCACAACCACGACATAATGTAGTGTAGTGATGTGAAAAATAAAAAAGTGTGTGAAAAATAAAAAAAGTGTGTGAAAAATAAAAGTGTGTTACAAATAATAAAACAAAGCAAATTATTATAAATATCTTTATTCCAATGAACCAAATAAACCAAATAAAAAATAAGACCAAACAATACAAGTGTAAATCTAGTTAAGAAATAAGAACACCCTGTTGTTAAAATGTAATACAATACGTTGATTATAATATTATGTACCTACTCTAGACAACTACAATGTAACATAGAAGCAATATTGTAATGTAAATGTAAACTTAAGATAGAAACTGAGTAAAAACTATGTTATACACAAGTTTTAAAAAAAGGGGAGGAATACTGTGGCGACATACACATACACATACACACAAAGTAAGTTTATAATGAAATATAAACCAGTTGGCATTTGACTTCCAAGCGTTTCATTACTCTCCGATACAAGTAACCTATACACACGCAACTCTAACAGAAGTATGGATTGAGTATAACGACTGGCACTCGTGCCACCAGCGCGGTGGATCCTGGGGATATTTATTTACCTCCACAATGCCAATGATTTGTGGGTGTCAACTTTGACACTTCTTTGTCAAATTGGTCTTATATGGACGTGGATGGCTCTGGCGTTGAAGGCGATTCCTAATGTCGTTTTCCAGAACGTTTATTCACCATAATATTCATTTGCCCATACTAGCACAACAATGCTAGTTTAGTACAAGCGCCTGCAATTTTGATGTTATGATCATGTTACAATCACAAGGAAACTTAAAAATAAAACTAATCCACCATGCATGCTTGTTTTGCAAAAGAGGAAATCTGGCGCTCGGCGGCCGCTGCCGCGGCACTAGCTGTAGGATTTGTTGAGCGTGAGAGTTTCTTTAAACTCGACAATACTTTTTACTTTTACAAACATTTCTGACAGAGGCGTAAGAGCGGCTTGCACACACAAGTTAATAGGATGCGCAAAGCATGATATATGCCATTTACCGGTATCTCGGCATATTGTCGAAGCGCGAGACTAAGCGGACGTGTTTTATGTATTTATTCCGTATGATGAAATAAACAATTACGACAAGAAAATATAATTATTTGCGCCGTCAGCATAAAAGTAGTGTGTCGTGTGTGACTTGTAGTTTTTTCAAGTTTGTTTTTACAAGATGAACTAAATACTTCATAAAAACAATAAATAAAGTGTTTTGGGTAATATGTCTAACCCAGGATCGAGCCCGTTTGGTCGTAGCCAATTACTACGGCGTAGTCCCCCACCAACGCCTACTGCACCGTTACCCCCGAGCAACCCAATTCCACCAGCACCCGAGGTCAATGAAATGCCGATGGAAGTCTTTGGTACGCCGGAGATCCAGAAATGGTTATTATCTATAGATGCCATTGTGAACGAAGTTTGCACTATTGTTGGTGAAGGGAAAATGAACTCTGACCAGAAGCTTCGTGTGACCAATCTTTGCCGGAAGGTCTCAAGTGGTACTTCTCAGATGGCCGTCTTATACCAGTCATTGAAGCAAAAAACAATCCAAGCCTATACCACAATCCAGCACCTACAGGAACACCAGAACGTGGTGAACTCTCTCCAGCAGTTCAAAGAGGTTGTAGAAACTAAGCTGAATTCTGCAGACAATAATTCTTATGCTAGTATGGTAAAGAAAGGTGCCGATAACTTCGTCCGTCCGGCAAATTTGAGATCAGTTTCCATCTATCCCAGCGATAAAACCCAAACAAGTCAGTCAGTCAGTCGACACCAAGTCACTTGTTCAAAAGATAATCTCCCCCGAGCAACTTAAGCTCCATGCCCGTGGCCTGAGAAAAGTGAAAAATGGAGGCGTTCTCATTATCACTGAGAACAAAGGCAATATTTACAAACTGAAGAACTCGGAAAAACTAGTTTCATCGGGCCTTACAATAGAAGAACCTTCTAAACGCCGCCCAAGGGTCGCTGTCATTGGTGTTCCCGTTGCCCTTACCGAGAAGGAGGTATTTGAATGTATTTACGAGCAGAACCTTTCAGACAAGAATATAACTCGTGAGTCTTTCCTTTCGAGCATCAAATTGAGTCACAAATCGGGTAAGAAAGACCTTCCTACCTGTAATTATATCCTGGAACTACCTGCTAGCATAAGGAAAATAGTCATAAATCAAGGGCGACTCTTTATAAATTGGACATCATGCCCTGTGCGAGATTTCACAATAGTCACCAGGTGCTACAATTGCCAGCAGTTCGGACATGCAGCCAAGTTTTGCCGAGAAACTGGTCCTACTTGCAATCACTATGGTGAGACCGGACACTCCTTCAATGAATGCAGCAGCAAATGTTCTCCCGCTCAATGTGCGACGTGCAAACGCTTCAAGAGGAAATGTGACCATCCAACTGGTGATGAAAGTTGCCTGGCGCGCAAATATGCAGAGCTTAACTACATTAACTCAATAGACTATGAAAGCGCCTAAGGGCGCCATCCTTTAAAAACATAATAAGTTTTACCATCTCAGTATCACCCCACACATCAAAACGGCTCATGCATATACAATACCATTGTAAAATCAAAAAATCCATCCAAAACATTGGTTACTAATTTATTCTCCACTTTCTGATTATCAAAATGTTATACTAACATTAGAAATAAGTTCACGAATAAGTAATTGTAGCACGTAAGTACGCTGACACTGCATGCTCTTGCACCACTTTAGCTAACGCTGACACTTAAAATATCTAGGTCACTATTGACTCTAATTTAAATTTCCGTAAACATTACGACGTATTTACCAACAATTTATAATAATAAATTCGACTAATTTTATAATAGGCTCAATAACTTACTAATACTATTATAAAAATTTAGAAAATGTTATCAGTTTATTTAGCAATACCTCTAGAAGTTTTGGAATGTTGATAAATTATTTCTTGTAAGTATTTACTGTTGCGTTCATCTGCTGTATATCAACATATAGGCTTAGTTTTTAGATAATAATGTTTTAAAAATGCTTTTTCTCAAAATTGTTAAGAGATTATTTTATATCAGTTTAACTTTATAATAATGAACCAATATAATTTAAACGAAAAGTGATGGCCTGAAACACAGGTTTGTAGTAACCTAGTTCGGGTGGGTCGCTACCTAACATTATAATTCCGATTCATCATAACTTGAACAAGCTAATAGGCATATAACTATTTTAGTTTTACTTTATTTTTAGGCAATATATTTGTATGGAAAATATTCCTACTATTGACTAATGTACACTTTTTTGTAAACGATATTTAATAAATAAAATTATTATTATATCTCTTATTGCAGCAGTAATGTTGGCTACATTGTCGCTCGAAATAACTGTTGTAAAGACCGCTATATTTCATTCTGCCATTTTATCGCGTAGAAAGGCTGATCAATTGTCGCTTGTGTAACGTTTATTATATTCAATACATGTGGTTAAATTGGACTTCAATTTAGTTTCATCCGATGCTACTCTTCATCCTTGCTGTGTCGTGGACCTTAACTTGCGTACTGTTCTCAGCTCTAATAAACTATGTACAAACCGTGACCGTATACCTGAAGAACTATACTAAAATATAAACGTCTTTATTTTTTTAAATATTCTCTTCGCATGCATGCATAGTCACCTTCATTTTGGGTATGACCTATTGGCAAAAATCTATGTACTAAATCCAAATTGAGTGTAAGATAGCTGTGCATGTACAGATCAAAGCTATACCGAACTGTCAAATTTTTCCAATTGAATATAAACCTTACATTTTTGTGATAAAGTTAAAAATCTATCTAAGAAGTTTAACAGATTGATGTACTTGATGTGCTGGCCTCTGTACATCACAAATATAAAACGATTTCTATTCTGACCTGAACAATTATCAAAATTTAATGACACTGATTTGCGTACAAAATAAAGTTATAGACTGGATACTTCCTCGTGTAATGCCTAAAAATAGTAAAAAAATACCTAAGTTAGATTGTGGCAAGTTTAGTACCTTTTCCAAAACACACCGGACTGTAGGTGTGTCAAAAGGTCTCAGGATTTGATGAATATTTTTCGTTATCTTTAATTTTAGGTACAAGGGATTTATTTTTCAAATGGGTTTCATAATTGATCTTTAATTTCATTTTACGGTCAGTGTCAGCATTTTCATAAATACTACATATCTGACACATTTCCTTCTTTAGTTTAAAAAATGAAACGTTAAATTGATAATAATTAAAGACATTACTTTAACGGTATCTACCTGCCACTTTTACTACGTTAAAATTTTTCGACAACCATGCTGTTATGTCTGTTAGGCGATGTCTTTATAACAGCTGATGGACTGGGGTTACATCTACAGAGGTTAACTGAAGTGTTACAGTACAGAGGCTACAGGATGTAGGACTTACGTTACAAAAAGAAAAGTGCGTTTACAACTAGGGAGTGTTTCACTTGTCCCGTACTTAACAGTGGCAACGAGAGCGACCCACTCCATAATAGCTGAATATAGCTAGTCCGGGGAGCAGTGCTCATTTTACGCGGCAACGCAACAAGTGGGAGAGACGCATGCGCAGTGGGTGGTAAGACCATGTGGCCTCACAAAATACTGCAAGTTCGCTATTGGAGAAGTGGTGGGTGTGGAGTGGTGGTGTTCTGTGTGCAGTCAAAATAACCATGCGTCTTCTCAGTGCCGATTCACGAACTTTACTTGTAAGAAGTGTAATAAAACCTTAACATTTTTTATTCACAAATGACTCTTCACTTGCGTAGAATGTGCAAAGTTAAGTGTGCTGTGACCGCTGACGTGAGTGTAGAGGATGACGATGGTGAGTTTTTATTTAACATAACTTCAGAGCAGGGGAACCCATGGCAGAAATGGTGTCACCAAACGGTTTTATGATTCTATTTAAAATAGACAGTAGCTCGGCAGTCACTGTTATTTCAAATTGGAAACTACCTATCGAAAGACACAACTAGATCCAATTCTTGCTTCTTCTAAGGGCCACAGCAGAATAGCTACTTTACTTAGGCCCTTTTTTCGGAAGTCGGTGGCAATACAAAACAACAAACTCAAAGCCACCGCCACCGACTTCCGAAAGTAAAGTAACTTGTGTTCTGTGCTAAAGTTATTTATCACTTTTTAGTTTATGAAGGCGGTTTTCTTTTTTTTGAAAAAACTTTTTTTCACAGCGCTACCCGCGCCACCCCTGTCTATAACGATATCCCTATGGACGTACTTCTAAGGGCCACAGCAGAATAGCTACTTTTAGCATCGGCGTTTGTTTACCCCTCCAAAGTGAATAGCTTCCCACACCTTAAAACATCAATGACCTTAGCAATTAATGTCCTTTGTCTCTTGGGAAGTACCTAAAAAATTAAATTAATTGATCCTTTATCTTGACTGATGCCTTGAGGTATTCAAGAATGCTTGTAGGGAGAATTCTGGTTAAAACAGGAGTGAATTCTGCATTAGCCTTTTCTTTTTCATCCTGTTTTGACTTTTCCATTTTTCAGGGTCCTATTGATACGTTTGACATTATGGTATATGGTCTGTGGTTAATAAATCTTCTGTAATAATATATAAATTAAACAACCAAACTCCTTTGAGTAAGACACATCTTCTATTATCAAATTTAGATAAAGCTTTTCTCCATCGGTCACAGCAAAATGGTATTTACAGTTTCTACAGACGCCAGCACATCAACTTATACTGATCTGTCAAAATTTCTCAATTGAATATAAACCTTACTTTCTTTTTGTGATAAATTTGAAAATCTATCAAAGAAGTGTAACAGATTGTTGTACCTTGATGTGCTGGCCACTGTACATCGCAAATATAAAGCGATTTCTATTCTGACCTGAACAATTATCAAAATATGCGACGCGGCCGCGCGTTGACAGCGCTTCTCGCACGCCGCACTACCTCAACCCAGCACCCCGCCAACCTATTTAAGGCTCTGCGCGCAGGCAGCGTGACCACTTTTTCATCACACGATCTACCAAAAATGTTGCTAAAATCTACTAGAATCTATTAAGCCCTGTTTCAAATTTTACTTAAATTCTGCCATTAATAATTTTTTTTTTTAGGTGTTTGGTACATAAAATAAAACATACTTATGAACATTTTTTTTTATTTATACTTATTTATTTATTCTCAGCATTAGCATCACTATCCTTTTTGTCATTTTTTTACAACGTTGTATCTCTTTTCATGACTTGTACAATCGTTCCTCAGGTTTAAAATTCGTACAACTTCCAGCATTTTTAAACCCCCTTTAGCATATAAGATTCCATGAACATTTTGATTACAGAATTTGTTACGATCCTCCGTTTTGATTCTGTTTATAGCTGAAAAAATGCGTTCGCATTTTGCGTTCGATACTGGAAGACAAAGCAATTGTTTCGCAAAATTGCTCTCATTTTCAAATTTGGTTTTCTTGTCAACGTGATGTAGCTTACCGACTGACGCCCAGAACTCTTTTACGTCGGTAATAGCATTAGAGTTGCTAGTGGAGCATAATCTCATAGGTCTTAAGTCTTTACTACTAACAAAAGTTACAAATTATAAAATATGTATGTTTAGGTTAAGGTATTTATCTATGGGCCTATGCAGCCTGAAAATAAATGGATTATTATTATTATTATTATTATTATAATAAATCGCCGACGCTAGTGTCAAGTTTCAGTTCCCTAAATTCATTGTCAATTAATTGAATGTAGTTTTCTGGTACAATATTCGGAAATTGAGAAGCATAATTGAAACTCGTGAATTCACCGTGCACAGCAGTTTGGGGCTCCAGGAACACAGCATTTCAAAAATGTCGTCATTTACTGGCAAGCGTGCTTTTAGTTGCACACATAAAGTTTTCATAAATTCTTGACATCTTTTGAAATATCTTGTAAATGTTGCTGGGGTATTTTACCTTTTTGTGATTCTAAATGCTTGGCAAAATTAACCTCTAAGTACAAATTGTTCAATGGTAAAAAATTACTGAAGTGAGTAATATAAGTAATAAGGAAATTAGAC
This sequence comes from Charanyca ferruginea, assembly GCA_947361185.1. Lineage (NCBI taxonomy): Eukaryota > Metazoa > Arthropoda > Insecta > Lepidoptera > Noctuidae > Charanyca > Charanyca ferruginea. The sequence continues at coordinate 11,613,431 of OX376065.1, read as the reverse complement.
AATAACCATTAATTATAAGTGGGTAAAAAGATATATTTAGATTAGCTACTTACTTGGTATTGCGTTAACAGGAAGCACTAAGATTTTTAAGATACCATTGTATTGTAAGCTTAAAATACAATTTAAACTGCATTCATAGATATTTAAATAATTACATGGTTGAACCGAGAATCGAACCCGTTACACGACAAAAATAATCACCTGTGCTTAATCACATAGTGTCAGAAATACAAGAAATACATCTTCCTTTTATTTCTGACACTATGTTATTTAGCAAAAAATAATCCTTATGATGAAGCCTTTCGATCGGTATGATAAAGCTATACTGATTATTTTTCTCGTGTAACTGAAAAAGAAATAAAGATTAATAAACAAGAAGTAATGACAACGGACATGAAAATTAAAACAAAGAAAGTTACCCACCTTAGCACAGAAGAACAAGACAAATCTATAACAACACAATTTAAGAATTTTAACAACTTACCAGAAATACTCAAGGTTGTTTGTTACTGCAAAAGATTCTTGAACTACAAGGTCAATGTAAACATAAATAAACAAATAACTACACAAGAATTAGAAGATGTACTGACAATTTGTATAAAACGAGTTCAAGAAGAAGAATACACGGAAGAAATAGGAAGATTAAAGGTAAATAAACCAGTGAAAAAAAGAAGTCCATTGCGATCCCTCAACCCTTATCTTGATAATAAACATATCCTCAGGGTGAGCGGACGCCTCAGACAAGCAAACTTACCTGATGAAAGAAAACATCCAATTATTCTCGGAAATAAAAACACATTGACGCCTCTGATTATAGCCGACGCACACAGTAAGACACATGTTATCTACGTTCAAAATACTGGATTTAAAGGCAAAATCAATGGCTAAAAAATATGTTCATAAATGCCTCATTTGCGCTAAACTTAGCGCTACTACTAGAGCTCAAATTATGGGAGATTTACCCGATGAGAGAGTAACGCCCTCTAGGCCATTCTTGAATAGTGGTGTAGACTTCGCGGGGCCCTTTCAGATTTTGCTATCTAAAGGCCGAGGAAACAAAACAACAAAGGCCTACGTTGCTATATTCATCTGTATGTCCACGAAGGCAATCCATATTGAGTTGGTAAGTGATCTTACTGCCGAAGCATTTATCGGCGCTTTTAGACGTTTTGTGGCAAGGAGAGGCAAATGTAATCAAATGTGGAGTGATCAAGGGCGTAATTTCGTGGGAGCTGACAAAGAGCTCCGAGATGCCTGGAATGAAGCAAGTTACAGTTTAATGGAAAAATTGCAGAAACATTAGCCACAGAAGGTACTCAGTGGCATTTCATTCCCGCTTACAGTCCCTCTTTCGGTGGATTATGGGAAGCCGGTGTCAAATCCATTAAATACCACCTTATAAGAATTATAACAACTCACCTGACATATGAAGAGATGACGACGATACTCTGCCAAGTAGAAGCCTGCTTGAATTCCCGTCCGTTATGCTCCATGAATGACACTGATCCAGACAACCCAAACCCACTCACGCCAGGACATTTCCTAATTGGAGAAGTACCTATTGGTGTGCCATCACCTGATATGAAAGACATAAGACTGTCCAGTTTGTCTCGCTGGCAACACACACAGAAACTTGTTCACGACTTCTGGCAGCGATGGCAGAACGAGTATTTATCCAGATTGCAACAGCGTCCTAAGTGGCATAAAAGGGAAGAAGAATTTAAGATAGGAGATATCGTCTTGATAAAAACAGATAACATGCCACCTGGTAAATGGTCCATGGGACGAATCGTCGAAGAGCACCCTGGTCCAGACGGTCTAACGAGGGTGTATAGTGTTAAAAGTGGTAGTTCCGTAACAAAAAGAACTGTAACAAAGTTATGTCCATTACCTCTCAATGAAACCTAATGTGTAGTTAATGGTAAAATTAAGTAATATTATTGTTTGTTGATTCACACTGTTTAAAATACTTAAGGTCTTTAGAAATGCAGTACAATTTTTTTATACGCTTTTTATTAGCTTCACCTGTATGTTTGTATGTTTGTTTGTAACCGACTTCTTTGGGCGCGATTTTGACCCACTTTAAACGGCCAGATTTCGTTCAAACTTTGTAGATTTATCGAGGACCGATGACAATACACTAATTTGATAAAATTATTAATACTAGAGATGGGCGTTTTCGGTTTTTGTCGCAAACGGATATGTAACCGATATTTAGTTTTCATATCGATATCGAAAACAGTTTTCAGATATCGATATCAGTAGTACGGTTTGCACACGTAACTGACGTAACCGTGGAGCAAACGCAAGGGATACGATAACAACAAACGCAAACGCACACTTTTACCGTTAGTACATCGTTATAGGTACTTTAGTTATTTAATTAATCAATTTAGCTACTTGTAACTACGGCGATTTCCCTTCATGCTTTACTAGGCTTAGGACTAGCAGAAAAGTTTTTGAATACTGTAATTTTATTATGTTAATTAACTGAGATAACTCTTCTGGCGCATTTAGAAATCGACCTATTTACAATGATTGTATTTTCAATTTTACATACATTTTATGTAATTAATTAAAGTTTGATAAATTTGCATTTAAAAATGCAAGCTGTTCTACTTTTTTGGGCTTGAGACAACATCTTCGATCATTTATAATAAGCCCCGTCTTAGAAAACAATCGCTCGCAGGGAACAGACGTTGCGACAATATTGCATTTAGTTTTAAATAAATGTGATAAGTGAGGATAAATTATTTTGTGATCTCTCCACCATTGCGATGGGCTATTCCATTTGCCCTCGCCGTTCTTACGAGGTAGCATCTCGTCATCCAGGTACATATGAAGTTCTCTGATGGCTCTCGCTTGGGGATTGCCTTGGGGCTTGCTTTTTTGCAGAAGTTCGTCGAATTTACCCCAAGCGCTAACCTTTCCAGTAATTACCGTTTTCTCTTCTTCTATCTTATCTGTTTCTGTCAATTGGTTTTTATTGATAATACCAATTATTAACATGTGCATGTGTCTTTTCAGTTCTGCGACAGCTTGTTCGTTTTTGAAACATAATAATTTAAACCTAGGGTCTAATAGCGTACAAAGGCCAAAGGTTTTGCTGTGTTCGACGCCAGAAAATCGTTCTCTCAAACCTCTTTGTAGAGATGTGATCACATCCACAACCACTGGATAGAGGAGCTTGTATTCCTCTTTGTTCAAAAAATCATCACAAACTTCTTTCAAACAGTTTGTGACCACTATGACCAGACTTCCTGTTAGATATTCATCACCACTTATGGAAGAAGTGATTTCTTCAAAAGGTTGCAAGACTGTGCATATTTCGCCCATTGTCTCCCAATCTAATGCGCTGATTTCAGGCCAAGCTTTCTCAATTAGCGCCATACAATGTTTTACAGCTTCTTTTAGTAAAGTAAATCGGCGCAGCATGTAATATGTGGAATTCCAACGTGTAGGCACTTGTTGCACTAGCCTTTTAGGTTCACCACTGTCTGTCATATTTTTTAATTGATAGCTGAGGAGCATATCAGTAGCACTTGTACTTTTTTTAAAATGCGCCACAATGTTTTTTATTTTGTTTATTAATTCTTCTACTGGTTTTAAAGCAGCCGTGACTATTAAATTTAAAGAATGTGCATATGATCTGTACGCTATTAATGAAACCACCGTTGCGATTGGATGCTAGTTTATTACTGGCTTAAGGACACAACTTAACAGTGCAGGCACGCACACATATGTACATACACCTCACTCCTCCGACACTATTTCCAAAAATACATAATAAGTACCTACTTAGGTACAATATTGTGCGTTAAAAACTACCAACAATAAGAGACGCAGCACACTGCCATAATACAAAACACTACGCACTCAACATTACTTAGGTAGTGGAAGTTGACAAATAAGGTGCGCGTTTCTGTCTGCGTTTACTCTTATACATATAAATATTACAATTTAAATTTTATAATTAATCTTACGTCTACAACTACGGGTCGGTCTTGTAGGTTGAGGTTCAAGAGAACAACCGTCACGATCTTCGGTTCTTATTTGATTTGTGTCATCGGTTTTAGTGTGATCATTATCGACTTCACTTTGAGCCTCAACCCACTCGTCCTCCTCCCCAACATTGTCACCCTCCAATGCCTGTGATTCTTTGTTCGAATCTAACGTTTGACACGGCTGCGCCTCCGCCGCCGCCGTTGTTGGGGAACATAAGCGCGGCGGCGACGGCGGCGGCGCTGACTGTGCGGGGCTACACATGACAGTAGCGCGTGCACCGCTTCCTGTATCGATACCACCTGTATACTTTCTTATCTGGTCAATGTGTCTTCTACATTTTACATTATAATCAGTTACTAGAATCTCGTACATTCGATTACCTATTATTTTAACAATATTACCTAAAGTCCAGATTTCTTTTCTTGCTATATACCATTTTAACCAAACCTTATCGCCTATGGTTATTTTTCGTGTCGTTTCTTTATTATCATTATTTATTTTATTATCGTGTCTGTTTTGCAATAACAAGTCCAGTCTTGATGTTATATTTCGGCCAAACATCAGCTTTGCTGGGCATTCACCGGTTACACAGTGTGGTGTGTTTCGATAATCAAATAAAAATCCTAACAGCTTTTCATTAATCACATTTTGTTGACAGTTGTCGTTAATTATACATTTTAACATTTTCTTGCAGGTTTTCACTGAATTTTCTGCCTGTCCATTACTGGAAGGATGATAAATTGGGGATGTTAAATATCGAATTCCGTTTATCTTACAAAAATAACTAAATTCTTTAGACTTAATTTTAACATCATTATCGGACACTATAACACTTGGTATGCCGAACCTAGAAAACAATTCTTTTAATTTAGCTATAAGCGCCCGGCTTGAAGTACCGCCACTCATATGTAAACACTCCAACCATTTACTAAAAGCATCTACGATGATAAGATATACGCTTTGGTTTATTGTCATGTAGTCGATATGCAGGCGTTGCCAAGGAGCCGAGTCGCGGGGCCAAGGCGCGGGGGGAGCTCGCGGCGGCGCGGCCCGTGTGCCGGCGCAGGTATGGCACGCCCCCACCCATTCCTCTATGTCCTTATCAATGGACGGCCACCAAAATCTACTACGAGCTGCGCTCTTTGTTTTAACTACACCGAAATGTCCTGAATGTAGTTCTTTTAATAACCTATTTCGGTACACCGCAGGTATCACTACTCGGTGACCTCTAAAAATACAACCGTTTTCATTTTCTAAATCTGTTTTGCAGTTAAAATAGGGTAGAACTAGTTTACAATGAATTTTACGTGGCCAGCCGTTCTGCATATGTTTTATCACCGTTTGTAGGGTACTGTCCTTACTGGTTTCGGTTTTGATGTCGCTAAAAGTTAACGGTGCGACATTCGCATCTAAGAAATTTAGAAAAGATAAATCAGTTTCTCCTTCCGTTGTACAGTCAAGTTCAGGTAAAGGTGCGCGCGATAAATAGTCCGCCGCGACATTGTTTTCACTTTTTACGTACTGAACGTTATAATTATATGCAGACAGTATTATTGCATAACGCTGTAACCTCGAAGCTGCCATTACTGAAATACCTGTTTTCTTTCCGAAGATTGAAAGTAAAGGACGATGATCAGTCTTAAGGACGAATGGCTCCTGACGTCCGTATAAATATTGGTGAAAATATTTGACACCAAATATTATAGCCGTCGCCTCCTTCTGAATTTGACTGTAGTTTCGTTCACTTGTTGACAATGACCTTGAGGCGAACGCCAGCGGTCGCTCGAGGTGCGCGTGCACGCGGTCGCGCTGTGCTAGCACTGCTCCCAGCCCGGTTGGCCCTGCGTCCACTGTCAATAGTAACTGCGCCGCGGGATCAAAATGAGCCAGCACTCTTTCTGATGATAGCTCGACCTTCACGCTATTGAACGCACGTTCGTGACGGTCGCTCCACTCCCACGTTGCCCCTTTTCGTAACAATTCATGCAGTGGGTGTAATTTAGTAGATGCATTCGGAATAAAATTACGATAATAATTAATTAATCCTATAAATCGCTTAACTTCTGTGACACTCGTTGGCCGTGGCGCGTTTGTAATTGCTTCAGTTTTTTTAGGACACACACGTAATCCGTGTTTATTTATAATATAGCCTAGATAGGTGACACTATCCTGAAAGAAACAACATTTTTCCTCTTGTAATTTTAACCCGGCGTCTTTTAATCTACTTAATACTTCATTAAGTCTGCTAAAATGTAGTTGACTAGTCGGTGCCGTTACACAAACGTCGTCCAACCATATGCTAACACCTTCTATACCTATTAATAATGACTCCATCGCTCTTTGAAAAATGGCGGGGGCGTTTGCTAATCCATATACGAGTCGCGTATATTTGAAAAAACCCTTACCAGTACTAATCGCGGTCAGGTCTTGTGAAGGTTTATCCAGAACAAATTGGTTATATGCATTGCTAAGGTCCAATTTGCTGTAACACTCTCCCCCACCTAACTTGGCAAAAACTTCTTCTATCCTAGGCATTGGGTATTTATCTATATCTAAATCTTTATTTAATGTAATTGAGTAGTCACCGGCTATCTTGACCTTTCCGTTTTCTTTTAGTACTGGTACAATAGGAGTTCCGTATTTTGGAAATTTAATCGGTTGTAATATCCCTAAACCTACCAGTCTGTCTATTTCCTCTTCCACCTTTTCCTTTAAGGCGAAAGGCACAGAACGTGGCTTAAAAATTTTTGGTTTAGTACCATTTTTTAAAATTAGTTTTACCTCAAATTTGTTGAATCTACCTAGTTCACCAGTAAACAAGTCGGAGTATTTTGATAAAAGTTGCTGTACTGCTTGCGTGTCGTACTTAGTTATGGATATGGTTTGAATGTTATTGATATCCGCAGTGAAATAAAACTTAAACTTTGACATAAAATCTCGTCCCAGTAACGGGGGACCTCCGTTCGGCATAACAAATATTTTAATATCATGAGAATTATCTGAGTACGTTATTCTACCCTGAAAATATCCTAAGGGCGAGATCTTATGGCCATTATAAAGACACATTTTTAAATTACTTTTCACCAAGACGTGATCCAGAAAATATTTCTTGTAAAGCGTTTCTGAAATAACACTAGATCCTGATCCGGAATCCAATTCCATATCTAATTTAATATGATCTATATGCACATTTATAATTATAGGCGAGTTACTAACATACCTTAAGTTAAATAACTCACATTCCTCACAGTCACTTTGCTCCGAGATGTTTTCCTCTGTGTTCAAACAATGTAAACGAGATTCCACCTTTTTTTCACTACACACTTTCTTTAGATGCCCTTTCACCCCGCACACTTGGCACCGATAGTTTTTAAACCGACACTTCTCTGCGTTGTGGTTTCTGAGACCGCACACCGTGCACCGACGAACCTCTCCTGAACTATCGTTCGAGCTGCGGGTCGCCGCGACAGGCTCGCGCTGCGCGCGCTGCCCGCTCATCCGGTACACAGGTTCCTCCTTGATCTGCGTGGCCTTGAAGGTTGGCGCGGCTGTGTCAGCTACTACTGCGGACCCGGCTCGAGCCAATCGCGCATACGCAGCCTGTTGAGCTATCTCCAACGCTTTCGTAAAAGTTAGTTTGGTGGCATCCTCTTCAAATAGCCGGTCACGTTCCCGACACGGTGCGAGCCCGAGTATGAAACGGTCACGCAGTAGCATATTCAATGCCTCACCAAACTCACAATGTACGGCTAGACCCCTTACACGAGCCGCCCATTCTTCAACGCTCTCGCCATCAGACCTCCTCGCCTCGTAAAACTTCTCTCGATCAGCAAATGTGCATCGTTTCGGCGTGAAATGCTTGTCTAATCTTTCTACTAGATCCTCGAACTTGACTTCCTCGAGTACATCAGGATGAAGTAAGTTCCGTGCAAGGCGGTAACTGCCGTCCGATAAGTGGGTCAGTAACAATGCACTCTTATTTTCGGGTTTAACACTATTCAGTTTTATATACTGAAGTAGCCGACCTTTAAAAATAGGCCACTCTTGGACGTCGTGATCGAAATTTGTGAGATTTCCGATAATATTCGTCATTTTGCACAACTACTAATTACTTTTTTTAAACGCGGGTAACTCGTCGCCAGTGATCTGTACGCTATTAATGAAACCACCGTTGCGATTGGATGCTAGTTTATTACTGGCTTAAGGACACAACTTAACAGTGCAGGCACGCACACATATGTACATACACCTCAGCATAGCAGCTATAGTGTTTCCATTCTAATTCGGTTTCTATCGCCTTTTATTAGCATTATCCGATATAGTAAAATTAACTTTTTGTGTTAAATTCCATTCGTCTGTTACTCTTTTTAATTCTCTGGCTAAATTTGAACTAGTATGACTTTCATTAAGACATTTGCATTCCAATAAGACTTGTTTTGGTTCAAAATTACTATCAATATAGTGAGCAGTTACACCAATGTAACTTTCTGTTTGGGATGATGTCCAACAATCGGTGGTTATGCATACGGACATAGCGTCTTGAGACACTATTTCTTTCATTTTATTTAACGTGTCTGTATATAAAGCTGGAATCATTGTAGTAGATATAGTTTTTCTGCTGGGCAGCGTATATCCTGGTATGTTCTTCGCAAATTTCTTGAAACCTTTATCTTCGACTATTCTAAATGGTTGATAATCACTGATAAATAAATCAAGCAAATCTCGATCTATGCGTTTCCGTTCATCACAAGTAATTTTTTTAATTGTATAGGCTTGCATTGTCCTTTGTCGTTTGCTTGGCGGCTGCATTAATGGGTGGTTTTGGTTCACGGCCCCAGTGCTGGTAGAAGCAGCCGCTACATCTGCTGCATTTGCTTCTTTAGACGTACTTGGCACAGCATTTTCAATTAGCTCAGATTCGACATTAATTGTGGTTTGCTTCGCCAAATAAATAGAAGCATGTGATCTTTTTAAATGAGAATTCAAATTCCCGGTGGTTGATTTATAGGAAAATTTGTTATTACAATATTTACACACAGCTAGACCAACAGCATTGTCTTTTTTATCAAAATGCGTCCATATCTCACTCGTTTTACGCGACATTGTCTATGAAGAATTGTTTATATCTTAGTATTTACACTAACTTAACTATACACAAAATTTACTTAAAGACCTATTTTAAAAGTTTTATACACACACTTTTTATTTACACTGAATAAATACAAACTACAAAACTAAAAACACGCACAGAATAGTTTTTAAGAAGGGCACGTGTCGTCAAGGTCAAGTGCAATTCAAAACTATCACAATTTCACAAACAAAAAAATAGGTACAATTCAAAAAAAAATCGTACTCTCGAAACAATTCTTATTGCAGCAAAGCAACTTAAATTCAACCTTATAACTATGCAGTGTAGTTCTATTTTTTACAGAGTAAGTTTCTCACAATTCTCACTAATATCGACTTATCGACAGCCGCCGGAAAATCACCAACTTACGGACTCGTTATTGTAACTAAATAAATGGAAACTAGACTTTATTTCTGGCGCCTTAAGATATATTACGCACGCATTGCATTAACCAAATAACCAAGCAAGATTAGCCAAAGTTACGTAATATTCGCTTCATCTCTTTTACACCAGTAAAAATTTAATACTTAGACAGTGACAAAGCGAATATCTGTTTCGATTTCATATCACTTGGATGTGAAGTTTGCGTTTTGTTCGTACTTCGTACGTTCCCATTGTTACGCTTTTGATATAACTCAGATCTCTCGATAAAGTTTTTGTGATATCGGTTATGTAGATTCAGGTATCGATATGTTATGTTATTAAACACATAACCGTTATAAGTTACGGTTTGATATATCGAACTCATGCCTAATTAATACCGAAAATACAGCTATTATATACTAGGAAGGTACTGCACAAGCGCCCCTGGTAGAATAAATGTACATAATATTTATAGATATAGATAAAACCAAACTAAAAAGTAAAAAATAAATAATAGTTAAAAAAACTAAAAACACGCTTTTTATAGAAAACTAATCTAAAAAATAGAAAATAAATTTTGATAAATTATTTTATTTTAAAAAAAGCGTGGGGTGCATGGTGTCAATAGGTATAAATATTTTATTGACAGATATGAGATCTTAAAAAGCACCCCACGCTTTTTTTTAAATAAAATAATTTATTAAAATTTATTTTCTATTTTTTAGTTTGGTTTTCTATAAAAAGCGTGTTTTTAGTTTTTTTTAACTATTTTTAGTAATCGTTTTATGCATGTTAGTAACAATACAGACCCCCACCTACAGATTTATATAACGTTGTTTAGTGGTGATCTCATATTCATGTAACCTTTTTTAAGTAATTGTTTCTTAAAAGACCTACAGGCCTTTTGGTGGGCGGTATGTTGTGACGTATTGCGTTTAACGCTTAACTGAGTCGTATAGAAACAAAAACAGCAATCTGACATTTCACTAATTAGGGGTAATTAAAAAAAAACGTGTCATTCTTTAATAATAAATGATAAATTTATCATTTATGGTTTAATTTGGTAAATTAAAGGTTTGCATTTTAATTAAATATTACATTGGGTAGATTGCATTTCGAAGAAATTAATAAAATTTTAATAATTTTTTCAGATTGCTGTTTTTGATACTTACTTTTAAATATTGCTGGATTTGATTCTAAACAAACACCAGATTGCTGCTTTTGTTAATAGCTATGTCAAAGATTGCTGTCTTTGATAACGCAACACGTAATTTAGGGTTGTCACTTAAATTAAAATTCACAAAGATGTTTAATTTTTATTTATTTCACAAAAAAAAAATATTGTTTTCACAAAATTAAATTCTAAGTTCGTCAGGTTCCTGAACTTCTTCATCACAATATATATCTTCAGAAGGCGTTTCTTGTAAGGCCTCCTGTCTTAATAATATTTCTTTATAAAAACTTAATTCCAATAAGCCTTGCCATTCGGTACCAAAATGTTTGCTCAGTAATTTATTCACATCACTTAATTTACTTTTATTAACAGCAACTATGCTGGACAGTATAATCGGATTTATCATATTTATAAGTTTTCGTGGTCTGCAAATATTTTGAGCGGTAGCTAGATCACTTTTATAATATATTTCGCCCCTCACAAGCGTTACCAGGTTGTTTTGAACGACGCAGAATAAATCTTTTACACTGCTTGAATTGAATATTCCAAGTTGTGGTGGGTTTCACGATGTCTTTGATAGATGTCTTCCAGTCAAAAACCGTGCAACCTTCACCAAATTTTACTAACGTTGCGTTTTCAGATACAATATCTATGATTTCTTTGGGATGAAGTACTACCTCCATTTTGCGCAGCTTTTTTTCTATAACTCCAAAAAAGCGATCAGCAGGCATAAAGGAATGACCGGTGACAGGCAAAATGACGTCTAAACTCTTAATGTTTCCATTTTCTAATAGCCATTTGCAGCACATACCAATTAAAATACAATTTTTGTTTTGCCCGCCGCATCTGTCTGCAACCAAACGAATTCTTGATATGCCCGTTTTATCAGTTTTACAAAGCCGGTCATAAACTGCAGATGCCACCAAATTCTCATTTTTGCTAAACTCGTCTTCTATACAAATAATAAGAGAATACACGCTCTTTATTTAGAGGCAAATTTGAATGGCCTTCAACTACGGCTAAATTGTAGAAATATAATTGTCGGCTATAATAGCATGATTGGTCAGGCACCTTTGGTAACGGTAAATTTTTTTGGAAATCAAAAGATATTATTTTCAAGCCAGGTGTAGTGTCTCTCAAGTTTTCAAAAAATGATTTCGCTCTCAAAGAATGAACCCTCTTCTCTGTCATAAAATATTTTTTTTTATTTTCGTCTTTTTCCATTTTGATCTTTTCTTTTAGTTCTAGACATTTTGAACAAACATCCGTTTGTGGTGTGCCGAAGCCTAAATAATATTCAGTGTTGAAAATATGCCGAAAGTATGATAATTTTACCCCAAGTTGTGCATTACGCTGGTCAGTATATTATACATAACGTAAAGTTTTTTAATATTCAATTCACTTGGCAAGTATTTTCTTTCAGCTTCCTTGCTTTTTCGGCAGTAATGAGACTATACATTTGAGATTTTGAATAAAACGATGAACAGATTCTTTTTTCTCTGCATACTTTTCAGTCTTCCGATCACCTCCACGAGCTTCACGAGGAAATTCTCCCGTTTCATAAAACTTTTTCATCAAGTACTCCACTCTATACTTTTTAATGCCAAAAATACTCAGAATTTTTTTTTGGCAGATTGGCACTTTTTAACCCCCGACGAAAAAGAGGGGTGTTATAAGTTTGACGTGTCTGTGTGTCTGTGTGTCTGTCTGTGGCACTGTAGCTCTTTAACGGGTGAACCGATTTGAATGCGGTTTTTTTTATTTGAAAGTAGATTCTCTAGCGATGGTTCTTAGACATGTTTCATCAAAATCGGTTCAGCAGTTTTAAAGTTATCAGCTCTTTTGTTTGCTGCGGTAGGGATCTTAGACACATACCGGATGTTTACTTTGCTTTCAAACATATTATTATAGGTGACCACACTGACCACACAAAACCAAACTAAATTACATTTAAAAAATTTAAAATAAAAATTAAATTAAAAATTTAAAAAAACCCCCAACGCAAAACATAAAAGCGATTATGTAAAAAGTAAAAAATAATACTTTTGTTGAGCCATCAAATGTTTGTTCGTTAAATTGGCGCTATAATGTCGCGGCTGGGTACCACTAAGTTTAAAGCAATAACTAAATATCTAAAATAGCGAACTGATGGTAACTAGATTTGCAACAAGATTAACAACTAGATTAGCAACAAAAATTTGATAATATCGAAGCAAATTGGTCGGAAATGCTGGTAAATTAATAGACAGTGAATGAAATTGAGGGACTGACTTACTTAAGCGGTACCCCGCCGCGACATTATAGCGCCATTTCAACGAACAAACATTTGATGGCTCAACAAAAGTATTATTTTTTACTTTTTAAATAATCGCTTTTATGTTTTGCGTTGGGGGTTTTTTTAAATTTTTAATTTAATTTTTTTGAGTTTCTTTTATTGAATACAGTTTGAAAAGAATTATATTTTGGTCATGCTTTGTCGAGTTCTTATTAAAATCCCGATGTATTTTTGATAGATTATTCATTGTCAATGTTGTACATTTCAATGCTTTCGTATTATATTCGCATGCTCGAGTTGGCATGCCTTTTGACGAATATCTAAAAAGAAAAACAAAGCGTGTTAACATGTGTTTATTTAAACTAAATTAAAAAATAGTGTATAAAATAAAGAAATCCAAAACTGATTTGAAATAATAATGCGCAGTCAATTAAAATTTATTTTGATAATTTCATAATAATTGAACTCAACATTCATTATGTGTAAACCAGTTTAATGTTTTGTAACAGCCCTACGTTAAAACATTGTTAGTACATACCTCAAACATTTTGCAATATTTGTTTTCCATTTTGTGGGATCGTTTTTCTTCTTTCGTGCAAACTTATTATTAACACGCGTGGGGTGCACCTCCATGTCCAGTTTTTGTCCAAAGGGTTAGAGTGCTTCTCAGCAGTGTCGAAGAAGCGCTTGGCGGAGCATTTCATGAACTGCTGGATGGTGGGTATTTTTAAATCGAGATGGAGGTTCTCATTGCGAAGGTAAAAATGGGCTCCTGTGATTCTTCGCAAGAAACGGTTTTGGAGGGTCTGCATCCTATGGAGACGGTATGGTTTTGCGTGTGGCGAATACAGCACAGGCGTAAGTCATGATGGGACGAATGCACGCCGTGTAAATGCGCAATTTGCACTTGAGTGACAATTTGCTGCGTGCATTCAACATGAAGTAGAGCCTACCGAGAGCGAAAGCGGCGCGCGAACGCACCGTCTTTATGTGCTCTCCGAAAGTAAGATGGTGGTCCAGAATCACACCTAGGTATTTGGCTTGCTTCTCCCAAGGGATAGGCTTACCGAACATGGTTATCGGACTGGGAAGAGAGTGGGACAAACGCGGTTTGGAAAAGAGTACTGCCTGACTCTTGATAGGGTTTACCTCGATTCTCCATTTCCGGAAATAAGCGCCTAAGGCTTTTGCCGCGGATTGGTACGAGCTATGCGGTCTGGGTTGCGACCCGAGTAATAGATGGCCGTGTCGTCAGCGAATAGAGCCAACTGTGCCTTTTTATCTTTGGGGATGTCGCTGGTGAACAGCGTGAAAATGAGGGGGGATACTACGGAGCCCTGAGGGACGCCAGCGCGTATCGGGTGGGGTGAAGAGAGCGCACCCTCGATGCGATAGCGAAAGGTGCGGTTCGACAAAAAGTCACGCAAGATGAGCACGAGACGATCTGGCACTCCGAGTTGGTAAAGCTTGTATAGTAAGCCGTTGTGCCAGACTTTGTCGAATGCTTTCGCTATGTCAAAGAAGAGCGCACCCGTCATCAAGCCACGCTGGAAACCAGCGCTTATATGCTCGACGATGCGGTGGACTTGTTGGACGCAGCTGTGTTCGGTTCGAAAGCTAAACTGCTCGTCGGGAATGAGACTCTTTGCTTCGGCAAAGTCTTTGAGCCGTTTATAAATAAGCCTCTCGTAGATTTTGCCTAGAACATTGAGTAGACTAATGGGACGGTAACTGGTGGGACCGGACTTGGGTTTGCCTGGTTTCGGAATGCCGATAACGGTGGCCTTCTGACCCGAGTGCGCGCGCGATCGTCCTACATAGCGGCCGGTCTGTGGTGGGGCGCTAGGCTCCTCCCTCAATGGCGTTCAGTGCTACGACGCGTGCGCGCGGTGTGATGTTGAGTTGCTACAGTCTCCCCCTCTGGATCTGAAGTCGTCCCGACGATGATCCAGGATCAAAAGAGTTGGTTTTGGGCAGCCTCGCTTCTTTACTCGTACCTCGTCGTCCATAGGCTTGGGTGGGTGTTTTCGTGGCCGTCCTCTCCTTCTGATAGGCTGGACGGGGTGCTCATCTTCTCCCTCCCCCTGGACCAATACTGCTCCGATCGCGTAAGAGCTTAGTAGTGACATGTATGGGGTTGGCTTAGCTTCATGCAAGAGGTCATCAATTCGAGGAATTGGGTATGAATCGGGTATCGTAATCGCATTTAGTCAACGATAATCCACGCAGAGCCGGATGTTCCCGTTGGGTTTCGGTACAAGGACTACAGGCGCAGCCCATGGAGACGAAGAGAGTTCAATAATACCGTCTGCCAGCATAGTGTTGATCTCACGCTGCAGGGCTTCTTTGCGAGGCGGTGAGAGTCGGTATGGTGGGACCGAGATTGGCTTATCGTCTATGGTTCTGATGCAGTGTTCAGTTAATTTTGTTGGTTCTCGCTTGGCATTGAAAACGTGCCTGTTTTCTTGTAGAAGCCCATCCAGCTGCTCCGTCTGAGCACTCGTGATGTGTGTTTCGATATCAATTGCGTCAATGCGTATTTCCCAACTATTTGCGTCAAAGAGACTAGCACTTTGTGGAGATAATTCAATGGCTTCACGGTGAACGTTAATTTGTGCGTCTCGCAGCATGAAATCTGTAAACCTGGGAGAATAACCATCAAACAGGCGTAGTTTCTTGCTTGGCGAAGACGAGCTGGCAAGGTCTAATGATGCCAGTTGATAAGTGTCATCATCAACTGGTTGATTCTTTGGCGTCGACGGAGGTTCAGGTATTTCCATCGGCGGAGGTGTTGCTGGTGGAGTAGGTGGAATTGTCGCAATGTTTGGACTATTTTCGCTCTCTGTCATAGTAAGCGAACTTATTGGGCTTGGCAAATCCATCATTTCACTGATGACAGTAGTGTCAAATATGGCAAATTCTTCAGCGTATAGCTCGTATTGCTCTTCTGGTTCTTCGATAAAATTCCATGTTAACTGCGGCATGTTAATTACCATACCCGCGTCCTTTAGAAAGCCAACACCCAAAAGAGTGCGGTTCTCCTTTGCTTCGGGTAGCACGATGAATCTCGTCTGCACCTTTCGACCTAGTAAGTCAACGTCGGCTCTGCACTTTAGCACTCTTTGACTTTTCTTTACTCCGTCAGCTAACGTTAAGTTGACTGGCTGTTCCTTGAACTTGCATCCACATTTGACTAGCGCCAAGTACAAGGAGTACGATGCGACACTCATTTTCGCGCAAGTATCAATATAGGCAGTACCTTTTATTCCCTCGATCTCCACGAACACAACAGGCCGGGAATCTGTATCTAACTGTACATCGATGGCACAAAACTTCAAGTCTTCCTTCTTAATGGGCGACGAATTCTTAAAGGTGGTTCAGTTGCTTCTGTATACTCCGGGTGTGCCGCAACCGTAACAAGAAAATTTGGGTTGTGATGGAGATGGTGCCTGCGTCTGTATTTCAGCAACACCTTTCGCCACCACCGTGACTGAACTTTCAACTCGCTTCTTCTTTTGGCATACTTCCGCCGTGTGTCCCGGGTTTTCACAAAACGTACATCGCTGCTTTCATTTTCGCATCTGAGCTGTAGATGTTTCGGTATGTTGAGCTCCATGTGCGTATTCTTGCAGTTTCTTCGATGGCTCGTGCTGTTTCTAGGAGCTTCTCGAAGGTTAGTACCGTATCTCGAGGCATGCGGTTTCGTATTTCCAAACGTATGAGAGCGAACACCAAATCTATTTGTTGGGTTTCCGTAAGTGCGGGAGGAGGAAGTGATGCAAACAATACCCGCTTCTTGGCAATAAATGCTTCCATGGTGACATCAGACTCCTGGGCCCCATGTGACAAATCATATAGGCTCGTTTACGGGGAGCGAAAGTATGGCAAAGTTTGTTGCAATATTCTTCCCACTTTTCTACACCGGTTTTCGCGCCTTGCCACCAAACTGCTGCTTCATCACGTAGAAGAAGTGGAAGTCCCTGAAGCGCAACCGAGTCACTTAACCTTTCTACATTTTTGTAGGTGTTAGCTGCTGCTGCTAAAAACGCCTCGACTGCGTCCGTGTCCTTTTTCCCACTGTAAGTGATGTTGCAGGATGCAAAAGTCTAGGCAAATATCTAACTTGATCCCTGGATTCGGCTTCACGTTGTGCGCCAGATTGTAATAGAAGAAACAATGGGTAACTTCTAAAGCTATATTTCTTGTAATAATTTACAATATTGAACAAAACAAATAAAATACACACTGTGCGTAGAACGGAAAATGTGTACACTAGTTCTCAAAGCTATCCAGCCAGTGAGGCTGAAGCAGTCCGAGAGCGCAGCGAACACATTCTGATCCGAGTGGTTTTTTTTTTTTTTTTTTCTGAGTGGCCTCTCGCAGGTCAACCTAGGAGGTTGTCGGCTGCTTAACCGGACTTTCCTGTGGTGCCTTAAAAATTATTATTTTTAGGGCCTCCAGCCAGGGCAAAATAGCTTACAAACTAAGCGACTACACGCTAAGGGCACCCCCTGTGGGGTACGAGCCTCGGCTTAGGGCGTCGCTGGGAGAGGACAGCAAAGGGACAGGCTGGATCGGATTTCCATTATTTAGGGACGAATTTAAAACTACAGGCTCAGCGGCGCGGGCTGGCACGAGCAAGGGTCGGGGAGGGGACGTACGGGGTCGTCGCGGCGGGCCTCGGCGGCGAGGACGGAATGACGGCGGTCTGTGTCTGTGTTTCTTAACTATACTGGTGGCCTTATTGCTCTCCTGGAGGAGAGTAATAGCATCGTCAGGGTCGGTCAGAGTATGTCTCGGTCGTCGAGTGTTACTAATACGGGAGGGAGTGTACCGGGCGGCCGATACGATTAACGGGTTAGAGTGCTTCTCAGCAGTGTCGAAGAAGCGCTTGGCGGAGCGTTTCATGAACTGCTGGATGGTAGGTATTTTTAGATCGAGATGGAGGTTCTCGTTGCGAAGGTAAAAAGGGGCTCCTGTGATTCTTCGCAAGAA
Organism: Charanyca ferruginea; assembly: GCA_947361185.1. Taxonomy (NCBI): domain Eukaryota; kingdom Metazoa; phylum Arthropoda; class Insecta; order Lepidoptera; family Noctuidae; genus Charanyca; species Charanyca ferruginea. The sequence goes on along the minus strand of OX376065.1, from coordinate 11,595,491 downwards.
ACGGTTTTGGAGGGTCTGCATCCTATGGAGACGGTATGGTTTCGCGTGTGCGAATACAGCACAGGCGTACGTCATGATGGGACGAATGCACGCCGTGTAAATGCGCAATTTGCACTTGAGTGACAATTTGCTTTGTGCATTCAACATGAAGTAGAGCCTACCGAGAGCGAAAGCGGCGCGCGAACGCACCGTCTTTATGTGCTCTCCGAAAGTAAGATGGTGGTCCAGAATCACACCTAGGTATTTGGCATGCTTCTCCCAAGGGATAGGTTTACCGAACATGGTTATCGGACTGGGCAGAGAGGGGGACGACCACGGTTTGGAAAAGAGTACTGCCTGACTCTTGATGGGGTTTACCTCGATTCTCCATTTCCGGAAATAAGCGCATAAGGCTTTTGCCGCGGATTGGAGGGTACGAGCTATGCAGTCTGGGTTACGACCCGAGTAATAGATGGCCGTGTCGTCAGCGAATAGAGCCAACTGGGCCTTTTTATCTTTGGGGATGTCGCTGGTAAACAGCGTGAAAATGAGGGGGGATACTACGGAGCCCTGAGGGACGCCAGCGCGTATCGGGTGGGGTGAAGAGAGCGCACCCTCGATGCGATAGCGAAAGGTGCGATTCGACAAAAAGTCACGCAAGATGAGCTCGAGACGATCTGGCACTCCGAGTTGGTAAAGCTTGTATAGTAAGCCGTTGTGCCAGACTTTGTCGAATGCTTTCGCTATGTCAAAGAAGAGCGCACCCGTCATCAAGCCACGCTGGAAACCAGCGCTTATGTGCTCGACGATGCGGTGGACTTGTTGGACGCAGCTGTGTTCGGTTCGAAAGCCTAACTGCTCGTCGGGAATGAGACTCTTTGCTTCGGCAATGTCTTTGAGTCGCTTATAAATAAGCCTCTCGTAGATTTTGCCTAGAACATTGAGTAGACTAATGGGACGGTAACTGGTGGGATCAGACTTGGGTTTGCCTGGTTTCGGAATGCCGATAACGGTGGCCTCTTTCCATGCCTGAGGAAAAATGTTGTTGCTTAGAGCGCCATTGAAGATGGCGGTCATTAGCATTATGAGATGGGCGGGGAGGAGTTTGAACACCTTATTGGTGATACCGTCAGAGCCAGGGGCTTTCCGGGGTTTGAGCCTCTTGATGATATCGTGCACTTCGTCGGGAGTGACAGGAGGCAGAGGATAATCAGGGTCTTCAACGGGTGGGAGAGAGGCCCTACGTTCGACTTCGGCGTCTACCTCAGAAAGGTGAGCTTCGTCTACTGGTTGAGAGCTGGGGGTGCATTGAGACTCTAGGCTGTCGGCTAGACATTCAGCCTTTTCATCGTTGTCGAAGGCGACGCTACTGTCGGAACGAATGAAAGGGGGCATGGAGGCCTCGTTAGAAGAACGGAGCTTCCTCTGGAGTTCCCAGAAGGCTAGGTGGGTGGGCTCGAGTTCGCTAAGTGTTCGCTGTGTTACAGCACGCTGTAAAGAGCGCATGTGAGCCTTGTTCGCATCGCAGGGGAAGGCACTGTACGCACGGACGGCCGCGTTCTTCTCGGTCAACAGATCACGCACATCGTCAGGCAGTTGCCAGCGATGATTGCTCATCGCCGGAACCTCCCTTGAACAATCGTTCAAGACGGATTGTACATGATTTGTGAACGAGTCGATCGCGCCCGTCGTGTCTGCGACTGTCACCAAGTGGTCGGGGATAGCGTCCAAGTGAGGCGACGTGGTGGATTGTAGGCTTTCGCTTACTTTCCTCCAGTCGATAATAATTTGGGTCGGAGGGGGCTGGCTAGGGTCAGAGGGACCTGAACGGGGAGCTAGTTCTAATATCACTGGACGATGGTCGGAATTAAGCTCGTGTAGCGTCTCTATAGATTGCAAACGGAGGTTCACATTCTTGAGCAGCGCTATATCGAGGATGTCGGGAAGAGAAGATCCGAGTGCGCGCGCGATCGTCTTATATAGCGGCCGGTCTGTGGTGGGGCGCTAGGCTCCTCCCTCAATGGCGTCTAGTGCTGCGACGCGTGTGCGCGGTGTGATGTTGAGTTGCTACAGTTTTGTTTTTTTTTAGATTTATCTCTTGGTGATTTTCCTTTTTGATATTTGGAATAACACCTGTTTTTTTCTTTTCATTATCATTTTCTTTATTTGGAATATTTGCCTTTGCCGCTTGGTTATTTATTTCTTTTTCGAATAAATAAAATATCTTCCAGATTATCCATTATATTTTGTATATTTGTATCAGTTATAGTCAATGGGCCAAAACTACCGTCAGCAGAGTATTCTTCTTCCAAAATACTTTGGCGCCAGGAATCAATGTCTTCTTCTTTATTCAGTTTTATTTAGTGATCATTTAACCTCAGAGTCTGGGTCCCAGGTAGAATCTCAGAAGCCAGCAGCGAACCTCGCAGCTTTGTTGTACAATCCCCGGAAGGAGAATTTCGTAGAAGTCGTGAGAATATCCTCAAACCCGTCGCTCCCGCAGCTGAGATGATACCTGTAAACAAAACAAAACACTAATAACACTCCAAATGAACACGTCAATGTCTCTAACAATACCAGTACAAACACAGCACCGAAAGTGTTTTCAAAAAACTGTTTTCTTTAGACTTTGGTATGAACGGACTGAAATAATTGACCATACCCATAATAATAGTAAAAAAAATAATATGTTGGGATGAATCTTTGAAGGTCATTTTTTATACAAGTAGGTTTGGTCATGTCGCAAATTGCTTTGACTTTTGATTGGTCAACTTGTACACCGTTCTGACTGAATATATGTCCTAAGTATTTGACTTCTGCGGCGCCTATGACTGACTTGTCTTTATTGAATTTTAGATTGATTTCGCGGGCTCTGTCTAAGACTTAATGTAGGGCTTCATCATGTTCTTGAAGAGTTTCACCATAGATTAACAAATCATCCATCATATTTTAACATTTTTGATGTCAATGAATCTATTTACCATTTCTCCATAAAATATTTCTGGTGCTGCTGAAATACCATAGGGAAGACGTGTGTATCTATACCTACCAAAGGGTGTTATAAAAGTACATAGTATTGATGCAGCCTCTGTGAGTTTTTAACATCCAGAAACCTTTACTGGCATCCAATGTAGTAAAAAATCTCCAGAGAGGTCAGACTTTATCTCATCTAGAGTGGGAAACTGGTAATGTGGTCTCATAATGGCTTGGTTAAGTTTGCGAGGGTCTATACAGAGTCGCAGTTTATAATTCTTTATAATAGTTATAACAAGAGAACTAACCCATCATTCGGTGGGTTCTTCGACTGGACATATAACATTACTTTTCACAAGTTCGTCTAGCTCTGCTTTGAGCCTGCTTTTTAATTTACATGGAACTCTCCGGTGTGCGACTACACTTGGAATTGCATCTAGCTTTAGTTTTAAATCGCAGCTAAAATCTTTCAAACAGCCTAAACCTTAAAACAAATCACTGTTAGCAGACATAATATTATTACTGGTATTCATCTCGACATTATGTAACCTTTTGATCAAATTGAGTGTGTTGCATGTCTCCCTTCCTATTATATTTTGTGAATCTATATCTACTACATAGAACAAGACATTATAGATGTGGCCTGTATGACTTAGCGGTAGAATACACTGACCTATAATGGGTATTGGCTGTTCACTGTAAGTAGAGAGTTTGTGTACTTTTAGTAATCAAATCAGGTGAAACACTCAATGTATTGAATGTTTTACCTGACAAGACATTAGTGTCTGCTCCTATGTCTAGCAGAGAGTTAATGTTTACATTATTGATTGACAAATTTGCGTGCCTTGACTCAGATTGAAGGCTATTAATGTGGATTGATACCATAAAAAGGGATTTGACTGACCTAGTCCAATATTTTGTACCTGCTTGTTATTGCGACATACAACAGCGAAGTGGTTGAATTTTCCACATTTCTTGCACTTGACTCTATCGGTTGGACACCTGAATGGCTGGGAACTGCTTGATGGCTTGGAATTGTTTGACTGTCTGGAGCTACCTGTCTGTGTGGAGCGGTTTGGTTGTCTGTAGCTGCTTGGCTGTTGTTGTCTTGACTCGCGTTCCTGTCTTCCTGTATGTACTTGGCCGACTATTGCTGTCTTCTAAATCTTCGAATGTTGGTTGACCCAATAAATCTAGCTAACTGTACAGCTTCCTTCAAAGTTTTCGGTTTTTTGACTACGATCCTTTCTTTTATGTAATGGTTTTGAGGGGTGAGATTCCAGCTAAATATATCCCTGTTGAGACTATCCTCTAGAGTGTTGAACTCGCATTGTCTGCCGATATTTTTTAAATCCGTGACGTAGTCGTCAATAGTCTCATCTGCGCCCTGACGCCTATTGAAAAGTTTGTGGCGTTCTATCGTTGTGTTGGTCTGTGGCGTGAAGTGGTTGGGTAATCTTGAGGCGAGATCATCAAACGTGATTACGTCGATATCTACGTTGAATGAGTAGAATATTGCTAGGGACTCTGCTCCGATAAAGTGAAGCAAGATGGCTACCTTGCGGCTGTCTCTCTCGTTTTCGAGATTGTTAGGTCGCAAGTAAATTTTTAATTGTGATCCAGTTCCTCCATGTCACAGACGTGTTGTGGTTTTTAGGTTTTCAGTCTTTGTGCTTTTTTTAAAGTCGCTTCTTCTTTTTCTTTTCGAATACGACTCATTACATATTTAGAAGTTAATATTTCAGCACCATTAATTAGTTTTCTTGGATTTTTTGGTGGATCATTTCGAGCTATTGTTTATAAAACTAACTCTTCAAAAGATACACATTTTTCCTCATTCTTTTGGTTTTCCATTGGCTTAACCAGTTTGCATTTCAGTATTTTTACTCCAGGTGACCAAGCTGTATTAGTCTCGTTAGTAGTAGCAGGTAGTTTATTTTAGGTGGCAGTACTCGTATAAAAGCTTAGGATTTTTAACAGTCCAGGACTTCATATAAGGAGTTTCTACAATGTCTTCACAATTTTTTCGGTCCATTGATTTAAAGTAGCTATCTTCTTCCTCTTTATCCCCTTCTTCTTTTTATTGGGTTGGAATACTACCAATGATTTGTTTATTTAATACTCTTATCTCTACACTTAAAAGACTTGGTGACAATTTTATTGTAGGTCACAGTTATTACAGGTGACGACATTTGATATCTGTTTTTCTGGTTGCTCTTTCTGCTCACTGCATATGCTGTTTTTACTGTTTCATCTTGGTATACCCATTCACTCCAAAGATGTTTACCCTGAAAAATTATTAAGGGTGGAATCGTTCCACCCAAGGCATTAGACACGCTTGGCGCAGTGGCTGAGCGATCGACTGCTGCGCAGCGTGTTGCGGGTTCGATTCCCGCCCAGGGTAAACATTTGTGTGATGAGCACTTGTGTTTGCCTTGTGTCTGGGTGTTGTTTTTCTATATATGTATGTATTTACAAAAAAAAAAATTGTGTATGTATATCAGCTGTCTGATACCCATAGTACAGGGTCTCCCTAGTTTGGGGTCAGATGGCCGTGTGTGAAAATGTCCCCACATATTATTATTATTATTAGCAGCCAAAAGGACGGTCGTGTTAACTCTGCCTGGTGAGCTAGTAGTTCTTGACGAACGGTATCCGACCTGTCCCATTACTTAAGCTTTCAAAGAATCACAACAAAACCGGTCTCATCTAAGTTGTAAATATTTTGAGGTTTTGCTGTTAGTTGTAATTCTTGCTTCATCTTTAGTAATAAATTGTAATAGTTATAAACACAGACTACTTAGAGATACTACGTTATAAACAATGAAAGAATTGCAAGCCTTTCGTCTTGCGTTCTCCACGGATTGGGGTTTTTTGAAGGACAGATTATTTATGCTCCTAAACCCGGAAAAAATCAGTCATCACCAGGGATATCATTTTTGAACCGCGTAATAAAGCCATTTCTTTTGAAGTATTCGGATATCAAAACTTTGGCGTCTTATACCGTTAAAAGAAAACCAATTTTTTCCATTACTTGAATATACCCGGCTATTTTTTTTTCTGTATCCTTGGTCAAAACAGTAGGCCTACCGCGATAAGATTTTTTCACTCCTCGTGAATCGTGATCCGCGTAATCAGTGAACCAAACCGTAAACGTCAGCCGCTTGATAGGTGTTTAATTTTTTGGTCCTAACAGCTTCCAATACTTTTAACAAATTGTCCTGGGAATATTTTATTTCGGTTCTCGGGGTATTTCGGATCTCTGAGAGAACTATTTAAAAATATAAATATAATGACAGGGCCTTGCCAATTTATCTATGAAAATATTATGTATGTAAGAAAAACCAACATATTTTTAATAAAGTAAGTGATAGACATAATATTAATACCAGAAACAGACAAAATAGCCAACAATATTTTAGATTGTCTAAAGTTCATAAATCTTTTATGGGGTACTGTGTTAAGTGTTATAACATAATTCCTAGTGATATATTGCAACTAAGTGACAGAAAATTTAAAACATATATTAAAAGTACACTCTGTAAACAAGCATATTACAGTTTAGAGGATTATATCCATGATAATAATGCTTGGAAACATGCTGGTCCGGGCTCCATAGGACAATTTACAGTCTAGACAAAATCAAACTGATTGCTAATCAAAACTACTTAATCTATACTTAATATATTTATACATTATATTTAATTCTTGCTCTGGTTCACACACTAGTTCATAGTTTGTTGAAATGTAAGGAGTTGTTGTCTACTTTTTAAATAATTGTAAATAATAATATGTGAACACTATGTATCTATGTATACAACTTGGCTGTCGTTCTTAATCTTGTAATACTTTGTACATACTTCAATATAGTGTTTTATATGTAAGGTCCATCGTGTTCACGTATAGTTATATAACTATAAACTGTAAATGCAAAATATTGTACACATTTTTTTTTAAAAGAGTAAGTATGGAGTTTCTTGCCCATTCTTCTCCATACGAAACTACCTTTTGGAAGGGGCTAAAAAAGGGCGAAGAGGATAAAAAAAAAAGTTTATTCTAGTTAATCAACTTTTTTTTTATGACGTTCAAAAGTGCCTTTAATGGTCTAATTGAAATAAATAATTTGACTTTGACTTTGTTCTCTTTTTATAATTCCGGACCATCTAAAACAATAGATTAATTTTATTTATGAAGCAAAGGAGAATGACAAGGTTTCCTTCAAGACTCGGCCAGAACCGACAAAGATGAACTATACCGGCTGATTTTTTATAGCGTCTGGACAAAAACAGGGTAGAATAGGTGAATGAAATAGAAGCCTATGGCACAGAAGTCTAAGTTTTCAACACTCAAAAATTATATTAACTTATCAATAAATACTATCCCATAATTGAAGTAAACTTTTCATAATAAAACCAAAAAAAAAAACAAAAAAAAACTACATATAAATCTACTTATAGTCACTGCGCGGAAATTATTAATCAATTCGTAGCGACATTCAATCCTTTGATTGAAGCCGGCCGGTAAGCATTAACGGAACTTCTTCCTCTTTTACTCTATCACATCCTTTCGCAGGCGCACACTTGTCTACGTATCACGTATCACCCCACGCGCATCCCACACACTCGCGCCCTTAGATATTAGTACCGCGTCCCGCACTCCACCAGTCACCTGAGATTAGTCATAGCGTGACGTTGATTGCTGTGTTTATGTTTCCGCGTGTGCATCGCCCGCCCAGTTATTGTTTTCATAATGACGTTCGAATACTCCAACGTGGAGTACCTTGACATGATAAGGTTCTACTTCTTGTCTGGTTAAAATTTAAATAGTGCGAGGCAAATGTACGCCGACGAGAAACACATACAATCCCTTAGACGGAACGGTGTCCCTGCTCCCCGGAATCCCAGCACAGATTTGATCCTCCGCACTTATCAGCAGCTACTCGACCATGGCATTCCTCTGGGCTGTGCGCTATTTGCAGGATATATATTTCCAGCACGGGTGTCCAGCTCAGGCTCACTTCAAGCGATTTGTGCGCGCGTACTTGGATAGCCAATTCGGATAGGTCGTGGTGGACCTGTGAACTGGCCGGCGAGATCACCAGACCGAACTCCATTAGACTTTTATTTGTGGGTCGAACTAAAACGCCTAGTGTACACCGAAGAAGTCCGTAGTGTAAATGAGTAATAGGCGCTTTTAATGTTCTAAAAAGTGACAGAGACACGCTTCTCTTAGAAAAGAAGTCTTACTAACAATTTACAAAAATGTGCTATTATTATGTTTAGAAAGAAACGGTGGACACTTCGAACAATTATTACGATATCGCTAAAAACGTAGGTAAGTACTTATCTTTATTTCAAATAATAATAATTATTTTGTGTAATCTAATAAATATCCAGTTAAATTTTTTAACTAACAAACTATCAAATGCCATGGGAACATTTTCATATCGCTATGGTGAGTAGGTAGTTATTGGGCATTCTGAGCCACTGTCCTCCAGTAGCTCGGCAAGTAAGCTATGAAAACACTTATGAAGTGACAAAATCTAACTGTGTAGTTTGTTGTGAGGGCAAACAATCACGACTGCCATTCCGCACAGGCACAAGAGCTACAAAATTTCTGGAAATTGTGCATGCTGATGTTTGCGGCCCAATGGAAACCAAATCTATTGGATTGTCAAGATACTTTCTACTTTTTGTAGACGACTATAGTCGCATGACATTTGTCTACTTTATGATAAATAAAAATGAGATGTTTAAATACTTCAGGGAATTTAAGGCTATGGTGGAAAAACAGAAAAATGGCAATATTCAAATCTTACGAACAGATAATGGTGGCGAGTTCTGTTCAAAAGTGATGGAAGAATATTTAAAAACATTTGGCGTTGTACACCAAAAAACAAACTCATATTCGCCAGAACAAAATGGTATGTCAGAGCGAAACAACAGAACAATAGTTGAGAAAGCGAGATGCTTGTCGTTTGATGCTAAGTTAGATAAAAGGTTTTGGGCAGAGGCGGTATCCACAGCAGTGTACCTGAAAAATCGATCTATAGCATTAGGACTCAATGACAAAACACCATACGAGATATGGCATGAAAAGAAACCCGTTTTGAGCCGTATACGAATCTTTGGCAGTCCCGTAATGGTGCATGTTCCCAAGGAGAGGAGGATCAAATGGGACAAGAAAGCTCGGCAGAATATTCTCATTGGTTACCCGTTGTATGATGCCTGATACAGTGCGAATATCAGCTACACGTGATCGTGATATTCCATCTTTCCCTGTGAACAGTCGAACTATTCTGCCCATTCTCCACTTGAGCGGGGGGATATTATCTTCTTTTATCAGTACAAGACTGTTAGAGGCGAGGTCATCTTAATTGGCCACCCACTTGGTGCTGCGACGTTGTAGCTCCGAAAAATTCCTTCGACCAGCGCACCCAGAAATGTTGCCGTAACTGCTCTAGTCGCTTGTAGAGATCCAAACACGTTGTCGTCACCTGGTTGAGGTCTTTACAGGTAGGCGCAGTCAACGACCGGCCTAGGGGAAATTGAGCTGGTGTAAGCGGGAGGTAGACGTTGGGATCAGTGGACAGAGGAGACATGGGTCGGGAGTTCAGGACAGCTTCGATTGATGACATGATGATAACATGTTTTTAATGTGGTAATTACACGTTAAATAACCCCACGACCCCTCTATTGATGAATAAGATGTCTTGCGTGCGTTTAATTGTCATTAAAAAATAAAAGTTCTTTTCCGCATTAATTTTTCCTCAACGTTACTTAAGTTTGATAGTCAGTGTGCGGTGTGCAGTTAATGGCTTTCTCATAGGTTTATTTACACCCCGTATGACCGTATTCAATTTATAAGAACTGTGTTATAGTACTTATTTGATAAAAAAAATACCTTCACTTTCTTTTTCTCCTGCTGCCAAATGTAACACGCTTTTATTTTGGTAATATAAGTATACAATAAAGGGGTCTACCCTTTATGGCAGAACTTTTTATGTCATAATATTATTTTGCATAACAGCTGATAGCATAAACTTCATTTCGCAGAAAATTGGTTGGCAGACAATCATTTATCATACATTCAAACCTCATAATTTTGTACGTCAGAATCATCTTTAGGCATAAATTTCATATGCATAATAATCGAAAAGTAGAACCTTTATATCGTAGAAAGTTCACAGTCAGAATCGTCTTTTGGCATACATTTCGTATCCATAATAATACAATTTATTAGGCACTATTTTTTTTCGCCACGGCTTACGAGATTATGCTTATTGCTACATTTTTCTGATCAAGCGTTACTTAAATCATTTTTATTTTTCTGTAGTGCGAGATAGTTGTTATTAGTTGTCAAATCGTTTTATTGTGTTGAGCAATACAAAGTTATGTTAATTAAATATGGAAAATTCAGAACAAAGTAATTTAAAAGTGTTTAGTTCAAACAAAAATGGAACAAAGTTAGATGGATGGATTCATTTACGAAAAAAATAAAGAGCTAAATGACATTTTTTTATTGGTTGTGTGAAATGAGAAGGAACAAAACATATGTATAATTGTAACGTAAGAATGATCAATATATATAATAGAGAAAGTAATATGCATACCTACATTGATAAGTAAAAAAATTATTAACCATAACCATGACCCTGATGTTATAAAGTTAAAGGTTGCTAAGATTGTGAATTTGATTAAAGAAGAGTTTATACATAACATTGGGAAAAAACCAAGTCAGGTAATAAACGATTGCCTAGCTACAACATCAGAAGAGATTTCAGCACATTTGCCAACAATAAAAAAATTTAAACAAATTATATATAGAAATAAGAAAAAAGGGAAACAGCCAATTACTGAACCAGAAACAGTAGATTTCCAACTCGAAATGAATAAATTACATTGTGACTATTTGGGAAGTGATTTGATTCTAAAAGATCAATTAAACAACGGACGTTGGATAATTATGTTCACAACCAAAAAATTATTACATCATTTAAACCGATCCAAATATTGGCTAGCAGACGGCACATTCAAAATTGATCCAAAAATATTCCATCAACTGTATGTAATACATGGATCTGTGTATCCTAATGTAACATTTCCGATGGTACTTGCACTCATGACTAATAAAGTCGAAACTAGCTATGATACATTTTTTGAAATGTTACAAGAATGTTATGCATACGCTGATATAGTCCTATCACCACGTTATATAATAATAGACTCTGAACGAGCGCCCCAAATTACTCTTATTAATTATTTCAATAATATTATAATTAAAGGATGCAATTTCCATTTAGGGCAAATCATATACCGGAAAATACAGAAAAGTGGCTTCTAAAAACTATATGGTAATGATGCTAAATTTGCCATGGAAATGAAATGTCTATTTGTGCTTTCTTACTTATCGCCTAGTGATGTACCAAAGTATTTTGATTAATGGCGCAAAAATATATCCCCTGAAGCGCAAACTGTTGCACAATGGTTTAACAATAATAACATCTGGGGAACCAATTCTTCGCCACCAAAATATCAGCCTAGCCACTGGAGTATAAAGGATTTAATCGACCAGGATATCCCTAGAACTCAAAATTACGCTGAATCGTGGCATCACAGGATGAATAGCGTAGTGAGCGCAAATCATGTGGGATTCTATAATATAGCCAGGGCTGGGCAGTATTTGAATTACTTGTAATTAAAATACGTAATTGAAATACAAATACGTATTTGATATTTGTATTTCAATTACTTCTTATAAATGTAATTTGTAATTGATATTTTAAATACCTGACACTGATGTATTTTGTAGTCAGTATTTCAAATACTTATGGCTTCAAAATACATTGGAACATAAATACATTTAACGATCTTATTAATGGGAAAATAGCGCTCGATAGTTTTCGTAAATAAGATGGCGAACGCTAAAAATGTCAATCTTTAAAGTTGACAACATTGCACCGCACCTTTACCACAAAGTACTTTTAAAGGGTCAAGTCAAGTAGGGTAGGTAAGAAAATTCTTTCGTTGTTGTCACACTGGTGTGACGGCCGGGGCCTGTAGGCTGTACTACTGTGTACTTGTACTGTATGAAGCATTCCATAAACGGTTATTTTCACGAAACTTCTGTGTTTAAAGAACTTAACTTCTGTGTTTATTAAATTTAGTTTATTATCACGATTATCACGATGGATGATCAAATTCTCTCCACATTTACGTCTACGATGCCGGACGACGGCGGCGATGAAGTGAATCGTGTGAATGCTGTGACGTATCCGCTAATTTTAACTGGAGGAATATATTTCACAGTGGTCAATAGCGCCCATGATAATGTCCAGGCAACTTGTGTTCAATGTAAAGCCACCATCAAAGGTAATTTTTAAAGGCTACAAGCAACTTCAGATTGCATTTGAAAGTAAGTTATGATTTTATGAAACGTTATGTTGTATTGATATCGATTGTAACAATATATATATTATATACTGTTAATTACTCTTGTATTTTTTTTATATAACTATCATATGTATATATACTACTCAAAACAAAATAAGGGCCACAAGGTATTTTGTCTGTACCATGAAAATAATAAAACCAATATATATTTTTTGTCTCCATAACGAAAACTAATGTTGTTTTTACCATGTAGACCAATAAATTTATTCAAATAATAATGATTAAAAAGTTTATTTGCTTTTGAAAGAAAAAACACATTTTAGGTTAAAAAAAAACAACGTAAAGTTACTGAAAACAAAAGAAAATACTCCATGCTCATCTTTTAGTAACGGGTATGCCCCCCTCGTCTTGCTACGCACTCCTGAAGCCTGGAGTGCATGCTCTCAATCAAATGCCTGACATTTTCCATTGGAATCTCTTCCCAGGTCCTTTTCACAGCGTTGATGAGTTGCTGTTGGTTGTGGATTTCCTGATCACCGTCTCTAACTCTTCGTTTCAACTGATCCCACATGTGCTCTATTGGATTTAAGTCCGGACTGTTCGCCGGCCACGGCAAGACTTGAATTTGAGAGTCTTCCAGTACAAACCGAGTCGCTTGAGCCGTGTGTGCACGAGCATTGTCTTGCATCAAGATGAATCCAGGACCCGCTCGCCGTGCAAATGGGATCACATGTGGTCTGACAACTTCCTCAATATACCGCTGAGCAGTAACAGTACCCTCATTTAAAATAGCGAGCTCAGTTTTGCCGTGTAAGCTTATCCCGCCCCAAATCATTACATTTGGACCACCAAAACGATCGACTTCATGGATGCAGGCTTCTGAAAATCTCGTCGTCTTCTCCATACTCTAATACGCCGATCGTCGTTAAAAAATTTAACTTTTCATTCGTCTGTGAAGAGCACCATGCCAAAATAAATTACACCAAAATGAAAAAATACCTCGTGGCCCTTATTTTGTTTTGAGTAGTATATTTATAGTTTTTTTTTTTTTCAGAGTAAGAACCCTGATGTTCGTAATGAATATGAAAACAGCAAAGTAAACCAACATGTTTCTGGTAAAAGAAAACAACCTTCTGGTAGAAGAAAAAGCGAAGCAAACTAAACTAGATTTTACGATACAAAATGAAAATGAATGTCAGAAGAAATTTGATAAAACCATCATGAATTATATTGTGCAGAGTATGAAACCCTTGAGTACTGTTGACGATCCCAATTTTGTAAAGATTTTTACTGACCTACCACAAAAGTTAAATGTAATGTCAAGAAGAACATTAGGAAGGAAAATTGAAATGTGTCAAAAGGAAATCATGGAAAAACTCAAAACCATTTTGAGTAATGTGGAGTATGTATCAACCACTGCAGATATATGGTCTACTAAAACTAGGAGCTTTCTTGGTGGAACTGTACACTGAGTAAAATTTTACTTATATACACTTTTTACATACTTTTTATCTTCAGCAAATGTATTCTGGGGCGATGTGGTCGCTAAGCGACAAGCACTTTAACCAAATAAAAATAAAAGTGTATTGTGTTCATGACTAAAGAGGACCTTGATTTAATCAGAATTTATTGCACAATACATTTAATTTTTATAAAAATTGGAGCTGTAATTTATTAAACATTATTTTCATTTTCAGATCAATACAACTTTACTGGAATGTATGAGTTGTGTATTATCTTTTAACCGCTTTAAAGGATCACATACTTATGACAAGATTGCTGAAATGCTTTTTGAAATCCAGTCTTCTTTCAAATTAAGACATGAGCAAGTGGTATCAACTACTACTGACAATGGGTCAAATTTCGTTAAGGCTTTCCGAGAATTTGGTTTCACTGATTATGTGCCTGATTTTTCTGATGATGCTGTTGAAGGTAAAATAAATATGTCGCAGCAAGCGATAATTTAGCGATAAAGAGGATTCAAATTGATTATTGTAGTACCTACAGAAGAAATGGTAAACGCCGTGACGTCAGCTGTCGGTTAAAATGGCGCCATGTGGACAGAGTCGTGTGAGAGTGGGGACCGTACCAAGCTCACTTTTGCTCGAGACACCAAGCAGGACACTCATCTAGTACGAAACTGTCGGTTTACCTATTTGAATTGTATTGTACGATCACATTTAATAAAGTAAGGTTGTTAGTACTGCATTGAATATTGTTATCCTACAATGAACCCGATACCACCGAACCCAAACGATGTCGGCGCTTCCCGCTCAGTCATCGCTGACGCCGACATCAGAAGCGGGATCTGAAACCCATTCGCACACAATGTTCGAGATGCAGCTAAGAAATATGATGCAGGTGATCGAAACATCAAAACTCAATCAACTGCGAGTAAACCGGCGCATAAGGCGGTGAACTATCTCAAAAATCACATAGCATCTAACGGAACGTCGCAGGAAAAATCTAAAGGTCAGAGTGTTGATTTATTATCAAGTGAAAATAACCGTTTGAAAATTTTATTCGAAAAGCAGCAACGCCAAATAATGAAATTAATTCACACGATTAAAGATCCTAGTTCAGAATACAATAAGCTATCGTTACCTGAATTTAATCCCGAGTTTCGAGATAGTGATACTAGAGTTTAATGCAATACCCTCAATTTGTGCATTCAAAAAAAAAAACTAGCAGTTGGTTAATTATTACAATGATTACTCATTGAGGATTGATTACTCTTAAGGAATGCTGCTTCTTGGTTAGCTTAGAATACTTTTCCTGGAATAACCTGGCATGCACCTGCAGATGTCAAGAAACCAAAGTAAAGGCGTTGTTACAACTGTGGCAATCTGGGTCATATGACAAATGAATGTTCGAATAAAAGCTACCGTGATTCTTCTGCTAACTCTCAATCTCAGTTTTCAGGAAACAGTGGATCGCAACGGGTCAAAGACAGCATTTTTAAGAAAGCATGATGCCGACGATGACCTGTTTCTTCTGTGGTGAGCCAGGGCACATCGCAACACGATGTCCAAAGAAGGAGGCTGACTCCGTTAAAAGTCAAGTTGAAAAACGAGCGGATAGCTATACCATTAAGCCAGCTACTGATCTATTATCTACCGAATCTGGTGAGTCGTATTATTTTTATTTTGTTTCTGGTGCCGAATGCTCTCTTGTTAAGCAATCTGTTAGCCGTAATTTCGTAGGTAAACATACCTACATTTGCTTGTTCAGGGTATAGGTTTTGCTAAAGTAGACTGTACCTACTGAACAAATTCTTTGTGACGTTTTAATTGGTGGTAATCTTTTACCATTTTTATTTCATGTGTTACCACCCGGTTATTGTTTGAAATATAATGTGATGATTAGCGGACTTATTTTAAAACTTAGTTTTACAATTAACGTGTCTATTTCGTGTACTAAGGGCAAGCCCTATTTTAGGTTTTTGATATGATGCGTAACTAGGCCATTAAACCTTTTGGCATTAATAAGATAAGAGGACAAGCGGCAACGAATATGAAAGTGAGTGTTTCAAATTTGATTTTGATTCTGGCTTTGAATGTTCTTTAATGAAGGAGAGTATTTCTTGCAAATTTAGAAGTCGAAGTAGAAGTTGAAGCAGAAGTTGAAATAGAAGTAGAAGTCGAAGTAGAAGTAGACGTTGAAGAAAAAGTCGAAGTGGAACTCAAAGTCAAAGTCGAACTCAAAATCGAAGTCGAAGTCGAAGTCGAACTCAAAGTCGAAGTTGAACTCAAAGTCGAAGTCGAACTCAAAGTCGAAGTCAAATTCAAAGTCGAAGTCAAAGTCGAAGTCGAAGCCCAAGTCGAAGTTGAAGTAAAGTCAAAGTCAAAGCATTTATTTCAATTGGACCATTTGCAGACACTTTTGAATTGTCAAAGAGTCAGTCAGTCAGTCAGAAGGTTGAAGTTTAGTTGCTTGTTCATTTTGGAACGTCGTCGTCGTTGTCGTTTTGGTTTTGGAAATTTAAATTACGTAAAGTTTGAGGTCATAGTTTTACTTGGCGGTGATCGCTATAATTTAAAAGCACTGAACTGTAACAGAACATAAAAGTATGCTTATGACCGCATAAGAAGGATGCCACAAGGTGATAACCCTAGCGAATTAGACGTGATTAGTGAAGGGTTAGATGTTGAAGATGCGGGTGAAGGCCCATCAACTCGTTCTAAATGTTAATGCACAGTGTATGTCTTTTGTCTATACTTTTGACTTACCGAAGAGAAGGACCAGTAATGGCCATTCTGTTCTGGGCCTATCAGTGTGAAGGACTGATACTAGCCATCTGATACTGGGCTTGCCAGACAGAAGAACTGGTACTGTCCCATGTAATGTAGGGCATAGCAGCGAGAAGCGCTGTTACTGACCCACTGTTTTACAACAGATGACTTACCGGAGAGAAGGCTCGGTAATGTCCATTCTGTTTTGAGCTTATCAGTGTGAAGGACTGATACTAGCCGTTTGATACTGGGCTTGCCAGAGAGGAGAACTGGTATTGTCCCATGTATGTAAGGCATGACAGCGAGAAGGGCTATTACTGATCCACTGTTTCATAACAGATTACCAGCGAGAATGACGTTGACTATTGTTAATACTGGGTGCATTAATATTGTGATTCAGTTCCTTTAATTTTTTACCTTTATGAAACCTGTAGTATTCCTTCTGATGCGAGTTTATTTATTGAGATAGACAATTAGTCAGGTAGGCCGAGCCTAATATTGTCAACAAATGGATTTTGTTTGGCTAATTATTGTTCTTCTTGATAAAACTTATGGCCAGGTTAGCCGAGATCGCTGTGATACCTCAAGTTTGGTTGCATTGTTCACAGGTACACACGAGGACGTGTGATGAGTCAGTATGGCCGTGTCGCAGCAAGCGATAATTTAGCGATAAAGAGGATTCAAATTGATTATTGTAGTACCTACAGAAGAAATGGTAAACGCCGTGACGTCAGCTGTCGGTTAAAATGGCGCCATGTGGACAGAGTCGTGTTGGAGAGTGGGGACCGTGCCAAGCTCACTTTTGCTCGAGACACCAAGCAGGACACTCATCTAGTACGAAACTGTCGGTTTACCTATTTGAATTGTATTGTACGATCACATTTAATAAAGTAAGGTTGTTAGTACTGCATTGAATATTGTTATTCTACAATGAACCCGATACCACCGAACCCAAACGATGTCGGCGCTTCCCGCTCAGTCATCGCTGACGCCGACAAATATTTATTTGATTATACCTACCTATAGAATAATATTGATATATATAATTTATCAAAATCAGAGTTTAATACTGTTTTATTAAAGTATCTATCAAATCACATTATTTGCAGTATTTTTTCTAAACAATGTTGATGTTGCTTTGACTTTTACTATGAATTAAATATTGTTTTGTTAAAATAATATATGTAGGAGGTGTTCGATGGTGACGTCACACAGGTGAAGAGAAAGACGACGAACGTAGACGACAGTCAGGAGTTTATTTGTTCAGCAGTTTGTTTACAGTAGACTTTGTTGGTTAGGATTTAAAAATAGGAGCAGTCCCAGTGCCAAGTCCTAGGACGAAGGCAGGGAACTTTGTCCTCTAACCAAAAACTAAGGGATGGTTCCCTATAAAAAGTTCACTAAGTCAGCCAAATAGCAGGGGTGTTCTACGTAACCCTTTCCCACGAGGACTAGAATTCGCGGATGCACCTCGCTGCTAAGAGGAGTCGATTAGAATGAATAAATTACAATTTCTGACGAGGGTCATTAACTCTCAGAGGATCTTAACACCGCGATTCAGAAAAGTGACGTAAATGCACAGTGACATCTAGTAACATCCTTGCGAACTAATTACAATACAATCAATCAAAGTGCGTTTGCTACGTTTACTTGCTACGTACATTCTTCGATATCGTAATTAGTGACAGGTTTACATCTTTATACGCAGATGGCGCTAGTGGTAAGATACATAGAACATGAATAACAATGTTTATCGTAATTAGGTTTGTTACAATCTCCCCCTCAGTCCCCGAAGACGTCTCGGCGAGAGGGACTGGATTGAGAGAAGTTATTGTTTTCTAGGACGTCCACGTCCTCGTTTGGTTTCAGGTAAAGTCTTGCGAGCTACCTCTTTTCTAGGTCGTCCTCTTCTTCGAAGTGGTTGCACGGGATCAGGAACTGGTTCCTGGCTTCCACCTTGAGCTCCCATGCTAATGGGATGAAGGTTGACAAGGACTAAGTCGCCTGGGTGATACTGTGGTTGTTCACGCCTTTGCTTATTAATTTCTTGCACTTCTCGTTCCGTGGCAGAGTAGTTTCTCTCAGTTGACGGGAGCAATTTGCTTGCATACTCAACGGGATACTCATCTTCGTTCTCCCCCTCGACCAGAACTGCTCCAAGCGCATAGCTACTGGCATTGGTCTTGAGAGGCTGTGCTATAGCGGAGAAATTCTCAATGAATCGGCAGTACCAAGAACACATTTGTAGATTCTTGGGTTTATGCCTTTCTAGGATACCTTTTATCAAATCATCAAGGTAGGCCAGCATGGTATCGTGTGCCAGGCTTACACGGATTCTATCGACAATTTGCTGAAAAACTGTTGCTGCCGCCAAAAATGCTTCCGTCACTTCGGAGTCCTTGGTCCCGTCGAATTCAGCCTTGCAGGTGGTGAACAAGCCGTGTCTTCCCGGTGACAGTTTGGACAGCAGCGCCTCAAACTGAGCGTCAGACATGCTCACCGACATCTCTGCTTTTTCTCTCTTTACCGTTGTCGTCGTGCTTCGTCCAGAACGTGTGACGTACCTGGGTTTTACTTCGGCCTCACGGTTGGTCGCCAGATTGTAGGAGGTGTTCGATGGTGACGTCACACAGGCGAAGAGAAACACGAACGTTGACAACAATATGAGTTTATTGTTCAGCAGTTTACAGTTGACTTAGTAGGTTATATTAAAAATAGGAGCAGTCCCAGTGCCAAGTCCTAGAACGAAGGCAGGGAACTTTGTCCTCTAACCAAAAACTATGGGATGGTTCCCTATAAAAAGTTCACTAAGTCAGCCAAATAGCAGGGGTGTTCTACG
This sequence comes from Charanyca ferruginea, assembly GCA_947361185.1. Taxonomy (NCBI): domain Eukaryota; kingdom Metazoa; phylum Arthropoda; class Insecta; order Lepidoptera; family Noctuidae; genus Charanyca; species Charanyca ferruginea. The sequence continues at coordinate 11,576,076 of OX376065.1, read as the reverse complement.
TAACCCTTTCCCACGAGGACTAGAATTCGCGGATGCACCTCGCTGCTAAGAGGAGTCGATTAGAATGAATAAATTACAATTTCTGACGAGGGTCATTAACTCTCAGAGCATCTTAACACCGCGATTCAGAAAAGTGACGTAAATGCACAGTGACATCTAGTAACATCCTTGCGAACTAATTACAATACAATCAATCAAAGTGCGTTTGCTACGTTTACTTGCTACGTACATTCTTCGATATCGTAATTAGTGACAGGTTTACATCTTTATACGCAGATGGCGCTAGTGGTAAGATACATAGAACATGAATAACAATGTTTATCGTAATTAGGTTTGTTACATATATATATATATTTTTTGTTTTAGATACTGTAGAAGCTGTAGTGGAATCACCACCTGTCTCGTGACGTTTTCTTTATGAAGAGGTATTGTTACCAGTTAATGTATCAGAAGATGAAGCTAGTGAGAGAGAGTTATATTTGCCTAGGCACCTCAGATGTGCCAGCCACACCTTAAGTCTTTTGGCTACAACAGACATGAATAATTTCATAAAAAATTCTGGTATTAGCAGGGTTCACTATTCAGCAATTGCTAAATGTACTTTGTTATGGAATATGTCCAGAAGACCAAAATCGGCTGAAATCATAAAAGACTGTCTTGGACATCAGTTAATATATCCCTGTCCCACAAGATGGAACTCTCTTTATGACTCTATAGTGAAACTTATGAGAAGTAAATCAAAATTAAATGACTTATTTCATAAGTTGGGTAAGACTAACACTTTCTCGGCCATAGAACTAGAATACTTGGAGGAATTCATTGAAGTATTGAAACCAATTGCTACAGCTTTAGATTATGTTCAAGGCAACAATTATTAGTATGGCAAACTTCTGCCTACTTTAATGTCTATAAGAACCAGATTAGATCGGGTGCAGGATGGCTATTTGAGGCATTTTACTGTTATTACATCACAACTAAAAGAGAGCTTAGAACGAAGATTTGATAAGTTTTTTAAATTGTCGCCTGAAATAAATGGAGCCATATTGGCGTCATGCCACCCTAGTTACAAAATGCGTTGGTTGCCAGAAAGCATCACAACAGATGAGAGGCAAAGAATTCAAAATCTTGCAATTCATGCCTTAGAGGCAAATTACAAAAAACATTAAATATTGCCTGGGAGTAGGTGGAGTAGCAATACAAGTAAAAAAGATGATGATTTTATTGTTTTTGTGAACAGGGACAGTGATCAACCACAGACATCAAAAATCGAATTAGAGTTAGTCAGCTTCCTAAACGATAAAAGCAAAGAGCTAACCATCCTAGAACGCTGTCCTAATATAAAAAATGTGTTCATCTATACTAATATTATAAAGCTGAAGAGTTTGTTTGTTTGGTTGGACGCGCTAATCTCAGGATCTACTGGTTCGAATTGAAAAAATATTTTTGTGTTGGATAGTCCATTTATCGAGGAAGGCTATAGGCCCATGCGAAGCCGGGCCAGGTCGCTAGTACAATATAACACAAGTTTGTGCTCATCAGGACCTGTAGAAAGATTGTTTTCTTTAGCAGGTTTTATTCATTCCCCAACAAGAGGCTGTTTGTCAGATAGTATATTTAAAAAATCTAGTGTTCATGAAAGGAAATTCTTCTTTTACTGATGTCTGAATAATAGGCTAGGTTGGATTAGCTCTAATATTTTATTTACATAATAACCTATCACCTAACTGTACTGTAATTTGTATTTTGTATTTTAAATAAAAATAGTTGAAATACTGTACCATCGGTGGCCAAATTATTAAGGACAGCAGTCATAGATGTGTAATTTCTAGTTAAAACATTATTTTTAAGCAAATAAATAGATTTATGTAAGATAATTGTAATTGGTGTTACTACTGGTATTATTATTATTGTTTTTAATAAGAAATAACACAATGAATTCGCGCCATTTTTATTTTATTTTTATTTTTAAGTAGCATTTCTTCATTTTTGCTGCAATATGTTGAAAATTGTGGTTGTATCGTCAGTGGTACAAATCAGAACGGAAGCAACGTTTTTTACAGCATAATTTATTTTTAAATTTCCTTCGTGTTGTTTAGTTTGTTAACGGTATAACGTGGCAACGTCAAAATTTATTTTTTTTGGCATGGGCAAGACTTCAGACACGTCTCCGAAAAAATGTAGAGAAATACAAACATTATTACTACACTCCGCTCATTCCCAGTGAGATATAGCAGCTATTTCATGTATTTCAATGTCTGTAGTTAACCGTATTTAGATAAAACTGATCCGATCAAACCTCTGAAACCAGACCGACCAAAAAATATGGTAAGAATAGAATTACCGCTTCTCGTACAAATCGTGGTATCAGGGATATTGGTCTCAAAAACCAAAAAAAGAGTATGAGACGTCTGACTATAATTGTTTTATAATTAAAGATTGAAAAGGATTCATCAAACATTAACTTTATTCAATCACAATCAGTATCCCAATAATGACAGACTTGTCATAGATAACATAACATAGCTAATAGGTACCATAGATAAACATTACTATTTTAGAACACCTCCCCCTTAATTAAGTATTGTTTTTACTTCTTGTAAACATTTAAAAAATCACACTAAACAATATAGTTTTAACATTGGTTGGCATTAGTCATTACAAATCTAAAATCTGCCTAGGTTTAATAACCCTTCCAGATCTAGTCTGAGGCTAACTTGAATTATTATTATTTGCTACCTCAGGTAAAACACTTTGTCATTTAAGTTCACTTGTCTCTTATATCTATAAACATATCTCTAGAACCATGGCTTACATTAGTTTGAGACTTTTTCATATGATAAGTATTTCTTCTTAGTGGTCTAGAATTACCACTTCTAGGTTCTCACTTATTATCTAGGTTCTTTAGCTTTATTTAATATTATTCCCTTTTTCCAAGTATTTTCCTTATCAGTTTTATACACTATTTGTTCCCCTATCTCAAAGCTTTGTTCCTTTCTTCTAGCTTTTCTATCATGAAAGTTTTTAGTTACAGACTTTCTCATTTTATCACATATATAATCAAAAACATTTTAACTGAGATAGCAAAAATCGGGTTACTTGAGGTTTTCATATTTTTACTCTTTTTTATTGTATGGAACTAACAAGTATTGTACCCTTTTAGAATTCTGATTAAATGCGCCAACTTTTAATGCCACTTGCCAAGGCACTCTAGTACATTTTTTTTAAAGGAGGGCCTGTCAAAGTCGACAAATCTTGAAAATTTTAAATTCGTAGTTTAACATATAGTCTCAATTCTCGGAAACTTGAGGCAATTGTGTCATTATTTTTTATTGGGATTCTAGAAATGTTATTTAGGATTACGTTTCCAAAGTTCAAATTAACAAAAACAAAAAAGAATAACCACAATAACCGAAAAATTGTACAGTTTGATCAAATTTCTAGGTTTTTCTTAAAATGCCCATAATTTTCAAACTGCATGGGATAGATTTTTTTTCAGATTTTTCTCGTGATTGTTATGATCAATCTTGTCACCCCGTTTCGGCTTGACGTTGAGTTCTGGGACATCCTGTATTCTGCACAAAATAGGCATGAACATACGGTATTTATTTTTTTATTTAAGGGAATTTATTGCGCTCATTCAACAGCTAATTTAGGCAATTGTTTAAGAAAATATGTTAATATTTAATATAATATAGCTTATTAAAACTAATATACTTTATTATTCTAGCCAAATAAAAACAACTTTGTACAGACAGCGTCATCAACTGCTTACCCCCTATGCGAAGAAATTTCAACGCGCGGGGGGTTAGCAGTTGATGACGCTGTCTGTACGATTTCGTACAAAAAATTTGTTATGTCACTAAACGTCTTATTTCACTTGTGTTCTAACTTCTTGCATTTTTTATTATTTTATCACCAGGCTAAATTCTTAGAAACTCCTTTCAACACGTGCCTTGTTTTTTTTTGCTTTACAATAAGTCTATTAGTCAGTATATTTGTTTATCAAACGGCCTCTTCAAATGGCCATAAATTAAGGCTTTTCGTCGAGCACGGCACTTGTTTTTTTTTTGGCACGTAGGCATTATATTTCTGAGTAAAGTAAACAACCGGATGGATATCTATAAAATCTTACTATCTAAAATAATTTGTACACTTATATTGTGAATAATTTTTAATAGATATATAAAAATGTGAAAAACTGATTTGTTTTAATTCATTTTCAATGTACCCGAAGGTCGTGAGAGGCACGAGATCTGTGCATTTTTTTATTGAAAGCGGTGGCTCGCGCCATGCTACATGCTTCAGGTTCCTTCAGTTTTAATTCTGGATGCCGTGATTTGTATGACCGAAGCCATTCAACACCTGCCATTTGGACTTTTTCCCAGGTAGCAGGACATTGGATATTATTTACTTTCTCCATTTGATAAGCAATACGGCGCACATTCTTGAAGCCTCCGTAGAATTTGAACGCACATTCTTCGATATATTCTTTAAGTGCTGTTTCTTGTACGACTGTAAACGTTGACGTTCCATTAACTTCGTAGTTGGGAGTAAATCTTTGGCCTGGTAAAGATGCATCATCTATATTCTCAAGTTTTTGTACGTATCGAAACAGCGTAGGATAATACACATTGCATTCTTGTGCATCTTTTCTCAAGCTTTTTCCTTTTCATTAGAATAGCTCGAAGCATATTTTCCCCTAAATGATCGCCTTTCTTTCTTTTAAGAGATTTAGTACGCGCCATCTTAACACTAGAGTACATGCGTGGCCTACTATAGTAGACCACGGTAGCATATTTGGTACATAACTTAGCAGTTTTGTATGTTAGAGCGGTGTGGTTCCAGGTAAGCCTACTCCATTAAATTTGTCGATAGGTCAGTTCCGTGTGTGACCTTTGCGCCAACAAATATATCTGTAATTTGGTGCCAAAACCACGGGTCTACCATAGTAGTCCACGCGTGTATTGGTGTACCAAATTTAGAAGAGGCCTTTCTATTGTATTTCAAGTTTATAAGGTATATTTATTGATATTTACTCTTACAATTTATCACACTTATGTTTATTTTGTACTCTAATTTAAAATCAATTATTTCTAGTTCGTAATTTGGCTTTGGCAGATGTTTACTTACCTAATCATGGGCACTGCACAAGTGGAGAGGTGGCTCATGGAGACCTTATGATGACGATGATGATACAATTGAGAGTGAAGAAGAGAACTAGCTCCGGATTTTCTAGCCCTGTATCGTGAGGCAGAATCTAGTGAAATTGAAACTGGATTGAAAGCTTCGCAATCAAGAGTTGAATTTTCAGTTTTCAGAAGAACGCGACATTTGTGTCCTAAGTCTCAAACAAAAATCAGTTAACTTACCTTATACATTGCATAACGATGCAACCATTGATCCTGAGATACACATGAAGAACGCAGGCCTGAAATAATTACTTTTTACAACCGTACTAAGTGTGTTGACGTACGTACGGTGAGATAAAATGTGTAAATAATACAGTGTCAGAAACTGCCGCCGATGGCCACTAACAATTTTTCTCGATTTGAGGAACATTGTTGCAATTACCGCTCTCGTAAATAGAGATGTTCTTAGTGACATCTGAAGAAGTTCAGCACGATAACACACCAAAGTTGAGACGAGTTGGTCGATGCGCCTATTGTAAAAGGGTTCGATATTGATCAACGAAAAAGTGGTGCAATACTTGCAACAAATGAATTTGCCCTGATCACCAGGCTTTGGTGTGTACTGAGTATTACGAAAACTGAGTCGCTAGATTTCACAATCAGCCAAGTTCAAAAAGGTTGTCTAACTGTAAATCATTTTTTTTTAATTATAACTACTAGCAGTATATAATAATAATAATATATATATGTCGGAGATGGTTTATTAATCACAATTGTGGGTGTTAACTAAATTTGTTATGATTTGTTTCTTATTGTTAATTTATGTGATTTTACTATCAATTATTGTCTATTATGTCGAAACATGATTTATTGTGTGTGCACACTGATTTGTGGTTACTTTATTTGGATAATTATTATCGATGGTTTTATTCAAAACAATTGTTGACACGTTACTTCGAATGTAAAACGAATTACTTTATGAAATCACTATTGTTTATTCATGACAATTATTATTGTGTTATTTGATTACAGATCTTATTAGATTCAGAACATTTTAGTGTTTTGTATCAAGTAAACGCGTGACGCACTTCCGTGCGCATGGACAGACTTGTATGGAGAGGTTGCAAGGTGGGGGGCATCGCCTTATAAAAGAGCGTGCACTCCGTAAGTATGGCAGTCAGCGCGCTCTCAACCTGCTTCCCGACTGGCTGTCGAAGTGGCGGTTGTCGGTTAACGTGAGTAAGACACAGGCGCTGCTCGCTGGAGGCGCCAACCTCCCACCACCCTTACAGCTGCAAGGAGTCGACATCGTGTGGTCGCCACAGGTCAAGTACCTAGGGGTCACCATCGATCGTCGGCTCACCATGGGAAGTCACGTCCGCAAGGTTGCCGCAAAGGGCAGAGCAGCCCGCGCTCTGCTTCACCCGGTCCTCTCATCCCGCCTCCCGCTGCGTGCCAAGCTGGGTGTATACAAGACGTACATTCGCCCGCTGCTCACGTACGCTGCCCCAGCTTGGCTCGCCCTCACTAGCGAGTCTAACAAGAAGCTCCTCCGCGCGCAGCAGAACCAAGCGCTGCGGAAAATTACCGCTGCCCCTCGCTACGTGAGGAACAGCGTAATCCAGCGGGATCTTAGGATCGAGAGCCTGGACGACCACTGCAGGCGCCTCGCGTCAACCATGTTTGCGCGTGCCGACGCATCTGCTTGGCCTCACGTCAAGCATTTAGCGCCCTGGCATGCGCGCCCACCTGACAGGAGGCGCCTGCCCCGCGACCTATGTCGGACGCTGACGACCCCAACCCACCGGACTGACGCCTGAGTAAGCCGCCTTCACCTACACTCGGCTTATTCACACAATAATACTCCACACACATCACATACACCCAGTGTGCGTCGTGTGCTAAGTTAATATAGGCATGACGCGCACTGAACCCCATACATACGCAACTTCACAAGCACATAAACTCACGCGTTGAATGTGCGGCGCGGGCTCGCAATTCTATCGCTAACACGAACGGTGTAACACAACACAATGCCGCTCACACACACATGACGGCCCCTTAGTCAGCTCGCGTGACCGGCTCGACCTGGAAGCGTGCGCAGACGGGGGTCTACATCTTCAGCGGGGAGCGCCGTGAGTCGTCGCCTCTGTCGCTGGTCGTCTTTCGCTGGGCCTCCTCCGGGGAACCGGAGGTCCCACCTGGCGGAGACAGACCGCCGGGGTGACGTGAAGAACGCGGTACGTGTAAGTACCGTGGCGCTCCTGCTGATTACCAATGCATCCACACACGTTGGCATGTTGCGCCACCAACGCACCTGCCCCAGGCCAGGCCTAAACGGCCACCCAATGGACGTGCCCGTATTAACGGGCACCGAATTATACCGCGGGACAAGGGCCATGCCCGTAACCCGCCTGCCGCGCCCCCTGGCGGGGACGTAGCGACTACCAACAGTATGGCAGTCGATCCTCGGATTCGACTCAGTAAAGAGTTCCTGCTCCCGACAATTCTGTCGGTTTACCTGGTACAGCGCTGCTGTATATTCACATAGCTGTATAGGCTTGCTGCTAGCGAGCGATACACTTTGTATTTGGGTGGCTTATGCTACTGTACGAACTATGAACCTTAAGGGTTTGTTCGTTTATCATTGGGTGGCTTAGGCTGCTGTACGAACTATAAACCTTAAGGGTTTGTTCGTTTATCATTGGGTGGCTTCGCCACTGTACGAACTGTGGGACCTTAATGGTCTGTTCGATTAACTGTATTGTTGCTGTACCTTGAACTTACTTTATTCTTGTTACTGATTACCATTTGCATTGTGTTTTCTTTACTAATAGTGTGTAATTGTTTTTACAGGTCTTGTTTATCGATAATGGGATAATGGGAACGCCCATACTCCTGACGATGTACTATACCACTCGGCGCTCCTCCTCGATCGCCCACTGACGATCCTACATATATTTATTCAACTCAAATAAAAATGCATACAGTATAAATTAAAAAACTATTTTAAATGAGCATACATTATCAAAAATTCAATAAGACCTCTGTGCCTGAACTAGATAGTGAATATCTGTATCTCAGACAACAGCGCTCTTCCCTTATAATAATTATACATAATATTGCTTGCAAGTTCGATTTTGCTTTAATTATACATATCTAATGTAGTATTTTACAACTACGAGAAATAAAATAAAATGGTGGCCCCCTTTTGTGTAGAATGTAGATGAGTGAGTGTGTGTAGGAGGGTGAGTTATGAATTTAATGTGGTACAATTAAGAGGTTTTCAGTTTCGTCATAAGTCAGTTTATAAATGTACTTAAAGACTTCATTCTTACAATGTCTGTTATTTAAATGATGGATATCGACAGTTTTATCAATCCTGCCATAAAGGTACGAACCTAAGAAGCAGAAATATCTATTAACAAAGGAATGTTTGAACATAGGTCTTTCGATTCCGGCCGTAGGTTTTACTCGCCTGGACGGTAAAGATGGTATTTTATAGTTCTCTTTTGCATGTTGCGTCAAGATAGTATGCAGTATGAATAATTGACGGACAGAGAGAGCCTCACAACTTTGGTACAGCTGATATGTTGGGAACAAATACGGGCGGGAAGTACTTACTTTGAGAATAGCTTTCTGAGCCACTTCAAGTGGTTTTAATATGGTTTTTGGTGCACCACCCCAGACTGAAATACAGTATGTCAAAATTGATTGACCGAGTGCCAGATAGACTTGCTTCATTAGTTTGGGATTTGTAACATGTCTCAGATTTTTGAGAACATATATCAGTTTTCCCAGTCGAGTAGTGAGTAATTTTATATGCGGCTTAAAAGACAGATTGCTATCCAGGGGCGTGCACAGAGTTTTTAGACAGGGTAGGCAGAATAAAATAGGTATTGCAGGGTCGACAGATATAGTTAAAGTTTACTTAGAAACCGATGGATGTTTTTGAATAAAATAAAATAAAATTAATAGAGAATAAACATTTCAATGATTTAATTAAACATTCGAAAACATCCATCGGTTTCTAAGTCAACTTCAACCATTTCAGTCTTTCCGATGACCTGCATACCTATCTCTTTTGATGACTGTACCTACGTGATTTGCCACCTCAAATGATTCCTAGATTGACTGAAACTATAGACATCAATTTGTTTTTTTGCTGCCGTAGAAAAAATATGAATAGGTCTGTATCGATGTAATGCCTCGTTTCAGGCGACTATATTATTTGAAAATAGTAGGAAAGGTAAACAGAACAACCGCTGTATACTCAAGCGTCAGGCCCGCGTCACAGAGTAGGTAGGTATGTACCTCCTACCTACATTATAATAAGCTCTCTAACGTTTCGGCGTTTCCCGTCCCCTAGCAAGAGTAAGTAAAGAAAAAACTTAGAAAATTTGCAGAAGAATACAGATCAAACCATCATACGAACAGATGTGTTCAATTTTTTTTAATCGATTTTACGATAGAAACTCAAAACAGGGTTAAAAATAATATGCGTAGAAGAAAAACGTTTTGCAATCTACTAAACAAGGAACAATTAGGTACTTACCTAATGTGTTTTTTTACCAATCAAATAATCTCAAGTTCACAACTTACTAGAAGTAGGTATTACAAGCACCTACCCTTTTCCCTTTCATGTGATGATGAGGTGATTATCTATCATGTTATTATATTGAGTACCGAAACCTAAACAAAATGTAGGCATTTTATTCGGGTTCGGTCCTACAACAAAATCTCGTCATATTTAATCGTAAAGCACGAATCTTCTACTTTAATTGATGTAATAAAACAGAACTGTACCAACCTCTTACGACCTAATCGCATGATTTGTTTGTATTGATTGATTGAAATCTAGCGGCTATCCTCGATCTGTCTTTTTTCACCGAAGCCGAGAGAAAGTTTTGAAAAGGAATCATTTTTTAAGTATTGTCTGTACCTACACAACTACACAACCACCACCAAACTTTCACAGTGAAGTTATTCCATTTTACACACTAGTAACAACGTTGAAATAATATAAAAATGCATTCACAAAACCATGAAACAAACCAAAACAAAAAAAATGGCGACTCAGAAACTCAGAATAATTCACGTATATTTTTGTACCGACACAATTGTCGTATTCCGTCGTAGGTATAAACTCGTGTTATCTCGTGTAGTAAAATCTAAAATGTTAAAAAGACAATGTCTTCAGTTTGCGTTGTGTGCGTGATTTGTGACATTGTGTGTCATATACGAATAGAAAATGCACACGCGTGCTACGAGCCTGTCACGAGGCACACATCCAAACAAAATATAATAATCTAGGCACAAATATTTTGTGTCTCTCCCGTAGGGTCCTAGCGGCGCTAGTGCAGCGCGAAGCGATCGAAATGCGCGAACTAAGGCGCGAACGTATCGATGAGACTTCGTGTTACCACCGTTACGCGACAGATGGAGCTGATTTAAGATTTTTTTATTAATTGATAGTAATTACTCGTGTATAAAATATTAGAGATATCAAAATAAATTAAAACAAGATAATAAATATTTATCTGAGTTGTAGGGTAGGCAATGTCTATGTGACTGTATGAACCGCACGCCACTGTTGCTATCTATAGTTATTCCAAGGTATTTTGTGGACTCGGTTTTGGCCAGTGTTGCACACAGGCAGATTCCACTGTTGCAGCAGTTGTGTGCTATATGGTAGCTTTGTCCCTCTTTTACTGTTCCTTACTACATATACTCCATCCATGTCTAACACTTCACCTGTGTAAGTTAATCAGCTAGCATATAAAAAAGCATTTTTGAGTGGATATAATCTGACCATACCAAAACAAGCCAAATCCATGGTACTTGGCTTATTCTGAAAAAAACAGAACTGGACTTGGTTTAGTTTGATGAAATGATTTACAGGGGCCGGAAAAAACAAAAAACTTATTAACTTATTTAAAAAAAACCCAGGCCCCGGCGCAAACGGTACATATCTCAAATTCTTAGTATAAAATAGTAGTTTCATACTAAAAAAAAATATAGCCAAAAATTTGTTTTTAAACGTAATATTTTGCTAATCCTTTTTTCGTGAAAGTAATTTTTAAATAGAATTATTTAAAGAAAATATGTATATACATATATTTTAACATACTACGCTAACCATTATAATATTCTCAGTGGTTGTTGCAAGGCGGAGAGGCACTAAACTAAACCGGTTGTTTGTTCAATTCTCGTACCTTATCAAGTTACCGGCCGAGTGTCATTCATTGTGTAGTCTCGCTCACGTCACGTGACCAATGCGCAGTCCTTCGTTATGCTTCGTTGAGATCTGTGCGCTTCATTGTTTATAACCGACTTTTGTGAACTTATAACCCTGCATACTACTTTGGCATTACTTTGGACTTGGATAAGCTTCGCCATTAGTTATTTTTGAACATGAACAGGTGTGTTGTGTGTGATCGGTCGTTATACCGAGGTATTCGAAGACACGTTCTGACACAGCGTTTTTTCGAATCCCGGAGAGACTTCGTTGAACGTATTTTCCAGAATTTGCAACCGCTACAAGAGGTAAAATATATAATTATTTACGTGTACTTATGTAGTATTAAAATAGTCAATATGATAATTATGCACGGGTATTAAACATTATTATCTTTGTATATGTACCTACAAATACAATCTGAAAGCAGAGCAGGTGTACCTACTTATTTTTTATTATGAAAAGCAAGGGGTATGTATGTATAGTCATAACATAAATAAACCGGCTCCGTAGCCTGGGTGGTAGTGTAACTGCCTCCGACGCACAGGGTCGCGAGTCCGAATCCCGCCCAGGGCAAACATTCGTGTGATGAGCACTTGTGTTTGCCTTGTGTCTGGTTGTTGTTTATCTATATATGTATCTATTTATATATCTGTGTATGTATATCAGCTGTCCGACACCCATAGTACAGGCTCTGCCTAGTTTGGGGTCGGATGGCCGTGTGTGAGATGTCCCCACATATTATTATTATTAAACCCCTTACTTTTCATAATAAAACAATAAGTATACCTGCTTTCAGGTTGCATGTTGTATAGGTACTCAGATATGTAATAATAATTACATTAAATATAGCTATGAATAAAAAGATAACATAGATAATCGACCGCGGAAAAATATTAATCGCTAGCACCACATCATTGTCGACGTTATTTACTAAAATATTTAATTCTATGTTACAGGTAGCTTTCGATGGATCGAGGTCAATATGCCATCCTTGTTGGCATAGGATCGACCATTCTTTACGTCCTGATCTTGAACCACCAGCTGCTCTTATCCATCAAGATGGTGGTGCCGCAATCACAGTTCCAGATTTCACTAGGGCGGCCAACACTTCCCGTCGTTGTATGATGGAGAATTGTGGCAACATGCAACTCCGACAAATGCCTAATTCGATTAAGGTATTTTTACTAAGTTATTACAGATTATACATACCCCCGCTCGCAAGGATTTGTGAAAACCATCTGAGAAATACATCCTTGGAAGACATGCCTCATAATGTGTCACATCGTGAAACAGATTTTAATAGTGATACTTGGATATTGTGAGCATATAGATAATACGCTAGCACTGGAAAATAGATGTCAATTGGATTTTGATAATATTAACGAAATATCACAAGAAGTTTTACATTTCTGGACTAAGTCATGAACAATTTGATACTTTATTGTCACAAGTACCGACCTTGTCTCGGAGATCTAGTTCTGCTCGAAAAGACTTAGGCATTTACCTTTCTAAAATCAGAACAGGTGAACCCAGTATTAGATTGGCAACCACTTTTAATACATCTCGGCAAAGTATAGTCTTGTAATGTCTTTACAATGATTTCGTTCCTTTGCATTTGGGCCTGGATCATATCAGCAGAGAAGAAGTAATCCAAAGAAACAGAATTCTCCCTAATTACATCTTTGGGAATGACCAATCAACAAAAGCGTTGATAATATGCGACGGCGGTGTATACATTTTTATCCAAAAAAGCTCCAATTTCCTTTTCCAAAGGAATAGCTACAGCCTCCATAAGTATACCAATTTGATAAAACCTTTTATGTTGGTCTGCGGTGATGGACATATTATAGACGTCACAGGTCCATACTCAGCTTCGACCTCTGATGCTTCCATCATGCAGCAGATTTTACAAAATCATGATGGCCCATACGAAGAAGCACCGATTAATTATTATCTTGAACAAGACGATGCGTTCATTCTTGACAGGGGATTCCGTGACGCAGTTCCTCTTCTAGAAACATATCGTTATGACGTGCACATGCCCCCGACCAAAAGACGTGGTGAAACCCAGCTGACATGTGAAGAAGCCAATAAATCTAGGCTGGTCACCTTATGCCGCTGGGTCGTAGAAACAATCAATGGACGGTTTAAACGTGATTTCAAGATTTTTAGATACAGAGTATTTAATCGAGCATTGCCCTCAACAATGACTGACTATAAGATAGCCGCAGCGCTTATCAATGCCTTCCAAGAACCCTATGAGGACAGTCAATACACTGAACAATTCGTTGATATTATAAATGGGAATGTACACAAGCCAAACCTTTTGGCAGACTACGTCATTGAGCACAATTTAAACAGACATAGAGCCGCATTTGTTCGTTTGGAAGCAAATGACCAGACGTTGGAAGATTTCCCCAGACTTTCCCAAGAAGAGTTGATATTGTTTGCTGTTGGCACTTATCACTGTAAAATAGCACGCTCCTATTGCAGTGAGCACATTAAACAAACAGGTGTCTACGAAATTGAAGTATATAGATATCCGGTGCTCGTAACAATTAATGGCGAAAGCGGTGTTTTTTTGAATAAGATGCCGTAAACAATCGCGGTATGTAAGGAACAGAACTTACTATACCTACTTATATTTTGTATAGAAGAGAAACCGGTATTAATGCAATTTCAGAGCATTATTGCTCTTATACACATGGCAAAAGAACTTTGGGTAGCTGCGCCTATATTATGAGTGTACTGTATTACTTGGGTTGGGCCAGACATCAAGATGATTTTAATCATCCCGGATACACTCTGGAAGATGTAATCATAGACTTAGAGAACCAATAATGTGTATAATAATAAAATAATTTCATTTGCCTACTCTTGTTTTTTATTAAGTTTACCCTAACATTGCACAAAATGTAGATGGCGTTGTCAAAATAGATGCCTAAATATCATTTATAGAATAAGAGTAAAGAAAGAAATAATTTAAAAAAATCACATTTTTGAAGCTCCTTACATAAAACAACTAGCAATTTATGACATTTAAAAAAAAGATTTTGGTAATGCCCCCTACTGAATATTATGTCACATATAAATACTTAAAATCTGAGATACATTTCATTTGCGCCGGGCCTGGGTTTTTTCCCCATACATTGTGAGCATTGTCCTTTCTGTTAAAAATAATGTTGTTTCTTATTTTGGTTTACAATTACGTTTACACAATGCCATACGTTGAAAGGTAATTATCAAACAAAATCTAATATTTAGTCGATTTCATGTTCACAACACTCATCATTGTCTCGGATTTCGAGGTACAGACAGCGTCATCAACTGCTAACCCCCTACGCATTGAAATTTCTTCGGAAAGGGGGTTAGCAGTTGATGACGCTGTCTGTACCTATGATCCCTAGGAAAAACGTTTTTGTAAAATATCAACTCCTCCATGTTAGCCCAGTCAGAGCCATAATGTTTTGTAAGTAAATTTTTCACATCTTTTAGTTTTAACTCGTTGACTGCAACTCCCAACTGAACTTGTTCTGGAATCATTTGTGTGAAACTTTTGGTGGGGCGTAGTATGCTTTTGGGTACACCCGTGTCGCTTTGGTACGCAAGCTCTTGCCAAAATGTTGTGTGTTCTTTTCCCTCTTCTCAAAATTACTCTCTTCACTTTACTTATTTGAAAGTGCCACTGACTGGCAGGCTTGACCGTTTCTCCTACTGCAGAACGGTAATCATAAACTGGTACTTCTGTTCCTAATTTATGAACAGTTGCGTGTGCCGCTATTATAGCCTCATATTCGTTTAGATCCACTATTGTTTCCAATTTACGTATTTGCACTTCTGTCAATGCAAAAATACGGTCAGCTGGCAGAAATGAATGTCCAGTTACTGGAAATATAATTTCGATATTTTTTAATGTCGGTGGAGGGTCTCCGAGCCACAACCGTCCGCCATTATTCGAATGGTATTTATATTTTCAGTATCTATTGAATTCAGACAGTGGAATAATGCACTGCAGATTTCATTCGAAGATTTGGAAGTGACATCTTCAGTCCAAATGTATGACATGACATTTTCCTTTTTAAATTTTGAGTCTGAAGAACCTATTACTGCTGTAAAGTTGTACAGATACAATTGCCTGGAATAATAAGTAGATTGGTCCGCCACTTTTGGCAATGGTAAGTTCTTCTGGCAATCAAAGCTAATGATGATCAAACCATCTTTTTCTTGTCTAAGTTTTTCAAAAAACGCCTTAGCTCTTAGTTTATGGATTCGTAGCTGAATCATCAGTTTTTGCTTTTTTAACTTTACATTTTTCAAACTTTATTTGTTCCTGCAGTTGTAAACAGGTTGAACATACATCCTTTCGTGGTGTTCCGAATCCAATATTTTTACGGTTAAAAACTTTTCTGAAAAATGAATGTGTAACTGACATTCCCGGGGCAGCTTGATCATTATACATCTTGAACATCTTTGTAATGTTAAGAGCTGAATCAAGATAAATTCGCTGTCTAATCTTACCCCGAGTGTAATGTTGTTCAAGGGGCTTAAACATTTGAATAAATTTTATGACAGCTTCTTTTCTTGACCTGAATTCAAATTCTTTACGATTTCCTCCTCATTTTTCTTTGGCTACACTGCCAGACTTCCAGTTTCTCGTCAACACCCCTTTAAGTCGACTTGGTTTTATTCGAAGAATACCAAGAAAGGCTTGTCGGCACACTTGCACCTTTTCCCTGGACTTGTACTTTTGTAAGAAGTATTGTACTGACATATTTTTACTTCTGGAATTGTCTTTGGGACGCTTTCTTTTTCTGCTTGCCGTTTTACAATATAGTAAAATGTAGTTGTCCTGATTAATCTTATTTTTAGTATGGTAAAAGTTAGAATGAAAGTAAAAAAATATCATTCGATGTTAGGTTGTTGCACTGATATACCTGTTTTCTGTTATGATTACAGCTTGGTTTTAGCGGCAGACCAGTTCCTGAGTATCTGAAAGCAAACATGACTAGTTAGCACAATAATAAAAGTACAATATAATATTATTTAAATAGATATGTATGCCACATCAAAATGTCATTCATGAAAGTACACACACGAAAGAATTTAGGTACATACGTTTTATTTATTTTAGTACTAGGTATGCTCAGTGGCTTTAATCACTACAAAAAATGTATCCACAAGAACTGTACACAGTGCTCTAGGTATGAATTATTTCAGATCCTAAAC
Organism: Charanyca ferruginea; assembly: GCA_947361185.1. NCBI lineage: Eukaryota > Metazoa > Arthropoda > Insecta > Lepidoptera > Noctuidae > Charanyca > Charanyca ferruginea. Next base: position 11,559,480 of record OX376065.1, on the reverse strand, counting down.
TACATACAAAATTTCATGAAAATCCGTTCAGCGGACGGGAGTTACGGAGCTGAGTGGAAACAAACATACGCACACACTCACATATCCCTAACACAAACTTTTTCATTTATTATATTAGTAGGATTCAAATCATATAAGTATTATGGAATCCAAAACTCAAAAAAAAAACGAATATACAATAACAGAAACACTAGTAGCAGTAGCTGTACTGACTCCATTGCACTGCACTAATACGGCCCTGGATATAATCAGATTATGGCGGACAATGGCTACAGAAACTTACCGTTTTTCCTTTAATTTCTCTCGTTTTGTTGAAGACTTTGGTATCACTCGTTTCCTTGCTTTATCCGAAGGCACAATCGGTATTTTATCCATCGCTTATCTTCAATTTTCTTAACAAATTTGATAAAAATCTCAGCACAGTCACAGTACACCGCAACAAGCAAGACGCAACTGGCAGCCATCTTGTTAAAAACGCAAGCTCCGCTGGCAGCCATCTTGTTAAAAACGCAAGCTCCGATTGGTTCACGAGGACTTGGCTTGTTTTGATAAAAGGTAACTATGGATATGGCTTAGTTTGAAAAGAAAAAGTAGTTTTCAATGCCGTTTTGTATGAAATATTTGGGTGATTTTGATAGAATGAGTAGAACTAAAATGGAATCGCCTTTCAGAACAAATAAAATAGTCAACAACTGTCAAAAGTGGACTTGGCTGATTTTGATTTGATTAGTTTTAGAAAATAATGTAAGACATTGATCTCAGAAGTGCCATTTTCGTTACTTTTTTCTATTAGATAAGTAAATTGTTAGTAATTCAAAGTTCCTACTTGTTATATAAAAAAATAAATTTGTACTGAAAAACCTAGTAAATGAGTATATTATTTTGATTATTAGTTTCATTTTAATATTACCTAAAAACATTTATTGACATTTCATAAAAGGGTTTAGGTCCAGGCCAACAGTTTTGAATTTCTGTTTTTGGAGTTGCAATTATTTAGTTGTACATCATTCGAATTCATCTTAGGTATGCTACCACAAATTGAAAGTATCAGATATTTGTCAAAACAATGACAAATAGCTGATACTTCCAATTTATAAGAATTAGTTAATTCCAGGCCAAAAGTTTTGAATTTCTGTTTTTGGAGTTGCAATTATTTAGTTGTACATTATTCGAATTCATCTTAGGTATGCTACCACAAATTGAAAGTATCAGATATTTGTCAAAACAATGACAAATAGCTGATACTTCCAATTTATAAGAATTAGTTAATGATCATACATTAAATTTTTACACATTGAACTCTTTGAACTTGGTTTCGACTCCGCCAAATAATACATGGGTTAGGACTTTTTTCCTGCAGGTGGTATATTCATTTTCTCTACTATTTCCTTCTCATATGTAAGTTGTGATCCGGAGTCTAGAAGCACTCTTATTTTCTGTTTCTTTGCTCCAAACTCCACTTCTACGATTATTGTCTGAAGCAACGTTTCCCTTTTTTGAGCAGTAGATGCCATTGATGCAGTAGCAGTAGATACTTGAGCGGTTTTATCTTCTTTGTGTTCAACTTTGTCTAGGCATAAAACTGTTGAATGCCTCTTCCCACAAATTAAGCATTTTACTTTGGCTCGGCAAGCCCTCAGATGATGCCCTTTTCTTAGGCATATTGGGAAGGCCTTTTTTTATTTAGTCTCTTTTCTCTATTCTAAACTGAGTTTATTTAATTTATAACATTCAATGCTTGCGTGTGTCTCTTTATCGCACCATAGCTAGTTTTTTCTTTCTTAACATTAGAGACTAAACACTCTGCTGTAATCGATTTTTCTGTTCCTATACTATTCAGGTCTTCTTTGAAATTTCCAATCTCTGCTCGCTTTCAACTTTCTTCCTTATGAATTCTAGGAGATTATTCAGCTTATTAGCTACATCCTTTCCCGGATCTCTATTCCTCTCCCATATTTTCAAAACATCATTTGGTAAGGCAGATTCTACCATTAGCAGAAGAAAAGCGGCATAGTTCTCGGTTGTTACCTTCAATGTTTCTAGTGCTCTAAGGTGTGCAGTTAATTGGTCATATAATTTTGTTAGATTTTCCTTTTTCTCACACAGCACCAAACTTAATAGTTCTCTAATATAAATTTGTATCAGTAAATCTTCACGTGCATATCTACTTCTTAGTTGTTCGATACATTTTTGATATGCTGTCGCTGAAAAGCCTTCTACTAATCTCCTTGGTTCCGAATAAGCCTTTACACATAGCGTCAAATTTGATATTTTTCTGTATCATCCAATGACTCCAAAAACTGATCCAGTTACGGAGTTGTCCATCGAAGGACTGTAATTCCAGTTTTGGTAGCTTGAATGATTTTTCTTGTTTTTGAATGTATTTTGCTTTTCTTGATCGTGTCAGAGTGTCCTTAAATGTAGCCATCTTGTTTTATTTTCATATACGCCACTTATCGTGCGTTCCAACTCCTCCTCATTAAAATCTTTTATTTTTATCATTGCTTCTTTTATTTGTATGTCTAATTTTAACTAATTTTCAGCAATTTATTTTAGTATGATGAATTTACTTGCTTCTGATTTGGACGCTTGGGTTGCTTTGAAAATGTGGCGGCTTTAAAGTCATTTGCGGTTTTCGTAAATTATCTTCTTTGAACTGCTCGCTCCTTTTTTGGTTCTCCATGGCGACCGCTGTGTGGTTACACAGCGGTCGCCAGATATAAGGTTGCAGGGAACTGGGACCAAACTTCGTTCTTAATATTTTAATTAATATTAATTTGGAGGACACGAGATAAAAACCGTCATCTTTTTCTGAAGCTGATCATAGACAGTTTAACGTCAATAGTGAAGTGCGTTTCGTAGCAACTTTATTACCATTTTCTTATTACCTAATAATCTCTCCTTTAGATAATGATGGTGTATTTTCCACGCCTGGTAAAAAAGAAAGGGGAAGGGAAAAGAAGAAAATTAACTTGGATAGTTACGATTTAGAGTTGATTAGGAATAAAGTAAAATAATTCTATACAGTTCGGAAGGAAATTCCAAGAGTAATGAAACTGTTACAAATTCTTCGACAACATATTGATTTCAACGGAGGGAGAGAATCTTTGAGGTAAGAAAAACATTAAGTAATAATCCCTTTCACTATCAATTGGATGTGATTTATTTAGATGAGACTTACATTCATGGTTCATGTTCTGTGAATAAGTGCTGGCAAAGCAAAGATATTGCAGGTCCAAAAGTATTTCACTTGGAGCGAGGTGGATCATTGTAAACGCTGGTGGAGAAAATGGCTTTGTACCAAATTGTTGTCTGGTGTTTGTACACCAGTTGTTGACTTGTGTCAACAACTGTATCTGCTGACTATCACCACGATATAAATAAGGTCAATTTTACAAAATGGGTGACAGAAAACCTTATTCCAAATCTGACAAGACCTTTACTAATTGTTATTCCGTACGGGTGAACAAACCGCCCACACAAGTCAATCGTATTTCTGATAAAAGAATGGCTTCGTGCAAATGATTTACATTATAATGATCTTTGTTTGGCGTAAATATCAATTACTTGAAGTAGTGACACAAAACATGTCTGCGCCCATATATGAGATAGATGAAGTATCAAAATCGCACGGTCACGAAGTTTTATGGCTTCTACCTTCTTCTTCTTGGTAGAAGCCATAAAACTTCGTGACCGTGCACCCCACCATTATACCCCAAATTATTTCTATGGGACTCATCCCATAGAAATAATTTGGGGTATAATGAAGCAAAAAGTTGCTGATAAAAATGTAAACAGGCCTGCAAGTGACATTAAATTATTAGCAGAAGAAGTTTTCTCACAAATAGTGCAGAGGAATGGCGAAAATGTTGTGACCATGTGAAGAAAATTGAATACGATTTCATCAAGCAAGATAGAATAATTGAAATGCTGGAAGAGTGATTTATAATAAATACCTTTTTGTCTCCATCATCTGATTAAGAACAAGAAATGCAAGTGGAGTTTTTGGAATTCTTTGCTTGTTCTGAACGAAGTGATAAGTTATAAGTATGATTTAAATGATATATAAATTAATATACGATTGATTTATTTTCCACGATATATTTTCCTATGATAAAAACCCGATGTATAACAACATTTTTCATACACATATCTAATATACTTCATGTTGATTAAAATAAAAGCCATAAATAAAAATTAAACAGTATCAAGATCGTTTAATCCAATTTCCTCAGTATTGCACAACGTCTTTTCCCCATTTGCCATGAAATTCCGGTAGACCTATAGTGGTTTAGAAAAACTTGACGAAACTTTACATTTAAGAAATTCGAGAGGTCGTCCTGTTACAAGGCCGACCCCATTAGTCTTTTTAAAAAAACTATTATTCTACCGGAACCACATTTATTCACAAAACCACAGTTGCACCTTAGATTTATGAATGACTAAGAAATAAGTACACAATTAAACGTTACGCCAACTTTACTGTCTATAATCTCATTTATCTCTCGAGATAATTTTAACGAATTTTGGTATACGACGGCGGCGGCGGCGGCGTGGCGGCGCGGGCGTCCAGAATCTAACTAACTAAAATTATATTATAATTCTTCGCTACTATGCCATAATTTCAATTCAGCGTTTACTTTACAATGAAAAATAAGACTAACTGTTAGAGTGCAGATGTCGGCTTTATTGCCTTGTAGTAAGGGTTATAGGGCACCTAGAATCATTTTTTTTTGCTCATTTGACGTTCAAAAGTGCCTTATAATGGTCTAATTGAAATAAATGAAACGCCATCATCTCAGTGGCGCACAAAAACGCAAACCGACAGAACTGAAGAAGAAAAAAACAGATGCACTTCCAAAATTGACATCGTTTTTTCCAAGCAATCAGTCAGAATCTGGCAAAGATAATAATGTATGTCAAGAATCTCAATCTTTATCATCTGTTACAACACAAATTGATAAAAACAGTACTACAGGCACCTCAGATGATCGTTTTGATGACGATGAAATAAATGGCGAAATTAAAACACCTGTTCCTGTTCCCGATAAATCTGAACCTGTTATTGTTGCGATTCCTGAAGTTTCAGAAATTGAACTCGTCAATTCTAATAAAAAGACAGATGCTGGGCTGTGGACGGAATTTTCTGAGGAAGATTGACCACGGTCCAGAAAATTGTCAGCATCATCAGGGCCCATTTCATGAATCGCGCCGTACATATGGTAGTGGTAAAAGTGTCCGTTTTTGCACACCACGACTATTTTTCGGTAAAAAAGCCAACGGTGAAACATATAAACGGGAATGGTTACTGTATTCAAAAACAAAAGGATCTTTGTATTGCTTTGTTTGCAAGTTGTTTGGTAACAAATCCATCGCCACAGCGCCGAGCCAATTTGCAGCTGACGGATTTAGTGATTGGCGAAACGGAATTGCAATTGAGCACCATGAAAATAGTTCAGCTCATAAGGACTTAATGCTAAATTATTTGAGTCGAAGACAAGGTCTAGGGATCACCAAAAATTTAGAGGCACAAGTGAAAGAAGAAAGATATGAATGAATGAATGAATGAATGTAGAGAATGCCTAAGGCATTAAGTCCGCCTTTGTACCTTTGTGCATGAAGTATAAATAAATAATAAAGAATATATTGGCAAAATGTATTGCAACGAGTTATTGCAGTTATACAAACGCTTGCAGAACGTGGTTTGGCCTTTAGGGGACATGATGAGTCTTTTGGATCTATACATAATGGGAATTTTTTGGGTTTACTTGAACTTGTGGCTCAATTTGATCCGTTTTTAGCAAGCCATATTGCAAGATATGGAAATAAAGGGAAAGGCAACCCATCATATCTGTCGAAAACAGTATGCGACGAGCTTATCGATTTAATGAGTGGTAAAGTTCACACAGTGATTGTCGAAGAAATACAATCAGCTGGGTACTTCAGCCTCTCAGTGGACTCCACGCCTGACCTATCACATACGGATCAACTAAGTATTATTTTGAGATACGTATCGCCGTCTGATGGTATGCCCGTGGAACCATTTCTAACGTTTTTAAATTTAAAAAGTCATACCGGAGAAGAGATGGCAAATATAGTACTCAGTTATCTAGAGGGTTGCAAAATAGATATTGCAAAGTGTAGAGGACAATCATATGACAATGCTGCTAATATGTCAGGACGATACAAAGGGATGCAGCAAAAAATTTTAGAGCATAATAAATATGCTATATTTATACCATGCGCTGCACTTACTCTAAACTTGATTGGTCGCAGTGCTGTTGATTGTTGTACGATCGCAGTGAATTTTTTTTCAATTGTGCAGTTGTTATACTCTTTTTTTCGGCTTCTACTCACCGGTGGGCAGTTTTAAAAAAAATAATAGGCAACGATAGCGTTCTGTAGTCGCTGTCGGACATCGTTGGGAAGCTCATGCTGTAGCTCCGAGTGCAATATTACAATCTTATTCGAAAATTTTGGATGCTTTAGATGAAATTGCTGAGGATATAAACCAAAAAGGGGAGACCAGGCTAGAATCACAAAATATTTTAAACAAAATGCAAGAGTTTGAGTTTATATTTATGCTCACTTTGTGGAATGATATTCTACAAGTTTTTCATCGCACCAGTAAAGGGCTCCAAGAAGAAGGATTAGACCTTAAAACGTGTGCCAATTTGTATCATTCTTTATCGTGTCATCTCGTTGAAATGAGGAATCAATTTGAAAAATTTGAAGGCGAGGCAAGAAAAATATTTCCTAATGGGGAATATAAGGAAACTCGAAGACGAATTAGGAAGAAACAAGTAAATGATGGAAATGCAGAAGAACTTGATTTGAATCCTAGAGACAAATTCCGCATTGAGACTTTCAATGTAATAATTGACACACTTAATGCTCAAATGCAAAGAAGAGGTGATGTATACCACGAAGTTTCACAAAAGTTTTCATTTCTTGCGGATCTAAATAAGTCATGTTCAGAATATGAAAAAGATATCCAATTGCTCTTAGAAGCTTACCCAGACGACTTCAATGAAAACTTCCTCGGCGAATTTAATCATTTTCATAAATATGTTCGAATAAAATATGAATCTTCGGAAACAAAGGTCACCCATTCCGATCTATATGAAATGATTATTAAAGTAAAGTGTGTTTTTCCAAATATAGAAGTGGCATTTAGAATCTTTCACAGCTTAATGATTACTAACTGCTCTGCTGAACGATCCTTCTCACAACTAAAAAGATTAAAAAACCCGCAAAGAACAAAAATCCGTCAAGACAAGCTTAATTCTTTAGCATTAATGTGTATTGAGGCAGACATACTTCGTCAGATAAATTTCGACGATGTGATCTCGGAGTTTGCTCTGAATAAGGCAAGGAAAAAAATGTTTTAAGTTTTAAATTATACCTACTTTCTATTTTGATGAACTTTCATTTTATTCTTTCTACCTTCCAAATTTAAGCAATAAAGGGCCTACACAGGCTCTGTGCTTGGGGCCTCGGAAACTCTTAATCCGCCACTGTGTACAAGGACTGGGCCCAGGCTCCATACATTTTGAAACAACTCCTCCTCCTCCTTCTTCTTCTCTCTTTAATCATTATTTTTTAATATATAAAATATCCGCTACTATTATTAATTACGGATCGTCTTGAGAAAGTGTAATATCGAAAATCACTGCCAACTTTTTAACATTTATACTATATTTAAATTTTAGGCATTGTATCGTATAGTAATCTATTTTTGTCCTAAAAGCTGTGTCGGTAATACTGTTCTCGATACCGGTGAATTACAATATTGTGTAATTATTTATGTGTTTTTATTTTTACGTTTATATTTAATTATTTAATTCATGTGTTAATATATACTCAATACTATCATTCTCAATACTTTCACAGCATATATAGCCATAATAAAATAAGTCGGCGGCACTCGAGTGTGATAACTCACACTCGAGTACCGCGTTATTGTGTTATTGTTACTGGATCAGATTATATTTTTTACCTATGTGACATGTTTATTCACTCCGCCCATTGTTTAATAAAAAAACTTGAGAGGTGTCAAGGGACACCCGGATGGAACGAAGTTCCTTTCGATTAATTATTAATAAAATTAAAAGACAATTTAATTAAACGTGCCCGTTTATGTATCGAGCGAAATGGACTCCATATTGAGCAGTTGCTTCGATACAGGGAAGTGTAAATTTTATACCTAATAGGTAAGTTTTTTAATTAAGCCAAAGTTGATTAAAACTGTGTTTGTGAATAGCCCTAATTTATTTAAATAGGTTACCTATAGCACCTATAGGTACCTACGCCTGCCTGCCTTTCTTTTTCTAGCAAAGGAGTACCTACTCACTTACCTACTTACAACTACAAATAATTCGCCAAAGATAAAAGTAAGTACCACTACCTACCTAGGTACCCACCTAAGCTCCCACTGGCTTAATTTAAACCAAAACATTTTAATCAAATCAAAAAAAAAAATATTGTCGCTAGTAAAACCTAGAGAAAAGTACTCTGTGACCTAGAGCGATAAGGTGCAGTGGTTACCTACTGACGACCGCGACCGATAGAAAGCTCATGATTACCAAACCCAAACTTTCAATAGGTACCTACTAAACAAAACATAGAAGTAGGTACAGTAACTACCTACCTACCTAACCTACGTATTCTATGTCTTAATTATCGACTTAAAATTTACACTCGTTTTCACAATCCACTTATCTCGTAGGTCGTTATCATCGGAATTATCACGCAATGATAATTCCGATGTCATTGAGGTAGGTACCACATTCGGACTTTATTTTGTAAATGTAAACGGTTAAAAATTGAAATTTTACCAAACTAGGTATGATAAAATTATTCTGAGAAACGTATCTAAGGCTGGTGCCCGACCGGACAATAGGAGCTATGTGCAACCGAATTTCCCGGTTAATGTGTAAAAATAAGGTTTTAATTCGCTCCAATATTTTCATAGAAAAGCCGCCATTCAACTAATAATGAACTCTATTTGACAGTTCCAACGATTCAATTTTTCTGTTCGAATTGTCTGCGTTTGTGAAGGTACCGCCAGGCGCCAGGCTTCCTCCGACGTCCGTTGACCCACCACAGGCGCGTTATTGACGCACAGCTGTGCTGCGCTACGTCATCAGTGGCAAATCGCGTACGTGTAATATTAAAATATGATTTGTTTTTTGAATTTATTAAAATTATGACGCGTACACTTGCTAAACACACAAAATGTGGAGATTATAATGCGTATGACTTGGTTAGCACAATAATAAAGAGAGGTTATAGTGCGTACTTGCTAAAAATACAAAAGCATTTATTATTATCTGTATATAATCTCTACTTACCTAACTCCATCAGCAATATCCGGAACTTGTGCAGAAACACTGTCAGGATTCATTATTATTATTATTTTTTATTATTTACAAAAAACCTGTATACACTCAACAAAAATAATTGTCGCGACACCACACTGTTCAATGCGAAATAGAAATGAAAATATCTGGCTTGCTTTCTATAAGAGAGAGAGAGAGACAGACAGAGAAACATGCGACGCCGCACAGCTTACAATAGCTTACTATAGCAAAAAGTGTCGTGACAACTTTTCGTAAGAATTATTTCCGTCTAGCCCCCTTTCACAACGCGCGATAAGGAACTTCGTTCCAATAATTATATAATAAGATGTGATGGTATGTTCCAAATAAAATAAATACTGTTGCATTTATAATAAAACAAGTTAACTTTGATGTTCGTTTATTTTTAAATAAAGATATTTTATTAAAAACGGTTTTATTTATTTAAGCTCAGTATTTTCAATAAATAAAACCATTTCTTAACAAAAGGTGTTCTAATTGCTTTTGCTTAAAATTTTGAATCGCAAAAAGAATCATCATTTCAGAGATTCGAACTCACACAGTAGTATCTATTAGTATTATGTCTTATTCGTCGGGCTACGATCGCTGTAGAATTTGATGCGAAACTATGTTATACTAGACATACATTTAGAAGACGATAGCGCACTCACTCTACGAAGGCGATGTGTGCGTGGCTGTCATTGTGATTAGTACGTACAGCAGCAATATAGTTTTGTAGTGTGCGTGACTGGTTACTTATTTCTTTTGTACGTAACATTGGATGCACCCAATATTGTCTTTTTCTTTTTTTTTTATGAGCAACCACGGTAAACACTGTCTCTTCGTCGATTTCCATTTTCAAACTGACTTTGTCCGGATCACGCACGCCAATCGCTTACTAACCACGGCTTTCAGAAAGCCGCATACATAACAAAATTTTTCGGTTCCCGCATGTCTGAACGAGCACTTAAACTACGCAACGGATTGTAATGCGGTTTTCATCAATAGATAGAGTGATTCAAGAGAAAGGTTTATACGTATAGTTGGCAACAACGGGTCGATAGCAGACAATAAAATAAAATTAAGTCAATATTCATTAATAAGATCAATGAGCATAATCAACTTTGAAAATTGTACTTTTACATTATATTATATGTTCATTATTTTTGTGAAAAGTGCACCGTATTTTGTTCATAATGGAGAATCGGAGAAAGGTAAGTCGTACAATTTTTTGAATATTGTGGATTTTGAGTTTTTCTAATGATTTCTGCATAATTTATAGGTAAATGCTTCTAAAATATCATGTTAAAACTGTAGTGCTCACTATCACAACCAAGCTTTATATTAAGCTGCTTTATATATTTATTGTTTCACTGGCTCACTACTACACCCAGCTCCGAGCGGGAAGATCCATCATCAATCCGTTGTGTCAATGTCACATCCACTTGACACTTGACAGATTGACGGCTAGCCCCTCTACTGGTGTACATGAGACAATGTACTATATCTATTGTATAGACACAAACACTACATCTCTTCCTTTTTAACATCTTTTAATGAATATGACTGTAATTAACATTCCTCATTAATCAAATTTAATTATTTTATTTTGACATGTTACTTAACAATTAATCAGCTTTAATCATAACATTGAATATTAATCTGTTTTATTTTCCTCTATTGTATTATCCTCATTTACTTTGGTCTCGTCTCCTACTGGTTTCCATTGCCCTTCCACACGCTTTAGATGGATCACATTCCTACGTAGTCTTCGTCCGGTTTCTTCATTCCTTACTGTAAAATCCCCTCCTACTGATTTTTCCACTACATGTGGTGTGGGGTTAAAAGGCGTTAAGAGTTTATTAGTCTTTTCCATTTCTTTTACGTACACTTTCTCCCCTTCTGTCAGTTCTGGGTTTTCCGCTCTCCTTTTCCGGTCTCCATACTCCTTTCCCTTTCCTTTTTGCAACTTGTCTCGATCTCTTACTTCAGCGTCATTTTTCGTCTCGTGCATATCTTTCAACATAGGAATTTTATCCCTATTCAACCTTTTAAAAAAGTTCTGACGGCGTTTTTCCTGTAACTGGATGAGGAGTAGAGTTGTACATCATCAGGTATTCATTTAATGTGTCCATCATATCTCGTTTTTCCCTTGAACTTATTTTGAGTCTTTTTACGATGTCTCTGTTTTGACGCTCCACTTCTCCAATATGGCACAGTATTAAAAAGCTTAATATTGCATCCACTACAAAAGTCCTTAAACTCCTTACTAACGAATTGCCGGCCGTTATCAGCGGTGATCGAAAATGGGTAACCCAATCGACTGAAGAGTTCTTTCAGGATTTTAATTTATTTATTTATTTATTTATTTGGTTCACCAACGATTATATACACTTAAACAAGCAAATGAAACATAAGGCAAATCAGAATAAAGTGTAACAATCACTTATAGGCAAACTCCGCATGCACACAAAATGTTGTTGTAACAAAAAATATAAAAACAGAAGAAAAAGACTAATTTAAAAATTTGCATTAATTTAAAGCAAGTTTCAAACAAACAACTCAAAATAAAATTAAAACAAAGCAAAACAAACTTTTTTTTCTAACTTCTTTGACTAAACAAAACTAATAAGTACAAAAGATTTATAACGTAATGTGTAGCCAATATAACTCACCCAGTGAGAAGAAAGGGCTAAGAAACTAAATTTTCGGGGAGATACATAAAAAAACTGGACTTCAATTTGCCTAAGCTGTCAAACTGGAGGTCGATCCGATCACTGCAAACGTTAACTACATTACAAAACCTCGCAAAGGGGAATTAGCACCGAGAACAGTTCTTCTCTGCGGAGGGCAGAGTGGCGTTATAGGATTGCGAGGAATTCTGGAGGGCGCACGGAAGTTAAAATTATTTAATATTTGCGGGCAGTCAATTTTATGGGCCATAACTTTGCACGCAAACATCGCGTCATTCAGTTGTCGACGTTTGTCAAGAGTAACCATATTAAAGTGTTTGAGACTATCACTATATGAACGTATTTTCTTGGACAAACCACTAGCATAGGCCAGGTGACCCAAAAATCGTTTTTGTACACGCTCCAGACGCATGAGTAGCATAGTGTGGGCGCCAGACCACGCTACAATACTCCAAAATGCTTCGACTCAAAGAATTGTACAGGATAATTTTAGTTTTGCAGTTTTTAAATTGTTTTGTGGTTCTGATAAGAAAACCCAGCATTTTGAGTCACTTTTTCACTATATTATCTATGTGCGGGTTAAAAGTTAGTTTCTGATCAAATATAATACCAAGGTCTTTTATTGTGTCTAATTCCTTTACTTTATTTCCATTAATATAATAATCGTGGTCAACGAGATGATGTTTCCTAGTAAATTTTACATGGTAGCATTTGCTAGGATTAAGAAGCATCTGATTTATTTGGCACCATTTCACCAACTCATCCAGATCGCATTGTAATTCAGAGGCGTCACGCTTAGATTTTACTATTTTGACGATTTTTAGGTCATCAGCAAACATAAAAATTTTACAGTGGCGAAAGCAGTTCGGAATATCGTTGATAAAAAATATAAACAAAACCGGCCCCAAATGAGACCCCTGTGGCACGCCCGAGGAAATGTGTCTGACCGCTGACGGTTGAACGAAAGCCATTGACTACAACAAAGAAAGTTCTGTTCTCAAGATATGATTTCAACCATGAGAGTAAAGATCCAACGATACCATAAGTTCTTAATTTGTCAATGAGAATTTGATGCGAAACCCGATCGAATGCTTTGCTAAAATCAGTATATATGACATTAGCTTGATGGCCAGAATCTATTGCTGCCGTCAATAACTCAGTAAAAAGTGCCAGATTGGTGTTTGTGGATCGCGACTCCACAAAGCCATGTTGTTCCTCACATAAAAAGATTTTAAGATGACTTTGAAAGAGGGGGCAAATCATAGACTCAAAGACTTTACTTAGGGTTGATAAAATTGAAATAGGTCTATAGTTCGTGTTGGAAATATTGTTTACTTTTACCGATAGATGGCGCTGTTAGGTGAGCGGTGCTTTCTGAATCGCGGTGTTAAGTTCCTCCGCGATTTAACTAGGCTCGTTACGATTGTAATTTTTAAAATAAGAACCCAATATACAGTTCTACACTAGTTGTTGTTTTACTGTCATATTATCATCCTTGTTACGATCGCGGGTGCTGCAGAATAAGTGCGGGATAGTGAACGGTTGTTCATTTGGTCCTTCAGAGTCGGACGAATCGATTTGTCTGGACTTTTTTTGTGATACTTTCTTGACTGGGCAAGTGGATCGCTTGCGCTAACTGGTCAAGGCGCTTGAGGAAGCAGCAAGCAGCAGTAGCAGCGCGTGGTGCAGCGCGCTATTGCAGACGGTGCCGGGTGTCGTCATCGTCAGGGATCAGCAGCAAGGGTGACTGGAGGAGGTTTTGACGTGCAGAACGCAACGTCATTACGAAGACTCAATCTTCAGTGGAATTACAAACCAGGTGATATCAAATACAGGATTAAAACTGTGAGTGAACCTTCATTTTTATATCAGTGGAATTGCAAAACGTAGTATCGTTGGAAGAATAAAATTATCGACTACACAAATTTGAACTTTATTTGCTTGAAGAATTTAACTTTAGAAAATTACAATAATATGAACATTTTAACGTAGAATATTTCAACTGTGTTTTAGACTTAGCCTAATTTTGAGAGAATTTGGTTGAGACGGGGAACCTATGCCCGATTTTTCCCAAATTATTATTGTTACATAAAGACTTGTAAAAATTTAATCTTCGGTCTCAACACTTATAAAATTTCCTTACTTTTAACATTGAATGCTTGAAGTACCTACTTTAAAAATATAGTGGACTTTTAATTTGTTTGCTTTAGGCCCATCGAGTTAATTTGTACCTTAGGTAAAATAATTTGAAACCTAATTTAGTCTATTACAAAGGTGTTTTCAGTAAAAATAAATAAGATAGAAAATGGAGTCATTAATTAATAAACAAGAAGATATTTACAGTAGAATAGATAAAGCTTATGTAAACTTCAAAAAATCACCTAAGGAACGAATAACACGTCCGTATTGTAAAGTAAGATTAGAAAATTTGGAAAAATTGTGGGATCAGTTAGCGAACGGCCATAGCAAATTGTATGAAGAATATGAGCCAGATAAGTTAAAACAGAGTCGATATGTTAAGAATGATGTTTATGATTTAGCAGACGAAGTGTATATTCAATACAAAACTGAACTTGAAACTGTGTTAGAATTATTTGATATTAAAGAGCAGGATCTAAAAGAATATTCTAAAGCTAGTAGTCCAAAGCAGTGTCAGGTAAAATTGCCAAAAATAATTATTCCGGTGTTTTCAGGAAAGTATACCGACTGGGTAACCTTTAGGGATTTGTTCGTATCACTTATCCATACTAATAAAAGCTTAGATAATGTGCAGCGAATGCAGTATTTGAAAGGATATTTGTCTGGGGAAGCAGAACAACTTCTTCGACAAATACCCATTTCCAATGCGAACTATGACCGATGTTGGGAACTATTGAATGCGCGTTATAACAATAAAAGATATTTGTCACATTTTATATTAAAAAGGTTACTCAGTCAGAAAAATCTCAATAATGAATCAGCTGTTGGGCTAAAGGAATTACTTGATAACACAAATGATTGTTTAAAGGCGCTTTCCAATCTTGGCATTAATGTTGATTCATGGGACATTATAGTGATCCACATAATAACTTTGAAGTTAGATCCCGAATCCCGAAAGCAATGGGAATTTAATATAACTGAACATAATTCGTCAGAAGAACTTCCAACACTCATTCAGTTTACCGAGTTTTTAACTAATCGGTATAGAGCTTTAGAATTTTTGGATAATAAATCTAATTCGGGATCTAGAAGTCAAGGTCATCAAAATAATAATACGGGTACAAACAAGTCAAGTAGTTTACATGTGTCGGACATTCAGTGTCCGTTTTGTTCGGAGCCACATAGGCTTAGTTATTGCAAAAAGTTTGTAAAAGAATTAGAATGTGACGCTCGTCGTAGTTTTGTACTAGAGAAAGGTATTTGCTTCAATTGCTTGGGTAACAACCACTCTGCTAAAGTATGTAATAGTACCGTCAAATGTCGAATTTGCAAACGTCGTCATCATTCTTTACTGCACCCCCCAAACGGGTCTTCTTCCACGGGTTCCAATAAAAATACACAGGCAAACGCAGAAACGTTGGCAAATAATGAAACCATACCAACAAAGGAAACAACGGATAGCCCTATTTCCACAGAAGATAGGGAAGGTAACCAGTTTGTTACTTGTTTTTCGACCGGAAAATTGCGTAATACAGTTTTATTAGCCACGGCTCTAATAAGAGCTGAGTCGAAGACAGGCACTTACCAGGTGGTTCGAGCACTAATAGACCAAGGTTCGCAAGTTTCTTTGGTTACTGAAGCTACAGTGCAGTTCTTGGGATTGAAGAAAATTCCTGCAACTCATAGAATTAAGGGAGTTGGAGGGGACAAAGAAATAACATCAAGGTCGGTAGTCAAATTGAATCGAAGATCTAGAACAGATTCGCGTTTTAATGTTCAAGTCCAGGCGTATGTCTTAAAATCGATAACAACGCTTCTCCCAGTAACGAAGGTAACGACGGTAGAATGGGTTAATCTTCAGGAGGAAACTCTGGCCGACCCACAATATCATACTCCGAATAAAATAAACGTTTTATTAGGAGCTGATGTTTATACCCAGATCATTGAAGAAGGTTTGAAAAAGACTGTAGATGGGTCGATAGTAGCCCAATGTTCCAAATTTGGATGGATAATGTCTGGGATAGTTGACACATCTGCTGCGGTTTCTTCTAATGTTGTGGTGATGCACGCTCATATAGATACAAACGAGGAACTAAAGAAATTCTGGGAGTTAGAAGCCGAACCAACTAACCAAAAAAGATTGTTGTCGGAAGAAGAAAAACAATGTGAAGATTTATTTTCGGCAACTACAACCCGAGATGTAGATGGAAGATATGTAGTTAGACTTCCGTTCCGTGAACAGACTCCGACTTATCTGGCAGGCGGGTTTGAAGAGATAGCTGAAAAAAGATTAAATGCATTACATACCAAATTGAAGAAAAATACTGATTTGAAAGAGAAATATAAACAAGTGATCAAGGAATACTTACAGTTAGACCATATGGAAAAGGTACCTGATGACGAAAGGGAAAAAGGGAATTCAATATACTTACCGCACCACGCAGTTGTAAGGGATGATAAAGATACAACCAAAGTCCGTGTGGTGTTCGACGCGTCCTGTAAAGGTAAAAAGGGTTATTCATTAAACGACAAATTGATGATTGGACCCCGCTTGCAACCGGAACTTCGGCACTTATTGATGCGTTGGAGAAAACATCCGATATGTCTAGCTGCGGATATCGTTAAGATGTACCGGCAGGTAAAGGTAGCGACTATTGACATTGATTGCCAGAGGATACTGTGGAAGGAAGAGCCGGAAGACGTAGTAGAACACTATCGCATGTTGAGAGTCACTTTTGGCACTGCATCAGCTCCTTACCTGGCGGTGAGAGCCCTTCAACAAGTTTCGCATGATAACGGCGGAGATTATCCGGCGGCTGCTGACAGAGTAATAAATGATTTTTACATGGATGATCTGCTAACCGGTTGTAGTAACACTAAAGAAGGGCTAATTATTTACAAAGAAATGAATTCGTTATTAAGTAAAGCCGGGTTTGAACTACAAAAATGGATGTGTAACAATGAAGAATTACTTAACAAAATAAAGGAAATGAATAAAGGTTTGGGAGAAATAGGAGAAGGTTATCAGCTAAAGGAGGATGAGATAGTTAAACTATTAGGCCTTACCTGGAATCGTCGTTCCGATGATTTCCAATACTCGGTGGCTCTTTCTCGGGAACCGGAACCTGTGACTAAAAGAAAAATAATTTCACACATTGCTAAATTGTATGATCCACTTGGTTGGGTGGCACCTACTGTCATTATAGCAAAAATACTTATACAAAAGCTATGGATAGCAGGATTAGACTGGGATGAGGAAGTAACAACTAAGATTTTAGATGAATGGAACACTTACCTGGATGGGCTATCACTGCTTTCACAAGTCAAGATACCTCGATGGCTCGGAACAAAATCGGATGACACTTTAGTTGAACTACACGGATTCTCAGATGCTTCTAAGGTAGCTTATGCTGCCGCAGTTTATATTCGTGTAATTGATGCTGATGGCAACATACGCGTTACTTTGGTAACGGCCAAGACCAAGGTAGCGCCCATCAAGCAGGTATCTATTCCCAGGCTTGAATTGTGCGGAGCAGTAATGGTCACTAAACTCCTAGTTGAAGTAGCAAGAGTCATGGAAATAGATATAGGTAATGTACATGCATGGACGGATTCCACCGTGGTTCTAGCATGGCTGAACAGTCATCCCAATCGCTGGAAGACGTTCGTTGCTAACCGGGTCTCAGAGATATTGACAACGTTGGATTCAACTCAATGGTCTCATGTTTCATCAGGTCAAAATCCTGCCGACCTCGGATCACGAGGGATCTACCCCTCGGAACTATGCAAGTGTCCTTTCTGGTTCAACGGCCCGACATTTTTGTCTGAAGCTGAAATACATTACAGTAAGCCAAACCAATTAGAGACAGATTTAGAAATTGCGAAAGTTAACTTTACAGTGACTGAAGATTCTCTATGGGAGAGATACTCGTCACTTACAAAACTAATACGGGTTGTAGCCTACTGTAGGCGTTTTTTGAAATTAATCGGAAATCGGAAACAGTTTAGCAGCTATCTGCTGCCAGAAGAATTGGTTGAAGCTCGCAAATGTGCCATTAGAAATTGCCAAGCAGAAGGTTTCAAAGAGGAGATTGCTGTTATAAGGAAACAAGGTAAGTCGAACAAATTAAAGGGACCTCTTAAACCTTTAAGTCCTTACTTAGACGAAGAGAACATTTTACGAGTAGGTGGAAGGTTAGAAAAATCGCAACTTTCGTTGAACCAAAAGCATCCAATTTTGATACCGAAAAGATCAAGGCTAACCGACTTACTTATAGCAGATGCGCATGCTAAAACGCTTCACGGTGGAACTCAACTAATGTTGACTTACTTAAGCACAGAATATTACATAATTGGCGGTAAATCTTTCATTAAAGGTTACGGGCGAAGGTGTATTCCATGCGTAAAGGGATCGGCGAAAACTTCACAGCAATTGATGGGCCAGCTTCCGGAGGCTAGAGCAAGTCCTTCAAGACCTTTTAAGTGTTGTGGCGTAGATTACGCAGGTCCAATAAATATTAGGACGACGAAGGGGCGTGGTCATCACGCTTATAAAGGATATATTTGTTTATTCATTTGCATGGCAACACGAGCTGTGCACATAGAAGTGGTCAGTGATTTAACCACCCAGGGATTTCTAGCTGCGTTTAAACGATTCGTCGCTCGTAGAGGTCTATGTACGGATATTTGGAGTGATAATGGAACAAATTTTGTTGGTGCTTCAAGGGAATTCCACAAGCTATTTGGATCAGAAAGATCACTCTACTTAAAGGAAATATCCGAAACATTGGCTACAAACGGCACAAGGTGGCACTTTATTCCTCCTCATGCACCCAATTTCGGGGGATTGTGGGAGGCTGGAATTAAGTCAGTGAAGTTCCACTTAAAACGCGTCATTGGAGATTCGACACTGACTTATGAGGAACTATCCACAGTCTTGGTGCAAATTGAGAGTTGTCTCAATTCTAGACCCCTGTCCACCTTAAACACAGAGTCGGATGCCTTTGATGTCTTGACGCCAGGTCATTTCCTGATTGGGGAACCCTTGGTTGCTGTACCTGATCATAATTTTGAGACGTCTAATGTATCCAATTTACGTCGTTGGCAATTGACACAAAGTATGATGCAGAAGTTTTGGCGCCGTTGGTCGCAAGAATATCTAACAAAATTTCTGCATCGTTACAAGTGGACGTCTCAAAATCCTGAACCAAACATTGGGGATGTAGTAGTGGTAAAGGAAGATGACTTGCCCCCTTGTAAATGGCTTTTGGCTAGAGTTGCGGAGAAGCACCCAGGACTGGATAAAATTACGAGAGTTGTTACTTTGCGCACTCAAAAGGCTTTAATAAAAAGGCCTACTTCAAAAATATGTATTTTACCTATCACACAGTAGTTATCTAAGATACAAATAGGTAGTTTATTTTAAGTTCCTTTTATTGTATTGTGAACTCATAATGTTTTAAAATTTAGCTGTTGATATTTTCATGGTGGGCGGTGCCCGTGTTTAGTATACACAAACGTGTTTAGTATAAGGACTATATGTTAAATAGCTCCTTGGTGGGCGGAATGTTGGAAATATTGTTTACTTTTACCGATAGATGGCGCTGTTAGGTGAGCGGTGCTTTCTGAATCGCGGTGTTAAGTTCCTCCGCGATTTAACTAGGCTCGTTACGATTGTAATTTTTAAAATAAGAACCCAATATACAGTTCTACACTAGTTGTTGTTTTACTGTCATATTATCATCCTTGTTACGATCGCGGGTGCTGCAGAATAAGTGCGGGATAGTGAACGGTTGTTCAGTTCGATACTAAGTCCTCATTATCGGATTTATGGATGGGGACGACCTTTGCTTCCTTCCATTTTGATGGGAAGACTCCACTAGATAAGGATTTGTTAAAAATAAGCAACAGAGGCGTGACCAGCTCATTCGCACACTCATATATGAGTTTTGGTGGTATGCCATCAGGACCAGCACCTTTGTTGCAGTCAAAACTAGTTAGTTTTTTGTATAAGGCTTCACTGTCAATAACTGGGTGGTTTAGAGATATGCTACTTTCTTGAATATTATTAATATTAGTTGTTTTATTGGTGCTGCAATCGTTTTCAGCAGGGCTGTATACAGACGAAAAGTAAGAAGCAAAAAACTCACATATCTCCGTGCCATCCGATGATACAGCTTTGCCATCCGTCATAGATATAGGGTACGAACTGGATCCGCCCCGCCTAGTTTTAACATAGGACCAAAATGATTTAGGGTTTTTGGATAGAGTTTGTTCAAGATTGTTTAAATAATTATTATAGCAAGTTGTAGCAAGTGCATCACAGCGTTTACTGATTATTTTCAACTCAATTTTGTCCAGCGGGTTTTGGTAAGTATTGTAACGTTTCCTTATCTTATTTTTTGTGTTTAAAATCTTAATTAGAGTTTTGTTGAACCACGGGGGATATTTATTATTTTTTCAGTTTAATAATTTGAGAACTAGTTATTGTCCTGATAACTTTAACCTCTTTGTAGCGACTATAGTAGTCAATAATTACTAGGATATAATCATTATTCGGTCGGTAATGGACCCAATAGATCCATCGCAATGTCAACCCAAGGATCAGATGGCAGATCCCGACGTTTCATTGGTGCTGGAGGATTCGGTAAGCTAACCAGGGTGCATCCTTTGCAGCTCTTGACCACTGACTCGACGTCCTTATCTATTCTAGGCCACCATACCTTAGACCGAAGGCGACTTTTCATGGCCACGATTCCTGGGTGGCCCTCATGAGCGGCTAGTAATACTTGCTTCCTGAGATTCTGTGGAATAACTATCTTGTTTCCTCTCAGAAGGATATTACCGTAAAAACAAAATTCATCCGAAAATATTTTATATGATTTTATAGACTCATCCCATTTGTTATTATAAACTCCTTCCTTAACGTTGGTGATTTCCTGATCGCTTTTCGATTCCTTTATTGTTTGTTGCATTGAAATTGCACAACTTCGAATTCTTCAAATTCGACTATCTGATGAACATAATTCCCCTCTGAGGACTCAACTGATTGATCCAAACACTCGCATAGTCGCGACAGTGGGTCCGCTATATTGGTCTTTCCCGGTTTATATTTTATGTTGTAACGATAAGCTTGGAGTCGTAAAACCCACCTTTCGACTCGGGCGCATGGTTTTGATTTTGGACTGAACAGAAATTCTAATGGCTTATGATCTGTTATCAAATCAAATTCTTTACCAAAAAGAAATATATTAAAGTGTTCGATAGCCCAAACCAGTGCGAGGGCCTCCTTTTCTGTTTGGCTATATTTCCTTTCACATTGGCTGAGTGTCCGATTTCCGTATGCAATGATCCTTGATCCTCTACTGTCAATTTGCACTAAAACTGATCCTAGACCTACAGGACTTGCGTCTGCTATTACTTGAGTCTTGTCGTTGACATCATAATATCCCAAGGTTTTTTATTTTAGATAGCATCACTTTTAACTTCTGAAATGCTTCATTGTGGTTGTCATGCCAGTATGCTTCTATATTTGCTTTTTTTCCTATTTTCTGTCTTAATATTTGTTTTAGAGGTTCAGACTCGTGGCCAAATTCGGAATCCATTTGTTTATATAATTTACTAAACCTAAGAAGCTTTGCAACTCTTCTATTGTTTTTGGCACTCTAAATTCAGTTATGCTCTTTACATATTTAGCAAGCGGTATAACTCCTTCTGGTTTTAATTGATGTCCTAAAAAACTAACTGACTTTAAAAGTAAAGTCAGTTAGTTTTTAAATTAAACTAAGATAAATGTATTTACAAAGGTAAATAAAAAACTCATCAGCTGACCGCTCGAGCGCGAGGTCATTGACACGCCGCCTCAGCTGTTGTAATTCGTGAATAATGTCATCGAACGTTGTAAAGTGTTCTACATGCAATATTGTAATTAATGAAGTGCTTGCATTTATGTGTAATAAAATAAATGTGATGGATGAAATCAGCTTATTGAGAATTTGTGTTACGGCATTTGAACCCGATGAGATTATGAGTTACTTTAGGTTACTTTTTGAAGCTGTGCCGTTAAAGAAAATGGTGAGTAGAAAAAAGGATGGCAAATCGAGCAAAGATTTAGAAGACATAATAGATTTGTTGAAACTTATCGATGCTACAGATCCTGAGAGACTACCCTTGTTTGTGGCTAAGGACTTACATAAATTGCCTCCTGTGACTTTTGACCATTTGGATGCGACCCGCATTCTCAGGGATTTGTTATTAGTACAATCCAAACTTATGAATCTACATGAAGAGATGGATGGCCTTAAAAAGGAATGTGTGACGCATCAGCAGCTTAATGAATGTCTTGAAGGATATCACCCGACACGGAAGGAGTTTAACCCCGTCAATAACAAAAGAGGGGCATGTTTGCTGAATAGCTATGTTTGTGATAGTGGTCCCATAGGGCTACAACATATTACAAGTGAGTCAAATAATACTATAGATTGCAGTATAACTGAACAAATATCATACGTGCAAAATACGCCAAACAAAGAAAAAAGTGTTAATGAATGTAATGCTCAAGGTCATGTCAACGGCTCGCTGGTAGCGAACATCGTACCGGCTGACAGCAACACATGCATAGCTACAGCTGATACAGGTAGCCGGACCCCTACTACGATGCGCGTGCAGAAGTCGCAGCAGAATGTGACTCACAAAAACTCGCAAGTCACATTTGCCGCCGCCACTGCCGCCACCTCGTCTATAGCAACGAATAAACCGAGTTCGAAAACAAATGTGACTTGTGCGCAAGTAGTAGGAGAAGATAATAATGGCTGGACGACGGTGACATACAATAAAAAGAGATTTCGTAATAAGTTCGAGAGTAATACAGGAAGTGCAAATAATGATACCAACTTTAAATTTTCGTGCGGCGTTAAGTCAAATACCGCTTTATATCTCGAATGTTTGTAAAGAAACAAATACGCAAGATATAATGGATTATATTTGGAGTAAAACTCAAACGTCAGTGAAGTTGGAGCAGATAATTGCAAAGAAGGAACGTGATTATAATTCGTATATGTTTTACGTGGACAAAAATAAGTTGCAACTGTTTTTAAGTGATTCTCTGTGGCCAAATGGTATTCGCTTCCGAAAGTTTGTGTTGTTCGGGTCTAAGGACAGACATATCTCTGTATCGGGTAATAAACAAAATAATACTAATGGATAATAATGTTGAAAATGTAAGTAAGTTTGTGACGTTTAATTGTAAGACGGTGAAAAGATCACTGGATAGTATTAGAAACTTATGTAATATTGCGGACGTGGTGGCGCTCCAGGAGACATGGCTTCTGCCTCATGACTTGCATTTTCTTGGTACTATTGACAATAATTTTGAGTACACCGGGAAATCTGCTGTAGACACATCCTTAGGCATTCTTAAGGGGCGTCCCTACGGTGGAGTAGCATTACTGTGGCGAAAGGGAATATTTAGATCGGTATCTGTTATCAATTGTAACAGTGTTAGATTATCGTGCATAAAAGCTAGTTTAGATAACCGGTCTATAATGGTGTTCAGTGTGTATATGCCGACAGATTGCATAGATAATCTTGTTGAGTTTACCAATTGTATAAGTGAAATAAGTGCAATTATTGAAAATAATGATGTGGAAGCCGTTTATGTTTTAGGGGATTTTAATTCACATCCACACCAACCGTTCTGGAATGAATTACATCAGTATTGTGCTGATCAACATTGGCTGTGTGCCGATGCAGAACGGTTAGGTATAGACTCAGGCGTTTTTACTTATATCAGTGATATTAATGGTAGTCAAAGGTGGTTGGATCACTGCATCGTGACGGAATCAGCGTGGCAAACCATAATAAATGTATACGTTGGTCATGACACTTACTGGTCCGATCACGTGCCTCTCTTTATTGAATGTAATCTAGGTATTATTCCACCGAAGTTAACAATGTCCGGGAAAGCACAAAATAAAGTATTATGGAAGCAAAGAAATAATGCACAAATAAATGTATACCAATATATATGTAACAATAGACTTAAGAATATTAACTATCCTGAAATGTTTCAGACATGTGGCGATAAAATGTGTCAAATCGAGGATCATAGGCGTGCTCTGGACTGCATGTATGGGGAAATTGTAACTGTTTTGACCGAAGCGGCGGAGCAGACCTGTGATGAGAAGTCGCCCCACAGCGTGAGGCGAGTCATAGGATGGAACAGGCATGTACGTAGCGTTTACAGGGAGGCTCGGCTTAAATATGAAGCTTGGTTAGCTTACAATAAACCTAGCTCAGGTAAATTTTGGGAAGAGATGCGCGCTAGCCAAAAGATTTTCAGAGGCAGATTAAAATGGTGCCAAAATCACCAGGATCAAATAAAAATGGATATTATAGCCTCACATAGATCCTCTAAAGATTTTGGTAAGTTCTGGAAATCAACTAACAAGTTGAATGTTAGGCCGAGTCGCCGTGTTAGTGTAGGGGAATGTGGATCACCTGAACAGATAGCGAACCTGTTCAAGGAACAGTTTAAGGTCTCATCACCACTGGGTCCGAGCGAGAGTGTGATCGATGTTGGTACCTGTTGTAATCAGGAGCCAATTCGATTCTCAGCCAAGGAAGTCAAAGCACTTATTCTGAACATGGCTAGAGGTAAATCTCCTGGTCATGATGGTCTAAGCATCGAGCACCTCCGCAATGCTGGGATACATCTACCTAGGGTACTGGCTACGGCTTTTCACTAAGTGTCAGTCACTCATATCTCCCCCCAGAAATGCTAAGAACATTGGTGGTGCCGATCCTGAAAAACAAAACTGGTGATATATCGGATCAGGTGAACTACAGGCCCATTTCCCTAGCAACTGTCATTGCGAAGGTGTTGGACGGTCTGCTTGATAAGCAGTTAGATAAGTGGCTCAATATTCACGACGCACAGTTCGGGTTTCGACCCGAGCTGTCAACGGAGACCGCTATACTCAGCCTGAAGCAGACCGTTCAATACTATAAGGATAGGTGCACTCCAGTTTATGCCTGTTTCCTCGATCTCTCAAGGGCTTTTGACCTAGTGTCATATAAAGTCCTTTGGGATAAGCTCGGAGGGGCGGGTGTGCCTCAGGAGTTGCTGTGCCTGTTCCAATACTGGTACTCAAATCAAGTAAACAATGTACGGTGGGGTGATGGTCTCTCTGAATCGTACAGGTTGGAGTGTGGGGTAAGGCAGGGGGGTATAACCTCGCCCAAGCTCTTCAACCTGTACATGAATGAGCTAATTGCTGGACTTAGTAGCAAACCAGTTGGATGCAAAATTGATAAGGTTAGTGTCAATAACTTAAGCTACGCGGATGACATGGTCCTGCTGGGTCCAACAGCTGGCTCAATCAGGGAGATGTTAGACACATGCGAAAGGTATGCAGCTAGACATGGCCTAGTGTATAATGCCAAAAAGAGTGAATACCTGATTTTTAAGGTTCCTGGGAAGCCAATGTTATATGAGCCTGTGCTGACTCTCAATGGTGAGCCGCTAAAAAGAGTGTCTCAATTTAAATATCTTGGCCACTATGTTACGGAGGACCTTAAAGATCAGGTAGATATGGAACGTGAGCGTAGGACGTTAGCTGCGAGGTGTAACATGTTGGCTCATAGGTTTGCCCGCTGTAGTATAGAAGCTAAAATCACGCTGTTTACAGCTTACTGTCAGAACTTCTACACGGGCAGCCTATGGGTCAACTACACGCGTAAAGCTCTAGACGTCCTACGAGTACAATACAATAATGCTTTCAGGGTGCTGTTGGGGCTGCCACGTTACTGTAGTGCTTCTACTATGTTCGCGGAAGCGCGAATTGATGACTTTCATGCGATTAGAAGAAAAAAGACCGCTTCATTACTTACAAGAGTGCGTGGCAGTTCCAATAGCATTCTGCAGGCCCTAGCCGAACAGCTGGATGCCCCAATGCTGAGGCATTTTATTAATGTACTGGTGCGACAAGGGCAACCTTGTCGTTCGTAATGTATTTGTGTCTCGTTTTTTAGATTAAGTTACAAATAAATAAATGAATTATTATATTATTATTATTAAATACATTTATCTTGGTTTAATTTAACATCGTTTTCTGTCTAATTATTTTAGTTTGACAACATCTTTGATAATGCCCTAATTTTCCACAGCCGTAGCATTTCTTATCTTTAGCTGGGCAAAGAGCACTTTGAGAGACATGTGCAAGGTTCCCACATCTGTTACACTTCATCCTCTCCCGTTCCTTAAGCTCTTTTTCTTGATTACTCCATCTTGAATAACCCCTGTTTTTACTTTTTATTGCGTTAATGTCATGTTTCTTATCTTTTTCTTTTTGTTCATAGTTGTCTAGTTGGTAATTTACAACTTCTAAGGTATTAGCTACAGTAATGACCTTGTCTAATGTGATTTCATCACCCATTGTTAACATTTTTTTTCTTAATTCTGATGACAATGACTTTTCTAATATTTGGTCAATTATGTGGTCATCAGACTTTTCGAACTTACATTTGGCTGCTTGTTCTCTTAGTTTAATGAAAAAATTTTCAAAACTTTCCCCTTCCTCTTGCTTAATAAGACGGAAATTGTGCCGTTCGAAGGTATTATTTTGTTTGGGGAGGAAATAGTCATCAAGTTTATTGATAGCTATTTCAAAAGTATCCACATTCTCTCCAGGTCCTACGTTTGCTCCAGGTAAATTATAAAATATTTCTTGCAAGGCACTTCCCCCAAGAACTAACAATGTAGCTCTCTTTTTAGCTGGAACCGTGATATCGGCAGCTTCAAGATAGATTTGCAGGGACCGCTTCCATTTTTCCCATCTTAAGCCGACAGATGTACTGTCACCCTCAATATCCAACCTTTCAGGTGGCGGTAGCAGATTTGCCATGATTAATGTTTCCGGGGCGACCTGAAAATACACCTAAATAAATGGATGTTGCGCACCTTTAATTTAATAAGGTCAATTACCTCTTATTTAAAAGAAGTCAAATATATTTTAAATTCAATTTAATGAACTTCATGTTGTCATGACATCTACACACTTTTAATTTAATAAGGTCAATTACCTCTTATTTAAAAGAAGTCAAATATATTTTAAATTCAATTTAATGAACTTCATGTTGTCATGACAACTACACACCTTTAATAAGGTTCTATTTTTTTTTCTTTTAAACCGTGTTTCCAATTTAATGAAAACTATGCATGAGAATCTGAGATTATTTTAAGTACTTACTCCCAATTGAATGGGTATCTAAAATTCTGAGATATATTCCAATGTAATGGAAAACTAACCCTGGATCACCATATGTTACAGTGATTATAACTACATTTATGTAGTTGATTATATAGTCATTCAACTGTATTTGATTTAAATACTTATTACCTACTATCCTTATTCTTTTGTGTTCCATAAAACCCACTGAAATATGATATTATTGAACAATCAATCCCTATTAGGTATGTCCAAACATTCCACTTTTTATCTAAATATGTATAAAACACAGTGTAGGCAAGACAGATGTTGTGATTTTATTGAATAAATATACATGCATTAATTTTACTATTTAAACCCGCATTTTGACTACACATATTTAACCTACACTTGGTTGTAGTTATTCCTCTTAATTATGTGGATTAACAATAATAATTATCAAAGATTTCAATCAGCAGCACTCAGTTCACTATTATTTGATAATTATATTAAAGATCAAGAATGTTTAAATCGATATAAATTAGTTTTAACATTATTTATTCTACCCCCAATTCAAAACGGTTCAGAGGGTTTGAGTGAAATTAATGGGTCGCTCATTAGAACCATTGGGATTATTTTGTATACTTACCTAACAAAATTCCCTATCCATCTAATAGAATAATTACTTTTGAGTCGTCTAGTATGCGGAGTGTATTAAGTTGTGGTATTCCATAATGTGTAGACCGCCTGTATTGTAAGATAACCTCTTACGTCCCGTCATCTTCCTCTTTTTTTTTTCGGTGTAGTTTACATTTATTTACTGACCTTTATCCTCGTCGCCACTTGTAGTGATCACTATCACAACCAAGCTTTATATTAAGCTGCTTTATATATTTATTGTTTCACTGGCTCACTACTACACCCAGCTCCGAGCGGGAAGATCCATCACCAATCCGTTGTGTCAATGTCACATCCACTTGACACTTGACAGATTGACGGCTAGCCCCTCTACTGGTGTACATGAGACAATGTACTATATCTATTGTATAGACACAAACACTACAATAACGAAATAAAACATGTGGGGAACCATATGACTTTTGCCTGTGAATACTTAATTATTGTGGGAGTTACATGTCTATTGCCCGGTAAATTGAAATCTTTATTTTGTACTAGCTTTTTGCCGCGGGTTTCATTATGGTTTTACTCACGGTCATTTTACATTATAAGTAAAAAAAAATACGTTTTATTTTATCGAAATATAAAATGTGGATAGTGGTAAACTTTTGTCATTATTTGTCAGTCAGTATTATACTTGAGTTTATTTTTTGTTATTTTCTTTTTTTTTATCTATTGATAGGCATACGTTTGACCACTATCTCACCTGATGGGAAGCGATGCTGCGGTCTAAGATGGAGCACGCTTGCCTAGAAATATTCAGGTATTATAAGATCATCAGCTCGAAAATATACTTGATGAAATGTTTTCATCAGAAGATGAAAATGATGAAGATGAAGACCCATATTAAGATTATGTCCCAAAACCATTCAACGCAAGATTGAACGAAATTCAAGGTATGTCAAACCGACAGTTATTACAAATATTAGACGACTAGCTTCTGCCCGCGACTTCGTACGCTGATCCTGTTGCTTATGCCAGCGACAACGGGGTCGGCAAAATCGAAGATCTGAAACGTCTGATGTCGAATTCTAAGAGCCCGGGGACGGGAAAACAAGGGGATGCGCGAGATGATTCGAGACGTTCAAAAAGTACAATTTTGAATCATAACTCCGATGGCGAAATATGTGGCGTAGTCAATCATAGGAGTATACGTAAATGAACTCTGTTCCTTATCAACCCAAGGAAGGTCGCCATGACCTACGGCTATATCTTGAGACACATCCGATTCTTTAGATGATATTGACATTCTGTTCAGAGAACGTCGAAGTCGATCAGAATTCAAACGTTCGTTGCGCTCTGTCTCTTCATGCCGTACTCCAGCAATCCTTTTTCTCTCACTTTCTAACTGATTATAAATATTTTGTTGTGTGCGTGTTCGGGACAATATATACTATAATATTATAAAGCTGAAGTTTGTTTGTTTGTTTGGTTGAACGCGCTAATCTCAGGATCTACTGGTTCGAATTAAAAAAATATTTTTGTGTTGGATAGTCCATTTACCGAGGAAGGCTATAGGCCAATGCGAAGCTGGGTCGGGTCGCTAGTGTATGATAATCTCGATCAGCAGTTAGTCGTGCATCACGTTCATCATTCGGTTCAAAATACCTGTTAGTAGATGTGCGAATACGCTGAGAACTCATGCGTGATTCTGTATCGGTAAACGTTTCCGATTCGTGAGACAATGCATGTCGCTCACAATCAGCGGACAGTCGCGCATCACGTACCGCAGCAGATGCGTAGATACGCTGAGAACTCAAGCGCAATTCTCTATCCGTGAACGTCTCCGACTCGCAAGACAATGTATGCGCATCATACTCTTCACTGGTCTCTAGAGGCCTGGATGTAGATGCGTAAATACGCTGAGAACGCAGGCGTGCTTCGCGATCTGAAGAGGTTTCCACGGAGCGAGTTGCAGCCTGATGTTCTCGAACAGCATCAAGTCTCTCCTGACGCTCTTCGGTAGATTCTTGGGATCTTATGATCCTCAATCTTTTAGCTCCTTTGGAACATTGGGAAAGATTTGACCTCTTTCTAGGCATGGTTATAGTTTTATTGTAAAGAGAAGATACCTGATCAATTAAAATCTAAGTGACTGCTCCCCTGCGTTACCGGTTAGGCTACCGTGTCACGAAGATAAATGGAAAAGGAAATGAAACACCCAAATAACATAAGCCAGAAGGCATATTTATTCGATAAAAAAAAAATGGGAATTTTGGCTAGTAGATTCAAATTTTTAATGATTATACCATCGTCATCAAAAATCAGTCCTAAACTGTTACCGTCTTCACCGCGTGGAGGTACTCCCAGCTTATGTTATTTCATAAGATACAGTGAAATTAGTGATAGCTTTGATTTTTGCTAAGACGTCATTCCTATATGTGTCATGGTGTAGCTAGGCTCTTGGAGTTCCACATCAAGTGTTCCAGATATTCAAATTTATTCTCTCAGCAGAAAATGCTCATCACGTGGAACAATTTTTGCTATGGTACCATTTTTGTATCTCTTATAGTTTAGCTGGTCCGTTGCGGTTCTGCATCAGGTGTTCAAGTTTCCAAGATAAATTATATGCGTTATACGTTGCCCAGACTTAATACCTATACAACAAAAGAAAAATCATTCAAATCCGCCCAGTAGTTCCGAAGATTAGCGTGTACAAACAAACAGACAAACAGACAGAATTTTTTTTTTGCATTCGTGCTCTATTACTGTTCCTAAACCCCCCTCAATAATTTTTTTTTTTAATATAGGTATTCAATGTACAGACACAGTTTTGTTACTGTTTTATTATATGTATAGATGATGCACAGAGTCACCTGATGAGGAAATTCCACCTTGTATTACATTGTCTGCACCATCTCGTGACTTGCCTATAATGCTTGCTCCTTCTGTTGACGAAGAAATGGCAGCTTGTGTTTCATTGTTTGCACCATTCCCTGACTTATCTGCTCACCCTGAAGTGTTTGCTCCTACGATTAACGAAGAAATGACAACGTGTGTTCGATTGCCTGCACCATCCTCTAGCTTACCCGCTAATGTGCCAACTTAAGCTAAATTGCAAGCACGGGATAGAACATGGACTACACATGTTGAAAATTTTAACGAGTTAAATCTTGGCAAGTTATTAGAACCTACTAAATCATATAGACATCAAAGTCTCCCCATTGAATATTTCAGTAACTTATTTCCGGATAAGATTATTACTATGATCGTCGAATACACAAATAAATACGCGAGCAAAGGAAATAAAATCATTCCTAGCTATAATCATTCTAATGGGAATAAATCTTCAGTCCGATATAGAGCTATATTGGAGCGCAGATCATTTTTACAATAACATACTTATAGAGATCAGTGGTACAATGACTTGCAAGAGATTTTTTTTTTAATCTACATTTTTCAATTTGCGACTATTCAAATCATTGCCCCAGAATCACAAAGATCACGCCAAATTGCAAAAAATAAGACCCCTGTTAGATTATCTCAACAGGTCTTTTCAAGAAAATGCCACCAACCCGGAATCCCAATCAGTGGATGAAAGTATGATCGAATTTAAAGGGCGCGACAGTAAGAAAGAGTATATTCGGCCAAGCCCATCAAAAGAGGATTTAAGGCATGGTGCCGCTGTGATTCCAAGACTGGATATTTATATTAGTGTGATATTTACACAGGCAAATACCAAGAAGTCAAAGAGGAAGGATTAGGTTACAGAGTTGTAATGAAACTTGGAGGGAGTTTACCACGAAACACACATTTGGTTTTTGACAACTTTTTCTTCTCTTTGGCTCTCATGCAAGCTCTTTATCATAGCGGTATTTTGGCAACAAGAACAGCAGTGCGAATGAAACGAAAAGGCCTTCCTAAAGATCTGTGTCCACCACGGTCTAAAACACCTGAAGAACGAAGACAGGCCATACCGCTTCTGCCACCCCTGTGCTGTGCTCAAATGGCAAGACACAGAAGTTTTTGTCCTATCAACTGCAGTTAACCAAAACCAACCAACCAAAATGGAAGTGATCCAGAGAACTCAAAAGAACGGGCAAATGAAAGACATGTTTTTTTGTCCTACTGCGATCGCAGAGTACACGAGGAGTATGGGTGGTATGGATCACTTTGATCACTATCAAGGTTCCTACTCAATTGGCCGCAGATAAATAAAATCCCGGATGTTTTGATTCTTGTTTGAGAGTGCCACATTATAATCGCATACATTTTATACAAACACCGAAAAAACAATGTTTATAAGTTATGAATATTGTTTTTTTAGTTATGAATCATAACTTACAACACTGACACAAAATCGTCTCGAATTCATGTTCCAAGAAGGCAAGCATTTTGCGATTTTGTTTAAACTATGCAGAAAATCCGTTATCTACTTGTGAAAAGTAATCGCTACTGAATTCAGTAAAATGTAATCGCATTCAGTAAATAAGTAGTATCTGAATTCAGTAAAATGTAATCGCATTCAGTAAATAAGTAGTATCTGAATTCAGTAGCGACTAAATTTAGTAGACTTAATTTAGCCAAGTGTAATAAGGGCTTTGTTTTGAAAACGTGAATTGTTTTTGCAGCGGTGTATGCCACAGGACGACATAATTTCACAATTTTAATTTTACCAAAACTACGTCATGCGCTCTCAGTCAGATTCAAACTTGTAAAAGTAAGTATTAATGCACGGGGTTTCTTAGTTTTGTTGTTTGTTACGCGTGAACTACTTTATCTTTTTTACACACTCATTACCTGTTATCACCATGTATAAATAAAGAAAGCCTCATTTAAATGAGGTTACTTTTTTAAGAAACTAAAATAAAAAGCTTTTATTTCTGTGGTTGATTTCAAATAATCAATGCTTGCCAAAAAATGCTTGTATACAATATTTTTGTAAAATACGTATGGTTATTATAAAAAGTAATTTTATAACATATTTGCTCGTAAAAGGTCTCTTATTTCACCAATTTCAATATCGTAATGTATGTCATTACGTACTATTGCGTTATTGTAATGTAAAACGCACGAGTTTCTTTTTAATAAGTGTTAAGTACGTGAACAGTACAAGTAAAAGGATTAACGGTTGAATACGCACTGACGTTTATTTCCCAATGACAGATGGCTCACCATAGGATATCAGTAGCCACAGATACATTCATAACATTTCTCCCTCCTTAGTCCCTTAAGTTTAAAAAAAAAAGTAAGGCTTATAATTAACCCTAGGAATCGGACGTAACGCTCTGCCTGGCAGATTCAATCTGTAATGAGCGTGCTCGTGCTCCAGCTCAGTAGTAGCTTGCCCTCTCTCACTAGTGGAAGAAGCGTCGAAGAATTCTTCGTCATCTCCTGCTGCCACAGGTTCTGGACGGCGTGTTTCCGGAGGTAACGTAAGTTGGCCGCATTCTCCCCCTTCCTCCTGATTTTGCGATTCACTGTCCTGTATCTCAGCGGCAGACGTCAAGCCATTATCTGGTGTTGGATCGGGTATGTCCACAGAGCTAGCTTGAAAGTGATTGTCAGCACTGTGGCCCATTCCTTTGTAGAGTATAAGCTGATTTTTATGTTTTTTTAACTGACACAATGTCACAGAGTATTTAACTAAATAAACTGTTTTCCCAATGCGTCTTATAACGACACCCCTATTCCAAGTGAACTTTTTATTTAAATAAAACTTTTTAAACATAATATTATCACCTGGCTTAAAACATTGTTTATTTGTGCCTCCGCAAGCTTTACTCTGCAAACACTGATTGTGTTTGACTACATTAGTGAGAGTGTCAGATGATGAAGGCGGCGGTGGCGCCGCGCGCGCTGGAGATGGTCTGAGCTGTACGCAAATATTACAGCTCGCGATCATTGTTTCGATAGCTTTGTCAATTCCAGGGAACCATAGCCTACCTCGCGCGTTAGCTTTACATTTTACTATGCCTAATTGTGACTGATGAAGTTCAGACAATATTCTACTCTGCAGAACTTCTGGTATGACCACTTTGTGGCCACGCATGACAATACCATTCTCTACAGAAAGTTGGCTTTTACATAAAAAATAAGGGGAAATACTATGATCGGTCATTTTTCTAGGCCAACCATTTAAAATATATTTTGCCACTTTTGCCAACTTTACATCTTTACGTGTTTCTTCAAGTAAGGAATTTTGTGAAATAGGCAAACTAGCGTCGACTACAAAATTGACATAACTAGCCCTGTCTTCAATTTCTGATAAATCGCTCACCGTGCGGCCCTCCGTGTCGTCGCTTAAACTCGCGCGGGATAAGTAATCGGCACAATTATCAACACTACGAATGTAATCTATTTAAATGTACCTCTCTGCTCTCCCCCGTAACTAACACATCATCCAACATGCACAACACTCCATCCATACCCGACAACACGCCTTCCATAATTCTCTGAAATATAGCTGGCCAAAATACACTGAGTATATGCTTGAGACAAGTCTAGCTTGCTGAACTGCTGTCCCCCGTGTAACTTTGTAAACAATTCGTGCGCAGTAGGCAAAGGATATTAATAATAATAATAATAATAATTTATTTATTAAATATCGTTTACAAAAAAAAGATTGATTGATTGATTGATCAACTAACAGGTGTTTATTAATCGTAACTGAATAATCAGCACACAGACGTAACGAGCCGTCGCGCTTTAACACTGGCACTACGGGTGACGCATACTCTGAATACGTGACCGGTTTTAGTACAACGGCGCTTACCAAACGATCTATCTTTTTACCTATTTTTTCACGTAAGGCAAAAGCTACAGGCCGTGGTTTGCAAAAAATTGGCTTGGCATCTTTCATCAAATTTAATTTAATTTTACATTTGTTGAATGCCCCAAGCTCATCCGAAAAAACACTAGGGTACTTACTTTTTAACTGTTTAGTTACATCTGTCAAATGATCACAATAATTTACTGGCAGCATTGTTAGTTTATATTATTTCTATATAAAATCCCTACCTAAGAGTGGAGGGCCACCGTCGCGAATTATGTATACATCTAATGTATGTGTATTGCCTGTATAAGTGAAAGGCAACCGTACGACTCCAATGCACTCGATCTTATTTCCCGTATATGTAAACAAACGCTTACTAGTCTTGGACAATGGCACATCACAGTAAAAATTTAAATAGGTTTTTTCAGCAATTGCAGTAACAGCTGAGCCACTATCGATCTGAAACTTAATTTGGACTCCTCGGACATTTACTATTTCGGGCATTGGTTCTCCGTTAATAAGTACAAATATTGTAAAACTCACCGTCATCGCCGTTATAATCAACGCCCTCATGCGCTGAAGTATGATGAACCTCGCTGCCCATTGAGGGTAGCTTTCACCTTCAACT
This sequence comes from Charanyca ferruginea, assembly GCA_947361185.1. Classification (NCBI taxonomy): domain Eukaryota; kingdom Metazoa; phylum Arthropoda; class Insecta; order Lepidoptera; family Noctuidae; genus Charanyca; species Charanyca ferruginea. The sequence goes on along the minus strand of OX376065.1, from coordinate 11,524,063 downwards.
TGCCCCGCTGTATAAAATTTATACCTTTCGGCAAACCCACATTTTTGTGGCGTGAAATGGTTGGCCAATAATTGCAATATATCTTCAAATGGCACCACCTGGAGATCCTTAGGCAGCGCCAGGTCAGCAGCAAGCTCGTATGTAGTCTCGCTGAGTGCGCTCAACAAGACCGCCCGCCGTTTCACGCCAGCAGAATCATTGGCCCCGCTGATGTCATTGGCGATGAACCATTGTGTCAACCGCCCCTTGTACTCTTGCCACGCTTGTGACTCATGGTTGAAACTAGTTAATAACCCAAAAAGAGCCATAATACTGCACGTTTTATTTTTATTTTAAATCGCTAGAGTACCTCGTCGCCACTGTTAAGTACGTGAACAGTACGAGTAAAAGGATTAACGGTTGAATACGCACTGACGTTTATTTCCGAATGACAGATGGCTCACCATAGAATATCAGTAGCCACAGATACATACATAACAATAAGGTAAAACGTACGGTTTATCAAGATGCTTCGTCTAAAACGAACGGTACTTTTTTCAATCTTAGCAAAGAGTTTTTATGTCAGAAAAGTGGTCAACATTTTTTGATTTTTTTTTATCTGTTGATGGGCATACGTTTGACCACTATTTCACCTGATGGGAAGCGATGATGCGGTCTAAGATGGAACACGCTTGCCTAGAAGTAACCTATTCACTCAAGAGTGAATTCAAGACCTAAAGACTCCCAGGTTGTAGACTCTTAGCAACTGTATTTAATATAATAAAATCACAAATTTAAAGTAAATTTAAATTCAGTGAAATAATAGGACAGCATAAAACGCAGTAGGTGTTCGCAGTTCGCCGCGCGTGAGTACCGCTCAAAATACTACTCGACAGTTCTGTCGCCTTGGTACACAAGACTGTGATGACTGTGATGACTACTAATTTGTCACGCCCGCTAATTAGCGACCGCTCAAGAACACCACCCACCCAAGGCTAAGCACCGCCCACCTCAAGGACTTGGCTCTGCCCCATTAAACAGTCATTGATCGCTTGACCTGCGCTCGCGCCTACTACCTGTCTGCTGCCTATATAACTACCTACTACCTACTAGCTGTCTATATAAGTATATCTGCATAGTCCATTCAACTCGACCCAACAACTAATTAACTCCTTGTACTCATCACAGCCTAGTACTTTAAACGGGTATATAATGGACAAATCTCTCTCTAATACAAATATCAGCGCAATGATGGACACGACTCCCCCTAATTTCATCTCTACGCGTAATAAGAGAGCAAGGGAAGATCTAACAGGGGAGTTTACTAAATTCAAGAATGAAATCAGAGAAATGTTAACTTCCTTTATCTCAACTCAACAAAATGAATTAAAAGTGATTACTTCGAATCTCAAGGATATTCAGATAACAAACAATAACATAGAAACTGCAATTACCAATTTAACTACTCAAAATGAGGAGTTCCGTAAGAAAATCGAACTGCTTGAGTTACAAGGTAAAAAGGACCGAGAATACATTGTCTTGTTAGAGGATAACATCTAAGACTTACAAAGAAGTAATAAGAAAACATCCATTGAGATAAAGAACGTCCCTAAGATGCCTCAGGAAAATAACTCTGACTTAATAAATATGATTATGAACTTATCTAAACATCTAAGCCTCGAGATGGACTCACGTGACTTAAAGGACATTTACCGACTGCCCAGTAGAAAAGAAGGTATTACAAACACTCCTATAATTGTGGAACTGAACTCCACTATGTTAAAAACTAACCTACTAAAGAAGGCTAAGTCATATAATATTAAAAACACTAGTAAACTTCAAGCAAAACATATTGGGGTAATTAACAACGGCCAGGTACCTGTGTTTATATCTGAGCATTTAACTCCTAAGGGCGCCCAACTATTTTTCTTAGCCCGAGATTTGGCTAAAAGTAAACAATATAAATTTTGCTGGACATCGTTTGGTCGTATTTTAGTAAAAAAAGATGAAAATTCTCGGGTAATTGCCATCAAAAGTGAGGCTCAGGTACATCAGCTGATGCAAGAAGCATGACTAGTACGTAATGTCACTATCATTAAGTTATTCTTAGTACTAAAAACTTCGCCATTTTCAATTAATATTAATAATATTTTGTTTAACTTAACTAAATACAGATCCAGTTTAAACTGTTATAATTATCATTGTAAGCAAGCTCAGCCTGCATACTCACATACACACACTCACATACACACACTCACATACACACTCACATACACACTCTAGGTTTCGTACACTACGTATCACAAAACAAAAACAACTAACTCACACAATACACTCACACTTACACCCACACCGAATAGTGCCTAATATTGTATGTATTGATGTACCACTTTACTCGCATATAATTAAATACAAATATACAGAAATAGACGTCAAATTACTGCTAAATTATGGTTCAAACTGCAAGAAGCAACGTTTGTTTATTCCAATTAACAATGGATAGTAACTTATTAGATTTACAGGAATTGGATACCGCTGAGATAGCCAACTCTGCTATTCTTGATGTTGCACACCTATATACATACCTACAACGAGATTCGAAAAACTTAACTGCCCTGACACAAAATATAAGAAGTATTTACAGTAACTTCGACGATTTTCAGATAACTCTGTCTCAAATCGGAGTTGAGGTAGATGTGCTAATCCTAACAGAATGCAGACTAAACGCTAATAAACCACTACCAGTGCTAAATAACTATACTTCGTTTAATACATTCAGGCAACTAAACCAAAATGATGGCGTAGTTGCCTATATAAAAAACTGCCACTTACCCCTGACAACTGAAATTAATTTAACACATGCATCCGCCTTGCAAATAAAAATCTCAAATTACACCATTATTGGTATCTATATCGGTCTCCGTCGAATGTATCCATAGATAGTTTTATTAACTCACTTGATCAATACCTGCAAATTATTCATACACATAGAAACATCATTATTACTGGAGACATTAATATTAACTTAATAAGAAAACCGTCAGAAACAGCACAAATAAGAGCTAACAGATTAACCTACTTGAATATGACGGCGATACATGGTTTCCTCCCAGGACACTGTTTACCCAAAAACCCAAGGTGTCTAGTACACACCTACTGCATATCACACCACATTCCCTCGACTCATTAAACCGTGTAAACCAATTCTTCGTAACTGTTGGAAAAACACTTGCGGAAGAAATCATAACCCTCACTGGACAAGCACTTAGACCTATCACAAATTTAAATTCACTATCTCAAATCAACTCGTTCGTGTTACTGGAGACAGATCCGGCAGAAGTGGATAGCATACTTGGGTCGCTTGACTCAGGAAGTGCTTCGGGGTGAGATGGCATACCTGTGGGTTTCCTTAAATTGGCTCGAGATCTTGTTGTTCCTCTTATTAGCCAGTTAACTAATCTGTGTTTCGAAACGGGCATATTTCCTGACGCGCTAAAACGTTCTATCATTACGCCTGTGCACAAGGATGGGGACAAAAGCGATGTCAACAATTATCGACCGATATCTGTCACCATCCTTTTCAAAAATAATAGAAAAAATATTAAATAAAAAACTAATAAGTTATCTAAATAAAAACAAAATTCTATCCGATTCACAATACGGTTTTCGACAGGGACGTTCAACCCAGGATGCGGTCGTGGCCTTGACATCTGAAATTATTGATAAGATTGACAAGGGTTACAAATGCGTTACGGTGTGTCTAGACCTGAAAAAGTCTTTTGACACCGTATCTGTTCCTATCGTTGTGCAGAGACTTGAGGCTATAGGGATTAGGGGCAAAGCTCTCTCCCTCTTTGACAGTTACCTCCGAGGTAGGAGACAGCAAGTTAAAATAGGTAACTCGCATAGTGAGGAAGAAAACATTATTTTCGGTGTCCCGCAGGGGTCAGTTATCGCCCCGCCACTATTTCTAGTGTATATTAATGACCTCTGCAACCTACGTAACAGTGGCGGAAAAGTTTTCTCCTACGCGGACGACACGGCCATTATCTACTTTGGGAACACTTGGGAAGCCGTGTGCAATAATGCTGAGCAAGGATTAAATGCTATAGATAGATGGCTCAAAGCCAATCTGCTAACCCTTAGTGTTCCTAAAACAAACTACATTTGTTTTTCTTCTAGTGTGAGGTCTAAACCGGGCCCTAATTTTAGAATTCGAATCCACACGTGTGCGGACCATTTGGATCAAAATTGTAACTGTCGAGCCATTCAACGTGTTACGTACACGAGAGTTGACGAGTGTTTAACCTGGCATTCGCATATTGAAGTTGTTACGTCACGGGTGCGTAAATTTATATGGATTTTCAAAAATTTAAGATATGTGATGCCTCAGAAGATACTCAATAACATCTATATTGCGCTCACGCAATCAGTTATTACATACTGCTTACCAGTTTGGGGAGGAGCCACAAAAACCAAATTCCTTGAGTTAGAAAGAGCCCAAAGGTCACTTATTAAAGTTATGTACTATAAACCATACAGATACCCCACAGTCGATCTATATAGAATCAGTTGGCTTGCTCTCAGTCAGGAAACTATATTTGTTAACGACATTTACCGCCATCTAGCGGCCGAGCGACACAACGGAGCGACACCACGGCACGATACAACTGCGTGCACGCATACACATAGCATAGCGGAGGACAGCGACCTGGGGGCCAAGTCTGCTATTTTTATAATTTCGTCATTCCAACACGATCCCATTGTCATTTTCCTAAAAGTTCGTAATCTGCTAAATGTATAATGGTCGATCATCGGTCGATCGAAATAAAAGCAATGACTGCAAAATGAAGTTCTAATGGTAGGTCACTGATCAAAGAAACTGTCAAAATTTTAGCAGATTACCGCCTAAGACAGTTATTCAGTTGTCATTTTGTACGAGATTACCATTTCTTTCAATGGCGTGTCAGTGGTTGACCATTGGAAAGTCATAATGACGCCATTATATTAGTAGATTACTAAACTTGTCAAAATCAACAATTATGAAACCAATGATAGACCATTCTGCCACTATTGTAATAGTAGACTTGAAGCCCTGACCCACAAGTTCCAGAGAGACCGGAGAGATGGCGCTGCAAATACCTATAAAACCGCTTGCAATTAAACTAGCGACGGGACTCTAATTAGCTTCGTGTCGTTGCATTATACTTTAACTGACTCCTGTTTAAATTCATAACGGTTTTCCTACAGTAATTTTCCATTGTAATTAGTATCACTTTTAAGTAATAATAATCTGTACACCAGGACAAGTCGCTTTATTTTACCTGAAGAACAATCACAAATACAAACTACAATTCCAGGAAGAGCATTTAATTCCCTGAAGAACCCACAATCCAAAACATTGGTCCTTCGAAGCCGTATAAAAAGAAGAATCAGCAGAGGTACCACTTTATATTGGTCCTTCGAAGCCGTATAAAAAGAAGAATCAGCAGAGGTACCACTTTATATTGGACCTTTGAAACCGTATAAAAAGAAGAATAAGCAGAGGTTCCACTTTATATTGGACCTTTGAAACCATATAAAAGAAGAATTAGCAGAGGTTCCACTTAATATTGGACCTTGAAGACGAATAGAAGAGGAATCAGCAGAGGTTTGGCTATCCGTATCGTTCCTTTCCTCTCCCCCTTTTATTTGTGCTAAAACTGTGACTGATTACAGGTTCCTTTGGTTCGCGTAATCACACCAAGGTGTTTGCAGGAAAACCGTGAGTACCCCTTAATTTCATAGATTGTCGACATGAGTCTAGGTTTGGAAGATTTTGATAAAGTTTCAGTACGTAGTAAATCTCCTATACCAGTGATACAAAGTGCTAACGATAAGATTCAAGATTTAAATAAAAAAAGAGGTACAATAAAGGGTAGATTGACACTTTTTACGAAATTTGTAACTTCCCTGACCAGTGAACCGTTAAACGATAAAAAAATAACGGAATTAAAGTTAAGATCGGAAAGTGCTAAATCATTAATGCAAGATTTTAACTTAATTCAAAGTTCTATAGAAGAATTAGTTTCAGGAAAAGAATTATCTCAGCAACTAGATATTCGTGAATCCTTTGAAAATTCTTACTATACGGTCCTTACAGAAGTTGACTGTTTATTGCAAAACGTTAGTAGCCCTGCTATTAGTGACAAATCTAAATGCAACTCAAACCCGTTAGTCAAATTGCCGACTATAACTTTACCTTCATTTGATGGGTCATACAATGCGTGGCTTGAGTTTAGAGACACCTACCTTTCCTTGATCCATAAATCAGCACAACTTGATGATATTCAAAAGTTTCATTATTTAAGAGCTGCTCTAACGGGGAATGCCAGTCAGGTGATAAAGTCATTAGAATTTTCATCTGAAAACTACATAATAGCATGGGACTTGCTTAATCATAGATTTAATAATAGCAGCTTATTAGTGCATAATCATGTGAAAGCGTTATTTTCTTTACAATCGATGTCAAAAGAATCACCTCACCTTATTAGGAAATTAATCGATACAGTTCTTAAGAATTTACGTGCGTTAAAGACGCTTGGGGAACCTACCGAGTGGTGGGATACCCTCATTATTTTTATAATTGTTTCTAAATTAGATTTAGCTACGGAAAAAGATTGGGAACAACATAAAAGCATATTAGGTACTGAGAAGTCATCAAAGTTGTCCCATTTACTGGATTTCCTAACGGATAAAGCTAATATGTTGGAGATGATGCAGGCTAATCATCACACTCCAGGGAATAAGTGAGTTCCTGATAATAAGTTAAAGCCGCAAAAAACTCATAGCTTAGCATCAACTCATAATTCCAATCATAATAACCATAAGAATAAGCGTACTCGTGAGTGTGTCGTGTGTAACGGTAGTCATTCGTTATATGCGTGCAACGAGTTTCTGAAATTATCGATAAAAGATCGGTTAGATATCGTGAACAAGAATAGTTTGTGTGCAAATTGTTTACGTAAAGGACACAATCCCAAAGACTGTTATTTTAGGCCGTGTAAGCAATGCAATCTCAAGCATAACAATTTATTACACGTCAAGGGTAGTAAGGACAGCGCATTAATATCTGAACCTTCTGACTCGTCCGCAGTTCTACACACGCAAACTTATTTATGTTTAGAACGTAATAACGAGTATCCTATTATAAAGTCGGATTCATTAAATACCGCTTTACTGTCAACTGCAATTATAGAAGTCGCGGGCAATGACAACAAGTATCATAGGGTACGCGCTTTACTTGATAGTGGCAATCAACATAGCATCATTTCTGAGTCACTACGAAATAAGTTAAATTTGAAGTCGATTCAATCCGATTATCAGATCGTAGGAGTGGGACAGTCCGTCTCACATTCCGCACAGTTATGTGAAATTAGACTCAGATCTTTAAACGACAGTAATTATCAATTAAATATAAAATGTTTAGTTCTACCCGCAATAACTAATATGATACCTACTTTTAAAATTAATTCTAAGTCCTTGAATATACCTAACGGATTAAGTCTAGCAGACCCTGCTTACTACACTCCGTCCAATATAGACCTATTGTTAGGGGTTGACCATTTCTGGGATTTATTAATCGAAGGCAGAATTCGCTTAAGTAACGGACCTCACCTCCAAAACACCAGGCTAGGATGGATAGTCGCTGGCCCCATTTACTTTGAATCTAGGCGCATTATTCCTGTTCAATGTAACTTTACTCATACTTTAGAGATAGGGGAACAGTTAAGAAAGTTTTGGGAGATAGAGGAAGTGTCATGCCAAAATAAAACCCTTTATTGACAAGAAGAACAAGCTTGTGAGAAATTATTTATAGATACCACTAAACGTTTAGCGGACGGTCGGTGCTCTGTGCGCATACCGCTCAAAGACTCAATATATAAGCTCGGTGATAGTTATGAAACCGCTAAAGGTCGGTTTCTGTCACTAGAACGAAAACTTGAGCGCAATAGTCAATACAAACAAATGTATAATGATTTTATGAAAGAATACTTAAGGTTAGGACACATGACTCGCGTTGAACACTGCCCACCAATTAATTATTTTCTTCCTCACCATGGTGTATTTCGTGAAGATAGTGTCACAACAAAACTACGTGTAGTGTTTAATGCTAGTCAACCAACGTCATCGGGAAAGTCGCTTAACGATCTCCAGATGACAGGCCCTCCTTTACAAAATGATTTGTTTGCGATACTTTTACGATTCCGTCAATATACCTACGTCGCGTGTGGTGACATAGAAAAGATGTTCAGGCAGGTGTTAATACAGGAGGATCAAAGACATTTACAGATGATAATATGGCGAGAATCCCCTTCTGAACCACTTTCCATATTTCAACTAAACACCGTGACGTACGGCACTGCGTCGGCACCCTATCTTAGCATGCGTTGCGTTAGACAGTTAGGGCATGAATGCACGAACGCAGATATCTCGCGTACACTCATAAATGACATGTACGTTGACGACTGTATTTTCGGAAACGATGATAAAACGGAATTAATACGAATTTGTAAAGGTATTATTGAAGTATGCAAGTCAGGTTGTTTACCGTTACGAAAGTGGGTATTTAATTCAAATGAAATTGAAAACGAAATTGTTAAAAATGACGACAGTCAGTCTAAATATTTCATACTAAACGAGAATTGTTCTAATAAAACTCTGGGCTTAGGATGGTTGAACATTGATGATGAATTCCATTTTACTTTAAAAATAAAAGAACTCTCAACTCCGATAACTAAACGCTTAATTTTATCGGTTGTTTCGCAAGTATACGACCCATTAGATCTACTTAGCCCTGTTATCATCAAGGCAAAGATATTGCTACAGAAGCTGTGGTTGTGCAAACTAGACTGGGACGACGAAGTACCACTCGACATTAAAAATAGGTGGGAAAAATTCGTCACTTCATTATCCGCATTACATGATATTCGAGTCCCTCGTCACATAATATGTACTAACCCTATACGAACAGAGTTACATATATTCACTGATGCCAGTGAAGTCGCATACGGTGCGTGTGCATACGCCCGTAGCTTTAGCGAAACCGGAAACGTCACAGTGAGACAGATTTGTTCAAAGAGCCGCGTCGCACCTGTCAAACCGGTTAGCTTAACGCGTTTAGAGTTATGTGGCGCACTCGTCGGCGCAATGTTATTAGAACGAATAACAAAAGCACTCAAGCTTAAATTTGATAAAGTGGTTTGCTGGACGGACTCAACTATTGTGTTAGGCTGGTTAAGAATGTCGCCTCAACAGTTAAAGCCCTTTGTTCAAAATCGTGTAGTGCAAATCAGTGAATATAGCAATAATACAAAATGGCTGCACGTTGACGGAAAACATAATCCAGCCGATTTAGTCTCTCGAGGTACGGGCTTAAACGACTTAATACAAAATGAAAAGTGGTGGAATGGACCCTCCTTTTTATGGAAAAAGGTAACAAAGTTTCAAACATTCAATACACCACATAACTTTCAAGATAGTTTGCCAGAATTAAGAACAAAACAAACAACGGTCATGACCTGTAACACTAGTGTTGACTTTGATTTTAAAAGGTTCTCTTCATTGTGCAAACTTCAACGTACTTATGCATTTGTTTTAAGATTTATCCACAACATTCAATTAAGAAATAAGCTTGATCGCTTGTCAGGTCCCTTGTCAGTGAAAGAGTTAAATGACTCATTGGATTTTATCATTAAAAGAATTCAATTAGAATCATTTCCAGACGAGCATAGCGCTTTAGTAAATAAACTACCAATTAAATCAACTCGTAACTTACTAAGTTTAACTTTATTCCTAGATGACAAAGGCATTATTCGAGTGGGCGGTCGATTGTCTAACTCGCCTGCCTTCTCATACAACAAGAAGCATCCCATGTTATTGTGTGGTAAGCATTATATCACTCAACTTATTTTCAAGCAAGGGCATTTGAGGTTATTACATGCTGGGCCTCAACAACTGATAGCTCATGTTAGAGAGACCTGGTGGCCCTTGGGTGGTAGGAACCTAGCTAGGAAAGTTATCCAACAATGCAAAATGTGCACTCGCATGAAAGGTAAAACGGTGCAACCAATCATGGGAAACCTACCACAGGAACGGATAACAGTAGATTTCCCTTTCATATATACAGCGGTGTTGATTATGCTGGACCTTTTTATATTTTAAACCGGAAGCACACCTCGGACACTTCATACAAAACTTGCAAAATAATTACCTATTACTACTACAAAACCAAATGACGTCTGTACACGTGCAAATGTGTGCGTGAATTTTAGTAGGGTTGAATCAGTGCAGCGCTTTGCGTCGGGTGAACCGAACGACGACGGAACTACCCGAACGTTTCGAGCATTATTATGAAGTGACCTTGTCCGAGCGTTCAATTATTTATTTCTTAAAGAAATAAAATAAATGATATTTGATTTTGAATACTCGGATTTGTAATGACATAAACGTAATATTATAATATTTATTATGTAAAGAGGTTTATTTATTCATCAATAATGGTAAACTAAGGTACCTACCTACCTAATTACAAAATATGGAATTCACGATCGCCCCGTACCATTACGCGGCAACGCAATATTTTTTTTTTTTTCATTTATTTCGGAACCTGTCCATGTCCATACATGTTAAGTTCAAAAGTATTAAAAATAAAAATTAAGAATTAATTAAAATATTACAATAATAATAATTACAATGGGGCGACGCGACAAGGTTAGTGCGTAGGCTACTACTTTTCAATTCAAAGAATGAATAGAACGTGAAAGAAAGGGTCATAAGTACATAACTAAGACAATAAAGAGAGAGAGCAATATTAATAGCTGGTAATGTTGATACGTTATTATTACGGAAGTTTTAATTGTATTATTATAAAACGACGAAAACTTGGAAAATAAATGAATCATCGAGATTAAAACTAATAAATAAAACTTAAAACAAAATAAATCGCAAAATTGTGTGTTTGTGTCAGCAGTACCTACAGCGCTGCAGTTCTTACGATTTTGAGCGCCCTGGCTAAAGAGTCGGCGGTTAGCCCCTCCTAGTGCGGGGTGAGGGTGCGGTATCTGATGTAGCGCGGGGAAGGGAGTGTCCCTTCTGTACGTAGTACTATTAAGTATTCTGTGCCGGAAGGGAAGAGGTTCTAAACTTGAGAAGTGCTACCTATGCTTATTTGTTTGCTTCGCCACAAAAGCCTTGCACTTGGAACTTGTCACTAATTTAACATCAGAATATTACATTCTAGCTTTAAAGAGGTTTATTTCCCGTAGAGGAAAACTTAACTGTATATTTTCTGACCATGGTAGGAATTTTGTAGGGGCCAAAAGGGAACTTACAGCTTTCTTATCGAATGAGTCTCAACCTATTATTGATTATGCCTCATCTAATGGTATAACATTTAAATTCATTCCAGTCTATGCTCCGCATGTCGGCGGTCTTTGGGAAGCCGGGGTAAAATCCTGCAAACATCACATTACAAGGGTGCTAGGCAATAGTCATTTAACCTACGAGGAGTTCAGTACAGTTCTAGCACAAATAGAAGCTGTCCTGAATTCCCGTCCTATGTACTGTCTGTCCCCAGATCCATCAGATTATACCCCTCTCACACCTGCACACTTTCTGATTGGCCAACCGCTGACCTCTCAAACCAGTGAAAATGTCATCAGTACTCCACCACACGCCTTATCCCGATTCAAGCGCATGGAGCAACTGAGGCAACACTTCTGGAAGCGATGGTCAGCAGAGTACATCGGAGAGCTCCAAACCCGCATAAAATGGAAGGAGTCCAAAGGAGTTTTAGCACCAAATACATTGGTGCTCATAAAGGAAGATAATCTCCCACCGCTAAAGTGGCGGTTGGGAAGAATTCTGTCTGTGTTCCCAGGGAAGGACGGCGTAGCCCGAGTGGCCAGTATCCAGACAGCCAACGGGGTCATCGAGAGGGCATTCACAAAGATTTGTCCTCTGCCAGTTCCCACGAACGAGCAGGACGCAGCAGCAACGAAGCCCGTTCCAAGTCGTTGAGAGCAATCGCGAAGCTCTCAAGGCCCGCCGGCATGTTAACGACATTTACCGCCATCTAGCGGCCGAGCGACACAACGGAGCGACACCACGGCACGACACAACTGCGTGCACGCATACACATAGCATAGCGGAGGACAGCGACCTGACCCACAAGTTCCAGAGAGACCGGAGAGATGGCGCTGCAAATACCTATAAAACCGCTTGCAATTAAACTAGCGACGCCGACGGGACTCTAATTAGCTTCGTGTCGTTGCATTATACTTTAACTGACTCCTGTTTAAATTCATAACGGTTTTCCTACAGTAGTTTTCCATTGTAATTAGTATCACTTTTAAGTAATAATAATCTGTACACCAGGACAAGTCGCTTTTTTTTACCTGAAGAACAATCACAAATACAAACTACAATTCCAGGAAGAGCATTTAATTCCCTGAAGAACCCACAATCCAAAACAATATTTCTTAATAATAACCCTATGTTTACAAAAATCTATTCCATTTTACAATGACAGTCAGGAGAAAAGACGAAAGGATTTAGTGGCTCACTCCCCAATGGTCCGAACCGCTTTTGCTAGGCGTCAGTATGCAACCCAGTCAGCCTACATTTATAATAAAATAAACGCTAAAGTAAAATTCCACCCTGAGGTCTCACACGTATGCAAAAAGTTAATAACTGAGTGGCTAAAAACCCTAACGTACGAGGAAACAGAGCAAATCTAAGTTAGACTTGGATAAATAATTTATTTTAATAAGTTTTATTTTCTTTCTTACTAAGTAACTAAACGGTTACAGAGTTTTTTATATCAACCACACTTCTAACTTAACGGCACTTAAAAACATACACATTCATACAGACACAAACATACACATTTACACACATACATACCTACACACACACACACACCACAAACCCTGTTTAAAAACAACACGCACATAGTTTCCCATACAACTACAGTTACACAGAGAGCTGCTAATTAGTTTATAAGTAATTTATTGTTATATTTTCTTTATAAATTTAATCTTTACTTACCTTATGTAAACAAGTCTCAATGTTTTGTTAATAATTAGGGAAAGAGCGAGACAGCCCCAACACAAGTATTATCAATAACTTACTGGGGGTGTCTCATTTAAAATTCATGTTGCTGTTTTTGAGACAAAATAAAGATTTTCATTTTCATCAGGAAACACAGACTCAGGCAGGGAATTCCACTTCTTAGCACAATGAATGTGTTCCCATTACGTTAATACGAATAAATTTAAGTTTGGGAGATTAAATATAAAAAATAAACATTTAATTCTTTAATTTCATTAATTTTGACAATAAATTACAACCGTAATTAACAACAAATCTGTAAGAAAAACAAACAAATATTAATTTACTTTATTAGTAATACTGGCTGTTTTTGTGCCTATGCCTTAAAAAAAACGGTGGAGCGCGCGCATCGCTAATTTGTGAAAAAGTAAAAATTATTCCGCGCGCTTTTTCTTTTCGCTGTATTGTTTTTATTTGAAAATGTCGTCAAGTAATGATGAATTTATTAATTCGACACCGCCGGAAGTCTCAGAGGCAGCGAAAAAGGCGAAAGGAAAAATCGACCGATAGATACTTACAAGCGCATCAAAATTTCATCTTATGGAAAACAAGCAAAGATGCAAATTCATTTTCAGAAAGTGTGTTTTCAGCCTATTTCATGGAACTTTCTCAAAAATATAAGTCAAGGTCGTTGTGGTGCTACTATTCAATGCTAAAAAACCTGTAAAACAAAACATGGTATTCAACTTGCTGGCATTTCTAAAAAGACGCTCAAGTGGCCATGTGAGTAAAACGTCTAAAGTATTTTCGGCTGACAATGTCAAGAAGTTCCTAAAAGAAGCTCCGGATTGCCGATATTTGGCAACAAAGGTCAGTTGAAACTAAACTATTGTTATTAACTTCTTTCACTTTCGTATTTCTTTACAATATAGGTGTTTTGTACGCTGTTTTTATCTCTTTTCATGTTGTATTAATATTCGGCATAAATGGTGCATGTAGACGTCAAGAGTTGGCAAAACACAATTTATGATGTCGAGAACCATGGGCGGGTTCTTGTTGTCCAGGTCATAAATACAAAAAATAAAATTCCAAGATCGTTCACAACACAGGGGCCTTTTCACGACATAGTGAAGAAATACGAAGCGCATCGTTCAACAAAAACGATGACTAACAGATTTTTTCAAAATTACTAAAATGGAAAATGCACTACTAAATTTATTTATGCCAATGGGTTGGCCATTGGCATAAATAAATTTGGAGCAATGCCGAAACAAATTGCCACTTTCTTTTTGGATGATTCACATAAATAAATACACAGGGCACATTTTCAGAAAGTCCTCGGCTACATTGCTCGCCGATTCAGGTGCGAACTTATTGACACTAAAAGAGGGTGGCGGTCGAACAGTGTAGCCGAGGGCTACGTAAATGACTCGATGAGAAATAAAGACAGAATTAGCTCCCGCATTACAAGGAATATAAATTTGGAGCCAAGTGTTGACTCTCGCTCGACCATCTACGAGCACACACGCGTACATTCCACCATCGTCGCCGCTGCCGCAGCCGCCTCTGTCGCCGCCACCGACTGCAGAACTTTGTGGTCTCGTTTCTCCTACTGTGTAACTAATAATAATAACTTGACAACATTAAAAATGCCAACTGGCAACGTAATAATCAAGTTCGAATTTTATTTATTTCCTCGCAAATCACTACATATTATAAAACAAAGTCCCCCGCCGCGTCTGTCCCTATGTATGCTTAGATCTTTAAATCTACGCAACGGATTTTGATGCGGTTTTTTAATAGATAGAGTGTTTGAAGAGGAAGGTTTATAGGTATAATACATGCATATTATAGTAGAAGAAAACCGAGAAATTCCAAGAGTAATGTGAGGTCGTAATAAACGTACGAGTATTTTTGTGCGCTTCCATTGCAAACGCTGGCTAAACCTTACGAGATATATCAAATTAATGTACTACGGAATTGTATATCTTAAAAAGATCGATAAAAAAGTCCGCGATGGTATATGTTTATCCCTTAAGGATAACCCACAGTAACCATTTTTATCTTTTACATATTACAAATAAGATATGGGTTACTTACCAAGCTATTATGAACAATACAGTTTTATTCCTTACCAAATTAAATGTCTCAGATACGTTGTGCATTTCATGTAGATCAAAATTTCCCTTTACAGCATATCATTAAAATCAATCTATTAGAAGATATCACAGTGTTAAAAAGCGGTGGGTAGAGCGGCTGGCGCATGGCGCTTAGATTTGTTGTTTACATGTTTGTATTGTTTAATGACAAAAAAGCTGTGAACGTTGTATCTATAGACATTCTGTAGTATATTTAGTATCACCATTGCACCCGTGCGAAGCCGGGGCGGGTCGCTAGTATGTTATAAAACGTCGTATGACATACGTGCGCTTTGATAATTACAACCTCTGCTTTTTTGTAGCCATATCGCCTCGGCTGTAATTTTCAACTTACCGCACTTATATCATAATGTACTATTATAAATGAAGCCAAATAAGCCATCCATAAAAGGATCTCATAGACTAGATATTTATTTCATTTTTTATTAGTAGGTTGCCTTGTTTCTGATTTACTTTTAATCTAGTGATTCATTGCTTCGGTCTAACTTGAATGTATATTTACTAACGGTAAATAAACATCTAGAATAGTAATTTATGATTATTTTTGATTTTAAATATTTAATTACAGATATTTTTGATTCTTTCGCTTATTTGTTTATTGTCAGAGTTTTTATTAATTACACCATTTCAAATGTTTTGTATTTAAATCTGCCACCGACAGATCCTAATGATGTAAAGCATTACTACTATTGTTCATAAATACTGTTGCTAAGTAACAAGAGGTCACAAGGTTTCACCAAATAAAAAACCTCCTTTGGTATTTTTATAATATTAGTATGGATTACAAATGCGAAAGTAACTCTGTCTGTTACGCTTTCCCGATGAAACGGCTGAACCGATTTTGATGAAATTTGGTATGAAAATAACTTGAACCCCGGGGAAGGACATATGCTACTTTTTAATCCGCATAAGGCATAAGCTAGTCTGAAATAAAAAAAAAATCATCCAAATCGAACTACACTGAAAAAAGTTGTGCATGACCAAACATAAAAAAAAATATGCGAGTTGAATTTAGAAACTTCTTTTTTTGAAGTCGTTTGAAAATATGAAACATGTCAATAGGTATCTCTGTTTATTTTATTTGGTTAATATAACTGATAAACCTTTAAAATAGTATTACACTTTTTCATGAAGGCACCGATAATAATAGGATTACCAAATTAAAGTTCTAAATAGAATAAATATTCTAGTTAGTATCGGTAGATTAGGTAAAGTATCTGGGTGACCGAGCTCTGCTGAGGTCAAATATTGACTGACAAACAACGAATTTTCCCCGAAATTACTTCTAGCTAGATCGATATTTTACCCCCTAAAGTCCCTTTATTTCAAATTAAGAATTTAATATTTTAAAAGAACATGATTACAGAAATTGCTTGTTTAATAGTATAGGAAAATTCTTATACTTATTATTAAACAAAAAAAAATTGTAATCACGTTTCTACCAACAAAAAAAAAATTTAACAAGTTTTCTATAGTACATTAAGTTTTGGAAGGACTCTAAAACCTTTAAAATAGAGTTTAGAGGCGTTTAATAGAAAACAAGTTTTGGCAACAATTGCCAAAAAGTAGGTTTTTGATTTTAGCAACGCGAGTTGCCAATAAACGCAGCTGCGGTAGCCATTCCAGGTATGACTTTTTTTCAATGAAATGAAACAGTAGCTTGACCATAACAATAAATCTCGTCCGACCTGTGTCAATAGTGCGCTCGGCCGCCCGTTTTGTCTTTCATTCGTCTATTCAAGGTCAACGGGGCGGGGCTAAAGAGCGCTTCCATATTTTGAGTGCAAGCAAAAATGAACTTAGTGGTGGTCAGGCGGTAGTGTCTACGATAGTACAAAGAAAAACGCTCTATATTTCAGAGAACTTATAAATACCTACCTTGGATAAGTTTCAAAATCTTTTCTTTAGTGACGGCTATACAACGTGGGGGTGAAAATAGAACTATAACTTAAACTTCGTATACGTAATGACGTTAATAATCTACATACAAAAAACAATCAAATATATCCAGTAGTTTAGTCACAGGACATTATTTTTCATTTTTAAGATTTTCTACATGATGTATCTGCTACAAGACTAGAACCGAAAGGTTAATGACATCTGCATCGGTACCTATAAACACCACGTTGCCAGCTTCGTTACTTCAATAACCTTTGCCAAAGTTCTAAAATGTGATTTCCAATGCGAATTAATACATTTTATACCTTATCCCTGAGCATTAGAGTCATAAGGCGTGTCATCAAAATTAGATAAGAAAATAATGCCTGCGGAAGTTGTGGAGAACATGTTACTCACTCATCTCAATGGAAAATTAAATATGAGCGAAAGGGATAGATCTAGATGGTTCATCTATTTCTACTTCGCTTTCTTGTCGAAACCTGCAAAAAATGGTGTAAGTAGGTCAGTAAGTCGCCGCGATCCTGTTATAGTGCGTGCCACGAAAGATGAGACTTGACACGGACTTGATTGGACTTGCGCAGTACTCGACACGGACTTGATTTGACTTGCGCAGTACTCGATTTAAAGGTCTTTGACTTGCGCAGTACTCGATTTAAAGGTCGAGACCTTTAAATCGAGTACTGCGCAAGTCAAATCAAGTCCGTGTCAAGTCTCATCTTTCGTGGCACGGAACTGTATGTCATACGCGTCATTGCTTCCGTTCGCCGCCATTGGAACTCCTGCCCCTCCGCCTTTGATGTCCGCGCTACCCACCCGTGTGTTTATAAAATTGTGGTTATTGTCAACTTGATTGAGTGAAATTGGACGCTTTAGTTTTAATTGTGACAGGACACGTAACGTATTAGTAGGTACCTAGTGAAATGGTTAAGTGAATTGTGCAAAATCAGACGCTTAGTAGCTACAGTAACCTTCATTTTGTTAATATTTTAATAAATTAAAACAATTAACCGCTAATGGCGACCTCTTATCTAGAATCAGAAATAACTTTCCGGACATTTGAAAATCTAAAAGCCTACTTTTATTATAACTATAACTAAGTGATTGACCAGTGATTGTAATTACCTCATAATTACTCGAGGGTGACTTATCTGTAATTCGGTTAATTATCTGTAATTCAGTGTGATTGTCTATATTGAGCATTAATAATATTAAATTATGGCGAAAAAAGATCGCGTCGCTCACTCGTCGCATCGCCGCGCTGTTGCCGCTCTTCACACAGGTTAGTAAACCAATATTTCAAATGGTGTTCTATTTTGTTTACATTTATATGCGCTTTTGTTTGTTTAAAAAAAAACATGTTTTTAATTTCGGTGATAGGATTTATTAGATAGTTTCACAATATTTTTATGAACTAGTATTACCAGTGTTTTCATTCGGCGTATTGTCATCCCCACGTTGTATAATCGACGTTTATGGTGTTATGTTTTTATTTGGTATTGATTGGTTTTATTTGGTGTATTTAATAAAATACACATTGCTGTTTTTAATACCAGAGAGAAGAGTTTTTTTTATTTCTTAATATCTCCTACAGACAAAGGCATAGAGGTAATAGAACAATGTCCACAGACATATCATATCGACTATCGATTCGATAAATTACTGTTTTTATAGATTAGTATAATTCTTTCAATATTATTTAACACACCCCCGTAATCTATAAAAGCAGCATTACAAAATTTGTAATACTGCTTTTATAGATTACGATTCCTTTGCCTCTGTCATGTTAAGCATTCTCTCTTTGTTTCAGATGTATATAGTCTTTTGTCTTAGTGATTTCTATTCCTAAAAATGTTTCAGGATTCTCCGTGTATGTCATTTCAAAATCTTCTGTTAGGTTATTTATCAGTTTCATCATACATTCCTTATTTTCTCCTAATAGTATTCTATCATCAACATGTATTCCTAGCATCATTGTACTGTCTGAGTTCTTAACTAAACATTTATCTTGCTTTTAGTTGTTTTATTCCATTTTTAAGTAGAACTGATGTAAATTTTTCAATCCAGTTCAAAGGAGCTTGTTTTCATCCATATAAACTTTTCTTGAGTTTACAAACTTTACAAATACGACAGAAATACTACATTTCACATTACATAACTACACACACACACCTTACATATCTACATTTTACAGCCATAAAAATGTTTTTTATTTTAAGTTTCCATATAAAAAAGCTGTTTTATATCTAACGACATGACATGTACATTTTTTGAAGCACCAATAGCCATTAATATTCTAAATGAACTATTACTCATAACTGGGCTAAATATGTCTTCATAGGCTATTCCATATGTTCGTTGATAGCCTTTTGCTACGAGTCTGGCTTTATATTTTCCATCTGGTTTTATTTTGAAAACCCACATACTAGCTATAATCTTTCTTCCTTTTGCTTCTACTTTTTCTACTACACTCGGCGTCACAAAAATCGCACCTCTTTAAGAATTCCCTTCAAAGTCATTTTAACCCTATTAATCAATGGTATACATATGACTATAAGGTATAATTGGAAAGGCAATTTATTTAAATTTCAGAATAAATCAATGGATTTGGTTTTTTGTTTACCAGGGAATAAAAAAAAGCAAGCTAATGCAAATGATTAAAAAGTTAAATTTTATTTTATCAGCAAAAATTACAACAAAGTCCTTAAAACTAACTTAAAACCTAGTGTTACCCCCCCTAGCCCTGATGACTGCTTCCATGCGTTCTCTCATGGACCTTATTAATGTGACAACAGTCTCTTGTGGAATGTTGTCCCATTCTGCAACGACGGCATCTTGAAGGTCTTGGAGAGTGGTAGGGGCAGGATTTCGTGCCCGTACTCGCCGTTTCAGTTCATCCCAAAGGTGCTCAATAGGGTTCAGGTCTGGACTTCGCGCCGGCCAGCGCATAACAGGGATGCCAACTTCTTGCAGGTAGTCTCTTACAATTAAAGCGGTGTGACAACGGGCGTTATCGTGCATTAACGTGAACCCACTGCCAACAAAACCCGCATAAGGGACAACCTGCTCCTCTAAGATCTCTGTTATGTACCGAGCAGCAGTCAGCGACCCTTGCCCGCGAGCACTTCCAGTCCGAGAAACACACACAAGGTTCGTTTTACCGTCGATTGACATGCCGCCCCAGAACATGCACGAGCCACCCCCGTATTCCACTGTCTCTTGAATACAGGCTTGTGCGAATCGTTCCCCTTGCCTCCTATACACTCTTCGACGCCTGTCGTTGCAGAAAAGACACACCCTCGTCTCATCCGAGAAGAGCACAGCCCTCCATTGGTCTATTGTCCAATCCACATGGTCACGGGCAAATTGCAACCGGTCTCTCCTATGCTGTGCAGTCAATTTGGGCCCTGTAGCAGCCCTATGAGCTGCAATTTTCTTCTCCCGCATTCTTCTTCTAATCGTGGAGACGCTTACAGAAGTTCTGCGAGCTGATCGCAGTTGTTGTTGCAGCTCAACAGCATTGGAGAACCGATTACGTAAAGACGTCGAAACAATGAAGCGATCGTCTCTTTCGGATGTGCACCGTTGTCTTCCAGATCCACGTCTTCGGATATAGCCACCAGTCTCTTGGAAACGTTGGAACACTCGTCGAACGGCAAAACGACTCAAGTTCAGTTGCCGAGCAACATCACATTGCTGCATCCCTGATTGCAGTAGTGCAATGACTTGAGCGGCTTCATCTGCAGTGGTATCCATCTTCTGGGGTATTTTTCTTGCTGTAGCTGTTCACGTGTGTTCACTTCAAAGGTTGAATAGCGAATGACCCACATTTTTTTTTTTTTTTTTTTTTTTTTTTTTTTTTTTTTTTTTTTTCGGATTGGCATCTCGCAGGTCAACCTAGGAGGTTGTCGGCTGCTTAACCGGACTTTCCTGTGGTGCCTTAAAAATTATTATTTTTAGGGCCTCCAGCCAGGGCATAAAAGCTTACAAACTAAGCGACTACACGCTAAGGGCACCCCCTGTGGGGTACGAGCCTCGGCTTAGGGCGTCGCTGGGAGAGGACAGCAAAGGGACAGGCTGGATCGGATTTCCATTATTTAGGGACGAATTTAAAACTACAGGCTCAGCGGCGCGGGCTGGCACGAGCAAGGGTCGGGGAGGGGACGTACGGGGTCGTCGCGGCGGGCCTCGGCGGCGAGGACGGAATGACGGCGGTCTGTGTCTGTGTTTCTTAACTGTACTGGTGGCCTTATTGCTCTCCTGGAGGAGAGTAATAGCATCGTCAGGGTCGGTCAGAGTATGTCTCGGTCGTCGAGTCTTACTAATACGGGAGGGAGTGTACCGGGCGGCCGATACGATTAACGGGTTAGAGTGCTTCTCAGCAGTGTCGAAGAAGCGCTTGGCGGAGCGTTTCATGAACTGCTGGATGGTAGGTATTTTTAGATCGAGAGACCCACATTTAACCCGGGTCGCCCGTTTTATACCCTTGTAGGGAGGTGCAATTAGTGGCCGTTGTAATGCGTATTTTGACAACATTTTTTTTAACGTTACGTGCTAATGAGATCTTTTGTGTTTAGGAATTCTAACTGTTGTTAATTTAAAGGTCGTTAAACATACTTTTAATTGATACCAATATTAATTGGGTTTAATGTATTCGTTACTGGCGGGACATGTTTTAAACTTATTTTCGAAAAGGTGCGATTTTTGTGACGCCGAGTGTATATCCCAAACTTGGTTTTGTTGAATAGAATTTTTTTCTGAATTTATAGTTGTTATCCATTCTTTATTTTCTGAACATGTCAACGCTTCTTGAAATGTTAACATAGCATAATCTGTTATCTTATTAGTATTTTACGTTGTCTTCTAGGTCTTTAGGAACTTGCATTTTGGTTATTATTATCTGTTAGTACTTGAGTTATTGTATTATCTGTTAGTACTTGAGTTATTGTATTATCTGTTATTCCTTGTATTATTTGTTGTAGGTTCTTGTATATCTTCTACAATCTCTAGTATTTTATTGTCTTCAGTGTTTACGACCTCTATTTCTTCTAGGATTTCTATCTCTTCTTGTATGTTTTCTTCTCCATTTATTTCTATTTTCATAATATTATTATATTTGTCTTCTTCATGCATTATAATATTTTCTACTAAATTTGTTTTAATACATTGTTCACAGTTTTCTTCTTTATTTTTTCTCTCTTTAAAATTGAATATTAAATCTCTTCTGATATCTACTCTTTGTTTTTCTTTATCAAACATCCATAGCCTGTTGAGGCATAACCAATCATGATCATTTTGTTAGTTCTTGACTCGAGTTTTTGTAGATGTCAAAGTTTTTTACTATATGCTTCAGAACCAAATATCTCCATATTTCTAAGATCTGGTTGTTGACTAATCCACAATAGAACTGTAGCAAACCGTATGTATTCGGTACTGAGTAACGGATACGCCGTCTAGTACCGAGTACCGAATCGTTACTCACGAATGCATTTCGTTACTCGCACTTTTCGTACTGATGTTAGTTTGATTGATTCTTTATAGAAAGAAATACAACTGTTTCAGTTCGCGCAAGTACCGTTATTGCGTGAATCCTTGAATTGAAACGGTTTGCTGATCGTGCGTCATACGCATGCGCGCGCTTATTTGGTGATTTGAAAAACGTACGTTGCAAAGAACGATGTTTGTTTACTGTTTATTTACTTTAATTTAAGGAATTTGTTCAGACAAAGTTTGGGATTGGAACAGAAACAAGGTAAGTTTTATTTACTAAGTACTATTGTTTATATTATTGTACATGTATCAATATACTTTTGGTTTCGGAGCGTGAGAAACCTTACTTTATATATTACTTAAATGAGTAGGTACTCAGGATTTTTACTGAGGATAAAAATGAGAACACGTACTGCCGATTTGGAGGCGACTTTTATTCTAATTCAAAATACATACAGGGCTCATCCGGTGGACATAGACCGCTGAGCTTGCGAACGACAGAGTCTAGACATAATAGATATATGTACGTACTTAATCTAGAGCGGACGGGTGAGGTGTATCTATAACTCCTCCGACCCTAAGAGCGAAATTATCGGAAGGTTCGATTTGAGAGTCTTTCCGACAATTTTGCCAATACAATAAACATTTGGGCGATTTAAGCCAGGTTATATAAATCAAAAATGTAATAAAACTAAAAATTACTAATCCTAAAGTGACGTATCCTAAAATTTCACTGAAGTTAAAGTTCTTGTTTTCATTCAATACACTTTCTATCACTTCACTATGCTTTAACGAAAACGCCATATATTTAACTTCGTCCAAACTGATTCCTTTCATATTAACTACACTCGATTCGGAGGCAGTGGCATTCAAGTTTAGCTGCGATAACGTGACAATTGGAATCCTTTCCACAACTTCCAATTCCACAAAAATATGTCGGCGAAGGTGAATCCCATAGATTTGGAGGACGCAAGGCTCATCAATTGTCACCAGGTAAGTGCCGAACACAAGTTGCTTACTGATCTCTTCACCGCATTGCTTCGTCAGTGTTGTTCTCAATCTAGTGTAGAGAAGCCAGCTAGCTGCGTTCACTTGCTGGACCCTGACCTTCTCAATTTCTATTTCTCGTTGTTTACAGGGACTATGGTCATATTCAAATTTCATCAACTGTTCCACACAGGTAAGTTCATAGTATAAGGCTTGATTATCCGCAGTACATAAAAACTGATCTCCAGCAGAGAGCGGTCGACATGGTTTTATTAGTGGTAAGTATTTCATTCCTTTCGCCAGAAGGTAAGGATATTTGGGAATAATGGCTAGGGTTTTATTTTCAGATTCATGAAAGATTGGTAAGGAATATATCTTAAAATAATTATACGATGAGTTATCCGTAAGTGGAATTTCCATTATAAATGTAATCTGATTATTTTTAATAAATGATTTTACACAAATGGTCTCCTCTATTTTCAATAGATTTGTTTCTATTGGAGGATACATTAAGTTTCCTGAGTTAGGAATTAGTTGTAAATGATGCAATAATTCTGTAGAATTCACAATAGATTGATGTAGTATCGATAATTTACTTAACGCTAATGCTGTTTCAAGTTCACTTAGCCTAGCAAAGATAGTACGGAAACTACTCGTGAATACAGAAAATAATCCTATAAGATAAGTTAAGAAAATCCAGTTGTTTTGTTTTGCAGATAAATCTTTCAGAAGCAGTTCAATCTTTGTTAGGCGAATATGAAAGTATGCAGTATTCTGATTTATTGTTTCAGTTACATTAATGAAACTCTGAAACATTTTGGAGACAATTGTTAATTTTTTTGAAGTAATTATTTGATTATGATTTAATTTGGAAATAAGTTCTTCGTATCTAACGGCGTCATCGTGATCTAGGTTACCTGTTATTAGTTTTATAATAGAACCCAATGGATTAATCAGTCCTCTTTTAGAACGTTTCTGCGGAACTAGTTGTCGGTATTTTTCTATAGTTAAATCGAGTATAAACTCTGTATGTATTTTCATACTTGTAAGTTCTTGAGAATATGATGCATTCCAATCGATAAGTTTACACATTTGTTGGAAGTTGCTGGATATGTAATTTAAATCATTATGAATCTGTTCTAAACTGATGAGCTTGACTATAGTCCAGTGATCAGTTTGAATGTGTGCTAGGCCTTCCTTTACTGGAAATATACCTGGGTTTCCTTCAAGATTTTGCAGATGAAAAGCTAGCGAGGGCATCACTACCAACAGGATGCCGCACCACCTGCGAAGGGCGTTTAACATTCTTAATAGGGGTTTTAGTAATTCTTTCACCAATTTGAATTGGTAAAATATTTCTTACAGCTTGACCTATTACTTTTGCTTTTACGTATCTGGGTTTGTCTTTACTTTTACGCTTGTTTACGTCTTTCGCAAAAATAATTTCGCCTGCATTAAATTCAATTTCAGCTTCACCACCTTTCCTTTCCCTATGTTTTACTTTTATTGCTACCATTTTCTCTGTTAAGTGTGTATACATGACTCTGATGCGTTTAGCATGATCCTTCACCAATTTCTGAAAATACTGTTTTTCTAACTGTATGCTATACGGGTTGTTAGTATCAGTATGCCCGAAAACAACTTCGAATGGAGTGAGTTCAGTAACGGAGTGAATGGAGTGGTTATATGCCATAACTGAATATGTCATTACAGATGCCGCATCGGTACAACGGTTTTCATATTTCGCCAATCTGTATATTTCGATTATGGTGGAGTGAAATCGTTCTATCAGACCCATGGAATTGGGATTATTGGGTGTACCAATATGAAGTTCGACTTTATGTAAGCTTAGAAATTCTTTCATTAACTCGTTATTGAACTCGGACCCTGGGTCGGAACTTATTTTTTTTGGAACTCCGTAGTATGAAAAATACTTCCTTAGAGCACGGACTACTTCTGGAGTAGATTTGTTCTGAATTTCGATGGCCTGACCTAGCTTACTAAAAGCGTCTATGAGGGTTAGATAAGTTTTACCTTCAATACTAAAAAGATCTATAAATATTTCCTGAAACGGAGCATTTTGTGTTTGTGATAGTTGTAAGATAGGTTTAATGGGTTTTCTATCATATTTCATTTTCTGGCATGCCTCGCAAGTATTTATAACTGCCGCTATTGTCTCCTGCATTCTATCCCAATAATAATTCCTACGAAGCCTAACTAATGTTTCTTTGATGCCGCGATGGCACGTATTTCCTTCATGATGCTTAATTATTATAGATTTTTGTTCTCCTTCATCTTCTACATAAACTACTCGTTCTGTACATTCATAAAAATTAATTAAATCCTTTCTAAAAAGCTGAATTATTATATTACCGAATAACTTACGATGTTCATTATCTTCAAAATAAATGAAATACTTAAACTTTGGTTTAATGTGTTGTTTCAAAAAATCTTTAATCAGTTCTGGATTGTCTTTTGGTAAGAAAACTTCTAATACTTTTTGTTTGTCACGCGAGAGATCCTTCACTTGCATTTCATTTTTGAACCATGAGAAAACTAAAATTTGATTCGGCTTAGTGTCTATAGCTTCATGTAAGATTGGTATTCCAGTACAGTCGTTTAAGGCTGAATGAATTGTATCTGTTTTACTAGACTCGACCTGAACAGGATATTCATTAATGCTTCCGTCAATGAAGTCTATAGAACTAGCAGTTGCTGTTCGACTTGTATCTGATATGGTTATAGTTGATGAATTGCTACGTTCTCTTTTATTATGAACTATGGCCCTTTCTGTAACTATACTATCTAAGTATTCCGTATCTCTTTTACCCACGTTAACTACCAGCGATTCATTATCATCGTCAGAGTCTAAAGCAAACATTTTTATTCTAGAAAAGGCGTCGGCATTGGTATTTTGTTTGCCATTTTTGTATATTAATTCAAAGTCATAGTCTTGCAAGCGGAGTCCCCAACGTGTAAGTTTACTACTTGGATCTTTCAGAGATCGAAGCCATACTAAAGGACGGTGGTCAGTGTATATGTAAAACTTTCGACCGTATAAATATGGTCTGAAATGTTTTACTGCCCAAATTATAGCGAGCAATTCCCGTTCGATTGTGCTGTAGCGTGATTCGGTATCGCTAAGAGTGCGACTAGCGTAAGCGATAGGTTTGTCACTGCCAATTTGTCCTTGTGACAAAACTGCACCCAAAGCTATGTTTGACGCATCAGTCGTAAGTATGAAAGGTTTGTCGTAGTCAGGGTATTGTAAAAGAGGGGCATGTGTCAAGAGTTCTTTGCATTTATTAAATGCGTCAATGTATTTCTGGTCTATTATAATTTTATTACGCTTCTTTAAACAAGATGTCAATGGTTGGGTAATTTTTGCGAAGTCTTTGATGAAACGTCGGTAGTATCCTACCAGTCCAAGAAAACTTTTAATCTCAGTCGTGGTTTTTGGAAGAGGATATTTCAGTACAGCCGTAATTTTGTCGTCATTGGGTTTTAGTCCTTCTTTGGTAATTGTGTGTCCAAGGTAAAGTACTTCTTTTTTTAGAAACTCTGATTTGTCTAATTGGATTTTCATGTTAGTGGCCCTAATTCTGTCAAAAACAGTCCGTAAATTCTGTATCATGTTATCAAGGCTATTTCCATAAATAATGATGTCATCTAAGTATACCATACAGTGTAGTCCTTGTAGTCCACGTAGAACGTTATCCATTGTCCTCTGGAATGTGGCTGGGGCCGTTTTAAGCCCAAACGGCATTCTGAGGAACTCAAAATGTCCATTTTGAGTGGAAAACGCTGTCTTCTGTCTGTCCCTCTCGTCTAATTCTATCTGATGGTAACCACTGGCTAAATCAAGCGTAGTGTAGTAAGTGCTCTTTCCTAATTTGTCAAAAAGGTCATGGATGTTCGGTAGGGGGTATTTGTCATCGATAGTAATTTCGTTAAGTCGTCTAAAGTCTATCACCATCCTGTATTTAACTTTTCCAGATGCGTCCATCTTCTTAGGCACCAGGTGAACAGGAGCGTTCCAAGGAGAATGAGACTCTTGTATTACATTGTCGTTTATCAATTGGTCAACTTGTCTGTTGATTTCGTTTTGAACAAACGGAGCCTGTCTATACGGTTTCACATATATAGGGTCTTCGTTTTTAGTCCTAATATGATGTTTTACCGAGTTAGTAAATGTCAAGGGGATTTGGTCACAGTAAAATATGTCTTTGAATTCCTTGCAAAGTCTATAAATTTTTTCACGTTCTTCTTCGTTGGTATGGTCAAGTCTGAGTTTAGTCAAATTGTCTTCAAGTAACTTGTCTATCTCTATGTCAGTATTATTTTTAGTAACATTTATTTTACATTCATTATTTTCATATTTAGTAACTGTAAAGGGTTGTATTAAATTAAGTCGTTTTGGACTATCTGAAGTATTTTGGATTACTGAATACGCGTATCCATTTATGCAATTTATTATAGCGCTGGGCATACGCAGACCATTCTCGAATTCTTGAAAATCAAGAATAGCGTCGCCTGAATATTGATTGATAGGTAACTTAACTCGTTGTTCTGTTCGCGGCGGTATATTAATTACATAATTTAAGTTGTTGTTAATTATTGGAATACAAGTTGTGCTAGTTGTTAATACTTGATTCTTTAAATCAATTACTGCGTCTAATTGTAACAAAAGGTCATTACCAATAAGTCCGTCATATTGTGCGTCCACATCATACAAATAAAATTTATGCCAAGCGTTGGTTACAAAAGTAGGTAACGGAGGAATTTCCACTACTTCATCGTGTCTACTAGAAGCGTGGGTGCTTACCACTTGAAAGTGTTCTTTCCTAATATATTCACTGAAAAAATCATAAGCCTTTTGAGGGCTGATAAATGATCTCATGCTACCAGTATCAATCATCATTTTCGCGTCTATTTCTTCTAAGTAAATGTAGGGAAGTTTTAAATTAGGATCGCAATTTAGTTTCAAGATTTCTTGTTTTCCATCGAGGCTTTTTCCTGAAAATTCACATTTTGACTGTCATTTGTTGCTTCTAATTTGTCATCAGGTATGTTACAATCGTTCGTGTCATTATTTACGTTATCATAGTAATAGTTAATGTCATTTAAGTAGTCATAGTCATTTGACGGATTATAATAGTTAAATTCGTCCCAATAGGGTCCATATACATACTCGTAATCGTGCATAGTAAGTTCATTCAAATTAAAACCTTGTTGCTGCTTCGGTTGGGCTGTTCTCATAGATACGTCGCTATCTTGATTTTGGGGTTTTAATACCTGGGGAAGATTCGAACCAGGCTGCGGTGGTTTGTAACCCAGTTGTTGCGGTAGTTTGTATCCTAACTGTAGGGGTGGTCTATAACCAAACGGTTGAGGTGGCCTATAGCCAAACTGTTGCGGTGGCCTATAACCGAATTGTAGAGGTGGCCTATAACCAAACTGTACAGGTGGCCTATATCCGCTCTGTTGAGCTGGCCTATAACCGAACTGTTGTGGTTGCAAACCCAATTGAGGCCGATACTGGAATACTGGCTTGAAGGGTTGACCTTGACCCAAAGTTTGAGGTATCTTGTTTTGCGTATTTTGGGGATTATTCAAATTAAATTTAGACTGAAAAGGTTTGTACCCCACTGGTTGGATTATCGATGACTTTGAACTTGATCCCGAAATTTGATTATTACTATGAATACGGTTACGCATATTATATTGATCTAAGAAATTGACTTCTTCGAGTACGATGCTCAAGGCTGCTTCTAAGGTTGTAGGCGATTTAAGCCTAACGATACGCACCATATTTTCGGGAAGGTTGTACAAAAATACATTTAGAGCCGTATTGTTGTAGATAACCGACTTAGCACGTTTTAAGTCCACGTCATCAATTGTATTCACCTTCGACATTAATAACGAGCGAACATTTTGGATTCTATTACAAAAATCTAAAAAGCTTTCATTTGAATTTATTTTTAAAGATTCTAATTCAATATTAATACAAGCTTCACTCCGGGGGTCTCCAAAATGTTGAATCAGCAAATCTTTGAACGCGGACCATGTAACAATATCTTCACGTTCCGATAAGAGCGCAGCTGCATCCTCTTTCAATCTACTTGTTAAAACATTAAAAACATAAAGATTTTGTTCTGTATTTCCCTTAAATCGATCAACCACGTACTGACATTTTCTCAAATAAAGGTTTAACTGTCTTTTATCACCATTATACAGTGGAATTAAATCAACAATTTCCTTTGGTATTGGTGCAACTGCAACTGTAGTGGGTGTCGTCATGATTATAGAGTAATGAACTGTACAGAGGTTGCAACTCGCTTTAAAATAATCCTATTAAAATTAAAATTCACACACACTTACAATATAACAAACACACAATTAATTAAATAAATAAAATTAATTAATCAGAATACCCAATAATATGAAAAATAAACTTCGTAATACTTCTACTACAAAAATGTAAATTTAGAAAAAAAAATAGTTTTACCTTAAGAGTTACTTTATCTTACAATTATTAATTGAATTTACAGTTAATACTGTTTATTTTATTCAATTCAATCAATCTAGATTTGAACTTTAAAGTTAATGCTGAAAGTATGAACTCTCTAACATTGACACTACTCTATGTTTTATGTTCTAAGAATTGAACAGAGATAAGACCACATAATTTCATACAGAGTTATCAGCTAAAGACTAAACAATAATCTGTCTGTTATAATGAGCAAGTTTTGATCTCGAAAATAACATTTAAAACTTATGAAAAATATAGGAGGATTAGGGAACATAGGATTGGCGAAAAGATTTACTCACCAACCGCCCGTGACTCCCATACTCGATGATTTCTGCACTCACGCGATTTAAAAGAATATTTATTTGGTTCGAAGGATTTTCTCTGCTTTCGTAGATTTTACGCTTAATGTTTTCTAGTCGAATTTGGACGTCCGGAAAAACGCGAAACTACGGATTTCTACGAGAAAATCCTACCGGCTGCGCCACTTTTGGTTTCGGAGCGTGAGAAACCTTACTTTATATATTACTTAAATGAGTAGGTACTCAGGATTTTTACTGAGGATAAAAATGAGAACACGTACTGCCGATTTGGAGGCGACTTTTATTCTAATTCAAAATACATACAGGGCTCATCCGGTGGACATAGACCGCTGAGCTTGCGAACGACAGAGTCTAGACATAATAGATATATGTACGTACTTAATCTAGAGCGGACGGGTGAGGTGTATCTATAACTATATATTAAAAAAAAATGATGCATTAACGTTTCTTTTTTATTATTTGAAAAGAGATCCTATTAAAGCTTAATAAGATTTAATTGTTTTTTTGGTAATAATGGCTGTATTTATGGGTAATATTTGATATATTTACACTTCTTTTTCAGTTCAATTTACTAATGAATAAGAAAAGAAGTAAACTATGGACGTTTTTTACGCACGCTCAAAACGATAAGGCAAAATGTGATCTTTGCAATTCGTTGTATTCAGTGAAAGGCGGCTCCACTACGAAATTAAAAAAGCATCTCATGAAGAAACACAGATCAACTTATGAAACCATCATTCCATGCTCCGTGCCAGATACTGCAGTTCTGGAAGCTCCATCAACTTCATCATCAAGTACTGAACCTAGTAATTCTGTAATTAAATCGATATCTATAACAAATGAAACTAATTCGAAGCAAACTAAGTACCTTTATTAAACGTCCTGTAGGTGTAGAAGAGAAAAAAAAAAAGAATAGAGGTAAACTATGCACTTCTTTTACGCACGCTCAAGACGATAAGGCAAAATGTGATCTTTGCAATTCGTTGGTTTCAGTGAAAGGCGGCTCCACAACGAATTTAAAAAAACATCTCATGAAGAAACACAGATCCACTTATGAAACCATCATTTCATGCTCCGTGCCAGATACAGCAGTTCTGGAAGCTCCATCAACTTCATCATCAAGTACTGAACCTCGTAATTCTGTAATTAAATCGATATCTATAACAAATGAAGCCAATTCGAAGCAA
This sequence comes from Charanyca ferruginea, assembly GCA_947361185.1. Taxonomy (NCBI): domain Eukaryota; kingdom Metazoa; phylum Arthropoda; class Insecta; order Lepidoptera; family Noctuidae; genus Charanyca; species Charanyca ferruginea. The sequence goes on along the minus strand of OX376065.1, from coordinate 11,492,421 downwards.
ACTAAGTACCTTTATTAAACGTCCAGTAGGTGTAGAAAGAGAAAAAAAATTAAATAAGAAAAGAGGTAAACTATGGACTTTTTTTATACCAGAGAATGGGCAGCAGCGTTCTTTGTGCATTTGTAACAACCATACTGCGATCTCCAACCCGCCTGCCAAGCGTGGTGATTATGGCAAAACCCCCCCTTGGGGAAGGCCTGTGTCCAGCAGTGGACGTCTTTCGGCTGAAATGATGATGATGATGGACTTTTTTTACGCACGCTCAAGACGATAAGGCAAAATGTGATCTTTGCAATTCGTTGTATTCAGTGAAAGGCGGCTCCACTACGAATTTAAAAAAGCATCTCATGAAGAAACACAGATCAACTTATGAAACCATCATTCCATGCTCCGTGCCTGATACAGCAGTTCTGGAAGCTCCATCAACTTCATCATCAAGTACTGAACCTAGTAATTCTGTAATTAAATCGATATCTATAACAAATGAAGGCAATTCGAAGCAAACTAAGTACCTTTATTAAACGTCCAGTAGGTGTAGAAAGAGAAAAAAAATTAAATAAGAAAAGAGGTAAACTATGGACTTTTTTTATACCAGAGAATGGGCAGCAGCGTTCTTTGTGCATTTGTAACAACCATACTGCGATCTCCAACCCGCCTGCCAAGCGTGGTGATTATGGCAAAACCCCCCCTTGGGGAAGGCCTGTGTCCAGCAGTGGACGTCTTTCGGCTGAAATGATGATGATGATGGACTTTTTTTACGCACGCTCAAGACGATAAGGCAAAATGTGATCTTTGCAATTCGTTGTATTCAGTGAAAGGCGGCTCCACTACGAATTTAAAAAAGCATCTCATGAAGAAACACAGATCAACTTATGAAACCATCATTCCATGCTCCGTGCCTGATACAGCAGTTCTGGAAGCTCCATCAACTTCATCATCAAGTACTGAACCTAGTAATTCTGTAATTAAATCGATATCTATATCAAATGAAACCAATTCGAAGCAAACTAAGTACCTTTATTAAACGTCCTGTAGGTGTAGTAAGAGAAAAAAAATTAATGATTTAATTTTTAAGATGATAGTTAAAGACCTTCAGCCATTTTCTATAGTTGAAGACGTGGGTTTTAAGGATCTTATTAATTACTTAGAACCAGGTTACAAAATGCTTTCAAGGTACATATTAAGCAATACTTTATTGGATGCGCAATGCTCAGAAGTCCAAAAAAGTTTAAAAGAAGAATTAGAGAGTACAAAATATATATAGTTTACCACCGATGGTTGGACTTCAAGAGCAACAATTTCTTACCAAGCTGTTACAGCCCATTATTTATTAAATTGGGAGTTAAAGTCTGCTTCATTAGGATGTTTTGAGTGTCATGAGCGACACACGGCCGAATATATTAAAAATGACCTGTATACGTTGATCTCCTATTGGAGCATACAAAATTAAATATTTATCTGCGTAACAGATAACGCAGCGAACATGAAAGCGGTTATACGATTAATCAATTATGATCATTTGCCGTGTTTCGCTCACACTCTTAATTTAGTCGTGCGTGCAGGACTCCAGGGCTATGGACTCGAGGGGCTGTTAAAAAAAATAAAAGCCCTTGTGGAACATTTCCACAGGAGTCCAGTGTCTACCAAAAAACTTATTGCAATGCAGGAGCAGCTGAAGCCTAAGCAAAAACCATTGAAGCTAAAAATAGACGTAGTCACCAGATGGAACAGCACCCTGGACATGATTGAGAGGATTTTTTCACTTCAAGAACCTTTAGAAGCGGGTCTTGGAATCCTACACAACCCAGTAGAAAATCTTTCGGAAAGCGAATGGAAGTCACTGCCCGAAATAATAAAAATTCTGAAGCCATTCAAGCAGCTCACTGAAGAAATTTCTTTAGAAAGAAAGAAAGAAAGAAAAATAATTAGAAAAAAAGTGACTGTTTCAATGGTCTTGGCTTCAACAAAAAGAATCATTCGGATTTTTGAAAAAAATAATATATAGCAACCACAACGATAAGTAAGGGTATAATGTTAGCCAAAAAGTATGAAGTATAATTTAAACATAATTTTATTTAGTTACATATTGCAATGTATGTATAACGGAAAAGTGTTAAGTGTATGTAACTTTGAATGTATTATCAATTATAATTATGCCTTAAAATATTAGGGGAAAGATATTGTGATATTATGTGTATGTCGGTACTTGTTAACACTTGTGATATTCTACTACCGGCTATTAATAAAAAACAGTCTTGGTGAAATCTGCGTATCATTTACATACACGTACACTGAACGAACTGTAGTTCAACTTCTTCTGGTGAATGTATATGAGGATGTGGATAATGCAGGTGAAGATGATGCCAGTGAAATTCCACGTGAAGGCCCTGGTTCCTCGATTCCCAATAGCAGTTTTATAATAATTTTATGCCCCCTCAAAAGTGGTAATTTGTTGTTTTCATTTATGTCCCGGCGGATTTATGTGCCGGCGCCCAAGTAGATGTGATATTTTCGAAAAAGCATTTGACCGGGTGGATTTCTGCATTCTGATAGAGAAACTAAAAGCCGTAGGTATTAAGGGGAACTTGCTAAGGTGGATAGACTCATACCTAAGGAACCGGCGGCAAGCTGTAGTTATCGGTAGTTATCGATCTGATTACGTGGACGTTACTTCTGGGGTGCCCCAGGGCTCACTGATATCCCCCCTACTTTATAATATATATCTGTTTGACATAACACAGTGATTCTTTCATTCGGAACACCTCCTGTATGCCGACGATAAAAAGATATATATGAAAATAAAAAAAACCTAATGACTGTCAATTGATCCAATCAGACTTAAATAGACTTAATGAAGACTATAATTTGAATAAGATAAATGTAAATACAAGCAAATGCCAAATAATAACATTTTCTAGAAAACGCAACAATAGTAGCTACAATTATCGTATCGGTAATGATTTTATTCCGCGAGCATCACAGGTCAGGGATTTGGGTGTTATCCTGGACGAATTATAACTGCTATCGAAATAAGATCAGCTGCAATCTTCTCATACCAGATGCATGTTTTACGAACTGGTGACTTATAGCTAGCTAGCTGATCGGCTATATCTATACCCTTTTTGCTTCGATTATATTCCAAAACCATTTTGAGCTTCAGAATAGGTCTGAAGCCAGCAGACATTTCCATCTCATGGTTATGGCATGTTGAAAGCATCAGTACGTCTCTGTTATCTCGCCATTTAAGAACAGTTATGCAGTCGTTTTGCATTGCAGATACTTCTCCTTTTTTTAGGTTTGCATGTACCACTTTTTTGGGAAGATTTCGCCTGATTTTTCGAAGCGTGCCACAAAAATCAGTTTTTCTTTCCTTCAGGTATCGTGCTAATTGTGTGCTTGTATAATAATTATCATGGGCTAATAATCTACCTTTATCCAGTTAAAAGCCCTGTCTTCACCGGCATAAATCTTGTAACTCCAAACGTAACCAGTTTCCGTACAAAGTTTGTATACTTTCATGCCGTATTTGTCGCTTTTCTGAGTCTTTTTCTTTTCTTTTTCTTTTAATCTACCCCGAAACCCAACCATGGATTCATCAACTGCAATCCTTTCTCCTGGCGTAAATATTTTTCTCGAATTTTCGATGTTTTTGTCAATCAAGGGTTGAATTTTGTACAACCTACCACTACTGTGATGTTGATTCTCCACAAAATGCCAGCATTTCAAAATTAGGGTAAATCTATTGTAGGACATTGATCTCAACGATCGAACTAGTGAGAATAAATCATACATTTTCCCAAACACGAGGACTTCATTTCAAGGTGTTAAAGATTTTTTTTTTAATTTCCTTTAAATTGAATAGTGTTAGAATTGTTATTATAACCCCTGTCGCCTGATACCACCCATTATCATTTCAATATGATCTTGCATTAACCTGTAAGTTGCAATATATTGCAATCGTTGTCCTTCGACCAAAGTGTAATCCAAGTGTTTTAAGCTTTCTATGCATACGAGAAAACCCAAAAAACCTGTCTTGTTCTGGGACTCAACGAATTTTTTTTATCACTTTCATGGTGATTCGCTTACGAAGATCACGTCGGTACTTAATCAATATAGTCAGACCCAATATGTATTGTTTGGCTTTTTCAAGATAAACCATAACTTCATCTGCGTTTATTGTTGAGAGTGGTCTTTTCAAGCCATAAAAATCAGATGACTTTGAATTTAATATGTCGAATAAGTTATTAAACATGGTGATAAAATGATCGTACCTTCAGCGTCTACAAAAAGTGAAGATATCAATGCACAACTTAAGAGCATTTTTAACACTCATACTCATAATTTGTGTTGCCAATTGAACTCTCATTACCTCATTTCGAAAGTGAATATGTCTAGGAGTAATTTTGTTGGCAAAGTTTAGTCCTACGTTTTTCGGATATTTACTCAATTAATAGGTAACTGCCACCGAATCTCCTTTCCATTCTCGTCAAAAACAAGTCCTTTGGCTTTAAATGAATTGCGTACCAATTTCATCATATGGAAAGCGTCAAGCATGATTGTGCAAATCACATTCAGGATTGTTTTCAGACATGCTGGATTTTATAGATAAAAAAAAGAAAAATAAATAAATAAAAAAAGACGTTGTTTATTGGTACAGAATACAGATGTATAATACTATTCGCAGAAGTTGCTGATACTGGTCCCCAAACTAAGTTAACAGTTGTATTTTGGGACACAGTGTTCAGTCTTGGATATTGTTACACAGTTGGTTTCTTTAAGTACATTTGTTGTGAATGCAAATATATTTTAATAATAATTTCATGGGGTTATATAAGGTGAATAGGTAAGTGTGTGTGCGTGTGAGTGATTTTGTGTAAGTGTGTGTGTGATGTGTGAGTGAGTGTGTGTGTGTGTGTGTGTATGTGTGTGTGTATGGCTGGCAGAGAGGTCATGGATCACACAGTGAATTTAAGATCTTCAGTCTTTTGATAGTCCAATTTGAGTAGCCAATCAGTAACTTAATCTTTTACTTTGCGTTTGTTTAGTCCCACAATTTTTATTTTCTTATTAATACAGTCGTACAGTTTGCAACTTAGACTATGGAATTGTCCTCTAGCAAAGGCTGTCTTTGTCGAAAGAAGGTGGGACTATTCGATGTCTTCTTAAGGTGGATTTCAGCACATAGAGCTGCCTGAGCTGCCTGCTGCTGCAGTGGGGTATCTGTATGGTTTTTATTCATTACTTTCAGAACAGCTCTCTGCGCCCTCTCCAATCTGAGAAGGACCGTTTTACCAACCCGTCCCCAAACAGGAATGCAGTATTGGATAACAGACTGACCTGTGTGTGTAGACTAGTGTACTTGACCCTGTGGTCAAGTACACTAGTCTTAACTTGTCTGGAGGAGAAGAGTCCCTGAGTAATTTTAATACATGTATGAGTCTTCTCACTCTTGAAGTAACTGTGTCTATATGTTTTTCCCACCTCAGTCTGCTATCCAAATACACACCCAGGTAGTTTGCACTGTCCTCCCAAATAAGTTCTGGGCACGTGCAGTTTTATCCAGGGATGAGCATTGAGCAGACATGGGCTTTAACCTGAAATAGTTCCTGATAGTGGGTTTTTTGACGTTGAGGGTTAATAAATTGTCTGAGACCCATTGCATGATTTTTGCTACGGAGAGTGCAGCGGTCTCCTTGACGGCGGCCGGTCAATTTGGACCCCATACAAGAATAGCGGTGTCGTCAGCGTAAGTAAAAAATTTTGTATGAGGGAGAGAGATTTGGCACAGATCATTAATATACTTACAGCTGGAAAAGTGCGGAACCGAGTACGCTTCCTTGCGGAACTCCGTAGGTGACTGTGTCCTCATCACTGAGGAATTCATTTATCTTGACACGCTGTTTCCTATTCGTTAGGTAATCTTTAAAAATGTCGTGGATGGTACCTCTTATACCGAGCCTGTGCTGTTGCTTGCTTTGGAAAGATCTAGAAATATACACATACATCTATTCTTACTATCCAAGTTTATAACTATAGCACTCGTTAAGTCAGATACAGCATCTTCGGTGCTATATCCAGAGCGAAATCCATATTGATTTGAGGCTATAATTTTAAACTTGTCTAGAAACTTCTTTAGTGCTCGATTTAGTATTCTTTCTAAGATCTTAGAGATTGCAGTCAAAATTGCAATGGGGCGGTAGTTGTTGACACAATCTCTGTCGCCACTCTTGTGGATTGGGTGGATTATGGCTTTTTTAAAGGCATCGGGAAAAACACCAGTGTTGATGGCAAGATTACATATATAAGTGATGGCCCCCCATCACTCATATATGTCAAAATGCTCCGACTTTCTCTGACAACTGTGGATGAAATGCCATCCCAGCCTGTAGCACATTCAGGTCGTAATTCCATTATATAAGACTCAATTTCTGATTCCGTTACTCCCAGAATAGCGAGCGAGTTCGGTTGAAATTCAATGTCGTTGGTCGCGGCTGTGCCAGAAACAGAGGTTGAAGATATTTTGGTAGCCAGGTCTTTTCCTATGGACGTGAAAAAGTTGCAGACTTGATTGAGATCTGTAATTTTTAAGAGTTCCGTTGGACTACTTCTATTTTTTTGTGTTTGCGATATGTTTTTTATTGCCTTCCAAAGGGCCCTAGGATCATTACCTGCTTGTTCTATTCATAAATTAATTAATTAATAGCTGGTCTGTTGCGGTTCTGCATCAGGTGTTCAAGTTTCCAAGATAAATTATAGCCTATATGTTGCCCAGACTTAATACCTATACAACAACAAAAAAATCATTCAAATCTGTCCAGCAGTTCCGAAGATTAGCGTGTACAAACAAACAGACAAACAGACAGACTTTTTTTTTTGGATTCGTGCTCTATTACTGTTTCTAAACCCCCCTCAATTATTATTTTTTTAATATATTCAATGTACAGACACAGTTTTTTTACTGTTTTATTATATGTATAGATAAACATAATAATCCTCAATTTGTTCAATGTGAAAAATGTCTTATTAAATTACCTTTAAATCAATATAAATATCATTTGAAAACCAATATGCATAAGTCTAATAGTCTCTTACGAACCGAATTTCAAAACATTTACATTATTATTTCATGTGCTTTCAAAAACAGAATCGTGACGTATCGTTTAAATCCTTCACACAAAGTTGAATACCTCGCGCCTGAGGATTTCTTGGGTGAACAATAAAAACGATATCTTAAAACTAGTTGATATGTCGCTACTGAAAAATATTTGTATTAAAGTGAACTTTGAACTATTTGCTAACTTTGAATTACAAAAGAACAAAGAGCAACAACTGAAGTCTTCCAATACAAAATATGAAAAAAAAAAACAAAAAAAAATTGTAGAAACACGAATATTAATGAATGGTACTGTAATATAATAGAACTTTTGAAATAAAAATTATTGGAATTCGAACATAAAGAGTCTGGATGGTCTTATCACTCAGTAAGCCATCTGGAAATCAATGTTAATAAATACTGTCCATTGAGAAGTGGAACGTATTTAACTTTACCAAAAAAAAATCAGACACTCAAAAAGTTGTGTGAATATACAAAATAATGACAGTCATTGTTTCTTATGGAGTATTGAAGCAGCATTATACCCTAGAATGTATGTAGGACAGTATCATATTCACATTACAGCTCTGTTTTTAATATTGAAGGAATCTTTCCCTGTCACATACCAGGACATAAAATTTGAAACCTACAGCATAAGCATTCATGTTTATGGAATAGATGCGAATAATGAAAAAGTGACTAGACCTCTAAATCTATGAAACACGTATTATATTCTCAACAAGTGAGTAAAGCGGTGATGAATAGAAATGATGATAAAAGATACGTACAGTCAACAGCAAAAGTAGATGATCAAAATCAGAAATTCAATACTAATTTACTAACACTAATTTATATCATTTATTTATAGTTTATTTATTAAAAGTATGTGATTGTCACACACATACTTTTGAATCACTTCGACGCCACACAGTTCTGATGTGAACTCCGTTCATTAGTATTGAATTTCTGATTTTGATCATCTACTTTTGCTGTTGACTGTACTACCAAATAACATAGAAACCTTACCTTGCGGACATTACAAAATTATATTTTAGTTATAAGAAGGTTTTATTGTATTACTTCACTATTTCCCTATACTGTATACTGTTAAGCTAATTAAGTTTCTTTAATTATTATTATTATTTATATTATCTAAATAAAAGTTGGGTTTTTGACTTTATTTGTTTTATTGGTTTCCTTTGTATCTTTAATGATATAGGTACAACACACTCGTTACAAGTTTGAATACATCCAACTGTAAGAAAGTATCAAAAATTCGAAGACATGTGACATTCACCAACCTGCACTGGGCCGTCGTGGTGGATTAAGGCTCACTCCCTCTCGAAGAGAGGGGCCTGTGTCCCAGCAGTGTTTTTTAAATTTCAATTATTTAAGAATGTTGAATAAAAGATTAAAATGAATATCATAATATTATGATCACATCAAGACGAAAGTTATATAAGATGGGCTTTTGTAATCACTTATTATTATTATTATTATTATTCAGGTTGTCAATACTAACAACCAGGCGTAGATGCTTTAAGATTTTTAAAATTTTAATTAATAAAACACATTTTATAATATATATATTTTTTTATTATAATGAACTTACTGAAACGCTGACATAGACATGACTACTATACTCGTGGTAGAAACAAATTGGCTGGATACCCACACTCCCTATCGAAATTTGGAAAGTTGATTCATGTTATTGGTCCATCGGTATACAATCGACTACCCGATGATATTTTAAGCGCAAAGTCTGACAATACTTTTAAAACTAAACTTAAAGGCTGGCTAATTGACCAGGTATTATATGACCTAAACTCTAAAGGAATGGTTGTAGGTAATTTGACATACATAACTATAGTATTTATTTGTTTCGATAATTTTGTGTATTCTCAATTATTTTCTTTTGCTTTTTGTTCAAAACATGACATGTAATTTTTAATAATTATTAATAAATAAACATAAACTTATAATGACCTTTAAATAGATACAAAATAAATAACATTCAAAATTCATAAATTATGAAGTGGAAATAAACTTTTTAACTATCTTACCAACTACTTGCTCAGTTTCACTCATGATATTGTCATAATCACTTCTCACTAAGTACTGTACATTCACGCTTGTACTATCAGGATCAGTGTCTATTTCATCCATCTGACGACCGTCTAAATCATGAATAATTATTTTTATTATTTGGCGAACTTGCACTGACAAAAGATTTGTTTTTCATAGATTTTGATATTTTTTTCTTATTTTTCAGTTTTTGCTCTTCTATTTTTTGCTGTCGACTCTCATTACACGCACTTGCCGCTACTTCAGCGTACCAACTCTCTCTATCTTGTGCAAAGTAGAATGGATTTATGACTGGGTCCTCAATCAAATTCTGAAAAACAAAGATTATTTTTTATGCTATTTAAAGGCATCAACTATGAAGTGAATTGATAAGAACGTGAGAAACTGTTATTGGCTGTATGTTTCTTAAACAAATGTTAGCCATCTGTTTTAGCTGTTGGTTCTTCTATAAATAAATAAATAAACATAAAAAAGAATAGTAATATTCATTTAGATACTTACGTTACATTGTTGGTCAATATTATCCACAACAGGACTATGGCGATTGTGACATGATGCTGTAAAAAGAGTATGCATTATATATCGATACCTTTGAGCCCAGCTCAAAGGTCGTAAAGGACATTTGGGCGAAAATGACTTTTTGATACTGTTTTACTCAGTTTTTAATTCTCTATCGATCTGTATATTATTAAAAAAAAATGCCTATACGACCCACATAATTTGAGACGTTAAACATAGTTTACTGTGAAAATATGGATGTGAATACCACTTAGTTACCAGAGTGAACTCATTTTAGTAGTAAAGCAAAGTATAAAACAACTTTTGGGTGTAAAATACATAAAAAATATCAATTGTCTTATACCACCTTAGGTGGTTAATATAATTCACCTCAAAAATCTGGATATAAAGGACATCGTCTTTGCAAATTGTCCAGGACAATTTGCAATGAAAAATAAAAAAAATACAAGTATCCTTTATGACCTACTTTCAATTTAATTATTTGCTTCCAATATATATGGGCGTATATAACCGTAAGTGAGGAATTATCCCATAAATCCTAGAATATTCAAAAAACAACGAATTCAATCTAAACTTACTACCTGACTTAATAAAAATTAAATCATTTACACAAAACTTTTGTGAAATGTATTATAACGATTATCGAAATTACAAGATGTTCAAGTTTAGGTATCCACTTCATCATCGTAGAATTTCTGTACACAAACTTTCAACAATTAGGTACCTTATTAAAATGTTTCTAATACTCGTTATACATTACTTACATTCGAATAGCCTCCTGTATTGGCTAGGTTGTAAATAACTAGTATTCTATAAAGTACGAAGTGAATTTACAACACTTAAATAAAATGTCCCTTATAACCCAAAAAAAATAACTGAACGAAAACAAACTTGTCCGTTACTACCCAAATAATCTATGAAAATGTATTAATTGAGAAGCTGCCAGCAGTCCCATCGCACTACAATAGACAACAAACTAATAGAACTTATCTTGCTCAGGAAATGAAAAACATAATATAACTTATATCAAATGTATTTAAAATATTGTACTGAACAGGAACAGCAGGCATTAAGTGAGAACACATTTCGAACTATTTTTAAAGAGTATAATATAAGCTTTCATATTCCTAAAAAAGACAAATGCCTAACTTGCGTCAAAGCAAAGAATAATAAAGACTAAATGAACGACATGGACAAAGAGCTGCTGAACTCTCATCTCAAAGAGAAGATATTTACTTATAAGAGATTTAAGATTCATCAAACCGTTAATTCACCCAACAATGAAACTATCATCTGCAGCTTTGACCTACAAAAAGTCCTTAATACGCCACATGGACAAAATATGATATTGTACTATTCTAGAAAATATTCAGTGTTTAATTTCACCATTTATGAAACTCGCACACAGGATGTTAATTGTTATACATGGGGGGAATGTGATGGCAAAAGAGGGAGTAACGAAATTGCAACTTGCTTAATGAAATATCTTGAGGAAAAGGACAAAACGGGTGTAAAACATCTACTGATGTACTGTGATTCGTGTTGTGGTCAAAATAAAAATAAAATCGTATTGTCTGCCATGAACCATTTCCTAAAATCAGCAATTAATTTGGAGGTCATTCAAATTGACCATTTACTCCCGGGCCATACATACATGCCTGTCGATACAGTTCATGCAGTTATCGAAAGGGAAGTGCGTAAAATTATTGTATGGAGCCCCTCACGGTGGTCTACATATTTCGAGTCGGCCCGCAAAAGACCAAGACCTTACAAAGTGAATGTCATGGAATGTACTGAGTTTTTACAATTTGATCAATTAGCTTTAAATACATTCACGCCAAAGACATTAAAAAATATTAAGTTTAAAAACATCAGAGTCGCCACATTCAATAAAAAGCATAACGACCAAAATTAATACGTTCGGTATTAAAGCGGCGGAGGTCGCTCTTCAAGGATTTAGAGATCCGTCTATTCCCAACAAGCAAATTAGTCATATAAGGTTGAGTTTATTCAGCTATTCGGTGTTGTAAAAGTCGAGTAAGTGTGAATTATTCAGCACGTGTCGTATAAAAGCATCTTATGTAGCATTTTAGTTATTCAGCATTTTGGTCACATAATGATGCTGAGTAAACGTTTACTCAGCATCCTTATATGACTAAAGTGTCATATAAGATTTTGCTGAATAAGTCGCTAGTATACGACGCTTATGTCGAGTAAAAGCATATTATATAGCTTTCTTGTGACAAGTTGTTGGAATATAAGTTGGAACGCAAACGCCTGTCTAACTATTAACAGCAACCACACACGCTCCTAATAGTTTATAATAATATATTATGGCTAGGCTCTCTGTCTTCTCTCTGTCAACATATAGTAGTACTGTCATTATGTGCTCTACATATTTATATACCACATTAAATGATAAGTCGCTCATGATCTAGTGTTTCCATTTATTTCAACAGGTTATGGGCCCAGGCCGCCTGTGTAAAGTTATTCAGTAAAAATAACATTGATTAAATTAATATTTTGACTAAGAAGACGTAACCTCAAAAAGTGTCACGCCGTTGCCGGTTTTCAGCCATTGTTAAAAATGTCAACGAATAATTCGATGCTATCTATTCAAAAGCTTACTGGCCGTGATAACTGGTCGAGTTGGAGTTTCGCCGTAAAAGCATACTTACAACATGAGGAATTATGGGAGTGCGTGGAAGATGGACCTGCTGAATCAAAGAAAGATTTAAAAGCTAAGTCCAAATTAATATTATTGGTGGATCCTATAATATATGTTCATATCCAGGATGCTAAATCGGCAAAAGAGGTATGGACTAACTTATCACGTGCATTCCAAGACTCAGGTCTTCTCCGTAAGGTTGGATTATTAAAGGATTTAATCAATACGACACTAGAAACATCTACTAATGTAGAAGATTATGTTAATAAGATAATGTCTTCAGCATATAAATTGAGAAATATTTCATTTAATGTGGATGATGAGTGGTTAGGGGCATTGATGTTGGCGGGTTTACCAGATTTTTATAAGCCCATGATTATGGCAATCGAGAGTTCGGGTGTAAAAATAAGTGCAGACCTCATCAAAACTAAACTCATACAAGAAGTTAATATATCTGACACTACCGCATTTTACACAAACTCCAAAAGTAATAGCCCAAAAACCAAACAGTCAATGTCAAAAGGCCCCCGTTGTTTTTATTGTAACAAGTACGGACATTTGAGCAAAAATTGTTGGCACAAGAAGAAAAAGTCTGAAAATAAAAACAATTATAATAATAATGGTTTTATAGCTACTTTTTCAGCCATGCATTTGAATGATTCGACGAATTGGTATGTGGATTCTGGTGCATCTACTCACATGACCATGCACAAGGAATGGTTGGAAGATGAGACTACTCCGCCTGTTCACAGCATAAGAATTGCTGACAACAAAGAACTACAAGTTCAAGGGTGCGGCAATGTAACACTATGGGTACCAAATAAGGATGGTAGTAGCAGTGCCATACAGGTTAGAAATGTATTATTTATACCAGAATTATCGACAAATTTATTGGCAGTTAGTAAAATAGTAAAAAGTGGCTGCAAAGTGGTGTTTAATAAGACTGGATGTTCAATATACAACCAAAATGGCATAATAGTTGCTTGTGCAAGTCTTATTAATGATACTTATAGACTAAATGTCAACAATTGTAAAATCAGAGCAATGACAGCTAATGCAGAGACAGATACCTACTTGTGGCATCAACGTATGGGACATTTGAACTTTAATGATGTTAATAAAATACCAAACATGGCTACCGGTGTAAAATTGTCACCAAAGACAGGAAGTTGTGTATGTATTACATGCTTGGAAGGTAAACAAACCAGGCAACCTTTTCCAAGTAATGGCTCCCGGGCAAAGAAATTGCTAGAGTTGATTCATACGGATGTATGTGGACCTATGCAAACCACATCGATTGGAGGTGCAAGGTATTTCATAACTTTTATTGATGATTTTTCACATAAAGTATTTGTGTATTTTATTAAAAGTAAAGCCGAGGTATTTGATAAATTTTTGGAGTTTAAAAGTCGTGTAGAAAATGAATTGGATAAAACAATAAAAGTCATAAGAAGTGACAATGGGACGGAATACATTAACAAAAATTTTGAAGTTTATTTAAAGAAACATGGTATTCAGCATCAAACATCTAACCCTTACACTCCGGAGCAAAATGGCTTAAGTGAAAGGATGAATCGTACACTAATAGAACGTGCCAAATGTATGATTTTGAATGCTGAGTTACAGAAAAATTTTTGGGCTGAAGCAGTGGCAACAGCTGCTTACATAGTCAACCGCTCACCTACACGTACTCTCTCCAACATTACACCTCAAGAAGCATGGACAGGTATTAAACCAGATTTAAGTCATATGAGAATATTCGGATGTAGAGCCATGGTGCACACACCAAAGGAAAAACGTAAAAAACTTGATGCAAAATCTAGTGAGTTAATATTTGTTGGATATTCAGACTGTACCAAAGGTTATAAGTTTATAGAAGCTAAAAGTAAAAAAGTCGTTATGAGTAGAGATGTTACATTTCTTGAAGCAGGTACAAAAAGAAACGTAATAAATACTGCACCTGAAACAAAAACAATTGTAAGTAATGAGACAAAAACAAACATAATTAACAATAATATTCAAGAAAAGTTAAAACAAAAAACTACAAATAATACGAATAAAAATGAAATAAACTTACCTTTGACAATTCAATCTGAAGTGAGGACTGAAAGTGATAATGTTCATGAGGATATACCATCCACACCGAGAACTCCGGTCATTCGTGTTTCAGACACCTCAAGTTGACGATCCTACAGACAAGACTTACGTACCAAACGAAAGCGACGTCGACTCGACTCCGACATTCCAGGGAAGTTCAAGATCACGACGAATTGAATTCCATGATGAAAGTCCTGCATCTTATATTTGCATGAATGTTGAGACAACACCAAGCTTGCTTTACAGTGACCCAAAAATTCTTGAAGAAGCTTTAAAAAGCGAGCAGGCACAAGAATGGAAACAAGCAATAAATGAGGAGTTTCAATCTGATAAACAAAGGTTAATTCCATATAAACGGGTCTTTAAAACAAAGACGAACGAATTTGGTGATATTTCAAGCCGTAGCCATAAGGCAAGAAAGAAAAAGTATCAACCAATCAAGTGTCTGTAATATACAAGAAGAATCAAGATATGGTTGCTGATGTATACTAACGGAGCCATTGCATTGACTAAAGCGTGAATGCTTCACCAAAGCTATGGGTTTGCATTCAGGAGAGGATGTTGGAATATAAGTTGGAACGCAAACGCCTGTCTAACTATTAACAGCAACCACACACGCTCCTAATAGTTTATAATAATATATTATGGCTAGGCTCTCTGTCTTCTCTCTGTCAACATATAGTAGTACTGTCATTATGTGCTCTACATATTTATATACCACATTAAATGATAAGTCGCTCATGATCTAGTGTTTCCATTTATTTCAACACAAGTCGAGTAAAAGCAACGTCGTTGCTTTTATACTGCTATTATGTTGTATAAGTTGCATTTATACGACTATTACAAGCCTAAAATGTCGTATAATTTATTCCAAAACACTGCTCAGATTGTTTTGTGTAATTTGCTGTGAGTAGTTTAAAGTTATCGAAAATGGACTGGAATAAATGGAAAAACTTGAAAAAAAGTGGTGGATACAAGAGGAAAGTGAAAAGTGAAAAGAAAGTATCAATCGTTAATGGGTAAATCAAATATTATTATTGAGCAAGGAACCTCTTGTTTAAGCAGTGAAGTGAGAAATAGCATTTTAGGAAGTGGTTCCGCAGGTGAAATAATTACCTCAGAGAAAAATCATGATTTGGAATTTGAAAATACGTGTTTGGAAAATGAATTGAGAGATTTAGAAAATAGTGGTTCCGTACACGAAATAGATTCAGACGACAGCTGCAGTAAACTTAGACAATTTTGGAACATATTGCCACAATATTGACAAAGACTGTGAGTTGCGTAATAATATTGCAGAATGGGCGTTAGAGTTTAACATTTCGCATACAGCGCTGAAAGGACTGTGTGGTATATTAAATAAAAAAGTACCCCTACGTTTTACCTTCTGACCCTAGAACATTATTGCTTACCAACAACAAAAAGATACATATCACTTCAGTGGATACGGGACACTACTGGCACAATGGTCTTATAGATCCATTAAGAAAAATTTTAGAAAATGTCCCAAATGTGCCGCATAATATTTCTCTGAATATTAATATTGACGGACTTCCAATATACAAAAGTTCTAAGCAACAATTTTGGCCGATATTATTTAATATATCAGAATTACCTCATATTTCGCCATTGGTGATTGGAATTTATGGCGGTCAGAATAAGCCCTCCGACTTGGATGGATTTTTAGGTCCTTTTGTGACAGAGATGCAACAATTAGAGAGCGGATTATTAGTAAATACACAAGAAAAATCTGAAATACTTATTGGTGTAAAAATCAGAGCATTTATTTGCGATTCACCGGCAAGAGCTTTGTTAAAAGGTGGGTGGTATAACTTTAACACTTTAACCCATTCCCTGTCCCATGAGCCACATGTGGTTCAGGTTAATTGTTTAACTATTGTGTCTACTTCGCGGTTACAACTAATAAAGTCAATTCTACTGATCATACGAAAGGTTGCTTTTTTGGAATTTTGTTACTTGTTCATACTTATTATTCTTCTTCGAGTCAATAGTTCAAATTATATTTTATCATCCAGAACTCGGCCACAGATAGTAAAATTCGTTACAGCTTAACGGATTTGAATATAGTAGGTGATGGAAAACGGAATGGCAGTTGATGGGCTGGAAAACAGATGTGAACGTTGATATTAGTGGACGGAAAACAGAACGGAACTGAATGAAATGGTGTTTTAAGGGACGTAACTGGACAGAATAAGCAATAAATAATCATGATTACCGTTTGTTTCGCTATAATATAATCTTAAAATATAATTCATTCAATTGCAGGAGTGTGCAACTTTAACGGCAAACATGGATGCCTAAAATGCACAGTTGTAGGGGAATATTCGCACTTATCACATACCGTAACATTCCCTACATATTATTGTCCAAGAAGAAATAACGACGACTTCCGTGCAAAAAAATATGGCCTACACCACAAGAATGACACACCACTATTGAAATTACTTATTGACATGGTAGATATTTTTCCTGTCTGTGATTCGTTACACCTGATCGATCTTGGAGTAATGAAACGACTCTTACATGGATGGCGCGATGGTAATTTTGGAACTTTTGTTACAAAATGGAGTGCTCGTGAAATTCTAAATGTGTCAGTATTTTTATTAAACTGTAAACTTCCAAAAGAAATACACCGGTCAATGAGAGGTTTGGACGTATTAAGTTACTGGAAAGGATCTGAATTTCGAACCTTTTTATATTACATAAGTTTTGTAATTTTAAAAGAGGCATTGTGCATCGATGCTTATCAGCATTTTCTAACCTTCTTTGTTGCGATTACAATATGTTCCAACGAAAAATATTTTCGTTTCTTATCTCTCGGTGAAAGTCTTATGAATTTTTTCACTGAGCATTTTAGAGATTATTACGGGGAACAATATATTACCAGTAATATTCACAATCTATCTCATATTTTCGAAGAGGTGAGACGCTTTGGAATACTTCAAAGTTTCAATGCTTACCCAATTGAAAATAAATTGCAATTTTTAAAAAACATGGTGAAAAATGGAAACAAACCTCTTGCTCAGATTGCTAAACGATTGAGTGAACGAAGTATTATTGAATTAGAAGCAATAAATAACAGGCGAATAGAATATCCTTTTCTAAAAACTAGTAGACATGTTACAGCTTTATATTTAGAAAGTTTTATGCTATCATCACAACCGCAGAATAAATGGTTCTTGAATTCTGATAATCATATTGTTGAAATAACAACTATCTATACTAATGATCAAAAAGAAATACGTCTACGAGGAAACTGCATTAAACATTTGGAAGATGTTTTTGAAATTCCCATAAAATCGTCTTTGTTAAATATATACAAATGCTCATTAGCCAACGTCACTAAACATGAAGCTACTTTTAAAATAGAAGATATTAAAGCCAAACTTGTATCTATAAATTACCAATCTGATATTTTCTTCGCGCCTTTACTGCATACACTATAGTTGAGAACTTTGTGTTGTTAAATAAAAGATTAGTTGTAATAATTATAAGCGTTTTATTTTTTAATCAGTCTTGATGATTTTTACATTAATATTAAGGTTTAAACAGTAGATGCTATAGCGTTACCACAAACAAAAAACTTGCACTTGCTTGCCATTTTTTCAAAGTAACTGAAGAAAAAACATGGATCTGAAAACGACCATTATATCATTTATCGTGATAGTTTTTAGTAGGCGTAGGCGCCGTAGGCGGTAGTGAATAAATATAACATGTCTCAAAATGAATACAAACCTCGATATGACATGTATAACACACATAAAATGCGTGAATTTTCATTTAATTATTACTGGGGGACGATTAATTCAAAGAAAAGATCAGTGGCTGAAATGGCTGGCGCAGGATTCTTTTATTTTGGAAATAGTATAAATGATAAAGCGGCGTGTTTCTCATGTGGAGGGGTTATAGAAGATTGGGAGATATGACGATCCTTGGATGCAACATGCTATGCATTATCCTAACTGTTTTTATTTGAATGCTGTGAAAGGAAACGACTATATAATTAATACACACATCTCCATCGCAGCATTAGACTCTTATCATCATCGCGTGATGGATCGATCTTAATTAAAAAAGTATCTAATAAATAACGTAAATGTTTACTTCACCACGAGAGATAATAAATTGATATTACCTATCTACATCATGGTTCGTTCAGAGGAATTTGATTTGGAAAGAATTTCTAAACTAATTTTCAAGAATGCTAAGGGCGAGATAATATTTTTACATTGGTAGCTAGAATCAGAAAACTAATCTACATTTTTAAAAATCTCCGCGCACTAGGTGATAAAGTACTGCTAATCCGAACTTATCAAGCACTTTGCGAATGCCTTATTAGATACTGCATATGTGGATGGGGTGGCGCCGGTAAAACGATTCTTATACTTGCAGAAAGAGCCCAACGCGCTGTTCTGAAAGTACTTCTCAGCTTACCATTTAAGTATTCTACTACTGCAGTATATGAATTAGCCGATGTGTTATCTATAAGGAAAACCTATATTTATGAAATTCTTCGTCGATATCATAAAGAATGTGTTCCACATCAAGCTACACAAAATAAAAGAAAAATGCGTTGCCCGGTGCCCCCCCAGAAAACAGCATTTGGACAAAGGCATTTCAGTTACCATGCCCCAAATATCTACAACAGATGTAACAACACATTATTCAATACAAGACAATTAAATAACAACAATTTTAAGAAAATAGTACTCACCTGGTTGAAATCGTTGAGGTATGATGAGACTGAAAAACTTTTAGAGGTTACAAAATGACAAACATTGCAAACACATACATAAACGCAGACGCCCATTTACAAATAATTCATGCTCAAACACACACACACACCCCTACACAAACACACACACACACACACACACACTTACACATACACTCACACACGCTTACATATACACTCACTCACACACACTCACACATACATACAATAAAAAAAAAATATATAAGTAATAGCAAATAGTTTTCACCTTAATGTTTTTGTATTTATTTTATCGCATTTGTTTTTAATTTTAATTTTAGTTTTTTTTTTCTTTTACTTTATAAATTGTGCTACAAAATTATATAATAATTTGCTAAGGGCATGATAAATTAAATGACAAATTATGGGGAGGACGCTAACTTCTGCAACACAGTTTTTACTAGCGCAGGAGTTAGGGAAATCTTTTTTATTAACCACCGTTTGTGTCCAATAAAGATATTATTATTATTATTATTATTATTTACTCAAGATATGACTGATCAGAAAATATTGGACGCTGGTTCATCACACCATGACAACCATACAAACGGAGCAGAGCAAGATTCAGTAAAATCAACCGTTGAAACTAGGCAAACTCTTACACTAAAAACTGTTCATGATGAGTTCCTTACAATAATTCGAAACAATGGTGGTTTTGTATGTCTGTTTGAAAAACTGTATGATGATCGTTGATGATCTACACCAGTAGAGTAATATTATTATTATTGGGAGCTTCTGTATCACGCAGCTAAAAGAAGATTGGGAGATTTATGATCCTTGGATGCAACATGCTATACATTATCTTTAATATTTTTATTTAAACGCTGTAAAAGGAAAAGATTTTGTAAATAGTATGAAATTAATAAACTTGATTTAACCGTTCACCTAATGTGCACATTATTATACTAAAATAATGTATTTATTTATTCTTTGATAACATAATATTCTAGTGATTATTTATTGGTTAAGATTAAGGGCGGGTTGTTTCAAACAGTCCGCTAACGTTACATACGGACGGTTAAAAAGTTACTATGACGTGCGATGTTTAACGTACGTTAAATGTAACGGGTTGTTTCATGATATAAAAATCCGTCAGTTAAAGTTATTCAAAAAGAGATTCCATAATATTTTGATGTTTGAAGTAGCTGTTTGACAACTCAAAATTACGATGACTGGTCGGTTATGGTAATAGTAACTTTTCGACGTATGATTTTGTGAAACAACCCATTTTTTTGATTTGACGATAGTAAGCGCCATTTTTTACTATTACCGATCAGTAATGGTTAGTTGAAGCAACCCGCCCTTAGTTAAGTTACTAAAATACTTTTTTAGATATTAATTTATAAATAAATTATTAAACATGGGAAAATAAATGTTTATATAAAAGCGATATAATAGTTTTTTTTTTAAACACTAATGTTAACATTTCACAGTGTAGGTTTAAGAGAGATTTCGTAGATCTCCGAGTGAACGGATGGTTATGCACAGTTCATACTAAACTGATAAAACTGATAGCACAAACTGTTCATGCAGCATGAGCAGTTCGTATGAAACTGCTCTGACTCTGAACTGAATCTGTTTGTACATTAGTACAAACAGATGCTGTTATTCTTGTTAAAATATTATGCCGGCACTTCACATGGCGTATTTGTGAATATATTCGACTTATTTGGACAATGCAAAATGTACCCTATAATTATTCAAATAAAGTCGATTTTGTATAATCCAAGTAAGGCATATATTTGCACAAATAGGCCATGTGACGTGCCGGCATTATAGAAATATCAATTCCATAGAGGGCTCCAAAATGTCGTTATTGCAAATTGAAATATCAATACAGTTTTGAATAGGTGTCTCGTTTAGAAATAAGACTTTTGAATAGAGAGTAATAATCCTGAATGGAAGAACTGTTCAGAATAGAGATTCTTGAATAGATGTAACATTTTGAATAGAGACTTTTGAATAGAAATATCACTTTGAATAGAGAGTATTGGGGGGTATGGATCTAGTATGATCCAGACCCCCCAATACTCTCCTACTGTCATTCATGCATTCGATCATTCATTCATCCCAAGTTCGAATTAGCACAGATAATATAATACTGGTATCAGTAAACTGCTGAATGGTAGAATCATTCATTCGTACATTCATAGTTAATTTTGCTGGTCTAGCTCCACAGCCATAAGGGTTCATAGATTAATTCATAGCACATACATGTGAGCACTATGTTCTTTAAAGCTACCATTTACGAGGTATGTCTTTCATTGACTTGAATGTGCCCTGGCGGTTGGGAGTATGTCATGCTCACTGGAATGTCTCGCAGACGGTGGCGCGCGTGTTGGATCATTTAGTTCCCTTCAAAATGGTTGAGCCAAATGATGCCGATCCGTGCGTCATGTTCGTGAACGGGCGCCGTTAGTTGGGACTGGTTATCTCTTAGCTGCCTCGGTTATTCTAAAGGAGATGGTTCATAAGACACCCAAAAATCTAAGTGCAGTCGATACGATCTAACTGTGTGCTTGTGCACACAGAACCTAACTCCCTAGAACTCAACCTAGTACCCAACTTGCAATATCCTAATCCATGGGATATCGGAGCTATAGGCTGTCAAAGTATGCAAAGAATTAATTTTTTAACTTGGAATTTTCACTACTGTTGTGCCAAAATAGTCATCCTGTCGATTGTATAATGTGCCAACGATGCTATAGATGCTCATTACGTTACTACACTAAGAATCATCATCATCTACCTAGCCTTTTCCCAACTATGTTGGGGTCGGCTTCCAGTCTAACCGGATGCAGCTGAATACCAGTGTTTTACATGGAGCGACTGTCCATCGGACCTACACAACCCAGGTACTGGCTAACACGATACCACTTGGTAAGACTGGTTGTCACACTTTCTAGCTTCTGACTACCCTTAACGACTGCCAAAGATCTACAAATGACAGCCGGGATCAACGGCTTTACGTGCTTTGCCCGATATGAAAGGGATGGGTGACCATCGTGCTTTGCTCGGTATGAAAGGGATGGTCACCCATCCACAGACCGACCGCGGCTAGCGTAGCTTAACCTTTGACCGATCCATCTGTACGGCTTTAACTTTGTCACGAGCTCCTATTACATTAAGTATAATACCGATATACAGTTGACAAAAAAAATATAGTAGTAAGTACGAATTGTTGTAGTTCTCAGTGATGGTATTGTATTGTTATTGACGGTATGCAATTCAAGGTACCGCTTCCAAGCCACCTACATTACTTGATTACCCGACTGCGCCAGAAGGAGGGTTATTTAGATAATGTTCATAGAAGAAATACGTTGCTTTGCAATTGAAGACATGAGTTGTTGAAGGTGATATGTCACTGGTTCATAATTTATCAGGAACAAGTTTTAAAGTTCTCATTATTATTTTGTGGATATTTGTTTATATGAGTAACTTTTAGTTAGTAATACTGGACTATATACTAAATAATGTTGTGTATTTTTATGTAGTCGGTAAAAAATAATACAAAGTTAGAAATAATAGCATTTATTAAAAAAAATAGGAACATAACACCTTTTTCCATAGGTGTGTTAGAGAAAAAAATAACAAATAGAAAATGAATGAGCGTAGTAAGTAACATAAAAACCTTCAAAGTGCCTGTTTATTGGTAAGAAATAGGTTTAATCGCATTGCGCAAGTATTGTTTCATAATAATAGCGGTATTCAGGTTTAATCAATGGAAGTTGATCCTTTATATTAGCTTTTTTTTTAATTCTCTCTGTCGCTTACACCTTCACGAAAGAAAGAGTTATGTGCGCACTTGACTCTTTCATTCATTGCGCAATTAAATGAATATTTATTCGTTATAAGTACGGGTCTATGGTTAAGTGCCCTTAACACTTTCATACATTTTTGTGACTACCGACCTCCTGCACATAACACGTTCATACACCGGTTATCTTCATTTTTAGACATATTTTAACAATGTTTGAAGGAACAAAATGCGTGTAAGGACATAGCACCTTCATTTATGATATAAAGTAAAAAAAAAAAAAAATACATATCACCTTCATCCACTCATGTCTTCAATTATTATTATCAATAGATGATAATATGAGAAGCCGTATGGAAAGCCGACGTAAAGTCGGTATGGGTATGGGTACAATCAGAAGCCAGAAAGTCTGGCATCCCTGGTCTTACCAAGGGGTAGTTATTGTGTTATCCAGTAACTGGAATAACAAGGTCATATAGTCAGTCTCTCCATGTAAAACACTGGGATTTAGCTGCATCCAGGTAGACTGAAAACCGACCCCAACATAGTTGGGAAACGGCTAGGTAGGTGATGACACATCGCACAGATTAGCTACATAGCACGATCGCAGTGCGCTACCATACTTAGTAAAAAGAGTGCTTGCCATGATGCTCATTTTAAAAGAGTGTCGTACCCAACACAACTTAAATGGAACTATCACATAGCATTTAGGAGGCCGACAATCGGGTCCCTGTTTTAAAATTATCACTTAAGGTGGCCCTTATAATAGGGTATTACACTCATTTTTGAAAAGTGTCTCAATGAAAATCTGTAGTGCTAATATGCCGCCAAAAAAAACACAAAATTTTTATTCAATCGATAAGTGCCATAAAAATGCATCTAAACTTTAAATTTTCAAATTTCGCGCGTAGTTTGACAAAAACGCCTCTTACTGGGCGCCATATTGCTCAGCGTAAATGACGTCAGTTAGTTTTGTATCAAATGCGCTCATATTAAATATGATAATTGTATATAATTTAAAAATAATTAAAAGCATAGTATGTAATAGGTGTAATAATGAAAAAATTACGTTAGTTACGAAAATAATAAAAGTACAAAGCCTATATTACGCCAATCGGTTGACTGACAGTTGACAATTTTTTGTTTACACAGCCGTATGACGTAATAACATGGCCGCTACTATTTCATGGTGTTTTATAACAGATTAAAAATACTGAAAACTTTGAATTGAATTAAAAAATTGGTTTTGCTATTTTATCAACTAAAACTGTCATTTTCCGATGGCTTTATGCCTAAACTGTCTCAATAACATATTTATAGATTTTTTCTCGTATAGAGTAAAATACCCTATTACGTTGGTGAAAATATATAATTGCGTTAGGTGTCGCCTAAAATATCTTAGCGGCTACTTAAAAATAGGAATCGATGGTTAAAACGGGCATCATTCCATTTCGTGTCGTGTCGTTAGCACTTGTAGCTTACCCTCTCCTACTCTTTTGCATTAGTACGCGATACCATTCTATTCTTTATTTCGGGTACAGAGGAAGAATAGAAGAATAGAGATAAGATTTTGATTGCTGTATTCAACGCAAACGCATCTGGCTGACGAGGCCCTAAATGACGTCACGCGTTGAAAATGCGTATTTACCGCACGCAGTAGGTACCTATCGATAAAACGACGAGTGCAGTTTCAAAATACCGGCACAATAGGGTATTTTACTCTATACGAGAAAAAATCTATAAAAATGTTATTGAGACAGTTTAGGCATAAAGCAGTCGGAAAATGTAAGTTTTAGTTCATAAAATAACAAAACAATTTTTTAAATTCAATTCAAAGTTTTCAGTATTTTTAATCTGTTCTAAAACACCGTGAAATAGTAGCGGCCATGTTATTACGCCATAAGGCTGTGTAAACAAAAAATTGACAACTGTCAGTCAACCGATTGGCGTAATATAGGCTTTGTACTTTTATTATTTTCGTAACCAACGTAATTTTTTCATTATTACACCTACTACAAAATATGCTTTTAATTATTTTTAAATGATATACAATTATCATATTTAATATGAGCTCATTTGATACAAAACGAACTGACGTCATTTACGCTGAGCAATATGGCGTCCAGTAAGAGGCGTTTTCGTAAAAACACGCGCGAAATTTGAAAATTAAAAATTTAGATGCATTTTTATGGCACTTGTCGATTGAATAAAAATTTTGTGTTTTTTTTTGGTGGCATATTAGCACTACAGAATTTCATTCAGGCACTTTTCAAAAATGGGTGTAATACCCTATTGATGATTACCTTAGGAAAGTAGTATTGTACGTATACTTTTTAGTTTATTTCTATTATTATTTTGTTAAGTGTATATCGATATTTTTCTTAGTGTAATAACGCAACTAATAGCAACTTAGACAAGCTTAAGATTTAAGTAAATGTATACCTTTTAATACCGTAAAATGACAAACCAATACCAAGCAATGAGAACTACGATTATTTTTACTTACTACCTACTATATTTTTTTTGTCCACTGTACTTCGATATTATTCTTAATAACGTTATGAGCATCTAGAGCATCGTTGGTACATAATACAATCCAAAGCATGACTATTTTCGTAACAGAACTGAAAATTCCAAGTCAAAATATGAATTCTTTGCATACTTTGACAGCCTATAGCTCCGATATCTCATGGATTAGGATATTGCAACTTGGGTACGTTTATTTAGATAATTCCAGGGAATTGTTGTGCACACAGTTTGACTGTATCGATTACGTTTTGATTTTGGGTTTTTGGTCCATACATTTTGAACCATGTCCTTTATTTTGAATTGTTTATTATTTTATTTATGTTATGATTATATTTTTATATCTTTTAACGTACACAACTTGTTACATTGTTCTCAGTTCTTGCTCGTTCTTATCCATAGAAACCTACTATTTGGAACAAGCAACTAGCTTCAACTTTCTGACTGACTGACTCTGACAATTCAAAAGTACCTGTAAAAGGATTATTTGAAATAAATGATTTTGAGTTTGAGTTTGAGATTCATACAATCCATACATAGTTCCATACATTAATTTGTTTTAGTTCTTTACAGTTCACTATAACGGACGTACAAATGTCAATTTAGCATAATCATATTAATAACGAGGTCATAAATCATACAAATAACCAATAATCATTGGTTAATCCTGTTAATATTGTGTTCTAAAGCTAATCATTTTGTAATTTCAAAGAATAACCTTGGCGATTGACCAGAGGTGACCAATACGAAAACCTACACATCAGTACCTATACTTTATAATTATTTTTATTGCTAAAAACTAGTTTGTGTTAGTAGTGTATATTAGTGCGAAATTGTGTGTGTTTGTTTAGCTTGTTAGCAGTACAGTAATGTACAGTAGTTAATATAGTGTTAGTAGTAATAGTGTTCTTAGTTCAGGACTTAGAACAATACACAATATTATTAGTTTGCATTAAATCCATTTAATAAAATTAGAAGCATCATAATGAGTAAACTGATTTTCAGATGAGATGAAGTGACATCTCTAATATTAATATTAAAAAAATGTGTAAAGTGAATAACAGTTAGTATAACTAAATT
Organism: Charanyca ferruginea; assembly: GCA_947361185.1. Classification (NCBI taxonomy): domain Eukaryota; kingdom Metazoa; phylum Arthropoda; class Insecta; order Lepidoptera; family Noctuidae; genus Charanyca; species Charanyca ferruginea. The sequence continues at coordinate 11,465,822 of OX376065.1, read as the reverse complement.
AATACATTCTAGTTAATTTCTTATGTAAAATACTCACATATTTGAACCCTGAATATTGTGACATAACAGATCCTGCATGTTCTGATGCATTGTAAGATTCCGTATGAGTCTCATAATGAAACTGTGTTGATAATACTCTTGCTCGTTGTCCGATCCAATTTTGGTCTGTAGACCTGAAATCATAAAAAATGTAAATCGAAATACCAAAAAGTGCACAAAAATGGTAATAACTATTTAAAGCTACATACATTGATGACAAAATTATATCTCCTTGTGATGAATTGAGAGATTCTATATTAGATGCCGGTTTGACATATAATGTTGAAATAGATCTGGCTTGTTTCCTGTACAAGAAATTTACTAAAGAAAATGAAACATACATTTATCATATTTGGCATAGACAGAGGTACTAAAATGTACATACATATGAGGGCAATAAAATGTTTGAGCCTGTGATGTTGAGGGCTTCTGTGGATCAGAAACACTAAATTCAGGTGTATGTGGAACCTGTGCTGACAAAGACCTTGGTCTTTCCTTACAAATTGTTTGACTAGAATCACATAATGCAGCGTTTGAAACCTGTCTGTAATAACCATACATATGTGTACAATTAACTATCATAAAATTTAAAAACTATGTAGGTATAACAACCTCTAAGGAAAACTTTAGACTTTACCTATTGGAAGTTTTCAGGGAGCTTTCATCTTTCTCTATTGGATTAAGTGCCAAATTCAAAAGCTTAGGACTATGTTGCTTTTTTTAATGATTATCTAAAAATAAGTAATAAAACATACATAAAATGCACATTTTCATGACTTGCACTCTACTAATAAAGTACAAGCTGCGCTACGCAGTTTCACCCCATAAGTCACGATTCCGTGAGAATATCGGAATAAAAAGTATCCTATGTCCTAATCCAAGTCATGATGTACCCATGTGCCAAAGTTTATTTAAATCAGTTCAGCCGTTTTAGGGTGAAAGCGTAACAAACAAACAAACTCACTTTCGCATTTATAATATTATTATTACAAGTTAGGATTATTTATTTTAGTTTTGAAATAGCCATAATAACAAAGAAACCGAAACTAAATAGAAATTTGTTACTTAACTAATTACTCATTACACCAATATCTAATAAGCAGACATGAATAATAATCAGATGTTTTACAATAACGAACTAATGGAGATATTAGCATAATATCATCACACCAATTATTGTTCGTGTGTGCCATTCAACGCACCATTTGCGTAAAAATTCTATTTCTAGTATTATTATTTTTACCGGAATCGAATTAAAAGTGTGTAATCCACTGAAATAATAATTAGTAGTATATACTTACCTTTCAATATCATATACTCAATAAACACATACCACACACACATAACACATATCTTAACTCGAAAATACATGTATTTTTGACGAAATTCACAGCACGTTTTACAAACAACAACAATTACAACAAAGCCTTACATATGCCATCAAGAAATGTCACTTTCTGTTATGAAACTGACAAACCGTCAGAATTGACAACTGACAGTGCTTTTTGTCTATGGTTTATGGATTTATGTATTCCATTATTTCTGAACGCACTCCCAAAAAATATGTTTTTACTCTGTGTTAGTCATGAAGATATAGGTATAAATGGAGCCAACACTTAGAACAAAAACTTGAAACCAACTGTGGGCTGATGCTCTCTTTCTGAATGCATACATAAGAACGAGACAGTGATATGTGTTTTCTTTATCTTATGTATGCATTCAGAAAGAGAGCGTCTGCCCACAGTTGGCTTCACTTAGGTATAGAGTGTTGCCTCCACTTTTATCTATAAGCTTCTTGGTGTTAGTCACAACCATGAAGATATAGGTATAAATGGAGCCAACTCTTCGAACAAAAGCTTGAAACCAACTGTGGGCTGATGCTCTCTTTCTGAATGCATACATAAGAACGAGACAGTGATATGTGTTTTCTTTATCTTATGTATGCATTCAGAAAGAGAGCATCTGCCCACAGTTGGCTTCACTTAGGTATTTAGAGTGTTGCCTCCACTTTTATCTATAAGCTTCTTGGTCACAACGCATAATGTTGCGTTGGTGGCACACGCCAAATTGTGTAAAACGCAAGAGGTGCGTTGCAGGAGGCGAATGGGTTTGGAATGGGCATAATATTAAGATCCATTATTAGATGTGGAAGTACTGGTACGGAAAGTTTGTTGCAGAATTTCTTTTATGGAGGTTGAATTAATGGTTTTTTTTTTATTTAATATAATTTTAGTTATAGCATTTTGTTAAGGTTTTCATAAAAAAATCGGATTTAGACAAATTAATAATCACTAGGGACTAGACCACGACTAGTCTTCAGCTCTGATGAAGTCCGAAACATTCACTTCCAACCAAGACTGCGTGGACCGAGCTTTATGACCCGGCGCCGAGTCTTGTTGGAAGGACCGTACTTGGTTATTGAACATGATGTTGTTATGGGGCTTAACTACCTTGTCAAGAATGGTATCTTGATACACTTGTGCCGATGTTTTGATACCTTTTTCACAAAAATATGGCTCAGTCACTCCTTCATAGCTAACACCCCACCAAACCATCACTAAAGTCGGATAATGCCCACGTTGCACTCTGTCGACTAATTGGAAAGCTTCTTAAGAGCTTTGAGCACAAATACGGTCATTTTGTTTGTTAAAATGTTGCTCAATTGTAAAGATTTTCTCATCTGTAAACAAAATTTTTCTGTGACCTCCCTTTGCGTACCGCTTCAGTTATTGTATCGATTTTACCACCCTATTCTTTTTTAATTATCAGTTAAAAAATGATCAGTGGCGTCTCTTATAGGCTGCAAGTCCTAAGTCATCTTTTAAAATACGCGACATGGTTCTGGGTGCTATCTTCATCTCCCGAGATAAAATCTTTTGCTTTCGGACAGGATTTCTTCGAATTCTTTCCCTTAATGCTTTGGCCACCTTTTTCGTACGAACACTACGTGGAGGGCCAGATCTTTTTCTGTCACAAACAGAGGAGGTCTCATTGTACCTATTAATAGCCCGGTACACTAACATTTGACTAATACCAAGCGTATGGAGAGTTTTAAAAATTGCATTTGGCTCCATACCAACTTTGTGTAATGCAATCACAGCGATTCGGTTCTCTTTCTCACCCCACTCCATTTTACTATCGCAAAATATTGTAGGCCGCATCATCACTTAAGATCAGGTGAGTTGCGGTCAAACGCAAGCCTATAACAATATAAAAAAAAAAAAAAATATTGTACAATGTATTGGCGCCAAAATGAGAAAACGCAATGAACAATCGTATAAAAATGTCACATTCCAAATTCAAATGTAATATCTTTCTTATTTTTGATTGTAACAGTTTTTATGGCCAGACTAAGTATATAGTAGAAAATATTTATTTTGTAATAAAATTCATTTCTTTGTTTACGATCAAATGCGATCCATTCTTGAAGCCAGATCTCATTGGATGGAAACCTTAACGAAGAAAGAAGAAACGAAGAAGAAACATCCTGCCTCTGGGGCTCGTTAGAAGCAGACGTGTTAAAATATTTTTTGCGAAAAGTATTACATTTCAATAAATAGTAAACATTGGAAAGTGATTCTTAACTCGATAAGCTTAAAGTGAAGTTAACCACTAAGTGCACATTAACTTAAACCTTTGTGTTTCTGCGCAACACCACACATCGGCGTAAGCGCAGCACCGCTCACCCCCGCGAGGAACAAGAACCGCTGCTATCTGCGTCTCACAACCGTACGTAGAACACCCGCATCGAACCACATTATACAATGAATGTGCAGAGGACGCCACCGACACCTAATACCAGAGTGATAAGCGAGAGCGTAAGCGCTAGCGGATCTGTACCAAACTTAAGCACCTACTGTGATAGTGATGATTTTAGAAATGTTAACACATTTAAAAGAAAAGAGCGTACTGAAGAAACCGAGTATAAAAAGGATTTCGCAAACTTTCGCACAGAGATTATGAGTTTCCTAGAAAAATTCGGTGAAACCCAAAATAATAGTCTAAACTACATAAAAGACGAAATACATGAGATTAAAAACGAAATAAAAACCATGAAAGCTACTACCGAAAACTTTACTCAACGTTTTGATCAAATAAATAATGATATGGAAAATATTAAAGCTAATAACACGACCACCCAAACCAAAATTAAACATATAGAAGATGAAATAACCCAAATAAAATACCATCAAAATACCGAAAGCATAGCGACTAAGTCGCCCATCTTATGCCACCAAAACCTCATCCTCGAGCTAAAAGACCGGTGCGAGCGCGAGAAAAATATCGTCATTGTGGGTATTTCAGAAATTAACGAAAGAAACATGAACTCCAGGCAAAATCATGATAATATTGAAGCCAAAAAGATAATTACAACGCTGTATGAAGATTGTCCTAACCCAATTAAGACTATTAGATTGGGGAAATATATTCCAAACAAAAACAGACCATTAAAAGTTTGTTTCAGCAATATAGACGCTCCGAAATACCTACTACGAAATAAAAATAAACTTCAGGATAATATAAGAATTTACGCAGACCAAACCCCAGCACAAAGAGAGTATTTGCAAGTATTAAAAGAAGAACTAACCAAACGAATTGAAAACGGCGAACGAGATCTTATTATCAAGTACATGAAGGGTATACCAACAATTATAATAAACAATACCAACCAAAAAAACCAATAACTGGCTCAATACAGAATGCAAAATACACGGATAGACTAAACCATCAACTAGTACGTAAATACGAAGACATACCATCCCACCCGTCTTCACTACGATTCTTCTATGCGAACTTACGCAGTATTCGAAAGACTGGCAAACTTGACGAAATAAAATGCATATTAAAAGCGACAAAAATGACTATACACTTACTAATTTTCACGGAAACTTGGATAACTTCGGATGCAGACGCAAAATTATATCAACTGCCGCATTATAATCATGTTTACAACTATAGGCAAGATCGGAAAGGCGGCGGCGTCTCAATATACGTACACGAAAGAATCAAATACGAAATATCAGAAGAGTTATACGAACTTGGCAACCACTACCTATGGATACACATAGACAAACTCTCATTGAATATTGGAGTAATATACAAACCAGGTGAAACCAATATGAACGACTTCCTAGAAACATATATCTCACAATTAGAACGACGAAAAAGGACGATTGTTTTCGGAGACTTTAACATCGATCTACTTAGTAAGGACAACTACGTTACAAGATACCTAAACGAAATAAGAGAAACCGGCTACGAAATATTAAATAAAATAAACAGGCTGTATAGTACCCGTGAAACCAGTACTACAAACACTATACTGGATCACATATGCACGAATATAAACAACCACGCATTCAGCATTTCGATAGTTGACTCGTCCCTCTCAGATCACAAACAGATATTCCTTGAGATAGGCAGCCTGACACCAAAGATAAACAATAGGATCAAATACAAAGCACTCAACTACGAAAAATTATACAATAGTACTATAATAGCCAACTACAGTAATAACGAAAACGACTACTGCTGCTTAGAAAGATTTATCTCAGAACAAATAAACAAAAATAAAGAAGAAAAGACTAAAATCCTAAACCTACCTCAAGAAGACTGGATAAACCGAGATATTTTAAACTCAATCAACATACGAAATCGCCTATGGCAACAAACAAGATCTCAGCCAAAAGACGACAACCTACGAAAGAACTTTAATGAAGAACAGGACAGAGTAAAAAACTTAATCAAATTACAGAAGAAAAACTACTACCATAACCTATTTCATGACAGCTACAACCAACCTAAAAAAATGTGGGAAATCATTAATAGTCTAGCAGCGAATAAAATAAAAGGTAACAATGCTCCCCCCAAACTAAAATCGAACTCGAACCTTATCACAGACGGCAATCAAATTTGTGACGTATTTAACTCATTCTTTACATCAATAGGCGCAGACTTAACGAATAAGATACCGAACGTGTATCACACAAACACAGAAAACACACTCATGTCCGAAAATAATTACACACATGACATAACACTAAATGAACTCTCCCCCTGTGACATTCAAGAAATATCGACAATCATTGACCATCTTGATACCAACACTAGTACAGGCATAGACGGTATCAGCACTAAAGCCATTAAATGCCTTAAAAACATAATTGTTGACAGATTAACCAACTGTATAAATGTGTGTTTAAAGCGCGGTACTTTCCCCGACTCACTTAAAGTAGCGAGGGTCAGTCCAATCTACAAATCGGGAAGTAGAACTGACCCCGGCAACTATCGACCGGTGTCGGTATTACCCGTTATTTCGAAAATCTTCGAACGAGTACTATACAACCGCCTGAACGCTTATTTGATCGAGAAAAAATTCTTAATCGAGCAGCAATATGGCTTCCGCCCCAAATCAAGTACTCTCACAGCCACAGTAGATCTAGTAACAAAAATAAAAACTCAAATTGACCAAAAAAACATTGCTGTAGGTATTTTCATTGACCTAAAAAAAGCCTACGATACAGTAAGTCATAAAAAACTACTACAAAAATTAAGCAACATAGGAATTTCAGGCAGCGCTCTCAGTATGTTCACGTCATATTTAGAAAATAGGCAACAAGTCGTTAAGATAGATAACTTCACCAGCTCGATGCAAAACGTAGCATACGGCTGTCCCCAAGGCTCAATTATCAGCTCATTACTATTTCTCATCTATATTAACAACATTAATAAAATAGGGTTGACAGGACACCTAACGTTATACGCAGATGACACTTGCCTTTTTTATTTCAATAAATCCTTAAACAATATTATAACTGAGAGTCAAAAGGACCTTGACCTGCTCAATGAATGGTTAAAATATAACTTGCTTACTATTAACACGGCAAAAACATCTTTTATGATTTTCGCCGCAAAAAACAAACCGTTACCGGACTACACATCACTTACGATCAACGGAGAAATAGTTAAACGATCGACTCAAGAAAAGTATCTCGGACTGTGGGTAGATGACAAACTTACGTGGAAATTGCACATTGATCATATAAAAACCAAATTAATATCCCTTTTAGGAGCTTTACGAAAAGTGACAAAATGTATCCCGAAAAAAGTACGTCTAATTATATATAACTCTCTAGTAAAATCAAAACTTGAATACCTAATTGAACTATGGGGATCCGCCGCCAAATCTAACATAAAACCACTACAAAGAATACAAAACAAAATTATCAAAGTACTATTCCATTACCACTACCTATATCCAACAAAAAAATTATACGAAAAAACTAACCTACTAAATCTCACACAACTATACATTTATTACACCTGCATCCTCATAAGAAAAATCACCACAAATTCTGTACAATCAAATTTACAAATACATAAAAAGACACCAACATACAACACAAGAAGTAAAAACAAGTTTCAACTGATAACCGCACGTGCACGGACAAATTACGGAAAGAAAACAATATTAGTTGAAGGAACGCAGCTATTCAATGATTTACCAGAGGATCTAAAGAAGTGTAATAGTTTTAACATATTTAAGGCTAGACTCAAAAAACATGTACTTATGTCCTGTAACACCAACAGCATACCCTAGAGGCAAATACCTACAATAATATTTCACATTGTATCTCATTTTAAGTGAACTGTTACGTTCTTATGAGAATAAATTCTTTAAACCTAAACCTAAACCTAAGAAAAGATAATAAATATCAGTTGTCACACTGTTTAATTTCTAATTAATATAAATGATTAAATAAAACATTACAAGGTTAGAAAAAAGGAAAACAGAACTGTGGGTAAACAATGACTTTACTGCCTACGATATCGCATCTGTACTTTTATTCTATGTCCGGAGTGAACGCGTGCTTGTCTTACTTACGTCAAAAAATGTATTTCCATTTATTTCTTTTTTCTAACCTCCAAATATAAGAATATTAGGAAAATAATTACAATATATAAGTAAATCGATGTAAGTATATTGCATAGTTTACATGTAGTATGAGATCTCTTGTGTTTTATTAACTATTGTACTTATGTTAATTGATACACTTTCTAAATAAACAAAATAGCAGTTTTTTATTTTTTTAGCTCAATGATATTATATAAAACAGATATATTGTGAGCGCGCAATTGTGAAGATTCAAAAACGTCTTAATTGGGACGTATTGCCTTAATTTGCCTTTAGTCTGCGTCATGCATGGCGACGAGTGATACGCTTTATTACAGCAGTATTCTGTTTTCTTGCTATTTTCAGGATACTTCCTTGAGTATCCGGGGGCTTTAAATACTTGATACTTCCTGCTGTTGCCTTCTGAATCATCGGAGTCGGAAGAAGTCTCCGTGGTGTCCCGTACTGCTCCACCATCAGGGGGCTCCGCTTTTTTCCTCTTCTTACAAATATAATTATACAACTACTATTTTATAATTACAACGAATTTAGAAGTACTTCAACAATATAAATAAAATAAAATAATTTTAAATTACATAAGATCTGGCGCCTTGTTCGTTTCAAGGTTCCCGCGCTATTTTTCTGACAGTTTCACTACATAAAAGTACTCTGTGGTTTTAGGTTTTACTGTCGTCATCAAGAAGGTTATAGGTAAAAGTGGAGGCAACACTCCGAACATTTAAGTGAAACCAACTGTGGGCAGACGCTCTCTTTCTAAATGCATACATAAGATAAAGAAAACACATATCACTGTCTCGTTCTTATGTATGCATTTAGAAAGAGAGCATCCGCCCACAGTTGGCTTCACTTAGGTATTTAGAGTGTTGCCTCCACTTTTACCTATAAGCTTCTTGGTCGCCATGAAGCTGTAGATTATAACAAGAAGCTTATAGATAAAAGTGGAGGCAACACTCTAAATACCTAAGTGAAGCCAACTGTGGGCAGACGCTCTCTTTCTGAATGCATACATAAGATAAAGAAAACACATATCACTGTCTCGTTCTTATGTATGCATTCAGAAAGTGAGCATCAGCCCACAGTTGGTTTCAAGCTTTTGTTCTAAGTGTTGGCTCCATTTATACCTATATTTTCATGGATTATAAGCTTCTTGTCTTGATTGTCGATACTCGCCGTCGCCTGACTTTTGCCTGACACACTGATAAGTGACTCTGACACTGACAGTTGTATATTTCATCTATGCGTGATTGCTGGCACTGGCAGTAGGGACGCGGTATCGAACAGAAAGTATCGATATTGTACTTATGAGTAGTATTGTAAAAAAAGTATCGTACTCGTAAAAGTATCGTAACAAAAATATCAATACTTTTTAGAGCCTAATCTACTTTTCCGAGCAAAACTACACGTCAGTTTAGTTTCAATAGAACAAACACATAAAAAAATGGTCTATTACACACACAGCCATATTATAGTCTTTTGATTACAGGATGAGTTTTGCGATTACTGTCATCCGAATCACGCCACATTCATATCAATCAATCATAAATCTAGCTTAAAAAACGTGACGTAAAAAATCTGTACTTTTAATAATAATCAAATAAAGGTATCAAGATCGATTAAACTAATTTCAACAATCGATTATTTAACATCAAATTAAATGACCACCACAAAATTACCATTCAGACCTAGTTAGGTACTGTTACAGTTTGACATTCCATCTATCGCAGCAAAACTTATCCATCCTACCCTCTAATAAGGTAAAGATTATAGTAACATTTAAATAATTTAGGTTAGATTTACGTATTCTCTGAAGTTTTTATGATTTTGAAACAAATCTTGCATTTAACTTCCTTAGCACTCATCTTGATAAAATACTGCCAAAGTGCTCTTTTACTTGGCGGCATTTTAGATTTCTCTTAAATAACAATTATAGTCAAGTACAATACTAACAATAAGCCGCACGCAATATTACAATGGAAAAACATCACAAATGGCGTAGGTAGTTGTGCAAATAATCGCCATATTTGGATAATACAAAGTCGACTTAGTTACAATAATTATAGGGTATATTTTGTATTGTACAAAAAGGCGAATATTTGCATAAAATACGCCATAAGAAGTGCGAATAATTTATTTATTTATTTATTTATAACAGCTTATACTATCATTACAGGGGTTTCCCTAATGCGACAGTTAAGACCTTAGACTGATAAAACTATACATTTACTTACAATATATACATATATACAATTATACATAATATGAGCATGAGTCGTAAAGCCAAGTTTTAAGTGTAGGCCACTTCCTTAAACTGTTTCGATACGACTGTCAAAAAGTACTCGAATAAGTAAAAGTATCGAATGTAAAGTATCGAGTACAAAAATATCGGTATCGAAAGGTGATGTACTCGATACTATAACTACAATGTATCGATACTTTTTTCGTGTCCTCAATGTGACCAGTTTTATCAGAATTCTGCGATTTTAGCAGAATTTGAACCCCAATTTAGGGCTTAGCATATTATGCCGCAGATTAGAAAAAGTTGGCAGTTTTTAGCAGAATCTAATGAAACCTTAGCATAAATTTTGCAGAATTCAATTTGTCAAAATTTTCTTGTTGTGCCCTTTAGTAGTTACTCTATTTTAGGGGAACTCTCCGCTCATGTGTATTTTCCTCGAGTTGTATGTAGAGTGCAATGTTTTCGTAGTCGTTTATGTTGTGTGTGTAAGTGCAGTAAAAATGAAAAACAAAATATGACCAGAAGTATCGTTCTGAGTAGGAGGAGGATCCATTGTTTTTATCCTGGTTATCGAGAGCCAAGGATGACTGCAATGCTACTTTTAGTAAACTATGTAACATCAAATTAGTTTCACCACTTTCTGTTTTGAAAGATCATGTAACCTCAGCGAAACAAAAGTTTTAGGTACTGGATATTGTGGACACTCATCGGTAATTGAATTTACCCAATCCTTACAAAATACTGTTATGTACTACAAAGTATAGTAGCCCAGTAGGTACCCAAAATACTATCGTGTTTGTTTGATTAAGATTATTTTTATAAATTATCAAAACCGTAAGTTAATAGCTTGTTTTTATTTCGTACAAAATTTTTGCACCGTTTCTGTATTTTAAAGTCGGTACATACATTTAATTAATTAATATAAATGTTTTTCGAAGTTAAAACTCGAAGTGTAATCATTCAAAACTGTTTTATTTTATACGATTTCGTTTAAAATAGAGTTATTCGATTTTGCAGAATTTTAGCAGTTTAAAAAAGAAGTTTAACAGAGTTTAGCAGATTTTAACGGAGCTGCTAGCATAATGACTAATTTAAATCTGGTCACACTCGTAACTAACTGGCAGTCTGAGGGAGGAGTCTGACCGTCTGGCGCCAATGGAATATACGTAAATGTTTGAACTCCGTTTTTTTGCTGTCTTGTCTTCTCTAGTTCTCTTCATTTTCATTAATTTCATTCATGTGACATGACATGTCTCTTTAATCAATATCTGGCGTGGTTTGCTGTTGTTGTAGTGTTAAATTATTTATAAAGGTATTCTTTAGAATAACGGTTTCCATTTGCAAAAATATGGTGTTTATTACAGTACACATCTTTTAAAATTGAAGTGCAATTTTCTTTTAATCCATGAAAACTCATGAGTTCCCATTAATACAATACCTGGTTGTCTGTGTATTGTGTAATGTGATCAGTGGTTTTGGCACTCTCTCTGCAGTGATTATATACCCTTTGACTATATACTCTTTGGCATGCTGTATCTATTAATGTCTCAGGTAAAATAATGTCTTTTAATGTAGTTTTAAATGGTCTTTTATCGTGATAGGGTTATGCGAGGCAACGCTGAGGGTCGCTTGCAGGGCTGTGTGCTGTTGTTCCTCCTGCCGCGCGTTATCTCATTCTTAATTCAACAGAGAAAAGAAGAAATATTGGTTTAGTGTGGTTAATATTTTGAAAATGTATTTTGTTTGTAAATGATTAGTTGTAATAGGGTTTTATTTTGTTTTCTTTATTGTGGTGTCACTCCACATTGCCTTGTTTGTAGGTTGTCATTGTGGTACTGTAGTCTGAACTCAAGCTAAAAGATATGGAAATTGTTGAGTGAACAAAATAATTGATATTGTTTTCTTGGTTGTGTCATTGTGATAGTGTCTTCTGAACACCAGGAAGCAAAACTAAAAATTGTTGAACAATCAAAATAATTCATTCTATTTTCTTGGATATGTCATTGTGGTGTTATAGTTGGTTATTCTCCGGTGAATATTCGGTGAAAACACCGGTTAAATACCGATTGATAATCGGTCTTATTGAAGGAATATTTTTAATAATGTTGTTAAATAAAAGGAAGGGTAATAATTGGTGACAATTCTGTTGTGCACGAGGTAAAGTTATTTTAAGGTATTTATATAATCTCTTTTCCTCCAATTAAACAAGAAAGAGACACATATTAATAAGAGCTGACACTTTAACCCTTAATTTGACAGTTTTTTTTTATTAAATATGTAAAATCTTTACAGATTTTGGTTCTTAGTTTGTAGGAGACACTAGAAAAAATATCTGAAAAAATCTACCTATTTCAGTTTCCTGAAAACCCTACGTCCATTATACTGGTTCGTTATCAAGTTCGTAAGAAACTGATGCACTCAAACCATGTGCAGTATACTTCCTATTGTCAAAGAGAAAGAGTAAAAGAAACAAGTGATTCTGTAGGAAAATAGTCATACTATTTTAGAAAATTAGTTACAGTTACATTGACTTACGCTTAAATCACTAGTAGCACAGTAAAGATATCTATGGGCGCTTTTCAAAAAAAATGTCGGTGACGTAATTAGAATTCCACTTATATGAGTTTTAACATTTAGCTTCAAAATGTAATTAAATTGATAAAATACGTATAGTATGAGCAGTATGAAAATATTATTTTTTTAAGAAAATAATAATGAATTTTGAAAATAATTACAAGTGTTCTCAAGAAATTCCATTACGTTACTAATTTTAAAATAGTTTTCATGGAAACTAAAAGAAGTTCCGTATTTTTAACTTTATTTATGAAAAATAAACACAATCAGTCTTCTAAAAAATATTGATAATTTAGCATATTAGATCTAACCAAAAAATGTTTTAACAAAGATATTCCTTACGCTACTTTTGGGTACTTTGTACTTTTTTTTTTCATCCTAGAACGTCAAATATGAGAAATATTCTTTCAAAAGTTTAATTATAACAAATTAAAAATTAATAATAAACTATATTGAACAAAAACAGTAAAATTTCTTTGAGATCTATTAATTAGTCTTAGAAAATAAATCACAGTAATAATAGGACAGTGACGTTAATGGAATTCGAAAATGACGTTTAGGAACTATAAGGCAACGTCTATATGACTGAATTATGACAACAATCATGGTAACTTGTACTTTTCATATTAAACATAATATTACTATTATTTGGCATGTGACGATGCACAGCATCTGTGAGAGGGCGCTGTATACTTCCCGTTTATTGTTAGCCAATCACAACTTGTTGACGTCACATGCACGACCAATCAGCGCAGAGTTCCGGTAGTCACGTGGTCCCAGAGACGGGGTCGCTAATGGCGACCTGTCTTACCTCATAGCGTCGTTACTTCTCGACTTATTAACATCAAATTTGTATACTGTTGTTAAAATTTTAATTTCAAATATAATTTAATAGAAACGAATTAATATTTAAGTGAATAAATGTGATTCGGAGCAAGAAACTCAGGTAGGTAACGACTCGATGTCTACATCAAGCCGTGAACGCCTGCGAGTGCCTACCAATTCTAGTTCAACAATTCATTGGATTCCGAGGTAAAACGGCGAACATGCGGTGAGTCATCAACATTTCAAAAGTTACCAAGTAACAGTGCTAATAATTTTGATGAAAACGTGTGTGTACCCGGTTCGATGCCGGTTTTACATAATTCACCTATGCCTGAACCAATTTCGGGACTTAGCTCCTCGACACCTTTCAGTAAAATCTCGGAATCATTTCTACCTACGTTAAAATTTCATAAAATTTGCTAGAAAATTATGCAGTGACTAGGCGAAAAACTTTTTAGAAGCTTTCGGAACGGTCTTCGTAAGTTCCCTGCGAGTTCTAATGTTTGATGAAAATCATGCTTCGCTTCGTCTTTCGCATTTTTGTTTCGAAATCATTTCTACCCTCGACAAAGTTTTATGAAGTGTACTAAAAAATCATGGAAATAGTTTACGGAAAACGTGCTAAATACATTGCCAATCGTCGGGAGCGTATCCTAGGCGAATTAGAAACTTTCGGGACGGTCTGCGTAAGATCCCTGCGAGTTCTAATTATATGATAACAAACTGCATGCTTCCATTCGGTATACAAACATGAGTATGCCCTTGGTTTGGTACTGAAAATAATCAAATAAGTAAACGGAGGCTGTCTCCGAGAGTATTCGAAACAGTACGAAATATTTCTTACGAACTTTCGGGACGGTTGCGTAAGATTCCTGCGAGTTCTAATTGCCTATTGGATGAAAATCATGCTTCACTTTCTGTCTTTGGCATTGTCGATAAAATCTCGCAATCACTTGTACTGACGTAAAAATTACATGACATCAACTAGGAAATTATGCAGCCAGTTTGTGAAAAACTTGCTACATTGAAAATAACCGGGAGCATATCCTAGGCGAAATACTTTATGGAAACTTTCGGGACGGTCTGCGTAAGATCCCTTTGAGTTGTAATCGTCTATTTCAAGAAAATCATGCTTTACTTTCTGTCTTTAGTATTTTCGATAAAATGTCGAAATAATCACTAGCCTCGTCAAAAAAAAAAAAAAAAAGCTAATTCTCGGAAAACTTGCTAAATACATTGCAAATCGCCGGGAGCGTATCCTAGGCGAATTAGTAACTTTCGGGACGGTCTGCGTAAGATCCCTGCGAGTTCTAATTATTTGATGAGAAACAATTACATGCTTGTACGGCAGGTATAGAAATATGGGTATTCCCTTGGTTTGGTACTGAGCAGAATCAAAATAAGTATAGAGGCTGTCTCTGAGCGTATCGGAAACAGTGGCAGATGCTTTGGGCTCCGGAGGCCCTTCTCGAATGATTGAACACGGGAATGCGTCTGCCATTAACCTCCAAGAGCTGGGGCTCGCGGCTAAGTAAAAGCCGTACGGATCGATCGGTCACGGTTAAGCTACGCCTGCCGCGGTCGGTCCATGGATGGGTGACCATCCATTTCATACCGAAATCGCTCCGTGCCTCGGAAAGCACGTAAAACCGTTGGTCCCGGCTGTCATTTGTAAATCTGTCAGTCGTTATGGATAATCAGGAGCTCTGGCTCTTATCTGATCATGAGTCTTACCAAGGGGTACCTATAGTCAGTAACCGGGTTATGGAGGGTCAGACCGGCAGCTGCTCCACGTAAAACACTTGTATTCAGCTGCATCCGGTTAGACTATAAGCCGGCCCTAACATAGTTGAAAAAGGCTAGGCAGATGTCTGCCAATTAACCTCCAATCCGCCGCTCTTATCTTCTTAGTTCGGCTACACCAATCCTACGGAGGCTGTCCCTTACTGTATTCGAGACAGTGGCAGACGGTTCGGGCTTCGAAAACCCTTCTCGAAATGATTACGAGAATGCGTCTGCCATTTACCTCCAAATAACCGTTATTCATCCATCAGTACGAGCCCTATACCGATTCAAAGCATCATTCATCAGAACTGTCGAACATCGAGCACCTGAATTGTCACATTGGGAAACTATTCAAGCTGATTCTCACTTATAGATACCCGATTTTTTCGGTGGTGAAGCTGGATAAATCTTCAGCGTATTGAAGAACCACCGTCGTCGTCGTCAGACTAAAAGTTTCAGATGACGTACCTGCCATTCGGCCTGTTATGGGCACCCAAATATTACACAGCTTTAACCAACTGGGTGGCCAAACATCTACCGGTCCAAAGGGACAGGGAGACCAGACCAGCGGCATTGGTACTGGGTCGCCATGTGAGCATGCAATCTAACAATCACGGTTGTTTCGTACTTTATAAACTCAAAATTTAGAATCGAAACCAGGGTTTCGGCTGGCCCTGTCACCTTGCGGCAGTGATGTCATAAATTGCTTCTGATTCTGTGTTTAAGTATATTGTTACTAATACTATGAGTCTTGTTACTCGAAATAAATGATTATTATTATTATTTTCAAATAAGCCATTTACAGGCTTGAGTTGAGTTGCCAACACATGTGTGAAGCATTTCCGACCACGGGCACGTGGTCACCATTTGAGCATACAATCCAACAATAACAGTTATCTCATACGTTCTAAACTCAAAATCGACAAATTCGAAACTTAAACTTTAAACTAGTTATTTCTAATGAATTATTCCAGTCTTGAGTCGAGTTGACAACACTTTCGAACTATCAAAGAAGTCGGCCGATCGGAGAGTTGTGGCTGGTTGCTCGTTCAAATGGTGGGCTTTTGTGGAGAGGAGCGAGCGGGGGAAGCTCCAGAAACACTCTTTTTAAATCAATAAAATATTACAAATGTACGTGACATCATTCATGTTGAATCCCGTAGGTTCAACATGAATTCGAGAACAACGTAACGAGTCGTCTACGTTAGAAGAAAACGGGACACGATCGGTTACTTTGTATGACTTATCAAATTTACTTAGCCAACAAGGACTTTTTGAGGGGTTGTTAGAAAATATGTTACCTAACATTTTTTAGACTCGTCTACCCATTTTTGCACATCCGTCAGTCGTATATGGCTATTTCAGCAGGCGAAGGTGTTTCCGCCTCCGAGCCTAATTCCTAAAGCAACATCAGAATTTTGGCCGGGGTGGGCGAGAGCCTATTGAGTATGGCTTCATCGATGTCGAGCACTCGGCAAACCTTTAAGGATCAACAACCTTGTTGTAGTGTTACTAGATCGGAGCACGGGTCTTCCACCTCTTTAAGTTCAAGACCTTCTCAATAACTTCTTCGTTTGGAAGATATCGGGGGGAGCAGAGTAACCAGTAATTGGTCGGAAGCAGAAAAGTCCCTGTTCGGATCTAGTTGGCCGGAGTCCACGCTGTAAATTTAGATCGGCATGATGTCGGCCGGTCAAATGTTGTCAAATTAACTCACAACGTTGACTCAACTGTCCTTATAATATTAATAGTCAATATTTTTAATACTCGTATTCATTGAGCAAAGATTAGCGTACCCTACCACATATTGTCACATAGGTTTGTACTACTAACATTTGAACGAACGTTTGAAGGCGAAAATTTACAACATATTCTTAAAATTATCTCTTTAGTTTCAATCCCGTGAAGCAGAGAAGCCCCTAATATCACAATTTGGGACTCAAATGAACTAATTGCCGCGGATGCACACGAACCCTCGTAATAAAATTACATTTTTCAGAAAGTCGTGTCGATTGGCCTCTCTTTTGTTGCTGGCATCAGGAGGACGCGTCCATAATCTTACCGATTTTAGGGTCTAATCGAATTGTCACATCTATCGGGTGACCACATCATCATGTTTCCAGTATTTGGATCAAAAAAAAAAACAGACACCGACAGCGTATAGGAAATCAGGATGGAAGAAGTTATCTTGATAACGAATATATACGTCCACTAATTTGGTTGAAGACCGAGACATACGTACGATAGCTGAATGTAAGCATTCACTGTGTCAATTCGAGATCCATCCCACGCTAAGTGCATCACGGACTGTTATGGGTAATTTGGTAAGAACTTTATTGAAAGATGCAGGTATTTCCGGATCTCCTGGGAGTGTAAGTAGGCTCTTTGATTTGATATTGGTAAGAAAAATCTTTCAATAGAATATATTTTGCCTCGTGGTAATTGGCGAAGACCAAATGCTTTCACTAAATGTTATCGAAAACTGATTATAGGTAAAGTTGACACTTTACCAAATATGAACCTGTATGAACACAACAATTTATTATAAGTATAATAATTTGCCATATTATTGTTGATCACTATGGATCAATTTGTTATCACATTGTTTTTGTTTAATACCTAAATACCTAATGGTAGCGTAGGATTGATATGATACTTAAATTGAACCTAAACCTATTACTTAGAGGTATTTGTAGTCCTGACTGATAATACTATACAAGATGTAACAAATATAACGCAATTCCTGAAAGTAGTTGGTTCAGAATCGGCTTCTGAATCCATTTCCGTCATTAAAAATAGGTGTTAAATTTTGACGGAAAAATCTTTTAATTAACTTAAATTGGAAGCACAGTATCATGACAAGTTAGTACAATTCTTAATTCAAGGAAATTTAAACCTTAACGCAGCGCAATAAAGCATACTTAAACGCACGACATAATTTGTAGTTCACAGATAGCTCGTAATACACACATGACAAGTTAATACAATTCTTAATTCAAGGAAATTTAAACCTTAACGCAGCGCAATAAAGCCTACTTAAACGCACGACACAATTTGTAGTTCACACATAGCTCGTAATACACACACATAAATAATATCAACGCATTTTACTTCAAAGGTAGTGAGCATCAAAATAGGTAAATTAAAGAAATTCCAACCTTGGCTCCAATGAGTAAGGATTATTGAAATGCACGACCCAACATAGTTCGGTCATCAGAGTTACACATAAACAATTTTTAGGGATTTTAAAATAAATACAATTAATTTAAAGAAATTTAGAACTTATTTCAAAGAGATAAAGCATTTGTCGGCTACCCCTTTGAGTTTTATGCGAAATGCCGACAAACGCGCCGCCGCTGCCGCCCGACTAACATGAGTACCTAACATCAAAAGCTAGTCATCCGCCGGTAGCGATCTAATGTAGTTGTTGCTTGGCTAACTTCTCCGTCATACTCTTGTTTCCGCGCGCGATGGCTTTCCGCTATACCAACATCCAGTACACGGAGATGGTGAGGACCCTGGCTCGTTGTCTGGATAATGTCGCGTTAGCTTGTCGGGAGTTAAATGCCCGTTATGGCTGTAGTGTGAGTGCCAGGACGATGCTTGCTGCCACTCAGCGACTGAGGGACTCCGGGACTTTCTTTCCAAATACGGCTTTGGACACTGGGACGAATGTGCGGACTACTCGACTGCAAGAGCGAGATACCTACCTGCGGTTCCTGCAGGAGACTTTGCCGGACTTACTAGATGACGTCCCTGCCGGTCTTTTACGTGACATGTTTTACCAACAAGACGGTGCTCCCGCGCATTTCACGTGGACCGTTCGACGGCATCTGGATGCGGAGTATGGCAGTCGTTGAATAGGTCGCGGAGGACCTGTACCGTGGCCTCCCAGATGGCCTGACTTAACGCCACTAGACTTTTATTTGTGGGGTCGCATAAAATCGCTCGTGTACGTCAGTCAATGTACAAGTGTCGATGAACTTAAATCGAAAATTGAAGAAGCATTTGTGACAGTGAAACGTGACACTGAAGTGCTTACAAAATTAAAACACAATTTAAGAAAGCGTGCAAATAAGTGCATTGGCCAAGGCGGTGGTCATTTTGAAAGTATAATGAAAGTGGATCGCCGAAATAGTGTAAATTAATTAAGTGTAAATAGTTCAGTCACGTAAGTACCTACTACTTCCTATCAATACGATTGTATTCTAATCACTGTAAATGAAAAATGATTCAAATCTTTTAAACACGCCGTCTTTGAATATTTTTGTAGTAGGTACAAACAATAAACTGTACCTAAACACAACTTTTCGCGTTCGCGCCGCGCGGGTGTGACATCTCTAAAGATAGATACCTAGGTAGATACTCGTAAAAACGACACGCGACGAACGAAACGGCGGCCGCGCGTAGAGCTTAGAGACAATTCAAAGCCGGTCTAAAGCCTGTGAAAGTGTGATGGAAAGATTGAATTTTACACGGTGATATCGCATAGGTATCACTACCATATCTAGCTAAAGTAATGTTTGGTCGTTGAATTCGTACGGTCATTACGGTCAATAGTCATAGGTACCTAACGCAGTAATGCCTACACCTACCTACAGTCACAGAATACTTAATAGTACTACGTACTACAGTTCAAGCTGGTGATGCGGCCTTGCCGTGTGTGCACGCGCCGCTAGCATTGAACAAACATAAGTACCTACTTTAATGCTAAACCTAATTTTAAGGTTCGTAAAGCACACGTGCACATAAATAATATCAAAGCATTTTACATTTGAAGTAGAGCGCGTTTAATAAAACAGTTGATGTAAGAGAATTTAATCCATTCGTCCCAACAACAAGGCTTATTTAAATGCACGACCGATTTGTATTCCGCATGTCTCATTAATTTGTCGAGAAATTAATGTCGAAAATAGTAGACAATTTTCTGGTACCTAGTACCTCCGTCCTTCGCAAATGTGATGCCGGCACTTCACATGGCGTATTTGTACAAATATTCGCCTTACTTGTTTAATACAAAGTGTACCCTATAATTAATGAATAAAGTCTATTTTGTATTATCCAAGTAAGGCGAATATTTTCACAAATACGCCATGTGAAGTGGTAGCATAAGAATAATGTGATAAGCGAGAGGCACAAAACCGGCTTTCCCTTTACATGCCGACGGGCGCGCTACACCCGGTCCCCGGCCGGCCATCATCAAAGTATGTATTTTTCCGTGCGCGGGCACCGGGCACTCGGCAGCGAAGTTTGCTGTTTGTGGTTTAAATCTTTTTATGTTTCAATTATGAATTAGGTATGACCCAAATCTTTAACACAATTTCTTTTTTTTTCACGTAGGTAATAAGCAGTACTCATTTTTTATTTATTATGAATGATTTCAGACACAATGTAAATTGTTATTGAATAAATTAAATTGAAATTAAATTGAAATTGAAGTAAACACGACCTATTTATCAGGTAGCTGATATTGCGATAGTTACGCATCTGAGATTATTTTCAACAGACTTCAAAAAGTTCTCAATGGACTGTATGTTTGTTACGCGATTTCTCCGGCAAATTTAAATCGATTTTAAAAAATCTTTTTTTAATGGACAGGGTATGCCTCAATCTTTGGAGTACTTTCAATCTCTGTTTTAAGGTGTCTTAATGGATTTCGATAAGAAGGAGGTACTAAAAAGCGGAAAATAAAAAGCTTTTTCACAAATAAGACAACCGCCTTTAAAAACTTAAAAGTGAAAAATAACTTTAACACAGAACACACATGACTTAAGTATCGGAAGTCGGTGGCTTTGTTTCGTTTGTTGTTTTGTATTGCTTCTCTTTTTTATGAAAAAGCTTTGTTTTACCGTTCAAGGCCGGGTGCCGAACGGAGTCCGTTTTGTACTTCACATCGTTAACGGGTAAAAAGTAGATGTATTAAATGCGTCCCCTTCACTAAGCTTAAAATTTTAGATTCGTGTTGAACTTGAATCAATCGTAAAAGTAAACAAAATTATTTGAAGCCGCTAAGTCCCAAGCCTGTGCACGTGTGATAGAAAGATGGAATCATAATGTTACTTGCTAGAAAACTATCAATAATTACATGGTAAACTCAATTTATTATCAAAAGTTATTCTTATCGGTCTGTGACATGTTAGGTACGTAAAATTCGTTCATTGAACTAACGCCTAACTTATGCCTACTGCACTGGTCAGCTGGCGGGCGCTCGAGTGTGTGCACGTCGGTCGCTAGCATTGCATGAGTGTGTGCGTAGGGATGTTGTAGGACGCACATACGTTTTGCGTTTAGTAAGGATAACTATTTTATAAAAAAAGACTGGGTTTTGTTTACATTTATTAAATTACGGATGTTGTTTTAGACTTATAATTTAATATTCTAATTGGGGTGTCTGAGGTATAGCGTTAAATAAGATACACGTTGTATACTGATTTGTGGTTTTATCTTTCAGTTAATATTATAATTTCTCACATAGCGTCGTCGTGGTCACCAGGAGTTATAAACACGTCTCTCACAGATGCTGTGCATCGTCACATGCCAAATAATAGTGCAAGTTTTACACAAAAATAAAACTTGTATTATTAAGCAGAGACGATGCACAGCATCCATTCAAGGGCTCCTGGTGAGAGACTTCTATGAGGTAAGACAGGTCGCCATTAGCGACCCCGTCTCTGGGACCACGTGACTACCGGAACTCTGCGCTGATTGGTCGTGCATGTGACGTCAACAAGTTGTGATTGGCTAACAATAAACGGGAAGTATACAGCGCCCTCTCACAGATGCTGTGCATCGTCTCTGCTTAATAATACAAGTTTTATTTTTGTGTAAAACTTGCACTAGTATGTCATTTAAGAGCGTTTACAACATACGGCATTTCATACTAACTTTCAAGTCCTTGTTTTGGAAATGCATGAAACGATTTTAATGAAACTTCATACGCATAAACAGGACACAGCTCTAAAAAGTTAGTAAAGAATGTAGGTTCCGTATGTATCTTGGGTAGCAGGATGAATAAATGAGTACACCGACAGAGAGTTCACTTGTGGTTTTATTTAATTATGCCGTAGTTACACAATGACACTTAACTATTACGTACAGTTAATCCACGTCACGATAGCACTATTCCGAGTGGGGCTCACCGAGCGACTGGCGTCCCCGCGTCGCCTGTACATATTCTACGAGAATGCTTACATTGCAATTGCTGTCGCTGTACGGCCGCTACAGTATTCCCCCCTTATTTTTAAAAAAATATTAAGATTTTTTTACAAAAGTGTTGCTTAGTTACTAGTTTTATACAGAACCAAATTTAATTTTGCATTTGCGTACCGGACCCTAAGTTAGTTAGCTTGTTGCTTGCTTCAGCGGAATGTGCCGGTGGCGTTATCGGAGTCATGTTACTTGTAGGTAGGACGTTGAATGTAAACAATGGTCTGGAAGTAACATAGCTTATGGTTATTAAAAATATTCTTAGTCTCTAAGGCCTTATTCTAACTTACTTTCTAAGAATTCCTTTCACTCTATACTTTAGTGGTAGCTACCATGGTGTTCGCCCTGCCATAAAACTATAAAAAATATCATCCCTTGGGACCTGCAGCGTTCCCATGGTAGCGCCGTGTTAATTCATTCATTTCATCGCTACTCACATTCTTCTTTCTTTCGTTTTATGTATTTGCCAGGTTGCAAAAGGGGTATCTAATTAAAGTGAATAAATACATTTAATGTCTGAATTTCTAAAATGTCGTAAAAATTAAAGTAATTACATTTTAAAGTACCTTTAGGTAATGACAACGTTGGACATCGGAACTGCTCTTGATATACTGTTAATTTGTTCTTGGGGTGGCGCTGCGATGAGCATTTGCTTGCCAATCCACCTTTTTGTTCTAGCGTTGCATTTCGTGAACATGAAGTACACTATTATTATGCCAAGGGTGGTTAGTACTGCTATCTGTATTATACTAAGCTGCGAGAGTTGTTTCTCGACTTCTGATATGTTTGAGCCTCCTTGTGCAATAATGACCTGGTCTTTGCTTTGAGTTTTACCCATATTGACAATTTACACAAATACTTGCTATAAACTGAATGATATTATTCTAATACTGAGGGCCTGTTAGGTTGCTGCCCCGTTTGTCTCGAATCAGCAATTCCGGTGTCCAATTACAATGTTTGGTTTGAGGTGAC
Organism: Charanyca ferruginea; assembly: GCA_947361185.1. Classification (NCBI taxonomy): domain Eukaryota; kingdom Metazoa; phylum Arthropoda; class Insecta; order Lepidoptera; family Noctuidae; genus Charanyca; species Charanyca ferruginea. The sequence goes on along the minus strand of OX376065.1, from coordinate 11,442,270 downwards.
TCGTTTCGTTTTCCATTATTTTTACAAAGTTTTGTCGCATTAATAATTACTAAATTTTTGCAAGTTTACATTATTTTGCGTTATTATGATGTATGACGGACATGCTATGTATGCCTATATGTTAAACCTTACGGGGCGTTTTACGGCTCGACCGCTGCTTGTGGTGCGAGTGATAGCGTTTTCATTAGCGTTTTTTTTTATTAGTATGCCGTTCTTGATACTACTTGGTTTTTCGTTTGCTATTTTTGGCTCCAACCAACTGTCATGTTTATTTTGCGGTTTTGCGTTTACCGGCGACGGTTCTAAGTTTTGGTCGTCCTGTGAGTTTAATAAGTACGCTGGTTTTATTCGGTCTATGGAGATGTTACTAGTACCGCTTGGCAACTGTATTGTGAATGTTTTATCGTTTCTCTTGGTGACTTTGTATGGTCCGTCGTATGGTGGTTGCAATGATTTATCGTATCCCGCCTAACGAACACGTGGCTGCATTTTTTTAGCTCGATGTGTACGAAAATGGTCCTGGAGTCCCTGTGCTGAATTGGTTTGGGTTTTAAGTTATTAATGGTTTCCCTTACGTGTTTGACATACTCGTGTGAATCGTAAAACTGTATTTGGGTGTTGTCGTAAAATTCTCCCGGCAATCTTAAAGTGGAACCATACACTAATTGTGCAGCACTAACGTTAGTGTCGCACCGTGGTGCGGCCCTGAGTCCTAACAGAACCGTTGGTAACTCTGCTAACCAATTTTCGTTGTTCAACTTTGCCCTAAGTGCTACTTTTAACGACCTATGCATTCTTTCCACAGCTCCGTTTGCTTGGGGGTGGTAAGCGGTAGTGCGTGTTTTCTCTACTCCTAAAAATTGCATTAAATGTTTAAATATGTCGCTTTCGAATTGCCTGCCCTGGTCGCTTGTTAGTCTCAAGGGACAGCCGAAACGAACGATCCAATTTTCGTATACTATTTTTGCTACTGAGTTTGCCGAGATGTCTGATACTGGTATTGCTTCTGGCCATGAGGTGGCTCTGTCTAGCATCGTTACCAGATATCGATGGCCTTTCTGTGTAGTTGGTAAGGGCCCAACGATATCGACGTGTAAATGCTCGAACCGGTCGCAGTCAGGAAATTGGCCTAATTCTGACAGAGTGTGTCGATGTACCTTTGCCTTTTGGCACCGGATACATGTCTTTGCTATCCTACCGACATCTTTGTTCATGCCTATCCAGAAGTATCGGTCAGCCATCATGCGTCTAGTAGTTCTGATACCTGGGTGACTGATGCTGTGTATGGTTTCGATGGCTTTATCGCGAAACTGTACTAGTAGGTACATTCGTTCCCTACCAGTTGATGTTTCATATGTAATGTGATATTCCGTGCCTGCAACTTTGTGTTGACTGAAACGCAAACTACTGTACCTAGAGCTGTGTAATAATTCTGAGAGCTGCTTATCGGTTTCCTGTGCTCGGGCTAGTTCCACTAAATCGAAACCTGTTGGGCAGTTTATTGTTTCAATGCGCGATAATGAATCCGCTGTGACGTTATCAGCACCACTTATGTGTTTTATTTTCGTTGTGAACTCGCTAATGAACATAATCTGCCTGGTTCGCCTGGGGGTTTCTTTTTCGCTACCTAGTTTACTAAATAAATACACTAAGGGTTTGTGGTCTGTGTAGATTACTACTTCGCGGCCTTCTATTAGTTTTCTAAAATGTATTATCGCCAAGTATATGCCTAATAACTCTCTATCGTATGTACTGTACTTTTTTTGGGCTTCAGTTAGTCGTTTGGAGAAAAAACTTAGAGGACTCCAGTTGTTACCTTGGCGTTGCTGTAATACCGCTCCCACGCTGCTGTCTGATGCGTCTGTCATCAAAGCTAGTGAGGAATCTGGTAGGGGGTGTGTCAACAAGGCTGCCTTTTGTAAACTGACCTTACTTTTTTCGAATTCGCATTCCGCCTCCTTTGTCCATTCGATGATGGTCTTGTCTTTTTTCTTTGAGTTGTGAAGGTATTTGTTCATTTCTGCTTGGTCCTGCGCTGCGTGTGGAATGTGTGATCTATAAAAGTTTAACATACCTAGGTATCTGCGTAGTTCTTCTACTGTCCTCGGCCTTGGGTACTCGCTTATCACTTTGACCTTGTCCTGCAGGGGCCGGATTCCTTCCCCGGTATACTTCGTAACCTAAAAAATTTAGTTTTTCCTGCCCGAAACAACACTTAGATATGTTTATTGTGATGCCGAATGCATTAAATCGTTTAAAGACTTCCTCTAGGTGTCGCTTGTGCGCGGCAGCGTCGACGGAAGCTATGATGACGTCATCCGCGAATGAGTATAGAAAGTCTAATCCCTGTAACACGCTGTGATCCATGAATCTTTGAAAGGTTTGGGCTGCGTTGCGCAAACCGAAGGGCATTCTGGGAAATTCATATAATCCGAATGGGGTGATTACTGCTGTTTTTTCTATGTCAGCTTTATTTACTGGAATGCAATTGTAGGCCCTATTAATATCTAAACTAGAGAATACCTTTTTGCCCGCTAGTATGTATGTACGTGAAATCTTGTAGTCTAGGGACGGGGTATCTATCCGGCTTAGTCATGGCGTTTAGCATTCTATAATCGCCGCATGGTCTAATGTTGCCGTCCTTTTTTGGAACTATGTGTAGTGGGCTGGCCCATGCGCTTTTACTGGGCCTGCATATACCTAAGTCTAGCATGAGTTGAAATTCGTTTTTAGCTTTTGCGTATCTATCTGGAGGCAGTGGGCGTGCGCGTGAGTGCACCGGTGCGCCACTGGTCTCGATGTGATGGCACACATTGTGTTTTGGTACCTCTTTAAATGAAAATGGTTTAGTTAAGCTCGGATACTTTGCTAATAATTCTATGTATGGGTGATCATCTACTATTGTTTCGATCGTGGGTTGGTTGGAGTCAGAAATGCAACCTACAACCTTCATTTGAGTTTCGCTATCAATCAGTCGGCGGCCGCTTAGGTCTATTAACAATTTATACTTTACCAGGAAATCCGCGCCGATTATTGGTTGCTTTACATCTGCCACAATAAATACCCATATAAAGTTTCGACGTAGCCTAAAATTTAGTTCTTTCGTTATTAGTCCATATGTTTATATTGGTGTGCCGTTCGCCGCGAACAACTTATACTTATTGGGTTCACACTCTTTTGATGCACTTTTTACACTCACGAGATTACGCGGATACACCGACACATTTGCGCCACTGTCAATTAGGAACTGTATGCCTGTATTTACGTCCATTACACTTAGGCGGTGGTTCACTCTTGGAGCGCAGATCTCCGCCACTCTCCGCTCCGCTTCTAGTTTTCCGGCTTGTTCAGTCTTTGCTTGTTCCAGTTGCACGGGTCGGCGCATTTGTTGGCGCGTTGTCCGAAGCGAAAATGGTATACGCAAAGCCAGTTTGGGTCTTCCGGGGTTCGCCGTCTGCTGGTGCTACGGTCTCGTGATCTTGATCTGTAATTTTGTCTTTCCCAGTTGTTGTACCTCGGTCTTGAGTTACGGCTCTCCAATCCCTCAATGCGTTCCCCTAGCCTTCTTATTTCGGCGATTATGTCGGTCGTTTCTTTTGGTACGTCAATCTTGCGTAAAAATAAGTGCAGACCTCATCAAAACTAAACTCATACAAGAAGTTAATATATCTGACACTACCGCATTTTACACAAACTCCAAAAGTAATAGCCCAAAAACCAAACAGTCAATGTCAAAAGGCCCCCGTTGTTTTTATTGTAACAAGTACGGACATTTGAGCAAAAATTGTTGGCACAAGAAGAAAAAGTCTGAAAATAAAAACAATTATAATAATAATGGTTTTATAGCTACTTTTTCAGCCATGCATTTGAATGATTCGACGAATTGGTATGTGGATTCTGGTGCATCTACTCACATGACCATGCACAAGGAATGGTTGGAAGATGAGACTACTCCGCCTGTTCACAGCATAAGAATTGCTGACAACAAAGAACTACAAGTTCAAGGGTGCGGCAATGTAACACTATGGGTACCAAATAAGGATGGTAGTAGCAGTGCCATACAGGTTAGAAATGTATTATTTATACCAGAATTATCGACAAATTTATTGGCAGTTAGTAAAATAGTAAAAAGTGGCTGCAAAGTGGTGTTTAATAAGACTGGATGTTCAATATACAACCAAAATGGCATAATAGTTGCTTGTGCAAGTCTTATTAATGATACTTATAGACTAAATGTCAACAATTGTAAAATCAGAGCAATGACAGCTAATGCAGAGACAGATACCTACTTGTGGCATCAACGTATGGGACATTTGAACTTTAATGATGTTAATAAAATACCAAACATGGCTACCGGTGTAAAATTGTCACCAAAGACAGGAAGTTGTGTATGTATTACATGCTTGGAAGGTAAACAAACCAGGCAACCTTTTCCAAGTAATGGCTCCCGGGCAAAGAAATTGCTAGAGTTGATTCATACGGATGTATGTGGACCTATGCAAACCACATCGATTGGAGGTGCAAGGTATTTCATAACTTTTATTGATGATTTTTCACATAAAGTATTTGTGTATTTTATTAAAAGTAAAGCCGAGGTATTTGATAAATTTTTGGAGTTTAAAAGTCGTGTAGAAAATGAATTGGATAAAACAATAAAAGTCATAAGAAGTGACAATGGGACGGAATACATTAACAAAAATTTTGAAGTTTATTTAAAGAAACATGGTATTCAGCATCAAACATCTAACCCTTACACTCCGGAGCAAAATGGCTTAAGTGAAAGGATGAATCGTACACTAATAGAACGTGCCAAATGTATGATTTTGAATGCTGAGTTACAGAAAAATTTTTGGGCTGAAGCAGTGGCAACAGCTGCTTACATAGTCAACCGCTCACCTACACGTACTCTCTCCAACATTACACCTCAAGAAGCATGGACAGGTATTAAACCAGATTTAAGTCATATGAGAATATTCGGATGTAGAGCCATGGTGCACACACCAAAGGAAAAACGTAAAAAACTTGATGCAAAATCTAGTGAGTTAATATTTGTTGGATATTCAGACTGTACCAAAGGTTATAAGTTTATAGAAGCTAAAAGTAAAAAAGTCGTTATGAGTAGAGATGTTACATTTCTTGAAGCAGGTACAAAAAGAAACGTAATAAATACTGCACCTGAAACAAAAACAATTGTAAGTAATGAGACAAAAACAAACATAATTAACAATAATATTCAAGAAAAGTTAAAACAAAAAACTACAAATAATACGAATAAAAATGAAATAAACTTACCTTTGACAATTCAATCTGAAGTGAGGACTGAAAGTGATAATGTTCATGAGGATATACCATCCACACCGAGAACTCCGGTCATTCGTGTTTCAGACACCTCAAGTTGACGATCCTACAGACAAGACTTACGTACCAAACGAAAGCGACGTCGACTCGACTCCGACATTCCAGGGAAGTTCAAGATCACGACGAATTGAATTCCATGATGAAAGTCCTGCATCTTATATTTGCATGAATGTTGAGACAACACCAAGCTTGCTTTACAGTGACCCAAAAATTCTTGAAGAAGCTTTAAAAAGCGAGCAGGCACAAGAATGGAAACAAGCAATAAATGAGGAGTTTCAATCTGATAAACAAAGGTTAATTCCATATAAACGGGTCTTTAAAACAAAGACGAACGAATTTGGTGATATTTCAAGCCGTAGCCATAAGGCAAGAAAGAAAAAGTATCAACCAATCAAGTGTCTGTAATATACAAGAAGAATCAAGATATGGTTGCTGATGTATACTAACGGAGCCATTGCATTGACTAAAGCGTGAATGCTTCACCAAAGCTATGGGTTTGCATTTAGGAGAGGATGTTGGAATATAAGTTGGAACGCAAACGCCTGTCTAACTATTAACAGCAACCACACACGCTCCTAATAGTTTATAATAATATATTATGGCTAGGCTCTCTGTCTTCTCTCTGTCAACATATAGTAGTACTGTCATTATGTGCTCTACATATTTATATACCACATTAAATGATAAGTCGCTCATGATCTAGTGTTTCCATTTATTTCAACACAAGTCGAGTAAAAGCAACGTCGTTGCTTTTATACTGCTATTATGTTGTATAAGTTGCATTTATACGACTATTACAAGCCTAAAATGTCGTATAATTTATTCCAAAACACTGCTCAGATTGTTTTGTGTAATTTGCTGTGAGTAGTTTAAAGTTATCGAAAATGGACTGGAATAAATGGAAAAACTTGAAAAAAAGTGGTGGATACAAGAGGAAAGTGAAAAGTGAAAAGAAAGTATCAATCGTTAATGGGTAAATCAAATATTATTATTGAGCAAGGAACCTCTTGTTTAAGCAGTGAAGTGAGAAATAGCATTTTAGGAAGTGGTTCCGCAGGTGAAATAATTACCTCAGAGAAAAATCATGATTTGGAATTTGAAAATACGTGTTTGGAAAATGAATTGAGAGATTTAGAAAATAGTGGTTCCGTACACGAAATAGATTCAGACGACAGCTGCAGTAAACTTAGACAATTTTGGAACATATTGCCACAATATTGACAAAGACTGTGAGTTGCGTAATAATATTGCAGAATGGGCGTTAGAGTTTAACATTTCGCATACAGCGCTGAAAGGACTGTGTGGTATATTAAATAAAAAAGTACCCCTACGTTTTACCTTCTGACCCTAGAACATTATTGCTTACCAACAACAAAAAGATACATATCACTTCAGTGGATACGGGACACTACTGGCACAATGGTCTTATAGATCCATTAAGAAAAATTTTAGAAAATGTCCCAAATGTGCCGCATAATATTTCTCTGAATATTAATATTGACGGACTTCCAATATACAAAAGTTCTAAGCAACAATTTTGGCCGATATTATTTAATATATCAGAATTACCTCATATTTCGCCATTGGTGATTGGAATTTATGGCGGTCAGAATAAGCCCTCCGACTTGGATGGATTTTTAGGTCCTTTTGTGACAGAGATGCAACAATTAGAGAGCGGATTATTAGTAAATACACAAGAAAAATCTGAAATACTTATTGGTGTAAAAATCAGAGCATTTATTTGCGATTCACCGGCAAGAGCTTTGTTAAAAGGTGGGTGGTATAACTTTAACACTTTAACCCATTCCCTGTCCCATGAGCCACATGTGGTTCAGGTTAATTGTTTAACTATTGTGTCTACTTCGCGGTTACAACTAATAAAGTCAATTCTACTGATCATACGAAAGGTTGCTTTTTTGGAATTTTGTTACTTGTTCATACTTATTATTCTTCTTCGAGTCAATAGTTCAAATTATATTTTATCATCCAGAACTCGGCCACAGATAGTAAAATTCGTTACAGCTTAACGGATTTGAATATAGTAGGTGATGGAAAACGGAATGGCAGTTGATGGGCTGGAAAACAGATGTGAACGTTGATATTAGTGGACGGAAAACAGAACGGAACTGAATGAAATGGTGTTTTAAGGGACGTAACTGGACAGAATAAGCAATAAATAATCATGATTACCGTTTGTTTCGCTATAATATAATCTTAAAATATAATTCATTCAATTGCAGGAGTGTGCAACTTTAACGGCAAACATGGATGCCTAAAATGCACAGTTGTAGGGGAATATTCGCACTTATCACATACCGTAACATTCCCTACATATTATTGTCCAAGAAGAAATAACGACGACTTCCGTGCAAAAAAATATGGCCTACACCACAAGAATGACACACCACTATTGAAATTACTTATTGACATGGTAGATATTTTTCCTGTCTGTGATTCGTTACACCTGATCGATCTTGGAGTAATGAAACGACTCTTACATGGATGGCGAGATGGTAATTTTGGAACTTTTGTTACAAAATGGAGTGCTCGTGAAATTCTAAATGTGTCAGTATTTTTATTAAACTGTAAACTTCCAAAAGAAATACACCGGTCAATGAGAGGTTTGGACGTATTAAGTTACTGGAAAGGATCTGAATTTCGAACCTTTTTATATTACATAAGTTTTGTAATTTTAAAAGAGGCATTGTGCATCGATGCTTATCAGCATTTTCTAACCTTCTTTGTTGCGATTACAATATGTTCCAACGAAAAATATTTTCGTTTCTTATCTCTCGGTGAAAGTCTTATGAATTTTTTCACTGAGCATTTTAGAGATTATTACGGGGAACAATATATTACCAGTAATATTCACAATCTATCTCATATTTTCGAAGAGGTGAGACGCTTTGGAATACTTCAAAGTTTCAATGCTTACCCAATTGAAAATAAATTGCAATTTTTAAAAAACATGGTGAGAAATGGAAACAAACCTCTTGCTCAGATTGCTAAACGATTGAGTGAACGAAGTATTATTGAATTAGAAGCAATAAATAACAGGCGAATAGAATATCCTTTTCTAAAAACTAGTAGACATGTTACAGCTTTATATTTAGAAAGTTTTATGCTATCATCACAACCGCAGAATAAATGGTTCTTGAATTCTGATAATCATATTGTTGAAATAACAACTATCTATACTAATGATCAAAAAGAAATACGTCTACGAGGAAACTGCATTAAACATTTGGAAGATGTTTTTGAAATTCCCATAAAATCGTCTTTGTTAAATATATACAAATGCTCATTAGCCAACGTCACTAAACATGAAGCTACTTTTAAAATAGAAGATATTAAAGCCAAACTTGTATCTATAAATTACCAATCTGATATTTTCTTCGCGCCTTTACTGCATACACTATAGTTGAGAACTTTGTGTTGTTAAATAAAAGATTAGTTGTAATAATTATAAGCGTTTTATTTTTTAATCAGTCTTGATGATTTTTACATTAATATTAAGGTTTAAACAGTAGATGCTATAGCGTTACCACAAACAAAAAACTTGCACTTGCTTGCCATTTTTTCAAAGTAACTGAAGAAAAAACATGGATCTGAAAACGACCATTATATCATTTATCGTGATAGTTGAAAATTTCTTTAATCAGTAGGTAACATGCTTTGTTACAACATTTTTTATGGCCTTAACTTATTTCTTATGGCACAATCAACCCTAGTTTGTACTGTTTTCACAAAATATACCTAAATGTAACGAGATACTATAGAGCTAATTATTTGTAAGATTTTCAGAATTATTAGATAAATTAAAATATGTTATGTGAAAACGCTTAATTTGACAGAACTAAATTAAAATTAAGTCATCTGTCTCTTTTGTTTACAAAAGAGGGAAAGTGACAGCTCTAATCTTAAATTTAAGTTTAGGAATATTTGCCAGAATTGACGCCATGATATAACTAAAAATTAACCGTCAAGTCAAAGCAAGCTTTCTTCTTCGTCATCGACAGCATCGCCACCTTTTTCTTCATTATCAGCCATAGCATCGCGTATTGGGACATTTTCATTATTTTCTGCTTTTTTCTTGATATTTTTTGGTCTTTTTTTGGGTGCTGATTGTCGCGAGTCTGTCATCAGACTTCTTTTTTTGAATTCCTCATAACATTTTTAGAAAATGTTTCGCACTCTTCTAATGTAAAAGAGTTATCAGTAGCTCTAACCATATTAAAAAACAAATCAATCGTACGCTGAAACGCTTTAAAACAATTTTTTTTTCTTCAACGCGTGATCCTCCAGCCCACGAACACTGTGTCATGAAGTCTCTTTTGAAAATCAAATCCACAAGCTTATACGCAGCATTTAAGCCTTTTCCACTGGTTTTGCAAATCACAGAAAACTTTTGCTCGAGTTCCGTTTTGAACTTTATATTTTTTAATTTATTTTCGAGTTCCTCCAAATCTTCTATCTTTGCTATAGCCTTGAAATCTAGTTTATTTTCAACTGGATTATCCTTAGTCGAAAAACCTTTAATAAATTCTTCAAAACGCACATTCAATTTAGCTAATTCCAATATAATATTTTGCTGGTTTTTACTTAAAATGATTTGGTTATCGAGAACAGATTGTAATTTGTCTGAAAAATCGTCTATTATTTTGGTTGTCAAATTCTGTGTCTCTTGCAACATCTTCGTCGGTGCCTCGTCGGATTGTGCTAAAATAAATACATCTTCACTAAGATTGTTGTCTGCAAAAAATGAATCAGTTTGGATTTCATTGTCATTGATTATCTGTAAATCCACAGTTGTTTTTTTCGCTGGAACTTCGATGGTTTGTGAATTTGTTTTAGTTATAGCAAGAGGCACTAGTGGAAATGAAGTTGACTCATCATTTTTATGAGATTCTGTTATGCATTTTTCTGAATTTGTCTGATTGCCAAAGTTCTGAAAATAAAAGATTAAAGTTAATTTCATCATCATCAGCCTACTTCAGCCCACTGCTGGACATAGGCCTCTCCTATGGCACGCCAAAGTTAATTTAAATTAGATTAAATTGAAGAATCATATTTAGAAAATTGCAGCTAGGTTTGTAAGTTTAAAATGATTAAATAGGTACCTACTCAAAAATTAATTTATTTTAGGTAAGTCGTTTTAAATTTGTTTTAAATTGAGCATATTATAAACAACAAGAAATTACTTACTTTTATACATTCTTGTGCCTGATCATTAAAATCTGGTTGAGTAGAAGAAATACTCATTTTCCCTTTTTTTTTCTTTAATCTTTTTTTTGATGGCATCTCATCTGCAGTTTCGATATATTCTGTGTCTGAATGTTCACACATTCTATCAATTTCCTCCTCTGCATTTTCAAAAGTCACAATATTTTTTCTTTTTACCACACAATGTAGTATATTGTGATTAACAGTTTATTCAAATAAATATAACTAGGTTTATTATATACAAAGCTTAGAAATAAATATAAACACAATCATTAAATTTATAGTCTGGATTAAATTTTGTGTCCTCCAAATTCAATCTACAATCCGAAGTCTGTACGATATACGGATCAAACCTATAATCATAGATTGAATTTCCAGGAAGAACTTGGTCATAAAATGTCTGTAATAACGTTATGTCCGTTAAATTTAAATTTGGTTGGATTACTGGACTATCAAGTACATTAGTGTAACTCGTTTTAAACTCAAAAACTGGAATCTGTGTAGGTAAGTCGAAATCTCTATATTTCCTTGTAACAGAATAAATTTTCTCAGTTATCCCTTGATTAAAATTTTTAAGAGGTTGTGGAACCATTCTCAGGTAACCACCTTCTATTCCCAAAAATTCTCGATGTATATTAGTAAGTATCTTACTTTTATTAGTATTTGTACAGGACTTGACTTGATTTAATTTTTGCCTTGAGATCTCATCTAATGAATTTAAGTTTTCAATTTTTGGAGATTTAACCTCACTCACATTCCTAACAGAAGCTCTAAGTTGTGATTTACTTATTGACCTTGCTCTTTTAATGAAACCTGACAAAGCGTCAGAAAATAAAGGGGTATAGTAAGTTAAAGTTTTTTTGTGTCTTGAAAAAGCTACCAAAGCATGAGGTATTGAATTATATATTTCCTCCGCCTTTGAACTTATTCGAATCACTACAACATTATCTTGTTGTTTACCTTGAAATTCATGAACTGTGTATACAGGTTCAAATCCCGCTTTAACAAGTTCATCCTTTTCTGATTGTTTAAAAGTAAGGTAAACTACGTCTGATTTTGGTTTCTGAATAGATGACAATCCTGAAAAATTATTAAGCGTACATTCACCGGAAATTTTACTTATTGAATACATTCCAGTGGAGTACTCACTTGATAAAACCGCCGCAACAGAGTTGGTACATCGGAATGTGGTGTCTAAAATTATTGTTTGCCTATTTCCAAAGACCTTTAACGGATCTGAAAATTTTAAATTACAATGGCCTATTCTGTTAATAAAGGGAATTTGTTTTTCGTCGCCAATGAATAATAATGACCTCGCACCCGTCAACATTAATGCTAATGAAATTTGACCAGCGTGCAACATCAACCCTTCTTCGACGATTAAAATATCATACTGTTGTTTAGTCACTTTTGAAAAATTTATGAAAAAGGAATCTATTGTTTTAACAAAATTTTTAACTTGATGGTCGGAAAGTTCTCTAGTCTTCTTTAGACGCTCTCTGATCTCATTACAACTTTCCTTAGTTGGGGTTAGGACTAAACATGATTGTACGTCTATGTATTCCTCTTCACCTTTAATTTTAATTCTTTTAACCAGGTCTTTAGGAATATTCTCAACTATGCAATGTGTTTTTACATCTGAAGGATCGAACGAATCAATCGGCAAATCCTTGACAGAATGGTAAAGTTGTTCGTCTTGCATAAGACGAAGAGGAGGTCAAGGCCACTACTCTCTCCTGGATATCCCTCCAATATACAAATTGTTTACCGTCAAAGAAAACTTCATATGGACCTTTAGACATGGTCGATTGAACTATCGGTTTTACTATTACTTGATCTTGTTGACCGATTCCAAACGTGACTATTGAAAATTTTTCGGGAGACAAATCACAAGCATCTTTGAGTCTGTGCTTTTCGAATCTAGATGATCTACAATATAAGTCATAAAAAATTTTATACTCATTATATAAAACATTTGTTCCGGTTCGCCAATACTCCGTAATTTCCCTCGCAGAATTCCTAATTTCTGAGTCAAAAGTTAACCCGGATTCGTACTTGGGAGAAAACTTAGCATAGGCACAACTTTTCCTTTCCCACAGATTCATTACCGATTGTTAAGGATGTAATAGATCTGAAGTTTTCTTTAAAAACTTAGTGTAATGCATTGTAATATACTTTACTGCGTCGTCAGTTTCGTTAACAGTCCTAAACCGGTGTTTTGACTCCAACGCTATTGTATCAAAAATACTCGCCAACCTAACAACTTCAATTACAGTACTTAATGAGTTAAATATAAAAAATCTAGGCTCAGGGAAAAGCACATCTAATTCCTTCAAAAAATTTTTAAATTCAAGATTTATATCCATTTCAGAAATTTTTTTAGCTATGTAACACTTTGAATTTATTATGACTGTAAAGAATCCGGACCCAGACAATGAGTTATTTGTTTTCATGATTTCATATAACTTCAAAAAATCGAAACTCTCGTCAGGTGCTGAAAGAATCTTACCCTCGATAGTATATAGAACGACTCTAATACCTGAACCGACGTTAGACTGATTTGCCGTCAACAACGGAACTTCAGTTAAAGGAATGTTTAAAACTCCATTATTCGTCAAGTTTCTTTTGTCTCTTAATGTTAAACTAAGTTGAACCTTCTCTTTTTGTGAATTGTTAATTGGAGAATTTATTGTTTCCCTTTTTGGTAAAGATATTTCTACGGAATTAGTTGGTTGATTATGTTGAATGTCAGAAGGAACAAACAATTCCTTCACCTCTGGTTTATTAGTAATGAGCTCCTTCTCAATAGTTGGGGTATAAAGTTCCTTTTTATTAACTGTTATTCCAAAAAGTTTAGTCCTTTTCTTTCCCATCGCCGTAACTTCAGTTGTTAGTGACCCGAAAAATTTTTTCGATTTTGTACCAGGTAACATTGATAACCTGTTAGAGTCTACACTCTCATGTGGTTGTTGACTACAAGAATTACCAATTTCAGTTTTTTCCTGAATTTCCTTAAGAGTTTTTAAGTCTTGTTGTAAGGTAGTAGACGAAGGCAAAAGAAGTGAGTTCATGACAGTTTGATTAATATTCGAAGACTTGGCAGGACCATCACTGTGATCCGCGCTAGAACCCAGGTCTTTAGTGAATGCGGACTCCTCAAGATCCTTACTATTTATGACATTGTTTTCGGAAATTTCTTCGTCGTCATCAATTACTACGGAAATCTTCCTTCTAAGTGGTTTTCTAAAGGTTTTAATACTCTGTGAAAGAATACAATGATGGTTTTCTTGCTTCTGCCCAAGAACCAGTCCCTTCGTTCTACCTAACATATCCTCCTTGGTAGTTAACCACGAAACTGTTCCAAGGGCATTCGCAACCGCATTGTGTCCATAGGCAACTATATGAACTGAAGGTTCACTACTATTTGAATGAAGTGGTTTAACAATGTAAATATTAGAGAATCGAGATAAAAGACTCCTAAGTAGTGGCTCAAATGAATTAGCAGTCCAATTATGATGACGCAAAAACAATGAACCACCAACCTCCAACTTTGTCAAAACCAACTTCACTGTTGCATTTAACTTACAATTGTCTGCGTCAGAATCCGAAACGTGAGAAAATACAACAGAATAACTGTCCAAAGTCACTCTTTCTAAATTCTCGTATGTAATAGAATCCACCACATTCGTATTTGCTCTAAGTGCACCAGGGACTTCATTCAGAATGACAGAAATGGTTTTCGAGTCAATTCCCAACGTTAACAATAAGGCCCTATAAGAATCCGTCGAATGAGAAATCTCCAAAACTTTACCCTTACACTCTGAAACTGTCTCACGTACGTGTGCTGGAATATGGAAAAACGTTTCCAAAAGCTCTGCAGCTTTTAAATCCATACACTCTGCTGGTAATTGACACTGAACTTCTCCTAAACCATTGTCTGAAACCCTCTTCTGTCTAAGTCGATTGTATACATGTTGTACCTCCGAAATAAACATTTCGAACGGTGTTGGTGGTGGTACACAAGTTAACAAAGAAATATCAGCCATTCTCCCACCTGAACATGTGACATTAAGAGGAGAGAAGTGCTGATCCTTCAGTTGTAAATGAAAATCAATTGTTTCTGTCTTATTTCCAATGAATTTTAAATTCTTTGTTACTTCACCATCCACCAAATGCAGACAAATATTTAATTGATAGTGACGCGAAAACAAAAGTATAACATCATCCGTTCCCCACTTATTTTCGGAACACAAAATTTCAATTACTTCCGCTGGTTGCATGCATGATTTAAGATGATTTGATTGTGATAACTCTAATTTGATGTCTTTGAATGACTTAGTAATAAAAACTTCAAAGGAGTGGAAAAGACAATTTCCATCCCCTGGGACAGGAATAACTCTAGCAACGGAGTTATACTCGCAGTTACACTCCTCATAAGGTAGTTCAGAATGATACTCAATTACTGGTCCAGGTTTTTCTGGTATTGAATCTACAACCAAGGAAATAATTCTTTCAGTATGTGCTTGTACCAATTCACAATGGTCCGGTGTATGACTTATTTGATCCGCTGGAATATATTCGTCTGGTAAATAATAAGTTTGTTCATAGTCGTAGACAATCTCTCCTATGTGTGTTTCAATTGGTGTGACTTTTACTGATTCTACAATTTTAATCTCGAACAAATTTGGTTTAGATGCCCATAACGAGTTTTTCCAGCAAAGATAACTCTGAAGTAGTCGGTTCAACAACATCTTCGTCATGCTTAAAAGTAGACACGTGTTGATCAGTTGGAACTGGTTCCTCTCCGTAACCATCCAAACCAAAAATCCTCTTAATTACCCGAATAAATAAACTATCTGAATTTTTCCTATTTCTTTTAATATAATCCGTGATATGTGCTAATGCAGTACTACTGTCATACCTCAGGTTAAAAGCCATTATGTAAATTGCGTCAGCCAGATAGTACAACTGTTCAGGTGACAATGAACAATCCGCGATGTAGGCTTCTGTTCCATTAACTACTTGACGAACAGATATTGATCTTAAAAATTCGAATATAGCATTGTTCGAAAATTTTACCTGAGTCTGTCCCAACGCGTACTTAAGGCCCGCTTCAAAAAGTCTAGAATCTACCAACATGCGTTTACGCCGAAAATTTGCACTTAATGTACCACCAGAAATAGATGGATTAAAGACGAAATAGTCCACAATCTTCTTACCCGCCAAGTCGTCACCGGTTGGAATAAACATCTGAATAGTACCCGCTGGACTATCAAAAAGTGTCTTTACAATTTTAATAAACAAATAAGGACCTCTTGTTTCTATTATTTCACCAATGTAAACAATACCGCGAGAACTAACATATTTACAAGAAACAATTGACTCTAAATAAGATCTAAAATTGTGTCTATAAGAAAAGGAATAGTCCCCTTTGAAGAAAAATTCTATTTGCTCAACAAACCGTTCCCCTTGTTTTACTGCACTACTAGAATTCTTATATATTTTTCGCCAGCACATCCCTATTTCCTTTAAACAACCAGTCTCGTAATCCTCCATTAAAATTTCTGGAGCGAAAAGATAAGTTGACAACGCTAAGTTCGCTGCACTATTGTCCATAGCATCTGCAACGTCTCTGTTTGACATATCATATTGACTGTCATTAAAAATTAATACAGGGGCTTTAACTTTACAATTCTGAGCTTTATTACGACAAAAAAAATTATTTTTAAGGATAGGGTCAGCGAGAACCTGTTTTAGTGCGCGGTCTCCCATATCTGCCCTTTT
The DNA here is from genome assembly GCA_947361185.1 of Charanyca ferruginea. NCBI lineage: Eukaryota > Metazoa > Arthropoda > Insecta > Lepidoptera > Noctuidae > Charanyca > Charanyca ferruginea. The sequence goes on along the minus strand of OX376065.1, from coordinate 11,425,905 downwards.
CTTGACAAACTCCCATTCCGCTGACCTTCTACTATTATCTCTAATGTCCAAAATGGGTACACACTGATGCGTATTATACCAACCTCTGGCTACTGCTGTTCTTAAACTACCACCCACTTCTTTAATAGAAGCGTCAAATGTTTTAGGTACGGTGTGTTGATTAGAAAACTGAACATTACGATACATAATTTCTAAATTAACATGTCTCATGGTCGCAGCCATAGCATGGTTGTGATGTGTACTTGTTTTTGAAAATTCTATTGCTACTTCTGGATATAATTCTATTATACGAGATTGTTCATTCGTATTAAGGTCAAATCTAACATAAACTACAGGTTTTGGTTTTAATAAATTTTCTGATGTGACCTTTGCAAGCGCCCGCATCATACTGATGGCCTCTTCAGATTTTGGATCTTCAAATTTCTTTTTAATTAATTGTTTAGTAATTTCTTCGTGATTGAGACCACACGAAGTTAACATATTTCTTGATAATTGTACATTGGCTCTTGGAATACTAATAACTTTACTAGTATTTGGATACTGTTGGGTATTATTTTCTTCTTCACCACCGATTAAGAATCTTTTCTTCATAAACGGTTTACTTACCGCAATCATTAAATAAAGGGGTTTTTTGACGTATTCATTTGTAGATATATGGACAATTCCGTATTTGTTTGATGGTCTGTAAATCGACACTAAAATATATAGGTCTCGTGCTTCTCTCAATAATACGGCCACAACGTCCTGAATCAATGGGAATCGGCCAAGAGCGCGTCGATAACCTTGCGCTTTCCAATTTGGCATCCCAATTTCAACAAACCACTTCATATAACAAAGTCCATTTTCGAATCCCACTCTGAACTGCGAAGCCGAGTATTTCAAGAACAGTTGTTCCAAGGATACAATCTGTCCTACATCATCGACATGCAATTGTAAAGGTGAGATTTGCCTGGGGTCAATCATTTGATAGGAGGAATCGTAGTCAATATATAATTGTAAAAGAACGTCTGAAACAAACGGGTTTGCTCCAAACTTTGCTTTTACAAAGGCTCGCCGGTGGTCAGGAAACCATTTAAGGTAACAATACATTGTTTATACACGAAATAAGGCAATTAGGTAACAGGTAAAAGGTAATAAGGTACACATTTAGGTAATAATTTCAAATCATGATATAAAGCAATATCAATAATAATAATAATATACACAATTAATTGATTTCCAGTCATCCTTAGGATAGGCTCCCTGTTTTATTTTTTCAGTTGTATTTTTTGGAGGCCAAAAGAGAATGCCATCTTTTTCCCATGATTCTGGAACACTGGTTAGTACTGATTTTCCCTTCTCTATGGTAAGAACTACTTTGTACGGCATGACTGAAATAAGATTTAGGCACATTAGTTAATATTAAGGAAGTATACCTAATATTATATCTGTTAGGTTAATAAAACCTAGTAGTAGTAGCAGTTTCTTCTAATAGAACTATTATAAGTAAATAGCACATTGTTAATTGAGGGAAGAATAGCACTTTCTTCCGAGTGATATTAACATACCTATCAAAAATAATAATCTATTTTATAATCTGCAAAACAATACTAGAGAATATTAAACTGTACTTCACTAGACTTGTTTACATTTTGTATAGATACTTGATACAATGTGTGTAGGTAACCTAAAAGTTATAAACAAAGATCGCATTAAACATGTCATCAAGTGCGCTGTAGGTGCAGGTAAGTACCTAAATAATTAATTTAGTTATAAATTAAACAATTCATAGCTGCGTCCGTCAAAAGACCCTAGACCCTATTTATACTTTGTTTGTTTAGGTAAGTAATTAAAATACGTAATTAATATTGATACGACTAATTATTGAAATATGCATTTAACTTTAAAAGTACTGTCCGTAGGAACAATAGAATACTATGTCTTTTTAGTATAGGTTACCTACCTCGGGTATTTATTTTTTGAAGAGCACATTTCAATAGATACTTTTTATTACCTAAACAAAAAGTATTAGTAATTAATAACACAGCAGGTAAATAGTATTTAAGTAGTACCTACTATCTATTAATCGTATCGTAGGTACGTACCTAGCTGTCTGCTCACATCCAATAACAGTAAGAAAACACAATGATTCACTACACCTGATAGATCAACACTGACTGATTTCGTTTCGTTCGTTCGGGTTTCTACGTCGCCACACACCCGTGTGCAACGTTGCTCGAGCAAGAATGAAGTAGTACCGCCGTAGGTAGTGCCGCACGCAATATTACAATGGAAAAACATCACAAATGGCGTAGGTAGTTGTGCAAATAATCGCCATATTTGGATAATACAAAGTCGACTTAGTTACAATAATTATAGGGTATATTTTGTATTGTACAAAAAGGCGAATATTTGCATAAAATACGCCATAAGAAGTGCGAATAATTTATTTATTTATTTATTTATAACAGCTTATACTATCATTACAGGGGTTTCCCTAATGCGACAGTTAAGACCTTAGACTGATAAAACTATACATTTACTTACAATATATACATATATACAATTATACATAATATGAGCATGAGTCGTAAAGCCAAGTTTTAAGTGTAGGCCACTTCCTTAAACTGTTTCGATACGACTGTCAAAAAGTACTCGAATGAGTAAAAGTATCGAATGTAAAGTATCGAGTACAAAAATATCGGTATCGAAAGGTGATGTACTCGATACTATAACTACAATGTATCGATACTTTTTTCGTGTCCTCAATGTGACCAGTTTTATCAGAATTCTGCGATTTTAGCAGAATTTGAACCCCAATTTAGGGCTTAGCATATTATGCCGCAGATTAGAAAAAGTTGGCAGTTTTTAGCAGAATCTAATGAAACCTTAGCATAAATTTTGCAGAATTCAATTTGTCAAAATTTTCTTGTTGTGCCCTTTAGTAGTTACTCTATTTTAGGGGAACTCTCCGCTCATGTGTATTTTCCTCGAGTTGTATGTAGAGTGCAATGTTTTCGTAGTCGTTTATGTTGTGTGTGTAAGTGCAGTAAAAATGAAAAACAAAATATGACCAGAAGTATCGTTCTGAGTAGGAGGAGGATCCATTGTTTTTATCCTGGTTATCGAGAGCCAAGGATGACTGCAATGCTACTTTTAGTAAACTATGTAACATCAAATTAGTTTCACCACTTTCTGTTTTGAAAGATCATGTAACCTCAGCGAAACAAAAGTTTTAGGTACTGGATATTGTGGACACTCATCGGTAATTGAATTTACCCAATCCTTACAAAATACTGTTATGTACTACAAAGTATAGTAGCCCAGTAGGTACCCAAAATACTATCGTGTTTGTTTGATTAAGATTATTTTTATAAATTATCAAAACCGCAAGTTAATAGCTTGTTTTTATTTCGTACAAAATTTTTGCACCGTTTCTGTATTTTAAAGTCGGTACATACATTTAATTAATTAATATAAATGTTTTTCGAAGTTAAAACTCGAAGTGTAATCATTCAAAACTGTTTTATTTTATACGATTTCGTTTAAAATAGAGTTATTCGATTTTGCAGAATTTTAGCAGTTTAAAAAAGAAGTTTAACAGAGTTTAGCAGATTTTAACGGAGCTGCTAGCATAATGACTAATTTAAATCTGGTCACACTCGTAACTAACTGGCAGTCTGAGGGAGGAGTCTGACCGTCTGGCGCCAATGGAATATACGTAAATGTTTGAACTCCGTTTTTTTGCTGTCTTGTCTTCTCTAGTTCTCTTCATTTTCATTAATTTCATTCATGTGACATGACATGTCTCTTTAATCAATATCTGGCGTGGTTTGCTGTTGTTGTAGTGTTAAATTATTTATAAAGGTATTCTTTAGAATAACGGTTTCCATTTGCAAAAATATGGTGTTTATTACAGTACACATCTTTTAAAATTGAAGTGCAATTTTCTTTTAATCCATGAAAACTCATGAGTTCCCATTAATACAATACCTGGTTGTCTGTGTATTGTGTAATGTGATCAGTGGTTTTGGCACTCTCTCTGCAGTGATTATATACCCTTTGACTATATACTCTTTGGCATGCTGTATCTATTAATGTCTCAGGTAAAATAATGTCTTTTAATGTAGTTTTGAATGGTCTTTTATCGTGATAGGGTTATGCGAGGCAACGCTGAGGGTCGCTTGCAGGGCTGTGTGCTGTCGTTCCTCCTGCCGCGCGTTATCTCATTCTTAATTCAACAGAGAAAAGAAGAAATATTGGTTTAGTGTGGTTAATATTTTGAAAATGTATTTTGTTTGTAAATGATTAGTTGTAATAGGGTTTTATTTTGTTTTCTTTATTGTGGTGTCACTCCACATTGCCTTGTTTGTAGGTTGTCATTGTGGTACTGTAGTCTGAACTCAAGCTAAAAGATATGGAAATTGTTGAGTGAACAAAATAATTGATATTGTTTTCTTGGTTGTGTCATTGTGATAGTGTCTTCTGAACACCAGGAAGCAAAACTAAAAATTGTTGAACAATCAAAATAATTCATTCTATTTTCTTGGATATGTCATTGTGGTGTTATAGTTGGTTATTCTCCGGTGAATATTCGGTGAAAACACCGGTTAAATACCGATTGATAATCGGTCTTATTGAAGGAATATTTTTAATAATGTTGTTAAATAAAAGGAAGGGTAATAATTGGTGACAATTCTGTTGTGCACGAGGTAAAGTTATTTTAAGGTATTTATATAATCTCTTTTCCTCCAATTAAACAAGAAAGAGACACATATTAATAAGAGCTGACACTTTAACCCTTAATTTGACAGTTTTTTTTTATTAAATATGTAAAATCTTTACAGATTTTGGTTCTTAGTTTGTAGGAGACACTAGAAAAAATATCTGAAAAAATCTACCTATTTCAGTTTCCTGAAAACCCTACGTCCATTATACTGGTTCGTTATCAAGTTCGTAAGAAACTGATGCACTCAAACCATGTGCAGTATACTTCCTATTGTCAAAGAGAAAGAGTAAAAGAAACAAGTGATTCTGTAGGAAAATAGTCATACTATTTTAGAAAATTAGTTACAGTTACATTGACTTACGCTTAAATCACTAGTAGCACAGTAAAGATATCTATGGGCGCTTTTCAAAAAAAATGTCGGTGACGTAATTAGAATTCCACTTATATGAGTTTTAACATTTAGCTTCAAAATGTAATTAAATTGATAAAATACGTATAGTATGAGCAGTATGAAAATATTATTTTTTTAAGAAAATAATAATGAATTTTGAAAATAATTACAAGTGTTCTCAAGAAATTCCATTACGTTACTAATTTTAAAATAGTTTTCATGGAAACTAAAAGAAGTTCCGTATTTTTAACTTTATTTATGAAAAATAAACACAATCAGTCTTCTAAAAAATATTGATAATTTAGCATATTAGATCTAACCAAAAAATGTTTTAACAAAGATATTCCTTACGCTACTTTTGGGTACTTTGTACTTTTTTTTTTCATCCTAGAACGTCAAATATGAGAAATATTCTTTCAAAAGTTTAATTATAACAAATTAAAAATTAATAATAAACTATATTGAACAAAAACAGTAAAATTTCTTTGAGATCTATTAATTAGTCTTAGAAAATAAATCACAGTAATAATAGGACAGTGACGTTAATGGAATTCGAAAATGACGTTTAGGAACTATAAGGCAACGTCTATATGACTGAATTATGACAACAATCATGGTAACTTGTACTTTTCATATTAAACATAATATTACTATTATTTGGCATGTGACGATGCACAGCATCTGTGAGAGGGCGCTGTATACTTCCCGTTTATTGTTAGCCAATCACAACTTGTTGACGTCACATGCACGACCAATCAGCGCAGAGTTCCGGTAGTCACGTGGTCCCAGAGACGGGGTCGCTAATGGCGACCTGTCTTACCTCATAGCGTCGTTACTTCTCGACTTATTAACATCAAATTTGTATACTGTTGTTAAAATTTTAATTTCAAATATAATTTAATAGAAACGAATTAATATTTAAGTGAATAAATGTGATTCGGAGCAAGAAACTCAGGTAGGTAACGACTCGATGTCTACATCAAGCCGTGAACGCCTGCGAGTGCCTACCAATTCTAGTTCAACAATTCATTGGATTCCGAGGTAAAACGGCGAACATGCGGTGAGTCATCAACATTTCAAAAGTTACCAAGTAACAGTGCTAATAATTTTGATGAAAACGTGTGTGTACCCGGTTCGATGCCGGTTTTACATAATTCACCTATGCCTGAACCAATTTCGGGACTTAGCTCCTCGACACCTTTCAGTAAAATCTCGGAATCATTTCTACCTACGTTAAAATTTCATAAAATTTGCTAGAAAATTATGCAGTGACTAGGCGAAAAACTTTTTAGAAGCTTTCGGAACGGTCTTCGTAAGTTCCCTGCGAGTTCTAATGTTTGATGAAAATCATGCTTCGCTTCGTCTTTCGCATTTTTGTTTCGAAATCATTTCTACCCTCGACAAAGTTTTATGAAGTGTACTAAAAAATCATGGAAATAGTTTACGGAAAACGTGCTAAATACATTGCCAATCGTCGGGAGCGTATCCTAGGCGAATTAGAAACTTTCGGGACGGTCTGCGTAAGATCCCTGCGAGTTCTAATTATATGATAACAAACTGCATGCTTCCATTCGGTATACAAACATGAGTATGCCCTTGGTTTGGTACTGAAAATAATCAAATAAGTAAACGGAGGCTGTCTCCGAGAGTATTCGAAACAGTACGAAATATTTCTTACGAACTTTCGGGACGGTTGCGTAAGATTCCTGCGAGTTCTAATTGCCTATTGGATGAAAATCATGCTTCACTTTCTGTCTTTGGCATTGTCGATAAAATCTCGCAATCACTTGTACTGACGTAAAAATTACATGACATCAACTAGGAAATTATGCAGCCAGTTTGTGAAAAACTTGCTACATTGAAAATAACCGGGAGCATATCCTAGGCGAAATACTTTATGGAAACTTTCGGGACGGTCTGCGTAAGATCCCTTTGAGTTGTAATCGTCTATTTCAAGAAAATCATGCTTTACTTTCTGTCTTTAGTATTTTCGATAAAATGTCGAAATAATCACTAGCCTCGTCAAAAAAAAAAAAAAAAAAAAAGCTAATTCTCGGAAAACTTGCTAAATACATTGCAAATCGCCGGGAGCGTATCCTAGGCGAATTAGTAACTTTCGGGACGGTCTGCGTAAGATCCCTGCGAGTTCTAATTATTTGATGAGAAACAATTACATGCTTGTACGGCAGGTATAGAAATATGGGTATTCCCTTGGTTTGGTACTGAGCAGAATCAAAATAAGTATAGAGGCTGTCTCTGAGCGTATCGGAAACAGTGGCAGATGCTTTGGGCTCCGGAGGCCCTTCTCGAATGATTGAACACGGGAATGCGTCTGCCATTAACCTCCAAGAGCTGGGGCTCGCGGCTAAGTAAAAGCCGTACGGATCGATCGGTCACGGTTAAGCTACGCCTGCCGCGGTCGGTCCATGGATGGGTGACCATCCATTTCATACCGAAATCGCTCCGTGCCTCGGAAAGCACTTAAAACCGTTGGTCCCGGCTGTCATTTGTAAATCTGTCAGTCGTTATGGATAATCAGGAGCTCTGGCTCTTATCTGATCATGAGTCTTACCAAGGGGTACCTATAGTCAGTAACCGGGTTATGGAGGGTCAGACCGGCAGCTGCTCCACGTAAAACACTTGTATTCAGCTGCATCCGGTTAGACTATAAGCCGGCCCTAACATAGTTGAAAAAGGCTAGGCAGATGTCTGCCAATTAACCTCCAATCCGCCGCTCTTATCTTCTTAGTTCGGCTACACCAATCCTACGGAGGCTGTCCCTTACTGTATTCGAGACAGTGGCAGACGGTTCGGGCTTCGAAAACCCTTCTCGAAATGATTACGAGAATGCGTCTGCCATTTACCTCCAAATAACCGTTATTCATCCATCAGTACGAGCCCTATACCGATTCAAAGCATCATTCATCAGAACTGTCGAACATCGAGCACCTGAATTGTCACATTGGGAAACTATTCAAGCTGATTCTCACTTATAGATACCCGATTTTTTCGGTGGTGAAGCTGGATAAATCTTCAGCGTATTGAAGAACCACCGTCGTCGTCGTCAGACTAAAAGTTTCAGATGACGTACCTGCCATTCGGCCTGTTATGGGCACCCAAATATTACACAGCTTTAACCAACTGGGTGGCCAAACATCTACCGGTCCAAAGGGACAGGGAGACCAGACCAGCGGCATTGGTACTGGGTCGCCATGTGAGCATGCAATCTAACAATCACGGTTGTTTCGTACTTTATAAACTCAAAATTTAGAATCGAAACCAGGGTTTCGGCTGGCCCTGTCACCTTGCGGCAGTGATGTCATAAATTGCTTCTGATTCTGTGTTTAAGTATATTGTTACTAATACTATGAGTCTTGTTACTCGAAATAAATGATTATTATTATTATTTTCAAATAAGCCATTTACAGGCTTGAGTTGAGTTGCCAACACATGTGTGAAGCATTTCCGACCACGGGCACGTGGTCACCATTTGAGCATACAATCCAACAATAACAGTTATCTCATACGTTCTAAACTCAAAATCGACAAATTCGAAACTTAAACTTTAAACTAGTTATTTCTAATGAATTATTCCAGTCTTGAGTCGAGTTGACAACACTTTCGAACTATCAAAGAAGTCGGCCGATCGGAGAGTTGTGGCTGGTTGCTCGTTCAAATGGTGGGCTTTTGTGGAGAGGAGCGAGCGGGGGAAGCTCCAGAAACACTCTTTTTAAATCAATAAAATATTACAAATGTACGTGACATCATTCATGTTGAATCCCGTAGGTTCAACATGAATTCGAGAACAACGTAACGAGTCGTCTACGTTAGAAGAAAACGGGACACGATCGGTTACTTTGTATGACTTATCAAATTTACTTAGCCAACAAGGACTTTTTGAGGGGTTGTTAGAAAATATGTTACCTAACATTTTTTAGACTCGTCTACCCATTTTTGCACATCCGTCAGTCGTATATGGCTATTTCAGCAGGCGAAGGTGTTTCCGCCTCCGAGCCTAATTCCTAAAGCAACATCAGAATTTTGGCCGGGGTGGGCGAGAGCCTATTGAGTATGGCTTCATCGATGTCGAGCACTCGGCAAACCTTTAAGGATCAACAACCTTGTTGTAGTGTTACTAGATCGGAGCACGGGTCTTCCACCTCTTTAAGTTCAAGACCTTCTCAATAACTTCTTCGTTTGGAAGATATCGGGGGGAGCAGAGTAACCAGTAATTGGTCGGAAGCAGAAAAGTCCCTGTTCGGATCTAGTTGGCCGGAGTCCACGCTGTAAATTTAGATCGGCATGATGTCGGCCGGTCAAATGTTGTCAAATTAACTCACAACGTTGACTCAACTGTCCTTATAATATTAATAGTCAATATTTTTAATACTCGTATTCATTGAGCAAAGATTAGCGTACCCTACCACATATTGTCACATAGGTTTGTACTACTAACATTTGAACGAACGTTTGAAGGCGAAAATTTACAACATATTCTTAAAATTATCTCTTTAGTTTCAATCCCGTGAAGCAGAGAAGCCCCTAATATCACAATTTGGGACTCAAATGAACTAATTGCCGCGGATGCACACGAACCCTCGTAATAAAATTACATTTTTCAGAAAGTCGTGTCGATTGGCCTCTCTTTTGTTGCTGGCATCAGGAGGACGCGTCCATAATCTTACCGATTTTAGGGTCTAATCGAATTGTCACATCTATCGGGTGACCACATCATCATGTTTCCAGTATTTGGATCAAAAAAAAAACAGACACCGACAGCGTATAGGAAATCAGGATGGAAGAAGTTATCTTGATAACGAATATATACGTCCACTAATTTGGTTGAAGACCGAGACATACGTACGATAGCTGAATGTAAGCATTCACTGTGTCAATTCGAGATCCATCCCACGCTAAGTGCATCACGGACTGTTATGGGTAATTTGGTAAGAACTTTATTGAAAGATGCAGGTATTTCCGGATCTCCTGGGAGTGTAAGTAGGCTCTTTGATTTGATATTGGTAAGAAAAATCTTTCAATAGAATATATTTTGCCTCGTGGTAATTGGCGAAGACCAAATGCTTTCACTAAATGTTATCGAAAACTGATTATAGGTAAAGTTGACACTTTACCAAATATGAACCTGTATGAACACAACAATTTATTATAAGTATAATAATTTGCCATATTATTGTTGATCACTATGGATCAATTTGTTATCACATTGTTTTTGTTTAATACCTAAATACCTAATGGTAGCGTAGGATTGATATGATACTTAAATTGAACCTAAACCTATTACTTAGAGGTATTTGTAGTCCTGACTGATAATACTATACAAGATGTAACAAATATAACGCAATTCCTGAAAGTAGTTGGTTCAGAATCGGCTTCTGAATCCATTTCCGTCATTAAAAATAGGTGTTAAATTTTGACGGAAAAATCTTTTAATTAACTTAAATTGGAAGCACAGTATCATGACAAGTTAGTACAATTCTTAATTCAAGGAAATTTAAACCTTAACGCAGCGCAATAAAGCATACTTAAACGCACGACATAATTTGTAGTTCACAGATAGCTCGTAATACACACATGACAAGTTAATACAATTCTTAATTCAAGGAAATTTAAACCTTAACGCAGCGCAATAAAGCCTACTTAAACGCACGACACAATTTGTAGTTCACACATAGCTCGTAATACACACACATAAATAATATCAACGCATTTTACTTCAAAGGTAGTGAGCATCAAAATAGGTAAATTAAAGAAATTCCAACCTTGGCTCCAATGAGTAAGGATTATTGAAATGCACGACCCAACATAGTTCGGTCATCAGAGTTACACATAAACAATTTTTAGGGATTTTAAAATAAATACAATTAATTTAAAGAAATTTAGAACTTATTTCAAAGAGATAAAGCATTTGTCGGCTACCCCTTTGAGTTTTATGCGAAATGCCGACAAACGCGCCGCCGCTGCCGCCCGACTAACATGAGTACCTAACATCAAAAGCTAGTCATCCGCCGGTAGCGATCTAATGTAGTTGTTGCTTGGCTAACTTCTCCGTCATACTCTTGTTTCCGCGCGCGATGGCTTTCCGCTATACCAACATCCAGTACACGGAGATGGTGAGGACCCTGGCTCGTTGTCTGGATAATGTCGCGTTAGCTTGTCGGGAGTTAAATGCCCGTTATGGCTGTAGTGTGAGTGCCAGGACGATGCTTGCTGCCACTCAGCGACTGAGGGACTCCGGGACTTTCTTTCCAAATACGGCTTTGGACACTGGGACGAATGTGCGGACTACTCGACTGCAAGAGCGAGATACCTACCTGCGGTTCCTGCAGGAGACTTTGCCGGACTTACTAGATGACGTCCCTGCCGGTCTTTTACGTGACATGTTTTACCAACAAGACGGTGCTCCCGCGCATTTCACGTGGACCGTTCGACGGCATCTGGATGCGGAGTATGGCAGTCGTTGAATAGGTCGCGGAGGACCTGTACCGTGGCCTCCCAGATGGCCTGACTTAACGCCACTAGACTTTTATTTGTGGGGTCGCATAAAATCGCTCGTGTACGTCAGTCAATGTACAAGTGTCGATGAACTTAAATCGAAAATTGAAGAAGCATTTGTGACAGTGAAACGTGACACTGAAGTGCTTACAAAATTAAAACACAATTTAAGAAAGCGTGCAAATAAGTGCATTGGCCAAGGCGGTGGTCATTTTGAAAGTATAATGAAAGTGGATCGCCGAAATAGTGTAAATTAATTAAGTGTAAATAGTTCAGTCACGTAAGTACCTACTACTTCCTATCAATACGATTGTATTCTAATCACTGTAAATGAAAAATGATTCAAATCTTTTAAACACGCCGTCTTTGAATATTTTTGTAGTAGGTACAAACAATAAACTGTACCTAAACACAACTTTTCGCGTTCGCGCCGCGCGGGTGTGACATCTCTAAAGATAGATACCTAGGTAGATACTCGTAAAAACGACACGCGACGAACGAAACGGCGGCCGCGCGTAGAGCTTAGAGACAATTCAAAGCCGGTCTAAAGCCTGTGAAAGTGTGATGGAAAGATTGAATTTTACACGGTGATATCGCATAGGTATCACTACCATATCTAGCTAAAGTAATGTTTGGTCGTTGAATTCGTACGGTCATTACGGTCAATAGTCATAGGTACCTAACGCAGTAATGCCTACACCTACCTACAGTCACAGAATACTTAATAGTACTACGTACTACAGTTCAAGCTGGTGATGCGGCCTTGCCGTGTGTGCACGCGCCGCTAGCATTGAACAAACATAAGTACCTACTTTAATGCTAAACCTAATTTTAAGGTTCGTAAAGCACACGTGCACATAAATAATATCAAAGCATTTTACATTTGAAGTAGAGCGCGTTTAATAAAACAGTTGATGTAAGAGAATTTAATCCATTCGTCCCAACAACAAGGCTTATTTAAATGCACGACCGATTTGTATTCCGCATGTCTCATTAATTTGTCGAGAAATTAATGTCGAAAATAGTAGACAATTTTCTGGTACCTAGTACCTCCGTCCTTCGCAAATGTGATGCCGGCACTTCACATGGCGTATTTGTACAAATATTCGCCTTACTTGTTTAATACAAAGTGTACCCTATAATTAATGAATAAAGTCTATTTTGTATTATCCAAGTAAGGCGAATATTTGCACAAATACGCCATGTGAAGTGGTAGCATAAGAATAATGTGATAAGCGAGAGGCACAAAACCGGCTTTCCCTTTACATGCCGACGGGCGCGCTACACCCGGTCCCCGGCCGGCCATCATCAAAGTATGTATTTTTCCGTGCGCGGGCACCGGGCACTCGGCAGCGAAGTTTGCTGTTTGTGGTTTAAATCTTTTTATGTTTCAATTATGAATTAGGTATGACCCAAATCTTTAACACAATTTCTTTTTTTTTCACGTAGGTAATAAGCAGTACTCATTTTTTATTTATTATGAATGATTTCAGACACAATGTAAATTGTTATTGAATAAATTAAATTGAAATTAAATTGAAATTGAAGTAAACACGACCTATTTATCAGGTAGCTGATATTGCGATAGTTACGCATCTGAGATTATTTTCAACAGACTTCAAAAAGTTCTCAATGGACTGTATGTTTGTTACGCGATTTCTCCGGCAAATTTAAATCGATTTTAAAAAATCTTTTTTTAATGGACAGGGTATGCCTCAATCTTTGGAGTACTTTCAATCTCTGTTTTAAGGTGTCTTAATGGATTTCGATAAGAAGGAGGTACTAAAAAGCGGAAAATAAAAAGCTTTTTCACAAATAAGACAACCGCCTTTAAAAACTTAAAAGTGAAAAATAACTTTAACACAGAACACACATGACTTAAGTATCGGAAGTCGGTGGCTTTGTTTCGTTTGTTGTTTTGTATTGCTTCTCTTTTTTATGAAAAAGCTTTGTTTTACCGTTCAAGGCCGGGTGCCGAACGGAGTCCGTTTTGTACTTCACATCGTTAACGGGTAAAAAGTAGATGTATTAAATGCGTCCCCTTCACTAAGCTTAAAATTTTAGATTCGTGTTGAACTTGAATCAATCGTAAAAGTAAACAAAATTATTTGAAGCCGCTAAGTCCCAAGCCTGTGCACGTGTGATAGAAAGATGGAATCATAATGTTACTTGCTAGAAAACTATCAATAATTACATGGTAAACTCAATTTATTATCAAAAGTTATTCTTATCGGTCTGTGACATGTTAGGTACGTAAAATTCGTTCATTGAACTAACGCCTAACTTATGCCTACTGCACTGGTCAGCTGGCGGGCGCTCGAGTGTGTGCACGTCGGTCGCTAGCATTGCATGAGTGTGTGCGTAGGGATGTTGTAGGACGCACATACGTTTTGCGTTTAGTAAGGATAACTATTTTATAAAAAAAGACTGGGTTTTGTTTACATTTATTAAATTACGGATGTTGTTTTAGACTTATAATTTAATATTCTAATTGGGGTGTCTGAGGTATAGCGTTAAATAAGATACACGTTGTATACTGATTTGTGGTTTTATCTTTCAGTTAATATTATAATTTCTCACATAGCGTCGTCGTGGTCACCAGGAGTTATAAACACGTCTCTCACAGATGCTGTGCATCGTCACATGCCAAATAATAGTGCAAGTTTTACACAAAAATAAAACTTGTATTATTAAGCAGAGACGATGCACAGCATCCATTCAAGGGCTCCTGGTGAGAGACTTCTATGAGGTAAGACAGGTCGCCATTAGCGACCCCGTCTCTGGGACCACGTGACTACCGGAACTCTGCGCTGATTGGTCGTGCATGTGACGTCAACAAGTTGTGATTGGCTAACAATAAACGGGAAGTATACAGCGCCCTCTCACAGATGCTGTGCATCGTCTCTGCTTAATAATACAAGTTTTATTTTTGTGTAAAACTTGCACTAGTATGTCATTTAAGAGCGTTTACAACATACGGCATTTCATACTAACTTTCAAGTCCTTGTTTTGGAAATGCATGAAACGATTTTAATGAAACTTCATACGCATAAACAGGACACAGCTCTAAAAAGTTAGTAAAGAATGTAGGTTCCGTATGTATCTTGGGTAGCAGGATGAATAAATGAGTACACCGACAGAGAGTTCACTTGTGGTTTTATTTAATTATGCCGTAGTTACACAATGACACTTAACTATTACGTACAGTTAATCCACGTCACGATAGCACTATTCCGAGTGGGGCTCACCGAGCGACTGGCGTCCCCGCGTCGCCTGTACATATTCTACGAGAATGCTTACATTGCAATTGCTGTCGCTGTACGGCCGCTACAGTATACCCCGCTTATTTTTAAAAAAATATTAAGATTTTTTTACAAAAGTGTTGCTTAGTTACTAGTTTTATACAGAACCAAATTTAATTTTGCATTTGCGTACCGGACCCTAAGTTAGTTAGCTTGTTGCTTGCTTCAGCGGAATGTGCCGGTGGCGTTATCGGAGTCATGTTACTTGTAGGTAGGACGTTGAATGTAAACAATGGTCTGGAAGTAACATAGCTTATGGTTATTAAAAATATTCTTAGTCTCTAAGGCCTTATTCTAACTTACTTTCTAAGAATTCCTTTCACTCTATACTTTAGTGGTAGCTACCATGGTGTTCGCCCTGCCATAAAACTATAAAAAATATCATCCCTTGGGACCTGCAGCGTTCCCATGGTAGCGCCGTGTTAATTCATTCATTTCATCGCTACTCACATTCTTCTTTCTTTCGTTTTATGTATTTGCCAGGTTGCAAAAGGGGTATCTAATTAAAGTGAATAAATACATTTAACGTCTGAATTTCTAAAATGTCGTAAAAATTAAAGTAATTACATTTTAAAGTACCTTTAGGTAATGACAACGTTGGACATCGGAACTGCTCTTGATATACTGTTAATTTGTTCTTGGGGTGGCGCTGCGATGAGCATTTGCTTGCCAATCCACCTTTTTGTTCTAGCGTTGCATTTCGTGAACATGAAGTACACTATTATTATGCCAAGGGTGGTTAGTACTGCTATCTGTATTATACTAAGCTGCGAGAGTTGTTTCTCGACTTCTGATATGTTTGAGCCTCCTTGTGCAATAATGACCTGGTCTTTGCTTTGAGTTTTACCCATATTGACAATTTACACAAATACTTGCTATAAACTGAATGATATTATTCTAATACTGAGGGCCTGTTAGGTTGCTGCCCCGTTTGTCTCGAATCAGCAATTCCGGTGTCCAATTACAATGTTTGGTTTGAGGTGACTCGTTTCGTTTTCCATTATTTTTACAAAGTTTTGTCGCATTAATAATTACTAAATTTTTGCAAGTTTACATTATTTTGCGTTATTATGATGTATGACGGACATGCTATGTATGCCTATATGTTAAACCTTACGGGGCGTTTTACGGCTCGACCGCTGCTTGTGGTGCGAGTGATAGCGTTTTCATTAGCGTTTTTTTTTATTAGTATGCCGTTCTTGATACTACTTGGTTTTTCGTTTGCTATTTTTGGCTCCAACCAACTGTCATGTTTATTTTGCGGTTTTGCGTTTACCGGCGACGGTTCTAAGTTTTGGTCGTCCTGTGAGTTTAATAAAAGTACGCTGAAGTAGAGTTTAAGAAGTACGCTGGTTTTATTCGGTCTATGGAGATGTTACTAGTACCGCTTGGCAACTGTATTGTGAATGTTTTATCGTTTCTCTTGGTGACTTTGTATGGTCCGTCGTATGGTGGTTGCAATGATTTATCGTATCCCGCCTAACGAACACGTGGCTGCATTTTTTTAGCTCGATGTGTACGAAAATGGACCTGGAGTCCCTGTGCTGAATTGGTTTGGGTTTTAAGTTATTAATGGTTTCCCTTACGTGTTTGACATACTCGTGTGAATCGTAAAACTGTATTTGGGTGTTGTCGTAAAATTCTCCCGGCAATCTTAAAGTGGAACCATACACTAATTGTGCAGCACTAACGTTAGTGTCGCACCGTGGTGCGGCCCTGAGTCCTAACAGAACCGTTGGTAACTCTGCTAACCAATTTTCGTTGTTCAACTTTGCCCTAAGTGCTACTTTTAACGACCTATGCATTCTTTCCACAGCTCCGTTTGCTTGGGGGTGGTAAGCGGTAGTGCGTGTTTTCTCTACTCCTAAAAATTGCATTAAATGTTTAAATATGTCGCTTTCGAATTGCCTGCCCTGGTCGCTTGTTAGTCTCAAGGGACAGCCGAAACGAACGATCCAATTTTCGTATACTATTTTTGCTACTGAGTTTGCCGAGATGTCTGATACTGGTATTGCTTCTGGCCATGAGGTGGCTCTGTCTAGCATCGTTACCAGATATCGATGGCCTTTCTGTGTAGTTGGTAAGGGCCCAACGATATCGACGTGTAAATGCTCGAACCGGTCGCAGTCAGGAAATTGGCCTAATTCTGACAGAGTGTGTCGATGTACCTTTGCCTTTTGGCACCGGATACATGTCTTTGCTATCCTACCGACATCTTTGTTCATGCCTATCCAGAAGTATCGGTCAGCCATCATGCGTCTAGTAGTTCTGATACCTGGGTGACTGATGCTGTGTATGGTTTCGATGGCTTTATCGCGAAACTGTACTAGTAGGTACATTCGTTCCCTACCAGTTGATGTTTCATATGTAATGTGATATTCCGTGCCTGCAACTTTGTGTTGACTGAAACGCAAACTACTGTACCTAGAGCTGTGTAATAATTCTGAGAGCTGCTTATCGGTTTCCTGTGCTCGGGCTAGTTCCACTAAATCGAAACCTGTTGGGCAGTTTATTGTTTCAATGCGCGATAATGAATCCGCTGTGACGTTATCAGCACCACTTATGTGTTTTATTTTCGTTGTGAACTCGCTAATGAACATAATCTGCCTGGTTCGCCTGGGGGTTTCTTTTTCGCTACCTAGTTTACTAAATAAATACACTAAGGGTTTGTGGTCTGTGTAGATTACTACTTCGCGGCCTTCTATTAGTTTTCTAAAATGTATTATCGCCAAGTATATGCCTAATAACTCTCTATCGTATGTACTGTACTTTTTTTGGGCTTCAGTTAGTCGTTTGGAGAAAAAACTTAGAGGACTCCAGTTGTTACCTTGGCGTTGCTGTAATACCGCTCCCACGCTGCTGTCTGATGCGTCTGTCATCAAAGCTAGTGAGGAATCTGGTAGGGGGTGTGTCAACAAGGCTGCCTTTTGTAAACTGACCTTACTTTTTTCGAATTCGCATTCCGCCTCCTTTGTCCATTCGATGATGGTCTTGTCTTTTTTCTTTGAGTTGTGAAGGTATTTGTTCATTTCTGCTTGGTCCTGCGCTGCGTGTGGAATGTGTGATCTATAAAAGTTTAACATACCTAGGTATCTGCGTAGTTCTTCTACTGTCCTCGGCCTTGGGTACTCGCTTATCACTTTGACCTTGTCCTGCAGGGGCCGGATTCCTTCCCCGGTATACTTCGTAACCTAAAAAATTTAGTTTTTCCTGCCCGAAACAACACTTAGATATGTTTATTGTGATGCCGAATGCATTAAATCGTTTAAAGACTTCCTCTAGGTGTCGCTTGTGCGCGGCAGCGTCGACGGAAGCTATGATGACGTCATCCGCGAATGAGTATAGAAAGTCTAATCCCTGTAACACGCTGTGATCCATGAATCTTTGAAAGGTTTGGGCTGCGTTGCGCAAACCGAAGGGCATTCTGGGAAATTCATATAATCCGAATGGGGTGATTACTGCTGTTTTTTCTATGTCAGCTTTATTTACTGGAATGCAATTGTAGGCCCTATTAATATCTAAACTAGAGAATACCTTTTTGCCCGCTAGTATGTATGTACGTGAAATCTTGTAGTCTAGGGACGGGGTATCTATCCGGCTTAGTCATGGCGTTTAGCATTCTATAATCGCCGCATGGTCTAATGTTGCCGTCCTTTTTTGGAACTATGTGTAGTGGGCTGGCCCATGCGCTTTTACTGGGCCTGCATATACCTAAGTCTAGCATGAGTTGAAATTCGTTTTTAGCTTTTGCGTATCTATCTGGAGGCAGTGGGCGTGCGCGTGAGTGCACCGGTGCGCCACTGGTCTCGATGCACACATTGTGTTTTGGTACCTCTTTAAATGAAAATGGTTTAGTTAAGCTCGGATACTTTGCTAATAATTCTATGTATGGGTGATCATCTACTATTGTTTCGATCGTGGGTTGGTTGGAGTCAGAAATGCAACCTACAACCTTCATTTGAGTTTCGCTATCAATCAGTCGGCGGCCGCTTAGGTCTATTAACAATTTATACTTTACCAGGAAATCCGCGCCGATTATTGGTTGCTTTACATCTGCCACAATAAATACCCATATAAAGTTTCGACGTAGCCTAAAATTTAGTTCTTTCGTTATTAGTCCTTATGTTTATATTGGTGTGCCGTTCGCCGCGAACAACTTATACTTATTGGGTTCACACTCTTTTGATGCACTTTTTACACTCACGAGATTACGCGGATACACCGACACATTTGCGCCACTGTCAATTAGGAACTGTATGCCTGTATTTACGTCCGTTACACTTAGGCGGTGGTTCACTCTTGGAGCGCAGATCTCCGCCACTCTCCGCTCCGCTTCTAGTTTTCCGGCTTGTTCAGTCTTTGCTTGTTCCAGTTGCACGGGTCGGCGCATTTGTTGGCGCGTTGTCCGAAGCGAAAATGGTATACGCAAAGCCAGTTTGGGTCTTCCGGGGTTCGCCGTCTGCTGGTGCTACGGTCTCGTGATCTTGATCTGTAATTTTGTCTTTCCCAGTTGTTGTACCTCGGTCTTGAGTTACGGCTCTCCAATCCCTCAATGCGTTCCCCTAGCCTTCTTATTTCGGCGATTATGTCGGTCGTTTCTTTTGGTACGTCAATCTTGCTAATATTATCTTTTGTCGTAATTGTTTCCATTATTTTGTCCGCTACCGAAGCCAAGATCTCCGTGTCTTTTGACTCTGTGGCTGCTAGAATACTGCTCACGGTGGTGGGCAAGTGATTCCTCCATAGAACTGTCAACGTTTCATTAGTGACTTTTCCTCGTGCCAGGTCTTTCATTTTTCGCAGCAGCTGTGATGGTTTTTGATCTCCCAGTTCCATTTCTCCTATCAGTTTCTGCACTTGTCGGGCTTCAGACTGCGCGTAAATGTTGCATAATCGCGTTTTTAGCACCTCATACTTTCCTGATGCAGGTGGGTCCAGTAATATGTCCGTTACCTGCAATAACGCCTCCTTGCCTAGCTTAGACACCACGACCTGGTACCTGGCCTCGTCGGATGCCTTTTGGGGGTTCAATGCCGCTTCTGTTTGTATGAACCACAACTTGGGTTCATCACGCCAAAAATCTGGAATGCGTGCTGACACTGAAATGCTAGTAACCTGCTGCTCCTCGTTCGGCACTTCCTTCACCTTTTCTGATGCCGTTATTTGATTCTTCAAATTATTATGCAACGCGCTTTCCACGTGGTAGCTGAGTCGCCCGGCTGAGTTATGTGTAACGCGATATCCTTTCCTGCCTGATCACGTCGGGGTCACCAATGTAGGTTCCGTATGTATCTTGGGTAGCAGGATGAATAAATGAGTACACCGACAGAAATTTCACTTGTGGTTTTATTTAATTATGCCGTAGTTACACAATGACACTTAACTATTACGTACAGTTAATCCACGTCACGATAGCACTATTCCGAGTGGGGCTCACCGAGCGACTGGCGTCCCCGCGTCGCCTGTACATATTCTACGAGAATGCTTACATTGCAATTGCTGTCGCTGTACGGCCGCTACAAAGAACATTTTCGAAATGTCTTATTTAAAACAAGATAATTGGAAATACATATCTGTTTCTATGGAAAATTTAAAATCGGTCGAATTTAGCTGTAACATTATTTTTCGAAAATGTTCTCATTAACTTTTTGGACCTATACAGGATGACTTTGAATTGATGCGTTAAATTTATATATACAATAATATGTGTTATCAAGAAAATTTAGAACATATCAAATGTAAAATTAAACAATAAATTATCAGTGTTACGAAAAACGTTAAAATAATTAAAGTATCAAAGAATTTCGCATACTACAGTTTTCGTGTAGTGGGCACGATTTAGGTACATTCTCGCTATGAATGAATCGCGCCGCCCCCGTCCGCCCGGCCGCCCGCGCATCTCTTTCCCGCGCGCACGGGAAGGGATGTCAGCGCTGGCGCTCATGCGAGGTTTGGCAACGTCGCGCGATACTTACACAAAAACCCTAATAAAGTACGTGTTATGAACGGCCCAGTCGACGCATACCTTTTACAAACAAGCGGCGCAATTAATTCATAATTATCTTGACCTATCAATATATTAGGTTTAACTTTATTTTCACAATACAAGTAATGGTTAATATTAGGGACATGTTTGTCTAAGTCTACATTATAAGCAAACTGTAAAGGTAAATCAAGTTCCTTAAATTTGCGAGCACGTAGCTCAAATTTCTCACCGTCACTGTTACTAATGGCACAATTAATTAATTCAGTTTGACATATCAATTCAGAGTTCCAAGCCCCAGATGCACGCATTGTGACCTTCTTACCGTGTAGCCCGACCTTGTCTGCAAGGTCAGCTGCGATAAGGGTTACTGTTGCGCCGTCGTCTAACAGCGCGTGCGTGTTTACACTAGCATTGGGTCCGTGGACGGATATCGATACTATTTTGAGCACTACTTTGGACCCGGATAATGTTTCTGATTTTTTAGGTACACTACGCACTGATAATTCGGCACACTGCGCGGCACTGGCGTGAAAAACATGCCAATAAAATTTTCAAATAAATTTACTAATTAGTTATCATACTTTTGTTCAATATAACTTAACATTTCAAATAACAATAAATTAACATGTTTAATAGAAAATAGAATGAAATACACATGAATACGTTACCTGGAGAAAAGCAGTATCGTTTGTGGAAATATTTTTTTCACTTGAGTCGAGACAACCACTTCGAGTACGTTTCGTTGGCGAACTGGCTGTCAAAAATTAAATATGGCAGCCACCATAGACTAATAATGTTGCTATATTTGGGAAAATGTATTGAAATGGTAGAATTTTTTGTTGGAAGTTGTTGAAAATGCGGTCACGTACGCGGAAATTCCATCATACGCTATTTTGCAGGACAACCCAAAATCTGGTATTTTAAAATAATTTTCAACTGTAACATGTACATTTTAAGGTTTAAAATTGAAGTTACGGTCATAAATGACCAGTCAAATGCAAAACGTTTGAATAATAATATAACACGACCAAATTATGTGACTCTGAACTTGACACAGTAGATGTGGGACATACCAAAAACATCGACCTCATTTTTCTTATTTTGATTTTATTTTTGATTTATAACAGATTCAGACCTTATTTTTATTTGATTTAAGAGACTATATGTTACTTAATTGATAAAATAAATAATATGTAGTAAAAACTTTTATAAAATTTGATAATTTATTCTGAAAGTGGTCGGACACTGACTTTTTTCAAGGTACAACTTTTTTGGAAAACTCCCCTATACAGTATTCTACCTTCATACAAACGGTCGGAATGCGAGTCGTACCTACACTTTTTAAGTTAGTAGGGAAATTAGTATACCGACAGTCTCAAATGCGCCTCAGTGGCGAATATATTGCGTGGTTTTTGGTTGCTTGAATTCGTCAATAACGCACCCAGAGGTAACATTTTTTAAATTACCTGGGAACTCCGAATGACTATATTTTATGTTCCTGAAACTTAATAGACTATAAAAAAAATGACTTCCAGACTATAGGTACCTACTTACTAGACTATTAAAAAAATGATATACCTATTATAGTACGTAATTTGTTTCTTCTTTAAAAGGTAAGTATTTCGCTTTTTCTACCGAGTAAAGTAGGTACGATTAATAAACAAATAAGTGGATAGGGTGAAAAAGTGACCTACCTACGCTCGCGTTAAAACGAACTGGTAAGTACAGTCAACAGCAAAAGTAGATGATCAAAATCAGAAATTCAATACTAATGAACGGAGTTCGCGTTAGAACTGTGTAGCGTCGTAGTGATTCAAAAGTATGTGTGTGACAATCACATACTTTTAATAAATATACTAGTAATAAATTATATAAATTAGTGTTAGTAAATTTGTATTGGATTTCTTATTTTGATTATCTACTTTTGCTGTTGACTGTACCTACCTAGGTAGTTTCTTAGGCTAGGCTATCTATCTACCTACTTATGTACTAGCTACTTACATATATTATTGAATTAAACAAAATATCATTATAAAATGATTATGAGATTAATGATAGGTACAGACGCCAGCACATCAGGCCATTAAAAATTGTCAAATTTCCCCAATTGAATATGAACCTTACGCTTTTGTAATAAAATTGAAAATCTATCAAAGAAATTTGACAGATTGTTGCTCCAGCTTGTGCTGGACTCTGTATCTACCTATTTAGTAAGATTTACATTATTATTTACTTTTAAGTAAGATTTTGTAGTCGGTAGTTAGAGGTTTTGTCAGCTGTGTTTTGCATTTTGGTTAAGTAAGAAGTAGGTTGTGAAGTTGTGTGAAGTTTGTAAGGATTGCAGAATAAAGTTTGAAACGCTACGTATCCACTATTAATCCTAAAACACCCATTTTTCGCCGATGTAAAAAAAATGATTGGTTATCAACCTTAAGCGTTGATAAATATTCTCAGGTTTCAGTTAATATTCCCATCCAAAAAAAATTATTATTGAGCCGCATTGGTGATTTAAAGCCTTTTCCTAAAGGCGATTTAGCATTTAAGACATCGAAAACTCTATCTACAGTTCTGATGTACTCGGTAGTCGCTTCACTGTTTTTGAATTCTTCATTATTAGTAACACGTAAGAAGTCAATAGCATTAGCTACCAAAGAACTCAAAGTCTGAGCCGTCAATTTTACGTTCATTTTCTTCCACATAAAGTTTATATAGGTAGCGTTTATTTTATGCTTTGTAAGATAAAGGGGGATTAAAACTTGCTGTTTATCTTACACCTGTTTATCTTACAAAGCATGTAATTTTTTTACAAAATTGAAATCAATTTCTCTATTATTGGAACTCATGCTTTTTTCAGCAAACACATTTCGACATAATTTAAACATGTGAACGGGATCAAAAATACATTGAATGTTAGTTTCTTTTTTTGGATGTTTAAAATGACAATGCCAGATCCTGCCCCACCAGCCCCACCCATGTACAGAAAAGTAAATTAATGAAAATAATTGTAATGAATATAGAACCTTTCTGAATTGATTTTCTTTAGAACTTGCGGATTACGAAATACCTACCCACAAAATACAAACTCATTTTACCTTAAATATAATTGAATTTGTAGATTTAAACAGAAACCACAAGTTCTACAGTCCCTAAGACTAAAGTTTAGTTATCAGCAAAAAATAAATGCTACATATTGCACATGACTTTTATTGAGTGGGCAAAGTTCAATAGAGTTTCTGGCATTGTCCTTTGTTTTGATTACTGGCAAATTGAAATTGCATCCCAAATTTTCATATGTGGCCAAGTTACTAGCAGTTCCATCACATGTTAGGCTTCAAACAGTAATACCGATCTCATATAACATGTTAATTGCTGTGATTAGTAACTGTGCCTGTACTGAGGCTGAAATTTTATCAATAAAAAAGTAAGCGATGGGGCATTTGAATTTGCGTTTAAGTGACACAATCTGAAGAACAAGGACCTCTGTCGCTAGACATTCCGAATCGTATGGTACAATGCCAGCTAAGTCAACGTAGCCCCACATTTTATCATTGTGTTTATCATAGGCTTCCTCTGATTTAATAGACATAGAATCAAATATTAGAGCAACATTTTCGAGATCATTTTCAGATACTGACAATTTCAAATATTCAAAAACTTCAACCATAAACCCTATATTACATTCATGACTGGCTAACATTTTGCGTAAGGTTGAAGAATGAGGTAACATGGTGTGATTTCTAAGAAACATATATGCTTTAGAAGAATAAAAATATAAAGATAAAGTAAAGCAAACTGTTTAAGCTCCTTTGAATACCTTACACCTTTGTTACTTTTATATGTATTAATATGTGTATGTATGTATTTCCACAAAAATATTTTTCATCATATGTTCAACTTCATCGAAATTGTTACTTCTTTTTTTTTAAATTGCGAGAATTGACTTCAAACTGTCCAAACGAACATCACGCCTCTTTAACTTCTGGGATAATACTTTCACTTTACGGTTGAGTATATTTTCTGAAGGACTGCTGCTGCTGCAGTTGATTTCAGTCTGGATTGCTACTTCTTTTACGTCCGAGCAGAACTTTTTGGCGGAAGGTGTGTAGCTTTCAGATTCGTAAGAATCTTTTGAGGCTCCTGGAGTACAATGTCCAACAGGTTGAAATGGTGGCTGTATAACAATGTTACTCAGAACACGTATCTCTTTATTTTGTACCTGCAAAAAAGTATCAAAATAAGTACAGTTCTCAGGATGGATGACTCAGTTTTGTAATGTATTATTATTATTACTTTGTATATAGTTAGGTACGTTATCCCAACCAATATTATAAATGCAAAAGTGAGTTTGTATGTTTGTTTTTTTGTTACGCTTTCACGCTCTATCTATTGAACCAATCGTCATGAATTTTGCATATTATTATACGTTGATAATGATACGAAGAAAGACATAGACTATACCGTAAATTGGGGAGAAAAGGGACAAATCTGAACTTCATAAAGAAAGTTAAGGCGTGTATTTAAAGAAAATTCGCTGTAAGACGATCGTAATAATTGAGTCGTGATGGTATCTTTGTGATCTACTATAAATTATGCAAATTATGCAATTAGCATTTCAGTTTATGCATAATAAAGCTAAAATATAGCCTATCCCTATTCACCCAGAAATTGGGGTCAATCGGGACGAAAATAAGGTCAATAGAGAAATTCTCTAGGGCTGCCACTTGTGTAATAAATTATAATTTCTCTTAACCTATTTTTTTTGTATTATCTATTTATTTAATTTATTCAACATTATTACTTACTTATTACCACTATGTAATCTGATTACTATTTAGTCACTGAAATAAAATCCACTTTTACTTCCATATTTATTTTTAATAAACAAACCTTTTGCAAATTATTTATTAATGAACCTGTATAAACATTTCAAAATCAACAAACATATAATGTAGGTATCAAGTTATTATAAAATAGCTTTTAGCAAGTAAAATATTAAAAGTCATTAATTAACAACTCACTCTTAAAATACACTTAAAGAAGGATGGCCAAAGTGGACCTGATAATGTCACCGTATGCCATATATGTCAAAAAATCTCTTATTTTTAGAGGTTTTAGAAAATATAAGTAAAATCTCGATATTCAACCACATTAAAAAGATTTTTTATTTTTTGTGTTTTGGTAATTTATTTCATATTATTTGGAATAAAATATTATTCAGAACGCATCCATTCACGATTCAATTCGCTCATGAAATGATTTTATAAATATGTACTTGTAAAAACCGTAAAATGAATACTTAGACATCTAATCAACTATTTCTTTTAGGTATCTAACGAACTTGTATAATAAAAATAATTAAGTAAGTACAAATTGAGTATGAGCTTTTTGTTTAATTGCGCGGTCTATGCGTACAACGGAACGTTTATATGTCATCGATCGGCGCCATCGATTGACCACCATGATCTGACAGTGACAGTGATCATTCGCTAACGCTTTCGCTACGTTTGTTGTTGTGAATTGATTGCACTATTTTGGATTACCTTCTGTTCTTTTGACCTTGGCATTGTTTTACGGACTTGTGACGATTATTTTGTGCATTTGATTTCTGGACACCGATTTTGCTTTTTGGATTTTTGTGAGACATCAATATGCAGACGCCACAAGCAGCCCTGCGATTACTTTGTGTAAATTGCAATATACGGGTTGATACACTTCCCCGCCATCTCGTTTTTGAGCTAGACACGAGAGTCATTTCTATGATTTGCGAATGGAATTCTTCAATAATACGTACGTATTTAAATATCATTACCTTATCTTATTTTATTACAGATACAATACGAAAACATCCTAAATAATAACACAACTCGTAATTCTTATTTTAGATCACTGAGGAAGATTACATATGTGATGCCTGTAACCAGTTGGCAATGCAGCATGTCAACACTGGATTGTCTAATGAACCTGGTGCGTCATCATCCCGTGGCCACATGCATGTATGCATACTTTGTGGAAGTTCTTTGCGGAGCCGTAAACGTGACCTTATTGTGAGAGAAAATCCATCTCAGTTGCAGCAAGCTATACGTATTGAAATTGAAAATACAATTGCTCCACGGCAGGTAATTATGATGATATTTTGTTACATTAAACAATACCTTAAAGAATTTATTGATATTATGTATATAAAAACTCGGAGACATATTGTATATATTAAGACAAGATTATATGGTTGTTTTAGGTAACTTCATCAGACTGTGTTTGTCATCCCTGCTGGCTAAGAGCCAAGAGAGTTGCCATGCATAATATGCAGCAAAATATTGGGCAGGACGAACCAGAGCTAGAAACGCAACCAGAGCTAGAACCGCAACCAGAGCTAGAACCACAACCAGAGCCGCTAGCTCAAGAACATCGAAGCTCTCCGAACGTTGAACAGCAAGCCGATGAAGCACCCGGACTAATAAGTTTATCTCGGTATAGACGAGCTGCTAATACTGCATCACATTGTGTTTTTTATGGTTGCCAGAATAGAGATTTACACAGGATTTCTGACCCTCTAAGAGCAACAACGCTAAGCAAGTATTACTTGCCTATAAATGCTCGTATTTGTGAAGAGCATACATTTAGTAGTGATTGGGACACATTATTCAATTCCCAAAATAGTTTTAGAACATTTACGGCTGAACAACTTGAACATGCATTATCTTTTATTAATGCTTTTAACACATTCTTAGATTTCTCGAGCATGGAAAGCGTAGAAAGAATTGATGATCATTTGTTTCATTATTGGCTGGGAATGAGTAAACTGCAATTTGAATTATTATTATATGAAATGCCACGTCTTATTGAAATGCATCGTGGCATTTTGGGTTTAGGTGCTCTTTTAATGAAAATGAGAACTGGTGACTCAGATGACCGTTTATCCCAGTTATTAATAGTACCAAGACGTACATTAGAAAGGTTAATGGATAAGGTTAGGGAAATATTGGTGCAGGACTTTGTGCCTAGATATCTGGGTATTGAACACATATCCCGTGAACAATTGTTGCAACGCAATTTAACAATTCCGAATGCAATTTATAATCAAAATAATGAAAACACAATAATTATATGTGACGGGACTTATATTTACCTGAATAAAAGCTCTAATTATATGTTCCAAAAGGAAACATATTCCTTGCATAAGTACAGAAACTTGTTAAAACCGTTTTTGTTGGTAGCATGTGATGGTTACATTGTAGACTGCTTTGGCCCATACAAAGCTACCACATCTGATGCAGATATAATGAAGTCTCTTTTTAGGGATGAAAACTCTCCTCTCAGACAATACTTTCAAAGTAATGATATTTTAATTCTAGACAGAGGGTTTACGGATTCAATTAGTTTGTTAGAAGCTTGCAATTATAAAGCATACATGCCGGAATCCTTGCTGGAGGGTGAACACCAGCTCACCACCGATCAAGCCAACAGAAGTCGTTGTGTGACCTTATGCCGTTGGGTGGTAGAAGTTGTCAACGGGTATTTTAAACGAGACTTTAATCCGCCAAGAATATTTTAATAAATCTGTACCCAATATGATGCAAACGTTTTCTATAGCTGCAAGCATTTTAAATAAATTCGGTGTTAGATTAAAAAATAGAAATGATGCTGAACACATAATCAATGTGATTAGGGAACGATTTACACTATATAATAATTTATCTTATTTTATAAACACCACAAATATGAATAGACGAACATCTGACTTTACTAATATTACAGCTTATTCTAATACTTCTATTACATTCCCCTTTTTAGAACATAGTGAACTAATATTATTTGCCCTAGGAACATACCAGATCCGACAGGCAAGGTCTTATTATAGTGAACATATTAGGTTTCATGGAGGCTATAGAATTGAAATATCTAGAGAAAATATTAATGTATCAGAGTATGGTTTGAGAGGGAGTGGAGATAATTCACTAATTAGAGGCAAAATTAAATCCAGACACATTTCTAGAAAAATATATTATGTTTATATATTAATAGAAAATAATGTGTCTGGAAGAGAAGGAATTGTAGAATATTGCTGTAATTGTTTAGTTGGTAGAAGAACGATTGGGTGTTGTGCACATATAATGACACTTGTGTGGTACCTTGGGTGGGCCAGGCATCAATCAGCAATACCAACACCAGCGGCATTCCTCGATGATGTAGTAATAAGAGAGGATGATGAATAAAAATATTTTTGTTAAGACTTTTTTCTTTCATTTATCCCCATAGGTACCCCAACATTATTACCTTATGATGGGTACCATTATAACTTCGACTCGAATAGTCAGTGAGTGAAAGCATGTATCTAGCGTCTAACGACTTACTCTCAGTATCTAGTCGGCCCAGCCTGCCAGAAAAGTGCCCCATTAGTGGTTACTAGAGGTTTTTAGTTGTCCTATTTTTTTTCTATGAGGCATCGAATAAAATAGCTATGAGATCGCCAATTACCCTGTTTGCTACTATCTTTTGGGTACAACCGCAATCGGGTATTATTTTGTTGATTCTAACCTCAAAAGTATTATTGACGATATTTTAAAAAATCGTGGCTATTTATATAAGATTTTCAAACGGGGTGGTATTTACGACATAAAAACAAGCCATTCTCACTATAGTTTATTTTGTGACATCCAAAATAAAAGTTAAGTCCAGCTCCTATAGAAATCTGGCCATTGTTCTTTAAATAAAAACGTTATCTTATAAAACCACTGTAGACATAGGGTGCGGCCAAACGAGCGTAATTTTGTGAGTTGTGAGTCGCAGAATTTTGTGTTCTGGTACGGTGCAGACCACTGATTTTGCGTCGCGAAAGACTTTTTCTATGAAAGCGTCCGAAATTCTGCGGCTCACGACTCACAAAATTACGCTCGTTTGACCTATAGACTTAACAAATCAGTTTTACTTAACATAAAAAATAATTATATATCCTACGGGTATGTATACAGGTACCGCAAATGAGATCATGCATAGTTTGGTATAAAAGAAAACATAAAAATCTCGAAAAAAAGAAAACAATTACTCATCATCTGAGTCCATCAGATCTCGAAGAATTCTCATGTCATCCTTATAGTAACTAGGTTTTCTGAGACCACTTGTACTAGGCTTAGGTTTTAAAGAAGGTTCCGAGTTATTCTCATAATAATTAGATTTTTTGAGGCGATTAGCACTAGGTTTAAGTTCAATAGGTTTTTTCATATTTGCTTTGTATATAATAAATAATAAATAAATAAATAAATAAATATGTGGGGACATTTTCACACACGGCCATCTGATCCCAAACTAGGGAGACCCTGTACTATGTGTGTCAGACAGCTGATAAACATACACAAATACATTTTTTTTTTGTAAATACATACATATATAGATAAACAACACCCAGACACAAAGCAAACACAAGTGCTCATCACACCAATGTTTACCCTGGGCGGGAATCGAACCCGCAACACGCTGCGCAGCAGTCGATCGCTCAGCCACTGCGCCAACCGTGTCGTCAAATAAAATATAACATCAGATAAAATGCGTATTTTTGGTTGTGTGTCTTTTTGGCGGTGGTCTTCTGTTAAGATAAAATTATCTTCTGTTACGGTTAAATTATCTTCTACTAGACTTAGGTTATAAAGAAGGTTCCGAGTTATTCTCATAATAATTAGATTTTTTGAGGCGATTAGCACTAGGTTTAAGTTCAATAGGTTTTTTCATATTTCCTTTGTATATAACATCAGATAAAATGCGTATTTTTGGTTGTGTGTCTTTTTGGCGGTGGTCTTCTGTTACAATAAAATTATCTTCTGTTACGGTTAAATTGTCTTCTAGTACAGCCGAATATTCTTCTGTTACAATACAATTATTTTCTGTTACAGTAAAATTGTCTTCAAGTAATAAAACAGGTATATTGTCAATGTCAGTAAAATCAATATTAAAATTTTGTTGTTGTTGTTCTTCTAAAATTCGTTTCTCTTGTAATACTTCAGATTCTTTATTTAAATTATTGTTACATTTTTGTGGTTTCGATTTCTTGCCTATCCCTTTACCTTTTAGTCTTAGTACTTCCGCTATTACATTTTCTTTTCCTGTAGGTATTGGATTTCCCATGACGCCCCCACACTTCCATGACGCCTGTTACACCACCGTCATAATATCATCGACATACACCATAAGCTTCTTTTTGATTTTTTAGACGTACTCGCAACTTGTGAATCAACATCCGAGAGTGCATTTGAACTTGAAATATCGCTTTCTACATAATCACTGTCTTCTACACTTTTTCCAGGTATAACATTTATTTTCTTTGGCTTACGAATAGTTCTAGTATTTTCTGGCCCATATCGCATTTCCTTTAATAATGACAACACTGATTCATCAATTGCTTCTTTCCTTCCAATTAAAATTCGTGCCTTAAGTTATTTCCAGGCAATCTATTGAGTACTTTGTCTTTATTCAGAGGGCTTATTCCTGCTTTCATAAATCCGGCTAAAATATTTTGTTTTGTATTTGGTTCCATTTTATTTAGTAACTGCTTGAGTAATTTCAGAAAAACATTCTTTGGTATTGTGGGCATTACCCGGCCTTCAGATTATTTCCACGTAAAAAGAATGTTACGCCACGTAATTTTCACATACCTAAAGAAGGCTACATCAAGTGGCTGTGTCAGGTGCGTTGAATTCGGTGGCAGAAATACAAAATGTACTCCTTGTTCTTGACATTTTTTAATTAAATCTAAAGACAGGTGTGAAGACAGGTGGTCTCCTATCAATATTTTTTTCCCAGGTTTATTATTGAAGTATGGAAGGGCTACGGTTTCCACCACAGAACATATAAAGGAGGTTAGAAAGGAAATAGTTCCTGATTTGTATCAGAATGCGTGTCGCCGTTAATCTCCCACTCTTTAACTTCACTACAAGCAAGAGACCAATGCCTGCGCGCATTACGCACACAAATAAACAACACGCACTTAGATCGTGAGTTTGCTATTGGTTGTCACACTAACGCAATCACTGCGTTTCACGTACACTTATACATGCGTAAAAGCTCATGTATGCTAGGGCGACTAAAAGGTCGATTATTGATATCGATAAAATTAATGTAATCTTGTTTCTTACTTTGCAAGTATTGTGGACTATGTGGACTTCTGTAATGCATGTTGTGAACATGTATTCATGCGAATATAGAAACAAATAAATAAAAGTGAAACAAATAAAAAATACATAACTGAATTTTAAAACCAATTTTATTATTAACATTAGGATTTAATATGGAATATTTACCATGTTTATTATTTGTTTATTAGAGAAAATCGGTTGCCTCTCAACCTTACATTTCCAGTGCTTATCACCAGTTCAAAAAGAAAAATATTATTGTCCCTGAAATAATACGTATTTATTAAGTAGCATACGCTTGCTCTCTTTTAAATTGGAGTTTTTCAAAATGAAATGCAATCTAACACTAATATACTTTTCTATGATAGCCAACCTGATGATGACTTATGTTGTTAAATAAATCAGTCCCAACGAAGCTGCGCATAATCTTTGCTGTTAACAAATGCTTGTTAATATTCCGAAGGTTTTCGGTGTACTTTTTTATAACTGCTGCAGATGTTTTGCAGATTAGTAGCAGTTCTTTCGAAGGGTACAAGAGACCACCTTTATCTTTTGCTACTATAAATTTATGGTCGGAATTTATTACACTTGATAATAGTGCTCCAACACAAATGTCACAGTCAATTTATTTCATTAAAATGTGTGCTATGTATCCCGCAATGTGACTTATAATTTGTTGGCTAAAATCCGAAATATTTTGGAAAAATAAATTTATGTCTTCACCATCATTATTTTCGGAAACCATATCGTCTTCTATTAATCTATTATTAGTTGTTCTATTGATGCGTTCTATAGGCGATGATGCGCAATTCAGAATAGAAATATGTTCCAGAGTCAAGCAATTTCCACTTTCGAGAGCCTTTAACTCGATATGCACCAGTAGTTTCTTATATGCTGCCTTAAACTGGCGCGCCGTAGGGTTGTTATTGGCTCCGCCATGTGACCTTATATTGCCAAAGAGCATCTCGAGGTGGTCTTGGCAAATTTTATACATTGGCATATAAACAAGTACTTGAGTACGTATTATATGATTATAAATATGTTTTACTGCTTCGGCGCAACCAATGAACCCAATAAAGCCTGTTTTTCGCAGGCTTTGTATTAACAGTCTGTCGTCTAGACATTTTAATCGTGATAGGTAGTCGACCTAAAAGCTCCATTGAATTAATTTCCGTAAGCGCTTTCTTAAATTTAAATTGAAAAGAGCTTCGGGAATTGAATATGTCAAACATATTATTAATTTATTATCCGCAAAAATTTCGATGTTGCTTCACTATTTTTAAATGCAGGTAGTTTAAGTTCATTGCAACAAAAGTCGATAGCATCCGCTACACTAATGCTGAATAGCTGTGTTGCGAGCTTAACGTTCATTTTTTGATTTTGAAAATGTATGTGACGGTAACGTAGCTTGTTAGCTAAATGAAAATTTTCTCTTTCTTGAAGCTTATTTAGTTCTTCCAAAAATTTCCACTGTATTTTATTGCCATCTAGATCTATAAAAGTTTTATAGCTTTGAAAAGCGTTCCGCAACAGTTTGATCATGTGAGATGGATCCAAAATTACCAAAATTGGGTCTTTAGTTACAGGATGGTTGAAAGTAATTCTTCGATCTTCTATAGAACAACCCAAACATTTCACCATTGCTATATTTGCAGCGCATCCATCGAAAGTCAACGATATAATTCTTATACCGGTTTCTTGGATAAGTTCTAAACATTGTAAAATTAAGTCAGAACGCTGACTTCCTGTTATACCATCTACAAGGAAATAACCAACGGGAACTTTAAAGTTACAGTTTACGCTTGTAACTAAAAAAACTAGAGCCTCTTTAGCTTCTAACACATGATCTCCTTCAACGCCAGTACCGATATCAACGTGTCCCACTAATTTTTCACCGTCATATTCTATACGTCGGCGTATAGCCATTTCGTCAATAGTTAATTCCGCAATGATGGTGTAATTTGTGTTTTTAGCTTTTTGTTTCAACGCTTCCAAGGATTCTTTAGTAAAACCTGGGTCTCCTCCGATTTTTTCGTACCACTTTCTAAGTGTACGTCTTTCTGGCAGACAAGTATCGAACGTTTTACGTACGTAATCGTAGGCCTTCGGTGAATAATAATGTAGCGTCAACGCAAAGGTACGAAGCGCTGGGCTATATTTTTGTTTGCATTTTCCTTCAGACTTTTTTGTAACCATGCGCCGTGTCAGTTCTTGAGCCTGTTAATAAAGAAGAGTAGTAACGCTTTTTAATATTGAAAGAAAGCAAGAAAACGATCGACATCAGCATACAAAATGCGAACACGGATAGTGTAAGAGTCTGATATACCTGTAAATTAATATTTTTCAGAATATTCGTGTCTTCATCTTTCAAACAAAACTTTTCTTGAATATTAATTAAAATGTCTTCAATTTTATTAATTTTGCGTTTTAATCTTCTATTTTGGGCTTGTATTCTTTTTATTTGTAATCTCTGCTTCTTAATGATATGTTCCTTAGTGTTAATGATGTTTTGTAGTTTTCTTTTTCTAGGTGAAGTTGCGTTTGAAGGCGATAATAACTGTTGCTGTAAATAAAAAAATAAACAATATTATTTTGTAACTGTGTTAGCACATTCAATATTAAAATGATTTTTTAGGGGTTTTAATTAAATTAAATTTAATTATATTATTTACTAGCTATCACAGCATAATTTTTTACCTGAATGCTTCGTGGTTTCATGGACTTATCTCTTCGTGGTGTAGATGGAGTAGGTTTTTTGCCATCTACAGTCGGCTGTAATATAAAAACAACGTGACTATTTTATACTTAAGTACTTTCTATTAATGTATCTAATCAGGAGGTAGCATAATGTACTGCGCGGTCGCTTTTTTGTAACCACCTTAATATGGTCGGGTTATCACTGTGTTGCGCTTCCTAATGGCTTTTATTTTATTATCTCGTTAATTATTGTATGTACTACGCTGAAATTTTACAGGGATATAACTGAACTAAGCAACTACCTAACTATTGATATATCATTCAGTTTATATATCCACATACAGGGTTATCGCGGGCCAAATAACTCCGCGCGCATAATGACGTCAAAGTGGAGAACTGAATTTCATCATAATTTGTTTATTACTAACAGGATACTAATGAAACTTCACATACATTTGAAGACAGATACAAGCTGCAAAATAACGTTTAAAGTAAGTCTTTCGAGCTCTTATTCAAAATGTTAGAACCTATTGAAGTGTTTTTATATTTAATTAAATAACCTTTGAATGGTGCATTATTTTTGTTTTTTTATTACCCAACTAATTCAAACTAATTCTTAAGAAGTAATGAAAAAAAGTTGATAAGAATCTGCTTATCCGTTTCAGAGATCCAGCAAAACCACAAACGTTACTCCAGCAAAAACTTGAATAACATCGCAGTCGAAGGAAGAACAAATACAAAATAAGTTGCAACATTCACCTCATCTAGATTACTAATTATATGGCTAATATTTATTTCAATATTCCCATTATAAAAGAAAATGTCTGGCTGCGATAACGTTACCCCAGCAGGAAATGTTTTTGTGGAATAACTCAAAATCTATATGTGCAACAAATTTAAAAATGTGCGCAACAATTACAGAAGCTGGACAACTAATTGCCTGTGACATTTAAATTACGATTTTCGACATTATTTTGCTTGGGTAACGCACACAATATTCTTGAAATAATAACCTTCAAAATATTTGAATGTCACATAATAATAATCATCCTTATTTTATTGTCAGTAAGCTTGTTTGCCTACCTAGAGCTTGGTGTAGTACATACAAATACAATAAAACTATGTATATTGCTTACTATGAATAAGTTGTCACAGACCGCCTAAACGATTGTTTACTATGAATATAGACAAAATAGAGATTTGTTTTCAAATCCGCATGGTCACCCTATTTGTAAAAAGTTTATCGAGTCTTGTTTTGACTTACCTGTGAAACGATATTCCACAACCAGCGTAGGATTCACTTTTACAAAATTGTATACTACACTTTTTCACTATTTTGAAGTAAACAGTCCTTTAAAACTGAGAATAATTTCGAATGAATACAAACACCACAAGATTTACGCATCTGCCGATCCACCTTAACACTTTCAAAGTGTTGACAGCTTTATCAAAAAGATTAATTCCACAAAAATATGTTCTAAAGAAATATATTAATTGTTTATTTTAAAGTTTAATGGATAAAATACAGAGTAGTACTACATGAATTTTAATTAAATAAATAACTTACGCTTTAAGTATAGATGAAAATTTCATTAATTGTTAATTAACATTAATTAAAATTAATTGTAACTTAATTAAAACAATCATTTTAATTTTCTACTAACTGCACACTTTTTTCCGCATGGCAACTGTTAGAAAGTGACAAACGGCCTCCGTTATACCCATCCTGCTCGGACCGTTTTACCCCTGTACATGTTGGTAGCGTAAAACTATGTCTTAAATTCTACGCCTTAAAATTTGTTTTACAAAATCAAAATTAGCTTAGTACTCAGTCCTGCTATTATTATTACGTCCATGACGGAACCCTACAATAAAACAATTGTTTTTAAAAAAATATTCTTTATTAATAAGCATAATAAAAGTACAATGTAACAGTTACTATTTATTACTTTAATTGTTACTCTCCTCCAGGAGAGCAATAAGGCCACCAGTTATACAGTAAACAAACACAGACACAGACCGCCGTCATTCCGTCCTTGCCGCCGAGACCGGCCGCGACGACCCCGTACGTCCCCTCCCCGATCCTTGCTCGTGCCAGCCCGCGCCGCTGAGCCTGTAGCTTTTAATTCGCCCCTAAATAATGGAAATCCGTTCTAGCCTGTCCCTTTGCTGTACTCCCCCAGCGACGCCTTAAGCCGATGCTCGTACCCCACAGGGGGTGCCCTTAGCGTGTAGTCGCTTAGTTTGGAAGTTATTTTGTCCTGGCTGGAGGCCCTAAAAATAATATTTTTTAAGGCACCACAGGAAAGTCCGGTTAAGCAGCCGACAACCTCCTAGGTTGACATGCAAGACGCCATTCCGAATAAAAAAAAGTCAACTCTCATCAGTCTACGATTAGCGTTCGAAGCGATAAGTACCTACCTACTTACAAGCTAGTTAGCGAATTGCGAATTTTAAACGAAGCGTTTAGGTACTACTGCTGTATTCTGATTGTTTTGTACATTTCTTCTTTGGACTAAACTCTTCTAAGCAGTAACATTATTAATAAAGAATAATGGAACGTTGGCTTAAAGGCGTTAAAGGTGTTGCAATAACATCTATAACATCTTCTAATGAATCCGAATGCCGAATATTCAAACGCGTATGCGCGGAGTATGCAGCAATTACCGATCCAGACGATGATGCAACGACGTCAAGCTCCACGGTTTCAAAGGCGAAAAAAAGGATGTATAATGAATCATATATCAGTTTCGGATTTGTTGATTCTAACGGTTCACCTCTCTGCATGTTATGTAGTAAACTGCTTACTAATAGTTCCATGGCACCTGCCAGATTGCGCCGACATTTGGAAACTGTACACCCCGAGTCTAAAGACAAGAATAAATATTTTTTTTTGTACGTAAAAAATAACAATTCTTGGAAAGTCAAAAAACTATGATGCTTGTAACCCACTATCAATGAAAAGGCAACGAAGGCATCATATTTAGTTAGCTATCGCATTGCCCAAGTAGGTGAAGCACACACTATCGCTGAGAATTTAATATAGTCATGTGTGTTAGACATAATAAAATGTATGCTTGATGAAAACTCTGCAAAGAATCTTTCTACTGTGCCACTATCAAACGATACTGTTTCACGGCGAATTCATGATCTGGCAAGCTACGTCAAACAAGAACTAGTTACACGTCAACAAAAAACACGATTCGTCTTACAAATAGAGGAGTCGACTGATGTCGCTGGTCTGGCTATCTTGCTGGTTATCGTGAGATATCCATATAAATCCATATAAGTTTTTTTTGAAGAAGACATGCTTATGTGTTCATCGCTGCCCACAAACACTAGCGGAGAATATTTTTTTGATAAACAACATACTTGTGCGAAACAGGATTCTCAACCTATGCAGCCACGAAAACAAAATACCGGTATTTTGTTGGGAACGGGAGAAGAATATTCGGAGCCATTTTGGGAAGCATTGGATATTCATCACGAATTCTGCACCAAAAATCATTGAGCGGCGTCGTTTTTAACAGTGACTCCATACTTTTTTCTGACGACATTTCTAAAAAAGATTCATATATCTCGTTTGACATACTTTCGGGCTTTTTCAAGATGTGTAAAAAAGGATTATGAATCCATGAATTCAGTTTCCTTTTTGATTTCTGTTCTTCGGGAAAATACTTCTCAGAAGATGCGCGCATCGAAGTAAGAAATTGGACCAATTCTTCAAATACATCATCTTGAAACATTTCTGAGTTGTTATCGCTAACAAACTCATGGAGTGACGTAAAGCTTTCTATTTCTCTCTTACCAACGCAAATAATCCAAAAATCTAATTTTATTTTGAAGGCAGTTATTTTGTTACAGGCCTGGAACACTTGTCTGTTTACCTTGCATTGATAAATTTAATTCGTTCAGTTTTTAAAAGATATCCGCCATAAAAGACAGTCGGAACAACAAAGTTTTATCATACAAACGATCTTTGTAATTAAAAGAAGTATCTGAAAGAAACATTTGTAACTCCGCTCTAAGTTCAAATAGCCTTGTTAAAGTTTTACGCCGAGACTGTCATCGCACTTCTGTACGGAGCAACAGTGTTTTATGTTTGCTGCCATAATCTTCACACAATAATGAGAACAATCGGGATTTTGGTGGTCGTGATTTGATAAAATTTATTATTTTTACCGCTTCATCCATAACTAATTTTAAATTTGACGGCATTTGCTTTATCGCAAGTGCTTGTCTATGCAGGATACAATGGCTGGAACTACAATTAGGCGCTTTATTTTTTATTAGTGACACTGCTCCTGCTGTTTTACCCGTCATCGCCTTGGCCCCATCTGTACAAATGTCAATGAAATCGTTACAATTGAGATTATTTTCTACAAAAAATATATTTGTTTTATCAAAAAAATATTCTCCGCTAGTGTTTGTGGGCAGCGATGAACACATAAGCATGTCTTCTTCAAAAAAAACTTATATGGATTTATATGGATATCTCACGATAACCAGCAAGATAGCCAGACCAGCGACATCAGTCGACTCCTCTATTTGTAAGACGAATCGTGTCTTTTGTTGACGTGTAACTAGTTCTTGTTTGACGTAGCTTGCCAGATCATGAATTCGCCGTGAAACAGTATCGTTTGATAGTGGCACAGTAGAAAGATTCTTTGCAGAGTTTTCATCAAGCATACATTTTATTATGTCTAACACACATGACTATATTAAATTCTCAGCGATAGTGTGTGCTTCACCTACTTGGGCAATGCGATAGCTAACTAAATATGATGCCTTCGTTGCCTTTTCATTGATAGTGGGTTACAAGCATCATAGTTTTTTGACTTTCCAAGAATTGTTATTTTTTACGTACAAAAAATTATTTATTCTTGTCTTTAGACTCGGGGTGTACAGTTTCCAAATGTCGGCGCAATCTGGCAGGTGCCATGGAACTACACTCGGCGTCACAAAAATCGCACCTCTTTAAGAATTCCCTTCAAAGTCATTTTAACCCTATTAATCAATGGTATACATATGACTATAAGGTATAATTGGAAAGGCAATTTATTTAAATTTCAGAATAAATCAATGGATTTGGTTTTTTGTTTACCAGGGAATAAAAAAAAGCAAGCTAATGCAAATGATTAAAAAGTTAAATTTTATTTTATCAGCAAAAATTACAACAAAGTCCTTAAAACTAACTTAAAACCTAGTGTTACCCCCCCTAGCCCTGATGACTGCTTCCATGCGTTCTCTCATGGACCTTATTAATGTGACAACAGTCTCTTGTGGAATGTTGTCCCATTCTGCAACGACGGCATCTTGAAGGTCTTGGAGAGTGGTAGGGGCAGGATTTCGTGCCCGTACTCGCCGTTTCAGTTCATCCCAAAGGTGCTCAATAGGGTTCAGGTCTGGACTTCGCGCCGGCCAGCGCATAACAGGGATGCCAACTTCTTGCAGGTAGTCTCTTACAATTAAAGCGGTGTGACAACGGGCGTTATCGTGCATTAACGTGAACCCACTGCCAACAAAACCCGCATAAGGGACAACCTGCTCCTCTAAGATCTCTGTTATGTACCGAGCAGCAGTCAGCGACCCTTGCCCGCGAGCACTTCCAGTCCGAGAAACACACACAAGGTTCGTTTTACCGTCGATTGACATGCCGCCCCAGAACATGCACGAGCCACCCCCGTATTCCACTGTCTCGTGAATACAGGCTTGTGCGAATCGTTCCCCTTGCCTCCTATACACTCTTCGACGCCTGTCGTTGCAGAAAAGACACACCCTCGTCTCATCCGAGAAGAGCACAGCCCTCCATTGGTCTATTGTCCAATCCACATGGTCACAGGCAAATTGCAACCGGTCTCTCCTATGCTGTGCAGTCAATTTGGGCCCTGTAGCAGCCCTATGAGCTGCAATTTTCTTCTCCCGCATTCTTCTTCTAATCGTGGAGACGCTTACAGAAGTTCTGCGAGCTGATCGCAGTTGTTGTTGCAGCTCAACAGCATTGGAGAACCGATTACGTAAAGACGTCGAAACAATGAAGCGATCGTCTCTTTCGGATGTGCACCGTTGTCTTCCAGATCCACGTCTTCGGATATAGCCACCAGTCTCTTGGAAACGTTGGAACACTCGTCGAACGGCAAAACGACTCAAGTTCAGTTGCCGAGCAACATCACATTGCCGCATCCCTGATTGCAGTAGTGCAATGACTTCATCTGCAGTGGTATCCATCTTCTGGGGTATTTTTCTTGCTGTAGCTGTTCACGTGTGTTCACTTCAAAGGTTGAATAGCGAATGACCCACATTTAACCCGGGTCGCCCGTTTTATACCCTTGTAGGGAGGTGCAATTAGTGGCCGTTGTAATGCGTATTTTGACAACATTTTTTTTAACGTTACGTGCTAATGAGATCTGTTGTGTTTAGGAATTCTAACTGTTGTTAATTTAAAGGTCGTTAAACATACTTTTAATTGATACCAAAAGGTAACAAATAGTGTGTCTTACGCGCAAATAACAAAGGCATCGCAGCCACAGTCACAGCCTCCGGTGACCATCAAGTCTGGAAATACAACTACAGATGAAAATATCAGTAAGATTTTGGACATGTTAACCTCCTTTGACCAAAGGTTGAGAAACATAAAAAATACACAACCATCTACTTATCCTAAACAAAAATGACTAACACACTAAAAATTATGACGTGGAATGCAAACGGACTCCTAAAGCACCGAAACGAGTTGCAGGCAGTCTTATCAACAGAGCAAATTGATGTGTGTCTCATATCAGAATCCCACTTTACGAGAGAAACCTTTACTCATATAAAAGGCTATAAAATATATCATGCACTGCATCCCAACAACACAGCGAGTGGAGGAAGTGCCATCATTATTAAAGAGAATATCTACCATTATTTAGAACACAAATGCGAAGAACAATCTGTACAAACTGTAGCCGTTGTGGTCAGAACCAAACTTCATGATATTACCATAGCAGCCATATACATTCCACCTAAGTATGCGCTAAAAACAGAGCAGTACAAAAATATATTGAAAGTTCTTGGTAACACATTCATATTAGGAGGTGATTTTAATGCTAAGAATACACATTGGGGGTCCAGACTAACTAACACCAAGGGCAAAGAATTGCTATGTGCCATCAGAGAAATCAAGTGCAATGTGATTTCAACAGGGAAACCCACTTACTGGCCTACCGATATTCGAAGAAAACCAGATCTGATTGACTTCTTCATTTACAAGAATCTGTCAGCTCCATACCTTAACATAGAAGAAGGATATGATATGCATTCCGATCATTCACCTATTATATTAACTCTAAGCGAGAAAATAAT
This sequence comes from Charanyca ferruginea, assembly GCA_947361185.1. Taxonomy (NCBI): domain Eukaryota; kingdom Metazoa; phylum Arthropoda; class Insecta; order Lepidoptera; family Noctuidae; genus Charanyca; species Charanyca ferruginea. The sequence continues at coordinate 11,383,844 of OX376065.1, read as the reverse complement.
ACAAAAAGAGAGCAATCCAAGTCTAGTAAACAAAAACACGGACTGGGAGAGCTTTCAATTTGATTTAAACAATAGTATAAACCTGAAAGTACCACTCAAAAACAAACAGCAGGTAGATGAAGAAGTAGCAAAATTCATTACCGACATACAAAGCTGCGCCTGGCGAAATACACCTGACATGAAAAGAAAAATTACAACGCACAGATATCCAGTAGAAATAACCAATCTTATAGCCATAAAGCGAGTCCAGAGACAAAGGTGGCAACAATTTAGGTATCCGCCTGATAAAACATTGCTAAATAAACTCACAAAAAGATTAAGCAGAGCAATTCAGGAATTTCATGATGATACCACAAATGCTTACCTTAGCCAACTATCAAGTAATGGTACATCAGATTACTCGCTATGGAAAGCCACTAAAAGCCTAAATAAGCCCATTACACACATTCCCCCTGTTCAAAAAATAGATGGCAAATGGGCTACAAGTAATGAACAGAAAGCGACTGTATTTGCAGACCATTTGGAACAAATTTTTCAAACGAACAATGAGGAAAGCTCTGAAAACATAGCATTGGATACGACTTACTATGATGACTTGGAAATAAAACTCGTCACCCCAAAAGAAGTTAACAGCATGATCAAAAATTTAACCAAAAAGAAATCGCCTGGATACGACCTGATCACTGGCGAACTGCTCCAAAATCTCCCACGTAAAGCCATAGTAAAACTAACAACCCTCATCAATGCCACATTTCGACTAAAACATGTGCCTAATATGTAGAAAGTTGCTTAAGTTATCATGATCCCTAAGCCAGGAAAACCACCTCGTGAAGTAACATCATATAGACCCATATCACTCTTACCAATCATAGCGAAATTCTTTGAAAAACTGCTACTCAGGCGTTTAAAACCTATTATAGAAGACAGAGAACTGATTCCTAATTACCAATTCGGTTTTAGAGAAAAACATTCTACAATAGACCAAATTCACAGAATTACCAATGTTATTGAAAAAGCATTAGAAGAAAAGAAAGTTTGTTCTACAGTATTTCTAGATGTAGCTCAAGCGTTTGATAAGATGTGGCATAGAGGCCTTATATATAAACTAGGTAAAATGCTCCCAAAACAATTTGTGGACATTTTAGAATCCTATTTAACAGAGAGGACATTTAGAGTGAGACATGAGGATGCCTATTCAGATATCAAACAAATAAAAGCTGGTGTACCACAGGGAAGTGTTCTTGGACCTATCCTGTACCTACTGTACACCTGCGATATCCCTGAAACTAAAAGCAGCACCATTGCTACCTTTGCAGATGACACGGCTATCATGGCTACAGGTGTCACTCATAAAGAAGCAGTGGAGAAGGTACAAATTGCCATCAATGCCATCACCAATTGGACGAAAAAATGGCGAATCAAATTAAATGAGTCAAAATCCACCCATATAGATTTCACAAACCAAAGACCTAATCATACACCGGTATACATTAACAGTCGTGTAATACCATATGAAAATACGGCAAAATACTTAGACATGACGCTAGATGCAAAACTTCGCTGGAAGGCTCACGTCAAAAAGAAACGCCAAGCTTTAGACCTACGCTACAAAAATATGTACTGGCTACTTGGCAGACATTCTACTTTGTCAGTGTACAACAAAGTGCTTTTATACAAGCAAGTACTCATGCCTGTATGGACATACGGCATTCAACTTTGGGGCTGTACAAAACCAACTAACGTTGAAATCATTCAAAGATTCCAAAATAAGGTACTTCGGAGTATAGTAAATGCTCCTTGGTACGTTAGAAATGATGACATCCACCGAGATCTAGGAGTGGACCTAGTTACTGTAGTCATAAAAAAACACGCAGAAGCACATGAACGAAGGCTTCTCCAACATGTGAATGTCGAGGCTATTCAGCTCCTTGACACCACGGACATAGTAAGAAGACTCAAGAGAACTAAGCCCTTTGAGTTAGTATAGTGAAGTGAGTGTTACATAGTGCAGTGAGTGCTACTCTTAAAGAACACAAGAACAAAGTGTCTTAAGAAAGAATAAGAAAAGTGCCAATGGACACATTCTTAACCATGTAAGATTTTAGCAAATTAAGTTAAATTTAAATTACTTATTAGCCTTAAGGTCTAGATTGTAATTGTTATGAGTAACCGTTTAATTACGAGTACATCATAAATGACAAAAAAAAAAAAAATTGATACCAATATTAATTGGGTTTAATGTATTCGTTACTGGCGGGACATGTTTTAAACTTATTTTCGAAAAGGTGCGATTTTTGTGACGCCGAGTGTATTAGTAAGCAGTTTACTACATAACATGCAGAGAGGTGAACCGTTAGAATCAACAAATCCGAAACTGATATATGATTCATTATACATCCTTTTTTTCGCTTTTGAAACCGTGGAGCTTGACGTCGTTGCATCATCGTCTGGATCGGTAATTGCTGCATACTCCGCGCATACGCGTTTGAATATTCGGCATTCGGATTCGTTAGAAGATGTTATAGATGTTATTGCAACACCTTTAACGCCTTTAAGCCAACGTTCCATTATTCTTTATTAATAATGTTACTGCTTAGAAGAGTTTAGTCCAAAGAAGAAATGTACAAAACAATCAGAATACAGCAGTAGTACCTAAACGCTTCGTTTAAAATTCGCAATTCGCTAACTAGCTTGTAAGTAGGTAGGTACTTATCGCTTCGAACGCTAATCGTAGACTGATGAGAGTTGACTTTTTTTTATTCGGAATGGCGTCTTGCATGTCAACCTAGGAGGTTGTCGGCTGCTTAACCGGACTTTCCTGTGGTGCCTTAAAAAATATTATTTTTAGGGCCTCCAGCCAGGACAAAATAACTTCCAAACTAAGCGACTACACGCTAAGGGCACCCCCTGTGGGGTACGAGCATCGGCTTAAGGCGTCGCTGGGGGAGTACAAAGTTGCAAAGGGACAGGCTAGAACGGATTTCCATTATTTAGGGGCGAATTAAGCTACAGGCTCAGCGGCGCGGGCTGGCACGAGCAAGGATCGGGGAGGGGACGTACGGGGTCGTCGCGGCCGGTCTCGGCGGCAAGGACGGAATGACGGCGGTCTGTGTCTGTGTTTGTTTACTGTATAACTGGTGGCCTTATTGCTCTCCTGGAGGAGAGTAATAGCATCGTCTGGGTCGGTCAGAGATGAATGTTGAGGCGCGATCGTCATTTTTATAGTCCTAACCTCGATCTCGAACATTCTCAAAAATACTCGAGTCGGCGCCTTTGATAAATAAAAATCCGAAATAAAAATAGAAATATAAAAAATGCGGTGTAAACAATTTCGACTTTGTTTAAGTTAGACCCGAAAGTAGCTTGTTCACAACTATAGTGTCTTATTTCAGAGGCGACTTCTATCAAAGGGTCTGCGGGCTCACAACGCCTTTGATAAATGGAAAGCGGAAATAAAAATAGAAATACAAAAAATGCGACGTAAACAATTTCGACTTTGTGAGCGCGCACAAGTAGATATCTGCGGTGGCGGCATAGTAAAATTGTACTGTTGTGGGTGGCGACTAAGTTCGGCTGCGCCTCGTGATACGCGCGCGTCAAAGCGTTCGACCAGAGAGAGGTGTTTTGATTTGTTTTTCTGAATTCTTGCGGAACCCCTACAGAGGTATCGCAGAACCCTAGGGTTCCGCGGAAGAACACGGCCCTCCGAGCATTGGTGACTTCTTGCGCTCGAGAAAAGCCAATAGATCTTGATAATCGTTAATATCACTTTCGAGATCTTCTTCGTCGTATTGGGCAGGCATTATCATATCGGGATTAAGTAATAAGGGGTGGTCTGGATGTGCCACCACTCCAGGCGCTAGTCTGCGGCGACGGTTATCGTCCTCAATGGGTGCAGTCCATTGGGCGTAGGGCAGCGGATTATTCTCGTAGAATTCCGTCCTGATTGCCACGGGGGTGTTGGCGTTAGCCATCTGCATCACGATTGTTCTCAAATTGCTTAGGAGAATACCTAGCACCGGGTGATTGATAGGTCTTATGTAAAACCGTTTTCCACTGCATTGGAAATTTCCAATAGCATGCAGCAGGTTAGAAATGGGTGCAATATTTACTGGTACTCCAAGTATCTGATCCTTGAAAGCACTGGACATCTGAGGTCGGTAATACAAATCTCTATCGACACGGTTATGGGAAAGTACCTGTCCTAGAGTTGAATTGAGGAGCTTAAGCTCCATCTGAGCAAGGGTGACTCTGTATACGGCCCAAGGTGTGCATATTGGAATTGTGTTGTATATAGAATGGACCTTGGTCATCATCTTTTGAGTTATAAATCCAGCAGACCGAGTGCTTACTGGAACTGTTACAGCACAAGTGCTGACAGAAAATTCTTGCTTTGTACGAGCTTCGGAAGCATCGTCAAATCCATAAAACAAAGTTTTGTTAATTTCATCTTTATGGTCTCTCTCTCTCTGAACAATAGGCGCTCCGTTCTCCCTAAAGTCATCACGACGTTTAGCATCGCGTTCTCTATTCTTTCTCGACCTTCCTCTAGATGTTGATGGTTGTTGGCGGGGATAGTGCGGTTCATAGACCGGATAAAACTGTTGATTGTGAGGGGGAGGGGGGTATCCTCTACCTCTACCAAAATTGTAACCTCATGGAGGATTGGTTAGAGCGCCGACACGGTGCCCTCACGTTCCGGCTGACGCAGATACTGACCGGACATGGTTGTTTCGGGAAGTATCTGTGTCGCATAGGCCGCGAACAATCGCCCGGTTGTCACCACTGCGGAGATTGCCTGGAGGACACGGCGCAGCACACGCTGGCTGAGTGCCCAGCTTGGGCAGAGCAGCGCCGTGAACTCTCCGCAGCAGTAGGTGACCTCTCGCTCCCGAACATCGTTCTTTCGATGGTCCAGAGCGAGAGTGCGTGGGAGGCTGTCGCCTCTTTTTGCGAGCATGTCATGCACGCAAAAGAGGCGGCAGAGAGGGTGAGGGAAGCAACTGCCTCGCTTCCCTCCAGGAGAAGACGCACCGGGCGCCGGAGGGCGCTTAATGACCTCCGGCCTCCATGAGTTGCCGGCCTGCGGGTGGTCGACTTAGGGGCAGTCCACCGCCCGACCAGATGCAGGCCCGTGTAGGCGGCGCGCCGTGTTCCGCGCGCGCCACACTAGAGGATTCGGCGGCGTTCAGACCGCCGAGGTCGACGGGATCCGCCGTGTAGGTGGATCATAGCCTGGCGGGGGCGCGGTGCATGCGCGAGCGAATCCCGTAGCCCCGCCCATAGGTCAGTCGAGGAACACCGTGGTGGTTTTAGCCGGTAGGAGTCCGGCACACCCTCCCGTCTCCCCCAGACGGGAGACAGTCCATGAGGATTTCCCCACGATAAAAAAATAAATAAAAGGGTTCCGCGGAACACACTTAAATGTGAACCTCTTAATTGTAAGTGTAACTAACAATAAAACAACAGCTACGTCTTACAAAATTATATTCAAACAAATATTCAAAAAGAAAAGAACAGACATCAATGAGTATTGTTGAAACACTTGCGGCATAAGAATTGTACAAATTGAACATATGGTATAGATTTGAGGTGCCGTTTTATTCTTACCCGCTATTTTTATACCCTTTCTTCCGTAAATTTTATAACATTCAGTACAACGTCCGCTGACCATCTACAATTTTTTTTAATCAAATGATGTTTACTATTCATTTGTTTTGATCTGGAAGCTTGAAGATTGGCATTCTCTGTTGGTGGATTTCGCTGCAATAAAGCTTGAACAGTACTCATTTTACCAGAAATGGGCGTTTACTAAACTTGTTCCCATATGATTTTGAACGCCAGTTTTCGATACCATTTGGTACAACGGCATAAGGCAGATCCGTAGGTTGCCATCTGGTCACTAATATCAATGGAAGACTTTCCATAATTGTAATCAGCACTTAGGTTTCGTGGGCAATGCAGTAGCCCTTATATTATTGTTAGGAACCGTTTCAAGAGCTGATGTTTTGGTGGTAAGCATCCTCACATCTCTCTTACCCTACATACAATACATTTTGATTCCCTTGAGAGTGTCGAAATATACGTTTTTTTGCGGCATAAAAGCCGTATCTCTTTTTCACGTTAACTTAAAAGTATGTTTTTTCACAGCTTCAAGGGACTGTAGATTTGAGTATATGGTTTAGCACTACTATTCTTTCTCTGCTTTGCTTTGCTGCGATTTCTCCTTTCTTCCATTTAGCCTGTATTACTTCCTTCGGCAAGTACTTTCTATTAGCCCTAAGTGTGCCTACCAAATGGGTCGTTCTTCTCAAACGCAAGGTGAGAGGAACACTTGTATAATAATTATCAGTATAGATAGTTCTTCCTTTTTCCAAAAGACCATCTGACAAAGACATGACTGTTTACTCTGAAACTTAAGCCTCTGAGTCCCTGGATTTGCCGCAGTATACCATCAAATTCCACGTATCCTTTGTCTGTGGAAAATTTGAACATTTGAATGCCATATTTAGCACTTTGGGTATATACTGCCTAAATATTAGTCTCCCACGCCAAGGTATCAGGGACTCATCTACGCATATTTTTTCTCCCGGTGTGTATGTAGCCTTGTAATTATTTATAAAGTCAAGCACATCCCGTAATTTGTAAAGTCTGTCATTAGGGTCAGCTAATGTATTGTCGGAAAATGTAAGAACTTCAGTATCAATTCAAACCTGTTTCTGGGCATGACAGTACGAGCTAAGGGAACATTATAAAGTTTATGAACTCTCTAGTAGTCTTTTATACGAGGTAGCTTTTCTATTCCCATCAAACCAGTCAGTGCTAAAAATTTTGTCATTTGATCTACTGTCACAGGAACCCAGGAATGCGTCCTAGACCTGGAGGAAGCGTCATTTGTCAGCAGATATTGATTTGCATATAAATTGGTTCGATCCACTATGTGTTCAAATTTCCACCATAAAATGTCACATTATAGACACCCAGTTTTCTACTACGGTATAGTAAAACTGATACGGGTGAATATGAAGTGTGCGGGTTTCGGGGAATCGATAATGAAAGAAATACGTGTGTATGTCACGAGTGATTTATGCCAACTGTTGCTTAAGACTAATACATGAGTAAACTAACAGATACACGTTAAGAAAATAACAACAGTGTTGTTATTAGACTTTATAATAGTTTTAATACATTTTATTATTTTTTTAAATTTGTCTTATTTATGTGTACATTTTCTACTTTATTGTTTTTTATAATTTTTACATTAGGTTCCATATCTTCAATAACAATAAATGGACCTTTATACAAAGTACCCAATTTATTTGCAGTTTCATTTTTCATAATATTAAATCACCTTTCTCATATCGCACTTGGTTTATCATACATAGATTTTCGCATTTCTTTTCTCTGTGCGCTACTTGTAAACGATATCTTAATTCTAAACTGTAATTACCTGGGTCATACATTGGTTCTATACTACTACTTATTCTACTCGAAATGTCACTAGGTTTTCCAAAAACTAATTCATACGGGGCATAATTTGTAGATGAATGTATGGTGTTATTAAAAGTCAAACACCAAAAAGGTAGCCAGTGGCTCCTAAGTTTCAGAGAAAGGACTGTTTTGGATTAAGACTTAGATTTTGGACTGTATTTAGGTTTAATGGTTTAAAGAGTAAGTACATGGATTCAGCAACAATAAAATTATATACTGCGTGTGTGTCGCGGGAGCTTCTCGAAGAGCGAGTGAGATGCGTCGCCGTGCCGGAACGGTCGAGAAGTAGCGGCGGTAGCACCCCGCGCGCGCCTCGTTCTCCCCTTAGTGACTCTCCTGGTGTCTGATGTATGCTTTTGAATGGTGTATGCTTCCTTGTGTGAATGGATGGATATGAGCAGATATGATGGATGAATGGATTATATACTACTCAAAACAAAATAAGGGCCACAAGGTATTTTGTCTGTACCATGAAAATAATAAAACCAATATATATTTTTTGTCTCCATAACGAAAACTAATGTTGTTTTTACCATGTAGACCAATAAATTTATTCAAATAATAATGATTAAAAAGTTAATTTGCTTTTGAAAGAAAAAACACATTTTAGGTTAAAAATAAAAACAACGTAAAGTTACTGAAAACAAAAGAAAATACTCCATGCTCATCTTTTAGTAACGGTTATGCCCCCCTCGTTTAGCTACGCACTCCTGAAGCCTGGAGTGCATGCTCTCAATCAAATGCCTGACATTTTCCATTGGAATCTCTTCCCAGGTCCTTTCACAGCGTTGATGAGTTGCTGTTGGTTGTGGATTTCCTGATCACCGTCTCTAACTCTTCGTTTCAACTGATCCCAGATGTGCTCTATTGGATTTAAGTCCGGACTGTTCGCCGGCCACGGCAAGACTTGAATTTGAGAGTCTTCCAGTACAAACCGAGTCGCTTGAGCCATGTGTGCACAAGCATTGTCTTGCATCAACATGAATCCAGGACCCGCTCGCTGTGCAAATGGGATCACATGTGGTCTGACAACTTCCTCAATATACCGCTGAGCAGTAACAGTACCCTCATTTAAAATAGCGAGCTCAGTTTTGCCGTGTAAGCTTATCCCGTCCCTAATCATTAAATTTGGGCCACCAAAACGATCGACTTCATAAATGCAGGCTTCTGAAAATCTCTCGCCGCGTCTTCTCCATACTCTAATATGCCGATCGTCGTTAAAAAAAAATAACTTTGCATTCGTCTGTGAAGAGCACCATGCCCCATTGGTTTATGTCCCAGTCCAAATGTTGACGGGAAAATCTTAAACGATTTGCACGATGATTTCTGGTTAATGGAACACGGACAACTCGCCTTCTTGATGCCTGCTGGTCTTCATGCAATCGATTACGAATAGTTTGGTCACTGACACGAGTACCCGTTGTCAGCCGTAAACGATTTTGCAGCTTGCGGGCCGTCGTTGTGCGATCTTGGCGCGCACTTAATCGAATGTAACGATCCTCTTGAGCTGTTGTAATGCGAACTCTGCCCGAACCAGGTCTTCTTCTAACACTGCCGGTCTCTTGGAAACGATTCCATAGATTTTGAATAGCTCTTCGAGAAAATCCCAATTGCAAACCCACAGATCGCTGCGAATGACCTTCTTCAATCATCGTAACGGCTCTGGTTGCTGTCAGCGAGTCCATATGACGCCTGCGTGCTTGTGGCATATTGCGAAAGATGTTTCTGACTCGAGATATCAATGAACTCTGATAATTTCTAATAAACCAAGAAGCTAAGGAAAGCAAAACGTCAAAGAAAATGAAATCAAAATTTTCAAAAAGGATTTTAAATCAAATTTTATTTAAAATTGTTGCCAGCATTAGATGAATACTACAATATTAAAAAGTTTAGGTATCAAAGAGTTTGTATACTCAATATTTTACTACTTTCAATATGTAAATGGTTAATAAATTACACCAAAATGAAAAAATACCTCGTGGCCCTTATTTGTATGTCTGCTACTCGACCAATGCCGTCACGTCCAAGGTGGACTTCAACTATTCGACCCAGACTCCATTTTATTGGGGATAAGGCATCGTCCTTTATAACCACCATGGTTCCTTTTTCCAGCTGTCCCTTCGAGGCTCTCCACTTGGTTTTTTGTTGTAGTTCTGACACGTACTCTTTCTGCCAACGAATCCAAAAATGTTGACGGCTGCTGTTGCTGTGGCCGCCCGTGGCATCTCTGCAAGGCCCTGTCAGAATACCAGCGCTGCGACATTTCATGTCGTAGCATTGTGCTGAGACAGGAGCCTTTTTGGTCTCGTACAGGTTAAGTCTTTTTTTTATGTGGTATCAATTGTTTATGTTTCGGTTTACCTGTACGAGGTTTCAAATAAACAATTTTTCTTTCTTTTTTCTTTTCTTTGACGGAGTTGTTCGACTCGTTGCCAACGTTGCAGCCTGTTGAGTTCTTCTACTTTCGGACCATGTAGTGCGGTTAGAGGTCGTCCGACCAAGAAGTGGCCTGGAGTTAATAATGGCTTGAGATCGTTTGGAATCGGGAGAAATGGGAGATAATGGACGCGAATTGAGTACTGCTTCTATTTGAACCAGAGTTGTATATACTTCTTCGAAGTTAAGGTGTGAATTACCTAACACGCGCTCCAAATGGAATTTTACTGATTTCACTCCTGCCTCCCACAGCCCTCCAAAATGAGGAGCATATGCAGGAATGAACTTGAATTCAATGCTTAGATTAAATCATGTGAACGGGTTTTAAGAAATTTACAAATTGCATTTTTGGCTCCTACCTTTTTATGTTGTAAACACCATCCCGTTTGAAAATCATGTCTAAAAGGCCACGGCTTTTTATATTAACGTCAACAATACTTTTGAGGTTAAAATCAACAACTACCTTTCACCCGACTACGACGTCGTCGGGTGAAAGGTAGTTGAAGTCGAGGAGTGTAATTAGCGAGCTCGTTTCTATTTATTTCGATTTCTCTCACAGAATTACCCAAAAAAATAGGACATAGTCTGTCAAAGCGCATTAACACCTTGTCTGTCCATCAGAGTCTTAGAGTTCGATGTTGAAAAGAGCCGTTTGCCATGCCGACTCGTGGAGACAATTAGATTGCTCTAACTTACACAACCTGTAGTGTAAAAAACCAGGATGGCATAACATCACATGGTTGAACGCTGGTTGAAGAGAGTTAGTTGCTAGATACTTACTCTCTTGCAGCCTTCAATGCTGAAGTGGTATAGGTATTGACAAATCGAGTAATGGCAGGTTACAGGAGTAAATGAAGTGTAATGGAAGGATTTAGGAGTGCATAAATGAAAGAAAGAGGCCTGTCAAAATACTTTTTGTTCATCATCCCCTCTTATAACTACAGCATCGAGAAATGCTGCTGGAGCTGATATTGACGGCTGATGCCTGGCCCACCCAAGGTACCACACTAGTGTCATAACATGTGCACAGCATCCAACTGTTCTTCTACCAACTAGACAATTACAGCAATACTCTACTAAAGCTTTCCTTCCAGACACATTATTTTCAATTAATATACAGGGTGTTTGGTGCATCGTGTGCCAAATTGAAATGGTCGACTGAAGACCCCATGACCCCAAACCAGCCCAGCAAATGACCCCATTTGCTAGGCTTTAACTAATCTTTACAATACTTATTAACTAATTTATCCAATATATGTAAAGCTCTTAATCCTACTACTTGCCACTCCTTCTGAGCCTGTACTTCTATCTCCCTGATTCTATTTTGCTCTCTTATCATGTCCATGTAGTCGCTGTGCTGTTGGCTTTTAAATTTTCTCCAAAACTGTTTTGCTTCAAGAAAATGTTGCGCTGCCTGCTCTGTGCGTGCTGGCCTCACTTGTCTTCGGGGCGACCCACGTGTTCTTGTGCATCTTGCACGGCGAGGTGTAGTTTGCCCAGACAAAGCAGGCTCTGGCCGAACTACATGGACTTGAGATGAGGGCCTAGTTGGAGAGAGCATGCCCGTATCTGTAACAATATGTTACGAAAGTAAATACTGGTTAGTTTACCTTAAAACCCATACATAGATATACTCTTTACGGCACAACAGCCATTCTCTATTACAAATTACAAAGGAATACTGTTCATCAGCATAAGCAAAATCTGAGGTGCAGAAATTTATAAGAAAGAAACAGCTGCCTACTTTTGTTATTGTTAATAGCCTTTAACACGTGTGACATTACTCTTGGATTGCAATGTATTTAGGAATGTTGGCCCCAGTTACTAAACACATTATGCATTACTATTATTCATAAACAAAGATAACACACTTAAATTATGTAATTTAGAATAATTGAATTACATATTGAAACAAATATTTAAAAGTATTGTGATTAGTGTAGGTTCACTTGTGGTTTTATTTGATTATACCGTAGTTACACAATGACACTTAATTATTACGTACAGTTAATTCACGTCACGATAGCACTATTCCGAGTGGGGCTCACCGAGCGACTGGCGTCCTCGCGTCGCCTGTACATTTTCTATAAGAATGCTTACTGTACGGTCGCTACAGTATTCCCCTTATTTAAAAAAAAAAATATTAAGATTTTTTACAAAAGTGTTGCTTAGTTACTAGTTTTATACAGAACCAAATTTAATTTTACCTTTGCGTACTGGGCCCTAAGTAAGTTAGCTTGTTGCTTGCTTCAGCGGAATGTGCCGGTAGCGTTATCGGAGTCATGTTATTTGTAGGAAGTTGAATGTAAACAATGGTCTGGAAGTAACATAGCTTACGGTTATTAAAAATATTCTTAGTCTCTAAGGCCTTATTTTAACTTATTATTTAAGAATTCCTTTCACTCTATACTTTAGTGGTAGCTACCATGGTGTTCGCCCTGCCATAAAACTATAAAAAAATATCATCCCTTGGGACTTGCAGCGTTCCCATGGTAGCGCCGTGTTAATTCATTCATTTCATCGCTACTCGCATTCTTCTTTCTTTCGTACTATGTATTTCACCTGTTTGCCAGGTTGCAAAAAGGGGTATCTAATTAAAGTAATTACATTTTAAAGTACCTTTAGGTAATGACAACGTTGGACATCGGAACTGCTCTTGGTCAGTGGCGTGCGGTTCATACAGACACATAGACATTGCCTACCCTACAACTCAGATAAATATTTATTATCATGTTTTAATTTATTTTGATATCTAATATTATATCCACGAGTAATTACTATCAATAAATAAAAACATCTTAAATCAGCTCCATCTGTCGCGTAACGGTGGCAACACGAAGTCTCATCGATACGTTCGCGCCTTAGTTCGCGCATTTCGATCGCTTCGCGCTGCACTAGCGCCGCTAGGACCCTACGGGAAAGACACAAATGTTTTGTGCCTAGATTTTTATATTTGTTTGGAAGTGTGCCTCGTGACAGGCTCGTGTACAGTGGTGTGCTTTTTCTATTCGTACATGACACACAATGTCACAAATCACGCACACAACGCAAACTGAAGACATTGCCTTTTTACATTTTAGATTTTACTACACGACGAAATACGACAATTGTAGACAAAAATATACGTGAGTCGCCATTTTTTTTTTGTTTTGGTTTATGTATAATGTTTTGTGATTGCATTTTTATAATTATGATTCTAACGTTGTTACTAGTGTTTAAAATGGAATAACTTCACTGTGAAAGTTTGGTGGCGGTTGTGTACGTACAGACAATACTTAAAAAATGATTCCTTTTCAAAACTTTCTTTCGGCTTCGGTGGAAAAAGACTGATCGAGGATGGCAACTAGATTTGCAATAAATACAAACTAACCATGCGATTATGTCGTAAGAGGTTGGTAGGTACAGTTTTGTTTTATGTTATCAAAATAAAGTAGAAGATTCGTGCTTTACGATGATTAAGATGTGACGAGATTTAGTTGTAGGACCGAACCCGAATAAAATGCCTACATTTTGTTTAGGTTTCGGTACTGAGTAAATGATAGATAATCATCTCATCATCACATGAAAGGGAAAAAGGTAGGTACTTGTAATACTTACCTAATTCTAGTAAGTTGTGAACTTGAAATTATTTTATTGGTAAAAAACACAATTATTATTGTTCTTTGTTTAGTAGATTGCAAAACGGTTTTCTTCTACAAATATTAGTTTTAGCCCTGTTTTGAGTACCTATTGTAAAATCGATTAAAAAAAATAGAAAACATCTGTTCGTATGGTGGTTTGATCTATATTTTTCTGCTATTTTTTCTTAGTTTTTTCTTTACCTACTCTTGCTAGGGGGCGGGAAACGCCGAAACGTTAGAGAGCTTATTATAATGTAGGTAGGTACAGTACCTACTCTGTGACGCGAGCCTGACGCTTGAGTTTACAGCAATCGGTTGTTCTGTTTACCTTGCCTACTATTTTCAAACAATATAATCGCCTGAAACGAGGCATTACATCGATATAGACCTATTCATAATTTTTCTACAGCAGCAAAAAAACAAATTAATGTCTACAAATTCAGTCAATCTAGGTTTGGTCATTTGAGGTGGCAAATCTTCGACAATATATGAACCAAATCCAAATTGCAGTAGGTATTTTAGAAAGTTAAGCATTCCATTTTTTCTGCCTACCCTGCCTAAAAACTCTGTGCACGCCCCTGCTCTTGGTATACTGTTAACTTGTTCTTGGGGTGGCGCTGCGATGAGCATTTGTTTGCCAATCCACCTTTTTGTTCTAGCGTTGCATTTCGTGTACATGAAGCACACGATTGTTATGCCAAAAATGGTTAGTACTGCTATCTGTATTATATTAAGCTGCGAGAGTTGTTTCTCAACTTCTGATATGTTTGAGCCTTCTTGTGCAATGATAACTTGGTCTTTGCTTTGAGTTTTACCCATATTGACAATTTACACAAGTACTTGCTGTATACTGAATGATATTATTCTAATATTGAGGGACTGTTAGGTTGCTGCCCAGTTTGTCTCGAATCAGCAATTCCGGTGTCCAATTACAATGTTTGGTTTGAGGTGACTGGTTGTGTTTTCTATTATTTTTACAAAGTATTGTCGCATTAATAATGACTAAAAAATTTAGTTTTTCCTGTCCGGAACAACACTTAGATATATTTATTGTGATGCCGAATGCATTAAATCGTTTAAAGACTTCCTCTAGGTGTCGCTTGTGCGCGGCAGCGTCGACGGAAGCTATGATGACGTCATCCGCGAATGAGTATAGAAAGTCTCTGTAACACACTGTGGTCCATGAATCTTTGAAAGGTTTGGGCTGCGTTGCGCAAACCGAAGGGCATTCTGGGTAATTCATATAATCCGAATGGGGTGATTACTGCTGTTTTTTCTATGTCATCTTTATTTACTGGAATGCAATTTATTTATTTATTAACACTTTAAGCACAATGTACAGAGGTGGCTTAATGCCATAGGCATTTTCTACCAGTCAACCTTTGGGTGATGCAGAGACAAGCAGTGGTAGGTGTAACAGAAAAAATAATTAAATAATTAAATTAAGACCAAGCTAAACTACAAGGATATAAAAATAAAATACTATAAATATATAATAGAAATACTATATAAATATAACATCAGACTACATATATATATACTACTGTAAATAGATATTTACACGGATATTAAAAAAAAAAGAAAAGACAAACAAAAGCGAAAACATTACCTTGCAATTGTAGGCCCTATTAATGTCTAAGCTAGAGAATACCTTTTTGCCCGCTAATATGTACGTGAAATCTTGTAGTCTAGGGACGGGGTTCTATTCGGCTTAGTCATGGCGTTTAGCATTCTATAATCGCCACATGGTCTAATGTTGCCGTCCTTTTTTTAAACTATGTGTAGTGGGCTGGCCCATGCGCTTTTACTGGGCCTGCATATACCTAAGTCTAGCATGAGTTGAAATTCGTTTTTAGCTTTAGCTTATCTATCTGGGGGCAGTGGGCGTGCGCGTGAGTGCACCGGTGCGCCGCTGGTCTCGATGTGATGGCACACATTGTGTTTTGGTACCTCTTTAAATGAAATTGGCTTAGTTAAACTCGGATACTTTGCTAATAATTCTATGTATGGGTGATCATCTACTATTGTTTTGATCGTGGGTTGGTTGGAGTCAGAAATGCAACCTACAACCTTCATTTGGGTTTCGCTATCAATCAGTCGGCGGCCGCTTAGGTCTATTAACAATTTATACTTTACCAGGAAATCCGCGCCGATTATTGGTTGCTTTACATCTGCCACAATAAATACCAATCTAAAGTTTCGACGTAGCCTAAAATTTCGTTCTTTCGTTATTAGTCCATATGTTTCTATTGGTGTGCCGTTCGCCGCGAACAATTTATACTTATAGGGTTCACACTCTTTTGATGCACTTTTAACTCTCACGAGATTACGCGGATATACCGACACATTTGCGCCACTGTCAATTAGGAACTGTACGCCTGTATTTACGTCCATTACACTTAGGCGGTGGTTCACTCTTGGAGCGCAGATCTCCGCCACTCTCCGCTCCGCTTCTAGTTTTCCGGCTTGTTCCCTCTTTGCTTGTTCCAGCTGCACGGGTCCGCGCATTTGTTGGCGCGATGTCCGAAGCGAAAATGGTATACGCAAAGCCAGTTTGGGTCTTGCGAGGTTCGTCGTCTGCTGGTGCTGCGGTCTCGCGATTTTATTCTATAATTTTGTCTTCCCCAGTTGTTGTACCTCGGTCTTGAGTTACGGCTCTCCAATCCATTGATGCGTTTCCCTATACTTCTTATTTCGGCGATTATGTCGGTCGTTTCTTTTGGTGCGTCTATTTTGCTAATGGTATCTTTTGTCGTAATTGTTTCCATTATTTTGTCCGCTACCGAAGCCAAGATCTCCGTGTCTTTTGACTGTGTGGCTGCTAGAACACTACTCACAGTGGTGGGCAAGTGATTCTTCTATAGAACTGTCAATTTTTCATCAGTGACTTTTCCTCGTGCCATGTCTTTCATTTTTCGCAGCAGCTGCGATGACTTTTGATCTCCCAGTTCTACTTCTCCTATCAGTTTCTGCACTTGTCGGGCTTCAGACTGTGCGTAAATGTTGCATAATCGCGTTTTTAGCGCGTCATACTTTATGTCCGTGACCTGCGATAACACCTCCTTGCCTAGCTTGGACACCACGACCTGGTACCTGGCCTCGTCGGATGCCTTTTGGGGGTTCAATGCCGCTTCTGTTTGTATGAACCACAACTTGGGTTCATCACGCCAAAAATCTGGAATGCGTGCTGACACTGAAATGCTGGTAAACTGCTGCTCCTCGTTCGGCACTTCCTTCACCTTTTCTGATGCCATTATTTGATTCTTCAAATTATTATGCAACGCGCTTTCCACGTGGTAGCTGAGTCGCCCGGCTGAGTTATGTGTAACGCGATATCCTTTCCTGCTTGATCACGTCGGGGTCACCAATGTAGGTTCCTTATGTATTTTGGGTTGCAGGATGAATAAATGAGTACACTGACAGAAAGTTCACTTGTGGTTTTATTTGATTATACCGTAGTTACACAATGACACTTAATTATTACGTACAGTTAATTCACGTCACGATAGCACTATTCCGAGTGGGGCTCACCGAGCGACTGGCGTCCCCGCGTCGCCTGTACATTTTCTATGAGAATGCTTACATTGCAGTTGCTGTCGCTGTACGGTCGCTACAATTAGTATTTGGCTGTTTCTCTTTCATCATCTCATTATAAAAAGTTTACTCTATCAATTGTAATCTTCATGTATCCTTAAAGAAGTTCTATCTTACCTTCCAATTGTGCCTCCAAAAATGCTAGAAGTAGAGCTGTGGAAGACCTTGCCTGAGGCGGTGACGGTGCCGGGGCAAAGGATGTTGTTGGTCCAGGCTCATTCCAAGGTTGAGAAGCTAATACAAAAAATTTATTCAATTGAGTTTTTTGTAAAGTACATACATACCCTTGTGTACGGCTTACTGTACATACATCAAAATCGGATTGTCATGCCCGATTTTGATGAAACTTGTTCATCAAAATCAGACAAATAGATTTTTGCATTGATAACATTGTAAGTAATTTTTTATAAGGATTTATTCATATTAAACGTCTTGCAAACTGATTGAGTTGCTTTATTTTATAAATGTTACAATAAATATGAATTTCTAAATTATTATTTCTTATTTATATAGAAAAATGTAGATTAAATCTTACTTTGAACTTCTTCCTCCACAAAGGCAAGTGGCGGAGATGATACAGCCTTCATCAGTAATGGTAAGAGTGATGCATTACTACTTGGTTCTGGCTCGTTCCCATGTTGAATCACTTAAATAAATATAAAAAGTTCATGAATGTACTGTTAACAATTTATTAATAAATATGCTAATACACAACAACTTACATTCTACCAATTGATATGGTTGTGAAATTGGTGGGCCTTGTTCAAGTTCAAGCCTCGTGTTGGCATTGGGCTGATAAGAGAATGCACTTTTGTACAATTCATGAGACACGATAAAGTAAAATCATATACTAGCGGTTGGTATAATAAGTTGAAACCTGTGACAATCAAGCCTCTTCAACTGCCAAGCCCGTAGCAACTTGCACACCAAACAGATTTAGAACTTTGTTCTAAATCGCTGAATTTGAAGTGCACAGCAGGACTACCACCAGTATCACTAGCAGCTCTATGCAGACTTTTTTGTATTATTTTTGAAATCACTCCAAACCTTAAATCATGCATAGAGCAAATGAAATTAGCCAACCACAAGTCGTAAGTTTCAAGTCAAGTTTTAATTAAACTAGCTGAATAAGCATTTTCACGAACCTTCTTCCATTTCTCAGTATTTTTAGTGTCACCACTACCATCACTGTTTAATAATTGGACCAACTCTTCCCAATTCTTTAAAGATGATGCCTCACTCTGGCATTGGAGGATAGTTTGCTAAGATCTTCATGTCTAAAAAGCATAGGTGTTTAGTTACAAAGTTCACAGATCAAAAGTACACTAAACACCAAATAACTCATAATAATTTTACTTATTGCTTCATAAATATCACCATTAAATCAAATTGAGACGAACTTGTCTTCATTTTAAAGTTTCATTTTAAGTTATTTTCACTAAAAAGCAAATGACAACTCTGCCAAACACAAAAGATAAACAAATAAAGACATCATAACCACCTTAATTTTGATAGATGTTGTTTCTATTATACACTATCACTATAAAAATGACATTCTAAATTTGGTTGGTTTAGCTCACGACGCTAACGTGACACCAACCTAAGAAAAATAATAAACTATATTCACGGTGAACAAACGCGTTTAGAGTGATGTGCTTGGAAAGTAGCTCGCACTCGCTTGCATACGATGCTCGAAGCGATTAAACGTTTACTGGGTCATCACGATGGTGAAGTCATTCGAATCAATTTGTCAAACTCCCACTAGGCACTCAGCTCTTTGGCACGTACCCTCGAGTTACAGACTACCTAAAACAGTTTTCATTGCGGAATCAGAAGTGAGCACTGGAGTGAGTTCTTACAGAATAACATAGCTGCACATCAAGCCATACCTAACTGTCAAATTTTCCCAATTAAATATGAACCTTATATTTTTGTAATAAAGTTGAAAATCTTTAAAAAAAAGTTGACAGATTGTAGTAGCTTGATGTACGCTAACAGACTAACAGATTGAGAGACTTGCTGTACGGACTAACAGATTCACTACCTGGAAGTGACGTCATACCATACCCATTACCTGCTAAACAAAGGCAACGTCAAACAAAGTGTGTACGGGTTTATAGTTAGGTTAGGTTTAGTTTAAAATTACGAATTCACAACCTGGAAGTGACGTCATACCATACCCATTACCTGCTAAACAAAGGCAACGTCAAACAAAGTGTGTACGGGTTTATAGTAAGGTTAGGTTTAGTTTAAAATTACGAATTCACTACCTGGAAGTGACGTCATACCATACCCATTACCTGCTAAACAAAGGCAACGTCAAACAAAGTGTGTACGGGTTTATAGTTAGGTTAGGTTTAGTTTAAAATTACGAATTCACTACCTGGAAGTGACGTCATACCATACCCATTACCTGCTAAACAAAGGCAACGTCAAACAAAGGCAACGTCAAACAAAGTGTGTACGGGTTTATAGTAAGGTTAGGTTTAGTTTAAAATTACGAATTCACTACCTGGAAGTGACGTCATACCATACCCATTACCTGCTAAACAAAGGCATCGTCAAACAAAGTGTGTACGGGTTTATAGTCTGGTTAGGTTTAGTTTAAAATTACGAATTCACTACCTGGAAGTGACGTCATACCATACCCATTACCTGCTATACAAAGGACACGTCAAACAAAGCGTGTACGGGTTTAAAGTTGGCATTTCAATTTGGCACACGATACACCAAACACCCTATATAAACATAATATACTTTTCTCGAAATGTGTCTGGATTTAATTTTGCCTCTTATTAGTGAATTATTTCCACTTCCTCTCAAACGATGCTCGTTTACATTAATGTTTTCTTTACTTTATTCGATACCCTCCGTGAAACCTCACATGTTCACTATTATAATAGGACCTTGCCTGTCGGATCTGATATGTTCCTAGGGCAAATAATATAACTTCATTATATTTTAGACGGGGGAATAGAATATTAGTATTTGAATGAGCTGTAATGCTAGTAAAATCAGATGTTCGTCTATTCATATTCATAGTGTTTATAAAATCGGGTGCGCCAAAGTTCACCTAAATTTTTAACTCCGATAATTGGAAATCCGAAAATGTTCTTCCTAACATTTTTCATCCTAACAATCACAATTCCTAACTACTCTGTCTCTAATGTTCATAATCCGAAGCATTCAACTTCATAATGTCAGTAGCAATAAACATCTATTATACTTTTATTTGTTTTCCTATATTTTCTCAACAATCTTTTACACTATTATTCAAAGTCATATCTTTTTTGTTTAGATTTCTTTTTATTCATAATAATACTATATACATTAATTTTGCGTAACTTTATTTTCACATAACATGTATAACGGTGTCCCCTTGTTTCGCAGACAGAAATTTCATAGAATTTCGTTTTCCAGAAAATGTTTCATATAATATTTGGTTCTTGTAATTTTATTTCGGCTATTATTGTTTCAAAGACTATTTACTTCAATGAAACATATTTCACAGAAACACAATTCAATGAATTTTTATTCACATTTTTTTGTTTAACAAACTTATCAAACAGTAGAATTATTTTTTAACGAATATTGTTTGTTCAGTGTATTTTTCCATGGAATTTATTTCAACGAAAATATATATAAATAGACAATAACTAAAATATTGTCTTAAAAAGTGAATATGTTGTGCTACAAAAGTTAATGACAGAAACGAATCGCTGCGAAACCGACTCCACGTAGTCTTGTCTGCCCTACCCTAGAGTGTAATTTAATTCCGCGTAGGCGCGGAGGGGCGAGGCGGCCCGCGAGCTGAGGAGCAGGTGGTTTTAACGCCCGCCGCCGCGGCTGAGGCTGGCCGGCGAAGCCGGCCAGCAAGCCGAAGCTGCGGTGGTGAGCGTGAATACCATCTGCGACGATAAGCTGGCGTGGGACCGCCGGAGCCCCGCAACGCCGGAGCCGTGACAGAAATCATGCCTGCTGCATGTTGCATGCTCGCTTGCATGTTGCATGCTTGCTTGCATGATGCATGCTTGTTTGCACGCTGCATGCTTGCTTGTATGCTGCATGCTTGCTTGCCTGCTGCATGCTTGCTTGCACGCACGCGCAGTAGGTTTGAACTTAGCAATAGACACAACTCAGTACGTTATGTAAAGCAAACCCCCAAATCATAATCAGACTCTCAAATTAAAACTATAAATGTCATCTTCTACCCACATATATTTTTTATTACACTTGGTAAATGTTTCGTTCCGAGTATGAGTGAAAATATTATGGTAATTATGTTTAGGGATAGAAGCGTTATGATAAAAAACAGTAGGAGTTTAAATATATATTTACATTAATGATATTATTAATTACAATTTTCGGAAACATGAGTGTTATGAACATCGCCGGTAGCACTACAAATAGTATGAATAAAAACTTTAGGATGAAAATTTTTAGGAAAAGTGATCATTCGGATTACAAATCTTTAGGAAGTACAATTTCGGGTAAAGAACTTTAGCCACTGTCACGTTCGTGGCCACTAACACATCCCAAAAAAATAAAATATGTTACGTTTATGGCCACTACACATGGACACGACGACAAGTTGAATTTAACTCCATCTAGTTTGAAATCCCGAATTATTAGGTGAGTTTTGACTGATTGTATGCATAGCTGATGAAATAGTTCAACGAAAAAACATGAGATGGCAGTGCAAGATATATTGACAAATGAATGAGAATTTTTTATCTTCAGTTGACTCGTGTGACGCGTGTGTCGTCAAGTGTTTAATACGAGCGTCAGTGTTTATGTCAGAAGTACTTGAGTTGTGTTTTGTTTATCTTGCAAGTGTTATACATCAAAATAAACAAGTAGCTTTGTGCTTTACGATAATGTTTACATAATAAAGTTTCATGTGATAAGTCGAGTGTAATTCGACCTCCAAAATATTGTTGTTTTGTTAAAAATGGCCGCTCTCATGGTGTAAGTCAATTTTAGTTTTGTTTACACTTATTTTGCATTTTAAGCATTACAATAGTTAAAAAAACATGAAATTACATTTCATAGTGACCAAAATAACAAAGTTTTCAAATAAAAATAGGTATACTAAATTATTTTGCTATTATTTCGCCTTCGAGAAATCGAGAGCGCTCGAGAAAACTTGGTGAAATTACGAGCAGTAGGTATTTGGTTTCGGTTTATTTAAATACTTAGACTTTAATGAATATCATCATCTATACATCATATGATAGGGAAATAAGTCTAGTATATAGTGAAATTATTTTATTAACAATAAATGCAATAATTGTTCCATGTATTAGATAGATAGTTTTTTTTTTTTTTTTTTTTTTTTCGAGTTACATGTTTGACCATGTTTTAATTAAAATAGATTATACTAACGATTTTAAAATATAGATAAGTTTGATCTGTATTCTCTTATTTTATTTTTCGTATTTTTGCTTTATTATAGCTTTTTATGGTTAAGTAGCTATGTAGGTTTTATGTTACGACGGAGCCGCGCGGCCGCGCGTTTTCGGAGCCGCGCGCGGCTGGACGTTGGGGGGGGTAACAGTCCCGCGGGCCGAAAGTGCCAGTGGTTAGGTGAGCCAATATATTGGCTCACCTAAGGGGCTATGGACCCTATAAAATCAGATAAATTATTATTTAATGGAAATCGTTCCCTAATCACATTTATGATTTGCTGAGCATCATTCCTATTTTTTAGCCGAACACCGAATTTATTTTAAAGGCTTGCAGCTATGGAATACATTTCCATCATATAGGGAACAGTTTTATTAAAAAAATCTTGCCAGAATATCTTATAATCTCGTTTAAAGTACTCGTTAACGACTTCCACCATCCAACGGAAAATGGGTACAAACGACTCCTGTTAAATTGCTCGGTGGTGAGCTGATGTTCACCCTCAAGCAGGGATTCCGACGTATATGTTTTGTAGCTGCAACCCTCTAAAGCCCGATTTACACTTCAATAAGTACAGTAGCGAGTTAAGAACTCAGTTAAGTAATAAGTTGTAAGTAGCGTCCAAACGGGCGGAGTGAGTAGTCATAAGTTGCCGAGAAGAAGACTAGTCGCGTTTCGCGTTGTTTTAATCCAGAAAATGGATGTTGAATTACTTAACACCAATTTACGTGCTATAATAAAAGAAATAGTATCATTTCATGGTCTGTGCCGTCGGCTTGACCTGTGAGATAACACCTTACAATAATCTTCCAAGAACACCGTGACTATGATCCCCGCGCCGTCCAGGTTGCTACACATCGCCACGCCCCGCGCGTCGGGGCGCGGCTTGTTAGCTGCGCGATCTACAGTACGCTCTTGATAACGCTTCCGAGTGCACGAGTGTCACTGTGCGTAAAAAATATCAACGACGTAGTTTCGTTCAAGATCATTATTATATGTTATAATAACGATCGTGTTGTGAATTCTTTGATACTTTGTGGATTGTTTTAAAATATTGGTAAGTGAATTTTAATTCTACTAAGTGCTTGCTTTGAATAAAATAATAATGCTTGTTGTTTTGACGTTTCTTCTGAATTTAGCTAGTCTCATTTTAATTATAAATAAGACTAAATAACTTCAATTGTTTTTCTCCCGAATGTGTCTTCTTGTTTGTTGTACTTATACTAAACTATTCTATACTTACTGAGACTCGCACTCTACGATCTCAGGAATCGTATGGCCTGAGCTAATCAGACATATGTTTCGATTTGAGTCGCCAAATGACTCAATACGAGCAGGCGTACGGCTCGATCCGAGCAGCCTTACGGCCTGATTTGAGGAGCCGTACGGCTCGATTAGAGCAGCCGTACGGCTCGATTAGAGCAGCCGTACGGCTCGATTAGAGCAGCCGTACGGCTCGATTTGAGCAGCCGTACGGCTCGAAACGACCAGCCGTACGGCTCGTTTTCAGCAGTCGTGCGGCTCAATTCAAGTAACATCTGAGCTTTTACGCTATGTATAGCTGCGTGCACTCACCAGCTTGCTCATTTTCAGATGGCGACACTTGTAGAAATTTCTACACTTGAATCACTTCTGGAGTGGGAGGCTGAAGACCCTGGTGACAACGAGATTCTGGAAAGGATAAAGAAGCTGGCGGTTGCTCATTTACCTGAAGGATGGTTGGAGTGGAAAGTTATCCCCCTAAAGAAAGAAGAACTATTAGGCCCCGAGCTGGACCCTCAGGTTCTAAATAAAATAAGGTTTGCTTTTCCAACTGTAAGTCTTGCTAGAGCTTTCTCTCCTGACTGTACTAGCCTTCCGGAAAAAGTGTACAGAGACATGAAGATTAGAATGCTCGAATGGCCTCTTTGTGTCGGGTTAATAATTGGCCCCCCTTCTGTGGCCTCCAGAATAAGGGGCTCTGCCGTTCAAAATGAGTTGGTCGTCGCTGCTCTAGTCGACCTAAAGCCTTTGTTGTTGAGCAGAAAAGAAGCTTCAAAAGAGCTTTCTAAAGAGGAAGAAGACGAAATTGATGACGCATCAACAACACGCTCGCTCTTTTCAAGTCAGGCCAAACCCAAAAAGGGCTCGAGATTAGACAAATTAGAACAATCTCAGGCTGAAATAAAAGATATGCTGTTCTCCTTTATGAGAAAATTCACTCCTCAGTCCGGAGACGAGTCTGAGGAGTTTGGGTCAGAAACTGACGAGAACTGTGCTCCAGAACCATCTCCTATATCTGACTCGCCAATATGGAATGCCCCAGGTCTACCCATCGATACGGATCCGGATGAAGATTTTGATTTTGCGCCCAAAACCAAAGAACAGGAGCCCGCCATCCCTGCCCCAAAACCCCACATCGCAATTCAAGGCACTGAGTGCCAGAGACTAGGGGATATCATATGTCGTATAAGCAAATAAGGTACATAGATGCGCAAAAAGTGTTACATGCTTCGCCGGTCTTTAGCGCTTTGAAAGCCAACTCTGTCCTCACAAAACAACTATCCTCGTCACCAATGCAGGAACAATTGACGCGGACTGACTATACTTTAGGGACAATTTTGCATGGTCTGCTATTGGAAAGGGATGCATTGGCTAGCACATTAAAGAGTCTTTCTGATAAACATCCGGCGCTGAAGCAAGACCTAAAGTCTGCCTTTTCAACAGACTCTCAGTTCAGAGTCATCTCTAACAACCTTCTGCAATACGTATGTGGGCGTAGAGCTGAGGTAATAGAACAAAGGAGGAATAGTTTGTTACCCAAAGATGAATACCAGGCGTCGATTTTGAATACAATTCCCCTTTCGACTTCCCATCTCTTCTGCGATAAAGAGATTTCGGATCTACTAAAACAACCAGCTCACCAGAATTTATTTCGTGAGCAATACAAAAAGCCTTTTCAATCCAGACATTACAATGTCCCTCAATCATCATCGCATCAACGACCTCGATCTGGCAAAATCGTTAAAGCACCAAAACCCTTCACTCGCAAACCCAATACCAGCAAAGCGCCCGAAAATTGGAAACGTTCATATGGAAATAAACAGGGACAAAAGACTATGCCCAGGGGAGGGCCTAGAGGCAAAGAAAATCCAAAGCGAAATTGACACACAGGAATTCAGAGGGGGAAGACTACTATCCTTCTTAAATATCTGGGAGGGGGAAGGGGCACCCCTAAGTATCTTAAACACAATAAAGGGTTACTCGATTCCTTTCATAATGAAACCCCCTCTGATTCCTCTTTCAGACCAAATCTCACATCTATACGACACAAAACAGATGGACGTAGAGATCCATTCGCTAGTGCATCAAGGAATATTGGAGGAAACAACATCAAAAACAGGGTTTTTGTCCAAAATGTTTCCGGTACCCAAACCGGATGGAAGAACTCGACCAATTATCAACCTACGAGGCTTGAACAGATATCTTCGACCAAAAAAGTTCCGTTTAATGAATCATCTAAAAGTACCCCAATTTTTACAACAGGGAGACTATCTGGTAAAGATAGACATTTCACAGGCTTATTTTCATATACCTATAAAGACACAACACCGAAAGTTCCTCTCTATCGTTCATCAAGGAAAATTTCTACATTTTCAATTTCTTATTACTATCCAAGAATGGTCCTGAAACCGAGCTATTTATGACCACTGTTGAAGGTATTGCTGGTGCCGCTGCTTGAGGAGAATATATTTCTAGGTTCTCTGTAGAATTATTGTTCACAGAAACTCCTGAAATGGAGCTATTTATCGTTGGCGGAGGTGAAGAAATATATACTACTCAAATCAAAATAAGGGCCACAAGGTATTTTGTGACCATGAAAATAATAAAACCAATAAATATTTTTTGTCTCCATAACGATAACTAATGTTGTTTTTACCATGTAGACCAATAAATTTAATTGCTTTTGAAAGAAAAAACACATTTTAGGTTAAAAATAAAAGCAACGTAAAGTTACTGAAAACAAAAGAAAATACTCCATGCTCATCTTTTAGTAACGCGTATGCCCCCCTCGTTTAGCTAAGCCCTCCTGAAGCCTGGAGTGCATGCTCTCAATCAAATGCCTGACATTTTCCATTGGAATCTCTTCCCAGGTCCTTTTCACAGCGTTGATGAGTTGCTGTTGGTTGTGGATTTCCTGATCACCGTCTCTAACTCTTCGTTTCAACTGATCCCACATGTGCTCTATTGGATTTAAGTCCGGACTGTTCGCCGGCCACGGCAAGACTTGAATTTGAGAGTCTTCCAGTACAAACCGAGTCGCTTGAGCCGTGTGTGCACGAGCATTGTCTTGCATCAAGATGAATCCAGGACCCGCTCGCTGTGCAAATGGGATCACATGTGGTCTGACAACTTCCTCAATATACCGCTGAGCAGTAACAGTACCCTCATTTAAAATAGCGAGCTCAGTTTTGCCGTGTAAGCTTATCCCGCCCCAAATCATTACATTTGGACCACCAAAACGATAGACTTCATGGATCCAGGCTTCTGAAAATCTCTCGCCGCGTCTTCTCCATACTCTAATACGCCGATCGTCGTTAAAAAAAAATAACTTTGCATTCGTCTGTGAAGTGCACCATAAAAAAATAAATTACACCAAAATGAAAAAATACCTCGTGGCCCTTATTTTGTTTTGAGTAGTATATGTCGTGTGAGATAGAGAAGGGGAGTAACCTTCTAGGTTTAACGGGTTCGCTAATGCATGCATCCGAAGAGATGTTAAATAATTTTGAATATGTGATGCCAGCATTAGAGGTATAGCATTCAATTGTGCAGCGACACCCCTCCCAAAAATACCGAACTCATTGTCATTCAATTCGTTGTTTGCCATTGGGGTTTGTACCATCTCTCCGACAGCTTTGACTTTGTTCACCAAATTTTCTAAGCATTTGATGTTTCTTTTGCGGCTATACACAGGTTTTTAGCAGCTTCTGTTTCTTGTATAATGGGAGTATCTTGAGAACCTTTGCTACAACCTGGAACTTCCTGGCAGGTAGACTCGTCGACAGCTGGGGATTTCTTCCATCGCAGTGTTCGCCGAGTTCTGTAAGGTATTTTACTATTAAATTTCTGTTTCAGGTTCCAAGCGATGAAAACCAGTGGAAGAAAATTGAAGAGGGTTTTAAAAATAAATGGAACTTTCCCAGATGTTGTGGTGCTATCGATGGGAAGCATATTGTTATAAAGGCGCCCTTTGAAGCAGGAAGCTATTACTATAATTACAAACATCCAAATAGCATAGTGCTAATGGCTGTGGTTGACGATGACTACAGCTTTTCATATATCGATGTTGGTTGCAACGACAGAGTATCCGATGGAGGCGTGTTTCAAAGATGTAGCCTCAGCAATCGATTGGAAAGTATGCTACCAAAAAATCACTGTATTGTAGTGGACAATGCTTTTCCGTTGAAAACTTATTTAATGAAGCCGTATGGCGAAAGCAGCAATATGACCACTGCTCAGAAAGTATTCAACTACCGACTTTCTCGAGCCCGTCGTATAGTTGAAAATGCCTTCGGTATTCTAGGCCGTTTTAGAATATTCGAAATACCTTTACCATTTCATCCAGACAAAGTTATGAAAATTGTAAAGGCTTGCTGTGCTTTACATAACTGGCTCAGATATTTAAAAAACGTTGATGACTCTGTGACAATCGACGAGGAAGATATCAACGCTGGCCAACAATACTTGGTAATTGGAGAGAGGTGCCAAGCGATGGTCTCATATCATTACCTAGAAGCAGTAACAATCACTCAGCAGAGAGAGCTCGTATCATGCGTGATAATTACGCTACCTATTTTGTCGGAAACGGTTCTGTGAGTTGGCAACTTGGAATGATACATTAAATATCTCATTACCTACCATGTTTTTATTAATTTTATTAATAAAACAGTACTTACCAAATTACTTTGACTTTGTTTTGGTGTCAAATATTTATCCTTCCATCACATCATGGTATAATGTGAACCATTTCAGTGTCGGTATGTAAACATCGTTGGTTCCCGCTCCACTTTTTGTAGATTCATTTATTTTTTTAATTCTTTTAAGCTATATGTAGACCTGATACTTTTTATTTTTGAGACAGCCTCCTTCGGTCCGAAATCACTTATGTTCATAGCCTCACAAATTTTAATAATGGCTGCATCTCTAGCTTGTTTTATGCGGTAATTGTTGCATTTTGAGTTATATAAACACTCATGTTTCAAGTATTCTTGTACAAATGCAAAGGTAGTATTATCAGACCACTTCATTTTTACATTAACAACGAACGCGGCCGCACTTTTACAAATTATGGACTGTACTAAACTCGCCCGCCTGCATGCCGGGCCAGTTAAGTTGGCGGGGCGCGGGAGACGCGAGAGAGGGGGCTACTTCGCACTGGACTCGCCAAAAAATAGGATCGCGATCTATTCAACTCAACTTAATCGACAACTTACTACTTAACTCGCTTTTGCCGTTCAAACAAAATTAACAACTTGACGCAAGTTAACTCGCTACTGTACTTATTGAAGTGTAAATCGGGCTTAATAGCAAAAACAGTACTTTATCTCACCTAGAGAGTGTTTTTGTACGCATCGTGTTTGGACACGTTCGAACGGGCACATGGAGAAGGCTAATGATGACTGTGAAAATGCCATTCTTGATACTTTTTGGTTTTTGTGGTATGCCGTGTGTGGCTTATTATCAGGCTCTAATAGCAAAAACAGTACTTTATCTCACCTAGAGATAAAGTACAGCCGTCGATGCCGTCACTGAGATGCAGGGTGCATCTTCTGAGTTCACCATCAGGTCAGTGGCATCATTCGTCACCAAGGTCTCCATGAGCCCTTTCAAATGAGTCCAAACACGATGGTTCTACGTAGTGCCGTCACTGACATCCTATACCCACCTTCTGAGTCCTCCATCAGGTAAGTGGCATCATCAATCACCTTAGTCTCCATGAGCCCTTTCAAATGAGTTGAAACACGATGGTTCTAAGTAATGCCACCACTGAGATGCTATACCCACCTTCGGAAACCATTATCAGGTACGTAACATCATCAGTCACCAAAATCTTCACCCTCCGTCAAACAAAATTCTCAAGATAGCTAAAAATAAACACCGTAGAAATAATGTATTACTAAGAGGGTAGGTACTTACCAATAATTTTGGAGAGCGCGGCCCCGTTTCACATTACTTTTATTTTTATATTTGTGCTTATTCTATGAATGTTCAAAAAACAAAACTAAATTATAAACTACTTTATATACATATATTTACAAACTTAATTTTAAATATTTTTATACGAAATATTTATATTTGTTCTATTTACAATATGACTAATTTAAAAATTATTCAAAACGTGAACTTTTGGTAATTATTTTCGAAAAAATAACACTCGTATAGTCCACCCGTCACAAGAGTCAACAAGTCACTGATGTGCCGCGTCTCGCTCGAGTATGCCTATTCATCACAGGCCTAGCGGGAGTGCCTCCGCGGGGTACTGGTAAGGTTTCAGGCTTTTGTTTATTATTTCAGATTCTTAACAGGAAAAACGTAAACAACGCAAGTTGTTAAATACCTACGTCATTACATGTCATATTTTTAGGTACAAAATTCATGTAAATTTTCGAAAATTTACATATTATGTTGAAACAGAACCTAATTACTATTATTTTTTTCGAAAATTTGGAAAAGTTTATGAAATTTTTTTATTTGTGATGACTTAGTATAACATATGTTTTATTTATGCAAAATGCACAAAAGGATTCATCTACAAACTTCTTTAAACATACGGTGTTTTTGGGATTTGAGTGATGTAATCGTCTTAATCACAGAATACATTTAAATTAAACTTTACTTAATAAAATTATTTGGAGATCAACATTAATTAAAAATATATTGTAACTTTGGAGTTTTTTATTTGAATATAAAAGAATTCAAAACAACAATTAAAAACTTTAATCTTCTGAGTGAATACTATCATAGTATCGATGATAATCTTTCGGAAGTGAGTTTTTTAGGCTCTGTAAGTGATCATACTTTCTTTTTGTAATTTTGAGTCTTTCTTTGTAGAGTGTTGGCAATCCGCTTAACTGTTTTGGTACAACTATTCTATTTTTGCGTTGTGGCAATCTGGTCTAGGTATCTGAAATTTTTACCTGCCTGAAGGGTAAATCTCTTAAAAATTAAAATTTGAAAAAAATAATAATTTGTAAGCCTGTGACTACTTTCTTCCAGGTCGGATGGATTAATAAAAGAACATGTTACTATAAAGCCCATCATAGTCGTAGCTATAATATATATTAATATACGTCAGACGTAGCTATAATCAAGGCATATTACGATCAGCTATAATATATATTTTTACTACGTCACCAAAATATGTGGACAGATATAACAAGGCATATTAATATAAAATTAAAAAATGTGAAACAAACAACGATCGCAGACGTAATAAGGGCGAAAATATAGTATTATATTATAGCTACCGTGTGTGGTGTGGTGGCTAACTATAATATATATTATAACTACGTATGTGACGGGCTTCACAGTTTAAAGTATTCGTGGTTAAGTACTGCCTATGGATTAAATCTAGCTTCTTTGCATAAACCAAGATACTTTGCAGGGGCGTTTATTACTTTCGTTTTTGATTTTCTTTCTATGCAAATTAAACGTGTACGCTGTCCACTTCCATTTGTGTATGGCCTTTTTCTAAATATTTTTGCTTAATATCAACGTTGTTTAATATAGCTATATTTAAAAAAGCATTGGCCATCACAGTTTCTGTTTTGTGATATACAGCCATTACTGTAGATTACTATTCGCCGATTATCATCTTCCATGAAGGGACATACCTCTGTATCTAAAGTTTTTCTGACGTCCATTCTCCAACACCTAATAATATACATCTGTTTACAGACTCTGACATTAGCTTATTTTACTCGTAAAAAGTATTTGTATGAAAATGTGCATCTTGACGTCAATGCGTTTTCTCTCTCTTAGTTTTCCCCAGTTATAAGAAGGCAGGTAATAGGTCCAGCCGCTTCTCCAGACAGGGCGGACTTCAGATAATGAAGTTTGTTCACTGTGGTCACTCACGGGTGTCACCGTCGAATTTCGGAAGCTCCAGTAATGGCACCTTGACACGCGACTTCCTTGCCGTACTATCGTGAAATGTGGTAGAATTTTAATGAGATTGCTCCATTGTTGATTGCTGTTAATGACGCAATTTGTGCTTTAATAGAATAATATTTAGTTTCGGTTATCTCCCGATTCTGTTCGTTGACTTGCTGCCGTTCGGGCGAGTCCAACATTTCAATATTGATTTGGATTGCATCGTGCAAGATCGCAGTTCTGCACATAGTTGAATATTTTTGTTATTTTACCTTTAATGGCGGCACGGGTCGTGCGCAAGTTTTCTATTTCTTTCATCTTCTCTGTTAGGTGGAATCACGCGATTATCTATTGATATGCTTGTGAACTGTGATGCTGAAAAGATGTATTCTGTGCTGTTGTACAGTCTGTTGTCAACATTATCTAACCCACCCTAAAAACAAACTAATTTGGACCCTCTGCATGTAACATTAAAGTTTATTCAAGTAATATGAGCTTATCAGACAAGTGCTCGAGGATTTGATGAACAAATACAATAATAATACAGACACGCAAATTTGATCTTTAAAACGTTAGCATTAGGTTATATTTTATAACTATTTGTTATAATATGACAAGTGTAATAGCTTATTTTAATGATTGAGTTCAAGTAATTCTGGTCTCGTGGTCTGTGTATAAGACAGAAAAACAAGTTTCGAGATCAAATCCAGCGACAAAGATATTGTTTTGCTTTCAATATAGAATTTATATTACAAAACTATTTCTTGTATTATTGTAAAGAACTACAGACTATACATAAACTTTTTAAAATGGTAATATTTTCACATAACTTGTAATAAGTGGGTAGTTGAAAAATAAATATTTGTATTCATTATAAAGCTGGTATTCAAATGCTACTATGGAGTGATTATTTAAAATACAAAATGATTTGCACGAGGAGAAGATGACTGCTCGTGCTGTGCAAGAATAAACTTTATGATAGTATACTATATGGTTCAAATTTTTTAGAATATTGCGTTTAGCATTACGACTAAGATCAAATTTCAATGCGGCTTATAAGAGTTGTGTTGGTCTTGTGGTCACTAAGGTAGTGCGATGTTCATCGTTGTCTACGTTCGAAACCAAGTTTAACCTAAATTTAGATATTTTATTACACTTTTTTACATTTCTTTAGTAGACGACGTAGGGTATTGTCTTTTTAAACGGGCAGTTTGTATAGAAATAAAACTAAAAAATTGTAAGTTTAAAATGTTTATTATTTCATTAAAACACTTAAGTAAGATAAAGTAAGTAAATGCTCATATATTTCCAAATTAATATACTTTTTATATTAGTATGGCATATAAACATTCAAAAAGGCATGCTTATGCTTAAAAGTTTGTTATCGAGAAAATGAATTCATCTGCTAAATGCTTTACAAATTTATAGCTGCCTATATGTAGTAAATAAACATGTAATTTAAATAGAAAATATCTATTTACCTATAACAATAACATCACCACATAATCTGCAACATTTTAATGGTTTAACAATCAATCCATTGAGCATTTGCTTACATGGTGTGTTTAAATATACCTACTAGATGAACTAGTAGCGGAGTGGCGCACCGTCCCCTGCTATAGCTTGTTGTAAGCGGCTACGCATACCGCGCACCATGTTCCAACACAAATCTTTGCCTCTCATGTGCTCCCAAGTCGATATTACGACCTCAGCTAAGTTGTGTTTGTTTCGCACTTCCGTTGTGTCCCAACCCCATACATTTTCTATAGGGTTCAAATCAGGACTTTTAGATGGCCAATTAATAACTGTCACACCTTCTTGAGCAGCTAACCATTCCCGCACAATGCCTGCACGGTGGATGGAGCAGATATCGTGCATGAAATAAATATGTGACGTTGGATAGGCAATTCGCACAGTCGGCAGCATGACGTCACGCAGAATCTCCAAATACAAACTGCTATTAAACCTACCACCAACTTCCACCAATTCACCTGGTCCCATGGACGACATCCAGCCCCAGTAGCCCAGGGTTATTCTACCGCTGGTTCTACAAGGTAGCAAGCACTTCTCGTTGTATCGTTCTCCTTTCCTCCGCCATAAGATTTTACGTCCATCTTTGTCCGATTTAAATGATTTTTCATCAGTGAAGATCAGAACATTTTCTTCCCAATTAAAATTTAAATATTCCTGAGCAAAACGGACCATTTCTGCACGATGAGCAGGTGTCAATGCAATTTTTTTTCTGTGCCGGTTTATAATTCTTTATCCTAGCAGCGTGTAAATGCCTTCTCATTGTTTCCACTGAAATATTGTGGTTTATTGCGGTTGCACGAATGGGCAAAAATGGATTTTCAACGTGGCTTGAAACAATAGCCCGGTGGCGTTCTAATTCGGGACTATACTTAATGGCTTTTGCTCCTGGACGAATCCGCAGAATATTTCCATTGTCTCCATAACGTCTTAGCCATAGCCTGACCATATTTCTCTAAAACAAAAATAAAAATTTTGGGAACCGTGTATGTAACTTGTAAGGAATAAATGTAATGGTAAAATAGCCAACTACGCGTTCATTATTAATAATAATAATAATTTATTTATTTTCCAAATTGTGGTACAGTCTGCTACAGTTACAACAAATTCAAGAATGGCTCTGGCGTCCTAGCTTGGTTACACAGTAACCTGTATTAAGGTACGCCACCCAGATTCTCATGACAGGATTACAAAAACAAAAGAGACTGCCAAGGACAGTGATAGTACGTATGATGCAATTAAATTCGCCATGTAACATTAGGGGTGTGAAGTGTAAATGTGTGTATGTGTGTGTGTTCTGTTATATGCGTGTACATGTGAGTGTGAGCTTGGGATTTGTGCGTGTTTTGTATGTGTGTGTTTTGTATGTTTAGTGATTCAGTGTGGTGAGTGTGTAAACCACGGATATCGGTGTAAACGGAGGTGGTAAAATAGTAGTGTTGAGTTTAGATACGGAGAGTCGGATGAAAAACGCTACGATAGTGAAGAAAGCAAATATTCAGTTTCGTCGTAATTTTTGTTGGATAAGAAGAATGTAATCTGCTTTTTACACATTTCGTAAGAAGATTGATGTATGGGGTTAGTTTTGTCCAACCTGTTATATAAAAAAGGTCCTAGGAAGTAAAAGAAACGTCTAGTAAAGGCTGAGCGTGTGAACGGTATTTTGCAAATTGGTATGCCCATCGGCCGTACAAAAAAATGCCTGAAATGAACAACAATGAAATATACGCCAAATTGTACTACATATCGTAGGAAACCGTATTACAATTTCAATAATTATCAAAAAAGTGGGCAGAAGCTAGTTACAATTGTTTTTCTAAAATATAGGTTAAGCCAAGATTAACTGTTAATATGCATTAATTAAACATCAAAATAGCATTTTAATGTTTTATTCATCATTAAAAACAACTAATATATCATCAAGAAACTGTACAGGGATATAATAAAACAGATTTTATTGTTACTCATCAGTGCGTTCAACAGGCAAAAATACTAGGGAATCTCAATACTTACAGCTTGTGACGTTATGCTTCAATATCGAGCTAGTCAATTAACTCAGTGTAGGTTTCTAACCACATTTAGAGCAGGTTCAGGTCCTTGTTCAAAAAACCTAGTCAGTCAAAAAACTTAATCTAAGTCCGAGTTAAAAAATGGGTATCATGTGCAGAAGTAAAATTAAAATCGTTAGAAATGGCCTAAGTCCTCGTAAAATAATTATCATAAAAGCAATCTGAACGTAATAAAAGTCACAAACATAAACCATGAAGTAAACAATCAAAAAAATGAAATGCAGTAATGTCAAACTGTCAGTGAGGCAAAGGAGTGATTTATACAGCCTACGATACGCTTTCTATTTTGAAAATAATTTGAATTAAATTAATATTGACAAGCACATATTATTTTATTTCGATTTACGGTGCTTATAGCTCGAATTATATTAAATTAATGATAAATATGCATGAATTTTATAAAATAGTTAGTGATAGATTATTCGAAGAGGCTGAATGACATTTAGTCATGCCCAATAAACACTGACATTTAATATAAAAATAAGAATGAATTAGACGGAAATCAAGTTAAATATTGTAATAATTGTTATATTTTCACCGTACCTAAACAAACTTGAGAATTATTTCATTATACATATTTTATTCCAACTAAAATTATGGACTATTAGTAATATCTGTACATTTCAGGAATTTTTCGGGCGTTCCCCTTTCATTTTTCCGTCTAGACGAAGATTGTGTTTGTGTAAAAGGAGTTACGGTGTGTTGTTGTAATACAGTGTTCAGAATGAATATTTGTCGGACCGTAACGACTTTGCATTTTTGATAGAGGTCAAAGGTTGGGTAAAGAATGGGCCGAAAGGTAGCAACTTTAAGGATGGCTCTTTGTGCCACTTCCAAAGGTTTGAGTGTAGTTTTCGCGGCTCCACCCCAACTAGTGATACAGTAAGAGATGACTGACTGACACATGTCAAAATAAACTGTGCGTATTACAGAGGTATTGGCAATGTGCCTTAGTGTTTTAAATAGGTAAATAAGTTTGCGTATTCGACCGGTGAGGTGGGTGATATGTGCTTTAAAATTCAGATGTTTATCAAGAGTGATACCGAGGTATTTGGTAGTGTCAGTAGAAGTTATTGTAGGGCAGTTGCAAGAAATCAAATTATTTTGGCAGGTGTGAGTTTTTAGAGTAATAGGCGTAAAAGGTTGTGTGGCAGAATTTAGGGAGAACGTAATGAGTTTAGTTTTATTAGTGTTCAGGGTGAGTGAGTGAGAGATAAGCCATTTAAAAAGAAGATTAAAATCAGTTTGAGCCGTTGCTTGTAGTTTAGTCCATGATTCGTCATAAAAGGTGATTAATCACAATCAATAAAATAAAATAGGTATAAAAAAACACTTACTGCTATATTAAGAATGGCTTGTGTACTCATACTCGAAACCTTGACCGCACCTCATGAGTAACATGTGGCGATGGGTCTACTAGGAATCGTTGGTGCGATTTCTGTCTGTGTTGGTGCACAGAGCGCTTATGTGTTGTAGCACATATTGCGCTAGATATCATGAAAATCGTTGGTGCGATTTTTGTCTGTGTTGGTGCACAGAGCGCTTATGTGTTGTAGCACATATTGCGCTAGATATCATGAAAATCGATGGTGCGATTTTTGTCTGTGTTGGTGCACAGAGCGCTTATGTGTTGTAGCACATATGGCGCTAAATATCATGAAAATCGTTGGTGCGATTTTTTGTCTGTGTTGGTGCACATAGCGCTTCATGTGTTGTAGCACATATTGCGCAGGATATTTGAGAATCGTTGGTGCGATTCTGATTTGTGTTGGTGCACAGATTATGACGTCAGTTTCATGAGTTGAGTATACATGCATCCCTTATGAAATTTATTTTGGTAGATCTGACATCTTTCAATGATATTGTGCGGGGAGCGCATTGTTGCGCTATGCACGAAACCCTATCGACAGGGTGTTGTGAATTATGACAATTGATGTACCTTGATAAGTAAGAAATGAAGTACCATTGAGAAACAGACCTTTTTGGACGAAAAATATATTGAATGGACTTACTTCGGCACACCGTGTAACGACACAAAATTAAAAGAAAAATGCAACTAGCACACACAAGACTAAGATTCTCAAACACCTTTATTTGACACTTAAAAAACATGTACTTATTTAAACATAGTAATCTAATAGTTATTAGCCGTGAGTAATTGAAACAATTTTCTGTAAATCTTTCTCCGATTTAACAACCAGTACTGGCGACGTATCGTTTTTTTTGCGTGTATTTTCGTATGTTTGACCCAAACGTATTGAAAACACATTTCAGCTGAGGTTTTCTTGGTTTTAGATAACAACATTTTGTTTTCTATCGTTAGGTGATCATTTATGAAGATTTTATGGTTTCCACTAAATCCAATTTTATCTGGTGTCAGGTGTGAGGTCTTTAGTTCGTGCCTAGCAGCTGCTATGAAATCTTCTTTTACGTAACGTTTGCAGAAACAGACTATGATGGGTTTTATACGGTCTTTTTTGCCAGTAGGTACTCGCGTGATGAAGTTAATTTGATTTTTAGTGATAGGGTAACTAACTTTAGCGCTGATTTTGGCTATTATTTCAAATAAATTCTCGTTGCCTGTCTGAGGCACTCCCTTAACTTCAATATTGTTCATACGCGACCACTGATCTTTATTATTACTGTCTTCTTCTTTTTTAAATCTTGTTTTTTTTTTATTGCTTTGTATTGGTCTTTACCTGCATTGGACGATCTGTCGGTACTCATATGATGTTATATTGTTATGGTGGTGGGTAGCTTAGTTTAGTTTTGCAATAAACCAGTCTGTCGCTGACCCGCGTATTTTATTGACGTTCCATTGGCGACGAGAACGGGATTCTTTGTTCGTTTTTTTTTCCCTCGTTTTCTCTCTAGGTTACGTGTTTTAATAATTCAATTATGTCTATCGGGAAAATAGAATCGTTTAATTTAAGTTCAAAACAATGGCCAGCGTATATTCGCCGAGTGAATCAGTACATTAGACTAAATGAAATTGACGAAGGACTAAAAGTGCCATTGTTAATAACGGTTGTAGGGGAAGAAACGTATGCACTTATGTGCGATCTGTGTTCACCTAGCTTTCCGGAAAGCAAAACATATGACGAACTAGTGAACCTGGCGACGGAACATTTGGAACCACAACGGTCGGAGATAGCGGAACGCCACGTGTTCAGGTTGCGCCGACAGCGGGGCGGCGAGTCCCTCACAGAGTACCTGCAGGCATTGAAACACCTCGCGTCTACATGCAATTTCGGGAAGTGCAAGTCATGTTCGACGCTTGAGGAGAATTTACGCGATCAGTTCGTGTCGGGCCTGACGAACGACGTGATGCGATCCAGAATCTTCGCTGAAAAGAAGATACAATACAAAGAGGCGGTGGAACTAGCGCTGGCACTAGAGGCAGCAGAAAAACACGCCGAAGTGAGTGGCTCAACGACGGCAGTGGCGGAGACATCGGGCTCGGCAAGCGGGGAGGCGGGCGAAGGCCTGCATAACGCACGCGGCTGGCGAGCGGGCCAGCGCGGCCGGTCATCACGAGCGCCCGGCAGCGCAGCCGGTAAAGCGGCAGCAGGAGCAAGCGGCGGCGGCGCGGACGCCACGGACGGGCACGCGCGGGCATGCTGGCGCTGTGGCAAGGCGCACCCGGCGGACAAGTGTCGTTTTAAAAATTACAGTTGTGATGAGTGCGGTCAAAAAGGGCATTTGAAAGCAGTGTGTAAACAAGTGCGCGGTAGTGGCGGTCGGCATAATTATGTCAGTGACGAATCGGACGACGGTATGTTCAACTTAAATGTAGCAGCATAAGGTAACAAGCCTTACTTTAACAATTGATAACACCAACATCGAATGTGAAGTGGACACGGGTAGTCGTATTTCAGCAATAAGTGACAGTATGTACCAACGTTGGTTTTCACATAAAAAGATAAACCCAGATAATTTAATTTTACGTGGCTACTCAGGGTCACGAATAGAATCACGTGGTTACATTGAGGTGGACGTGTGTCTAGGTACAGTTGTAGGAAAGTCCTTAAGACTTTACGTCATTAACGGTGGGGCGCGGCCTTTGTTAGGGCGAGAATGGATGCGCGCTTTACAGATTACGCAAATAAACCTCAATGAAATCATAGATGATGAATTCGTAAACAAATTAAGCAAGGAATTCCCAGAAGTAATTACCGATAAGCTAGGTACTTGCAAACAGCCCATACGACTACAACTGTTAGATAACGAACCGGTTTACGTGCGAGCGAGACTAATGCCGTTGGCACTGCGCGCACGCGTCGAACGGGAGCTTGAGCGTCTTGTGGCTGACGGTTCTGTTATAAATTGTAAGACAGCCCTAAGCATATAAAATATAAATGCCGACGCCTCATAGGCGTCATGTAACTTTTCCCACATTTGTTGTTTTCGCGACATACCATTTTTGAGGCAGTCATACTTTGAACTTCGTGGCGGACACATTAAAATCTTCATAATTGTAAAACCTAATAATTTCGTATTAAAGTTTATCAAGGTTAAACATATAGTTTTTTTTTTAAAAAAAGATACTTTTAACCTGCGCTGTAACAGTGGTGTCAGAAGTGGGATAGTCAGTATAAGTCGTTACTGGCTATCCATAAAACTATACATATAAAAACCAAATTCGTCGCGTTCTGTGTCCGCCCGCCTATTCGTTTCTATATCAAGCATAAAGTCGTGTTCAGTGTGACTCTACCCCGACTCTATCCAGTGCGACTCTATCCAGTGTAACTCAATTCTGTGTATGTGTGTGTCATCGCGCCGTCCAAAACCACGTTGTTACCGTGGTATCCGATCGTGATTACATTTCTCCGGGTTGGCTAGGGCAGCCACCAAATCTACTAAGTCCATCGTCGTGTGCCTGGGTGAGCTTAAAACTAAGCTAACCCCTTCCAACGCCGTCAACGGGACACCCGATACTTCTAACTTCTGCTGCTGCACGTCTGCGCCGCTAGCGAGCGCGCTATTCACCGAAGTCTGCGTGATGATTGCTGCTCTCCAAGCCATCGCCTTGCTGTGAGTAGAATATACCATTCTTTGTTGCCGCATAAGCCTTCGTGTTTTCATAAATCCTCGCAATCCCTTAACTTCTTAAACACTCGTCATCATGGCCAATCCAAGCGACAAAAAACTACTTACCCCTACTATATCTCAGCCATACCCCATACAAGTCCTATGTAGCTTTATAAACCCATATCAAGGAGAGCGCGAAACATTATCAGCGTTTTTAACTAACTGCCAGAACGCTCTCGACTTAGCATCTGAGGGTCAAAAGTTCTTGTTACTTAAATATATAATTTCCAAATTACAAGGTAAAGCACAGGTAGCGTGTTCAAATAAAATATTCGACAACTTCGATGAATTACGAACATTTTTAAGGCAAAATTTCGGAGAAAGAAAACATTATAACCATCTCCTACTAGAATTACAATCAACGAAACAATTGCCAAATGAAACCGTCGCACAATACGCCCTAAGGATCGAGACCTGTTTGACAGATCTACAGTCCGAAATCCACAATTCGGATTCCCTAAAAAAGGAACTCCCGGGTCGCATAGCTATGACGGAAGATCTAGCCTTGTATACATTTTGTCTGGGACTGCATCCTAAATTAAGTACCATTGTACGTTGTCGTGACCCCCGAAACCTTAATACCGCCATAAGTGTAGCCATAGAGGAAGATAAAATTTACAACTTTTCAGTCAGGTCATCATGCAGTCTGTCGTAAAGTAGGCCACTCCGAGTTCGAATGCAGGTTTAAAACCAGCCAAAATAAGGTTCAATTTTTACCAAAATCAAAATCCCCGAATTACGTACAAAAGCCCTCAACATCTAGTTCCCAGCCATTAATATGCCGATATTGCAAAAATATCGGGCACGACATTTCGCAATGTCGCAAAAGGCAGTTTAACAATTCCCGCTTCGATCGCGGAAACCCTGGGAACATAAATAGCGAACAAAAAAGCGTAGAATTACTTCAAGTTTCAACACCTACTGACGACGACGACGATGATTCCAACCATTTAAACTAAGGGATCAGATTACGAGCCAGTGCCGACGTAATTCTGTTACTATAGGTACTAATCGTGGGAAAGTTTTACTAGAGACTTCAACTTCTAAATCCAATTCAATTTCCAAATATAAATATACTACTAATTCCGAAGTCGCTAATAATTCCAATTCCCCGCTAACTAATTCTATTTCTAAATCTAAGCGTATTACTAATTCAATAAATAATGACTCTATCCTAACTAGCACTACTAAATCGATTACTAATTCTAAAATAAATAATGACTCAATTCCTACTATTTCTACTAAATCAATTACTAATTCTAAAATAAATAATGACCCTATCGTTACTAGTCCTACAAAATCAACGCAAAATTCCATGGCAAACAATAGCTCACCCAAAATCATACTAGATAATTTTATCCAAAATCCGGGTGGCTATTCCACAGTTTACGACGTTTTCCCTAACTCGAGTTCTTCCTTACCGTATATCGTAATAAAAACCTCACATACAAAAACTCCTATTCGCCTCTTAGTTGACTCTGGTAGTTCCATATGCATCATTAAAGAGCAATGCCTACCTGAACTACCTAAAGTTGAAAAAGATATTTTAAGGTTCAAGAGCATTAATGATGTCGACTCGTTCTCTGAAACGAAAGGCAAGTTTATATTATCTTTAGAATTAGAAAATGAAATCAAAGTTCCATATTATTTCCATATCGTAGACAAAATTAATTTAGAGTACGACGGCATCCTAGGTTCAAACTTTCTAGAGTGGAATAAAGCCCTTATTAGCTACGGTGACTCTAAATTAATAATTCAGGGAAACCCCTCATACTATTTTAAGTTACATACAACTCCCATTATAAAGATTATCCCTCCTAGAAGCGAAATGTTTATTCGCTGCAATGTTACAAACCCTGAAATTCAAGAAGGACTTTTGCTAGATACCAAATTACAGGAACACCCTCGTTTATATTTTTCCAGGTGTTTAGTCCGTGTCGATTCTAACAACCAGACTACCATTTCAGTGCTTAACACGTCAGATCAAGACATAGCTCGCAGATAATGGAGCCTAATGAAAACACTGTCTCCCTCAACACAGCCACATCTTATGCTAGTTCAACATACCCGTTTACATCTGATCGAGAACCTAAGGTCCAAAACTTGATTAGATGCGACCATCTTAATTCAGAAGAAGAAGATCGCCTACGTATTATATGCTCCAAATTCCAAGACGTATTTTATTTAGAGGGGGACAGACTTTCGCATACTAGTACTTTAGAACACGAAATTCGTGTTAGTTCCGAAACCCCAATTGCAGTCAAAAGTTATAGGTTTCCAGAATGTCATAAGGAAGAAGTTAACAAACAAATTAAAGATATGCTAGATCAAAACATAATTCGACCTTCAATGTCTCCGTGGTCAGCACCAATTTGGGTTGTACCAAAAAAACAGGACGCATCCGGTAAGCCCAAATGGCGCATCGTTATTGATTATCGTAAATTAAACGAAATCACAATTGGCGACGCATATCCAATTCCAAATATCGCCGACATCTTAGACCAGTTAGGCCATAGCAAATATTTCACCACACTCGACCTTGTATCTTCATTCCATCAAGTTAAAGTTAAAGACACAGAAAAAACAGCGTTTAGCGTCCCATCCGGTCACTATGAATTTAACAGAATGCCCTTCGGGCTCCGTAACGCACCCGCCACGTTCCAAAGGCTAATGAATATCGTCCTAAGCGGCCTTCAAGGAACTCACTGTTTTACGTATATGGATGACATCGTATTATTCGGGCATGACCTCGAATCACATTGCCGAAATTTAGAATCAATTTTTGGAAAATTACGCGAACATAACTTAAAATTACAACCAGCCAAATGTGAGTTTTTACGTAGAGAAGTACAATATCTGGGTCACATTATATCAGATCAAGGCGTAAAGCCCGATCCCAAAAAGGTCTACTGCGTTCAAAAATTTCCAACCCCTAAATCGCCTCGTGACATAAAATCGTTCCTCGGGCTAGTGGGGTATTACCGCCGGTTCATAGAAAACTTTTCCCATATCACAAAACCCCTTACAAGCCTCCTAAAGAAAAATGCTAATTTCTTCTGGTCCCCTGAACAACAAAAATCCTTCGATGAGTTAAAACATAAAATAACGACCGCTCCTATTCTTCAATATCCCGACTTCTCTAAGCCGTTTGTGTTAACTGCAGACGCCTCTAACTTCGCTGTTTCTGCAATTTTATCTCAAGGGAAAGTCGGCCAAGATTTACCAATCGCGTATGCGTCAAGGACTCTTAACCTTTAAGTAATGACGTGGGTGTCTCACAGACGGCGGGCGGATAGATTTGAGTTTTACTACGTCGTGTTTAAAGATACCCCTGCGCCCTTTTTGCTACCTTCGGGATTTTATTCGTCGATTGGTCAGTCGAGCGCTCGGAAACGTTGCAGCAACACGTTCGGCTGTGGAGCTAGGCAGTGTCTCTGAGACGTAGGGTCAGTATTAACGTTCGGGATCTGTTAACCGTCAGGTCATTATTAGTGTATACATTTCTAAGTGTTTACGAGACGTCACCTCATGATTGCTTCTATTTTTTTAGTTAGGTCAACCGAGTACTTTAAAAACTAGTCGCAAAAGAAGACTGGTGGTGGATAGTAAGAGTGAGGACTTCTAAAATACCTTACAAACTTGGTTATAACCTTTTCTTGCAAAGCGATCCCGAAAGGGAATAGCAGTCGGAAGATGACCAAGATAAGGAAAATGAGAGTCAGCAGCAAAATTGCCCGACCTCATAATAAAACAAAAGGCGGTGTTGATGAAATCGACAAAAATGTTCAACTTGCAGCCGTGGAACCAGACGTTGGCCTCTCGCAATTTTTTTCAAAGTCTTGTCTTGTCCCTAATATTCCTAGTGCTTAGTTTCTCGAGAATCTTAGTCGAAGTTTGGTTGGGGTAAACCCCACTAGAAACGTCGAGCATACAATTACGATCGATTACCAAGAGAGCTGAGATCGACAATAGCACGCGTACTGGGTCGGAATTTGCCGCCGGAACCTGAAAGAGCTGCCCCTGCATATACAGAAGCAGTGAGAAAAACTTGCAAAATGTGCCCATCAAGACTTAAAAGACGTACAAAGTACAGATGCGTTGAGTGTTGCAAGCCTATCTGTCTTGGATGTTCAAAAAAGTCGATGCATACTGCATCGAATGCATAGAAAATAAGTGATTTATTCTAAAATATTTACGATTGATGGGACATTTCCTAATTATTTAAGTAATATTATAATTATAACTGATATTTTGAGAGCACAAATTTGCAAAAATAAATAAAATAATAGTTTAGTTTGGCCCGATTATAATTATGTGTTTTAAAGAGAGCCAAATAATTGTTGCTTAATTCGTACCAAATAAATATAGAGCTCATAAGATTTTTTTGTTGTTTTCATACATCCTAAGTTAATAAATAATATAATTTGGCATATTTTAAATAAATTATGTGGTTACAAGTACATAATCATACTATTTATTCAATATTTATGTAGCCGTCTGAGATACGTCATGTCACCATCTATGACCTGGCTAAACCACGTC
The DNA here is from genome assembly GCA_947361185.1 of Charanyca ferruginea. NCBI lineage: Eukaryota > Metazoa > Arthropoda > Insecta > Lepidoptera > Noctuidae > Charanyca > Charanyca ferruginea. The sequence continues at coordinate 11,338,930 of OX376065.1, read as the reverse complement.
AGAACTTAAAGGTTAACAAAGCGGAAGGAAACTATTCCACAACCGAAAAAGAATGCTTAGCTATAATTTTCGGTACAAAAGTCTTTAGACCTTATTTATACGGTAACAAGTTCATTGTAATCACTGACCACAAGCCACTTCAGTGGTTATTCAATTGTAAAGACCCTAGTTCAAAATTAGTTCGCTGGCGCTTAAAGTTAGAAGAGTTCGACTATGAGATAATTCATAAAAAGCAAGATGAATTGTAATGCCGATTCCTTGTCTCGCAATCCCATACTTACCATGGATCCTAGTGTCCCCTCCAGTTCTGAAACATATGAAAAATATTTACAAATTAGGTCAACAACATAACAACACCTACGACACCGTTATAGTAGAACACAACGATTCGTTACTCAAAACCTAGTAAAATGTAAAATGGTTACTTACCCTACTGCCATCGACTTAGACGACTCGATTCCATATTGCTCCGAGATTCTGCAAATATCCAAATACAACGAAGACTTACCTGACATACGAAATCTAGAAAGAGAACTGTATACTTTTCAAAGTACGTCCAACGAAAAACATGTTTTCACACATCTATTCTTACGTGTCCACCATTACGACGAAATGACTTATAAAGATATTTTTAATTTGTTAAAAGATTATCGGGAAATGATCACAGCATGGTATCCAGAAGAAAAGGAGTTCGCTATTTCCGATTTCCAAGATCCATTCACGAAGATATCGTTTACCAAACTATATAACATGATAGGATTTCTATTTCACGACACGGGTCTCAAAATCCATATCTATCATAATAACATTCTATTTCCTACCCCCGCAGAAGTCCCTCGTATTTTAAAAGACAATCATGACTCACCTTCTGCAGGACATCCGGGCATTTCTCGTATGTACGATAGGTTAAAAACACTTTATTGGTGGAAAAATATGCGCCAAGACATAGAAAACTACGTCAAAAGTTGTAAGTCTTGTCAAATAAACAAACCACTACGTCAAACGAATCGTGCTCCTATGATAATCACGTCTACGGCAACGAAACCTATGGAAAAAATATTCCTGGACGTTGTAGGGCCGTTACCCGAAACTCATGACTACCATTATAAGTTTATACTTACGTTGCAAGACGATTTAACCAAATATTCGCAGGCATATGCAATGACAACGTGTTCCGCTGAAGAAACTGCACAAAAATTCGTACTTTTCATCTCTCACCTAGGTATCCCTAGAATGATCGTAACCGATCAAGGGACCAACTTTACATCCGATGTCTTAAAACAATTAGAGAGATTATTCGGCATTAAACATATCCTCGCGTCCCCTTACCATCCACAAACATGTGGCGCTCTCGAAAGAAGCCATGCAACTTTAAAAGAATACTTACGATCATATGTAGAAGATAACCAACATACCTGGAGCTTATATCTACAAACCGCTATGATAGCATACAATACTAACGTACATTCCACTACCGGCTTTCAACCGATGGAGTTATTGTTCGGATTCAAACCATACATGCCCCAAAGTGCCGACACCTTAGAATTAAATACTTACACTGACTACATTCGTGCTCTTAATCATAGGTTATATTATAGTAGGCGAAAAGCCTTAGAAAATATACAACCGTCAAAAGAAAAATCTAAACAACGTTTCGATGTTCATGCTAAACCAATAACGTATAAAATAGGTGACATGGTATATTTACGGTGTCATCATAAACAAAATAAAGCGATGTCCCCTATATGGAAAGGTCCTTTTAAAATTGTTAAAATCAATGGTAATCATACGGTTACCCTATTAATTAATAGAAAATATGTTCGTCATCACTACGACGAGATAAAAATTGCTACAGATGACTAGCCTAATCTTTTCTATTTCAGGTTATTGCTCCGGCCGTCTTCGAGCCACAAATTCGTTACTCCAATCATAGGTAGTCCAGGGTTGTACTTCGATCAGTTATCGAACGTTAAGTTCACAAACGATCATTGGAATGTCGTAACGTATTTAGACATTAGTCATATAAAACCGCATCTAGATAAAGTCGAAGCTCTAATCAAACAAGTTTCCAATTTTTGTGTTACTAGCTCTTCTCATAAAATTCAATTAGAATGTACTAATCTATTATCGCCTTTGCAAAATCAACATCTTAATAATGTTCGTAAGTACTTGTCGATATCCTACCTTGTTCAGGACCAAAAACCAAACCGTTTTAAGCGCGGGCTAATCGATGCCGGCGGCTCAGTTTTAAAGTCGATCTTCGGAACTTTAGACTCTGAAGATGCCTTAAAATTCTTAGATGCTATCACTAAAGTACAGTCAGATGAAAAACAGTTAGCTCACCTAATGAAAGATAACATTCATGTTATCCAATCTACTATTTCAAACTTTAATAATACAATGTCAAAGGTAAATAGAAATCAAAACCAACTAAATAAAAACTTAGATACTATTAAAATAGCATTCGAGCAGTTATCTAATTCAAGTGATAAATTAGAAATAAAAAATCATTTAATAATGTTATTAAACTCCTTAGAAAGCATTACTATAGCCTTGTCCTTTGACATTGATGACGTCAACAACGCTATCTTATTTAGCAAGCTCAACATTCTTCATCCAGCTGTACTTAGTCCCTATCAACTATTCCAAGAACTAGACCTACATAAAGATAAGCTTCCTAAACATTGCGAACTTCCTATAAGTTTATCTTTAGAAAATATTCATGTTATCATAGACATATCTGATTTAGTTTGTTATTATCATCTTAACAAGATTATTATCATTACTAAAATTCCGCTCGTCCTTCCACAAACATACAATCTCTATCACAATGTTCCTCTTCCAGCTCCTTACGATGTTACCAAACCTGACACTTATATACTTATCGCTCCTAATAAACCTTATGTGGCTATAACAATAGATCGTATGTTCTATTCACTGTTAAAGTCAGTGGATAAGTGTCAAGTGATTCATAATGAGTGTTATGTGTGTCCTTTAGGAAATGTGTACTCTACTATTGCGAATCCAACGTGTGAAACCATAATCTTAACCGAAGCTATAAGCTCGTTGCCAGACTCTTGTAATACCAAGCTGTTACGCGGCTCAATCGATGTATTTTTTAAGTTAAATAATAATAAATGGTTGTTTGTACAATCAGAGCCCGGCAAGGCTCATATTACATGTGACGATGACCCCTACTAGTTATGATGAGATCCTTTTCGGTACAGGCATGTTAGCCTTACCAAAATATTGTGTAGCTTTCTTTAAAACATTAAAGTTTACACCTAGTGATAATGTCATGTCTAATGCTACTAATCATGTATCTAACTTTAATATTATAGAAGATGATTGCTGCGACAATCAAAGAATAAATAAAACAGTTCGACACCTTCCTTTTGTAAAGTTATCTAATGTTAATGATTTCGACTCTCTTTTACAAGCAAGTGTACATTTGAATGAATTTGAAAAAGAATTAAATAAAATTGAACAGCCATCTCACTTACATAACCACTGTCACGTTCGTGGCCACTAACACATCCCAAAAAAAAAAATATCTTACGTTTATGGCCACTACACATGGACACGACGACAAGTTGAATTTAACTCCATCTAGTTTGAAATCCCGAATTATTAGGTGAGTTTTGACTGATTGTATGCATAGCTGATGAAATAGTTCAACGAAAAAAGATGAGATGGCAGTGCAAGATATATTGACAAATGAATGAGAATTTTTATCTTCAGTTGTCTCGTGTGACGCGTGTGTCGTCAAGTGTTTTTACGCGCGTCAGTGTTTATGTCAGAAGTACTTGAGTTGTGTTTTGTTTATCTTGCAAGTGTTATACATCAAAATAAACAAGTAGCTTTGTGCTTTACGATGATGTTTACGTAATAAAGTTTCATGTGATAAGTCGAGTGTAATTCGACCTCCAAAATATTGTTGTTTTGTTAAAAATGGCCGCTCTCATGGTGTAAGTCAATTTTAGTTTTGTTTACACTTATTTTGCATTTTAAGCATTACAATAGTTTAAAAAACATGAAATTACATTTCATAGTGACCAAAATAATAAAGTTTTCAAATAAAAATAGGTATACTAAATTATTTTGCTATTATTTCGCCTTCGAGAAATCGATAGCGCTCGAGAAAACTTGGTGAAATTACGAGCAGTAGGTATTTGGTTTCGGTTTATTTAAATACTTAGACTTGAATGAATATCATCATCTATACATCATATGATAGGGAAGTAAGTCTAGTATATTGTGAAATTATTTTATTAACAATAAATGCAATAATTGTTCCATGTATTAGATAGATAGTTTTTTTTTTTTTTTTTGGAATTACATGTTTGACCATGTTTTAATTAAAATAGATTATACTAACGATTTTAAAATACAGATAAGTTTGATCTGTATTCTCTTATTTTATTTTTCGTATTTTTTGCTTTATTGTAGCTTTTATGGTTAAGTAGCTATGTAGGTTTTATGTTACGACGAAGCCGCGCGACCGCGCGTTTTCGGAGCCGCGCGCGGCTGGACGTTGGGGGGGGGGGGGGGGGGGTAACAGTCCCGCGGGCCGAACGTGCCAGTGAATAAATATAGTACTCACTATCTTTCGTTAACATATGTTATCTCAACCATTGTCTTGATTTACTTATTGTATAGATCTAGGAAAATATTTTGTTCAACTAAACCTCGATATTGTATTCAAGTGTTTAATCAATGTTATACTAAAGAGAAACAAACCGTTCAGTCCATTCAATCGGTAAACAATCAATTTACAGAATCTTCTGATGAGGATATCCAAGGGTCATGTAAATCTTTACCTACTCCACTGAGACGTAATGTTATGACTTAATTTTGCAATGACCTTATCAATTGTAATCAATAATCGTATTAAGATAATTAATGTCTTGTTTAAATAATTATGATTGTAATTCCTATGTCTTATCCTAAATAAGCTTACTAATATATACATCTATGATATTTCTTATAGATTACTTAAGTCCTAGTTTGTAACCAAAACGAAGTTCAACGTTTCATCTTAGATTTCTCATCACTCCTAAATCGTAATGATCAATCTTATCGGGGGGGTTGTTATAAATTGTAAGACAGCCCTAAGCATATAAAATATAAATGCTGACGCCTCATAGGCGTCATGTAACTTTTCCCACATTTGTTGTTTTCGCGACATACCATTTTTGAGGCAGTCATACTTTGAACTTCGTGGCGGACACATTAAAATCTTCATAATTGTAAAACCTAATAATTTCGTATTAAAGTTTATCAAGGTTAAACATATAGTTTTTTTTTAAAAAGAGACTTTTAACCTGCGTTGTAACAGTTCCATCTACCGAGTTGATTACTCGGATTATGGAACCCCAATAGTTCCCGTGATTAAACAAAATGGTGACATACGCATTTGTGGGGATTACAAGATAACCATCAATCCAAAGTTAAAAAGAGATTATCATCCATTGCCGCGTATCGAGGAATTGTTTGCGAATCTCAGTGGGGGCGATAAATTTACTAAAATTGTCTTGAATCACGCGTATGAACAGTGCATTTTATCAGACGATTCGCAACCTTATACTGCAATAACTACGCATATGGGTACATTCGTGTATCGACGTACACCGTACGGGTTGTCGGTTATACCGGAGAAGTTTCAATAAATTATGGAGGAGACACTGCGCGGAGTGCCAGGGTGCGTTGTATTTTTAGACGATATTTGTGTAACCGGGTCAAATAGACTTGAACATTAAAACAATCTGAGAGCTGTACTCGAGAGATTACGTAGCATGGGACTGACTGTAAAACTTAGCAAATGTAAATTTCTACAAGACAGTGTCAAGTATCTGGGCTTTATAATTAATAAGGAAGGTTTGCGACCGGATCCAGATAAATTGGAGGCCATTTCCAGTGCGCCCAAACCAGAGAACGTATCTCAATTAAAGAGTTTTCTTGGAATGCTGAATTACTACGGGCGATTTATTCCACGTCTAAGCACTTTATTGCAACCGTTACACAACTTATTAAAAAAAGATAGCGGCTGGGAATGGGACTCCAATTGTGATAAAGCCTTTCAGGAAGCAAAGCGATCTCTTCTGAGTGAACGGGTATTAGCACATTACGAGGAAGGACGCGATTTAGTATTGTCGGTGGATAGCAGCGCGTACGGATTAGGGGCCGTGCTTGCACACCGGTACTCGGACGGCAGTAAGCGGCCCATCAGCTGCGTGTCGCGCACACTCAGTGCGCCTGAACGCAACTACAGCCAGCTGGATAAAGAGGCACTGGCTATTCTGTTTGGTGTTACGAAACACCACCAATATTTGTTCGGTAGGCGTTTCACGTTACGCACCGACCACCAGCCGCTTACTCATATTTTTGGGGCCAAGGGTGGAATCCCGCAAACGGCGGCAAGCCGCTTACAGAGATGGGCTGCACGCTTGGCAGCATATGATTTTGGCATTGAATTTGTGCGATCGGCGGACAATGGTCCGGCTGATGCGTTGTCGCGGCTACCGTTACCTCGGGAGGGTCGCTCTGCTAACACGGTCGACTACTTAAACCTTATAGAGGAATCACTGCCTATCTGTTTTAAAGACATCGCGAGAGAAACCGAACGCGACCCATTGTTATGTAAAATTAAAGGTTACGTTCTTTTCGGTTGGCCGTCATGCCCGAGCTGTGAACAGGAAAAACCATTTTTTGCAAGGAAAACGGACTTTGTCGTTGATCAGGGATGTGTTATTTATAAGTATAGGATAGTAGTACCAGATGTCCTTCAAAAGAAAATATTAAATGAAGTACATGAGGGGACCTAGGCGTAACAAAATGAAAAGTTTATCGCGGAGTTACATTTACTGGTCGAGTTTAGATCGTGACATTGAGGAAATGTGTAGGGCATGCGCGGCGTGCCGCAACGTGCGGGACGCGCCGCCGCGGGCGCAGCTGGACCCCTGGGAGTTCCCACTGCACCCATGGCAGCGTGTACACGCGGACTTTGCAGACCGCGGGGGCGTGCGTTATCTAATTATGGTAGACGCCCATTCCAAATGTATAGAGGCCGTGCCGATGCGTAGCACGAATGCAGCTTCTACGTTTAAAGTGAATAGAAGTATATTCGCACGCTTTGGTTTACCGTCACAGCTCGTGACTGACAACGGCCCACCGTTCTCTTCACTAGAGTTTAAAGAATAATGTAAAAACAATTGTATTAAACATACAACCTCGGCTCCTTATCGGCCTCAGGGTAATGGCGCGGCTGAAAACGCGGTTAAAACTGTAAAGAAGGCAATTAAGAGAGCAATATACGAAGGCGAAGATGTAAATGCCGCTCTTAGCAAATTTCTTTTCCAATACCGTTACTGTGATCACGCGACGACAGGAGTGTCCCCGGCAGTGGCGCTCCTGGGGCGGCGCCTGCGCAGTCGACTGGACGCACTGCGGCCAGACGTGGCAGCCGTAGTACGAACCAAACAAGAGCGACAGGTCGACTGCACCCCAGGGGCTGATAGGGAATTCCAAGTGGGAGACGCAGTAATGGCTCGCGACTATACCGCGAGGGGGGATAAGTGGACCGAGGCCACGGTTATTAAAAAGACTGGGCCTGTCTCTTATAAAGTTGGTATAGGTAACGGGGTTGAATGGCGTCGACATGTGGACCAAATCATTCCAACCAACAGTAAAAATAGGTACTCATTATCGCGAATGAGTGGCGTAGCTGTGGCCGAGGATAGGAGTTCGAATGAGACAGCAAAACTGAGCGTCGATAGTGGAGCCGAAGGTGATCTGTTTGAGGACGCATCAAGCGGTGGAAGTGAAATTAAGGTTACGACACCTGAAGCGCTTAAATCGCCGGTGCAACCCGAACGGTCATTGCCCAAACTGGGGCGCGAGTCGTCGCGATCGCCACCACCCCTGGGTGCGTCCGCTCGAGCATTACGTGCGTTCAATCGAGCCAAACAAAATTTCATTAATTTCCTACAATAAATGAACGGATTAAGTTTCCTTTGTAAAATGTGGCTGTTGACTTGGTGAGGAGAAGTGTGATGATCTGTCGGTACTCATATGATGTTATATTGTTATGGTGGTGGGTAGCTTAGTTTAGTTTTGCAATAAACCAGTCTGTCGCTGACCCGCGTATTTTATTGACGTTCCAGTTTTCACATATAAAAGCAACGTGAATAATGTAATCAGTATTTTGTAAAAACTTGATTTAAAAGAGTGCCCGTGGAGTTTCTTGCTCGTTCTTCTCCATAGAGACCTACGCTACGTTTTAGAACGAGCAACTAGCTTCATTTTTCTGACTAACTGACTCTTTGACAATTCAAAAGTGCCTGTAATTGGTTTAATTGAAATAAATGCTTTGACTTTGACGTATCTAAACGTGCTTGCTGTTGTTTACTCTTGGACTTTTTTAACCTTCACAATACGTAGCTCCATATCATTTAGTTTTCCAGAGACTTCTTTCATAACCTCGCTGTATTGATTGGTCAAGGTTGTTTTGAATTCGGCAAATTCATTCCTCAATGCAACGCTATCTACTTTCATATTCTCTCAGAATTTGCCGAATTCCTCCTACAGGACAAGACAATTATTAATACCAGTAGACTCTGGTTCCATCACGATACTGGCAAGACAGGTTGTAGAGTATTACCTGCCTGTCTGCATTTACTGCAACGCCATATTAGCTTACGATCCCCTAGCTTCTGGTAACCGTTTTCAGTGACGCCCCCACAGTGGTAATGCATCATGAGGTTACATGATTTGCATTGTGCACCATCGGACAACGAGTCACTGCAGACACCGCCCTTTTTTTAATAAAAAACATAAAACCATTTATTTTCAGGTAACAAAGACCCATAGAAAAATACCTCAACTTAAGTATACATATAACAATATAACAATTGTGTTAGTAAATAAAACTTAAAACTATGTTAGTATCACTTAGTTGCACTAAGTCTTTGCACGTTCCGGTGGCACTTGGCCGCGAAAGCGGCGGAATATCACATCCTGTGGCTTAAAGCTTTCATCCAACACCTGATGCAGGTAGCATGTTGGTATGCGCACCACAAACGCCTTAAAGTTGACGTTGCGATGCGACTCCAGCAACTGCACTCTCGGCGCGTACTTCAGCCTTTGGCGCACGTACTTCACGATGTCTTCCGCGTCAGTGGTGTAGTGGAGACGGGAAATATACACCGGGGTATTCGGCTTCGCAGTACGTAGTTTTTCGTTGAGCTCCGTAGGAGCCTTGCCGCAGCGGTTCTTACAGTTCTTACAGCTCTGACAGCGCTTCCTCCTTCGCACCGTCACGAAGCCGTCATCACCGTCCACCGGCCGTTTTTGTATCCATCTTAGATAATATGGTAGTTTCCATATTACAAGCGAAGTAATACGAAACTTTGAGAAATAGTGGAATTATTTTTAAAATCGACAGTAGGTAATTTCTACCAAACAGTCGTACGTACCGAGGTCAATGACCTGACTGAATATCTACCAAAACATTATATTCTTCTAACAAAACATCATTCATAATAAATTATTACTGAATACATATTAGGCTAATTATTATCTAATGAAAAAAAACAAAAGAATCATATTAACATAATTACTGCGAAACGGCGCACAAGAATTTCACAGGTTGCCGTTTTAGCCGCGAGGAATCATATTTACTGAGTCTTCGTGCACTATTTTATGTCGTTTAAGTTTTTGCGTTATAAAACAAATAGGTATGAGTCTGAATGCAAATCACTAACTTTTTTATAGAATTAACTTGAAACTGACTTCGATGCTTGAATTAGTTCATTTCATATATTCATAAAAACAATTAACATTGCGTTGAATATCCAAATACACATGCTATACACATACAAATACCAAAGAACTATGATTAATTAAATTAACATTCCAAAAAATTTAAGTGTATTGTCAAATAGTTCTAAACATAAATGAAAATAGTTTTTAAAAATTATGTCAAACAGTTTTCAATTTATTATGTAGTTTTTAAAATAATGTCAAAACAGTTATAAATCACCAGCACGTTTAAAATATAATGTCAGTTTAAAATAAACAAAAAATCTTTAATTATTGTGTGACATTCGTTCCGATATATTATATGGGCATTTATCTAATAAAAAGGCTTTTAATTTTGTTTTAAACAAGTGGGTGCTATAATATTGGCTTCTAAGATACAGGTACATAAACCTAGTTTAGAAGTCAGGGTTTATTTTCACTCTGGAACACTAGCGTAAGATATTTTAGATTTAAATAATGTTTGCATTTATTTATGGAGAAATAAAGATTATTATTATTATTAATATAAATCAGGATCTTTAGCTCTGAAGGCCATTAAATATTTCTACAGCTTGGTACTTTGAGAAAAAAAGCTCTACTATATTAAGTTGAGGTGCTATTTGTTGCTTAAAGATTTTTCTCCGTGTACTCTCTTTAATCTCACGTTCTTCCTCTGGGTTAGCTGGTGTACCTTCCACTCGTCCACGTAGGAATGCCCTTATGCGCTGAATTGCGTTGAATCCGATTTCTTCTTGTATCCATTGTCGATGGCAGCTTCGGTAGTATTTCGGGAAAAGTAAATATTCAGGAGAGATGACAGCAAGAATAATGATAGTTACCGTGCTCAGCCGCTCCATGTGTCCTCAAATGTTCTTCAGAAGGGCTTCATTGTTTCCACCAGCCGCATTTTTATTTAGGAATACTTCGTCCTTTTCTATCTTGGAGTTACAAATTTTGAAAATCGACACGCAACTATAACTGCTTAATCCGCCCCTTGGCAGACCCTAAGGCAGAGTCGCGTTGAAATGTTGGGGGTTCTAAGGTGTGTTAAATCAGACAACTGACTTGATGGAGTGTATTTTAATAATTGCTGGGAATATGATTTACAATGCGCATTGAAAATCAAACAGCTGACTTGATTGACTGTACTTTAATCATTGCTATAAGGGAATATGATTTACAATGCGCATTGAAGTAAACTGCTAGCTTACAATTATACTTATGTTCTAAAGGAGCGTACTTACTACATTAGGCACTATTAGAGAGCATTCATACACTTCATATGCATCTAAATGCTTTTTTTTTAATGAGGGTCTAAAGGTACGACAGGTAATCAAAACGCCTATCGTACCTTTATAACTACTGTCACCACAAACACGACATTTGGCTTTTTTGTCGACTATATTTGTTTTGTCAAAATAAATAGTCCCATGAAATACTCAAATTTATAGTCAAATTTTTACGTATTTGCGTATTACAACGTATGACTTTGTAAAATGTCATCCGAGTTATATTGAGTAGTTTATAATAAAAAATGTTACTAGGATAATACATAAACCTTTATTGACTGATAGCTACCAATATTTTGTATAAATATACCACTATTATTGTCAAATCATAAGATATTCTTGAAGAGGGCTATTTTAAGTTTACGTGGTATGTTAGGTTTTAGAATTTGAGTATTAGTCAAAACTACACAAGTACGAACTATAATTTACTGTTACTATAAATACGTACTCATTCTTATGGATAAAAGCAAAGATATCAACCTCCAAACTTACCTAAAAAATGTATGGATTGCGAGAGATTTGGTAGTGATGGGACTACCTAGTATCAATGAAATATCGATAAGGTTCAGTTACAATATTTTATATGATTCGTTATAAAAAATGTATTATACTATATTGACATAGGGAAGAAAAATAAAAAGTCTAAAGTCAAATCATTTATTTTAAATTGACTTTTGATTTGAATCTAGTTGCCCATTCCAAATGGTAGTTTCGTATGGAGAGGAATGGGAAAGAAACTCCATACATACTCTTTTAAAAAAATACATTACACAGAAAAACATGATAAAAGATATACAAATTAAGATTGCAAGAGGATATTACACACACGAGAAAGTTTTTATAAATGTAGTATGTGTGTGTGTGTGTCGTGTCTTGAGTCGAGAAAAAGACAGGTTCAAGTCTGGGGGAAATTTCGACCGTAGCGAAATCGATCGTCGGAACTGGGTATAGGGGCGGCAGCCGCTCACCCCCCCGCACATGTTGGCTCTCACGCCCGCCACGCGACTCGGTTTAACCTAGGAATTAATTTACATAATGTGTCCCGCTAAACATACATCATACAAAATGTTTTTTACCTACAGATAATTATTTATGATAATTCAGACCATTACTGTCCCCCTATTGGGCACAGGGCTCTTAGAATGTAGATTAAACCTTAGTTCACCACAATGGCCTGGTGTAGGTGGGTGCACCATTTACACCGTCGAGAACTATATGAGGCCCTTTCAGGTGTGCAGGTTTTCTCCCGATGTTTTCGTTCACCGTTAACACAAGTTATAATCAAATACTGTTCCACTCATGATTCCGGAAAGTTGTACTAAGACCTTCCTACATGGAATTCCAATCGCTTCCAATCGCAATTCCAAAATGCCAAAATTTTTTTCATAAAGAAAATTAATGTACTAAATGGTTCTTATGACAGTTGCTTGTATTAAACTATTTTCCCTTCAACAATCATTATTATGATTCGGAGTTTCCATCAATTTTACGATCTAAAAACGTATGTAGATACATTTTCAGGCAAATTTCTCAATAACTATTTGTTTTTAGGTTGTTTCTAACAGTTTAAATTACAATTAATTATTATTACATTTGAATATTTTTATTATTATTATTACATATATCATTAAATAACGACATTTAAAAGAATTAAATATGTACAAAGCTTATAAGTAAATTAATTCCGATTCTTTAAACTGTGACCTTCCGGTCAAATGTTTAAAGCACTTAGATAGTTTATAATTTTTACCATTGCGCCAAGCGTACGAGATCATAACATCCTGTTTCAAGCTATTTACCGCCGTAAACAAAGCAGTCGCTCGCACAGGCTCGTCGTTCGGCAATTTCACTCTATCAATCTCATTCACAACCTCCGCAAGGCGACAGGTGGAGACCTCCGTTTTAGGTGGTTCGTTCGATTGTTCCACTTTAATTAGGGACATGGTTTTCTCATCACAGACACTCACAGACATCCGAGGAGAAACCTGAATCTGAGCAGTTGTCTTCCGCATCAATTCCGGCGACAGGCTTAACTGCAGACGTTTCTCTAGATTCAGGGTGTGAATCCAATGATTCTTCGCCGAAAGACACACCGACACCCGTCGACCTCGTATGAACCTTCGTCCGACGAGCGATTATCGCTGGTTTCGTTCCCGAGTGATTGTATGCACCCTCCATGTCCGTACTCATGTGTCGACAAGCAACATGACTGGGCTGATCCACTTCCACTTTAACTTGATGTTCCGCGGTCGTTTTTGAGCGGGTCTTGATCATCATGCCTGTCGACGTTTTACCCTCAGCAAAGACTCTCCTTTCCACGGTACTGCCGTAACGCTGTGTTCTTTTTGTTGTTACTCGCTTACACTTCTTCGACTGTTTCCCAAACAACCTACGTTCCGTCAATATAAATTGCTAATGCTTCTTTCGGGGTATATGGCTGAGGCTTATGGTTCCGTATTTGAGTGGTTATCTTGGTCGACTTTGTTGAACTTTTTAGACAAGTCTTAATCACATTTTTTTTTTTTTTTTTTGTGTGGACTATTCACACACGGCAATCCGACCCCATACTAGGGAGACCCTGTATTGTGGGTGTCAGACAGCTGATATACAAGATGTTGTTTTGCATCCTCGTCAAATTTCAGGTGGTTGTCCTAAAAGACATAAATAATCAATTGAAAATACAGTACCGGGCAATAACTAATAAGCGCGGTTTTTTTTTTATTGTTGTTTAACAGTATTTCAGAATTAAATCTAAATTCAATGAGAATAACCCGACTGACTACGCACACAGCGACAATGCAGCTGTGTGCGTGAGCGTCGACGTCTAACCTACTAAATTCAAGCGTGCGTGCCGCGTGCGGACGGAGCAATGACCGTAGCGACCGGGGTAGCAATAATTTTACCTAATTTTATTTCGAACATCACCTACATTATTGTCATAAATTTCGATTCATAATTAACTCATTTTAAGCATCATTAGAATACGGAAATCTTACTAATGACAGAAATCCTAGTGTGCCAAAGAAAAGTTCACTGGCCTGCTATCAGATGATTAATAAAATGTTAGTTTTGCTTTATTGCTGTCGTTCAGCATAAATTTTTCGTAATGATTTTGTTTTTATTTGTGGATTTAAGTGTATTAAATAGGTTGATTTGAAATTTTCCTTCCTACTTAACGGGCTTAGGACCGGCAATAATACCTAAAGTTGGTGTACCGATCTAGCGAGTGTAACAATGTTTTTTAAAGATTTGCTAGTGAAGTGTACCTACTTGTAGGTGTTGATACTTTCGACTCTTAGGTATTTTTTGCGTAGTTAAAAATTTTAAATCAACTTATTTACACTAATAAAATTGATTAAGCTAACAACGTATTTACAAAATGTACAAATAAATAAATTACCTACTTATGTTACCCGGAGGTATTGTTCAAAATTGTTACCATCACACTCTTGGCACAATCGAGCACGACGTAGCGGGTTTTCCTTTAGCTTACGTAAACCTAACACATTCGTTTTTAAAGTGTCGAAAGCACTAATGATCCTTGCACGTAATTCTGTTACACTTGTCACTTCCTCCGTGTAAACTAACCTTTTAACGTCTCCCCACAAATAAAAGTCTAGAGGCGTCAGGTCCGGAGAACGCGGAGGCCAGGCCACAGGTCCTCCGCGACCGATCCAGTGGTCACCAAACCTTTCGGTCAAGTACTCGCGTACTTGCCGACCATAGTGAGGGGGGGCACCATCCTGCTGGTAGTAGAGGTTGCGATGGAGTGCCAGAGGAACATCGTCCAACATCTCCTCGACAACGGGACGCAACAGCTCCAGGTATGTTGCACTGTTGAGGTACCCATCGATGAAGTAGGGTCCAAGCACGTGTTCCCCTAATATGCCAGCCCACACATTCAGTCCAAACCGCACTTGGAACGCATGCCGTTTGGTTACGTGCGGGTTATGGTCGCGGTGAGCCCACCAATGTTCGTTATGAACATTGTAGACGCCAACTCGAGTAAATAAACACTCGTCCGTCCACAGGATGTTGGCGTCTTGGTGTTCCAGCAACCAGCGACAAAATGTAATCCGCACGGCATTATCACCTGGGTGAATGTCTTGTGCTTTGCGGTAGTGGAACGGGTGCTGCAGTTCACGCTTCAGTAGGCGCCACACTGTGGTGTGGTGCACTCCAAAGCGTCGACCAGCCTCCCGCGTGCTTGCCCGTGGTTCTCGCTGAAAGTATTCCAGGATGTCTTCCTGCAAGGCGACAGGCAGTCCTACGCTGCCGCGAGCTTGAGCATGCCGGGGAACGTCAAACTGCCGATGATCCCGCAGTCTCTGCGTAGCAGCCAGCATGACGCTCTGTGATGGGGGTTCCCGATCGGGAAACATTTCCGTGAACATCCGGATGGCTCCACGTAGGCTGTCTCCACTGATGGCATACAGGCGGACCATCTCCACCAACTCGACATTGGAGTAATTGTCCGTCATCTTGCACTTAGTATCACGTCACAACAATGTACCGAGAAGCGGAACTCGCAAAGCGCAGCGTACGCTCACTGCGGCGACATCAAACAAACTGTTGGTTCGGGGCCGCCGCGGCTATCGAACCACCGCGCTCGCGCACGCGCGAGCGTGGCTAGGCACGTGCGCGAGTAGTACCTACAAAGTTATTGAATGATCGTTGCGTATGCGTTGTGTATGTATTGTTTGCGTTTGTTTGTGTGTGAAAGCGCGGTTATAGGGCTAGTAACAGACGGGCCGCTATTAAATACGGCTGGTTTACAATTATGGATTTCATTAAACAGGAAAAAAATATAAAAAAATACTTACTCATTTCATTGTTAATTTGGGTCGAGAATCATTAGCATAATTACGTCCTTGAATTTGACTAGGATGCAAATCAACAGCTTGTACATACACAAATACATTTTTAAATACATACATATATAGATAAGCAACACCCAGACACAAGGCAATCACAAGTGCTCATCACACAAATAGTTACCATAGGCGGGAATTGAACCCGCAACACGCTGCGCAGCAGTCGATCGCTCAGCCACTGCGCCAACAGTGAATTGAAAAATTGAAGGTTTTTGCAATTTTGATGTACTTGTTTGCAATTTACGCTCACCTGCTTCTACTATGCTTGAAAAAACTGACTAGTTTTGGTTGTGGCTCTATATCAAGGGAGCCTTGAAGAAATCTTCGCAATATACGCTTTTGCCTTTCACACAGAGTATTATACTTTGAACTGGGACCAGGCTCCGAAATAGGTATAAGTTCAAATTCGATAATATCTTCTGGTTCTGTAATACACCCAGGTTCGGTAACAGGCTCAAATATTGAAGTAAGGTCAAGTTCGGGATTAGGGTTAGGTTCGCAAATAGGCTCAGATGTGGAAATAAGCTTAGACTCTGGAATAGTTTCATTTTCGGAAATAGGGTTAGTTTTGGGAACAAACTCAGATTCAAAAACAATCAAGGAATCCCTTAGCGGGTTCGGGAAAGCCTCACCCCCGTTCTTCCAGGCAATATTTATAGGTACAGGGTTTTGACTTAAGCCTAACGAAGGCGGACCCCTTCCCCGTATCATAAATGGACCTTTGGATACACGTAATTTAATCGTTTATTGTACATCATACGTATTTAACATCGTATGATATTAGCTAAACTTACAAAATATATCCAAACAAATATCTAAACGGCAAAAAAAAATTGTACATTTATAAAACTATTTATTTATTTAAATACTTTATCGTACACCAAGACATCAAACACATATTACAGAAAATCACAGAACACAAAAATATACAACAGGCTGCCTTATCGCATTATGCAACCAAAGAACCTTGAATGAATAAAAATTGCCTGGACACTAAAATGGGGTCGCACTTGGTGCAAACACACAATTTTAAAAAGACCAGGGAATTACTAGCATTACAAAGTCAAAGTCAAAGCATTTATTTCAATTAAACCATTTACAGGCACTTTTGAATTGTCAAGGAGTCGGTCAGTTAGTCAGAGTTGAAGCTAGTTGCTCGTTTCAAAACGTAGGTAGGTCTCTATGGAGAAGAACGAGCAAGAAACTCCACGGACACTCTTTTAACTCACCGCCATGTTAATTTTTGTCAAACATATAGGTATTAATATACTTAGTAAATAGCTCCATGGTATTCACATTTACGAGATTGAAATAATGCTGCTAAATTATACAAAACCGAGGTTTCCAATGTATATTATTTTATCATATGAAGTGTAATTAGTAAATCATTTGAAAATATCTATGTATAATAATAACGATACTCGTTACTCATGTCAATAGAAAAAGGGGTGGGAAACATCCTTTTCTTCCAATTTAGAAATTCCCTAAACTGGCTGTGGAGCAGGACCAGCATTCAGCCAAGCATTTTTGTCATTGATGTAATCTTCTAACTTATAATATGTTTGTCTACATAGTGTGCGTTTAATACATGTTTTAAATTGTTTCTCATTCAATTGTAGAATATCAAGTGGTATTTTATTATAGCATTTTACACAGTACCCCATAAAAGAAGTATGTACTTTTGACAATCTGAAGCTTGGCTGATCTAATTTGTTCCTATTTTTAGTATAAACATTATGTCTGCCACCTATTTTTTTAACAATTACAATTCCGTTTATTCATTTTAATTTAATTCACTTTTTAACTACTTATAAAATAATATGAAAATAGATTTATCATTAACTATGTGAAAATCAATAATTTTGTAACTTCTTTCATTTAACCATGTTACTATGTCCTTTATTTATTTTTACTCAAATTATTTTACATTTTTAATTATTTCATAAAAATAAATATACAAAAAAAAATATAAAATAAAATATACTACTCAAAACAAAATAAGGGCCACAAAGTATTTTGTCTGTACCATGAAAATAATAAAACCAATATATATTTTTTGTCTCCATAACGAAAACTAATGTTGTTTTTACCATGTAGACCAATAAATTTATTCAAATAATAACGATTAAAAAGTTTATTTGCTTTTGAAAGAAAAAACACATTTTAGGTTAAAAATAAAAACAACGTAAAGTTACTGAAAACAAAAGAAAATACTCCATGCTCATCTTTTAGTAACGGTTATGCCCCCCTCGTTTAGCTACGCACTCCTGAAGCCTGGAGTGCATGCTCTCAATCAAATGCCTGACATTTTCCATTGGAATCTCTTCCCAGGTCCTTTTCACAGCGTTGATGTTGTGGATTTCCTGATCACCGTCTCTAACTCTTCGTTTCAACTGATCCCAGATGTGCTCTATTGGATTTAAGTCCGGACTGTTCGCCGGCCACGGCAAGACTTGAATTTGAGAGTCTTCCAGTACAAACCGAGTCGCTTGAGCCATGTGTGCACGAGCATTGTCTTGCATCAAGATGAATCCAGGACCCGCTCGCTGTGCAAATGGGATCACATGTGGTCTGACAACTTCCTCAATATACCGCTGAGCAGTAACAGTACCCTCATTTAAAATAGCGAGTCAGTTTTGCCGTGTAAGCTTATCCCGCCCCTAATCATTAAATTTGGGCCACCGAAACGATCGACTTCATAGTGTCCCAGTCCAAATGTTGACGGAAAAATTTTAAACGATTTGCACGATGATTTCTGGTTAATGGAACACTGACAACTCGCCTTCTTGATGCCTGCTGGTCTTCATGCAATCGATTACGAATAGTTTGGTCACTGACACGAGTACCCGTTGTCAGCCGTAAACGATTTTGCAGCTTGCGGGCCGTCGTTGTGCGATCTCGGCGCGCACTTAATCGAATGTAACGATCCTCTTGAGCTGTTGTAATGCGAACTCTGTCCGAACCAGGTCTTCTTCTAACACTGCCGGTCTCTTGGAAACGATTCCATAGATTTTGAATAGCTCTTCGAGAAAATCCCAATTGCAAACCCACAGATCGCTGCGAATGACCTTCTTCAATCATCGTAACGGCTCTGGTTGCTGTCAGCGAGTCCATATGACGCCTGCGTGCTTGTGGCATATTGCAAAAGATGTTTCTGACTCGAGATATCAATGAACTCTGATAATTTCTAATAAACCAAGAAGCTAAGGAAAGCAAAACGTCAAAGAAAATGGAATCAAAATTTTCAAAAAGGATTTTAAATCAAATTTTATTTAAAATTGTTGCCAGCATTAGATGAATACTACAATATTAAAACGTTTAGGTATCAAAGAGTTTGTATACTCAATATTTTACTACTTTCAATATGTAAAATGTGATAGTGTGATACTGATTCCATCTTAGACCGCATCATCGCTTCCCATCAGGTGAGATAGAGGTCAAACGTATGCCTATCAAATGATAAAAAAAAAAAAAAAAAAAAAGTAAATGTTTAATAAATTACACCAAAATGAAAAAAATACCTCGTGACCCTTATTTTATTTTGAGTAGTATAGTAGTAAAATACAACTTGTGCCAACCCTAGCGCTTAAATTTTAGAATCCTGTGAATTCTAGATACCATAAGATTTGGCTATTTTAAATTGGGACTTCTTAGTGCCAAAGCAGCAGATTGTTTTGATATTGAATCCAATTACCATGAAATAAGCCCATAACAAAATAAAATCGAAAATATGTAAAATTCGATGTCACTCACCACCGCACATAGGAGTATTTGACATAAAAAACCGGACAAAATTATTTTATATTTTATTTTACTATTTTATGAAATAAAAGTCAATAATTCATCATAATTAGGCATTTATATAAAAAGAAAAACAATTAAAAAAAAAATACTAATCTAAGAGAGATTTACTCTTAAAACAGGATTTGTCTTCAAGAGGATAATCATGAGGGGACCGAATCAATCAGAATCACTGTCTCCGAGTTCACAGGTGATTTGATCCTCACCATCTTCGTCGTCGGAACTGTCACAATTCAGTGTTTTCGTGAGAAGCATACTAATAGCTTCCTGGGAAAAGGACTTGCTTTTCTTCTTCCGTTTTATTCTGTTGCAGCTGATAAAGGGATCAGATGGCAGCAACAACCTATTTAAAATATCTGTGTTGCAGTCCACTCTTGAAAATTTTCTTGCAAAGTCTACGCGATATTTACGGAAATGTTTGTTCCGGGCTTCAGCAGCCTCCTCTGATAGCTGTCCGATAGGTACAATGTGACTTGATATAACTGATGCATGCATCAGAATCTTGTGAACTGTAGGTGACATGGGATGCCAACCACCAGTTCCGCGTTTCAAGAACGGGTAAGAACACTTGTTTCTGCGGGTGGACATGAAGTTAGTTGCGCAAGTCTTTCTTCTAACAACGAAAATTTTTCTTCAATCTTCTTCCCTTTGAACTCTTTTATAATAGTATAAAACTCCATTCTGGTGATTTTTTTCACTCTTTCCGAAGGATCTATGACAAAAGAAAGCAAAAAAATTAGTTTTGTCAATATAATTATAATCTTCCCCATATAGTTTGAACTACTATAAAAATATGGGGTACGTTGGGGGGACTTTTTATTCGTGTTTCTACTTCCTTAGAGTCTAGATTTTATGCCCACATAAAAATTTTGAGGCGACAAGGCGCGACACATAAACAAAAACACTAATGTATTTCAAATTTCTTTAAAAAACAAGTCAAAAAAGTGCTGCTGTTTATTGATGGCTATACAAATAGAAAATTTGGAAGAAACGTAATAAAATATACTTCAGTATATAGTACTAACCTTCTATATCCATATCCGAATAGTTAATCTCCTGTTGTTTGCTACACGAAGCCATTTTAGCACAGAAAACTGATAAACACAAACGAGAGCGCCGAGAACAAAGACACGCGTACAGTACGATGACTGAGTTCCGACAGACGTTGTGGCACATGCGCGGGAGTTGAGGGTTGGGGGTCTGCCTTTTGATAAACCGGTTATCGTAGGTGTAAAGAAACATGTATTTTGGGTGCGGTTGGATTAACATCAGTATTTTCAATTTTGACCGGTTTTTTAAGTGAAATACTCCTACGTGCACCGGTTAACGGTGTTTTCATTTCAAAATAAATTTACACAATTTGCAAGCGTTGTTCTGAAGGAAGTCTATCCATTGTGAAATGGCAAAATGTACTGACCACAAATATACCGCCAACTGTCAAATTGACAATTCCAAGAAACTGTTGCCAATTTAAAAATCAAACCTCTTTGTTCCCGACGACAGCTCGCGGTGGAGATGAATATGAGTAAAAACTATGTAAATTAAATGCAGTGGACTGTATAACATGTATATTGATATGAACTATGCAAACAAGTAAAAATGCTAATAATAAAATAAGATGCGCGAGCGCAGCCGTGCGTAAGTGCGTGCAACAGCTGACTAGTGGTGTGGTGCGGGGCCCGCGCGCGGCGAGGGTGAGAGGCGCGGTCTCAACACTCTTAAAAATATCCTTTATTACCGATAAGAGGATTCATGAAAGAAAGAAAGTCAGTCAGTTAACCAAGCACCAAGTATAATGAAAAAAATAGGCTCAAAATGGCGTTGAGTTACATTGTATGAAATGCCTCGAATCAGGAATCTACACAAAGGGGGAGGACTCCTCAATCCTAAATACTAAACGTAACACAAATACACAGATAATAAAATCAAATTACTGCTTTACGAATAATAAATTTCAAAACTTTCCTTAGTAATGAGTAACAACAACTAAAAGCGCTCACTCAATTGCTAGCATGAAACAATATCGAATCAAAATTAAAAATATTCATGAGTATAAAACTAAATATATTTCAAATAAAAACACAAATTTTGTACATTTAAACTTCAAAGAATTTTCGGTTCCCTTCTGTAGCTTCAAAGTCTGTGGTCACCCAAATGTTGTTTTGTAAAGTTTCCCAAGCAGTTGTGCCAGCCTTCAATATTTTTATAGAATCGGTATCCTCCAACACTTGATCCTTGGTCTTCTTTAACGCATATTGAAGCTGGATGGGGTCATTCGAAAAGCTGTGTGAAGCCTTCCCTGTACGTAGGTAACTCAGGAACTCTTGAGTAAAGCCTCTCCTCCGAATTCCAGAAAAGGACGGTCTACAAGTATCCACAGGTTCAATGTTACCTAGACTTTTCGTTAGCAAAGCCTGAGCCATCTTAGAAACATATTTGAATGCGATTGGAGGGAAAATTAGTTGTTCAGTTGTACCCCTTTTAATAAATACTGCATTAACGTCTTTTCTTTGAAACCATTTACCAGTGTGTGTAGTGATTTGCTCACAAATATCCAAATCATCTAAATAAGTTCCAAACATTGCGTGGAATACCACTTGGGCTGTTTTAATCTTAACACCTCCGCTCCTTATTTCAAAATGTATCTCTCCGTTTACTACAAGTTGTGTAAAGATTTCTATCATATCGAAACCCGAAAAACTCCAAGAGTCTGGCCTACCTTTAACTTCCTCCACATTAAACAGTATAGTAGGCTAGGAAAGTAGAATTTTTGTGTGGACCTGGCAGTTGTCATAATAAGAATATCGCCTAATTCTTTAAGAATGCCCGCCACACTTCCTGGACTGTGCGCCTCTTTCAAGCAATTTATGATTTCAGTAGCCATTGGAAGCATCTGTAGGCTGTTCTGCAATGCAGATGAAAGCTTATTATAATACTTGTCTTCCATTACCAACATGAGAGCTTGGCATAAAGGACCTAAACTCCTAATAACACCTGTCCTTCTTTCTGGTGCAAATGTTATACCTTAAAGGAGGGGAACATGATGGTTATTAAGCCCGTATTGAGTTATATTTTGAGTCATTTCCCTACTTTTGTCTACTCTTCCTGTAGGTTTACCCGATGCATCCCTTTTCACTCGTCTTTTTGCTACATTTTCACGAACCTTGAATCTTGTAACACCTGTCCTCACTTCATCGAAACCAGCTTTAAATAAAGTCATCAGTTCGACTATTGGAGTAGCTATCAGGAAATTAATTTCTATCTTCTGTATCTTAATCTCCTCTGTAATGCTCGCAATAGTTACTTCTACGCCTCCTACAGTTGCGCTATATGCTTTATATTTAATACTGCCTGATGGATCGTTCTGCTCCTTTCTGAGGCAAGTAAAGCCCGTCATAAGGACACAATTCCTGTACTTCAGCTCTTCCCGAATTTTTTCAGTGTTAACACTACCTATCATTCCTAAAATGATGTCAATGACTTTCATAAGTTTCTCAATTTCGTTGTTTCGTTCTGTCAACTTATCAGTCTGCTTCTTCCATATCTGATGGATTGCCTTCCTTAGATTTAGATGGAGCCGACATTTTGTTTTGATTGTTTTCTTTATTTCAGTAATACTATCTGTTTCTGCGGCTCAATTTCTTTAAACTAAAATAGAATTTTAAAATTTCTTCGCTCTCTAGTTCAAGGCCAGAGGTCAACAAGCGGCAAGCGCGAAGTCATGCCATCGTTAAATATTATGTAATGTAATTGCATCATTATTAACTCATACTAAAGTTGAAAGTTCAAATTCCTTTCACAAACTTGCCAAAATACTGAAACAATTCTTCAAACAGGCCTATTTCCTTTGACATAAGGTTCAGAATAGTACCTATGGATTACTTAGCTATGTTGGTTTTATTAATCACGCACTCCGTCTGGCTGCTAAGTTATTTCGTCGGTAGGGATCGTGTCTACATTGGCATTCATTCGGTAATTCGGTTCAATACGATATTATTTAGCATCATACTCGGATACGCGATATGGAGCAATGTAGTGTTTCGCTCGTTATAAAGATTCAGATTAAGCCGATATCGGATTTTAGATATTACATCAATACATAAGTTTACAGAATAAACAGATTACTGGAAAAATATCTTTTATGACACCAAAATGTTTTTAACTAATGTTTCGGAACGATTGTGTTCAATTACATGGGAACAATTTTTTTGAACTGTTATTTAAACATTCAAGAGGCTATTATGATCAGTTAATAATGGACAGTTATTTTTTATTTAACGGCGATTGGTAAATTTGTGCGACAGTAAAACTTAGACAGTAATAAAAAAAAACAATTGGCCGGTTGACTTCGTCTTACTATGTCAATACTAAAAACACGTAAGCAGACTAATAATGGGCTGTTAGACAAATGTGTTCGGCAGTTCACTCCTAAAAAATTCAACGCTGATAATTTTTCTATCTAATTTGACTTACTTGTTTTATTTCTGCCCCCGCATAGGGGATGCTTACCGCAACCCATGCGTTGCGGTAAGCATCCTCGGTATATAATCAGCAATTAACCCAAAACATATCCTAAAAGCCTTACTTGAGACGAGTGGAGTGAGGCCGAAGGCGGAGCGACGACGACATTTGTGACAGAAAGCCACAAATGTTTTACTTTCCAAATTTTTTACTTACTAAAACTACTATATAAAACTACCGCTTTAAATCAGTGCCCTATTAAATGTGCATTTTGAAATTTCCATAAATAATTATATTTTGTTAGAAATTTAACTTAGAATCTATTGTAACTACAACTGACATAAAATTTGTGACATGTAATATACTGATAGTTTATTTGTATGAAATAATACACAGATAATTTCACATATCAGGTATAGTAGTTATTTAAGGTATTTATAACTAAAGTAGGAACAATAAAAAAAAGTAGATAGTTAAAAAAATAAACAACAAAATTGACGTAAATTTCTTCACAAACTTAAATGTTGTTACCTTATAACAAAAAAAACTGTCTAAGCCACCACTTCCCTCATGCCATAGATAGCAAATCACTTCTTTTTTTGTTTTTTAATTTCTAGTGTGTGTAATTGTGAACTTTAAGTTTTGCACAGCAACAGCTGATGCCTGTATTCTTGGGCATAGAAATACCGCTTGGACATCCATAGTGTATAATAATACATCATTTTAAGTATTGTTTTTGTCATTATTCATACTTTGTCTTGCTTGATAGTTAAAAAAATAAACAACAAAATTGACGTAAATTTCTTCACAAACTTAAATGTTGTTACCTTATAACAAAAAAAACTGTCTAAGCCACCACTTCCCTCATGCCATAGATAGCAAATCACTTCTTTTTTTGTTTTTTAATTTCTAGTGTGTGTAATTGTGAACTTTAAGTTTTGCACAGCAACAGCTGATGCCTGTATTCTTGGGCATAGAAATACCGCTTGGACATCCATAGTGTATAATAATACATCATTTTAAGTATTGTTTTTGTCATTATTCATACTTTGTCTTGCTCCTCATTTTTTCTTCAAGTGACTCCTGTGCTCATCTTCATTAATATTACCATTCTTGTAGGCTAAGCACTTGTTGCACTGGTTTTTCCTGGGTTTAAAAATAGACAAATTAAGCTCGCGGGACTTCCTCTCGATCGTCGCAACACAATATCGTCTCTTATTGTTCTTATTGTTGTGTAACAAAACTTTTTATATTCAATATAAAGGTCACCATGAACACTGTTCCAGATTGGTTTTTATACTTTTGAGAAAGACGATCTGCAATAATGGGGCTCTACTTTCGACAAACTGTCGAAAGATTCTCGAATTGAATCGGATGCATTATTTTGAGTCCCTGCATTACACTCATTACCATTTTGAGAGATAATAGGAACTTTCTGTTGCATCTTTATTAGGAACAACCCAATCCCTCAGTTGTCTTTGGCCAATGCACATAGTTTTCATAAACGTTTGCTTATAAACATGAACTCTTTTAGAAAGATAGGAAATATTTAAATCTACGCTTGAAGAACGTCGATGCTGTGGTGCATATACACTTACTAAACTTTGGACGTATACTTTACGAGCTTCCCAAGAACTTGGTGTCCAATAAGAATCAAAAATCAGTTTTCGGTCTTCTTCGGGTAACATTTCACATTCAAACCTTTGTTTCGGTCCCCCATGTTTCACTTCGGTATGCCCACCACATCTTTCCTGTAAGCCTTAAGCTGGTCTTAACAGTGTTTGTTTGTATTTTACATTCCTATCCTTCTCAAACTGCCGGCCCTCACCTTCATACTGTTTACCTTGTAACCTAACCTTAGAGTTTCTTAATCTCTTCCATTTTGTTTGATCTGCTTGACTGCGTTTCCATTTGTGAGTATCCTTACGAGTAAGCCAGGAGTGCTTACTCGTCTCCTTATCAAGGACCTCTTCGTTGAAGCTCTTACTTTGTTCTAATGCATTAGAAAGAAAGCCAACACTACTTTCTTCTGGAACGTAATCTGAGTCAGAAAACGACCCTTCTTCGAACAAGACCTCTTCACTAAACGTGTAACACTGCTGCTGAGTTTCATCTTCATACAACTGGTCAGTAGCTTCGGTCAGCCGCTGCTGGCGAGGATGTTGAGACTGATGTTGAGAACTATATTAACCGCCTTCCTCTTGTGTTATTCATCTGCAACAACTGGCCAGTAGCTTCTTTTAGCTGGCAAGGATGTTGAGAGGAACTTGTAGCTAACTGTATTAACTGCCATCCTCTGGTGTTATTCATGCAACAATCAACCACCAAGCCATGCATACAAGACCAAAGCAAAATTTAGAAGGTTCTATGTCGTGTTTGTAACTACGTATTGTAACATAGGTCTTATTGTTTTATTGGCATTATTTACAAAAAAGGTCAAAATAAAAAAATATTTTTGATGAATAAACGTTATCTGTTAATAGATTCGCGTCACTATTAGTCTTAAGCGCTTAATAGCAAAAAAAAACAGTCAAATATTTCTCATAAGTGTAATTAAAACCAGGATATTAACAAAAACGATGATATTGTATGAGTCTATGTTTGAGTGCTAGTTTTTGGTGAATGACGTTTGCTACATTATTGTGTCTGTGAGTGTAGTCTGTTTGAGTGAATGTTGTGCATACTCCTGTTACGTGTTGTTATTATTATTATATTTAGCCCGTACTGCCCTACTGCAGGGCAAAGGCCTGGAACTACAGGACATTTTATTTAATTGATTCTTGTCTTAAAAGAAGAATCGGCGTTTTGCACAGATACGGAAACCGGAACGTCAAATGTTATTATAGCTGTCGATTGACAGCCAGTGGTAATCATTCGCGTCCACGCCTCCGCGATTACTGGGTCCACCCGAGTCGGCTAGCGCTACCTCGCGCTATCACGCGCTGGCTCGCGCTGTCACGCGCTGGCTCGAGCTATCACGCGCTGCCCGGCCTGCCGTGTATCGCGCGCCTACCACGTTTTGTGGTGAAAGAGCCATTACTATTCCGTGTATGGTAATAAAACAACAGTATCTATAGTAACTTAAATATTTATCATTATTACAATTTTGAAATAAGATAAATGGACCGTTGCGTAGCGTACTTTTAAGCGGGTGAGATGTATATTAGATTAAATGAATATGCTAATACAATGTCTCCAATACCCTAAAGGTAACTAATGTTAATAGTACAATGTAGTTATAGTCACTTAAGTATTAAGTTACTAGGTAGATAGGTACTTAAGTAATGGATGCTACTGACGGTGCAATCCTTGTAGCAAATTTCGGTCAGTGGGTCGTCTTAGGGTTCTGAACCGACTTACAAGATTGCCAATGAATCTAAGAAGTAGGTAATTAAAATTATAAATAATCATATTTACTTGATTTGCATTTAATTGCGTTGTTAAGGCATTTGACATTATTTGGTTTAGTAATTTTATTTGTGTGGCGAATTTTGCACGGTGTCCTATTACGGGCACTATGTCTCATGTCTCTTAGGTCAGTTATCTGACAACATATGAAGTGTTTCTAAATCAATGCTGTGTTCTGAAAATAATTAATAAACCTAATAATAAGTTAGATCTACTTTGGTGGAGTACGGTCCATGGATCTTGGCCAGCTTGAATTTCATGCGAGTGGCTGTGCAGATTGCATTACAAACCACTGCCGAAGAATACTTTTATTGGCCACTGCAGGCACGCAAAATAATTTGTTGTTCATCCTAGTACAAAGCTATCATTGGAATGTTTAAAAGATTTTAGAATTAAAACGTGGACGTGCTGCTACTTGTACCCGGCGCCAGTTCGAGGCTTGGGCATTGGCATGAGTGCAACTGCGCCACTACCAACGTGCCGCGGTCGGCCGGCCCGTACGTAGGTACGCTGGGGAATCCCGAGTCAGTAGATTCTAAATAAAATGGAATTTGGGACTTTTATGCGTAAGAATACCTATCGATTAGGTATACCCGTAGACGAAGCAACTATCGTAATCGTTGTATAAGTAATGTATTTCAAAACGTACTCACCTACAAACTTCTGAATATATGGATGTTTGGTAGATCGATGCAAAGCCGTAAAGCGGAGCTAGGATAGACTATTTACAAACATTTAAACCGAACTTGTCTTAGCCGAAGTGTGACTAATGTTTTTTTGCAAAATTTTAATGATTTTTGATGATGAAACCCAAAATATTGCAGTTAATTGCAAATAATGGCCAATTTGAAAGATATGTTATTTATTTTTTATTTTATTTGGTTAACATAATGCGTAAAAAATCTAATAAAACATAATTAGGGGATCTGTGGGATAAGACAATTTTTTCTCAGACATTTAAAGTCAAAGACATTTTTAAAGATTTCAGAAATCTGTTTTTAGATGGCATGGAAAAAAATCAGGCATCGTGCTTTTTTTGTTCAAAGATTTTTAAAAATATGTCTGGTTACTGTTCTTTCTTTCGAGGTATCAACTACGCGGATAGCTCACCAATTATTGAAATTAGGACCTACAAACCAAATTGAGGAAGAAAAATAATTTTTTTAGGCGAATTATTTAAAAGAAAATTATAATTTAAATGATTTATTATTCGTGTTCAAAATGTTCGCCGCAGTCTCTAATACCAACACGGGCCCGTCTTCACACTTCTGTTGTTGTTATTTTTAACTTCATCTCCAGTTTCATCGTTTCAAACGCTGAATTAATACTCTCAATCAATTCTTCTTTCCTGTTTATTTCCACATTCGTCTGAACTAGTTCCTTGGCCTGACCCTACACGAAAAAGTCAAGCGGAGTCAGATCGGGTGACCGGGCGGGCTAAGGGATCGGCCCATCTCTGCCGCCATTATTTAAGTGCTCTCGTACCTTTAATGTCCAATGCGCTGAACAACCATATTGTTGAAAGATGACTTCTCGGTTTCTCTTGCAAATATCGGGGCCTCGGATTCAGACCACTTGTCGGTCTCTAGTGAATATCGGGGCCCGGATTCGTCTACAAGCTCTGGAAGATCATTTAGTAGGAATTCCAAATAATTGTTGCCATCCAAATTATCCGGGAAGAAATGGGGCCCAATCCTATGTTTAAATTTCGAGCTATTTTTCTAGTGCTGGTATGTGGATCAGCTTGAAATGCCACCAAGATATCTTCTTCGATGTTAGTATCATGTCTACCTGGATTGACGGGGAGTTACCCTCACATTGCCTGTAGTCCCTACAGGACTACAGGCAATAATGCTAGCGAGGCTAAACGCAATGTTCCCCGCGTATACAGTTTGGCGGCTAGTCGTTTGCCCAGCGCCGTGTATGTAACTTGTGTTCTGTCACCTTATGTAAACAACGTCAGGTACCTGATTTGGTAACAGTGAAATAGACTTTAGTAACGTACTCGTGCGTTTCATTTATTCTCCTCTTTCCAACCACATAGAGCAAACTCAACATTGGTGACCCCGGCGTGATTTTTAATACGTGGTTGTGGAAAGATACGGACAGTGCGTAAAACTAAACGAACAGTTTAGCAAGTTTAGTGGTGTACGCGCGGCAAACGACTTCCCGCCGACTGGGGACCTATTGGCGGGAATTTCAAGGGTTCCAGGATGCAGACGCTACAACCATCAGCTCATGTGGCCAGCATCATCGTCACAGAGATAGCTCCAGAAGCTTTATAAATAGACTTTAGTGACGTACGCGTGCGTTTCATTTATTCTCCTCTTTCCAACCACATAGAGCAAACCCAACACATACCATGCTTTTTATTTTCACCTTTAGAGGATATCCACTATCTCCTAATAAATACGCCCCTCTATAATCACCCGTTTCGAATTTCTTGTATCTATTACTATTTTGATAAATTGTTGAATCATGTGTTGATCCAGGCCAACGAGCCACAACATCGGTCACCAATAGATCAGCATCACTTATTGTTTGCACATTTATAGACATGTAAGATTTCCGGTTTCGAAATAATTTAGCATCATCTCCACCTACAAAGCAAGAAATTTATAACGTGAAAATCAAAATAATACAACACCATTAAGTAGTAGTTAGTAGGTAGTGATTATTAAGAATACAGAATGTTACTAGGGGACAAATTAATTATCATAACGGGAAATCTGTGGGTCAGTCACACCAATAGATCGCTGAATGTCCGGCGCGTCCAGTATAATAACATCTTCAGGATGATGTTGGGGCTGCCTCGCTTCTGTAGTGCATCGGGGATGTTTGCAATGTATCGCGCTGATGGCTTTCATGCAGTCATCCGAAAGAAAACAGTATCCCTGATCTGCAGAATGCGTGGCAGCCGCAACGGAATTCTGAAGAATTTAGCTGATAGGATCTCTTCTCCACTATGGAGATCCTTCATTAGAAGAGAAATTTTGTGTATTGTATTTGTTTTGTTTGGTGTAGTTTACTTGTATTTTGTTTTTTAATAATTTAAGCCTATATAGATTTTATTATCTGAAATAAATGAATTTTATTTCTTTATTTTATTTTATAACCCTGGTGATTGTATCTTTATATGCGTACAATCTATACAACAAATAACATTAGGAAAGTGAGCAATCCTGTGAAATTTTTCTTTTACTTTGGCTTGTCCCTCATATGTATCCGGAAACTTTATGTATTCATGGCGCAGTGAAACAATGGCTTCAGAGACTCGTTTCACTATTCTGCTACATGTAGAAACACTAATGCCACCCATATCTGCCACAGCAATTAAATGATTACCAGTAGCATAAAATCTGAGCGCACACAGTAATTGCTTAATTGGTGATACGGATTTATTTCTGCAAAGATAAGTAGGTACCTATTAACAGTCTGTTTACAAAAAAATAATAATGTAACGAACTAGTAACGCCATCTAGTGTTGCATGTCATAATACTGTCCATCTTCGGCGACATCTATGGTCAACGAGCGCACCAGCGTGAGCCGGCGCAGCTCGTGAATCGTCACATCACAACTACTAACGAATACGTGTAGATATTGTGCACACATACAAGCCTTGCGAGCTTTATAAGGAGCGACGCCCGGTACATTTTGTCATTCGACTAGCTAGAGGAACAGAGTTCGGTAGCCACGCAGCCAATTCTGTGCCTAAGTAAGACTAGTTCCTGTTCGATAGCCTAGCGGTCTTCAGGAACTAGCCAGTTAGGGAGGTTTGAAGGGCGATAGCCACGCAGTCCCTTTCATCCCTCACTTAGGGTTGCCATTTGTTAATTATCTGTAACCTTACCATAGTTGCCAGTATTTATAAATGTATGACTAAACGTCAACGGGGCATTTTATTTTCACCAGCAACCCTACAATAATTATGCCACGCCTTTGAAAGTAAAGAATATTACATCTACTTTTGTTGTTTAGGCAGGTACATACTTGTTGTTTGGATATTCCAAATGATGTTATATTTGCTCTAATAAAAAAAACACTAACCTTAGATAATCTATATCTTATAAAAAAGTCTTTATCATCATATTTTGAGAAATAATCCTACCTTTCACGATAAATTTGTGGCCGCGTGAATAAACTTGAATGTGAAAGTACTTCCACTGTTTCAATTGCATCAAAAGCTTCAAATATTTCACTATCCATTTCGTAACTGTACCTCTGCTTTGCTTTTTTTTTGCTTGCTTTTTTCTTGCTTTGGAAATCTATTGTACCTCTGCTTTGCTTTCTTTCACTAAATTTAGTATTAGGTGTAGTATGTAGGGAATTCAGCACTTGTGCTATCACATTCTTATAGGTAGATACCTACTCACTTCGATAGAATGTAAAAAGAATGCTTAGCGCGATCCTAAAACAAGTATGCTACCCAAAACTAATCAAATGTAACGGTCACTTAGCATTTAGGTGGCCGTCAATCGGGTCCCTATTTTAAAGTGGTCACTTAAGGCCTTAGGTGGCCCTTACGTATTGGTGAAAACGATTCTTGCGTTAGGTGTCACCTAAAATCTCTTAGAAGTTACTTAGGGATTGGTGGTTAAAACGGGCATTATAACAAAACTCGTTTTACACGATGTACCTAACTGAAACAGTTGACTTGCATTTAAACCAACTTTGTTTGCTAGTTACCAAAGTTTAGCTATTTTCACAATAGCTCAACTGCTTTTGTTAATTAGTTTTTTCAGTGTACTACTGAAGCGACTTCAATTTCTTTCTCACTAGATCAAAAAAAAAAAGTTTACATATTTAAAGTAAATTATTTTCAAAAATATCAATTTAAATGTCACAGCTTTTAACTGATTATTCCTCGTGCGCCGAGCTTGATCAACGCGCTCTCGCTTGATCGGTTGTTTACTTCTCATTCTAGGGAACTAATCGCCTTAAACACTGACCTTTCTGTACAAGTCCAGGGAAGTTGAATCGTGAACATTAATGCGCCGAAGATAAAAAAAACAAAGGTACTCTTTTTTGTTTTTGTATCTTCTGCACATAAATGTAAAATAAAGATAAAACATTGAAGTTAAGAGTCATAGTCGAAATCGGGTTCCAGGAATTCTACAGCTGATAATATTGATTCATTGCTTTCTTTACTGCTACTGCTGCTACTGCCCCAACATGTATTATAAGCCGTTTAAGTTTGTTTTCGATCGGACCAGTACTTTTTGATTTATTCGTTACATACGAATATATAAAAATACAAATCTTTCCTCTTTATAATACAAAGTACAGATGGCGTCAATTTTCTCAAGGATCCCTAAAGAATTTTAGAAATGGGATAAGTAGTTTCGGAGATTACCCCCTACATAAAAAGTTACACACATACAAACTTACAAACAAATTTTACCTCTTTTTGATATTAGTACAGATTAAGGTTGTTGAAATTAGAAAAGTGACATTGGTGCTTGCTCATAACTAGTTGCGAATGCACAACCTCGTGCATAAGAGGCGGTTACATTAAAATTTAGGTTATTCATGACTAGGCTAACAAATAAAGAAAGTCACTGTCAAATAAAATGTTTGATAATATACTATGATTAAAATTCAAATAAGATATTACCTGGTAAAAACAGCTTGGGAATTGCTATTTTGCTGTCTATTTTTAGGATATTTGTATAGTTCTTCAAAATGTTTATGACAGACACGTCTGTTGTTATAAACATTTAAAATGTCCGATGGAGCTTCTTTATCAAAAATTTTTAAAATCAAAGAATTGAATTTTTCTGCATTCACATCTGAATTTGGGAAGTGATGGAGAGGTATCCCTGAAAAAAAAATAGCATGATTTATAAATATTATTGATACGTATATTGATGAATAAAGGAGAATAATATGTAACTTAAAACACACACACAATAGCATTAAACAGAACTTGAAATTTTTTAATGCACCCTTTAAACAAAAGTACAATAAACATGTTACAGTTACGGTAGATGTCGAATTTATTATAATCTATTTTTAAAGCAGCTGTCGCATTTTAATAATTTATGTTATGAAATTATGTGGTGGTCATTTCGTTAAATTATTTCATTCCAATTTAATATTACAGTGTCAATGATAAAAATTAAATTAAAAATTTAAAAAACCCCCAACGCAAAACATAAAAGCAATTATTTAAAAAGTAAAAAATAATATCTTTTGTTGAGCCATCAAATGTTTGTTCGTTGAAATGGCGCTATAATGTCGCGGCGGGGTACCGCGTAAGTCAAATCTCATTGCAAATCCATGAGTTCGCTATTTTACCTATTTAGCTATTGCTGACTTAGCGGTACCCCGCCGCGACATTATAGCGCCATTTCAACGAACAAACATTTGATGGCTCAACAAAAGATATTATTTTTTACTTTTTAAATAATTGCTTTTATGTTTTGCGTTGGGGGTTTTTTAAATTTTTAATTTAATTTTTATTTGAAAGTTTTTTAATGTAATTTAGTCTGGTTTTGAGAAGTTGTAGATACGTCTAAAGTTGTATTTCGTCACATGGATCTTTTTTGATATTAAAGATATCACCCTGAGAATGCGTTTGGTATACATAATTCGCCATTTTGTGGTGCCGGTCATCTTGGCCTTGAAATTTATCATAGTGTAAAGTATTCTACTAGTGAAGCCTTTTCATTTGATACCCATATTGATGGAGTTGTGAAAAAATATGTGATTAGCTATTTTGTAGCGGCGGCCATCTTGGACCGATTTTCATCAAACATAGCTAAGAACACTCTCGACTAATTCACCTTTCAAATAAAAAAAACAAAAACAAAATCGGTTCATCCGTTCGGGAGCTACGATGCCACAGACAGACACACACACACACACACACAGACACGTCAAACTTATAACACCCCGTCGTTTTTACGTCGGGGGTTAAAAACCTAAAAGAAGCAGGAATGAACAATAGGTACCGGGAATGTTATTCCTTTCACTACCATTTACCAAAATTAAAAGGTTACCAAAGCTTTAAAAGATTGTTATTTTGTTTATATTATTATACATCCATATTTAGATATGGATATGATTTTATCTTAGATCTATTTATAAAAGTTATGAAAAACAATTTTCAAAATTGTCAGATTAAAATTGTTTAAAATTATCTTTGAAATTAGAATGAACACCAAACCAAGTTTAACGATATGAGATACAGTCAGTAAAAATGCTTTGTGGGTAATTATAAGACCTTTAATCTAACAAATATAAAATATTTTAGAAATTTCAGTCGCACTTGACTCTGGATTATTTTTTTACGAAGAAATTTATTGTTTTAAATTTTAGAACAATAGAGCAAACTCACTATTTCTTGCAGGTTAAATGCAAGATGATTCACTTAAACTACACATACCTTTGTAAAAATATTGAAACGAAGTGAATTTCGAAAGCATTATATTACGATTCGATACGACCAAATTCAAGTGGTTAATATTCGTTTACACATTAAATTTAATTATTTATTTAAACAATGGTATCCATTTGGAATAAAAAAAAAAGTTGGGTTGAAGCAAATACCAGTGGTTGTTAGTTGTTGGTATTTGAACGAAATAAATCACACAGTTTCACCAGTACACCAGTACAGTACAGTTTTTTATCAAGTATTGAATAACCACTGGCACGTTCGGCCCGCGGGACTGTTACCCCCCCCAACGTCCAGCCGCGCGCGGCTTCGAAAACGCGCGGTCGCGCGGCTTCGTCGTAACATAAAACCTACATAGCTACTTAACCATAAAAGCTATAATAAAGCAAAAAATACGAAAAATAAAATAAGAGAATACAGATTAAACTTATCTATATTTTAAAATCGTTAGTATAATCTATTTTAATTAAAACATGTTGATCATGTTTTAATTAAAATGTAGTAAGTTTAAGTAACATGTAATTCGAATAAAAATAATAAAAAAAAAACTATCTGTCTAATACATGGAACAATTATTGCATTTATTTTTAATAATGTAGGGTCTTTACACCTTTCAATGATGATACTT
The DNA here is from genome assembly GCA_947361185.1 of Charanyca ferruginea. Lineage (NCBI taxonomy): Eukaryota > Metazoa > Arthropoda > Insecta > Lepidoptera > Noctuidae > Charanyca > Charanyca ferruginea. The sequence continues at coordinate 11,303,274 of OX376065.1, read as the reverse complement.
TTGAGTGATACGCAAGAGTACGTAATTATACACTTTATTGATTGATGATTAATTGAATGATAATGAGTGCACGCGAGTTGAGTGATATTCGTGTACTAAAGTATAGACCACTCGTAGCAAGTAAAGTGCTGACACAATGAGGTCAAATTTGTACATGCTTACACTGTACATGCTCCGGGGCCCGAGAAGATGTGAATGAGATGAAGGATAATGATTTACAAGATGATAACTAACAATTGTGCTTACAAACTTAAATAAACTAATCTTAGGATATTTCATTGAATTGAGTTCGAACAGACGGCGAAGACCCTCTGTTGGTGGTGGCGATGGTAGGACGACTCGCAGCGGTGGCGGCGGGAGCTACATAGCTCACGCTAGCCTCGGCCTGCTCTGTTGCCGCAGGAGCGGGCGCTGGACGCGGCCGGCGCGCTCGCACGCATTGCCATGCGTACAAACTGGCGCAAACCACGGCGACCCCAGCTAAGACGTAGATGGCCACATAATGGTGAATGTCATGGGATGTCATCCGATCCGCCAGTTCCTGGTTGAGCTTCATATCGTTGAGTGCTTTTTCAATCGCCTTTATGTCTTGCCGTTGCTCGGTAATATCATCTGTCTCGTTCAATGGAGTGATGAGAGGTATAGACAGATTAATGATGTGATTTATTGGTGGAATCTCGATGTTCATGATATCGATCTTCGTTTTAATTGAGTTCGATAAAGATTTGTGTGCGTAAATCGTAAACATTCTGCCTTTGATGACACAACTGTCTCCGAGTGTAATGACACCTGTTTTGCTGAGTTGCTCGATCGTAATATCGTCATCGCATATGACTCGCACACTGCATTTTCCACAACAAAAGTATAGGTACGAATTAACTAAATTCAATTCAGTCCAGTAATCTCGACATTCTTTTGTTTCAGTCTGACATTGATTAGAGGCTTGATGTTTCAGACAAAGGTTGGTGTCTGATGTCATCTGATAGACGGGTTTTTTCAGTGGACAGATGTACTCGTCGGTGTCGTAGGGAACGCATCTTTGTAAGTCGCTTACAGACACCGGAATGTAAGAGTCTTTGTGTGTGTTAGTAGCCAGGTAGTTTGATACAGGCACTATGTTGACCATGCTTTCGTTGGTTTGTTGTGAAATCGGTACGAGGTTGTAAAGCTCATAGTCTTCCCTGCTCACAAGAGGAATTCTAACTTCAAAAATCAGGGACTCTGGTAACTCTTGCTTTCACTTTCAATAGGTGGTATATCTTCGCCAAGTCAATCTGAACATTATTAATCGGTAAGGCTAAGTCCTTTGAGATTTGTCCGGTTATAATATTCAGTTCGTTTCTCAACTGTTCTGGTGTTAACAAGTGTAAGTTGAACTTCTCATAGAAAATGTTGGCCACTGTATCAACTAGCGTCTCCTGGATTTCTTTAAGATTGGTCATGATGCTGTTGGCTATGAATGTTGATAATGTAAATTCTGCTTTGTTGTCCGTGTGTTGGATTTCCTCTTTCAGTTTACTCATGCCCTCGTTGCATTTGATAATGTGTTGGTTGATTATTTTGTGCTGCTTGTCTAGGGTATTTTCAATTCTTTTGATAACATTTAGCTCAGCCTCCACAACTGACGTCTGGTTTTTCCACAGCTGGCTAAGATGTTTTTGATTGTGTCTGATTAAGGCAATACCTTTTTGATATTGTTCGGCGAAAGTTTCGTCCAAAACTCCGAACAAACTATGTGCGACGTATTCAATGCCGTTGATAAGCCCGCGACGTCGGCGAACTTGACCTTGCTGACCAAGTAAAACGTTGTTGCAGTGTTCAAGTTCGTTGTACCCGTGACGCAGCTGTAATCGGACTACGTCGCATTGTGATATTTGATCCCTCGAACATATGTTGTCCAGGTGAGTGGCAAACTTGTTCAGTAGGTTCATTCCTTGCCAATACGGAGTCATATCGCAATAAACGATGAGTTTCCATTCTTCGCGTTCCAATTTCATGTTTCCTAGTTTGTCAAAAAATATGTTTTTGTTTTCTGTGACTTTGGTAATTTTGTGTTCGCATGTTCCTGAACAAATAACCATCAGAAGTATGAGTGTTGTTATTAGAAAATTACATAATTTTGACGAAGTTGGCTTGGAATATTTGTTGTTTATTGGTTGACCTTCTTGGTTTTCCTTTCCTGTGTCGTGGCTTTGGTTGTTATTGTTGATCGGCAAAATGGATAATTTTGTGATTGGTCTCTTGAGCGTCCCATTTTTCTTTGTTTAAGAAATTCTGATAGAACAGGCAAGGCTCTAGGATTTTCTAATGATTGGGTGTATTCACTGAGTGTCTGTGTATCCAGCTTCAGTGTAAGTAAATGCACAGCCGTTGGTCCCATGGCGGTTACGTCTATACCAAGATTTTTCAAGGCGTTCATGCATTCATTGATTGTGTCGAACATGTTCTTGATCTGTGTGCCGACTTGGGTTTGCATTGTAGGTATTGACAGCATTATGTTCATGTGCGAAGTAAAAATTAGCCTGTCATTGTTGTACCTATGATTCAAGATGTCCCAGCAGATTTGGTAATTTTCAGAACTGATATTGAGGTGTTGAATGATCCTTTCAGCTTCGCCTTTCAGTTTACTTTTCAATAACTGCATCTTCTGGGCACTTGGGATGGATTTATTGTTATGTACTGCTTCTTGGAATAAGTCCTTGAATGATATCCATTTGTGATAGTTCCCTGAGAAGGTCGGGATATCAATTTTCGGTGTAAAACTTTCCCGATATGAAACAGAATACATCTTGCTATTGACTAACCTTTTGATGTCAACGTACAGTTGTTCGTACTTGCTATATTCCTGTTCATACTCCTCATCTTCCGAATACATTTCGCTGTCAATTTCCCAGTGCAGGGAATTGATGGTTGACCATTTTGCTTGAGTGGTTCTGAGCACATCCTCGAATTCCCATTTTTCGGAGAGGCTCTCAACGTCCACGGTTTTGATTGCCCGTGATAAAGCTTTGAAGTTGCTTTTCTGCTTGCGCAGCATTTCTTCTAATTTACTGGCGTTCCCCCGAGAGACAATCTTCTTGTATAATGATGTCGATTGACTCCCACTAGGCTTGATGTTCGGTTGATCTGGATCAACCGCCAATGTGTCGGTTTGCCGTCGCTCTTCCGCAGCTTCTTGGTTGCGAGTGTCTGACATACGAATTGATGAAGCGCTGGGCGACTTATCCCTCTTTTCCAAACTAGTAGGAGGTTTGTATTGTCGAATGATATCCTGAGCTTCATTGTAGATGATCATTGCCTTATTGTAGAAGTTTTCCGAAAAGTAGGTATAACCACGATCTTCAAACACATAATGTGACATGATTCTCTTGAAACTCCCTCCAGTATGTATCCAGGGTTTGCAAACGTTTCTTGATGTTAGCCGGTGTTTTGCGCTCCGCAGAATCCTTCTTAAAATTCCGCAGTTGCTGCTCCATGGCTTGAATGATCTGATCTTGATTGGCCAAAATGTCTTCCATGTTGGCGCTAATGATTGTAGTTGTGTGATAAGTTTGCCGCGGCCAGCAGTTTGTGCTATTGCAATTTCTCTGCGATGGATGAACGGATCCACGTAAGAAAAGTGATGGCACACAATCTGCTGAGACGGAGCAAACAGTCGTTGAGTTCCAGCAGACGGATGTTACTCTGTCCACAGGTCGTAGTTGCAGGAGCTACACTTCCGTGTCGATAGTTTAATCACACTGTCACGAACGCGAAGTAGTCCCGCTCATACGGAGGCTCGAAGGACCAAAAAGATGTAGGGTCTTTACACCTTTCAATAATGATACTTTTGAGTGATACGCAAGAGTACGTAATTATACACTTTATTGATTGATGATTAATTGAATGATAATGAGTGCACGCGAGTTGAGTGATATTCGTGTACTAAAGTATAGACCACTCGTAGCAAGTAAAGTGCTGACACAATGAGGTCAAATTTGTACATGCTTACACTGTACAAATAAAATAATTTCACAATATACTAGACTTACTTCCCTATCATATGATGTATAGATGATGATATTCATTAAAGTCTAAGTATTTAAATAAACCGTAACCAAATACCTACTGCTCGTAATTTCACCAAGTTTTCTCGAGCGCTCTCGATTTCTCGAAGGCGAAATAATAGCAAAATAATTTAGTATACCTGAAGGCACAGGATCAGACATATTGAAAATAAAAGAGGTTCTTTAACGAAATTAGAATTTATTATTTACAGAGCTTATTTAATTAATTCGACAGGAAATTACGGTCAATCAGTTCTTCATGTTTTAAGAGATAATTAACATGACACCTTATAATAATAGCAATGACACCCAATAAAACAGTAACACATTAGTTCCAATAATACAGTAACACCTTAGTTCAGAAAAGGAGAGATAATGTACAGAGAAGCAGAGTAACAATAATTAAGAACAATACAACCTGTGTACCGGGCCACGCCTGAAGACAGAATGTCCTTTTGCCGCTGTGCGGCCCCTTTTATACGCTAGTTTTAGAAGGGGGGCAACGACGTAGCACGCTACGACGTAGCGCGCGCTAACTCCGCCCCACAGCGAGGAGGTGGGAGAACGACGTAGCGCGCTACGCCGTAGCGCACACTCAGCCACACCTCGAATGGCGTAGCGTGCTACCGGGTGGCCCGATGCACGTGTTGTTTACAATACGACGCCGACATACCTATTTTTATTTGAAAACTTTATTATTTTGGTCACTATGAAATGTAATTTCATGTTTTTTAAACTATTGTAATGCTTAAAATGCAAAATAAGTGTAAACAAAACTAAAATTGACTTACACCATGAGAGCGGCCATTTTTAACAAAACAACAATATTTTGGAGGTCGAATTACACTCGACTTATCACATGAAACTTTATTATGTAAATATCATCGTAAAGCACAAAGCTACTTCTTTATTTTGATGTACAACACTTGCAAGATAAACAAAACACAACTCAAGTACTTCTGACATAAACACTGACGCTCGTAAAAACACTTGACGACACACGCGTCACACGAGTCAACAGAAGATAAAAAATTCTCATTTTTTTTTTTAAGTAAGTAAGTTTATTTATTTGTCTAAACATGGTGTACATACATTGCATGCAAGATATTAAATATATAATGATTCTCATGTTCAGCCGCATAACGTGGCGTACAAATTGGTAGGACGAGATGGAGCACAAACCGTGACAACATTTATCAAAAATTACATTATGAAATTATAAATTTATGAAATTATTATAAAAATTATATTAAGTCATTGCAAATTTTAATTCCGTCTAAAATATAACAATACATTATATAATATGGAGTTTAGTAGTAGTAGTAACTAGTAGTAGTAAAACACAATATTAAAAGAACATCATCATTTCAAAAACAAAGAAAATTGTCCTCCTTCATAAACTCTGAAATACTATAATATGTTCTTTTAGTTAATAAAGTCCTTAACTTGCATTTAAGAGCAGATATAGTCAACGTTCTCCACGATTTGGGCAATTTATTAAATATGGTTGGAGCCATGCAAAAGATGCTCTTACGCATAAGAGTTGTTTTAGCGCCGTGAACACAGAGTTTGGAATTATCACGTCTATTCCTTGGGACAACATCAGACAAACGTTGAAATAAATTAGGATGAGTTTTAATGAACATTATGGCTTCTAAAATGTATAATGAGGGCAATGTCAATATGTTATTTTCCTTAAAATAATATTTACAGCTATCTGTTGTGAAAATATGCATTAGATCAATGTTTAGACTGCAGTCTAAACATTGATCATGCATATTTTCTGGGCCCGAAACGCAATTTCAGTGTCTATGCTATTCCCCCAAAAAATAACTCCGTGTCTAAGAATTGATTCGGCTAATCCATAGTAAGCAGTTATTAGTGCATCTTTGTTGAGAACTACTGCGAGTTGTTTAAGAGCGTAGGCTGCACTACTTAATTTTTTGCTAAGTGCCTCTATTTGTGGTTTCCAGTTCAAATTATCATCTATAGTCAGTCCCAGAAATTTTGTTGTCTCAGTTTCATTAATATTAATATTATTAAATTGAACATTCGGATTAATTGTATGTGCACGTTGCCTAAAATGCATTACGTTAGTCTTTTTTAAATTAATTATTAAATTATTGTGATTTAACCAGGTTACGATAGATATAAGCGCAGTATTAATGTCATGTTCATACGTGTTTTTGTCATTACAAGCTATTGTTACAGTGCAATCGTCAGCAAAAAGGGTCATCGGTTGTTCAGTTGCTTTAGGCAAGTCATTAATATATAAAATGAACAACGGGGCCCCCAGCACACTGCCTTGAGGTACTCCGTATATAACTTCTCGTTCCTCGGATCTTGAAATTTCCTCATATTTACCGTTAATTTTAGTGATTTCGGTAACTTGTTTACGGTTTTGAAGATATGATTTAATTAGTTCCAAAACGTTACCCCTAACACCATAAGCTTCAAGTTTCTCTGCTAAGGAATTATAATGGACGCAGTCAAAGGCCTGCGTCATGTCGCAAAAAATGGCACAAACGGGTGTCCTCTTATCTACATTTAACATGACATTATGTAAAAACTCATAAATTGCCAAATTTATACTTTTGTTTTTTCGAAATCCCCTTTGTTCGTCAGTTAATATATTATATTTTTCTAAATAGGTATTCATTTCACCATATATATATTTTTCAAACACTTTCGATATGACTGGTATAAGCGCAATCGGTCTATAGTTTTCCATCAATTCGTGATTCCCTTTTTTATAAAGCGGTTTCACTATCGATTTTTTTAATGCATCAGGAAATATACCTGCACTTATACAAATATTAATAATGAAGCTTAAGTGAGTACATATTACAGATGCAACTGCTTTCAATACTTTTGTGGCGATGCCATCGTAGCCAACGCTGTTCGTGTTTTTTAGCTTCATTATAATATTGAAAATATCATGAGGTGTAGACGGAGCCATAAAAATAGACTGTGCTCTGCCAAGAATTAGTGACGTTGAGTTTGTTCCTGCGTTAATTGTTGGTTGGATTTTATCTATAAAATAATTATTAAATGTATTGGCTATGTCCTTTGGGTGTGTAATGTTTTTATTTTCAGACTTGATGCAAGATATAGAATTTTTTAGGGCAGTCAATCTAGATTTATTAATTATTTGCCATGTGGTTTTAGATTTGTTATTAGAGGTATTAATATTGTAATTGTTTTGTGCTTTTTGAGTTAGATTCATAATTCTTTTGAGTAATTTTGAATATTTTTTAAATTTATCTCTATTAGCTTGACTTGGTTTTAACCTGTATTGCTAAAGTAGCTTCCTTTTGTTTTTGCTACAAATTTTTATCCCACGTGAGACCCAAGTAGGCTTTTTAATGATGTTTATGTTAATCATTTTATTGGGAAAACATAATTCGTAAAATAATTGAAAGGTCTCAATAAAACAGTTGTAAGCGGCATTAAGGATAGACTGCTTAGACAAGTCTTGAATTTTTCTATATTTGCTTGAGTGTAGTCTCGTGTACTTTTACGATAGTATTTAGGAGCATCTTTTTTTTTAACGGGGCACTTTAACAATTGTGCTGTATGATCGGATAGCGCGAACTCCAATACTTCAGCATTACAACGCTTATCAAAACTATGCGCAAAATTATCAATGCATGTTTGGCTCGCAGTCCGAGTAGGTTGTCTTAATGCTAGTTGTAAATTAAAATTTAAAAGAATACATTCAAATTCGGTTGACAGTTTAGTTCTCTTTAAAATGTCAATGTTGTAATCACCAGCTATTACTATATTTTTACAACGTTGTTTCGATAAATACTTCAAAAGAGTTTCGAGTTTATCAAAAAACTCATTGATGTTTTTTGAGTTAGGAACTCTATAAATACACACAAATACAATATTATAGTCAGTCAATTTAACTGCACAACATTCGAATATGCTTTGTGATGACATTTTTGCTACGTTGGTCAATTCTTTCCATTGAATACCATGCTTAACGAGGATACATACACCCCCTCGCTTACTTGCTTCTCTACTATAACACGCAGCTAAACTATAATTAGGTAGGTGTAGCTGATTCTCACAGCCAGCCAGCATAAAATGCTCTGAAATGCATATAATGTCTACATCAACATCTCGGTCGGAAAGCTCACTTAAACAGACTGAGAGAGCGTCAGATTTACTAACGAGACCGGCAATGTTTTGATGTATTGCACATAAATATTTAGTCAAGAAAAAATGTATCCTTGTTTGTCAAATTATTCTCTTTGGGTATGTCAATTTCATCACATTTGCTATTATTATATTGTATGTCAATTATTAAATCGTTTAAGTCCTTAAATATAATATACATTCCACGGTTACTTACTGAGCCAGTTCGTTTATCATATAAATTGTAGTCATAAGATAAATTTAAATTACTGTCTAACAGATACAAATTTTCGTATGTCAATACATCTAGATACAAAAGGCTGTTAAAAGTTTCTACTCTACAGTTAAATAAATTAGCGTTGTATCCGTATTTATACGTAGGTGCACAGATGATCACATTCGTATGATGTATGTTTTGAAGAACTTCTCTTATATGGAATATAATTTCAAAATAGTTATTGGTATTTTTAAAGTCTTCATCACCTAAAAGAATTACACAAAAGTCATTTATGGTGAATTTCACAAGTTTTTCTTTTAGGCCTTTCAGGAGATGTTGAGTTTTTCCGTTTGGTATCACATAATGACAGCAATCAAATGTGTTTGCGAAGGTATTTTCCGTTATGGATAATATTTTGTTTTTATTATTCGTACTCAGTATGCATAATTTATTCTTGTGGCAAATGAGTTGACTTTTCTTGCACACACTTGGAGTGATATCTTTATCCACATTTTCCATGTCCTGATTGCTAGTAGAACTTCTTTTTGAACATGTATCCTGCCTCGGTTGTTCTACACTAACAGATTTTTCAGCAATAACAATGCGTTGATCATTTAATTTTATAGAAGAGGTGTGAGTCACATTCTCAACTTTCTTTTTCTTTTTCCGCGCATATGTTGGAGGGGTAGAGAACGATTCCCCGTATCCAACCTTTTTATACAATTCTATGATTTTATGACATCTTTCCAATTCCCATTTTAAGCTTGTATTTTCTGTATTTAAATTTTCAATTTCACTATTTGCAATCAACAATTTCTCCTGTACAGATGATAATTTTACTTGAAGGTCGTGTACTTCAAAAGTGTCGCATGGGTCAGGTAGACTTTGCATCGTGGTATCAAAGAGTGACGAGTCTGAAGTGTTCATAACCGACACATTATTATGAGACGTTGTTTTTCGTATTTTCCTTAATGTTATATTACTAGTGCCTTCAGTCGCCATTATTGGTCAAAAAGTAATTTTAGTATGAAAAATAATGATAAGTACAATTTTATTATGTCAGAATCGAACTTGATGTCTAGTCATGTCCAACAAAAATCAGTTACGTAAACGATAAAAGTTGGGCAAAAAGTGACATCGAACACTGGAATCGAACTTGCGACGCCTGGTTCACACTTTAATTCCAAGTCAGCTCATATAGCACTAGACTAACTGAACGTTCAATTTGAAGAGTGAAATAATGTTTCTCTTGTAACTTCTAATATTTTTAAATTTTTAAACAGTCGTTATGTGACTCATGCTGCAAAAATGTTTGCGCTGACACACTGTATTAGCTGCACATTTCGTACCCCCAGTGGAAAAAAGGCATAAGACGAAAATGGTGATTTTTCAGTATGGCGAAAAAATTGAATTTATGGGCATATTTACTTTATTTTCAAACGAAGAAGAATTATTCTTGTATCAAAAAAAGGAGAAAAAAAAGTTGCACTGCGTGTTGTATTTAAGTTAGTACTAATGTTTATAGTTTATTAGGAATTGTAAAAAAAAAATATTATGCTATTTTTCAAAATGTAATGAAATACAGGATTCTGAGTATCAAAATGTATGCCAGACTTTGCCAGAAAAGAAAAAATATTTCAAAAAGTATGTTGTATTAAAGCAGTAATGAACTTGTAAATACAAACATTTATGCTAGTATAAGTAAGATTACTACATTATTTCCTTTATTACAATTTTGTTTGAAATGTATTAGCAATACTTACCCCATTTTTCAATTTAGGGGCTTGCTAAGGTAACTTAAATAAACAAAGATAATTACTTATTCCATTATTATGTTAAAGAAAAGTTAGCTGCATATTAACACATATTACTTAGAGTTAATATTTATGACTAAAGGGAAAAAAAGGAAATGCATTTTTTGTGTTCATTATTTTTTTATTTCAGGCAAATTATAATTATAGTTTTGGCTACAATTAAAGTTCGTACTATCAACAATAAAATTTGACAGTAATAATTCAGCAATGTGGAGTTTCGGTGAAGATTACTACCACTAATGACTTTTTTTTAAATGATTAACTAATCAGTAGATCATTTGTTAAGATTTGTAACAATTAACGAAATAACTTCTTTCTTGGCTCCGTACAACAAAATATTATGTTCTCTCAATAAAAATCTAAGATAACAAGCAAAAATTATTAACAAATCAAGGTACTTTACACATTGCCAGTACCTTTTGTTTTAAAATAATCAACAAATAAAAATACAAAAAAAAACCTTCTTTAAGCAATAAATCAAAAAATTCTTGTTCCCTTCTACGTTATCTTCGTTCTACGAATTCCTTCATTACCAAACATTCTAGGCTATAGAATGTTTGGTAATGAAGGGATATAAATGTAACAAAATATTATTATTTTCTCAATACAAATCTATGGTAACATGACATGCATAATTTGTTAACAAAATAAGACCTTTGATACTTTCACAGTACCTTTTGTTTTAAAATTATTAATAATCAATATGTTTATACGTATGAATATAAAAATTCAACAAAATTCAAATTAAAATAATAATGAGATCAAAAATACGGGAACTAGTAAAGTTATTCTTCTTCAGATGAATCAAATACCTCCAAATTTGGAGATTCAGTCGCTGGTAACAAATTTCTATAGAATGTTTGGTAATGTAGAGGTATAGCATTTGTATTACACAGGCTAATTAAGTCTTTGAACAACGCGTCAGAAATAGGTAACAATTGAGCATATGCAAGTGGAAGTTCATTAACATCTACAGCATTGGCATTATTTGATTTGCGTGTGCGCGTCGTCGTCGTACGATTTGTAGTGTCTAGTACCAAATATTCACTTTCGAAATCATATTTAAATAATAATTTATTTGGTGCATCGGGACTTGTTTTGATTTCTTTAATTTTTGAGAAAAATACTTTATGCCCGTTTGTGTCTTGTGACCAATTCTTGCTTGTCGTGACTTGACTTTTTAGGTTGTAAAAGTCATTTTGATTCATTTCTTTAATTACAAACTTATTTTGTACTTTTGAATTCATGATTACTTCGTACAGTTGGTCAGGCGAGTACAATGTCTTATTTTTCATATTTTTCTCGATGCAGGCATGCATTGAGTCGCCTTCGTTCTGAGTGTGGCCAGTTTGTAAAAACCTGTGTGTAACTTCTACGTTCAATACACGTGATACATAAATATACATCGCGAATATGAACCGATTTCTGTTCTGGCCCGAACAATTATCTGAATACAGTGAAATTGACTTTATACCCCTGTTAACTTCAGATTTAATGAAGTGTAATAAGCAACTAGCGATTTCATTCGCACCCCTTTTTGCAATTTGTGCATGCCATAGATAACAAAACCCTTGACGGGATATTAAATTGTACACAGTGAAATTGTATGCGGGGTATTTCCTTTTATAATGGAAAATATTCACATTAGATTGCGGTAAACTAAGAACCTTTTCCAAGTCAAAAACAGCTACAGTTTTCACATTAGGATCTGCTGATTCTTTTTCACTATCCTTCATATTTCGTATGATGTTTTTATTTTTTATATGACTGTCATAATCCTCTTTCAGTTGTAATTTACCTTCTTCAGTTGAATTGTCGTATTTGCTACATAAATTGCACAAATCCTTCTTCGGCCGGAAAAAAGAAAGGTTAAAATGTGTATTAAATATTTGATTATATTGATATTCGCTTGCCACTTTAGTATTACGAAAGTTTTCATTTTCTGATATCCAATCTTTGTACAAACGATGCATTTTTGAGATATTTAAGTCTTGTGACAAATATTGACGGCTGGAATTTTGTCTAAGATAGTGAGATTCGATACAAGGAAAGGACTGAATATGTTGAATTGCACTCTGTTCTGTTTCGCTGGCTGTTCTATGAGGTCTATTGGTATGTTTTCCTCGAAGGTCTGTTATTTGGTCCCCATTAGCATATTTATCAATAGCAGTGTAAACTGTTCTTTCTTTAATACCTAGCGTATTAAGAAACATAGTTTTGCACACTTTCAAATTAGTCACAAGGCATACATCGTTTTTTGACGGCAAATAATAAACCAGTGTACGATTTCGTTCACGCTTACGCTGAATTTTCATAACTTTAGGTTCTATAATCTCAGTGTTTTTCAAAATGAATTGCCATTGAGTTTCATGGTTACCACAAGCCCAAAATTGCTTAAATATTACCAACCTCCTGTCGCTGGGTATTTTTTCAAAGCATTTAAGCTTACACTTGCAAGGCTCTTGCATCTGTTTTTGAGGCTGTTGACCTGTATTTAATTTGATTTTTTTTTGTGTTTGAGACCATTTTTCGGGATTACGCTTTCTTTTTCTAGGATTTGTATTAGCTTCAGTTACTAACACTGGACGAGAATTCGTTGCTTCAGGTTCTGTGGTGGAATTATATCCAGCTGGTAGAGTTTCAACGTGGCAGGCTATGATTGGAGGGTCTGAGTGAGGAACTATAGCTGTGGCAATTGAAGAGACCGGTGGAGTTCTATCAGGGCTTGTAGATATAGGTTCTGTTTCAGGTTCTGTGAGAGTATTATGTCCAACTGGAAGAGTTTCGTCGTTATAACATGTTATGGATGTAGGTTCTGCTTCAGGTAGTATAGCCGGGGTATTTTCAAGAGTCTGTGGAGTTTTTGCAAGACTTGTAGATGTAAGTTCTTTTTCAGGTTCTGCGGCAGTATTATGTTCAACTAACGGAAATTCGTCGCGACATGCTATGGATGCAGGCTCTGCTTCACGAAGCATGACCGTAGTACTTTCAAGAGTCAGCAGAGTTCTTGTAGGGCTAGTAAATGTAGGTTCTGTTTCAGGTTCTGCGGCAGTTATGCTCTTTTCAGGAAGTGGTGCATTATACCAGAACGTGGATACGGGTTCAAGATCGGCATCATTCGGCAAAGGATAAACTCCTTCTATGTAATTTCCTGATGATACCGCAAAATTTTCATAACTGTCTTTGTTACCCATAGAAATTGTTTTTTGAGGATTAGATATAAAAACGACAGTAGGTGACGCTATAAAAATTAAATTATTATGAGTGGTGGAAATTGGAGAAGAGAAAAGTGTAGAATTACCTAAGCAATCTCTCAAACTAAAATCGAAGTCATTCAATATTGAAGATGGTAAAGTATTGCCTAAGTCTGCTATCGGACTAGGACTCGAACTTGGTAAATATTCAGATACCGGTGGTGAAAATGGCTCTTCATTCGAAGACTCACTAATTCTGTAATTTACTGTAGATTGTCGTCTGCTACTTCGACTTGTTGACGGCGCGGTGTACATAATATCACCACGACTGACTTCATAATTTCCAGATGTTTGTTCTGCTTCTGTGTCGACGTCTGTAAATAAATTATTTTATTATAAAATGTAATATAAATAATATCATATTAAGTTGTTACTAAAGACGTCTTGCTCACAAAATAAGGTAAGTTAAGGTAAGACATTATTCTTTGTCTGACATCCTCGATGCCACAATTATTAGTGTCTATAGGACGAAAGGCTCCGGGTTCGATTCCCGGTCGGACAAACAAACAAACTTTACTAAACTGACTTGGGTCTGAGTGTACGTACCCCTTGCCAAATCCTTTACAGAATCCTTAGTTTAAGACCAGGTAATTAAAGTGATATGGCTGAGATTTTTAGATGTAAGTATATAAATATAACGCCTCGTTAGTTTAGTGGTATAAGTCCTGGGTTCAATTCCCGGGTTGAACAAACTTTGTGTCGGTTTTTTCGGACACAGATCGATTACTTTTATATAAATATACTAGCTTCCGCCCGCGGCTCCGCCCGCGTGGTACCTACTTACGGGGATAAAAAGTAGCTTATGTTACTCGTGGATAACGTAGCTTTCGAATGGTGAAAGAACTTTTAAAATCGGTCCTGTAGTTTCGGAGCCTATTTATTACAAACAAACAAACAAAAAAATATTACCTCTCTATAATATTAGTATAGATTAAACAATAATACCTAGTTAACGATTTTGAAAGTATCATGTACCTAATATAAATATTTACAAATACACATTTTGTTATAACATCTATGGTATGTCTTTACAAATTAGAAATAAAATTACACGTTAGTAACAGAAATTAATTTTATAATAATAGACAGCGAATCATTCATATAGGTTCCCCTAGTTTGAGACCAGACGATTGCTGTAATTGTCTAGCGCACTTACATACTACTTGAACCACTAGCTGGCGGTAAGATAAAACATCGTGAGGAAACTGCACCTTCATTCATTCAGAATGTGTAACCACGATATTGTTTTGGTTCCGGTTACAAAGGTCGGACGACAGTCGCTCAATGTTATTGATTATACAGTAAACACGTCATTGTGGAATAATTTATTTTTAGCTTTTATAAGAATTAAATCTAAATGTACTTACCTATTAACTTCAAAATTCTTCTCGACCTACTGTGCTGTGTCCGGTTATACATTTTCAGGTCACTTTACTTTAAAATAAGAAGAAAAACCACTCAATTGTTGTTGTTTTGTTTTCGCAAATGCGTAAACGCAGCTATTACCTTGACCTAGAAACGGGCACTGACTGTCAAGCGCGTGGATACGCACCGCCCCCTCCCCCCTGCATCGACGTATTCACGCTTATGTTCCCGCTGTCTACTCCCGCGCCGCTGTATCAAATCTTACGTCCCGGTGCAATGAAAATATTCTAGTGGAAGAAAGAAGTAATAATTCTTATGTTACAGCCGTGCTGCAGTTTGTAGTCTTATGTTTCGACGTAAAGGAAAGTTTTTAGTGGAAAAAAGCAGTAATTGTTATTATTGTAATTTATTTTAAGTTCATAAGAAGTAAACAGTCATACTGCTGTTTTTATTTTTTAAGTTTATCTTTTTGGTTAAGTAAGCGCATTTAAGATAATTTCCTTACCTAGTTAATATAACGAATAAAAAGATAATCGTGTATACAAGACTAGCGATGTAAAAAAAGCAAACGCATTTAAATCATAATATTTGTTACTATTTATTTTCTACATTAAATTTTAGGTATAAACATATTATTAATTAATATGTCATATTTTTTAATTTATTATTTGCGTTATATCACATAATCTACTAATCCTTAAGAAAAAAAGTGATGGAATATAAATTCTCAAAACTATTTTCTTGAATTAATTCGTCAAATTAAACAAGAAAAATATGAAAAAAAAATTGCGTATGTATCTTTAAACGTACTTTTCAAATATGATAAAATCGATGATTCAATGTAAATTCACTTATGCCTATTTTCCACTGAGGGTACGATGTGTCGACAAGCAACATGACTGGGCTGATCCACTTCCACTTTAACTTGATGTTCCGCGGTCGTTTTTGAGCGGGTCTTGATCACCATGCCTGTCGACGTTTTACCCTCAGCAAAGACTCTCCTTTCCACGGTACTGCCGTAACGCTGTGTTCTTTTTGTTGTTACTCGCTTACACTTCTTCGACTGTTTCCCAAACAACCTACGTTCCGTCAATATAAATTGCTAATGCTTCTTTCGGGGTATATGGCTGAGGCTTATGGTTCCGTATTTGAGTGGTTATCTTGGTCGACTTTGTTGTTTTTTTTTTTTTTTTTTGTGGGGACTATTCACACACGGCAATCCGACCCCATACTAGGGAGACCCTGTATTGTGGGTGTCAGACAGCTGATATACAAGATGTTGTTTTGCATCCTCGTCAAATTTCAGGTGGTTGTCCTAAAAGACATAAATAATCAATTGAAAATACAGTACCGGGCAATAACTAATAAGCGCGGTTTTTTTTTTATTGTTGTTTAACAGTATTTCAAAATTAAATCTAAATTCAATGAGAATAACCCGACTGACTACGCACACAGCGACAATGCAGCTGTGTGCGTGAGCGTCGACGTCTAACCTACTAAATTCAAGCGTGCGTGCCGCGTGCGGACGGAGCAATGACCGTAGCGACCGGGGTAGCAATAATTTTACCTAATTTTATTTCGAACATCACCTACATTATTGTCATAAATTTCGATTCATAATTAACTCATTTTAAGCATCATTAGAATACGGAAATCTTACTAATGACAGAAATCCTAGTGTGCCAAAGAAAAGTTCACTGGCCTGCTATCAGATGATTAATAAAATGTTAGTTTTGCTTTATTGCTGTCGTTTAGCATAAATTTTTCGTAATGATTTTGTTTTTATTTGTGGATTTAAGTGGATTAAATAGGTTGATTTGAAATTTTCCTTCCTACTTAACGGGCTTAGGACCGGCAATAATACCTAAAGTTGGTGTACCGATCTAGCGAGTGTAACAATGTTTTTTAAAGATTTGCTAGTGAAGTGTACCTACTTGTAGGTGTTGATACTTTCGACTCTTAGGTATTTTTTGCGTAGTTAAAAATTTTAAATCAACTTATTTACACTAATAAAATTTATTAAGCTAACAACGTATTTACAAAATGTACAAATAAATAAATTACCTACTTATGTTACCCGGAGGTATTGTTCAAAATTGTTACCATCACACTCTTGGCACAATCGAGCACGACGTAGCGGGTTTTCCTTCAGCTTACGTAAAACTAACACATTCGTTTTTAAAGTGTCGAAAGCACTAATGATCCTTGCACGTAATTCTGTTACACTTGTCACTTCCTCCGTGTAAACTAACCTTTTAACGTCTCCCCACAAATAAAAGTCTAGAGGCGTCAGGTCCGGAGAACGCGGAGGCCAGGCCACAGGTCCTCCGCGACCGATCCAGTGGTCACCAAACCTTTCGGTCAAGTACTCGCGTACTTGCCGACCATAGTGAGGGGGGGCACCATCCTGCTGGTAGTAGAGGTTGCGATGGAGTGCCAGAGGAACATCGTCCAACATCTCCTCGACAACGGGACGCAACAGCTCCAGGTATGTTGCACTGTTGAGGTACCCATCGATGAAGTAGGGTCCAAGCACGTGTTCCCCTAATATGCCAGCCCACACATTCAGTCCAAACCGCACTTGGAACGCATGCCGTTTGGTTACGTGCGGGTTATGGTCGCGGTGAGCCCACCAATGTTCGTTATGAACATTGTAGACGCCAACTCGAGTAAATAAACACTCGTCCGTCCACAGGATGTTGGCGTCTTGGTGTTCCAGCAACCAGCGACAAAATGTAATCCGCACGGCATTATCACCTGGGTGAATGTCTTGTGCTTTGCGGTAGTGGAACGGGTGCTGCAGTTCACGCTTCAGTAGGCGCCACACTGTGGTGTGGTGCACTCCAAAGCGTCGACCAGCCTCCCGCGTGCTTGCCCGTGGTTCTCGCTGAAAGTATTCCAGGATGTCTTCCTGCAAGGCGACAGGCAGTCCTACGCTGCCGCGAGCTTGAGCATGCCGGGGAACGTCAAACTGCCGATGATCCCGCAGTCTCTGCGTAGCAGCCAGCATGACGCTCTGTGATGGGGGTTCCCGATCGGGAAACATTTCCGTGAACATCCGGATGGCTCCACGTAGGCTGTCTCCACTGATGGCATACAGGCGGACCATCTCCACCAACTCGACATTGGAGTAATTGTCCGTCATCTTGCACTTAGTATCACGTCACAACAATGTACCGAGAAGCGGAACTCGCAAAGCGCAGCGTACGCTCACTGCGGCGACATCAAACAAACTGTTGGTTCGGGGCCGCCGCGGCTATCGAACCACCGCGCTCGCGCACGCGCGAGCGTGGCTAGGCACGTGCGCGAGTAGTACCTACAAAGTTATTGAATGATCGTTGCGTATGCGTTGTGTATGTATTGTTTGCGTTTGTTTGTGTGTGAAAGCGCGGTTATAGGGCTAGTAACAGACGGGCCGCTATTAAATACGGCTGGTTTACAATTATGGATTTCATTAAACAGGAAAAAAATGTAAAAAAATACTTACTCATTTCATTGTTAATTTGGGTCGAGAATCATTAGCATAATTACGTCCTTGAATTTGACTAGGATGCAAATCAACAGCTTGTACATACACAAATACATTTTTAAATACATACATATATAGATAAGCAACACCCAGACACAAGGCAATCACAAGTGCTCATCACACAAATAGTTACCATAGGCGGGAATTGAACCCGCAACACGCTGCGCAGCAGTCGATCGCTCAGCCACTGCGCCAACAGTGAATTGAAAAATTGAAGGTTTTTGCAATTTTGATGTACTTGTTTGCAATTTACGCTCACCTGCTTCTACTATGCTTGAAAAAACTGACTAGTTTTGGTTGTGGCTCTATATCAAGGGAGCCTTGAAGAAATCTTCGCAATATACGCTTTTGCCTTTCACACAGAGTATTATACTTTGAACTGGGACCAGGCTCCGAAATAGGTATAAGTTCAAATTCGATAATATCTTCTGGTTCTGTAATACACCCAGGTTCGGTAACAGGCTCAAATATTGAAGTAAGGTCAAGTTCGGGATTAGGGTTAGGTTCGCAAATAGGCTCAGATGTGGAAATAAGCTTAGACTCTGGAATAGTTTCATTTTCGGAAATAGGGTTAGTTTTGGGAACAAACTCAGATTCAAAAACAATCAAGGAATCCCTTAGCGGGTTCGGGAAAGCCTCACCCCCGTTCTTCCAGGCAATATTTATAGGTACAGGGTTTTGACTTAAGCCTAACGAAGGCGGACCCCTTCCCCGTATCATAAATGGACCTTTGGATACACGTAATTTAATCGTTTATTGTACATCATACGTATTTAACATCGTATGATATTAGCTAAACTTACAAAATATATCCAAACAAATATCTAAACGGCAAAAAAAAATTGTACATTTATAAAACTATTTATTTATTTAAATACTTTATCGTACACCAAGACATCAAACACATATTACAGAAAATCACAGAACACAAAAATATACAACAGGCTGCCTTATCGCATTATGCAACCAAAGAACCTTGAATGAATAAAAATTGCCTGGACACTAAAATGGGGTCGCACTTGGTGCAAACACACAATTTTAAAAAGACCAGGGAATTACTAGCATTACAAAGTCAAAGTCAAAGCATTTATTTCAATTAAACCATTTACAGGCACTTTTGAATTGTCAAGGAGTCGGTCAGTTAGTCAGAGTTGAAGCTAGTTGCTCGTTTCAAAACGTAGGTAGGTCTCTATGGAGAAGAACGAGCAAGAAACTCCACGGACACTCTTTTAACTCACCGCCATGTTAATTTTTGTCAAACATATAGGTATTAATATACTTAGTAAATAGCTCCATGGTATTCACATTTACGAGATTGAAATAATGCTGCTAAATTATACAAAACCGAGGTTTCCAATGTATATTATTTTATCATATGAAGTGTAATTAGTAAATCATTTGAAAATATCTATGTATAATAATAACGATACTCGTTACTCATGTCAATAGAAAAAGGGGTGGGAAACATCCTTTTCTTCCAATTTAGAAATTCCCTAAACTGGCTGTGGAGCAGGACCAGCATTCAGCCAAGCATTTTTGTCATTGATGTAATCTTCTAACTTATAATATGTTTGTCTACATAGTGTGCGTTTAATACATGTTTTAAATTGTTTCTCATTCAATTGTAGAATATCAAGTGGTATTTTATTATAGCATTTTACACAGTACCCCATAAAAGAAGTATGTACTTTTGACAATCTGAAGCTTGGCTGATCTAATTTGTTCCTATTTTTAGTATAAACATTATGTCTGCCACCTATTTTTTTAACAATTACAATTCCGTTTATTCATTTTAATTTAATTCACTTTTTAACTACTTATAAAATAATATGAAAATAGATTTATCATTAACTATGTGAAAATCAATAATTTTGTAACTTCTTTCATTTAACCATGTTACTATGTCCTTTATTTATTTTTACTCAAATTATTTTACATTTTTAATTATTTCATAAAAATAAATATACAAAAAACATAAAATAAAATATACTACTCAAAACAAAATAAGGGCCACAAAGTATTTTGTCTGTACCATGAAAATAATAAAACCAATATATATTTTTTGTCTCCATAACGAAAACTAATGTTGTTTTTACCATGTAGACCAATAAATTTATTCAAATAATAACGATTAAAAAGTTTATTTGCTTTTGAAAGAAAAAACACATTTTAAAAATAAAGTTACTGAAAACAAAAGAAAATACTCCATGCTCATCTTTTAGTAACGGTTATGCCCCCCTCGTTTAGCTACGCACTCCTGAAGCCTGGAGTGCATGCTCTCAATCAAATGCCTGACATTTTCCATTGGAATCTCTTCCCAGGTCCTTTTCACAGCGTTGATGTTGTGGATTTCCTGATCACCGTCTCTAACTCTTCGTTTCAACTGATCCCAGATGTGCTCTATTGGATTTAAGTCCGGACTGTTCGCCGGCCACGGCAAGACTTGAATTTGAGAGTCTTCCAGTACAAACCGAGTCGCTTGAGCCATGTGTGCACGAGCATTGTCTTGCATCAAGATGAATCCAGGACCCGCTCGCTGTGCAAATGGGATCACATGTGGTCTGACAACTTCCTCAATATACCGCTGAGCAGTAACAGTACCCTCATTTAAAATAGCGAGTCAGTTTTGCCGTGTAAGCTTATCCCGCCCCTAATCATTAAATTTGGGCCACCGAAACGATCGACTTCATAGTGTCCCAGTCCAAATGTTGACGGAAAAATTTTAAACGATTTGCACGATGATTTCTGGTTAATGGAACACTGACAACTCGCCTTCTTGATGCCTGCTGGTCTTCATGCAATCGATTACGAATAGTTTGGTCACTGACACGAGTACCCGTTGTCAGCCGTAAACGATTTTGCAGCTTGCGGGCCGTCGTTGTGCGATCTCGGCGCGCACTTAATCGAATGTAACGATCCTCTTGAGCTGTTGTAATGCGAACTCTGTCCGAACCAGGTCTTCTTCTAACACTGCCGGTCTCTTGGAAACGATTCCATAGATTTTGAATAGCTCTTCGAGAAAATCCCAATTGCAAACCCACAGATCGCTGCGAATGACCTTCTTCAATCATCGTAACGGCTCTGGTTGCTGTCAGCGAGTCCATATGACGCCTGCGTGCTTGTGGCATATTGCAAAAGATGTTTCTGACTCGAGATATCAATGAACTCTGATAATTTCTAATAAACCAAGAAGCTAAGGAAAGCAAAACGTCAAAGAAAATGGAATCAAAATTTTCAAAAAGGATTTTAAATCAAATTTTATTTAAAATTGTTGCCAGCATTAGATGAATACTACAATATTAAAACGTTTAGGTATCAAAGAGTTTGTATACTCAATATTTTACTACTTTCAATATGTAAAATGTGATAGTGTGATACTGATTCCATCTTAGACCGCATCATCGCTTCCCATCAGGTGAGATAGAGGTCAAACGTATGCCTATCAAATGATAAAAAAAAAAAAAAAAAAAGTAAATGTTTAATAAATTACACCAAAATGAAAAAAATACCTCGTGACCCTTATTTTATTTTGAGTAGTATAGTAGTAAAATACAACTTGTGCCAACCCTAGCGCTTAAATTTTAGAATCCTGTGAATTCTAGATACCATAAGATTTGGCTATTTTAAATTGGGACTTCTTAGTGCCAAAGCAACAGATTGTTTTGATATTGAATCCAATTACCATGAAATAAGCCCATAACAAAATAAAATCGAAAATATGTAAAATTCGATGTCACTCACCACCGCACATAGGAGTATTTGACATAAAAAACCGGACAAAATTATTTTATATTTTATTTTACTATTTTATGAAATAAAAGTCAATAATTCATCATAATTAGGCATTTATATAAAAAGAAAAACAATTAAAAAAAAATTACTAATCTAAGAGAGATTTACTCTTAAAACAGGATTTGTCTTCAAGAGGATAATCATGAGGGGACCGAATCAATCAGAATCACTGTCTCCGAGTTCACAGGTGATTTGATCCTCACCATCTTCGTCGTCGGAACTGTCACAATTCAGTGTTTTCGTGAGAAGCATACTAATAGCTTCCTGGGAAAAGGACTTGCTTTTCTTCTTCCGTTTTATTCTGTTGCAGCTGATAAAGGGATCAGATGGCAGCAACAACCTATTTAAAATATCTGTGTTGCAGTCCACTCTTGAAAATTTTCTTGCAAAGTCTACGCGATATTTACGGAAATGTTTGTTCCGGGCTTCAGCAGCCTCCTCTGATAGCTGTCCGATAGGTACAATGTGACTTGATATAACTGATGCATGCATCAGAATCTTGTGAACTGTAGGTGACATGGGATGCCAACCACCAGTTCCACGTTTCAAGAACGGGTAAGAACACTTGTTTCTGCGGGTGGACATGAAGTTAGTTGCGCAAGTCTTTCTTCTAACAACGAAAAATTTTCTTCAATCTTCTTCCCTTTGAACTCTTTTATAATAGTATAAAACTCCATTCTGGTGATTTTTTTCACTCTTTCCGAAGGATCTATGACAAAAGAAAGCAAAAAAATTAGTTTTGTCAATATAATTATAATCTTCCCCATATAGTTTGAACTACTATAAAAATATGGGGTACGTTGGGGGGACTTTTTATTCGTGTTTCTACTTCCTTAGAGTCTAGATTTTATGCCCACATAAAAATTTTGAGGCGACAAGGCGCGACACATAAACAAAAACACTAATGTATTTCAAATTTCTTTAAAAAACAAGTCAAAAAAGTGCTGCTGTTTATTGATGGCTATACAAATAGAAAATTTGGAAGAAACGTAATAAAATATACTTCAGTATATAGTACTAACCTTCTATATCCATATCCGAATAGTTAATCTCCTGTTGTTTGCTACACGAAGCCATTTTAGCACAGAAAACTGATAAACACAAACGAGAGCGCCGAGAACAAAGACACGCGTACAGTACGATGACTGAGTTCCGACAGACGTTGTGGCACATGCGCGGGAGTTGAGGGTTGGGGGTCTGCCTTTTGATAAACCGGTTATCGTAGGTGTAAAGAAACATGTATTTTGGGTGCGGTTGGATTAACATCAGTATTTTCAATTTTGACCGGTTTTTTAAGTGAAATACTCCTACGTGCACCGGTTAACGGTGTTTTCATTTCAAAATAAATTTACACAATTTGCAAGCGTTGTTCTGAAGGAAGTCTATCCATTGTGAAATGGCAAAATGTACTGACCACAAATATACCGCCAACTGTCAAATTGACAATTCCAAGAAACTGTTGCCAATTTAAAAATCAAACCTCTTTGTTCCCGACGACAGCTCGCGGTGGAGATGAATATGAGTAAAAACTATGTAAATTAAATGCAGTGGACTGTATAACATGTATATTGATATGAACTATGCAAACAAGTAAAAATGCTAATAATAAAATAAGATGCGCGAGCGCAGCCGTGCGTAAGTGCGTGCAACAGCTGACTAGTGGTGTGGTGCGGGGCCCGCGCGCGGCGAGGGTGAGAGGCGCGGTCTCAACACTCTTAAAAATATCCTTTATTACCGATAAGAGGATTCATGAAAGAAAGAAAGTCAGTCAGTTAACCAAGCACCAAGTATAATGAAAAAAATAGGCTCAAAATGGCGTTGAGTTACATTGTATGAAATGCCTCGAATCAGGAATCTACACAAAGGGGGAGGACTCCTCAATCCTAAATACTAAACGTAACACAAATACACAGATAATAAAATCAAATTACTGCTTTACGAATAATAAATTTCAAAACTTTCCTTAGTAATGAGTAACAACAACTAAAAGCGCTCACTCAATTGCTAGCATGAAACAATATCGAATCAAAATTAAAAATATTCATGAGTATAAAACTAAATATATTTCAAATAAAAACACAAATTTTGTACATTTAAACTTCAAAGAATTTTCGGTTCCCTTCTGTAGCTTCAAAGTCTGTGGTCACCCAAATGTTGTTTTGTAAAGTTTCCCAAGCAGTTGTGCCAGCCTTCAATATTTTTATAGAATCGGTATCCTCCAACACTTGATCCTTGGTCTTCTTTAACGCATATTGAAGCTGGATGGGGTCATTCGAAAAGCTGTGTGAAGCCTTCCCTGTACGTAGGTAACTCAGGAACTCTTGAGTAAAGCCTCTCCTCCGAATTCCAGAAAAGGACGGTCTACAAGTATCCACAGGTTCAATGTTACCTAGACTTTTCGTTAGCAAAGCCTGAGCCATCTTAGAAACATATTTGAATGCGATTGGAGGGAAAATTAGTTGTTCAGTTGTACCCCTTTTAATAAATACTGCATTAACGTCTTTTCTTTGAAACCATTTACCAGTGTGTGTAGTGATTTGCTCACAAATATCCAAATCATCTAAATAAGTTCCAAACATTGCGTGGAATACCACTTGGGCTGTTTTAATCTTAACACCTCCGCTCCTTATTTCAAAATGTATCTCTCCGTTTACTACAAGTTGTGTAAAGATTTCTATCATATCGAAACCCGAAAAACTCCAAGAGTCTGGCCTACCTTTAACTTCCTCCACATTAAACAGTATAGTAGGCGAGGAAAGTAGAATTTTTGTGTGGACCTGGCAGTTGTCATAATAAGAATATCGCCTAATTCTTTAAGAATGCCCGCCACACTTCCTGGACTGTGCGCCTCTTTCAAGCAATTTATGATTTCAGTAGCCATTGGAAGCATCTGTAGGCTGTTCTGCAATGCAGATGAAAGCTTATTATAATACTTGTCTTCCATTACCAACATGAGAGCTTGGCATAAAGGACCTAAACTCCTAATAACACCTGTCCTTCTTTCTGGTGCAAATGTTATACCTTAAAGGAGGGGAACATGATGGTTATTAAGCCCGTATTGAGTTATATTTTGAGTCATTTCCCTACTTTTGTCTACTCTTCCTGTAGGTTTACCCGATGCATCCCTTTTCACTCGTCTTTTTGCTACATTTTCACGAACCTTGAATCTTGTAACACCTGTCCTCACTTCATCGAAACCAGCTTTAAATAAAGTCATCAGTTCGACTATTGGAGTAGCTATCAGGAAATTAATTTCTATCTTCTGTATCTTAATCTCCTCTGTAATGCTCGCAATAGTTACTTCTACGCCTCCTACAGTTGCGCTATATGCTTTATATTTAATACTGCCTGATGGATCGTTCTGCTCCTTTCTGAGGCAAGTAAAGCCCGTCATAAGGACACAATTCCTGTACTTCAGCTCTTCCCGAATTTTTTCAGTGTTAACACTACCTATCATTCCTAAAATGATGTCAATGACTTTCATAAGTTTCTCAATTTCGTTGTTTCGTTCTGTCAACTTATCAGTCTGCTTCTTCCATATCTGATGGATTGCCTTCCTTAGATGTAGATGGAGCCGACATTTTGTTTTGATTGTTTTCTTTATTTCAGTAATACTATCTGTTTCTGCGGCTCAATTTCTTTAAACTAAAATAGAATTTTAAAATTTCTTCGCTCTCTAGTTCAAGGCCAGAGGTCAACAAGCGGCAAGCGCGAAGTCATGCCATCGTTAAATATTATGTAATGTAATTGCATCATTATTAACTCATACTAAAGTTGAAAGTTAAAATTCCTTTCACAAACTTGCCAAAATACTGAAACAATTCTTCAAACAGGCCTATTTCCTTTGACATAAGGTTCAGAATAGTACCTATGGATTACTTAGCTATGTTGGTTTTATTAATCACGCACTCCGTCTGGCTGCTAAGTTATTTCGTCGGTAGGGATCGTGTCTACATTGGCATTCATTCGGTAATTCGGTTCAATACGATATTATTTAGCATCATACTCGGATACGCGATATGGAGCAATGTAGTGTTTCGCTCGTTATAAAGATTCAGATTAAGCCGATATCGGATTTTAGATATTACATCAATACATAAGTTTACAGAATAAACAGATTACTGGAAAAATATCTTTTATGACACCAAAATGTTTTTAACTAATGTTTCGGAACGATTGTGTTCAATTACATGGGAACAATTTTTTTGAACTGTTATTTAAACATTCAAGAGGCTATTATGATCAGTTAATAATGGACAGTTATTTTTTATTTAACGGCGATTGGTAAATTTGTGCGACAGTAAAACTTAGACAGTAATAAAAAAAAACAATTGGCCGGTTGACTTCGTCTTACTATGTCAATACTAAAAACACGTAAGCAGACTAATAATGGGCTGTTAGACAAATGTGTTCGGCAGTTCACTCCTAAAAAATTCAACGCTGATAATTTTTCTATCTAATTTGACTTACTTGTTTTATTTCTGCCCCCGCATAGGGGATGCTTACCGCAACCCATGCGTTGCGGTAAGCATCCTCAGTATATAATCAGCAATTAACCCAAAACATATCCTAAAAGCCTTACTTGAGACGAGTGGAGTGAGGCCGAAGGCGGAGCGACGACGACATTTGTGACAGAAAGCCACAAATGTTTTACTTTCCAAATTTTTTACTTACTAAAACTACTATATAAAACTACCGCTTTAAATCAGTGCCCTATTAAATGTGCATTTTGAAATTTCCATAAATAATTATATTTTGTTAGAAATTTAACTTAGAATCTATTGTAACTACAACTGACATAAAATTTGTGACATGTAATATACTGATAGTTTATTTGTATGAAATAATACACAGATAATTTCACATATCAGGTATAGTAGTTATTTAAGGTATTTATAACTAAAGTAGGAACAATAAAAAAAAGTAGATAGTTAAAAAAATAAACAACAAAATTGACGTAAATTTCTTCACAAACTTAAATGTTGTTACCTTATAACAAAAAAAACTGTCTAAGCCACCACTTCCCTCATGCCATAGATAGCAAATCACTTCTTTTTTTGTTTTTTAATTTCTAGTGTGTGTAATTGTGAACTTTAAGTTTTGCACAGCAACAGCTGATGCCTGTATTCTTGGGCATAGAAATACCGCTTGGACATCCATAGTGTATAATAATACATCATTTTAAGTATTGTTTTTGTCATTATTCATACTTTGTCTTGCTCCTCATTTTTTCTTCAAGTGACTCCTGTGCTCATCTTCATTAATATTACCATTCTTGTAGGCTAAGCACTTGTTGCACTGGTTTTTCCTGGGTTTAAAAATAGACAAATTAAGCTCGCGGGACTTCCTCTCGATCGTCGCAACACAATATCGTCTCTTATTGTTCTTATTGTTGTGTAACAAAACTTTTTATATTCAATATAAAGGTCACCATGAACACTGTTCCAGATTGGTTTTTATACTTTTGAGAAAGACGATCTGCAATAATGGGGCTCTACTTTCGACAAACTGTCGAAAGATTCTCGAATTGAATCGGATGCATTATTTTGAGTCCCTGCATTACACTCATTACCATTTTGAGAGATAATAGGAACTTTCTGTTGCATCTTTATTAGGAACAACCCAATCCCTCAGTTGTCTTTGGCCAATGCACATAGTTTTCATAAACGTTTGCTTATAAACATGAACTCTTTTAGAAAGATAGGAAATATTTAAATCTACGCTTGAAGAACGTCGATGCTGTGGTGCATATACACTTACTAAACTTTGGACGTATACTTTACGAGCTTCCCAAGAACTTGGTGTCCAATAAGAATCAAAAATCAGTTTTCGGTCTTCTTCGGGTAACATTTCACATTCAAACCTTTGTTTCGGTCCCCCATGTTTCACTTCGGTATGCCCACCACATCTTTCCTGTAAGCCTTAAGCTGGTCTTAACAGTGTTTGTTTGTATTTTACATTCCTATCCTTCTCAAACTGCCGGCCCTCACCTTCATACTGTTTACCTTGTAACCTAACCTTAGAGTTTCTTAATCTCTTCCATTTTGTTTGATCTGCTTGACTGCGTTTCCATTTGTGAGTATCCTTACGAGTAAGCCAGGAGTGCTTACTCGTCTCCTCATCAAGGACCTCTTCGTTGAAGCTCTTACTTTGTTCTAATGCATTAGAAAGAAAGCCAACACTACTTTCTTCTGGAACGTAATCTGAGTCAGAAAACGACCCTTCTTCGAACAAGACCTCTTCACTAAACGTGTAACACTGCTGCTGAGTTTCATCTTCATACAACTGGTCAGTAGCTTCGGTCAGCCGCTGCTGGCGAGGATGTTGAGAGGAACTTGTAGCTAACTATATTAACCGCCTTCCTCTTGTGTTATTCATCTGCAACAACTGGCCAGTAGCTTCTTTTAGCTGGCAAGGATGTTGAGAGGAACTTGTAGCTAACTGTATTAACTGCCATCCTCTGGTGTTATTCATGCAACAATCAACCACCAAGCCATGCATACAAGACCAAAGCAAAATTTAGAAGGTTCTATGTCGTGTTTGTAACTACGTATTGTAACATAGGTCTTATTGTTTTATTGGCATTATTTACAAAAAAGGTCAAAATAAAAAAATATTTTTGATGAATAAACGTTATCTGTTAATAGATTCGCGTCACTATTAGTCTTAAGCGCTTAATAGCAAAAAAAAACAGTCAAATATTTCTCATAAGTGTAATTAAAACCAGGATATTAACAAAAACGATGATATTGTATAAGTCTATGTTTGAGTGCTAGTTTTTGGTGAATGACGTTTGCTACATTATTGTGTCTGTGAGTGTAGTCTGTTTGAGTGAATGTTGTGCATACTCCTGTTACGTGTTGTTATTATTATTATATTTAGCCCGTACTGCCCTACTGCAGGGCAAAGGCCTGGAACTACAGGACATTTTATTTAATTGATTCTTGTCTTAAAAGAAGAATCGGCGTTTTGCACAGATACGGAAACCGGAACGTCAAATGTTATTATAGCTGTCGATTGACAGCCAGTGGTAATCATTCGCGTCCACGCCTCCGCGATTACTGGGTCCACCCGAGTCGGCTAGCGCTACCTCGCGCTATCACGCGCTGGCTCGCGCTGTCACGCGCTGGCTCGAGCTATCACGCGCTGCCCGGCCTGCCGTGTATCGCGCGCCTACCACGTTTTGTGGTGAAAGAGCCATTACTATTCCGTGTATGGTAATAAAACAACAGTATCTATAGTAACTTAAATATTTATCATTATTACAATTTTGAAATAAGATAAATGGACCGTTGCGTAGCGTACTTTTAAGCGGGTGAGATGTATATTAGATTAAATGAATATGCTAATACAATGTCTCCAATACCCTAAAGGTAACTAATGTTAATAGTACAATGTAGTTATAGTCACTTAAGTATTAAGTTACTAGGTAGATAGGTACTTAAGTAATGGATGCTACTGACGGTGCAATCCTTGTAGCAAATTTCGGTCAGTGGGTCGTCTTAGGGTTCTGAACCGACTTACAAGATTGCCAATGAATCTAAGAAGTAGGTAATTAAAATTATAAATAATCATATTTACTTGATTTGCATTTAATTGCGTTGTTAAGGCATTTGACATTATTTGGTTTAGTAATTTTATTTGTGTGGCGAATTTTGCACGGTGTCCTATTACGGGCACTATGTCTCATGTCTCTTAGGTCAGTTATCTGACAACATATGAAGTGTTTCTAAATCAATGCTGTGTTCTGAAAATAATTAATAAACCTAATAATAAGTTAGATCTACTTTGGTGGAGTACGGTCCATGGATCTTGGCCAGCTTGAATTTCATGCGAGTGGCTGTGCAGATTGCATTACAAACCACTGCCGAAGAATACTTTTATTGGCCACTGCAGGCACGCAAAATAATTTGTTGTTCATCCTAGTACAAAGCTATCATTGGAATGTTTAAAAGATTTTAGAATTAAAACGTGGACGTGCTGCTACTTGTACCCGGCGCCAGTTCGAGGCTTGGGCATTGGCATGAGTGCAACTGCGCCACTACCAACGTGCCGCGGTCGGCCGGCCCGTACGTAGGTACGCTGGGGAATCCCGAGTCAGTAGATTCTAAATAAAATGGAATTTGGGACTTTTATGCGTAAGAATACCTATCGATTAGGTATACCCGTAGACGAAGCAACTATCGTAATCGTTGTATAAGTAATGTATTTCAAAACGTACTCACCTACAAACTTCTGAATATATGGATGTTTGGTAGATCGATGCAAAGCCGTAAAGCGGAGCTAGGATAGACTATTTACAAACATTTAAACCGAACTTGTCTTAGCCGAAGTGTGACTAATGTTTTTTTGCAAAATTTTAATGATTTTTGATGATGAAACCCAAAATATTGCAGTTAATTGCAAATAATGGCCAATTTGAAAGATATGTTATTTATTTTTTATTTTATTTGGTTAACATAATGCGTAAAAAATCTAATAAAACATAATTAGGGGATCTGTGGGATAAGACAATTTTTTCTCAGACATTTAAAGTCAAAGACATTTTTAAAGATTTCAGAAATCTGTTTTTAGATGGCATGGAAAAAAATCAGGCATCGTGCTTTTTTTGTTCAAAGATTTTTAAAAATATGTCTGGTTACTGTTCTTTCTTTCGAGGTATCAACTACGCGGATAGCTCACCAATTATTGAAATTAGGACCTACAAACCAAATTGAGGAAGAAAAATAATTTTTTTAGGCGAATTATTTAAAAGAAAATTATAATTTAAATGATTTATTATTCGTGTTCAAAATGTTCGCCGCAGTCTCTAATACCAACACGGGCCCGTCTTCACACTTCTGTTGTTGTTATTTTTAACTTCATCTCCAGTTTCATCGTTTCAAACGCTGAATTAATACTCTCAATCAATTCTTCTTTCCTGTTTATTTCCACATTCGTCTGAACTAGTTCCTTGGCCTGACCCTACACGAAAAAGTCAAGCGGAGTCAGATCGGGTGACCGGGCGGGCTAAGGGATCGGCCCATCTCTGCCGCCATTATTTAAGTGCTCTCGTACCTTTAATGTCCAATGCGCTGAACAACCATATTGTTGAAAGATGACTTCTCGGTTTCTCTTGCAAATATCGGGGCCTCGGATTCAGACCACTTGTCGGTCTCTAGTGAATATCGGGGCCCGGATTCGTCTACAAGCTCTGGAAGATCATTTAGTAGGAATTCCAAATAATTGTTGCCATCCAAATTATCCGGGAAGAAATGGGGCCCAATCCTATGTTTAAATTTCGAGCTATTTTTCTAGTGCTGGTATGTGGATCAGCTTGAAATGCCACCAAGATATCTTCTTCGATGTTAGTATCATGTCTACCTGGATTGACGGGGAGTTACCCTCACATTGCCTGTAGTCCCTACAGGACTACAGGCAATAATGCTAGCGAGGCTAAACGCAATGTTCCCCGCGTATACAGTTTGGCGGCTAGTCGTTTGCCCAGCGCCGTGTATGTAACTTGTGTTCTGTCACCTTATGTAAACAACGTCAGGTACCTGATTTGGTAACAGTGAAATAGACTTTAGTAACGTACTCGTGCGTTTCATTTATTCTCCTCTTTCCAACCACATAGAGCAAACTCAACATTGGTGACCCCGGCGTGATTTTTAATACGTGGTTGTGGAAAGATACGGACAGTGCGTAAAACTAAACGAACAGTTTAGCAAGTTTAGTGGTGTACGCGCGGCAAACGACTTCCCGCCGACTGGGGACCTATTGGCGGGAATTTCAAGGGTTCCAGGATGCAGACGCTACAACCATCAGCTCATGTGGCCAGCATCATCGTCACAGAGATAGCTCCAGAAGCTTTATAAATAGACTTTAGTGACGTACGCGTGCGTTTCATTTATTCTCCTCTTTCCAACCACATAGAGCAAACCCAACACATACCATGCTTTTTATTTTCACCTTTAGAGGATATCCACTATCTCCTAATAAATACGCCCCTCTATAATCACCCGTTTCGAATTTCTTGTATCTATTACTATTTTGATAAATTGTTGAATCATGTGTTGATCCAGGCCAACGAGCCACAACATCGGTCACCAATAGATCAGCATCACTTATTGTTTGCACATTTATAGACATGTAAGATTTCCGGTTTCGAAATAATTTAGCATCATCTCCACCTACAAAGCAAGAAATTTATAACGTGAAAATCAAAATAATACAACACCATTAAGTAGTAGTTAGTAGGTAGTGATTATTAAGAATACAGAATGTTACTAGGGGACAAATTAATTATCATAACGGGAAATCTGTGGGTCAGTCACACCAATAGATCGCTGAATGTCCGGCGCGTCCAGTATAATAACATCTTCAGGATGATGTTGGGGCTGCCTCGCTTCTGTAGTGCATCGGGGATGTTTGCAATGTATCGCGCTGATGGCTTTCATGCAGTCATCCGAAAGAAAACTGTATCCCTGATCTGCAGAATGCGTGGCAGCCGCAACGGAATTCTGAAGAATTTAGCTGATAGGATCTCTTCTCCACTATGGAGATCCTTCATTAGAAGAGAAATTTTGTGTATTGTATTTGTTTTGTTTGGTGTAGTTTACTTGTATTTTGTTTTTTAATAATTTAAGCCTATATAGATTTTATTATCTGAAATAAATGAATTTTATTTCTTTATTTTATTTTATAACCCTGGTGATTGTATCTTTATATGCGTACAATCTATACAACAAATAACATTAGGAAAGTGAGCAATCCTGTGAAAGTTTTCTTTTACTTTGGCTTGTCCCTCATATGTATCCGGAAACTTTATGTATTCATGGCGCAGTGAAACAATGGCTTCAGAGACTCGTTTCACTATTCTGCTACATGTAGAAACACTAATGCCACCCATATCTGCCACAGCAATTAAATGATTACCAGTAGCATAAAATCTGAGCGCACACAGTAATTGCTTAATTGGTGATACGGATTTATTTCTGCAAAGATAAGTAGGTACCTATTAACAGTCTGTTTACAAAAAAATAATAATGTAACGAACTAGTAACGCCATCTAGTGTTGCATGTCATAATACTGTCCATCTTCGGCGACATCTATGGTCAACGAGCGCACCAGCGTGAGCCGGCGCAGCTCGTGAATCGTCACATCACAACTACTAACGAATACGTGTAGATATTGTGCACACATACAAGCCTTGCGAGCTTTATAAGGAGCGACGCCCGGTACATTTTGTCATTCGACTAGCTAGAGGAACAGAGTTCGGTAGCCACGCAGCCAATTCTGTGCCTAAGTAAGACTAGTTCCTGTTCGATAGCCTAGCGGTCTTCAGGAACTAGCCAGTTAGGGAGGTTTGAAGGGCGATAGCCACGCAGTCCCTTTCATCCCTCACTTAGGGTTGCCATTTGTTAATTATCTGTAACCTTACCATAGTTGCCAGTATTTATAAATGTATGACTAAACGTCAACGGGGCATTTTATTTTCACCAGCAACCCTACAATAATTATGCCACGCCTTTGAAAGTAAAGAATATTACATCTACTTTTGTTGTTTAGGCAGGTACATACTTGTTGTTTGGATATTCCAAATGATGTTATATTTGCTCTAATAAAAAAAACACTAACCTTAGATCATCTATATCTTATAAAAAAGTCTTTATCATCTTATTTTGAGAAATAATCCTACCTTTCACGATAAATTTGTGGCCGCGTGAATAAACTTGAATGTGAAAGTACTTCCACTGTTTCAATTGCATCAAAAGCTTCAAATATTTCACTATCCATTTCGTAACTGTACCTCTGCTTTGCTTTTTTTTTGCTTGCTTTTTTCTTGCTTTGGAAATCTATTGTACCTCTGCTTTGCTTTCTTTCACTAAATTTAGTATTAGGTGTAGTATGTAGGGAATTCAGCACTTGTGCTATCACATTCTTATAGGTAGATACCTACTCACTTCGATAGAATGTAAAAAGAATGCTTAGCGCGATCCTAAAACAAGTATGCTACCCAAAACTAATCAAATGTAACGGTCACTTAGCATTTAGGTGGCCGTCAATCGGGTCCCTATTTTAAAGTGGTCACTTAAGGCCTTAGGTGGCCCTTACGTATTGGTGAAAACGATTCTTGCGTTAGGTGTCACCTAAAATCTCTTAGAAGTTACTTAGGGATTGGTGGTTAAAACGGGCATTATAACAAAACTCGTTTTACACGATGTACCTAACTGAAACAGTTGACTTGCATTTAAACCAACTTTGTTTGCTAGTTACCAAAGTTTAGCTATTTTCACAATAGCTCAACTGCTTTTGTTAATTAGTTTTTTCAGTGTACTACTGAAGCGACTTCAATTTCTTTCTCACTAGATCAAAAAAAAAAAGTTTACTTATTTAAAGTAAATTATTTTCAAAAATATCAATTTAAATGTCACAGCTTTTAACTGATTATTCCTCGTGCGCCGAGCTTGATCAACGCGCTCTCGCTTGATCGGTTGTTTACTTCTCATTCTAGGGAACTAATCGCCTTAAACACTGACCTTTCTGTACAAGTCCAGGGAAGTTGAATCGTGAACATTAATGCGCCGAAGATAAAAAAAACAAAGGTACTCTTTTTTGTTTTTGTATCTTCGGCACATAAATGTAAAATAAAGATAAAACATTGAAGTTAAGAGTCATAGTCGAAATCGGGTTCCAGGAATTCTACAGCTGATAATATTGATTCATTGCTTTCTTTACTGCTACTGCTGCTACTGCCCCAACATGTATTATAAGCCGTTTAAGTTTGTTTTCGATCGGACCAGTACTTTTTGATTTATTCGTTACATACGAATATATAAAAATACAAATCTTTCCTCTTTATAATACAAAGTACAGATGGCGTCAATTTTCTCAAGGATCCCTAAAGAATTTTAGAAATGGGATAAGTAGTTTCGGAGATTACCCCCTACATAAAAAGTTACACACATACAAACTTACAAACAAATTTTACCTCTTTTTGATATTAGTACAGATTAAGGTTGTTGAAATTAGAAAAGTGACATTGGTGCTTGCTCATAACTAGTTGCGAATGCACAACCTCGTGCATAAGAGGCGGTTACATTAAAATTTAGGTTATTCATGACTAGGCTAACAAATAAAGAAAGTCACTGTCAAATAAAATGTTTGATAATATACTATGATTAAAATTCAAATAAGATATTACCTGGTAAAAACAGCTTGGGAATTGCTATTTTGCTGTCTATTTTTAGGATATTTGTATAGTTCTTCAAAATGTTTATGACAGACACGTCTGTTGTTATAAACATTTAAAATGTCCGATGGAGCTTCTTTATCAAAAATTTTTAAAATCAAAGAATTGAATTTTTCTGCATTCACATCTGAATTTGGGAAGTGATGGAGAGGTATCCCTGAAAAAAAAATAGCATGATTTATAAATATTATTGATACGTATATTGATGAATAAAGGAGAATAATATGTAACTTAAAACACACACACAATAGCATTAAACAGAACTTGAAATTTTTTAATGCACCCTTTAAACAAAAGTACAATAAACATGTTACAGTTACGGTAGATGTCGAATTTATTATAATCTATTTTTAAAGCAGCTGTCGCATTTTAATAATTTATGTTATGAAATTATGTGGTGGTCATTTCGTTAAATTATTTCATTCCAATTTAATATTACAGTGTCAATGATAAAAACCTAAAAGAAGCAGGAATGAACAATAGGTACCGGGAATGTTATTCCTTTCACTACCATTTACCAAAATTAAAAGGTTACCAAAGCTTTAAAAGATTGTTATTTTGTTTATATTATTATACATCCATATTTAGATATGGATATGATTTTATCTTAGATCTATTTGAGATTAAAATTGTTTAAAATTATCTTTGAAATTAGAATGAACACCAAACCAAGTTTAACGATATGAGATACAGTCAGTAAAAATGCTTTGTGGGTAATTATAAGACCTTTAATCTAACAAATATAAAATATTTTAGAAATTTCAGTCGCACTTGACTCTGGATTATTTTTTTACGAAGAAATTTATTGTTTTAAATTTTAGAACAATAGAGCAAACTCACTATTTCTTGCAGGTTAAATGCAAGATGATTCACTTAAACTACACATACCTTTGTAAAAATATTGAAACGATGTGAATTTCGAAAGCATTATATTACGATTCGATACGACCAAATTCAAGTGGTTAATATTCGTTTACACATTAAATTTAATTATTTATTTAAACAATGGTATCCATTTGGAATAAAAAAAAAAGTTGGGTTGAAGCAAATACCAGTGGTTGTTAGTTGTTGGTATTTGAACGAAATAAATCACACAGTTTCACCAGTACACCAGTACAGTACAGTTTTTTATCAAGTATTGAATAACCACTGGCACGTTCGGCCCGCGGGACTGTTACCCCCCGCAACGTCCAGCCGCGCGCGGCTTCGAAAACGCGCGGTCGCGCGGCTTCGTCGTAACATAAAACCTACATAGCTACTTAACCATAAAAGCTATAATAAAGCAAAAAATACGAAAAATAAAATAAGAGAATACAGATTAAACTTATCTATATTTTAAAATCGTTAGTATAATCTATTTTAATTAAAACATGTTGATCATGTTTTAATTAAAATGTAGTAAGTTTAAGTAACATGTAATTCGAATAAAAATAATAAAAAAAAAAACTATCTGTCTAATACATGGAACAATTATTGCATTTATTTTTAATAATGTAGGGTCTTTACACCTTTCAATGATGATACTTTTGAGTGATACGCAAGAGTACGTAATTATACACTTTATTGATTGATGATTAATTGAATGATAATGAGTGCACGCGAGTTGAGTGATATTCGTGTACTAAAGTATAGACCACTCGTAGCAAGTAAAGTGCTGACACAATGAGGTCAAATTTGTACATGCTTACACTGTACATGCTCCGGGGCCCGAGAAGATGTGAACGAGATGAAGGATAATGATTTACAAGATGATAACTAACAATTGTGCTTACAAACTTAAATAAACTAATCTTAGGATATTTCATTGAATTGAGTTCGAACAGACGGCGAAGACCCTCTGTTGGTGGTGGCGATGGTAGGACGACTCGCAGCGGTGGCGGCGGGAGCTACATAGCTCACGCTAGCCTCGGCCTGCTCTGTTGCCGCAGGAGCGGGCGCTGGACGCGGCCGGCGCGCTCGCACGCATTGCCATGCGTACAAACTGGCGCAAACCACGGCGACCCCAGCTAAGACGTAGATGGCCACATAATGGTGAATGTCATGGGATGTCATCCGATCCGCCAGTTCCTGGTTGAGCTTCATATCGTTGAGTGCTTTTTCAATCGCCTTTATGTCTTGCCGTTGCTCGGTAATATCATCTGTCTCGTTCAATGGAGTGATGAGAGGTATAGACAGATTAATGATGTGATTTATTGGTGGAATCTCGATGTTCATGATATCGATCTTCGTTTTAATTGAGTTCGATAAAGATTTGTGTGCGTAAATCGTAAACATTCTGCCTTTGATGACACAACTGTCTCCGAGTGTAATGACACCTGTTTTGCTGAGTTGCTCGATCGTAATATCGTCATCGCATATGACTCGCACACTGCATTTTCCACAACAAAAGTATAGGTACGAATTAACTAAATTCAATTCAGTCCAGTAATCTCGACATTCTTTTGTTTCAGTCTGACATTGATTAGAGGCTTGATGTTTCAGACAAAGGTTGGTGTCTGATGTCATCTGATAGACGGGTTTTTTCAGTGGACAGATGTACTCGTCGGTGTCGTAGGGAACGCATCTTTGTAAGTCGCTTACAGACACCGGAATGTAAGAGTCTTTGTGTGTGTTAGTAGCCAGGTAGTTTGATACAGGCACTATGTTGACCATGCTTTCGTTGGTTTGTTGTGAAATCGGTACGAGGTTGTAAAGCTCATAGTCTTCCCTGCTCACAAGAGGAATTCTAACTTCAAAAATCAGGGACTCTGGTAACTCTTGCTTTCACTTTCAATAGGTGGTATATCTTCGCCAAGTCAATCTGAACATTATTAATCGGTAAGGCTAAGTCCTTTGAGATTTGTCCGGTTATAATATTCAGTTCGTTTCTCAACTGTTCTGGTGTTAACAAGTGTAAGTTGAACTTCTCATAGAAAATGTTGGCCACTGTATCAACTAGCGTCTCCTGGATTTCTTTAAGATTGGTCATGATGCTGTTGGCTATGAATGTTGATAATGTAAATTCTGCTTTGTTGTCCGTGTGTTGGATTTCCTCTTTCAGTTTACTCATGCCCTCGTTGCATTTGATAATGTGTTGGTTGATTATTTTGTGCTGCTTGTCTAGGGTATTTTCAATTCTTTTGATAACATTTAGCTCAGCCTCCACAACTGACGTCTGGTTTTTCCACAGCTGGCTAAGATGTTTTTGATTGTGTCTGATTAAGGCAATACCTTTTTGATATTGTTCGGCGAAAGTTTCGTCCAAAACTCCGAACAAACTATGTGCGACGTATTCAATGCCGTTGATAAGCCCGCGACGTCGGCGAACTTGACCTTGCTGACCAAGTAAAACGTTGTTGCAGTGTTCAAGTTCGTTGTACCCGTGACGCAGCTGTAATCGGACTACGTCGCATTGTGATATTTGATCCCTCGAACATATGTTGTCCAGGTGAGTGGCAAACTTGTTCAGTAGGTTCATTCCTTGCCAATACGGAGTCATATCGCAATAAACGATGAGTTTCCATTCTTCGCGTTCCAATTTCATGTTTCCTAGTTTGTCAAAAAATATGTTTTTGTTTTCTGTGACTTTGGTAATTTTGTGTTCGCATGTTCCTGAACAAATAACCATCAGAAGTATGAGTGTTGTTATTAGAAAATTACATAATTTTGACGAAGTTGGCTTGGAATATTTGTTGTTTATTGGTTGACCTTCTTGGTTTTCCTTTCCTGTGTCGTGGCTTTGGTTGTTATTGTTGATCGGCAAAATGGATAATTTTGTGATTGGTCTCTTGAGCGTCCCATTTTTCTTTGTTTAAGAAATTCTGATAGAACAGGCAAGGCTCTAGGATTTTCTAATGATTGGGTGTATTCACTGAGTGTCTGTGTATCCAGCTTCAGTGTAAGTAAATGCACAGCCGTTGGTCCCATGGCGGTTACGTCTATACCAAGATTTTTCAAGGCGTTCATGCATTCATTGATTGTGTCGAACATGTTCTTGATCTGTGTGCCGACTTGGGTTTGCATTGTAGGTATTGACAGCATTATGTTCATGTGCGAAGTAAAAATTAGCCTGTCATTGTTGTACCTATGATTCAAGATGTCCCAGCAGATTTGGTAATTTTCAGAACTGATATTGAGGTGTTGAATGATCCTTTCAGCTTCGCCTTTCAGTTTACTTTTCAATAACTGCATCTTCTGGGCACTTGGGATGGATTTATTGTTATGTACTGCTTCTTGGAATAAGTCCTTGAATGATATCCATTTGTGATAGTTCCCTGAGAAGGTCGGGATATCAATTTTCGGTGTAAAACTTTCCCGATATGAAACAGAATACATCTTGCTATTGACTAACCTTTTGATGTCAACGTACAGTTGTTCGTACTTGCTATATTCCTGTTCATACTCCTCATCTTCCGAATACATTTCGCTGTCAATTTCCCAGTGCAGGGAATTGATGGTTGACCATTTTGCTTGAGTGGTTCTGAGCACATCCTCGAATTCCCATTTTTCGGAGAGGCTCTCAACGTCCACGGTTTTGATTGCCCGTGATAAAGCTTTGAAGTTGCTTTTCTGCTTGCGCAGCATTTCTTCTAATTTACTGGCGTTCCCCCGAGAGACAATCTTCTTGTATAATGATGTCGATTGACTCCCACTAGGCTTGATGTTCGGTTGATCTGGATCAACCGCCAATGTGTCGGTTTGCCGTCGCTCTTCCGCAGCTTCTTGGTTGCGAGTGTCTGACATACGAATTGATGAAGCGCTGGGCGACTTATCCCTCTTTTCCAAACTAGTAGGAGGTTTGTATTGTCGAATGATATCCTGAGCTTCATTGTAGATGATCATTGCCTTATTGTAGAAGTTTTCCGAAAAGTAGGTATAACCACGATCTTCAAACACATAATGTGACATGATTCTCTTGAAACTCCCTCCAGTATGTATCCAGGGTTTGCAAACGTTTCTTGATGTTAGCCGGTGTTTTGCGCTCCGCAGAATCCTTCTTAAAATTCCGCAGTTGCTGCTCCATGGCTTGAATGATCTGATCTTGATTGGCCAAAATGTCTTCCATGTTGGCGCTAATGATTGTAGTTGTGTGATAAGTTTGCCGCGGCCAGCAGTTTGTGCTAT
This sequence comes from Charanyca ferruginea, assembly GCA_947361185.1. Taxonomy (NCBI): domain Eukaryota; kingdom Metazoa; phylum Arthropoda; class Insecta; order Lepidoptera; family Noctuidae; genus Charanyca; species Charanyca ferruginea. The sequence continues at coordinate 11,262,776 of OX376065.1, read as the reverse complement.
TGCAATTTCTCTGCGATGGATGAACGGATCCACGTAAGAAAAGTGATGGCACACAATCTGCTGAGACGGAGCAAACAGTCGTTGAGTTCCAGCAGACGGATGTTACTCTGTCCACAGGTCGTAGTTGCAGGAGCTACACTTCCGTGTCGATAGTTTAATCACACTGTCACGAACGCGAAGTAGTCCCGCTCATACGGAGGCTCGAAGGACCAAAAAGATGTAGGGTCTTTACACCTTTCAATAATGATACTTTTGAGTGATACGCAAGAGTACGTAATTATACACTTTATTGATTGATGATAAATTGAATGATAATGAGTGCACGCGAGTTGAGTGATATTCGTGTACTAAAGTATAGACCACTCGTAGCAAGTAAAGTGCTGACACAATGAGGTCAAATTTGTACATGCTTACACTGTACAAATAAAATAATTTCACAATATACTAGACTTACTTCCCTATCATATGATGTATAGATGATGATATTCATTAAAGTCTAAGTATTTAAATAAACCGTAACCAAATACCTACTGCTCGTAATTTCACCAAGTTTTCTCGAGCGCTCTCGATTTCTCGAAGGCGAAATAATAGCAAAATAATTTAGTATACCTGAAGGCACAGGATCAGACATATTGAAAATAAAAGAGGTTCTTTAACGAAATTAGAATTTATTATTTACAGAGCTTATTTAATTAATTCGACAGGAAATTACGGTCAATCAGTTCTTCATGTTTTAATAGATAATTAACATGACACCTTATAATAATAGCAATGACACCCAATAAAACAGTAACACATTAGTTCCAATAATACAGTAACACCTTAGTTCAGAAAAGGAGAGATAATGTACAGAGAAGCAGAGTAACAATAATTAAGAACAATACAACCTGTGTACCGGGCCACGCCTGAAGACAGAATGTCCTTTTGCTTTTTTTTTTTTTTTTTTTTTTTCGGTTTGGCATCTCGCAGGTCAACCTAGGAGGTTGTCGGCTGCTTAACCGGACTTTCCTGTGGTGCCTTAAAAATTATTATTTTTAGGGCCTCCAGCCAGGGCATAAAAGCTTACAAACTAAGCGACTACACGCTAAGGGCACCCCCTGTGGGGTACGAGCCTCGGCTTAGGGCGTCGCTGGGAGAGGACAGCAAAGGGACAGGCTGGATCGGATTTCCATTATTTAGGGACGAATTTAAAACTACAGGCTCAGCGGCGCGGGCTGGCACGAGCAAGGGTCGGGGAGGGGACGTACGGGGTCGTCGCGGCGGGCCTCGGCGGCGAGGACGGAATGACGGCGGTCTGTGTCTGTGTTTCTTAACTGTACTGGTGGCCTTATTGCTCTCCTGGAGTAGAGTAATAGCATCGTCAGGGTCGGTCAGAGTATGTCTCGGTCGTCGAGTCTTACTAATACGGGAGGGAGTGTATCGGGCGGCCGATACGATTAACGGGTTAGAGACCTTTTGCCGCTGTGCGGCCCCTTTTATACGCTAGTTTTAGAAGGGGGGTAACGACGTAGCACGCTACGACGTAGCGCGCGCTAACTCCGCCCCACAGCGAGGAGGTGGGAGAACGACGTAGCGCGCTACGCCGTAGCGCACACTCAGCCACACCTCGAATGGCGTAGCGTGCTACCGGGTGGCCCGATGCACGTGTTGTTTACAATACGACGCCGACATACCTATTTTTATTTGAAAACTTTATTATTTTGGTCACTATGAAATGTAATTTCATGTTTTTTAAACTATTGTAATGCTTAAAATGCAAAATAAGTGTAAACAAAACTAAAATTGACTTACACCATGAGAGCGGCCATTTTTAACAAAACAACAATATTTTGGAGGTCGAATTACACTCGACTTATCACATGAAACTTTATTATGTAAATATCATCGTAAAGCACAAAGCTACTTCTTTATTTTGATGTACAACACTTGCAAGATAAACAAAACACAACTCAAGTACTTCTGACATAAACACTGACGCTCGTAAAAACACTTGACGACACACGCGTCACACGAGTCAACAGAAGATAAAAAATTCTCTTTTTTTTTTTTAAGTAAGTAAGTTTATTTATTTGTCTAAACATGGTGTACATACATTGCATGCAAGATATTAAATATATAATGATTCTCATGTTCAGCCGCATAACGTGGCGTACAAATTGGTAGGACGAGATGGAGCACAAACCGTGACAACATTTATCAAAAATTACATTATGAAATTATAAATTTATGAAATTATTATAAAAATTATATTAAGTCATTGCAAATTTTAATTCCGTCTAAAATATAACAATACATTATATAATATGGAGTTTAGTAGTAGTAGTAACTAGTAGTAGTAAAACACAATATTAAAAGAACATCATCATTTCAAAAACAAAGAAAATTGTCCTCCTTCATAAACTCTGAAATACTATAATATGTTCTTTTAGTTAATAAAGTCCTTAACTTGCATTTAAGAGCAGATATAGTCAACGTTCTCCACGATTTGGGCAATTTATTAAATATGGTTGGAGCCATGCAAAAGATGCTCTTACGCATAAGAGTTGTTTTAGCGCCGTGAACACAGAGTTTGGAATTATCACGTCTATTCCTTGGGACAACATCAGACAAACGTTGAAATAAATTAGGATGAGTTTTAATGAACATTATGGCTTCTAAAATGTATAATGAGGGCAATGTCAATATGTTATTTTCCTTAAAATAATATTTACAGCTATCTGTTGTGAAAATATGCATTAGATCAATGTTTAGACTGCAGTCTAAACATTGATCATGCATATTTTCTGGGCCCGAAACGCAATTTCAGTGTCTATGCTATTCCCCCAAAAAATAACTCCGTGTCTAAGAATTGATTCGGCTAATCCATAGTAAGCAGTTATTAGTGCATCTTTGTTGAGAACTACTGCGAGTTGTTTAAGAGCGTAGGCTGCACTACTTAATTTTTTGCTAAGTGCCTCTATTTGTGGTTTCCAGTTCAAATTATCATCTATAGTCAGTCCCAGAAATTTTGTTGTCTCAGTTTCATTAATATTAATATTATTAAATTGAACATTCGGATTAATTGTATGTGCACGTTGCCTAAAATGCATTACGTTAGTCTTTTTTAAATTAATTATTAAATTATTGTGATTTAACCAGGTTACGATAGATATAAGCGCAGTATTAATGTCATGTTCATACGTGTTTTTGTCATTACAAGCTATTGTTACAGTGCAATCGTCAGCAAAAAGGGTCATCGGTTGTTCAGTTGCTTTAGGCAAGTCATTAATATATAAAATGAACAACGGGGCCCCCAGCACACTGCCTTGAGGTACTCCGTATATAACTTCTCGTTCCTCGGATCTTGAAATTTCCTCATATTTACCGTTAATTTTAGTGATTTCGGTAACTTGTTTACGGTTTTGAAGATATGATTTAATTAGTTCCAAAACGTTACCCCTAACACCATAAGCTTCAAGTTTCTCTGCTAAGGAATTATAATGGACGCAGTCAAAGGCCTGCGTCATGTCGCAAAAAATGGCACAAACGGGTGTCCTCTTATCTACATTTAACATGACATTATGTAAAAACTCATAAATTGCCAAATTTATACTTTTGTTTTTTCGAAATCCCCTTTGTTCGTCAGTTAATATATTATATTTTTCTAAATAGGTATTCATTTCACCATATATATATTTTTCAAACACTTTCGATATGACTGGTATAAGCGCAATCGGTCTATAGTTTTCCATCAATTCGTGATTCCCTTTTTTATAAAGCGGTTTCACTATCGATTTTTTTAATGCATCAGGAAATATACCTGCACTTATACAAATATTAATAATGAAGCTTAAGTGAGTACATATTACAGATGCAACTGCTTTCAATACTTTTGTGGCGATGCCATCGTAGCCAACGCTGTTCGTGTTTTTTAGCTTCATTATAATATTGAAAATATCATGAGGTGTAGACGGAGCCATAAAAATAGACTGTGCTCTGCCAAGAATTAGTGACGTTGAGTTTGTTCCTGCGTTAATTGTTGGTTGGATTTTATCTATAAAATAATTATTAAATGTATTGGCTATGTCCTTTGGGTGTGTAATGTTTTTATTTTCAGACTTGATGCAAGATATAGAATTTTTTAGGGCAGTCAATCTAGATTTATTAATTATTTGCCATGTGGTTTTAGATTTGTTATTAGAGGTATTAATATTGTAATTGTTTTGTGCTTTTTGAGTTAGATTCATAATTCTTTTGAGTAATTTTGAATATTTTTTAAATTTATCTCTATTAGCTTGACTTGGTTTTAACCTGTATTGCTAAAGTAGCTTCCTTTTGTTTTTGCTACAAATTTTTATCCCACGTGAGACCCAAGTAGGCTTTTTAATGATGTTTATGTTAATCATTTTATTGGGAAAACATAATTCGTAAAATAATTGAAAGGTCTCAATAAAACAGTTGTAAGCGGCATTAAGGATAGACTGCTTAGACAAGTCTTGAATTTTTCTATATTTGCTTGAGTGTAGTCTCGTGTACTTTTACGATAGTATTTAGGAGCATCTTTTTTTTTAACGGGGCACTTTAACAATTGTGCTGTATGATCGGATAGCGCGAACTCCAATACTTCAGCATTACAACGCTTATCAAAACTATGCGCAAAATTATCAATGCATGTTTGGCTCGCAGTCCGAGTAGGTTGTCTTAATGCTAGTTGTAAATTAAAATTTAAAAGAATACATTCAAATTCGGTTGACAGTTTAGTTCTCTTTAAAATGTCAATGTTGTAATCACCAGCTATTACTATATTTTTACAACGTTGTTTCGATAAATACTTCAAAAGAGTTTCGAGTTTATCAAAAAACTCATTGATGTTTTTTGAGTTAGGAACTCTATAAATACACACAAATACAATATTATAGTCAGTCAATTTAACTGCACAACATTCGAATATGCTTTGTGATGACATTTTTGCTACGTTGGTCAATTCTTTCCATTGAATACCATGCTTAACGAGGATACATACACCCCCTCGCTTACTTGCTTCTCTACTATAACACGCAGCTAAACTATAATTAGGTAGGTGTAGCTGATTCTCACAGCCAGCCAGCATAAAATGCTCTGAAATGCATATAATGTCTACATCAACATCTCGGTCGGAAAGCTCACTTAAACAGACTGAGAGAGCGTCAGATTTACTAACGAGACCGGCAATGTTTTGATGTATTGCACATAAATATTTAGTCAAGAAAAAATGTATCCTTGTTTGTCAAATTATTCTCTTTGGGTATGTCAATTTCATCACATTTGCTATTATTATATTGTATGTCAATTATTAAATCGTTTAAGTCCTTAAATATAATATAGTACATTCCACGGTTACTTACTGAGCCAGTTCGTTTATCATATAAATTGTAGTCATAAGATAAATTTAAATTACTGTCTAACAGATACAAATTTTCGTATGTCAATACATCTAGATACAAAAGGCTGTTAAAAGTTTCTACTCTACAGTTAAATAAATTAGCGTTGTATCCGTATTTATACGTAGGTGCACAGATGATCACATTCGTATGATGTATGTTTTGAAGAACTTCTCTTATATGGAATATAATTTCAAAATAGTTATTGGTATTTTTAAAGTCTTCATCACCTAAAAGAATTACACAAAAGTCATTTATGGTGAATTTCACAAGTTTTTCTTTTAGGCCTTTCAGGAGATGTTGAGTTTTTCCGTTTGGTATCACATAATGACAGCAATCAAATGTGTTTGCGAAGGTATTTTCCGTTATGGATAATATTTTGTTTTTATTATTCGTACTCAGTATGCATAATTTATTCTTGTGGCGAATGAGTTGACTTTTCTTGCACACACTTGGAGTGATATCTTTATCCACATTTTCCATGTCCTGATTGCTAGTAGAACTTCTTTTTGAACATGTATCCTGCCTCGGTTGTTCTACACTAACAGATTTTTCAGCAATAACAATGCGTTGATCATTTAATTTTATAGAAGAGGTGTGAGTCACATTCTCAACTTTCTTTTTCTTTTTCCGCGCAGATGTTGGAGGGGTAGAGAACGATTCCCCGTATCCAACCTTTTTATACAATTCTATGATTTTATGACATCTTTCCAATTCCCATTTTAAGCTTGTATTTTCTGTATTTAAATTTTCAATTTCACTATTTGCAATCAACAATTTCTCCTGTACAGATGATAATTTTACTTGAAGGTCGTGTACTTCAAAAGTGTCGCATGGGTCAGGTAGACTTTGCATCGTGGTATCAAAGAGTGACGAGTCTGAAGTGTTCATAACCGACACATTATTATGAGACGTTGTTTTTCGTATTTTCCTTAATGTTATATTACTAGTGCCTTCAGTCGCCATTATTGGTCAAAAAGTAATTTTAGTATGAAAAATAATGATAAGTACAATTTTATTATGTCAGAATCGAACTTGATGTCTAGTCATGTCCAACAAAAATCAGTTACGTAAACGATAAAAGTTGGGCAAAAAGTGACATCGAACACTGGAATCGAACTTGCGACGCCTGGTTCACACTTTAATTCCAAGTCAGCTCATATAGCACTAGACTAACTGAACGTTCAATTTGAAGAGTGAAATAATGTTTCTCTTGTAACTTCTAATATTTTTAAATTTTTAAACAGTCGTTATGTGACTCATGCTGCAAAAATGTTTGCGCTGACACACTGTATTAGCTGCACATTTCGTACCCCCAGTGGAAAAAAGGCATAAGACGAAAATGGTGATTTTTCAGTATGGCGAAAAAATTGAATTTATGGGCATATTTACTTTATTTTCAAACGAAGAAGAATTATTCTTGTATCAAAAAAAGGAGAAAAAAAAGTTGCACTGCGTGTTGTATTTAAGTTAGTACTAATGTTTATAGTTTATTAGGAATTGTAAAAAAAAAATATTATGCTATTTTTCAAAATGTAATGAAATACAGGATTCTGAGTATCAAAATGTATGCCAGACTTTGCCAGAAAAGAAAAAATATTTCAAAAAGTATGTTGTATTAAAGCAGTAATGAACTTGTAAATACAAACATTTATGCTAGTATAAGTAAGATTACTACATTATTTCCTTTATTACAATTATGTTTGAAATGTATTAGCAATACTTACCCCATTTTTCAATTTAGGGGCTTGCTAAGGTAACTTAAATAAACAAAGATAATTACTTATTCCATTATTATGTTAAAGAAAAGTTAGCTGCATATTAACACATATTACTTAGAGTTAATATTTATGACTAAAGGGAAAAAAAGGAAATGCATTTTTTGTGTTCATTATTTTTTTATTTCAGGCAAATTATAATTATAGTTTTGGCTACAATTAAAGTTCGTACTATCAACAATAAAATTTGACAGTAATAATTCAGCAATGTGGAGTTTCGGTGAAGATTACTACCACTAATGACTTTTTTTTAAATGATTAACTAATCAGTAGATCATTTGTTAAGATTTGTAACAATTAACGAAATAACTTCTTTCTTGGCTCCGTACAACAAAATATTATGTTCTCTCAATAAAAATCTAAGATAACAAGCAAAAATTATTAACAAATCAAGGTACTTTACACATTGCCAGTACCTTTTGTTTTAAAATAATCAACAAATAAAAATACAAAAAAAAACCTTCTTTAAGCAATAAATCAAAAAATTCTTGTTCCCTTCTACGTTATCTTCGTTCTACGAATTCCTTCATTACCAAACATTCTAGGCTATAGAATGTTTGGTAATGAAGGGATATAAATGTAACAAAATATTATTATTTTCTCAATACAAATCTATGGTAACATGACATGCATAATTTGTTAACAAAATAAGACCTTTGATACTTTCACAGTACCTTTTGTTTTAAAATTATTAATAATCAATATGTTTATACGTATGAATATAAAAATTCAACAAAATTCAAATTAAAATAATAATGAGATCAAAAATACGGGAACTAGTAAAGTTATTCTTCTTCAGATGAATCAAATACCTCCAAATTTGGAGATTCAGTCGCTGGTAACAAATTTCTATAGAATGTTTGGTAATGTAGAGGTATAGCATTTGTATTACACAGGCTAATTAAGTCTTTGAACAACGCGTCAGAAATAGGTAACAATTGAGCATATGCAAGTGGAAGTTCATTAACATCTACAGCATTGGCATTATTTGATTTGCGTGTGCGCGTCGTCGTCGTACGATTTGTAGTGTCTAGTACCAAATATTCACTTTCGAAATCATATTTAAATAATAATTTATTTGGTGCATCGGGACTTGTTTTGATTTCTTTAATTTTTGAGAAAAATACTTTATGCCCGTTTGTGTCTTGTGACCAATTCTTGCTTGTCGTGACTTGACTTTTTAGGTTGTAAAAGTCATTTTGATTCATTTCTTTAATTACAAACTTATTTTGTACTTTTGAATTCATGATTACTTCGTACAGTTGGTCAGGCGAGTACAATGTCTTATTTTTCATATTTTTCTCGATGCAGGCATGCATTGAGTCGCCTTCGTTCTGAGTGTGGCCAGTTTGTAAAAACCTGTGTGTAACTTCTACGTTCAATACACGTGATACATAAATATACATCGCGAATATGAACCGATTTCTGTTCTGGCCCGAACAATTATCTGAATACAGTGAAATTGACTTTATACCCCTGTTAACTTCAGATTTAATGAAGTGTAATAAGCAACTAGCGATTTCATTCGCACCCCTTTTTGCAATTTGTGCATGCCATAGATAACAAAACCCTTGACGGGATATTAAATTGTACACAGTGAAATTGTATGCGGGGTATTTCCTTTTATAATGGAAAATATTCACATTAGATTGCGGTAAACTAAGAACCTTTTCCAAGTCAAAAACAGCTACAGTTTTCACATTAGGATCTGCTGATTCTTTTTCACTATCCTTCATATTTCGTATGATGTTTTTATTTTTTATATGACTGTCATAATCCTCTTTCAGTTGTAATTTACCTTCTTCAGTTGAATTGTCGTATTTGCTACATAAATTGCACAAATCCTTCTTCGGCCGGAAAAAAGAAAGGTTAAAATGTGTATTAAATATTTGATTATATTGATATTCGCTTGCCACTTTAGTATTACGAAAGTTTTCATTTTCTGATATCCAATCTTTGTACAAACGATGCATTTTTGAGATATTTAAGTCTTGTGACAAATATTGACGGCTGGAATTTTGTCTAAGATAGTGAGATTCGATACAAGGAAAGGACTGAATATGTTGAATTGCACTCTGTTCTGTTTCGCTGGCTGTTCTATGAGGTCTATTGGTATGTTTTCCTCGAAGGTCTGTTATTTGGTCCCCATTAGCATATTTATCAATAGCAGTGTAAACTGTTCTTTCTTTAATACCTAGCGTATTAAGAAACATAGTTTTGCACACTTTCAAATTAGTCACAAGGCATACATCGTTTTTTGACGGCAAATAATAAACCAGTGTACGATTTCGTTCACGCTTACGCTGAATTTTCATAACTTTAGGTTCTATAATCTCAGTGTTTTTCAAAATGAATTGCCATTGAGTTTCATGGTTACCACAAGCCCAAAATTGCTTAAATATTACCAACCTCCTGTCGCTGGGTATTTTTTCAAAGCATTTAAGCTTACACTTGCAAGGCTCTTGCATCTGTTTTTGAGGCTGTTGACCTGTATTTAATTTGATTTTTTTTTGTGTTTGAGACCATTTTTCGGGATTACGCTTTCTTTTTCTAGGATTTGTATTAGCTTCAGTTACTAACACTGGACGAGAATTCGTTGCTTCAGGTTCTGTGGTGGAATTATATCCAGCTGGTAGAGTTTCAACGTGGCAGGCTATGATTGGAGGGTCTGAGTGAGGAACTATAGCTGTGGCAATTGAAGAGACCGGTGGAGTTCTATCAGGGCTTGTAGATATAGGTTCTGTTTCAGGTTCTGTGAGAGTATTATGTCCAACTGGAAGAGTTTCGTCGTTATAACATGTTATGGATGTAGGTTCTGCTTCAGGTAGTATAGCCGGGGTATTTTCAAGAGTCTGTGGAGTTTTTGCAAGACTTGTAGATGTAAGTTCTTTTTCAGGTTCTGCGGCAGTATTATGTTCAACTAACGGAAATTCGTCGCGACATGCTATGGATGCAGGCTCTGCTTCACGAAGCATGACCGTAGTACTTTCAAGAGTCAGCAGAGTTCTTGTAGGGCTAGTAAATGTAGGTTCTGTTTCAGGTTCTGCGGCAGTTATGCTCTTTTCAGGAAGTGGTGCATTATACCAGAACGTGGATACGGGTTCAAGATCGGCATCATTCGGCAAAGGATAAACTCCTTCTATGTAATTTCCTGATGATACCGCAAAATTTTCATAACTGTCTTTGTTACCCATAGAAATTGTTTTTTGAGGATTAGATATAAAAACGACAGTAGGTGACGCTATAAAAATTAAATTATTATGAGTGGTGGAAATTGGAGAAGAGAAAAGTGTAGAATTACCTAAGCAATCTCTCAAACTAAAATCGAAGTCATTCAATATTGAAGATGGTAAAGTATTGCCTAAGTCTGCTATCGGACTAGGACTCGAACTTGGTAAATATTCAGATACCGGTGGTGAAAATGGCTCTTCATTCGAAGACTCACTAATTCTGTAATTTACTGTAGATTGTCGTCTGCTACTTCGACTTGTTGACGGCGCGGTGTACATAATATCACCACGACTGACTTCATAATTTCCAGATGTTTGTTCTGCTTCTGTGTCGACGTCTGTAAATAAATTATTTTATTATAAAATGTAATATAAATAATATCATATTAAGTTGTTACTAAAGACGTCTTGCTCACAAAATAAGGTAAGTTAAGGTAAGACATTATTCTTTGTCTGACATCCTCGATGCCACAATTATTAGTGTCTATAGGACGAAAGGCTCCGGGTTCGATTCCCGGTCGGACAAACAAACAAACTTTACTAAACTGACTTGGGTCTGAGTGTACGTACCCCTTGCCAAATCCTTTACAGAATCCTTAGTTTAAGACCAGGTAATTAAAGTGATATGGCTGAGATTTTTAGATGTAAGTATATAAATATAACGCCTCGTTAGTTTAGTGGTATAAGTCCTGGGTTCAATTCCCGGGTTGAACAAACTTTGTGTCGGTTTTTTCGGACACAGATCGATTACTTTTATATAAATATACTAGCTTCCGCCCGCGGCTCCGCCCGCGTGGTACCTACTTACGGGGATAAAAAGTAGCTTATGTTACTCGTGGATAACGTAGCTTTCGAATGGTGAAAGAACTTTTAAAATCGGTCCTGTAGTTTCGGAGCCTATTTATTACAAACAAACAAACAAAAAAATATTACCTCTCTATAATATTAGTATAGATTAAACAATAATACCTAGTTAACGATTTTGAAAGTATCATGTACCTAATATAAATATTTACAAATACACATTTTGTTATAACATCTATGGTATGTCTTTACAAATTAGAAATAAAATTACACGTTAGTAACAGAAATTAATTTTATAATAATAGACAGCGAATCATTCATATAGGTTCCCCTAGTTTGAGACCAGACGATTGCTGTAATTGTCTAGCGCACTTACATACTACTTGAACCACTAGCTGGCGGTAAGATAAAACATCGTGAGGAAACTGCACCTTCATTCATTCAGAATGTGTAACCACGATATTGTTTTGGTTCCGGTTACAAAGGTCGGACGACAGTCGCTCAATGTTATTGATTATACAGTAAACACGTCATTGTGGAATAATTTATTTTTAGCTTTTATAAGAATTAAATCTAAATGTACTTACCTATTAACTTCAAAATTCTTCTCGACCTACTGTGCTGTGTCCGGTTATACATTTTCAGGTCACTTTACTTTAAAATAAGAAGAAAAACCACTCAATTGTTGTTGTTTTGTTTTCGCAAATGCGTAAACGCAGCTATTACCTTGACCTAGAAACGGGCACTGACTGTCAAGCGCGTGGATACGCACCGCCCCCTCCCCCCTGCATCGACGTATTCACGCTTATGTTCCCGCTGTCTACTCCCGCGCCGCTGTATCAAATCTTACGTCCCGGTGCAATGAAAATATTCTAGTGGAAGAAAGAAGTAATAATTCTTATGTTACAGCCGTGCTGCAGTTTGTAGTCTTATGTTTCGACGTAAAGGAAAGTTTTTAGTGGAAAAAAGCAGTAATTGTTATTATTGTAATTTATTTTAAGTTCATAAGAAGTAAACAGTCATACTGCTGTTTTTATTTTTTAAGTTTATCTTTTTGGTTAAGTAAGCGCATTTAAGATAATTTCCTTACCTAGTTAATATAACGAATAAAAAGATAATCGTGTATACAAGACTAGCGATGTAAAAAAAGCAAACGCATTTAAATCATAATATTTGTTACTATTTATTTTCTACATTAAATTTTAGGTATAAACATATTATTAATTAATATGTCATATTTTTTAATTTATTATTTGCGTTATATCACATAATCTACTAATCCTTAAGAAAAAAAGTGATGGAATATAAATTCTCAAAACTATTTTCTTGAATTAATTCGTCAAATTAAACAAGAAAAATATGAAAAAAAAATTGCGTATGTATCTTTAAACGTACTTTTCAAATATGATAAAATCGATGATTCAATGTAAATTCACTTATGCCTATTTTCCACTGAGGGTACGATGTGTCGACAAGCAACATGACTGGGCTGATCCACTTCCACTTTAACTTGATGTTCCGCGGTCGTTTTTGAGCGGGTCTTGATCACCATGCCTGTCGACGTTTTACCCTCAGCAAAGACTCTCCTTTCCACGGTACTGCCGTAACGCTGTGTTCTTTTTGTTGTTACTCGCTTACACTTCTTCGACTGTTTCCCAAACAACCTACGTTCCGTCAATATAAATTGCTAATGCTTCTTTCGGGGTATATGGCTGAGGCTTATGGTTCCGTATTTGAGTGGTTATCTTGGTCGACTTTGTTGTTTTTTTTTTTTTTTTTTGTGGGGACTATTCACACACGGCAATCCGACCCCATACTAGGGAGACCCTGTATTGTGGGTGTCAGACAGCTGATATACAAGATGTTGTTTTGCATCCTCGTCAAATTTCAGGTGGTTGTCCTAAAAGACATAAATAATCAATTGAAAATACAGTACCGGGCAATAACTAATAAGCGCGGTTTTTTTTTTATTGTTGTTTAACAGTATTTCAAAATTAAATCTAAATTCAATGAGAATAACCCGACTGACTACGCACACAGCGACAATGCAGCTGTGTGCGTGAGCGTCGACGTCTAACCTACTAAATTCAAGCGTGCGTGCCGCGTGCGGACGGAGCAATGACCGTAGCGACCGGGGTAGCAATAATTTTACCTAATTTTATTTCGAACATCACCTACATTATTGTCATAAATTTCGATTCATAATTAACTCATTTTAAGCATCATTAGAATACGGAAATCTTACTAATGACAGAAATCCTAGTGTGCCAAAGAAAAGTTCACTGGCCTGCTATCAGATGATTAATAAAATGTTAGTTTTGCTTTATTGCTGTCGTTTAGCATAAATTTTTCGTAATGATTTTGTTTTTATTTGTGGATTTAAGTGGATTAAATAGGTTGATTTGAAATTTTCCTTCCTACTTAACGGGCTTAGGACCGGCAATAATACCTAAAGTTGGTGTACCGATCTAGCGAGTGTAACAATGTTTTTTAAAGATTTGCTAGTGAAGTGTACCTACTTGTAGGTGTTGATACTTTCGACTCTTAGGTATTTTTTGCGTAGTTAAAAATTTTAAATCAACTTATTTACACTAATAAAATTTATTAAGCTAACAACGTATTTACAAAATGTACAAATAAATAAATTACCTACTTATGTTACCCGGAGGTATTGTTCAAAATTGTTACCATCACACTCTTGGCACAATCGAGCACGACGTAGCGGGTTTTCCTTCAGCTTACGTAAAACTAACACATTCGTTTTTAAAGTGTCGAAAGCACTAATGATCCTTGCACGTAATTCTGTTACACTTGTCACTTCCTCCGTGTAAACTAACCTTTTAACGTCTCCCCACAAATAAAAGTCTAGAGGCGTCAGGTCCGGAGAACGCGGAGGCCAGGCCACAGGTCCTCCGCGACCGATCCAGTGGTCACCAAACCTTTCGGTCAAGTACTCGCGTACTTGCCGACCATAGTGAGGGGGGGCACCATCCTGCTGGTAGTAGAGGTTGCGATGGAGTGCCAGAGGAACATCGTCCAACATCTCCTCGACAACGGGACGCAACAGCTCCAGGTATGTTGCACTGTTGAGGTACCCATCGATGAAGTAGGGTCCAAGCACGTGTTCCCCTAATATGCCAGCCCACACATTCAGTCCAAACCGCACTTGGAACGCATGCCGTTTGGTTACGTGCGGGTTATGGTCGCGGTGAGCCCACCAATGTTCGTTATGAACATTGTAGACGCCAACTCGAGTAAATAAACACTCGTCCGTCCACAGGATGTTGGCGTCTTGGTGTTCCAGCAACCAGCGACAAAATGTAATCCGCACGGCATTATCACCTGGGTGAATGTCTTGTGCTTTGCGGTAGTGGAACGGGTGCTGCAGTTCACGCTTCAGTAGGCGCCACACTGTGGTGTGGTGCACTCCAAAGCGTCGACCAGCCTCCCGCGTGCTTGCCCGTGGTTCTCGCTGAAAGTATTCCAGGATGTCTTCCTGCAAGGCGACAGGCAGTCCTACGCTGCCGCGAGCTTGAGCATGCCGGGGAACGTCAAACTGCCGATGATCCCGCAGTCTCTGCGTAGCAGCCAGCATGACGCTCTGTGATGGGGGTTCCCGATCGGGAAACATTTCCGTGAACATCCGGATGGCTCCACGTAGGCTGTCTCCACTGATGGCATACAGGCGGACCATCTCCACCAACTCGACATTGGAGTAATTGTCCGTCATCTTGCACTTAGTATCACGTCACAACAATGTACCGAGAAGCGGAACTCGCAAAGCGCAGCGTACGCTCACTGCGGCGACATCAAACAAACTGTTGGTTCGGGGCCGCCGCGGCTATCGAACCACCGCGCTCGCGCACGCGCGAGCGTGGCTAGGCACGTGCGCGAGTAGTACCTACAAAGTTATTGAATGATCGTTGCGTATGCGTTGTGTATGTATTGTTTGCGTTTGTTTGTGTGTGAAAGCGCGGTTATAGGGCTAGTAACAGACGGGCCGCTATTAAATACGGCTGGTTTACAATTATGGATTTCATTAAACAGGAAAAAAATGTAAAAAAATACTTACTCATTTCATTGTTAATTTGGGTCGAGAATCATTAGCATAATTACGTCCTTGAATTTGACTAGGATGCAAATCAACAGCTTGTACATACACAAATACATTTTTAAATACATACATATATAGATAAGCAACACCCAGACACAAGGCAATCACAAGTGCTCATCACACAAATAGTTACCATAGGCGGGAATTGAACCCGCAACACGCTGCGCAGCAGTCGATCGCTCAGCCACTGCGCCAACAGTGAATTGAAAAATTGAAGGTTTTTGCAATTTTGATGTACTTGTTTGCAATTTACGCTCACCTGCTTCTACTATGCTTGAAAAAACTGACTAGTTTTGGTTGTGGCTCTATATCAAGGGAGCCTTGAAGAAATCTTCGCAATATACGCTTTTGCCTTTCACACAGAGTATTATACTTTGAACTGGGACCAGGCTCCGAAATAGGTATAAGTTCAAATTCGATAATATCTTCTGGTTCTGTAATACACCCAGGTTCGGTAACAGGCTCAAATATTGAAGTAAGGTCAAGTTCGGGATTAGGGTTAGGTTCGCAAATAGGCTCAGATGTGGAAATAAGCTTAGACTCTGGAATAGTTTCATTTTCGGAAATAGGGTTAGTTTTGGGAACAAACTCAGATTCAAAAACAATCAAGGAATCCCTTAGCGGGTTCGGGAAAGCCTCACCCCCGTTCTTCCAGGCAATATTTATAGGTACAGGGTTTTGACTTAAGCCTAACGAAGGCGGACCCCTTCCCCGTATCATAAATGGACCTTTGGATACACGTAATTTAATCGTTTATTGTACATCATACGTATTTAACATCGTATGATATTAGCTAAACTTACAAAATATATCCAAACAAATATCTAAACGGCAAAAAAAAATTGTACATTTATAAAACTATTTATTTATTTAAATACTTTATCGTACACCAAGACATCAAACACATATTACAGAAAATCACAGAACACAAAAATATACAACAGGCTGCCTTATCGCATTATGCAACCAAAGAACCTTGAATGAATAAAAATTGCCTGGACACTAAAATGGGGTCGCACTTGGTGCAAACACACAATTTTAAAAAGACCAGGGAATTACTAGCATTACAAAGTCAAAGTCAAAGCATTTATTTCAATTAAACCATTTACAGGCACTTTTGAATTGTCAAGGAGTCGGTCAGTTAGTCAGAGTTGAAGCTAGTTGCTCGTTTCAAAACGTAGGTAGGTCTCTATGGAGAAGAACGAGCAAGAAACTCCACGGACACTCTTTTAACTCACCGCCATGTTAATTTTTGTCAAACATATAGGTATTAATATACTTAGTAAATAGCTCCATGGTATTCACATTTACGAGATTGAAATAATGCTGCTAAATTATACAAAACCGAGGTTTCCAATGTATATTATTTTATCATATGAAGTGTAATTAGTAAATCATTTGAAAATATCTATGTATAATAATAACGATACTCGTTACTCATGTCAATAGAAAAAGGGGTGGGAAACATCCTTTTCTTCCAATTTAGAAATTCCCTAAACTGGCTGTGGAGCAGGACCAGCATTCAGCCAAGCATTTTTGTCATTGATGTAATCTTCTAACTTATAATATGTTTGTCTACATAGTGTGCGTTTAATACATGTTTTAAATTGTTTCTCATTCAATTGTAGAATATCAAGTGGTATTTTATTATAGCATTTTACACAGTACCCCATAAAAGAAGTATGTACTTTTGACAATCTGAAGCTTGGCTGATCTAATTTGTTCCTATTTTTAGTATAAACATTATGTCTGCCACCTATTTTTTTAACAATTACAATTCCGTTTATTCATTTTAATTTAATTCACTTTTTAACTACTTATAAAATAATATGAAAATAGATTTATCATTAACTATGTGAAAATCAATAATTTTGTAACTTCTTTCATTTAACCATGTTACTATGTCCTTTATTTATTTTTACTCAAATTATTTTACATTTTTAATTATTTCATAAAAATAAATATACAAAAAACATAAAATAAAATATACTACTCAAAACAAAATAAGGGCCACAAAGTATTTTGTCTGTACCATGAAAATAATAAAACCAATATATATTTTTTGTCTCCATAACGAAAACTAATGTTGTTTTTACCATGTAGACCAATAAATTTATTCAAATAATAACGATTAAAAAGTTTATTTGCTTTTGAAAGAAAAAACACATTTTAAAAATAAAGTTACTGAAAACAAAAGAAAATACTCCATGCTCATCTTTTAGTAACGGTTATGCCCCCCTCGTTTAGCTACGCACTCCTGAAGCCTGGAGTGCATGCTCTCAATCAAATGCCTGACATTTTCCATTGGAATCTCTTCCCAGGTCCTTTTCACAGCGTTGATGTTGTGGATTTCCTGATCACCGTCTCTAACTCTTCGTTTCAACTGATCCCAGATGTGCTCTATTGGATTTAAGTCCGGACTGTTCGCCGGCCACGGCAAGACTTGAATTTGAGAGTCTTCCAGTACAAACCGAGTCGCTTGAGCCATGTGTGCACGAGCATTGTCTTGCATCAAGATGAATCCAGGACCCGCTCGCTGTGCAAATGGGATCACATGTGGTCTGACAACTTCCTCAATATACCGCTGAGCAGTAACAGTACCCTCATTTAAAATAGCGAGTCAGTTTTGCCGTGTAAGCTTATCCCGCCCCTAATCATTAAATTTGGGCCACCGAAACGATCGACTTCATAGTGTCCCAGTCCAAATGTTGACGGAAAAATTTTAAACGATTTGCACGATGATTTCTGGTTAATGGAACACTGACAACTCGCCTTCTTGATGCCTGCTGGTCTTCATGCAATCGATTACGAATAGTTTGGTCACTGACACGAGTACCCGTTGTCAGCCGTAAACGATTTTGCAGCTTGCGGGCCGTCGTTGTGCGATCTCGGCGCGCACTTAATCGAATGTAACGATCCTCTTGAGCTGTTGTAATGCGAACTCTGTCCGAACCAGGTCTTCTTCTAACACTGCCGGTCTCTTGGAAACGATTCCATAGATTTTGAATAGCTCTTCGAGAAAATCCCAATTGCAAACCCACAGATCGCTGCGAATGACCTTCTTCAATCATCGTAACGGCTCTGGTTGCTGTCAGCGAGTCCATATGACGCCTGCGTGCTTGTGGCATATTGCAAAAGATGTTTCTGACTCGAGATATCAATGAACTCTGATAATTTCTAATAAACCAAGAAGCTAAGGAAAGCAAAACGTCAAAGAAAATGGAATCAAAATTTTCAAAAAGGATTTTAAATCAAATTTTATTTAAAATTGTTGCCAGCATTAGATGAATACTACAATATTAAAACGTTTAGGTATCAAAGAGTTTGTATACTCAATATTTTACTACTTTCAATATGTAAAATGTGATAGTGTGATACTGATTCCATCTTAGACCGCATCATCGCTTCCCATCAGGTGAGATAGAGGTCAAACGTATGCCTATCAAATGATAAAAAAAAAAAAAAAAAAAGTAAATGTTTAATAAATTACACCAAAATGAAAAAAATACCTCGTGACCCTTATTTTATTTTGAGTAGTATAGTAGTAAAATACAACTTGTGCCAACCCTAGCGCTTAAATTTTAGAATCCTGTGAATTCTAGATACCATAAGATTTGGCTATTTTAAATTGGGACTTCTTAGTGCCAAAGCAACAGATTGTTTTGATATTGAATCCAATTACCATGAAATAAGCCCATAACAAAATAAAATCGAAAATATGTAAAATTCGATGTCACTCACCACCGCACATAGGAGTATTTGACATAAAAAACCGGACAAAATTATTTTATATTTTATTTTACTATTTTATGAAATAAAAGTCAATAATTCATCATAATTAGGCATTTATATAAAAAGAAAAACAATTAAAAAAAAATTACTAATCTAAGAGAGATTTACTCTTAAAACAGGATTTGTCTTCAAGAGGATAATCATGAGGGGACCGAATCAATCAGAATCACTGTCTCCGAGTTCACAGGTGATTTGATCCTCACCATCTTCGTCGTCGGAACTGTCACAATTCAGTGTTTTCGTGAGAAGCATACTAATAGCTTCCTGGGAAAAGGACTTGCTTTTCTTCTTCCGTTTTATTCTGTTGCAGCTGATAAAGGGATCAGATGGCAGCAACAACCTATTTAAAATATCTGTGTTGCAGTCCACTCTTGAAAATTTTCTTGCAAAGTCTACGCGATATTTACGGAAATGTTTGTTCCGGGCTTCAGCAGCCTCCTCTGATAGCTGTCCGATAGGTACAATGTGACTTGATATAACTGATGCATGCATCAGAATCTTGTGAACTGTAGGTGACATGGGATGCCAACCACCAGTTCCACGTTTCAAGAACGGGTAAGAACACTTGTTTCTGCGGGTGGACATGAAGTTAGTTGCGCAAGTCTTTCTTCTAACAACGAAAAATTTTCTTCAATCTTCTTCCCTTTGAACTCTTTTATAATAGTATAAAACTCCATTCTGGTGATTTTTTTCACTCTTTCCGAAGGATCTATGACAAAAGAAAGCAAAAAAATTAGTTTTGTCAATATAATTATAATCTTCCCCATATAGTTTGAACTACTATAAAAATATGGGGTACGTTGGGGGGACTTTTTATTCGTGTTTCTACTTCCTTAGAGTCTAGATTTTATGCCCACATAAAAATTTTGAGGCGACAAGGCGCGACACATAAACAAAAACACTAATGTATTTCAAATTTCTTTAAAAAACAAGTCAAAAAAGTGCTGCTGTTTATTGATGGCTATACAAATAGAAAATTTGGAAGAAACGTAATAAAATATACTTCAGTATATAGTACTAACCTTCTATATCCATATCCGAATAGTTAATCTCCTGTTGTTTGCTACACGAAGCCATTTTAGCACAGAAAACTGATAAACACAAACGAGAGCGCCGAGAACAAAGACACGCGTACAGTACGATGACTGAGTTCCGACAGACGTTGTGGCACATGCGCGGGAGTTGAGGGTTGGGGGTCTGCCTTTTGATAAACCGGTTATCGTAGGTGTAAAGAAACATGTATTTTGGGTGCGGTTGGATTAACATCAGTATTTTCAATTTTGACCGGTTTTTTAAGTGAAATACTCCTACGTGCACCGGTTAACGGTGTTTTCATTTCAAAATAAATTTACACAATTTGCAAGCGTTGTTCTGAAGGAAGTCTATCCATTGTGAAATGGCAAAATGTACTGACCACAAATATACCGCCAACTGTCAAATTGACAATTCCAAGAAACTGTTGCCAATTTAAAAATCAAACCTCTTTGTTCCCGACGACAGCTCGCGGTGGAGATGAATATGAGTAAAAACTATGTAAATTAAATGCAGTGGACTGTATAACATGTATATTGATATGAACTATGCAAACAAGTAAAAATGCTAATAATAAAATAAGATGCGCGAGCGCAGCCGTGCGTAAGTGCGTGCAACAGCTGACTAGTGGTGTGGTGCGGGGCCCGCGCGCGGCGAGGGTGAGAGGCGCGGTCTCAACACTCTTAAAAATATCCTTTATTACCGATAAGAGGATTCATGAAAGAAAGAAAGTCAGTCAGTTAACCAAGCACCAAGTATAATGAAAAAAATAGGCTCAAAATGGCGTTGAGTTACATTGTATGAAATGCCTCGAATCAGGAATCTACACAAAGGGGGAGGACTCCTCAATCCTAAATACTAAACGTAACACAAATACACAGATAATAAAATCAAATTACTGCTTTACGAATAATAAATTTCAAAACTTTCCTTAGTAATGAGTAACAACAACTAAAAGCGCTCACTCAATTGCTAGCATGAAACAATATCGAATCAAAATTAAAAATATTCATGAGTATAAAACTAAATATATTTCAAATAAAAACACAAATTTTGTACATTTAAACTTCAAAGAATTTTCGGTTCCCTTCTGTAGCTTCAAAGTCTGTGGTCACCCAAATGTTGTTTTGTAAAGTTTCCCAAGCAGTTGTGCCAGCCTTCAATATTTTTATAGAATCGGTATCCTCCAACACTTGATCCTTGGTCTTCTTTAACGCATATTGAAGCTGGATGGGGTCATTCGAAAAGCTGTGTGAAGCCTTCCCTGTACGTAGGTAACTCAGGAACTCTTGAGTAAAGCCTCTCCTCCGAATTCCAGAAAAGGACGGTCTACAAGTATCCACAGGTTCAATGTTACCTAGACTTTTCGTTAGCAAAGCCTGAGCCATCTTAGAAACATATTTGAATGCGATTGGAGGGAAAATTAGTTGTTCAGTTGTACCCCTTTTAATAAATACTGCATTAACGTCTTTTCTTTGAAACCATTTACCAGTGTGTGTAGTGATTTGCTCACAAATATCCAAATCATCTAAATAAGTTCCAAACATTGCGTGGAATACCACTTGGGCTGTTTTAATCTTAACACCTCCGCTCCTTATTTCAAAATGTATCTCTCCGTTTACTACAAGTTGTGTAAAGATTTCTATCATATCGAAACCCGAAAAACTCCAAGAGTCTGGCCTACCTTTAACTTCCTCCACATTAAACAGTATAGTAGGCGAGGAAAGTAGAATTTTTGTGTGGACCTGGCAGTTGTCATAATAAGAATATCGCCTAATTCTTTAAGAATGCCCGCCACACTTCCTGGACTGTGCGCCTCTTTCAAGCAATTTATGATTTCAGTAGCCATTGGAAGCATCTGTAGGCTGTTCTGCAATGCAGATGAAAGCTTATTATAATACTTGTCTTCCATTACCAACATGAGAGCTTGGCATAAAGGACCTAAACTCCTAATAACACCTGTCCTTCTTTCTGGTGCAAATGTTATACCTTAAAGGAGGGGAACATGATGGTTATTAAGCCCGTATTGAGTTATATTTTGAGTCATTTCCCTACTTTTGTCTACTCTTCCTGTAGGTTTACCCGATGCATCCCTTTTCACTCGTCTTTTTGCTACATTTTCACGAACCTTGAATCTTGTAACACCTGTCCTCACTTCATCGAAACCAGCTTTAAATAAAGTCATCAGTTCGACTATTGGAGTAGCTATCAGGAAATTAATTTCTATCTTCTGTATCTTAATCTCCTCTGTAATGCTCGCAATAGTTACTTCTACGCCTCCTACAGTTGCGCTATATGCTTTATATTTAATACTGCCTGATGGATCGTTCTGCTCCTTTCTGAGGCAAGTAAAGCCCGTCATAAGGACACAATTCCTGTACTTCAGCTCTTCCCGAATTTTTTCAGTGTTAACACTACCTATCATTCCTAAAATGATGTCAATGACTTTCATAAGTTTCTCAATTTCGTTGTTTCGTTCTGTCAACTTATCAGTCTGCTTCTTCCATATCTGATGGATTGCCTTCCTTAGATGTAGATGGAGCCGACATTTTGTTTTGATTGTTTTCTTTATTTCAGTAATACTATCTGTTTCTGCGGCTCAATTTCTTTAAACTAAAATAGAATTTTAAAATTTCTTCGCTCTCTAGTTCAAGGCCAGAGGTCAACAAGCGGCAAGCGCGAAGTCATGCCATCGTTAAATATTATGTAATGTAATTGCATCATTATTAACTCATACTAAAGTTGAAAGTTAAAATTCCTTTCACAAACTTGCCAAAATACTGAAACAATTCTTCAAACAGGCCTATTTCCTTTGACATAAGGTTCAGAATAGTACCTATGGATTACTTAGCTATGTTGGTTTTATTAATCACGCACTCCGTCTGGCTGCTAAGTTATTTCGTCGGTAGGGATCGTGTCTACATTGGCATTCATTCGGTAATTCGGTTCAATACGATATTATTTAGCATCATACTCGGATACGCGATATGGAGCAATGTAGTGTTTCGCTCGTTATAAAGATTCAGATTAAGCCGATATCGGATTTTAGATATTACATCAATACATAAGTTTACAGAATAAACAGATTACTGGAAAAATATCTTTTATGACACCAAAATGTTTTTAACTAATGTTTCGGAACGATTGTGTTCAATTACATGGGAACAATTTTTTTGAACTGTTATTTAAACATTCAAGAGGCTATTATGATCAGTTAATAATGGACAGTTATTTTTTATTTAACGGCGATTGGTAAATTTGTGCGACAGTAAAACTTAGACAGTAATAAAAAAAAACAATTGGCCGGTTGACTTCGTCTTACTATGTCAATACTAAAAACACGTAAGCAGACTAATAATGGGCTGTTAGACAAATGTGTTCGGCAGTTCACTCCTAAAAAATTCAACGCTGATAATTTTTCTATCTAATTTGACTTACTTGTTTTATTTCTGCCCCCGCATAGGGGATGCTTACCGCAACCCATGCGTTGCGGTAAGCATCCTCAGTATATAATCAGCAATTAACCCAAAACATATCCTAAAAGCCTTACTTGAGACGAGTGGAGTGAGGCCGAAGGCGGAGCGACGACGACATTTGTGACAGAAAGCCACAAATGTTTTACTTTCCAAATTTTTTACTTACTAAAACTACTATATAAAACTACCGCTTTAAATCAGTGCCCTATTAAATGTGCATTTTGAAATTTCCATAAATAATTATATTTTGTTAGAAATTTAACTTAGAATCTATTGTAACTACAACTGACATAAAATTTGTGACATGTAATATACTGATAGTTTATTTGTATGAAATAATACACAGATAATTTCACATATCAGGTATAGTAGTTATTTAAGGTATTTATAACTAAAGTAGGAACAATAAAAAAAAGTAGATAGTTAAAAAAATAAACAACAAAATTGACGTAAATTTCTTCACAAACTTAAATGTTGTTACCTTATAACAAAAAAAACTGTCTAAGCCACCACTTCCCTCATGCCATAGATAGCAAATCACTTCTTTTTTTGTTTTTTAATTTCTAGTGTGTGTAATTGTGAACTTTAAGTTTTGCACAGCAACAGCTGATGCCTGTATTCTTGGGCATAGAAATACCGCTTGGACATCCATAGTGTATAATAATACATCATTTTAAGTATTGTTTTTGTCATTATTCATACTTTGTCTTGCTCCTCATTTTTTCTTCAAGTGACTCCTGTGCTCATCTTCATTAATATTACCATTCTTGTAGGCTAAGCACTTGTTGCACTGGTTTTTCCTGGGTTTAAAAATAGACAAATTAAGCTCGCGGGACTTCCTCTCGATCGTCGCAACACAATATCGTCTCTTATTGTTCTTATTGTTGTGTAACAAAACTTTTTATATTCAATATAAAGGTCACCATGAACACTGTTCCAGATTGGTTTTTATACTTTTGAGAAAGACGATCTGCAATAATGGGGCTCTACTTTCGACAAACTGTCGAAAGATTCTCGAATTGAATCGGATGCATTATTTTGAGTCCCTGCATTACACTCATTACCATTTTGAGAGATAATAGGAACTTTCTGTTGCATCTTTATTAGGAACAACCCAATCCCTCAGTTGTCTTTGGCCAATGCACATAGTTTTCATAAACGTTTGCTTATAAACATGAACTCTTTTAGAAAGATAGGAAATATTTAAATCTACGCTTGAAGAACGTCGATGCTGTGGTGCATATACACTTACTAAACTTTGGACGTATACTTTACGAGCTTCCCAAGAACTTG
Organism: Charanyca ferruginea; assembly: GCA_947361185.1. NCBI lineage: Eukaryota > Metazoa > Arthropoda > Insecta > Lepidoptera > Noctuidae > Charanyca > Charanyca ferruginea. The sequence continues at coordinate 11,237,858 of OX376065.1, read as the reverse complement.
GTGTCCAATAAGAATCAAAAATCAGTTTTCGGTCTTCTTCGGGTAACATTTCACATTCAAACCTTTGTTTCGGTCCCCCATGTTTCACTTCGGTATGCCCACCACATCTTTCCTGTAAGCCTTAAGCTGGTCTTAACAGTGTTTGTTTGTATTTTACATTCCTATCCTTCTCAAACTGCCGGCCCTCACCTTCATACTGTTTACCTTGTAACCTAACCTTAGAGTTTCTTAATCTCTTCCATTTTGTTTGATCTGCTTGACTGCGTTTCCATTTGTGAGTATCCTTACGAGTAAGCCAGGAGTGCTTACTCGTCTCCTCATCAAGGACCTCTTCGTTGAAGCTCTTACTTTGTTCTAATGCATTAGAAAGAAAGCCAACACTACTTTCTTCTGGAACGTAATCTGAGTCAGAAAACGACCCTTCTTCGAACAAGACCTCTTCACTAAACGTGTAACACTGCTGCTGAGTTTCATCTTCATACAACTGGTCAGTAGCTTCGGTCAGCCGCTGCTGGCGAGGATGTTGAGAGGAACTTGTAGCTAACTATATTAACCGCCTTCCTCTTGTGTTATTCATCTGCAACAACTGGCCAGTAGCTTCTTTTAGCTGGCAAGGATGTTGAGAGGAACTTGTAGCTAACTGTATTAACTGCCATCCTCTGGTGTTATTCATGCAACAATCAACCACCAAGCCATGCATACAAGACCAAAGCAAAATTTAGAAGGTTCTATGTCGTGTTTGTAACTACGTATTGTAACATAGGTCTTATTGTTTTATTGGCATTATTTACAAAAAAGGTCAAAATAAAAAAATATTTTTGATGAATAAACGTTATCTGTTAATAGATTCGCGTCACTATTAGTCTTAAGCGCTTAATAGCAAAAAAAAACAGTCAAATATTTCTCATAAGTGTAATTAAAACCAGGATATTAACAAAAACGATGATATTGTATAAGTCTATGTTTGAGTGCTAGTTTTTGGTGAATGACGTTTGCTACATTATTGTGTCTGTGAGTGTAGTCTGTTTGAGTGAATGTTGTGCATACTCCTGTTACGTGTTGTTATTATTATTATATTTAGCCCGTACTGCCCTACTGCAGGGCAAAGGCCTGGAACTACAGGACATTTTATTTAATTGATTCTTGTCTTAAAAGAAGAATCGGCGTTTTGCACAGATACGGAAACCGGAACGTCAAATGTTATTATAGCTGTCGATTGACAGCCAGTGGTAATCATTCGCGTCCACGCCTCCGCGATTACTGGGTCCACCCGAGTCGGCTAGCGCTACCTCGCGCTATCACGCGCTGGCTCGCGCTGTCACGCGCTGGCTCGAGCTATCACGCGCTGCCCGGCCTGCCGTGTATCGCGCGCCTACCACGTTTTGTGGTGAAAGAGCCATTACTATTCCGTGTATGGTAATAAAACAACAGTATCTATAGTAACTTAAATATTTATCATTATTACAATTTTGAAATAAGATAAATGGACCGTTGCGTAGCGTACTTTTAAGCGGGTGAGATGTATATTAGATTAAATGAATATGCTAATACAATGTCTCCAATACCCTAAAGGTAACTAATGTTAATAGTACAATGTAGTTATAGTCACTTAAGTATTAAGTTACTAGGTAGATAGGTACTTAAGTAATGGATGCTACTGACGGTGCAATCCTTGTAGCAAATTTCGGTCAGTGGGTCGTCTTAGGGTTCTGAACCGACTTACAAGATTGCCAATGAATCTAAGAAGTAGGTAATTAAAATTATAAATAATCATATTTACTTGATTTGCATTTAATTGCGTTGTTAAGGCATTTGACATTATTTGGTTTAGTAATTTTATTTGTGTGGCGAATTTTGCACGGTGTCCTATTACGGGCACTATGTCTCATGTCTCTTAGGTCAGTTATCTGACAACATATGAAGTGTTTCTAAATCAATGCTGTGTTCTGAAAATAATTAATAAACCTAATAATAAGTTAGATCTACTTTGGTGGAGTACGGTCCATGGATCTTGGCCAGCTTGAATTTCATGCGAGTGGCTGTGCAGATTGCATTACAAACCACTGCCGAAGAATACTTTTATTGGCCACTGCAGGCACGCAAAATAATTTGTTGTTCATCCTAGTACAAAGCTATCATTGGAATGTTTAAAAGATTTTAGAATTAAAACGTGGACGTGCTGCTACTTGTACCCGGCGCCAGTTCGAGGCTTGGGCATTGGCATGAGTGCAACTGCGCCACTACCAACGTGCCGCGGTCGGCCGGCCCGTACGTAGGTACGCTGGGGAATCCCGAGTCAGTAGATTCTAAATAAAATGGAATTTGGGACTTTTATGCGTAAGAATACCTATCGATTAGGTATACCCGTAGACGAAGCAACTATCGTAATCGTTGTATAAGTAATGTATTTCAAAACGTACTCACCTACAAACTTCTGAATATATGGATGTTTGGTAGATCGATGCAAAGCCGTAAAGCGGAGCTAGGATAGACTATTTACAAACATTTAAACCGAACTTGTCTTAGCCGAAGTGTGACTAATGTTTTTTTGCAAAATTTTAATGATTTTTGATGATGAAACCCAAAATATTGCAGTTAATTGCAAATAATGGCCAATTTGAAAGATATGTTATTTATTTTTTATTTTATTTGGTTAACATAATGCGTAAAAAATCTAATAAAACATAATTAGGGGATCTGTGGGATAAGACAATTTTTTCTCAGACATTTAAAGTCAAAGACATTTTTAAAGATTTCAGAAATCTGTTTTTAGATGGCATGGAAAAAAATCAGGCATCGTGCTTTTTTTGTTCAAAGATTTTTAAAAATATGTCTGGTTACTGTTCTTTCTTTCGAGGTATCAACTACGCGGATAGCTCACCAATTATTGAAATTAGGACCTACAAACCAAATTGAGGAAGAAAAATAATTTTTTTAGGCGAATTATTTAAAAGAAAATTATAATTTAAATGATTTATTATTCGTGTTCAAAATGTTCGCCGCAGTCTCTAATACCAACACGGGCCCGTCTTCACACTTCTGTTGTTGTTATTTTTAACTTCATCTCCAGTTTCATCGTTTCAAACGCTGAATTAATACTCTCAATCAATTCTTCTTTCCTGTTTATTTCCACATTCGTCTGAACTAGTTCCTTGGCCTGACCCTACACGAAAAAGTCAAGCGGAGTCAGATCGGGTGACCGGGCGGGCTAAGGGATCGGCCCATCTCTGCCGCCATTATTTAAGTGCTCTCGTACCTTTAATGTCCAATGCGCTGAACAACCATATTGTTGAAAGATGACTTCTCGGTTTCTCTTGCAAATATCGGGGCCTCGGATTCAGACCACTTGTCGGTCTCTAGTGAATATCGGGGCCCGGATTCGTCTACAAGCTCTGGAAGATCATTTAGTAGGAATTCCAAATAATTGTTGCCATCCAAATTATCCGGGAAGAAATGGGGCCCAATCCTATGTTTAAATTTCGAGCTATTTTTCTAGTGCTGGTATGTGGATCAGCTTGAAATGCCACCAAGATATCTTCTTCGATGTTAGTATCATGTCTACCTGGATTGACGGGGAGTTACCCTCACATTGCCTGTAGTCCCTACAGGACTACAGGCAATAATGCTAGCGAGGCTAAACGCAATGTTCCCCGCGTATACAGTTTGGCGGCTAGTCGTTTGCCCAGCGCCGTGTATGTAACTTGTGTTCTGTCACCTTATGTAAACAACGTCAGGTACCTGATTTGGTAACAGTGAAATAGACTTTAGTAACGTACTCGTGCGTTTCATTTATTCTCCTCTTTCCAACCACATAGAGCAAACTCAACATTGGTGACCCCGGCGTGATTTTTAATACGTGGTTGTGGAAAGATACGGACAGTGCGTAAAACTAAACGAACAGTTTAGCAAGTTTAGTGGTGTACGCGCGGCAAACGACTTCCCGCCGACTGGGGACCTATTGGCGGGAATTTCAAGGGTTCCAGGATGCAGACGCTACAACCATCAGCTCATGTGGCCAGCATCATCGTCACAGAGATAGCTCCAGAAGCTTTATAAATAGACTTTAGTGACGTACGCGTGCGTTTCATTTATTCTCCTCTTTCCAACCACATAGAGCAAACCCAACACATACCATGCTTTTTATTTTCACCTTTAGAGGATATCCACTATCTCCTAATAAATACGCCCCTCTATAATCACCCGTTTCGAATTTCTTGTATCTATTACTATTTTGATAAATTGTTGAATCATGTGTTGATCCAGGCCAACGAGCCACAACATCGGTCACCAATAGATCAGCATCACTTATTGTTTGCACATTTATAGACATGTAAGATTTCCGGTTTCGAAATAATTTAGCATCATCTCCACCTACAAAGCAAGAAATTTATAACGTGAAAATCAAAATAATACAACACCATTAAGTAGTAGTTAGTAGGTAGTGATTATTAAGAATACAGAATGTTACTAGGGGACAAATTAATTATCATAACGGGAAATCTGTGGGTCAGTCACACCAATAGATCGCTGAATGTCCGGCGCGTCCAGTATAATAACATCTTCAGGATGATGTTGGGGCTGCCTCGCTTCTGTAGTGCATCGGGGATGTTTGCAATGTATCGCGCTGATGGCTTTCATGCAGTCATCCGAAAGAAAACAGTATCCCTGATCTGCAGAATGCGTGGCAGCCGCAACGGAATTCTGAAGAATTTAGCTGATAGGATCTCTTCTCCACTATGGAGATCCTTCATTAGAAGAGAAATTTTGTGTATTGTATTTGTTTTGTTTGGTGTAGTTTACTTGTATTTTGTTTTTTAATAATTTAAGCCTATATAGATTTTATTATCTGAAATAAATGAATTTTATTTCTTTATTTTATTTTATAACCCTGGTGATTGTATCTTTATATGCGTACAATCTATACAACAAATAACATTAGGAAAGTGAGCAATCCTGTGAAAGTTTTCTTTTACTTTGGCTTGTCCCTCATATGTATCCGGAAACTTTATGTATTCATGGCGCAGTGAAACAATGGCTTCAGAGACTCGTTTCACTATTCTGCTACATGTAGAAACACTAATGCCACCCATATCTGCCACAGCAATTAAATGATTACCAGTAGCATAAAATCTGAGCGCACACAGTAATTGCTTAATTGGTGATACGGATTTATTTCTGCAAAGATAAGTAGGTACCTATTAACAGTCTGTTTACAAAAAAATAATAATGTAACGAACTAGTAACGCCATCTAGTGTTGCATGTCATAATACTGTCCATCTTCGGCGACATCTATGGTCAACGAGCGCACCAGCGTGAGCCGGCGCAGCTCGTGAATCGTCACATCACAACTACTAACGAATACGTGTAGATATTGTGCACACATACAAGCCTTGCGAGCTTTATAAGGAGCGACGCCCGGTACATTTTGTCATTCGACTAGCTAGAGGAACAGAGTTCGGTAGCCACGCAGCCAATTCTGTGCCTAAGTAAGACTAGTTCCTGTTCGATAGCCTAGCGGTCTTCAGGAACTAGCCAGTTAGGGAGGTTTGAAGGGCGATAGCCACGCAGTCCCTTTCATCCCTCACTTAGGGTTGCCATTTGTTAATTATCTGTAACCTTACCATAGTTGCCAGTATTAATAAATGTATGACTAAACGTCAACGGGGCATTTTATTTTCACCAGCAACCCTACAATAATTATGCCACGCCTTTGAAAGTAAAGAATATTACATCTACTTTTGTTGTTTAGGCAGGTACATACTTGTTGTTTGGATATTCCAAATGATGTTATATTTGCTCTAATAAAAAAAACACTAACCTTAGATAATCTATATCTTATAAAAAAGTCTTTATCATCTTATTTTGAGAAATAATCCTACCTTTCACGATAAATTTGTGGCCGCGTGAATAAACTTGAATGTGAAAGTACTTCCACTGTTTCAATTGCATCAAAAGCTTCAAATATTTCACTATCCATTTCGTAACTGTACCTCTGCTTTGCTTTTTTTTTGCTTGCTTTTTTCTTGCTTTGGAAATCTATTGTACCTCTGCTTTGCTTTCTTTCACTAAATTTAGTATTAGGTGTAGTATGTAGGGAATTCAGCACTTGTGCTATCACATTCTTATAGGTAGATACCTACTCACTTCGATAGAATGTAAAAAGAATGCTTAGCGCGATCCTAAAACAAGTATGCTACCCAAAACTAATCAAATGTAACGGTCACTTAGCATTTAGGTGGCCGTCAATCGGGTCCCTATTTTAAAGTGGTCACTTAAGGCCTTAGGTGGCCCTTACGTATTGGTGAAAACGATTCTTGCGTTAGGTGTCACCTAAAATCTCTTAGAAGTTACTTAGGGATTGGTGGTTAAAACGGGCATTATAACAAAACTCGTTTTACACGATGTACCTAACTGAAACAGTTGACTTGCATTTAAACCAACTTTGTTTGCTAGTTACCAAAGTTTAGCTATTTTCACAATAGCTCAACTGCTTTTGTTAATTAGTTTTTTCAGTGTACTACTGAAGCGACTTCAATTTCTTTCTCACTAGATCAAAAAAAAAAAGTTTACATATTTAAAGTAAATTATTTTCAAAAATATCAATTTAAATGTCACAGCTTTTAACTGATTATTCCTCGTGCGCCGAGCTTGATCAACGCGCTCTCGCTTGATCGGTTGTTTACTTCTCATTCTAGGGAACTAATCGCCTTAAACACTGACCTTTCTGTACAAGTCCAGGGAAGTTGAATCGTGAACATTAATGCGCCGAAGATAAAAAAAACAAAGGTACTCTTTTTTGTTTTTGTATCTTCGGCACATAAATGTAAAATAAAGATAAAACATTGAAGTTAAGAGTCATAGTCGAAATCGGGTTCCAGGAATTCTACAGCTGATAATATTGATTCATTGCTTTCTTTACTGCTACTGCTGCTACTGCCCCAACATGTATTATAAGCCGTTTAAGTTTGTTTTCGATCGGACCAGTACTTTTTGATTTATTCGTTACATACGAATATATAAAAATACAAATCTTTCCTCTTTATAATACAAAGTACAGATGGCGTCAATTTTCTCAAGGATCCCTAAAGAATTTTAGAAATGGGATAAGTAGTTTCGGAGATTACCCCCTACATAAAAAGTTACACACATACAAACTTACAAACAAATTTTACCTCTTTTTGATATTAGTACAGATTAAGGTTGTTGAAATTAGAAAAGTGACATTGGTGCTTGCTCATAACTAGTTGCGAATGCACAACCTCGTGCATAAGAGGCGGTTACATTAAAATTTAGGTTATTCATGACTAGGCTAACAAATAAAGAAAGTCACTGTCAAATAAAATGTTTGATAATATACTATGATTAAAATTCAAATAAGATATTACCTGGTAAAAACAGCTTGGGAATTGCTATTTTGCTGTCTATTTTTAGGATATTTGTATAGTTCTTCAAAATGTTTATGACAGACACGTCTGTTGTTATAAACATTTAAAATGTCCGATGGAGCTTCTTTATCAAAAATTTTTAAAATCAAAGAATTGAATTTTTCTGCATTCACATCTGAATTTGGGAAGTGATGGAGAGGTATCCCTGAAAAAAAAATAGCATGATTTATAAATATTATTGATACGTATATTGATGAATAAAGGAGAATAATATGTAACTTAAAACACACACACAATAGCATTAAACAGAACTTGAAATTTTTTAATGCACCCTTTAAACAAAAGTACAATAAACATGTTACAGTTACGGTAGATGTCGAATTTATTATAATCTATTTTTAAAGCAGCTGTCGCATTTTAATAATTTATGTTATGAAATTATGTGGTGGTCATTTCGTTAAATTATTTCATTCCAATTTAATATTACAGTGTCAATGATAAAAACCTAAAAGAAGCAGGAATGAACAATAGGTACCGGGAATGTTATTCCTTTCACTACCATTTACCAAAATTAAAAGGTTACCAAAGCTTTAAAAGATTGTTATTATGTTTATATTATTATACATCCATATTTAGATATGGATATGATTTTATCTTAGATCTATTTGAGATTAAAATTGTTTAAAATTATCTTTGAAATTAGAATGAACACCAAACCAAGTTTAACGATATGAGATACAGTCAGTAAAAATGCTTTGTGGGTAATTATAAGACCTTTAATCTAACAAATATAAAATATTTTAGAAATTTCAGTCGCACTTGACTCTGGATTATTTTTTTACGAAGAAATTTATTGTTTTAAATTTTAGAACAATAGAGCAAACTCACTATTTCTTGCAGGTTAAATGCAAGATGATTCACTTAAACTACACATACCTTTGTAAAAATATTGAAACGATGTGAATTTCGAAAGCATTATATTACGATTCGATACGACCAAATTCAAGTGGTTAATATTCGTTTACACATTAAATTTAATTATTTATTTAAACAATGGTATCCATTTGGAATAAAAAAAAAAGTTGGGTTGAAGCAAATACCAGTGGTTGTTAGTTGTTGGTATTTGAACGAAATAAATCACACAGTTTCACCAGTACACCAGTACAGTACAGTTTTTTATCAAGTATTGAATAACCACTGGCACGTTCGGCCCGCGGGACTGTTACCCCCCGCAACGTCCAGCCGCGCGCGGCTTCGAAAACGCGCGGTCGCGCGGCTTCGTCGTAACATAAAACCTACATAGCTACTTAACCATAAAAGCTATAATAAAGCAAAAAATACGAAAAATAAAATAAGAGAATACAGATTAAACTTATCTATATTTTAAAATCGTTAGTATAATCTATTTTAATTAAAACATGTTGATCATGTTTTAATTAAAATGTAGTAAGTTTAAGTAACATGTAATTCGAATAAAAATAATAAAAAAAAAAACTATCTGTCTAATACATGGAACAATTATTGCATTTATTTTTAATAATGTAGGGTCTTTACACCTTTCAATGATGATACTTTTGAGTGATACGCAAGAGTACGTAATTATACACTTTATTGATTGATGATTAATTGAATGATAATGAGTGCACGCGAGTTGAGTGATATTCGTGTACTAAAGTATAGACCACTCGTAGCAAGTAAAGTGCTGACACAATGAGGTCAAATTTGTACATGCTTACACTGTACATGCTCCGGGGCCCGAGAAGATGTGAACGAGATGAAGGATAATGATTTACAAGATGATAACTAACAATTGTGCTTACAAACTTAAATAAACTAATCTTAGGATATTTCATTGAATTGAGTTCGAACAGACGGCGAAGACCCTCTGTTGGTGGTGGCGATGGTAGGACGACTCGCAGCGGTGGCGGCGGGAGCTACATAGCTCACGCTAGCCTCGGCCTGCTCTGTTGCCGCAGGAGCGGGCGCTGGACGCGGCCGGCGCGCTCGCACGCATTGCCATGCGTACAAACTGGCGCAAACCACGGCGACCCCAGCTAAGACGTAGATGGCCACATAATGGTGAATGTCATGGGATGTCATCCGATCCGCCAGTTCCTGGTTGAGCTTCATATCGTTGAGTGCTTTTTCAATCGCCTTTATGTCTTGCCGTTGCTCGGTAATATCATCTGTCTCGTTCAATGGAGTGATGAGAGGTATAGACAGATTAATGATGTGATTTATTGGTGGAATCTCGATGTTCATGATATCGATCTTCGTTTTAATTGAGTTCGATAAAGATTTGTGTGCGTAAATCGTAAACATTCTGCCTTTGATGACACAACTGTCTCCGAGTGTAATGACACCTGTTTTGCTGAGTTGCTCGATCGTAATATCGTCATCGCATATGACTCGCACACTGCATTTTCCACAACAAAAGTATAGGTACGAATTAACTAAATTCAATTCAGTCCAGTAATCTCGACATTCTTTTGTTTCAGTCTGACATTGATTAGAGGCTTGATGTTTCAGACAAAGGTTGGTGTCTGATGTCATCTGATAGACGGGTTTTTTCAGTGGACAGATGTACTCGTCGGTGTCGTAGGGAACGCATCTTTGTAAGTCGCTTACAGACACCGGAATGTAAGAGTCTTTGTGTGTGTTAGTAGCCAGGTAGTTTGATACAGGCACTATGTTGACCATGCTTTCGTTGGTTTGTTGTGAAATCGGTACGAGGTTGTAAAGCTCATAGTCTTCCCTGCTCACAAGAGGAATTCTAACTTCAAAAATCAGGGACTCTCTGGTAACTCTTGCTTTCACTTTCAATAGGTGGTATATCTTCGCCAAGTCAATCTGAACATTATTAATCGGTAAGGCTAAGTCCTTTGAGATTTGTCCGGTTATAATATTCAGTTCGTTTCTCAACTGTTCTGGTGTTAACAAGTGTAAGTTGAACTTCTCATAGAAAATGTTGGCCACTGTATCAACTAGCGTCTCCTGGATTTCTTTAAGATTGGTCATGATGCTGTTGGCTATGAATGTTGATAATGTAAATTCTGCTTTGTTGTCCGTGTGTTGGATTTCCTCTTTCAGTTTACTCATGCCCTCGTTGCATTTGATAATGTGTTGGTTGATTATTTTGTGCTGCTTGTCTAGGGTATTTTCAATTCTTTTGATAACATTTAGCTCAGCCTCCACAACTGACGTCTGGTTTTTCCACAGCTGGCTAAGATGTTTTTGATTGTGTCTGATTAAGGCAATACCTTTTTGATATTGTTCGGCGAAAGTTTCGTCCAAAACTCCGAACAAACTATGTGCGACGTATTCAATGCCGTTGATAAGCCCGCGACGTCGGCGAACTTGACCTTGCTGACCAAGTAAAACGTTGTTGCAGTGTTCAAGTTCGTTGTACCCGTGACGCAGCTGTAATCGGACTACGTCGCATTGTGATATTTGATCCCTCGAACATATGTTGTCCAGGTGAGTGGCAAACTTGTTCAGTAGGTTCATTCCTTGCCAATACGGAGTCATATCGCAATAAACGATGAGTTTCCATTCTTCGCGTTCCAATTTCATGTTTCCTAGTTTGTCAAAAAATATGTTTTTGTTTTCTGTGACTTTGGTAATTTTGTGTTCGCATGTTCCTGAACAAATAACCATCAGAAGTATGAGTGTTGTTATTAGAAAATTACATAATTTTGACGAAGTTGGCTTGGAATATTTGTTGTTTATTGGTTGACCTTCTTGGTTTTCCTTTCCTGTGTCGTGGCTTTGGTTGTTATTGTTGATCGGCAAAATGGATAATTTTGTGATTGGTCTCTTGAGCGTCCCATTTTTCTTTGTTTAAGAAATTCTGATAGAACAGGCAAGGCTCTAGGATTTTCTAATGATTGGGTGTATTCACTGAGTGTCTGTGTATCCAGCTTCAGTGTAAGTAAATGCACAGCCGTTGGTCCCATGGCGGTTACGTCTATACCAAGATTTTTCAAGGCGTTCATGCATTCATTGATTGTGTCGAACATGTTCTTGATCTGTGTGCCGACTTGGGTTTGCATTGTAGGTATTGACAGCATTATGTTCATGTGCGAAGTAAAAATTAGCCTGTCATTGTTGTACCTATGATTCAAGATGTCCCAGCAGATTTGGTAATTTTCAGAACTGATATTGAGGTGTTGAATGATCCTTTCAGCTTCGCCTTTCAGTTTACTTTTCAATAACTGCATCTTCTGGGCACTTGGGATGGATTTATTGTTATGTACTGCTTCTTGGAATAAGTCCTTGAATGATATCCATTTGTGATAGTTCCCTGAGAAGGTCGGGATATCAATTTTCGGTGTAAAACTTTCCCGATATGAAACAGAATACATCTTGCTATTGACTAACCTTTTGATGTCAACGTACAGTTGTTCGTACTTGCTATATTCCTGTTCATACTCCTCATCTTCCGAATACATTTCGCTGTCAATTTCCCAGTGCAGGGAATTGATGGTTGACCATTTTGCTTGAGTGGTTCTGAGCACATCCTCGAATTCCCATTTTTCGGAGAGGCTCTCAACGTCCACGGTTTTGATTGCCCGTGATAAAGCTTTGAAGTTGCTTTTCTGCTTGCGCAGCATTTCTTCTAATTTACTGGCGTTCCCCCGAGAGACAATCTTCTTGTATATTGATGTCGATTGACTCCCACTAGGCTTGATGTTCGGTTGATCTGGATCAACCGCCAATGTGTCGGTTTGCCGTCGCTCTTCCGCAGCTTCTTGGTTGCGAGTGTCTGACATACGAATTGATGAAGCGCTGGGCGACTTATCCCTCTTTTCCAAACTAGTAGGAGGTTTGTATTGTCGAATGATATCCTGAGCTTCATTGTAGATGATCATTGCCTTATTGTAGAAGTTTTCCGAAAAGTAGGTATAACCACGATCTTCAAACACATAATGTGACATGATTCTCTTGAAACTCCCTCCAGTATGTATCCAGGGTTTGCAAACGTTTCTTGATGTTAGCCGGTGTTTTGCGCTCCGCAGAATCCTTCTTAAAATTCCGCAGTTGCTGCTCCATGGCTTGAATGATCTGATCTTGATTGGCCAAAATGTCTTCCATGTTGGCGCTAATGATTGTAGTTGTGTGATAAGTTTGCCGCGGCCAGCAGTTTGTGCTATTGCAATTTCTCTGCGATGGATGAACGGATCCACGTAAGAAAAGTGATGGCACACAATCTGCTGAGACGGAGCAAACAGTCGTTGAGTTCCAGCAGACGGATGTTACTCTGTCCACAGGTCGTAGTTGCAGGAGCTACACTTCCGTGTCGATAGTTTAATCACACTGTCACGAACGCGAAGTAGTCCCGCTCATACGGAGGCTCGAAGGACCAAAAAGATGTAGGGTCTTTACACCTTTCAATAATGATACTTTTGAGTGATACGCAAGAGTACGTAATTATACACTTTATTGATTGATGATAAATTGAATGATAATGAGTGCACGCGAGTTGAGTGATATTCGTGTACTAAAGTATAGACCACTCGTAGCAAGTAAAGTGCTGACACAATGAGGTCAAATTTGTACATGCTTACACTGTACAAATAAAATAATTTCACAATATACTAGACTTACTTCCCTATCATATGATGTATAGATGATGATATTCATTAAAGTCTAAGTATTTAAATAAACCGTAACCAAATACCTACTGCTCGTAATTTCACCAAGTTTTCTCGAGCGCTCTCGATTTCTCGAAGGCGAAATAATAGCAAAATAATTTAGTATACCTGAAGGCACAGGATCAGACATATTGAAAATAAAAGAGGTTCTTTAACGAAATTAGAATTTATTATTTACAGAGCTTATTTAATTAATTCGACAGGAAATTACGGTCAATCAGTTCTTCATGTTTTAATAGATAATTAACATGACACCTTATAATAATAGCAATGACACCCAATAAAACAGTAACACATTAGTTCCAATAATACAGTAACACCTTAGTTCAGAAAAGGAGAGATAATGTACAGAGAAGCAGAGTAACAATAATTAAGAACAATACAACCTGTGTACCGGGCCACGCCTGAAGACAGAATGTCCTTTTGCTTTTTTTTTTTTTTTTTTTTTTTCGGTTTGGCATCTCGCAGGTCAACCTAGGAGGTTGTCGGCTGCTTAACCGGACTTTCCTGTGGTGCCTTAAAAATTATTATTTTTAGGGCCTCCAGCCAGGGCATAAAAGCTTACAAACTAAGCGACTACACGCTAAGGGCACCCCCTGTGGGGTACGAGCCTCGGCTTAGGGCGTCGCTGGGAGAGGACAGCAAAGGGACAGGCTGGATCGGATTTCCATTATTTAGGGACGAATTTAAAACTACAGGCTCAGCGGCGCGGGCTGGCACGAGCAAGGGTCGGGGAGGGGACGTACGGGGTCGTCGCGGCGGGCCTCGGCGGCGAGGACGGAATGACGGCGGTCTGTGTCTGTGTTTCTTAACTGTACTGGTGGCCTTATTGCTCTCCTGGAGTAGAGTAATAGCATCGTCAGGGTCGGTCAGAGTATGTCTCGGTCGTCGAGTCTTACTAATACGGGAGGGAGTGTATCGGGCGGCCGATACGATTAACGGGTTAGAGACCTTTTGCCGCTGTGCGGCCCCTTTTATACGCTAGTTTTAGAAGGGGGGTAACGACGTAGCACGCTACGACGTAGCGCGCGCTAACTCCGCCCCACAGCGAGGAGGTGGGAGAACGACGTAGCGCGCTACGCCGTAGCGCACACTCAGCCACACCTCGAATGGCGTAGCGTGCTACCGGGTGGCCCGATGCACGTGTTGTTTACAATACGACGCCGACATACCTATTTTTATTTGAAAACTTTATTATTTTGGTCACTATGAAATGTAATTTCATGTTTTTTAAACTATTGTAATGCTTAAAATGCAAAATAAGTGTAAACAAAACTAAAATTGACTTACACCATGAGAGCGGCCATTTTTAACAAAACAACAATATTTTGGAGGTCGAATTACACTCGACTTATCACATGAAACTTTATTATGTAAATATCATCGTAAAGCACAAAGCTACTTCTTTATTTTGATGTACAACACTTGCAAGATAAACAAAACACAACTCAAGTACTTCTGACATAAACACTGACGCTCGTAAAAACACTTGACGACACACGCGTCACACGAGTCAACAGAAGATAAAAAATTCTCATTTTTTTTTTTAAGTAAGTAAGTTTATTTATTTGTCTAAACATGGTGTACATACATTGCATGCAAGATATTAAATATATAATGATTCTCATGTTCAGCCGCATAACGTGGCGTACAAATTGGTAGGACGAGATGGAGCACAAACCGTGACAACATTTATCAAAAATTACATTATGAAATTATAAATTTATGAAATTATTATAAAAATTATATTAAGTCATTGCAAATTTTAATTCCGTCTAAAATATAACAATACATTATATAATATGGAGTTTAGTAGTAGTAGTAACTAGTAGTAGTAAAACACAATATTAAAAGAACATCATCATTTCAAAAACAAAGAAAATTGTCCTCCTTCATAAACTCTGAAATACTATAATATGTTCTTTTAGTTAATAAAGTCCTTAACTTGCATTTAAGAGCAGATATAGTCAATGTTCTCCACGATTTGGGCAATTTATTAAATATGGTTGGAGCCATGCAAAAGATGCTCTTACGCATAAGAGTTGTTTTAGCGCCGTGAACACAGAGTTTGGAATTATCACGTCTATTCCTTGGGACAACATCAGACAAACGTTGAAATAAATTAGGATGAGTTTTAATGAACATTATGGCTTCTAAAATGTATAATGAGGGCAATGTCAATATGTTATTTTCCTTAAAATAATATTTACAGCTATCTGTTGTGAAAATATGCATTAGATCAATGTTTAGACTGCAGTCTAAACATTGATCATGCATATTTTCTGGGCCCGAAACGCAATTTCAGTGTCTATGCTATTCCCCCAAAAAATAACTCCGTGTCTAAGAATTGATTCGGCTAATCCATAGTAAGCAGTTATTAGTGCATCTTTGTTGAGAACTACTGCGAGTTGTTTAAGAGCGTAGGCTGCACTACTTAATTTTTTGCTAAGTGCCTCTATTTGTGGTTTCCAGTTCAACTTATCATCTATAGTCAGTCCCAGAAATTTTGTTGTCTCAGTTTCATTAATATTAATATTATTAAATTGAACATTCGGATTAATTGTATGTGCACGTTGCCTAAAATGCATTACGTTAGTCTTTTTTAAATTAATTATTAAATTATTGTGATTTAACCAGGTTACGATAGATATAAGCGCAGTATTAATGTCATGTTCATACGTGTTTTTGTCATTACAGGCTATTGTTACAGTGCAATCGTCAGCAAAAAGGGTCATCGGTTGTTCAGTTGCTTTAGGCAAGTCATTAATATATAAAATGAACAACGGGGCCCCCAGCACACTGCCTTTGAGGTACTCCGTATATAACTTCTCGTTCCTCGGATCTTGAAATTTCCTCATATGTACCGTTAATTTTAGTGATTTCGGTAACTTGTTTACGGTTTTGAAGATATGATTTAATTAGTTCCAAAACGTTACCCCTAACACCATAAGCTTCAAGTTTCTCTGCTAAGGAATTATAATGGACGCAGTCAAAGGCCTGCGTCATGTCGCAAAAAATGGCACAAACGGGTGTCCTCTTATCTACATTTAACATGACATTATGTAAAAACTCATAAATTGCCAAATTTATACTTTTGTTTTTTCGAAATCCCCTTTGTTCGTCAGTTAATATATTATATTTTTCTAAATAGGTATTCATTTCACCATATATATATTTTTCAAACACTTTCGATATGACTGGTATAAGCGCAATCGGTCTATAGTTTTCCATCAATTCGTGATTCCCTTTTTTATAAAGCGGTTTCACTATCGATTTTTTTAATGCATCAGGAAATATACCTGCACTTATACAAATATTAATAATGAAGCTTAAGTGAGTACATATTACAGATGCAACTGCTTTCAATACTTTTGTGGCGATGCCATCGTAGCCAACGCTGTTCGTGTTTTTTAGCTTCATTATAATATTGAAAATATCATGAGGTGTAGACGGAGCCATAAAAATAGACTGTGCTCTGCCAAGAATTAGTGACGTTGAGTTTGTTCCTGCGTTAATTGTTGGTTGGATTTTATCTATAAAATAATTATTAAATGTATTGGCTATGTCCTTTGGGTGTGTAATGTTTTTATTTTCAGACTTGATGCAAGATATAGAATTTTTTAGGGCAGTCAATCTAGATTTATTAATTATTTGCCATGTGGTTTTAGATTTGTTATTAGAGGTATTAATATTGTAATTGTTTTGTGCTTTTTGAGTTAGATTCATAATTCTTTTGAGTAATTTTGAATATTTTTTAAATTTATCTCTATTAGCTTGACTTGGTTTTAACCTGTATTGCTAAAGTAGCTTCCTTTTGTTTTTGCTACAAATTTTTATCCCACGTGAGACCCAAGTAGGCTTTTTAATGATGTTTATGTTAATCATTTTATTGGGAAAACATAATTCGTAAAATAATTGAAAGGTCTCAATAAAACAGTTGTAAGCGGCATTAAGGATAGACTGCTTAGACAAGTCTTGAATTTTTCTATATTTGCTTGAGTGTAGTCTCGTGTACTTTTACGATAGTATTTAGGAGCATCTTTTTTTTTAACGGGGCACTTTAACAATTGTGCTGTATGATCGGATAGCGCGAACTCCAATACTTCAGCATTACAACGCTTATCAAAACTATGCGCAAAATTATCAATGCATGTTTGGCTCGCAGTCCGAGTAGGTTGTCTTAATGCTAGTTGTAAATTAAAATTTAAAAGAATACATTCAAATTCGGTTGACAGTTTAGTTCTCTTTAAAATGTCAATGTTGTAATCACCAGCTATTACTATATTTTTACAACGTTGTTTCGATAAATACTTCAAAAGAGTTTCGAGTTTATCAAAAAACTCATTGATGTTTTTTGAGTTAGGAACTCTATAAATACACACAAATACAATATTATAGTCAGTCAATTTAACTGCACAACATTCGAATATGCTTTGTGATGACATTTTTGCTACGTTGGTCAATTCTTTCCATTGAATACCATGCTTAACGAGGATACATACACCCCCTCGCTTACTTGCTTCTCTACTATAACACGCAGCTAAACTATAATTAGGTAGGTGTAGCTGATTCTCACAGCCAGCCAGCATAAAATGCTCTGAAATGCATATAATGTCTACATCAACATCTCGGTCGGAAAGCTCACTTAAACAGACTGAGAGAGCGTCAGATTTACTAACGAGACCGGCAATGTTTTGATGTATTGCACATAAATATTTAGTCAAGAAAAAATGTATCCTTGTTTGTCAAATTATTCTCTTTGGGTATGTCAATTTCATCACATTTGCTATTATTATATTGTATGTCAATTATTAAATCGTTTAAGTCCTTAAATATAATATAGTACATTCCACGGTTACTTACTGAGCCAGTTCGTTTATCATATAAATTGTAGTCATAAGATAAATTTAAATTACTGTCTAACAGATACAAATTTTCGTATGTCAATACATCTAGATACAAAAGGCTGTTAAAAGTTTCTACTCTACAGTTAAATAAATTAGCGTTGTATCCGTATTTATACGTAGGTGCACAGATGATCACATTCGTATGATGTATGTTTTGAAGAACTTCTCTTATATGGAATATAATTTCAAAATAGTTATTGGTATTTTTAAAGTCTTCATCACCTAAAAGAATTACACAAAAGTCATTTATGGTGAATTTCACAAGTTTTTCTTTTAGGCCTTTCAGGAGATGTTGAGTTTTTCCGTTTGGTATCACATAATGACAGCAATCAAATGTGTTTGCGAAGGTATTTTCCGTTATGGATAATATTTTGTTTTTATTATTCGTACTCAGTATGCATAATTTATTCTTGTGGCGAATGAGTTGACTTTTCTTGCACACACTTGGAGTGATATCTTTATCCACATTTTCCATGTCCTGATTGCTAGTAGAACTTCTTTTTGAACATGTATCCTGCCTCGGTTGTTCTACACTAACAGATTTTTCAGCAATAACAATGCGTTGATCATTTAATTTTATAGAAGAGGTGTGAGTCACATTCTCAACTTTCTTTTTCTTTTTCCGCGCAGATGTTGGAGGGGTAGAGAACGATTCCCCGTATCCAACCTTTTTATACAATTCTATGATTTTATGACATCTTTCCAATTCCCATTTTAAGCTTGTATTTTCTGTATTTAAATTTTCAATTTCACTATTTGCAATCAACAATTTCTCCTGTACAGATGATAATTTTACTTGAAGGTCGTGTACTTCAAAAGTGTCGCATGGGTCAGGTAGACTTTGCATCGTGGTATCAAAGAGTGACGAGTCTGAAGTGTTCATAACCGACACATTATTATGAGACGTTGTTTTTCGTATTTTCCTTAATGTTATATTACTAGTGCCTTCAGTCGCCATTATTGGTCAAAAAGTAATTTTAGTATGAAAAATAATGATAAGTACAATTTTATTATGTCAGAATCGAACTTGATGTCTAGTCATGTCCAACAAAAATCAGTTACGTAAACGATAAAAGTTGGGCAAAAAGTGACATCGAACACTGGAATCGAACTTGCGACGCCTGGTTCACACTTTAATTCCAAGTCAGCTCATATAGCACTAGACTAACTGAACGTTCAATTTGAAGAGTGAAATAATGTTTCTCTTGTAACTTCTAATATTTTTAAATTTTTAAACAGTCGTTATGTGACTCATGCTGCAAAAATGTTTGCGCTGACACACTGTATTAGCTGCACATTTCGTACCCCCAGTGGAAAAAAGGCATAAGACGAAAATGGTGATTTTTCAGTATGGCGAAAAAATTGAATTTATATATATTATATATATTATATTTACTTTATTTTCAAACGAAGAAGAATTATTCTTGTATCAAAAAAAGGAGAAAAAAAAGTTGCACTGCGTGTTGTATTTAAGTTAGTACTAATGTTTATAGTTTATTAGGAATTGTAAAAAAAAAATATTATGCTATTTTTCAAAATGTAATGAAATACAGGATTCTGAGTATCAAAATGTATGCCAGACTTTGCCAGAAAAGAAAAAATATTTCAAAAAGTATGTTGTATTAAAGCAGTAATGAACTTGTAAATACAAACATTTATGCTAGTATAAGTAAGATTACTACATTATTTCCTTTATTACAATTATGTTTGAAATGTATTAGCAATACTTACCCCATTTTTCAATTTAGGGGCTTGCTAAGGTAACTTAAATAAACAAAGATAATTACTTATTCCATTATTATGTTAAAGAAAAGTTAGCTGCATATTAACACATATTACTTAGAGTTAATATTTATGACTAAAGGGAAAAAAAGGAAATGCATTTTTTGTGTTCATTATTTTTTTATTTCAGGCAAATTATAATTATAGTTTTGGCTACAATTAAAGTTCGTACTATCAACAATAAAATTTGACAGTAATAATTCAGCAATGTGGAGTTTCGGTGAAGATTACTACCACTAATGACTTTTTTTTAAATGATTAACTAATCAGTAGATCATTTGTTAAGATTTGTAACAATTAACGAAATAACTTCTTTCTTGGCTCCGTACAACAAAATATTATGTTCTCTCAATAAAAATCTAAGATAACAAGCAAAAATTATTAACAAATCAAGGTACTTTACACATTGCCAGTACCTTTTGTTTTAAAATAATCAACAAATAAAAATACAAAAAAAAACCTTCTTTAAGCAATAAATCAAAAAATTCTTGTTCCCTTCTACGTTATCTTCGTTCTACGAATTCCTTCATTACCAAACATTCTAGGCTATAGAATGTTTGGTAATGAAGGGATATAAATGTAACAAAATATTATTATTTTCTCAATACAAATCTATGGTAACATGACATGCATAATTTGTTAACAAAATAAGACCTTTGATACTTTCACAGTACCTTTTGTTTTAAAATTATTAATAATCAATATGTTTATACGTATGAATATAAAAATTCAACAAAATTCAAATTAAAATAATAATGAGATCAAAAATACGGGAACTAGTAAAGTTATTCTTCTTCAGATGAATCAAATACCTCCAAATTTGGAGATGTTTGGTAATGTAGAGGTATAGCATTTGTATTACACAGGCTAATTAAGTCTTTGAACAACGCGTCAGAAATAGGTAACAATTGAGCATATGCAAGTGGAAGTTCATTAACATCTACAGCATTGGCATTATTTGATTTGCGTGTGCGCGTCGTCGTCGTACGATTTGTAGTGTCTAGTACCAAATATTCACTTTCGAAATCATATTTAAATAATAATTTATTTGGTGCATCGGGACTTGTTTTGATTTCTTTAATTTTTGAGAAAAATACTTTATGCCCGTTTGTGTCTTGTGACCAATTCTTGCTTGTCGTGACTTGACTTTTTAGGTTGTAAAAGTCATTTTGATTCATTTCTTTAATTACAAACTTATTTTGTACTTTTGATCTCTCTGATCTGCTGATTCTTTTTCACTATCCTTCATATTTCGTATGATGTTTTTATTTTTTATATGACTGTCATAATCCTCTTTCAGTTGTAATTTACCTTCTTCAGTTGAATTGTCGTATTTGCTACATAAATTGCACAAATCCTTCTTCGGCCGGAAAAAAGAAAGGTTAAAATGTGTATTAAATATTTGATTATATTGATATTCGCTTGCCACTTTAGTATTACGAAAGTTTTCATTTTCTGATATCCAATCTTTGTACAAACGATGCATTTTTGAGATATTTAAGTCTTGTGACAAATATTGACGGCTGGAATTTTGTCTAAGATAGTGAGATTCGATACAAGGAAAGGACTGAATATGTTGAATTGCACTCTGTTCTGTTTCGCTGGCTGTTCTATGAGGTCTATTGGTATGTTTTCCTCGAAGGTCTGTTATTTGGTCCCCATTAGCATATTTATCAATAGCAGTGTAAACTGTTCTTTCTTTAATACCTAGCGTATTAAGAAACATAGTTTTGCACACTTTCAAATTAGTCACAAGGCATACATCGTTTTTTGACGGCAAATAATAAACCAGTGTACGATTTCGTTCACGCTTACGCTGAATTTTCATAACTTTAGGTTCTATAATCTCAGTGTTTTTCAAAATGAATTGCCATTGAGTTTCATGGTTACCACAAGCCCAAAATTGCTTAAATATTACCAACCTCCTGTCGCTGGGTATTTTTTCAAAGCATTTAAGCTTACACTTGCAAGGCTCTTGCATCTGTTTTTGAGGCTGTTGACCTGTATTTAATTTGATTTTTTTTTGTGTTTGAGACCATTTTTCGGGATTACGCTTTCTTTTTCTAGGATTTGTATTAGCTTCAGTTACTAACACTGGACGAGAATTCGTTGCTTCAGGTTCTGTGGTGGAATTATATCCAGCTGGTAGAGTTTCAACGTGGCAGGCTATGATTGGAGGGTCTGAGTGAGGAACTATAGCTGTGGCAATTGAAGAGACCGGTGGAGTTCTATCAGGGCTTGTAGATATAGGTTCTGTTTCAGGTTCTGTGAGAGTATTATGTCCAACTGGAAGAGTTTCGTCGTTATAACATGTTATGGATGTAGGTTCTGCTTCAGGTAGTATAGCCGGGGTATTTTCAAGAGTCTGTGGAGTTTTTGCAAGACTTGTAGATGTAAGTTCTTTTTCAGGTTCTGCGGCAGTATTATGTTCAACTAACGGAAATTCGTCGCGACATGCTATGGATGCAGGCTCTGCTTCACGAAGCATGACCGTAGTACTTTCAAGAGTCAGCAGAGTTCTTGTAGGGCTAGTAAATGTAGGTTCTGTTTCAGGTTCTGCGGCAGTTATGCTCTTTTCAGGAAGTGGTGCATTATACCAGAACGTGGATACGGGTTCAAGATCGGCATCATTCGGCAAAGGATAAACTCCTTCTATGTAATTTCCTGATGATACCGCTAAATTTTCATAACTGTCTTTGTTACCCATAGAAATTGTTTTTTGAGGATTAGATATAAAAACGACAGTAGGTGACGCTATAAAAATTAAATTATTATGAGTGGTGGAAATTGGAGAAGAGAAAAGTGTAGAATTACCTAAGCAATCTCTCAAACTAAAATCGAAGTCATTCAATATTGAAGATGGTAAAGTATTGCCTAAGTCTGCTATCGGACTAGGACTCGAACTTGGTAAATATTCAGATACCGGTGGTGAAAATGGCTCTTCATTCGAAGACTCACTAATTCTGTAATTTACTGTAGATTGTCGTCTGCTACTTCGACTTGTTGACGGCGCGGTGTACATAATATCACCACGACTGACTTCATAATTTCCAGATGTTTGTTCTGCTTCTGTGTCGACGTCTGTAAATAAATTATTTTATTATAAAATGTAATATAAATAATATCATATTAAGTTGTTACTAAAGACGTCTTGCTCACAAAATAAGGTAAGTTAAGGTAAGACATTATTCTTTGTCTGACATCCTCGATGCCACAATTATTAGTGTCTATAGGACGAAAGGCTCCGGGTTCGATTCCCGGTCGGACAAACAAACAAACTTTACTAAACTGACTTGGGTCTGAGTGTACGTACCCCTTGCCAAATCCTTTACAGAATCCTTAGTTTAAGACCAGGTAATTAAAGTGATATGGCTGAGATTTTTAGATGTAAGTATATAAATATAACGCCTCGTTAGTTTAGTGGTATAAGTCCTGGGTTCAATTCCCGGGTTGAACAAACTTTGTGTCGGTTTTTTCGGACACAGATCGATTACTTTTATATAAATATACTAGCTTCCGCCCGCGGCTCCGCCCGCGTGGTACCTACTTACGGGGATAAAAAGTAGCTTATGTTACTCGTGGATAACGTAGCTTTCGAATGGTGAAAGAACTTTTAAAATCGGTCCTGTAGTTTCGGAGCCTATTTATTACAAACAAACAAACAAAAAAATATTACCTCTCTATAATATTAGTATAGATTAAACAATAATACCTAGTTAACGATTTTGAAAGTATCATGTACCTAATATAAATATTTACAAATACACATTTTGTTATAACATCTATGGTATGTCTTTACAAATTAGAAATAAAATTACACGTTAGTAACAGAAATTAATTTTATAATAATAGACAGCGAATCATTCATATAGGTTCCCCTAGTTTGAGACCAGACGATAGCTGTAATTGTCTAGCGCACTTACATACTACTTGAACCACTAGCTGGCGGTAAGATAAAACATCGTGAGGAAACTGCACCTTCATTCATTCAGAATGTGTAACCACGATATTGTTTTGGTTCCGGTTACAAAGGTCGGACGACAGTCGCTCAATGTTATTGATTATACAGTAAACACGTCATTGTGGAATAATTTATTTTTAGCTTTTATAAGAATTAAATCTAAATGTACTTACCTATTAACTTCAAAATTCTTCTCGCCCTACTGTGCTGTGTCCGGTTATACATTTTCAGGTCACTTTACTTTAAAATAAGAAGAAAAACCACTCAATTGTTGTTGTTTTGTTTTCGCAAATGCGTAAACGCAGCTATTACCTTGACCTAGAAACGGGCACTGACTGTCAAGCGCGTGGATACGCACCGCCCCCTCCCCCCTGCATCGACGTATTCACGCTTATGTTCCCGCTGTCTACTCCCGCGCCGCTGTATCAAATCTTACGTCCCGGTGCAATGAAAATATTCTAGTGGAAGAAAGAAGTAATAATTCTTATGTTACAGCCGTGCTGCAGTTTGTAGTCTTATGTTTCGACGTAAAGGAAAGTTTTTAGTGGAAAAAAGCAGTAATTGTTATTATTGTAATTTATTTTAAGTTCATAAGAAGTAAACAGTCATACTGCTGTTTTTATTTTTTAAGTTTATCTTTTTGGTTAAGTAAGCGCATTTAAGATAATTTCCTTACCTAGTTAATATAACGAATAAAAAGATAATCGTGTATACAAGACTAGCGATGTAAAAAAAGCAAACGCATTTAAATCATAATATTTGTTACTATTTATTTTCTACATTAAATTTTAGGTATAAACATATTATTAATTAATATGTCATATTTTTTAATTTATTATTTGCGTTATATCACATAATCTACTAATCCTTAAGAAAAAAAGTGATGGAATATAAATTCTCAAAACTATTTTCTTGAATTAATTCGTCAAATTAAACAAGAAAAATATGAAAAAAAAATTGCGTATGTATCTTTAAACGTACTTTTCAAATATGATAAAATCGATGATTCAATGTAAATTCACTTATGCCTATTTTCCACTGAGGGTACGATTTTAGACACATGTTTTTATTATGTTTTTAAATAATGTAATGTGTGTTAATAAATGTTTTTATATTGTCCTAGAAGTTAAACACTGTATTTTATTTGGATTTGTTACACCAAAGTCTTACTTTCAAGCAATTAACACACTTCACTTTTATATCAAATTGTCACTTTTCCGAGTAAAGTTGTCGTCCAGAAAACGATAGGACAGTTAATTGTAGGTAATATTGTCACTTTAAAACCACTATCAACGTTAGATATTCGGTAATACTATTTTTTATTAATTTTATTCACGGAGCCAATGTTTACGTGACGGCAGCGCCATCTCTCCTCTAAAAACATTTGTCAATATATCTTGCACTGCATCTCATGTTTTTTTCGTTGAACTATTTCATCAGCTATGCATACAATCAGTCAAAACTCACCTAATAATTCGGGATTTCAAACTAGATGAAGTTAAATTCAACTTGTCGTCGTGTCCATGTGTAGTGGCCATAAACGTAAGATATTTTTTTTTTGGGATGTGTTAGTGGCCACGAACGTGACAGTGGTTATATTACATTTCTACAAATTTACAACTCCATTTTTTTGTTCTTATTTTGCTTAGTTTTTCAAGTATCTGGGAAAGCCTGAAGGAACAAGGAGTGGAGGAAATATACGTAGAAACTCTCAAATCCATATATAAAAACAATAAGGCTAAAGTTAAGCTTGAATCCTTAGGCCCTAGCTTCCCAATAGAAAGGGGAGTTAGACAAGGCGATCCGCTGTCTCCAATAATATTTATAGCTGTCCTCGAGGCGATCATAAACAAGCTAGACTGGAGTAAACAAGGACTGTACATAAATGGCACCTACTTAAGCCACCTGAGATTCGCGAATGACCTAGTGCTGTTATCCGAGTCACCCTCCCAACTACAGAACATGGTAGAAACCCTACACCTAGCTAGTGTGAAGGTGGGACTAGAAATGAATATTACAAAGACTAAGACAATGACAAATAGCTTTAAAATACCAATAATAGTCAATAGCAAACCTTTAGAATACGTTGAAAAATATGTCTATCTGGGAAAAACTGTAAGTTTCGACAGGAAAAATAAAAACATAGAGATAGAGAAAAGAATAAAATTAACATGGAACAAATACTGGGGTCTCAAGGACATTTTTAAAAGTAATTTACCACAAGCCATTAAAACAAAAGCCATGAACTCTAGCCTCTGGCCGTGTTTGACATTTGACATATGGTTGCCAAACGTGGAAATTCACTGCTGAAGTAAGAAAAAAAATAAGCGTCTGTCAGAGAGGACTCGAACGAAGTATGCTAAAGATAAGGAAGCTGGATAAAATACGACACACTAAAATAAGAATAATAACTAAAGCAACAAACGCTCTGAGTTACGCACAAAAATTGAAATGGAAGTGGGCAGGACATATTACGACCATATGACGACACGGTTGGCGCAGTGGCTGAGCGATCGACTGCTGCGCAGCGTGTTGCGGGTTCGATTCCCGCCCAGGGTAAACATTTGTGTGATGAGCACTTGTGTTTGCCTTGTGTCTGGGTGTGTTGTTTATCTATATATGTATGTATTTACAAAAAAAAAAAAAATATGTATTTGTGTATGTATATCAGCTGTCTGACACCCATAGTACAGGGTCTCCCTAGTTTGGGGTCAGATGGCCGTGTGTGAAAATGTCCCCACATATTATTATATTATTATTATATTGCGCGGCTAACAGACCATAGATGGACTAAAAAAGTAACATTCTGGAACGGCCCACTAGGCAAAAGAACAAGAGGTAGACCCATTACAAGATGGGAAGACGATATTAAAACAATAGCTGGTCCAAACTGGCGACAAGTAGCTGAAGACAGAGCCAAATGGGCATCACTGGAGGAGGCCTTTACCCATTCTGGGGTTCCGGTAGAATAAGCAACTAAAAATACTATGATATAATACATAGGATACACATAAAAATTATATTAAATAAGAGAAAAAATAAATAACATAGAATAAACTAAATAAAACTAACACATACATAGATCTTAAGAAATGTAAATTTACTGGAAATAAAGAGGCTTTTTATTTTATTTATTTATAATTATTTCGTTTTATCGTATGATAAATTCTGAACGGAATAAATCACACAGTTTCACCAGTACACCAGTACAGTACAGTTTTTTATCAAGTATTTATTATATTACATTTCTACAAATTTACAACTCTCCATTTTTTTTGTTCTTATTTTGCTTAGTTTTCTAGTAATTTATCATTTCGTTTTATCGTTTCTAAACCTAATATATATGTTAAGACTAAAACCCGAAGGGCGGCTACACCTAGTTCTAACCGGCTAGAACTAGGTGTAGCCGGTAGCAGTTGGTTAAACCTAGGTGTATCCTACTTATCTTCGGTTCGAACTAGGTGTATCCACCTTATCTCCGGTTAGAACTAGGTGTATCCACCTTATCTCCGGTTAGAACTAGGTTAAGCTTTCATCATAGCGGCTAGAACAAGGTGCAGTCGCATACAGGTGGTTGAACTAGGTGTATCCTATTTATCATCGGCTAGAACTAGGTTTTCAGTGCAGTTAAGCATTTTGGTTTTGATTTAAAATTCTCGTCTTTTGTTCCCAATTGATTCGATTTCGTATTAAGGCCTATCCGCACACAACAGTGCCGACACGTGCCGATCCGTCACGTGACGATCAGTCTCAGTGAAATTTCAAGGCCTATCCGCACACAACAGTGCCGACACGTGACCGACATCCGTACCGTTCCGTGACGTGCTATTCGTACATGTCACTATGTCAGTACCGACACGACGCGTGCAGTGATTTTTAGTACTTACCTTGCAACAGTTTGACGTGCTTGTAAAATGCCTCGATATTCAAGATCACAGTTAGCAGCAATTGCTTTAATATTAGAAGAAGACGAAGAAATTCATGTGAAAAGTAGGAAATGGGTTCATAACGCATGGAGGAAAAGAGAAGAAGAAGGAGAGTTCACTACCCTATATAAACACCTGATAGATGATGAATTGAAGTTTTTTGAGTATTTCAGGATGTCAAAACATTGTTTTGACATACTTTTATCTAAACTCACTGAAAAGTTAAAAAAACAAGATACTCATTGGAGAAAAGCTATACCACCAAGGGAACGTCTAGCAGTATGTTTGAGGTATGTGTCAATAAAACAAAAAATAATAATCAAATTATTTTATACTGCTGTAGGTTTATGTTTACTTGAAAGAATTGTAGAACCCCTTAATTGTATATTTGTTATTAGAATCTTTGACAAGTACAATGCGGTTATCTAAAGTATTGTCTTCCACAACAGTTTCATAATTATTATTAATCGTATTAGCCATGTCTTGGGTCGTAATGTCTCTTTCACGTTCTTCCATCACAACAGTTTCATAATTATTAATAATCGTATTAGCCATGTCTTGGGTTGTAATGTCTCTTCCACGTTCTTCCATCACAACAGTTTCATAATTTTCATAATTATTAATAATCGTATTAGCCATGTCTTGGGTTGTAATGTCTCTTCCACGTTCTTCCATCACAACAGTTTCATAATTATTATTTATCGTGTTAGACCTATATTGGCTCGTACTGGCGCTTCCATGCTCTTCCACCACAACAGTTCCCAAGTGACTAACTTCATTAGACCTATTTTGGCTTGTAATTATTGTGCTTGATTCCAACGCACGCCTTGGAAATTTGTTTCTCAATAGTTTTGCTTCGTATTTTTGTACTATCGCAAACATTTCTGATTTAGCATCAAATAAATCGCAAGGGTGCAATTCTTTTAATGTCGGAGCAAGAGATGCCAAAAATATGTCAACAGGATGCTCATTTCGGCGAATTAAATAATCCATAACTTCTGATGAAGCTGTTCTTACAGAATCGTTTTTATTCTCCTTGCGTCCTCTGGATCCACGACTTCTTGATGATAATGATGATCCATATTGATTCATTAAGGAAGCATGAGAATGTTGAGAAGCTGGTGATGGAGTCGTCGAATATGTTAGCGAATCAGATGGGATTCAGAAGCGGGCGATATTGCTTGAGTCGGCAATGAAAATCCTGAAATATTAGATTCATCGTTTTGTGGTGTAACATCTTCATCATTGACATTTTCAATGTTATTTCTGTCGTCAAAAAATTTTACCAAAAAACTTAGTTGCTCATGATATTTATATGGCTTTATTAACTTGCGACCTTGACCACTTTTAGTAACATTCTTTTGAATACTCTTTCTAAAGATGTCCCGTATGTTCGACCATCTTGATTTACATATTAGACCTGAAACAAAAACACCCGTTTAATACAAACATACCACAATAATTTTAAATACTTTAAATACTTAACACAATTTATTTAACTAAGTATAAAAAACTATCCTTTAAATTATATTTATATTTCGTTTATTAACCTATATGTATTTCTTTTATTTCAGATTTTTGGCAACAGGGGACTCATTTAAAACAATATCATTAAGTTTCCGTTTAGGGCACACCACAGTACATGAAATTGTTAATGAAACCTGCAAAACAATAGTGGAGACTTTGATGGAAGAAATGTTACCAAGACCAACACAGGAGATGTGGCTATCCATTGCTAATGAATTTTATACTAACTGGAATTTTCCTAATTGTTTGGGAGCATTAGATGGAAAACACGTTACTATACAGGCTCCTGCCAATAGCGGGTCCATGTTTTTTAACTACAAGAAAACCTTTTCAATCGTCTTGTTAGCACTTGTAGATGCTCGTTACAATTTTATTGCTGTCAGTGTGGGTTCATATGGTAAGAACAGTGATGGTGGCATATTTGCAAAATGCAATTTAGGCAAGGGATTAGAACGAGGTACTTTATCTGTACCACCAGATTCACCATTACCAGGCACAGATACACCAACTCACTATGTAATTCTCGCAGATGAGGCATTCCCATTAAAACCCTATTTGATGCGACCCTATCCAGGACGAAATTTGGAAGTATCTAAAAAGATATTTAATTATCGTTTATCACGAGGCAGAAGAGTCGTTGAGAATGCCTTTGGGTTACTGGCTCAAAAATTTCGGATATATTTTAGACCAATTCAAGCTAAGCCAGAAAACGTAGACTATGATACTATCAACACTAATCCTACATAATTTTATAAAGAAACATGACAATGATACATATTCTCATGGAACAAGAAATGTACAAGTGGCAAATCTAAGTGGAGATATACTTCGCCATCTCCCTTTACAAGGTGCAAGAAGTGCCACAAACGAAGCTTTCAACACCAGAGAATTATTTAAAAACTACTTAAACGCTGAATCTGGATGGCTAGATGGTCAAGAGACGAGAATATAAATAAATTACTATTAATTATTATAATAATATTAAATATTACTATTAATACTTTGTACCTAGCTGCCTAATAGGACCTGTTTACTTGATTCATTTTATTTTTTGTAAAGAGACAGACAGTTTACTTTCTCATTTATAATATTATTATGGATAAATAAATAACGTACAGAATATATATTTTTTCTTTTATTTTCCAGTCCTACGTAAATAAAATAGGTAAATACATACTTACCGCCTACGCCCAATTCTAGCCCAATATTATTCCATATTGTTGTTTTAAAATTATTGTCCATGTATTTTCTATGTGAAAGGTCATAAATTGAAGGGTTTACACGGACCAATTCAATCAACTTTTCGTCGTCCATCTTGAAACACTGCGACAGTCTCAGGCAAAATATTGTACCTACAAATTCACGTCGGATCACGGCAATGTTACCATGTGCACCGTAATTACGGTAAGTGCACCGTACTCAGCAAAAATTTTTAAACATTTCCAAACGAAATGTAGTTTTTTTATTAACTGTGAACGCATCATTTTACGCACTACACATAATATCATAATATGGTACCGGCACGAGTCGGGAGCACAAATTTCACCTGCGCATTTGTTAATTTTTTGGTCTCTTTGGCGGTATGAAAAAGGCGGGGGGCGCCGATTTTGCTGTCGGCTGCACGCGATTGGTTCGTCAATCGATGCTGGTCGTCTATTGGACTATAGAATGTCATTCGGCTACTGTACACTTTTGTGCAATTTTAGTGAATTACTTACGTTTTGAAAAAAAATAAATCAGGATATCTACAAAAATGAGAATGAGGTTATAGTGTCAGATTCAGACTAATTCTGGTTCTTTTTTTATTAAATCATAATTTGAGCTGTAAAATCATTGTTTTCTTCATCGTAATTGCACCGTACTATATACCGTATTTTTCCTAGTCCTTTCACCGTAATTTCCCAGAAACTACCGTATTTTTTGAGGGACCGTATCACCGTCGACCAGATTTTGGACATGGCAACACTGGATCACGGACAATGTCGGCGCAGCACTGACACCACTGAACGTCACTGTCACTGACAAGTACGGATAGCGTCGTACAAAATGTATGCTACAATATGAAATTTCACTGACACTGATCGTCACGTGACCGACATCCGTACCGTTCCGTGACGTGCTATTCGTACATGTCACTATGTCAGTACCGACACGACGCGTGCAGTGATTTTTAGTACTTACCTTGCAACAGTTTGACGTGCTTGTAAAATGCCTCGATATTCAAGATCACAGTTAGCAGCAATTGCTTTAATATTAGAAGAAGACGAAGAAATTCATGTGAAAAGTAGGAAATGGGTTCATAACGCATGGAGGAAAAGAGAAGAAGAAGGAGAGTTCACTACCCTATATAAACACCTGATAGATGATGAATTGAAGTTTTTTGAGTATTTCAGGATGTCAAAACATTGTTTTGACATACTTTTATCTAAACTCACTGAAAAGTTAAAAAAACAAGATACTCATTGGAGAAAAGCTATACCACCAAGGGAACGTCTAGCAGTATGTTTGAGGTATGTGTCAATAAAACAAAAAATAATAATCAAATTATTTTATACTGCTGTAGGTTTATGTTTACTTGAAAGAATTGTAGAACCCCTTAATTGTATATTTGTTATTAGAATCTTTGACAAGTACAATGCGGTTATCTAAAGTATTGTCTTCCACAACAGTTTCATAATTATTATTAATCGTATTAGCCATGTCTTGGGTCGTAATGTCTCCTTCACGTTCTTCCATCACAACAGTTTCATAATTATTAATAATCGTATTAGACATGTCTTGGGTTGTAATGTCTCTTCCACGTTCTTCCATCACAACAGTTTCATAATTTTCATAATTATTAATAATCGTATTAGCCATGTCTTGGGTTGTAATGTCTCTTCCACGTTCTTCCATCACAACAGTTTCATAATTATTATTTATCGTGTTAGACCTATCTTGGCTCGTACTGGCGCTTCCATGCTCTTCCACCACAACAGTTCCCAAGTGACTAACTTCATTAGACCTATTTTGGCTTGTAATTATTGTGCTTGATTCCAACGCACGCCTTGGAAATTTGTTTCTCAATAGTTTTGCTTCGTATTTTTGTACTATCGCAAACATTTCTGATTTAGCATCAAATAAATCGCAAGGGTGCAATTCTTTTAATGTCGGAGCAAGAGATGCCAAAAATATGTCAACAGGATGCTCATTTTGGCGAATTAAATAATCCATAACTTCTGACGAAGCTGTTCTTACAGAATCGTTTTTATTCTCCTTGCGTCCTCTGGATCCACGACTTCTTGATGATAATGATGATCCATATTGATTCATTAAGGAAGCATGAGAATGTTGAGAAGCTGGTGATGGAGTCGTCGAATATGTTAGCGAATCAGATGGGATTCAGAAGCGGGCGATATTGCTTGAGTCGGCAATGAAAATCCTGAAATATTAGATTCATCGTTTTGTGGTGTAACATCTTCATCATTGACATTTTCAATGTTATTTCTGTCGTCAAAAAATTTTACCAAAAAACTTAGTTGCTCATGATATTTATATGGCTTTATTAACTTGCGACCTTGACCACTTTTAGTAACATTCTTTTGAATACTCTTTCTAAAGATGTCCCGTATGTTCGACCATCTTGATTTACATATTAGACCTGAAACAAAAACACCCGTTTAATACAAACATACCACAATAATTTTAAATACTTTAAATACTTAACACAATTTATTTAACTAAGTATAAAAAACTATCCTTTAAATTATATTTATATTTCGTTTATTAACCTATATGTATTTCTTTTATTTCAGATTTTTGGCAACAGGGGACTCATTTAAAACAATATCATTAAGTTTCCGTTTAGGGCACACCACAGTACATGAAATTGTTAATGAAACCTGCAAAACAATAGTGGAGACTTTGATGGAAGAAATGTTACCAAGACCAACACAGGAGATGTGGCTATCCATTGCTAATGAATTTTATACTAACTGGAATTTTCCTAATTGTTTGGGAGCATTAGATGGAAAACACGTTACTATACAGGCTCCTGCCAATAGCGGGTCCATGTTTTTTAACTACAAGAAAACCTTTTCAATCTTCTTGTTAGCACTTGTAGATGCTCGTTACAATTTTATTGCTGTCAGTGTGGGTTCATATGGTAAGAACAGTGATGGTGGCATATTTGCAAAAAGCAATTTAGGCAAGGGATTAGAACGAGGTACTTTATCTGTACCACCAGATTCACCATTACCAGGCACAGATACACCAACTCACTATGTAATTCTCGCAGATGAGGCATTCCCATTAAAACCCTATTTGATGCGACCCTATCCAGGACGAAATTTGGAAGTATCTAAAAAGATATTTAATTATCGTTTATCACGAGGCAGAAGAGTCGTTGAGAATGCCTTTGGGTTACTGGCTCAAAAATTTCGGATATATTTTAGACCAATTCAAGCTAAGCCAGAAAACGTAGACTATGATACTATCAACACTAATCCTACATAATTTTATAAAGAAACATGACAATGATACATATTCTCATGGAACAAGAAATGTACAAGTGGCAAATCTAAGTGGAGATATACTTCGCCATCTCCCTTTACAAGGTGCAAGAAGTGCCACAAACGAAGCTTTCAACACCAGAGAATTATTTAAAAACTACTTAAACGCTGAATCTGGATGGCTAGATGGTCAAGAGACGAGAATATAAATAAATTACTATTAATTATTATAATAATATTAAATATTACTATTAATACTTTGTACCTAGCTGCCTAATAGGACCTGTTTACTTGATTCATTTTATTTTTTGTAAAGAGACAGACAGTTTACTTTCTCATTTATAATATTATTATGGATAAATAAATAACGTACAGAATATATATTTTTTCTTTTATTTTCCAGTCCTACGTAAATAAAATAGGTAAATACATACTTACCGCCTACGCCCAATTCTAGCCCAATATTATTCCATATTGTTGTTTTAAAATTATAGTCCATGTATTTTCTATGTGAAAGGTCATAAATTGAAGGGTTTACACGGACCAATTCAATCAACTTTTCGTCGTCCATCTTGAAACACTGCGACAGTCTCAGGCAAAATATTGTACCTACAAATTCACGTCGGATCACGGCAATGTTACCATGTGCACCGTAATTACGGTAAGTGCACCGTACTCAGCAAAAATTTTTAAACATTTCCAAACGAAATGTAGTTTTTTTATTAACTGTGAACGCATCATTTTACGCACTACACATAATATCATAATATGGTACCGGCACGAGTCGGGAGCACAAATTTCACCTGCGCATTTGTTAATTTTTTGGTCTCTTTGGCGGTATGAAAAAGGCGGGGGGCGCCGATTTTGCTGTCGGCTGCACGCGATTGGTTCGTCAATCGATGCTGGTCGTCTATTGGACTATGGAATGTCATTCGGCTACTGTACACTTTTGTGCAATTTTAGTGAATTACTTACGTTTTGAAAAAATTAAATCAGGATATCTACAAAAATGAGAATGAGGTTATAGTGTCAGATTCAGACTAATTCTGGTTCTTTTTTTATTAAATCATAATTTGAGCTGCAAAATCATTGTTTTCTTCATCGTAATTGCACCGTACTATATACCGTATTTTTCCTAGTCCTTTCACCGTAATTTCCCAGAAACTACCGTATTTTTTGAGGGACCGTATCACCGTCGACCAGATTTTGGACATGGCAACACTGGATCACGGACAATGTCGGCGCAGCACTGACACCACTGAACGTCACTGTCACTGACAAGTACGGATAGCGTCGTACAAAATGTATGCTACAATATGAAATTTCACTGACACTGATCGTCACGTGACGGATCGGCACGTGTCGGGCACCTAGAATCATTTTTTTTTTCTCATTTGACGTTCAAAAGTGCCTTATAATGGTCTAATTGAAATAAATGATTTGACTTTGACTTTGACTTTGACTTTGACTTCGGCATTGTTGTGTGCGGATAGGCCTTTACCCCGTAGACTAGCCATCTTACTCCAGACAAGCCATGTCAGTCCGAAACAAGATTTATAATTGTGTTGAATTATACAAGTATAGTACATTACAAATATTTACAACTATAATAACTTTTCATTTTCGGTTTTATGGTCGTTCGATATTTGGATTTTCGATATTTTGAACATTAACATTTTAAGCGTAGACATTTAATTTTTCGAAATTCAAATATGTACCCTATCCTACAAATAGGGTAAGAATTGGTAATACGCCCTACCTTTTTTTAAATTGTAATATAAAATAAATCTTACAAGATATAATCAAACTTTTTATTTTGGAACAATATTTAGTCTTTTGACAATAATGGCACAAGTGGTAATCTTAATAGGAACTAAGGACAAAAATAATATTAATCTTTTTTTTAAATCTTAGGTGGGGCGTTTTGTAATGTAGATATTGGTTAATACGACTCACTCTTATTATAACATGCCCCAGTGTATTAATCATATATTTTTTCATATTTTTAACTATATCAACAATCGTTTTGGCAAAAACTAACTCTTAAATCTAAATTAAAATAATATGAGACACTTGGTCAGTCTCTTTATCAAATCAGACTTTTTAAATAAACATTTGAATAAAACTTAATTTGTACCTATATCAACTAAATAGATTATTTAAAGAAAAACTAAATAATAGATAAACAACCATCGGTAACTAACACGATAACATAACATAAGGCTTCCGTTTTAGATTCAATCAGTCTTATAAGTTTTCATTTGGCAATCATCTTAAAATTAAACAATAAAAACTTACACTCTATTTTTGTTAACAGCTTCCTGTTTGGCTTTCCGTCCACATCGATTACATAGTGCAAAACTCATGCAACCATGTTAAACAAGACGGGCATTGAATCCAATCTTTAGTGGATTGTGTCATTATAATTTTCCGTGCATCCAACGCATCTGTTAACGTCGTCGTGTTCGTCTGAGATTTCTTCTTCAGAAGTATCTACCCTAACCTCGTTTTCATCATTGCTTTCAGAAGACGTTAACCAGCTTACCTTTTTCTTATTCTTATTTCTGACAGGACCTTTCTTTGGCTTCTTTATACCCCCATTTTGTTTATTTTTTACACCATCTTTTTCTTTCACTGTTTGAATTCTTTTTGTGGTCTTAGCCTGCTTTAATTTTCGAGCTGCTGGATTTTTTTATCAGTAATTACTTTTCGTTTCTCTATATTTTCATCAGAAGTTAAAATAACAATTGTTTGTTTTCTCTTAGACAATACTACTGGAAGTTTAGGCACTGGATGGATTTCATTCAAGACTTTGGATGGTGTTGCTTCAGACTCCGTTGATCCTATTTGCTTTTCAGGGGTGTGTTCAATCAAATCAATAAGATTAGATTTCGCAATAGTCAGACTCGCCTCACTCTCGATACGACATTGTACCGGATGCTTTTGTGGTGTTTTTGGCGATATGATATTCATTTGGTAAAACTCTTTTGCCACAGGTGCATCTTGCACAGGCAATGAATGTTCAGTTACTACATCCATCAAACTATTCTACACTATTTATATAGATGTATTGGCGCCAAAATTAGAAAACACAATGAACAATCGTATAAAAATGACAGATTTCAAATTCAAATGTAATATCTTTTTAATTGTAACAGTATTTATGGCAAGACTAAGTATATTGATACTTTTATATTTTGTGTTAAAATGACCCACACTCTCGTAAAATAGATAAAATTACCTTTCTCTTTTTATTTTTTTACCTTGAATCTTGTGTTTTGATCTCAGTGGGGCATATTGAAAATCGAATTTGACAATAAGCCCCTAAGCTAGTTGTTTAAGACGCCTCAATATTTGAACTGTCTTACAGCCAGTTTCTTCATCAACAACTAAAGTAATCAGTAAAAGTATTGACTTTTACTTGACCTTTACTGATACTACGGCAAATGTGTTTCTTCATCCGACTTTCAGTTGCCTTTGTGGCAATTACTCTTCCTGGCTTGTTGTTCACCTGTATGCCGGCCGGACTCGTCCATTTTGAAAATGTCTTCGGGGTGATTTGCAAAATCATTTTCATCGTAGATTTTGGCTAGTAAATCAAAAAAATCCTGTACATCTTTTCTATTTACTCCATAAGCTCGAGCAAGTGACAAGCCTTCTGATTTTCTTTGACTTAATTCTGAGTTGCGAGCCATGAATCCCGAAAACCATACATTTCCAGCTGATTCTGAACTTGCTGAAAATGGGTTTTTAATATTAAGTTTATTAGCTAGTTGAAATGCCATTTCTTTTACATCTTTTCTGTCAGGGGCAAATCCAACTTTTTCCAATTTCTTAATATGGGCAACCAGTTTTTTTCATATTATACAGAAAATACTGGTTTGCGTCCTAGAGGGCCCTTTGATTTTCCTGATAAAATGTGTCTTCTTAGAGTTCGAGACGGTATGCTAAAGTTTCTGGATGCCTCATTAACATCCATTACTTTGCTTAGGACACTACACATGGCTTTGTCTAAGTCGTCCGCATTCCATGATGCTCGTAGTGTCCTTCTTTCATACTTCCGAGACATTACCTGGAATAATAATACGCAACAAGGTACTTTA
Organism: Charanyca ferruginea; assembly: GCA_947361185.1. NCBI lineage: Eukaryota > Metazoa > Arthropoda > Insecta > Lepidoptera > Noctuidae > Charanyca > Charanyca ferruginea. The sequence goes on along the minus strand of OX376065.1, from coordinate 11,200,122 downwards.
ACGGCCAGTTTCTTCATCAAAAGTAAAAGCCAAAGTAACGTTTCAAAGTCAAAGTAACGGGTCAAATTGTTTCTTCACAATTTTAGCTGTTGCTTTTACTGTTACTTTTACCCTTAACTGTTACATCTCGTTAAGCTGATGTGAAAGCTAAACTAACTGTCAATTTGTCATGTTATAAACAGTATTATAATCATAATATTTTATTTCCAGATTAGCTACAAATTAAAGATGAGAAGATAAACCAAATTTAACATTACAGTTCCCTGATTATTTCTGCTGTAACATACTATTAGGCCTCTGCCTCGAATCTTGCGGGCGGCGGCGGCGGCGGCGAGGTAGCGCGGTGGCGGGTCGGGCAACGCAGACCCGTTCTCGAAACGAGCGGGCAGATCGCGCGGCACAATAGCGGCGTAGTGTTGTGTTCGTGGTTGTGTTGTCGCGATATTTGTTTTTATTCGCGAACGAAATGTTTGAACAACAGCGACAACATCTTTTTATTCAAATTTATTTCCTAACGCTAAAAATAAATTGCACAATACAGCAATGCAGACGTGCGGGAGGTCACCGCTTGACTGGAGTGCACCGCTCGTTGCCCGCCCTCGCGCCGCTGCCGCGCCGCTGTTTTCGAGGGCCGGTCCATTTGATTTTCCACATTAGATCCTGCCGCCGCCCCGCTGCCCGCAAGATTCGAGGCAGCGGCCTTAAGATTAGTTGTAATTTTGATACCTACATGTTAAATTAAAAAACCCTTGCCATAAATATTGTCACGAAGAAAAAAAATCTTTTTTTATTGCAAATAATATTTATTACTTTTACAGTGTGTTAGTTTAATACATAAATATAAAACAATTTAAAATATAAAAAGCTTATTCGAAGTGATCTCCATTGGCTGCAATACAGTCCTTTAAACGTTGAGGCCAGTTATCAATAGAAGCACGCACTCTTTCCATGGAAAAATTCTTCACTGCCAATCGTATGGATTGTTTTAGGGACTCCAAATTATCATGGCGTTTAGAGCAAGCCGTACTCTCTAAAACTGACCATAAATCATAATCCAGCGGATTAAGATTGGGACTAGACGACGGCCAGTCTTCAGCTCTGATGAAGTCCGAAACGTTCACTTCCAACCAAGACTGCGTGGACCGAGCTTTATGACCCGGCGCCGAGTCTTGTTGGAAGGACCATACTTGGTTATTGAATATGGCGTTGTTAAGGGGTTTAACTACCTTCTCAAGAATGGTATCTTGATACACTTGTGCCGATGTTTTGATACCTTTTTCACAAAAATATGGCTCAGTCACTCCCTCATAGCTAACACCCCACCAAACCATCACTGAAGTCGGATAATGCCCACGTTGCACTCTTTTCACGACGTTCGTTTAAAAATTTGTGTTTTACAACGAAGGAGCTCAAGGAAAAATTTATGACATTTGTCAGTCGTCACCACTTGACAATAAATTATTGTGCTGCCATGTGTAAAAAAAGCTCCCCACAATTTTTTGGGAAAATTACGACGTTTGATCCCACGATAACGTACTACCGGGATTAAAAGTACCCTATATGTTAATCCAGGTAAACAAGGTCTTCTTTCACTATTTTTTATTGTGTGACAGCTGGAGACCCCTCTTATATTGCGGATATCCATCGTCTTCTGTCTGGATGCCCTTGAGACATGGCCGAAAGTACCTCTTAGTGCAGCTACTATCTTTCATGAATGATGATTTTTCAAAAACGCTGATAGATGTAATGTTCCTGATATAGGTCCACTTTTCCGTCTCTGTTTTAGCGTCTATACAAATTTTTCATTCCTTATTTTACCCTCTTCTGGGATGATTTTTCAATAACGCTGATACATGTAATGTTCCTGATATAGGTCAACTTTTCCGTCTCTGTTTTAGCGTCTATACAAATTTTTCATCCCCTATGTTACCCTTTTCTGGGATGATTTTTCAAAAACGCTGATACATATAATGTTTCTGTTATAGGTCAACCTCTCCGTTCCTGTTTCAGCGTCTATGCAAATTTTTCATCCCCTATTTTACCCTCTTCAGGGAATATTTTACAAAAACGCTGATACATGTAATGTTTCTAATATAGGTCAACCTTCCCGTCTCTGTTTAAACGTCTATAAAAAAAATCATCCCCTATTTTACCCTCTTCTGGGATGATTTTTCAAAAACGGTGATACTTGTAATGTTTCTGAAATAGGTCAACCTTCCCGTCTCTGTTTTAGCGTGTACACACATTTTTCAGCCCCTATGTTACCCTTTTCTAGGATGATTTTTCAAAAACACTGATACATATAATGTTCCTGATATAGATCAACCTATTCGTCCCTGTTTTAGCGTCTATACAAATTTTTCATCCCCTATTTACACTCTTGTGGGATGATTTTTTCAAAACACTGATACATGTAATGTTTCTGATATAGGTCAACCTTCCCGTCTCTTTTTTAGTGTCTATAAAAAAATTTCATCCCCTATTTTACCCTCTTCTGGGACTACTTGAGCTGTATGGCCTTATTTGGTTTTTCAATAATCACAATTCTATTAATACAAGCTTCAGAATCAATTTCCTCAACTTTCTTTAGCACCTCACTTAACTAATCTGTCTAACTCACTCTTCAAGAGTTCAGCCAAAGCTAGGGGAACCTTAACAGGCAGATTAATGATAGAATGAGATGAGATAGGTTAATGAGGAATTGTAGGAATGTTACATTTATTGGGAAAATTACCATGACCATTAAAACACTTTAAAATTTTTAGAAACAAACTTAGACTTGTTTTTATCAACATTACTTATTACTGACACTTTTTGTACCCTCTTTAACAAATTCAATTTAATATAACCGGGTAATCCTAACAATATATTTTGACTATCAACAAGCATAAAATTTTCACAACATTAAATATTTTTATACTTACATCTTAATTTAACCATACATACCCAATGGTTTAGTTTTAGTCCCTTGGAATTCTTCTAACTCAGTTTGTACTGTAAGACTTTTAAAAACTTTCTATGGCATAACGCTAACATCTGCACCAGAATCAAGACGACACTTCACATTAGAATTTTCAATTATTATATTCTCGGTTTACTGACCAATTGACCATTATTGACCATTCCGCAGAATAATGACTGGCGAAGAATGATGACACTGCAAAATTGTTCAAAGTTCCACATTTACTACACTCTTCTCATATGCTGGACATTGTCTTGGACCATGTGTTGTTTGACATCGATTGCATTTAAACTTCTTTTATTCTTTTGAGACTTGCATTTTTATTCTGACTCTATGTTTTTACTCTGTCGATTTCATAACTATTGACTTGTTGCGTATAATGTAGCAACATTAAGATTTTTTATGTAAAATATATGCCGTGTGGCAACACTTGGTTCCTAACTCTTGTAGTGTACGTGTCTCGAGAACATTAAAAAATCTCACTCAAGATTATTTAATTAGTATTTTATTTACGAAAAACCATTGTTTAACAAGCTAAGCAACAACCAGCACATTGGTCCTTCGAGAGGTAAGGATCCAGCGTGGGACCGGTGAAAAGATATCCGCCGGATTGACGATGCGGCATCGTGCTCAAGCAGCCCGCCATGTTTTTTTATTTTCAACCTCGGCATCGTTGAATACCAGACAATGGCTGCAATTACTATTACTTCGGCTACGGTATCAACGTGGATGCAGGCTCCGGGGATGCCGGCCAGATAACTTCCCGATCTAGGAAGGAGGACAGCGTTTCGGCGGAAAGAGTCTGCCAGGGTGGTTGAAGCCGGCAGTGTCGGCGAGCGCGCAATTTCGTGTCGGCGAGGTGCGGCTAGGCAGTGTCAGTGAGGAATGTGAAAGTGTTCGAAACAAACATTTAGGCATTCGCGGCAGTGACATTAAATATTGCGGTTTTCGGATTCGGTGTTTGCAGAAATTTGCAGTTTGTCGGTCTCTAAAGGTATTCCATTCAACGTTATCAACGTGTGTCGGTCAAACAGTGCGGCGTTCGGTGTAAAGTCGAAGCTGCCTACCCGCAAAGTCGAGCCGAGTAGGACGACATCTGGCGGTAAACATTGGAACTCGAATCTTTCTGCATACAAAGTAGCGACATCTACGTGACTTGTCAGTCGGAGCTACGAAAGGTGCTGTCGGCGTATGTTGGCCAATGGTACGGTTTCCGTCACCTGCCTGCCCTTCCGGTTTCTCGTTGGATTCTAGAGAATAAATTTGAAACAAACAAATCAAAAAGCGTCAAGTTTTTTAATTGTCAAGAACAGTGTAATTTTTTTTGTAATAGTTGCGTTTCTACTGTGTTCTAGCGATACATTGTGCGTAATTAATTACACAATCTACTAGAAAATGGAGCTATCGAAATTGGTTTCGGCTAGAGGATATACTAAAGGTAATTTAACCAGACTTTTTACTTTTATTTGTAATGATGAAAATGTAGCAAATGACATGGCCAGTTTCTGCCTAGTTACTCAGTGGTATGTACATTAATAGACGTCTAATTATAAATAAATAAAATAGAAATAAAAATTATAAAGCTATTTATATTTTCGTACAAGTTCAGAATAAATATTTAAAGATAAATAGTAGTTCTGCGTTTCCGGCGTATCGAGATAGCGCGCCATTTTGGATAAACGTTCCATTCCCTGTTACAAAGCTAAAATATTTATTGTTCCATTAGAGTTATATTAAAAATTATTTGAACTGTGAAATGATTACTGACCGATTATTCATTATCGTAATCATAATAAAAAAATATTTATTTTGTAAATTACTCGAATGCTATGAAACATTGTTGTTATAACTAACTTTTTCTTGTAACACGAAACGAAACTTTCTACATGCCTGACAGATTTGACCATGAAGATATAAGTATAAATGGAGCCAACACTTAGAACAAAAGTTTGAAACCAACTGTGGACTGATGCTCTCTTTCTGAATGCATACATAAGAATGAGACAGTGATATGTGTTTTCTTTATCTTATGTATGCATTCAGAAAGAGAGCGTCTGCCCACAGTTGGCTTCACTTAGGTATTTAGAGTGTTGCCTCCACTTTTATCTATAAGCTTCTTGGATTTGACCCCCGCCGTCCCGCCATTTTTTTTTCGTTTGACATAATATAGGTATGTACTCGCCAAATCTTCAACTGGCGCGTGCGTTTGTTTTTTGTTTGTAAACTGTGCGATTATCTTTTCTCCATCCATATCGACCTTTGCTATTCTACACGGACTGATTCCATTGCCGAACGATTATCTAGTGCTTATTAATGCGGACTTGATTGTGCTTACGTTTTGGACTCTGTCAACTGTTTACAATGAGGTGTATTAACTGCGGTATCGGTATAGCTACGGGACGGCTAAGAAGACATTGAGTTGGTTCTACATTAAGGTGGTAATACGCCCTATTTATTAAGGGGGCGTATTAAATCTAGGAATACAAGTCAAAGGATTTATTATACATACGAGTATATTTTGTTCGATGTTGAGCCCAGTAATAACTGCCCACTAGAATCTATTTTGGGTTACTATTGCAACTGCTTGGTCGGTAATAGAACCGTAGGCTGTTGTTGCCACGTGATGACAATGATCTGATATTTAGGCTGGGCTAGATATCAGACCAATATTACTCCACACGCATCATTTTAGACACTATTTTCGTTAGAATTTTTGAATATTAAATATTTCATTAATAAATTATACAACGTTTGTTTTTATTTACACACTTCACAATCCTTTATGACACTACCTAACCTTTTATCAAGAGTCTATCAATCATTCCATTACTGTCCCACTACGCTCACCGTAGGTTTAGATTAAACATAGTGCTTGAACATAACATGTTTTTGTTAATTTCTAAGAAATGTGAAGTTAGTGGATTATGTAACTTTTACAGTAAATTTTATAGCATACTAAATTCTAAATAAAACAAAATTCGTTAATGTACAATAATTTTTAGATGCTAGGCTGAGTGTTATAAGTAAATTGGCCATCTCCTTTTCAAGCGAAGCGCTATTAGTAAAAAAATGGGTGCGTGTACTTATGTACGAGCGTGAGAAGTTATACTTCTTTGGCATTATTAAAAAAGTATATAAGCACAATTTGAATTGTAAACAACGCCATCTCTGACGTACATGCTGAACTACTTACTGCCTGACGTACAGCAGAGATGGCGTTGTTTACAATTACTCCCGTGAGAATTTTGTGTGACGCTGTACGCGCGCATGCGCGAATCGTAAAATTTCACTCTCATCATTTTTTCATAACTCGCCTAAAGAAGTATAACTTCAAAAAAAACCGTGCTTTAGAATTATTTTGCTAATATGAAAAATATAATTTAAAAATTTTAGGCTTGAATGAGCAAGATAAAGAAGATGTCTCCGTTGTAGAGGAGCACTACCTCCACATCTTAGCAATACTCAATGCAGTGATAAAAACGCGCGGAACACAAAAACCAAAGACCTCTACGCTGCCGTCTGCTTCAATTTCTAAGTTGAAGTTACCACCCATTAATGTACCAATATTCAGTGGTAGGTTCACAGAATACATACCTTTCATAAATCTTTTCAACTCTGTTATAAATGATAATGATTCAATTGATTGTGTACAAAAACTGTATTATTTGCGTGCATATCTCAGGGATGAACCCCTACATTTAATCAAAAACTTACCTTTGACGCAAGAAAGTTATGTAAAAGCAATCGCACTGTTAAATGATAGGTACAACAATAGATTTAAAATTATTAATGAGCATATAATCTCAATTTTGGACCTGAAACCTTTATCAAAGTCAACAGCAAGCAATTTAAGAGAATTTGTGTCAAATGTTAAACAGGAACTTGCTGCCTTGACCAATTTAGATCCAAAAGTTAGGTATTGGGATGCTATAATTTTGTGTGTACTTTGCCGCAAACTAGATGTATACACATCGAGCGCGTACCAGATCGTGAGGGACACCAAATCCGCCGTGGAGGACTTTCTCAGCTTCATCGACAAACGTGCTCTGGCATTGGAAAATGCTGAGCCGGCCTATGGCCAGACGCACCAGCAGCACAAGGAAGTAAGAGAGCAGCGACCAGGCTCATCCACGGGCAAACTGGCAGCCTATACTGCTGCGCAGGAAGCTTCATGTCTATTCTGTAAATCCAATCATAAGTTATACTTGTGTCAAAGCTTTTAGTTATTGCCTGCTAATAAAAAGTTACAGTTTGCAGATGAAAAGGGGATATGCCATGTATGTTTAGGTGTGCATGCAGGAAAATGCAGATTTCACTTTCGGTGTAAAGATTGCAAACAAAGGCATCGTACTCTGTTACACTGCGATAATGGTAAGGTGAATAATCAGCAGCCCGCCGCATCTCCCGCCTCATTGGCGGCAAATAATTTATTAACTAATAATGTGCTTCTACCCTCAGCCCAAGTAAAGCTTCTTGCTCGAGATGGCACGGAGATGACTTTCAAAGCCCTGCTAGACAGTGGGTCACAGCTGTCTTTTATTTCTCAAAAGGCCGTCCAGCTGCTACATTTAAAGCCCCCGCAGAGTAATATTAAGGATAGTAGTGTGCGGGAGCAAACAGGACTTGCGGTAAAATAAAAGAGGTTAAAAAATGGACTACTGGTTAACGTGTATTAACAGTGTAATGACACAAGTGCTAATGACTAGCCAATTATTATTATAATGTACCTAACTTAAAAACTATAAAAGGACGCATCGTCGCTCGCTGCCTCGGCGAATCCAACAGGCGCTCCAACATGCCCCCGGACGTTGAAAGATTCCCTTTCAACAAGAATCAGCAGAGACTGGTAATGGGCAAATTCTATTGAAGGCTCGCCTTATTACTCCAGCAGTAGTCCGGATATCAGCTACACGAACGATAGCGTCTGATCCTGGATGGACGGCGACAATTCTACCTAACTTCCACTTAAGGGGGGGTAGGTTATCCTCCTTTATCACTACCAAGGTATCCAGCTTTAATGCATCTTTGCAGGAACGCCACTTGGTTCTCTGCTGCAACTCGGAAACAAACTCCTTACTCCAACGAACCCAAAAATGTTGACGGAGTTGTTCGATCTTTTGGAAACGAGTTAAATGATGAATGGAGTGTTCCTGAAAATCTCGCTGTGGCAGTGAAGTCAGCGGTCGACCGACAAGAAAGTGTCCTGGAGTCAGAGGCGTAAGGTCAGCAGGTTCAGCGGATAGCGGCGTCAATGGACGCGAGTTCAAGATCGCCTCAATTAGGGTCAGCGTGGTGTTAAGTTCTTCGAACGTGAGATTACAATTTCCCAACACTCGCTTTAAATGGTATTTAGTCGATTTAACACCCGCTTCCCAGAGTCCGCCGAAGTGAGGAGTATAAGCGGGAATAAAGTGCATCTTAACTCCATCATTTGCCAAACTTGCACCTAAGGAATCGCTATTTGATTTTAAAATTTTCGATATATCGTTGTACGCACCAACGAAAGAGGAATAAAGGGTTTTCCCCTTCGAGAAATGAATCTATACAAAGCCAGTAAATATTTGTTACTAGTTAGGTCACCTACAAGCTCCAAATGAATAGCTTTGGTCGTGAAACAAATAAATATCGCCACGTACACCTTTACTAGCCTACAACCGCGGCCTTGCCGACTGGCACACATGATAGGGCCGGCATAATCGACGCCAACACTTTCAAATGGGAAGCCTCCTAGATGCTGCTGCGGCAAATTTCCTATTAAGGGGGTAACTACTTTACCCTTCATACGACAACAGCGCACACAGTTATGATAGCAAGCCTTAGCTAAGTTTCGGCCGCCTATAGGCCAATACGATTCCCTAATTGACGCTAATAATAACTGTGGGCCTGCGTGCATCAACCTCTGGTGCTCGAAATTAAATAATAGTTTTGTAAATACATGAGTGGACTGTAAAATAATAGGGTGTTTTTTGTTATATGTAAAATCAGAATTCTCCAAGCGTCCTCCGACTCGCATTATTTTATTGCTGTCTAAATAAACATTAAATTTGAGAAGGGCGCTTTTTGAAGGTAAACTTTGTTTATTTGCAAGTAATTTGTACTCTGGAAACAAATCGATTTGACAGTGTAAAATAATAACATTTAATGCTTTCTGTAGTTCTTCTTCTGAAAGATACTTATTAATTACAGGCAGTTTCCTACACAACTTAACAAATCTCAACACATATGCTATGGAACGAACAAGTCTTAAATAATTAGAGAAACGTTTAAAATCTATAAATGAATTACACGAACTATTTTCTACAACAGCGCTCAATGCAATTTGAGGTCGCATTTCGGGCAATGTTTCGAACTCTAAACGTTTAAATTGAAGTGGCCAGTTGGACTGATCTTCCTTTAAGAAGTCGGGACCACACCACCACAAATGTAACCCTGGCAGAGCACTTATATCCACGCCACGAGATATAAGATCTGCTGGGTTCTTCTCTGTTGAGACATGACGCCAAGTACAGTTTCCCGCCTTATCTAGAATCTCAGCAACGCGATTGCGTACAAATGGCTGAAGTCTAGAAGGCAACATTTGTAACCATCCCAATACTATGGTGGAGTCTGTCCAACAATAAACCCGTTCGAACTTTACTCGAAGTGATTTGACCACCTTCTCACAAACACGGGCTCCCACTACGGCACCACACAGTTCCAACCTTGGAATCGTGGTAGGTTTAATCGGCGCCACACGACTTTTGCCTATTAATAAGCGGACCATGCATTCACCATCACTGCTGACACTACGGACATAGGCGCACGCACCGTACGCGCGCTCAGATGCATCTGTGAATACATGGAGCTCTAATGTCTGATACGTAACGAACATAACAAAACGTGGGATACGTAAATTATTTAGAAGAGAAAGATCCTTAACAATAGCATTAAAAGTTGTGTTGAGTTCCAGAGGCAACGGTTCGTCCCATGAAAGATTGTCTAACCACATTCTTTGCAACAACATTTTCATGGTCACTACAAAAGGAGATATAAGACCTAAGGGGTCAAAAATGCGTGCAATTGCTGAAAGCAAATCACGCTTAGTGCTGCCATTACAAGGCGTCTTAGAACTACTTAAAAAACCTAGTTCGTCAGAATCAGCAAACCAGTCAAGCCCTAAAAGTTTATTAGGCTCACTAGATCCCATACTTAAATCTAGTGATGACTGAGAAGTCCCTGAGACTAAATTAGGATCGTTCGACTTCCACTTTCGAAGTGGCATGCAAGCCGATGCCAGTACATTGGTGACTTCATTACGAATGAACATCACTTCATTTAAATCATTGCCACCCGTGAGCAAATCATCAACATAAAAGTCATGCTTGATTATGGTGGCAATCATATCATTAACACATTCAATGCCTAACTGCTTAAGGCAGCGCGTCGCAAGAAATGGCGCACTAGCCGTACCGTATGTGACGGTGTTAAGTTTAAATACCTTGACAGGACTGCATGTGTCTTCACGCCAAACTACCTGTTGCAAGTGCCTATCAGATGGATGGACTACTACCTGCCTATACATCTATCAACATCGGCTGACAACACATACTTATGCTGTCGAAACCGAAGAAGTATAGACAGAAGGTCGTTCTGAACTGTAGGACCCACCATCTGTAAATCATTCAAGGATACACCTGATGAAGTAGGGCAACTAGCATTGAACACTACACGCAGTTTGGTAGTGGTACTACATTCGCGTAGTACCCCGTGATGAGGTATGAAATAACCATTTAAATCTAGTTCCTTGTTTACTGACATATGACCTAACGACTCATATTCTGCCATAAATTCGTGATATAATTTGCTAAAATCAGGTTTAGCTTTAAGTCTGCGTTCCAGGGAATATAAACATTTTGATGCCCTATGAAATGACTCACCTGGAACAGAAGGGTTCTGCTTTATTGGTATACGGACACAAAAACGACCGTCCTCTAAACGAGTCGTATGATCAATAAAATGTTTCTCGCACAATTTTTCTCTGGCAAATAACTAGAATGCTGTGAAGTAACTTCTTCGAGGTTCCAAAATCGCGTCAAATCATCACGAATTAATATGTCATCATAATTACAGGAACTAGTTTGAGTAAAATTACAACTTAGATTGTTACGTAATTTATTATCATTATATATAACGGGACCAGAGATGACCCAGCCTAACCTGGTTTCACATAACACTGGCTTCCCGACCCCTAGCTTTACCCTTTGTGAACCTAACAGGTCCCAGAATAGATCAGCACCAATCAAAAGATCTACGTCTGAGGGTTTGTAGAAAGTAGGGTCTGCCAAACAAATATCAGTAGGAATATTCAGGTTAGATAAATCTAATTCACGACATGGAATTTCATTAGTAATTAATGGCTAAACCAAACAAAACAACTTAGCATTATAACTGTTGTTGAGTGACGTCATTTTTACCTGACAAGTATTGCCTACGCGAGAGGTCGCGTTATTTATGCCGTAGATGGAGTCATCTATCGGACATGTTTTCAAATTAAAAAGTTTACATATACGCTCCGTAATAAAGCATGATGTACTACCGCTGTCGAGTGTCGCTCGCACAATATACTCCTGGTCATTACAATCATACAATTTTATTAAAGCTGTTGACAATAACACGCCGCGCTCCTTCCTACTGTCGCGATAAGAAGGTGAAATGTTCGCAGACAAAGATACATTATTAGCGTCAGTGTTAGCGGAGTGCGCGGGCGACGCTGACGGTGACGGAGACGAAATGTTATCAGATGTGTTATCACTACGATTCTGAAGTATGAATCAAAATATTATGCCTGCGCTTACATAACTTACAACCTGGTTTTTTACAATTATTGGAAAAGTGACCTGAACGAAAACAGTTGTAACATAATTTAAAACTAGGTACTAATTTACGACGTGCCTCGTTACTCAAAGCGAGAAACTGTGAACAATTAGTTAAACTATGGTCACCTTTGCAATTAGGACATAGTTTCGTGACAGATTCAGTGCTTACATTATTTGAATTTTGTGTCGCCACCATAGATTTAATTTTACTCGTAGAACCTGATTTAGTGATACCTGACACGATTTGTTTTGATAGTTCTAATGTTTCAACTAAATCGGCGCGTGTGCGAATAAATTGAAGGAATGCATCAAACGTAATTTTGGTGTCCTTGTCAGTATGACCTTTAAACTCCTCCCATTCGCGATAAGACTTCTGATCTAACTTACGAGTAATTAAATATATCAACAAAGTATCCCATTGCTTGACTGGTTCACCTAACGATTCTAGTGCTCGCAAGTTTTTATTTAATAGGTCGATTAAACCTTTCAAAGCGGCTGAGGACTCCTTTGTGATGAGTTCTATATTAAATAATGCTGACACGTGATTCTGCACCAATAATCGTTTATTGTCAAATCGATCGCATATTAAATTCCAAGCCACATCATAATTACTAGCCGAAAATTGAATTGACTGAACAACCACAGCAGCAGATTCTTCCAGAGAAGCACGTAAATAATGAAATTTGTTGATTTCATCAATCTCGTCATTATGATGGATAAGGCTAGTAAAGGTGTCACGAAACTCTAACCAGTTGCTATATAATCCATTAAATTTTGGAAGTTGTATGGTAGGCAACTTAATGGGCTTATAAACACTGCCAGGACTACTTTCACCACAAACAGAATCATTATCTTTGTTACATTTACTCACTAGCTGTTGAGCCCTTGACAATGCTATAAAATAAAATGTTATGTTAAAATAAAATGATAAAATAAAATTAAAATCATAACATTAAATTATTATTATTATTAAATTATAGTTAATCGTTATTATTATAATTGGAAAAAAAATATTACATTGAAGTTATATGTTAAAATTATAATTATGTTACAATTATTATTATCTCAACGTCATTATTACGCTAAAATTATGATTAGCTATGTTAAAATTTGTATCATATAAAAAATATTGTGTTAAATTATTATTATGTTGCCGTGCCCTAACCGGGTTTCATGTTGGAACTAACACTATTATAATAACTATATGTACACACATGAATGCAATAAAGACATTTGATTTGATTTGATTTGATTTGATTTGCTTTATAATATATTGTCTCGAACTCAGAACGTTCAGACAACTGGGCCTTCGCATCATCAGCTATACATTCCAACCGCAACTGTACCTCATCGTATTGTTCGTACAACGATTCAATTTTAATCGCAGCTGTAATTCCGTGATATCACAGCTGTTTAATTGTTTGTCATTCATTGCGTCCAGGTAATTGACAAATGTAGTTAAGCGGCCCTTAAAACTGCCTCGCTTTTTTACTAATTCCTTCTCCTCGGACATACTGGGATTCGAGTGCTGTCGACCTGAAATGTATACAGTAACAATACGTTTATATAGGTACCTACCTACTATACAAAATTAAGTAGCTAATAAGTTATACGGTTGATTGGAATGTGATGTAACAATTTAATGAGGTAATCTCTAATGTAAAAATGTGTATATAATAATAAATCTGACTACTAATGTGAAGATGTAAACTTTTATTTATAAATTCCTCAATAACTAATCTATAAGTTATATTAATTAGGATATAAGTTAGCAACAAAATCTGAAGTACACTACGGTTTAATAAACTGACATTGTCGTCAATAATTCTAAATAATATCTAACACTAATCAAAATAAACTATGGCTGATGAATAATACCTACCTACGCATCGAAGTTACACTTAACTGAATAGTTATCGCTCTAATGCAACAATAAAAAATTCTATAAATGTAGTGCAAATTCCCACTATACTTATTTAAAGTTTTATATAATAACAATTATCGCTTATTGTATGCGTAACATACGAAAATAACGAAACCATTCAAAATGCAAAAGGTACCTACTCCATGAACATAATTTAAATGAATACAATTAAAATGCACTAACGTTTGATAACTTGTAATTAAAGCTACATACAACCTGTACGAGTGTTGGGGGATGATATTATCCAATATAAACTTAACACCGTGAAGATAATATGTACTCAGTCCAAATTCCACGCTGCCGGCGTATAACCTCTCAAGTCCAGGTCAATTATTTCCGTTTTCAAATGTCGCTGATTTTATTAATCTTCGAATTAACTTGTAAAAACCACAATCCGGCTCGATAAAGGACCATGTGCGGGAGCAAACAGGACTTGCGGTAAAATAAAAGAGGTTAAAAAATGGACTACTGGTTAACGTGTATTAACAGTGTAATGACACAAGTGCTAATGACTAGCCAATTATTATTATAATGTACCTAACTTAAAAACTATAAAAGGACGCATCGTTGCTCGCTGCCTCGACGAATCCAACAGGCGCTCCAACAAGTAGGGATAGTCAATACTCAGGCCAGCGTGAAGCGCTGTGTACCAGTGGAAATACATTCATTGGTCAAGCCATTCAAATTAACGACTACTTGCCATGTAGTTGAGAATATCACATGTGAGCTACCACAGAGAAAATTAGATCTCTCCGACTTTGCGATTCCACCAAATATTACGCTAGCAGATAAAAAATTTAATATCCCTAGTCAAATCGATTTGCTAATAGGAGCCGACTGTTTTGTTTTCAGGCATTGCTTCCACCGGAGTCAACGAGCTACGGGCCTGCAGCGCCGCTTAGTGGGGCGCGGTCTTCGACGCCAGGTCAACAGCCTCCACAATTTATAAATACGCAGTTCGGCTACATAATCGCGGGTAGCTTGCCTACAAATCTCTGCAATCAGGTAGCAGTGCTAAAATGCGCATCAAAATGTGAGTCAAAGGGATATGCCCGTTTGTTAAGGAAGTTTTGGCCAAATAATAACAACCTGTACGCGAGCAAAGACCTTAACTCATTGTGTAAGCGATTCTCATTTGACGTGTTTACCACCAAAAGCTTTTCAGTGCGGAATCAGCTAAACCTTGACTTTTTCAAAAGTGAATAGTTTTACTGTTGTCCATTAGTGTTAGTGATTTAATAATCCTTTAACTCTTAAAATTTTCTGATTGTTGTGCGTGTTTCCCGTGATCCTTAAGATCTCTATAGATTAATATATTTCTAGCCGTGAGAACCTATAATTGGCTTTATGTAACATATTCAACTTCTGTATTCCAATCTTTGTATAGCTGTTGGTTTTCCATGTAAATAAATAAATAAATAAATAAATAAATAAATAATGCCCATGCAAGGAACAAATGATAGGCATCAGGATTCACATCATAGATAAAGAAACAACTGCAATTTTTTACATAGAACTCAGTGGGACTGAGTAAATCATTAATCAAAAGGACAAAAACATACATAGTTTTCTGACTTTTTATTCATTTTCATTTAGGCACAAACAAGCACAAGCATGTCGTTCTCTCCAATCACAGGTCTAAAATAGCTCTTTGAAAGATTAACTTAAAATGCTATTAGCACTCACCAGCCGACGTATATCCATTCTGCAAATATATTTCTTATTAGTATTTCTCTTGTGCCTGCGTTACTTAGATTTGGTTGATGAAAGCGCAGACTTAATACTGATTGGCCACAATGAACACATTTGACCATGCCCAACGCTTCATTCTTGTACTCCTGTTTGCTGTTGTGCATTCCTTGCCAATATCCAACAACGCTGACACACCAGACTATTATCTGAAACCTATTAGCATAGTCATAAAAATAATTAATTTTAACTTAATTACAGAGTTTTTTGTAAATATAAGAATTATTTAATTTAAACATGTTACATAGCACAACATACAACATACATACCTATTACATTAAAAGTTTGTAAGTATACCTATAACTTTTATGATCTTACAGTACCTACAAAAAAATAGGCAAGTAACTTACTTGCAGTTGGTGTAATCCATTGCATCCAATGAATTATAGATCGCACCTTCACATTGGTTAGGGTCAATTTGTTAAGTCTTCGTGTATTTACGCCACAGTTAATACAGAGATCGCTCTGTGGTAAGCGTTTATGTAAATCAGGCTCCATGTTCGTGTCGGGTCTTTCATAAAAACAGGTACGGTATCTATTGGTAAGTCGGTGTCGTCGTGCGAAGCGGGTACTGAATCCAATGTAAAGCTAAGGCGTCATCGGAAGCAGTTAAAGGGTTTACAATGGTAATCAAAGTTGTCAAAAAATTCAATGTGCAAATGCAATACGAAAACACACAAGTCACACTTATACGAACGGTGATTTTCCAATGTCATGCAGTGGCATTTGTTATATCAATTGTCAATCAAATATTGGCATTTAGGGACGGGACTATGAGATCGATTTATCGAAAAATCTATATTTGCAATAAACCGGAAACACGGAAGGGCTTCAATGGGTCGTATAAATCGTATTAGAAGTCCATAAATTGGAAAACATTTTTTTTACTCTTACAAAAATAAAATGACTAACAAGCAATAAGAAACAAAATATATATTTAGCACAGATCGATTTTCGGTATCCGGTTTTTTGTGAAACGGTTTTTTTTAAGGATTACCATCCCTACTTTGACAGGACTGACTGACTACCGAGCGAAAATGTTCGACAATACAATAAACGATTGAGTGTCTTATAGAAATCGGCTTTTGATTGCGGTGTGCTCATAAAAAATTGGTAATAGCAAAATTTAAGTTACTAAATTAGTATCTCTTTAGTGTTTATTACATAGGTGGGCAACACGTGGGCAATACATGGCCAAGAATGAGCGATTCCCTTTAGTTGAACATTTAGATAGGTGCTGGAAATCCGAGTGTTGGGTTGGGTGCGCCAAAGTTCACCTAAATTTTCAACTCCGATAATTAGAAATCCGGTTCCGGTTGTCATACAAGTAACAGTGTTTTTAAAGTGCTCCAGAAAAATAATTGTAAATAGAAGTAAATCACAACTAAAGTCAACCAAATCTGCTGATAATCACCACTACGAAGCAGCTACAACATAAAACAACAGAAAGAAACACAATTTCTACAGTAATTACTACGAATCCAAGGTCAGAAATTAATAAAAATTTTTGCAACTCATCGCAAAGTAAACAAGTGTGAAGTTAACCTCAAACGTCAAACGTTCAACCATTCAACCATAGACTTTATAGAGAACACACTCACAGTACTACCACCTTAACGGATACATTACAGCGTTCCATATTACGCATCCGAAAACGTTTAGTTACTGCATCATGGATACAAAAGGAATGTCAGAGGACATGTTAAAAGTATTTCAGATGATGAAAATGGAGTTGGAGAATCAAACAACAATAATAACCCAGAATATTACTGACACTTTGATGCGATCAATAGACGCCAAAATACAACCTTTAATAGAGGAAAACAAGAATTTAAAATTAGAAGTGGAAATATTGAATAAAAAAATAAAATACTTTGATGATACGAATAGAAAAAATAATTTAATAATTCATGGTGTTAAAGAAACTGAAAAATCCTATGAAGAATTATTTATAAAAAATAATAACATTTTGGAGAACTTGAACGTTAAGATAGAACAAAATGAAATAAATAAATATCACAGGCTAGGACAAAAGCAAGATGGTAAAACTAGACCTATACTGGTCACCTTCGTGTCACAACTAAAGAGAGCCGAAATTTTGAAAAATAAAAAACAAATGCCGCAGCAAACTTACTTAACTGAAGATTTCTCAAAGGAAACAATAGAAGCACGCAAAAACCTACAGCAGCAGTTAAAACAAGAAAAAGAACGTGGAAATATAACCTTCATTAAGAAAAATAAGCTTATAATAAAAGAAAAGTCGGAAGCTGAAAAAAGGAAAAGGGAGTCTTCTATGTCACCCTCTAATATTCAAACACCACCACGCCATACAGAGGGAAATAATGCTATAGCTCCCTCCAAAATGCACAAAACAGACGCTTTTGCATATATGAGGGCCAGATCTTTTTCACTGTCGGACAAACATACACAACAAAACAAGGCATAGGATTCACTGGACACCGGAAACGCGAAGAATGTAAATAATAAACGCAACACACTAACAAGAAACAACCAGAACCCCAATACGGCTGGTCACCGCGGGGTGAAGGACCATATCCCCCTAAAACTTAAAGAAAATAACCCAAACTCAAAGAAAACATCACCTATAAATCACAGGACTAAACTAAGCATCGCTACACTTAATACAAGATCACTAAAATCTAATGATTCTTTATTAGAACTAGAACACGCTTTAGAGACAGAAAACTGGGATATTATAGGACTAAGCGAGACAAGGAGAGCGGATGAAAAAATTGAAGAACACGATAAATACATACTTTACTATAAAAACGAAACAGCTGGATTATATGGAGTAGGGTTTATTGTGAAAAAATACCTTAAAAACAATATAATAGAATTCCAAGGAGTGTCAGACAGAATCGCCATTTTGAATATTAAACTCCCCGGTCACAAAAAAACAACGTCAATTGTCCAGGTATATGCTCCAACCGAGATTGCCAAACAAGAAATAAAAAACGAATTCTACAACCAACTTAACAACATTATGACAAATTTGAATAACACTGCAATCATAATGGGAGATTTTAACGGTCAAATCGGAAAGAGGAAAACAAATGAAGACAAAATACTTGGACCTTATACTACAGGAAAAAGGAATGATAATGGACAAAAACTAATAAACTTTGTTTTGGAAAATAACCTACACATTATGAACAGCTATTACAAAAGAAAAAATAATAGAAAATGGACTTGGGTGTCGCCCGATGGCATGACAAGGAACGAAATAGATTATATCATAACAAATAAACCAAAACTGTTCTCAAATATAGATGTTGTCAACCAACTAAATTTCAATACCGACCACAGAATGCTTAGAGGCCAATTATACACAATAGAACCGAAAACGTCAAGGAAAAATGTCCAGAAAGCTAAAAAATCAATAACTTTGCCAATACCCGAAAACATTTTAAACTCTTTAGAAACCAATTTAATGAGAATAAATTTTTTTAATGAGACCCAAGAAAAATATAATGCCCTAGAAGAAGAATTAAAAAAAAACAGAATATAACGTCATAAATAATAAATCAACAAAAGATAAATTAGGACCAGTAGTCAGAAGTTTAATTGAACATAGACAGATCTTGTTTAAAGACAGGAAGACCAACAGAAACGAGATAGTAAAGATAAGTAAAGAAATAAAATTACAAATACGTAAACATAGACAGAATACAAGAAATGCAACAATTAACTACTACATTGAAAAAACAGGTGGTGCTAAAAAAGCATGGCAACAAATGATAGGCAGCACAGATTGGATCGGAAACATGACACACAGAAGAACTAATAAAAACAAGACGAACAGAATCGAAATACTTAAAATCGCGACAGATTATTATCGCGACATATATAGTGACATGGGACTACAATCGAAACCAAACCAACCAACTATCTACATAAACAAGGAAGAGGAAAAAATTCCAAATATAATGCGAGAAGAAGTCATAAAAGCAATTAACACACAGAAAAGAGGGAAAGCACCGGGCGAAGACGGTATCTCTAACGAACTTTTAATAGGGACATCAGACAAGACACTTAACACCATCTCAGATCTCTTCAATGAAATCTTACACACAGAATACATACCTAAGCAATGGACATCAGCAACCATAATACTCCTACATAAAAAAGGAAAGAAAAATGATATCGCTAATTATAGACCCATCAGCCTGATGTCCAACATTTACAAAGTATTCTCAAAGATATTACTAGATCGCTTAACAAAGATTCTGGATGAAAATCAACCAAAGGAACAAGCAGGATTTCGCAGTGACTTCTCAACACTAGATCATATTCACACCATAAAGCAGGTTATCCAGAAAAGTAATGAATATGGGATTACTTACTATTTAGCATTCGTGGATTACAATAAAGCGTTTGATTCACTAAAACACGCAAAAATATGGGAAGCACTAGAAAACCAGGGTGTAGATGGAAAATATATACGTCTCATTAAGAATATCTACATGAGCATGACAGCAAAAATAAGAACAGAAAGGGTGGGTGAGAACTTCCCTATAAAAAAAAGAGTTAGGCAAGGAGACCCGCTATCACCCAAACTCTTCTCGGCAGTTCTGGAATATGTGTTTAGACATCTTGAATGGGACAGCTATGGAATAAGCATTAACGGAGCGAAACTGAATCACCTTAGATTTGCAGATGATCTAATACTTATTACATGCGACGCAAGAAGCCTGCAGGAAATGCTCGAACAACTGGTCTGTGAAAGTGAAGAGGTTGGACTGTCAATGAACGCCTCAAAAACAAAATTAATGTCAAACGGAGAAAAAATCCCTATCACAGTCAATGGTACAACGATAGAGTATGTTGACGAATACACGTATCTTGGTCAAATAATATCTCCGACAGACCACGCAACAAAAGAGACTAACAACAGAATTAATCTGGCTTGGAAAAGATACTGGTCTCTAAAGGAAATAGTGAAAATCCCCCATGTACCACTCAAATCCAAGAAAAAAATATTTGATTCGTGTATTTTACCGATTATGACATACGGATGCCAAACATGGAGTTTAACTGAGCGTGACATACGCAAACTAGAGATCTGCCAACACAGTATGGAAAGGAGCATGCTCAACATCAAACTAAGGAACAAAATAAAATTAGAAACAATTCGCAAGCAAACTGGAGTTACGAGTGTGACGTATTGCATTAAAAAACTGAAATGGAGGTGGACAGGTCATATGATCAGGAACAAAAAAGATAAATGGGCCAAGGACGTAACCAACTGGTGTCCCAGACAATATAAAAGAAAGAAAGGGAGACAACGTCGTAGATGGGAGGACGACATCAGAAGAGTAGCAGGCATTACGTGGAGAAGGAAGGCACATGATCGCAGTCTGTGGAATGTTTTAGGGGAGGCCTATGCTGGGAAGCAACACAATTTTCGCGAAACTGGTGTCCAATAATAAAACTTAGCACGTAAGAAAAATATGTAATGAGATTGTTGAATAAAGGCTATTATTATTATTATTATTATAACGCTTCATTCTTGTACTCCTGTTTGCTGTTGTGCATTCCTTGCCAATATCCAACAACGCTGACACACCAGACTATTATCTGAAACCTATTAGCATAGTCATAAAAATAATTAATTTTAACTTAATTACAGAGTTTTTTGTAAATATAAGAATTATTTAATTTAAACCGAATTATTTAATTTAAACATGTTACATAGCACAACATACAACATACATACCTATTACATTAAAAGTTTGTAAGTATACCTATAACTTTTATGATCTTACAGTACCTACAAAAAATAGGCAAGTAACTTACTTGCAGTTGGTGTAATCCATTGCATCCAATGAATTATAGATCGCACCTTCACATTGGTTAGGGTCAATTTGTTAAGTCTTCGTGTATTTACGCCACAGTTAATACAGAGATCGCTCTGTGGTAAGCGTTTATGTAAATCAGGTTCCATGTTCGTGTCGGGTCTTTCATAAAAACAGGTACGGTATCTATTGGTAAGTCGGTGTCGTCGTGCGAAGCGGGTACTGAATCCAATGTAAAGCTAAGGCGTCATCGGAAGCAGTTAAAGGGTTTACAATGGTAATCAAAGTTGTCAAAAAATTCAATGTGCAAATGCAATACGAAAACACACAAGTCACACTTATACGAACGGTGATTTTCCAATGTCATGCAGTGGCATTTGTTATATCAATTGTCAATCAAATATTGGCATTTAGGGACGGGACTATGAGATCGATTTATCGAAAAATCTATATTTGCAATAAACCGGAAACACGGAAGGGCTTCAATGGGTCGTATAAATCGTATTAGAAGTCCATAAATTGGAAAACATTTTTTTTACTCTTACAAAAATAAAATGACTAACAAGCAATAAGAAACAAAATATATATTTAGCACAGATCGATTTTCGGTATCCGGTTTTTTGTGAAACGGTTTTTTTTAAGGATTACCATCCCTACTTTGACAGGACTGACTGACTACCGAGCGGAAATGTTCGACAATACAATAAACGATTGAGTGTCTTATAGAAATCGGCTTTTGATTGCGGTGTGCTCATAAAAAATTGGTAATAGCAAAATTTAAGTTACTAAATTAGTATCTCTTTAGTGTTTATTACATAGGTGGGCAACACGTGGGCAATACATGGCCAAGAATGAGCGATTCCCTTTAGTTGAACATTTAGATAGGTGCTGAAAATCCGAGTGTTGGGTTGGGTGCGCCAAAGTTCACCTAAATTTTCAACTCCGATAATTAGAAATCCGAAAATGTTCTTCCTAACATTTTTCATCCTAACAATCACAATTCCTAACTACTCTGTCTCTAATGTTCATAATTCCGAAGCATTCAACTTCATAATGTCAGTAGCAATAAACATCTATTATACTTTTATTTGTTTTCCTATATTTTCTCAACATAACCATCTTTTACACTATTATTCAAAGTCATATCTTTTTTGTTTAGATTCCTTTTTATTCATAATAATCAGTATTATATACATTAATTTTGCGGAACATTATTTTCACATAACATGTATAACGGCGTCCCCTTATTTCGCAGACAGAAATTTGATAGAATTTCGTTTCCCAGAAAATGTTTCATATAATATTTGGTTCTTATAATTTTATTTCGACTATTATTATTTCAAAGACTATTTACTTTAATGAAACATATTTCACAGAAACACAATTCAATGAATTTTTATTCACATTTTTTTGTTCAACAAACTTATCAAACAGTAGAATTATTTTTTAACGAATATTGTTTGTTCAGTGTATTTTTCCATGGAATTTATTTCAACGAAAATATATATAAATAGACAATAACTAAAATATTGTCTTAAAAAGTGAATATATTGTGCTACAAAAGTTAATGACAGAAACGAATCGCTGCGAAACCGACTCTACGTAGTCTTGTCTGCCCTACCCTAGAGTGTAATTATCCAGATATGTATTATCTAGATATATAAATCCGCGTAGGCGCGGAAGGGCGAGGCGGCCCGCGAGGTGAGGAGCAGGTGGTTTTAACGCCCGCCGCCGTGGCTGAGGCTGGCCGGCGCACCCCCATTCTTGGTATTAATTTTTATATTAAACTAGCTTCTGCCCGCGGCTTCGCCCGCGTATTGACAACTGTTATCCGTTACCGGGACAAAAAGTATCCTATGTGTTAATCCAGGAAATGGTCTACCTATGTGCCAATTTTCATGCAAATCTGTTCAACGGTTTGTGCGTGATTGAGTAACAAACATCCAAACATCTTCACAAACTTTCGCATTTATAATATTAGTAGGATAAACAATATATGGATAAAGAATATTTGATTTGTTATTCTATGATATGTGTTTAAGCTTCCAGCGCGCTCGATAGATGGCGTTGGCGTCGATTTAGAAGTCGCTATGGTTTCGTTACCGTGGTTAGGCTAAATAGGCAAATATATTTTTTAATAAAATGGGAGCTATCAAGTCAGATCAGTACACAGTAGTGATGTGCCGAGTCGGCTATTTTTGGTATTCGAGTATTTTGGTACTCGTTGAAAAAGGAATCGAATCAGGATTCGAGTCACGGAACTCGGATAGGTACTCGAGTACCAGCATGAGGTTTCGAGTACTTTTTTATTTGTTCTCGAAAGCTTGCTTTCGGTTCATAAGTATTATATGACGATAGGACAGTAAGTAAATAATAACATTATTATGGTATAATCAGTCTTTTTAATCTAATCAGTCATCAATATAATCAGTCTTTTTTTTATTTAGTACTCTGACAGTAAACTTTGCATTTATTAATTAAATATTATGTACTTTTATTGAGTCATTTAGTAAGAAAATTCAATCTTAGTAGGAATTTGGAATTAATAGTGAACACACTGTAATTTTTAGAAACAATTAAAGCGAAACAAACGTATTTTTTTACTCAGAAATCAACAAATAAACACAACAAAATTCCTTGTTTGGAAAACAATAATAAACATTTAAAAATATAGGATCAACTATTTATGTCGCTTTAAACATTAAATAGAGTATTCTTCAATACAATTTTAAGTAAACATTGTTATAAAATCAACACAAGAATAATATAATCTTTACCTACCAACGTAAACATCGTACTTCTTTGGTAACATAATTAATGATATTTTCACAAACGAATATTTATAAACAATACAAAAACTGCTAAAACATTTTTTATGATTCATAATTTGTATTAAAGAAGTGATACCCTAATTGGCAACACTTTATCCCACCTTCACAACCCACCATGAATGGACTATTCTTCAATAAAACTAGAAGTAAAAGTAATTAAATAAAGTCAACATAAAAATATTATCTTCTTACAAACGTAAACATCAACTTTCAACTTCTTCGGTAACTTAACTATAATTCCGAACACAAAACGAATATTTATAGAAATACAAAAACTGGCATATTTTTTTCATTTTTAAAGAGCCTAGCAATACTGTCTAATTATTTATTTCTAGCTCACAAAACACGATTATTATTCAGTTCTCATTTTGTGTGATGAATTAAAACTTGCAGTCGCGTATAAAGGAACAGACTGCGGCCTCTTATTTCTTATTTCTATGATGACTATTCAAAAATAATATTTGGTCAACTTTTTCAGATTCTAATCTATTTCTGCGCTGATTACATAAAAGTCCTGCCGTCGAAAAAGCACGTTCTGATGGTACAGATGTTGCAGGAATGCATAAATATTTTTGAGACATTTTGTGCAAGCCCTTATAAATAATTTTTCTGGCCTCCCAAAACTTACATGGATCCATATTTCGATCCAAGTAAGGAAGTTCAACATATTGTTTCACTTTTATGATTGCGTCAGAATTTGGTGTTGCCATACTCACCTGCTCTTGTACTTTTTTATCCAAAAAACTCCATAAACTGTTAGATTCATTATTTACAGGTGTTTCATTAGGTTGCTGATTGTTTGAATGTACAGATAGCCCCAGGTTTGAAGAGGGTGTTTGAGAAGTCTCATGATATATTAATTCTTCAACAATCCAATTCTGAGCATTATCGGCGTTCCTCTCTACTCCGAATCCAGCCTTTTTGAACCTCGGGTCTAAAAACGTTGCCTTAGCGGCAGTTTTATTAATTTCATAACACCCCAAACGTCTGTCAACTGTTTCTGTGAGCTTATTTTTCAATATTATCGCGGTATCAGTCAATAAAATACAATTCCGTAAAGATGTTTGTACTCCTCGAATAAGTGGGATAACACTCGACAATGTTGGATAATCTTGGCCAGATAGTATGGTTGTTAATTGTTCGATTGGCTTTAAAACAATCACGCATTCGTGTAAAACATTCCATTCTTCTGTAGTCAAATTGTCTGGAGGAGAAGTCAAGGATGACAATGCCGCCGTTAGTGGTACCTTAACCGTTTCTAATCTCTCGAGCATAATGTAGGTGGAGTTCCATCGCGTTTTGACGTCTTGAAGCAGCTTTAATTTTTCTTTATTCATCTGCTCTTGCATTATTTTAAGCTGGTAAGACGCAATGTTACTTCGTTTGAAATAAGTAACGATATCTCGGCATTTTTCTGTCAAAAGCGATAATCTCTCATTGTCCTTAAAGCAATCAGTAACTGCCAAATTCAAAGTATGAGCTACGCATGAATGATGTCGCTTCTGCAAAATTTCCACTACAGCCTTCTTCATATTACTAGCATTGTCTGTGGTAATACATAAAACTTTGTTAAAAAAATTCCAATCTGCTTCAAGTATATGGCGTATTAAAGCCGCTATATTTTCCGACGTATGTGACTCGGCAATCTCCTTCGTAGTAAGTACTCGAGATTCTGCTGTGCCTTGATATATGTAATGTATTGTTAGAGTTAAGAAAGACTTATTGCTGTCTGATGTCCATATGTCAGTTGTGCATGCTATGTAATCTACTTGCTGTACCTTATCAATTAGTGCTCTTTTTGATAGATCATATTGTTGTGACAGTAACTTTTCCGACAGAATTTTTCTTGAAGGAAGGCAGTAGTTTGGATTAAGTTCCTGAGTATATTTCTGAAAGCCTGCATTTTCCACTATAGAAAGAGGCTGCAAATCCACACAAATCATATTTACTAGCTCCCGGTCTATACTCTTTGAGGTGACCTGAATAGCATTTTTTGACAAAAATGTCATCTGTAGCTGTCTTTTACGATTTCTCGTAGGTTGGTCCATTTCATAGCCATCATTTGTTTGTGATTGACTAGCAGACGACGACGCCGATGCTAATGACTCCAAATCAGAAGTATCTTCTAAGCATTCATTTTCATTTTGCTTACCGGTTTTTTCTATGGACACTGTATATATCAATGGATGTATCTTTTTCAAATGTTTCAATAAATTTGTAGTGTTCCCAAAGTCCACAAACGTTTTTTTGCATTCTTTACACTCCACTTTTTTATCTTCTAGAATAGTGAAAAAGTTCCACACTTCCGATTTCTTTTTCGGTGCCATCTTACACACACAATTATTCACAAGTCCCACAAGGAAAACGATGCAGCACAATTCAATAACAAATCAATAACAAATAAACTAAGTAGAAATATGAAAACAATCTAATAACTTTCTGATACCGGCCAGCTGTTAAGAAACGTAAACATTAAACAGGTTCATACTTGATTGCTGTGAACGTCGAGTCACGCGCGACACTCGTGACTAGCTTCACTCAGTAAGCTACGCGAATCGTAAGCATGCAAAGTTCGTCTTTATGCGTGGAGGTACAAGATTGCGATTAAAATACGCGACTTGGTATTCGAATACTGTAAGTACTCGAGTCCTGTATCCGAGTACTGTGGATTTAAATCCTATATTTTGAGTACTCGAGTATGTGAGTACTTACTAGGTACTCGAGTCAGTACTCGAGTCAGCCTGACTCGGCACATCTCTAGTACACAGTAGTTTTTTTTCTCACTAGTGTACCTTCAGGTCAACCTCCCCAAATACCATCAGGTATTTAACATTGGTCCATACGAGCCGGGTCAATTGGACAGTTTTTTTGATACAAGTGGAGCCACCGTTGTCCCACTTCTCCGCCCCGTGTACTTGCAGTGGATCGCTGCAGAAAGGTACACGGTCCTCCGCACTAGCGGCGAAAGCTTCGCCCAGTATTAGCGGTGAGCTGAGTCAGCATTGGCGGTTTAGTTCAAGGAGTGGCCACAGAGGGCGCCACTCTAAGATCAACACTTCATCGGAAGACAGCAAGGTGACGCAGGCGCAGCCATCACGCGACGTCACAGGTGACATCGCACGCAGTTCACATAGCGGCCACAGAGGGCGCCACTTGCAGGTTGAAAACGGTGTTTGTGTGAAGTGCAGTTTTGTGAGTACATTTAACATAATTATTTATCTTGTCCAAGCATTGGATAAACCAGTCGAGTCATACGATTTTGAACTCTATTCCAACGAGAAGTCAAACTTAAGAAAATAGTGAAGAACTTTCGACTTAGAAAATTAGTTCGCAATTTTGGACTTGTAAAATTTTAAGAACATTTTAGACTTAGAAAACTTTCATTAGTTTATTAATAATTTGTGTGCATGTTAGAATTAGAACTTAGAATAATTTATAGAAAACGGGGAACCTATACCCGATTTCCACCAGATCTAGTGTGTTTCCAAAACACTTGTAAAATTTTAAGTAGTGATGATTTTGGACTTGTATTAATTTTGTTTGATAACAGTGTACAACTTAGAAAATTTTAGTCGGCTGTTATAACTTAGTTCACTGCATAGTTTTACAACACTCAGAAAATTTACATGTTTTATCTCTTTTGAGAAAGTTGTTATTAATTTGTACATTGATTTTATTAACTTATACATTTGTTGTGTTCATAAACTTAGATCAAGGTAAAATCAATTTAAACGCATTTTATTTCATTATTAAATACATAAAATCAATTATAAAAATGGAAGGATTAATTAACGTTACCCTTTATATCACCGTGGGACAGTACTGGAACATACCAAGTTTTCGTATATAAAATCCAAAGCAAATATTTTTTTCGGTTATAAAACAGAGTACCCGCTCTGGAACACACCGCGCTTCGATGTATAGTACAGTTTAAAATCCACAGATGGCGCTTTTTAAAAAAAAAACGAATTAGAATCAAACTTTTTGACGATTTGTAAAATACGTTTGTATTTAAAGTTTGAAAAAAGGTGAAAAATATTTAAACTGTAAAAACTGTGTGTTTCTGGTTTCAATTTACTAGGTAAGTGTATGTTCTTTGTTATTTATTGTGGTTATTGCATAATTCTTTGTAATGTTTGAAAATAATTGCCGTTTTGTGTTTGTACCAGTTCTGGTACATTGTATTACTAAGTACATATAGTGTCATACATTGAGCATTTTATATTCTTCCTACAGGATGGCTTCCAGAGGTCTAGGAGACGAGCAAATTGAGGAGTATCTCTTTGATTATGCAGATAGTGAAGATGGATTTGACGGTGATGATGACAGCATCGCAGATCCTGATTTTGTTCCGGATTTGGAGGTGCCAATGGAATACAATGATTTTGAAGAAGTTGATGGAGTGGATATTGACACTATTATTGAAAATATTGAGAACTCAAGTAGTACTTCCCAACTGCCAGCTGCTTCTGAAACTTTACCTCAACCCGGACCTTCATCTAGACCTGGATCATCAGGACGCACTCAAGTCAAACAGAAATTGAATTTACGTTGGAAAAAAAAGAACCTCCAGCTAAATGAGCAGCAACTCTGCTTTACAGGTGATGAAGACTTGCCAGCAGAGTTTCTAGAACTTGATAGTCCGGTACAGTTCTTTTTCAAAATATTTCCTAAGGAACTTTTTAAAGAAATAGCCAACCAAACTAACCTTCACATCGTGCAGAAAGATCCTAACATGCCATTTCGGGTTACAGAGACCGATATCCAGCAATTCATTGGTCTGGTTTTCATCATGTCGTTAGTACATCTGCCAAGAGTGACAAAACATTGGAGTGGTGGTTTAGGAACACCTCTAGTAAAAGACACAATGCCGGTAAACAAATTCGAAAAAATCAGACGATTTATTCACTTCAACGACAACTCGAACATGGTCCCTCGTGATCACGCAGACCATGACCGCCTCTACAAAATCCGGCCAATTGTGACAAAACTAAATGAAACTTGCCTCAATGTCCCATTCGAGAAGTATCTCTGTGTGGATGAACAGATTTGTTCCACGAAAGCTAGACACAACCTCAAGAGATACAATCCTAAAAAGCCTCATAAATGGGGCTACAAAATCTATGTCCTGAGTGGCGTGAGCGGGTTTGCTTACAAGTTGGAGCCAGAAACTGGAGCTGAGAATGTAGTTGCCGACAATGAGCCAAACCTGGGTGCAGCATCAAATGTCGTCGTCAGGCTAGCTCGTGAAATACCACGTAATCAAAATTACCGCCTGTATTTTGACAATTACTTCACATCCCTGCCACTACTAGGATATCTTGGTAAACAAGGAATATTGAGCTTGGGAACCATTCGACGCAACCGAATACCTGATTGCAAAAAACCCGCAGAAAAAGAAATCTCCAAAAAGGAACGTGGCTATTCAGTCGAGTATGTTGCCTGTGTTGAAGGAACAGATATATCTACAGTGGCCTGGAAGGACAATAAAATAGTCACGCTTGCCTCCAGTTTTGTGGGTGAATTACCCAAGTCACAAGTAACTAGATATGACAAGCCCCATAAGAGGTATGTGACCATCGATAGACCAAACGTGGTGGCAGAATACAACCGCCATATGGGCGGTGTCGATCTCATTGACAGCATAATGGGTAGATATAAAATAAAACTTCGAAGCAAAAGATGGCAGATTCGGATGTTTTACCATTTCCTGGACCTTGCCATGTCCAATGCCTGGTTGCTGTACAAAAGGGTTCATAAGACCAAGAATACGATTGGACCACTGCTGCCATCTGCTGACTTTCGTGAAGAGATTGGTACGGTGCTCTGTAAGATGGGGATAAAAGTTCACGTACAACGCCGAAGTATTGAACCAGACATCCAGGCCAAAAAACGCAAGGGTCCAGCTCAATTCGTGCCTCCAATAGATGTGCGCCAAGACCAAGTAGGTCACTGGCCAGTTTGGGTCAAAAGACGGATACGTTGCAAGCTCCCTAAATGCTCTGGCAAATCGCAAACCATTTGTGAAAAGTGTGGAGTTGAATTATGCAACAACAAACAAAATAATTGTTTTAAAACGTTCCATACTTCGTAGTGGAACACATTGCGGCAATGTACCCGTAATGGCACACTCCCTTTTTTATTATTTTGTGTGGCAATTAATTAAATTTTTTGGAAATTAAAAAATACGTGTTTTGTTATTTTCCAAATGGAACTCTAAAAGCAACTTTTAATTAAATAATATTTTATTGAGTTATAAAGGGTTAAAAGATCAACAGAATGTTATTACAAAGGGATTGACAAACTTTAAGAAATGTAGTAAAGATAGATTAACGCTAGAATACATAGAAACAAAGCAAGAACTATTGAAAAGAGATTGGGCATTGTTCAAAGAAAATAACACTAAATTATATGAACGTTATAAAGCAGAAGACATAGTACAGAAAGTGGTTGATATCTATGATGCGACAGAGGACACTTATGTTATTTACAAAAGTTTAATGAAAACAGCTCTTAATAAAATTCAGTTAGCTAAGGGTTCTGTACGTGAAACCGATAACGCTTCAGCTAGTATAAATAAATCAAGTAGTTCTTTTGTTAAGTTCCCCAAAATATCCATTCCAATATTCTCAGGAAAATACGATGAATGGACAACTTTCCATGATCTTTTTACATCATTAGTACACAAAAACGATACATTAGATAATGTGCAAAGGCTCCATTATTTAAAAAGTCACCTTTCTGGCGAAGCCGAGCAATTAATACGTCATACTCCTATAACTGATGCCAATTATGTTCAATGCTGGACTCAGTTACAGAAGCGGTATAGCAATAAGAAATACTTAACAAATTGTATTCTTAGGAGGTTGTTCGGTCAGAAACGTATGCAGGTGGAATCAGCAACAGCTTTGAAAGAGTTGCTTGATACCACGTGCGATTGTCTTAATGCGTTGAGTAATTTGGATATAAACGTGAGTACATGGGATGTCATTATAATACACATTGCTACCTTCAAATTAGATAACGAAACGCGTAAGCAATGGGAACTTAGTATTTGCAACAATGACTCCAACAATGACTTACCAACTTTCAACCAATTTAAAACTTTTATAGAAAATCGGTTTCGTGCGTTAGAGTGTTTAGAGCCTAAAAGAGCACCAGTTCATCAGGGCAGCAACAATAATAAGGGTTCAGTTGCTCATACTCCAAAGGCAATGTTGGCTACGAGTTCATCAATACAATGTGAATTCTGCTCAGAAGGTCACAAACTTTGTTTCTGCAAGAAATTCTCAAAGCAGACTGTTGAAGTTAGACGTGATTTTGTTGCAAAACATAAAATTTGCTTCAACTGTTTAGGCGGAAATCACATTGTTTCTGAATGTAGAAAACCTACCACATGTAAGGTTTGTCAAAAGCGCCATCATTCGCTGTTGCATGTAGGTCAGCAGGAGTCTGACAAAGGGGACGAGCCTTCGGCATCATCGGCTATAGACAGTGTTAGTTCACCTAATACTGGTCCAATTGTTTCGTGCTTGTCGACAGATAACATTCCCATGCCCAGACAGGTTTTATTAGCCACAGCGCTAATAAAAGCCGAGTCACGCTCTGGTGAATTTCAGACAGTCCGAGCCTTGGTCGACCAGGGTTCACAGGCATGTTTTGTAACAGAGGCCGTAGTTCAGCTACTCAACCTGAAGAAAAACCCTATTCAAGGAACGATTTCAGGCCTTGGTGGTAATAGTTCAACCATGGCAAGATACATGGTACATTTGAATATTCAATCTCGGGTAGATTCAAATTATAATCTTAAAGTTAATGCTTACGTACTAAACAAAATTACATCGTACTTACCTGAGTGTAGAGTCAACACTACGTTAGATTGGTTAAACGTTAACACACTGCAGCTTGCAGATCCTGAGTTCAACACACCCAATAAAATAGATATTTTACTGGGCGCTGATGCTTACAGCTGCATTATTAAGGCAGGCATAGTTAAGAGTCCGTCAGGTACTCTAATTGCTCAGAGTACTACCTTAGGGTGGGTCCTGTCCGGTGCAGTTAGTAGGGACACATCTAGAAGTTCACCTAAAATTAATGTGTTGCATGCACAAGTTAATGAATACGAAATACTAAGAAAGAGGGAAATTGAAGAGCAAAATAGTTCAAAGAAACTACTAACACCTAAAGAAAACAGGTGTAAAGAGTTATATACTAAAACTACAGTAAGCGATGGCAGTGGAAGGTACGTAATGAGACTACCATTCTGCTATGAAATTCCTTCTTGTAAAGCTGGAAGCTCTCATGCTGAAAAAAGAGTTAAGTCATTAGAAAAAAGGTTAGAAAGAAATACAGATCTAAAGGAAAGGTACAAGCAGGAAGTAGATAGTAATACATTGAAAGGACAAATAGATCAAATCAGGACAAAGGATAATATGGAAAAGGACAACATCAACAAGGACTACATAAACAAGGACAACATAAACAAGGACAACATAAACATGAACAAGGACAACATGAACAAGGACAACATTAACAAGGACAACATAAACAAGAACAACATGAAAAAGGACAACATAAACAAGAACAACACAAATAGGTACAAAATCATACAGGACATAAAACAAGCAATAGACTACAACAAACCAAAGAAACTAGAACACAAAAAAAAGGAAGTAGAAATCAAATTAGATAGTACAATCAAAATTCTAGAACTTACCTGGAACCGCAACGCAGACACCTTCCAGTACATGGTGAACCTCCCACCGCCAACGACAGCACCTCTGTCTAAAAGATCCATTATTTCTAAGATAGCACGACTTTTTGATCCATTAGGCTGGTTAGCCCCTAGTGTGGATTTCACGAAAGTATTCATCCAGAAATTATGGCTTGCAGGTGTTGGTTGGGATGAGGAGCTAACCAACGATCTAATAAATGAATGGAGGTCATATAGAGAGGAATTGTTACTACTCACCAAGGTCCGGAATCCTCGTTGGCTTGGCATCAAGTCGAATGACTATCTGGAACGTCACGGTTTTAGTGACGCCTCCGAAACAGCGTACTTAGCTGTGATTTACTTGCGGATTGTAAATGCAGACGGCAATGTTTAAGTGTCGTTGCTGCACAGTTGCAGTACACATTTAAAAGAGATCATTCTAAACTGTTCCTGCTTCGATCAATTTTGTCAGTTACGAAGATTGGTTAGGTTCATTGCATACTACCAAAGATTTTTAAAAGAGTACAAAACATACAGGAAAGTATATTTACAAAAAACAGAATTAGACGCTGCACTCGAATGTAGTATTAGGAAAATACAAGAAGAACTATTTACAACAGAATATACGGAACTGAAGGACAAAGGCTATATACAGTCAAAAACAAGTTCATTAAGGTCACTCTGCCCCTACCTTGATGGTAAGGACATTATGAGAGTTAGAGGTAGACTGGAGAAATTAGAGCTAAGCGAACAAATTAAACATCCGATAGTCCTGCCTCTCTCCAGTCATCTAACTCGGCTAATCATCGCTGACGCACACCATAATACTCTTCACAGGGGTCCTCAGCTCATGATAAATTATCTGAGTACAACCTACTGGATTCTAGGGGTCAGAAATGTGGTCAAACATAATGTCATCAAGTGTGTGACATGTGCCAGGCAAAGAGTTACTTTGACGAACCGATATAAATGGTCTTCTCAAGTTGCTGAGCCAAAATTTGGAGACATTGTGTTAGTCAAAGAAGATGACTTGCCGCCAAGTCGTTTGTTGATGGGTAGGATAGTACAAAACATCCTGGGGATGACAACATCTCCCGTGTGGTCACGTTACGCACCCAATCCTCAACAATCAAAAGGCCAACATCCAAAATATGTATTTTACTCATAGTCGAGAAAAATGTATTGTGTTTATTGTTTACATATACTAACCATGATTTTACAACTATTATACACTTTTTATCATGTTAAAATCAATTTATACAACCATTTTACCATGAACTTTAGATCAACTGTTTAAAATCATATTATACACCTATTTTAAGTTTTTATTTACACTGTTTACAATTTGTATGAAATTGTTTAAAGTACACCTTATTTACAATCTAGAATAAATTGTTTAGCTTTAAGTTATTGCAACATTCTTGTTAGTGATACCTATACGAACCATAGCTTCTAGATTTTAGTTCAAATTATTTTCATGTAGTACAAATGTTTAGTTCAACTTGCTATCGCAATGTGCCACTTAAGTTCAATTTAGAAGGACGTTCCGTCAGTAACGTCCTTGGTGGGCGGTATGTTTAAGACGGAATTATTTGTAAAGCTTCCAGCGCGCTCGATAGATGGCGTTGGCGTCGATTTAGAAGTCCCTATGGTTTCGTTACCGTGGTTAGGCTAAATAGGCAAATATATTTTTTAATAAAATGTGAGCTATCAAGTCAGATCAGTACACAGTAGTTTTATTTACAATTCTCACTAGTGTACCTTCAGGTCAACCTCCCCAAATACCATCAGGTATTTAACAATATGATTATTTTAACATTAGACTTTATGTGCAACAAAAATCAACGATTTAAAAATCTTCAGAGTAAGTGTTCTGCGTATTGATTATTCTATGAAACGAAATTATAAGAAAATTTTTATGTGAAACGAAATTCTATAAAACTATTAGCTATGAAACAACGTACAACCCATGTATAACATAAGAATAATAGTACCATTGTCCAAGTAGTTAAATACATGTTTTGCATACACACATTTCAATTCAGTTAGTTTAATATTATGCGGCTATAGCTTTCAAATAATCACTTTTATTGGTGTATTTTGCTTTAAAATTCAATATATATTTAATTCTATCAAAGAAACATTTACACTTGGTCAATGTTTCTTTCTGAGTATGAGTGAAAATATTATGGTAATTATGTTTAGGGATAAAAGCGTTATGATAAAAAACAGTAGGAGTTGAAATATATTTACATTAATGATATTATTCATACAATTTTCGGAAACATGAGTGTTATTAACATTGCCGGTAGCACTACAAATAGTATGAATGAAAACTTTAGTATGAAAATTTTGGGAAGAGTGATCATTCGGATTATAAATCTTTAGGAAGTACAATTTCGGGTAAAGAACTTTAGGTGAGCCAATATGGACCCGTTGGGTTGTGTGCCCCTGTGATTCCCCGGTGCTGCTTCAATGAGACTCTTACTCCGGTTTGAAATATGGTTTTATTTTATAGCGAATGACACACACATTACAAACAACATTTACAATGCTGTTCACAATAACGTATAATTTGTAGTATTGGTCTTAATCTTTTTCGGATTGGCATCTCGCAGGTCAACCTAGGAGGTTGTCGGCTGCTTAACCGGACTTTCCTGTGGTGCCTTAAAAAATATTAATTTTAGGGCCTCCAGCCAGGGCAAAAAAGCTTACAAACTAAGCGACTACACGCTAAGGGCACCCCCTGTGTGGTACGAGCCTCGGCTTAGGGCGTCGCTGGGAGAGGACAGCAAAGGGACAGGCTGGATCGGATTTCCATTATTTAGGGACGAAAACTACAGGCTCAGCGGCGCGGGCTGGCACGAGCAAGGGTCGGGGAGGGGACATACGGGGTCGTCGCGGCGGGTCTCGGCGGCGAGGACGGAATGACGGCGGTCTGTGTCTGTGTTTCTTAACTGTACTGGTGGCCTTATTGCTCTCCTGGAGGAGAGTAATAGCATCGTCAGGGTCGGTCAGAGTATGTCTCGGTCGTCGAGTCTTACTAATACGGGAGGGAGTGTACCGGGCGGCCGATACGATTAACGGGTTAGAGTGCTTCTCAGCAGTGTCGAAGAAGCGCTTGGCGGAGCGTTTCATGAACTGCTGGATGGTAGGTATTTTTAGATCGAGATGGAGGTTCTCGTTGCGAAGGTAAAAAGGGGCTCCTGTGATTCTTCGCAAGAAACGGTTGTGGAGGGTCTGCATCCTATGGAGACGGTATGGTTTCGCGTGTGCGAATACAGCACAGGCGTACGTCATGATGGGACGAATGCACGCCGTGTAAATGCGCAATTTACAGAGCACTGGGTTTTATAGTCAAGTTTTTACGGAAGGCCTGAATGAAGTTTTAATGAACACGAACACTGAACGCAGAGTGAGCAACAGACCCGAAGACCGATACGCGAGCCGCTCCACGCACGGCGATTGGCCGTATTCGCGCCCGCGCATTGCGATTGGTAGTTTCCGCGCAGGCGCACGGTAGTCTGTCGTCTCCGCGCAGGCGCAGGGTGATCGGTCGTCCTTCGCGCCGGCGCAGGGTGATCGGTCGTCCTTCGCGCCGGCGCAGGGTGATCGGTCGTCCTTCGCGCCGCGCACAGCTATTGGTCGTCTTGGCACCGTGCACAGCGATTGGTCGTCTTGGCGCCGCGCACAGCGATTGGTCGTCTTGGCGCCGCGCACAGCGATTGGTCGTCTTGGCGCCGCGCACAGCGATTTGTCGTCTTCGCGCTGCGCACGGCGATTGGTCGTCTGCGCGCCGCGCACTGCGATTGGTTATCTGTGCGCCGGCGCACAGCGATCGATAGTCTTCGCGGCGCTGCTGCCATTCATTCGCGACGCGACGATCGACCGCCGCTTCTAACCGCTAGATGGCGTTGCACGTCCAACATGCCGGCCGTCTTGGAAGAACCATCTTCTTCCAATTGCTACATGGATATACGATTTAGTCTGAGTCAGCAGGAAGAAGGCATATCTTTGAACATGCCCGTTGTATTATGCCTGATGCAGTGCAAATTTCGGCTACACGTGCTATTCCGTCTTTCCCAGTGAACAGCCGAACTATTCTGCCTAGTTTCCACTTGAGCGGCGGGATGTTATCTTCCTTTATTAGTACAAGGCTATTGGAGGAGAGGTCATCTTTGTTGGCCACCCACTTGGTACGACGTTGTAGCTCCGACACGTATTCCTTTGACCAGCGCACCCAAAAATGCTGCAGGTGACAGGCATCAGTGACAATATCGTCACATAATGTTGTTTTGCTAGATCTATCAACTCTATATTCTTGGTGTGACTGTAATGGCCATCGAGAATCAAGAGTACTGGGGATGCTTCTGTTGGTTTTACGTATTCTACAAAGTGTTGAAACCATTTTGTAAATAAATGAGTTTGGATCCAACCCGATGGATGTACTTTTCCTATAGACCCAACTGGAGCTCCTCTCTAAAGCATTAGACATATTTTTACGCGGAAAAATGATCATGGGAGGGACAAATATTCCCGCAGGGCTCATACAAATTACAATAGTTATTAAGGACCCTCTTTCGGCTGACGTCATTGCTCCGATTTGTTTCTTCCCTTTTTGAGCTATAATTTTTGGTATTTTACTCTGGACTATGGAGAGACCACTCTCATCAACGTTAAATATGCGCGCAGCTGGAAAAGGCTTATCAGCTTGGATTCTTTCAAGATTGTCGTAAAATTCATCCATTCTTTCTTTGGTAAATCCATTAGCTCGGGCTTGAGAAGTCCCAGTTGGCTGTCTTACAGATAAAACTGCCTGATTTCGTTTTAAAAATCCTTTTAGCCAGTATCTGCCAGCAAACCCAGCCTTAAAAGGATTTTTTATATTATTTTTTATAGCTAGTTGATATGCCAAACGTCGCAAATCCATTCTGGTCAGGCCATAAAACTTATTCTCCATGGTTAATACATACTCCACCAGCAGGTTTTCAATATCTTGTCTAAAAACTGGCCTTCGACCAATGACTTTATTTGTTATCGATCCAATAGGAGAGTCTTTATCATTACAAATCGAAAAAGTGTTGACCTGGGTACGTTGAACTGTTTAGCAGCCTTTAAATATCCCATTCTCTTATCTCTAACAGCGGCAATGGCAGTGGCCATTTTCTCCTTTCCCCACTTCTTTCTCTCATTATATATGTGAGATGTTTCCATTTCTAAAAAAAAAGAATAACTAATATTACTCCTAAAAATGTGCATGTAATTTGGAATATTCCAAATTATGCTCTCTTTCTGTATTCCAAATTAACAACATGCTATCCTAACCTAAAATCCTAAAACACATTTTTAGTTCTAGATATTTGCACAAAATCATAGTATCATCATAAACTAACAAGGTCACTTAACCGTTTAACTAATTACGATGAAGATTTAAAGTATTACAATAAATGATTATCACTGATTGCATTCTTACCGATTTTTTTTCCAAGCAAGCGTCTCGTTCCCTTGTGTCTGTTAGCCGGAATGTCAAGATGGCGACCTGTTTTTAATACTCTAAGGCTTTGTGTGTCGTATGACTTTATGTTTACGTAAAAAAAATATAGATGGCGTTTATAACTATTTCGATATCGAAGTATTCCAAGTTACCTGCAGTATCTCAAATTAGCTGCAGTTCCTCGCCTTTGATTTGTTAAACTTTTGACCGCTTCAAGTACTTTATCTTTCAACAATATGGTGGTGAGATCCACAACTACAGGATTTGTGGCATCTTTGGATTTGAGGCGGTAAATATCCTTTAAATTGTGGTGTTCAATATTGACATTAATGATCTTTCCTAGTTGTAAAACTTCCTTTGCCAAGAATTCTTTAGTTTCTCCATCTTGCATGGGTATGTTTCGGATTTCAAAGCATGTTCCGCTTGTCTTTCGCTCAGCTGTTTCAAGCTTTTCCTCTAACTCTTTATCAAGATTTTGTCCGCATTTCTTTCCTTTTCTAAAGTCACATCTTCATCACATCATCTGGACATTAGATCCATGCTCTCTCTAAGTTCTTGAAACCTTTTTTCCTGTTCTTTCGAATAAGACAAAACATTTCATTTATAAGCGCTCTCCAAAAAAAAAAAATTCAGCCCTTTTTGACACTACTATGATGAGTCTGCCAAGTACATCACTAAATTCCAGTCAAACGATTATAGATCTTCAAGAAAAAGTTAAAATATTATCAAGTTTATCTATATATGTATGTATTTACAAAAAAAAAATGTATTTGTGTATGTATATCAGCTGTCTGACACCCATAGTACAGGGTCTCCCTAGTTTGGGGTCAGATGGCCGTGTGTGAAAATGTCTCCACATATTATTATTATTATTCTAAGTGATTTACAATGCGCCCACCAGGAAATAGAAAATTTAAACTCCGAAAATTTTAGATTAAAAACGGACTTAAAAATAGTACGGAGTACATAAAAATAATAAATGCCTACAAAGACATAAATACTACAGATAACAGAAATTTGACTCCACGCTCTGAACACAAACGAAAATCTAGCCAAAACAAGAATAGAACGCCTGTAACAGACAGGCAATTACGCATCACAACACAGAAATTAAATGGAACGTCTGATACAGAAAATAAACAATTAGACGCATTGTCGACACAAGAAATAAGTTACAATGAACAGGTTAATGTCGCAATAATAACAAAAACTACTGAAAATAATACTAACTTAGAATGTACAGAGATAACAAGATCGGAAATGGAAAAATCTATGGCTGACTCGGGAAGACCTACGCCAGCCAAAGAAGCATCCATGAATACTCCACGCGAATATGCTCAGGAACCTCAAGATACACTTAAACGTAGTAGTGTCACTCCGAGAGTACAAACTTTATCGATGATTACTGACAGCCATCTCAAAAAGTCATTTCAGATCCCTAAACAGGATCACAATAAAAAAATGTGCATGATCTCTAGTGATAATGTGAATAAAATGTTAGACATTGGGATAAGTACGTTCGCAGGATATAAATTCTGTCATATGTCATACCAAATAGAGGCATAAAACAGTTATTTGCAAATTTAGATAAAAAACTCGAAAACTTTACTTATGATGATTATTGTATCATTTATATAGGTGAAAAAGATTTTGAAGTCTCCAAAAACTATAGATTACTCATCGACTACATAAAGAAGGAGCTTGGTAATGTGATGAATACTAATATTGTGATTTGCTCGCCGAATTTTAGATTAAATTTTTCTATTTTTAATAAACGTATTGAAATGTTTAATCATTTGATGTATTTAGATAAGGAATTGTGGGAATATGCTTATCTCTTTGATTCCAATTATTGTGTGGAATACACCTATGAAATGTTCCGAAAATATATTGCAACAGTAAACTATAAAGCAGTTGCTATAATATTTAAAAATTTAATGGAATATATTAAATATCTAGATTCGGAAGCAGAAATTAATCAAGTTACTTGTCATTCTCGTCATTGTTTTGACAATACCGCTGTCAGGGATATCATTAATCAATCAGTTAACAGTTATAATAAGATATATAATGATCAGTCAACCCAAACTGAAAGCACTTCTAACAATGCCCATCATGATTTTTTTCGTGTATAATCAAATAAATATCTTGCATCAAAATATTAATGGATTAATAGGAAAGTCTGATTTGTTAAGTATTAGTATAAATGAAATTTTATGCAATGGAAAAACAGTGGATGTAATGTGTATCACGGAACACAATATGAAAGATGATGATACCATGCACTTATTTATACCTGAATATAAATTTGCAACACATTCCTCAAGAAACACCAGGAATGGCGGTACATGTATACTTGTTAGACATAGATACGAGTTTAAGGTCATAGACATTGAAGAATTTAATGTGCCCAGTTTTATAGAGTGTTGTGCCATCGAACTGGTAGCTCGTAAGTTGATTATTATTTGTATTTATAGACCTCCAAAATACACTAGAGATGCTACTTCTATTTTCTTTGACAAAATTGAGCATATTTTAAACTATTGCGGAAGAAACTTGGGTAAACGGGTTTTGCTTTGCGGTGACTTTAACATTGATATTCTTCAAAAAACAAGAATATCCACTGAATTTCAGAACCTGCTACTGAACTACAATCTTAAGCCAAGTATAAAAGAGCCCACGCGTGTATCTAGTGGAACCTGTATCGACAACGTAATGCATAATGTTAGAGGTGGTACTGGTGAAGTTTTAGAGTTGGCCCTATCAGACCACACGGCCCAACTTTTTAAATGTCCCGTTAGAAAATCGTGTTCAACTGATCACTGGTACGTATTAAGTCGAGATTATAGCTCTGAGAATATCTCTAAGTTCATAAAAGCTATAAGTAACTTAAGTTTTACTGAAGTGTTCAATAGCGTAAACCCGGAAATAGCTTTTAATTCGTTTTATGACATATTTAAACTCTTCTACGACTTGTGCTTTCCTTCCCGAGTGGAAATCTTTTCTCGGAAAACTCCGCGATGGCTATCTAAAGGTATCCGAAACTGTAGTAAACGGAAAAGAGAGATGTTTGTTATGGTTGTACAGGCGATCACCAAATATTTAAACCAAACAATAACTTAAACAATATTCAAGACGATTAAAAAGAGTAATACATTTGACACAAAAGTCTCAAAACAGTCATATTATAATAGTGCAAAAAATAAAACGAAAGCTACGTGGAAATGAATTAATAGGTGTAAATCAAACTTTCCCCCGGCAACTGTAAAGCAAATTTTTACTAGTGATAAGCAAATTAACGATCAAGACATAGCCACGACTTTTAATGATTATTTTATAGATTCGGTACATCCTGAAGAAAGTTATACATAGGATAATGCTACATCTCTTATAAATCACTTCCCAAAAACCCTTTTTATGGCACCGACGAATGCTATGGACATTTTCGAAATCTGCTAAAAAATACCAATAGCACGGGATTTGACGACATTTCTACAAAAAAAAAAAAATTTGTGTCGCATATAATTGCACCCGTATTCAGTTTTATAATTAACCTATGCATAGAGCATGGTCACTTTCCAAGCTTATTAAAACGACAACAATTAAGCCACTTCATAAGAAAGGTGACAAAGCAACCATTTCGAATTATCGTCCTATAGCTTTAATACCGGTATTTTCGAAAATCTTTGAAAAAGTGATTTATAATTCCCTCGTTCTTTGAATCAAATGATATACTTGCTAAAGAACAACATGGTTTTCGCAAAAATAGAAATATTAACAACGCAGTTTATGAGTTAGTTGCTGAAATTATTAGTAATGTTGACAAAAAGAATCCTATTGCCGCAGTACTCATGGACATGTCAAAGGCATTCGATTACGTGGATCATACAATATTACTGGGTAAATTGGCGCGTTATGGTGTCCGAGGAAATGTATTGAGCCTAATAAAAACTTATTTATGTGGAAGAAAACAAATCACGGTTTTAAATAGAATCTGTCCCAATTCTAAGACAGAAGTTGCTCACAAGTCGTCCATTAGGTATACAACTTGCGGTATACCCCAAGGGAGCGTCCTTGGTCCCTTGCTTTTCCTCATTTTTATAAATGATTTGCCGAAATGTACCAACTATCAGACCGTTCTGTTTGCCGATGACTGTACAGTTATCATACCGTGTAAAGACTTAGACTCATATGAAAATGAAATAAATAATACCATTCATTGCATCATAAACTGGTTACGAAAGAATAAACTTAAAATAAACTTAGGAAAAACACAGGTTATGACGTTCCAACAGAGGAAAAAACAACTAAATTTAAATATAAAATACGCAGACCAAAAAATACCTGAAACCAACAGTGCCAGATTTCTAGGACTTTACTTGGATAGTCATCTAAATTGGAAATGCCATGTAGAAACGGTTTGTAAAAAACTTAACCAGTACTCCTATGCACTTTATAATCTTGCAAAAATTTCAAATCAGTCTGTAGTTTTGATGGCATACAAAGCGTATGTCTCATCGACGTTACGTTTTGGAATAATGTTTTGTAGAAATTCCACTGATAAAAACATTGCGTTCAAAGCTCAAAAGAGTTGTGTATGTTCAGTATTTAAACTGAAAAGGACTGATAGTTGTAAACCATCTAACTTTGCCTTGTTTATACATCTACGAGACGGCGGTATTCGCAAAATCAAACCTGCATTTATTTCAAACACTGAGATCTAAACGTCGCTATAAAGAGATATGTGCTATTCCGCACAAGACTGCATTATACTCAAAGTGTTTTTTGGGAATGGCACACAAGTTATATAATAAATTACCAAATATAATAAAAGATCTTGACAACATGCACCATTTCAAAAAGGCTCTTCTAAATTTGTTAGGCGAGAATGCTTACTATACAGTCAACGAGTACCTGGAAGATAAATTGTAATGACATTTTTTTTGTTATCATTTTTTGTTATTAATTTCATTATTTTATTCAATTTTTTCCTGTTATTTGGTTGAATTTATTTTAATTTTATTAATGTAAAACAAATGATTAAGTATGTGACGATGCATTTTTGTTTGTTGCAGTTATAATTGATTTTATGTATTAATTTTGAATGTTTTATATTTTTTACCAAAATTATAATCAGAATATTTGTATGCCTCTGGCGGCAAGACATAGCGCTTATTCGATTAATTTTGACATCTTTTGTTTACCTATGTTCTACAAATAAAAAATCTTTGTCTTTGTCCATCATATTTTTTTTTTTTCCTCTCAGTGACATTAAGAGCGAGTGAGTGAAGATCTGGCTCCGACTCGCAATGTTGTAATGGTGAAACATTTGTAGCTGTAGTAAAACTTAATGTACTGTTCGGTGCGGTCTCAGGTCTCGTCGGAGTTGTCGGTGCAGCTGATGGCGGAGATGTCCGATTCAAAGGCATCGTGGTGTATTATCTATTTCGTGACACAGACTAGCCCGAGTTCTCACAAAAGAATGTAATTATGATTGCAGAGTATAATAAATAATATTTACTCTGTTAATTGCTGTCGGTAATAACTTGACGTGACGTATACGGATGACGTATCTGCACAAGCTCTGGGTGTACTGTAGCGGAAAGAAACGTAATCTGTAAATGGAGGATGGTCTATGAACATCCTCTATGATCTATGACGAAGGTCGAACTAAGATACACTTGTAAAAGGTGAAAAGTAAAATATAAAATATTGAAGAACATTTACGGAAGTTTTATTAAGAAATACATAAACATTACATGGCGCAGCCGTTATACGAACCAAAATTAAGAAAAGAAACGTTCAGCGGAGGTAAGATTGCAAATCTGGGAAAAGATTGGTAACCGGAGGGAATCAAAACCATATGGCTGAGGAGAATAAAGAAATATTGGAAGCAATGGCTCATATCGACTATAGAATGCCAGCGGCACTATCGCTAGATACCATAGAAGATCTGCTACCTAGGTGGAAAAAATTTAAACAGAAATTCCATATTTTTCTCACGGCGGCTGGTTTCGAAAGATTATCAGAGACGGACTGGTTTCGAGGAAGGCGGCCATATTCCTAAAC
The DNA here is from genome assembly GCA_947361185.1 of Charanyca ferruginea. Taxonomy (NCBI): domain Eukaryota; kingdom Metazoa; phylum Arthropoda; class Insecta; order Lepidoptera; family Noctuidae; genus Charanyca; species Charanyca ferruginea. The sequence goes on along the minus strand of OX376065.1, from coordinate 11,155,709 downwards.
TGTATTGGAGTGGAAGCACAAGAACTTTATTTCAACATACTTAAGAAAGATGAAGAAACACAAAAATACGAACAAGTAGTGAAAACGTTCGATGAATACTTTACTCCCAAACAGAATGAAGTGATAAATACTTTCAATTTTAATAATAGGAAACAGGAGGATGGGGAAAGCTTTGACAATTTTTACTCAAACATCAAGAAAATGGTAAAAAACTGCAACTTTAAAGACTTGGAAGACAGGATGCTACGGGACAGAATTGTGATGGGTATTAGAGACAGGAACTTACAACAAAACTTATTAGAAGTCAGTGACCTTACCCTAGACAAGGTGCTAAACAGGTACAGAGCAGCCGAGCTGTCAAGGGAGCATGTTAAAGTCATCCAAAAGCAAGCGAAAACCTCATTATCGGTAGATAAAATAACCAAGGATAATAAAGAAGCTAAGTATACCAGTAGTAATTATAATAGGATTACACAACCTAATAAAAATAACTTCAATAAAAATTATTATCACTGTTTAAAATGTAGTCGTGAGCATGGTCCCAGGCAGTGCCCTGCTTATGGGAAAATCTGTGCGAAGTGTCATAAAATGAATCATTTTGCTGCAGGGTGTAAAACTAAAAGTGTGCAGGAATGCAAAACTGTTCCAGGGAATTGGAGAATTCAAAACACCATTGGAGCTGCACATTCAACCTGGATCAAAACCAGTAGTTAAACCACCAAGACGGGTCCCACTAGCATTAATGGATCGTTTGGCAGCCAAGCTAAAGAGCTTAAGTGAGCACCAGATTATTGAGAGAGTTGAACACCCAAAATCATTTGTGAGTAATCTTGTTATATTAGAGAAAAGCGACGGAAACTTAAGAATCTGTTTGGATCCTAAGGAACTAAATAATGTATTAATAAGAGAGTATCATCTCATTCCTACCTTAGAAGAGTTAATTAATAATAATAATAATATCTTTATTTAAAAAGTAACAAAGACTCAACTGTGTTAGTAACAATCCTCCTTACCCCCTATGTTAGTATTCTTATTCTAATCTTATTCTAACCTACCATGAATATTATGCGAATCACTGCCCCACGCGTAACACCGAGGTTGAAAGCTTGCAGCAGCGACTCACATACAAACAATCTAGCCTACTCGCTACACAGCGCAGAATAATGTTGGGGCTGGCCCGCACCCGTCGCACCAGGGAAGCGCATCGTTTTCTCATCGTTGCATAAAAACAATCGACTCGAGCTTCAGCAAACATCCTTAATTGCTAAATTAAGTAATAAATCAATATTTTCGGTGGTTGATCTGTCAGATGGGTTCTATAATATTCGTCTTTCAAATAATTCAACAGATTTGTGCACATTCAGCAGTCCGTTGGGATGTTATAAATTTTTAAGATAACCTTTTGGTCTGTCAGTTGCACCTGAAATTTTTCAAAAGTATAGCGAAAAAACGACCAGGCGTAGTAATTTATTGCGATGACTTGTTGATTTGTGCAGAGAACGAACAAGAGCATGATAAAATATTAAAACAGGTTTTTGAACGAGCCCATATACATAATGTCAGATTCAATAAACGAAAATTTCAATATAAATTAAAGGAGGTAAAGTTTTTTGGACACATTGCAAATGCAAATGTTCCTTGGAATGGTTAATTATTTAATTTATTAATAATTTAGCAGAAAAGACAGCATCATTTCAGGCATTATTAAAGAAAGATGTAAGTTGGTTATGGACAAAAGTTCATGAAAGTAACTTTAATAATATAAAAAATTGTATCTCTAGTGCTCCTGTCTTGCAAAACTTCAACAGTTTGTTACCAATTATTATACAGTGTGATGTAAGCAAAGAAGGGTTGGGATGTTGTTTAATGCAAAATGATAAACCGGTCACTTATGCATCAAGAAGCTTAACAGAGGCAGAAAGAAACTTTTCACAAATAGAGAAAGAATTACTCAGTGTAGTATGGGCAACTAAAAAATTTCATTACTATATTTATGGGAGAAAATGTGTAGTATTAAATGATCATAAACCATTGGAAACAATATTAAAAAGGGGCTTGCATGAAATTCCCTCTGTTAGACTTCAAAGACTCAAGTTAAAGTTATTAAAGTATGACATACACTTTAAATATTTGAAGGGGAGATTAAGCATATTGCCGATTTATTGTCACGGTCATATTTAAATGAAACAGAGGAAGATCAGTCTTATATGCATGAAGTGATACACTGTATTGGACAAGCTTCTTACTTGCAATGTACAGAGGAACAGAAAGTAATAGAAACCTCAAAAGATGAGGAATTATGTAAACTTATAGAATATATCAACAATGGTTGGCCAGAGAATAATAAAACTGTACCAGATTCTTTGAAATGTTATTATAAATTTAGACAAGATTTATCTGTAGACCAGCAATTAATTTTTATGAATAATAGACTCGTAATACCTAAGTCAATGAGAATAGCAATTTTGTGTAAGCTACATGAAGGACATAGAGGAATCACTAAAATGAAACAGACTGCTAGAATTTTATATTATTGGCCACAAATAGATACTCACATAGAAAGTATAGTTAAGAAATGTATTGTATGTCAAACTTATCAAAATAGTAATATAAAGGAACCATTACTGTCACATGAGGTACCAATTTTACCCTTTTCCAAATTAGGAATTGACATCATGGAATTCAGGAGAAAAAATTATCTAATTATATATGATTACATGTCAAAATGGTTAGAAATAAAAGTAATTTCAAGCAAATCAGCACAGAATGTAATAAATGCATTAATAGACATATTTTCCTCCTTTGGTATACCATCAGAGATTGTGGCAGATCATGTTCCCTTTGATTCGGCTGAATGTAAAAAAATTGCTTCAGAATGGGACTTTAAGTTTACATACTCTAGCCCTAGATATGCACAGTCATATGGTATGGCCGAAAGGGGAGTACAAATTGCTAAGAAAATGCTCATAAAATGTTCTGAGGACAGAACTGACTACAGGTTGGCATTGCTTCAATACAGGTCATCCCCAGTATCAGGTACGAGCTTCACTCCAGCACAATTACTAATGAATAGAAAAATCAAAACAAAACTACCTGTAACACAAAAGTATTTGGAACCAAAATTAAATGTTAATGTAAAGACTGAATTCAACTAAGTTGTAAACCGGAATGTTAAAAATTACAATAGTAATACAAAACCAAAATCCAGTTATAAGCTAAATGAATATGTATGGTTCAAAAAGGAGCCTCATGTAAACAAATGGTGTCCAGGTCAAATAGTTAGAAATAATAAGTACAGATCATATGACATAAGAGATACTAATGGATGTATATACACGAGAACATCATATCATGTTCGCTCTCAATGATCTGGTGAATCAAAGGGATGAATGTGCAGACTCAGTGTGTGTAGTTATAAGAAAATGAACACCATAATAAAGGTGTATGTATAAGTAAGTTTAATGTAAAAGTAAGTTTAAAACTGTTTGTTCTTATAAACATTATTCTTTTTTTTTTCAATTTTTTTTTGGGAAAGGAGAGAGATGTACTGTAGTGGAAAGAAACGTAATCTGTAAATGGAGGATGGTCTATGAACATCCTCTATGATCTATGACGAAGGTCGAACTAAGATACACTTGTAAAAGGTGAAAAGTAAAATATAAAATATTGAAGAACATTTACGGAAGTTTTATTAAGAAATACATAAACATTACACTGGGTAGCTCCGGCCGAGCGCCGTCGCTGTTGCTGTCCTGCTTTCTCGTGTACTCCGCGTGCGCCATGGAGCTTATGCGCGCCTGGTACTTTACTTTAATGTTTTTGAGTAATTTCGTCAAAATATTATTGAAATTAAAAAAAAAAAAAATTATACGGAATGAAGCAGGTCTGTACACTTTCGCGGTCCGAGGGGGAGGGAGATAGGAAAACATTTAGGTTGTTCATGACTTAAAAGTCAGCAATTTTTTGCAGAGTTTTGCATGCTTGTAATTCAATAAACTAAAAAACAAAAAAGTAAAAAACCTCGCATTTCAATATCTGATATTCTCTTCAATATTCGGCGTTGAACACAGAGCAGGCATGGTAGACACAGTAAAAAAAAAAAAAAAAAATGAAAAAAGTGTTTATTCACATAAATAATTTGTTACACGCTATATTTACCTCTGCCTAACTGCAAAGCAGTTTGTTGGCAGACGTAGCTCCGTTTTTAAACATATTATTATTCTATAATGACACTTTTTCACCTTTACTGAGATAAAACTATTCCTACATTCCTTAAATTTAACAACAAACTTTTAAATATTCTCTACAGTGAGGCTTTGGCAAAATATATTAAAGAGGTACTTATGTATTTTATTTTTAAAACATCTTTTTGTGACACAATTGTTTAGCTCGGTTGGGAGGTTATTAAAAATAGTTGGGACTAAAAAACTTCTACACCTTCGACCATAATAATTATTGCAACTACAAAACTTCTCATATTATTATTTCTTTGCGATCTTGCGCGTATAACATTGTTTTTGCAGTTTATCTGAAAATAAAATGATTTATTACATACATAGAAAGGTATTATTGCTCACAAAATTAAATGACTTCATAAAAACACTCCAACACTAGTAGTTTCGGAGATTACCCCCTACATAAAAACTTACAAACCAATTTTACCTCTTTTTAATATTCTAATTAAAATATTTTTTTTCTGTTATAAGAACACAAAGGATTAGAATAGCTAACATTAAACTGCAAATAATCAACTAGTTTCATCAAATAATATAGCTAACACAATAATCAACGTATTTTTTTGGAAGAATTTTAATGGTCAACTTAATTGTACTGATAATATTAAATATTAATACACCACAATGTTATTCTAATATAATATTCGCAAAAATTAGAAACGAATGCTTAAAATGTTTTAAAATAAACCATAGTTATCAAAATAAACTAATCTTGTTTTGTTCTTCAACCTTGGACACAAACACAACACAGTCTTATAAAATCGGTTATGAATATTGTAATAATATAATAAAATAAAATCAAACAAAACAATAACAAGTAAGTAACGCAATTAAACCTTCGATGCAAAATCGTTTTCTTAATGTTAAATAATCAATGTCACACTAACAATGTGTGATTTAATATAATGTGTGTTAATTTAACATTAAATCTTTAATTAAATTTAAAATTAAATGAATAAAACAACGGGCACACTAAACAAAATAAAAACGTCTAACACAAAAAAATAACAATCAAACACGCGTGCAAATGGTGGACAAATGCACATTACAATGGCGAACCACCCCCACCCGCCGCCCCGCCCGGACCGCGCGCCGGCCGCATCTTCCGAATGTTCCCGATCGTTGCCGAATCCTGTAGTAAGTTAACACTCGTAACGCCCGCGCGTCGAACGACGTTGATCGTTGACCTTGTTAGGACGGCGTGCATGAACGTTGAATTTTGTGTGCACATCAGATTGTTGAGTTTTGTTTTCTAGGAATCGGTCGAATTTTCGAATATCGTAAAATTTCAATTCGAATATTTGAAACAGTTGATTATTCGAATAATTCGAATATTCGAATGTTCTAATGCAAGCCCTAGTGTTAACTAAATTTGTTATGATTTGTGTTTCTTATTGTTAATGTATGTGATTTTACTATCAATTATTGTCTATTAATTCGAAACATGATTAATTGTGTGTGCACACTGATTTGTGGTTGCTTTATTTCGATAGTTGTTATCGATGGTTTTATTCAAAACAATTGTTGGCACGTTGCTTTGAGTGTGGAACGAGTTACTTTATGAAGTCGCTGTTGTTTGTTCATGACAATTATTGTTTTGTTATTTGATTACAGATCTTATTAGATTCAGCACATTTTGGTGTTTTGTGTCAAGTGAACGCGTGACGCACTTCCGTGCGCATGGGCAGACTTGTATGGAGAGGTTGCAAGGTGGGGGGCATCGCCTTATAGAAGAGCGTGCGCTCCGTAGGTATGGCAGTCGATCCTCGGATTCGGCTCAGTAAAGAGTTCCTGCTCCCGACAATACTGTCGGTTTACCTGGTACAGCGCTGCTGTATATTCACATAGCTGTATAGGCTTGCTGCTAGCGAGCGATACACTTTGTATTTGGGTGGCTTATGCTACTGTACGAACTATAGACCTTAAGGGTTTGTTCGTTTATCATTGGGTGGCTTAGGCTGCTGAACGAACTGTAAACCTTAAGGGTTTGTTCGTTTATCATTGGGTGGCTTGGCCACTGTACGAACTGTGGGACCTTAATGGTCTGTTCGATTAACTGTATTGTTGCTGTACCTTTAACTTACTTTATTCTTGTTACTGATTACCATTTGTATTATGTTTTCTTTACTAATAGTGTGTAATTGTTTTTACAGGTCTTGTTTATCGATAATGGGATAATGGGAACGCCTATAGTCCTGACGATGTACTATACCGCTCGGCACTCCTCCTCAATCGCACCTGACGATCCGACATCAGAAGTGGGATTGCCTCTTAATGCTTCCGCATGGCTTCCCTAATTATCGTATGTCTTTTCCACTCTTGTTATGACAGCTTCCTCTCTATGGCTTCCCTAATTATCGTATGTCTTTTCCACTCTTGTTATGACAGCTTCCTCTCTTGGGATTACCTAGCGCAGAGCTAAGGCTGTTTTAATGGCATTCATAAATCACCTACCCACATTAATTTCATTGTTTGATTTTACATACTTCAACAGTTACCGCTACCCTTATTAACCTACCTAAGTGTCAAGCAAATTGCTGTTTGTACTGTACTGGCCCATGTTTCCAAATTTCATTTCCCGTGCTCATCTACTAGCATTTACTACCGAAGTACATGAGGTTTAAACTTCAACAAGAACTGAGAACGGTCTTGTCCCATCTTAAGAGAAAGTTTCAATGAAAAGTTGAAGTCCGTGATAAGAAAAGTGTGATGTACCCACCACTGATGTGATGTTTTACAACTTTCTGGTGAGACGCTTACATTTTGTTATGACTCTGGGTTTGAATGTACCTACTTTCATTACTGATACATGTGTGGCAAACTTACTTGTATGGTCAATATAAAGTGAAGTTTCATGTAATACCGAATGCTTATTCAAATCATTGTATCATATTATGCCATGAGAGATTAAATTTAGATTTTGGGGTTATTATAACCGAAAGTATTGTTACCATTACAAAAGTTGAGATTGTAACAGCTATGCTCTATTCCTGAAACTCCGAATAAAATTGATGCTGATATTCCATCTGAATATGAATCAGTGATAATACAACTATGTCAAATAGTTGGTTTTTAGCTAAACAAATAGCGTGATTCTGAGGTTTGAGGAAAAGTCTGAAAAGTAACTGTGTACCCCCTGATTGTTTACATGTGTTGTGAGGTAAGATAATGACATGTGTTGTGAGGTAAGATAATGACATGTGTTGTGAGGTAAGGTAATGACATGTGTTGTGAGGTAAGGTAATGACATGTGTTGTGAGGTAAGGTAATGACATGTGTTGTGAGGTAAGGTAATGACATGTGTTGTGAGGTAAGGTAATGACATGTGTTGTGAGGTAAGGTAATGGACATGTGTTGTGAGGTAAGGTAATTACATGTGTGGTAATAAGGTAATGACATGACATGTGTGGAAATAAGGTAATGACATGACATGTGTGGAAATAAGGTAATGACATGACATGTGTGGAAATAAGGTAATGACATGACATGTGTGGTAATAAGGTAATTACATGTGTGGTAATAAGGTAATTACATGTGTGGTAACATACTAAACTTGTTTTGTGATATCAGGTCTGTAGTGTTTGATATTGATCAGAATGACCGAACGTTACTCGTAAGCTGTTTACTTGAGCTCTTTTCTGATTGTTTACAGATGATGCGATAAACTATTCACCCAAGGACGTGTAAAGATGCAAGACGACCGTAACAGCGCGAGGCGTGATTTAGTAATGAAAATCAGTTAGAGGGTTATGGTTTATTGTTATTTTTTAAATCATTGGGAATATTCGCACAATGCTCAGACATTTGCTGAAAAGTGGACTGACAAATGTATTCTTGTACGGTTAATAATTGTGATGAACTATGGTTAACTGACTCTTGGACAATACAACAGTGCCTGTAGATGGTTTAATTGAAATGAATGCTGTGACTTTGATGGGATAATATGTACCGAACAAATTCTAAGTGAAGTAGAAATAGTTGGTTGCTAGGGTTTAGAGCTTCCATGTGATACTGGATCAATCATAGTATGCTGTGAGATTTTTAATTTCATTTTTTGCAGTTAATATGACCGAAAAAATTGTGCTATCATTACACGAGTTAATGTTATTGACCAATGCTGTATTTCTTTCATAATACAACTGTTTAATAGTTTAACAATTGTTTCATCTGTTGACAGTGTGGAGATAGAAGTAAATCGGTCCCGTGCAAGAAAGCAAGCAGCCCTGGGTGCCGAAATTTAAAGTTCGATACTTTATTTTTGGGTCCTTTATTTTCTTGGGTACTTTATTTTGTTGGGTACTTTATTTTGTTGGGTACTTTATTTTGTTGGGTACTTTATATTGTTGAGTACTTCATTGTTGAAGACTTTGGTTATAGATCCAAAATGATATTTGTTACAATCTTTGAGTAACAATGTACGAAAAATCCCTGAATGTCCATCAGTAACTGTTAATGATGTCAATGTTGACAATGTTGATGATGATGATTCATCTGATGCTGACATACTATAGCTGAAATGAGATGTCTATGTTGACTATTGTTTGTATTTGAATGTTGATATTGACGCTTATGCGGGTTGTCTATGTTGACGCCTATGCGGGTTGTCTATTCGACTTCAAGTTATTTGTCGAATCCCATGGTGTGATTTCGGCTGGGAGACTATGTCTCTACTTTATTTGGGCTATGTATTGTCTGTAACAGTATGGTTATTTTGACTGGTTATGATGCAAATTTTGCTAATGATTTTACTTCAGGACTAATTCAGGATTTTTCGTTACAACATACCTTTTGCTAATTAAAGCTTTTTGTCAGAAAGGCCGATCGATATTTACCAAGAACTTTATAACTACACGAGGAGTGGGTTCAAATCAGTGAGTTTACTAGAAAAATCCACCGAACTTCTTTCCTCATTTAATTCTTTTAATCTATTTTCCTCTTTGATTTTCCTACTTTGAGCTCCTGTTGTCACGAATATATTTTCATGTATACTTTTTAATTCATCCGAAGTTATTGTTATTCTACTTAGTGCGTCTGCTATAACGTTATCTTTTCCTTTTATATAAACAATCTTATAGTCATATTCTTCTAACTGTAACCTGAACTTTAATAATCTACTTGAGGGGTCTTTTATGCTAAATAAATATATCAGTAGCTTGTGGTCTGTCATTATTGCGAATTTTCTTCCAAATAAATATGGTCTAAAATACTTCACGCTCCATACTACTGATAATAGCTCTTTTTGAATTGTTGGGTAGTTTAATTCTGCTTTATTTAATGGTCTGCTCGCATATGCGACTGGTCTTAAGTCTTTATTGCATAATACTGAGCCTATAGATATGCCTGATGCATCTGTTTGAAGTATAAATTCATTTTCTGTTGCAAAATCAGGGTATTGTAAAACAGGAGGAGTCATTAGCGCTCCTTTCAAGATTTTAAAAGAATTTTCACAATTTTCTGTCCATTCAAATTTAATGTTTTTCCTACATAGTTTATTTAAAGGAATAGTAATATCTGCAAAATGTGGAATGAACTTACGATAATAATTACACATAGCAACGAATCGTCGTACATCGTCCGAATTTTGCGGTGTTGTATATTTTTGAATAGCTTTTACCTTCTCAGGGTCCGGCAAAACACCTTTTGCTGTTACAATATGACCTAGATATAATAGTTCCTTTTTACAGAAATTGCATTTTTTTGGATTAATTTTTAAATTGACTTTCCTTAATCTGTCTAGTACTTTCATCAAATTTTGATTATGAATGTCTAGGTTTCTACCGATAATAATTAAGTCATCCATATATGTTATGCATTTTTCAAAGTTTAGTCCTGACATTGCAATTGACATGATACGTGAGAATGCACCTGGGCTAATTTTCAATCCCATGGGTAGGCGTGTCATTTGATACTGGCCTGAGTTAGTAGTGAAGGCTGTTACGTTCCTGCTATTTAATTCAAGGTCAACTTGATAATAACTTTGGGATAAGTCTAAATGACTGAAATAAGTGCAACCGGAAAGAGAGTCTAATATCTCTGTGATGTTTGGAAGAGGGTATTTATCATCTTGTATTGTCTCATTTATTTTTCTATAATCAACAACTAATCTCCACTTCTTATTATTATTATCGCTTTTCTTTGGAACGAGTAGTATAGGGCTGTTCCATTCACTATTAGCTGGTTCTATTATTTCGCTATCTAACACTTGCCTGATTCGTTTATCAATATCCGATTTCGTAGATTGTGGTAGTCTGTACTGTATGGTTTCGTATAAATTGGCTTAGCACCTGGCTTTAAATTAATAGATTGGTTCGTTATACTGGTAGTATTCAACTTATCACCTTCTAAATGAAAGACATCTGCATACATTGCACAAATCTGTTCTATAGTTTTCTGTTCATCAGACTGTAATACATAGTTTAGATTTAAAGTTGATAAAAGTCTTTTTACACGCTGTGCACCCGTTTCCGTGCTGCTAAATTGACAAATATTGTTATCAGACAATTTTTCTAATTCGGTTTGAAGTATGGTAAGTTAATATCTTCTTCACATGTGTTTAAAATTTTAATAGGAATCTTTCCATTACTTGGTTGTACTATACTTCCTGCCAAAAATATGTTTTCCGATAATTGTGTTGGAGTAACTACGTAGTCGTTTTGTGAATTTGATTGAATTGTTACAAAATGAATTGATTCACTTCTGCGCGGTAAATATAGATTTTTATTGTGATCGTTATTCCGGTACATTTTTATTTGGTATTCTTTGTTATTACTTTGTAGTTTTAAAACATTGTTTATTAAGTCAATGTTTGCATTATACATTCTAAGAAAGTCTGTGCCTATTATTCCATCTGCCTGGCATGGCATGTTATCTAATACATGGAATTCAAATGTTAACATTGCTGATTCTCGGTAAGTTGAATATGACTTTGTGTGTGAACTAGAGTACAATTGTAATGTCAAGTTAGCGAATTCATTGGAATAAATGTTACCACCAATGCCTTTGATTGTTGTATTGTTACGTTGTAATTTTGTATTATGTGGAATTCTGTTTTTAGCTATGACTGATAATGTTGCCTCTGTATCTACCAAGAATGAACATAACTTATTTCCTATTTTTAATTTTACGCAATATAGTCCCTGACATGTTAATATGTTATGCTCGAAAAAACGTATTAGGGTTACTTAACTCACGATTTTCTGTCGTACTCTCTTGATGGTTTGTTCGTTGCTCAGCAACATATGCTGCTTGATGTTGGTTGTCTCGATCATGATATTGTCGATAATTACCTCTAAAACCACGTCCACGTCCGTAACCTGCCTGTGATTGAAATCGTGGGGTACTGTTTCCTCGTCCTTGATTGTAGTAATTATTACTCCGGCCTCTGTAGTTCGATGTATTAGCGCGTCCACGATAGGAAGAATTATTATAATAACAATTATTACCTTGCTTGTAGTTATTTCGATTGTAGAACCCACGGCCGCGATTATTTTGCCATCTTCCTCTGCTCCTTGGCTTACCTCTTAAGTGCATTACCGCTTGCTGGCTCGACTGGTCTGGCTCCTCATCTTGTGCTGCACGAATGGCGTCCTTCAGCTGCTGATAATCGCGAGCCGCAATGATTGTGCTGAGTCTTCTATTGCGCAGGCCATCTGAAAACCGTTTTATTGCGTATTTTTCATTTATCGGTTGCAAAACGTTACTCATAGCTTCGTTATCGTTTGATTGAGATATGGTTAAATTAATAAAAAGCTCTTCTAACTTACTACCAAACTCTGCTATACTCAAATAATTCTGTGATAGTTTATTCATTTGCATTAGCAAAGAATTTGCCGACTGTTTTGTTAAAAGAAATGATTTTATATCTGTAATTAAAAGATTCGTACTAGAATAATCAGACTTTAACTTCAATTTTGCTAATTTTGTTAGTCGAGTTTTTAGTACAAAAGTAATTAGTAGTTTCTTATCTGGAGTTGTAGTTAAACAAGAATCATACATTTCTATACCTTGTATCATTTTTTCCGTGGTCTCTTCGTTGCCATCCATCACAGGAATAAGTGAATTCGCCGTTTTTAAATCGAAGCTTGCCATGTTGTCAGATGATTTAGAGTCACTGTAACTTAATATTTTTATATAAGTTTCTTCTATATCTTTGCACAATGTGTCAATCAATAGCCCTGAATATTCAGTAGTTAGGTATTTTACTTCTAATTGCTTAATACATATTTTATATGAGTTATATATTTCTTTAGCTCTTCTAATTTTATTTATACCTACTTCTCGTATTCTTTTCTCTGGACCTAGTTTCCTAAGACTTACTCTAATATAATCTAACTCTTTATATATGTTGTTTAACTGTGTTTCCATAAATCACAACTTATTATTAACACCATCTAAAAATGATCACTTAAAGTTCTTAAAATTTCCATGTTTGTACGTAAATACGACGCAGTTGTTTTTGGGGTGATTTTTGTTAATTTTGTTTTTTTTTTGTTGTGGAAAGTTCATATTATTTTAGTTATACACTTTTGACACTGTATGCACTTCACTTTTTATTTTTATTTATTGAACACTTTAAACGTAGGTAGATACTCGCTCGTATAGTAATACTCGATCGTAGTAGTACTCGTTCTGTTATATCCGGGTTCCGAATTTGGTTTTTAAAAAAGAAACTACTTTTAGCTATAGTAAATTGTATTAAACACGGACACGAATGCAAAGTACAAGTGCACGGTAGGATGGTTGGGAGACGACTGACTAGCTGGGCTGGATGGAGAGGGAGCGAGGAGTGAGGGGATGCTGCGTCAGCAGCAAGGATGCATTGTAGACTGCTGACTAATCCAGAAGGGGTACAGATTAAGGGTGTAACAGCCCCCCGATAAGGAGGAAACTTACGGGTGAAAGGTAAGTTGACGATGGAGGGAAAGGTAAGTTATTCCAGGATTTTAGGTAATTCGGAGTCGAGGAGCAGGAACATCTTCAACATCTATGGATGCCATTTCTATGAGAGCGTCAGGTTTAGGATTACATTTAGAGGTTTTAACTGACTTACAATAACAATACAGTTTATAAGAAATAGTTAAGATTATAATTAGGCTTATAATAACAGTAGTATAAGAATAATAGTTACCGTAAAGGACAATATGAGGTTTTTCAATTACTCTATTAAGGTCTGTTTTAATTTGATCAGTTACTTTATTATAATTTGAGAAAAGAGAGTCTAAATTATTTATGTTTTTTAAGTTAACGTAAGGAATTTTAATATTGTCTTTTAAATATGTAATAGAGCTACAACAAGTATCGTTAATTAATTCAAAATGTAATACTATTGGTTTTATTTTTATTTCAACAATATGTTTAGGTATTAACTTATTATTGTTGCAATAAGCAATACAATTATCTGGTATAGTTAGTATACCAGTGCCAGAAATAGAAGATTCAGATAAATCTTGATCATCACATTCTATTGTAATTTTAGAATTTTGACTAATCATGTATATCCACTGGTTATTACGTAATTTATGAAAGGTTTCAAAATTACCATTTACAAATTCAGTTTTGCAAAGAGGCGGAACGGAAGTCAGAGCTTTTGAAATAACCTCAGTTTCACATATTGGTACGGCTGACGTAGAGTATATGTTGGAGATTTCACAAATATAATATTGTGTATTTATAACTTTGCAGGTATTTAGTGAATTTAATTTACAATAAGATGATTTATCTTTAGTTATGCCTAAATATTTAGTGGAGGGTATTATTGTAGAATACAATGTATTATTTATAGTTTTAAGAGCAATAGGATAAGGTACAATATGATACAAATCGAATTCTTTTGTATTCACTAAAGGCATTTGTAACACAAATATTATTTTGTTATTTGTATAATAACTGGATACATCGGATATGTTTTCTAAAATATGAATATTATCTAACGTTAAAGGTACAGGTAATTGCTTAGAACTAGGCAGGAATCTATAATTACCCAAAAGATCTGAAAACAATTGTTTAGGGGTAATAATAGATGGATATAGTATACTAGACTTACTAAACATAATAGCGTTAATAATATCTTCTATCTTAAATGATAAGGTTAATAAACTACTTTCTAAAATATTCGACAGTCCCGATATTTTAGATCTCATTAATAGCTTGTTGGAAACTAGCGTTAAATTTGCCATTTCCTGGTTTAAAGTATCAATAACATGACTTAGGCTAACTTCATTTGCATTAATTTTATCAATTACTTCTTTTAGAGACAGTAATGTGGATGTTGTAATCATCATGTTTTCTTTCATGAGGGTTGCCAATTTACTTTGATCATTTTCTAAAGAAGAAAATTTTCATTTTCTATGGCATTACTATATTTTTCGGCATCATCTTGGTCCATATTACCGAACAGTTGTTTAATTACTGAACCGATTCCACTAAACCAAGCTGATCTTTTATGAGATTTGGATATAAGATGGGAAATGGAATCAAAGTCTCTAACTATATCAAAATAGCGCGATGACAATGGTTGGAACAAATAGTGACATTCGCCTTCATAGTATACTTTGCTTTGATTACATAGAAATTTGGAGGTTCTTAAGATATCCCTTAAATTATCCAAATGTGGTTGAATAAAAGAAATATCTATAGGATTGATAATATCTAGTGTATCATATGTTATTTTTAAAGAGCCAATGGGGTCAAAATATATGCCTGCGTCGTCTGATGCTGGCTGGATGTATCCTTGACCGTTTGACGCCATGGTAGGATAAATGTAACCAATTCTGGAAGGAAGGGTAATTTAAATTAACTAAATTGTATGTTAAAATACTATATCTAGTTATTAGTAGCTAATTTAATTTCGTCGAAATGATGCTTAACGTGTCGTCTATTTATCAAGAGTGACACAGTGTTATTTCCATGAATTTTCATGATTTTGAACGGGCCTTTCCATATAGGAGAAAGTGCCTTTCTCAGGCGTAAATGGTTTTTAAGATAAACTAGATCGCCGACTTTATATTTAATTGGCCTTGTGTGAGTATCGTAATAGGTTTTGGAGTTTAATTTTGATTTTTCTGTATATTCTATTGCCTTATCTCGGCAATACTTAAGTCTATTCTGAAGTATGCGGACATATTCAGGCTAAGTAGCGCCTGCTGCTTCCTCATAAACTGAATCCGGAATGTATGGTTTGTTTCCAAACACGAGTTCATAGGGAGAGAAGTGAGTAGTTGAGTGGATGGCTGTGTTATACGCAAGCATAGCTGTGTATACAAAGCGGGGCCAGTTATTTTGTTGCTCATTTACATAGGATTTCAGGTATTCTTTTAAGGTAGAATGACTTCTCTCGAGAGCACCCTGAGTCTGAGGGTGATACGGGGTAGACCATAATTGTTTGATTTTTAATAAATTGCATATTTGTTTGAATAACTCGGCCGTGAAGTTGGTGCCTTGATCTGTCAGGATCGTTTTGGGTATTCCAAGTAACGTAATAAAATGGACCAAACATTCACATGTTTCTTCAGCAGTAGTGATAGTAATTGGATAAGCTGCTGAAAATTTGGTAAGGTCATCTTGGAGAGTCAAGATATACTTATATTTATCGTTGCCGGCTTCCGGTAATGGTCCCACGATATCAAAAGCTACGCGTTCAAAGGGGCGTGTGGAAAGCGATGTGATTTGCATAGGTGCACGATTGGTTCTTCTAAGGGCTTTGTTTATCTGGCATTGCGGGCATTTCTTTACGTAATTTTCGACGTCTACTCGCATGTTTTTCCAGTAATATTTTTCTTGAATACGTTTTAGCATTCTACCAGAACCTAAGTGACCGGCTATAGGGAGATCATGATTTTCTTTCAGGATTTTAGAGATTTCACTTAATGTTCTTATAAATGTGAATAGTTATTTCTGAGTTATGAAATAAATATAGGATTATATTGTATAATTTGATGTATTGATGAGTATCGAAAGGGTTATTAAAGTCAGATATAGCTATTTCAGGGTTATCTTGGCTTGCAAGACTGACAACTAACTCATTTCTTACGGATTTAAGACATTTGTAAATATCTTCATATGTACAAGTGTCAAAATGGTTGACCTTGGTAAAAATGAAATAATATGTTTTATTTTCGAATTCGTATTTAAGGAAGGAATGTAATGTTCTTTCTAGTAAGGAAAATTCGTTTAAATTAGGGATGTTAGATATGATTTCTTGAGTATATGGAATGGATTCGTCCATATCTATAGATGTGGGTATGATAACATATTTTTTATCAGTTTTGGATAAGCTTTCGTTGTGTTCTATTATGGTTACGTTAGGATTAAATTCTTTGGATGTGGTTTTAAGGAATTCTGAGTAATTACTATCTAGGGTACTGCAACTATTAGGGCTTGAGACATCAGGTGATTTTTGGGTTTTGACGATTAATGGAAGATGGGATTAAATCTTCATTTATTATGTTATCTAGGTCATCTAGGTTGCCTAGCTCTGGTAAGCTTGTAGGTCGTATAAGTGGATCTGTGAGATCTTCAAGTTGGATTAAATCGTCAGGAGAAACCACAGGGAGAACATCTGGGTTCGATGTTTCATCATGATCCGGTGAATTTGAATCTTCATTAGAAGTACTAGGTATAGGATTTATAGGATTTACAGATTTGGTTACTGGATAGCGGGATAATGCATCAGCGGCATTATTTAATTTCCCTTTTCGGTATATTATTTCGTACTCGTATTCCTCCAATTTTAATCTCCATCTCTGGAGTTTACTATTGGGGTCGGAGTGATTAAATAACCAACGTAAAGGACGATAGTCAGTGATTATAGTGAACTTTCTACCATAGAGGTATGGACGGAAGGTTTTACAGCCGAAAAGAATTGCAAGTAATTCCTTTTCGGTTGTACTATAATTGCACTCATTTTATTGAGTGTACGAGAAGCATAGGCGATAGGCTTGTCTTCATTTATTTTGCCTTGGGACAGAATAGCGCTGATTGCATAATTGGATGCATCACAGCTGAGAAGGAATGGTTTGGAAAAGTCAGGATATGATAATAACGGAGCTGTAGTTAATTTGTTCTTTAGGGTTTCGAAGGATAATTGATGTTCGTTTGACCATACGAATTCTACGTTTTTCTTCAGCAGATTTGTTAAAGGTTTTGCAATGCTTGAAAAATCAGAGATGAACCTGCGATAGTAAGAGACGAAACCTAGAAATGATTTAACGTCTTTAGGAGTTTTTGGTATTGGAAACTCATGAACTGATCTTAGTTTTTCAGGGTTTGGTTTTACGCCTTTGTCGGTAATGACATGGCCTAGGTATGAAATTTCTTTTCGTAAAAATTCGCACTTGTCCGGCTGTAATTTTAGCCTGAATTGACGTAGTCTAGAAAATACGTTAGTTAAGTCATTCATGTGAGAAGGGATATCAATCGAGTAAATTACGATATCATCAAGATATACGAAGCATTGGATACCTTGGAGACCAGATAAAGCGGAGTTCATTAACCTTTGAAAGGTGGACGGTGCATTTTTTAATCCAAATGGCATACGTGTGAATTCGTAATGCCCTGTTGGTACTGAAAATGCGGTTTTGGGAGAATCATCAGGAGACATATTGATCTGGTGGAAACCAGAATAAATAAATAAATAAATAAATAAATATCTTGGGACAACTCACACACGGTCATCTGGTCCCAAGCTAAGCAGAGCTTGTGTTATGGTAACCAGACAACTACTAAAGTATTTGCACTTGCCTAATTGGTCTAGGATTTCGGCTATATTTGGGATAGGGTAGGAATCACCGATGGTTATGTCATTAAGCTTACGGTAATCTATTACAACGCGCCATTTCCTTTGACCGAAAGCATCAAGTTTTTTGGGTACTACCCAAATTGGCGAAGACCATGGGGACATAGAAGGTTTTATGATACCTTGTTTCAACATTTTCTGAACTTGGGAATCAACTTCTTTTTTATGGCATTCGGGAAATCTGTATGTTTTAACATGAATTGGGCTATCAGAAGTAGTTTTAATTTTATGTTCTATTGCGTCAGTGCAGGTTAACTGGTCATCGGACAAGTGGAAAATGTCTGAAAACTGAGAGCAAACCGAGTATAATGCTTCAGTTTCTTCCGAATTAAGGTGGGATACGCGAAGCTGTTGTAAAACTTCTTCTGTGCGTTCACGAATGAGCACAATATGAGTTTCTGCTATAACACCGACAAAGATTGAAGCTTGTGGTTCAAAACGACTCAAGTGTAATTTAAGATCAGATTTGATAGTTATAGGTTTTTCCGAGGTGTTAACAATGGAAATATTAACACGGTTGTTATTCTTAACTTGAACCATACAGTTTGCTAATAATAGAATTTCTGATATATGTTGATCGATTATTAAACCTTCGCTGATTTCTGGATTTTCTACAGTACATTCAATTACAGTTTCACTGCGTGGTGCAATAGTATAGACGGGTTCATTGAAATGCATTTTACGTTTAATATTTTTTAAATGCAGAATACTTTCATCATAGTTGATTTGGCTACTCATAGAATTGAATAAGTCGTTGCCAATAATACCATCGTAAGGTAAGCTTAATTCATTGACTAAATTGAATATATGTGTTAGGTATTTACAATCACTATGGGATTCATCATGTGTATAGATGGTTATAGGGATTTGTCCCAATGTGTGTAAAGGACTATCAGTGGTTGAATCGATACCTTGAATTTTGAATGTAATTGATTGATTAATTACGGGCATTTCGTCGATGGCTGATTTTTTTATTATACTTATAGATGCGCCAGTATCAACGAGGAGGGATAGACCATTAAAGGATATGGGAGAGTTCACTTTTATATGTGGTAAGTATTTATTTGGTATATTAGAAGTGAATTCGTATATTTGTTTATTAATGTGTTCTTTATTTTCAGGATTCTGGATGATGTCTACGGTTTGGGGCTGGTTACCCTGTTGCTTGACTTCATGAGTTTTAAAGGATATGGAGTCTACGATTTGGGGCTGGTTACCCTGTTGCTTGACTCTTATGAGATGACCTCGAGTTTGGGGCTGGCTACCCTGTCCATGGGTCATTGTTTGAGTTTTGGTGTCGTCTATTATGGAATTTATTTGTCCCGTGCGACACCTATTCGGGACATCATTTAGTTTAAATTGTTGTCAACAGTATCACGACTTTCTACTTCAGTTGCGACATTAATACGGGGTTTGAAAGTGGATGTACTCGGCTGCGCGTTTGAAGTAAAAGATTTGTTTTGATTATAATATTCGCGGAGTGTGCATTTTTCTAGAATATGTCCTGATTTCTTGCAATATCTGCAGAATGGATCATTTGAGGAAGTTTGCTGAAGAGCAGGTATTTGTGATTGATCGTTATTAGAGTTGTTGGATTTATTTGGTTTAATGTTTGGATCATTATGACGAAATGATTTCGCGGCAAGAGTTTGTTTGTATGAATATTGTTGCAATTTTTCTTCAGAAATCGCGTAGTTTATAGCGTCGTTAAGATTTTTCGGGTCCCTGCATCTAACAATGTTAGCGATGCGAGGGGTAAGACCCATAGTGAATGTATGGAGAGCAAGATCTTCCATTGCAGCTACTCTACCGGGAATTTCATTCTTTTTGTGACTTGTTAAGGAGATTTCTGTAAGTAACTGAGTTCGGGTCCATATTGGCTCACCTAAAGTTCTTTACCCGAAATTGTACTTCCTAAGGATTTGTAATCCGAATGATCACTCTTCCTAAAATTTTTCATCCTAAAGTTTTCATTCATACTATTTGTAGTACTATCGGCGATGTTCATAACACTCATGTTTCCGAAAATTGTAATTAATAATATCGTTAATGTAAATATATTTAAACTCCTACTGTTTTTTATCATAACGCTTCTATCCCTAAACATAATTACCATAATATTTTCACTCATACTCAGAAAGAAACATTTACCAAGTGAAATAAAAAATATATGTGGGTAGAAGATGATATTTATAGTTTTAATTTGAGCAAGCATGCAGAGCGCAAGCAACCATGCAGCATGCAAGCAAGCATGCAGCGTGCAAGCAAGCATGCAGCATGCAAGCAAGCATGCAGTGTGCAAACAAGCATGCATCATGCAAGCAAGCATGCAACATGCAAGCGAGCATGCAACATGCAGCAGGCATGATTTCTGTCACGGTTCCGGCGTTGCGGGGCTCCGGCGGTCCCACGCGAGCTTATCGTCGCAGATGGTATTCACGCCCACCACCTGCTCCTCAGCTCGCGGGCCGCCTCGCCCCTCCGCGCCTACGCGGATTTAAATTACACTCTAGGGTAGGGCAGACAAGACTACGTGGAATCGGTTTCGCAGCAATTCGTTTCTGTCATTAACTTTTGTAGCACAACATATTCACTTTTTAAGACAATATTTTAGTTATTGTATATATATATATTTTCGTTGAAATTCCATGGAAAAATACACTGAACAAACAATATTCGTTAAAAAATAATTCTACTGTTTGATAAGTTTGATAAACAAGAAAATGTGAATAAAAATTCATTGAATTGTGTTTCTGTGAAATATAAACATATTTCACAGAAACATTTGTAGTAAAAAATAGTCTTTGAAACAATAATAGTCGAAATAAAATTACAAGAACCAAATATTATAATTATCAAACATTTTCTGGGCAACGAAATTCTATGAAATTTCTGTCTGCCAAACAAGGGGACACTGTTATACATGTTATGTGAAAATAAAGTTACGCAAAATTAATGTATATAATACTGATTATTATGAATAAAAAGGAATCTAAACAAAAAAGATATGACTTTGAATAATAGTGTAAAAGATGGTTATGTTGAGAAAATATAGGAAAACAAATAAAAGTATAATAGATGTTTATTGCTACTGACATTATGAAGTTTAATGCTTCGGAATTATGAACATTAGAGACAGAGTAGTTAGGAATTGTGATTGTTAGGATGAAAAATGTTAGGAAGAACATTTTCGGATTTCCAATTATCGGAGTTGAAAATTTAGGTGAACTTTGGCGCACCCAACTGAGACAGACAAGTTTCAATTCTGAGGGAGAATTGGTTAACATTTTCCTGGGCGGTTTGCCTACAATCCTGGAGCTCTGCAAGAAGATGAGCGTAGTGTTTACGCTCTCCAAATTGTTTTTGAAGAAAATCTTTAAGGGATGGCCATGAATCAAATTCTTTAATCGAACATGCAATTTCAGCTTTGCCGTCCAATTGGCTAATGATATATTTGAAGACGATGTCTACTTGGTAAGAGGAGGCTAAGGAAATTGCATTATCGCAATTATTTGTGAAGGCGTTTAGTTTTTCTCTGCTGCCATCAAAGCGCTTAATGAATTTTAAAATTACATTTAAGGGTATTCCTTCTTTAGTCTCCTCTTTCAGGTTCTTTGATTCTTTGGACATGATTGACAAGAATTAGAAATAAGAATTAAAAATAAGATTAGTTAATAACAAGTCTGGACACTTAACAATGTAGTCTTATCGCTCTGCGTTGAGACTAGAAATGCGACGGGCGACGAGACATAACATCAGTTGGTATGTAGATTGATTGGAATGTTCAAGATAAACCGTTGTGGTTTATTTATAACTCGAACTTTGATCACTTTATTAATTTTAGGGAATTATGTTTACAACTCACAGTATTATTACTGCGAACATTTTTTTTCTGCTGGAACTGGAACTGGATTGACCTTGAACTTTGGTCAATATCGGGTTTACCGATAAGATGAGTCGTCTCTGGAGGTTTCAAGGCACTTAAGCACTCTCACTTTTGGCACTTATCACTTTTTGCACTTAATCATGAACTTTGATCACTTTTGGGAGGATTCCAAGGATTTTCAATCCCTTTCACGCTGCCACCAATGTTATATCCGGGTTCCGAATTTGGTTTTTAAAAAATTAACTACTTTTAGCTATAATCAATTGTATTAAACACGGACACGAATGCAAAGTACAAGTGCACGGTAGGATGGTTGGGAGACGACTGACTAGCTGGACTGGAGGGAGAGGGAGCGAGGAGTGAGGGGATGCTGCGTCAGCAGCAAGGATGCAGTGTAGACTGCCGACTAATCCAGAAGGGGTACAGATTAAGGGTGTAACAGTTTGCTCCGTTAAGAAATATTTTCTTCAGCAGGGCGGCCTCGTCCACGGGCCGACATCCGTTCTTGTAGTCGTCTAATAAAATCCGCCTGCATACCGTTTTGTATCCCGGTACGCACCCACTCACTATGGCATCTCCTGTATTGGGCGTATAGTACGTATAAGGTTGCTCCAGCACAAACAGCAACTATCAGCCCCAGTAGGATATTGCTCGTTTGAAAGTGTGAAGAGACATCAGCTCCGCCGTTATTTTCACTGCCGTGTTGGGTAATGATGGTTTCTTTGTTTTCACACAAACATTTACTGCACTCTTTTCCCATTATGTTTTATTTGATAAAATAGGTCTGAACACAAGACGAGTATAATTAAACTGTACTTCGTTATAATTTACAATCGCTCTCATTTTGCACGCTCGTCAATGCGGTCACACGGTTAAAACGCTAACGTCGTCACATTGTTTCGTCGCGACGCGGCGCTACCCGACACCGTGCCTCTGGCAGGGTCGCCATGTAGAGGGACGAGGTTATGGAATAAAAAAGGCGTCTTTACTGTACGACGTATATTTAGTGACTGCTCATGACATGTCTCTGCTCTTGCTTATTCTATATAATCTAGGTACATAATGTTACACGCTACACGCGGCTTGCGTAGCTTAACCTGTGACCGATCGATCTGTACGGCTTTAACTTAGCCACGAGCTCCTCCTTAGTGGGTATCACTAATTTAAGAACAAAGTTGAAGCATTGCTTACCTCTAGAAATTTATTCACTAACCAACCCCTTCAAGTTTGAGGCTAAATGTCATGTGGTTGTAAAGATATCCTGTAAGTTACCTCAACATAAATTTAATATTTCAGACATTTTGATGCCTTAAAGCATTAAACTGGCCGATGCACAGACGGGTATTACACTCTAAAACCCCGACCAAAAGTCACGCACAATTTTAAAAAGGTGCTGCTTCCTAGATTTTAACCTTACCTGCCGATACTCAAGGGATTGAGGAACAATGGGCGGCCATATTTTTTACCTGACCCTTGTCAGAGCACACGTTGTCAGACGAGTTTTGACTGCGCTGTTGATTGCACGTTTATTTTTGTAGTTAGTGTTTGAAAAGTTTCTAGTTTTCATTAATTGATAAAATTGATAAGTATAGTTTCCACTAAAAATTTTCAACGTGGTTATTGCTGAACCAGGTATGTATTATACAAATAAATTATTATTTCTAAAATAATTTGTTTTTATCTGGCGTTACAGTGTTTTTGTGTAACTGCATTATTTTTCACTAATCATTCTCATAATCAAAATTTGGAAAAGGCTAGAAGACACAATCGGACGTTATTGGATTATATCTCTTGATTGTCAGTTGGATAAAGGAAAAGTGAGTCCTTAGGCGGGCCACCGCTTTCAATCCTGGAACTTTCTTTGTCTCCTTATGCCAGTCGCTCATCTAATATATTGGTAGCAAGATTCTTACCGACTGAAACAAAGTACTCGTTGCATTTGTCTATGGAGGTATTGCTATTTCCTTTAAGTCTCAGCAGTTCTAGGTTGTCGCTGGTTCATTTAGGAACTTGACATATCCGTGTCCAATACAATAACGCCTTCAGGGTATTGGTGGGGTTGCCCTGTTTCTGTAGCGCATCGGGAATGTTCGCGGACGCACACTTAAATGCTTTTACGCTACGATGCGAATGAGGTGTGCATCCCTGGTGCGCAGAGCTGGTGCGGGCCAGCTCCAATAATATCCTTTAAGTTATTGCGAGCAGGCTTGATTGCATATATAATAATCACTGCAGTGCTATCTCTCATGGGATGAAATAAGTTTAATTTCAAATTTAAGTAGAATAAGCTAACCTAGTTCTTAAGTTTACTAACACGATGAGTCCTTGTTACTTGAATAAATACATTTTATTATTATTATTATTATTTTATTATATTTCTTTGATAGTCCGCCAAAGCTTTTTTGGTTGTTTCCTATTTCTCTCCAACTCTTGCCTCTCATAGTCAGTCTTGCGCTGGCGCAAGATTTCGTTGCAGTGGTTTCTGTATCTTAAGTATACAGTTTATTGGAAATTGTTGTCCAGCTGTTATTTTGTTTGAGTGTAAAGAAAGTCTCGGTGACGCATATACGGGTTTGTTGTATTTCCTTACTAAGGTGTTGTGTAAATTGTTCTTAAGCTCCTGCCCTGAGCGCTGTACTGTTCGAGTCTTTCCAAAAAGCCAAACATCTAGCTCTTCTTGAAGAGCCTCCTTCAAATCTTTGTTGACGACACCTATCAAGAGTTGTCTTATGTTGTAAGTGTCAGTCTGGATAGTGTCACGCATAATCCTAGAAGCATCATTTATGTGTTTAATTATTTCAATCTTGTTTCCGCCTTTCGTGAGAAACAATTGTAGGGCTGTATCTAGTGAAGACATGCAGCTCTCGTTTGTCGCTGTCTCTCTTGTATAATGAAATCTCTTTTACAAATCACATCTGACACTGCCGCACAAAGTTCCGCATTTAACTTCGGAAGTATGATGGCTGGTAGATTTTTAAACGGCAGATATTTATTCATGAGTTCACTTTTATAATCTTTTTTCAGACCTTTTTGAAGCACCATTGACATTCTTGTGATAATTTCAGGGTGGACTGATGGTCCCTTCTCTCTTTGTTCTTCATATGGGCCAATAGGATTTCAGTGTCCATTTCTGTAAATACCGGATCTTGATGAACTGGTCGGTGACCTTCAGTTGAGCTCAACTGAGTCTCATGTTGGGTTTCTAGTTCCACTATTGGTTCCACCTCCAACATTTCTGTTAGATCTTGTGGCAGCTGGACTACAGCTTTTGAGCATTCTTCTTGTTCTAATCCTCTGTTTCAGTATTATTTTTTGAAATTGTATTATGACTAAATCATTCGATATTATTTGATACACTTCGAAATATAGCAACGATTTAATGTGGTATGTCATAAAATTCATCGGCACATCGGCACGTGCACGTGCTCATTCAAACTTAGTATGTATATACTACAACAAACTTGCTTCTTATTTGAGTAGGGGTAATAACTGAAGAGGGAGCAGGAATGGCGGGAATTGCCTTAGGAACATATATTATTGGTTCCGATTCAAGAACATTTGGAGAGTCTATGCAACCTCAACTCGAAGAATCAGATCCGTAGTTTTGCGGTGCTTTTAGACTTGTGTGTGACTTCTTTTTAAACTACGAGTTGTACACGACCCATCAGTGTCCATGCCCGATTCATTGGAATGAATCGTAACAAAGATGTCTGCCGGGGAGCCAAAGTGCCCAGGTATCAGGCGGCTTGTCTATTTTTCCTTAAACTAAATAATTACATAGACTTATCAGCACTGAAGAATATACAAAAACTCTTAAACAGTAAATGACTTCATACTAAAACTACTACTACTGATCTTATATTATAGTATAAATTTACAATTTATCTCAAAAAGGACGCATCTGGCAGGTTCGAAGTTTCACCAAAACAGCAAGTTATAGGAGGTATCAATCAAAGCATCAATCGATGTTTCAATGTGGTTAAGAGTTGGGCGTTGAATGAACGAACTAGTTAAAATCAACGTTGACCTATTGTAAACGAAACGACCGTCCACCGTTTACTCACTGTCCGCTGTTGTTTCACTGTCTTTTGGGGGTTCAATTCAACCACAACTATTGATTATTAAATAGTTTAAACCAAGGTTTATTTAGTTTTTTTTTTAATAATACTGATAATGTCAGCAAAACTGACTAAATTGAAAGTCGTGAAATAAAATATTGGTAACATCTATTTAGCGATAATATAAAATATTTGGTCTGAAATTAACTTTATAGGCGTTTATAAATCTTTATGGCATAGATTAAAAAGAAAATAGTTCATTTCTACAATACTTTAGGAAATACAATTTGGTGAGCATTTATCCATTCTGGCAGGCATTTCGAATTTTCTGATAGTAAAATAGGTACTTTTCTGGTAGGCGTTAAAACACAAGCCCTAAATAAATTGGGCTACAGGTGGCGTAAAACCGATAATAATTGGAAACTTTTAGTTGAAAGGCATGATATCCAGATGTGGAGATCAAAATACTTAAAAAAAAAATAACCGAATACCGCTCTGAAGGTCGGCCTATTGTCTATACTGACGAAAAATACGTATTGACAACACATGTTCGAAATAACACCGGGGCCCAAAAAGACAAAACATCTAGATCAATTTCCAAAACGGGCGTATTCGTGTGATCGCTCTGGTGCTTTTCAGATATTAATATTTAATGGAAATGATGTACAGTCGTCACTGTTTTACTGACTGCATCCTGTAAATTTTACACATTGGTTTCAGTAATATTTTTGTATTACTTTTTTCACTTCTTTATATTCTTCTTCATAGTTTGACTTCAATATATGGTAAACATCTCATTTTTCTTTAAAATCTCTTTCGTTTTTAACCATGACACCTTTGTTCCGTCAACTGCTTTTTTCTATTTGTGATTATACTTTTCAGCTCAGAAGATGTTACAAAATCTGTTTTATCCATTCCATGCACTTTCAAGGAATTGTTCTTTTTGCAGTGTTTCATTATATGTATGTAATCTTCAGGTAAGTAGATTCTTTGATGCAGCTTGAAAACGCATTCTATTTTGGCAAAATCGTTGTCATTTGGAAGGAAACTATATCCTGACTCCAAAAATCGAAAACTTATTTCTTCCAAAGATGGATGATCGTTCAATAGTGCCTTTAGAATTGGTACTAATTTAATATTTCGATTCTGTCCTCCACATAAATTACTCCATAATATTAATTTATTTACATTTGGCTTCATGTTTTCAAATGTATGCTTAACTCCTTAAGCATACATTTATCATTACAAGAACCTACTTCTTGCCAACCCCGGCCAGCTTCTCCTTCCGCGTAATAATAGGCTTGGTCGTTAGTTCCTGTGTGTACTCCCAAGTTGTACACCCATAACTGGCGTTTATACAAAACGACATTAGTGGGTATACGTGGCAATGGAAGAGTTTTTTGTAAGTCAAATGTGATTGTTTCTATAAATGGGTCGTTTTTCGCTAAATGTAAGTCACTCTTCATAAGATTTTGTAAAGATTTGGCCAGTTGAAGGTGTGCATCAAGATCTAATGCAATTTTATGTTTGTCTTCTTCGAAAACTTCTTTAATTTGGAATGAATCGCATTTATTGCATGTGTCTTTCTTTAATTTCTTAGTTCTTAAGTTAAATTTGGTTAAAAAAAAATGCCTGGCTTTATCATACGAGACATAAGGTATTCCGGCATAAGGTATGCTTCTTCACAATACAGTTTATATACTTTCGGAAATGTCATATCGAGTTTTAGGAATTTTGCATCACCATACTCATTTCGACGATAATGTGACACGTATGTAAGTAGTTCCTTTATTATATTAATCAAAAAGAATTCTACATCAAGAGGGATTTTATTATGGCCTCCTTGAGTACCGCGTCTGTTTATTAAACCAATATCGGATCCCATTTTACACAGTTACGTATTCACACGTTTAGGTGTTGTTTGGAGAGTTTTTATAAAAATGTCTCTACAAACTTCTGTACCTTGCAGAAAATACAGTCGTCAGTAATTTTTCTTTTTCAATATATTATAAGTATTCATCGAGATGTAATCTGTTCTTTCACACACGCAGCTAGGTACATACTTAGGGCATTATAGGAACCTAATTTATAAAATTTCTGAAATTCTATTAACCTTTTTCCAACAGGAAATAATTCCTTACATTTTCTTATACAACTACAGTCATAATCTAGGAATTGTTTAGGTTCAATAAGAATATTCTTATTATTAACATAAGGAAGATGTTTATACTTTTTTTCCGTTCGTTCTTTTCTTGAAAGCCCTCCATATTTTCTTTTTCTACCCTTTCGCGGCCTTCCTTCTAAGTTTCCATTTGTCACATCTAAGGGATTATCAGTACTAGTTGCATTAGTTTCTATGTTGTTTCTTTGTTCCCTGCTTACGTTATTCGTTGAATCACGTGAGATGGAGCTAGAACGTGTCACACTTTCTGGCGGTAACATGACTTTCATGACTTTATATGAACTTCAGTGTAATATCAAAAATATGTACGAGAAATGTACGTAAATGTACGCCAAATAAAAAAAAAGTGTACTATAAAGACTTAGCAGAAAACAATTATCATCGTGTCACCGCCAGCAAGTATTCTTTCTAGCAAGCGCTATGTATTTCAGTAAGTAGTATTCCACTTTTAGACTTTGTTATGGGCCTAGAAAAATGTACGGAAAGTGTATGTTCAATTTCTATAACTGTGTGGTTATATCTATTCTCGTAGGTATTTTAATCTATATTAATATATTTAAAAGAAAGTCGGTTAGTTACACTACTTATAACTCAAGAACGGCTGAACCGATTTGGGTGAAAACTGGTGGGCAGGTAGTTTAGAACCAGGAGACGGACATAGGAAGATGATTGAAAAGTAAATGATTATTTATAGTCAAATGTTTCATTAACAAACTAGCTGACCCGACAGACGTTGTCCTGCCCCTATCTACCTACTTACCTGCCTATTTATATACCCTACACCTACTCTACACCTATACGACTCCTATCCTACACCTACCCTACACCTAACCTAAAAAAAAGTATCCTTATGTCCGTCAAAACAAATTCATACAACATCGCAAATTTTTTTCGCGGCTTGCGTTGCATTTTTACCTTTTTTGTAGTAACATTTTAAAATGTATCGAATTTCTTCATTAGATTCACTTATCTTGACAGTACGAAAAACAAATACAAATCACACTTTTCCTAATTTGAAATTGGTATTATGTTCTTTAAAATTTAAACTTTCAATGATACCAAAACCAGCCAGATACAAATAGTATAGCCAAAGAGATTTTATTACAAGTTCATACATACTATAATGCGAAAAGACTTTTTCCCCAACCTATTATTACAGGACTTATCGCGATAAACAATTATATAGTTACATATTTTAAATGCTTTGATGTTGCAATCAACTTGCATTGACCAAACAAAATCACCGACTGAGCCATTAATTTAAACACATAGAGGTATATCTACATTTAGAATTATTTAAAGGATAGGCATTTAACCTTAGAACGAAGAATTTTTCGTATTTACAAAACTTTTAAAGTTACTGAAAACTAATAAGTGATAAATAACTTTAGCACAGAACACACATTACATTACTTTCGGAAGTCGGTGGCGGTGGCTTTGTGTTTGTTATTTTGTATTGCCACCGACTTCCGAAAGTAAAGTAATGTTTGTTCTGTGCTAAAGTTATTTATCACTTTTTAGTTTTTGAAGGCGGTTTTCTTTTTTTTTTTAATCTTTTTATTTTTCGCTTTTTAGTGTTGCCTTAACATCCAAATCCATTAAGAAACGGCAACACACTTAAAAAAGATTGTAAGTCCTCCAGTGATTGAAGAAACTAAAACGTCGTCTAAGTAAGTTTTATTGGGAATTTGTTGGTTTTCTCAAAAAGGGCTGTACCAATTTTGATAAAATTTATATGGGACCTTTTCGGAATAACCCACTTTCGAACAAAAAAAGAATTTTGCAAATCCGGCTACATATGACAGAGTAATGCCCGAACATACATAAAAAAAAATATATAAACATTCGAATTGATAACCTCCTCCTTTTTGAAGTCAGTTAAAAATAGAGACGTTTTATTCGGCAAATTTAGTGATAATTACTCACTAAATGAAACTTATTAAAGGGAATGCCCACCGTTCATAGATAGTTCGGCCATGGATGCACAACTGCACACATATAAAAGCATATGGAAATGATAATATGCAATTAAAAGAATGAAATCTTTAAAGTTTTTATACATATTATATGCGACACGGTTGGCGCAGTGGTTGAGCGATCGACTGCTGCGCTGCGTGTCGCGGGTTCGATTCCCGCACGGAACAAATATTTGTATGGCGTACAGATAGTTGTTCCGGGTCTGGCTGTTTGTGTATGTGAGTTTATATGTTTGTAAACGCACCCACGACACAGGAGTAATTCCTAGTGTGGGGCAACGTTTCTTAAAGAAAAAAAAAAAAAAAGATACCTTATATATTATTATATACATTATATACATTTTTAGACATATTATAGGTACAGATTTTTTAACATTAAGGTATTTTATGGTCTTATACATCATTTATATCATACACAATCAGTACATCATTAGTCTGATTTCGTGCCCAACCCAAATACCATATTACCGTCATAACATGGGCACAGCATCCTACCGTTCGACGGCCGACAATACAATTTCAACAATACATTTTAATTGCACTTTTACCAGAATCATTGCCACTAGTTGAAATATATACTACTCAAAACAAAATAAGGGCCACGACGTATTTTTTCATTTTGGTGTAATTTATTAAACATTGGTGCTCTTCACAGACGAATGCAAAGTTAAATTTTTTAACGACGATCGGCGTATTAGAGTATGGAGAAGACGTGGCGAGAGATTTTCAGAAGCCATGAAGTCGATCGTTTTGGTGGTCCAAATGTAATGATTTGGGGCGGGATAAGCTTACACGGCAAAACTGAGCTCGCTATTTTAAATGAGGGTACTGTTACTGCTCAGCAGTATATTGAGGAAGTTGTCAGACCACATGTGATCCCATTTGCACAGCGAGCGGGTCCTGGATTCATCTTGATGCATGACAATGCTCGTGCACACACGGCTCAAGCGACTCGGTTTGTACTGGAAGACTCTCAAATTCAAGTCTTGCCGTGGCCGGCGAACAGTCTGGACTTAAATCCAATAGAGCACATGTGGGATCAGTAGAAACGAAGAGCTAGAGACGGTGATCAGGAAATCCACAACCAACAGCAACTCATCAACGCTGTGAAAAGGACCTGGGAAGAGATTCCAATGGAAAATGTCAGGCATTTGAATGAGAGCATGCACTCCAGGCTTCAGGAGTGCGTAGCTAAACGAGGGGGGCATACCCGTTACTAAAAGATGAGCATGGAGTATTTTCTTTTGTTTTCAGTAACTTTACGTTGTTTTTATTTTTAACCTAAAAAGGGGTTTTTTCTTTCAAAAGCAAATAAACTTTTTAATCATTATTATTTGAATAAATTTATTGGTCTACATGGTAAAAACAACATTAGTTTTCGTTATGGAGACAAAAAATATATATTGGTTTTATTATTTTATTTATTTATTTGTTTACACTTTGTACGGTACAGACAAAATACTTTGTGGCCCTTATTTTGTTTTGAGTAGTATATATAAAATATACTTAACGACCAATGTGTCGACTTGCGATTCTAGCTCTGAGTAAAGACCAGTTAGGACTTAAGTTTATTCCTTCCATAATGCTACTCCTGTGGTCATTACATATTTCTATCCGGTAGCAACCATTAAATCTTATATGCTCACCATAATAGGAGCTTGCTTTATTTGGTATGTGCCACAAGCAATTGATATTAAGCCGCTGTAAGTTAAAACAGGAATTTTCTAATATTTTCAGAGTCAACATCGCAATATTTTAAAACGAGTTTTAAAAATACCATTCACCACCTCTACTAACCATCGACATATAGTCACGGCTCTGGACTTATTAGCATCTCTGGTGTTAACTGAGATTCACTATCTGCTGGAGACAAAGGTACATGAACCTGATAACCACAACGTTCTAAAACAGGCAATGAATTCTTAAAACCTCTATCTACGATGAATACATCTCCAGATTAAAAAATAATCCGTAATGAACTGGATTCATCACTAAATTCATTATTTATTATATCCGTATCTGAGGTTGTTGCAGGATAAGGGCCCTGAATATCTATGATGTAACCATCACTACACACAAAAAGGAAAGGCTTTACAAGATTTCGATATTTGTGTAATAAGTAATTTTTTTTCTGATACAAATAATTGGAACTTTTTTCTATGTATATATGTACCATCGGCAATTATGATAGATCTCCTATCTTCTCCCCATAAAGTCTATTTGGAATAATAAGATTTCTTTGAGCTATTTTATTCGGGATATATGATTTATGCCCACATTTAAAGGAACAAAATCCTGATTTAATATTTCGCGGGCCATATTCATAAGCCGCTCTAAAGTGCTTCTTGGCACTTGCAATAATTCCGGCATGTGTTCATCACTATCTCCTGTTCTTAACTTCTGTTCAGCAAGTGCAAAAGAACCCCTATGTTCACTTGACAATCTCGGAACTTTAGAGAGAGTTTGTTCATATTGTGCCTTTGTTAAGCCTAGATAATAATGTACAGTATGATCTGGCATACTGTGAATAGTTTCGAAGTCTATATGATGGTGCATATTATCTTTCAATAATGGAGCAAAATCTTCAATTTGTGCTGCACTCAATATTTTAATAGGTTTATATATTGATTCTAAAAGTAAATCCCAAGAGTTCCCATTTAAATGGTAGTTACAGATTCTACATTCTGGAGGTACACATTCACAAGAAGTTGGCAGTTTCATCACAACGATAATGTTTTCTCCATTGTTTGTCTTTTTATTTTTGTATATCCGTGTAAATATCTATTTACAGTAGTATATATGTAGTTTGATGTTATATTTATATAGTATTTATATATATATTTATAGTATTTTTCTTTATATCCTTGTAGTTTAGCTTAATATTAATTTATTTTCTGTTTCACCTACTACTGCTTGTCTCTGCCCAAAGGTTGACTGGTAGAAAATGCCTATGGCATTAAGTCCGCCTCTGTACATTGTGCTTGAAGTGTTAATAAATAAATAAATAAATGGTACTCACAAAAAAGAAGTACCCACAATGCTGATGGAAAAGTGAGTCGATTGGAATCGTTACAACCAGGAAAAAAACATTGATTTTGCGTTAGTGGTGCTCTTAAATAATTAGGCAGCAGTATACTGTCTGATGTATCCAAGCTTTGTTGTTCTGGTTGCAATACATTGCTCACATCAAATTGCAACGAGGACAGACTAGATGGTTCGGATGGTTCCCGTTCTGCAGTTGAACGTGGTACTGCTCTATCAGTCCTTGGCACATGAGATGACGATGGCAACTGAAACAATATTAAAAACAATACAATAACTTCTTGGGTTGATATGCAAACAGTAAAATATATATCCCTATCAGATATCAGCACCATACTTAATAGATTAAAAACTGTTGTACACTTTTCCTTATAAACCTCACGTGGAGAATCGGGCCCGAACAGTGTGTGTGACCTTATTCTCATAAGTAACTTGCCACAACTGATGCATACACGTCCATGACCAACAATTGGTGCATGTTGCTATTCACTAGTTGGATGTCGTATTTGGTTCCAGGTTGCAGTCCAACACGAGAGGCACACTACACTGTCACTCGAAACGTGTACCTATTAAAGAAACCATAATTATTATATTGATATTATTTTAAGTCAGCTCAGTTAAAAAGAATTTCTCAGAGGAAAAAATGACACACATGGTGACATAGATCAACTAATTACCTGTTGTATAAAATTTCGCACTTTTGCAATTTACAACAAATGTGTTTGTATATTCGTGACATTTTAAACACAATTGACACAGCGTCAATGTCCTCTTAAATGAGTTACTGAGGGCTGGGAAGAACTTTGGCCGGTGTGGAAGCTGGAGTCATCGTAATCAGTGGATATCGAGTCCAAGTTCGTGCAGGGGTTATCGTAAGAAGCGGGAGCGGGATCCATGTTCAGGCCGTGGTCAGTAGGGTGAGAAGAGTTGTCAAAGTCGATTTAGAAAGCTTACTCGTTGCTTAGATAACAAATGCGCAGGAAAACAAACAAAATAACACAAACGCAAACGAATTCGACTTGTGATTATTTAGTTGTGATTTCACATGACAGGGGCCTAGCTGTCAGATTCGATGTTGACACTTAAACAGACATAAAATCAGAGATACCGATTTTTATGTGAATTTTAATTTAATTTCATTTTTCATTCCTCGAAGAATAATCTTCGAGGTGCTATAAGTTCTGCACGCCTTGTAAAATATATTTTCTTTTATTTATTTGTTTAAACGGACATATGCCGCACTTACAGTTTTCACCAAAGCGTGCAGCAAGCCAACAGCATAACATACTAACTAGACTTAACTACTACTACTAAACAATTGTATGCAATAATTAAGTATAGCTTTACTGCTACTCGTAAACAAATCTAGATCTGGCTCCTGAGCAATCAGAAGCCCGATTTTATTTATTTAAATTGTGTTTTCGATGTATTTTGAACAGATTAGATTAACTGTTTAATTATCATAACATCTTAACAATTATCGAAAAATAATATTAGCATTACAGTAATGACACCATAAAAAATTATCGAAAAAAAAGAGAATCGATTTTTTTTTAACGCGATGAGTTATCGGCAACACTTTTTATTTTTTC
The DNA here is from genome assembly GCA_947361185.1 of Charanyca ferruginea. NCBI lineage: Eukaryota > Metazoa > Arthropoda > Insecta > Lepidoptera > Noctuidae > Charanyca > Charanyca ferruginea. Next base: position 11,120,946 of record OX376065.1, on the reverse strand, counting down.
TACAAACTAGTGAATTACCGATTTACCTAATTTCGTTTTTATCTTTTTAGATTATTTTTTTTCAATAGTGTTGCAATCTTGTTTGGATATATGAATACAGCGATTAGTAACCATAAAAAAGATGTATTTTTTTAACAATAGCAAATTGTTGGGGTCATACGCTACGCGGAAAACCCCTTAAAATTATAGAAAAAAAAAAAAAATGTTGGGCTTTTCATGGCCAAAATTTGGCAATCTAGTAGTAGTGTCAGTCAATATGTATGACTGACAATGTTAACAAAAACGTTTGTAATTAGATGATTTACCATAATAAATAATGAGAAATGAGATGAAATGCGCTATTGTCGGAGAAAAGTAGGTAGCATATACCGTTTACGACTGAAAGCGCTCTATATTGAACCACTATTTACTATTGAACAACTATTAACTATTGAACAACTTTATCCGTATCCTACAAATAATAGTTATTTGTTATACAAGAAACAAATAACTATTATTTGTTTCTCGCGTGCTCAATTTTGATGACCGAGCAAGCGAAGGATTCTAAAATTGAATCACGAGCGCAGTGAGTGATTAGAAAATTTGAATCCTGAGCGTTAGCGAGGGAATCAAAAGAGCACGAGGTGAAAAATCTTTGCACTCGAGTGCAATACGTAACTTTTCATCCCACCTCAGCGAGGAAATGACTAAATGCAAAAAAAAACATTTACAATCACAAGATGCTTTTATTTCAGTTTAGGTTGCAAACGTTGTATCGTTACTTTACCTGAAAACAATTAAATCACAACCAAATATCAACAATTAACCTCACAATAACAAATAAATGTCAAATCACAACCACAGATTACTATTATTAGGGTCGTCCTAAGTTACTATCAGCTATAGTACTAGTGAAGTCCGCCTAATTGTTGTATCCGAACGTGTGAAATGAGGAATGTTATCTATGCTAATTACCGTATTTAAGCCACGACGAAGGACATGACAGCCCTTTTTTCGAATTCCGGCATCGGCAAAGATAGACAGAGGTACACACAGAGTACATTTTATTATAGGAGGAGGTACACCTGTTACCCATTGTCGTAATCGCCATTTTATTTTCCTGCCAGCCAGTTTTAATTGACTAATATTAGTCAAAAGTATTAAACTCAGTGAATTCGTAACCCCATATTGGGTAAGTGTTGAACAACTAACTATATTTTACATTTCGTGTTCCTACCTTATAGGTTATGTTAGGGCGTGCACCTATGTAATCGTCTAGTTTCTTCTTATTGCAGCTTAATACGCCTTATGCGTTATTTCTAATGCAGATGCAACCTATTTGCTCCTAGCTCAGTGCATTTTGTTACACGTAGGTACCTATTTACCACGCGGTTCGAATCTGCAAATCATGCCTTGTATCTTTGTTAAAGTCAAGTCATCCATTGTTCATTGTAAACTCCGTACTGATTGTGACAACCACACACACCTTCATTAGCGCACTAGTACATCTCGCTTTGCTTATGCTTTGGTGTCACAATCACCGGAGATGACCTTCGGCCATCTTGTGACACGCTGGACGTCGCATTCCAGGGTTCAAAGTTCCGGCCGAACACCTGGATTTTTATTGATCTGCGGACATCAAGTGCATACCAACGTTGGGTGCCGCACCACCGCTCGTCCACACCGCCGGACAACAAGCTCCATGCCCCCGGGTCCCTATTCATCCCGCGTGGCCGCGTCGAGCTCACTTCGGGTCTGGCAACACCACCTGCCGACCGTCACCACACCTGGCGTCTCCAGCGTGGCACACCGCTGTGATCGTCGTGCCCAAGGCTGAGCCAGGAGAGTATCCCGCGACCCCCGACGTAGGTGTGAGATGGAACACCGGGGTGGTTTTTAGTCAGTAAGAGTCTGACAGACCCCTCCGCCCGCCCCAGGGCGGAGGACATCCATGAGGATTTTCCACCCAGTACCAAAAAAAAAAAAAAAAAAAGGAGAGTACAGTGCAACTCCCAGGGGAGGTTGAAGGGAAATTAGTGACCGTAAACCTACTAACACCTTTCTCTAATATATATTTTTTATGTTGACCGGTTACGTTTGGTTTTATTCATCTCCACGTAACCCCTACGTCACAAGGTATTAACTACTACATTATGATAGGTAAGTATTACAGAATATAATCTTTAAATTATAACAAATAATACTTAAGTAAACAGTTACTTAAGTTGAGTGTAATATTTTTGTTAGGTACTGTTAATGTTGGTGTTAGTGACTTGTGTACTGTTTTTCGGTAAACTATCTGTCTTAACACTAGAGTACACGCGCCCCTTTTTTTACACACACGCGTGGCCTACTATAGTAGGCCATTTTGAAATATGAATAAATGTTTTTTAGCTAATATTAAAATGAAACTAATGATCAAAATAATATATTTATTTATTAAGGTATGGACCAAGGCTAAAAAATGATCACAATAATATTGGTAGAACAAGTAGGTATCTTTCGGTTTCATTAAATATCTCTTTACACCCTTTACACCACTGTGAAATTTTAATGTGTTTTTCCTGCAGGGAAATTATATTATCTTGTTAGTAAAATTATTTTTTTTATTAAAATAAAAAATAAAATTGTGATTAAAAAAAAAAATCAAAAGTGATCTCTTGAACCATTTATTATTATAATGATAATAGGTGTATTTTTTTATTATTTTTTGGAAACAAAAACATTTTTAATGTTTAAAGTTTGCTTTATGTTTTGATAGTACTTAACTGAGAGCAAATCATTCTGCCGCGGGGAAACAACCATTAAAATTTCAGAATGTATAATATATTATACAGGTGGTCTCAATAGTGACGTCATAGATTAATATATTAGGTTTCTCGTGCCCAGGCGTATTCAAAAATATTCTACGGATGTTTCCTGATTCTTGATTGTTACGAGTTATATTATTTTTTTAAATCTTTTGAAAACATTTATGCTTTAAAAAAAATGTCTTTTTTACACGCCTTTTTACATTCATGTTGCTTTGAAAATTTATACTTTGAATATATATTTAATAAAAGATAATATTTAAAAAAAATGTTTGAAGTAAAAGTTTCGACTGTGTATCACTCGAACGTAAATTCGAAGATGATTATTTTATATCTGAAAGAATGTGTCGTAACAATAATAATTGAAAAAAAAAGTAAAATAATCGCATAAAAAAAAAGAGTTTTTTGAAGTGGACCCCTTAACTCGAAAACTATCAAGAATCGCAAATCATACATGAGGTATTTTCGAATACCTCTGTGCATGAAGAGACAATTTTTTTATGGTCACTATTTGGACCATCTGTATGTTAAAATTAAATTATTACGAAAACTAATATTTGGTCGCTGCTCCTCCCGCGTCTATTACAGCATCGCACCGGTTACGCATCGACCTAACCAGGACTTCGCACAAATTGGAACCCCTTAATGTTGACCCCTTGTTGTTGTTGTTGTTGTTCGTAATGGGTGACGAGTGCTTCTTTGGTTCTTTCTGCCCTATTATCCCATTTCTGGACCATTAAACCCCATAAATTTTCAATGGGGTTTAAGTCTGGCGATCGGGGGGGCCATGGCACTGTTTTAATTTGTGGTTGCTCTCGCAACCACTCTCTGACAACTAGCGCACGGTGTATCGGGCATTATCTTGAAAAAAATTAAATTCTGGCACCTCCATTTCTGGATACACCGTGCGCACAGTTGGCAACATAATATTTTGAAGGACTTCTTTATATGTGTGGCCGTTTGCCCTCCCCGGTATAAAAGCAAGCTCGCCTGGTCCAGCAGCACTCATCCAGCCCCACATATTTACAACAACTCTTCCCGATTCAGCATTTGGGGTAACATTTCGAGGTTCGTATCTTGTGTTATCTATACGCCATAAATTCCGACGACCTTGTTGGCTAGACCTAAAGCTCTTTTCATCGCAAAATATGGCGTAAAAAAAATCGAAGTCTCTGTAGTCCCGAGCGAATCGTACACGAGCAGCTTTTTGCTCCTGTGTCAAAATATTTTTTTTGCGGTCCGGCTGTGGTGGACTCCAGCTCGATGTAACTCGTTCCGGATAGTTTGCATTGATACGTCATACTCTTGTGCGAAATTGCGAGTAGGTGTGAAAGGGCTTTCTTGAAATGTAGCTATCATATTTCCTAACTGACCTTCGCTTATAGCCCGAGGTCGAGGTGCACGAACGCGCTGGGTCATATCTTCTCCTTCTTCATATTTTAGCACCCAACGGCGCACCGTGATTTTCTGTAAAAAAATAATAACAATTAACATCAAATTGTCACATAATATTGTCACATTAAAATATAATGGCAGTCTTAACTTAATCCTTTTGCACACACAAAAGGATTAAGTTCATAACAAATAAACCCTAACTTTTTAAATATCTATTCAATAGATATTTAAAAAGTTAGGGTTTATTTGTACACCTAAACAATGACTTTCATTTCAAGTGATGGGCACCTAGAATCAATTTTTTTTTTCTCATTTGACGTTCAAAAGTGCCTTATAATGGTCTAATTGAAATAAATGATTTGACTTTGACTTTGACTTTGAAGTCATCACTGCATTTTCAAATTGGGTTACCGCACTTATGGAGGCAAAAATAAAGCTTAAATTTGCTTGGGAGAGTTTCACACAACATTGGAATTTACTATAATGCCATAGATAAATATTTGTTTGTGGTTTACTACCCATACAAAATACAGATAAGAATGTGTGAAGAAGAACAATAGATTCTATTGTTCTTCTTCACACATTCTTATCTGTAGTTCTTCTTCTTATCATAAGTGCGGTAACCCAATTTGAAAATGCAGTGATGACTTGAAATGAAAGTCATTGTTTAGGTGTTGAAAGATTTGTTATCGGGTCATAAAAGGCCCGAAAAATGTCTTTGAATGTGCCGATATAAAAAAAAAGACAGGACAAAAACAAACTTCTTGACTGCATCACTTATTATATTGAAAGTAAAATATTTTGAATATCTAAACGTAATTTCTTATTTAATTATTTCAAAATTGTAATAACATGTTATGTTTTATTTATATTTATCATTAACTAGCGATCCACCCCGACTTCGCACGGGTGTAACACATCTTTAAAATTCTTGCCTTTGCTCTAAAATAATATGCATGTGATAAATGATACGAGTATTTGATGAGTGAAAACCATATCAAAATCCGTAAAACATTCAAATATAATATTTATGAATTGAATTAGAAGCGATGTTAGCAATGTTTTGTCACAAGTTTTAGGTTTAGCATTGTGTTTTTTTCCTGAACCAAAATAATATGAATTATTAAACATTTTGTTTGTAAACTACAATTTAATCTGTCAAGCATTGTCGTCGGGCCGATGTCGGCTTTAGAAATAATAACTTTTAATTGCCTCTGTAATTACGGTAACTGAAGAAAAATGAGATCTATATAATAATGCAAATAATGAAAATATAGCACAGTGAACAAAACCTATACTTGCACTTAATTTATTTCTATTAACTCTCTCTGGATATAAAAAAAATATAACTTACTTGTAGATTCAACTCCAGCGCAATTTGGGATATATTTAATCCTTGTCTATGCAAGACAATGATCTCATTCCTTTCGTCTTGATTGAGGTTTCGGGTTGTCATGGTTATCAGCAAAACACAGCCCACAGTAGTCACGATACACAGTCCAGGACACGAGCAAGGGTCAAAAAGCGTTCCACGATCACAGTCCGGTATACAAAGCAGAGGTCACAGTTGGGCAGGCAATCAGTCCGATAGAAATAAACAGGTCGTAGTAAAATAAAATTGCGAAACGAGAACAGGAAGCGTGAACAATTAGCGAGATGCAAATTGGCACTGGTTAATGGTTGTTAATATTTTTTGTCGCACGCACGCAGTAAGTAAGCACTCACACAAATACTTATTGTCTCTAATTGGGTAGTGCAAGGAAAGGGCGTGGTCTGTCACTAACTGCGCTTCCGCAGAAATATTTTCTTAAGTGAGCTTGCTTAAGTTTTGCCGATAGTACCTATAAAATCAGCTGATTCAAAGGTTAACGGACGGCCTTCACATGCGACGCATTCGTCACCTAAAGTGCAGCCGAAAGGAAACGATGATCTCGCTATCTCTTTCGAGCGCGTTCAAAACAATGCGGCGGTCGCGTTAACACACGTGGAGGCGCCTTTAAATACTGTGCTTTCGAAAAGTGCAAGGGAGACCGACCGTCGGGCGAGCCTAACGAGCGGCGGTAGTGCAAGAGTAAGTGAGACAGAGTATTCGGAGCTACGCGTGGAGGCCCCAGCAAACACCGTGGTTTCGCCGGTACCTGCGATGTCGAGGCAGCCGAAGCTACGCTGACGTTTTAGACCGGTCCGCTACTAATGATATTCGATCGCCGGTTTTAAAGGAATCAATCTCGAACGCGACCTCTCAACAACTTAGTGCTCGTGATAACAGTTTGTCAGCGCCGCGGGTGAGTGAGAAAAATAAACAAGTGGTAAGGGACAGTGTTCCGGAATGGCAATCAGTGAGTTACAAAACATCTAAAAGTAGTTATAAGTGTTCGCGACGATAGCTCGCGGTGGAGATGAATATGAATAAGGAACTATGTAAATTAAATGCAGTGGACTGTATAACATGTATATTGGAAAATTATGAAAAACAAGTAAATATGCTAAGAGAATAAAATGCGCGAGCGCAGCCGTGCGTAAGTGCGTGCAACAGCTGACTAGTGGTGTGGTGCGGGGCCAGCGCTCGGCTGTGCGCCGGCTGACTCCCCGCTGCCCCCGCACTCCTCGTTCACTGCCGCTGGCGCGCGGCGATGGTGAGAGACGCGGTCTCAACAATAAGCTTTTAGGGCAGAGAGGTTGTGCCGCTACGACTGATTGTAAATTTAGAGCGGCTGATATTAAAGTCCCACTGTTTATCTCGAACGTTAGTAAAGAAACTTGTGAAAATGACATTATTATTTGGGATATATTTAATCCTTGTCTATGCAAGACAATGATCTCATTCCTTTCGTCTTGATTGAGGTTTCGGGTTGTCATGGTTATCAGCAAAACACAGCCCACAGTAGTCACGATACACAGTCCAGGACACGAGCAAGGGTCAAAAAGCGTTCCACGATCACAGTCCGGTATACAAAGCAGAGGTCACAGTTGGGCAGGCAATCAGTCCGATAGAAATAAACAGGTCGTAGTAAAATAAAATTGCGAAACGAGAACAGGAAAGGATAAAACAAATGATATTGTATCTCTAAAAAAGATAAACATGAAGCAGACTCAGAAGTATAATGCTTATAAAGTATATGTCTCCAAATGCAAGTTAGAATTATTTTTAGATGATAATTTTTGGCCTAACGGAATAACGTTTAGGCGTTTCGTGCAGTTTATGTACAAAACGAAACCACCGGTCGCAAGTTAATTATTGTACCAATATGGATTTAAATCTTAAACAGTATTTTAATTTAATTAGCTTTAATTGCAAATCGGTCAAGAGGTCTATTGACGATTTAAGAGACATTTGTGAAATGGCCGATCTGGTAGCACTCCAGGAGACGTGGTTACTTCCTCATGACATACCATTATTGGGCACTATTTCTAATAATTTTGAATACACTGGTAAGTCTGCTGTAGATACTTCTATTGGCTTGCTGAAGGGAAGACCTCATGGGGGAGTGGCCATACTCTGGAGGAAAGGTATTTTTGATAATGTTACTGTGGTGCCGTGTGCCAGCACTCGACTGACAGCTATACGAGCTGAGGTTGACGACCGCTCAATTATTGTTTTTTCTGTGTATATGCCGACTGACTCACTGGATAACCTACCAATTATGACAGAGGTTTTGGGTGAAATAAGTGCAATAGTAGCTAGGGAAAATATTGAAACCTTGTTTATTTTAGGTGATTTTAATGCTCACCCGTATGAATTATTTTGTAATGAAATGATAAGTTTTTGTTCTGATCAGGCCTGGTTCTGTGTCGACTTGGAAAAGTTAGGGACACAGACAAATACATACACGTTTGTTAGCTAGGCTCATGGCTGCAGGCGATGGCTGGACCACTGCGTCGTATCATTATCGGCCTTGCAAATTGTAGTCGAGGTACGTGTTATAGAAGATGTTTACTTGTCGGATCATTTACCTTTACTTGTTAGTTGTGACATCGCTGTGGTAAGGCCTAGGTTGGCGACAAGCGACGTGCGTCGTGACTCGGCTGTATGGGGTAGGAGAGATGAATCACAGATAAAAACTTACCATGAACTGTGTAACAATGCTTTGCGAGACATTGACTTTCCCACCGAATTCACGAAATGCAGTCGTGGGTTATGCAGCTTGGATAACCACAAAGTAATATTGGATAGGTTGTATAACAATATTGTGGAAACCCTGAGTAACGCCGCTGTTAGGTCTAGCGGGAAGCGTGACACTAAATTAAATAAAAATAGGCACTTATGTGGCTGGAATAAACATGTCCGTGAAGCTCATAGGGTGGCCAGGCTTAGGTTCGAAACGTGGATAGCATGCAGCCGGCCCACTTCTGGCATTATTTATGACGAAATGCTCGAGTCGCGTAAAATATTTAAAGGTCGCTTGAAGTGGTGTCAAAATAATCAGGAACAGCTAAAGATGGACATTCTGGAAGGAGAGCGTCTGCCTGCCCACAGTTGGCTACACTTAGGTATTTGGTGTTGCCTCCACTTTTCTCTATAAGCTTCTTGACCGCAACGCTAGTTTTTTTATTCTTACTCTTTTTTGTCTTTGGCTCAGGACGCGTCGAAATGTTGCCACATTTTAATTTAATTATTATGTAAAATTATTGTCTATTGTCTTTTTATTTGTTTGCTGTTTTACATACAGTATAAATATTAAAATATTATTTGTGGGCGCCGTGCCGAAACAGCGTCATTTTGTGTCCACAGACTGTTAAATGTTTATTGTTCTGTGCCTCGGAACAATAAAATTGTTTGTTCTTTTTATTTTTCCGACACAGTGACACGTCGGCTGACGCTGAAAACCAGCGCCGTGACTTCGCGCCTTCGTGCGCGGGCCACGGCATTTATGCTGAGCGTCAGCCGTTTCTCGTGGCAGTGACGCATATTTCTGTCTCGTACGTTTTTATAGTTTATTTTTATTTTATTTGTATTTGTTTTCTACAACATGTATCTATCCACTTTGTTTTAGTTTAAGTCTTGTTGTGTAATGTGCGTCACTTTCTCGTGAATAAATGGTTTTTCTTTCTTTTCTTTCTTCTTCTTTCTGGCTAAACACAGATCAGCAAAGGACTTTCCTAATTTCTGGAAAGCTACTGGAAAACATGAAGTTAGGCCTGGCCTCCCAGTGAGCGTGAATGGAAAAACCGAACCAGTTCAGATTGCGAATGTGTTCAGGGAACATTTTAAGGTACGCTCCCCGCTGGGCCCTTCAGCGTCGTTTGGTAGGTCTGAGCCTGGATATGACGGGGACGAGTCGTCTGTACATTTTACGGCTACTCAAGTAAGATGCGTTTTAAAGAGAATGACAGGCGGTAAATCTCCCGGTCATGATGGGCTTAGTGTGGAGCATCTGCGGCATGCGGGGGTTCACCTACCGAGGGTCCTGGCCATGTTTTTCACGATGTGCATGAGTCACTCATACTTACCACATGACTTAATGAAGACCATTGTAGTGCATATTGTGAAGAACAGGACCGGGGATATCTCGGACAGCGGGAACTACCGGCCCATATCTCTAGCAACCACAATTGCTAAAGTGCTGGACGGTATGCTTGATTCCTGCCTAGATAAATACATTCATTTACATGACGCGCAGTTCGGGTTTAGACCCGGGCTATCTACGGAAGCTGCCATTGTAAGTCTCAAGCATACTGTCCAATACTATATGGACCGCAGGACACCGGTGTATGCGTGTTTCCTTGACCTCTCCAAAGCTTTTGATCTTGTCTCATATGATGTGCTCTGGAGAAGGTTGGGGAGCGCGGGTGTACCGGTGGAGGTCCACAATATGCTTAAATATTGGTATTCGCACTAAACAAATTTTGTAAGGTGGAATAATACACTCTCTGAGTCGTATACGTTGGAAAGCGGGGTGAGACAGGGAGGTTTGACGTCGCCCAAGCTTTTCAACCTCTACATAAATGACCTCATCGTCGAGCTCAGTAGCAAGCATGTCGGTTGTTCGATAGATGGCGTATGCGTCAACAACATTAGCTACGCGGACGATATGGTGCTGCTGAGACCGACGGTGAGGGGACTCTGAGAGTTGTTACGAGTATGTGAGGCCTATGCTGGTGCCCATGGTCTTGTATACAATGTCCAAAAAACGGAATATATGGTCTTCAAGGCCGCCGGTGGATGCCCTGAGTATTCACACAATATTACCCTAAATGGCTTGTGCATAAATCGTGTCTCGAAATTTAAATACCTGGGGCATTTAATCACCGATGGTCTTGAAGATGATCTTGACATTAAGAGGGAGCGCAGGGCATTAGCAGTCAGAGGTAACATGCTGGCCCGCAGATTTTCCCGCTGCTCTGAACAAGTGAAAGTAACCTTGTTTAAGGCCTATTGTCAAAGCTTTTATACGGGAAATCTGTGGGTCAGTTACACCAAAAGATCGCAGGATGTCCTGTGCATCCAGTATAATAATATCTTCAGGATGATGTTGGGGCTGCCTCGCTTCTGTAGTGCATCGGGGATGTTTGCAATGTATCGCACTGATGGCTTTCATGCCGTCATTCGAAAGAAAACAGTATCCCTGATCCGCAGAATGCGTGGCAGCTGCAATGGAATTCTGAAGATTTTAGCTGATAGGATCTCTTCTCCCCTATGGAGATCCTTCATTAGGAGAGTAATTTAGTGTGTTATGTTTGTTTTGTTTTGTGTAGTTTTCTTGTATTTTGTATTTTAATAGTGTAAGCCTATATGGATTTTGTTATCCGAAATAAATGAATTTTATTTATTTATTTATTACTTTGATTAAAGTGCCGGACGATCCCCTTAATTTTTGTCAAAATATTTGTAATTTCTCTTTCTTTCAGAGCATCGTTAACTGCTAAATTGAGGGTATGAGTGTAGCACGGAAAATGTTTCCATCCAAGTTCCCGCTCAATAGTGCTTTTAATATTGCTGCCATTATCGGAGACAGACAAAAGTATTTTGTCTGTGACCCTCCACTCATCGCATATAACCTTTATTGCTTCGGCATTTTTTTTGCCGTATGGCTTTCCTGAAGAGGAACTCAGTCAAGAAGGTAGGATTTTAAAACGAATTTTTCCTCCTTGATGTAATATCCGGTCACCGCTAGCATAGTCATTTGTGGAGGTTGACCAGACGTCTACGGTAATACAAAGAGACCGTACTTTGCTAAATATTTGGTCTTTGAGTTCCGCTTTCGTTTTTTTGTAAACGGCTGGCAACGTATTATTTGAAAAATATTTTCTTGTCGGCAAAGTATAGTTAGGAAAACCAAACGATATTAATTCCCGGAACCCTCTATCTTCTTCGATTCTGAATGGTTGAGTGTCCGTAATAATGTCACTACGTGCTCTGTAGGTGTCGATTGTGTCGGTACCGTGCTTGGAGTCGCAGTGTGGGTACTTGAGGGTTGGGTATTGGGGTAGAATCGGACATATATTGAGCCATTTAGGTACGACCTTTTCAGCTTTGTTCGGTGGAATACCTAGGGTCAGATAGGTCCCATGGTTATCACTATCATGTCGCCCTATAAAGTGTCCATCTCCCAATGTCGTATCAGGTGTTCTGACGACTCAGAACACTTTGGAGCCGCGTTATGTCTTCGTTGTACCTGGGTACGAAGAGCGCAGCTCGGACACGGGTCGGCACCTCGGACTGTTTCATCTGTCAGTGTGGCGTCTGTGTTGGGCAGTTTTATTTTCGGCACATTCAGGGTTAGCCAAGTCAGGGCATTTTTGTCCTCGCACGACATCTGGACGGTGCCATCCGCTATCCGTGGGTAACCGCGGTAGGCCGGGAGTGGATTTATTTATTTCCTGAGTGGCCCGTGCGTATGTCCTTTGTCCCCCTTGAGCGGTCTGGGTCTTTACACTGGGTGTCATCAGGTCGTTCCCTCTTTGCCGCGCCCTGGCGACTTGGTCGGGGTTGCGGTTCTAAGGGGCATGGCATGGTGTGCTGTGCCGTGGACGCCTTGTGCAAAAATCCAGCTCGCGTGCCTCGTTTTCTCTTGTGTTGGGGTTGGTGTCGTGTTGTGTCAGTACGGTTCCGGTTACTGTCCCCACATGGCTCTGATATGGGCAGTGACGTTTCGCGCTAGGTTTCCCCTTCGCATAATGGTCCCTGACCATGTGTTTCCGCGTTCGATCGCTTTTCGCGCTGGGTGTCCCCTTCGCGTACTTGCGGCTGGTCGCGTACTCCCTTACAGCCAGCCGTTTTTGCAACGCGCTGGCTATTGCCTCCGCGGATTTTGCGCAAACGGTTGCTGAGATCTCTCTCTCTGTTCCGGATTTTCCCGCGTTTTCGTCTCAGCGAGCGTACTTCGTCCACAGAGATGAAGCCAGAGCCACCAGATCCAGCTTCCTTTCCCATCTCGTATTCTGTGTTTATGTTCCTATGCCTCGCCTCGATCTTCTCGCGATGTAGTGCCAGCGCGCGGAGTTCGCCTTTTAGTGCCAGCGCGCGGAGTTCGCCTTTTAGTGCCAGCGCGCGGAGTTCGCCTTTTAGTGCCAGCGCGCGGAGTTCGCCTTTGAGACTAGGGAGTCATACGTTGTCAGTGTCGTTGTCGGGGTGGTTGGTAATGCTGTTCCTAACGATGCTCTGTTGCCAGGCCATCGTGGAAGGTACACACACAGCATGTCTCAGAGTAATATGCGCGGAAGTCGCAGCCGTTGGTGTGTCAATAGGCGCGGTAGTCGCACCCGTAGTTAGGCCAGGTGGCGCGTAAGACGCAGCCAGTGTCGTGGGCGCTAAAGCAGCCTGCCGCGCATCAGATTTGGGCCTCCCCTCAGATTACGAAAGGGGCAGACCGACGGATCGGTGGGGGATTCCCCGGCATTGCCGGGACCCACCTGGGGAAAATTTTCCTTCATCTGCGACATTGTTGGGTTTTGTGGTGGGCTTTTTTGAAAATTGGTTACTCCTCCTCATGGACCGAACGGAGAAATGGGGAAAGAGGCAGGAGTGAAATTAGGTGCAATTGAAGGGTTGAGCGGGCAAAGGTCAACCAGCGAAACGGCTCCGAGCGAGCAATGCGTGTTCGAAAAGCAGCAAAACAATAAAGCGAACTCAGCAATTTAGGCTCACAATCTCAAAGTACGGTTATACAATGAGACTACGAGGCCCAACTGCAAGTCCACCCGACCATCTGCTACCTTCAAACGAACACCACCCACCCAGAGCCACTCACCAGCCGACACCTCCGTCCTCTCAACCCCCCAATGGGATTTGGCGTTCGCGAACTTCTCTTGTCCGGAGCCACACTAAGCACACCGGACGTGGGATCGACCTCGTCAATCCGGAGGTCGGTCCCACATTTGGTGCTAGGCTAACCGCAACCCGCCGTCCCGCTCGGTTGCATGAGAAGAAGTGCCCGGCGGTCCAAGTCTATCCATTACGGTGGGCGTGTGTCCCACCATGCTGAATAAGCCCAGAGCGCCCCGTGTTTATCACACCAGTTATCGCATCAGTGTGATCTAAGTTACCGGATATGCTCTTAATAGCGGAACCGAGTCCATCAAAAAGTCCTCTTTTATGTCGAGTATTATGATTCTAGCTGTGTAGATATAACTTAGATGTTAGGTAATTTATATGCGGTTAAAAAAATAGGGACGTCTTATTATTAGTTTAGGTCTGAAATCAGATAGTTGTTTGCTAACAACATCTATTTGAGATTGTATGCTATCGAGATTAACGTAATTGAGGAATGAATGGTAGTGGGACACGATACGTGTCATTCCTTAATTGAACGGGAGAGTACCAGGGCCGTTTCCTAAGGAATCAATCGTTACTTCTTGTCCTTGAGTCATTCGGAATAGTAGCAGCAGTAGCATCCTGTAACAATGTAGAATCCTTAGGGCTCCGTTTTAGACGTGATTTCGCAACTGGACCACGTTTCTTCCTAGTGTAGATGTGAATGGGAAGATCGGCTAAGACTACATCTTGAGTAAAACGCGGGGCTAATTTTTGTCTGTTAGCAAGAGGATTACGGACAAATAATTGTTGGTCAGGGCTACATTCTTTTTCAGCCTCGCGATATTTATTCCTATTTTCAGTTAATTCGGTCCTACGGTGAAGAGAAATTTCGTTTATTATTTCATAGACTTGAGTTAGACGCTTTTTATGATCTTGTAGGTATTGTTGTAATAAATGTTCGGATAAGTTTAAATCTAAAGAGTCGCGAGGATCGAAGTGTCCCGTGATCAAGTCTATAGCTCTGCATTTAGTGAAGCTGTGAATAGAGCCACTATAACCAAAGACTGCGTAGGGCATAAGATTTATAGCAGGTTCATTATGATTTTCTAATTTCAGGATTCTAAGATGTTCGAGAATGGTAGAGTGAAAGCGCTCTGCTATACCGTTGTCGTTAGGAGTGTGTGCGAGTATCTTTTGATGCTGTATTTTATGGAGACGGGTAAATTCTGAGAATAGTGCGTTAGTGAATTCAGGTCCTTGATCCGTTATTATAGTGTAGGGAACGCCACCATGGGTGCAAAACGTCAGAAGAGCTTGAACGACACTTAACACCGTACCATCTCTGAGATTATATAGAATTTTTGATTTTGAACTGTTAACAGGTCAAAACGTATAGTTTCAAAGGGTTTAGTTTTGGAGGTGGAACTATAGAAAATCTTTGTTTACTCTGGTTCCGGTCGTATTTTGTTTGTCCACCAATATTACATTCGTTAATCTATATTGATATACTTTTTTCATTTTAGGCCAATAGTAACGGTAAGGTAAAGCAAGGAAACATTCAGTTATACCTCGATGATTGGTTCTTTCTTTTGTGACGTTTTTTGCTTGTTTATTTAACGTTTTCTGCTTCATTTTTTGTTAGGACCATTTTCGGGATTATTTTGTACATGGCTAAAGGAGGGTGAATAAGAATATCCTGTTTCCACTTTTGGGTTTACATATTCTTTTACAGCGTTAATTACAACTTTTTCCAGGTTGGACTCTGATAGTTGTATAGTAGTTTTAGTGTGAGTTTCAAACGATTTAGATACGGTTGGGCGTTTTTTAATATCTCCTACGACTGCAAAGGATATTTGACGGTGGAACTCATTTAAGGGTTCGTCAGATATAGGTACCTCTAATATGGGACAGATTTGCAAACTGGACAGAAAAATACAGATAACGGTTCATCAAAATACCAGGACTCGTATACAGCCCAAACCGAAGATTTGTTCTACCAGCAGATGCTTGATTGGTTAAAATCAAACAATCGCTATCTTATATTGAAGGACAGCTATGGTGAGAGTCGTACATTTGCTCGAGTTACCGACAATGAGTTATAAATGTCAATGTAATACGTTAATTTACTCATTATTAATAAAACCGCTTTAACAGGGGTGCGCCAAAGTTCACCTAAATTTTTAACTCCGATAATTGGAAATCCGAAAATGTTCTTCCTAACATTTTTCATCCTAACAATCACAATTCCTAACTACTCTGTCTCTAATGGTCATAATCCGAAGCATTCAACTTCATAATGTCAGTAGCAATAAACATCTAGTATACTTTTATTTGTTTTCCTATATTTTCTCAACATAACCATCTTTTACACTATTATTCAAAGTCATATCTTTTTTGTTTAGATTTCTTTTTATTCATAATAATCAGTACTATAGACATTAATTTTGCGTAACTTTATTTTCACATAACATGTAGTGTCCCCTTATTTCGCAGACAGCAATTTCATAGAATTTCGTTTTCCAGAAAATGTTTCATATCATATTTGGTTCTTGTAATTTTATTTCGACTATTATTGTTTCAAAGACTATTTACTTCAATGAAACATATTTCACAGAAACACAATTCAATGAATTTTTATTCACATTTTTTTGTTTAACAAACTTATCAAACTAGAATTATTTTTTAACGAATATTGTTTGTTCAGTGTATTTTTCCATGGAATTTATTTCAACAATAGACAATAACTAAAATATTGTCTTAAAAAGAGAATATGTTGTGCTACAAAAGTTAATGACAGAAACGAATCGCTGCGAAACCGACTCCACGTAGTCTTGTCTGCCCTACCCTAGAGTGTAATTTAAATTCGCGTAGGCGCGGAGGGGCGAGGCGGCCTGCGAGCTGAGGAGCAGGTGGTTTTAACGCCCGCCGCCGCGGCTGAGGCTGGCCGGCTATGCCGGCCAGCAAGCCGAAGCTGCGGTGGTGAGCGTGAATACCATCTGCGACGATAAGATCGCGTGGGTCCGCCGGAGCCCCGCAACGCCGGAGCCGTGACAGAAATCATGCCTGCTGCATGTTGCATGCTCGCTTGCATGTTGCATGCTTGCTTGCATGATGCATGCTTGTTTTCACGCTGCATGCTGCATGCTTGCTTGCATGCTGCATGCTTGCTTGCATGCTGCATGCTTGCTTGCACGCTGCATGCTTGCTTGCTTGCTTGCATGCTGCATGGTTGCTTGCACGCTGCATGCTTGCTTGTATGCTGCGTGCTTGCTTGTATGCTGCATGCTTGCTTGCCTGCTGCATGCTTGCTTGCACGCACGCGCAGTAGGTTTGAACTTGGCAATAGACACAACCCAGTACTTTATGTAAAGCATACCCCCAAATAATAATCATACCCTCAAATTAAAACTATAAATATCATCTTCTACCCACATATATTTTTTATTACACTTGGTAAATATTTCTTTCCGAGTATGAGTGAAAATATTATGGTAATTATGTTTAGGGACAGAAGCGTTATGATAAAAAACAGTAGGAGTTTAAATATATTTACATGAATGATATTATTAATAACAATTTTCGGAAACATGAGTGTTATGAACATCGCCGGTAGCACTACAAATAGTATGAATAAAAACCTTAGGATGAAAAATTTTAGGAAGAGTGATCATTCGGATTACAAATCCTTAGGAAGTACAATTTCGGGTAAAGAACTTTAGGTGAGCCAATATGGACCCCTTTAACAGTCGTCATGAAATTTGTAAAACAACCACAATCGTTACATGTAAACAAACTTTGTGTTCACTCTCAGGAGACTGGTTTTCGCCATGGAAAATTATTACCTAAAACGGTACGATGCATCATTTGCGAACCATCAAATTGTGGAAAAACTAATTTATTAATTGGTCTCCTTATACACGAGAATGGTTTAAGGTTTCAAAATGTTTATTCAAAAACCTTGCAACAACCCAAGTACGTATTTTTAGAAAAAGTTTTGCAACGGGTACCAGGCACGTCATTTCAGAAATATCATGAAAATGAGCAAGTACTAAGTGTTCAGGACGCAAAACCGAATTCTGTGATTGTATTTGACGATGTTGCTTGTGAAAATCAAAGTAGCATGCGGGATTATTTTGCAATGGGAAGACACAAGTTCATCGATTGTTTTTACCTAAATCAGACATATAGTAAAATTCCTAAGCAGTTAGTAAGAGACAACGCGAACCTAATCGTACTTTTTAAGCAAGATGAAAGAAATATGAGACATGTTTACGATGAACATGTCAACACTGATATGACTTGGATTGAATTCCGTGAAATGTGTTCAAAAATATGGAGTGTACCTTTCAATTATGTTGTAATTAATAAAGATTGTTCCAAAAACAAAGGATGTTATAGAAGTAAATTTGATACGTTTGTAGTTTTTGACTAAGAACACGAACACATATATAAGAGCTTTACCTGTGCGACATTATTATTCTTCTGGTGACGCTAAACCAATTACGATCTATTTTGCCAATATGGAAAAATCATTGAAAAAACAAATTGTTGATGCGACAGAAGCTGTAAAGAAAAAAGTAAGGAAAATGAGAGATGCGGACCTTGACAACAAACAAGCACTGGAATCTGTTTTCAAGCCTGTCATAGAACCCCTCAACCTAATTGCTAACGCCAATAAGCAAGCTCCTCCCTTGCGTACTAATGAAGATTTTGTTGAAGTTCCGTTTACTGACGAAACTTCACAGAAAGAAAGAACTGGTAGCGTTGGTAGCAATAATGATAATGAAGATGAATCCGATATCAGCAGTGACTCTTCTTATCAATCAATAGTTGAAAGCAAACAAGGTTGTGATACGTCATCCTGGTCAGTATCTTCAGAAGCGTTGGCAGACATTCCATTCGGTGTTAGAGCAGAACGCGGGAAATTGATGTTAGGTTCTGCTTGTATATTGATCAACGATCAGTACATTGCCGTGGCTGGACGTAAATACCGAAATACACCTGGTTTAAAACAGTTGCTGCTTAAGAAAGACGTAGACTTAAGCGTGGTTACAGAAAGCGATATGAAACATTATAAGTCGATGCTACTTGATACAAATGCACATCGTCGAGACTTCGAGCCAAATAAGCCGATAAAAAGTAATAAAGGGCAAAAATATTTGCAAGTTATTAAGCCTCTTTTTAAACTGAACACTGCAGTTCAGGGAAAGGGTTTGCCATTAACAAAAAAGTGGAGAAAAAATGTAGATTTAGTGTATTGGGATGATCCCAATGAACTAGTGGAAAGATTGAAATTATTAATTGCGTCTAGAGATGCTGGTAACACAGGATTAGACAATGAAATTATATCTATTATTGAAGAATTGCGTGAAAGTAAAGTTATAAATAAATAAATGTTGTAAACTTTCCAGTGTTCATTTTATTATCAGACTTTCAATATAGTACACCTTCAATATGAATGTAGATAAATTCGGTCATTATATTCATAAAAGAATGCGTTTATCAGAACTGCTTGAGTTTAATGAAAACGCATTGAAGAAGTCGGAAAAAGGAGATTTTGATTTAAAAGCATCCAGATTGAGAGGAATTACATCTCCCATAGAAGCAGACGATGCAGTGAATAAGTCTTATGTAGATCAGTTGAATGCTAATACGATAAAAGAATTCAATAAACTGATTGGTTCATTGCGTTCTCAAATTATAAAAGAGACACAGCATACAATTCAGGTTACTTTAAAAGCAAAAATACCTGAGGTTTTAACTCATTTGCAAGATAAGTTTTATACCAAAGCAGATGTAGATAAATTACTTCTAAAAACTTCGTAATGGCAAAACAGCAAATTGTAAATTATAGTGTTTCGGTTCAACTCAAAACTATATTTACTTTTCATAAGCATAAAATCATTCATCGCACGTTATGTCTACATGTTATAATATTTGTTTGTTATTTGTAACTTGGAATCTTATGAATAGAATGTGTTTATCTACTTACGCTTTTTTATGCGGTTCCTGTCGTCATCCTTTGTAATTTATTCCTGTATAATTGGATCAAATTAATATTTACAAACCTGAAAAATAAATAATGTTTTGCTTTGACATGTCTGTCAGTGACAGTCGTCAAATTGACGACCGGCCAACATTTCTTCTAAAATAAGTTTTCGGCTACTAACGTAAAACCTCTATGTTGTATATCTTGTAAGCTTGTTTGTCTGTGTTAGATAGTAAACGGCTGAACACCCGCTGTATTATCGTGTGTTCCTTTAGATCTGATTCGCACTAATATTATAATAAAAATTACTAAAATAAATGGCATTCGACAATTATTGAGTCTGGCCGTTGCTATATAAAAAACGATTTGACCGTTCTAGAAAGAAGATTCATAATTGGATTTTTTATGAATTTTGGAAGAGCGGTCAGAAAAGGAACCTGTCAAATGGGTCAGTCTGGATTACGGAGCCGTTTGTTGAACACGCTGATTGTTCATATGCTCACGTTGCTGCAGTCTGGATTACGGAGCCGTTTGGTAAACACGCGGATTGCTCATACGCATACGTTGCTGGAGTCTAGTTCTTGGAGCCGTTTGTTGAACACGCTGATTGTTCATACGCTTACGTTGCTGCAGTCTAGTTCTTGGAGCCGTTTAATGAACACGCTGATTGTTCATACGCTTACGTTGCTGGAGTCTACTTACTGAAGTCTACCAGTCTGCAACCGAGAGTCGGTTTACTAGGATAAGTCGAGCTGTCGCGTGCCTGTGCTTCCAGGGCGGGTCCCCCTACTGAGAGACCGCCTGGGTGATCTCCGTCACCGAGCTGATCGCGTCAGTCTTCTCTTCGGCCGATCCTATACGCCGGCCAGGCTGTGGATCATAATCCTCCTGGATACTGCCTAACCTTAGTGCGTTTAGGTCAGTGCTAACTTTTATACTTACAATTGTTTTTGATACTCATCACATTTTAACTTTCGTGTTAGAGCTATTAAATTCAATACGTACAATTCTGCATAGCCTTTTATTTCTCGTAAACTATCAGAACTGTTACATTTGGCGCCCAATCGTGAAATCAAAGCTAGCTCTCTCATTTTATTCAAAATTCTAATCTTACTAATTATTTAGTACTCTTTATTTCGACATTTTGATTTGGCTTAGATTCTTTTTTGTGTGTGTGTGTAAAATACTAATATTTTCTCCTCAGCCCGCTTCGTCGTACTGAACATACTTACATACTGTACAAAAACTTACACTACATCCCCACACACAATCCTCTTGCTTCTGGCAATTGGCACCCATTCTGCGCTTGTGGGTTTTAAATCACTCGTTGGTTACTTACAAGTTGGGGTTTGGTTTACTGTACGCGGCTATTAGGAGAGTACCCTATAGTCGTTCTCACCTATACTTTTACTCTATACTTTACCACATTACGCTGCACCCCACACACGTGCACACCACAGCGTTTACCCTATGGTAACCGCACTCAGTCTTCGCTTGGGTGTGTTTTTAAAACCACCTAGTGGTCACTACTGAGTTGGGGACTGAGACACTTTTCGACAGCTCAGAACAATATTCTGTAGTTGTTTGTACATACCTACACGATGATAAACTATACAGATGCTAACAACAATAAATAAAATAGCAAATACTGTCTTTCATTTACTGTACTTTATAAATGTTTTATTTTATTGAATAGGCTCAATGTCGTGGGCTCGATTTTAAAATATTTTATTTCACTCCCGGCTTAAACCCTCTCGGTGAGGTGTATTACGTTTAATCCTACCGGAGGTCGGTCACTATTTATTACTCGTTTTACTCTTACGCGCGTATTACTCTTTGAACCTCTAGGTGAGGTGTATTACTTGCTTGACTCTCTTGAGGAGGCTAGTCACCTTGACCCTCTCTTGAAGAGGCTAGTCAGGTTTGGCCCTCTTTTGAAGAGGCTAGTCATGCTTGGCCCTCTCTCGTAGAGGCTAGTCATGCTTGACCCTCTCTCGAAGGGGCTTAGTCATTCATGTACCCTCCCAGAGGGTTGTCACTCTCTCATCCTCTTGAACCTTATTTACTCTCATTTACCTCTCAGAGGGTTGTTACTCTCTTCCTCTTGAATCTTATTTAACCTCGCCTGACCTCTTAAGGCTAGTTACTCTGACCCTCTTAAGGCTAGTCACTCTGTCCCTCCTGAGGCCACTCTGACCCTTTAGAGGCTAGTCACTCTAACCTTTTTGAGGCTAGTCGCCTTTGAACTTTTGGAGGCTAGTTACTCTGAGCCTCTCGGAGTTTTTTTTTCACTCTTTATAACTCTGTCCCTCTCTCAGCTTTTGCTTCTTGTTTCTTAAATCTTATTTTCCACTATTTATAACTTTGTTACTCTCTCAGCTTTTGCTTCTTGCTTCTTAAATATAATTTTTCCTCACTTATATTTTTCAAGTGTCACTTCATGACACTCTGGAATTCTATGACTATTTTTATTTTCTTTTCTTTTGACTTTTATATTGTCATATATTACCTTTTTTTATAAGTGGTTTTATTCATTACTCATGTCTATCGCTTCTTTCTTCTTACTATAGAGTTTTTAATCTTGACCTAATAAAACCTCTATAGATATTTATTTTCTTCATTCATCGGTTCTGAAACCAATAAGATTATTTTAATCTCCTTTTTTTTAAAGAGCTTAAGAAGTACTGTTAGGTACAACGTTACCTAACCTTCTTATTTACTAACTCTTTGTTAGTTTTTGACTAATTAGCACCATCAACGTCTGCATGTTGATGGATTTCTGACTAATTAGCCACCGTCAACTATTGAGGTTGATGGATCTTCTATTATATCTATGGCTGTATTCTTAAAGCCATAGGTGTATCTTTACGAGCGGCTAATAACTCGCCTTAAATAAGCCTGTATTAATATTATTTAAGGGCTATCCCCTTGATCTTTTTCCCCATATCTATGGCTTCACTCTGAAAGCCATAGGTATCTTCACGAGCGGTTAATAACTCGTCTTCCATAAGCCCTTATTATAATCGATCAAGGCCTAGCCCTTGATATAAATCTTTATCTTAATAATGGGTTTTAAACGCGAGCGGATTACAACTCCAAAAATAAGCCCTATTGTTAATGAATCTTTAGGTTTGCGTGATGATCATTGAATGTGAATCTCATTTGACCTTAATTTCGTAAGATGTCGGTGTGTTTGAATGAGGTATGAAAGTTTGTGAATGTTGAAATATCTAACCTTCTCAAAATTTTTGTTCTAGGCCAAAAAATTTTCTCGGGTCGTTGGGGATAATATAGTGTTTCGGTTCAACTCAAAACTATATTTACTTTTCATAAGCATAAAATCATTCATCGCACGTTATGTCTACATGTTATAATATTTGTTTGTTATTTGTAACTTGGAATCTTATGAATAGAATGTGTTTATCTACTTACGCTTTTTTATGCGGTTCCTGTCGTCAACCTTTGTAATTTATTCCTGTATAATTGGATCAAATTAATATTTACAAACCTGAAAAATAAATAATGTTTTGCTTTGACATGTCTGTCAGTGACAGTCGTCAAATTGACGACCGGCCAACATTTCTTCTAAAATAAGTTTTCGGCTACTAACGTAAAACCTCTATGTTGTATATCTTGTAAGCTTGTTTGTCTGTGTTAGATAGTAAACGGCTGAACACCCGCTGTATTATCGTGTGTTCCTTTAGATCTGATTCGCACTAATATTATAATAAAAATTACTAAAATAAATGGCATTCGACAATTATTGAGTCTGGCCGTTGCTATATAAAAAACGATTTGACCGTTCTAGAAAGAAGATTCATAATTGGATTTTTTATGAATTTTGGAAGAGCGGTCAGAAAAGGAACCTGTCAAATGGGTCAGTCTGGATTACGGAGCCGTTTGTTGAACACGCTGATTGTTCATATGCTCACGTTGCTGCAGTCTGGATTACGGAGCCGTTTGGTAAACACGCGGATTGCTCATACGCATACGTTGCTGGAGTCTAGTTCTTGGAGCCGTTTGTTGAACACGCTGATTGTTCATACGCTTACGTTGCTGCAGTCTAGTCCTTGGAGCCGTTTAATGAACACGCTGATTGTTCATACGCTTACGTTGCTGGAGTCTACTTACTGAAGTCTACCAGTCTGCAACCGAGAGTCGGTTTACTAGGATAAGTCGAGCTGTCGCGTGCCTGTGCTTCCAGGGCGGGTCCCCCTACTGAGAGACCGCCTGGGTGATCTCCGTCACCGAGCTGATCGCGTCAGTCTTCTCTTCGGCCGATCCTATACGCCGGCCAGGCTGTGGATCATAATCCTCCTGGATACTGCCTAACCTTAGTGCGTTTAGGTCAGTGCTAACTTTTATACTTACAATTGTTTTTGATACTCATCACATTTTAACTTTCGTGTGAGAGCTATTAAATTCAATACGTACAATTCTGCATAGCCTTTTATTTCTCGTAAACTATCAGAACTGTTACAAAATGAAATACACAAAGCGGCTCGAAGAAACTTCCTTCGCCGTTCTGTTATTCTGAAAGGAATCCACGACTTGTGGCAAGCTGATTTGGTGGACATGCAAAACCTGAAAAAGAATAACAAGGGTTATAATTATATTTTAGTGGTGATTGACTGCTTCTCAAAGTACGCCTGGGCAGAACCGTTAAAATCAAAGAATAAATTTGATGTTGCTCGTGCATTTCAACATATCCTGCTTAGCAGCAATAAAAATCCTGTTAATTTACAAACCGATATGGGCACAGAGTTTTATAACAACACTTTTCAAACGTTAATGAAGAAGCATAACATTAACCATTATTCATCGTTTTCTACTAAAAAAGCATCTATTGTAGAGAGACTGATAAGAACAGTAAAAAATAAATTGTATAAATATTTTAGTCTCCGTGGGAACTAAAAGTGGTTAGGTCTGCCATTGGATAATATATTGAAGACCTATAACAACACAAAACATCGCACTATCCAATCTAAACCCATTGATGTGAATAAATTGAATGAACCAGTAATAAAAGAAAATATTAAAAAAATCAAGAAACATAATTTAGTTCAGTGGAAGCCTAAATTCAAAGTTGGCGATTGTGTTCGTATAAGTAAATACAAACATGATTTTGAGAAAGGTTATACTCCTAATTGGTCAACTGAATTATTTATTGTAAAAAAAATTAATAAAACCTTACCAGTGACATATTATATAGAAGATAAACGAAAGCAGAACATATTAGGAGCTTTTTATGAGCAAGAACTTCAAAAATCGAACTATCCTAACGTTTATTTGATAGAAAAAGTGTTGAAGAAGAAAGGAAATAAATTATATGTCAAATGGTTAGGTTTAAGCAGTGCAGAAAACAGTTGGATTGACAAAACAGCACTTATGTTATATAACCTTTATTTTTTAAAATTCTGCCATTATACTTTAAGTAATGCGAGGTGGAGGACTAGTTAATAACATTATTAATAATCTACCATTCGAAGTTCATTTGCCCGGATACAATTATTGCGGACCAGGAACCAAACTTCACGAATGGTTAGCGCGAGGCGACCGAGGTGTAAATAAGCTAGACGAAGCTTGTATGCAACACGACATTGTGTACGCAAACCATACAGACTTACCAAATCGTCACAAAGCTGATTTACAACTACTTAACATGGCTAAACAAAGACTTAAATCAAAAGATGCAGGGAGAGGTGAAAAACTAAGCTCATGGCTAGTGAACAAAGTCATGAAAGCCAAACTAAAGTTAGGATCCGGCGTTAAAACATTTAAAAGCTTAGTTTCCAAAATAAAATCAAAAGTTAAGAAACTCAAACACAAAGATAGTAAGTCTTTAATAAAAGCGGCCTACTTAGTTGCAAAAAAGTTATTGCCAAACAACCATCATCGAATTCGGGTACCACGAGTAATACCCATACCAAAGACTGGAGGAGTTCTACCTTTAATCCCAATTTTCGCTGGTTTATCAGCTTTAGGAGCTCTAGCTGGTGGTGCAGCTGGCATTGCAAAAACCGTTAATGATTACAAAGCAAGCAAACGAAATTTACAAGAAACAGAACGACACAATAAAGCTATGGAAGCTTTAATGTTGGGCAAGGGTTTATACATTAAGCCCTATAAAAACGGCAAAGGATTGTTCATAAAATCATCAAAAAACTAAACAAGAAGCTACCTAATCGTCCTTTAACTAATATAGATATCCAAAACTATTCAAGAGACATTCCATATTTCCGTGGGGTCTACATGAAGGATCGGATACCTAGGAAGCCGAAACGGATTGAATGTGGTATCGTTAACTTAGACGATTCTAAGAACGAAGGAACGCATTGGGTAGCGTATGTTAAAGTATATGACTATTGTGAATATTTCGATAGCTATGGAAATTTAAAACCTCCATTGGAGCTGATGGGATATTTTAAGAACTGTAAAGTTTCTTATAACTACACGAGATATCAAAAATTCAACACAGTAAATTGTGGTCATTTATGTTTAAAATATCTGCGTACTTTTTGGAATAAAATTGTATAAATATATGTGTTTATTTTATTTCAATCATTTGCAAGATGTCACTCACTTTGTCGATAACTGGAAATTCTTCAACTTTATCTACGTACTATCCTAATACGTTACAACTAGATGGAGAATATGAGTGTGCCTTATTACATTTTTCAACTTTTAATTCTATTCCAAATATTGATAAAAGTAATAATAAGTTCTATTATGGTATCGATGAAGTTATAGAAATACCGGAAGGCACTTATGAGTTGCAAGATATCAATGATTATTTAAAGTCTGAAATAAAAAATGCGTCAATCAAACTACAGTGCAATAACAATACTTTGAAAACTGCTCTATACTGTACAAAAGACATAAATTTTACTAAAGAAGACTCTTTTAGAAGCCTGTTAGGGTTTAATAAGCAAACCTTGAAAGCTAATAAATGGCATGTGTCACAGTCTCCAGTTAACATTTTACCTACGACCGTAGTCAGGATTGAATGTGATATTATAAGCGGTTCATACATAAACGGTGAACCAAGTCACATTATCCACGAATTTGCACTAAATGTGCCACCTGGATACAGGATCATAGAAATCCCGAAGAACGCAATATACTTTCCGATCAATCAAAACAACATAAGCTGCATACATATCAGGCTATTAGATATAAACACTCGATTGATCAACCTGCGCGGTGAAGAAGTGCAGCTATATTTGCATCTTAGAAGAAAAAATGATTGACTACAATAAAAATGTATCTCAACAAATTAAAAATATCAGTTCTACTCGGACCACCCGTCAAATAAGACCTCGCTTTAAGAAAAAAATTAAATTATCAAAAGACAATAAAGCATTCCTTAGAGCGATCGGATTGCTAAAATGAATATCTTAGACGTTTTATCCGCTCCGACTTACGATGATACTATAGAAGGAATCGAATTTCATTCCTACAAGCCCTACGTAACAAGTTTCAACTGGAACGATGAAATCCGTATACCTATCAACCAACAAGACTTGTACATACTACCATCAGCGAGCACCCTATATTTGGAAGGAACTATTATCGTTAGCAAAAAAGACACGAAGGACAAGGTTACTAGTGTCAATTTCACTAACAATGCTCTAATGTACTTGTTCCAAGATATTAGGTATGAGCTAAACGGAGTGGAGATTGATAAAATTAAAAATGCTGGAATAACTACAACTATAAAATCGCTCATATCAATGAATGAGAATGAATCAAAGATGTCTAATGCCTGGGGCTGGAATATTGATGGTATAAAAAATATTAATGGGGGAAGATTTTCTGCCTCTATACCACTCCGTAATATTCTAGGTTTCGCTGAAGATTTTAAAAAAGTCGTAATAAATAGTAGACACGAATTGGTATTGTTGCGAAGTAACACTAATTTGAATGCTGTAAAACTTAACACTGGAGAAATAGTGGATGACGTTCAGATCAACAAAATCATATGGCGTGTACCACATGTTAAAGTATCAGACAAAGAAAAAATTAGTTTGTTAAAACTATTAGAAAAAGATCGACCACTTCAAATCATATACAGGAACTGGGACCTCTACGAATATCCAGCTTTGCCTAAAATTACAAAGCATACCTGGTCTATCAAAACTTCATCCCAAATAGAAAAACCAAGATATGTTATTATTGGTCTTCAGACAAATAGAAAGAACAATGCAAGTTCTGACATGTCTCAGTTCGATCACTGCTATGTTCGTGACATTAAAGTGTACCTCAATTCAGTTTACTTCCCGTATGAAAACCTAAATGCGAGTTTTGCTAATAACAGAATCGCTTTATTATACGAGCAATATACCAGATTTCAACAGTCGTATTACGGACGTCGACCAGAGCCATTATTAAGCGAGAAACAATTTAAAGATTTGGCTCCGCTGTTTGTCATTGATTGCTCTAGACAAGCTGATAACTTGAAGACCGGTCCAGTTGTAGATGTGAGAGTAGAAATCGAGACTGATTCGGAAATACCAGATCAAACCACAGCATACTGTCTCATTCTCAACGATTGCATTGTTGAATACAAACCTTTAAGTAACATCGTGAAGAAGATATCATGAAGCCGGATACCATCATCGTAGAAATCCAAGGATTTAAAGATTACAAAAATAATTTTTTCGTGAAAGAAGTGGCGGTTGTAAATCAAGAGCATACACAGACGTTCCTGGTAAAACCGCCGCATTCATTCCATTCCCTTACTAAAGAAGAAAAGAAGCAAGTGAGATGGTTAGAAAGAAATAGAGGAATTTACTGGAGTGAGGGCTACGTAGACTATAAAGAATTTCATCGCATCATTTTACCATATTTAGAAAATAAAAAAATTATTACGAAGGGTTTAGAAAAAATTCAGTGGATCAAAGACTTATGTGTTAACTGTGAAGTGATAGATATAGGTGAAAAAGGATGTCCTAATTTTTCAAGGTTGAAAAAGAAATATTGTAAAAATGATACTGAATTTAACTGTGTAAATCATAGACTAAACTGTGCTTTGAATAATGCTATATGTATTAAGAAATGGTATTTTGATAATAACATGTCCATATTTAATCTATTTAAAATTAATGTCCATATTTAATCTATTTAAAATTATTTTGTAATGTTCAGTTAATAAAAAAATGATTATGTATATGAGGTTGTTTTATTTAATATAATCCGGGTAAACTACATAACAGACTTAAAATTAGTTCTAATAAAATGAATTTAATTGAGTAAGTATTCTATTAATTTTAAAATATTGAAAACATAACATAATGAGAACATTTCTTTAGAGCTAATTTAAAGTGGGAGTATGTTTATAATGTCAATAAAAGATAATTTAAATTATAAATATATTATTTATTTAGTTTTCTCGTTAAAAACAATCACAAAACATTTACATTCACTTCAATTACAAACTAAATACACTTGGCATTGTTATTTAATATTTTATGTATGTACATGAAACTTATCTACTATGAACTATGATGTATTTGAGAATTTTAATACACTACTACATTATCAAATAAATTATTTTATTTCTTCTAACTTATTCTCTTTAATTACAATAAAACTTACACCTTTGATATTTTTTTGTTTATATATATATATTTTTTTTTATTACATTAAACTTACATATTAACTAAAAACCTTAACTAAGAACCTAACTAAGGGCTTAAAGTTTTCTTATTATTTTATTTTTATTTACAGATTGTGATGATCTATGTGGAATCATTTTATTACACTAACAAATTAACAAATGAATTTATAATACCAATATTAAACTAATTATTTATTTCTACTGAATATACAACTAGGTAGATACATTAGTTACTTACTAATAATAATCATCACCACAAAGTTTCTTTGAAATTTTATGTATCAATGATTGTGTCTCTTCCATAACATTGTCCACCGGTTCACTAACTACATATTGTGCACTTAATAACACGTTCTCATTGTCACTTGAACTTGCAGCACTTGCTTCTTGACGCTCACTGATGTCTAACACTATGTATGAGTGCTTTGTCATCAAAACTGGACATTAGGTACATATTTTATCAAGTTGGAACCTGTATCGACACGCGGCGAGCGCTGTGTGCTTTGTCATCAGGAACAGAAATGAAACAGATGTATGTAATGAATATACACAATTTAATTTATTCAACTTTATACTTTGTAGGCACATAATAGATATATACCTACACTGTTTAGCTCTAACTAGTAAAAGGGACACCAAGAAAACACACAATTTAGAATTGTATACATAATAAAACCAGGTTCAAAAGAAACTTCTATCGATACTATTTGAATTAAATTACACAGCAATACTACTTATTTCACATTTTAAAAGAGTAACAAATATCCATCCACCCACCCTTACAGACTTTTTATAATAGTAAGTAAGACAGTAGGTAGGTTGAAAAATTATCTAACTTTCCATTTAGGACGTCATAAGTTTTACCATTCACAATCAATAAAAAACATGTTAAAATATGTATTACTTAAATATACTTGCGTTACCCCAGGCTAAAGTAGAAACTTTATCAAACGATAGCAATCGTTTATCATCATTGCTTGAAAGTGCTACTTTATTTAAGTCCTGAGTAAATATTTCGTGTTTTATTGATTTAAACAATACATTTTTTTTACGAATAACATTGCAATCATATAAAACATTTTTATAATCTAACATATTAAAATTTTTGGTAATACATTTTTTTGTACCTTTTGCCTTTTTAATTGTTTTGTTTAACGTTTTAATACAATAAAGCTTTGAGCGCAGTCCTACGAATTCTTTGATAATGTCACCACCCATTTCATCCTTAAACAGTCCTGCACGTGTAGCATGACCACCGCTATGTCTACGGAAGAATAGACATACTGACAGGAAGAATAGACAAAATGCCGGTTGTAGAAAGATTTCTTTCGTTGCGAGTATGGCGATGAAGAGAAGAAATGTTTCTACTCTACAGTAGACAAAAGTCTACAATGACGACCATTTTTTTCTCTACTTTTGACATTTGGGTGTAGAAACATTTCTTCCAACAAGTGTCAAATAGTCTACATCACAATTGACCTAGACAAGTTTATTTCTATGTAGACAAGGATCTATATTGATTTTAAAACTCAATTTAATATTTTTTACCATCCAAATTTGTTGTTATTGAACAATCACCTTCATTTAATGGCCAATCTTGATAAGTACCTACGTGATATTGGCAAAATTGTGGCGACTCTTCCACAAAAGCCGACTTGAAGTTGATTTTGAAAACATGTTGGAGGACTACCGTCAGCATCTTCTCAGTTTTTTTGCAAAGAAGAATGCATTAAACCGGGGCTCTCGTTCTTCCCGAAAACGAGGTTTTGGAAAATTATGAAGTTAGTAAAGAGATTGCAGAATCTGTGCCGGGAGCTGATCCTGCAAGGATCTGTCTCCTAGAAAATCTCAGGAACTGTTAAAGTAAGTTCAATCTGTTTGAAGATTAGGAACCCACGCCTTCCAACTGCTTCTAATACAAATAGGTCAGAAATATTACCTAGGTAGGTACCGTGAATCCAACAATGTCTAATCATTTGCTAGTTCTTTGATTGCTGAAGTGAGTAGCCGTTTAGTATAGGATAGATTTCTTACTGTACCTAGGTACTTACCAAATAAAAAAAAAAGTATATTGCACATAATAGGGTTGTACTTATTTTTGAAACTGGACTTCCAAACTAAGTACTATACTAAACTTGTACTATGGAAGTCAAGGCGCTCTCTTATATTTAGAACAAGAATATAATAAAAGGCAAAGGAAGCATGCAAGGCCAGAGTGCTTAGCAAACAAGTAAAAAAGTAGAAAATATTCATATAAGAGACTTTATAGTAGGTATATTGTATTTAATTTATTTGTCTGAAACCGGACAGATTAATAATTTGAAGTAATAAAAAGTCAATAGGTGTATAGTTTTATTTATTAATATAATTATTGTATGTACAACTAGGTAATTCATTTTTGGGCCTCATAATGTTTCACCATTCGGGAACTATGTTATCTGTAATAACAAAACACAAAATGAATTATTTATTATTGATTTTCAGGAGGTTAGGGCTAAACTTTGGAACCGGCTCATGACTTGAATGCTTATCATGGTACAACCTGAAGCACAGAGGCACAGAGGTAGCCCTTTACGGAGGCACATAGGTAGAGGTTTTACAAGTCACAACTCATGGAAGAACTGACATTACTCGTATAAGAAATTTATTTTATGTAAATAAAAATTGTACCTTTGTAAATGGCTTTGTCTTATTTTCCTTTCAGTTAGTTTGTTTTAAATAAACTTATTGTCACAGATTAACTAATAGTTCCTTTGGAAATTGTAGTCCACCAACAACATCTCAATCTGTTGGTTGGTACTTCGCATGCTGCAAATAAATAAATAAATCAGTTTTAGTATGTATGTGAATGAGGTAAGAACACTGACGATAAGTAATAAAGAAAAAAAAAGCATGACCAAGGTACCTATTATATCATAGCATTGAGATAAAAGTGAAGAATTTGCCTTTGTAAATCAAGAATTTTTATCAGACGATGCGACAATCTTCTTTTAATCCTCAAATGCGATTTTCAACTAATCGAGGACTACATTCTCAATTAATCACACACAATACACCAATGCACAATGCTAATTATTTAGTAATTTCATTCACTTACTTATATTTACTCGAATTTACTTTTTTTGCCGCGGTCCCAAGTCTGTTTATTTTCCAAAATCGAAACATTTGGACAATTACATTTTTAATATTGTTTTTAGACACATAGATCTATACAATATTTTAAATATTTTGATAAATAGTTACTCTATTACTTTGCAAATCCGAATTGATTGATCCGACAGCCGTCACCCGTCACAATAAAAATAACGTTTCGTTGTTGCTTTGAATAACATTACAATGTGGGTATGAGTAGTGTACATAATATTTATTTGTTACCTTTATTCTTAAGTTCTAACCTATGTGTACTTATTAATATACTGTTTGTTGTCTCTAAGTAAATAAATAATCGTTCAAAAGGTGATAAATCGTAACGATTGACACATTTTTGTCGACAACGAAACGCAATTTTATCGTAAAATTTTTAACGTCTAGCTACAACACAGCACCCTGCCGTTGCTATGGAAAGAAAAGATATGTCATACTCTACGTAGAAACGCGAGTCTACCGATCGGCTCATGCTCGGTTATGTAGAGATGTCAAGTAGAATAGAAAGAACTATGTCTTTTCTACGTAGAGTAGAGATAGAATTGTCATGCTACGCCTGCATGAACCTTCTTATTAATAATTGGTAGTCATTGTTACAGTCATAATTGCTGGTATCAAAATATTTTAGAAAATGGAGCTTAAAGTCTTTATAAACATCATTACTCTGTACATCATATACTAGACTATCTGTGTCAGTATAGCATAATTCTTTTCGGTTACCATAAAAAGGTTTAATGATGGAGTAGTGAAAGTTGTACATGTGAGCCTTAGATAATTCTAATACTGCAAACCCTATGTAAATTGGTTTATCAAGTATAATACGCACAGGTTTCATTTGGATTGCTACTAGATCATCAGAAAATACAGAGACGCTATGAAAATATGGGCTGGCTATCAATTTTTCAGCACAAGTAGTCTTTTTTGTTTTATTGTTCGAGTCACACCACTTGTTTACTAACTTAACGTCTATTCGGTGTTCATTATTTTCTAGGGTCTTTCCAAAAATACTATTATTCAATAATTTGAAAAAGTCTTGTTCAAACGTTGACTCTGCTTTTTGACGTAACTGGGTGTTAATATCAATATATTGCTTTAAAAAACTACTTTGTTTAAATATAATAGCGCGATGGATTCTTCTCAATACTAAACCGTGCTGTAAACATTTTTTTAAATGTACGTAATGAATAACATAGTAATATTTATCATACAAATTTGGTATTAGCTTTTTATTCTTACCACCCGGTGGTAAGCATTTTTCTGGACAAAAGGGAAAGTCATTGTGTTCCATGTGCAAATTCTCCGGATATATTAAATCAACTTCAAGGATGTAACCGTTTTCTGCAGTATCACTAATTTCTGCTAAGTTCAATTGTAAAAAATCTATTTCTTGTCTATTCATAAATCTAAAATCCGAATAGGGTAAGGATTGACACATGCTATAACCGTATAAATTGTTACAATCTAAATAAATGATAAATGAATTAGGACGGGCTGGATCATAAGTATCTAAATATTTATGATTGGCTTTGACATGTCTTTTGGAACACATACAAACACCTCCTCGAATACCTTTTTGTATCATTCTAAAAATTTCAACATCACTAATCAATTCTAATTGAACTCCTGTTTTTAAAAGCATTGCATCAAAAGATAGACTTGGTGCTGTAAGATAAAACGCGGGATCGAGATTGTAATGTAGTTTACAAGTTTTTCGAAAATTTTCAAATACATCTGTTAACAACAAAACATCTGTTTTGAGATACAAATCTGTGTACATACCCATGTTTTGAATATTAAATACTGACCAAACAGACCGAGCGTGTTCATAGTCTTCGTCGGTAATTGCGTCATTTGTTAAATAGTTAAAAAAATATTTTTTTGAGGGTAAACACGTTTCTTCATAACGTTCCCATTGAGACATATAGTCATATGGATACACTCCTTTACGAGTGAGTAGGTTAAATTGTTTTTTATTAGGGAAATAAGATTTTAATTGTTTAAAGTCTTGTTTTTTCATTGTACTAACCAACTTTTCTAAGCTAGTTCCTAAAAACTTGAAAGAATCTACAAACCGAACTTGGATGCTTTCCCCGGTAGCAATCGGAATAAACTTAGTGAAAGAAATATAGTTTTCTTTTGTTTTAGGTATCACTTTTATAGATCCAGGAGCTTCACCTAATTCTTTTATGAAAAGATGGCAATCGTATCCAGACAAATTATGAAAAAATACTGGCAAAAATGATGGTAGTTTGTATTGTATGTTACAATAACTATGAGCTGCGCCGCGATATTTACCAGTCAAGTGACAATGATCGCGAACCCTATCGCCGAACAAGAAGTGTTCACAAATATGACATGTCAACGCGTTTTCAAAGTCGCGAGCATTTTCATTTGAATAAATCATAGGAACATTATTTTTTACAATAACGTAAATTTTTTGTGCATCTTTATAGATAGACTTCACAAAATTTGATACACAATCCGAACCGCGATAAGAAACGTAACGATTGTGGCTTTCGTCTAGCGTACACGTAATATGATAAGCGAAAGCTATAGGCACATGTCGCTGTCGCGTTACACTACTCGCCTTAGTGGGGTCAGGGTCACAAGATTCATACCGTTCTAGCATTGTTTCAAAATCTGCGTATATAACAAATGGAACAATTTGCTTTCTATTATAATTTTTAAACTGTATGAAAGAACTCTTTGGAGGTAGTTCAGTGACAACACCTCCACAACTATGTGAACTAAGATCATCGCATGAATTAAAAAACATTAAACAAGCATCACAAAAGTACAGTTTACTGTGGTGTTTTGTTATTTGATTTTTAACAAGTCGCGGCAAGTCTTTAATGAGACAGTAATGTGACAAATTATCTCTTTCTAAATAAAGTAAATGAATCACCTTTCCGTTCAAGGCTTTTGGTTTGTAAAGCGGTCCTACGACGGTATTATTTTTTAAACCATAAATGTAAATGCAAATTTCGGGGTTATTCACTTCGAACCGCGCAATATCTGAGAAATTCACTGGAAATAACATATCCTTTACATTTAACACGTTACGAAAATCAGGGTAAGAAGATACTCTTTCAGGATGACTTTTAGCTGGATATAAAGCAGCAACAACAGACCACAAAAAACAATACTCGTCATTATTGTGGATATTAACACATGCTCTTTTCGATTTTATTGCAGAAGGCAATTCGATAAAGCCTGAACCATGCAATGGTTGATATTTGTTAACATTGACTTCCAAATGAGAACTGCTCAAGAACGTCCATCCACTGTCTCGGTCCTGAAATTCTTCTATCTTTTTTGATAAAATGTTTTTTACTTGAGTTAATAATGAATCAATTTCATAATTCTGATGCAGAGTAAAGTTTTTTGTGGCAAATGATTTCTCCTGAGAATCATTTTTAAACATTAAAAATAAAGCAAAAAATTCGAAATTAACTTTTAGACAAGTATGTTCTTTAAGAGAAATATTAATTAACGTTTTAATTTTGTCCCAAATATTAATAAGAAATGGTTGTAGAGAACTATTCTCAGACGGATCGACAATTCTATAAGAAGCTATACGATTACAAAATGCAGAATGTATTATTTCAACACCTTCGCAAAAATGCGAAATAGTTTTGTTTTTATGATTAGTACTACGTAGGTGACCTGTCCAGTGACTGCGCTCAACAGATGTGTTACAAACAGTACAGAACGGCATTTTAAAATATAATAGTTTTAAACTTACTATTAGATGTTGCAATGTATTATTTTTACGATTATGATTTACGATCGCAGAAATACAAAAACATCTGGTGCCCCAACAACTTAAATATTTATTTTAAACTAATATTATCGCTATAAAAGACAGGCTCAGAGTTATCAAAAAACTCATGAGTCCGTCTCATAAAAACTTGTAACCCGTCCCACTGCGGCGTGTTCCGGTTAAGCTGCACTTTTAGTGCCACCGAGGCTTTCTTCCACCGCTCCTCTTTTGGGGTGGAGGCAACTTCAGCCTTGTTGTAGACTTTAACCTCCACGTAGAAGTCCCCGGATACGTCTGCCGTTCGCCGCACTTTACCGTTGGCAACACGGCTGATGAGTGACGAACCGAAGTCCGCAACTGAGGTTTTGGTGGGGACGTAGTCCTCCAAACCAAAGAGGTCCGAGCTCAAGCTGCGCCTTTTACTGTAAACAATTTAACACATTATTTATTACATTTATTTTTTAATATTGACAAATTGATGGTGTATTACTCCTCTGTTGAGCCCTACGGGGATAGAAAGCATGATGTTCTGTTATAATAATTTAAATATCTCATGAACTAACTGTAAACATTCCTACAAGGAATATAATTGGAAATTGATTTCAGAGCTCTCTTCGTTGCAGTTCTAAATCCACTAACCAACGTTTATCGGTGTATAACATTTTAATTGACATAACATACACAACAAGCACCTAAAGGTAAAAGCAGTAACACAAAATTACCTTGACTTCGGTACGGACGGTGTGGTGCTCTCGGAAGCTTTGCGCTTCGACACCTTCTTCTTTGGTTGCGGCTTCGGCTCGGCTACAGTTGCGGACTGTGACCGGTATTCTGAATCGGAGTCAGACCTGAAATGGAACACATAAAGATTAATTTTGTAACTAATAACTATGACTTAAATTTCGGTAATTGACAATAACGCATCGCGGCAACAAATAAGGTTCATAATAGCGATACGTTTGATGTTAGTTGAATCGGATAACCACAAAATAACATTAATTTTGAAGTTTTCTTTAAATTGTGAGAAAAATACATGGCTCAGTGGAATAATTTATGGACATGTCTTTAGTTCATGAAATTCCCTATAATGTTATTACATAAAATTATATGGTTTACGCTCAAAATTCTAACATCTATGCGATGAAATTAAGGCTAACCAATACACCAGCCGGCAGGCAGAAACCAGGTCCGTAGCTGGGTAGCGATTAGTACATTAGTAAATTCAGTAAAATTAGTAGTACTTACTTACTTACATTTTAAATAGTTGAAGGTAATCGGTGGTTATCACTGGAAGATACTGGAGCGAATGTAATATTATGATCAAAATTGATTGATTTTATACATAAAAAATACCATTTCAGCAGTATTTATCCCATTACAAAATTAAACCTTAACTACATATATTGACAGTTGTATGACTAATTTATGTTACTTACGTCTAATTAAACCGTAGTGATTGAAAATCACTTCCGTCTAATTGCAATTTTATCGTGAGAAATGAAATATAAAACCAGCTTTTTTCGCTCGCCGACAAAGACGACACATGACGCTTATGATTAATACATTAATATATATTAAAGTATGTATGTTTGTTGTATAAAATGTGATGTAAAACTTCGCCTGATATCACACATGTGAACTAAAAAATAAAAATCACTTTTTTGACGGAAGAGAGCTGAAAGAAAATCATCCTGAAAACATTTTTTGTGTAGAATAATCCATGTAAACAAACTTGCGGCAAAAAGTTAACCACTTATATGCTACAGTAAAACTTGACATTATCGTAAATAAGTAATATCATCTAACGACTAAAACGAACTTTTTATTATCGATTCATGCATAAGTTCAGTAGGTAGGTACTAGTATTAAGATTCATCTTTCAAACAAATCCTAGATTGTTAAAGAACTATCAATGTATTTTGAAACATTTTATGTTTTCTTATATGTTTTTATGGTTGTTCAGTATGTATTAACCAAAAACTTGTATGTTTGGTGTAAACTGTAAGTATAGGTTGGTTATTTATAAATAAATATAGCAAATAAACAATATAAAATAATTAGCAAAGTTATCAAAGGAACATCCTCTATTTGAATGAATTGCATTGATTATGAAGTTCTATAAAATACCAATTTTAATCAGAGACTGCAACATGCACAGCGATCATCTTACAGCTAAATTGTTGAATACATGGGAATGATTCAAACATATACCTGGTACAACAAAGTTCGAACACTACAAATTTACATAATGCAATTTTGCAGTCTTTGCGATTGTAAAGAATCACGTACACTTATACTGTGAAGCTTAACACGGTCGCCGATCCGACGCCGTCGTCCGGCGGTTTAAAAGGAGTATGGTACAATAGATGATCACGGGACGGCACACGAACCGTTTCGATGGCAATTGTATAAGTGTGCGATGATCTTAATCAAGCGCAACGCCGAGTCGCAGAGTAACAACAGAACATTTCAGAGCTACCAGTAGTTGTTTGTTAACATGTAAGCTAGTGTCAACTGTATGAGTTAATTAAATTAAAATTTGGATGTCCTTGGTGCCCAATCTGGGGTCATAGAAATAGAATGTACGTGTGTCTGAAGATGCATAATATTTCTTGCTCTGTGAAGAGACATGAGACAATCTGTCTCAAATTTTAGTTTATTTGTTAACATGTAAGCTAGTGTCAACTGTATGAGTTAATTAAATTAAAATTTGGATGTCCTTGGTGCCCAATCTGGGTCATAGAAAAAGAATGTGTGTGTACCTGTAGGTGCATGCTATTTTTTACTCTGTGAAGAGACATGAGACAATCTGTCCCAAAATTTTAGTTTACTATATTCGTAAAGTTCCATTAGTAAACGAAATATGTGTCAAACTGACTGTGAAGTGGTGGTTAAGTGTGAAACTTGTTAACTAAAGTTAGTAGTGATTTTGTGTTCAATTCGAGAATCTGCAGTACATGATCGAGGTAAGCCATCGGTAAGTAATAATAATGTGCTCAGCCCCTTTAACCGTAAATGTATTTTTTTTTTTTTTTTTTTTTTTTAATAAAACGGAATTGTTGAACGGCGCCCACTCCGTCGGATATTATTGGGCATTCTACCACACCGTGAGTGACGGAGGCGGAGCCGAAGGAACGAAGGTGGGATAGAATGCCCAATAATATCCTACTTGTAGTAATAAATCAATCAATAAATACACTCGAAAACAAACGAAATTAATTTGAAGCACCCATACTCGTACGCGATTCGCGCGCGCGCGGCTTCTGAACTCTGACTGACGTTTGTTTACCAACACACGCGCGAGGGATGTGCCACGATATTTTAAAAATCGTTACTTTTTACGTTGACAACTCGATGTCCTGATATTTAATTACTTTCTTAATTTTACACAAAAATAAATATTAATTAGGGCTTTGTGATATTTGGGCTCGAAGAAGTCGATGCCATCCTTTTACTTGATTTGTTGTTCTATGACTATTTTTATATATACTTATTTTTTGGGAAAATGTGGCCATCCACTGTTTCTTAGCATTTGCTAATATGTCTTTCCATGTATTCTGTATGTATTCTGGAGGAAGCACGGGCAATATTATAATTACCCTACAAAAACTCCTTTCTGATGTCGTTTTATTTAATTTCATGTTTTTAATTTACACGTGAAAGCAGGATTGTATTGATAGAAGCAACCAGTCATTTTAGCCTCTGGGTATACAGCATTAAATTGAGCTTGCTTATAGTCTTGCTTGCTCACATTTACATTTTTATAATGTAAAGAAACGGACGTAAGTAGTTTCTTTTTTGTTGGGCAACAAACCATAAAACACCGGTATAATATTGCTGCAATTTTTGATGAAATCATCAACGCCAAGATGTACGCTGTAAATCTGATAAAATGGTGGCGGACAACACCGAAAAGTGCCGTCACCCTAATAAAATCCAAGTCTGTCATTTTTAATGTTTTTTTTGCAATTCGAGAAGAAATATTTAAAATTTTACCATCAATTCCATCTTCGCAAACCAAAAAATCGTTATTAATGTTTTTGGAACTGTAACATCTTCTAAATATTTAAAAACTTGTCTCTGGACATCAAGGAACTTTTTTGTTCACGATACAAAGCACTTTAAGTTAAGACTAGCCTTGGGCATTGTCGTTCACTTAATGGATCTAGTTCATCAAATCTCGTTCCGTGAAGTGAACTCGTTCCGCTAACACGTTCCACAGTTCATTTCGCTCCTTGACTTGGTAGGTTGTATAGAACAGTACTACTGATTCAGAGAGCGAAATGAACTGTGGCATAGACATGTTTTCGACAGAGTCCGGATTTGGAACTTGTTTAGCTATTCGTTCATAAACTGTGAACTATAGCAATAAGATACGTCACCTATGAAATTCAGTTAATAAATAGATTCGATTTCCCTTCATACTTTTTTCAGGCTTAGGACTGACACTTAAAGTGACTAGTATGAATTAATATTAAACCTACTTTTCACTTTAAAAGGCGTATTTAAAAATCGACTCTGTTTACAATATTTTTTTTTTGTGTTTTGTTTTTTTTTGTCTTCTCTAATCACATGTTTATTATGAATTACTATTAAACCTACTTTTAATTTTAAAAAGCGTATTTAAAAATCAACTCTAATTACTTTTTTTTTTGTTTTCAGGCTTCTATTTTTTATGTCTTCTCTAATCACATGTTTCCATGCAAACACAGCAATTGTGATACCTTTTCAGGCTTCAACAATGAACGACGTGCTCTTAAAATATCGCCAGCCTTTGAAAAGATTCTTTCGCATGGCACGGAGGTGGCGGGTATACATAGTCTTTTTAACATATGTTGGTACAAATTCGGATAGACATTTCTGCGGTCGTAAAACCATTTCAATGGATCTGATTTTCGAGGTATTAAATCTTCTTTCAAATATCGGTCCACTTCAATACTGGCTTGAGCTGTAGAGTTTTGTGGTACCGTTTTCTTAATTTCTTTATCGATTTCGGACCAAAGATCATCATTTACTTCGGTGATATTAACGGGGTGACAGGATTGGGAAACATTATCATCACTAGCAACAGCGACGCTGGCGATAGCAGTAGTTCTTCTTCTAATTTCACTCACCGCGTTTTCATATTTAGTAATAGAGTTGAATCCGATCTTTTTGAACCTGGGATCAAGAACCGTGGCTTCAGAGTGTAAAACTGAAGACTCGATGTCACCAAATCTCTTATAAATTTGAACATGAAGTTTTTTAATTAGTTGTTGTACTGGTTCCAAATATGTTGAAATTACTGGAGGCATGATGTTTTGTAATGTGGTTTATCATAATTTTGCAGTAAACAATAACCTTAGATAAAGTAACTGCTTTCTCAGCAGAAATTTCTGTTGTTATGTCATTGAATGGTTTTAAAATTGGCAGTATTTGTTCAATAATTACAAATTCTTCAGAATTTATTAATAAGTCACTCCTTAGCGAAAATGTCGCTGAGACAACGGCTTTCTTAATTTTTATTAAACGGTCCAACATTTGGAACGTGGAATTCCAGCGAGTTTCAACATCCTGTTTTAACATTAATTCTGGAATGTTTAACTGTTTTTGGACTTCAATCAATTTATATTTAGCTACAGTGCTCCTTTTGTAAAATTCAACATTTTTTTAACTTTTTCAATTATAGGTAAGATCTCTCCTAAACCTTTCCTAACAACTAGATTGATTTGGTGTGCGAAACATCCAACATGCCTCCACCCACCTAAACGTATTGCGGCAGTTATGTTTGCCGCATTATCCGACACCACTGCACTTACTTTATAATCTATGTCCCAGCGCCGAAAACAATCTTTCAAAAATTCAGATAAGTTTTCACTAGTGTGTCTGTCTCCGTATTGTACACACTCTAACAGATATGAAGACAGCTCCATATCTTCATTTAAATAGTGGGCTGTCACTGCAATGTAACTATCTTTTGTGTAGTCTGATGTCCAACCATCAGTTGTTACAGAAACTGCTTTGGCAAAGGCAAGCTTGCTCTTCATTAACTCTACAGTCTCATTAAAAATTTTTGGAATCAAACTTTTTGAGAGCGTTTTCCTAGCAGGTAAACTGTAGCCTGGAGTTTGAGACACCATTTGTAATAATATTTTAAATTCTGGTTCGTCAACGACACGTAGAGAATGTTGGCCTTTCGATATCCACTTCACCAATTGCTTATCCACCACCAATAGCCTGCGATCTTTGTACGGAAATAGGTCTTTTTCTGATGATAAAATCAGTAATATTTTGTTGCGATGGTTGTTGCGATGTTTGTTGAAATAGAATGTCAATCTAAAATAAACTTATTGCTTTATGAAATAGAGACCAAAATAGTTAACGTCTCTAGAATATCGAATACTAAGAAAGCTAAACAATAATTGTCAGTGTGTGTAAATGCGATAACGAATCAGATCTTGCTAAGTGCATGTGGTGAGTTGAGTTGGTGACGTGACGTATACAACAAAGGGCTCTCGTTCCTACCTACCTACACACACTGACGAGGGCTTAGACTAGAGACGCGGGATTATAATGAGCCGGTGAACTATGGAACGATAATTCCGCACAGTACTGAACGAGTTCAGTTCGTTCACTGTGTTTGAGTAGTTCATCGGAACGAATCGCTCCGGAGTTACTCAAGTCTAGTTAAGACTGTATCCAATTCTGTAATCTTCATAAGGACTGTTGATATCTTTTAAAATATCGGATTTTTGATATGTAATATTTTAAATATATCAATATCGGAGTTTGATAAATCGAAAAAAAATGTCGATATTTCGATTTATAGATTTTATTTAAAAAATAATCGTAAGTCAGTAGAGCTGGGTAATATGTTTTTGCCCGGCAAGAAAAAATGGTTTATGATTAAATAAAAAATGGTACATGCATAAAATAAAATTTTGGGCATAAATTTATTTTTGCCCGATTAATGAGCAATCGCAGGGCGTAAAAAAGGAGACGGGGATTTCTAGGCCAAAATGTAATAAGATGAGGTATAGTTATATTATTTGTCGGACCGAGGACTCGATCGATTTTATCCACCATATAGAAGAAGCTTGCAAAGAATCAGGTATGTTCATGTATTTATTGTAATCTTCATGGTCCTTTAGGTTCAAGTGTTTACACCTTTCTAATTCTTTAGTGTAAAGTATCCCATATTCGATTGCTGGGCATGCTGATACCAGCTGTCCCAACAATTGTGCGAATTTCCTAATTTTACATCTTTTGTAATTCATCATCTTTATTAGTTCAGCCTTTATGTTTGATCTTTTTTCGTTAGGTAATGTGATTTGGATTTTTTTTTAATCTGTTATGTAGCCAAGAAACTTGCATGATTTTGAAGAAAGAAAGAAAGAAAGAAAGGAAAGAAAAACCATTTATTCACGAGACACTTTCAACACACTTTTCATTATTAATAACGAAGCCCAGAAATGTTAATAATTTTTTGGTGACTCTAATATTGTCTAAGCATTCTAACCGAGTCTGTCCCAACAAAAAAATGTCATCTAAATAGATTGTCGCGAGATATCTGCATGTTCGAAGTAGTTTTATTACTGGTTTCATTATCTTAGTGAAACTATATGGGGCTTTGTTCAACCCGAATGGCAAAACGTTGAACTCATAAAGTTTTGCATCAAGTTCAAACCTAAGGTACTTGCGAGATACAGGGTCGATTTTTATTAAGAGATATGCGTCTTTCAAGTCGAGATTGACCATGAAACAATCTCTTGATACCAACTTTACAGCTGTTCTTAAATCTTCTATTTTCAAATGATCTGTATCTATAAATTTGTTTAATGGTTTTAGATTTAATATGAATCTCATTTTGCCATTCGGTTTGGGACGTTAGAAAACGCTTGAGATGAATTGTCCGTTACATGGTTCACACTCAGATATTGCTCCAATTTTAAGCAATTTATTGATTGATTCATTGAAATAAGCTTTTTCGGTTTGCGAGTGTGGTATGACTTTTGGATAACATGTTTGGACCACTGGTTTGTTAATTTGTAATTTATAACCATTAACCCATGCCAGTATGGTTTGGTCCTCAGTGATTAGAGACCATTGATCA
The DNA here is from genome assembly GCA_947361185.1 of Charanyca ferruginea. NCBI lineage: Eukaryota > Metazoa > Arthropoda > Insecta > Lepidoptera > Noctuidae > Charanyca > Charanyca ferruginea. Next base: position 11,076,959 of record OX376065.1, on the reverse strand, counting down.
TAAAAAGAAGATAATTGTCCAGCGTACTTTACCGGATTTATCGGCGGCGGTTGAACTTCGACGGATGCCGCGATATTTTCGACGAGTCGCCTTGCGTCGTATTGCGATTGTATCGCGCCGAAGGGCCCGGCACCGGCGGGGGAGCTGCTTCGCGACCTCGCTGTACTCCTTGCTGTTTGCGCGCTGGGGTCGGGCTTCTCCAGTTTAAATTGTTTGCTGGAGAGAAACTTTTGTGTTTTGGCTGCATCTTATTTTTCATTTCGGTGCCTGACTTAGTAATGTGCGCAATTGGTTAAATTCTGGAGACAAATAAAATCCTCCCAGATGTTCAATCAGGGTTTAGGAAGGGCCGTAGTACAGCAACGGCTTTATTGGATGTGATAGACAACATCTTGTCACAAACGTCCTCGCTCCCCCTTGGGGACGTGTTCCCCAAGGAGCTCTTGGGAAGATTCTTGATAGATATTAGGGCTATTCTTGATACGGGTCTATGAATGACGCTGCTCTCAGTTCTCAAATACTCCCTGCATACACCGTCAGCTCCCGGATACATACACAATCACGAAGTAGGTACCAAGTCAGTACCACTTAAGAGAAATAATTGTTCTCAAATTGAAAATTATGACTATTAGTAGGACCAGCATCCACCACAGGAAGCGTGACAGTTGGCTATTTAACAAAAAAAAAACATACAGTTAATGAAACAAAGCAAGCCAGTCAACAACATGTGACAGTAAACAAATAAATAATATAGATAAGCATGCAAATAACCGTGACATATTATTTTGTTCACAAGTTAGAAGTACTTCCTTATGTGCAATACAACAGTTAAGAATGATAAAAGATTAAACCAATGTTCTAATACTTACAGTGAGTAGGTTGTGTCGGACACCTGGAAGTGGCTCTCCTATATCTCGCCCTAATATGCTATATAAGCGCTCTTGGAGTGGTGTTAGTGAATTTTTTTTTGCAGGATCACCACCTTAAATGCAAGTTATAAAACTATTACTAGATATATGTTACCCACTTTAATTCTGCAAGGCTGCCAAAAGAAAGTATTGCTTCCCTGTTGCACTTAATTCACTCTTCTGTGATTTTATTTTCTTTAACGTTTTACTTTTATATTCATTGTAGAACTAAAAAAGTGCAAAATTTACGATAAGGATACATGTTATCATTTTATAATGCATACCTAATTATACTGTATTTAGGTACTTACTGTGCGCCACTCTGTCGGTGTTTTATTGGGGCAGTCCACCGATACCGACTTTGAAATTTGGGCGCACTCCATCCAATATTGTTTTGGTAAACTTCGCCCTTCATTGGTGCAGCTGCAGTGGCCAAGCGCCGGTTCTTGGTGGTTTTCCAAATAATTAATTAAAGCCGAAAGGAGATTAGCAAAACCCATGTATATTCAGTATTACATACAGGCTTACCGTTTGATAGAATGAATATGTGGATTTGAATACTACAATAGAGGGTAAGGTACCCAATTATTGGTACTTTAAGCATCACCTTTCACTTAAATCGTGAAAAATAACTTTATGGAGGGTTGCCAATACAATATTTTACTCAAAATTACAGCGTAAAAGTAATTTTTCGTTTTAAATAAATAAAACGTCAACTAATATCATCGTTTTTATTTTATTTTTTTAATTTATGCTAAAAAACACGTTTTTCCCAATTACTGGCATACTTTGGCCAATTATCTGCGTGGGCCTTTACCATTTATTGGCATTTCGGATAAATCAGTATATAAAGGAAAAATGTCTAAAGAGGAAAAGGATAAAGTAAAAAAAAAGCCCAGCTTATAATCACTTTTATTTATGCAGCTATACTTAGACACATACACATGAAAACAAAACAATCAATGTAACCGCCTTATCAATAATTTGGTTCATACCTAGGTACATTATCAAATCAATGTTTAGTAAACATTTAGAAAAAGAAAAACAATTATAAAATTATCACTTATAACTACACAATAAATGAAACTCTTAACTACATAACAACTTAAACGTCAGAGGAATCAAATTCAGTCAAAAACTTCTCTATTTCAGCATCAGTGTATACAATCTTGTTTTGTTTATTATCATTATTTTCAGGAACTAAACTGCCATAGTCGATGTAATTTTCCTTATTCTCTTGAATTTCAATCGGTGTACAGTCTACATTTGCAGGTGGTACCAACGAGATATCTGCGGTGTCCAACTTTTCAGGTGGCACGATTTTCTTAACATCTGCATTTACTCTTTCATGTTCCTTCGCAATCTTCATCTTAGCTGCTGTTACTTTTCGTTTCGTCTGCTTAGTTTTTGACGTGACAACGTCTTATAATTCGATAGAGCCGGCTGCACGCACGAAAAAACATGACGTCATGCGGCGTTACGGCGTTACATGACGTCATGCGGCGTTACCTCGCTCTGCGGTGTTACCTCGCTCTGAGGCGTTCCAAGTGAAAAGTGAATGTGGTGTCAATTGTTTATAGCAACGATAATTACAGCGATAAAGGTAATGATTCTTTCGCGTTGTCACGTTCAACTGTCGTCAGTAAACCGACTTTACAGACAACCAATTTTTGATTCTAATTACTTTTTTCTCTTTCTTCTTTTTTTTATGCCTTTTTCTTTTTCCTGTTTTACGTGGAGTTTTCCGCTTTCAATAGATCTTCTTTTTTCAGAAGTCAATACAAAAGGAGCTCTCTTTATGTTTCTAACGCCTTTTTGTTGTGGTGATTTTGACAATACAAGGACATCGGTTAATTTAATGGGAGTAAGGTTTAACATGACAACAGAAACTTTTTGAATCTTTACAGGTGCTGGATCAATATATGTTTCTATTTTTTCAAACTCGGAACTTTGCTGTTGTGCGACTGTTTTCATGGGGTGTTTAATTTGTTGGGACAGAATTGAAATTTTCGTATTTCTAGTCTTAGCTTCATGCACTTCTGCTTTATGAGTAATATGTAAAACTTCTTGTGAATTGTCCTATAAACGATCATCATTGCCATTATTGAAGTCTTCCGCTGTTACAATAATTTCTGACCACCTGCGTCAGAAATTATTGTAACAGCAGGTGCGCAATCAGAATGCTCTTCTGTCAAGTATTCGCTTAAAATAACTGGCATGTTGGCCATGTCAATGGACAATATCTAAACCATCTTAGATTTGCTGACGACATAGTCATAATAGCCGAAACATCAAGGGATCTAGATGAAATGATGAGGTCAGTGGACCATGAAAGCTCAGAAATTGGGTTAGAAATGAACGTCAGTAAAACTAAAATAATGACCAACAACCAAAAAAAACCTATTGTGATAAAAGGAAATAATATAGAATATGTCAATAATTACATATATTTGGGAAAGCAGTTATCATTCAATAAGTCCAGCAACGAAGAAGAAGTAACACGTAGAATCAACTTACCCTGGAAAAAATTCTGGTCACTGAAAGAAATTTTAAAAGGAAATTACAACTTGCACCTAAAAAAGACAGTATTCGATACATGTCTCTTACCATGCTTACTGTATGGCTGCCAGACTTGGGTTTATACTAATAAAGTCAAACAAAAAATTAAATGTACTCAAACGGCTATGGAAAGGAGCATGTTGAAGCTCAGGAAAATAGACAAAGTAAAGAATAGACACATTAGACAAAAAACAAAAATAACTGACGCTCTCACACATGCACTCAGACTAAAATGGAGGTGGGCTGGACACATCACACGTTACACGGACAAAAGATGGACCATAGAAACTACTAGATGGAAAGGCCCACAGGGAAGGAGAAATGCGGGTAGACCTATAAGACGGTGGGTTGATGACATTATCCAGGTGTCAGGAAACGACTGGACAAATACAGGCAAGGACAGGGATCTATGGAAAAAGATGGAGGAGGCCTTTACCCAAAAAGGGGTCCATATTTCAATAAAAGAAAACTAATCATACTAACAATATTCAATAAGTAAATTTACTAATACTACTAACAACTTTAGAAATGGAACCTAGAAATATGGAATAAATGGCTTTTTTATTTTATTTATTTTATTTTATTTACTCGCAGGTCTCTGTATGCCCGCTGGGTATACTTGGTCCACAGGCTGCACGTGTAAAACGACTGGCAAAAGGCCTTTTTTTTTTTTTTTTTAGATTCTTTATTGATTTACAAGGGATTTTTGTACATAAAATGACGATGACAATCCCATCGTACCTTATCCTAAAGCTTCCTAATGTAATAATTTACTTCTAACATTAAATACTTCTAAAATTCAAATGAGTATAGCATTTTAGCTGCATCTGAATTCGGTTCAGCTAGAATGCTATGAAAGGCACCAACATCCATATAATTTAAATTAAATAGTCTAACCATTTGCTCTCTTTTATTTGCATTACGGACACATTCCATTAATAGGTGTTGCACATCGTCAGTTTTCCCACACATCTCACAATTAGGTGAATTCACTTTCTTCATTAAGAAGGCAAAACTTTTATTAGGAATGTGTCCGGAGCGCAGCCGACATGCGGTCACGATTTGATGTCTACTTAAATGAGCACTTGTAAACCACGGGATATGAAGAGGTTCGCATTGAATACTTTTGTACCATATTCCCTTAGATTTTGATCTTTCATCGAAGTATTCTTTAAATTTTTTAAAACATGTTGTTTTATATATGGTAAGTATTTCTGAATGGTTAGGTAAAATATCAATTTCAACTCCTTCAGATATAGCTTTTTTAGCTAAGCTATCAGCCTCTTCATTTCCCGTCAGGCCAATGTGTGATGGGACCCATTGCAGTGTCAAGGTTAAATTCTTTTCATTTGCCAATTTAATTTGCTCTAATATTTTGTATGCTATTGAAACACCTCTGGTTCCAGAGGCACATCGAGCAATGTGAAATAAGGCACTTTTACTGTCCGTTAAAATTAAAATATGATTTTTCTCTAAGTTGGCAGCATAAGACAGAGCCTGTGACACTGCAAACAGTTCCGCCGACATAATTGAGAAATGTTTATTTAATTTGTAAGTGCAATGGCTTTTCGTGAACGAATCATAGTATGCAGCACCAACACCAGCAGACGATTTAGACCCATCGGTGTAAATAGTATGATACCCGTTATATTTAGTATGTAACTCCTGCAACACCTCAACTTTTAAGGAGTGGCTCAAGCATTGTGATTTAGCCCCTTTGACGGCGTCCAAGTTACAACGTATCACATTTGTTATATTTATATTCGATACCCAGGTGTCTAACTTAAACATTTCAAGCGGGTAAGAAGAGGCTAACATATCATGTTGGCTTTCATTAAAGCATGTTGCTAATAGAGGTTTCTTTTTATATAACCAATATCTATTATTGCATAATCCATAAAGTTCTCTTAAAAGCTTTGTATTTATGTTATCAGCCAAAGACTTAGTTTTCGAACAGAATTTAAATGAAAGATACAGTCTTCTTATATAGAGAGGGGGGATACCTAACTCACTCTCCATAGCATGAATAGGAGTCGACTTAATAAACCCACCAGTAACTCTAAGTGCCTTTAAAAAACTCAAAAATTTTAACGCTTTCTCACAACATTCATTAATGTGTTTTCCGCATCGCAAAGATCGATCCAACCACAGACCCAGATACCTGATACAATCAACAGAATCCAATAATGAACCCTTAACATCAAGTTGTACCCTTTGCATTCTACGAGTCCTACCGAAAACACAATATTTAGATTTAGGCGCTGATAAATCCAACCCAAGCTGCCCCAATACTGTTAATATAGTATCTAATGCTACTTGCATGTTTGCTACACTATCTTCGAGTTTATTACATTGAGCGAACAAGGCAAAATCGTCAGCATATTGACATATAAACACTTGATTTATGTTTCGACAAACCGCTGTAGTAACAATATTAAAAAGTAAAGGAGATATGGGATCGCCTTGAGCAATTCCTTTATTGGTCCATCTAGTAATAATGCCACTACCTTCCTCATCACATCTAATCTGAAGGTGCCTTTCTCTTAAAAACTCCCAAAGGTATGTGCATATTTTAGATCCAACCTGTAACTCTTCTAAAGTACCTACTACTTTATTAATCAGGACATTATTGTATGCTCCCTCAATGTCTAAAAAACATGCTAGAGTGGGCTTATTTTGAGAGAAACCGATCTGAATAGTTGTAACAAGACGTACCAAGCAGTCCATACAAGACTGTCCTCTTCTAAACCCTACTGTGTTTGATGATACAATCTCATTGCTTTCGATAAACCACTCTAGTCGCCTAGCCAACATTAAATGAAAAATTTTACAAACACAAGACATCAAAGCAATAGGTCGTAGCTTGGAACCAGAACTATTATTATGTTTAGGTATCGGTATAATTTGTATGTTTCTCCACTGAGTAGGGACGTATCCAGATCTAAATATGATATTGTACATTCGAAGCAAAAACTGTTTACCTATAAAAGGCAGATTATAAATCATAGAATAGTAAACATCATCCTGTCCCGGCGAAGTATCTTTGCGTTTAAAACAGCTTTCCATTTCATGAAACGTAAAATCAGCGTCAAGTTTAGGGTTGGATGAGGTAAACGAAAGAGGATGGTCAGCCACAAAATCGGGTGCTAAAGAATTTAATAGTTCTTGTTTACTAGTGTCGGAAGAATATAATTTAGTTTGTTTAAGCCCTTTCATCCATCTCATCCGTCTCCACATTTCTGACAGACTTGTCGACTCATCGATACTATCACAAAAACTATACCAGCTTTGAGACTTGGCTCGTCTTGTTAAACGTTGTGTTTCTGAGATTCTTACTTGCAAACAATCTAAATTTTGTGGAATAGGATTTCGTCTAAATTGCTTCAGTGCAAGCCGTCGCTGGGCCACTAACATAGAAAGAGACTGGTTCCAATAGACTTTAGGCACGAATTTACTAGCAGGACTTATGCATATCTTTCTGCAAGGTATATTTTGTTCAGCAGCTTCATGTATATGACTTAGAAAGCAATCATACATTTCTTGAACATTATTAAAATTGCATGCAGTTTGTAAAAATAGATCGGACAATGTTTCTTTATACTCTAACCATTTAGCCAATTTAAAGTTTCTTCTACAAATATATAGTAGAGTAACTTGAAACTTAAAACAAATCTTAAGAATCAAGTGGTCACTACCTAAACTTTCGTTAGATACATCCCACGAAGCATTTACAGCAATATCTGTAGAACAGAACGCAATATCAGGTGAAGTTTGTTGCAGTATGCCATTTACAAGTTTAACCCTTGTAGCTCTGCCATCGTTGAGTGAGATGTAGCCATTATCTAGTAAACTATCAAAGATCTGGTTACCTCTTGTGTCAGTCCTGTTCGACCAATTACTGTGATGGCCGTTAAAATCACCTGCAACTAAAGTTTTAGTCGGAAACAATGAAAATATATTATCCCAATCCGATTGACAGGTACGCACAGACGACGGGCAATAAACGGAGATAACATTATGAACTAACTTACAGTTAAGAATTTTAATTGCAATTATTTCTATACCAGAATTACTTATACGAATAGGAGTTACATAAACTCTTAGAGATTTATGACATAAAATTGCCACCCCACCATAACAGTCTGACCTGTCTTGTCGATAAATGTTGTAACCTGTTAAGTTTATATGTGAGTCAGGTTCGAGCCACGTTTCGCTAATTATACCAACATGAATTTTTTCTCTGTTTAAGAAAATTTCAAAGTCTACTAATTTTGGTCTAAAACTTTGCGCATTCCATTGTGCTATATTAATATTAATGTTTTGAATGTTAGCCATTTATAAAGTTATAAAATAAAGACTTAATTATACTTCCCCGTTTTTCAATAAATATCGATGTCACTTCTTCTACAACATACTGGACACATAAACAGATCTTCTCCTCTAAAGTGTTTTTGGATAATATTATTTCTTGAAATTTATAAAATATCTTAATAATCCTTGAACCCTTATTTTTAGTACTTGCGTTTTCTTCTGATGCGGATGCTTTTTCCTGCTGGTTCTCTAATTCTTCTTCATTTTCTTCCTCCGATTCTTCATCACTCTCTTGAACACTTTTTCCACTACTTTTTCTCCTCGTTTTATTTTTCTTTTTGGTTGACTGGCGGTGAGTCTTTCTTACTTCTACAGTGTCTTCTTTTTCGTTATTTTCCTCCAAAGTCGTCGACGTCAGATGATTCCCCAGTAAAATATCCTTGTATGAAATAGAATGCAAATGGTCTTGTTTTCCACTCGAATTAGTATTTGATAATTGAATAGTAATATTTTCCTGTGTATTACTTTGTTGGTACAATGTTAGGGCCTTTTTGTAAGTACAATTGTTTTGACTCATTATATTTTTTATCATTTTTTCTTTGATAAATACCGGGCATGTTTTTTCAAGTGCCATATGTGACCCTTTACAATTAATGCACACAAATTGGGTTGACTGACAGTTTTCGTGATCCTGACCACACTTTGGACATTTAACTTTCCTAGTTGGACATACTTTCCTTGTGTGTCCGAACTTCCAACATCCGGAGCACTGGGTAACAGGAAAGATATATGGTTCCACCTTGAAACGACACCCGTATCCCAATATATACGAAGGCAAAGTGGAACTCTTAAACGCCAATCGGATTACAGTACTGTCTACCCACTTTTTATCCTCAGTAAGGCGCTGTAATCTTCTCATAGATACAATCTCATACTCACATGTAAACTGTTCGATTATTTCTTTCTCTTCAATATCCAGGTCCACGTTTTTAACTACACCATACGATAGATTCACTTCGTCTGTACTTTGACATCTATAATCAAGCGCCTGAAATTTTGGACAGTTTAAAAGTTTGTCTGCATCCTCTTTGTGTTTTAATAAAATATTAATCTTGTAGGGGCTTCTGTATTTAATTGTTAATATGTTATTAATATTTTCGGCTTTCAACAGCTTTGCCATACCAAATTGTTTTGGAAGTACCTCCTTAGATGATATATTTATCATCCAACCTTCCAATTTCTCAGTATCTTTTCCCGACATGTTTTCATTCAGGTTATTTGTATCTGAAAAACTTCGCAATAACCGTTTAGGTCTTCTGTTGACAGTGATAAATCCGTCGTCATCTTCTGCTTCTTTATCTTCTTCACTGTCCGGTCTTGCTCTCTTTTCGGGAACTTTCTGAGTTTCAGTCATCAGGTTTTCGTTTTCTGCACTTTCCATTCCTACATCAGCTCCTTGTTTTCCCGATTCAGTTTCTTCACGACTCTCAATGTTATCCGATACACTTGAAGATCGTCCAAAACTAGCCATTGTCTCGATAAGTAAATAACATTTGGTAAGTTAATAAAAAAGACTTGAAGGTAGAACTAAAAACTTAAAAAAATGGTAAATAACGTTTGCGGTCTTGTAAGACGTGCGCCTCGTACAACCGCTCGCGCGCTACTGGCAAAAGGCCTTAAAAAGCGTTATTTTAACAGCATCAGTACAGTGCGCAAACCTGCGGGCCAGCGTATTGCACCGGACAGCCAGCGACCTGCGCTCCCTATCTATGTCTACATTATCTTTTAAGTCATCAGTGACCCAGTGACCCAAATACTTGAACTTAGAAACCCGACATAAAGGCGTCCCAGAGAGTGAGAGTTCAGGTAGTTGTTCATAAGTTGAAGTACCTGATTTAAAAACCAACCATTCACTTTTATTTGTATTGTATTTGAGCCCGTGAGCCACTGCATACCTTTCACAAATCTTAAGAAGCCTTCTCATAGCACCGATAGATGGGCTCAGCAGCACCATGTCATCAGCGTAGCTGATGTTGTTGACGCAAACACCATCCACGTGACAACCGATTTTTGTGCTACTGAGCTCACCTATGAGTTTGTTTATATAAAGGTTGAAAAGACGCGGGGAGCTCAGACCCCCGTGCCTCACCCCACCATCCAGCCCATACATATCAGAATATGAGCCAGTCCACTTAACAGTATTTTTTTTACTGACTGTACCAATATCTAAATAGTGATATCACATCAGCCGGGACAGTAGTATCGTGAGTGAGCTTATGCCAGAGCAGTAGGCTTACTCTCGACACTCGATCTCAATTGAAATTGAAAATTGGGTTCGAAATCTGGTCGTTTGGCACTCTTGAATGTTACACCAGCGCATGATTTGATTCGTATAAGGTGGATTTTTTTGGAACTAAATGAAATCGAGTCTATTCGAACGCATGCACTTTTTCGGTACTCTTAACGCGATTTTGACGTTGACATATCGAGTTTGCCTTCGTGTTTTTAATCAAATTTAAACGATTTCAAAAAGTCTACTTTTTTTGGGATCGTGTTTGTTTTTGTGACTTATTTGTAAAGTTTTTATAGTGAATAATGGCACGCTTAGTAGTTATGAGTGATATTTTGGAGAATGCCGTGGGCCGTTCCAGAATGTTACTTTTTTATTTTTTTCCTCTGTTGGTGTATTCATTGGAGGGTTTTGGTCATATTCTTCCACGGTGACCAACCGGGTTGGAAGATTTTTTCTATTTTATTTTTGTTTGTTCTTTTGTTCAATTGTGGCATCTGTGTGGCAGGAGGGGCTAGTTGCTATATATTCTCGCTGTTACGTTCTTGGTTGTTGTTAGTTTTGGTTGCATTTTTGTTGACCAAGAAGTTGAGCATGCTAGGTTTTATGACTCCTTCTGAAATGCTGTTTGACCTAGTGACTGTCTTGTCAAACTGTTTTGTCTTGTTTTTTTTTACTTGCCTGAGTATGCTTGTCTATTTTAGTTTGTGTGGTGTTGTCTGGTGATGACCGGAATTTTCTTTTACTTTGGTGTTTTGATACAATCAGTTTATCATATTTAAGTATAGCTGTATTTCCCTTTTCTCTTCCAGTTTCAGTTGTTCCTGTAGCTCCTTCCTTTTTTCAAGTACATATTTAGGGAAGTCTTCTTTTATATAGTACTATGTATCTTTCAGCGCTCCTCTTTGTTTAAATATTTCGATTTTTATTCCTAGTGTAGTGAAAGTTACAACAATTGGACGTGGTCTCTCTCCTTTCTTTCCCAGTCTTTTTATCTCCTGAATGTCGCTGTAGGCCAGTTTAGTAGAGAAATATTGCTCAATCCATTTAATTATATTCTCTTCAAAATTCTTATATGATGTTTCGTTTTCCTCGATACCGAAAAATACTAAGTTTCTTACTCTTGCTTGTTTTTCCAGGTAATAAATTCTTTTTTCTTGCTTTTCCACACTTTCTTGCATTTCTCCAAGTTTTCCTTCCCAGGCCAAAAATTTCTCCTCAAAAATACTGGTAATATTAGGTCTTTACATATGAAATTACCGCTCGGTATCAAAAAATTAAAAATAACTTTTTTTTAAAGAAGTTAATATTTAGTCAATCGAAGTATGCATCATTGTTATCGATACACTTTCGCCATTTTATCGGGAGCTCATTGATCCCTTTGGTAAAAAAATCCTGGGAGCGAGAATCGATGAACTGCTTCAAGGCTGTTTTAACTGCCTCATCAGAATCGATTTTTTTTCCTTGTAAAAAGTTGTCCAAATTTCGGAATAAGTGGTAATCGGTTTGGGCAAGATCTGGAGAGTATGGTGGGTGACGCAGAGTTTCCAGTCGCAGCTCCTCTAACTTGGCGATCGTCTGATGTGCAGTATGTGGTCGAGCGTTATCCTGAAGGAGCAGTGGGCTAGAGCAATTGACCAGTCTCGGTTGTTTAATGGTGAGCTTTTCCATCATTGTTTGCAACTGTTGACAAAACATGTCTGCAGTAATCGTCTGGCCTGATCTCAAGAAGCTGTTGTGGATTACACCAGCACAGGTCCATCAAACACTAACTAGAATCTTCTTTTTGGTCAGTTTTCGCTTGGGGCAAGGTTTTGCCGGTTCTCCAGGGTTAAGCCATTGTGATGATCGCTTGCGATTATCGTACACGATCCACTTCTCATCACAAGTGACAATACGATTTAAAATTCCCTCATTATTGTGACGATTGAGCAAAGAAGCGCAGCAACCGACGCGTGTTTGTTGGTGTGCTTCAGTCAATTCGTACGGTACCCATTTTTCGAGCTTTTTGACGGGCCTGTTGGTCTAGTGGTCACTGACCCTGACTGCTAAGCCGGAGGTCGTGGGTTCGATTCCCACCCAGGACAAACTTTGTGTGATGAGCATGATTGTTTGTTCTGTGTCTGGGTGTTTATCTATAATATGTATGTATTTATAAATTATATAAGTATGTATATCAGTTGTCTGGTTACCATAACACAAGCTCTGCTTAGCTTGGGACCAGATGACCGTGTGTGAGTTGTCCCAAGATATTTATTTATTTATTTATTTATTTTTTACTTTTCCAATTTGACGCAAATGGATAATGATTGTTTTGTCACTTACTCCAAAGGCTGCTGCTAATTCAGAAGTGGTTTGAGAAGGATCCGCTTCCACTATCGCCTTTAATTCTTCATTATTCACTTGAGTATCCGGTCGTCCACGAGGCTCATTTTGTAAATCAAAATTTCCAGAACGGAAACCTTGAAACCAAAAACGCACCGTTCGTTCGTTAGCGGTGCCTGGCCCGTACTCGTCGTTAATCCTTCGAGCCGTTCCTGCTGCACTGGCGCCACGGTGGAACTCATATTCGTAAATACCGCGAATTTTTAATTTCTCCATTGTTGTTGCTGTAGCAATTTTCAAGACCAAACAAATGACGTGAAAACAAAAGAAACACAATTTTAAAACAATATTCTTTAGTCTTTATTTTGAAATAATTTTGAATTTGGAATTCCTAATCAAACACAAAATATTTGATTTCAAAGTTGCCAGTATTAAGTATCGGCAATTTCATATGTAAGGACCTAATATTTTGTGTAACTTGTTCCGTAACATTTTTTCCGGTTTCCCTAATTTCGATTCTTTGTTCATCTAGTTCCTTTTTTATTGATTTTAGCGTGTTTAAAACTTCTTCCATCATTACGATTTGTTATGATACACGTAATGTCCTCTAGCGGTGTGTGAAATATAAAGTCGAAATGAGTGTGACGTGGTGATTTGTTCCTGTTATAACAGATGGCGTTATGTGTGCGATGGTACGCTGATTGGAACTATTGGAAGATGATTTGTTAATCACACAAACTTTTAGGTTATGATAGTTTGCACTTTTTTTTTTATTTTATTCTTCACTTGGATCTGTTATTCTCACTATTTCACACACTAAAAGTATTCTGGCTTGAGATGTTGGGTCTTAAAAAGACGCAGAATGCTCTCAGCCGGCCTTGGATTTCAAGAATTTGCAGGTGGTTTGCACGACGTTTGGTTCGAGTTTTTACGAGTTTAATACTAATGTTTCCACTGTATTTTATCTTCACCAGTTGACTAAGCACTATGACTCTGTACACATTTGTATATTATCACTCAAAAGTCACTTTTTAGATTATATTTTTGTTATTTTTATCGGAGTCGATGTTTATCGTGCCACGGTGGCGCCCTCACTCCATATATATTTACATAATTAATATTATTTTTTTTCTTTATGTTTTAGTGGCTCTGTCATTCTACGCCACAGGCAGCTACCAAAGATTAGTAGGTGGGACACAAGGTACAATGATGTCCCAACAATCAGTTTCAAGAGCATTAAGAGAAATTACAAATACTCTTAATCCGAATGAAATTTTAAATAAATGTGTTGGAAATACAATGTAAACAAAGCTTTATAGTATATGAATATTTTTAGTTGGTATCTATGCTTTTACCTCCTTGTGTCACCTTGTCTATGTATACTGTTCTATCTTATCTATAGGATCTACTCTGTAAGAAGTGAAAGCAATAAATTGAAACATCTCGTCTAAAATACAGCTTTTCATTAAATTCCTTCAGGTTATGGGCCCAGATACGCCTAGACCGTAATTTAATAAAAAGCCAAAGTTAAAATCGACGTGAAGAGAAAGTACCTAAGGTTGAGTCAACCAATTTAACTATTATAACCTCAAACCGGGCACGCGGTGTGCGTGTACGTCGAGAAGGAAAAATACTTGCCCTTGTAGGTCAAGACAGAAAGGCGAGATGGAAGAAAATAGCAACGTGATCAAGCGGGAAGGCTCCAAAAACTGGAACATCTGGAAATTTCAAACAACCGTGCTGTTGCGTGGGTAGGGTTGGCTGGAGATAGTCGAAGGGAAAGCTAGGAAACCCGAGGCCACCGCTGAAAAATCTACTTGGGCGGCTAAGGATGCTAAGACTCAGACGCTGTTGGTCACAAGAATGACCGAGGATGTAATGCTACACATAATTTCTTGTACAACTTCTGCTGAAATGTGGAGAAAACTCCCAAAGTGTCTATGAACAAAAGTCGGAGACTAGCATTCACATCGTACAGCAAAGGTTCTTTCAATATAAGTATGAAGCGGGGACTGAGATGTCTGTGTTTTTGGAACGAAGTTCCTTATCGCGCGTTGTGAAAGGGGGCCAGACGGAAAAAATTCTTACGAAAAGTTGTCACGACACTTTTTGCTATAGTAAGCTATTGTAAGCTGTGCGGCGTCGCATGTTTCTCTGTCTGTCTCTCTCTCTCTCTTATAGAAAGCAAGCCAGATATTTTCATTTCTATTTCGCATTGAACAGTGTGGTGTCGCGACGATTATTTTTGTTGAGTGTATACAGGTTTTTTGTAAATAATAAATAATAAAAAATAATAATAATAATGAATCCTGACAGTGTTTCTGCACAAGTTCCGGATATTGCTGATGGAGTTAGGTAAGTAGAGATTATATATACAGATAATAATAAATGCAGATAATAATAATTTGTATTTTTAGCAAGTACGCACTATAACCTCTCTTTATTATTGTGCTAACCAAGTCATACGCATTATAATCTCCACATTTTGTGTGTTTAGCAAGTGTACGCGTCATAATTTTAATAAATTCAAAAACAAATCATATTTTAATATTACAATATCAGAACGTATGTATTTAGCAAGCCGTGCGTGTTCTAACCTATACGCTGTTGTGTTTACGAAGTCGAGAGAGTATATATATATATATATACACTCTGTTGTGTTTACAAAGTCCCGCGCATCTATGACGTGTATGAAAGAATAGACAGACAGAGTACATATATACACGCTTACTTTTATACCGTTCTGGACCCGAAACACGGGAACTCCACTTGGGTAATAGGTACTATAGGCATTGTTATTTTTTTTTAAGACGTCTTATAAAGAAGTTGGAAATATATCACTTTTTTTTTGACATTCGAGTTAAATGTTAGTAGGGCTCCCTCTATTTTATTCATAAACGCAAGATCGTACGCGATTTGCCACTGATGACGTAGCGCAGCACAGCTGTGCGTCAATAACGCGCCTGTCCTAATAAAAAAGATAACTGTAGATTTGGAGCGCCTTTTTTACCGTCACGTAACACAATAACATTAATGCCAATGAAAGACACAGATTCTGATTATTCTGCAGATCAGTTTAAAGAGTATAAAAGACATTACCAGTTACTTAAAACTAATTTAGAAAATTTTGATTACGACAATTTTGAACATTACTATACTCATAATAATATTGTTTCCGATGAACATTATTATAACATTATCCGTGCTGGTATAGTTCGACCAAAGTTGCTTTACCGGAGGACGCCATCTGAAAAATGGCATAATACTTTTAACCCATTTGTATTTCGTTGCTTACAATCTAACATGGATTTTCAAATAATTGAAGACGAATATGCCTGTGCTGCTTATGTAGTTGAGTATGTTAATAAACATAATAGAGGCATAAGTAATTTACAACGGATGATTATTCAAACTATGGACGAGAATCCCGAATTTGATATCGTAGATATTACAAAGAAATTAAGTATTGATGTACTTCATGCTGTGGAAATGCCTGCACAAGAAGCAGCTTGGTATTTATTACGCGAACCATTGGCTAAATCATCTGTAGCAACAGTTTACATACCAACGATATACCCAACAGAACGTCAGAGAATAAGAAAAACTTTAAAAGAGCTAAGTGATTTAGATGATGACTGTACAAATATATGGAAGGAAAATTTGTTCGATAAGTACGAAAAAAGGCCTGAAATTCTTGAAAATGTAACATTACCTCAATTTGTTGCTAATTATAGTATGAGAAAACACGGAGAGTACTACAAAAGAAAAATGTCTAGAGTTATTAGATACCGTAACTATGATATGGCTAACAATTTCAACGATTATAGACGAGAAATGGTGTTACTACACATTCCTTTTAGAAGTGAAGATAATGAAGTTCTTGCTGAAAATAAATTCATTCAAATTTATGAAGATAATAAAAACTTGATTTTAGAACGTAGGAAAGAGTTTGAATGTAATTTAGACCTAGAAAAAACACTTGAAATTTGTAGACAGTTAGGTAGAGATGATGACAATGAAGACGAACAGTTGCGAAACGAAGCTAATGTCATATTTGAAGAAGATCCATATGCAAGATTACTACAGGATGTTATTTCTGTCGTTAATGCTGATATACGAAATGCTACACTCAGCAAACTTGGTGCTATTGCAAAAAAAAAGACAAAATACAATGGATACTCAACAATTCTGAACTTTTAATGCATATTATATCTCATCTTCAAACTTAAAATCAGCAACCATTTCAAGTTTTTTTCACTGGTCCAGCAGGCAGTGGCAAGACTTTTGTTATTAAACTTATAATGGAAATCTACAATAGATATACTGACAATGATGGTTACTGTAATTCGTATATAGTTTGCGCATCTACTGGTAAAGCTGCTGTGGCAATTGATGGTACTACGGTTCATACTGCTCTTAAAATTTCGATTTCTAAACTATTGCCATTATCATCTGAAATGTTACATTTGTACAGATCTCTTTTTAGATACGTCAAAGTATTGATTATTGATGAAATCAGCATGATCAGCGCAGAACTGTTAGCCAAAATTGATTTGCGCTTAAAACAAATTACTGCAAATCATAATGTTGATTTTGGCGGCATTGACGTCATTTTAATTGGTGATTTACGCCAGGCTCCACCAGTAAGGGCAACATTGATATATAAACCTATTAAAACGAGAATGGTTGGTCCACATTTATGGCGAGGTCTTAAATTTTTTGAACAAGTCATGAGACAGGCTAATGCTGCATTTTCATTAATACTTACAAAGATTGGCAATGGTGAAGTTTTGGAACAGTTTCAATTAGAAATTATCGAATCAAGATTTTTCAAAAAAGAAGAAACTCGACAATTAAGTCCTCATGGTGTTCGTTTATTTTATACTAATGTCGCTGTAGACAGTTACAACAATTCAATTTTGCAAGAAGCTCCAGATAAGGTCATCTCAATAGCAAAGGATATAATAACTGGAACTAAAAATCAAGAACAAGAAGCTTCTTTTAGATTACAACTACACAAAAAATCTGTCATCGATACTGGGGGATTACCTTACCAAATCACTTTTGTAAAAGGAAAGTATTATCTTATCACAACAAATATTGATGTAAGTGATGGATTAGTTAATGGTGCCGTTGGTAAATTAATTCACCTAGACTTCAATGAGGACAACGTAGTTTGCAGAGTTTGACTCGAATTCTGTGGATCAGCAAAGGTTGGACAAAAAGCAAGAAAAAAAGCTGCTTTACTAGCTGTCCAAAGCAAAGTTAATAATGCTGCTGTACCTATTGAATGGCGAACATCCAACATAACCATGACAAGGAATAAAGCAGTTACTGTTAAACGTAAACACTTTCCCATAATTTCTGCTTGTACTATGACTATTCATAAGTCACAAGGTGGAACATTTGATCAAATTGTTTACGAGTATGACAAAATACATCCACAACAACTTGTTTATGTTACTCTCTCTCGTGTAACAAGCATCGAAGGTTTATTTATCGTTACATTTGATGATGATGAAACTAAATTTCGATTTCATCATAATCGAGTACAAGCTTCATCAACAATATCTCTAGTACAAGAGTTTCAGAGATTGTCATTAAATAAGCTTGAAACGAAGGCAAAATCTGTAATTGATTTCATTACTACAGATAAAGGCATTTCATTGTGTACGTTCAACGTCCAAAGCCTTCGTAAACATTCAGTTGATTTAATAGACTCTGTTACAGAAAAAACGAACATTTTGTTATTATCAGAGATATGGTTGGACAATCGAGAAGAATGTGATATACCGAATTTTAATTGTATAACCCACTTTAAACGTGATTTTGTTCGTTCAGGTGGAGTTGCGATATATCACAACATAAATGATACGACCAATCTTGTAACACCAAATATGTCGGTCATAATGAACAATATTCAGGACTTGCACGTAAGACGTACAAGTGTTGCAGATTTATGTGCAGCAGTGTGTAATGGAAAACGGTGTTACCTTAATCATGGCAGTCATATATGTCTCACCAAATAACAAATTAATAGATATTCAGGAGTTCATTCATCGAGCACTGCTAGAGTATTCTAAAGATGTATCTCGAACGCTTAGCAGATACAACAAAAATTTAGATAAAGTTCCACTCATTTTAGCCGGTGATTTTAACATCAACTTCAGTAATGAAAAATCAAAACCATTGCTACAGTTTCTAGAGGAAGAATTTGATTTAAGAATTAACAATAATCCAGCAGAATCAACAACAAAATATAATACTACCATTGATGCAGTTTTTTCAAGACATTTAAATAAAATAGAATCCCAAACATATGTTTCCTACTTCAGTTACCACAAGCCAATTATTACGAAAATTGAGCCTACTGATTAAGTTTATATAACATTATATTTGTTAATAATAAAACAAATATTATAACTTAAAAAAAATAAAATTTTATTACAATTCCTTCACTAATTAATCGAAAGGAACTTCGTTCCATCCGGGTGTCCCTTGACACCTCTTAAGTTTTTATCAAAGATACAAGAAATGCAAAACACATTAAAGCAAATGGGTGAAGAAATCTCCAACATGTTGATTATAACAAAAGTGTTAATGTCTGCCAGATGATTATAAACACTTTGTCTCAGCATGGGAGTCAGCGCCTGATGAGAAGCAAACCTTTGACAATCTAGTGGCCAGGTTATTGGTTGAAGAAGAGAGGGTGAAGGAAAAGTGCCATGAACCCGAGCAGGCTTCATCGTCTGCATTTGTTGCTAAGAAAAGGAGTGGAAAATGTTACGACTGTGGTAAAATTGGACATGTTCAAAATGAGTGCAGAAGCAAAAACAATAAAAATAGCAGTGAAGAAAAAGTTAATAATGGTAGCTGTTTTTACTGTGGAAAATTTGGACATAGTAGGGTGCAGTGTTGGTTCAGAAAGAACAAAATGAAGACAAAGGACAATAAAAAGAGTAACGCTTTTGTTGTGTCAAAATACCCATTAGGTGGACGAAATCTCGAATCCAACTGGCTGGTGGACTCTGGAGCAAGTGAACACATGTGTTACGATCGTGCATTGTTTACTTCACTAACAAGTTTTTCAAGTGCCTCTCAAAGATCCGTAATCGTAGGAAACGGAGCAGCGATAAGTGTATTGGGCTGCGGACAGATGGCAGTGCAAGTGCATAACGGGACTGAGTGGATTGACACGACGCTAGACGGCGTTTTATTCGTTCCGGAATTGCACACCAACCTCTTCTCTGTGAACCGTGCAATAGACAAAGGATACATCATGATGACGGATGACAGCTCATGCAAGTTTACTAAAAACAACAGTGTTTGTGCAATTGCAAGACGTGTCGGGAGCTCATATCATATGGTTCTACGCTATAAATGCGGGGTGGCGAGTGTTGTAAAAACAGTAAACAATGATTTAAGAGAATGGCATGAAAAGTTGGCTCATCAGAATTTCGATCATGTGAGGAAAGTGTTAACTAAATAACATAAATTCTGAACTACAAACCTCTTCTCCTGAGCTGCTTAAAAGGAAAAAGAGCGATAATGTAAGCACAAGGACCTGCGAAGTCATTCATGCTGACACCTGTGGCCCGATGGGGAGGTATCATACGCAGCTCTAAAATGGTTTTAAGAATAACAAAAGCTATCGGGGAACCTCGAGAGTTCGAGGGTAGCCGAGCCAATTGCAATAAAGCACTCTTGGAGTCGGTTACAACCAAAATTCAGAGACTTAACGCGTAAGACAGGGCTTCTGAAATGTCTATCAGCTCGCAGTACATTATAAAAATATTCACCGTTATTTTAAATTTAAGCATATTATTTATCTGAGGTCGAATACAGCTGCCCCCGCATAGTGCGCATCTTTAGATCCGTCTGTGTAAAGTTGGTAGAACGAACTGTAAGTATCGTTTAAGTGTTTGCAACTTTTCTGTTTTAAATCTAATATATTCGTTGATCTCTTTGGATTGGTTACATTAGGATTATCGTAAAAAATATTTTTTTTGTTAAATCAATACTGGATAGCCATGAATTCAGGGAGAATACACTTAATATGGAACTAGAGTAAATAGGTAAATCTTGAAGTTGTCTATGTGTTACTACTAGTAGCGGAAGCTTTTTGTTTCTCCCCGTCGCCCCCACGATGGAGGAAGTCCATGAGGATTTCCACCGCGCAAAAAAAAAAAAAAAAAAAAAAAAAAAAAAAAAAAAAAAAAGGACCCTCACACAGGTTTGACAATTCACCAATAATGCTTATTGTAGCATTGTCCTTTATCGACCTAGATTTAAGCCAGAACTTTCCCGCTAAATATCTTCTGCGGATTTGTAGCGGCTGTAAACACAGTTCGTTCTCCATGACATGAATAGGGGTACTCCTAATGAAGCCCCCTACAATCCTCATACATAAATTTTGGATTCCGTCCGGCTTATTTAACTGACTGTTACCATAATTGCTAAATAAAAAACTACAGTAATCTAATCTACTTCGAATCATAGTGATATAAAGACGTCGCAAATGTTTCGGGTGGACACCCCATTTGGACCCCGCTAAAACTTTAAATATACTTAATAATCTGGCGCACTTTTCCCTTACTTCGTTAATATGTCTTTTCCACTTCAAAGATTTGTCCAGCCACATACCTAGATATTTAACATTATCAACCTGTTGAATGCTATGATTGTTAATATTTACAGAAAAAATTGTTCTATTCCTACCCCTGCTGAATAAACACACTTTTGTTTTATTGAAAGATATCTGTAACCCTACTTCTTCTATTAAATAGTGAAATAATTTTAACGAATTTTGAATATCAGTAACTGAGTCCGAAATTTGTTTTCTAGCTACATATAAAACGAAATCGTCGGCATATTGTGACACATACACATCAGACATATTTTGACAAATCTTTGAAGTGGCAGCATTAAATAATAATGGGGATAACGGGTCGCCTTGTGCAATACCCGTTCCAGTGGTTCTCACTGCTGTGCAACTCACATTAATTTGAACTGATAGATGCCTGGCATGTAAAAATTCCCAAAAGTATCTGCACAACAGTGCTCCCACTCCCAAACCATCTAACATTTTTAACAGGGCCACTAGGTTTATATTGTTATAAGCGCTATCAATATCAACAAAACATCCCAATGTGCTAATACCCTTCGAAAATCCTTCCTGGATGCGCGATACCAATCTAGCCAAGTTCTCAGCACAGGACCGCGTTCTCCTAAACCCGGTTGTTTCATGTGAAAAACAGTTATTTCTTTCAAGAAACCATTCAAGCCGACGATTTAGAATTGTGTGTAAGACTTTACAAGGACATGACAACAAAGCAATTGGTCTGATACCTGATACAGATCCATCGTCACGACCAGGTTCCTCCTCTGTGTGTACCACCCTGTGTGGGATATATCTAGATACTGCTTCTGGCAGCTCCTCCACATAGTACAGGTGATCCTCATAGGTCTTAATGTCGGGAGGAGGTGACAGCTCTCCTAACAATCGAAGGACCAGTCCAACAAGTCGGGGGTAAACCTTGTCTGCATTGTCAGGAGTTAGGAACGCACCCTTATCTATGAGCCTCAGGTATCCATTATCTACACATTTGGTTAAGGCTATGTATAGAGCTGCTCTCAGATCACTCTGCCCAGGCGTACAGCTCACCTGCTTTGCCACATGCCATGATTGTGTCCAGAAATACGTCGTAGGATGTTTTCTTCTGGGAGAAGATGGTATCAAAGTAGGTGATACTGGTGGTGAGGAAGTCTCTGTCATACACCATCAGGATCAGGTAGAACACTAAACATGGGATAAGTACATCGATGATCACTGATTTAAACTCGGTAAGGTTGAGAAATGCTGCATGAACACTCTCTGAGATGACTCTGTTCTCTAGAGATGTGACGAACTCTTCAGTAATGATGCCACGAATATTCGGCAACTATTCGGTATTCGGCCTATTCGGCCACTTTTTTGCTATTCGGTATTCGGCCGAATAGTGCGTACTATTCGGCCGAATACCGAATAGCAAATCATGTAAAAAAAGACACGTTATTTTACTCAAAAATTATGTATTTATTTCCAAATTACAACATTTTAGTACTTAAAATTAATCAGTGGTAAGTTGTGATGGATAAAAACGAGCTTTTCAGCATTTTCTGGTAGCAAACGATTGCGCTTCTCATCGTAAACGTTACCAGCCTCAGAAAATAACCTCTCACTATAAACGCTACTTCCAGGCGAAGAAAGATAAACTTTTGCAAATTTCGAAAGGTTCGGGTATTGTTTTTCGTTTGCTGACCACCACTTGTAAGGATCGGCCTTCCGATCTAGGCGAACTGTTTTCAAATAAAAATCCAACTCGTTTGCCACAGCATTCTTCTCCACGTCCTCCTCATCATTATTAGCATTATCTGTAGCGACTTCTTCAAAACAGTTCCAGAAACTGTTGTGTGTTTCAAGTTCAACAGTCCTATAATTTTCATTCAAGTTTCTTTTCTTACGCGCTGGAGAAGAATCGTCATCGGTACTACTTAGTTCATCACAACTTTTTTTTAGAGCTTCTAGAAGAATATTTTGTCTTGCTCTTTCTGCTTGAACCAATCCTAGAAAACTCGTTTTAAATCGAGGATCCAGAAAAGTAGCAACCAGATATTTATTTTTATCATCGAAGCTGAATCGCCTTTCTAGCTCGGCCTGCAGTGAAGATCTCATTGTGACTAAATTAGGTACTTTCTCAGCTGTCTCTGCTTTTCCCAGATATTTTAATAAAGTTACTGCATGTGGAATCACTTCAGAGATGCAAGAGATACCTGAGCTAGATATTTTTGTTATTTCTTCGAATGGTTTGAGGAGTTTGATACACTGTTCCAATAGTTCCCATTGAGCATGTGTCAGATTTATTAAAGTTTCATGATCTGTTATGTACAAGGAGACAGCTCGCTTTTGTTCTAATAATCGCTCCATTAAATAATAGGTAGAATTCCAGCGTGTGCTCACATCTTGTACTAGTTGGTGGTTTGGCAAGTTAAGTTCTTGTTGAATAGATTTAAGTTTCTGCTCTGCTAAGCCAGAATGATTAAAATGGGTAACAATTCGTCTCGCAGCAGCTATCATCTGTTGTACTTCTGGTTGAGATATTAGCGAATGATCTATAGCTCGTTGTAGTGAATGAATAAAGCACCTACCTGAATCATATCCTGCATCTCGCACACCTTTTATCATATTAGAGCCACTATCATGGACAAGTAAATGGAGCTTGGATTGAGGAATATTCCATCTTTCTGTAATAGCATTGAGTTCTTTTGCAATATTGATACCAGAATGTGAGCCAGGAAATGATTTCATAGCTAAAACGCCATGTTCCAGAATAAACTCTGGAGATATCCAGTGCGCAGTGAAGCTCAGAAAGCTCTCGTTATTGTGCTGGCATGTCCATATATCAGATGTCACTGATAATGCTGCTGCCTGTGAAATACTGGCTTTTATTTTAGCACAAATTCTGTTGTATATATCCGGAACAATTTTCTCGGTCATGTAAGTGCGACCAGGTACTTTATAATGGGGCAAAGCGTTTGCCATAAGTCTCTGAAATCCAACTCGTTCCACAAGTGACAATGGTTCGTTGTCCAAAGCAATCATTTCGCCAATCAAGTAATGATATTTTATTGATTTCGGATCATTAATGTCCCAGAGCAATTTCCTTTCTGATGTTTCCTTCAGGGTGAGCTGCCGTTCTTTTGATCTGGACGTTCCAGGTTCTGCTGGCATCTTTGCATCGGTAGAAGTAGAAGTACCGCCTATGTTGCTGCCACGTGTCGATGGAACATTAATTAAAGCAGCGTATTGGTCAGCATGTTTGGTTTTAAGATGGTTTTTTAAAGAGGTTGTAGCTGTAAATAAAAGAAAATTAAATTAATTATAATTAAATAAGTTATTTTATTTATTTCCCTTATCTATCTTATAGAAAATCAAATAAATATAGGTATATAAATAATTTCTCATAAAACTTTATTCCATAACATATACAGTATGGAACTCACTTATAGGCAATAAATGAAACCTCAAGTAATACTAGTCCACAAAAGTGTAGCAAAATTAAATGTTAAACTAAAAACCGAAAATGAAAAAAGTAAAATTTTCAAACAAAATAAACATTAAAATAAATTCAGTAAAAGAAAACACTCTGTTTAGACAACATACCTTGACCCCGGAGCGAAGAGCGGCAACGATGCACGCGGCCTTTTTTGTCGGCGTCAAATCAAAGTGCCGACTTTGATTCATTTGACAATGTGCGACGAAAATAAAATTCACTGAGTTCATTTTTACCGCCACTTATTTATTTCGCGATAACTGAACTGAACGAAATAAATTCAATATTACACATTCGTTCCGAAAAGAATAGGTAGCAACTTAAATTTTCAAATTTTCAAAATGACCACCACGTTCTTGAATGCACAAGTTACACCGGCGCACAATGTTATCCCGAAGCCTGCTCAACAAATTTCGTTCAGGATCCAGAGCCATGGCTTTTAATTTGTCAAAGGCGGCGACAATACGATTGCGCAGTTCATTTTCGGTTTCGGAGACCCGCGAGTAAACTTCATTTTTAATAAAGCCCCATAAAATGAAGTCGAGAGGAGTAAGGTCGGGTGACCGAGCTGGCCACCTACGGGGGCCGTAGCGCCCAATCCATTGCTCGCCGAACATGGTGTTAAGCCGCTCTCTCGCGAGGAGTACGGAGTGTGGAGGAGCTCCATCTAACTGAAACCATACCCTCGTGTAAGCTACCACAGACAATCCATCTAAGTATTCGGTTATTGGTCCGTTAAGAAGATCTAGAAACTTCTGTGCATTCAGGTTTCCGTTGATAAAAACAGGGCCGATTATTTGATCTCGGTGAATACCTGCCCACACATTAACGGAAAAGCGGTATTGATGAGCTGATTCCCTAAATAAATGCGGATTCGTACGGCTCCAGTGACGCATCGTTTGTCGATTCCACATGCCGTTTCGAGTAAACGTGCTTTCATCTGTCCAAAACACATCTGATAAGAAACGTTGGTCTTGCATGATTTTTTCCAGTACCCAGTGGCAGTGAAACTCTCTAATCGGCTTATCTCGTGGCAGCAGCGCCTGCACCTTTGCATATTTATAAGGTCGTAGTTTGTTCCTTTTCAGCACTCGATGTATTGTTCTATGACTCATTCCAAATACACGCCCAGCTTGCCTTAGGCTGCAGGTTGGGTTCCGATCGAAATGTTCTAAGACCCGTTGTTCAAAGGAGGACGGAACGTGACGTGGAGCAACTCCTTCATGAGTGTTGGGTACTATGTGCTGATTTTCCCTGATCCTTTGGACAGCTCCCAGGATTGTCCGGACACTAGTAGGGCAGACGCGAGTAGCGCCGTATCTCTCACGATAGGTACGTACAGTTAGGGCTGCATTTTGGCTGCATTCGCCATACAATAATACCATGTCAGTATACTCTGCAGCACTGTACAAATGCTGTTGTCTTGGCATATTGTTAAAAAGACACGCGTACACAAAAGTCAAGTGTCAAATTCACTGTAAAAACTAAATACATAAAACTTTAAAACACAATTTACACACACACAAAGTCAAGTAGTTAATAAACTAATAAGTGTCAATTTCACTGTAAAAAATATTAAACTTTGTAATTGTATTTATTAATATCGCGTTTTAAAGCAATGCTCGCAATTAGGTTCAACGAAATCTCTGCGAAAGCCACACACACTATCCCGGAAGAGGTAGCGCGGTAACTGACAATGCGGAAGTCGGAACTTCCGAAATCCGAAATAGCGTAAAAAATAAAAGTTATAATGTAGGGTCAACGTTGTAATTATCGTCCTAATCGATATCGATAAATTTTTACACTTACTAATCTGCTACCTAAACAAGGCATTAGAATACAAGATCTTTGTGTGATTCGTATGTTTTAATATTTTTAACAATAACTGGAAGAACAACAAAAAAAAACGAAAGTAACGTTTTGTGACTTTCTGAGTATCAAACGGGTCTGTCGATCGCCCAAGAGCTGATCAGTAATAGTAGAAATTTAATTGTTATCAATAAGTAATAATAAGCTCGTAGGTACGAGTTTTTTATAGGTTGCTTCCTATGTAACATGGTAAAACAATGCATAATTTTTTGTGGTTCATTTTATCTATAAATCTACTTAATAATATTGAATACGAACACACTTAAACAGAAAAGCTGTTTAGTTTTAAATACTTAGGGCATATTGTTTTTTTAGTATTTTCATAACAGCACGATAATTCTAAAAACACCTTATCACCACATAAGTATTTAAAGCTAAACAACATTTTTTTATCGATAATTATTAATAGTCAATAACAGACGTCCTACACTACGTGGCGCGAGCGCACCCCGCGCCCGCGCTCCCCCTCCCCCCGCCGGCCTGCCACGCGCGGCGCCGGCGCCGCTCAAAGGCCTTTGAAGAAAGCCGCGTGCCTCGTGCCGCCTATTATAGGTAGCCGTCAAAAGACACCGCTGCCGACGTACACCCGCAGGAAATACTGGCGCGTCCCAGTGAATTGTATTTTTTGGAAAAGAAAGTTTCGAGCGTGGCAGGTCGAGGTTGTTCATGAGGAAATTCCAAGTAGGTACTAGTATACCGAAGAAAAAACAATATTAATTATAAAATTTAATAATCTAATTTAAAAATCTTCTGTCTGTGAGAGAGAGGTAGTGGGCCGTATCGTCACAGTATTAAAATTCATAATAGTAGCGAAACGAATGTGGAAGTCGGGTAGCACGGTCCGCGGCCGCGGCCCCCATACACGGTTAGTTTGCACAGTCGAACGTTGAATTAAAATTTGTTACATTAAATTCCACTTTGTCTTTTAGGTGTACCATTTTTACATTTAGGCAAATAACTAGAATAGGTACCTACGTAACTCGTGATAGTTTGTAGTTTTGCACTACGTGGCAACGTCGCTTTTCAGTGTTAGGGCCAGCGCACACTAAACTGCAAAATGCTCTCGCATGTTCGAGCAAAAAATTTTGACTGCTGTCGAGCAGTCAAAATTTTTTTCCGTCGCCCCTCCCGTGAGCAAGCTTCGTTGAAAATGCTCTGGGTTGCCAGGTGAGCGTGCAGGACCAGTTTGATGCCATAATCCGACGTTGATTTTTACCTACACCGGCCGCGCCGTGGGTAGTAAACATACGTCCACATAGTTTTCCCGCTGTGGCAATACTAATGAAACTAAACGCGGGTGGCTCGAGCGTGGTCGCCCATGTAGAACACATACTCGAACACTCATCTTGCGAGCTCGAGCATGGTCGAGCATCAAGTTTAGACGTGTATTTCATTTTGCACTGTATGCTATAGTCTTATGCCCGTTTTCACCAACAATCCCTAAATTTAAGTAACCCCTAACGGTTACTTAAAATTTAGGGATTGTTGGTGAAAACGGGCATTAGTCATTTTATTAGTGGTTTCAAAAAATGTTCCGCTCTCCTCTGTTCTCGGTGTGCGCTGACCCTTACAGGAATTCAAGTTCATTGAGTCATTGACCTAGTGATCCAATTCTACAGAGTGTTTAAATTTGTTCAAAATTAAAACTCTACTTTTTGACCTAATTACTGGACCGATTTCGTAAATTTTTTGTATATCGTCAGAAAAGGCGATAACAAGTACGTCGTATAATTTATTGACAATATGTGGTCCCCATACGGTATAAGTGAATAAAACTATTTCGAAACTATTAAAATTAACCTAACGTTTTCCTTTTTATAAGATTTATATAACAACAACGTTGTCTAAACTTTATTCACTTCAACAAAAACAATAAAACATAACATAAATTTAAATACGTTTTACTTACTTGCTTTCTTTCCTTCTCCGCCTCTTGAGATCTTGATGCTACATAACAAACACTGGGCCAGTTTATTATTTTCACTACAAATCTCATAATATTCCCATATGGGCGATTTTTTATTAACCGGTGTCATTTTATAAGCCTTTTGACGAAAAAACAATTGAAAATGAACTAAGGAACAAACTTCTTAGCAAAATAGTAATTAAGTTTCACTTAACGTATTATTTATAAACTAACAAAGCGCTCCGTGACGCAATTTACTCGCAATTGAAAAAAATACAAACAATGTTTGCTTGCACCCCGCCCCGCGCGCCCACCGTCGTCGCCTGCCGCGCGAACGCAACGAGAAAAACAGGTTGTGACTTGTCTTATTCCAGCTAACGCGCCCCCACCAAGCATTCGGCGGCCGAATATTCGGCAGCCGAATATTCGGCGCTTCGGCCGACAGCGTTGGGGACAAATGTCTCAGGAGGGAGCTCCCACACACAGCACTTCTCCGCAAACACAGATGCCATAGTGGAAGGTATAAACCCGTACTCCCTATACCACTCAGTAATAACAGAAAGTGTGTAGAGAAAGTCTTCCTGGAAACATATATTATAGTTGGTGCCTTGCTTAGCATAATGGGTGGCCGTGTCTGATACCAACTTCATCCATGAGAGTATGTTGGTACACCCGTTCCACATAGCTCCTCTCCTTAGAGCAGGTCATGGCAATCTATGGGAAAGCTTCCCCGAGTATACTTGAGAGGTGAAAGGTTCCAACTCTTCAAGAGACAGATGTGTCTTCTCTTCTACTAAGACCTTGAGTAGGTTGTGCAACCCCTCACTCCCTTTAACCCAGCTCTTCAGTTCTAATAACGTCTTTATATTTTCTACCATACTTCCCACCTCTAACACCTGCATTGCAGATCTCCTTGTCCTGACCCTTGTTTGAGATCCAATGTAGGGAGTGGAGGGACCTCTAGCGTAAAAGCTGTTCTTATCACTCTTCCCGGCCCACCCCACCATAATAGCGGAAGGCACCATTTCCTCAGTAATTTGGCTCCATGGGGTTATAACCAGCTTATCACAGGGGGTAGGCATAGTTATTCCTTCCATCTGGAGTCCCCACAGCACTTCCCTTAATTGTTGCGTCAGAACCGTGACACAGGAACATTCCAGCAAGGTCTGGGTGAATGACCTGTTCTTCCTCCGGATGTAATACAGAGCAGTTCGTGTCTGTAGTGCCTTTATAGTACTTAGTAGAGATTTTTCATCTATCCAGGTTCCCAATGAAGCACTTTGAATAGAGCGGGTTGTAGAAAATTTCCCCATCACCTTCTCTCTCACACCTATGTTTGAGAGTTGTCATAATTTGCATAATAGTTTAGGGTTCACCGGCTCTATTGCTAGAAGGTCCTTTTTCAGCCTGGCCTCTTCTTCGTCGGCCTGAGCTCCAAATATGGCTGCTACACTCCTATTCTTCACAAGAGAAGGTAAACCTTCTTTCAATTTCCTCCTGAACAGATTTTCTGGTTGAGGTGGAAGGTTGAGAGGTATACTGCAGGGGTCCTTTATAAGCTGCACGTGATCAACATGCTGAGGTGTTGATATATCCAGGAGACTATGTACTATCGTGGACACACCCGCCTGACCACCACAAAGTTCATTTTTGCTTGCACTCAAACAATGAAAACGCTCTCTAGCCCCGCCCCGTTGACCTTGAATAGACGAATGAAAGACAAGACGGGCGGCCGAGCGCACTATCGACACACGTCGAACGAGATTTATTGTTATTGTCAAGCTACTGTTTCATTTTAAGAAAATCACACCTGGAATAGCCACCGCTGCCGCGATTATATTATATATTAGATATATATTTAGGTTTATATTGTATTAGAGTCCTTCCAAAACGTTTTTAAACTATAGAAGTATACTTAATCTGTCATTTGGACGCAGGTAGCCAACATTATCATGTTATTTCAGTTTATTGGTTATGTAACTATGATGTGGTCGGTAATTGCAAATTAAAAATTCCAGCAAATATACCTTTAATTTCTCTTTAAGTATATTAAAATATACTGCTGAAATTTTTTATCTAAAAAATCTTATTATTTCGTTTTTTTTGGTTTTGTTTATATATTAGTAAAGAAAAATCCTATACTTACAAGCAATTTTTATAATCGACTTTAGGGGGTAAAAATCGATCTAGCCAGATGTCGTTTCTAAGAAAATTCGTTGTTGGTTAAAATATGTCCTCAACAGAGCTCGGTCACCCAGATACTTTACCTAATCTACTGATTATAACTATTGTATTTGTCGCAGCAAGCGATAATTAAGCGATAAAGAGGATTCAAATGGATTATTGTAGTACCTACAGAAGAAATGGTAAACGCCGTGACGTCAGCTATCGGTTAAAGTGGCGCCATGTGGACAGAGTCGTGTTGGAGAGTGGGGACCGTCGTGCCAAGCTCACTTTTGCTCGAGACACCAAGCAGGATACTCATCTTGTACGAAACTGTCGGTTTACCTATTTGAATTGTATTGTACGACCACATTTAATAAAGTAAGGTAGTTAGTACTGCATTGAATATTGTTATTCTACAATGAACCCGATACCACCGAACCCAAACGATGTCGGCGCTACCGCTCAGCCATACCTGACGCCGACATCAGAAGCGGGATCTGAAACCCACTCGCACACAATATTCGAGATGCAGCTAAGGAATATGATGCAAGTGATCGAAACATCAAAACTCAATCAACTGCGGGTAAGCCGGCGCATAAGGCGGTGATCTCTCTCTCTCTATCTCAAAAATCACATAGCATCTAACGGAACGTCGCAGGAACAATCTAAAGGTCAGAGTGTTGATTTATTATCAAGTGAAAATAACCGTTTGAAAATTTTATTCGAAAAGCAGTAACGCCAAATAATGAAATTAATTCACACGATTAAAAATCCTAGTTCAAAATACAATAAGCTATCTTTACCTGAATTTAATCCCGAGTTTCGAGATAGTGATACTAGAGTTTAATGCAATACCCACAATTTGTGCATTAAAAAAACAATCTAGCAGTTGGTTAATTATCACAATGAGTAAAGTCCTCAAGGGGTCAGCTGCTTCTTGGTTAGCATGCACCTGCAGATGCCAAGAAACCAAAATTAGAACAGTCAAGGTGTTGCTACAACTGTGGCAATCTGGGCTATTTATTATGGCAAATGAATGCTCGAATAAAAGCTACCGCGATACTTCTACTAACTCTGTTTTCAGGAAATAATGGATCGCAACGGGTCAAAGACAGCGTTTTAAGAAAGTATCGACGCCGATGACCTCTGATGACCTTCTGTGCCGAGCCGGGGCACATCGCAACACACTGTGTAAAGAAGGACGCTGACTCAGTTAACAGTCAAGTTGAAAAGCTAGTGGATATCTGTACCATCATACCAGCTACAGATCTATTATCTACCGAATCTGGTGAGTCGTATTATTTTTGTTTTGTTTCTGGTGCCGAATGCTCTCTTGTTAAGCAATCTGACAGTCGTAATTTCATAGGTGTAAACGTACCCATGAAACGTAAGCTAATGTAGACGGTACTGAACAAATTCTTTGTGACGTATTAATTGGTAGTAATCTTTTACGATTTTTATTTCACGTGTTACCTGGTTATTGTTTGAAATACAATGTGATGATTGATTGACTTATTTTAAAACTTAGTTTTACAATTAACGTGTCTATTTCGTGTAGTAAGCAAGCCCATTTAAGTTTTGATATGGTGCGTAACTAGGCATTAACAAGATAAGAGAGCAAGCGGCAACGAATATGAAAGTGAGTGTTTCAAAGATTTTGATTCTGGTGTTGAATGTTCTTTAATGATGTCTAGTATTTCTTAAAAATGTTGAGTAAATGATGTGGTATTTTTAGTGGGTATGCAATAATAATGTTAATAGTACTTTGCAATTGCTTTGCCAGGTAAATAATGATTTTGCGACGAAGACATTATTTCACGACTACCTACGTTACGTATTTAGTGATTTTTAATTGGGTCAAGAGATTTTTTGTAACGGTTTTCGAGTTAGTATGACCACAACTGAGTTTTCTTTGTCAAAGGACAAGATTGTAAGTAAATATTTGCAATTCGATTCGATAATGTGAAATCCTTGATAACATTTACAACAAATCTAGATTCAATAGCGATAAAGTTAAACTAGTAAAATTTAATTTGGTGACTTGGTTTTGATTCAAGGTAAGGAAATAAATCAGACCAACTAAGATCTTAAATACAAAGTACCCACCGTTCAAAATTGTAAAATTGCTTGATGGTGACCGATACGTTTTAAAATCATTGACCGGCAATCGTACTTGAGTACGCACATGACCGTGTTCGTAAGATGCCAACCTGTGAAGTCCCAACAGAGTATGTAATAGACGATATTTCTGAGGGCGAAGAAACCTCGACAGACGTATTATTATGATGGCGCTTGTTGGCTATTTGGTCAATCTGCATCCACAAGACGCAGTCGCAACTGCGTACGTTGTCGTTCAGGGCGTGATGAGTGGCTTGTGGTGTGGTGGGGACCTGGGTCTCGTAAGAGACTATTAGTCATGGGCGTGACTTGGGCCTTATGGCTATTGGTCTGGATAGACCTGGGACTTTGAGAGTCTATTTTGGTGAACAGACAGTGATCTGTTAGTTGCATGGTGCAACTGGGCCACTAAAGCAAGCGCGAATCATAATGCCAATGTTGTTGAATTTAAAATTGATTTAGACTATGTTGAACTTCACAAGGTTTCTGATTATTGTGTTAACAATTGTTATGTTGGTCTTGTAATGACCTGGGAGTCGTAGACTCTATATGAAGTTGTGTGCTGGTCGTATCACTTGAGGTGATGATGATATGGGTGGCATTAGTGCTACTAGCTGCTGCGGCAGCCGAGCCATGAGCGTTGTATGTGATCTTATTGTGACAATACTAAAATTTGATTAATTTCAAGGCTTAGAGGAACCATTTGTTTTTGAATTATTAAGATGATGATGATGTTCTTCTTGATAACTTATGGTCAGGTTGGCCGAGATCGCTGTGATACCTCACATTTAGTTACATTGTTCACAGGTACACACGAGGTCGTGTGACGAGTCAGTATGGCCGTGTCGCAGCAAGCGATAATTAAGCGATAAAGAGGATTCAAATTGATTATTGTAGTACCTACAGAAGAAATGGTAAACGCCGTGACGTCAGCTATCGGTTAAAGTGGCGCCATGTGGACAGAGTCGTGTTGGAGAGTGGGGACCGTCGTGCCAAGCTCACTTTTGCTCGAGACACCAAGCAGGACACTCATCTTGTACGAAACTGTCGGTTTACCTATTTGAATTGTATTGTACGACCACATTTAATAAAGTAAGGTAGTTAGTACTGCATTGAATATTGTTATTCTACAATGAACCCGATACCACCGAACCCAAACGATGTCGGCGCTACCGCTCAGCCATACCTGACGCCGACATATTTATTTTATCTAGTACTTTGTTGTTAAATCCTAATATTGGTTAGGCATTCATGAAACAGTAAAACACTATTTTAAAGGTTTACCAGTGTTATTTACTAAAATAAACAGAGATATTGAGATGCTTTATATTTTTGTTTATTTTATATGTATTGTCTTGCAAATAAACATTTTTGAATATGGATTTGAACTAATGGGTAAAGGAATTGGGTATAGTAAATAATTCAACTGTGTGTTTTAACACACAGTTGAATAACAGTTAATATAATAAACCAAATATAAACATTCCTTGTAACCTATTCTTACAAGTAACAATTTTTACAAACAATAGGTACTGTTTATGATACACGGTGGCACGGTGGCACTCCATTTACAATAAGATTAGACACATACACAAACCCTTTTTACAGTCCGTTCAACCGATTTTGACTTATATTACGTTGGTAGCATGACAAATGGCAGCTGCAGCAAACAGTGGTTATTGTAACCACTTTTTTGCCTCTAATGTCATCCTTAAGTCTACGGAATAGAAGTCAAAATCGGTTGAAGGGACTGTAAAAAAGGTTTGTGTATCTGTCTAATCTTATTATAAATGGAGTTATAGAAATTAAGACAGATAGTGCATGTGTGAGCAAGAAAGTAGTCGAGTTCGCGCTTCACAACGAAGCAGCGATACATACCACGCACATATAAGTATAAATAGCTTTACTAAGTTTTGAAACACTGAATTTACATTTGTTTATCAAATAGGCAGTACCTACTTTTACTGATGTAAAACAAGCTAGAAAACATTAAATTGCTTTGTAAACACAAACTTTGCATTTAGTATCGTTTACAGTTTTATTTATAAGTTAATGTATTTTGAAATATTTGGAATTGTATTTGGATACAGTAAACTATCTTTTGCCCGCGACTTCGTCCGCGTGAATGTCGGTTATCCTGAATGCAGTCAAACTCGCGGATTAAAAGGTAGCCTGTCCTTCCCCAGGGTTCAAGCTATTTTAATACCAAATTTCATCAAAATCGGTTAAGCTGATTCAACGTGAAAGCGTAACAGACAGAGTTACTTTCGCATTTATAATATTAGTATGGATATAGTAAATATTAATATGAATATGAATTAGTATGAAATGAAACATGAAATATTAGTATGAACAGGCCTAACACACAATTGAAGAACATGTAATAAAATCAACCAAATAAAAACCTCCCTTCCTTGTAACCTATTCTTACAAGCGACAATTTTATAAACAATACTTGATGTTTATGATAGCGGTGGCAAGCATTGTTCATTTAAAACCAACATAAAAATTGAAACAGATAGTGTGTGTGCGAGCGAGAAAATAGTCGACTCCGCGCATAACAACAAAGTAATACATAATACGTGATACATAACACGCTCATATAAACCCCAAATTAATTATAATACACTATAGCCTATGTTACTCAGGAATAATGTAGCTTATGATTGGTGAAATAATTTTTGAAATCGGACTAGTAAGTTATTGAGGTAAATCGTAACTAACAAACAAACATATCTTTTCTCCGTAAAATCATTATATATTAGATAATTGCTTTACCTAGCTTTAAAGCTCTGAATATGTTTTCTGCCTGTTTCTCAATTATATTTATTAAATATTTTTACTGTTATAAAACAAGCTAGAACCAAAGTATTCCATTTCTTACACAAGATACCTATTTGCATATCAAACTTTGCATTTAGTAACGTTAATACAGTTTTATTTATAAATGAATGTTTTTTGAAATATTTGGAATAGGATTTGGATAATTATAGTAAACTAGCTGTTGCCCGCGACTTCGTCCGCGTGGTTATGAAGATATCAAGTTTAATGATATTGAACGGAAACTATTTTTATATTTCAGTCAAAAAAAAATGCCTATTTTAAGGCACCAATTTATAAAAAAAATAGATGTTGTTATTTACGTAAACCCTACAACCTACCTATACACCACATTTATGGTTTAATTTTCAGGCTGCAGTTTATTTCAATTCATTATAATATTTAAAGAGATGGCATTTGTGATTATGATACAGTGGTCTTCTTCGTTTCGAATCAATGTTTGTGTTCTTTTTTTTTTGTGATAGACTCATATCCGTGGTTAGACTGCTTGGACCCAGTAGGAGCTGCATTAATCGCAGCAATAGTGGCGTTTTTAATATCCTCTATGGTGCAGGTGACGGGTCACTTTGGGCACTGTAGTAAGTGGGCCATTGTCTGGTCAGGAGCACCGCACTCACACTGGGTATCAATGGGATCTATAATCCCCCATTTTGTTAGTTTGTGTTTACAGCGGCCTTTTTGGGAGCACACTCTATTGACTGCTTTCCATTTAGGCCACTGCAAATCACTTCCGAGTGCCAAGTGTTCCTGGGTTGAAAGAAGTTCAGTGGCGGTGGGTGATATTCCCACAACTTACGTCTGACCGTACGTGGTCGGTCCTGGATGGCCTGTGTGCTGCGGGGAAAACTTTTCCGACTCTTAAGTCTACTCGGAACTGTTTAAATGTGAGCATTCTAAAATGAAATCTATAGTTTTACAGAAAACGATGGTCAATATGGGATAAACAAAGATGTATAAAATATTGTCTGGAATTTGGTAGTTAATATGGTAATATGTGAATACCAGGTTCTACGTATTATAAGATACTTTTAACTACAAAAAAGCGTCACAGTAGTACCCAGGGTAAAAACAAAGAAATATTTATTACGAATGTTATAACAAAAAATATTAAGACCTTGATTCGTCTGAATTTCATTAAGTTGTATTTTCTATTTGTTGTATTATAAGTCATCAATAAATGTTTGTTGAACACATAGAGTTAGGTTATATTCCCTTAAACTGGCCCTGTCGTAAAATCGGTTTCTACGTGACATAACTTAACTATATTCTATCTCTTTACCAATTTACAGATGCAAAAAGCCAAGGATTTATATCATATAATCTTGCGAGAGCAAGTTCAGGCTGTCATAAAATTATTTCTTAGCAAATGTCTCCTACTCATAAACTCTAGACTTGCTAAATTTCAGGTCGATTGTTCAAAAATTAATCAAAACTTTCATACGAAGTTGCGAGAACCATTAGACTTCCTTAATCCAGCCCTGTCGTAAAATCCGTTCTAAGCGGACGTCTACTACTAATTACCTACCTCTTTGCCGTTAATCTAGTTTGTAGCGCAAAAAATGAAGGACTTTCATACAAACTTGCGAGACCCATTAGACCTCCTTAATCCGGCCCTGTAGCAAAATCCGTTCTTAGCGGACGTCTACTAACTATGTACTACCTCTCTGCCAAATTTCATCTTAATTTGTCCAGCGGTTTTCGATATTTCGTGATGAGTGACTGAATGACCTTTCGCTTTCATATATTATATAGATTTTATATTTGCATACAGTATAATATTATTATACTGTATGCAAATATACTTTTATTTTATTACACATACGTACACAACAAATGTTGAAACTCCAAACCCAAATATGTTTGAAAAGAAGAAAACACATTAAGGAACCTAAGCTATATATTTATAAAACCTCTCTGTAAACTATATTTGTAGTTTTGCTGTTAGTCAAAATGTACAGAAAGTCAGGACTGGTGACGCGAGACTCCGCGAGAGCAAGCGACGTATAGTTGGCCGTAGGCAAAGCAGCTGGTCCTGAGATCGACAACCGCAGCCTTCAGTGTGAAAAACACCGACCGACCTGAGACTTGTTTATAGTCATGCCAAAGCACACGCTCACAGGGAATTGCGCACGCTTGAATTGGAAGGGGTAATTGTGGGGAATCAGTGGTATACGTGGTATAAACACTCTCACCAATGCCACAACCTGTTACAATTTCAGCTTCAATGATATTTCTCTGCAGACAGACGACTTCGACCCGATTTCTGTTACACAAAATAATAGGTACACCGACCTTCAGCTGGATGATGTGGGCTAGAAGTCCACTTGCCGTAAGCGAATTCTATTCCAAATTCTACGGCGTAACGTGTGGCGTCATCTTGCTCGACTACAGTGTTCATTGAGATGTATACTATTTCTCTCCCTTCAATTTGAGAGAAACAAAATGCTTTTATTGATCGCTGCAGCTTGATCAATTTTGGGTGTTATAATAGCCTGTTCACACACCCAAAATCTGTTGATGCGGTATTTGACTGATGTCGCTGTACAAAACATGAATCAGTTGTTCTATTGTAGATACTACAATACCAAGAGTCTCTGTTAGATCCACCTGCCCTCTCTCCTCTGGTAGAGAGCTTTCACCAACTTTTAAATGAACATCGGAGAATTCTTGAACACGTGAATTGCCCCCAAGCTGAGCACGCATATTGATGGTCAAGCGGGATTTATAAACTCGTGACCGTTGATCGTTTCAACGATGCATTTACCTCGTCAGCCCTAGTTCCTCGCGTCACCACAGGCAGCGTCTGCCGGAAATCGCCACTAAACAGAACTGTGACCCTACCCATCATGTCTTGGTTTGAACACGCTGACGTGGTTATTTACGATAGTACTCATTGCACCTGGATCGTAATTGGTTTCGGCAGTGTATTCCACGATTTTAATGTGCCAATGATTGCGGGGCCGGAATGACGCCGATGTAAACGACGACGGTTTGAAGAGAAGTAAGAATTGTTAAGAATACGTTTCTCATTGTATTCAATGCCACCTTTAGTAGTTGATCTCAAAACTCACAAGAAGTCTTCGGACAGATGATGCCGATATTTCTCCTACAAAAGTACTGGGTTTGCAATTCCACAAAACAAACAAATGTCTCTGACGATTGGGAATTTTCGAAAATTTTTGAAAGTGTTTTTCTTCGCCACACTATTTTTATAATCGTTTAATTTAATGTATTAACAATTATATGTAATTCTTCTGCAGTATCATGTAATAATCACAGAGTAATATAATATGTGCGTTATTATTCTAAGATAATAATATGGTAATAATATTTATTTTGAGTTGAGTTTTCAAACATGACATGTGTCGAAATAAAATGTATTTAAATCAAAAGCACTAAGGAGTATTGATATCAACTTCGATGCAAATCACCCTCAAAATAACTTTCTACCCATTTTTAACTCCGTTATGTGGTGAATTTCAATAAAATACGAAACCCATCTTCCATCAATTCTGTTAAAGAATGTTTATGCGAAATTTGAAGTAGATTGGACCATGGAATCACGTTGTCCCATGCAAACTTTGCCCCCGTTTTTCACACCCTTTGGGGTAGAATTTCGGAAAATCCTTTCTTAGTGGATGCCTACGTCATACAAAGAACACACCCTTCAAGTTTCAGGTCTCTACGATCAGCGGTTTAGGCTGTGCGTTGATACATCAGTCAGTCACCTTTGCCTTTTATATATATAGATAGGTAGAACACACAATCGAAGAATATGTTATATAATCAACCAAATAAAAATCTCCCTTTCTTGTAACCTATTATAATGCTGGTAGTTCACATGGCGCATTTGTAAAAATATATGCCTTATGTGAACAATACAAAATTTACTCTATTGTTATCGAAATTAAGTAGATTTTGTGTTATCTAAATAAGGCGAATATTTGCACAAATATGCCGTTTTTTTTTTTTTTTTTTTTTTTTTCATTTATGATGTACTCGTAATTAAACGGTTACTCATAACAATTACAATCTAGACCTTAAGGCTAATAAGTAATTTAAATTTAACTTAATTTGCTAAAATCTTACATGGTTAAGAATGTGTCCATTGGCACTTTTCTTATTGTCTCTATTATGATGGAAAGACACTTTGTTCTTGTGTTCTTTAAGAGTAGCACTCACTGCACTATGTAACACTCACTTCACTATACTAACTCAAAGGGCTTAGTTCTCTTGAGTCTTCTTACTATGTCCGTGGTGTCAAGGAGCTGAATAGCCTCGACATTCACATGTTGGAGAAGCCTTCGTTCATGTGCTTCTGCGTGTTTTTTTATGACTACAGTAACTAGGTCCACTCCTAGATCTCGGTGGATGTCATCATTTCTAACGTACCAAG
Source organism: Charanyca ferruginea (assembly GCA_947361185.1). NCBI lineage: Eukaryota > Metazoa > Arthropoda > Insecta > Lepidoptera > Noctuidae > Charanyca > Charanyca ferruginea. Next base: position 11,037,178 of record OX376065.1, on the reverse strand, counting down.
GAGCATTTACTATACTCCGAAGTACCTTATTTTGGAATCTTTGAATGATTTCAACGTTAGTTGGTTTTGTACAGCCCCAAAGTTGAATGCCGTATGTCCATACAGGCATGAGTACTTGCTTGTATAAAAGCACTTTGTTGTACACTGACAAAGTAGAATGTCTGCCAAGTAGCCAGTACATATTTTTGTAGCGTAGGTCTAAAGCTTGGCGTTTCTTTTTGACGTGAGCCTTCCAGCGAAGTTTTGCATCTAGCGACATGCCCAAGTATTTTGCCGTATTTTCATATGGTATTACACGACTGTTAATGTATACCGGTGTATGATTAGGTCTTTGGTTTGTGAAATCTATATGGGTGGATTTTGAGTAATTTAATTTGATTCGCCATTTTTTCGTCCAATTGGTGATGGCATTGATGGCAATTTGTACCTTCTCCACTGCTTCTTTATGAGTGACACCTGTAGCCATGATAGCCGTGTCATCTGCAAAGGTAGCAATGGTGCTGCTTTTAGTTTCAGGGATATCGCAGGTGTACAGTAGGTACAGGATAGGTCCAAGAACACTTCCCTGTGGTACACCAGTTTTTATTTGTTTGATATCTGAATAGGCATCCTCATGTCTCACTCTAAATGTCCTCTCTGTTAAATAGGATTCTAAAATGTCCACAAATTGTTTTGGGAGCATTTTACCTAGTTTATATATAAGGCCTCTATGCCACACCTTATCAAACGCTTGAGCTACATCTAGAAATACTGTAGAACAAACTTTCTTTTCTTCTAATGCTTTTTCAATAACATTGGTAATTCTGTGAATTTGGTCTATTGTAGAATGTTTTTCTCTAAAACCGAATTGGTAATTAGGAATCAGTTCTCTGTCTTCTATAATAGGTTTTAAACGCCTGAGTAGCAGTTTTTCAAATAATTTCGCTATGATTGGTAAGAGTGATATGGGTCTATATGATGTTACTTCACGAGGTGGTTTTCCTGGCTTAGGGATCATAATAACTTCAGCAACTTTCCACATATTAGGCACATGTTTTAGTCGAAATGTGGCATTGATGAGGGTTGTTAGTTTTACTATGGCTTTACGTGGGAGATTTTGGAGCAGTTCGCCAGTGATCAGGTCGTATCCAGGCGATTTCTTTTTGGTTAAATTTTTGATCATGCTGTTAACTTCTTTTGGGGTGACGAGTTTTATTTCCAAGTCATCATAGTAAGTCGTATCCAATGCTATGTTTTCAGAGCTTTCCTCATTGTTCGTTTGAAAAATTTGTTCCAAATGGTCTGCAAATACAGTCGCTTTCTGTTCATTACTTGTAGCCCATTTGCCATCTATTTTTTGAACAGGGGGAATGTGTGTAATGGGCTTATTTAGGCTTTTAGTGGCTTTCCATAGCGAGTAATCTGATGTACCATTACTTGATAGTTGGCTAAGGTAAGCATTTGTGGTATCATCATGAAATTCCTGAATTGCTCTGCTTAATCTTTTTGTGAGTTTATTTAGCAATGTTTTATCAGGCGGATACCTAAATTGTTGCCACCTTTGTCTCTGGACTCGCTTTATGGCTATAAGATTGGTTATTTCTACTGGATATCTGTGCGTTGTAATTTTTCTTTTCATGTCAGGTGTATTTCGCCAGGCGCAGCTTTGTATGTCGGTAATGAATTTTGCTACTTCTTCATCTACCTGCTGTTTGTTTTTGAGTGGTACTTTCAGGTTTATGCTATTGTTTAAATCAAATTGAAAGCTCTCCCAGTCCGTGTTTTTGTTTACTAGACTTGGATTGCTCTCTTTTTGTATTATTTTCTCGCTTAGAGTTAATATAATAGGTGAATGATCGGAATGCATATCATATCCTTCTTCTATGTTAAGGTATGGAGCTGACAGATTCTTGTAAATGAAGAAGTCAATCAGATCTGGTTTTCTTCGAATATCGGTAGGCCAGTAAGTGGGTTTCCCTGTTGAAATCACATTGCACTTGATTTCTCTGATGGCACATAGCAATTCTTTGCCCTTGGTGTTAGTTAGTCTGGACCCCCAATGTGTATTCTTAGCATTAAAATCACCTCCTAATATGAATGTGTTACCAAGAACTTTCAATATATTTTTGTACTGCTCTGTTTTTAGCGCATACTTAGGTGGAATGTATATGGCTGCTATGGTAATATCATGAAGTTTGGTTCTGACCACAACGGCTACAGTTTGTACAGATTGTTCTTCGCATTTGTGTTCTAAATAATGGTAGATATTCTCTTTAATAATGATGGCACTTCCTCCACTCGCTGTGTTGTTGGGATGCAGTGCATGATATATTTTATAGCCTTTTATTTGAGTAAAGGTTTCTCTCGTAAAGTGGGATTCTGATATGAGACACACATCAATTTGCTCTGTTGATAAGACTGCCTGCAACTCGTTTCGGTGCTTTAGGAGTCCGTTTGCATTCCACGTCATAATTTTTAGTGTGTTAGTCATTTTTGTTTAGGATAAGTAGATGGTTGTGTATTTTCTATGTTTCTCAACCTTTGGTCAAAGGAGGTTAACATGTCCAAAATCTTACTGATATTTTCATCTGTAGTTGTATTTCCAGACTTGATGGGCACCGGAGGCTGTGACTGTGGCTGCGATGCCTTTGTTATTTGCGCGTAAGACACACTATTTGTTACCTTTTGGTGAGTAGAACGTAACGGTTGTTGTCTCTCTGCACCAGAGGCCAGGATGTTTGGTGTAGTTACCTTTTTTTTGGAAGCTTTATTTTTTAAATTTTGCAGTTCTTTAGCTACTATACACCCTCTATAATTAGCCGGGTGGGGTTCGCCACAGTGAACACATTTAGGTTTTGTAGCTAACGACTTTGTGCAGTCCTTTGTGAGGTGTTTACCAGTGCACTTCACACACCTAGGTTCCTTTGAACAATATTTTTGGGTGTGGCCATATGCTTGACATCTTTTGCACTGTGGGATTAATTTAGATGTTTTTAAAGGCTGCACATCTACCTTACAACCTAGTATGGTCTTAATACCATAGATATGGTTTATGTCTTCATCTTTTTGGAATGATAACATAAACATGTTTAGAGGTTCCTTAGTCCTCCAACTTAATTTGTTTACCGCTTCCTGGATTTTATAGCCTTTAGCATTTAGATCTTCGACTATTCTGTTCGGCAAACATGACGAATGCAGATTTTTTGCCATTACCCTTATCGGTCTGTCCTGCTTATTCTCATAAGAGTGCCAGAGACAGTTGTTTTGCAACAATAATTTGGTTATCCCTCTATATGAGTCTTCGTCCTTGGCGTTTATTTTGACGGTATCTCCGTTCATCATTTTTACCATGAATGAATCTCTATTTAAGCTAGCCAAAAGAAGGTCGTAGAACTGCTGGTAGTTCTTAATATTTTCGACTATGACTGGTGGAGGTTGCGGTACTCTTTTTTCTTTTGTTTTCTCGGGTTTTGTACTGGCCTGAGATTCATTCAAGCTTCCTCCCTGAGAAGGAGGAGACAGTGAAGTGTTTAACTTCCTTTTTTTCCTACTTTTTTGCCGTACCCACTCTGTTTCTCTGGCAAGTTCCTCTTCGTCAGTCCCATATTCGACTGCCTTCTGAGGTTTATTGATCGTTGAGTGGTCCCTCTCTGAGGTAACATTCTTTTGCTCCTGAATGACTTTCAGCTGGTGTTGTAGCGCTTCTATCTGACTACTGAGGTCTTTTACTAGCTGTTGCAGTTGTATGCGCTCATTCTGTTCCTCTTTGAACCGAGTGAATAACTGATGCTCGAGCTCAGTTACGAGGACTACTTTGTTTGGTGAGGCCATAATTGAGTACAAGTTATAATTTTAAAAACTTTAACTTTCCATTTATTTGCACAATGATACATGATTCACTTACGGTGGAATGTAGGTCATCGCGACAACCGTGTCGTCAAACGCGTCGGAATAGGCTGCTGCGTCAACACTTTTGCACGAGCGCGGACTTGTGCAAGAGCGTGTGTGACGCGACCGTTCTCACTAGAAGTCGATCGACCACTGCACAAATATGCCATGTGAAGTGCTAGCATAACAAGCAACAGTTTTTATAACAATAGTTGATATTTATGATCGCGGTGTCTTTTTAAAACCAACACAAAAATTGAAACAGATAGTGTGTGTGTGAGCGAGAAAGTAGTTGACTTGGCGCATAATAACAAAGAAAATACAAACCGCGCTCGTGTAAGTTTTACTTGCTTTACTAAGTGTTAAAACTCTGAATATATTTTCTGCTTGTTTCTCGTTTACTTTGATTTATCAAATTCTTTTACTGTTGTAAAACAGGCTAGAAAGTATTCAATTTCTTACACAAGATATTATTTGCATGACAAATTATGCATTTTGCATCGTTAATACAGCTTTATTTATAAACTAGCGACCCGGCCCAGCTTTGCATGGGCCTATAGCCTTCCTCGATAAATGGACTATCCAACACAAAAAGATTTTTTCAATTCGAACCAGTAGATCCTGAGATTAGCGCGTTCAACCAAACAAACAAACAAACTCTTCAGCTTTATAATATTAGTATAGATTAATGTATGTTAAAATATTTGGTACAGGATTTGGATATAACAAAAAGGTAAAACAACCGAATAAAAAACCCTTCCTTGTGACCAGTACTAGCAACAGTATTTAAAAACAATAGTTTCTGTTATTCTTCTGATAATTACGATTTACTGTTGAGCCACCAACAGAAGATCGTAATTTTCGATTTAAATACAAACATTTGAAATGACATAATAAATAAAAACTCTGACAATAAACAAAAATGCAAAAGAATCAAAATTATCTGTATTTAAAAATAAAAAAGAAAAACAATATAAAAACAATCAGAAATTCTGGAATTTAGTTTACCGTTGGTAAATATGCATACAAGTATACCTGAGTAATGAATGACTAGATTAATAAGTAAATCAGAAAACTATTTCTTACACAAGATAATAAAATATAATCCACCGAATAAAAAACCTCCTTTCGTTGTGACTAGTACTAGCAACAAAATGTATAAACAATAGTTTACCATCTACTGTCGGTGGCAAATTTAAATACAAGACATAGGAAATGGCATAAAAACTCAGACAATAAACAAATATGCGAAAGAATCGAAATTATCTGTAAGTAATTAAAAAATTATAAAACAAAAACAATCAAACATTATTCTAGAATTAAGTTTACCGTTGGTAAATATACATACAAGTTATACTTAAGCAATGAATGACTAGATTAATTAGTAAATCAGAAAACAAAGCTAGTAATAAAATAACAAATTAATATTTGGTCTATGAGATCCTTTTTTATCCGTTTTTTACTTTAAGATTTATAAAAGTAGCATCATTTAAAAGAGGCTTTCTTTATCTATACATGGTTAAACAGGCAATGCGTATGTAAAATATAAATTAGTTCACGCGTAACAAACAACAAAACAAAGAAACAAAACAAAAAATAGTACATTTTTAAAACAATTGAAAAAATCCACAGATTATTGCAGCCACAAATGACATGTATAATTAAACATTTGCACAATGCAAAAACATCAAAATTATCTAGAAGTATACATTAATACTCGTAAAGCTATAATACACAAGGCACAATAATCAAAAACTTCTCTTGACTTAAACTTACACTTGGTAAATAATATTTTTTTCTATTGCTTATTAAATATTAAAAACTAAAATTATTACAAAATCATCACAGACTACTTATTCTTATATCAAGAAGGAAATACAAACTAATATTTGGTCATTGCGCCCCCTGCGTCAATAACCGCATCGCATCTTGTTCTTATTGATCGTACTAAAATTTCACACAAGTTGGAACCCCTTATTGATTCCCAAACATCGTTACAGTGAGCAAGGAGTTCCACTTGCGTTCTTTTCTTGTCGGTGATCCCATCTCTGGACCATTATACCCCACAAATTTTCGATGGGATTCAGGTCAGGAGATCTGGATGGCCAGCGCAAAGTTTTAATTTCTGGTTGTTGGTTCAACCAAGTCTGCACAACGCGTGCTTGATGTATAGGACAATTGTCCTGGATAAAAATAAACTCGGGCAGCTCTGCTCTCGGATACACTGTACGCACAGTAGGCACCATTACTGTTTCTAATACTTCCCGGTAAGTGGCGCTATTTGCTCGCCCTGGGAAATGGACAAGCTCTCCGGGACCATCAGCACTCATCCAGCCCCACATATTGGCGCATATTCTTCCAGAATCATTGTTGGGAATAACATTTCTGGGTTCGTAGCGAGTATTCATTACGCGCCACAAGTGTCGACGACCATGTTGGCTCGACTTAAAACATTTTTCATCGGCAAAGATAGCGCTTGTGAAATTCATGTCTCTATAATCTCTTGCGAATCTCACTCTCGCCGCTTTTTGTTGCTCAGTGAGCACGATTTTCTTTGCCGGCTTTCTGTGGTGGATTCCCGCTCTATGTAAAGCACGACGAACTGTGCGCACTGACACGTCGTACTCCTCGGCGAACATTCTCGTCGGCGTGGACGCGTCTTCTTGTTCATACGTGTCCACCATTCGTTGGAGGTTGTTTTCACTAATAATATATGGACGTGGTGCCCGCGGTCTGTTCTCCAGATTACCCTCTTCTTCATGGCGTCTGATCCACAGCCGGACAGTGTTTCTCTACAAGCAATAAATAATATCATAAGTAATGGCTACATAAAAAAATACTCACTATAGGTAATCAACTAATAAAATACTTTAAACAAAGTTACACAGTAGCAAGTAGGTATTGTTTTTTTATTAAAAGCTTTTATTCAACTTGATTTGTATGTATGTGAAGATGGACTTTTGCAAGTTAAATTTGACCCAGTTCCCGACGTCCGATTGAGCTGAAATTTTACATACTGGTCCAGTCCCCATGACAATGCATGTTTATGATAAGCATGACATGATGCCGCTGCCAGGATTGGCTCCAGACGACGGAACTCCTTAACGGTTAACAGTAGGGACATGAAATTCTACATACTGGTCCAGTCCCCATGACAATGCATGTTTATGATAAGCATGACATGATGCCGCTGCCAGAATTGGCTCCAGACGACGGAACTCCTTAACGGTTAACAGTAGGGACATGAAATTCTACATACTGGTCCAATTCCAATGACAATGCATGTTTATGATGAGCATGACGTGATGCTGCTGCCAGGATTGGCTCCAGACGAGGGATCTCCTCAACGGTTAACAGTAGGGACATGAAATTCTACATACTGGTCCAGTCCTAATGACATTGCATGTTTATGATAAGCATAACATGATGCTGCTGCCAGGATTGGCTCCAGACGAGGGAACTCCTCAACGATTAAGAGTAGGGATATGAAATTTTACATACTTGTCCAGTCCCAATGACATTGCATGTTTATGATAAACATGACGTGATGCTGCTGTTAGGATTGGCTCCAGACGAGGGAACTCCTCAACGGTTAACAGTAGTGACATGAAATTTTAGATTTTACATAGGTACTGGTCCAGTCCCAATTACAATGCATGTTCATGATAAGCATGACATGATGCTGCTGCCAGGATTGGCTCCAGACGAGGGAACTCCTCAACGATTAAGAGTAGGGACATGAAATTTTACATACTTGTCCAGTCCCAATGGCATTGCATGTTTATGATAAACATGACGTGATGCTGCTGTTAGGATTGGCTCCAGACGAGGGAACTCCTCAACGGTTAACAGTAGTGACATGAAATTTTACATACTGGTCCAGTCCCAATGACATTGCATGTTTATGATAATCATGACATGATGCCGCTGCCAGGATTGGCTCCAGACGACGGAACTCCTTAACGGTTAACAGAAGGGACATGAAATTTTAGATTTTACATACTGGTCCAGTCCCAATTACAATGCATGTTCATTATAAGCATGACATGATGCTGCTGCCAGGATTGGCTCCAGACGAGGGAACTCCTCAACGATTAAGAGTAGGGACATGAAATTTTACATACTGGTCCAGTCCTAATGACATTGCATGTTTATGATAAGCATGACGTAATGCTGCTGCCAGGATTGGCTCCAGACGAGGGATCTCCTCAACGGTTAACAGTAGGGACATGAAATTCTACATACTGGTCCAGTCCAATGACAATGCATGTTTATGATAAGCATGACGTGATGCTGCTGCCAGGATTGGCTCCAGACGAGGGAACTCCTCAACGGCTAACAGTTGGGACATGAAATTCTACATACTGGTCCAGTCCCAATGCCAGTGCATGTTTATGATAAGCATAACATGATGCTGCTGCCAGGAAAGGCTCCAGACGAGGGAACTCCTCAACGATTAAGAGTAGGGATATGAAATTTTACATACTTGTCCAGTCCCAATGACATTGCATGTTAATGATAATCATGACGTGATGCTGCTGTTAGGATTGGCTCCAGACGAGGGAACTCCTCAACGGTTAACCGTAGTGACATGAAATTTTACATACTGGTCCAGTCCCAATGAGAATGCATGTTTATGATAAGCATGACGTGATGGTGCTACCAAGATTGGCTCCAGACGAGGGAACTCCTCAACGGTTAACAGTAGGGACATGAAATTTTACATACTGGACCAGTCAAAATGAGCATATAAGTTATACCATGATTTGTGTAATTTGGTGAGATGGGCGTCAATAGCATTGGTTTGCAACCTGTCTAGGAGACGGAAAACTCCAAAATCAAACCCGGAACGGTGTTTCGTCAGGCACGAGTAAGCTTTAAGCTAAAAAAATTGGCGCATATATTACCAAATTACTACCCAAGTCAAGGTGAGGCCGTGCTGAGGACTGAGTGGCATCAGGGTATAAAATGATGTCGTGAACGTACCGCCTCAGGGCACCTGGGCGAACCCTGTATATTAGCTTTTACCCTTCTAAACGAAGCTCTGGAAGGGTTGACGGATATTTATTCGACACTCGTGGGAACATTATGGGAAATTTTATTTTTTTATTATTTTTTTAAAAAAGCTTGTCGCGAGATTTACCTGTGTAGATCAAGTAGTAAATGAAGTAACTTGATCTGATTGATTTTAATTTAAAAGAAAACTAAGTTCAAACTAAGTAATACGATTGCTTAAATCTCGCGACAAGCTTTTATATCATATAAATTGTGTAATGACGTTAAAAGTTGATAGTAAAAATTTTAAAGGAAAATATTACTCAAATTTACATCGTGCAGCACTGCACGGCTAAATCTTATTATTTAATTAATTTTAAATCTTAATATATACAATTAAATTTTGTAAAGTAATTGGAAAATGAATAGGTTTAATGTAATTTAAATCTTATTTTAAACTTTTTAGGGCGTAAATAAAAGCTTTTTTTTAAAAGATTTTTTTTAATTAATTTTTTTTAAACTAATGGTGGCACTTCACATGGCTATTTGTGTTTGCTATTGGGCGTTTGCTGTATTTGGCAAAATATATGACGAACACGCAAATAAACAAATACAGGCAAATATGACCATCCACACATGGCAGCCAAATAACAAACACGCAAACATTTGGCAGAAGCAGGCAATGTGTTCAGCAAAACTATACACGTGTTTTAAACTTGCAACTGGATTTTAGTATTTACATATTACATAATACACAAATTATTTTGGTATGATTCGAGTAATTTTATCACTGTTTCATTGTCTTAATTCATTTTCAATAGCTGTTCCAGTTCGCGCTCGCAACACAGACACAAAATACTGCACGTCCATACAGGTCGTGGACACGTGTGTATCTGAACATGGCCATTGTGTGAACGGCTTATTTGCGTATTCGCCTATTTGACCTCTTTGATGTACGTCGAGAAACCGACAAGCGCACGGTAACGCGTATTTGGTATTGGCCATATTTGTCAAATAGGCGAATAAGGCCAAAAGTTTGTCAAATATACTGTCCACACATGGTAATTGTATGCCAAAAATGCCAAATACGCCAATACAAATAGCCATGTGAAGTGCCAGCACAACATAGAAATGGAAACAGATAGTGCGTGTGTGAGCGAGAAAGTATTCAAGTTCGCGATTCGCAACTAAGCAGTAATACCTACATACCACGCGCATATGAGTAATAACAGGCTACAAAATATTCAATTGTTTACACTAGATAACATTTGCATCACAAACTTTGCATCACAAACTTTGCATTTAGTATCGTTTACAGTTTTATTTAATTTATTTGGAAATATTTGGAATACGATTTGGATATAGTAAATAGATAAAACACACAATATAAGAATATGTTATATAATCAACTAAATAAAAACCTCCCTTTCTTGTAACGTATTATCATGCTCGTAGTTCACATGGCGCCTTTGTAAAAATATTTGCCTAATGTGAACAATACAAAATTTACCCTATTGTTTTCGAAATTAAGTCGATTTCGCGCTTCGCAACTAAGCAGTAATACCTACATACCACGCGCATATGAGTAATAATTGCTTTACTAAGTTTTGAAACTCTGAATTTAATTTTATTTAACAAATACTTTTACTGTTGTAAAACAGGCTAGAAAATATTCAATTGCTTACCTACACTAGATTTGCATGACAAACTTTGCATTTAGTATCATTTAGGTATAGTTTTAATAAATATAGGTATTTTGAAATATTTGGAATTGAATTTAGATATAGTAAATAGGTAAAACACACAATTGAGGAATATGTTATATAATCAACCAAATAAAAACCTCCCTTTCTTGTAACCTATTATCATGCTGGTACTTAGTTCACATGGCGCATTTGTAAAAATATTTGCCTTATGTGAACAATACAAAATTTACCTACTCTATGGTTTTCGAAATAAAGTCGATTTTGTATTATCCAAATAAGGCGAATATTTGCACAAATACGCCATATGAAGTGCCAGCAAAACAAGAAACAATTTTTATAAACAATACTTGATGTTTATGATAGCGGTGGCAAGCATTGTTTATTTAAAACCAACATAGAAATTGAAACAGATAGTGTGTGCGCGAGCGAGAAAGTAGTCGACTCCGCGCATAACAACTAAGTAATACATAATACGTAATACATAACCCGCTCATATAAATTACTAGCACTATACCCGCGACTTCGTAAATGTTCTTAAGGATCCCTAATTTATTAATAATACAATATTGCCTATGTCACTCAGGGATAATGTAGCTTTCGATTGATGTAAGAATTTTTGAAATCGGACCAGTAAAAACAAACAAATCTTTTCTCCTTATAATCAGTTTAGATTAGATAGATCATTGCTTTACCAAGTTTTAAAACTCTGAATATTTTTTCTGCTTGTTTCTCGTTAAATTATATTTATTAAATACTTTTACTGTTGAAAAACAGGCTAGAACTAAAGTATTCAATTACTTACGCGATAATATTTGCATGACAAACTTTCCATTTAGTATCGTTACAGTTTTGTTTATAAATGAATGTATTTTAATACAGCAAAATTTACCATAACAATAATTAAAATAATTTACTACTTACGCTCATATGCAGCCGCTCAGCGATTTGACTGAAATTATATCCTTGTCCATGTAAAATGATAATTCCACTTCGTTCCTCTTGTATGAGATTTCTGGAAGACATTTTGCACAAAAATGTCCCAGCACAGGTTAATTTTCCACAGGAGTCCAATATTCTCGCACAGGTCAACGTTTAGACAATCAAGGGTCAGGTAAACAAAGCAATGGTCGATATTCAAAGAGTCCGGTAAGCGCGCCAAGGCCAAATAGTTCGTCCGTAAATTAACAAAAACAGTACACATAACACGTCACTAAACTGCGCAGTGCAGATTGCAACTAATTGCGTAATCGCTTTCCTAATAGGCTTACACTTTTAAGGGGGCGTGGCTCAGCGCGTCCGCAGGATTCAGACGAAAAAATTTTTAACTGGGCCGGCGTAAAAGTCCGTGATAGTACATGCATGTTGAACCTAGGGTTCTTTAGCTAGCTCTTCATTACACTTAGCCCCAAGCTGAGGGTATCTTGAGTGGCTCTGAGCGCGAATTGAGGGAAGAGTACAGTAGGGTACCCACCTACAGACCTGTTCATCATCAGTAGGACCACCATCCACTCGTCTGCACACTGGAGATATTCTGAATGATGTCTCCATAAAGCTAGTGCTGCCTCAAAAATAGAGTGCATGTAGGCAGGGATAGGGGTGATGTCATCTCCGGCAATGGAGGTGCCGCTGGAGAACAGACCAGATATCAAGGTGTTCACAGTGTACACTGCTTGGTTGGCTTCACTGGTTAGTCTTGACACCTTCTTGAGGGCCCCGCTGACTTGGACCCCATCTACAAAGTATTTCCTTCCGTATTCTAGCAACCTTCGTGACTTCCAGGATTCGGGCACCTTGATTACTATCCCTGCATCGGTGCATATCTCCTCTAACACTTGCAAAAACTGCCTCGTATAGGTATCAGGTGTTAAGCTTCTGGCTTGTGAGTAGTCACCTGAAGGTATCCGTAGCACAATAACCTGATTGTCTCCTTGGCCTAGCAGGGATGCTGTTGTTCCGCAGAGGTGAGCCCCCCTGAGTATGATAAGTATGGTGGCCAGGGTCCAGCCCTTCTGTCTCAGCCCCTCTAACCACGCCTCTGGCCCAATGACGCAACGGGGACCCTCTTCTGGCAGACCATCCATCCCTTGAGCGGGAGGCGCATATCTGTCTTGAAATAGCAATGTGGAAATGAGGGGGAAGACATGTGTGTAGCTATACACATTGCTTAGCCCGAACAGAGCATCCAGGCTTTTGAAAAGGGGTGCCAGAAGTTCAGCTCAAAAGTGTGTACACCAAGAAGAGAAGTCTATTATGATGTTGACATAGTCGTGACCCTCGCCAGGACAACTCATTCTGTTCAGGGTCTTGGTTAGTTGTTCCTCAGAGAGGGTCATTGACTGGTGTTTTATATATCTAAATATTGTGTCAGCTATGTTCTTCTCAGTCACCACTTGATAGGCGCGCATCTCTGGAGTCATTTTACCAAAACACCTGGCGTCATTTTCCTTAAACTCTCTCTCCTTGGGCACGGCAACCATGATTCTCCACGCTAGAGGGACAATGCCCTGGTCTATCACACCCAGGATCTCTCTGCAATCGAATATCTCAGCGGTTAGAAAGTGCATAACCACACTCTTCGTGGTGGAGGGAGGACCTTGAGGCATGTGGCCATGTAGAGTTCTAAATGCTTTTACATCATATTCGTGTATCCACTCCTCCCTACAGGGTATAATGGCTTTGGTATCAATGTGATAATTAAACTCAGAATTTTTGAGCAGTGTCACTCCCTCAAAGTCCTCCGGAGCACATTTATGAGTGGCTGTCTCCCCCCACTCATTGGCATGAAGACAAGCCTGCACTTGGGGGTGGGTGTTGGGAGCGGTGGACACATTGGGCCATCTCTTGTGGATCTTGTAATACTGTCTGCAAAATTCTTTTTTGAACATATTATTTATCTGGTTCGCCGCAGGTTCTAGTCTGAGTTTGAGCACAGTCCCTTTGGAAAACCAGCTCCTGGTGCTTTTGTCCATGTTAACTATTGGATGACCCATGGTTTTCCAAAGACCTGCTACTTCTAACTTTAGCATGGCATGTGTGGGGTCTGTGATGGTCCCCGTGGCTGAGCGGAAGAACTGTGTGTCTTTGAGGTTGTGAGGAAGGTCTTCTGTTATGGTTGATATGAACTCTTCCGACTCCTCCAGATCCCTCAAGATGGATCCTATGATTAAAGAGGGCGAAAGCTTGAGAAGAGTGTAGGTTTTCTGCTTGTGTAGAGCTAGTAATTCTATCATGTTAGAGAGACAGACATTCACCTCTTGTCTAAGAGAATAACCCGGGTATTTATCATCATGAAGGGCAGAATAACAGTCCACAGAAAACCATGCTGCACACATGTCCGAGAAGCACAATATGAGTGAGTATGGGATAAGGTAGCATGTCTCGGGGGTTACATGAACAATGCATAGTTCCGCATCAAAAGTGATGTTAACCTTCCCCACAGTTACGTCCTGACGAGGTTCTTGGGATTGTGCCACTGAGTAGACTACTCTGGCCCAAGTGGTGGCTATAGAAGCATATAGGGTGTTTATGGGAAATCCTCTTTGAGTCATGGCAGGGGCAGGGGGTCTTATAGAAGTGAGTGTATGACTCCTGCATGGCTAGTTGGGCTACTCTCTCGGCTCTCCTCAGCAGAGAGAGCTCTTCCTTGGAGGCGTCCGCCCATTTGTAAAGATTGGACACACACCAAGCTAGAAAACCGGTGGGAGGTAGTATTGTGCGGCCTTCTACATCTGCAAGCACCCTCTTGTCGGAGTGCTGCTGTGTTGGTGCGATGAGTGATGATGTAGTCTATCTCGGTGAGGGTGATTGCAGATGCAAGATGCCGTTCTCTTCTGTAAATAGGGGTATTTTTCGGTAAGGAGAAGGGCAATAAGAACAACAACCTCTGTTACATTTGTAAATGTGATTTCCAGTTCTACTATCATCCTGCTGACTGGATTTGTTGTATCACTTGCAAAAATTGGATTTGTGGCATATGTAACAAACAATCCGTTCTATGAATGTATGGTATGCGAGGACACAGATTAATAATTATTGTTTTTAGGTTTTCTATTGTTGTTAAGAAATGTTACGATTTTTGAAAGATGATTAGAAAGAAGAAAGAAAAGAAAGAAAAGCCATTTATTAACGCGAAAAGCGACGCACTTAATATATAACAATATTAACTTCTAACTAAATATGTGAATTGTAAAAAAAGGACATGCGTCACCCCCACGCGAAACGGCCAACGCTAAGCATAATCCCTGGCCCGCACAGCAAGGCACGAACCACGGCGCTGGTTTTCAGCGTCGGCCGCGATGCCGCTGTCTCGGAACCATAAATAAACATCATTTACTCATAGTTCCGAGGCACACAAAAAGACGCTGATTGGCACGGCGCGCACAAAGAATATCATAAAATATACAGGATATTTGGTAGATCAATGCAAAGCCGTAAAGCGGAGCTAGTATAGACTATTTACAACCATTTGAACCGAACTTGTCTTAGCCGAAGTGTGACAAAATTTTTTTTAGCAAAATTTTAATGATAATTGATGACAAAACCCAAAATATTGCAGTTGGTTGCAAATAATAGCCAATTTGAAAGATAAGTCATTTATTTTTTATTTTATTTGGTTAACATAATGCGTAAACAACCTAATAAAACATAATTAAGGGATCTGTGTGATAAGACAATTTTTTTTTACAGACATTTAAAGTCAAAGACATTTTTAAAGATTTCAGAAATCTGTTTTTAGATGGCATGAAAAAAAATCACGTGTGGTGCTTTTTCTGTTCAAACATTTTTTAAAACATGCCTGGTTATTGTTCTTTCTTTCGAGATATTAACTACGCAAATAGCTCATCAATTATTGAAATTAGGACCTAAAAAGCAAATTGAGGGAGAAAATTTTTTTTTTTAGGCAAATTATTTAAAAGAAAATTTTAATTAAAATGTTTTATTATTCGTGTTCAAAATGTTCGTCGCGGTCTCTAACACCAACACGGCCCCGTCTTCACACTTCTGTTGTTGTTATTTTTAACTTCATCTCCAGTTTTATCGTTTCAAACGCTGAATTAATTCTCTCAATCAATTCTTTTTTCCTGTTTAGTCCGCATTTTATTTCATTTCATTTCATTAAAAATAGCGTGTCTAAAAAAAAACAGAAAACAAAAATATTACACGTATTTAGAAACACATTTACAGATATAATGACAAGTGGCAACATTTCGACGCATCCCCAAAGATAATCAAGAGCAGAGTTTGCCGACTAACTAAACTGACTTACGGTAACATACAAACATGAAGCTGTAGCAATAGAGAAATGTCAAAAATGACAAAATTGACGACCGACCAATCGCACGATTAATAATGGAATTTGCAGAAATTATGTAATCAGAAAATGGCGTCAGGGTATTACAAAATGGTTATGTAATGTGATGAGGATGTTATTGTGCTTTATTAATGACTGCGACAATGTTTTTATTGCTTGTGAGTGAAAGTGAAAGTGGAATTAGATGAACCTAGACAAACCTCGGAGTTATAGGGCGACCCGACCTGAACAATCTGTGAAATACTTTCCAAAATACAGTAAGTTATAGAAGTAATAATAATTTAAGTACATGTACAATTATTATTACTTACACAAATTGAATTAAACAATAAATTGCTTGATTGAAATGGATAATTATAAGAAACAGGAATATAAAATTGTATTTATTATTGAAAATTTATAAGAAAATGTATTGTCCATTACACAGGTTTACAAAACAGAATGGAGTCAGGGAAACCCCTTGATTGTTATAATGTTAATGTGTGTTGATCCCAAAGATAATGATTACAAGACTGATTAAGTGCCTATAATTTTGTAACCTAAGTGATAATTAAAATGACTGATTGATCTCAATAACTCATTGTTTTTATTTCAATTTCCTCTAAAATGCAAAAAATATTTTTTTTTTATCAAAATTATGTCAAACTAATCCTTACACTTTAGATCTTTGACGTTGATTGCATTTTAATGCTTTGTCAAAGAAACCCCACTTCGGGGTTACTTTGACACATGAAAAAAAATATATAATTGTGGGGGGCCTGTAGAACTTGATATTGGTATGAGATTGATAGCATTAATTTTGGTTGTTAATTTACAGGTATTTCAATATGTATATTATTTACTAGCAACACGACCCGGCTTCGCATGGGCCTATAGCCTTCCTCAATAAATGGACGATCCAACACAAAAAGAATTTTTCAATTCGAACCAGTAGATCCTGAGATTAGCGCGTTCAACCAAACAAACAAACAAACTCTTCAGCTTTATAATATTAGTATAGATGTATAAAGTTATTATGAATCTAAAATATTCCTTTTCCACAATATTTGGCAGTAAAACCTATAGACCAGGCGCTTGTAACTCTGCAATATTATGCTTCAGGATCTTTCATGAGATGCGTTGGAGACATGTCAGGCTTGCATAAATCAACAATATGCCGTATTATTCATCAAATGACGCGGGCTATAGCTAAATTATGTCCTCATTATTTTAACTTGCCAACTAATGATGAGGAGAAATTTGATGTTTTTTTTTTGTACTGTATTAATAAGAACTAAATTCTTAATAATTAATTACGATCTAGCCTAAAAGACTAATAAGCAATTTAACTCTGACTTAATATGTTACGTGATAAACTAAAACTAAGAATAGTGTCCATATGTAATTTTGTACAAGTCCGTAGCACTTTCTTAGAATCTGATATAATTTATAGAAACACTATGTTCATGTGTTATATGTATAGCACAACATTGTTACTATTATTCATTCACTTTATACACTACACTAATTCAAAAGGTTTAGTTCTTTTTAGCCTACGCACTAAGTCTGTGTTGTCTAGCAGCTGAATTGCCTCAACATTCACGTCTGTGTTCATGGGCTTTAGCAAATTCTTGGATAATGTTGGTGACGGATTCCATTTTAAGGTCACGGTGAATGTCGTCATTTCTAATGTACCAGGGTGCATTAACAGCATGCCTGAGTACTTTATTCTGAAATTGTTGGATTATTTTGACATTGCTTTGTTTAGTACAGCCCCAAAGTTGGATACCATACGTCCAAATTGGCATTAGAATATGCTTGTATATAGTTATTTTATTTTGTATTGATAGACAGGATTTTCTTCCGAGGCGATTGTAATGCTAAGCATACGCATTGGGGATCACGACTTACTACATCTAAGGGAAGGCAGCTCTTGAGTGCAGTGAAGCATACACATTCCGAAGTTAGGAGCACAGGTAAACCAACATACTGGCCCACTGACCACCAGAAAATACCGGATCTTATAGATTTCTTTATATGCAAAAATATATCCGCCAATTACATCAGTTTGGAGGAAGGTTTTCATATGAACTCGGACCATTCTTCGATAATACTAATACTTATTTAAAAAGTCTTACTCAAAGAAAGCCAAATAACCCTGGTTAATAAGCTCACAGATTGGGAAAGCTTTGCCCTTGATCTAGATAATATTATCGACCTTAAAAGGCCGATAAAAAAGTAAGATCAGCTTGACTCAGATGTAAACAAATATATTGTTAACATCCAACAATGTGCGTGGAACAACACACCGCAATTCTAAGGAAATTGTGGATTTACTATCTGAGAAAAGGAAACAAAGGAAGCAATGGCAACAAACAAGGATCCCGCGACATAAAACATCACTTAACAACCTAACGAAACGATTAAAGAGAAAAATTCTACAATTTAAGGACGAGTCTCTGAATACCAACCTCCTGCAGCTAACCAATGACAAATCAACGGATTATTCACTTTGGAAAGCGACAAGAAATCTAAAAAGGCCGATTATACAAATACCGCCCATCAGATATTGTGACGGAAAATGGGCCATAAGCAATAACCAAAAGGCGGTAAGGTTTGCTCAACACTTAGAAGAAACTTTTCAACCTAATGAAAGTTCGATTGAAATACTTGAGAGTACAAATTTATCACAAAACCAAAGAATTAAGCTTGTGACTCCTAAAGAAGTAATGAGAGAAATTAAAAATAATATTAGCTCGAAAAAGTCTCCATGTTACGACCTCATTACAGGTGAAATTCTAAAACACCTCCCGCGCAAAGCCATAGTAAAGCTTACCAAGCTTATTAATGCTGCATTTATGCTAAAACATGTGCCTGAGTCATGGAAGGTTGCTGAAGTCATTATGATTGCAAAGCCTGGGAAACCACCCCATGAGGCATCATCATATAGACCTATTTCTCTGTTGCCCGTGCTATCAAAACCATTCGAAAAACTGTTATTGAAACGGTTAAAACCAATTATAGAAGATAAAGGCCTCATTCCAAATCATCATTTTGGCTTTAGGGAAAAACACTCAACAATAGACCAGGTACATAGAATAACTAATATTATTGAAAAAACGCTTGAAAATAAGGAAGTTTGTGCCACCGTGTTTTTAGATGTCGCGCAAGCTTTTGACAAAGTATGGCATAAGGGTCTAATATTCGAGCTCCGACGCATGCTACCAGAATTTGCAGACATCCTAGAGTCGTATGTTACTAATAGAATGTTTAGGATACGGCAGGAGGACGCATATTCCGAGCTAAAAACCATAAAAGGGGGTATTTACCCCAATTACTTCAAAACCAACCGAAGATGGTGTTATTTGCCGATGACACTTCATTGGTTTTTAAAGTAGACAGACGGTCACAATCACAACATCTTGACGACTTAAATGACGCTATTCTTCAGGTTCAAAATTGGTTTACGGTAAACAATTTGGTACTTAATGAAAAAAAAAACAAATGTATTAGATTCATTTTACCAAATGTTAGGAATAGCAATTGTGACATCATTCTAAATGGAGAGAAACTGGAATTTAATAGTCAAACGGTTTTCCTAGGAATCACGCAAGACGAGAAATTACAATGGGGACCTCACATAACATCTATTGCGGGGCGACTAAGCTCCGCGGCTTATGCTGTTAGAAAGATAAGACAGTTGACAGATGTAGAAACTGCGCGTATGGTCTACTTTAGCTACTTTCACAGCATTATGTCGTATGGTATTTTACTGTGGGGTCGGGCTGCAGACATTGAATCCATTTTTATCTTACAAAAAAGAGCTGTTAGAGCCATTTATAATCTACGTCGCCGCGATTCTCTTAGGGAACTATTTAAAAATATTAATATAATGACAGTGCCTTGCCAATTTATCTATGAAAATATTATGTACGTAAGAAAAAACCTACATTTATTTAATAAGGTTAGTGATAGACATAATATTAATACTAGAAACAAAGACAAAATAGCTCAACCATATTTTAGATTGTCTAAAGTTCATAAATCTTTTATGGGGTTCTGTGTTAAGTGTTATAACAAAATTCCTAGTGATATATTGCAACTAAATGAAAGAAAATTTAAAACATATATTAAAAGTACACTCTGTAAACAAGCATATTACAGTTTAGAGGATTATATCCATGATAAGAATGCTTGGAAACATGCTGGTCCGGGCTCCATAGGACAATCTACAGTCTAGACAAAATCAAACGGATTGCTAATTAAAACTACTTAATTTATACTTAGTATATACATTATATTTAATTCTTGCTTTGGGTCACACACTGGTTCATAGGTTCATAGTTTGTTGAAATGTATGGAGTGGTTGTCTACTTTTACAATAATTGTAAATAATAATATGTGAACACTATGTATCTATGTATACAACTTAGCTGTCATTCTTTATCTTGTAATACTTTGTACATACTTCAATATAGTGTGTTTATGCAAGGTCCATCGTATTCACGTATAGTTATATAACTGTAAACTGTAAATGCAAAATATTGTACACATTTTTTAAAAAAGAGTAAGTATGGAGTTTCTTGCCCATTCTTCTCCATACGAAACTACCTTTTGGAATGGGCAACTAGAATCAACCTATATTTTTTTTTTATTATGACGTTCAAAAGTGCCTTTTTAATGGTCTAATTGAAATAAATGATTTGACTGTGACTTTGACTTTTGGAAGTGTGCTAGGCCCAATTTTGTACTTGTTATACACCTGTGACATCCCAGAACTGGAGAATAACACCATTGCGACTTTTCCAGATGATACTGCAATTATGGCCACCGGATCAAGCCACAGAGAAGCAGTAGAAAAAGTTCATCTAGCTGTGAACAAAGTTTATGACTGGACACAAAAATGCAAGATCAAACTGAATGAGTCAAATTCAATTCACATTGACTTCACGAACAAACTCTTGGACTACGAGGGCGACACTGAAAATTTCGGAAATCAAGCAAGTGACACAACATTACTATTTAAAAATGTATTTCTTGCTTTTCGAAGTATTCTCCGCGAAATTTGACACATTTTTCCATACGATGGAACCAATCATTGAAGCAACCATTCCATTCGGAAGTTGGGGTTTCCAAAATGGCCGTTTTGTAGGCGTCCACAGCTTCTCCTCTGATGAAAATCTCTGACCACGCAATTTATTCTTTATTTTAGGGAAAGTATAGAAATCATTAGGGCATAGGTCGGGGCTGTACGGCGGATGGTCTAATAATTCTATGTTTTCTTGCTCTAAAAACTCTTTTGTTCTGTGCGCGGTGTGAGAACTCGCATTGTCGTGATGGAGGATGATGCGGCGGTTGCAGTTCTCTTTACGGAGTTCAGAAACGACCTGTGGCAAATAAATGCTAGCATACCATTCTGCATTAACAGTTCTTTGTCCCTCAAGAAGAATAGTCGCAACATGGCCGGTTTTGGAGACAAACGTGGCCACCATTTTTTTTTGCAACACTCCGTGAACGAACAATTTTTGTTGGCTTTAACTCATTTTCGAACACCCAAACTCGTGACTGGTTTTTTGTTTCGGGTTCGTACGCGTATATCCAGGATTCGTCACCTGGGCCTCAAGTCTGCTATTTCAATAGTGTCAGAATGGTCTATCATTGATTTTCATAATGACGCCTTTGTATTAGTAGATTACCAAACTTGTCAAAATCAACAAGTATGAAATCAATGATAGACCATTCTGACACTATTGTAATAGCAGACTTGAGGCCCTGATACGATGTTGTATTCAGCATTTGAGGATCCTGCGTGAAATCTTTCGAGAGTTCTGACGCACCAAGTAACGCGAGCCGCTTTTTGCTTTTCACAGAGCAGATGCGGTATCCATCGGGAAAACAACTTTTTTACACCTAATTGTTCATGCAAGATTATTTGTATTTGACTCATGCCAATGTCTAAAGTTGCCTGAATTTCGCGGTATGTCACATGTCGATCTTCCTCAATCAGTTCACGCACAGCATCAACGTTTTCTTGGGTGACTGCAGTTTTTGGACGACCTTGACGGGGATCATCACTGAGATTGACACGTCCACGTTAAAATTCAGCAAACCAGCGATAAATTGTGGTTTTGGATGGGGCTTCATCACCAAATGCAGAAATCATCCGGTCAACACACTGTTTTTGTGATAAACCACTTCGAAAGTCATAATAAATCATCGCTCTTGAATTTTCTCGAGTCAATTCCATTTTCTCAACGACTAAACAAGTTTGACAAAACCCTGTGACAAGACCGAGAATCTTTTTTTAAATAAATAAATGGTATTCGATTTTTAAAACCAAGGAGTTTTCAATTAAAAAGATTTTAATATGACAGAAACATTGGGAATATTCCATTCCCGATACTTTTAGTGCAGCCTGGTATCACCCAATCTACATAAATGGCATGCAAGTGCCTTATGCTAATACAGCCAAATACCTTGGCATAACTCTCGACGCCAAATTGCGTTGGAAAGCTCATGTCAAAAAGAAAAGACAGGAACTCGACATACGTTATAAAAGTATGTGTTGGTTAAATTGGCTGTTGCAACAGATTTTTATAAAATATCCAGATTTCCGAAAGTAGTGGGTCCAATTGATTGCACTCATATTCAAATTCTTTCTTCAGGTAAGAACTTTTTATTGTATGCCTATGTTAGATATATACTTACCCTGTATTCATATGCTACCTTTAAAAGTTAAATTAACACCTAATGTTCAATTTTAAGGTGTTGACAATGCAGAAGATTTTAGAAATAGATAAGGTACATTTTCAATTAATGTTCAAGTGGTTGGTGATGCTGTTTATGCATAAGGAATATAGTTTCAAGATGGCCAAGTTCAACGCATGACAGTCACATTTTTAATAGCTCGAATTTTAAATGTAGATTGGAATCTGGTGAATTTATTGATTACTGGCTACTGGGGGATTTAGGCTATGCTTTGAAATCATTCCTGCTCACTCCTTTAAATGATCTCCAAATTCAGGCTGAAAATTATTATAATGAAAGGCAAATACGAACTAGAAATACCATAGAAAGGTTATTTGGACTTTGGAAGCAAAGATTTTCCATTATTGGAACCAAAGTACTGTTACGTAGGTCGCCATGCCAGCGCCACCTACTATCGAATAGCAGAACTACGTCACACGCTGGCGCCATCTGTTATCGAATAGCAGATCTACAATTCTAGAATATTCGAGATGGTTAAGTTTCGTGTTGAAACATTCTCGATCAGTCCCGTGTTTGTTAGAATATTCGAGGGTATGACCTAAGTCATAATAAATAGCGGACTGCGATGCGGTGTAGTTAGTTAGTTTTTGGAAGCGAAACTGAAAACTATTTTCGTAGTCAAATTAATAATTATAAAAAGAATAGGTACTGTAAATGATAATATGATGTATCATACGCAGTACCTATTCTTTACTGTTCATGCGTTGCTTTATGTTACTGGTGGGTTAAGACTCAGGAATATATATTATATTACGTATCTACTTATAATAATTAATATGTTTTTTCACAAATTCACTTAATTTTCGTGGTGTGTTGTTGGGAATATAATAATAATAAACCTTTAATTCGGACAACAAAGATCCATAGAGTGTTAGTAACATAGAATAACTTATCATCTAGTGTTAGTATAAAATATGGTGAAGGGCAAATTGATTAACTGCATGTCGGGTGGTTGGAGTTAAAAGACATTATTTGTTAAAATTATGATTTATTTTCCAATAAACTAATTTGTAATAGAAGTTTTTTTTTAACTCAAATATCTCCTTTTCCGTGTGTTTAATTTTATGTTGATGGATCATCTCTTCCTGTTCCTTGAGTTTCGTAATTGCTTCGGACTTCAGGTCATGGCAACTTTTCGTGGTAGTGCGAGACCTTTTACGAATACCTATAAAAGTTAAAAGAATATTAATATTATCTTCTACAATAAGATAAAATAATGGCAGGGATAACTCTTTTGCATTTTACCTACGAAGTGGTTTTGAAACTAGTGTCCTGAGTAAAGATGCTGGTGATCTCTAGTCGAACAAATTGTCAATTAATATAGAGTCCGAAACAGTGTATTTAATTTGAATCTGAAAATAAAATGTTAGATTGAATTATTTTATGCAATATTTTAAAACAAATTCGTTATAAAAATAAACAGCTGATCTTACATTTTCACTTGGATTTATATTTTCTTTTTCAATGGCTTGGATATCGGTTATTTCAATATTTTCTGTAAGGTTAATGACCTACAAAAACATACATAATATCATTAGTTAAAGTAGATTATTGCCATGCCTATCCAGAAAGGAAGTAGGTGGTGCTGCCATATAAGTAAATGTACACAATTCTGATGACAAGCGTATGTATGCAGGTATTACACTTACTTATTCGATCAAAATTATATCGTTTGCCATAGGTTTATTCATAATGAAGTCATCATCAACCACACTTTGTAGTCCATCCATCAATACGGGCATCACAGTGCGAAACCACTCTGTTTCTTGTTATACAGGAGGCGCGGGAGGCCCCGCCCCTGTTCTTATCCGTGATTACCTTTCTTGACTGGCATCCTAAAGCAAAACAACGAAGGCACTCAACAAATTAAATTGTATTGGATAGTACATATATGCATAATGTAATGTATTGATGATTGTTGAAGCCTTACCTTGCGTGCGTTTTTTTTTCATATTGTAAAATTAGGCCTTTAGCTGCCGTAGACTCCTCGGCATGTCACCGGCATTAAATTCTGCATGTCTTGTTCTTTTTTAAGTTGCTTGTATTGTCCTTTATTTTAGAACAATACTTCTTTATATTTCTTAATCAAAGATTGGAAGCGCAGTTTCTCAAGTTTCGAGAAATTTACAGTGTTCTCTGAAATAATAATAAAATAGCATGTAAAATACAAAATATCGAGGAACGGCGGTACCTACCGTAGACAATTATTTTAATGCCTATGTTATGTTTATTATAATTAGACCTAGTTTCACCAACCGATGTTTGTTAGTTTAAACGGCCGTTAAAATATTAACCGGACATTAAAAGTAGCGAGTGTTTCACGAAGCGCAAATCCATGTTTAAATGTCTTAATCAGACGTTATATTTAATCGCTGTTCCGGTCGTCCGTTAACTTAGTAACCGGCGTTTAGTCAGTTGTTAAGATTGTCAAAATGAAACTATATTTTCGAAATCAAAATGTTTAGGAAATTTAGAACAATTTACGAAATTTGTAGATGCCCTACACATCAGAAAAATCCCCTTATTTTTCCCACAATAAGACATCATTATTCTTACAAAAACCGATAACAAACAAAATTAGTAAATTACTAAAGGTGTGTCCAAACACAGCGTGGCAATCATGAGCGGTAATTAATTGCTTACAAATTCTGCATCCTCTGTTGATAAAGTCGTTCTTTTTTAATAGGCTTTCTTCTGTTCCTTCTTTTAAGCAATTTTAGAATAATAGTAGAGCTACACACGCGGCCGCTTTCATTGTAGTTTGAACGCGTTATGAGCGTGGCGTGTCTCGGATATGTCGCGTATTATTGCTGCGCAAACGTTTCTGGGTTTGTCTTAACTAGACGCACGGTTGATTTGTGTCTTGGGAAAAAACCGCGCGTAGCAGCGTTCTTTGCGCGCTGTGTTTGGACACAACTTAATATTGGCATAATTATGTACCGACAAAATGAAATGTTGCAAGAACACACTCATACTTGACTACACAACTGACATTTTTATTAAGTTGTATTATTTAACACGAGTCTGTACGTTCCGGCTAAATATGGTGATACATTGTCAGTGAACATTGATCTGTGACAATGCGACTTTTTATTTTGGTTGCTTTGGTTACTGACTGATAAAAGAGTGAAAGACACATGACTCATTCATATAACGCCAGATTTCCTGATGTCATGTTATTTTTTGTTGGTGGAACATAAATACAATTAACATCGATGTTAGTTGTAATGTCTGATTTGCAAATGTCCGATTATGAAAAGTTTCGTGAAATTGGCCCTTATAGGTACAGTAAGAAGCTCTGCAGTTGGACTGAGGAAACGTAGGATAACTGTTATAATTTTATATTGGAGATAAAATATTACTTCGACTGTCACGGCCGTCTGGCACGGCCATGTATTCTTCCTCGAAGTGTTTTATCTCCAATATAGAATTATAACAGTTCTCCTACGTTTGATTTATAGTATACTAGCTTAAGCCCGCGACTTCGTTCGCATGGAAGTCGTTAATTACTACTTTAGTACTCATTAGCAATTATAAATTTCACTGACAGACAGTGTACAGCTTAGTATAGAAATACGAAACTTTGCTAAGGATATAAAGATGTTTGATGTTTCCGAGTTATTTTCTTATTTGTTTGGTTCTCTATAAATATTTTAAATTCCTGGAATTTATCAAATACTTCATTTTTATTTTTCAGAAAATAAATGAATGTTTTACGTGTGTAGTCTGTGTAGTCATCAGTAAAAGTTAGGAAGTACCTGTTCCCACTTACAGATGTCTGTCACTTAAAATTGGTGCACACACATCTGTATGCACCAATTTTAACCTCCTCCATTCGGACCTCTTTGGAAATGGTAGCCGGCTCTGTTTGCCTTGTATACATGACACACAACTTTTATAATCACTATTAACAAAAGATATTCCTTTAGTCATACCTTTTTTTTAGAAGATCCATACTTCGGCGGTTCAGATGCCCAAGCCTGCGATGCTACACTTCCTGCATACCTGTTTCTGCAGCAGTTATCACACACGGCTCCATCGAATCGACTGGTACGCCATCAGCTACCTGTAAGTTGTCTGAAATTTTCTGGGAAGACACTTTCTCCGCAAGGTTATACTGTAATATACATTTGGTATCAAGTAGATATACACCATTGGTTAGTGTGGCCGATGCCAACACTCCATTTTTAGAATATATTTTACATTTATTCAAATCAAACACAACTTTTAATTTCCTGATGACCATTGCGCTGACAGATAACAGATTTGGACCCAGATTAGGCACATAATGTACATCACTTATTGTCAATATAGTATTGTCCATCATTTTGACCCGCACTTCACCTTTACCTGCCGTAAATAACCTGTCACCGTTAGCTATTTTCACTTCATTTACTTTATCGCGCTCGAAATTACCCATGACACTTTTATCACAACACATGTGCCCCGTGGCACCACTATCAATCAGCCACTAGTCTCTGCTGATGTTCGTTGATAATGCAGACAGCAACACCTGGCCTGTCTTCACAGCTGCATTCCCTTGTTCAGCCTTCGTCGCATTCAGCGGGCAATTCTTTATGAAGTGCCCCGTCTTTTTCCACTTGTAACACTTGGGTTATTTCCTTGCAATCAAAGCCGAAGAGCTCTCATCTTTGGTGCCAACGTGTATGTTCTTGTAGGAGTTTTGCCTTAACAAGTTTACTCGACAACTTAGTCTAGGTGTTTTTGATAGCCATGATGAACGGTTCATAATCAGCAGTGAGACCGCTCAGCATAATCACAGCCACAAAGTCATCCTCGAGTTCAGAGCCCACTTCGGAGAGTTGTTGAGTATGTTCAGTATGTAGTTTACGTACGACTCCATGCTCTGATGCTCAGCTGGTTTGGCGCTAAACATCTCTCTGAGCAACGCAAGTCTCCGACTCATTGTACTAGGCCTCCCTCACCGTTTTAGCATCTCTGATGTGTGGAATTGCATCTGGGTGCACGGCCAATCTGGGTCGCGGTTGAATCCACGCACTCCCACAGGTACTCGTGGATGAGAACCATTCTCATCATAAAGGACCATGGGCGGAATCGTCCCTACCCATCAACAGCAATGAAATGTAGCTCAAATGACAGATCTTGGCAAGATGATAATTTTTTGCTATGGGGACGTTGCCCAAATGCATTGGGTTCTCATAGTATCTAACGAAATACAAATATTTCGTTTAGTAGTATTGACGAGTAAGTATTATTGACGAGTAACACTCTTCGCCCGACGCTCGCCGCGTACGGACGTGTCTCATTCCGCCCCACGCTTAACCGCTACGCTCATCACCTAATCGTTGCGCTCGCCGCAACGATTCCTGTAGTTAGCCGACTACTACCAATTAGACCAAAAGCTGCCTTTTTAAGGCTGTGGCTGCATCGCCCATTCCTTGTCACCCGCGTTTGTTGTGTAGCTTTACTTGGCCCAACTTAGCTTTAGTGAAAAACCACAGTTTCGTGGTTCTCAGTGGATACCTTACGGTGCCAACGAAGCCAATGGTTGCCCCAATCACGCCCGCAAAACTTCTTCAGGAAGAGGCAGTCAATTGGAGTCGAGAGCTACTGTTTCAGGTTTGGGGGGTCTCCTAGTCAAACTTAGTCTCTGGTTTCCTTTCACAGCTTCACACCTAGTATCGGTTGGTTCACACTAGACTGGCTTGGGCCCCATTTGCACAATAAGGCTGGTGACGAGTTTACAAGCTAAGGGCTCACCAATAGATACTCAGCTTCCTGTCTAAACCCTGGCAGGTAGGGTCACACAATGCTCAGGCCACTTGACCCGATGAGTTAGGCGTTTGGTATAAAAGTAGGTTTCCCCGCGAGATTGTCTCTCGCCATTCCCTCTTATACTAAGTTTTCTCTCCCCCATTTTGTCGGACGCTATAATCCTAGGATTCGCTAAGGTGATCTTTCAAAAGGACCCTGCCTCTACCAGCTCGTTTACAAGGTTTGCTGCCTCACAGCAAAACCGTTTTACGTGCCGTGACAGCATAGAGAGCGTCGCTGATTTAGGCGACGTATTAAAAAGTTCCGTATCCCCGTAACCCGGTGAGAAAGGAATTCCAGTGGCGACATCATCAATGTTGTCGCAGGAAATCCCCCCTATTATCCATCTGAACAATAGACCCGTACGCGGAAACAGTTTCCGCACCTATTGTTCCCGCAGCCATTGTCCACAAAACAATGGATTCTACGAAGCTGCACACCTTAGCTGCCCCCCCTCTAGTCGGAGGGAGGGGCCCTCCGACTTTGAGGAATCCCTCTCGGCCTCCGCCTCCTCTGACGACGACTAACAAGTTGTCGGCTAGAGAGGTAAAAGAAAGAATGAAACCCCCTTCGATGACTACAGGAAACTTGCCGCCATGTTGAAAGTTACTCCCTCCCTGAAAATAAACCCACCCGAGTGGTGATCTGCCGCGTCCTCAAGGAAACCTCTCCAGAAGAGATTATCTGCGATTTTCTGTCGCAAAATATCCCCGTATCCGCTGTCCAACGTTTACACCAAGTGACTCCGCTACTAAAACTATAGCTAGGGAGAACGGCTGCCAAAGCAGAATAAAGAAAACTTAACGTAGTTTTCGATGCGTACTCAGAAATTGCGCATGCCCTAAGAAAACTCTACCCTAACTAATCCAATGGACAAATTCATTGGCCTTTCCTCAGAAAGACCGAGTACTACTAAACCCCGATCCCTTAAGTCAGGCTTCTTCGACGCCAATAGCCTTAACAACCAGCATCATGAGATCGCTACTTAGCTCCACGACCATCAACTAGACATCCTCCTCGTACAGGAGACCTTTCTCAAACCCCATCATCGAGATCCGAAAATTACCAACTATAGTTTGCAACTATAAGTCTCGTTGTCACAAGGGCGTTATCCTCATATACTATATGCATTTATGCATTGCCGCCTCGAGGTCTCTGTCTGCTGACTCGGCATAATCGGTCATCAGCCGTTAACAATCATATCCGCATACGTCCCTCCTTCACCATCGAAGGATCCCATCCTCCTCAAGGCTGACCTGTCTATCCTTCTTAGCCAGGATGACTTAATCTTATAAGCGGGCGATCTCAATGCCAAACACCCCACCTGGAAGTAATATGACCTCTACCAGAGGTAAAATCGTGTGTAACTCTTCTTAATTTCGACGTCATGGCCTCGAAGACTCCCACTCATTTCCCTCACGACCCCACCATCTTCCGCGACATCCTGGATATAGCGCTATTCAATTTTTGAATTAAACCTCAGTTTCCAATCTATAGAAACGCTACACGAGCTTAATCGCTTAGCGCTGAAGTCGAACGTAAAATCTCGCTCCCACCCGTTGAAGACCCTGATGATCCTCTGCCTCCAGTCGCTCCGGACAAATTGCATGACATTATCAAGAGGCTGAAACTCCAAAAAAGGTGTTCAAACTCCTCCTCGTGCGTCTTGTAATGCTAATGACCGTCATCTTCAATGGCACTCTGAGCAACAACATTTTTCCTGAGACACGGAAAAAGGCCACCGTTATCGGCATCCCAAAACCAGACAAACCCAAGTCTGATCCCTCGAGCTACCGTCCTATTAGACGCCTTAATGTTCTCGGCAAAATCTACGAGAACTATGTCGTAGCAAAGAGTCTCATTCCCAACTAGCAGGTCGGCTTTTGAACACTACTACGTTCAACAAGTCCACCGCATCGTCGATCACATAAGCGTTGGGTTCCAGCGAGGCATGACGACGGGTACACTTCGACATAGCGAAAGCTTGCGACAAAGTCTCGCACAACGACTTATTATCAGAGATCGGAATAGGTAGAGCTGTTTTATGTACTTGCCATAGGTTAGAATAATATGGATATTCCCCAAGTCCCGGGATTTGGTTTTTAAGTAGTAAAATCATAAAAAAACTATTCTCGCCTTCGGGACTAATGAAAGATTACACTTCCTTTCTGACGGTAAATATAAGAAGGACGGGATTAAGGATAGTATAATAAATAGAGGGGGGAGGGCGCTGTTGTGCCACTGTAAACATCGGCTCCGTGTTTCAAAGTGAATATTAATTACAATCCGAAATAAATAGTGAAAAAAAGTGTGTATACATCTACATAGTGACTAAATTCACCGGCATAATAAAAAACTTAGTCAATAAAAACAGTGTCAGTGCAATAAACGGACAAAAACAGCATGTGTCGTCCAAGTGCACATTGAACATTCTTTTGCGATATTTCGTGCACCAAGGGCGTAAAAAAGCCAGTGAAAGGTGTTCTGGTGGCTAAAACAAACATAATAAAGTGTGTTTTCTACAAAAAAAGGTTGTTTATAATACTTTCTGTGGCTGACATAACCTAGAAGAAAAAGATAACGGAAATTTTATGCAAGCCGTTACACATTTAAAACAGCGCCATCTAGAAACGAGTGGCAAAAGTAAGTTGATTGATTACTAATAAATCAACTGTCAGACTGACGTACCATAAATACTGTGCTAATTACCAAAGCGTTTTTCACTTTTCACCGCAAGAGGGCACTAAATACAGTCAAGAAAAAACATTTTTTGTAAACAATGGAAGAACTCACAGCATTGATTAAAAACTTACAAAATAAATTTGATGAACAAACAAAAGAAATACGCGAAATGAAACAAAGTATACCACAAATAATAAATAAAAACATAGATACAAAATTCACAAATTTGGAACTAAAATACAATGCACTAGAACATACAGTCGAAGAACAGGGACGGCGCATAAGCTAACTAGAGAGAATAACCAGAAAAAGGAATTTAATTTTTTTTGGATTAGAAGAAAAAGAAAGAAACTACTATGATTTGCAACAAACGATCCTAGAAATTATAAACCAAAACTTAAAATTGAATTATACTAAAGAGAACATACAAGATGTGAGGCGATTAGGGAAAAACCGAGAAGATGGCAAAGTAAGACCTACTGTTGTTACTCTTAGTACGATGGGGCTAAAAATTGAGATCTTAAAAAACAAGAAAAAACTAAATGACACTACATATTATACAAAAGAAGATTTTCCCCCGGAAGTAATTGAAGAACGTAAAAAACTAAATCCACAACTGCTAGAAAAAAGAAAGAAAGGTCGAAAAGCATTTTTGAAGTATAATAAACTTGTAATAATCCCAGAAGACGGACAAAAACAGCAAGACTTTACAACAGTAAACAGAAGCCACAATAAAAGATACTTGTCAGAATCGCCAGAATCAACTGGTGGAAACAACAACACTAATGCGGGCAAAAATATTACAAAGAAACCATTCAAAAAACAAAACTCAAACATCTATCAGTTTATGACAAGAAAGCAAAATGTAAACAGAGATTCACCTCCAAACGATCTTTCTACCCCATCCCTCGACACAACCCCTAAGACCCCTCAACCAAATACAGAAGAAAATAATTATTGACAGGAAGCTACCTCTCCACGTCAACCCCCACTACGGCTGGTCACCGCGGGGGTCAAAGACCACAACCCTCCACTCCAACCACTCTACATCTGTACTTACAATGTAAGATCTCTTTTATCAAATGAGAGACTACTTGATTTTAAACAGGCAATATCAAAAATAAAATATGACATCATTGGGCTTGCAGAAATAAGAAGATCAGGGTACAATATTATAGAAGATGATGACCACATATTCTGTTATATTGGTGAAACTAAAGGTCAATATGGTGTCGGTTTCCTTGTAAAGAAGAAATACAAGATGAATATTGAGAGTTTTATTGGTATATCCGAACGTATATGCATTTTAAACCTTAAATTTGAAAACACAACACTTACAATCGTTCAAATTCACGCACCTACCATTGAAGCAAGTGATCAGGAAATCAATAACTTTTACAGTCAACTCCATCAGACTCAAGTACAGTATAACAAACATAAAATTATACTGGGTGACTTTAACGCTCGAGTCGGACAACGGTTAGCAGGTGAAGAAAGAATACTGGGCAACTACTGCTTTGGAAAGAGAGATAAAAGAGGCGAAACCTTGCTTCAATTTTGTAGTGAAAACAACTTAGTTGTAACAAATAGCCTATTCAAAAAGAACATAAATAATATGTGGACATGGCTCTCACCAAAGAAAAATAAAAGTCAAATAGATTACATACTAACAAATAGGAAAGAAAAAATTACAAATATAGAAATATTAAGCAGTTTATCATACCCTAGCGATCACCGACTAATACGAAGCACCTTTAAAATGTCAAATTTGCCGAAAAGCAGAGCCAAGTATAACAATAATAATACCAAACTAAAGACAACAGAACAAAAGGAACAGTACATCGAAGCTTTAAAGAAAAAAATTGCTACGATGGAACTAAAAGAAAATGAAGACACAGAATCTTTCTATAGCAAAATCAAGATGGCAATATCTGATAGTATGAACTCTATCAAAAAAGAAATTATTACAAAACGGAACATCGTTCCAGAGGAAATAAAAAGTCTCATTATAAGAAGAAATCAATTAACAAACAAGAAAAAAATAACAGAAGAAGAAAAGAAAGAGCGCACCTATCTTTATAAAAATATCTACAAACAAATTAAGAAAGTACACTATGAGCACAGAATAAAAACAATAGAAAACCATCTCAAATCGTCAGGGAGCCTGAAAAAAGGTTTCAAAGCGCTCAACTCTACCAAAAAATGGATTCCATGCCTAAAAGAAGACACAACTAACCACAAAACTTTTTCTAGGTCAAAAATTATAGAAACAGCCACAGCATTTTATAAAACTCTATATTCAGCACAAAATACAGATCAAGAAAACTTAATTTCCACTCAGGACTCTATCACTCTGGAAAGATTTTCTACCTATGAGATCATAAAGAAAATAGACCGTTTAAAATCCGAGAAAAGCAATGGACCAGATGGCATCCCAAACGAAGCAATAAAGGCAGGCAAATATTTACTAGCATCACCTCTAACTACCCTGTTTAATAAGATTCTAGATGACAAAAAAATACCCACAGTTTGGGCAGAATCTGACATAATTCTACTATACAAAAAAGGGGATCCTGCCAACATTGGGAACTACCGACCCATTAGCCTTCAACCAAACATATATAAATTGTTTGCTTCATGTCTAGAAGAACGCCTTGCTATGTACACTGAAAAACATCAACCACCAGAACAGGCGGGCTTCAGAAGAAATTTTTCCACCACAGACCATATACACGCATTAAACTTGATAATAGAGAAGTATACAGAACGAAAAAGGCCACTCTACCTGGCTTTTATTGACTATGCCAAAGCCTTCGACTCTATATCCCATAGTAGCATGTGGAAAGCCCTGTATGAGTGCGATGTACCACTGGAGACTATTGAGCTTATAAAAGACATATATAGCAAATCTAAAAGTCGTGTAAAAATGGAAAAACGAGGCCCTGAAATAAACATATGTAGAGGCGTTAGACAGGGCGACCCTCTCTCGCCGAGAATCTTGATAACTGTTCTACAAAGCATCATGAAAAATCTAAACTGGGATAGAAAAGGTATAAACATACAAGGTAAATTTTTAAGTAACCTCCGGTTTGCAGACGACATCATACTTTTCTCAGAAACACCAACTCAACTGGAAAAAATGGTGAATGAACTAAATACTGTAAGTAGAAAAATTAAATACCACAAAAACAAAGATCATGACCAACCACCAAAAAATACCTATTAACGTCAATAATACCTCATTAGAATACGTACAAGAATACGTATACCTAGGTCAACAGATATCATTTACTACGACCAGGCACCGTGATGAATTACACAGACGAATAAATACAACATGGAACAAATATTGGAGCAACAAGGAAATACTTAAATCAACCCTCCCTGTAAAACTAAAGAAAAAAGTACTGGATTCCTGTATACTACCGTGTCTCACGTATGCTTGCCAGACATGGATATTTAATACCTATACGAAAAATAAGCTACAAGTATGTCAGAGGGCAATGGAACGTAGTATACTTAATTTAAAAAGAAAAGACAAAATAAGAAATACAGATATAAGGAAAACAACAAATGTGATAGACGCCCTTGTATTAAGAAACTTAAATGGAAGTGGGCTGGCCATATTGCACGTACAAACAAAAGTAAGTGGACTTATAGAATAACTATTTGGCCAGGACCACCCGGAAAACGGAACAGGGGAAGACCGAAAGAGAGATGGACAGATGAGATAAATAAAGTGGCTGGTAAAGACTGGATTAATAAAAAGGCAAATAACAGAGAAGTTTGGAGAAAAATGGAGGAGGCCTTTACTCGTTGAGAGGTCCTTAAAAATATTAACTAGATACATGAAAGAAAATGCATGTTATTAATAGAAAATAACTAACTAATATTAATAAATAAATAATAATAATAAATAAATAATCACGTGATAATCTTAAAATATATATATTTATAATAATAAACATCATAGAATTAATAGATATTTGTATGATTTTAAATGTTAAAATTTTAATAATTGATTTAAATTAATTGAAATGAAAAGTCAAATTTTAATAGTGAATAAATTTTAAACTATTTACATTTAGTTAATTAATTGTTTATTTATTTTAACATCATGAAATTAATAGATACTTATTTAATTTTATATGTTTGAATTTTAATTATTTATTGTAGGTAATGAATTGTAATAAAAAGTCAAATTTCTAATGCATGTTTATAAATGTATCTAATGCATGTTAATTATAAGTGCAATGTATTTAATTATTTTTAAGGAAATAAAAGGCTATAATAATAATAAGCTGGCAACCCTTAGTGTCATCATACGTCGTCTCCTTACTTCCTTAATTTATTTTTACAATTTCAATAGTTGTTTGATATTTCCTATTAATTTCGCTACACAATTTAATATTACATCCATATAATCAACCTTTTTTAAAAATTATTTATGATACGTACAGTTTTAAACAGATCTAACCAAAAGTGACATAAGTCATTGAAAAACCACAAAAACTGAAAATAATTTCGATAATAATATAAACAGTGAACGGAAATATAATAATGTACTACTTACGCACCTTACGCACCAAGAAAATAATTTAAAATGAAGAATAATACATAACGTAATAATGGATCAGAATTAGAAAACGACGATGACAACATGCTTTTAAGATCAGCAGCACGCCGAGCACGCCCACCATCTCCGGACCCGTCGCTCAGCTCCGCCTCGCCGCCGCCGGAACCCAGCCCCATCGTGAGGGCTGTGACACCGGCCTCGGCAGTTGCGTCGAGCTCGAGCGACGAGTATTTCTCTCCGCCGACGACGCCACCACCTGTGCGTCGGCGGGGACCACGCCGGCCGCCGGACAGCTTGGGACTTCGAGACCCACCGGTCTCTGATAGGGTCCCCGCTACCGGTGGAAGTGTGCAGCGCATGAGATGGACACAGTCTATTAATGAAAGTGTCATGCGCTCATACTATGGGGCTACAGAGGGGGGAAGTAACTTGACTGCGTACCGTGGTCGGATGCTCTCTCTGTTTCAGGTGCTTGAGCCAGCTGTCAACGTGTCGGCACAGCGACTGTCGGATCAGGTGCGAGTCATCCAGCGTAACCATATGCTGGATGACGTTGTACTTGATCGACTACGCCTAGAATCACGGAGTAGCCATGACACGTCTGCTTTGCCACTGGTTGCGGTCGCGGTACAATCGCAAGATTTACCCAGTGCTTCACCGCGACCTGACGACGGTGGTGAAGAGGATGATGGCGAGGCTATATCCGTGAGTACCCAGTGCAATATTCAATTGAGGAGTGCTTTGGAGGATGCGTTCCGGGAGTATCGCTCCATACCGCCTGAATTAAAACCGCGACTACCTCGTTTGCCTATGCACAAGAAAAATAGGGCGCTGGTGTGTGCTTTAGATTCGCAGCTGTCAAATTATTTTGACAGCAGCAAAGACCTCGCTGATACCCACTCGATCTTGTACTGCGCGGCTGTAGCAGCATGTCGTGTAGCTCATGTCAAATTTCCCAACAGTGACGGAGCTGCACGACCAAAACCAGCTGTACCAGCATGGCAGTACAGGATTGAGCGTCGTATTAGTGAGGCTAGAGCACTCATCGGCAAGCTTATCTGCTTCAGGGAGGGCAACACGCGCCCTAGAGTGATGCGCTTTGTGAGGCGGGTATTCTCGGGGAGTGATATCAATCCTCGAGATTATTTGTCCTGCATCACAGAGCGTATCGACTTCCTGAAGCAGAAGATCTGTGCATGGGCAAACCGTATTCGACGGTACAAGCGACGAGTGGAGCGGTACACTCAGAATCGCATATTCCAGAGTGATGAGAGGTGGGTGTATAGGACTTGGGAGCGACCGGACCAAGGCGTGGCTGATGCGCACCAGCCGGATGATGCTGCCATGTGTTCGTTTTGGCGCAGCATCTGGTCGGTGCCTGTTAGTCACACTGAGGGCGACTGGACTCGGGAGGTTGAGCGAAAGTGTGATCTAATACCAGAAATGGGGGCAATAACCATCAGCCCCCAAGACGTAGCCCGTGCAGTTCGTCCGTTACCTAATTGGAAATCTCCAGGACCGGACGGGCTGCACAATTTCTGGATAAAATGGTTACAGAGATCGCACGTTCGCTTGGCGTCCCAGTTCCAGTCAGCCTTAGAGTCAGGATCGTTGCCCCAATTCCTAACAACTGGAATCACCCACCTGCTCCATAAATCAGGTAGCACTACGGAACCCAAAAATTATAGGCCGATCACTTGTTTACCAACGGTCTATAAAGTTCTTACATCCATTTTGAGAGCTAAAATTAACGAACATATTGACAAAAATTCTATCATGTCTGCCTCTCAAAATGGATGTAGGAACGGGTCTCGTGGTACTAAGGAGCTCCTCCTCATTGATATGGCCATTAACCAGCAGGTTCGTCGTTCCCGGAAGGATCTGTCGACATGTTGGATAGACTATAAGAAGGCCTATGATTCTGTGCCACATACATGGCTCATGAGGGTGTTAGAGTTGTATAAAGTTGATACAACTCTGCGCACCTTCCTGATGTCATGTATGGGGCAATGAAAGACAGTCCTTCGCTATCCAGGATATCGGCAGATCCGGGAAAATAGCGAACCGATAAGGATCGAGCGAGGTATATTTCAGGGCGATAGTCTGAGTCCACTGTGGTTTTGTTTAGCTTTGAACCCTCTAAGCACGTTGCTGGAGGGTTCAGGTCTGGGCTATCGGTTGAGAAGAGGAGGTCAGGTTATATCTCACCTCCTTTACATGGATGATCTGAAACTCTTTGCCCCCAACAATTTGCGACTGATGGAGCTACTGAAAGTAACAGAAACGTTCAGTAGCGCCATCAGGATGGAATTTGGTGTGGACAAATGTGCAGTCATGCATGTGAAACGAGGGGAGATTGTGGAATCCGTGGGAACCCAACTCTCGGATTCCATACACCTTAGACCCCTCTCCTCAGCCGAAACCTACAAATACTTGGGTATGTCGGAAGCGTTAGGCATCAATGCTACCGACATGAAACAATCGTTGAGGGAGCACTTCTTTGGCCGCCTGAATAAAGTTTTGAATAGTCTTTTATCAGGCGGAAACAAGGTGCGCGCCTTCAACGGATGGGTCATGCCGGTTTTGATGTACTCTTTCGGCATACTCAAGTGGACTCAGACGGAACTTGACGCCCTGGATAGGAGGGTCCGTACATTGCTGACCGCAAATCGGATGCATCACCCACGGTCATCGGTAATGAGACTGTATATCCCACGGAAGTGCGGAGGACGAGGCTTTCTTAATGCTAAGTCCCTGCACAACCGTGAGGTATGCAGTCTCAGGGAGTACTTCCTTAAAGCCGACGTGGGGATGCACCGAGATGTGGTCTCAGTGGACAAGGGTCTCACCCCGCTCTCCTTAGCGAACGAGAACTGGCGCAAACCTGTAGTACTAGATACTAATGACCGCAAGAAGGTATGGCAGAGCAAGGAGCTTCACGGGCGCTTCTACCGGGCCCTACATGGACCTGATGTAGACTTCTTGGCGTCCGTATCCTGGCTGCGATTCGGTGACCTCTTTGGGGAAACCGAAGGTTTTGTCTGTGCGATTATGGACGAAGTTATGATGACGAACAACTACCGGAAGTATATTGTGAAGGACGGCACGGTTGACATTTGTCGGGCATGCCACCGACCGGGAGAATCAATCCGACACATTATCTCTGGGTGCTCTCGTCTGGCTAACGGAGACTACTTGCATAGACACAACCTTGTAGCTAGGATTATCCACCAGCAACTTGCTCTAAAATACAGGCTTGTGGAATCGGAAGTACCGTACTACAGGTATGTGCCCGACCCAGTTCTCGAAAATGGCAACATCACATTGTATTGGGATCGATCTATCATCACTGACAGGACTATTGTTGCCAATAAGCCTGACATAGTGGTGATAGATCGATTAGAGCGTCGCGCAATGATTGTTGATATAGCGGTTCCGCATGACGAGAACCTCGTGAAAACCGAGAAAGATAAACAAATTAAGTATCTTGACTTGGCTCGCGAGGTTGTCGACATGTGGGATGTGAATACAGCAGTCATTGTGCCGATAGTCGTTACGGCCAATGGACTCATTTCCAAGAGCCTCGACCAACACCTAAGGACGCTCTCGTTGGGCAGCTGGATCAAGGGCTTGATACAGAAAGCGGTTCTCCTGGACACGGCGCGTATAGTCAGGAGATTCCTCTCTCAGGAGCCCTGACCACCGGTAGCTTGGACCCTATTCCCGATACCGGTGGGCTACTATTTTTTATATTTTTAAATGTTTTTATGTTTTTTTTTTACAAATATTTAAAAATATAATACAATATGTAAATAAAATAAATAAATGAGAATAATAATAATAATAAATAGATAAACTTGAATCATTAAACCACATAATTTTTTTTACGTAACAATTTCTTATTCAATAGTCATCAATGAATTAAACATTAAAAAGAATGAAATTCAATAAAATACCGTAGTATCAGTCGGAATCCCATGGAATATCCATATTAACATTAATGTTTGCGGTCAATGAACCTAAATAGCTCTACCTATTCCGATCATTGCTTATTATACAAGCTTTACCAACTTGGAGTGCCAGATCGGCGAGACTTTTTGTTGAATCGCACCTTCCGCTAAAGCATCGAGGGTGCACTTTCGTCGTCCCATCTTATACGCACCGAAATCCCCCAGGGCTCCGTACTATCCTCTCTAATTTTCAAGCTGTTCACCAGTGGCATCTCCAACAGTAAGAAGGCCCAGTTGGCTTTATTCGCCGACGATACGGCCATTTATTACTCTGGCCGCACCCCAGACTACTTATTTCTCTTACCCTCCAAACCTCTGCAGACTCGTTAAGCGCTTGGTTCCGGAAATGGAGAATCGAGGTGAACCCCAACCAGAGTCTGGCAGTACTCTTTTCCAAACCATATTTCATCCTCCCCCCTCCCAGGCCGATAACCATGTATGGCAAGCCTGTCCCATGGGAAAAGGAAGCCAAATAAATAATGTGACCCTCGACCATCACCTTACTTTCGGAGAGCACATAAAGATGGTGTGTTCGCGCATCCCTCTCACTCTCACTTCATATTTAATGCTCGCAGCAAAATGTCACTCAAGTGCAAATTGCACATTTACTCCACGCGCATTCACCCCATCATGACCTACGCCTGTGGCGTATTTGCACACGCAAAGTCTTTCCGTCTCAATAGGATGCAGACCCTCCAAAACGTTTTCTGTTTTACCGCTTCATAATTAGGTTAATTCATATTTACAAATTGTTTTTTTTTTTTATATAATCTCACTGATTTATGTAAAAAAAAGAATTTTAATCAAATAGTGGATAGTTTAGGAACACATTGGCATCAGTTCCATGTGTGTTGGTAGGTGGGTACGGAGCCCATACATTTTTGCCCAAGGTCCTTTCCATGATGAGTAGTTTTCCAATCCCCGAAGTCTTTACGAGGTACACGACTTTTCAGCCATTCTACCGACTCGTGGCAAACAGTGATTAGGTTGATGTTTTATGCCAATACCAGGCCAGAACACTAAATACGCAGAGTTTATTGAAGATTAACTTTTGGGCCCATAACCTGATGGGTTATGAGCATAAAATAAACGAGATTTACTTAGATAAACTGGGATTTATTTGCTAAAAGCAAACAGAAAACAATATAGAACGTCTTACATCGATGGCGGCGACTCAGAGAGAGAGAGAGAGCACCAACTAGAAAGAGACAGACAACTTCAAAATGACTTTGCCATTCGTTTGTCTGTCACTGTCATGTCATGCGTGACGCATTGCATTCAATCAACATAAAACGCCACAGATGCTATATAATATACAGGTTTACTTATAACCTTCAACACTCCGTGCGAGACCTTCTATATTAAGCAGTCATCAAAACCTTTTGGTCTAATTAGAATAGGTATAAATATACCGTTAGCATTACTTCAGTGCGGCGTTGTAGCCTAGCTTGGTATTGACATTATTGTACTAAAACCATAACGTTGTAAGTGCCACACGAACTCAAATACGTTTATTGCAGCAACGCGTTGTAAGTGCCGGCGTTTACTTGCAATCTCGAAGTACAGGCTCAGTGACCCCCCGCACTATTAATATTGCGAAACAGAAAGTCATAACGTTGTAAGTGCCTTGTGAGCTGCAAACGTCAGATTATTCAAAATGTCCGATGAAGGAGGTGCGTCGATGTCGGGATCGTCCAAAAAACGGGTTTTAAATAAAGCTAAATAAAAAAAAACTATAAGAAAAATTAATAAAAACAGCGGTTTAAAGTATGTGAATACGAAAAATCAAGATGTACGCGAAAAAAGCGAGCCACAGGAGGTATGTTTGACGAAAATATTATTACGAGAGTATAGTAATAGGTATTTACATTACGATGTTTTGTTGTTACCTGCTACACTACTCAAGTTTATATTGATAAATGAGTAATGCAGTGAACAATATTTCGTGCTTATTATGAGTTTTTTTACTTCGTTCTAGGTATCCTGTAAATGCCAGTTTTCTTGTGCTTGTTTAACCTTGGATTGCCGTAAAAAGCTATTTCGCCACTTCTGGAAACTGGGCAATTATAATGAACAGCAGATTTACCTAAAAAATCTGATCCGTATTCGCTTAATAAACCGAAGGAGACACGGGAGTTATGACGAGGCAAGCAAGAGCCGGCGACAACGTACATTAAAATACGTTCTTGTAATCAGAGGCATGTCAGAAATTCAGGTAAGCGCCAGTATAATTATTACTTGTATTGTATTGTATTCATAATGAGTGTAATAATTATGTTCTGTAGTCTAAAGTGCCTTTTAATTTAATTACAGGTTTGTAAAAAAACGTTCTGTGAAACTTTTGGTGTCAGTCAACGCCGTGTGCAGCTATTGTCCGAGAAAATTGACAGCAATGACGAATCTGTGAAAGATAAACGAGGTGGAAAAAGGCAAAGACGGGAGTATCAATGGAAAAATAAGATTATAGAATACATATCGTCTATTCCAGCTCAAGAAAGCCATTACAGTCGAAATGATGCACCCAATAGGAAATACCTCCCAACAGAGCTTAGTGTGGTCAAGTTGTACAAAGGTTTTTTGGCAAAACACCGTGATGGATCTACTCAGCCACCTGTATCTCGGTAGTGGTTTAATGAAGTATTTTTGACTGAATCTTCAGACCAGGTAACCACTCGATGTAGGTCCTCATTTATCCTTTGCACTGCCAAGGCCGTGTCTTGCCCCCTGAAGGACACGTACAGCTGGATGTCATCAGCATACATGTGATATTTGCAGTTAACAAAGGATCCAATGACATCCGCGCTGTAGAGGATGTACAGCAAAGGGCCCAGAATCCATCCTTGCGGGACTCCCCTGGTCACACGGAGTGGAGGGGATGACATAGTGGATCCATCTTCCTTGTGGATCTGCACGCATTGTGACCGATTGGTTAAATAACTGTTAAACCAATCCACAGCATCACGGTCAAAACCA
The DNA here is from genome assembly GCA_947361185.1 of Charanyca ferruginea. Lineage (NCBI taxonomy): Eukaryota > Metazoa > Arthropoda > Insecta > Lepidoptera > Noctuidae > Charanyca > Charanyca ferruginea. The sequence goes on along the minus strand of OX376065.1, from coordinate 10,994,515 downwards.
TAGTATACTAGCTTGGATAGCAGTAGATTGGTATTAATTGCGTCGAAAGCTCGTGAAAAATCCAATAGGACCAGGATCGACTGAGGGGTCGATCCTGGTCCTATTGGATTTTTCACGAGTCTCCAGGATATTGCCCACAACATCTATCAGAGCCGTTGCAGTGCCTCTCCCTTTACGGAAACCGGACTGAAGGTCGGGGAGAATGTTATTAACCTCCAGGTATTCAATTACCTGTAAGTACACTACACGCTCCAGAATCTTTGACAAGCAGGGCAGAATACAAATTGGCCTGAGGTCTTTCAAAATGGCTGGATCACTAATTTTTGGGATAGGGCGGATAATTGCGCTTCGCCAAAGGGCAGGGAACGTGCGCGATTCTATCGATCTGTTGACGATATCAGTAATGGCTTGCAGGGTATTCGGCAATGTGAGTGTTAACATGTCCAGACTGATACCATCAACACCCTGAGCGTTTGACCTAAGACTCCTGATTATCTTTAAAACCGTCTCCTGGTTAGTTGCAGTGAGTGAGAACTTGGCTGGACTGTGCCTGTGAGAATTAAAATACAACATTTGCGAGATGTTATCATTAGAATTTCCCGGAACGTCCAAAAAGGCCGCATTGATACTGTCTGGATTGTCAAAATGACTTGGAAGGAGCCTTTCCTTATGGTCTGGAAGAACATCAGACATCAAATTGCGCCACAGTAGTTTAGGATCCTTACTTAGACTGTTGACGCTTTTTGTAAAGTATACTGTCTTTTCCCTCACTAGTGCGGCAGCGGCCTCATGTTTAAGATCCAGACAGTATCGCTTATGATGCGGTTCCTTTGTTTTCCGATATCTGTCCCTAGCTTCATCTCGCAGCTTGAACATAAGACGCATATTATCAGTGATTCAAGGCGTGGGCCGCTTATAAAAAGTGTTTTTCTTGATGGGAGCGTGCAGATCAAATATCTGGATCATATAGGAGTTAAAAGTATGTACCATGGTATCGACATCACTCATATCTCCTATAGTGGACCATGGTATCATGTTGAGGTCATTCTGAAAGTGATCCGGCAAGATGTCTGAAAGGGGCCGAAATTCAACCATCCTAGGCTTGACCTTGGGCTTTTTAAAAACAGTTTCACATGTAACAAAGGAGTGATGGCCAAGCTCACTGATATAATTCACCCTCACATTACGTGTAGAAGCGTCAGTGCATATGATGTCGATGAGCGAACTACTGTTACCCACGAAGTGCGTCGCAGTTGTTACTAGTTGAGCAAGGTTCAGGTAATCAAAAAAGGCCGTAAGCTGTTTGGATTTAGAGCTATTTGCATTCAACAGATCAACATTAAGGTCACCCAACAACACTAGATTATCATATGGAGCTAATGCACTGATACTAGTAGTTATAGCGTCAAGAAAAAGCTCCAAGTCCTGCCAAGGCGGACGCTATGCGGTTCCAATAAGAAGCTTTTTCTTGTTTACGGTCAGGCCCAACCAGAGCTGCTCCACACTAGGGTGATCAGGATGAGCTTTTACACGCGCGTTAATGCCGTTTTTTATATAAAAAGCAACTCCTCCGCCACGCCCACCTCGTATAGTCAAAGGTCGAGGTATGTGCCTGAATTTGTATCCAGGCACACTAGGAGCGCGATCTTCTTCCCCCTTGCGTAGCCATGTCTCATTGACAGCTATGATGTCCACTGAGTGGTTGCCCATTGCGATCAAAAACTCATCCTGACTTCTTCCTAGGGAGCCCGCATTCAATAGACCAAACATATGCTTACTAGGAGCCATCAGTACTAACAGGTGTAGTATTAGACATAGAAGTGTATAAGTATGGTACCAATATATATGATAGTATGAGGGTGTTGTGTGGATGTTCGGTTGGGCATTCTTTTCTCCTGTGAGTTGCCAGCACGTTGTATAAGTGAGTGATATCACAATTCTTTTATGATAGTAAGAGCAAAGAGTTATAGTTATTAAGAATATTACTTTTACATAATTAGGATTAAATAGGTTAATTGTAAATAGACTTTGTGCATGTAATTTTTGTAAATATGGTGTAACAGTGAAATAATGTAACATAGGCATGTAAGCTCTATGCCCACCCGGCCTATGACTGAGCACACAGTACAATGAGTTGCGACGCACACTTCCACAAGCATTAAAAATTAAGCTATACATATATAAATAAACAATAATAATTAGGCCCTATCATTTTCAGTACCGAAGACACGGGATAAGTCCTCCTCAGTGCGGATCCTCTGCGCCCTGTCACCCGGCATCTTCCTGGCGAGGATGCGACCCTGCTTGGTCCACACAAACTTCCAGTCGAGGAGGCTGGCAGTGTCCCGTGCCCTACGAAACAACAGACGGTTGGCTTTCGTCAGCCGCTCGTTGAGGAAGAATCTCTGCGCTGGGACGGGCATGTCGAGGTCTGCAGTGGTCGCCCCACGTCGCACTCGCGCGCCTGCCAGAAGCTGGTCGCGCAGGTCCCGACGAGCAAGGTGCACCACTAACGGCCTTGGACGAGATTCAGTCGGTCCGGCTGAGCTTGTCGCGTTGAGCTGCCTTCCTCCAACGCGTTCTGCACTGACGATATCGCGATCATCAAGGCTGACGCCCAGCTTATGGCCTATGACCTTGATAATATGAGCTGGGTTTTCACAGTTTACTTCCGGCAAGTTTGACACCTCTATGTCATTAGCAAGAAGATCCTGGTCCCTGTCATTGATCTCTCGCCTCAGGTCCTCCACAATTTTGTCCACGCTGCCTGAATACGCGGAGCCCGAAGTAGCGCGTTGTTCCAGCGCGTCCACCCTGGCCTCCAGGCCGTCGATGCGCGTGTTGCAGGTACTAAGTGTGGTTTTGAGATCCGCCATTTCCACCTCCATCTCCTTTCTGAAAATCTGAATCTCCGCACGCACCGCCCTCAGCTCCACAATGATCACCTGCAAGTCGGTACTGTAGAGACTTGCCCAGCAGAAAGGCTTTATGTAATGAAGCCATAACTATTTAGTTTATGGTTAGAACCTGCTGGAAATATATTTGAATTAGGTAGAATATAGCTTTCATACTTTGACATGTTATGTCAGGGAGACGGACGGCTCGACTAAGAGCGAAGGTCGTGTAAATCTTACCTCTCGTTAATCTTATAATATAATCTTCTACAAGTTATTCGTACCTTTCATTTAACGTAGCGTAGTCCTACAATAGTTCGTAAAGGTGCAAGTGTAGCATAAACGTTACAAATTGGCGACAGGCGCCGGGTAGAAGATTTTTTTTCAGATGCGAAAAGCGAGTGCTCGCCCCCAGAGCATTTAATATTCCAGCAGGAGTAGCTGGAAGGCCTAATTAGTGAGGCCAGATTGATGAATTACGCTGGTATAGCAGCGAAGAATTGTACGTATAATCGGTCTATATTATAAAGTGCACTGCAGACGAGCGATTTTTCTTGCATCGCCTAAAAGAAGAACAGAGAAGTATCTGTATCAATTTATTAAGTGTTATTATAAACCACGATGTATCGTCATGATCGTGATTATTTCCCTGGGGAAGATATGCCCTATTATTATGGTATTCAGGGTTTGGAGTTCGATGATTTCCTCGAACAGTTTAAAGTGGTTGCACAGCGCAAAGAATGGGAGGAAGCCGGTTATCCAGTACTTCTGGGTTGTTTTGTGAAGAGTACTGCAAACGCATACTACCGACTTTTCTTCAAGGATGGCATGTCTTTCGAGGAGACTTGCGATAAGTTAAGGGAAGAATTCGCTAATGATTGGCCCGCTAGAAGGAAGCGGCAACTCTTACAGCAGCAAGCCGTAATTCCAGTAGTGGAATCGGCGAAAGAAGTTAAGTCTGTGGATATTAATGGTTCATTTTCCCAGAGAAATGAAAAAGATGGCTGCCAAGCAGGCAGTGTTGAAAAAGATGTGGTTGCTGTGTCTAGCTGTCCAGAGAGCAGCCTAGATGAAAATGAGGCACAGGAGTCGGTCTCGTCCCCTCTAGAACACGAGGAAGAGAAGGATGAATCGGGTCAGTCCGGTCCGATTATTTTATTAAGTAGAAATCTTTCAGAGCAACCTGATGTCGAGGTGCCGAAAGAAGAAGAAGTAGTTAATGTTTCGTACCAGCAGGTACAAGATAGTGTTGTCACTGACGTTCTAGAAGAGAACTTGGTGATAGTAGAATGCAAGACGAATGTTGAGGCATTCGTTGAGGTGGAGGAAAATGTTTTCGTCGAGTTGTCGCGAATGGATTATGATGGTGGTCCGGTTAACCAAATTGTGTTACCAGAGAATATTGTTGTCGAGTCCTCGCGAGATATTGTGTATAATGTTGGTTCGGACAGCCAAAGTTTTGATAAAGCGAATAGTAAGGTCACGCGTGATGTGAAGTTATATAATATGGTTCCGCAACCCGCTGTAGTAAATAAATGTATAACACGTATGAGTTTTAAATCCTTATTAATTTCGAAGCATAGGAAAATAAAAATAAAATATATTAATAAATATATAGGTCGAACTGGGAACCTCATTCCATCGAAGTCGGTTAAAAATAATTTATTACGACTAGCTTTGATGAAGAAAATATTCGATAGTATGAACTCTCCTTTAGGTAAATTTTATTATTGTCAATTTTTGAAAGATGATTTTATTTTAATTTTTATGCCTAGCTCTAAACAGTTTTGTATCATAATAGTTTTTACGGATATGATTGAATTGAAACTTCTTGTTTATAATAATTTTAGGTTGTGTATTATTTGTCATTTTATTAATTATTGGATGTTATACAGCATAGTTGCCATGGTTATTTAGGTCTGTCATGATGGACAGTTGATGCTAGGTGTATTGTTATGTATGTGATTAGAAATATTTCGACATGATAATAATGCGTGTTTTTTTGTATTTTCATATTTACTACGAGCTGAAGACTGATGGGTGAATGGTGCCCACATTTCTTGAAGTACAAAAGCGTGTATCTTATTCTTTTTTTTTACTTAGTAGATTGTTTGATGTAGTTAGCGTAGGACTCCTACAGGCCTCGTTCACTGACGTAGCCAATTACGCTAACAGAGTATAATCTCTGCGTAAGCTGTCGATGACACGCATGGTTTATTAAGTGATCAAAGTTTGTTTCGAGTTTAGTCTTTTCTCATTTAATTGTAAACCTCGTATAGGAAGAAATATAGGTCACCAAGAATGGAAGATATGGATTTGACCATATCATTTTGTTTAGCGGGATGCACTCTAACCTTTTCGAGAGGGTTTTGGTAGAGTGGGGTTTGGACATGATGGCATGAGCGTATTTGTTGTTCGTTAATTCTTTTAATTGATTACCCCATGCGTCATGGATTAAACCATCTCTACAGAGACGTCCTCATTGCAATTTCCCTCTTTAGAGTAGGGACTTACTATAGGTTTAGGTAGGAATTAGGTTATTTAGTCAATTATTTTTGTTGAGTCGTAAACTAGTATTGGTTTCCAGAACGTTCAGAACATGAATAAAAGCTACTAGTCCCTTTTATTCATGAAGGGGGCGTAGCTGATGTAGAGACTTGCCCAGCAGAAAGGCTTTATGTAATGAAGCCATAACTATTTAGTTTATGGTTAGAACCTGCTGGAAATATATTTGAATTAGGTAGAATATAGCTTTCATACTTTGACATGTTATGTCAGGGAGACGGACGGCTCGACTAAGAGCGAAGGTCGTGTAAATCTTACCTCTCGTTAATCTTATAATATAATCTTCTACAAGTTATTCGTACCTTTCATTTAACGTAGCGTAGTCCTACAATAGTTCGTAAAGGTGCAAGTGTAGCATAAACGTTACAGTACCAGCGATAGGCGACAATTCCCGAGTGGTGACATTGGTACAAGAAACAGGCGACGCCCCAGTCGCGGCGGCATTAACTGGGCTGGCAATCTGTGTGAGTTCCTTTCCAGAACTTGCCCCGGGGCTCTTCGGTGTACTGGAGCCCGTTATAATTGCTTTCCCTGTATTTTCGGCGGGGGGACTCTGCGTGGGACCTCGGACAGGGGTTTCGGCCCTGTTGTCACGAGCAACATTTTTCTTGCACTCGGGACAACGCCAGTTAGCTGCTATATTGGCCTTTGTAGGGACACCCACACACACTCTGTGATAAAGCAACTGGCACTTTCCACACCTAGCGCCCTCCAACGTCGAAACGAAGCGACCGCAACCTCCACACTTAGTGCCTGGCAAGTTTGTGGAGTTCCTTATCAGGTGGTACCGGGAATGTTCGCCAGATGGCAGCAGTAATGATTCCCGTCACGGATCTATAACGTCGTTTGCGGCTGGCTGGACAGATGGCTCTGTTGTCAAGGCTACGCACTATGGAAACTCTCGGTCGATTCTAATTATTGGCGGGTAACCATATAAATTAGTTAATTTTGGTTATAAAGTTTATATGGGTTACGAACTTTAGACGCACTATTTATCGCTCACTCCAATGTATGTTTAACAGACTGTTAAACTGTATATATTGCACACTGACTCTTATTTATATTTATATTTGTTTAAAAATTCGACAGAGAGCCGCGCCGATGCAGAGGTCAAACGTCAAACTGATACTATAACGACCGTCTCCTATCGCAATCTCAAACCAACTTACGGACGAACAACGGACAACGGACAGGCCTGTTGGTCTAGTGGTCACTGATCCTGACTGCTAAGCCGGAGGTCGTGGGTTCGATTCCCACCCAGGACAAACTTTGTGTGATGAGCATGATTGTTTGTTCTGTGTCTGGGTGTTTATCTATAATATGTATGTATTTATAAATTATATAAGTATGTATATCAGTTGTCTGGTTACCATAACACAAGCTCTGCTTAGCTTGGGACCAGATGACCGTGTGTTAATTGTCCCAAGATATTATTATTATTATTATTAACTATCCTTCCTTCGCCTCTCGTATCTCCCAAACCCACATGCCGCTGTCCATGTTCCCACACTTTCGCGAAATCTATTAGTACCTGACCCTTCCTGTTTTTTGTATCGTTTCTCAATTGTTTATAAAGCCCTTTTTTAAAGTTCTACTTGGGCCTCATTTACGATAAACTGATGGTGCTTTAGCATTGTAAGTTGCATTTTAGAAATCAGATATTTTATTCGTTTCTTAGAATTTGTTGAAATATTGCTTTTGACCTGACGGCTGGTACTTGTCCCTAGTTTGTTTCCCAAAAAATACAGAATTTATGAGGGTTTAAGTGGCTCAAGCCATGTGATGATTTTAAAATAAATATAATATTTTCTTATTAAGTAAGTGTACGTGACAGACAGTCACATAATATGCAAAGCTAAACACCCAATTTATTCTTGCATACAATTCATTAATATGGATTTACAAAGTAAATTAAAGGTTGTCAAAGATAATAAATTGTGTGATAATTGCCAGCGCTTCGGACACACTTTAAACGGTTGTTTGTAGGAACCTTGTAAACAATGTAACATGAAACATAATTCACTTATTCATACTAATGATTCCAGCCAATCTAGCTGTATCGTGACAGGTACGACGACTGCGGCGGCAGTGGCTAGCGCACCATGCGCGCCCCCACCACGCGTCTCTGATACAGCACATGATGCCATTAACGGAAAGCAATTCATTAAAGTGGGCAATGTTCACACTGATATGCACACACACACGCAATGCATAGATGTGCAACCGGTTCTCTTATCTACTGCGTTGGTTAAGATTTCGGATAAACATAATAATTATCATGTCGCATGTGTATTACTCGACAGCGGTAGCCAGAGCTGCTGCGTTACACATTTGTTTTGCGAATTGTTTAACATTCTTTAACACAGTCCACTCATGAAATACGAGGAGTAGGTAATCTGGTATCACATTGCACACAAACGTGTGGTTTAGAAATGAAATCACGCATTAAGTCCTACTCAATTCACATTAAATGTTTCGTTCTATCTGAAATAACGGCCACATTGGCAGCTATGCAGGCACAAAGCACACAGTTTAAGGTTCCTTAACACCTGCAGCTAGCAAATCCGCGATTTTTAGGGCCGCAAAAGATAGATATTTTAATAGGCGCGGATTGATTCTGGGACTTGCTTATCGACGGCAAGATGCGTTTATCGCACGGTCCGTTCTTACATAACACGAAGTCTTGGTTGGATAATATCGGGTCCTATTAATAATGCAAATTATGGTAATGGATATGTTCAATGTAACTTTACTCAATCCATGGACAGTCAGTTCTGGGAGTTGGACGAGGTTACCCAAGCTTGTCGGCCGAGGTCGAGTCGATGGTCGACAGCGCAGAGTCCTGGGACGCGGTGGTTTCCTTCTGCGAAATTGTCATGTCGCAGAAGGAGGCTGCGGAAAAGGAGAGGGAGATCACAACCTCCCACCTTGCCCGCAGCAGGCGCACCGGGCGTCGGCGGAGGGCAGACAACGCCCTCTTCCGGCCCCCCTAAATGGGTTCAGGGGCGGCAGACTCGGGGACGTCTGTCGCTCCCCACATACATCAGGACCCGAGGTGGCGGCGCGTAGTGTTCCACGCGCGCCCCTCTAAGCCGTCCGGGGGGGAGTCTAACACCTCACTCCCCCCCCTGACCCGAGAAGTGGCCCGCTGCAGCGGGCCGGCACCAGCCGGGGGTTGCGGAAGTATCTCCAGTTCCCGCGACCCCCGACGTAGGTGTGAGTTGGAACACCGGGGTGGTTTTTAGTCAGTAAGAGTCTGACAGGAGGACATCCATGAGGATTTTCCAACACGCACCAAAAAAAAAAAAAAAGTTTACCGAAGCTTCGGGATAGGTACACACACAAATGAAGAGCAGGCCTGTGAACAGTCTTTCATCACAACCATTACGCGCAAAAAAGATGTTTTCGTGACATACGGCTGATGACAATTTCGTGTTCACATTCCTCTCAAAGAGTCAGCCGATGATTTGGGCCAGGCAAAGCGGCGTTTTTTGTCCTTAGGAAATAGGTTATTACGCGCACCTATTACCCCCTGGCCACAGCTAACAGCGACGCGAATTGCGGTGCGACTTGCGGGGCGTCAAGCGGTGAGCGCCGAAAACAAATGGTAGACAACATATGAAGTATGCCACAGCTACCGGCGACGCGAACTGCGGCGCGACTTGCGGGGCGATGAGAGTCGCGCGAATCGCGGCGGCGACGGGCTGCGCGCCGGGCGAGTGAAACAAATGTACTAGCGAGTATCGAGGTGCGCGCGGCGCAGGGTTGACAATCTTAGTAGTGATATTACGGTAATCGTTCTATTAGAAGTATACAAAATAAGGTTGACCGTCAAAAATATTGCTGAACCATACATGATACTAACTTTTTGATTTGGTTTTATTATATTGTGCTACTTTTACGAAACTGTATAAGAGATGGTGGCAGTATTCATAGTTTGTGACTCCATAGTTCGTACTACGGTACGCAAGATGGCGTGAAAACAGTCATGCATTTAACTCTTTGGTGTGACCAGCCCTCGCCCAATTCCATAAACCTCACTATCTTAGATAAACCTATGTAATCATTTAAACCAAAGCAAGGCAATATTTTTTTGATTAAAACTCAATATTAATGTTATTAAATGAAAGGAAAAGTTCATAAAATCAATTCTAATATTGTATGCAACACTATAACAAATGTCAAAAACCACAGAGTACTTTTTTTTGACAAAACAAACTTGGCTGCCGGTTTGCGTGTGCGCATTTTCGAAGTCTTGCTTGTTTTTATCTCTTTTTCTAGATTTTGATCATTTACAAGTGCTTTTTCCACCTAAGTCCGTTGAGTAGAGCCTCTGCACCTCCGGCTGTGTTGACTTTGTGCTTGTGTTGATTGTTAATTTCTAAGTATTGAGACAGGACTCTGACGAACCGTTTGGTGCTAACTTTTGTGATTTTGACCTTGGAAGTTGTCTAGTATCATGTCTAACAAAAAGTGTTGCGTTCCCGGATGTTTAAATAGCTTAGGTAAGTGTTTTCATAAAAGACCACAGGGCCAATGTTTCGTTTTTGTACCCGTAAAGGACAATGCCAGAAACTCTATAGAACTCTGCCCCACTCAATAAAAGTCATGTGCAATATGTAGCATCTTACTGTTTATTTATTGCTGATAACTAAACATTAGTCTTAGTGACTGTAGAAATTGCGGTTTCCGTTTAAATCTAAATGCAATAATGACATTGATTATAGGTTAAATTATATTTTAGGTAAAATGAGTTTGTATTTTGTGAGTAGGTATTTCGTAATCCGCAAATTCTAAAGATAAACAATGTACTATGTAAAGGTTCTATATTCATTACAATATTATTTTCATTCATTTACTTTTATGTACATGGATGGGGCAGGATCTGGCATTGTCATTTAAAGTTGTAGGTTTCATCTTTGAACTCCACTAATTATTAACTCCATTATTTCAGATACCAATGCGAATTTGCATAAATTCCCTAACCCAGCTAAGGATAACGAGTTATTTAATACATGGAAAATTAACATATTTTCAAGTACCGCCGTGTATGTCGTGTACACTTTGAACAAAAATATTGGTGCCGGAATAATCGACTCAGCAAAGAAGCTGTACAAACAACAAACATGCCAGGTTAGTTGTAATAAAAAATATCTAATAAACACAAAAATAATACAGATTTATGAAGTAATTGAAGTCTGCATATGAAGACTAATATGTTGACTACTGTAAAGACTAGTATGTTGACTGCCGGCAATTATATTATACGTCATTGAATGCCGGGCCAAAAATAATAATAATAATAATAATAATAAAACGTCACGCATTGACTCTTCATTATACATATGTTTTAAATTAATAAAATTATCTAAACACTACATAAAACTGATTAGAAACTATCAAATAATATTTGGCAACGCATTGGAACTATAAAATTAAATATCAATATCATAATGGAACTAAATGTACAAAAGTGGTTGAAAAATATTTTATGACAGTTGTCAAATGGAAATAAAAATGAAAAAAATCAACGAAATAAATATAGAAGTATATCTTACAGTACCTACATATATTTTATTGATGGAAACATACAAAATGAAATTTAATACTGAAGAACCATAGAAGTAAGTACATATATATCGATGTGAAGAACAATGCTGACGCGAGCAGCGATACGTCGAGCACGCCCACCACCACCGGACCCATCGCTCAGCTCCGCCTCGCCGCCGCCGGAACCCAGCCTCGTGAGTGTTGAGACACCGGCCTCGGCAGTTGCGTCGAGCTCGAGCGACGAGTATTTCTCTCCGCCGACGACGCCACCACCTGTACGTCGGCGGGGACGACGCCGGCCGCCGGACAGCTTGGGACTTCGAGACCCACCGGTCTCTGATAGGGTCCCCGCTCCCGGTGGAAGTGTGCAGCGCATGAGATGGACGCAGTCTATTAATGAAAGTGTCATGTGCTCATACTATGGGGCTACAGAGGGGGGTAGTAACTTGACTGCGTACCGTGGTCGGATGCTCTCTGTTTCAGGTGCTTGAGCCAGCTGTCAACGTGTCGGCGCAGCGACTGTCGGATCAGGTGCGGGCCATCCAGCGTAACCATATGCTGGATGACGCTGTACTTGATCGACTACGCCTTGAATCACGGAGTAGCCGTGTCACGTCTGCTTTGCCACTGGTTGCGGTCGCGGTACAATCGCAAGATTTACACAGTGCTTCACCGCGACCTGACGACGGTGGTGAAGAGGATAGTGACGAGGCTATATCTGTGAGTACCCAATACAATGATCAATTGAGGAGTGCTTTGGAGGATGCGTTCCGGGAGTATCGTTCTCCACCGCCTCAACTAAGGCCGCGATTACCTCGTTTGCCCATGCACAAGAAAAATAGGGCACTGGTGTGTGCTTTAGATTCGCAGCTGTCAAATTATTTTGACAGCAGCGAAGACCTCGCTGATACCCACTCGATCTTGTACTGCGCGGCTGTAGCAGCATGTCGTGTAGCTCATGTCAAATTTCCTAACAGCGACGGAGCTGCACGACCAAAACCAGCTGTACCAGCATGGCAGTGCAGGATTGAGCGTCGTATTGGTGGGGCTAGAGCACTTATCGGCAAGCTTATCTGCTTCAGGGAGGGCAATACGCGCCCTAGAGTGATGCGCTTTGTGAGGCGGGCATTTTCGGGGACTGATATCAGTCCTCGAGATTATTTGTCCTGCATCACAGAGCGTATCGACTTCCTGAAGCAGAAAATCTGTGCATGGGCAAACCGTATCAGTCGGTACAAGCGGCGAGTGGAGCGGTACACTCAGAATCGCATATTCCAGAGTGATGAGAGGTGGGTGTATAGGACTTGGGAGCAACCGGACCAAGGTGTGACTGATACGCACCTGTCGGATGATGATGCCATGTGTTCGTTTTGGCGCAGCATCTGGTCGGTGCGATTGGGCTCGGGAGATTGAGCGAGCGTGTGATCCAATACCAGAAATGGGGGCAATAACCATCGGCCCCCAAGACGTAGCTCGTGCAGTTCGTCCGTTGCCTAATTGGAAATCTCCAGGACCGGTAGTAGTAGTAGTATGACGGGCCGGTGTCCGCAACTCCACGACCAAGCGCGTATTTTGCGTACAGGTGGGAAGTAGGTCATTCGAACCACCCGAGCTCCCCAAGAAAGGCCAGCAGCGCCTTGACGTCGCTGGCGATCTCCCGCAGGTTACCTGGGTTACCGAAGTATTTTGCCCTGTATGAAGCGACCTCAGGGCAGTTCAGAAGCACATGGGCTGCTGTCTCGTCCGCCCCCATGCAGGCTCTGCACAAAGGGCTGTCTGTGACTCCTATGACAAAAAGATTTTTATTGAAAGACCCATGACCAGTTATGGCGGCTGTGACCGTGCGCAGCTGTTGCTTGGACAGTCGGAGGGCTTGCCTCGTGAAGCGGCCCTCAATTGCAGGAAGAGCCTCCTTGGCTTGCGTGCACTCGCCATGTTCGGTCCACAGTCTTTGGTGTAGATCCTTGGTACGTTTTCTTACCATGGTGCGTAGGTGTGCGAAGGGGAGAGGCACTATGGGTTCCGGACCCACCGCGCTCATGCTCGATCCCCTTCTGGCAAGCTCGTCCGCAGCATCGTTACCGCGCGAACCGCTGTGTCCTTTTATCCATTGAATGGTTGTATCATTAAGAATACCCACCTCGTTCAGTCTCTGATGGCATTCGTGTATCAGCCCGGAGTTGACCGTGTAGCTGTTTAGAGCTTGTAGTACAGCCATGCTATCCGACAGTATGCGAATTGGTTGTCCTACTACCTGCCTGTTTAGTATAGCTGAGGCCGCCAAGCAGATGCCCATGCACTCGGCCTGGAACACCGTGTTGTAAGCACCCAGCGGCATTGCTATATGTATGTTGAGGTCTTCCGAGAAAACGCCGGCCCCCGTGCCGGTACCTGTTTTAGATCCATCTGTGAAGATCCGCAGCTCTGTCAGGCGCAGGCTCTCACACCGCCGATCCTCATGCAGTTGGATTTTGTATTTTTTGTCAAATAAGAATTGTTTAGGAATTCTGTCGTTAATAGCTTTAGTTATAGGAAATTCCTTACTAAGTTCCTCTAGTAACGCAGAGTGTCTGGTGCTAGTCTTGCTCCAGAGATTTAGTGTTTTCAAGCGTAATGCAGCCGTTGTCGCCTCTTGTTGGATGAATAAGTGAAGCGGCGGGAGCCCTAACATCGCCTCCAGTGCTGCCGTCGGAGTGGTCCTCATGCAGCCCGTGGTCGCCATGCAGGCTAGTCTTTGCATACGCTGGAGTTTGTTTGCGGCTGTGATTAGCTTGGTCCTCGGCCACCACACTACCGACCCATAAGCAATCATGGGGCGGATTACCGCGCTATACAGCCATAGTATTATTTTAGGGTATAGGCCCCACTTCTTACCTATCATTTTCCTACATTGCCAAAAGGTGATGCAGGCCCTGTTTAATTTGTTGTCTAGGTGGTTACTCCAGTTTAACTTACTGTCTAAGATGACTCCGAGGTATTTTACCTCGTTGGCCAGCTGGAGCTCGGTATTGAATAGTTTTGGTAGGCGTTAGGGTCCTAGTGCACGTTTGTGGGTGAACATGACTAGTTCGGTTTTATTGGGATTGACGGATAAATCAAATTCCCCGCACCATCGCTCCACGATGCGTAGCGCCCGCTGTGTGAGGTTGCAGATGGTCCCAGTCACCTTCCCTGACACAAGGATGGCGAGGTCGTCTGCATAGCCTATAGTGTAGTAGCGTTCGGCATTGAGTTTCTTGATTAGAATGTTGATTACCAGGTTCCACAGGAGAGGGGATAACACCCCTCCTTGGGGGCAGCCTCTGGCAATCATGGCTACTTGCTGCTCTTCCTCAAGCCGAACTACCCGTTTACTTAGCATATTAGTAATCCAGTCAATTAGTACCTGTTCTACGCCGTGTTTGGATAGGGCGGCGCTAATGCTGGAGAAGCTAGTTTTGTCGAAGGCCCCTTCGATGTCTATAAATGTGCCCAAGCAAGAACCCTTTTGGTGGATGTCCTCCTCAATCCTACTGACCACCATATGTAGGGCAGATTCTGTTGACTTACCTGAGCTGTAAGCGTGTTGATTACCGTGTAAGGGTAAGTTTCTTAAAGGCCCGTCCCTCAGCTCCCTTTCGCATAGTCTTTCCAAGGTCTTCAGCAAGAACGAACGGGAATCAAACCTAATACCTCACACCCAGTGGTTGCTTTTGCAAATGCTAGACAATTATGATGACAGTTCACATTTAACTGTCAAGCAGCACTAATGAGACCTAATGGAAAATCTATCGAGCCTAATCCTTCATAGTTATCGCCACTTGCTGAAATAATAGATTAATTGTCATTCCAGAACCTGTTATTTCACATGAGGACTCTGTGGATATACAGCCATATAGTAAAAGTGCTGCGGAATATGTACAAATAAAGGAAAATCAAGGTAGGACAATATATTACAATCATAACAGCATTTTTAAACTGTCCTCCATTCTATTAAGACATAATCATTAGCTACTTTTCATTGTGAGACCAACTACCTGAAATATGCAGAAGCTAAGCTAACATTGCATTATGCATACATTAGAATGTTTAAATATAAATATATGTAGGATCGTCAGGTGCGATCGAGGAGGAGTGTCGAGTGGTATAGTACATCGTCAGGAGTATGGGCGTTCCCATTATCCCATTATCGATAAACAAGACCTGTAAAAATAATTACACACTATTAGTAAAGAAAACACAATGCAAATGGTAATCAGTAACAAGAATAAAGTAAGTTCAAGGTACAGCAACAATACAGTTAATCGAACAGACCATTAAGGTCTCACAGTTCGTACAGTGGCGAAGCCACCCAATGATAAACGAACAAACCCTTAAGGTTTATAGTTCGTACAGCAGCCTAAGCCACCCAATGATAAACGAACAAACCCTTAAGGTTCATAGTTCGTACAGTAGCATAAGCCACCCAAATACAAAGTGTATCGCTCGCTAGCAGCAAGCCTATACAGCTATGTGAATATACAGCAGCGCTGTACCAGGTAAACCGACAGAATTGACGGGAGCAGGAACTCTTCACCGAGTCGAATCCGAGGATCGACTGCCATACTTACGGAGTGCACGCTCTTTTATAAGGCGATGCCCCCCACCTTACAACCTCTCCATACAAATCTGCCCATGCGCATGGAAGTGCGTCACGCGTTTACTTGATACAAAACACTACAATGTACTAAATCTAATAAGATTTAATTATAAAGCAATCAATAACACACTAATAATTGTCATGAATAAACAATAGTGATTTCATAAAGTAATTCGTTTTACATTAGTAACATGTCAACAATTGTTTTGAATAAAACCATCGATAACAATTATCGAAATAAAGTAACCACAAATCAGTGTGCATACAGTGAGTACTCAATAAATCATGTTTCGAATTAATAGACAATAATTGATACTAAAATCACTTAAATTGATAATAAGAGAAACAAATCATAACAAATTTAGTTAACTACCCACAATAATAATTGAGATTAAAAAACCATCTCCGACATATATTTAATATTGGCTGAGTCTGTTGTTGTTGATAATTATCGTCTATTTACACATAAGTATACATTTATAACCAAGTAATAAATTAATTGTTATTCCAGAACCTATTACTTCACGCAGGCGTGACATGGTGTCCAGAGATACTGTGCCTATGCATCTACATGCTACAATTGCTGTGAAAGATACAGAAATTGAGGAAAATCTTGGTAAGTATCATGTACTAGTAGTATCATCAGTATTTTTTTTTTGCTTTTATTATAAGTAAACAATCTTGGCATGCATCTTTTATAAAATTTACCTAATAATAATACCGTGATTGTAATTAGAATGATTCAATTCATTTTCTATGAGGTGCTATAAAAATATTTGCAATGCTAAAGTAATGTTTACCTTTATAGATTACAACGGTGAAATACCTTCAAATGTTGCATTATATAAAATAACTCGATATAAATGCTATTTATAACAGAATAAAGATGTCACAGTCAAAACTCTTAACCAGTCAAAACTCCTTTTGACTACCAAAATCAGTTAATAGTACTTTTCACGGTTTAAATTTATCCTTAATACTTAGAAACTTATTAGGTTGGCAGGTTTTTTTTGTGACCCTGTTAAAACTTTTGTTTTGTAGTGATTCTTATAATTAGGGCGTTCCATATTTTTGTTTTTGTAACGCAAACGCGTTTTATCTTAATAAAGATTTTGACTGGTTAAGAGTTTTGACTGTTACATAGTTATGTAAAATTTCAGTTTATCATCAAGGCACGGTTGGCGCAGTGGCTGAGCGATTGACTGCTGCGCAGTGTGTTGCGGGTTCGATTCCCGCAAAGGGTAAATATTTGTGTGATGAGCATTTGTGTTAACCGTGTGTCTGGGTTTTGTTTATCTATATATGTATGTATTTAAAATGTATTTGTGTATGTATAACAACTATCTGACACCCATCTGGTCTCTCTAGTTTGGAGTCAGATGGCCATGTGTGAAATGTTCCCATATATTCTTATTATTATCATGAAAACAACATATTCACTTAGTTTATTCCAAACAATTTTCAGAAAATAATATATGTTTTATCTCATTACAGAGCATCGTGAAAAGCAGAAACAATCAATAATTCCTAAAAGGCGGGTAAAACGCGTTGCTGTAACTAAATCTGAGCATGCTTTATATAGAAAACTTGTGCTAGTTGGAGTAAAACTAAGCAAGTGCCGCAATAAGGTAAAACATCAAGCAAAAAAGATAAAGGCACTGCAAAATCTAACAACAAATTCACAGTTTTTGAAAACACTTGATGAATTACCTAGCACATCAAAAGTTTTAACATTGCTACAATTCAGAGAGCATAAGGCCGTCGTTTCACTTTAAAGGAAAAAAATACTGCTTTGTCCTTCCTCAAACAGAGCCCAAAAGGGTAACGATTTTTAAGGAATATTTTTATCTTGCCATCACGCCAAACTCTCCTGAAGTTACTTCATATGGCAGATATAAATCCAGGAATCAACAAAAATATGATTCAGCAAATAAAGAAAGCTACTGAAAAAATGAAATTAGAACATAAAATATGTATCGTTCTGTTTGACGAAATGTCACTCAAACCTAATGTGACATACAATGAAAGAAAGGACAAAGTTTGTGGGTTCGTGACAAATGGCCTCGAGACACAACCTGATTATGCAGATCATGCTCAGGTGTTTATGGTAAGAGGAATAATAAAAAACTATAAACAACCTGTTGCATACACTTTTTCACAAGCTGCTACAAAGGGACCTGAACTTGCAAAGCAGCTAAAATCTATAATTACTGAACTTGAAAATGCCGGTCTTATTGTGGTAGCAACTGTGTGCGATCAAGGAACACTTTGGGGGACTTTGGGGACTGAGTCGCCCTCGTCCGTGGGAGTACACCCTAACTCTGAATCCCCACACGTGGTCCCTGGGTGGTGCAAATCAGGCGACAACATACTGGTGGTAGGCTTTTGCCGTGGCTAGTGACCACCCACTGGACAAAGCCGCCCCGCCAAGCGGCGTAGCCGTGTTTCGGTGTGATGTCCAGTGACGCCGTCTCTGAGTGGGGTGGGTCAGAGTAGTTGCTTCACTCGCTGTTGAACCGTATTTGACGCACATCTCTGTAGCTACTTCGGGTGCCTAGTCGTGGAGGGTAGCGGGATCCGAGGCACGGTGTACCGCTGGCCGACCGCAGTTAGTAGGGGGCCCGATCGGAGCTAGCCATTCTCGGGAGGCTGCCCCGCCAACTCGCGAAAAATCCCGGGATGTACCATCGTGCCGGTTGGCGACCGGACGATAGGGCCCGATGGACATCCCCGGGGGGGCTCGGGCGTCCCCGCAGTCTCCAGGCTAGTTACCCACTGAGGTCGTTGCGCTATGTGTGTCTGCTGGGCAGCAGCGAGAAGCCTCACTCTACTTCCACCTTTCTCACTGAAATTCACTCCAAATTAAGCCAAGAAATAAGAGATATAAGGTTGTACAGCGGCTGCACTCCCTATCATTGAAAGTGCACCTCACCAATATTCGAGGTTTGCACTCAAATATCATGCCGGTCCACTTTCATCTCGAGACCGAAAAGCCAGCACTCTTGTTTCTGACGGAGACGCAAATCAGATGTCCGTTAGATACGGCGTACCTTTCGTACCCAGAGTACTCTCTGGAGCACAATTTTAAGGCCCGAGCCGGAGTATGCCTGTACGCCCGTGACGACATCTGTTTTCGTCGCCTCCGTAACCTGGAAGATCGTAGGTTTTCTGTTCTTTGGGTTCTGGTGGACACTGGTATGGAGAAAATCCTTTATGCCTGTGTCTACCGTTCGCACAGCGGAGACCAGGAGACAACCAGACTCACGGAATACCTCAGTGAGGCGGCTGATGCGGCTCAGCAGAAGTACCCTACTGCCCAATTAGTGTTACTGGGGGATTTCAATTATTCCCAAACCGGGACACTGACCATGCTGGGAGAGAGACGCAAAAGCTTGCTTTAGCGTTAAATCTCACCCAACTGGTCCAAGGGGCTACTAGGGTTCCTGATGTTGAGTCGCACACAGCCTATTGCTTGGACCTTCTGCTCACTACTGATCTAGACCTTTACTCAGTGTCGGTTTCTGCACCTCTGGGCAGCTCCGACCACTGTCTGGTAAAATCTGTTTCCGTCTACTCTCCGTTCATTCCTAGCCCAAGTGGCTACCGGCGGATGTGGCAGTACAAGTCAGCAGACTGGGATGAGATGCGCTGTTTTTTCGCGTCGTACCCTTGGCTGCCGGTCTGTTTTTCTTCTGGTGATCCCTCTACCTGCGCGGATGCCGTGACGGAAGTGTTGCGTCAAGCTATGGAGTTTTTAATCCCATATAACGACATACCTCTGTCCGGCAAAGCTCGCCCCTGGTTTAGTTCTCAATGCAGACGCGCAGAAGCGCAGAAGCATGAGGCTTACCTAGCTTGGGTTGACGCTCGTCACCGTAAAGCAAGGGATTTACGCCAGAAGAAGACGGCCTTTAATAGAGCTGCCAAGTCCTGCAAGAAGGTTCTACAGAGGGCTCGTCATGACCACATTAGTCGAATAGGGAACAAACTTGCTTCGTACCCTGCGGGTAGTAAAGCTTTTTGGTCCCTAGCTAAATCGGTCGAGTCAAACTTCTGTCGCCCCTCACTGCCTCCACTGCTGAAACCTGATGGTTCTCTGGCTCACTCTGCAGAAGAGAAAGCAAACCTATTTGCTTCTCTATTTGCAGAATCTTCACATCTTGATGCAGGAGACGCGACTCCCCTGACTTTACCTGGCAACACGACTTCAATGTCTGATACTCGCATTCGCCAAAAGGAGGTTCGTCAAGCGTTACGCAATCTTGATGTGAACAAGGCCAATGGACCAGACGGTATTCCGGCTATAGTTCTGAGGACCTGTGCACCTGAATTGTCTCCTGTACTGACACGCCTCTTTTGGCTCTCTCTCGAGACTGGATTAGTGCCGAAGTCATGGAAGCTTGCCAACGTGCAGCCCGTGCCCAAAAAAGGTAGTCATGCCGATCCTACCAACTATAGGCCCATCTCGGTCACGTCCATTATCTGCAAGACAATGGAACGTGTCCTCAATAACAGGCTCCTGGCGTACCTTGAAGCTAACGACCTCCTCAGTGATCGTCAATATGGCTTTCGCCGAAATCGGTCCACTGGGGATCTTCTCGCGTACGCCTCTCATATCTTTAGTGAGGCCATCGAGAAATATGGGGAAGCATTTGCCGTCTCCCTGGACATCTCGAAGGCCTTTGATAAGGTATGGCATGATGGCCTTATTAGCAAGCTTCCAGCATATGGCTTGCCCGCTGGTTTCTGTGCATGGATATCGGATTTCCTGAGTGATCGATCAATTCGCGTAGTCATTGATGGCTGCTCGTCAGATCAAATGGCAATAAATGCCGGGGTTCCTCAGGGCTCAGTACTCTCTGCAACCCTTTTTTTGCTGCATATCAACGATCTGCTGAAACCCGGTACCTTTGGGTACGCAGATGACACCACGGTTGTAGACAGTTATACATCCAGCGCACGTGCCAGTGCGGTTGAAATCCAGTCTTCTAGAGAGTCCATGGTCGAGCGCTTGAACTTGTCCCTCAAGGCAGTCTCCGATTGGGGCGATGCCAATCTGGTCAGGTTCAATGCAGCTAAGACCCAGGCGTGTCTTTTCTCTGCCAAGAGGAGGCCTTTCCATCTGGCCCTTACTTTCCGACATGTATCCGTTCCAATCACTGACCAGCTTGAGCTTCTTGGCGTTACTTTGACGTCAAATCTTAACTTTGGGTCATTTATTGAGTCCAAGGCCAAACTAGCTGCCAAAAAGCTGGGAGTCCTCGCAAAGGTGCGAAAGTACTTCACGTCGGAACAGCTGCTCAATTATACCAAGCACAAGTTCGATCGTGCATGGAGTACTGTTCGCACCTTTGGGATGGATCGGCAAAATACCAACTGGAGGCATTGGAAGTCATCGATAGACGTGCCAAGAGGCTCATAAACAACGACTCCCTGGTTAGGGCTAAGCTCCAGAGCCTTGAACATCGCCGCACCGTTGCTAGCCTTTCGGTCTTTTATCGGGTACATTTCGGAGAGTGTGCTTTGGAATTGCACAATTTAATTCCCCCATCCCCGTTCCATCATCGGACGAGCAGAGATACGGCGAAGCGTCACCGCTATATGGTTGAAGTTCCACGGTCTCGAACCAAGCGCTTTGACTCCACATTTATTGTGCGAACTGCCAGACTGTGGAATTCCCTGCCCGCCTCTCTGTTCCCTGATAAGTATAATCTGGGTATCTTTAAGGCACGAGTGAACCGGTTCATCTTAGGCAAGCGTGTTCCAACTTAGGCCGCATTATCACTTACGATCAGGTGAATTGCGGTCAAACGCAAGCCTATTTTATAGTAAAAAAAAAAAAGAACAAATAATGTACATTCTATCAAATATCTTTTGCAAGAGACAAGAGGTAACCTATTGAGAAAAGGAGAAGAGCCCCTAGATAACATTGTGATTATAAACGACCAAGAAATCGTACCATTGTATGACCCACCCCATCTAATAAAATGCATACGGAATAATTTAATTTCAAAACATTTGAAATATCTAAAAAACGGGAAAGTAAAAATGGCAAAATGGGATCATATAATGGCCTTAAACAGAGAGAACCCAGGGTACAAAGGAATCCGTTTGGTGCCCAAATTGACAGTGACTGTGACCCAAGCAAAATTCCACGGATGAAGGTGAAAAATGCTACACAAGTATTCAGTCAGACTGTGGCATCAAATATGGGCTATCTAGCAGGTAAATATAATCAGTACTAAATGTTGTCTTCATTCTTTTATCACTAGTTCTTTTCTGAGAATAAAATACATGCGAAAGTAAATCTGTCTGTTACGTTACGCTTTCACAATGAGACGGCTGAACCGATTTTGATAAAATTTGGTATGAAGTTAGCTTAAACCCTGGGAAAAAACATAGGCTACTTATTAGTCCACGACTTCGTCTGCATCTACGATAACCCACACGCGGACGAGGTCGCAGGCAAAAGCTAGTATTAAATACTTACCATAGTTTTACATTACGCAGATCAGACAAAACATTATTTACCAAACTATCTTTTTTCACAGATAAGGGAATACTTCCTATAGAAACTAAAGACACTGCAGACATTCTGTTGTTCTTCGACAAACTTTTTGATCTTTTCACTCTTTGCTACACGTTTCCTTTTATTTATTTATCGACTTAGTTCCATAAAACTGGTTTACATCCGTTATACGTCACACCCAAAGGTCCAGTTGAAAACCAGCGTCAGGCACAAGTGGTCTGGCATTTTATGCTGAACTGGGCCTGTTTGGCGCAGCCGTGGGGTACACAATAATGTTTTTTATTTATTTCTGTATTTTTACCTTTTTTTTTTAAATTGTTTTTGTGTGCACATGGTCTGTGTCAATAAACGTTTTTTCTTTCTTCTTTCTTCATCTTCTTTAAAAGAACCATTCAAGAGAATTAATAACCACAGTAATTTTTATAGGTGTAGATTTCTCTTTCATTAAATGCCGAATACATAATGAAAAACTAATAAATTTTTTGATAAAAATATCCTGCAGATTTTTTATTTCTAATTATTGTAAAGATATTAATAATATATTAATAAATTAGAGGGAGTGTGATGATGATACGGATTCGTATAAAATGAAGGCTATAAAACTTAGTAAAAAGTGTTTCAAAAGAAAGAAATAAAGAATTAACTCGAAGATATAACATTGTTTTATTGATTAATAATGTGAATTACTTTTTCTCAAATAATTCACATTATTTTAGAAATGCCTTAATTTATAATATCTATAAGCTTTATGTAGTAGGCGACGTACCGTAAAACGGGGTGAATAAGGACTCAGGGGTCTATAGGGTCAAATCCAGGAATCTAGTTTCGAAGCCACAAAATAAAAAAACAAGAACTTCCAATTGCTACCTTTTTTTTCTTCTAAAAGTAGAATATATTATCTTCTAACTGTGGCAACACCGAAGCGTTGTGAAGTTAGTAAAAGGTGTCAAAAATCTTCTTTCAACTACGACTGTAGATGTGAGGTTGCGGTATTGTCCCTTAAGTTGACCGTTTCTGGAAATACTAGTGTTTTCTTTACAATGTCTGGAGTTAGCCAACGATATAATATCTTTAAGAAGCTACACAAAAAGAGGTAAGTCTAGATTTTACATAGTTTTTGTTTGAAATCGTTTTCTTTAAGCCTCTGGGATTGTTTATTTTTTCGAGGTGGATAAATACGGTACCGGGGTGACAAAGGACGGCTAAAGTACAAATAGGGTCGCCTATACTTGGTAAATAGGGACATGGACATGAAAGTTGATTAGGGACGGTAAAGTTTGAATAGGGTCAGGTCAGGGCTGCTACAACATGAATTGAACATTTTATCGTATTAATTTTCAGGATTTCACTTTTTATTAAAATAAGGAATTTTTATTTTATTTATTTTAAACTTATATACAAGCATACGTACAAGGCGAACTAATGAGAAGTAATAAGAGATACATAGGTACGAACTTGCATGATTTAAAAAACAAGCCTACAAACAAATAATAAAAATATGTAGTGTGTTGAACTAACAATATATGGGTCTTCGTTGTTTTATGCATTTTAATATTTTACATTTATAGGTTCCTATATTCTTTAAATTACTTTACGCTTTTATCTAGAGGTAAGTATCTAGAGGGTATTGGTTAAAGGTTATTTAGATAGATCTGGCATAACTGAGAAAAGATTTCGAGATAATTTACCTGGTCCAGATTTTGTGAAAAGTTTTTTACAAAGAAACAAAAACAAAATTTCATTACGAATTAGCCAAAACATAAAAAGATGCCGAGCGTCCGTTTCACTGCAAATTATAGAAGAATATTTTATTGAATTGGAGAAATCCTTAGAAGGAGTGCCAATGTGTAACGTTGTTAATTATGACGAAACAAATTTATCGGACGATCCCGGAAGAAAAAAAGTTTTCACAAAAAGAGGCGCAAAATACCCGGAGAGAGTCTTAAACCATAGTAAAGCGTCTACATCAATTATGATGGCAGCTTCTGGTGATGGAACTTTACTACCTTGTTATGTCGTCTACAAAGCTAAAAATTTATACGAATCTTGGGTTCAAAATGGGCCGAACGGTTGCAGGTACAACTGTACTACTTCTAGGTGGTTCGACAGTATCACGTTTGAGGACTGGGTCCGTACTGTCGCGTTGCCATATTTCAATAACAAAGATGGAAAATAAATACTCATCGGAGATAATCTTTCATCTCACTTGTCTCTAGACTTGATTAATGAATGCAAAGAACAAAATGTGCATTTTATTTTTCTTCCTCCAAATTCGACACATCTAACGCAACCGTTGGATGTAGCTTTCTTTAGAGCAACAAAAGGTGCCTGGAGAGACATTTTATTTCAGTGGAAAAAAACCGATGGCCGTACTTTACCTACTATTCCTAAAAGTGTATTCCCTAGTCTTTGAAAAAATTATTAGATCGCATGGCAAACCAAATAAAATCAAATATACTCTCAGCATTCATGAAATCTGGCCTAAGCCCTTTAAATAAAATTAAAGTTTTGGAAAGATTGCCAGGAAACGCCTGTGGTGAACAATCCTTTGATAAAGATGCTCTTGACGAGACAGTAGTAACAATGTTAAAAGAAATGCGATATGGCACTGGAAATAACAAACCATGCAACAAGAGAAAGAAAATTGAAATAAAACCAGGTCAAAGCGTGTGCACTGATACAGAAGTAATCGTAAGTACTGCTAACAATAGCGACCAGGAAGAAAGTAGCTTTTTGAGCAATGAATCTGATTTGGAAGAAAGCCTACAATTATCGGAGAGAATATCTGCATCCAGTACTAATAATGAATCTGAATGTCACGAAGACAGTGAAATTCAACCAAAATCTACACTTAAGCAAAATTATAAACCTCAACATAAAATTGCAAAACTGATTCCAGAAGATAGAAAGAGGAAATTCGAAGAAAAAGCTTCTATGGCAATTACTAACATGACTAAACCTAAATTGGAACCTACCATCGTTTCAAACACTACAGGTCAACCTAACCAAAAACTAGAAAAACAGAAGAACTATGTCAAAAGGGAACAAAACAGAAGAACTTTATCAAAACCAGGGTTTACGGATAAATTTGAAACGGAACCTATAAATAAAAAAGCGAAATCAAATTTGAAAAAGATTGTGACACAAGAAACACATAAAGAAGTTAAACACGGACAACTTTGTAACGAAGCGATTAAACTAAAACAAGAGTCATGTCATATGGTTGAAGATCAGGAAAATCGCAATGACGAGTACATTTTTAAAAAGCCAACGACTCTAAGAGTGTATAAAAAAAATAAAAACGAAGGAATAAATAAGCCAAATCAGGAAACAAAGGGAAAAGTAGTAAGAATGGACACCGATAATAATACAGAAGAAGTGACTATTTTTAACGATGTAAGCAACTATGAGCTACTAAATGATCTCGACAAATTCGATATTGAAAATATGCCTTTAATTTTCGACAATGAATTTGCTGTCGTAAAAGAAATAGAAGTAGTGACTCCCCAAATAGAAAAAGAATATACAAAAAGAGAAATTATTAACACAAAGGAGAAACTAGATGTTGTAGACATAAGTCTTTGTTGCCGCCGCTGCGCTGGCCACACTGGTGGGCGGGGCCAATACACCGAGTACGACCGACGGCGCGCGAACGAGGCACGAACAACGGGACGCCGGCGCCGCCATGACGAGAGCTACAGAGACCACAGCGAAGCGCACACGCTACATTAAGTTTAACGGTTATACAGATGTAAAAGTGTTGTTGCAATATTATATAGTTTGTACCAAGTACTGTCTTTAATTGAAGAGTCTACCGAACAGTCCAACACATTTTACACCGTTACACAAAACATCCAACAAAAGTTTGGCGACCGTGACAGGACGCCGCGCGGACACGTGGCGTTCAAGAAAAAACCGAGCCAAGAAGAGGATCCAGGGCGAGACAGCAGGTCGACTTCACCTCATGGACGCAATTCCAGGGGAGTGCCCGATCCATCCATTATTTTTCCACGAAATCCTCATATCTATCCTTCTGTCACCTACCTACCTATTTGATTTGCCAAGGCTTGGGCGTGGTCAGTGAAAATTAAGGCTAAATTATCATAAGCATACTCGTGTTGCCTGGCCATTTCAAGCTAGCTATAGCTTTGGCTTTGTGTGGGGGTTTTTTTGTTCGATTCGATACCTAATATCTATCGCAAGTTCTAATGATGAAAAAGTGAAATGTGAATACGTTCATGATTGCATAACATACTAAGGGCAAATTTAAGTAGGGTCCCTATCAAAAGGGTTGCAGTGCATGTTAGTGATTAGCCGGCCGAACTTTCCAGAAGCTTCGAGCGCGCCAACAGCCAGCGCCGACGCCAGGAACGACGCGGTCGGATACCAGCTACGCGTCACACCAGAGGGCGTGAGTGGCGAGTGAGAGTCTGTTCAGGTTTGCCGGACAAAAACGGTATTTATAGTTTTTTTTTCATTTATTTGCCAACGATAATGTCTGACACAGAACTAAAGGATTTAATCAAAAAACGAAGCACGATAAAAGGAAGAATTACAGTGTTTAGAAACTATTTCAATGACTTTCAGAATTTTAAAGATATACCACAAACCCGCGTTAAAGAATTATGTTTACGATTATCCAAGTTTGAGGTTTTATTTAACGATTTTGACACAATTCAGAGTAGAATAGAAGTTTTATCGGATGACAGTGATGGTCAACTAGTTGAACGTTCTGAAATAGAAAATCAGTTTTATTCTTTGATTACCTTAGCTCAAGAAGCAGCTCAGCTGAATCAAGAACAGTTTAGTGACGCTGATGAGAACCTTTCTAAAAGTAAAGTAAATTCTTGTAGTCATGAAAACGTAAATGTTAAGTTACCCTTGATACAGCTGCCTGTTTTTGATGGAGATTATAGTAAGTGGCTCGAGTTTAGAGACACTTTTAAATCGTTAATACATGATAATAGAAAACTAAGCGGTATAAATAAATTTCATTATTTGCGCTCCTCGTTGCAGGGTAGTGCTTTGGTTGTTATAAAGTCTTTGGAAATTTCTAACGATAACTATGAAGTAGCTTGGCAACTTGTAAGTAATAGATTTGATAACAAAGGTCAACTAATTACTAATCATTTTAAGGATTTGTTAGGTATTGAATCATTGCACAAAGAATCAGATACATTACTTAGAAACTTAGTTGATCACATAACAAAGCATCTACGAGCGCTCAACACACTAGGGGAACCCACTGATAATTGGGATTCATTAATCACTCATATATTTGCAAACAAATTAGATTCAGCATCATTGCGTAAATGGGAAGAAGTTAAAGACCGTCAGCGTTCACCTACTTTGCAAGAGTTTAAGGATTTTTTAAGGAAAAGCGCTGACGTTTTAGAATCCATAAACTGAACCAGCTCTCCCTCTATAAAACCTGAAACAAACAAAAAATTAGATAAACAACAAAAATCATTTGTGGCTTCTACTTCTGAGTCAGGTAAAAGTGTATCAAATTTAAAATGTTTATTGTGCAGCGGTGAACACCGTATATATGCATGTAAAAAGTTTCTTGATATGTCTCCTGAATTGCGTTATGCTGAAGTTGTAAGGTTGAAATTGTGTGCAAATTGCTTTCGTGGTGGTCATTTTGCAAGTCAGTGTCGATTAGGTCCATGTCGAGAATGTGGTCGTAGACATCATACATTAATT
This sequence comes from Charanyca ferruginea, assembly GCA_947361185.1. Taxonomy (NCBI): domain Eukaryota; kingdom Metazoa; phylum Arthropoda; class Insecta; order Lepidoptera; family Noctuidae; genus Charanyca; species Charanyca ferruginea. The sequence continues at coordinate 10,966,653 of OX376065.1, read as the reverse complement.
CATAGGAACAAGCCAGTTACGGCTAACAATGTTGTTCAAATCAGTGAAGTTAGTGAGGTAACAAACACTAACAATCCAAATAATAATGACATGAATGCACATTCGGTTTCATTGTCCTCCTGTGTAGCAAGTCAGGTCTTGTTATCAACAGCAGTTGTTAAAATCGTGGATGAGAAAACCAATCAGTGCCATGAGGTACGGGCCTTGTTAGATTCAGGTAGTCAGTCATCGTTCATAACTAATTCATTAAAACAGAGGTTAGGGCTTCTGAGTCAAAGGGTACCATCAGTTAATGTGACAGGCATCAACAACATGTGTTTCAATACAATGGAAAGGTGTTTAATTACACTGAAAATTAAACAGTTCACAAAACAAATAAACTGTTTAACAATAAATCAAATTTCTACAAACTTACCTTCTGAGGAAGTGGATATCATAAGCTTGGATATTCCACAAAACATACAATTAGCTGATCCGACATTTTATCGTCCCTCTCAAGTTGAATTGTTACTAGGGGCAGACGTGTTTTGGGATCTCATTATAGCAGGTCAAATAAAGCTCGGACACAACAAACCAATGTTACACAATTCATTGATAGGATGGTTAGTAGTTGGTCCAACAATGTGTCCCAGTTATGACAAGGGTAACAATATAAACTGTAATTTTAGTCAGGAAATAAAAAATCAGTTAAGCAAATTTTGGGAACTTGAGGAGTTACCCCCCAAGTTACCCTGGAGTCAAGAAGAAATATTGTGCGAAGATCATTTTGTAAAAAATACTCATAGGTTGAACAATGGTAAATTTTGTGTGAGTTTGCCGTTAAAAGGTGATCCAAAGGACTTGGGTGATTCGTTTCCAATGGCATTCAAACGGTTACTCCAGTTGGAAAAACGATTTCGACGGCAACCTCATGTCAAACAACAATACTGCGAATTTATTGAAGAATACAAAAACTTGGGACATTTGTCAAAGATTGAGAGACCTGACATGGCGAATTATTTGCCTCACCATCCTGTTTTACGTGAAAGTGAAACAACAAAATGTCGTGTTGTTTTTGATGCTTCGGCTCCGACTACTTCAGGTCTTTCACTCAATGATATGTTGATGGTAGGGCCTACGATTCAGGAAGACATCTTTTCAATACTCGTTCGCTGTCGTCAGCATAAGTTTTTGTTAGTAGGAGATATTGAAAAGATGTACCGTCAAATAGTTGTCGAAGAAAAACATAGACCTTTACAAATGATTCTTTGGAGAAATAATGAAAATGAACCTATACAATACTTACAGTTAAATACAGTCACGTACGGAACTTCTTCGGCACCATTTCTAAGTGTCCGATGTTTATTCGAATTAGCTGATTCTTGTGATGATGAATGCATCACCACTATAATAAAACACGACTTTTACGTCGACGACCTATGTACTGGTCATCAGGATCCTGAAAAATTAAAATACATACTTGAATCTATAAAGAACACATTAAAGTCAGCTCAAATGAATCTACGTAAAATTAAATCAAATTGTGCTTACCTTTTTAATAATGATGAAAATATGTTTCATGACCAAAGCAACGTTGAATTTATTAAAGAATGTACTACTCTAGGCATAAAATGGAACCCGTCCACAGACAAATTAATGGTAAAGTTACCTGACTATAAACAACAGAATATGGAAACTAACAAGTGCACAAAACGTGTCATTTTGTCACTAGTATAACAAGTGCACAAAACGTGTCATTTTGTCACTAGTAGCAAGCATATTTGACCCACTTGGGATTTTTTGTGTCTGCACAGTATTATTGAAGATTTTATTACAAGAACTTTGGTCATTAAAATTACACTGGGATGATGATGTACCTGTTCACATTAGAAATTTGTGGCAAAAAATGTTTAAGGGTTTTCAGTCACTGTCATCCTTTGAAATTGATCGTTATTGTATGGGTGGTGAACCAAATCACATAGAAATACATGTATTTTGCGATGCATCGACAAAGGCATATGCCGCCTGCATATATATCCGTAGTATTAATGATGATGGTGTAGTTTCAGTTAAGCTTCTATGCGCTAAGGCTAAGGTTGCACCCCTAAAGCCCACTACAATACCGAGATTAGAATTATGTGGTGCCCTCCTCGGGAGCCGCCTTTGTGACAAGGTCACGAAAGCTTTACGTTGCAACATTAGTAGATACATATATTGGACTGATTCACAAATAGTATTGTCATGGTTAAAAACTACTACACCTGCAAAATTAAAAACTTTTGTTTCAAATCGTGTTACAGAAATTGCTGATTTGTCTCGTCGTGGGGTATGGAGTTATGTTCCATCCGCTCAGAATCCGGCAGACTTGGCTTCACGAGGTCTGTCACCGGAAGAGTTGCCTGAAGCCAAGTTATGGTGAAATGGGCCATCCTTCCTGCTCCACAGCGAGACAGATTGGCCTTCTCAGTTGTTAAAGCTAAGCCTAGATTTACCAGAAACTAAGGTAGCAACTGTAACACTAAAGCAACCTAACAAAGATGTTATAGACATTGAAAAATTTTCCAAGTTTAACAAATTAAGAAGAACAGTTGCTTTTATGTTCAGGTTTATACACAATTGTAAAAATTCTAATAATAAGACACAAGATTCATTAACCGTTAAGGAATTGCAAATAGCTGATGTCAGGTTAATTTCCCTTGCACAACTATGTTCATTTGAAAATGAAGTAAATTCTTTAAAACAGGGTAAGCACATTAATATTAAGTCAAAACTTCTAACCCTAAATCCATATCTTGATGCAGAGGGTGTTATGCGCGTAGGAGGCAGGTTAAATAATTCTATGTACGATTACAATAAGAAACATCCCGTAATTCTTGATTCAAAACACTATTTAACCAAACTTTTATTTGAACATTTTCACATACAATTATTACATGCAGGCCCACAGCTGCTCCTTTCTAGCATACGTGAAATGTATTGGCCACTAGGAGGAAGACACTTAGCACGGCAGACCTACCGAAAATGTGTAGTATGTAGACGCGTGAAAGGAAAAGTTGCTGGTCAAATTATGGGAAGTCTGCCATCTCAGCGTATAACACCAGGGTTTCCATTCCAAATTGTAGGAACAGATTATGCTGGGCCTTTTTATATATTGAATAAAAAGGGCCGCGGCGCTAGGTTACTGAAAGCATATTTGTGTCTATTCGTATGTTTTAAAACAAAGGCAGTTCATTTAGAACTTGCGGGTGATTTAAGCACTGAAAGTTTCATTTTAGCATTTAGACGATTTATATCAAGAAGAGGAAAACCTCTCGAGATTTTTTCTGATAATGGTAGAAACTTTGTAGGAGCTAGTAAAGAGTTAGGAAAGTTTCTTACCGAATTAAGTGACTCTGTGTCAGACAATTTTTCTGGCGAAGGCATACAATTCAGATTCTCACCCGCTTACTCCCCAAACTATGGTGGGCTTTTTGAGGCTGGTATAAAGTCGGCTAAGTTTCATATTAAACGCATTGTGGGGAATATACACTTAACTGCTGAAGAACTTGCTACTGTCTTCGTCCAGGTCGAGGCAATATTAAATTCTCGGCCCCTCTATCCAATTTCATCCGATCCTCACGACCTGTCCCCTTTGTCCCCAGGGCACTTCCTCATTGGAAGACCATTGACGTCACTACCAGCTCCAGACTTGCGAGAAGTCAAGACTCATCTCCTGCATCGCTACGCCAAAATTGAACAAATGCGTCAGCACTTCTGGTCACGGTGGAGCCAAGAATACATTTGCGAGCTTCAGCAGCGCACAAAGTGGCTTGTGAAGAAGCCTAACATGAAACCTGGACAACTTGTGCTGATCAAGGAAGAGCACAATCCTCCACTCAAATGGCCGCTTGGTTCCTGATCAAGCAACTCTATCCTGAAACAGACGGCTGCAGCAGGGTTGCAGACGTGGAAACACCCAAGGGAACCATCCGCCATGCCATCACAAGACTATGTCCTCTGCTGGACGAGGGCACTACAGGGCTTGAAGCCCCATAGGCCTTCAAGGGCCGGGAGGTTGTTGCCGCCGCTGCGCTGGCCACACTGGTGGGCGGGGCCAATACACCGAGTACGACCGACGGCGCGCGAACGAGGCACGAACAACGGGACGCCGGCGCCGCCATGACGAGAGCTACAGAGACCACAGCGAAGCGCACACGTTACATTAAGTTTAACGGTCATACAGATGTAAAAGTGTTGTTGCAATATTATATAGTTTGTACCAAGTACTGTCTTTAATTGAAGAGTCTCCCGAACAGTCCAACACATTCTACACCGTTACACAAAACATCCAACAGTCTTAAAAGTACCACAAGCAATATAAAAGTCACTTCAATTGAAAACTTTAATAACAAAAATGTTATAATAGATTTAAGTCAATACAGGAAGATATCTTTGAGTGATCCACTTAAACCCAAGACAAAAGGGAATAATAAAAAATATTATACCAAAGATGAAGACATATTACGTGATCTCATGGACAGTACCTAAACTTGGATAGGTTCGTAAGAATAATATAAATAGAAATAAATACTCTTTGTTTAAAACTTTGAAGATTAAGAAAGTGTTAATTTTTGAGATGATTATTTTTATAATACTGATTGTTCCTAATTTTTATTTTTATACGACTGATGGTTCCTAATTTTGTTATTTTTATATGTCTACATAAAAATATGTTAAATTGGTTATAAGGATAGGTTTTACTTAGGTACCCAAATTCTACAGGTATAATATAAGGTACTATAATAAAAATTCGTGATTTCTGTCATAAATACCTAGATAACAGACAAAATATTTTTTTATATAGATACCTTTAACTAGTTTTTGCTTAAAATGTTGAGTTGATTTTAAAAAAGTGTTAATTTTTGAGATGATTATTTTATAAGGTGGTTCATAATTTGCTATTTTTCTATACAGGTAGTACAGAGTATTACTAAAAGTTATCCATAAGGGATCAATATAGTGTAATTCGAACCTTTGAGTGTAACAACCTGTTAAGTAAAATATTTATGTTCTTTTATTTCAATAAAAGATTTTGGATTTATTGTATTATTTTTATTTCCAAAAATTTTTTTAATGAAGAAAATTAATCTTTTAGCAGAAGGTACTTATTTCCTTTTTTAAATAGGAAAGAGACAACCCTACTAGTTTTTCCCAAGTTACCCATGTCTCGTTCCAGGTCACCCCACTTCAAGCATGAATAGGGTCAGCCTATATTTTTGTTAAAATATCTAAATTTTAACTAATTTTGGGGATATTTTTAACATTTACGAAAAGTATTAACTGCCGGAAACCCTAGGAAAGAGTTATCAATATTGCATTCGTCCTACAACATCGATTAATTTCAGTGACAAGTTCGATTTTGTCCCTATTCACCCCATTTTACCGTATATGTATGTAGGTATAGGTAAGATTATGTTGGTATTCGTTCCAAAATCCGTGTTCAGAGGGCGACACTTGACGTTACTCACTTTGGTCACAGAGTTATACCTCTATTCCATATATATGTCGGAGACAGTTTATTAATCACAATTGTGGGTGTTAACTAAATTTGTTATGATTTGTGTTTCTTATTGTTAATTTATGTGATTTTACTATCAATTGTTGTCTATTAATTCGAAACATGATTAATTGTGTGTGCACACTGATTTGTGGTTACTTTATTTCGATAATTGTTATCGATGGTTTTATTCAAAACAATTGTTGACACGTTACTTTGAATGTGAAACGAATTATTTTATGAAATCACTATTGTTTATTCATGACAATTATTATTGTGTTATTTGATTACAGATCTTATTAGATTCAGCACATTTTAGTGTTATTGTATCAAGTAAACGCGTGACGCACTTCCGTGCGCATGGACAGATTTGTAAGGAGAGGTTACAAGGTGGGGGCATCGCCTTATAAAAGAGCGTGCACTCCGTAAGTATGGCAGTCGATCCTCGGATTCGACTCAGTAAAGAGTTTCTGCTCCCGACAATACTGTCGGTTTACCTGGTACAGCGCTGCTGTATATTCACATAGCTGTATAGGCTTGCTGCTAGCGAGCGATACACTTTGTATTTGGGTGGCTTATGCTACTGTACGAACTATAGACCTTAGGGGTTTGTTCGTTTATCATTGGGTGGCTTAGGCTGCTGTACGAACTGTAAACCTTAAGGGTTTGTTCGTTTATCATTGGGTGGCTTGGCCACTGTACGAACTGTGGGACCTTAATGGTCTGTTCGATTAACTGTATTGTTGCTGTACCTTTAACTTACTTTATTCTTGTTACTGATTACCATTTGTATTATGTTTTCTATACTAATAGTGTGTAATTGTTTTTACAGGTCTTGTTTATCGATAATGGGATAATGGGAACGCCTATAGTCCTGACGATGTACTATACCGCTCGGCACTCCTCCTCGATCGCACCTGACGATCCGACATATATAAAAGTACTCTGTGGCGGGGCGGCATCGGTGGACTCATTTGGATTCGCGCGACTGAAACAAATGATTTTGTTTTTATCGCGCGTTGAGCTTATATAAATAATTGATACGGAACAATTTATTAGTGAAATACTGAGTAGACCAACAATATATAAATATAGGCATGTTATAAAAAAAAATATGGGACGAAATAAAAAAACAATTCATCGGAGTAGTTCCTATATTCATAATAAAGATTGTGAAATTCGTTAAATTCTCTCCTTTTCTGGTTAACTGGGTGCACTCCTATTCTTGACTGAATGATATCTTGTGCTAAGAACGCACTTATTTCCAGGCAATACGTAGCCACTTTTGATAGGGCAATTTTAATAGTTATCTAAATACGTCCACCGCTACCGCCGCCGCGGTCGCAGCTAGTCGTGCTGTGGTATACCATCGAAAATCGCGCCGCCCGCCGCGACTCCAGTCGCGCCGCGACTCCAGTCGCGCCGCAATTCGCGTCGCTGTTAGCTGTGGCCAGGCCGTTAGTTATAAGAAATTATACACTGATTTTATACACAAATATACCAACTTGGGTTGATTCTTATACGAGTCCTTACTATTTTATGCCGCATCATGGCGTTTTTCGAGACCGCAGCACGACTACGAAGCTTCGCGTAGTGTTCGACGCCAATGCTGCGACTACCCAAGTAACACAGGAAGCATTTTAAGAAACGAATAGTAAACTTATGTAGAACTTAAGCTCCGTGTACACTCTTATGTAAGTTCACCGAGCATCTTGACGCTTTATATTAGCATTTCAAAAACATGATGCTTTACACTGTAACACGGTTGGATAATGGCATATCAAAATGCTTTTGTAAAGCCTTTAGTTTTAGTGCAGTGTTCACGCGAGGATGTGAACATGCCGACGCAGCAGGGCAGTGACCAACGAGTTTCACAACTTTATTAGTAATTTTATGTATTTGTCTATTAATTTATTGTTTTGCGCCACAGATAGCGGCTAGATTACGTGCTATGGTGGCATCAAGACAGACAACGAAAGCACCGACCAGCAGTTCCCACGACGAGCTGCCTGCTGCACCGCCACGACCACGTGCACACACTTACGCACGGCCGACTCCTCGGAGGCAATCGCCGGCTCTCTATGAAATGAAGACCTTGAAGACCTATTCTTCTGAGACGCGCCAAGATGTTCACGCGAGGATGTGAACATGCCGACGCAGCAGGGCAGTGACCGCGGTGAACCCGAATTTACGTCAATACTTGTTATTTGTTATTTAATTATTGGACAGCATCAGCTGTTTCACACAAGTGCGTTAATATAATTTATATACTCATACATGTAAATAGATTAGTATAAATAACATGTAAAATTGTAATAAAGTCTCTTTCTACACTTCGAGCAACGCTGTTTCTTTACGACGAGACCATCGACTCCTCTCACTGTTACTGCGCCTATAAATGGTTACCGATAACTCTGGCCATACCCAGCCTTGGTTATTGGTCGGTCCGTGAGGCTGCGGATCGGCAGTGAGAAAATCCCATCCAATACACCCTTCATCCTTCCCACTTTCCGTCTGTTGCCTTAGGTCTCATGGCAACAGGCTTCCCGCACTATATATATATGTATATATTGCTGTTATATGTTTAGGGCTAGGGTGTTAGGGAGCTAGGGTTGTTGATAGGCTACAGTCAACCCCCTTTACGGTACATTCAGATAGCTGAGTGTACATTTGGTCCTTCGAGCATTTTTTGAACTGGTAAATTCGCGGCCCTCTTTGTCCCTCTAGGGTATATTTGACAAAAAACAGACAGACACGTCTCAGGTGTAGCAGGCTGGTGTTCATACCGCATCAGTTAGTTGCACGCTGTGACAGACAGACGCGGTACTTTGCTGTATCCTGTAGACATCTCTCGTCGGTAGCGATTCGGTGACTGGCCTTCCACAAGCGGATCTCACCAGTTCATTGAGAAGGCGCAGAAATACCGAGCCGAGAGTGTGGGAGAGGCAAGTACAAATAGGGTAACTGTGTTAGGAGTAGGATAGGGACTAGGGACGCTCAAGAAAGAAGACTGAAAAAAGAAGAAATCAGAAGACAATGGACATTCTTAGAATCAACGAACTCATCAAAAGCCAGGAAAACGACTACACTGAACTTAAAAGAATACGGGATAACATTAAAAAGGACTCATCATCAAGGAAGACTCAAAAATACATAACAGACAGAAGAACAACATTGAACAGCATTTATGAAAGAGCATCGCAAAACCACAGACTTCTACAAGACCAGGAGGTTTTATCGACTCACAAATATTTGACACTAGATTATTTCGACACTCATATACAGGCCATCTATGATGCAGCCATAGACCACTTGTTGAAATGTGAAGACAAGCTACATCATATTGAAAACGTCACTGACTTTCAGATAAACGACGACACACAAGAGAAAACGACTATTTCACCAAAGTTATTCGTACAAAAATACAGGCTAAACCAACTTAAAAAGAAGATTGCGACCGCAAAGACCGCCGTTGCTCAACAAAAACCAGCGTGGCAACTACAATCACTCATTAATAATCTTGAAAAGCTGTTTCAAGATATAGAAGAAACACACATACAGTTACTAATGGAGCAGAGTACACGTGAAGACGAATATATCACCAATGACTGCTTTACAAATGCACAAGAACAATTCGAGGAAATAATACAAGAGTTGCAGGAGCAACTCAACGACAAAACCGTACAAACTAGCAGAAACCACTCTACAAAGTTACCAAGAATTACCATCCCCACCTTCGCTGGGAATTATGAGACATGGAATTCATTTTATGATCTATTTAAAAAAATTATAGACGAAGACTGCACTATTTCCATAACAGAAAAAATGCAATACCTAAAAACACATGTCCGCGGAGACGCAGAAAAGCTGATAAAGCATTTGACAGTAAACGAGGTCAACTATAAAGCAGCGCTCACACTGTTAGAAAACCGATACAAAGACGAGAGAAAAATAACACAGACATTCATTGATAAATTAATAGACTTGCCTAAAATTCAGACTCCCAATGCCAAAATGTTACGTAACATGCATGATTGTATAAACGAGAGCCTAGAAGCGTTAAAAAATCAAAACATCGATACATCTACATGGAGCCCAATCTTAACCAGAATCGTAAATCGAAAGTGGGACCCAGACACCAACATGAGGTATGAAGACCAATTACAGGAGCCAAATAAATTACAAGGTTTCAAAGAAATGATGAAATTCTTAGAAAAACGATTCAAGAGTTTAGAATCAAGCACCGCAATAACAACAACAAACGATTCGAATTCGGCACACTCACCAAAAATGCAAGGAAAAACAAATTGGCAAGACAAAAAAGGACTCTGTTGGTATTGTCAGAAAGACCATAATATTCAATATTGTCAAGCATTTAAGGCATTACATGTCAATGAACGTATTCGTAAAGTACAAGAAAAACAAATGTGCTATGTATGTCTTATGCACGATGCGAAAAAAGAGTGCATCAGCAATAAATATAAAAAGTGCGAAATATGTAATAAGGCTCATTCTACACTGTTGCATAGAAACACAAATGAATATTTATCGGCAAACCAGCAAGGGCCAAATAGTATCACCAAAAATACCAATCAAGCATCGAAATCAAGTACATCAAAAACATGCGATCAGAAGTCTCAACTGACAGAAAATCAAAATAAAAAAATGATAACTCATGCAGCTACGCAACTTCACAACACTCAAAAAACTGTACTTCTAGCCACAGCCTTAGTACAGACAAAAACATTCGATGGAACACCATTATTACTGCGAGTCTTATGTGACCAAGGTTCAGAAGCTTCACTATGCACGGAAGAGGTAGCTCAACTGTTAGGGTTCCCGAGACAAAAAATAAAAGCCGAAATAAAAGGTATTGCAGACAATATACCAAAGACCTCAAACTATATGATTGACGTCACACTTCAACCAAGGTTTACAAGTACATACAAATTAACAACATCATTGATCGTATTACCAAAATTGACTTCATCAGTGCCAAAGGAAAATGTTCATCAACTGGACCCACAAAAAATAGCAAACAAAATAATTGCTGATCCAACCTACTACAAACAAGGTCCAGTTGACATAATTTTAGGCGCCGAGGAATATAGTAAAATACTATTGCAAGGGTTCGAAAAACTAGACAACGGCATTATCAGTCAAAATACAGAGTTTGGCTGGATATTGTCAGGGTTTTGCCCAACGGAACCATGCAATACAATCAAAATATTAAGTCTAATTAGTCGTGCCGACGAAATTCAACTTAACAAATTCTGGGAACTAGAAGACGTCGTTGAAAACTATCAATTAAACAAAGAAGACCAACAGTGTGAACAATTTTATAAAGACACGACGCAAAGAAATAAAAACGGGACCTATACGGTCAGACTCCCATTTAAAGACCCTTCCCTAGAGTACGGGAATACGCGTCAAAAAGCTGCCGCTCGACTCATACAACTTGAAAAAAGACTTGAGAAAAACAACAATTTACGAGAAAAATACAATGAGTTCATGAAAGAATACATAAACATGGGCCATATGATAAAAGTAAACAAAACAAATAATTATGAAGGGAAATTTTATATTCCACACCAGCCTGTAATACGAGAAGAGGCACTGACAACAAAATTACGCTGTGTGTTCGACGCTAGTAGCAAGTCCAGTACAAAAATAAGCCTAAATGACAACTTGCATAAAGGTCCAAGATTGCAACAAGACTTAGCTACTATACTATTGCGATGGCGCAAACACAAAGTTGCGTTTATGGCAGACATAGAAAAGATGTACCGTTTCATAAAAATACATAGAGATGATCAACCCTTTCAAAGAATATTATGGAGATGGACGATTGATCAACCAATAGAAGAGTACGAATTAACTACTGTTACTTATGGTACTACTGCGGCACCGTACTTAGCGATAAAGACACTTCAACAGCTAGCAAAAGACGAAGAAACAAACTACCCCCTTGCTAGTAAAATCACCTTAACAGATTTCTATGTTGATGATATATTGTCAGGAGAAGAAAATATAGAAAAAGCAAAACATCTACAAAATCAATTAACCAACATGTTACGTGCTGGCGGATTTAACTTGAGGAAATGGTCATCAAATAGCGCAGAATTGCTAGAAAACATTCCAGTGGAAAATGTGGACGACAAAACCATAAAACTACCCTTAGATGAAAATAGAAAGTCACTAGGAGTAATTTGGTCACCAGAACAAGACAGTTTCCAATTCAAAATAAACATAACAGCTTGCGATAACCCAACCAAAAGATATATATTTTCTGAAATCGCAAAATTATTTGACCCACACGGCTGGCTCCAACCCGTCCTAATAACCATGAAATTGCTTATACAAGAAATCTGGATCAGCGGCATAGACTGGAATGAAAAAGTGTCTGAAAGCATAAAAAAGAAGTGGACCAATATTCAACAACAATTAAGCCATCTCGAAAAAATAAAAATACCTAGATGGCTAGAATATACTACAGGTGTACCTATTGAATTACATGGATTCAGTGACGCATCAGAAAAAGCTTACGGGGCGGTAATATATTGTCGAACAAAGGTCAATAACACAACATATCATGTGTCATTAGTGCAAGCTAAGTCTAAAGTAGCTCCAAAGAAACATAAAACGACCTTGCCACGACTAGAATTATGTGCAGCAGTATTATTGACAAAATTAATAAACAAAGTAAAAACAGCACTTGATTGCAAAAATGTTACCACCTATTGTTGGACGGACTCTATGATCACTATGGGATGGATTAGGGGAGAAGCAGACCGATGGCAAACCTTTGTCGCAAATAGAGTGTCAGAAAAACAAAGAACATTACCAGACGCTACCTGGAATCATGTAATTTCCGCAGATAACCCTGCTGATATCATATCGAGAGGCATGGAGCCCAGTAAATTGCAAAATTATGATCTATGGTGGAACGGCCCGCAATGGCTTCATACAAGTAAACTGATACCGACTAAAATAATACCAGAGCCTAACGAAGAAGTTAAACGGTGCCATCAGACAACCATAAACATTAAAAACAAAAATGATATTATAGAAAGATTTTCCAGCTTCACTAAAATGGTGAGAATTATATCGTATTGTTTGAGATTCATAAGAAGACAAAAAACTACAGCGCCACTGAATTGCAAAGAAATACACTACACGACTAAACAAATTTTAAAACAAGTTCAAAAAGACTCATTTCAACAAGAATACCACACACTACAAAAAAGACAATCACTGAAAAAAGGAAGCAAACTGTCCTGTTTGGATCCGTTTATAGATGACGATGGACTTATCAGAGTAGGCGGCAGACTCCAACACTCTCAACTGCCCTACGATCAGAAACACCCTGTATTGTTGCCCTACAACGATCACGTGACAACATTAATAATACATGACGCACACTTAAAAACCCTACACGGCGGCAATAGACTCACACTATCGTATCTGAGGCAAAAATACTGGATCATTGGCGGAAAACGAAAAGTAAAAAGCTACATAAATAAATGTGTAAAATGTATAAGGTACAAAGCAGAAACAGCAAAACAAAAAATGGGAGCACTACCAAGACCACGTGTGACACAATCATATCCATTCAGCCACACGGGATGTGACTTTGCAGGTCCTATACAAGTAAGAACAATGAAAACCAGGGGTCACAAGTCGTATAAAGGCTATATAGCTGTCTTCATATGCCTTGCAACAAAAGCCATTCACTTAGAATTGGTAGGAGACTTATCTACAGAATCGTTTATAGCAGCGCTCAGGCGATTTATGGCAAGAAGAGGTCACGTGCATCACATGTACAGTGACAATGCGACCAACTTTGTGGGAGCAGCCAATTTTCTATACAAAGAAATTCTAGAAATCACTCAATCACCGCATTTCCAAAATACATTAACTAACATAGGCACGCAATGGCATTTCATACCGCCAGCAGCGCCACACTTCGGAGGAATATGGGAAGCTGGAGTAAAATCCATGAAGCACCATTTAAGACGAGTCATAGGAGATAGCACCTTAACCTATGAAGAATTATCGACATTCCTTCACCAAATTGAAGCATGTTTAAACTCAAGGCCCTTATGTATTCAAACTGAGAACGTTAACGATAACATAGTATTAACACCAAGCCATTTTCTCATTGGGCGTGAAGCAGTAGGCGTGCCACACCCAATAGACAACATCAATACAGACCTCATAAATCGCTGGAAGCATATACAAAAGATAAAAAAAGACTTTTGGAATAGTTGGACGAAAGAATATTTACATCAATTACAGCAAAGATATAAGTGGAAGTCAAACGAAGAAAACTTAAAAGTCGGTGCAATTGTTCTAATTAAAGACGAAAACATAAGCCCAAATAAATGGCCCTTAGCAAAGATTAAAGAGATTCACCCTGGACACGATGGCGCCACCAGAGTTGTCACCCTCGAACGATCGCAAGGGGCGGACCAAAAGAGAACGATACATACTTTGATACCACTACCAGTAAACGAAGACATAGACACGGCGGGAAATAGACAAACAATAGCGCCTGCGCAAACTAACTTAACGAGACTCAATATACACAGACAGCGTGCTATGCATAAAACGACAGACAAGCTGCAATATTGGTTTACAACGTTATTACTGATATTACAACTCATAACATCAGCAGCGACTACACATACTATCAAAAACTTAGACCCAGGATTATATATAGAGCAAATGGGGAACGCTACGTTAGACAGAGGAACCTTTAGAATAGAAACAACCTACGAAAGAAGCAAATTAAACAACAATCTAGCAAAAGCAAAAGACGCCTTAAAACAATTTAAAACATTATGTGACTATACTTCTACAATAAACAGCAACACACATTGCGATCAATACTATCATCACCTACAAGAGGAAGAGGAAAAATTTGAAAGGACACATGAATACTTAACAGAAATCACCAACACAAGAAAGAAACGAGGTTTATTAGGATCATTAATGACTTCAATATTCGGAGTAAATGATGAAGTGTACAGAAGTTTAGAATCACTACAAGACAACCAACAAAAACTTATAGACTCAGCTAATCATCAGACAAAATTCATGATTACTACCATATCAACAGTGAACCAAACGGAAGAGAGAATAAAACAAAAATTAGACAGATTCCAAACAAAGCTCAATCAAGCTCTGAGTTACATAAATAACAATAACCAATGGTACAAATCGATTGACAACAATCATCTAAAAATTCAAGTTATGCAATCATACCAATTGGCCTACAACTATATTACAGAAATCAATGATTATTACTCAGGATTAATGGAAATATATATCACGAAAGCTACAGTATACAGTGTGCTTTCTCCAAAAAACATAGCAGATGCTATAGACAATGCAAACAGCAAGATACCATCAAATCTTCACATCATGCAGACTCAGTTACTTGACACTAGACTAACTGAAAACGACACGCATATTACAGTGCTGTCAGTGGCGTGCGGTTCATACAGGCAAATAGTCATTGCCTACCTTACAAAATACTTACTACCATCGAAATAAAATACTACTACTATTTTATTTCGATAGCAAATATTTTATGCACGAGTAATCACCATCATTATACCAAAAACGAAAGATAGAAAATCTTAAATCAGCTCCACCTATCGAGTAACGGTGGAATCATGAAGTCTCATTGATACCTTCGCGCATTTCGACCATAATCACTTCGCGCTGCACCAGCGCCGCACCCGCCAACGGAAAGGCACAAAGTCAAAGTCTCTGGATGATTATATGTGTGCGTCGTGACAGACACGTATTTACGTGCACTACAATGGTGTGCTTTTTCTATAAATACTTGGCACACATTGAGACAAATAACGCACACAAACGTCAAAAGTAGACATTGCCTTTTTTATCATTTACTTACACTTTCGACAATTGGGTTGTTGACTCCATTAACCAATAATTCCAAAATTCAACATATATTTTATTACACTTTATTTTAGCCCGGAAAACCCAATTAATTTTCAATTCACTGTAAAATTCGATTTTAAGTTGCTTTGAAATCATTGAATAGTTAGTCAATTGAATTGGTAAAAAAGTGACGTCACAGGCCGCGTCATAAAAAAATCTATGGAGGAATCTCGTTTTGATTGGTGGTCAATTGATTGGTGGTTTCAAATAGCCAATTGCGGGGTCTTAAAACCGAAGTTGGCTACACAAGGATCTGAGACTATTTTAAAAAGTAGCATCTTTTGGTTATATTAGCGCTAAATGAAGCACTATTAGTTTTCACAGTATTATTTTTTATTTTTACGTGAGTTATGAGCGGCCATTGTTGATTGTAGACATGGTTTGTGTGGTTTTGTGATATAATTTTATTCTGGTATCTATATTTACGATTATAACGTTGATAATAGGTAAAAGATGGGTGATAATAGGTGTGTGTGTACAGAAAATTTTAAATGATGCGTATTCAAAACTCTTTTAGTGATAAAAATAGCGACGAACCAAAACAAACAAACAGTAGGTAGGTGTTATTGTTTGGTAAGTAAGCTTTTAAAAATTTCTGCCTACCCTGTCTCAAAACCCTGTGCACGCCCCTGAGTGCTGTCGTACTTTCCCATTACAGAAAAGTCGAAATATACCTTTATACACGTCATTCCCATACCAATGAAAAACCAGGATGAGTCGTTCACAAGCATTGATATTTCTCAGACATTTATGGCGATAGATTATAACAATGAGAGATATTTTGAATTAACCCACGAAGAATACAACAAATGTTTACATAAACTCAACAACTTTATTTATTATTGTAAAAAGTTCTACAAAACCAGGTACGTATGCATAAATACTCCTATTGGCTGATACGAGCACAGTACCCGGCGTTAAATAATGCACAATCAAAAATGAATTTAACAACACACGGACAATTAAGGACATGCTTACCTTTTATGAAAGCTCTAGCAGGTGAGTCACAAATAAAGCATCTAATCTTTACTGTAACTTTCTTCTCAGAATTTTGCAATGGTGTAATTCCCTCTTCCAATAAATGACTAACTTCGGTGACAAAATCTTCTAAATAAGCTGTTAAATTTTTAGGTTTTCCAATTCCATAATAAATTCCAATCACTAAAGGTTTAATGTTAGAATTTTCAGAAATGTTACAGAGTATTGGCCAAAATTCTTTCTTTGAGCTTTTAAAAATTGGCAAACCGTCAAAATTGAAATTTAAAGATATATTTTCTGGAATATCTGTCCAGTTTTCCAATAGCAAAGTTAAATTATTAGTAATTCCATTATGCCAATATTCGCCCCCTTCAATTTTTTTTTATATTGACAAATCTGGGTGTTTTTAAAATTTTCCTTTGATCCATAGGTAATATTTCCGGAATCAATCCATTCATAATTTTTGCGAGATCTTTTAATGCTATTTGATTAATATTCCTTTCAATAGCCCATCTTCTTATATTTTCACGAAATGAAGAACATTTTACATATTTATCAATATCACTGTCATCTTCACTTTCGTCGGAGCTCTCAGGTCTTTTACATTTACAGCACCAGGCAGACAGGCATAAACACGATTTTGTTGAATATTGTCATTATTGAAATATTTTTTTTTATCAAAACACGAGGATTCCGTATCGTGTGTATTTCCAAAGTTGATTGGTCCTACTTGATTTTGGTGACCTACAGAACCTTCTTTAGTATCGCTACAATTCACTTCATTTTGTTGTGCATTCATCGAATCCGGAGACATCATAATTCTTGCATGTTCTTTTGATATTTTTCGCCTGATTCCTCCGGTTCTTACTCTTATTTTAAACGATTTTTTCAACATTTTGTGAAATAAATGCTGCACTTATTTTTATCTATATTAAATTACACGTACAACGAAATCACAACTTAATTTTGTTATTAGCGCATTATAATAGTTATACACACACGGATATGCAACACACACAGTTACATTAATAATATATAATATCTATAGGTACGCCCACTATAATAATTGCTGTTGTTGTCGTGTTGATAATATAATATGGCCTTTTCCCCAATATGGCCGACAAATGGTTTTACGAATACAGTAAAATGAATGTATATACAGCTTTACGCATTACAATAACTCACGTGTATTTGATTAAAGAGCTGTTAGCAGTACAACAGAACTCAGTTGATCTTTAAAAATGCAAGCATTACATTGATTCACGTTTATGCCGTTCAGCAGTTCTAGGCTGTTACTAACCACTTAAAAGTGCTATTACACAACAAAAGGCACTAGAAACAGCTCAAAGCTGTATATCGGATTTACGGTGCATTATAATGGTACAAGTTTATGCTATTAAGCAGCATTAGGCATTATCTTACTACTTAAAAATGCTATTGTAGACCCTATGGCACTAAACACAGCTAAAAGCTGTATAGCGGATTTACGTGTCATTATAATGGTTCATGTTTATGCTATTAAACAGCAATAAGCATTTTTTTACTACTTAAAAATGCTATTGTAGATCTAAATGCACTAAAAACAGCTGAAAGCTTTACAGCTGCGTTGTGGTTTGCTGCATGTACACTCAGCTATCTGAATGTACCGTAAAGGGGGTTGACTGTAGCCTATCAACAACCCTAGCTCCCTAACACCCTAGCCCTAAACATATAACAGCAATATATACGTATATATATAGTGCGGGAAGCCTGTTGCCATGAGACCTAAGGCAACAGACGGAAAGTGGGAAGGATGAAGGGTGTATTGGATGGGATTTTCTCACTGCCGATCCGCAGCCTCACGGACCGACCAATAACCAAGGCTGGGTATGGCCAGAGTTATCGGTAACCATTTATAGGCGCAGTAACAGTGAGAGGAGTCGATGGTCTCGTCGTAAAGAAACAGCGTTGCTCGAAGTGTAGAAAGAGACTTTATTACAATTTTACATGTTATTTATACTAATCTATTTACATGTATGAGTATATAAATTATATTAACGCACTTGTGTGAAACAGCTGATGCTGTCCAATAATTAAATAACAAATAACAAGTATTGACGTAAATTCGGGTTCACCGCGGTCACTGCCCTGCTGCGTCGGCATGTTCACATCCTCGCGTGAACATCTTGGCGCGTCTCAGAAGAATAGGTCTTCAAGGTCTTCATTTCATAGAGAGCCGGCGATTGCCTCCGAGGAGTCGGCCGTGCGTAAGTGTGTGCACGTGGTCGTGGCGGTGCAGCAGGCAGCTCGTCGTGGGAACTGCTGGTCGGTGCTTTCGTTGTCTGTCTTGATGCCACCATAGCACGTAATATAGCCGCTATCTGTGGCGCAAAACAATAAATTAATAGACAAATACATAAAATTACTAATAAAGTTGTGAAACTAATAACGTAAGTTTGTGTTTTAATAGTGGTCCAAATAGTGTGGTCTAGGGTTGTCTGTTCGTTAATTTCTCCGTCTATCAAATGTTTAAAAATATCTTTAGAACTATCTAAAACTACTTGTTCCTTTGTAATGTCATTATGTAAACGAATTATAGAGCGATTATTATCTAAATGAAATATAAGGGGTTTACTATAGGACGCTAAAACATTGACTGAATGTACTCGTTTAGCTACTAACGTAGTAGCCGTCGTTTTGATAATGCAATTTTCTGACATTTGTATTATTCCGATGTCATGGATGGAATCTTCTTCTCGCTCTCCATCGCACACAATGGACACTGTATCTGGTTTCTTTGTTAGGTATATCCAAGTATTTTTCATTTGGATCACAAAAGACGACAACTCTACGTGCTAGGGCACGTAGAGTTGTCGTCTTTTGTGATCATGCGAACAATGCAATTCTCATTTAATTGCATGTTTTTGACGGCCGCAGGAAAGCAAATAAAGTTGTTGAGTTTATGTAAACATTTGTGATTTCGAGAACCTATAACTTCAAAAATAATATTATTTGGAAACAAGTCCAAATGAAAAATACTTGGATATACCTAACAAAGAAACCAGATACAGTGTCCATTGTGTGCGATGGAGAGCGAGAAGAAGATTCCATCCATGACATCGGAATAATAAACTGCTGTTGAGACATAAGGACGTGTTACAAATTACTCTAAGATTTTTAGTCAAAAATTAGGTCTAAAGTTACTGTTTACTGTTGCTTTATATATCAAAGTGCAGAGATTTGAATAACCTAACTAATGGTGAAAAGTGCAAAGTGATACATTTAACCAATAAAAAGTTATAAGTGAAAACGTTTTTAAAAATTAACATAACGATCTGTGACCCTGACCTACGACAACTCGCGCGAAGCCCGCTGAGGTGAGTCACACCACGTAACGTACAAAATCTACGAGGAACTCAAGTATCAGTACACGGAACATTTGGATCGCATACCCACAAAAATGAATTGTGCTGGATGTAAACACCCAATAGCTCGCGGAGAATTGCTAAGATGTAGTACTTGCCAAAAACTTTACCACTACCGATGCATCAACATGACCTCATCGTATTATGTAGAAAATAAAAGCAAATTAATTAACTCATGGCGCTGCCCTTCGTGCAAAACTACTACAAGGCAGATTAGAAATGACGACACACCTGTTAGGAGACCATCCCCACCGAATCTTGACGACACAATCATGTCCATTGACGACCAAATACGAGATGACGAAAGTATACTGGGGGATACAGGAAAATTTGACACACCACCAACAAAACAAGACACTGCTACAATCATATCACCCATCATATTACAGACAGAGCCAGTTACATTAGAGAAAATTAGTCAACTATTAGATAGTAAATTACAATTGCAACAACAATCCATCTTGTCAAAAATTAAAAGTACAATCCAATCCGAAATTAATATAGCTGTACTAAAACTGCAACAAGAAATAAGCCAGAAAACCGAACAACTTTCTCTTGAACAAACAAAAATAAATACTAATATTATCCACATAAACGAAACAATACAGAAACTTGAAATAGAAAATAAAAAACTCAAAACAGAAATAGCCGACCTACAGAACAAAAACATGCATCTTAACGTGAACGACACTTCCACAAACGATACCTCTAAAATAATTGTTATCCACGGCTTGAACGAATATTTTAAAGAAACAGAAAGAGACCTCGAAGATAGGGTAATATTTGCGTTCCAAGATACCTTGAATGTTGACCTCACTGGCTATATCGAAGAGCTTAATCGGATAGGACGAAACGGACTAAGACGGCCATTACGTGTGGAACTAATTAGTAAAAAGATGGCTAAATATATCTTAGAAAACGTGGGATACTTAAAAAGTTTAGGCTTATGTGTATCTGGATTCCTTAATAAAGAATCGTTACAGAGAAGAAGACAACAAAGAGAAGGACAGCCTATTATTACACAACAAAACGGTTACACTAATACTACTTATGACTATACAGCAAAAAAAACTCCAACACAGAAGTATGATGACCCAAACTTAACGAGACACACCATACCACCCACTATTAACCAAACCGGACCGGATCCCTTTCGTCTTTAAGATACTTATCCAAAACATCCAAAGTATAAATAATAAAACGCACATACTCGAGGATTTTATAGAGAAAAAAAGCTACCAATCAATATGTCTAACAGAAACATGGATACGTGAAAACCAAAAGGATAGCATCAAAATAAACGGGTACACATTTGCATCTGCCTATCACCGACGTGACCACCGAGGGGGAGGAGTAGCTATCCTCTTACGTAACGGCATAGAATACGAGCACCTAGAAGACTGTACTAACTTATCAAGAGAATGTGTAATTGAATGTTGTGCTGTAGAAATCATATCACAAAACACAATTATTATTAATATTTACAGACCGGATCGCGACATTGAAACATTTTTTACTGTTATTGTAGAAATATTAAAAAAAATACAACCCAAAATTCATAAAAACCATATAATTTTGACTGGCGACTTTAATATTGACAAATCATCTAAAAACAAAGACTACCAACGCCTACAAAACATAATGTTAGAACACAACCTGCACCAAATCGTCAACGAACCAACCAGACAAACACTGACTACGTCATCATGTATAGACTTAATATTTACTAATCAAAGACAATACAAATTAACCATTGACAATACTGGCATATCGGACCACAAAAGCCTAAACTATTCGCAACAATCGCCAGGAATAGAACAACATGTTTCTACTCATTTCAGAACGAAAAGACTTTTTAATGAAAAATCAATAACGCAGTTTAAGCTTACCCTTAGTCAAACGGATTGGAACGATATACTATGCAAAAATAAAAACGTTAACGAAATTTACACCGAATTTGCTGATAGGATGCAATCATTACTAAATAAAACTATACCTAAAAAACGCGTAAAAATAAAAAATAATAAAAAGAAACCTTACTTAACTGTAGGTTTAAAAAAATCATGTGAGCACAAAAGACTGCTAAAAATTTTCATAGAAAAGACTGACAACGAATTTTTAAAATCACATTATAAAAGGTATGAAAAAATCTTGAAAAAGTGTGTAAAATTGTCAAAAAAACACAATCATATTAAGGAAATGAAGCGCTCGCAAAATAAATGTAAAACCATGTGGAACATTATTAAAAATAACTTTAAACCAGATTACAAGTGCCATAACAAAAATGTTACGTTGCGTTATGATGACAATAAAACCACAAGTGCACCATCAGCGGTTGCTAATATTTTTAATGATTTCTTCGCTTCGGTCGGCGAACCGCTGTCAAACAACACGTCAAATACATGCCCAGTCCTTACACCATCAATAAATTCCCTATTCGTCCAACCCGCCACGGAGCGTGAAATTTATAATATAATACGCAAAATGAAAAACAAGCGCAGCGCCGGAGTTGATGAAATACCGTCCTTCCTAATTAAAGAATGTATTAATGAATTGACACCACCTATAACTAAGCTAGTAAATAAATCCTTTGACGAAGGTATCTTTCCGGATAAATTAAAAGAAGCTAAACTACGACCAATATTTAAAAAAGGCGGCAAGCCACAACGTCCCTGCTCCTACCGACCAATAGCCCTTCTACCAGTCATATCAAAAATTTTCGAAAAAACAATGTCCACTAGAATTTGCGGGTTTTTGGAAAAATTCAATCTCTTGGACATAAATCAGTTTGGCTTCAGGCAACAAAAATCGACCACACTCGCGGTATATAATTACGTACAAGAAATATATAATCACATCAATGACAAACAATATGCAATAGGCTTATTCCTAGATATGACGAAAGCATATGATAAGGTTTTACATGACATTTTATTGCAAAAATTATATGGCATAGGAATTAGGGGTACATGCTATAAATGGCTAAAATCTTACCTAAAAAATAGAAAACAATATGTTGAAATAGAATACTACAATAAAGAAGCAAAAGAAATGCAAACTGTAAAATCGCGGACAAAGATTATTAACCACTCCATACCACAAGGCAGTGTTTTGGGATGTATATTATTTATAATATACATAAATGACCTACCTAAAATAATTGATTCGAAGTGTGTCCTATTCGCGGACGACATATCGCTACTGTTTAGATGCACTGAAAACGCCGAAACTTTGACTAACATAGAAAATACTTATGAAATAGTTAAATCGTGGCTAGAGAAGCACAATCTACAAATTAATGCTAACAAAAGTAATCTACTACAATTTAGGACATACCAGCGAAAGCCGCTAGACATAAATAACCTTAGTAATAAATTAAATATCCCAGAAACAGACGATCTAACGCTTCTTGGTTTAACATTGGATAATAATCTAACATGGAAAAAGCATATTGAAAATCTGAAGACTAAATTATCAAAATTTATATACGCATTAAGCAAATTAAAAAGCAACACGGATTATGAGACCGCGCTCTCAACATACTATGCTTATGCTTATGCATGGTTTAACTATGGCATAATATTGTGGGGTGAAAGTACTGACGTTCATGATATTTTCATCATGCAAAAGAAATGTATACGCATCCTTATGAACATTAAGCCATGGGAAAGTTGTAAACCATATTTCATAAAAAATAAAATATTAACGTTACCCTCCCTTTACATATTACAAATAGTTACGTTCGTGCAAAAACACAGAGACTACTTTCGATCAAACATAGAAGCAAACGAAAATTATAACCGTAGAAACAAAAACAAGTTGATTACACCGACACCAAAACTAAAAATAATGAAAAATAGCCCCCACTATAGAATCGCAACAATTTATAACAAATTACCAAATTACATCAAAGAGGACGAGAATACAAATTCATTCAATAATAAACTAAGACTACTTTTAATAGGGAAATGTTATTACACCGTAGACGAATACATGACAGATAAAACTTTATAGATGCAGGTATTTCATAACATTTCTTTCTCTTCTTTGTTGGATCCGGTCTGATCAAAGACATAGGTAAATATTGTTTACCTTATTTTATTTTATCCTTTTATTTTTGTATTTAATTTTGTATTAATTTGTATTGTAATGTAATGACATACCAAAATTCGACTTAATCAATAACTTTATAACTTTATAACTTGACATGACACGACTTATACTTTATAATTTGACATGACATGATTGTTAATACCTTTTATTCTTGCAATTTGACTAATTATTACTTAATGTGTATTATTGTACTTATAAGGTTTATTACTGTAAATTGGACATCATAATTCTAGACGTATTATTATTATTTAAATTACCTCATAAAATGATGACGCAGCATGTACGCTCAACAGCAAACCAACTTGATTATTCGTAGTGCCCTAACAGGGTTCATGTGCAAAAACCGACAATTTAATAATTTTATTGTAAAATGTGTGATGTGCATGAGAGCAAATAAATAAATAAATAAATAAATAATACAAATGTCAGAAAATTGCATTATCAAAACGACGGCTACTACGTTAGTAGCTAAACGAGTACATTCAGTCAATGTTTTAGCGTCCTATAGTAAACCCCTTATATTTCATTTAGATAATAATCGCTCTATAATTCGTTTACATAATGACATTACAAAGGAACAAGTAGTTTTAGATAGTTCTAAAGATATTTTTAAACATTTGATAGACGGAGAAATTAACGAACAGACAACCCTAGACCACACTATTTGGACCACTATTAAAACACAAACTTACGTTATTAGTTTCACAACTTTATTAGTAATTTTATGTATTTGTCTATTAATTTATTGTTTTGCGCCACAGATAGCGGCTAGATTACGTGCTATGGTGGCATCAAGACAGACAACGAAAGCACCGACCAGCAGTTCCCACGACGAGCTGCCTGCTGCACCGCCACGACCACGTGCACACACTTACGCACGGCCGACTCCTCGGAGGCAATCGCCGGCTCTCTATGAAATGAAGACCTTGAAGACCTATTCTTCTGAGACGCGCCAAGATGTTCACGCGAGGATGTGAACATGCCGACGCAGCAGGGCAGTGACCGCGGTGAACCCGAATTTACGTCAATACTTGTTATTTGTTATTTAATTATTGGACAGCATCAGCTGTTTCACACAAGTGCGTTAATATAATTTATATACTCATACATGTAAATAGATTAGTATAAATAACATGTAAAATTGTAATAAAGTCTCTTTCTACACTTCGAGCAACGCTGTTTCTTTACGACGAGACCATCGACTCCTCTCACTGTTACTGCGCCTATAAATGGTTACCGATAACTCTGGCCATACCCAGCCTTGGTTATTGGTCGGTCCGTGAGGCTGCGGATCGGCAGTGAGAAAATCCCATCCAATACACCCTTCATCCTTCCCACTTTCCGTCTGTTGCCTTAGGTCTCATGGCAACAGGCTTCCCGCACTATATATATACGTATATATTGCTGTTATATGTTTAGGGCTAGGGTGTTAGGGAGCTAGGGTTGTTGATAGGCTACAGTCAACCCCCTTTACGGTACATTCAGATAGCTGAGTGTACATGCAGCAAACCACAACGCAGCTGTAAAGCTTTCAGCTGTTTTTAGTGCATTTAGATCTACAATAGCATTTTTAAGTAGTAAAAAAATGCTTATTGCTGTTTAATAGCATAAACATGAACCATTATAATGACACGTAAATCCGCTATACAGCTTTTAGCTGTGTTTAGTGCCATAGGGTCTACAATAGCATTTTTAAGTAGTAAGATAATGCCTAATGCTGCTTAATAGCATAAACTTGTACCATTATAATGCACCGTAAATCCGATATACAGCTTTGAGCTGTTTCTAGTGCCTTTTGTTGTGTAATAGCACTTTTAAGTGGTTAGTAACAGCCTAGAACTGCTGAACGGCATAAACGTGAATCAATGTAATGCTTGCATTTTTAAAGATCAACTGAGTTCTGTTGTACTGCTAACAGCTCTTTAATCAAATACACGTGAGTTATTGTAATGCGTAAAGCTGTATATACATTCATTTTACTGTATTCGTAAAACCATTTGTCGGCCATATTGGGGAAAAGGCCATATTATATTATCAACACGACAACAACAGCAATTATTATAGTGGGCGTACCTATAGATATTATATATTATTAATGTAACTGTGTGTGTTGCATATCCGTGTGTGTATAACTATTATAATGCGCTAATAACAAAATTAAGTTGTGATTTCGTTGTACGTGTAATTTAATATAGATAAAAATAAGTGCAGCATTTATTTCACAAAATGTTGAAAAAATCGTTTAAAATAAGAGTAAGAACCGGAGGAATCAGGCGAAAAATATCAAAAGAACATGCAAGAATTATGATGTCTCCGGATTCGATGAATGCACAACAAAATGAAGTGAATTGTAGCGATACTAAAGAAGGTTCTGTAGGTCACCAAAATCAAGTAGGACCAATCAACTTTGGAAATACACACGATACGGAATCCTCGTGTTTTGATAAAAAAAAATATTTCAATAATGACAATATTCAACAAAATCGTGTTTATGCCTGTCTGCCTGGTGCTGTAAATGTAAAAGACCTGAGAGCTCCGACGAAAGTGAAGATGACAGTGATATTGATAAATATGTAAAATGTTCTTCATTTCGTGAAAATATAAGAAGATGGGCTATTGAAAGGAATATTAATCAAATAGCATTAAAAGATCTCGCAAAAATTATGAATGGATTGATTCCGGAAATATTACCTATGGATCAAAGGAAAATTTTAAAAACACCCAGATTTGTCAATATAAAAAAAAATTGAAGGGGGCGAATATTGGCATAATGGAATTACTAATAATTTAACTTTGCTATTGGAAAACTGGACAGATATTCCAGAAAATATATCTTTAAATTTCAATTTTGACGGTTTGCCAATTTTTAAAAGCTCAAAGAAAGAATTTTGGCCAATACTCTGTAACATTTCTGAAAATTCTAACATTAAACCTTTAGTGATTGGAATTTATTATGGAATTGGAAAACCTAAAAATTTAACAGCTTATTTAGAAGATTTTGTCACCGAAGTTAGTCATTTATTGGAAGAGGGAATTACACCATTGCAAAATTCTGAGAAGAAAGTTACAGTAAAGATTAGATGCTTTATTTGTGACTCACCTGCTAGAGCTTTCATAAAAGGTAAGCATGTCCTTAATTGTCCGTGTGTTGTTAAATTCATTTTTGATTGTGCATTATTTAACGCCGGGTACTGTGCTCGTATCAGCCAATAGGAGTATTTATGCATACGTACCTGGTTTTGTAGAACTTTTTACAATAATATTTCTTTTTATTTTTTCAGGTGTTTGTAACTTTAACGGAAAACACGGCTGCATGAAGTGTGTTACTGTAGGTGAATATTCCCACAATTCACACACAGTTACTTTCCCAGATACAAGTTGTTCCGAGAGAACAAATGGAGGGTTCCGAAATAAACTTTATGGGGCGCATCATAAAAATGATTCTCCTTTGCTTAATCTTCCAATAGATATGGTAAAGGATTTTCCAGTTGGTGATTCATTGCATTTAATTGACCTAGGAATTATGAAGAGGCTACTAGTTGGATGGCGTGATGGTAATTTCGGAAAATTTGTAACGAAATGGGGTGCTAAAGATATTGAAGTAGTAACAAATTTCTTGAACAAGTGCAAGTTACCATCTGAAATTCATCGAGCAGTGCGAGGTCTGGAGTATCTGGCATTTTGGAAAGGATCTGAATATAGAACTTTTTTGTTCTATCTTAGTATTATTATACTGCCAGATGTGCTCACAAGCGCCGTATTTTCACACTTTCTGAAGTTGTACTGTGGTATTACAATTTGTTCAACTGAATGTCATCTGCGTTTGCTGCCATTAGCTAAAGAACTGCTAAAAGATTTTGTCAAGCACTACAAAGACTTTTATGGAGCGGACTATGTTACTAGTAACGTGCACAATTTAATCCACGTAACTGCAGAGGTAGAACGATTTGGGTCTTTACACTCTTTCAGTGCTTACCCTTTTGAGAATGAGCTATATTGTATCAAACGATTACTGAGAGATGGAAAGAATCCGCTATCACAAATAGCAAACAGAATAGTTGAAGCCACGACAGAGTTTAGTGTTAAAAAAAATCCTGAGTTAAGTGAAAAACCTGATTATCCGTTTCTAACGACAAGTAGGAATAATTGTAGAGTACTTCATTTACAACAATTTAAAGTTTCCTCAAAAATAAAAGACAGATATGTATTGACAACTGTCAACGACATAGTTGAATTCAATAATATAGTTGAAGAACCAAATGGAATTCGTATTATTGGCTTAAAAATGAGTGGTAACAAAGAAGATGTGTTTACGTATCCCATAAAATCTTCACATTTAAACATTTAGAAAGTAAAAACTGATGATGATAGCAATTGTGATATTGTCCTTGATCCTAGTGACCTTCAATGTAAATTAGTGTGTTTGCATCATAATGAATACTTATATTTCATTCCACTATTGCATACGTACAAATAAAAAACGTTATTTTAAGTATTACAGTTTTATATTTATGTAGATTTAAGGGTAATTAACAATTTCTTTTGCATGTTATAATTTTTTTATGGAAATTAACCTTACAGAATCAAAGTTTAAAAAATAAATTGGTATTGACAATTATCCTCATGTATCGCTATTAAGTTTTTGTTAAAGAAACTGTATGACTGAACCGTTATTGCAAAATGATAAGATTTAAATAATGTCTTTGTCAATGATTCTTCTCTAAACAAACTAGAGATGAGAAAAAATTACAAATTCAATTTTACTCTAGCTTTTGATTAGGATTTTGATTATTAGAGTGGGTAACGAATCCAAACATGCTAGTGTTTTAACCATTGTGTAAATTTTAATTTGAATAAATAATGACACTTGCAAGTTTGAATTGTTTAATGGAAATTAACTAAACTTGTTTTCTTATCATTGCCTTATTAACAATAGATTCATTAATACAAATTAAAATCAGATTTATTTAGCGAAGACAGACCTAACAAAAGAGTTTTGTCAGATATGTGTGCGTCCTTGTTCTGCCATATTTTATTGCCAGTAACCTACGAATAAGTAACAAGTAACTGTACCAAAGACCTTGTAAGTACGAAGATGTGAATGGACGCATTAATAAAGTAAAAATTAATTTATAGAATTGTCTACAGATTAACACAAACCACCTTCGATATCATCATCACTCATATTATTTAAATAAATATTTTCTTTCTCCTTTTTTTGTTCTTGAATTTGCATGCTTTCTCCTTCAGGTATTTCTATGGAGTCATCGTTTGGTGCATAATCTTGAATTTGCATGCTTTCCCCTTCAGTTTCTTTTTTATCATCATTTGGTTGTATTTTATTTCCACTCTTTTGCTGTTTATCTAAATTATCCTTATTCTTACGACTTCTCTTAGAAGACATCCTGAGGTGTTTCATGGATTTCCGTTGCTTCGAATTTTTTGTAATAATCTTGAAAAATGTTTCATTGTCTTGTACAGTATACGTCGGATCCCAAGTTTGAATCATGCCATGAAAGAATTTTAAAACGTTCTTGTAATCTTTAAGCGCAATTTTCGACATATCTCCTCTACTTCCACCTGCCCATGAACAGTTGCAAAGGAAATTCCTAGTGAATAAAATATCTAGTAATTTATAAGCACAAGTTTTTCCTTCGCTCTTCGACGCTGAACATAAGAACGACAAATTTCTTTTTAGTTTATTCTTTTCTGCTCTATCTGCCAGTAATTGGTCCAGTGAAATAAGATCTCTTTGATTTTCAATGGGTTTTAGTGTAAAACTTTCGGTATCTACAGGGTTAGCATCTTTCAACAAAGTAACGCTTGGACCCTCTTTTATCTCTGCAAGTTGTACAGATATTTCCTCTAACTGCACAGATTGCGTGGCCAATTTTTGAACAATTTCTGCTGGTTTTCGAGAGTGATCGCTTAAATTTGGAGCATATTGTCTATTTTTTCGGATAATATTTTTTGGTTTGCTAAAATTTGGTCGAAGTTCAAAGTTTCTGTGCTAATTATCTGAACTATGTTTTCATGATTAGTGGTGTTTTCAGTAGCTGAAACGTGACTATAATCCGTAGACAGGTTTCCTTGATTTTCTTGATCGAACCTCTGAAAACAATATAATGATTGTATTAAAAGTACACTTTGATTATCCTTGTTACCCCCTCGATTTGAACGACTTTAGTCGCGTAGTGGGGGCCCTCCTCAAACCAAATCAGCTTAGCATTCAGCTATTAAGATAAATTAAATTTTATTCAGACAGCAAAAACAAATTTGTTTTACTACGTTAATTAATACACGTAAATAATTTAACTATTTGCAGTAAAGTGAGTACCCCGGTTAAGCATGGAAAAGGCACTGGGACGTAGTAACTTAGTGCGAATAACGAAATAAACACGCGTGCGCGCGCATACTAACTAAGATCATGCACACTACATAAAAAATGAACTTACCATCTTGTTGGCCATAAGTTCAAAAGACAATGCCCATTTCCTAGAACAATCCTGGCCCACAGTGGCCACTTATAAATAGTTTATGGAATTATAGTATACATTGTTATGAACACTTCCTAGAACTTGTCAGTTTAGAAAATAAGTCTCCATTTCGAAATACAAGAGTTTTTGTGTCTTCGTATGATAGTTTTAAAAGGGCTCTAGTTTTTTCTTACAAGTGGTGGCTGAACAGTCTCAAGACGTAGAGTTTACTAATTTTATTGTTGGTGCATCACGGTGTATACAATAAAAAAAAATGTAACCTTGAATGACTAATCTGACCGGGTTATAGGTGCAGTTGAGTTATTATTATAGTAGTACTAGCTGACCCAATAGACGTCCTGTACACATTATTTATCTACCCCTACCCTACCTACCTACTCTACCTACCTACCTACCTACCCACCCTACCTACCTACCCTACCTACATACCCTACCGACCTACCCTACCTACCTACCTACCCTACCTGCCCTACCTACCTACCCTACCTACCTACCTACCTACCCTACCTACCTACCCTACCTACCTACCTACCCTACCTACCTACCCTACCAACCTACCCTACCAACCTACCCTACCTACCTACCCTACCTACCTACCTACCCTACCTACCTATCTACCCTACCTACCTACCTACCTACCCTCCTACCTACCCTACCTACCTGCCCTACCTACCTACCTACCCTACCTACCTACCCTATCTACCTACCCTATCTACCTACCCTACCTACCTACCCTACCTACCTACCCTACCTACCTACCCTACCTACCTACCTACCCTACCTACCTACCCTACCTACCTACCCTACCTACCTACCCTACCTAACTACCCTACCGACCTTCCCTACCTACCTACCCTACCTACCTACCTACCTACCCTACCTACCTACCTACCCTACCTACCTACCTACCCTACCTACCTACCTACCCTACCTACCTACCCTACCTACCTACCCTACCTACCTATCCTACCTACCTAGCCTACCTACCTAGCCTACCCTACCCTACCTACCTACCCTACCTACCTACCCTACCTACCTACCCTACCTTCCTACCCTACCTACCTACCCTACCTACCTACCTACCTGTACTATCATCAGCATCATATACCAACACACCGTCTTAAAACTGTGCTGGAGGGACTATATTGGTTTGATGCCATGCCCATCCAAGATACCAGACAACAGACACATCCTACAGTTCTGCGGCTTACAATACAATTACTGATAAATGGCTGCACTTCCAGTGGCATTATTCCTTGTAAAAATATAGACAAAGTATGTCTTTCGGCTAATATGCCTGCTTTGGACTCGGGCCCTTAATAACGAGCAATCATTTTCAAAAAGTGAACCTTCCAAAATACTGGTTCTCCTATCATAAGAAACCTCAATACGATAACATCCATTTAATCTAATGTGCTCTCCATATTAAGACCTGGCATGTTTTAATTGATATGTTTATCCTATTTATACTAAATATAAAATAAAATACATATTTAGGTATACTAAATATTTATTAAATATTTATACATATCTAACTATTTTTTTTTATACATATATATCAATACATATTTTTTATACATATCTAAATGTATATACATAGTCTGCTGCAGCAAAGAAGCAAACTCTTTGATGTGGGATGAACTAAAATTAGTATTGGGTTTTCTGTAAAGTCTCCGAACAAGTCTAATGAGTTGCTTGTTAGATGATAATTGCAAATTCTGCATTGTACGGGTACATAATATTTAAGATTCACAGAAAAGTGTTACTCTTAGTGATGCTGGAGCAGTAAGGTGATCAGAACTTGTAGATCTAGGAACAAAGCAGCAGCACTGAGCTTACATAATTTGGTAAAACAATCTCTTGCCGTTGTGATGAATTTTGTGTTGACTCATTTGCTTCAGTATGATTGAATAATATTATAAATCTAAATATTTCACACCATAAACTGAAATATAAAAACTATTTATTTGAAACCTTAAGTACCTACCTGACATGGAGCAATTTGTCTAGAAATGTTTTTTCTTATTTGATTTTCTTGTGGAGAATCTTGAGACAGCAGGTGATTTCTTTGTCTATGTAGTGAGCGACCACAGCTAACACAAATGAGTCAAGCAGTAGAAAGTGATACTTTCTGCTGCATGTCTTATTTCATTCTATACTGCAGTCCAAAACAAAAAAAAAGTGACCAAGTCATTGAGACAGGCACCTGAAAATGCATTTGATTATTATTTCATATTAATTTCACTGGAAATGGTGAGAAAGAATGAAATGGGTAGCATAAAAGTCAACAGATTTTGTTAGTTTCTCGAAATATTTATAAAAAATATTTTTACTAAGTCTTGTATGAAAATGTTTCATAATACTTATGTGAAATTACTTTTTTTAATTACTAAAGGGTCAGTGGGTCATATTAGGGGCAAGGTTGCATATGTTGTTACCTATGTTATCATGGTTTCCTAAAGGATTAATTTAGATGAGTAACTTAACCTAACTTACCTGTTGTGAAAGAACCCATTGCTTTGCTGTACAATTCATCGTATTTTTATTTAATGGTAAGCAATGCCGAATTATAAATTATAATTTGCACTATTCATTTTCATGTTCGTTTTCACTTTGATACTGGTAGAATTTTCGACATCTACACAAACTAACAAAATCTGTTGACTTTTATGCTACCCATTTCATTCTTTCTCACCATTTACAGTGACATTAATATGAAATAATAATCAATTGCATTTTCAGGTGCCTGTCTCAATGACTCACTATTATGAGCGCGCTTATTGAGCAGATTGTCAAATCAAATACATACACAATTAAATATTAATTATACATATTAAACATTACGTCATCCGTCAAAGGATAATGTTGCCATATTTTGAAAAATAATCGATTAGTTTTATCGATTTTTAGTCTCGATTTTTTTTTTCAAACTACGTTAAAGCTATAAAGAATACAGTGATTTTACCATTCAATGTTTATGTATGTGTAAACTATTGGATAGTCTGAGGTGTTTATTAACATAATTGTTCTGTCGAATAAAGTGTAAAGTCGAGTAGGTTTCGTTCAGAAACTTAAATGTCCATGACAGCAGAAAACACTTTTTGCTAACCATAGTAATACATAAAATCAGTTTTAAAAAACTCTAACGTATTTAGCAATATTATAAGCGCTTCCTGAAGTTACAGTCATAAAATACTCAAGTAGTGTATTTTATGCCGTTGTATTTCTTTTTACTGTCGGGTTTTAGATTTCAAGAACCTATTTTTTTTTTTTGTTATTTTTTGTTTTAAACCAATATTATATTATTATTAATTAATCCGTAATCGATTAGACTTATTAAATAAATAAAATTGACATAAATTGACCATATAATGGCAACACTAAACTACATGTTAAAATGGCTGTCGTGTTGGTAATAAGTTAAATGACTTATTTGTTTGTTGTGATTACATAGACTTATTTGGATAGGTAGCACTAATCGGATAATTCCTATTTTAAAAAGTTATATTTTTTGATTATCTTTCAAAAGGTGTCCGCTGGCGGCCAATTCTTGGCATTGTCCTTTCATTTCTTCATGATTTTGTACTACGGTCGTCCGGGGTGCAACCATGCCTGTGTCATTCACATCTGTGTCTGAATTGTCTTCCATTATTGTCAAAGTCAAAGTCAAAGTCGGGAGGATTTCTCATCTTTAATAAAGGGGAATGCCCAGCGGCCATACAAAAAAATGCCTGAAATAAACAACAATGAAATCTACGCCAAATTGTACTACGTACCATAGGAAATCGATAACAATTTCAATAAATAACAAAAAAGTAGGCAGAAGCTAGTTACAAACATTTTTCTAAAATATAGGTTAAGTCAAGATTAACGATTAATATGCATTAATTAAACATCAAAATAGCATTTTAATGTTTTATTCGTTATTAAAAACAACTAATATAACATCAAGAAACTGAGCAGCAGGATAGATATTATAATACGTAGTTTAATTGTTGCTCATCAGTGCGATCAATAGGCAAAAATACTAGGGAATCTCAATACTTACAGCTTGTGGTGTTATGCCTGTCATTTTGTACCGATAAGACGTTACAATCTAATTCTTGAAATATCGAGTTAGTCAATTAACACAGTGTAGGTTTCTAACCTAAGTCCTCGTAAAATAATTATCATAAAACCAATCTGAACATAACACAAGTCACAAACGTAAAACCATGAAGTAAACAATCAAAACAATGAAATGCAGTAATGTCAAACTGTCAGTTAGGCAAAGGAGTGATTCATACAGCCTACGCTTTCTATTTTGAAAATAATTTAATTAATATTGACAAGCACGTATTATTTTAATTAGATTAACAGTGTTTATGACAACACAAAGTATTTTTTTATCTGTGTCAAAATAAATGGCAACACTGTACTACTTCCTTCCGCCCGAGATAGAATTAACGAGCGTGTGTTGTGTGTAAACCTGTGACGATAAAATTAAAAGTGACAAGTAAAAAAGCAAGTCGTTTCAATCAACCGACCAGAAAAATACAGTCCACAGAAAACAAGAACTTAACATTGGTCCATACGAGCAGTCGTCAACGATTTGCGGCGAGAATCCTCGTCACTTCTTACAGCGTGGCCCTACACAACGCGACGCGGCGAAGGCGAAGCATACCTACAGATTTCAGCGTATTATACTTGCGATAATAATTATCAGGTATCGATTGCTGCGAGAAGAATAGTAAGATCTGTGCTTCAAGAATCCATATACTTACAATTAGCTTCAAAAATTCTAGAAGAATTTATACGATCGGCCATTAATATCAGTCATAACTGGTGCGAGAAGGACGACAAGTCACCTTCCGAGTGAGAGTGAAAAGGACGACACTCACTCCACATCATCGAGCTTCATCAACGCCACATCCTGATCCTCATTTCGCGGCGCCGGCGGCGTCCACGCACAAATTCGCGCTGACATTCGCGCGCGGCGAATTCAACCAATTGCGAAACATCGAGCTACTGTCATTCAGGCATAGGTCCGCTCTCATTGGTGCGAAAGTGCGGTTAGGTTGGTGCAACTGGTGTACGGCGTGCAGCGATCAACGCGCGCCCTAGCGGACAACGGCGGCAATCGTTTAGTTTACGTATACGATATTATTTTGTGGTTCGCCATTTTCCACGTGTCACTAAAACTA
Organism: Charanyca ferruginea; assembly: GCA_947361185.1. Taxonomy (NCBI): domain Eukaryota; kingdom Metazoa; phylum Arthropoda; class Insecta; order Lepidoptera; family Noctuidae; genus Charanyca; species Charanyca ferruginea. The sequence continues at coordinate 10,930,991 of OX376065.1, read as the reverse complement.
ATTAATATTTTACTTTAATCTTATATTTTCTACACTTATTTTCACTACAGTGTGTGTCGAATTAAGCTTTTACGATGGATGATATGTTAAAAAAGTTGCGAGTGAGCAGGGGATACTCGAAAGGTACAGTCACCAGGTTATATTCCTTTGTAGCCGAGTCGAACGAATTAAATGTAAGCTCTGTTGAAGCGTTGATAACTAAGAGGGATAGATTGTTAGCTTCTTTTAAAGAGTATGAAAATTATAATAAGGATATCTTGACATTAGATTCTTCAGACAACGAAAATGTTGGGGATATTGAAAACAAATATTTCCATTGTCTGACAGTTTTAAATGAAAATATAAAGTTAAAAGGTACAAGCAAGGTAGGGAAAACCTCGGAGTCAGGTAACAGTATCGGTTCTAGAACTAGATTACCCCACATCAATATACCTAATTTTACGGGTAAATATTCCGAATACGTAAACTTTAGAGAGATATTCAAATCTGTAATCCACAACGACCCATCCTTGGACAACGTCCAAAAACTGTATTACCTGCGATCATTCCTCCAGGGCCCACCTTACGAATTAATTAGTAATCTTTCTCTGGTCAGTGAAAGTTATGACAATGCATTGCAATTGTTAGATAAGCGATTTTATAACAAATATAAGATAGTAAATGAACATGTTAACACTCTCCTAGACTTGGACAAGCTTACCAAGTTCCCCGATGCAAATAATATTAGGAATTTTGTTTCGGTAGTGAGGCAGACACTAAGCGCTCTACGCAATATGAAGGCAGAGGTGGAGGCTTGGGACCCTATTCTACTAGGCATTTTGGTGCGCAAGCTGGACCTCTACAGCTCTCGGTCCTACCAACTGGAGCGAGATCAAGAGCAGGACCCTACGGTTGAGGATTTTTTAGCCTACATGGAGAGGCGTGCTCTTGCTCTAGAGAATACGGATATCCAGGCGGAGACAGCAGAAGGTGGAAAGCGGCATGGTGCACCCAGGAATAAGGTAGTTCTAGCTGCAACAGCCAAGATTGTGAAGGAGTGCGTGTACTGTAAGTGTCCAGATCATAAATTATACTCATGTCCAAAATTTAAATTACAGTCTAGTAAAGAGAGAGTTTCCTTTGTAAAACAAAAAAGTTTATGTAACATATGTTTGAATGGGCCTACAATACAGAAAGAATTATTTGATATTGTTTTATTGTTTAGACTAGGAGAATTCACTTTGAGTTCAGACATTAAGAAAATGTTCCGCAATATACTAGTGAACCCGTAGCACACTTCACTCCAGAACATTCTATGGTGTGATGATCCTAGTCATCCTATAAAATGCATGCGTCTTGACACTGTCACCTATGGTGTGAAGTCTGCAAGCTATTTGGCAACGCGCTGTTTGCTTGCACTTGCACAAAAGCATGAGCATGAGTTACCGCTAGCATCATTTATAATTAAAAATTGTATGTATGTCGATGATGTGCTTTATTCTTGTTCCGATTTGCACAAATTGCTTGAAGCTAAACGGCAGTTATGTGAAATGTTAAGTTATGGAAGGTTTAGTTTGCATAAGTGGGCTTCCAACACACCTTCTGTTCTCTCTGACATTCCAGAAGTTGAACAGCAATTCAGCGAGCTTGATTTTCTAAAAGGCAACTATAACATGAAAGCCTTGGGGCTTACCCTTGATGTTCAAAAGGATTGCTTTAAAATAACCAGCCCAGAACCATTTGATGAAAATATAATGACAAAAAGAGGGGTTCTTAGCTATATATCAAAGTTTTATGATCCCATGGGTTTGGCTAGTCCGATTGTAATTACGGCTAAAAGTATCATTCAAAAAGTATGGTCACATAATATTGGATGGGATGAACATATACCTAATGAGCTAGTCAACGAGTGGCTTCAATTTGCTAGAAGCTTAGCTGCCATGCAGCCTATTAATTTAGACCGGCACATCCCAACTAAAGACGCAGCAGCAGTTCAGCTGATTGGCTTCGCAGACGCCTCCAGCACGACGGGATACGGGTGCTGCATATACCTACGCGTGGTCGACAAAACAGGTAAGGCTCAATTATCCCTACTCTGTTCGAAGTCGCGAGTAAACCCACGCGCGAACACATTAACGATACCCAGACTGGAGCTTAACGCTGCATTGCTTCTATCCATTTTAATGGAGCGAGTTTATGATACCTTACATAAAAATATTCAAATAGATGATGTGTACCTTTTCACAGACTCAAAAATAACTTTAGCTTGGATTCAAACAGAACTCACTAAACTACAGGCTTATGTATCGAACAGAGTGGGAGTAATTCAGCAAAAAACTAATAGGTGGCGCTGGTTATATGTACCATCTGCAGAAAACCCTGCTGATTTGATAAGTAGAGGTGTCAGCCCTCAGGAGCTTCCGAGCTGCGCCCTCTGGTGGGAGGGACCGAAGTATCTGCAATCGAGGTACAACTTTGATAATATTGAAAAGTTAGTCATACCTGAAAACTTACCTGAAATGAAGGCTAAGTTCGCGTCCACTCCTCCGGCTAAAGTTGCGTTGACAGTAGGTATACAGCATGATATATTTCAATTAATAAATAAATATTCAGAAATAGGAAAGATGACGAGGGTAATTGCTTACGTGCAAAGATTTTGTCGAAACTTAAAAGAGAATACAAAACTTAAAGGCACTCTCAGTCCTAATGAGCTACAACGTGCATTGCATTCAATAATTAAACATGAGCAATCGATACATTATTGTGAAGAGATAGGCATGTTACGGAAAGGTAACTCCGTACGAGGGCCACTACAAGCCCTACACCCATTCATGGATTCAGATGGCCTGATCAGGGTAGGGGGTCGTTTAGACAATTCAGATATACCGACCGCACAAAAGCATCCTATCATTCTACCTCGAGAATCGCGAATAACTGAACTTATCATACAGAGTGAACATGTTAGGTTGCTACATGCTGGACCTAAGTCACTCCTGGCTAACTTAAATCAAAAATACTGGCTAATTAACGGCATGCGACAAGTCAAAAAAGTTACTCATAAATGCTTGGTTTGTTTTAGGTTGAAAGCTGGTGCAGCGAAGCAGTTAATGGGATCCTTGCCTCAACACCGCGTGACATCATGCAGACCATTTAAAAAAGTAGGCATGGACTTCGCTGGGCCAATCCAAGTCAAGAATTCGCGTGTAAGAAAAGCTATAGTCGGTAAAGGTTATGTATGCATATATGTATGCTTTGTCACAAAGACAATTCACTTAGAGTTGACTTCAGATTTGTCAACTGATACATTCCTGGCGTCTTTCAAAAGGTTCATAAGTAGGCGTGGCTTGCCCAGCGACGTATTTTGCGATAATGGTGGTTGTTTTCGTGGGGCAAGGAACCAACTAGCTGAGCTGTACAAGCTTAATAGTTCTGTAGATCATCAGACGCTTGTGCAAGCTTATGCCGCGAAAGAAGGCATTAAGTTTCATTTTACGCCTAGTTATGCACCGGTATTCGCAGGGCTTGCAGAAGCGGCTGTGAAAAGCATGAAGTACCATTTAAAAAGAATCGTATTAGATGCTGCATTAACTTACGAGCAGTTACACACTGTTTTATGTCAGATAGAGGCCGTGCTTAATTCGCGCCCTATTTTACCACTCTCTCAAGATGTCAATGATTACTGTTACCTAACTCCAGGTCACTTCCTTATAGGTACAGCCCTAACTATGTACCCTGAAGTAGATATTGCTGAAACCAAAACAAATAGGCTGGGGTTCTGGCAACAATGTATACAGTTACAACAAAGATTTTGGAAGGCTTGGTATAAATATTATTTAAATACTTTGCAGAATAGAAATAAGTGGTGTCAATCTATGCCTAATGTAACTGTAGGTGCACTCGTACTTATTAGAGAATCAAATGCTCCTCCTTTGGCGTGGCCCATGGCACGTGTAGTGAATGTGTTTCCTGGAAAGGACGGCAAGGTTCGAGCCTTGCAGCTAAAAACAGCTAATGGTAAATTATATACTAGGTCATTGCAGAGCATAAGTCTATTACCTATTGAATAGCTATAAGTTACGCTTATAGTTAAGTATTTTTGTTAATTATTTCAGCTATATCAGCTTTATATACTAGGTCATTGCAGAGCATAAGTGTATTACCTATTGAATAGTTATAAGTTTCCCTTATAGTTAAGTCTCTTAGTTAATTATTTCAGCTTTAACAGCTTTATACTTAAATATGGGTTCTATTTTTATACATAATTATAAAAATTAGTTACTCAGTCTACCAACATATAAAATAGAATGTGTACATGTTATTATAGTACCTATAATAATATAGGATACCTGACCATTGTGTTGTGTTAATAAATGCCTAATATTGCTTACTTACCTAAAGGTTTCATGGATACATCAGTAAATTATATTTAAGATACATAAGTTAAGGATTACTACTGTATAATTATTGTCATAAGTTGTACTTGTATGTTTAACTTATACCTAACTAGTTTATAGAAACTACAACTTTTAGATGTACTTACCTTTGTTTATGATTAATGTTTAAGTAAAATAAGTGAACCTGAAAGAAATTATTGTATTTTTGTGCATTTAAAATTTAAACTTAGACAAGTTTAGTAACTTTGTCCATTTCTAATTAACAGTTGTTACATACACATAGTTAAAACATAGTTGTTCAAGTTTGTTAATTATACTGTCGTTCTTGTTCAGACTTTTTTATGTTTTCTTAACCCGCCACTTGTGACGTGAATTTGACTTACTTCTTTGGTGACGCCGGTCCTAGGCACCGGGTTTTTCAACCTAAGGTTTTTTTTTAAGCAATACTCCATGCTACTGTTACTCGGTCAAATATTAAAAAGACATGTTTCTTTTATCAATAAAACAAAGATGTATCATAAAAAATAACGTTTAATAATCTTTACTGTATTACACATAAAACACTAAAAATTATCGAATTTTTTTCTAGACTTTCGTTAAAATATAGAAATGGTAACAAAAATATTTTTTTTATTGTTAAATCAGCCTTTGGCAGTCTTATGACATTAGGTACTATAAAAATGAAACAAAAAACAAAATCCTACCGACAAAAAAAAACAAAAAAAGTCCCCTCAAAAATTAGTCTGTTTCAAGAGCCAAGCAGCCAGTGCATGTTGGCACTACATGCTCTAAACATAAATATTTCTTGCAATGGTAGCAAGTATACCTTGTTTTTCGGTTTTTCTGCCATCCACACTCATAACACCGACCATTTCTAGAAGGACCGGCTGTCCCAGGTACCTCATCAATCTTCAAAATTTCGGCAAGTCTTTGCCTCATTAATCGAGGCAAGTTTGACTGAACCTGTCGTTCTCTGATATGAGGTTCTATTAGCTTCATAGCCAAATTTTCAATAAAGTTACGGCGTTGAAGATTTGAGTTTGAATTATTAGCCGTATGTATGACCTGACTATTTATAGTACTGACATTGAGCATGGTGTAAAAGATAACCATAGGCCAGCGCCTTGTTGCTCGAGCACAATTGTAATTTGCGCATAAACGATCAACGACATCGACCCCGCCCTTAGTATCATTGTAGCTCAAAATTATATCGGGTTTTTGAGTTTCTGTATCGATTGTACCATCATTATGCATAGTGCTTATCAGTAAAACATTCTTTTTTGCTTTTGGGACGTGTGAAACCAAAACCATGTTGTCGCGAAAACCAAACATACTTGACTTCACATTTCGACCTTGCAATATATTGAATTCAGGAGGTATTTCTTTCTTGTTCTTCCTGATTGTTCCAATTGTTGTTAGACCTTTCTGTAGCAATGCTTCAGCCAAGGGTACACTGGTGTACCAATTGTCAGTGGTGACGTTACGACCAGTATTGTAAATAGGCTCGCATAATCTTTGCACAACAGCTAGACCAGAATTGTCAAGATTGTATGGACCTTCATTTGGCTGTTTTCCAGGATAAATTTCCATACTAAATGTGTAAAACATTTTAGCATCACAGAGAGCTTGAATCTTGATACCATAAGGATTTGGTTTATTCGGAATGTATTGTCTAAATGAACATCTTCCACGAAAGGCTTCCAATTTTTCGTCAATAGTCACAAAAGCAGATAAGGTGTAATTATCCTTGCAATTTTGGACAAATCTCTCAAATATTTCTCTGACATGGCAAATCTTGTCATGTGCTTTTCTTTGTTGCCTCGTCGTGACATTATCAAATCTCAAAACTCGAAGAATAAAGTTAAACCTTTGGGCAGACATAGCAAGCCGAAAAATTTCTATCGAACCACCATCCGTTCGAAACAACTCGACAACATTTAGATGATTCGATTTTTTGACTCCGGCTAATAGAATCAAACCTATAAAGCATTGTATCTCATTGACATCAGTCTGTCGGGCATATGTTTCTCTGTTATATTTATGTTTGACGGTGTCAATGTATTGGTTGGTATACGTAACAATAACATCTATTATGGTGTCATCAAAGAAGTGTCTCCAAATTCCAAGAGGATCCCTTTCACCTAGGATAGCCCGTTTAGGTCCTGGTAACTGAGATATAATATTGCAATTTCTAGTCCGGCCAGATTGACGATGAGGTTCTTTACTCCATTTTGTAGATTTGTCCTTTCCCAAATAAAACAAGGAGTTGTTGTTACCTGACGGTTCGCGATCGCTCAAATCCTCTTCGCTACCCGAATTTTGTATTTGTTCTGGAGGTGGATTTTCGGGTTCGCTATCACTACCAGCTTCACTGTCCGATAATGTTTGTGCTACGTCGTCATCAGACAGTTCTTCTAGTAGAAGAGCTTCAAGCCGACGAGTTTCGCGGTCGTAAGACATGCTAAAACAAAGTTATAAATTAGAAAATAAATACGTAAAATTCTAAGTATTTTAGTGAGATATTGATAAAATTATGCGAAAAGTTTACTGATTACAGAATAATAATAATCACAATAATTATACTATCAAAATAAATACATAAACTTATCAAAAAGTTACAATTCAAAAATTAAACTATGGCTATTTGACTTACGTAGTCTGTAACCCCGGTCTCACGCACCGGGTTGGCGCCAAAACTCCAAGACGTACGTGCGCGTCGCCGGCGCGGGGTGGACTAACGGTGGGGGACGCGAAATGACGAGAGTACACGAAATCACTACTTGATTCTATAGCGGATAAAAAAGTTATGAGACTTTTTTGAACTACCCGGTCTTACAGACATACACGTCACAAATGGCGGGTTAAACAGTTGACTGCTTTTGGATACTGTAGAATAAGAGAAATTTTGTGTACTGTTTGTTTGCTTGGGGCGGCAGTATGTTTATGACAACACAAAGTATTTTTTTATTTGTGTCAAAATAAATGGCAACACTGTACTACTTCCTTCCGCCCGAGATAGAATTAACGAGCGTGTGTTGTGTGTAAACCTGTGACGATAAAATTAAAAGTGACAAGTAAAAAAGCAAGTCGTTTCAATCAACCGACCAGAAAAATACAGTCCACAGAAAACAAGAACTTAACAAACAGTACCTACTTATATGTCCAATTTTATTAAATGATTGGCAAATATGCATTAATTCTATAAAATAGTTAGTAATGGATAATTTAAACAGGCTGAATGACATTTACTCGTGCCGAACAAAAACTGACATTTAATATAAAAATAAGAGTGAATGAGACGGATATCGAGTTATTTATTTTAATAATTGTTATATTTTCACCCTACCTTAACAAACTTGAGAATTATTTTATTATACATATTTTATTCTAAATACAATTATGGACTATTTGTAGTTTCTGTCCATTTCAGGCATTTTTCGGGCGTTCCCCTTTGTAATGTGTCTTTTTAGGCGGCCACCACAAGTTACCATTTTCCTCCCACAAAGAAGGTACAATAACTAGTATTGTTTTCCCTCTCTCTATCGTCTGTACTATTTTGTACGGCATTTTATGGATGGTACAAAAAATACTAAAAATAAGAAAACAATATTATTAAAAATCATCTCATCACCCATAAAAAGATATTAGTGCGTTTTCTAAAGTTTTTGACCATCCTAAAGTGTACAGATATATTTGTACCTGACTACACTACACCGATAATGAAGTAAATAACGGTCCGTTTTATAAACTTGTTGCGGAAAAAATATCTTAATGACGTATGAATAACGACACGCACGAGCACAACCGCCATGTGAGTCTCTCACAAAGTTACAACTGAACTGACAAAAATCGGTTTCCGCTGCGGTGTGCAGAGCACGCGCAGGACAACGCTATAAACATGCATAGTGCTGTCTCGCTCGTACTAGAGAAACGGTCCCGCAAATGCATCAGTGCAGTGCAAGGTCCACGGTGCGGCGCACAGAACAGATAAAAGAGGTGCGGCGGCATTGAAATAAAATCTATAGAATCACAATAAGGTGAATGCGCAGTGGTAGACCGCGAAATTCCAATTTTCTTTTGTTTTTGCAATTTGCAGGTCAGTGTCAGGTTATATCTTGATCAAAATTTGATTCGCGACTATAACAAGTACGTATTTACAGAATTATAATTATTAGAATCTTTAATAAATCTTTCCAAGTTAGATTTGTACCACAAGCACTTTTCCTAGTCGCGAAACAAATTTTGATCAAGATAAAACCTGAACCTGACTTGAAAATTGCTAAAAGCGTAAGAAAAATTGAATTTCGCGGGTTATAACTGCGCATTCACCCTGGCCTTGTTAACTGAGTGATATTCAAGTAGGTACTCGAATGAAAATATCTACTTTTTTTTTTGTTGGCAGCACGATATTAGATATTCGATACGATAGCCTGTCGTTCGGTTGTGAATAGCTATGCAGAAAGCCTTCCACTCTTCAAGTTGTACAAAAATTCTGAAATGGGGTATATTGTTATGCTCAAGGAACCCCAAAATTGCGATCAAGTAACGGCACTATTTCAGTCTACATCAAGTCTACTGGTATACCGGTGAACCCTTAAAGAACTACTTTCTAGACAATGGCACTACAGTGGTTCATCAAAAGTCTTTTCTCTGGCCTCTGGCTTAATAATTGTTCACGCGTGAGTATTTATACTGCTGGCGGCATTAATTAGCCTTTTTAAAGGCTCACAAGGCTGCTATAGACCGACACCATTTTGTAAATATTTTATAACCAAAAAATATTATCATTCGGACCTATTTTAAAAGCAATAGACCTATAAAATAATGATATAACTTAATTTAATACTGCCCTCCAAAAACCATAATGTAATTAAGCAAAATTCGTTATAAACTAGGAATACACAATTGTTTTGGTAATTTCACACATATCTATAAATAACATTTTATATCAAAACCACAAAATATCAAAGGCGCGTGAAAATTTTCAATGAAACTTTTATAGACATTTACAGTAAACTAAATAGCGCAGTAATATTTGAAGACATGAAATAACAAAAGAGTCAAAAACTTACCCAGTATTATAAATTTTGTTTTGATGCAAACAAATATGTCACTCACTCAGTTTTGACCGTCTTCGTCCATAAATTGCGAGACAAAGTAGTTAAATTACAACGTTAATTGTATTATAACATTTGTACCGTGGTATTAGAGATGTTTTTGCAATGATCTAGGATTTATTTAAGTTCTAACTGTGAACACTTAAAAAACTCCAATAATTATTTTACTACATTCTAATGCTAGTCTAATGCTTTTGTAATGCAATTAACATCTTCATTATCAATAATATTGCTAGTATAATGCTTCTGTAATGCGATTGGCAACGTCATTGACCGTAATAATGCTTCTTTAATGCGATTGATACCTTATTTGACCACAATAATGCTAATATAATGCGCCTGTAATGCAATTAAACAACTGTTGTGAACCTATTTAGGATCTAAAGCCGTATAATTTGTGCCCAAATAAGCATTGCAGTAGCCCTATACACGTTTGTAATGCTACTATAGAACTAACTCAAAATGCGAAAACGATACAAAAATGCTGTAAGTCGGCCGCTATGCTGCTTTGATGTGTTACTTGGGTAGTAACGGCAAATCTTTTAACGATATCCAGCTTGTAGGACCGCCTATTCAGGCAGACTTGCTAGGTATTTTGCTACGGTTCAGACAATTTAAATTCCCAGCAATTGCCGATTGCGAGAAGATGTACCGTCAAGTCCTTGTTGATCCTTCGCAACGTGATTTGCAACTCATTATGTGGCGTGATGATCTAACAAGACAGCTCGAGTTTTATCAGCTGAACACCGTAACATGAGGTACAGCGTCGGCGCCCTTTCTCAGTGTTAGGTGTTTTAAGCAATTAGGAACTGAATGTACGAACCCCGAGGTCGAAAGGGTCGTAACTGATGATTTTTACGTCGATAACCTTTTGACCTCGTGTGACGACAAGATCAAATTACTTGACATTTGTAAACGTAAGTCCGGCTGTTTTCTACTTCGAAAATGGACCTTTAACTTTGAACTCAACGATACATCATTTCCAATGACGTCACAGTCTGATCACGGTATATTCCGTGACTTAAACCTAGGTGATAATAGTCAATGTAGGACATTAAGTATAGCTTCGTTTAGCAACGCGGACGAGTTTAATTTCCATACGCAATTTCAAAACTGCAACAATCCTGTTACTAAACGCATAATTCTTTCAACTGTTTCTCAGATATATGACTCATTAGGATTGTTTAGCTCTTCTGTTATCATCGGCAAGGTAATATTGCAAAAACTTTGGCTTTTAAAATTAGATTGGGACGATCCGCTTCCCACTGACGCTGTGCGTACATGGAACCGGTTTGTTGACAATCTTTCTCATCTTCGCACTATCAATGTTCCACGACACGTCTTTCAATGTGATCCTACTCGGACTAAGTTCTGCATACGGCGCGTGCGCTTATGTACGTAGTGTAGGTATTTGTGAGGTGACAGTGGAATTGTTTATTTCTAACGGCCTGGCCACAGCCAACAGCGACGCGAATTGCGGCACGTCTGGAGGCGCGGCGAGCGACGCGATATGCGATGGTATGCCACAGCTTGACTAGTTGCGACCGCGGTGGCGTCAGCGGTGGACGTATTTGAGAGAACGGTTAAACTATTAACTAAAATGGCCCTATCAAAAGTGGCACAGTATTGCCTGGAAATAAGTGCGTTCTTAGCACAAGATATCATTCAGTCAAGAATAGGAGTGCACCCAGTTAACCAGAAAAGGAGCGAACTTAACGAATTTCACAATCTTTATTATGAATATAGGAACTACTCCGATGAATTGTTTTTTTATTTCGTCCCATATTTTTTTTTACAACACGCCTATATTTATATATTGCTGGTCTACTCAGTATTTTACTAATCAATTGTTCCGTATCCATTATTTACATAAGCTCAACGCGCGATAAAGACAAATTATTTGTTTCGGTCGCGTCGCGCGAATCAGAATGCGTCCACCGATGCCGCCACGCGCGCCGCTCTGAGCTGTGGCCACCTCGATACTCGCTAGTACATTTGTTTCACTCGCCCGGCGCGCAGCCCGTTGCCGCCGCGATTCGCGCGACTCTCATCGCCTCGCAAGTCGCGCCACAATTCGCGTCGCCGGTAGCTGTGGCATACTTCATATGTTGTCTACCATTTGTTTTTGGCGCTCGCCGCTTGACGCGCCTCACGTCGCGCCGCAATTCGCGTCGCTGTTAGCTGTGGCCAGGGGGTAAGGGTAAAGTAGCTCCATTGAAACCCGTCAGTATACCACGTTTGAAACTGTGTGGTGCGCTGTTAGGTGCTAGGCTGTTTGACAGGATTAATAGTTTACTATCTTTTGTTCGCGTTCGTTGAGTACAATTTACTAAAAAATGGAAAAGATGTCAAGTCAAGCGTTAGCCTTGTGAGTTTAAATTTGTTTTTAGATAGTGAAAATATAATTAGAGTGGAGGTAGAATAAAAAATCGCCAGACTTTAGTTATAGTATGTAGTATATAATATGGCGATACTCTACTGAGACGTTGTACACAGAATGTGGCCTCCTCCGTGTTAGGCAGTTGTTCATTGCCTCTGTACTGCTGCGATACCATAGACATGCAAATGAGCTGGCACGCCATTCATCCAGAACACTAAAGTGGGATCGACAACGAGTGCACTCGAACTTTGCACGTAGATCTTTTGCATTTCTTGGACCGTATCTGTACTAAAAATTTTACGCTAGCAACAAAAGTATAATTACTTCAACCTATAGTAGCTGCAAAGTTGCTATTTTCAAATGGTTGCATGCTAAAAATTATGCTCAGACTGAAGACCTTCTATACATACAATCATAGGTTATAGTGATATGTATACAATAGTCATCATCATTTCAGCCGACGTAAGTTGACGTTATTTACGTCACAGTACGTTGATATTGGTAGTGACATCGTTGGGCTTCCAGTGAGAAAATGACCAGGTGTTAGGTAATTTTGAAATTCGTCGGGATCTTCAGTGAGCGGGCAGAGGGGTCTCGAGTTCATACAGGCTTCTATTTTTGCCAGTAGCGTAGTAAACTCCTCGAAAGTTAGTTTCTGAGCTCCCAGTACACGGTTACGATGATGTTTCATCGATTTTACGGCCGCTTCCCACAAACCACCAGCACTTGGCCACGCGGGAGCGTTAAAGTGCCTCGATGAAAAAGTCCGGCGAAAGCTCTTGTTCTACATTTTAATATAACTTTAAACTCAACTTGTGGTTCTTTCTGTGTCTCTCCACAACTAAACTAACATTAACAAAGTGCTAATGTACGATGCCTACAACCATTGGCTCCTACATTACATCAGTACACGGTGAAGATGATGTTTCATCGATTTTACGGCCGCTTCCCACAAACCACCAGCACTTGGCCACGCGGGAGCGTTAAAGTGCCATTCGACTTCCATTTTTCCAATCTCGAAAAAATCCGGCTCGAAGGACCATTTAATGTAGGAGCCAATGGTTGTAGGCACCGTACATTAGCACTTTGTTAATGTTAGTTTAGTTGTGGAGAGACACAGAAAGAACCACAAGTTGAGTTTAAAGTTATATTAAAATGTAGAAGGTTAACAAGTATAAGTGGTAGCGATTCTTTCTCTTGACCAGTGGTTAGGTTCACAGTTATTGTCTGACTCGATGTGTATTGCGTAAAACGTTATAAATATAGCATAACATTAGTGACGCACGGCATCAAAGTAGGCTGCTGCGTTTGCAAAGTAAATGTACGGTTGATGAGCTTTTTATATTTTAAATTGTTTTATATTTATGTATACACTGTAAAAGTAATAAATATTATTTGCAATTAAAAAAAATATTTTTCTTCGTGACAATATTTATGGCAAGACTAGGTATATATGAAAAAGTTATCTGTCATATACTCGTATATACCGGCTGACTTTGTTTATCGTCTGGACAACAATATGGCGTGTTCTGTAAGTAGAATAGAATCCATACAAGCTAATATTTGTTTGCTACCATTGATTTAAAAAATGTTCCAAATATCCTTAAAATACATGAAAAAGAATACATCCTACGACGCTGGCGTAAAACTAATAATAGTCAAAATAGGAGATAGTTAACGGCGTAGGCTTCAATTTCGCATGAATGGAGCATGATAGTAGTGTGAGCGAGACGCTAGGATTTAATTCGCTAGTCTACCATCCTTGCGGCTGCGAGGACGATACCGCTTGATCCCTATACTCTCACGCACACATTTGCGCGTGTACCTACATGTTACCTTGGGGTATTTAATTTGATACATTTCTGAGTGTCCGTGTCACGAAACCGTTAAGTAACTAATATTACGTCTCGCAAGATCGGTAAGGCCTTTGATAGCAATGTAAACAAACCTGTAGATGATACTGTATTCTTAAAACAATCACTAAACACAGACGTTTATCTGTTTTTCGAAGGTTTTAACTTGATGAGTGAAAAATTAATAATAAGTAGTAATTATTATTTTTATCTAAAACTATTGATACAACAGATGCTTAGTGGACTGAGCGAATTGCCTAAAAATACGGCAAGAGTAGACTACTCGTTTGGTGAAGAGATTGAGCGATTGGCTGCTGCGCGGAGTACCGTGGGTCCGATTCCTGCATGGAATGATTTTCGAACAGATAAGTAAGTTGTTTCTGTAGGTAGATCTGACTGTTTGTGTAGGTATGTAGGTACTCGTGTTGAGATTTGTTATTGTAAACGTCGACCGACATCTATTTATGTGCAATGCCCCGTTAGGATTATTTTGTTTTAAAGATAAGTATAACAAAGGGCTTACTTGTACCTACAGTCCCTACAGAAGTACCGCTGTCGTCAACACCATAGCAATAAGAATATGTTCCCACGGCATTTCATAGTTTGTTAGTTAAAAAAATTAACTGGACAGCTACAAGATTACACAAAATTATTATTATTTGAAATAAAGATAAGTAGGTACTCACTTACCAACGTTTTTAGCGATATCGCAATAATTGTTCGAAGCGTCCACCGTTTCTTTCTAAACACAAAACTAGGTAGCACATTTTTTTAAATTGTTAGTAAGACTTCTAAGCATGTCTGTCAAGTACCTACTCGCTGTTTTTACTCATTTACACAATACACTATGGACTTCTCCGGTGTACACTACGCGTTTTAGTTCGGCCCACAAATAAAAGTCTAATGGAGTTAGGTCTGGTGATCTCGCCGGCTAGTTCACAGATCCACCACGACCTATCCACTTATCACTGAATTGGCTATCCGAGTACGCGCGCACACATCGCTCGTAGTGAGCTGGACACCCGTGCTGGAAATACATGTCCTGCAGAAAGCGTAGAGCCCAGAGGAATGCCATGGTCAAGTAGCTGCTCATGCTGATAAGTGCGGAGTATCAGATCTGTGCTGGGATTCCGGGGAGCAGGAGGTGTTTCTCGTCGGCGTACATTTGCCTCGCACTATTAACCAGACAAGAAGTAGAACCTTATCATGTCAAGGTACTCCACGTTGGAGTATTCGTACGTCATTATGAAAACAATAACTGGGCGGGCGTTGCACTCGCGGAAACGTAAAAAACAGCGATCGACGTCAAGCTATGACTAATCGCAGGTGACTGGTGGAGGAGTAGGGACCCGGACGCGGTATTAGGATCTAAGGGCGCGTGTGTGTGGGATGCGCTTGCGGTGACACGTGAGCGTGACACGTAGACAAGTGTGCGTCTGCGAAAGGATTATAATAGAATGAAAGAGGAAGAAGTTCCGTTAATGCCTATCGGCCGCCTCCAATCAAAGGATTGAATGTCGCTACGAATTCATTGATAATTTCCGCGCGTCGAGTAGGGTGACTATAAGTAGAGTTTTTACTTTATTTGTCGATTTATTTGTTTAATTTTTTTATTTGGTTGTTTTTTATTATGAAAAGTTTACTTCAAATTAGGGATAGTATTTATTAATAATTATATGTTAATATAATTTTTGGGAGTGGAAGGACGAGATTAGAAGAACAGCCGGCTCAGATTGGAGCAAAATAGCAAAAGACAGAGGTACATGGGCAGCTTTGGAGGAGGCCTTTACCCAAACTGGGGTCCTGCAAGGACCCCAGTTTGGGTAAAGGCCTCCTCTAATGTAAATAATTGAAATAAATAACTAACAAATTTAACAACTACATTAAATAAAACAAACTAACCCACTAACACAATCCTTCTAGAAATTAAGTTTAAATTGTTAGAAGCAAGGAATAAATAGGCTTTTTATTTTATTTATTAATATAATTTTTGAATTTTGAAAATAAAAAAATATTGAGGTTTCTGTGCCATAGGCTTCTATTCCATTCACCTATTCTACCCTGTTTTGGTCCAGACGGTAAAAAAAGTCAGCCGGTATAACTCTTTGGAACGTCCGTTTATAAACGGATTCGCAAGATTATTTATTTTCGAATGGGGTTTATTCCAAAATGGTGGTCCCATATAAATTTTACCAAAATTGATCCAGCCCTTTTTGAGAAAATCAACAATATCCCAAAAAAATACTTAGATGACGTTTTAGTTTCTTGTTACTATTATTTTTTTATTTCAAACATATCAACAATATTTACAAGAATAATAAAAAAGAAAACCTAAAATATTAAACTAAAAAAAAACTAGCACAATAAGGCATCATAGAATTCGTCCACATCGCCGTCATCTGGAAATGTACCCAAGAGACTGGCGGCATTGCCACGTTGGATGACCAAGGTAAAAACCAGCTCTTGGATCACGGGAAGTGTCAACCAACCTTTTGGACATTTCCTTAAAAAGAAGATGAGCACTCGGACCCCACGACCCGAGGGTTTCAACCCCAAACGGCTCGAAAATAATGTTCACACCAAGGTTACTATATACAAGGTTACTATCTGACCTAGGAAGATGGGATGGCGCAAGAGTATCGACGCACGTAGCGTCCCACACTAAAGGCCTACCCAACTTCCAAGGGAATAGAGACATTCCGTCCGGTCTCTTGCCATCGTCGCGTGCCAAGCCGTTGGGTTCTAAGACAGCCGCAACGCCGACGGCGACAAGAGCACGACGAATAATGACATTAATATTCGCGTGCTGCGCTACGCGACCCGCACTCCGGCTGCACGACAGGCCATGATGTCCGAGGCTGTTGACAGCTTCCCCACAGCGACAACGATGAGGAGAACAGCACGAAGCTTACCCGTATATATATTGTAGTCTTTGACGAAGCTCCTAAGCGAAGGGAAGCAGCGAGGCGAAAAGAAGTGTCGTCAAACATAGTACCTAGGTTTGACGACGGAAGTGCTAGAAGCCAAAGACCCGACTCCCATTTACCCACAGCCAGTAGACGCGCTCGCTCAGCAGTAGTTACAGCAGAGGTTAGTAAATTATTCTGTACTAACCTGCAGAGCGGCTCATCCCACCGTCTCTGAGCACACGGGTTGTCGGGTGAATCAGTATTCGGGTAAGCAAGTTTCCAGGCGTCTATGGCCTCGGCGAAGCACGGCACATCAAAACAAACCAGTGTAGGAGCTAAAATATTCCTGGTTAATTTCTCAGTGCTGTGAACCGAGGATATTAAGGCAGGCAAACTGATACTTGAAATTTTGCGAACGCCGAGGCCCCCAATTCGAACAGGTAGAGTAGCTAGAACGGATAATTAGGTCCATTTTATCTAAAAGGTGAATGTGTTTCCACAAATGGGTAGCACGAAGGAAGTAATTTAATTTAGGGCCAAAACAACAGTAACGAATTATGGTGATGGCCGAATGCATGTCAATTTCTAGCAGTCTTTCCGAAATGTCATTGAAATTTTGTATTTTAATAAAGATAGGAAAGGAATTCTCAAAGATTGGAGACCCAAGGAGACGAAGAGTGCTGCTATAGAAAAACTTAGAGAAAAACTTAGTTAACTTTTGAAAGTGTCGATTGTCTGTCAGTATTGTCCGATATATATATAATTCAGATTTCGAAAGATTGAGTTCTAAGCCAATTAAATGCTGTTCATTTTTTAAGAAAACCAAATCTTTTAAAACATTATCTACATCACCTCCTAAGGTCCCATCATCTAGATACCATACGTTAAATTTGGAATTTAGTTGTCGAATAATTGGAAGAATGGCTAGACTGAAAATCACTGGCCCAAGAGGGTCACCTTGTTGACAGCCAACAGCAGATTCTAGAAGGTTGTCACGGTACAGTAATTTCGAAGGATGTCTGTAACATTGCCAAAGGAAACCATACATTTGGGGTATTTCTTTTTTAGTTTCTGCCAGCAAGGTGTCCCTATTAACTGAGTTAATGTTGTTTATGTCAACCTTCAAGATGACCTCTCCTTTGCCAGAACTTAGGTAGGTCGACCAAGCGTGTACGGCAGCCTCACAACCCTCTTTGGACCAGAATCCTAGCTGAAGGGGCTGTAATTTTTCCGAAACAACCTACATTTGGGGTATTTCTTTTTTAGTTTCTGCCAGCAAGGTGTCCCTATTAACTGAGTTAAAGTTGTTTATGTCAACCTTCAAGATGACCTCTCCTTTGCCAGAATTTAGGTAGGTCGACCAAGCGTGTACGGCAGCCTCACAACCCCCTTTGGACCTGAATCCTAGCTGAAGGGGCTGTAATTTTTCCGAAACAACCTCACCATAAAATTTACAACAAATTTTGGTTGCCATACGACGGTATGTAGTTCCCACGGCAATGGGGCGAATGCCGCCATCCCTCTTGCGCAAGGCACATAAGTTGGCCCCGTACAAGACGTCGATGACGGAATCGTTCACCTTGCCGGAGAGCATGAGATTTACCAGAGCCGTAAGCTCCTTCAAGAGCAACTCATCAGCCACCCCGGCGCCTGAACAAAGAAGATCCTTAAGGTGCTGAGGAGTCAAGCCATCGAGGCCGCCAGCGGAGCCGCTCCGAAAGGAGCAAACGGCTGCGATCAACTCTTGACACAGGTCATCACAGGATGGTGAGGGTGTGGTTAACCGAATCGGGAGGGTCTAGAAAAGAAAGGCCATCTGCTGGGGCAGGGTGTTTACTCTCCAGAGCTGAGAGTGTTTCCGGAGAACACGGTGCCACCACATCACTACTAAAAAGAATCCTAGCTGCCCCACTTGTCATGTCACCTTCCCCTAACTTACTTTCTACCAGAAAAGTTGAACTGAAACATTACAGTTTTCTTTAATATGTGCAGTTTAAGTTTTTTTGATTGCCAAATTCTTTTGCACATGGAGAATTCTGTAAGGGAAGTTGCTCCCAAGCACGTTGCGAGTTCTCCCGGGCGGCAAGGCGCATGCAACCAGCTAAATTCTGTGCAACTAATACTCTAGCGCCACGGGGAACTCGTTTCAAAACTGGAATACATAGAACTTTTGAATTTTGAAAGGGTTTTCCAAAACGGATCTAAAGTAGATGTTGGTGATGTAAAAGTAATACACTAGGCCCTAGGGGGGGGGGGGGTGCACTAGGGGGTTAAAACCGAACCGAACTTGAGCCTGCCGAAGTTAGCCCTGACGAGCTGAGCCCCTGCCGAACGTACCCCTTGCCGAACTTACCCCCCTGCCGAGCTTACCCCCTGCCGAGCTTACCCCCTGCCGAGCTTACCCCCTGCCGAGCTTAGCCCCTGCCGAGCTTAGCCCCTGCCGAGCTTAGCCCCTGCCGAGCTTAGCCCCTGCCGAGCTTAGCCCCTGCCGAGCTTAGCCCCTGCCGAGCTTAGCCCCTGCCGAGCTTACCCCCTTGCCGAACTTACCCCCTGCCGAGCTTAGCCCCTGCCGAACTTACCCCCTGCCGAGCTTAGCCCCTGCCGAACTTACCCCCTGCCGAACTTACTCCCTGCCGAGCTTAGCCCCTGCCGAACTTACCCCCTGCCGAACTTACCCCCTGCCGAACTTACCCCCTGCCGAACTTACCCCCTGCCGAACTTACCCCCTGCCGAACTTACCCCCTGCCGAACTTACCCCCTGCCGAACTTACCCCCTGCCGAACTTACCCCCTGCCGAACTTAGCCCTGCCGAACTTAGCCCTGCCGAACTTAGCCCTGCCGAGCTTAGCCCCTGCCGAACTTACCCCCTGCCAAACTTAGCTCCTGCCGAGCTTAGCCCTGCCGAACTTAGCCTTGCCGAACTTAGCCCTGCCGAACTTACCCCCTGCCAAACTTAGCTCCTGCCGAGCTTAGCGCTGCCGAACTTGCCATTTGGCACAACCACAGAACATATAAAGGAGGTTAGAAGGGCCTTGTGGGCGGGGCACGCGCGCCGCGGTTATGAGCAAATGCTCAATATCAACCGAAATTTACTTTACCGGCCCGCAATCGCGCTCTTGTTTTGACAGCGTACGTAAGCTCCGCAAAAAATATTAAATTATGCCGTCTTGCGCTATTATAACGTGTCGGAAAAGAAGCCAGGTGTGTAGTGTAGCACGAGAAGGGATTTCTTTCCACCGGTAAGTCCAAAAACATTAAAATACTTGTGATATTTGTAATTATAACATTAGCATTATGAAGTTTGTAGACAAAAACGATATAATCGCAAGCAGACGAATAGTAATATATTGCTTGCAATGGATGGGTACCATTTTGCACTACGTGAGCGATCGCGCAATGTATTATATTCACTGCGAGAGTCCCGAGTACCGAACCAAAGGATCAATTCCACGAAATCTAGGCATGTCGATAGTGCTGTGCCAATTTGTAAACAATGTCGATAATTAATTACCTGGATTTAAATTTAATTACCTGGTAACCTGAAAATGTTAAACATGAGATATGCTTTTAAGACAAAATTGTATGAATGGTTAAATAGAAACAACTACTATAGTATAAAACAATTCCTAGAACAAAAATAACATTTTTTTTAATTAACTTTGTTAAGATAATTGACAATTGTTATTACAAATATTTGCATGCTATGGTTAATCTTGGCAAAACATGTCTGCTCTATTTTATACTGTAAGATCTTCTTATACCATGTTTTACGCAAATAAACTTATATTATTATTATTATTATTATTATTAATTACTATGATACAAATGATTTATTATCAATAGTACACTTTATAACTAAAATAATATTATTTATTACGACCAATTATTAATATAGATTTTTAGTGAAGCTTTTGTATTTTTTTTATTTTATTTAAGTTTTATGTAATTTTTCAATTGAAACTGACATATGATTTAATATGTTTTAGGTTTCCAACAGATCCAGGTATAAGAAAACTGTGGATTGAGACAACTGGTAGAATTGATTGGATCCCTACTAAATGTAGCACAATTTGTTCGCAACATTTCGATGATGATAATTACATAACAACAAAGTCAGGGAAAAGAAATTTCAAACCAGGCGCTTATCCGCACAAATATATCGCTATGTGTTGTTCAGTAAGTAAACTGATTTTATGTGTTAGAAAATTTTATTTTAGTCTCGTCAAATCAGTTTTTTGTCTAGAAATGGCGATATCTAAATCATCTTTCGTAAACTTTATTTTTATAAAACTTATGGTTGAAAACAAAGGAAATTCAAAATTATGCCTTTTTCCTTACTTTTTTTATACTTCTTTGATTACTGCTAATAAACAATTTTTTTACAGTCATCACTACCATCTACCAGTGATACCGTAACAAAAGCTGCATCTACCCCCAACATAATTCAGGGTGCATCTAACGTATATGAAAAAACATGTCAAAACATGGTAATAAAATTTTGCGTTATTCATCCTGATTAGATACATTAATAGTAAGTACTTAAGTATGAAATAGTCACGTTGTTTTTATATTACAGCCGACTGTAGATGGCAAAAAACCAACTCCATCTACACCACGAAGAGATAAGTCCATGAAACCACGAAGCATTCAGGTAAAAAATTATGCTGTGATAGCTAGTAAATAATTTAATTAAATTTAATTTAATTAAAACCCCTAAAAATCATTTTAATATTGAATGTGCTAACACAGTTACAAAATAATATTGTTTATTTTTTTTATTTACAGCAACAGTTATTATCGCTTTCAAAAGTAACTTCACCTAGAAAAAGAAAACTACAAAACATCATTAACACTAAGGAACATATCATTAAGAAGCAGAGATTACAAATAAAAAGAATACAAGCCCAAAATAGAAAATTAATAAAATTGAAGACATTTTAATTAATATTCAAGAAAGGTTTGTTTGAAAGATGAAGACACGAATATTCTGAAAAATATTAATTAACAGGTATATCAGACTCTTACACTATCCATGTTCGTATTTTGTATGCTGATGTCGATCGTTTTCTTGCTTTCTTTCAATATTAAAAAGCGTTACTACTCTTCTTTATTAACAGGCTCAAGAACTGACACGGCGCATGGTTACAAAAAAGTCTGAAGGAAAATGCAAACAAAAATATAGCCCAGCGCTTCGTACCTTTGCGTTGACGCTACATTATTATTCACCGAAGGCCTACGATTACGTACGTAAAACGTTCGATACTTGTCTGCCAGAAAGACGTACACTTAGAAAGTGGTACGAAAAAATCGGAGGAGACCCAGGTTTTACTAAAGAATCCTTGGAAGCGTTGAAACAAAAAGCTAAAAACACAAATTACACCATCATTGCGGGATTAACTATTGACGAAATGGCTATACGCCGACGTATAGAATATGACGATGAAAAATTAGTGGGACACGTTGATATCGGTACTGGCGTTGAAGGAGATCATGTGTTAGAAGCTAAAGAGGCTCTAGTTTTTTTAGTTACAAGCGTAAACTGTAACTTTAAAGTTCCCGTTGGTTATTTCCTTGTAGATGGTATAACAGGAAGTCAGCGTTCCGACTTAATTTTACAATGTTTAGAACTTATCCAAGAAACCGGTATAAGAATTATATCGTTGATTTTCGATGGATGCGCTGCAAATATAGCAATGGTGAAATGTTTGGGTTGTTCTATAGAAGATCGAAGAATTACTTTCAACCATCCTGTAACTAAAGACCCAATTTTGGTAATTTTGGATCCATCTCACATGATCAAACTGTTGCGGAAGGCTTTTCAAAGCTATAAAACTTTTATAGATCTAGATGGCAATAAAATACAGTGGAAATTTTTGGAAGAACTAAATAAGCTTCAAGAGAAAATTTTCATTTAGCTAACAAGCTACGTTACCGTCACATACATTTTCAAAATCAAAAAATGAAGGTTAAGCTCGCAACACAGCTATTCAGCCTTAGTGTAGCGGATGCTATAGATTTTTGTTGCAATGAACTTAAACTACCTGCATTTAAAAATAGTGAAGCAACATCGAAATTTTTGCGGATAATTAATAATATGTTTGACATATTCAATTCTCGAAGCTCTTTTCAATTTAAATTTAAGAAAGCGCTTACGGAAATTAATTCAATGGAGCTTTTAGGTCGACTACCTATCACGATTAAAATGTCTAGACGACAGACTGTTAATACAAATCCCGCGAAAAACAAGCTTTATTGGGTTCATTGGTTGCGCCGAAGCAGTAAAACATATTTATAATTGTTTATATGCCAATGTATAAAATTAGCCAAGACCACCTCGAGATGCTCTTTGGCAATATAAGGTCACATGGCGGAGCCAATAACAACCCTACGGCGCGCCAGTTTAAGGCAGCATATAAGAAACTACTGGTGCATATCGAATTAAAGGCTCTCGAAAGTGGAAATTGCTTGGCTCTGGAACATAGTTCTATTCTGAATTGCGCATCATCGCCTATAGAACGCATCAATAGAACAACTAATAATGGATTAATAGAAGACGATATGGTTTCCGAAAATAATAATGATGAAGACATAAATTTATTTTTCCAAAATATTTCGGAGTTTAGCCAACAAATTATAAGTCACATTGCGGGATACATAGCACACATTTTAATGAAAAAAATTGATTGTGACATTTGTGTTGGAGCACTATTATCAAGTGAAATAAATTCCGACCATAAATTTATAGTAGCAAAAGATAAAGGTGGTCTCTTGTACCCTTCGAAAGAACTGCTACTAATCTGCAAAACATCTGAAGCAGTTATAAAAAAGTACACCGAAAACCTTCGGAATATTAACAAGCATTTGTTAACAGCAAAGATTATGCGCAGCTTCGTTGGGACTGATTTATTTAACAACATAAGTCATCATCAGGTTGGCTATCATCGAAAAGTATATTAGTGTTAGATTGCATTTCATTTTGAAAAACTCCAATTTAAAAGAGAGCAAGCGTATGCTACTTAAGAGCGTAGACGGGCTGCGCGGGATTTGAAAAATAGGTATTTGAAGAAACTATTGCCGTCGCGCTGCGTTCTAGCAACCGGGCGGTATCAATGTGTGAGTGAAGTCTGTATTTGTGTGCGTAGCTAAGTAGCGCGCATCTCCCGCCCGCTCGCGCCAACCAAACTACCTACCTACGTTACGTTCGCCTCTGTCTCAGTCGGATTGAAGATATCGGCGTGCGCAGTGTTTCGTGTGATCGTGCTATTTATACTCGCTTATTATTGTGTTATTTAGTACTTACCTATTAGACCTTTGCTATTGTTTACGGACTTGATTCTTTGCTTCACTGTTTTGACTCGGCGTGTGTATCGGATTTGAATAAGTACCTAGGTATATTTTGTTTACGACTGGAGAAAAATCGTGAGTATTATGTTATATGTAAATAAATTTTATCATTCATCTGTTTACCCCCTTCAAATCGAAAAAATATTTCAATAATGTAACAAAACACTACCTACTTGAGCAGTGTTTTGTTAAATAATTAAATTTTGTTTGATAAAATGTAAATTTAGTAATACTTATAATATTACTCGTATAATCATACCGTAATAATTTTTGTAGCAGGTAAACCTTTTTTCTTTAATAATGGGTGGAAGAAAAGGGAATAAAACTCGTCTATTCTTGAGTGCTAAGAGAAAAAGACATCATTTACGTATAAAACGGAAGATTCATTTTGCACCGTGTGCAGTACCACCTAAGTAATTTAATTTTTATATCTATTATGGTCAAAGGGGAGTGAGGTAGTCAATTTGGAATGGCATGGCGTGATTCTACCCCGAATACCTAGTCCTTGTCGGCGCTGCGCGGTGCCGTGCGCGCAAGCACGTTACCTACCTTCAGACTGGGGTTGCCATATTCGGTGATAGGGCTTTCACTTTTTTTATGTTAAATACAGTGTAAATAACTATTTTCAAAACAATGAGTGTTGTTGCGTTATGGAGCTTAAATGGAAAAAAGGCTTCAGTGAAAAAAAATGGTTTTCTCAAACATGCATGGAAATGTGGTCAATATTTTCGAAAAAAGAACAGCGAAGTGAACAGCTGAATGTGTACGGACAGATTAAAATCAAATCCATTGCAGGAGTGGTTTTTGAATTTGCGCGTTGTGATGTTCCAATTTCAAAAACGCGCCGATAATGTTATGGTGTGAAACGGCGTGCTGTGGGCATTGTCACTTTTCAATAAGTTCTACACTACAAATAGTTTCTTAGATGTTTTCTCATTGTGTTGTAATGAAAAATGGCCGCGGCATATTTGTAAAGATATAATCATACCCAAAATCATATTACCACTAAACCAAAAAATGATGTTCTTTTTTGTATTTACAGCGATGAAGATAAAGAAAATTCTTCAACATCATTGAATACAACTTTCAGAGACAGTCGAGATTTGTTAGAAGAAAACGCAAGCTCCTCATCGTCGACCACTACACTCGATGACTTGCATTTAGTTTGTGATGACGATGATGGTGACCATAAGGAGGAAATTATAAACGACAAGTTATCAGGACGCAGAGTCGTAGATATAAAATATTTGTTTTCTGCAATTTCAAACATTAAGCACCAACATTTAGGCTGCACATTTGCCGATTTAAATTTCCTTAAAGAGCAACGACATGGTTTTACAAGCAAATATTTTTTTGAATGTAAAATGTGCAAAATAATTGAAACAGTGCACAGTGAAGACCCAAATGTGAAATTAAATGCAAATAAGGCGATTGTAGAAGGAATTCTCTGTTCAGGGAATGGATATGCACAATTAAACGAAATTTGCAGCGTGCTAAATATGCCAAATATGAATAAATCAACATATACGACTATTGAACAATCTTTGATACCAATCATTGAAGAATGTGCCATCGACGAGATGATCGCCGCTGGGCAAGAAGAAAAAAGGCTTGCCATTTTATATGGCGAAGTAGACAAAGATGGCTGGCCTTTAATAACAGTAGTTGCAGATGGCTCTTGGGCAAAAAGATCCTACAAAACTGGATTTAGCTCTGCGTCTGGTGCTGGATGCATTGTTGGATTGCGTACTAAAAAGGTATTGTTCTTGGGCGTACGCAACTCATACTGTTGTATATGTGCGAGAAGTCAAAAGCTGAATGTAGATGTAGCTGAACACAGATGTTTTAAAAATTGGAATGACTCCGCTAATGCTATGGAAGCAGACATAATTGCAGAAGGTTTTGCAAAAAGCATAGATATGCATGGAGTCAAATATAACAAACTCGTTGGAGATGGTGATTCTAGCATAATGAAAAAATTAATCTTAAACAAACCCTACGGTCCTGATTTCATTATTTCAAAAATTGAGTGTAAAAATCATTTACTGCGAAATTTCTGCAACAAATTGAAAGCTTTGGGGAAAAAAACAAACAATCACAAAGGCTTTGTAGCAGTGCAGCTTCGAAAAAAGGTGGAAGAAAATGTTTTGCGTTTGAGAAAAGCTATAGTTGGAGCAGTAAATCATAGGAAATCAGAAGATATAAATCCTAATGAAAATTTAAAAAATCTAAAAAAGGATATAAAAAATGCACCCAACCATGTCTTTGGAGACCACAGTAATTGCAGCGCTTACTTTTGTAATCCCGAAAAATATAAAAAGGACACAAATTTTGTTGCTGATCTTCAGACTAGCGGATTATGGACTGACATCCAGCATTACACATTGAGTTTAGCATCAAATGCAGAAAGTCTGATACTCGACATAACAAACAATACAGTAGAACAATTTAATAATGTAATTGCAAAATTTATTGGAGGTAAACGAGTCAATTACACGGCCAGAGGTTCCTACCAAGCACGATGCTTTGGTGCGGCTCTATCATGGAACAGCGACACCGCTATACATTCACACCTGTCAAAAAAAATCCAGGGTTGCAGTCCTGGCAAATACACAAAGAAGTTCATTGAAAGACAAAGGCGATCAAAAGTATACAATGAACAATGCCGAAAGAGAAAACTTTCGTTCGTCGACGATAGGTCATGTAAAAAACGAAAAGTTACTGGACCTGACGAAAATTACGGTCGACTAGAATTAGAGCCTGATATGCTATCAGAAATATTTGAAGAAAAGAAAAAAACATTTATTTCTGGGCTAGAAATATCAAAAAACAGTGCTGAAGAACTTGAACGTAGCACGATTGGCCAGAGTGACAATGAATTGTGGACAATAGAAAGGCGCAAGCGTATCACGGCGTCAAATTTTGGCAAAATATGTAAACTGCGCAAAAAAACATCAGTTGCAGGTTTATTAAGATCTTTGTTATACTCGCAATTCAAAGGCACTCCTGCTACAAACTACGGAAAACAGAAAGAAGATGAAGCAGCAATTGATTTTTCAAAAGAAACAGGACTGTCCGTAGTCAAGTGTGGGTTGTTCATCGATAGCAATAAAAGCTTTTTGGCCGCAAGTCCCGATGGACTAATAAATGAGGATTCAATTATTGAAATAAAATGCCCGTATAAAATTGCTGAGATGACTCCAACAGAAGGAATAAAAAAAAAATCGATCGACTCCTGCATACTCCACAACGACAAGTTAAAATTAAAAAGGAATCACAATTTCTACTATCAAGTACAAGGCCAATTGCACATCACATGCCGAAGATTTTGTTACTTTGTTTTGTGGAGCCCCAAAGGTTTATTATATGAGAAAATTGAAAAAGACGACGAGTTTTGGCAAAATATGGAACCAAAATTAGAATTTTTTTTCCACGAATGCCTTCTCCCTGAAATAATTGACGGTCGGATACCCAGAAATTTACCTGTAAGAGAAAGGATGGAAATGACGACAAAATAAATGTACCTACATAATATTATTATATAACTTTTGTATTATTTAAAATACCCACAAGCACCTTTTCTGCGTCTTCTGCATAAATATTAAGAACTAGCTTTTGCCCACGGCTTCGCTCCCGACAACTGACTACTACCCTACCTACCTACTAAAAATAATTAAGTAAAAAAAACTTATTATCCTATTTCGGACGACGGCTACGGGCTAATCCAAAAACGCAAAAAATATAAAAATCGGTGTAATTAACACGATTGCCGACTTCCTTTAATATATATAGATTTACTTGATAAGAGCAGTAATTATTTTATAAACTCCCCTGTAAATATTTCTGTCAAGTCAAAAGCAGAATTATCACACCAAGCAGTATAGTGCAAACTTTAGTTACGTATTATACCTAATGCTTACGGTTTGTATTTTCGTAAGACATTTCGCTAAAGTTCATTGCAATTATTAGTTAATTATAAACCCTAAAAATGTCATTGAATTGTTACATCGTTGTCTCTTAAAAAAAAACAAAATGAGCATCAAATTTCACTGTTCAGTAAATCAGTATAGGATAAACGTCGATATCGACTGACATCACTATAATTTCGATAAAAATTTCGACACTAGTCACTTCCCTAATTGTGTATGTATTAGTCTTACCCTCCCTCACCTCTCGTCTCCCCCCGTAAAGTGCGATAGAGACAACTGCAGCTCAGAACGATTTTACCTACAAAAAACCTTGATCGATCGACGTTTCGTATTCTCCTGATTTCTCCTCGAAACCTAACCCAATTAAATTATATTTGGTATCAAAATTTAAAGGAAGAATAGATCTATGCCCCTATTACTTGTTTTTATTTTAAAAACTTTTCAATTTTCTTTGGTAGTCGTCTGATTACGTAGGTAAAAACGGGGTATTTTTTTAGGTTTTTGGTAGGTCATATTTATTTTTGTAATAAATTTTTTGAAAAAAAAGAATGACAGGGGCATGGCTTCAATAGACCTAGATTTTTATAAATAAAAACGATTACTCTAGAGGCATTATCCAGGAAGAGAATAGGGGAATACATTTGTATGGAAAAATGCAGCCCGCCTACGCTCTTAATAAATACGTATTATTTCAGGGACAATAATTTTTTTCTTTTTGAACTGGTGATAAGCACCGGAAATGTAAGGTTGAGAGGCAACCGATTTTCTCTAATAAACAAATAATAAACATGGTAAATATTCCATATTAAATCCTAATGTTAATAATAAAATTGGTTTTAAAATTCAGTTATGTATTTTTTATTTGTTTCACTTTTATTTATTTGTTTCTATATTCGCATGAATACATGTTCACAACATGCATTACAGAAGTCCACATAGTCCACAATACTTGCAAAGTAAGAAACAAGATTACATTAATTTTATCGATACCAATAATCGACCTTTTAGTCGCCCTAGCATACATGAGCTTTTACGCATGTATAAGTGTACGTGAAACGCAGTGATTGCGTTAGTGTGACAACCAATAGCAAACTCACGATCTAAGTGCGTGTTGTTTATTTGTGTGCGTAATGCGCGTAGGCATTGGTCTCTTGCTTGTAGTGAAGTTAAAGAGTGGGAGATTAACGGCGACACGCATTCTGATACAAATCAGGAACTATTTCCTTTCTAACCTCCTTTATATGTTCTGTGGGCACAACATTCGGCAACATAATTGTGACTTGTGTGTTCATTTCGGACGGACATTTCAGTTTCGCTGTCATACAATAAAATAATAGGGTGGCTATGGCCCTTCGATTAACAAAGGTTTTAAAGTGCTACAAGGGTGGCGACGGTGTCCGTACATTTTTGAGCATTGTGCTTTCAACCAAAAAATAATTGACCTAAAACAAGATCTAATAAATGCATACTCTTGCGCCATCCCATCTTCCTAGGTCAGCGTGCTGTGCTGGTGCTGCGGCAGCGGCTGCAGAAGACCTCAAACGGCGAAAGTATAGTAATGTGAACATTATTTTCGAGCCGTTTGGGGTTGAAACGAAAGATGAGCACTCGGACCCCACGACCCGAGGCGTGGGGTCAGAGTGCTCATCTTCTTTTTAAGGAAATGTCCAAAAGGTTGTTTGACACTTCCCGTGATCCAAGAGCTGGTTTTTACCTTGGTCAGAGATTAAGCATTGCCATCCAACGTGGCAATGCCGCCAGTCTCTTGGGTACATTTCCAGATGACGGCGATGTGGACGAATTCTATGATGCCTTATTGTGTTAGTTTTTTTTTTGTTTAATATTATAGGTTTTCTTTTTTATTATTCTTGTAAATATTATTGATGTTTGAAAATTTTCTTTAGTAATTAGGCATATATTTACCGTATATGAAAATAAATGCACCAAATCATGTTTTTGGAGATCACAAATTATGCAAAACTTATTTCTGCCAAAATATGGATCAAAATGATCGTACACAAAATTTTGATGCTAGTAACATATTAGTTAGTTAGTTAGTCTAGCAACATTTTGGCAGCTATAACAAAAATTTTGTCTAGATTGGTAAAGCATGATGCAAATAGCAAGTCGCCAATCACAGCCACAGCTCGCTGTGCTGGCTCAGTTGTATCATTTAACGCTAAGGAACCACAATCGTATATTTGCAAAAAGATTTTGATGCGAAGTCCCTAACCCAATTGTAAAACGCTTAGAAATTAAACGCAATAAAAAAGAATCACAAATTAAAGACGGAGATTATCAAAATCATTCGCAGCAAAAGTGTACTAACAATACCAATGACAAATATTACAGCGAATCTTGTCAAAAGCCAGATTTCTGCTTTTTAAAAAAAAAACACAAAAAAAAACATCTTTCTGATGTCGATCGCAAGTCTCTTGAAAAAAAGAACTATTTTGCAGGCGGATTCAATCGAGTGGCACCGGTATGTCTATTCTGGTGCAATCTCCCTCGGTGAACACCTACGTGAAGTGAGCTGTCATCTGTCCCGATGCTAGGGATTTACAAAGCACTACAATCAGATGACAGCTCACTTCACCTAGGTGTTCACCGAGGAAGATTACAACAGAATAGCACTGCAGGAGAGAAAATTGCGCCTCACTGCATCTGCTTTCGAAAAGGTATACAAAAGAAGCCTAATAAAATGTGCACCTTTAGTTAAAAGTCTTTTAAATATGACTGGTGACTTAAGCCACGTAAAATCATTGCATTAGAATAGTTGGCTGAAGTACTAAAGCTCGACGAAGAAGTCAACTTCACCGACCCTGAACAGCCATTTTTGGCGGCAAGCCCAGACGAATAAAGAAAAAAAAAAAAAGAAAGAAAAACATATGACAATAGAAGCTATAAAAAGAGATGACGAATTTTGACACAATAGTATAGAAATAAAATTAAAAGCATTTTACTTTGATTGTCTACTACCAGAAATAAATTATTCAAGGCTGGACAGAAAAATGGAAATTCGTGAATTTCCACAATATATTTTAGACGCAATACACAAGGAAAAGTCAGTTAAGGGCGCGTATTCGATTTAGCGCAACTCAAAATCTAAACGATTGCTAGAACGGCGTAGCAGCATTGACACACACTAGTACAATACAATCGTCTGTTTGTGTGCATCAGAAAAAAAAATGCATGAAATAAGCACGCATCATTGAAATTGATCGGCAAACGACAAGGCGCGATGTTTTACAGAGCTTTTTAAAATAATTGTCTAAAATAAATGAGCTCGTATAACGGACTAAAAATATTCTGTATATTAAGCATAACATTTAGTTACATAAAATAAATATATCAGTCACGTTTTTATTCAAATACTGGTGAAAAAAAATTGACAAAGTGAACCGATTTTCTACTTTTTCAACATTGTTTTTTAATACATAATAGTAATATTTTCGTAATTTTGGCTCTGTAGCTGTCTTTATGACTGTATATCCTGTTGAAAAAACGCATATAACAAAATATTTTGGCATATTGTAATGGTTGTATTCGTCCTGAAAGTTAACACTGACGTCTATTTTCGCTAAACGATATGAAAGAATTGTCTTCGCTTCAAAAAACCATAATTAAAAATTATACTTTTACTCTGTAGCAGTCTAAATCATAACTTAATCTTTTCGAAAACTGTAATTGTCTTTAAATAATCTGCTCACATCATTACGATATTGCTCTGGGCAAAACACGAAAACAAGAAGTTTTCGTCACGAATCGAATACACGCTCTTAAATGAAAAAACGTTTTGCCTTCTGTGACTGTTCCGCCAGAAACAAAGCCGAAAAAAAATTGAAAAAAAAAACCATAAGGAAGTTCGGCTTCCCATGTTAATGTAGTCACGTAAACGACCAATTGGGTACTTAGTTGTTATTTAGATTAAATGCAGTGCTGTTTTTAGTTATATCTTATTTTCTTTCTATCTTAAAAATATGTCTAGGGGTAAGTCGCCCGGTCTCGACAGTTTGAGTACAAAGCAATTGCAGAATGCAGATGTCCATCTCCCATGGGTTCTTGCCCTATTGTTTAATTTAGGATCCGTTCCAGGATTTCCTTGATTCGTTCTTCTACGAAATGATCGAATGGGTAAGAGGAGGTGGTGTAGCCTAGTGTACCTTCGTGCTGATTTGTCTTTTAAAATTCTCGCTTCTTTATCCCTCACAGTTCGGCTGAGTTTCTTTTTCTTGAGGTTTGTGTCAAAGGTGCTAAAACCGTTATTGGAGTTGTGTGTGTTGTGTTCCGTTGATTACTTCATCGAATTCGAATCGGTCCTAGAACGGAGTATGCACATCACATTGTCATGGGGGATTTCAACACCAACCTCTTTGCCCATAACTCCTCTCGATTCTGTAAACTCCTACATCTGGTCGAGTCAGCTAGTTTCCACGTGTTGCCTCTCCAACCAACGCATCATAACACTGTGGGTGATGATACTTGGCTCGACCTAATCCTCATCTTTAATCCTTCCCTAGTCTCCTCGCATGGTCAACATGTCGCTCCTGGCTTTTCCCATCACGACCTTATTTACCTTTCTTATGTCCTTAAGCCCCCTAAACCCAAATCTACATTTCGATACAGACGTGCCTTTGCGCGGATGAATACTGAAGGACTTTTACAAGATACTTCTAATATAGACGGGACACCCCTGGAGGAAGCCAGCGCAGTTGATGACAAGGTTAATATTTTTAATTCAGCTGTAGTCAAGTTGTACGACTCTCACGCTCCCATCAGGAAAATCAAACTGAAGTGCCCGCCTGCGCCATGGATGAATCGGGGTGTTCGAATGGCAATGCGACGAAGGGATCGCGCGTTCCGGGTGTTTAAAACTGCTCGCAATTTTTCGGCATTAGACCTTCCTATTACATTTGGTTTGGACGATCTAAATCGCCATTTCGCCACTGTTCCCACTTTTGATAGTCTTACCAAATGCCAAACTATTGACTACCTTACTGGTCTGACGCGACCCAATATTACCCCCTTTGCCTTCATCCCAGTCGATCCAGGAGAGATCAAGAAGATTATCCTCTCTATTAAATCTAATGCCGTGGGTTGGATACCAACTCCCGACACATCGCATCTTGTTTATGCCTTTGAAGGCCCAATCGTTGTGCTGCCGATTCTGTGATCAAGTTGATTTGAGATCTTTGATCTAGTAAAGCTCTAAGTTTTATTAACGTTCCATTCATTGCCATAACATTCAATTCCACTGTTGCTAGAAGTACTTCATTATAATCCCCAGTGACGTGATTTGCTTTGTGCTGGGAACTTGTCGGCTTGCCTTTAGGTGTCGAGTTATTAGCAGGCATCGTATGTTGCGGCTTTTGTTGTATAGCCTCATGTAGTGTCGTATGATGCTTGCAATTGCACACCTTACATGTTTTCACGGAATTGCATTGTTTATCATCATGGCAATACAAACAATTCTCACAAATATTCAATTGCGAAATTGTATTTATCTTAGCCTCAGGTTCCATACTTTGAAATATTTTGCAATGTATTAGATAGAATATGGTCCGATTTGCATAATGGACATTCTCTTTCTGATCTGACATAATATGGTTCCGGACTGAATTGTTTGTAGTGGTACTTCTTCGATGGATATTTCGTTGAAAATTCTTTTGTTTCGGTGCTCTCCTTGACCTCTGTTTTAGGGTTGGGATGCTTGCCTTTCCTATTAACAGGTTCCAAGGCTGTAAATTTGGCCTCCAAAAATGCAATGATTTCATCAAATGTTGGCAATTCTCTTGGAGCCTTTCTTGATTCCATGTATGAGCTGTATGTCTCTGGATCCATTTTTTCGGTATGTGCACTAAAATCGGATCCCATGTAGTGGTATCGATTCCAAGTTTTTTTTTTTTTTTTTTACTATTAAATAGGCTTGCGTTTGACCGCAATTCACCTGATCGTAAGTGATAATGCGGCCTAAGTTGGAACACGCTTGCCTAAGTGAAACCGGTTCACTCGTGCCTTGAAGATACCCAGATTATACTTATCAGGGAACAGAGAGGCGGACAAGGAAATCCACAGTCTGGCAGTTCGCACGTATTATGGATAGCGTGAATCGTTTCAAAGTCGTATCATGAAGACGTTTCAATTCGTGTGCTGCATATTTATGCACTGTCGGCTGGCTTAAAAATATTTGAATTTGTTTTGTAAACAGCAACTGTATGTTGTTATATCTTCTGTTGCATTTTTTGGGTCTTGCTTATCAAAGGATTGTTGTGAATAGCTTCATAATACAAGTCCATGAAGATTGGCCATTGAGTGTAGTTACCACTGAAGACCGGAATTTCAACCTTTGGCATTGTTTGTTGTTGGTGGGATGTGTGATTCAATTCTCATTTTTCGGTAATACTGTTAATGTCGATTCCTTTTAAGACTCTTGAAAAAGCTCGAAAGTTTGTTCTTTGCCGATTGATCAGCTCGTCCGTCTTGGAGAACATACCTTTATCTTCCGTGTTAGGGTTACGTTGATCCTCATCTTAGCTAATTGTTCCTGGTTGTGATTTGGCTCCGGAATGTAATATGTCTATCAGCAGAGCACACGTAGCCGTGTAGTTCTTTCACAGAAAGGTAAGCACTAGACTGGAAACACTCATGTTTTCTGTCGCCAATAGATGTAAGTTTAGAGAGATTTTGTTCAAAGTTCACTTGACGCCCTATGAGATGCATAGAGCTTCAAGTGACCCCAAGCGTTTTTTCGCATAGTGAGCGGTTTTCCGACTTGCTGAGTTCTTTTTGATGTTTGTTGCTACTTTGTGCACAGCTTCAGCAATGATCTGTTGACGTTGTAGCAATCCCATTGTAGAAGTTGTCAGGAAAAGCTAAACTGTATGTATCACTCACTGTGACTGTCCAGATGTGTTTGTAGAAGACTGTAAGTCCAATGGTTTGCTAGTTCCGTGTGCGGAAGTATCCTACCTAATAAGTACGACTTCTCAACTCAGCTGGTGAGACCCGCTTGTGGGAGGCCAGCTAAGCCGATTCGCTATTGGTAATGAAAACTCTCGTCCGCACTTCACTTAGTAGTCTCGAAGGACCAAAAAATGTATGGTTCCGTAGCTGCGGCGCTTGTGTATCGGGAATCTTTGTGTTGTGTGTAAGAGAAACACCGACGTCTGTATCCACCGAACACCTTTATTAAACTGATGTACTTTTGTTATAAACTTAAGGAAATTGTAAACAATAGTGAGCGTCAGCATTAAAATGTCGAGCGTGCTCGTACAGGTACATTATTTTCCGGGAATTTCCTTATCCTAACATCAACAAATAACGAACGAAACAAGAGGACTTCGTGAAATGCACAGAGGAAGTTTTGCATTAACTGTATTGTTATGCAAATTAAGAACGGGAGACTTGGAAAATAGGCTAGGCGACAAGCCAAGGCGCACTGTGGAAACCCTGATGAACAAGGCTAGGGACATATTACTTCAGGAGTATGTGCCTCAACATTTGGGTCTGCATCATATAAGCCGGAGTAATGTCATTAGTAAAAACTCATATATAGCAAATAGTTTATATGGCAGACCAGGGGGTCTAAAAAGTCCACATTAGGTGTTTCATAATATGATCATAATATGTTTCATTTCATAAATCACAAAATGGCCACACTATATGTTTCATAATATGTTTCATATTAGATCTGACAGTTTTTATGAAAATTCGTAAAATGGTCCAATAAGGAGGAATGCTGTTGTGAGTTATCCAGTGTGAATAAGTACAGTAATGGCAGACTTGGGTTTGTACGAGAAGTTTTTGGAGCACGCTCGTCTAGAGGAAGCTCTTTCCTACAGAAGAACCACGGCTGGAGTGAGAAATATATAGTTATGCTTCGAAATGCCGGATCGAGATTTCGTTGCACTCTATAGGCTAAATAAGAGTTTAACCTTATTTACCCAGGAAGCGTGGTCTAACGACAGTTTGCAAAGTAAGTAAATATGTAATATATTATTATTATGTAGCCGACCCCAATGTCACAAAACTCTCGAATGGAATGGGAAAAGGCTAGGCAGATGATGATTATTATGTAAACCTGCTTCAAGTGTAATACTCATACATTTTTTTTTAAGAATTCTATAGCTGCTTGTAAATTCCTTTCATCAGCAGTAACATCTTAGTGGCAGCTTAAGAATGCCAGATTTAATATTATACTATCGATGATTTCTTCCATTACTTACTTTTTGTTAATTTTAGGTCCTAAGTGCACTATCGTTTTCGCATCGGGATCCTATCAACGCTATGTAGGAGCAAATGCTATACATATGCACCAAGTGAGCGTATCAAACTGCATACGAGCAGTAACATTGGCCCTGAATAGTGACCATTTTCAAAGTAAGTACATTCACTTTCCACAAACGAAAGAAGAACGAAATGTGACGTATAATAATTATTATCTTTTTTGTTGGTACAATATCAATACAGAAAGAAAATATAAACCAAACGAAAACATATAAAAAGACGGGTTGTACGCGCGCTAACATCACGTTGGGAGAAACATCTGTAATTTGAAGCATTTGACAGATCGTAGCAGCTTCTCCTAAAAGTCGTAAAATGGTCGATTTTAAAAAAGTTTCATGAAAATATTCATATCATCTGCGGAAACATTGAAAATGACGTATAGAAACAACAGTAACCTGGCAACGACACACACAGATCTTAAATAAATCTAGAAGGGAACTCTTCCCTTCTAGATTTATTTAAGATCTGTGTGTGTCGTCAAGTTGTACTGGAAGTGCTTTCCTAATTTATTGTACTGAAAAAAAATCACGTCAACAAACATGCAATATATTGTTATACTAGCTGACTCGGCAAACTTTGTTTTACCATATAAATAAAATAAAATAGCCTTCAACCTATTCTCAGAGCTACCAAATATACACAAAAATCTCGTACAAACCCAAATCTGCCATTACTGTACGTTACTACAATGTTTTAAGTCAATTGATTACAATTTTCACGCTGAATAACTTACAACAATCAAGTAAAATGCGAAAATGAACTAAAGATGTTGCTTCCCGAGTAACTTCTAACATTTCATATAACTGACATTTAAGCAATTCTCCTTATTGTCATTTTACGAATTTTCAATGAAACATATATGAATCGAGAAGTAAAGAAAGTCGTCGTCCATAAAATAATTTCGCTCATCTTGGATTATTGCACGATAGGTCATGCAAAATATCGAAGCCACTAAATACGACCACAGCTTTTATGGCATACCAACGTTCGGAGATGTGATTGGTGGAGTGACTATTTAGTTGAACAACGTAAAATTTATCGCAGAGCGCGTAGACAGCTTAATAAGCTTACAAAATGTAAGGTTACCGGGGACCTGTTGACTTTTGCATTAAATACGTTTAGAGTTGCCAAGTCACGCTACAAAGCATCGGTGGAAAAATCTAAGGGTAATTTACTGCGTAAAATTGTTGTAAAACTAGATAAAGAAGGTCCGTGGTCTCCTTTATATCACGAGTTTAAAGCTAATAGATCAGTCGACCTTCCGTATGTCCAAAACATTAAAGTAAATAATAGACATACCACCGGTATCGAAGAAACAACGGAAGTTCTACTTAATACTCTGATACCCGATGATTCACCTATGAACGACGACGAATACCACCAACAGATCAGAGCGTGGGCTTCGGTGCCACCTGAATCACCAGCGTCAGATCTACCATCCACTGACGAGTTCATAAACGTTGTCATGAGACTACCAGTCAACAAATCATCAAGTGAAGATAAAATATCTAATAGAATGATTATAGAAGCGTGTAAAACAGCGGGTGACGCGATCTCAACTGTTTATAACCGGTGCATTGCGGAAGGTATTTTTCCTCGTATATGGCGACGTGGCTTTATACGAATTATCCCAAAGAGTGGCGACAAGCCCCCGGATGACTCGAAGTCGTACCGGCCCATAACACTACTACCATCTTTGGGAAAACTGGAGCGCTTTATCGTTCCACGTTTGCTACCGGATGGACCAAAATTTCATAATAATTAATGCGGTTTCACCAAAGGGAAATCTACCGTCGACGCGGCACTATCTGTTAGAAAAATTGTTAATTCGTCCGAACATAAATACGTCATTGGGATCTTTCTCGATATCTCAGGGGCTTTTGATAACGCATGGTGGCCTATGCTACTACTTAAGATGAAAACCCGTGGTTGTTACAGAAACATCTATACTCTTGTTTACTCGTACTTTTTAAACGGCTCCGCGAAGCTCAACCATGGGATGTCCTCAAGGTTCAGTTATCAGTCCATATTTATGGAATGTAGGTTTTGATGATTTGCTTGCGATTCCACTTCCTTGCGGTTGTTCATTAACCGGTTACGCGGACGATGGCCTTCTGCTTATTCAGGCAAGTACCCGGACCGAGCTTGAGAATTTGGCTGACACATGCCTTCGTTTAATATCTTAGTGGGGCGACCGAAACCGTCTAACCTTTGCACCTCACAAAACCTATCAACTTATTTTAAAAGGTAATCTTAAATCATGGCCTAGTATTAAATTTAATAACGTTCCCGTTAAAAGAAAACAATCAGTGTGCTACCTTGGTCTGGTCTTAGAGAAAAAAATTTCATTTATTGACCACATAAAAACAGTTGGTGAAAAAGCTAAAAAGAACTTTTATGCCTTGACGAGAATATCTAAAGCCACTTGGGGTCTATTATTGGCTACCTATTTGGGATGTATGTGCTATGGAGCACCTGTTTGGGCTGATAGGGCCACCATAGGGGCGGTACGACGTAAATTGCTTCAAAGTCAACGTTTGGCTTTAATATTTTTATGTAAAGCATACAGGACCGTTAGTACTGAAGCCCTTCCGGTTCTAGCAGGCGTGCTTCCAGTCGTTCTTGAGGTGCAACGACATGCTGCAATGTACTATTCCGCGCGAGAGACCATGGACGCAAACTTTTTAATTCAACGTGACCGCGCTAAGATCTCTAGATTATTTAAACCACAGACTGACGTCTGGGAGGAAATTTTATCCGAGTGGCAGTGTAGGTGGGATGATTCTAGCAAGGGCCGTCACCTTCATCAGTTCTTTCCATCCGTTCGTGAGCGGCTGGTCAGAACATGGCTGGAGGTGGACCACTGTGTTACCCAATTTCTAACAGGTCATGGCAACTTTAAAAGTAAATTATTTTCTTTCAAGCTTGTTGCTTCGCCTTTGTGTCAATGTTCTACATCTGACTGTGAATACGAACAATCTGCACATCATATCTTATGGGAGTGTATTCTTTGGCAGAAAGAACGCAAGGTTATGTTGGATAGTGTACAGGCTACATTCGGAGCAGTTTATTATGCGGACCTTGTGGAAACTAGAACTAATTTCCGTGCGTTCAAGCGATTTTGCCATACCTATTATTGGAATCAAATTTAATGTAACAGCTCACTTTTTAGGGCCCATTAATTATGTCAATTATAATCCGTGGTGCTTAGCAACTGGGTTTCTCCCAGTTGTAAACGTCCCTTTGTGCCTATTGACCTAGTTCTGTTCTGTCTTCTGCTTGATTTGGAGGGAAGTGGAAAATATGTTTTTCTTACTCCTCCGCAGTTCTTTTCTGATTAATTTCGTTGCAGGATCCAAGACAGCTGAATCGTTTCTCTGGGACTCGTCGAGCTTCATTGCTCTGGCGCTTTTCTGGTGGTTGCCACTGTTGATTCTGGCTTACAGGAGTTACAGTGGTTAGGGAATAGTGTGGCGGGCTTGTCCCATAAATAAAGCTTTTATGGCGATATTTTTTTATTGTCTAAACGTATGAAGCTTCGGCATGCATTACTTCTGGACGATACACGCGATGCCGCCGAAGCATAAATAATATTGTTTGTTTGGTAACGTGTTTTTTTTAATAACCTATAAAGGTTTACATGGAAATATGTTCCCGCAGATGATATGGATATTTCATATTTCATCTAAAAAAACGACCATTTTACAACTTTTAGCAGAAGCTGCAAATGTTCTGCTACAATCTGTCAAATGATTCATCTTACAGAGATGTTTCACCCAAAGTGGCCATTTTAGACCCCTGATCTCCCTCTGGAAAGACAAAATGCAATTGTTATCTGTGATGGCACCTATTTTTATGCCCACAAAAGTTAAAATTATTTATTTCAAAAAGAGACCTCCATAAGTATCGAAATCTCATAAAGCCATTCATGATTGTATGTTGCAATGGATACATCCTGATGTTACAGGGCCATATCCTGCCACTACTAACGACGCGTCGATAATGATGGATTTATTAAACAGAGACAGTTTATTGGATTTTTTTAGAGAAGATAATGTTTTCGTTCTCGATAGTGGCTTTAGGGATAGTGTAGACGCTATAATAATAATAATAATTCATTTATTTCAGGCTGCATAGGCCCATACATAAATACCTTAACCTAAACATACATTTTTTATCATTTCTAACTTGTGTTAATAGGGACGACTTAAGACTATGTTAGCAGCACTTCACTAAATTGCACTAAGTTGTCTGTGCGCTGTCCTGTGGCACTTGTCCGCGGAAGCGACGGAACACCAAGTCCTGCGGCCAAAAGTCTTCTTCCATGACGAGGGGCAGGAAACAATTCGGTACTCGCACCACGCACGCCTTGAAGTTGACGTTGCGGCGCGACTCCAGTAACTGCACCCTCGGCGTGTACTTTGTCTTTCGGCGCACGTACTCTACGATGTCCTCCGCCTTAGTGGTGTAGTGCAGGCGGGAGATATACACCGGTGTATTCGGTTTAGCGGCACGCAGACTTACGTCGGGCTCCGTTGGTGCTTTGCCGCAGCGGTTCTCGATCTTCCGTGATCGGCGCTTCCTCCTCTGCACCGTCACGAAACCATTCACATTATCAGCCTTATTCGGCGCCTTTTTCGGCACAGGCTTTATACTAGCAGCGCCATGGGCGCTCGCAGTGACGTTAGCGGAACCCCCCTGCAGAGGTTTCACCGGGGCTGCAGACACTGGCAGCGAGACGGGGCTCGGGGCTCGAGCGGCGCTGCATGGAGAAGCCGCGGAGACGGCGCGCGGGGCTGCGGGGCGCGCAGGCAGGATGTTTTGCTAGCTCCGCAAACGACGAACGCGCAGGCGACGAAACTGCTGACGCGGATTTCGACGACGGAATGTCGAGGCCGGCTCCGCAATGCGCGTTTTCGAATGACGCATCTACAGGTGACCCAGTTACCGCCACACTATTGCGCAACTCCGTAACTTCCTTGCGCAAATCGGCGACGGAATTCTGGGATTCGTCTAACTTCGCTTGCACATCCGCGAGTCTAGCCTTCGA
The DNA here is from genome assembly GCA_947361185.1 of Charanyca ferruginea. NCBI lineage: Eukaryota > Metazoa > Arthropoda > Insecta > Lepidoptera > Noctuidae > Charanyca > Charanyca ferruginea. Next base: position 10,889,750 of record OX376065.1, on the reverse strand, counting down.
AAACTCAATATCCTTCAAAAGGCTCGATACGTCGACGTGGTCGAAGGTAACGGGGGGCAGCTTGTGTAGCTCCCTCGCCACAAACGCCGGCACGTCGTCAGGGTCGGTCTCCTTGAACAGCGTGATGATATCCTGCAGGCTCCTCTTTGTCCCGTCACGCCGGCGGGACACCATCTGGCCGAGCTTATTTAGCACACTAAACAGCAACAGCTTGGCAGCAGCTATGTCTTCCGCGCTGAAGTTTGTTGCGCAGATCTGGATAGCGGACATCTCATCCATCACATCCAGCTTCTGCTGCAGGAACGCCAGCAGCTCATTAACCACGAGTTCACTACTCATGGCGGGTAATTACGAGCGTCAGCTTGCGCCGCGCTAATCGATATAGAAAATACTTAAACACGTCCGCATCGAAACGCGACACAAGCAAGACTACGTGACAATAAATAGATGGGTTGTGGAAGCCGTTAATGGCATGATCAAATAAGACTTTAAAATATTCAGGCATGAATATTTTAATCGTGCATGCCCTCACATTACGAAGGACTTTTCCATTTCAGCAGCTCTGCATAATGCGTTTGCCAAAATGTTAGTGCGGAACAAATAGTGAATATTATAAATGAAAGGCTTTTTGCAGACAACACTTTAGCAGAAATAGTACAAGAAGAGAATCTCAATAGAAGAAACTCTATATTTACAACTATAACCAGTTCAAATATTGTGTTCCCTAGCTTGTCTATAGAAGAATTCGTCCTCTTTGCTTGTGGCACTTATCTAATTCGACAAGCTAGGTCATACATAGGTGAACAATTACGCTTTCATGGCCTTTACACAATAGAAGTTTGCAGAGAGGACCATGTCAATTTAAGCAGGTTAGGGGGAATAAGTCCTTATTTGATTCGAGTAAAAGTAAAGTCCCGGCATGTGTCACGAAAATCTTATTATGTTTTTATATCAATAGATCGGCAACAAGTGGGTAGGAATGCCATCACCGGATATTGTTGCAATTGTATTGTTGGTTTGCGCACTGTGGGATGTTGCTCTCATGTAGTGAGCAGAGTATGGTACCTGGGCTACGCGGGTCACCAGGATAATATAACTCCACCTGCACAATTCTTCGACCAAGTTTTACTCAGGCTAGATACATAATTGTTAAATAATAAATAGGTACCTACCTATTGAATGTTTGTAAAAAGTCTTTGTTTCATTTTATAAAATAACATATTACTTACATATTTTGGTATAAAATATTTTGTTGTAGGTAACAACTAGTGTCGCCAGGTGTCCCGATATGCGCGGGATGTCCCAATTTGCACCTGATCGGGACACTAAATGTCCCGATAAATTAAACATTTATGTCAACCATTATTATCAGCAAAAATAAATAAAAAACAGATCACGTCACTATGTAGAGTGCGCTCACTAGCTGAATAACCATTTTTCAAACTTTTTCAAACCCTTATGAGATGCGCGAAGCTGAATTTGCTCCCGGCCTGCTGCTGTTAAAACGAGATGGTTTTCACCCTGCCGTAGAATGTGCTACGAAATTTATCGACATACCGTACTGAAAGATTATTTTATATCACTAGGAGAAGAAGAATGTCCAACTGCGCTGTGGCAATTCTTCAATTCTGATGAAACAGAACCTTATCTGGCATTTTACCAAAATGCACAGAAAGTAGAACCGTCTTGAATACAAAACATTGCTGTGTTTCGAAGGTCACGAAATAATGGTTGGGCTGATTAAAAAATTGCGGCTTGAAGATATAGGATTCACTTGCAGCAATTTATTAAAAGTTGTCTGATGATAATCATCTTCATCATCACATCAGCCTATTGCGGTCCAATGCTGAACGTAGGCCTCCTCCAGAGATCGCCAACCAACCAGATATAGTTTCGAAAATTAAAGAATACTATTGTGAGTGGTACAAATATGTTCTACATTATATAAAAACTAAAAACGAACTCAAAGATAGCAGATTAGATTTATTTAAACCATTTTCTCTTCAGGACGACTCATTCACTTACGCGTCAATGGTTGACATAATTTAAAATCTAAAAATTGATACGTTTGTGTTAAGTATACGAAAACAGGGCAATCCTAAAGGCCGCAAAATCTAACGATAAACATTATTTTAATAAAGAAATTACTTAAAACTTATAGGTAAACAGCGTGCCGCCGTCGATATTAACACTTAAACACACACGCACTTTATTGTAATATTTTGTAAATAAATTCTACTAGTCCAGCAAGTATGACTATTATTATAAGATTCAATTCAGATTTACTTAGTAATATTAGTTGCGTTAGAGAAACGCACTACTTAAACCTTAGTTGAAAAAAAACCTTGTTTTTTTATTGTCCCGATCTAAAACCATAAATCCCGATTTGTTTTACCTTCTGCCCCCGATTTGAACCAAATCGGACCTGGCAACACTAGTAACAACCTCCTACATGTACATCTTATACTTTTCGCCTCAATGGAAAAGCGTTATACTATTATTATACTTAAAACATGTAGGTGCATTGTATTCTAAAATGAATTAATCTGTTCAATAATCAATCATATCAATACACATTTCACAACATACATAATAGTAACGTAATGTGTAATCATAGCATATTTTTTTGTAAAGGGATTTTGACAGAAAAAAAACATCTGAAAGAGTGCATTAGTGCATTAGTAAAAACATCTGAAAGAGATGGATCTAAGGCTTAGGCCTTAGATCCATCTCTTTCAGATATTTTTACTAATGCACGCGAAGTATACAGGCGACACTCAAAGTACATGGGGTTTTGCCAATCTTCTTTGCATCGCCAATGGAATTTCGTGTTCGGAGTTACTGAAAATGTTGCAGAAGGCTTACGGTGAATCAACTTTATCAAGAACACGTGCTTATAAGTGGTATAAAGTATTCAAAAGCGGCCGAGATGTGATGGAAGATTTGCCTCGCTCTGATAGGCCATCAACGTCTGCAACTGAAGTTAACATCGCAAAAGTGAAGGAAATAGTGACTGAAAATCCTTATTCAAGTTTGAGAGAGATAGCCGCCGGACTTTTTGTCTCTCACGAGTCGATCCGTACCATTTAAAATAATTACTTGGGTATGAAGTATGTTGCCATTTGGCCCAACATTCATAAAACGCTTGTTACTGGTGATGAGAGTGGCGTCTTCTAACCTAACCTAACCGAAAAAAAAACGCCAAAGTCGATCAAAAGTCAAAGTCATGTCGACTGTTTCCTTTGACTGTCGCGGTATTGTGCACTCGAAAATCTTACCGCAAGGTCAAACGGTAAATAAAGAATATTATTTGAGCGTTATGCGGCGTTTAAGACACCAAATTAGACGAAATAGGCCAGATTTGTGGAAATAAATTTTTTGGATTTTGCACTACGATAATGCGCCTTCGCACAAGGCTATCATTGTGAACGAATTTTTGACCAGTAACTCAACAAATACCATCGAGCAACTACCTTAGTTACCAGATATAGCCGACTTCATCCTTTTTCCTAAACTCAAATTACCACTTCGTGGCACCTGTTTTCATTCGGTAAAAGACATAAAGGACAATTCGCGACGAGAACTGAACTCAATTCCGGAAAAAGCGTTTAAGAAATGTTTTGATGATTGGATTATTCGTTGACGTAAGTGTATCTTTTCTGAAGGAGCATACTTTGAAGGTGATAAAATAAATTTGGATGAATAATTGATCTTTTCTCGGTACTTTCTTGACATAGTAGTATTTCGGCAATTCCACGAAAGGCTACGCGACACAATACAGTACAAGACGATGTCGTTACTTCGTGTACAATAATTTAACAATTCTTTTATATTGTAGTTTTTATGATTAAGTATATTAATTTACATACTTTTTACGAGCTGTCAAAACGCAATTCATTTTAATCCAATTTTATCTTACTAGCTGACCCGACAGACGTTGTCCTGTCCCTATATACCTACTTACCTGCCTATCTACCTACTCTGCATACCCTACCTACCCTACATACCCTACCAACATTAATTGTGTCAATCCTCCAAAAAATTAAGAAACTAATAGGTACGTCATACATGTAATTTTTTGATTTTTTTGGTTCCGCGCATATTTTTTTTTATTCTTGCATATTCTTCTCTTTATTTATTTATTTATTTAAAACACTAGAGGTGGATTGACTACACCAGAAATGTATACTGCAAGCAATTTCCAAGTCATCATCTGCCTAGCCTTTTTCCCAACTATATTGGGGTCGGCTTCCAGTCTAACCGGATCCAGCTGAATACCAGTGTTTTACATGCAGCGACTGCCTATCGGACTTCCACAACCCAGTTACTGGGTAACACGATACCCCTTAGTAAGACTGATTGTCAGAATTTCTGGCTTCTGACTACCCGTAACGACTGCCAAAGATCTACAAATGACAGCCGGGACTAACGGCTTTACGTGCTTCCCGAGGCACGAAAGGAAACTCGATATGAAAAAGATGGTCACCCATCCTCAGACCGACCGCGGCTTGCTTAACCTTTGACCGATGGATTTGTACGACTTTAAAATAGCAATTTCCAAGTAGGTTCTACAAATTCTACCATAGTAGGATGCTCTCAATCTGGCGGATCAAAAACTTTTATAGTTTTTGATCCGCCTCAAAAAGGTTGTAAACGTAATGCAAAACTGATAAAATGTACATTGATTATTTATCAGATAAAGATTACTCAACCTTTATCGATTGTGAAGAAGCTGTAATTTCAGATGAATGGTTAGGGACTATTTGTTCTTCTAATGAAGATGAAGTAGTTTCAAAAACAGCAGAAATAAAAAAATCTGAAACGTCTACTTAGTAAGTCAAAATCTAAAAACCAGAATACTAGTTTGGATGACATTAATGAAGAGATAGTTGGAGAAAAAGGCTTGAGAAACAAAAGAAAAAATTTTGGAACAATAATTATGTTCCAAAATAAGTGTAAAGAGTTTCTAAAAAAAAAACGATTATTAGTATTGTAGTTATATTCTGAATTCCTAAGTAATATAACAAGGTTAAACTGCTGAAAGAGACTGATCTGAAACTTAAATTAAGAAAAGAAAAGTTAGGTAACAGAAACCCATTCCAATTTTGCATTTTGTGTAACAGTAATGTTGAAAAACTTGATAGCAATTTTCTTCTTAGTTGAAATTGTATTTTATCTACCTGTACTGATTTTAAAATTGCTAATAAATACCTTATAAAATTAAAATGCCTTATTTATTTTAGTTTACTTTTACAAATAGGACAAGGGCTCTCATGATAATGACGAAAACCTTTGCCCGAAAGTTTTTGATTTTGTGTATTAAAACCTAAATTCATTGTTACTTATTCAAAAAAATCCTACACTCACCTTAAGTAATTTGTACTATAATTAAAATTGGCTGGCAGAAAAGTGTTTTTATTTTCTATTTAGATCATTTTGCCTATATGTCAAACACGCGCCTTTTCTTTAATAAAATAATGGAGTTTAGTTAATTTTACTTGTTTTATAATCAAATTTTGATGTCGTTAAGTAACTTTTACCTGTTTGTGATTTTGATGAAATTATTACCAACCGACACTATTTCATAACATATTGAGAAAGTTCATAATGTTTAAATGCCAGTTTATTGAGCCTTCAAACTGCATTTAAAATTCGTTGGAATTAAGTAGTTATGACAAATAGGCGATTTTTTACGTTTTTTTTCCAAAAATAAAAACTTTAAAATCCTCTACTGTAAAGTTGCCGACATGTCGTTTGGTAAATATTGCCTTTCAAGTCGATATATAGATTATTTAAAGATTTTAAAGCAACTAAAATTCTAATTTCACAGTCTATTGAAAATTCATCGGATTTCCAAGGCTTTATTTTTTAAGAGAAAGAGTCTCAGGTACCCAATTTTGTGTTGTGCTCTGTAGCCACGCCACCGTATATTTTTTATTATGATATAACCTACGGCTGACGGACACGACGTACAGTCGAACCACGTAATTAGTTTACACATTGCACGCACACGCGGTATGAAGAGTTACATACACAAACGTTAAATAAAACGAACGAGTTCTGCTTTTTATTAGTGTGCGTATGTCGCGTCACTAAGCAGTAACTATAATATCAATGTATGTATCGTCATCAGTAATCTGTGTAATTGAATAAGTTATAATATTTCGCACCCAATCATTGTAACAGGTTTGGCGCAATGGCTAACGTATCTGGATAGTTATTAAGAAGTCTTAAGATCAAATCTTGGTTGCAATACATTCTTTTTGTTTTGTAAACATAATTTTCGTAAAACTTTCATTACCTAGTTGAATTGCTAACAATTCAATTCCGTTCACAGATTATAATTCCTTGCTTCATTTTTCAGATATGATTATAACAACGTAGTTTCCCTACTTACTTGGTAACTTCGCACATATTTTAAAGATTTTTAAAACTATTAGGTGACGTAATTCCGGTCTAGCTGCTCCTCGGTTGACATTTACACATTTAGCTCATTCCTTTTTCGTGCGCGGTAACTATCGCACGCGCCCTTTGAGCAAAATGCCAAAACGAAGCGCGCAATCAAAAATTGATCATTACGCTAGGAAAATAAAAAAAATAGAAGAAAAAGAAAGACGAAGACGAAGAATAAGACCATTACAATCATCATCAGACGATGAAGGTAAGCAAAATACATTTATCTAGTTGGTGATATAAAAGTGAATAGTGAAAATATCAGTTTTGTAAATGCTCTGGGATTGACTGCGAGTCAATAACTTTGACATTGTTCAAAACTAAATTATAAGTAATTTTAATATTGCATTGGAATTGACTGCGAGTCTCTAACGATGACAAACAAGCACATACAAAACGTACAATCTAAAACAGATGTAACGTTAACGTGCAGAATAATTACTCGATTTTATTTTTACACTACCCTCAATAATGGTTATCTTCGCAACCTTAATTACAAATTGTAATTTTAGGTAACGAAGATCCCGATATGGTGATAGAAAATGACAGTGAAGTCATTATGGAGCCAGTACCTGTGCCACCTGATGTACCGCTAGATGTGGTACCGGAACCAGGCGACAACCCCGAACAACACGATGTTCAGGGGGAACCCTGCCGCCCTGTCCTTCAAGAGGAAACCATTGGCAGCATAGAACCTGAGCTAGACCCAGATCTACTGTCGGCACTCGGCGAATCCACGTCAGACTCGCCTGACTATGGCGATAACATCCACAATAATCTATCACAGTTGTGGCTTCCTTTGCTGAGGAAGGGAATGCCTAAAGAAAATAAGGACAAGGTATTGAAAGAGTACCTTGTACCAGACAACTGTAGGTTTCTTCAAGCGCCTAAGCTGAATGCTGAGATTGCGGCAGCGGTACCGGACATGGTTCGCAACCGCGACAAGACACTTACAACGTCTCAACAACAATTAGGTACTGGCATCACCGCCATCAACAGAGGCATGGATTTACTTTTAACTAGCGATGACAAGGTTCAAGCTATGAAACACTTGAGCAATGGTTGCCGCTTACTGTGCGATTCGCACTACTTAGCAACGCAGACTCGAGTTAAATTAATCACTTCTAGTTTAGACAAGGCATTTATAAATATCATTAACGAGTCCGAACGGGATGAATCACTGTTTGGCTCGTCCTTGTCAGACAAAATAAAAGCCGCCAAGGCCATTGAAAAGCAAGGTCTTTCCATCAAAAAGACTCCGAAGGTTTCGAAGCCGCCACAACAGCCTAGTACCCGCCCGTCCTACCAGGGAAACTGGAACCCGCCTCCTCGATACCCGGCGAACAGGGGGGGGCGGGGTGCATACAGAAGGCCGACTACGGCGGCGAATCGCCGCCCATACACGACGTCAGCGCAGCCGCCACAACGCCCAGCCTCGCAAGACAAATTTCGGCCTCCCGCTCAGAGTCACCGATAACGCAGGTACATGCGGGTAGACTTACCCACTTTTATGACCGATGGTCCAAAATAACGAACAACAATGTTGTTCTTGATTGGTTAAAAAATGGTTATCCAATTCCCTTTGATATACCCGTAAGACAATCAATAATACCTAAAAACAGTCTATCACATTCTGATAAATCAGATATGATGAAAGCCATTATGAAACTGAAATCTTTAGGGGCTATCTCAGAGTGCAATATAACTAAAGATCAATTTATTTCTAAAATATTTCTTACTTTAAAACCTAATGGCGACAAACGTTTTATATTAAATCTAAAAACATTAAATAAAGTAATCAAGAACGAACATTTTAAAATGGAGGATTACCGAACAGCATGTAAATTGATACCACACAATGGGTACCTGGCCACTATCGATCTTAAAGATGCGTATTATCTCTTAGCCATTAGGCATACCGATCGTAAATATTTAAAATTTCAATTTCAACCCAATAATTCGCTAAAGACTCACACATACAGCTTTAATTGCATGCCGTTTGGCTTATCTGTTGCCCCACGGGTATTCACTAAGATTATGAAGGAAGTCATAGCTTACCTCAGACATCGTGGTTATCAGTCAGTCTGTTATTTAGACGACATCTTATGTATTGGAAATACATACAAGACCTGTCTTGATAATGTAAATAAAACTTTAAATCTACTCGAATTTCTAGGATTCGTTGTTAATTACGATAAAAGTATGTTAAGACCGCGACAATTCTGCAAGTATTTAGGATTTTGTTACGATACTAAGAATCTCAGTATAGAATTGCCACCTGATAAGCGACGTAACATTGTCAAGTTAGTTACTAAATTTACTAAGTTACAGACGTGTTCCATCCGCGAATTAGCTCGCTTTATTGGTATTCTAGTCGCCGCTTGCCCAGCCATTAAGTACGCTTGGGTATACACTAAGATTTTGGAGCGACAGAAGTTTCTAGCATTACTTAAACATAATAATGATTACGAAGCAAAAATTAGCCTACCTAACATTATATTAGAGGATTTAAACTGGTGGCTGTCAACTGTTGATACATCCCACAACTTTATGCGCCAGCCAAACTTTGATATTGAAATCTATACCGACGCCTCGAGGTCAGGTTGGGGTTCCGTTTGCAAAAACGCTCAAGTTCATGGCAAATGGAAGTCGTCAGAAAAAACATGTCATATAAATTACTTAGAGCTGATGGCAGCCTTTTTGGGTTTGAAGTCTTTCGCTAGCGATGCAACCAACTGTGCAATATTATTACGCATGGACAACACCACAGCAATCAGTTATGTGAATCGTATGGGGGGTATACAATACCCTCACTTAAACGACTTGGCTAGGTCCCTTTGGAAATGGTGTGAACAGCGCAACCTTTGGGTATATGCATCATATGTGAATACCAAAGAAAACCGTGCGGACGCCGCGTCTAGAGTAGTTAACCCAGATACTGAATGGTCACTTTCCGATGAGACGTTCCAAGACATTATAAAATATTTTGGTCAACCTGACATCGACTTATTCGCGTCGCGTGATAATGCAAAGTGTACCAGATTCATCTCATGGAAACAAGACCCTGACGCAGTATCCGTAGACGCATTTACGGTTGATTGGCAAACCTATTACTTTTACGCTTTTCCACCATTTTCCCTAATATTAAAATGCCTTAGAAAAATTATCGACGATAATGCACACGGCATATTAGTTTATCCTAACTGGCCATCACAACCGTGGTTCCCACTATTGCAAGACCTTATAGTCTCCGACATTGTTTATTTAAACCCCAATAAAAACCTCTTGCAATCTAATTTCAGGGAGTGCCACCCTTTACACAAGAGCCTTACCCTGGGTGTCGCGAGGCTCTCCAGCAGGCTTTCAGGCGTCGAGGCGCCTGTGCAGACTCGGCGACACTGATGCTATCATCCCTGTCTAATAGCACGATTCAGCAGTACAATTCTTCACTTAAGCTTTGGTGGCAATATTGTACAAACAACAACATAAAGGTATTTAGCCCCTCGAAATCTGCTATACTCTCATTCTTAACGTTACAATTTAATAGCGGGTGTACGTATGGCACTCTAAATTCCCATCGCTCTGCTTTGTCAGCCTTCATAGGCAATAATATCGGTTCAGACGAATCTATAAAACGTCTCCTTAAAGGTGCATATAAATGACGACCCATGAAACCCAAGTATTCCTTCACCTGGAATCCCCAATTGGTTTTAAACCATGTTTCAACATGGTTCCCTAATAATGAGCTCTCACTAGAAAAAATCACAATGAAACTAGTGATTCTACTAGCAATTTGTACGGCTCACAGGGTACAGACGCTGTCCCTAATCAAACTGGAGAATATACTTCTCTCTGATAACGGTATCAAAATAGTCATAACAGACATCATAAAGACATCTGCACCCGGCAGAGACCAGCCAATATTGTTTCTGCCATACTTTAGGGAAAATATGCGTATATGTCCAGCTACGGTACTCTCAGATTATATTTCTATAACTAAAAACATAAGACCTGAGAGTACAAACAATCTGTTGTTGACGTACAAACGGCCACACAGACCGGCTACCACACAAACCATCAGCAGATGGATCAAACATACGTTGACAAAAAGCGGCGTTGATACAAGCGTATTCGCTGCGCACAGTACACGACACGCTTCCACCTCGGCCGCGAGCCTGGCCGGAGTTAATATAGAAACTATTCGCAAAACCGCAGGGTGGACTAGTTCATCTAACTCATTTGCTCGCTTTTATAATAGGACCATTGTAAACGAAGGTGAATTTGCTAGATCTGTTTGTTTACAGTCAGACGCCCAGAATGAATATTAATCTACTATAATTATAATTGTAATAATTATGATTAAGAAGTGCCTATTTTGTTCAGTATTATTGATAAGATCTTCATAATGTTAAGTTCGTTAAAGTTAACTCGAATTATGTAAATGTACCATTACAGAAACATTATTACTATAAGGCTGATTTGTTAATATGAAACAAAATAAAACCATAATGATTTTATTCTTATTGTTTATTCTTCATTCCAAAACTTTCTGACTCTTAACATCTACGTTGTTATAATCATATCTGAAAAATGAAGCAAGGAATTATAATATATGATCAAACGAACTTACAAGTGAAGTTCGATCATTATTATGATGAGTTGCTTCATTTGAAGATATGATCACCCTCCCTCCCTAACGCTTGAATATAACCCGATATTTAAGAAAGTTTTATACGACATTTATACCGATACTTGACTCAAAAAAAATGAGCTAAATGTGTAAATGTCAACCGAGGAGCAGCTAGACCGGAATTACGTCACCTAATAGTTTTAAAAATCTTTAAAATATGTGCGAAGTTACCAAGTAAGTAGGGAAACTACGTTGTTATAATCATATCTTCAAATGAAGCAACTCATCATAATAATGATCGAACTTCACTTGTAAGTTCGTTTGATCATATATTAGTAAAGTTTGAGAAGTGCGCACGGAACTCTCAGTCAATTTATTTTGACCGTTTAGGATATAACTACCCACAATTTTTGTTTATTTTTTATACTTCCACCTTATTTTATAAAAATTAAATTTAAAATTTAAAAAACCCCCAACGCAAAACATAAAAGCAATTATTTAAAAAGTAAAAAATAATATCTTTTGTTGAGCCATCAAATGTTTGTTCGTTGAAATGGCGCTATAATGTCGCGGCGGGGTACCGCGTAAGTCAAATCTCATTGCAACTCCATGAGTTCGCTATTTTACCTATTTAGCTATTGTTGACTTAGTAGCGGTACCCCGCCGCGACATTATAGCGCCATTTCAACGAACAAACATTTGATGGCTCAACAAAAGATATTATTTTTTACTTTTTAAATAATTGCTTTTATGTTTTGCGTTGGGGGTTTTTTAAATTTTAAATTTAATTTTTATTTGAAAGTTTTTAAATGTAATTTAGTCTGGTTTTGAGAAGTTGTAGATACGTCTAAAGTTGTATTTCGTCACATGGATCTTTTTGATATTAAAGATATCACCCTGAGAATGCGTTTGGTATATATAATTCAATTTTGGAAAAAGTGTGGATTTGATTATTTTTGCGTAACTACGTCCAATTGGCACAACCGTACTCTGGCACAATCGTACCCAGTCTACCCTATGTTTAAACAGCCGGCTGTTTAAACAGCAGGGAACCGGTGCTTTGGCCCTTAGAGTTTATAAAATTAATTTTCAAGTTTTTAGTTTTCATTTCGTTAGTTAATTAATGTTCCTCATTCCCTTTCAATACAGTATGCATTATTCTACTAGTCAAGCCCTTTCATTTGACATCCATATTGAGGGAGTCGTGAAAAAAAATTGTAATTCGCCATTTTGTGGTGCCGGTCATCTTGGCTTTGAAATTTATCATAGTGTAAAGTATTCTACAAGTGAAGCCCTTTCATTTGATACCCATATTGATGGAGTTGTGAAAAAATATGTGATTAGCTATTTTGTAGCGGCGGCCATCTTGGACCGATTTTCATCAAACATAGCTAAGAACACTCCCGACTAATTCACCTTTCAAATAAAAAAAACAATAACAAAATCGGTTCATCCGTTCGGGAGCTACGATGCCACAGACACACACACACACACACACACACACACACACACACACACACACACACACACACACACACACACAGACACGTCAAACTTATAACACCCCGTCGTTTTTACGTCGGGGTTTAAAAAATGAGCATTCTTAGTTGTCAGTCTACGAATATAAATTGCAATCCTAAGTATATAGATGAACACTCATATTTTCTGTGCGTTCTTTGTTTGTGATGCAATTGTGCTTGAACTTCTTCCAACCATGCAACAAGACGCAATTCATTGTTTTGCATGAGCAAAACGTTTTCATTAGTGAAATTGCAAGGTGATTATTAATATCGGTGAGTAACAAAGCTACTCGTGACAATGTTTTCATTACGTTAGTAATATTCCAACTCAAATTCTTAACTTATCTCACCTTTGAACTATGACTAAATTAATGTAAAATAATGTTTAAATATATCAGAATTTGATTCTGATTAAATTTACTTATGCCAGTCTGTTTTTGTCTAACATAAAACATTTAGTCGAAATAAAGAAAAACTTTTAAATTATGTAATTAAAATAGTCATGAAACACGTTTATTCTTTATCTAATAAATAAATAACGGTATTAAGTTTTATTACAATGAGGCAATATAAGACAGTCAGTTAATTTATCTATGATTAATTATCCACCAATTCACCATTGTTTATCTGCATTATTTTAAATATTATTTTGTTTTTATTCATTAAGAAGAACCGTGCAGTTATGTGTCCATCGGAGTGCGTAATCTGAAGAAATAGACCATCATCGACGTGGGCCAAAACCGAAGGCGAATTCTTCGGCTCGTTACCACGACATCGTGGCAAGGCTGTTTACGGGACTAATCCGTTTTTATCCACCCGCATAACTGCATCAACACATAATGACATGTGTGCTTACAAACAGTGCGATATCACCTGCTGACCGGCATGAAGCTGGTTTAAGTTGCAGTAAGCCACCACGGAAGATTTTTCTGTCCAACGCTCACCGGCAAAAACAAATTCTATTCGCTAGGTCATATTATTATATTCATTTTAATTGGGAGAACAATGTGTTTATTTTAGTGATGAGAAATGTTTAAAGTCGTTTATAGATGGCGTTAAAATACTGTAAACGAAGCCGAATTACTATTAATATACTTAGGTTAAAAAGCTACTTCATGTTGCCGTGATTCTCTTATAAACATCTAAGTTATTATGTATAGTCCGTAGTTGACAGTTATTTGCAGTATATATTTTGAAGTGTAAGTGATGTTATTGTTATTCAGTTAGAAGTTAAATTAATTTCTTACTATCTAACATGTTGATTCACTTCACTTTCAATTCCACTTTGTTTAAATTTGTATACATTGAAAAAACAATTACGTCCATTCATATTCAATAAAAAGAAAACTTTGTCTTGTCTTATAAACTCTTAATGAAGTTCCCAATAGTGTTATAATCATAAAAAAGTTAGGTATCAATAGCGATATAATAATATTTTTACAATAGTTTGCGTTATATAAATAATTGTATTGGCTACACGTAGTTTTTTATTTGCTAATATTATAACCCATGCCAAATTGAACCCTAAGCCAACTCTTGTAAGAAACATAATAGTCGAAACGAGCTGGCTCATTCACTAATGACCCAATAGCGATAAGGAACAATAGGATTCCGCATTCCATCTTTTATTAGTGATCGATGATTCCAACGCCTAGGTTATTTAATAAAATATTTTTATTTATTTTATTGGTTTTATTTAACTACCTTTTTATTTTATTGTTTAAGTAATTTTATTTGACACAAAATCTTAATGTTTTATAGGACAAAGGAAAAATAAAAACCCAAAACCATAACACCTGCCGGGGTTTGATCTTACGACACGAGGCTTATCTATGCCAAGTGCTTCCACCGACCGGCTATCTGGTCCTTATTTATAAGGTTGAAATATTGGACTTCATTCAATTAAAATTGGTATACGTGGGTATATCATACGCACACAAACAGTTTAACTTCATAACCGACCAACCGACTAGTTCATTTACACACACAGTGACAATATCCCGTATGTGTGGCCTGTAAATCAATTACGTTGGCCGAGTGTACATGTATTGTTTGTGAATGTGAGAAAAAAGTAAATTAATGTGGCGTTGCTGCGGAAAATTCTCTGTAGCCACGCCACCTGTAATCAACATTTGTAGATACAATTTCAGCTATTTCTCTGAAGTTATATAATGTACGTACACGTGATAAGTATGAAAAAATATGTTAATTCTAAACTCACAAATTGACCCCTATAGTGTATTAAACTAATGTACTCTTATTTTAGCGATTACTTCAGATTGACAGGAAAATTTAAACAAATCAGATTTCATACATAGAAATTATTTATAATATATCCGTGTTATAACAAATTCTGAATATAGCCAATGTACGAATGCTATGCAGTATGTACGTATGAAAAATAAATCCTTACATATAAATGAATATATAAATATCAGACAACATCATATTCATTGATCTGACCCCAATTACTTAGTTTTGCGTACTTGTGATATGGAAATCAGAACCAACGAAGGTACCACAAACACCCAGACCCGAGCTAATTTAGAAAAGTTCGTTTCCCAAATTGACCCGACTGGGGATCGAACCCGGGACTTATTGCACTCTGGCCAAGTGCCTGTACCACTGCTCCGTCAAGGTCGTCGTAGGTTATATACTTATGTTAAATATTAGTATTCTACTATATTATAATTTGTACATAAATTAAAAATCCTTACATCAGCGTGTGATTTATTGCTAATAAAGAATATCCTACATATTCTATATTCTATAACGTTATAAAATTTAAGTCACTTGACATTGTCAAACCTCCTACAGCTATCCAATGAAACATCAACGGACTACTCACTTTGGAAAGCGACAAGAAATCTGAAAAGGCCGATTCTACAAATACCGCCCATCAGAGAAAGACGGAAAATAGGCCATAAGCAATGAACAAAAAGCGTTAAGGTTTTCTCAATACTTAGAAGAAACTTTTCAACCCAATGAAAGCTCGTTAGAAACACTTGAGAGTAAAAACTTATCAGAATATCAAACAATCAAGCTTGTGACTCCTAAAGAGGTAGTAAGAGAAATTCAAAATAAGTATTATATAATTTTTCATAGCACATACATGTGAGCACTATGTTATTTAAAGCTACCATTTACGAGGTACGTCTTTCATTGACTTGAATGTGCCCTGGCGGTTGGGAGTATGTCATGCTCACTGGAATGTCTCGCTGACGGTGGCACGCGTGTTGGATCATTCGCACGGATCGGCATCATTTGGCTCAACCATTTTGAAGGGAACCTTTTTTGAAGGTTCCCTTCAAAATGGTTGAGCCAAATGATGCCGATCCGTGCGTCATGTTCGTGAACGGGCGCCGTTAGTGGGACTGATCATCTCTTAGCTGCCTACGTTATTGTAAATTTATTTTGAATTGTTTATTATGATTATATTTTTATCTAAACCTCTTTTAACGTACACGACTTGTTACATTGTTCTCACATTGTACCCTAGATTCAATATGAATGATGTAACCGAAAGAACAATGCCCACTTCCCATACATTTAAAAACCTGATAACAAAAGTGTATGTATAGTAATAAAGTATAGTAGAAAGACTACCTGTAACTTTAAAAAATAATGCCAGATAGTCATTTTTACGATTTAAATGCCACGTAGTTCAAAAAAATACAAATATTACTTTTTAGGTTAGGTTTTGCCGTTACCAAAAAAGTAGTAAAGAAATAAATGTGCTAGAACTAATTATTAACGCTTGGAAGTTTTTTTTGGTTGAAAATAGGAATACTTACCTACCGATCTATAGTCTAAAACAACTTTTTTACTTTGCGTATTCCGCGAAATCAGCTGCCTCTAAGTCACTGCTTAGGCTCTCAATAATGCCACTATAAATAGAGTGTCGAGCATTAACTGCTGTTTCAACAACAACAATAACGTTCTAGCATTCTTATAGAATCTTGGAAACCCCTATCCAACATAATCACATCATTTTCTTGACAATATAATGTAAAAAATGAGTTTTCATAACATAAGCATGTCAAATGTCAAAAAAATCCGTTTCAGTCGTGCGAATTCAATATAGCATACTGCGTGATTAATTTATTTAATTATTATATTATTTGTAATGAATATGTAATAAAGGTGTATCTAATAAAAAATAACATAATAATAAATACTTACTGATTAAATAAAACGTAAAATAAAAAATAAAACTCAGAAACAGAGTTGAATAAAGTTAAAGTTGCAATGTGTAAAATGGAACGTCGTAAAAAGAGTAGTTGAGGTGCGTTCGAAACATGGTAATACGTTAACCTTTGACGTAGAATAAGCATAAATAAACTTAAAAATCTTTTTTTCCTGCGTTTCTTTTAACATTGTGATAAGCGTAATTAATATAGAATAAAATTAGCTAAATTTTAAGATTTATTACATTTCTATACATAGTCAGGTCAAAAATGAACATTCTTCTTTGTAACATATTATTGATTTAAAAAGAGTGTTGTTCATGGAGTTTCCTGCTCGTTCTTCTCCATAGAAACCTACTGTTTGGAACGAGCAACTAGCTTCAACTTTCTGACTGACTGACTCTGACAATTCAAAAGTACCTGTAAATGGTTTATTTGAAATAAATGATTTCGAGTTTAAGTCATTCGTTCGAAGAAGTTTCCGGGTTACGACATCATTACAGGTGAAATTCTAAAACACCTCCCACGCAAAGCCATAGTAAAGCTGACCAAGCTTATTAATGCCGCATTTATCCTAAAAAATATACCTGAGTCATGGAAGGTTGCTGCAGTCATTATGATTGCAAAGCTTGGGAAACCACCCCATGAAGCATCATCATATAGACCTATTTCTCTGTTGCCTGTGTTTTCAAAACTATTCGAAAAACTGCTATTGAAACGGTTAAAACCAATAATAGAAGATAAAGACCTCATTCCAAATCATCAATTTGGTTTCAGGGAAAACACTCAACAATAGACTGAGTACATATAATAATTAACAACATTGAAAAAACGCTTGAAAATAAGGAAGTCTGCGCCACCGTGTTTTTAGATGTCGCGCAAGCTTTTGACAAAGTTTGGCATGAGGTTTTAATATTGAAGCTCAGACACATGCTACCAGAATTTGCAGACATCCTAGAGTCGTATATAACTAATAGAATGTTTAGAATATGGCAGGAGGACGCATATTCCGAGCTAAAAGCTATAAAAGCGGGTGTACCTCAAGGAAGTGTGCTAGGCCCAATTTTATATTTGTTATACACATGTGACATTCCAGAACTGGACAACAACACCATTGCGACCTTTGCAGATGATACTACAATTATGACCCGGTGGTCAAGCCACAGAGAAGCAGTAAAAAAAGTTCAACTAGCTGTGAACAATGTTTATGACTGGACACAAAAATGGAAGATCAAACTGAATGAGTCAAAATCAATTCACATTGACTTCACGAACAAACACTTGGAATATCACCCAATCTACATAAATGGCATGCAAGTGCCTTATGCTAATACAGCCAAATACCTTGGCATAACTCTCGACACCAAGTTGCGTTGGAAAGCTCATGTAAAAAAGAAAAGACAGGAACTCGATATACGTTATAAAAGTATGTATTGGTTACTCGGCAGGGAGTCCTGTCTATCAATACAAAATAAAATAACCATATACAAGCATAATCTGATGCCAATATGGACGTATGGTATCCAACTTTGGAGCTGTACTAAACAAAGCAATGTCAAAATAATTCACGATTCCAAAATAAAGTACTCAGGCATGCTGTCAATGCACCCTGGTACATAAGAAATGACACCGTGACCTTAAAATGGAACCCGTCACAACAGTTATCCAAAAATTTGCTGAAGCCCATGAACAGACTTTACCGACACGTGAATATTGAGGAAATTCAACTGCTAGACAACACAGACTTGATGCGTAGGCTAAAAAGAACTAAACCTTTTGAATTAGTGTAGTGTATATAAAAAGTGAATAAATAATAGTAACAATATTGTGCTATACATAAAACACATGAACATAGTGTTTCTATAAACTATATTAGACTCCAAGAAAGTGCTACGGACTTATGTAAAATTCCAAGTGGACACTATTTTTAGTATTAACATAATCTATCATGTAACAAATTTAGTTAATGTTGAATTGCTTATTGGTCTTTTAGGCTAGATCGTAATTAATTATTAAGAATTTTTTGTTCTTACTAATGAGTACAAAAAAACTTGACATTGTATGAGTGAAACATAGGAAAACTACCTCTTTTCCTTAAGTGCATTATTATTAAATGGTATGTAATTTATTTAACTAATGGTTTTATTTTTTATTGAAACGTTTTTAATTTTTTAAGCGCATTGTAGCAAAAGTATTAGGATTACAAAAAAATAAATAAAATGACGGCAGTTGTGAAAAAATATTACAAATAATTTACTTCGCTTTGAGTTGCTTCTCCTGCTTGTTTAAAGTCTTGAGTTTTTTTGTAAATTAAAAAGTAAAATGACCACAAAACGTAAAAAAAAAAATTGTGTCAGTGTGTCTTGAGGAACAAAAGGACCGTTTTTAAAATACAAAGAGTTGTTTCATAGTGTTAAAAACTTTCCGTCCAGTGAGTCCAGTGTTTTTAAAGATGTGAGCAAGGATTTGTCATATCGTATGACACCAAAAGCTTTATATCTTTCTGTAAAAAGACATTTTATGAATTTTGTTGGTGATTTGAGGTTTAGATAAAAATATAATCATAATAAACAATTCAAAATAAATTTAGAATAACGTAGGCAGCTAAGAGATGATCAGTCCCAACTAACAGTGCCCGTTCACGAAAATGACGCACGGATCGGCATCATTTGGCTCAACCATTTTGAAGGGAACCTTTTTTGAAGGTTCCCTTCAAAATGGTTGAGCCAAATGATGCCGATCCGTGCGAATGATCCAACACGCGTGCCACCGTCAGCGAGACATTCCAGTGAGCATGACATACTCCCAACCGCCAGGGCACATTCAAGTCAATGAAAGACATACCTCGTAAATGGTAGCTTTAAATAACATAGTGCTCACATGTATGTGCTATGAAAAATTATATAATACTTACTTTGAATTTCTCTTATTACCTCTTTAGGAGTCACAAGCTTGATTGTTTGATTTATAGTAGTGGCCCAGTCAGTCTAAATATTCTTGTGCGAAACGTAAACGATCCTATTTATGTCTCTCTGTAAAAAGGATTTTTTAGCTGGTCTTCGGTGATGCACACCTTCGGAGTGGAGTGCACGGCGAACGGTTAGTAATGACGTGTCGAATAACTCAGCTAAATGTCCCGCTGGTAAGAAACCATTGGTTTCATATTCATTCACCATGTGACGTCGTTGCGCCTCTTTAATAATCGTCGGCCTCCCGCTGCGCTCCCGACTAGCAAGGCTACCCTCCTCCTCGTATCTCTTAACCCACCGACACACAGTATTTACGTTCCTAATAATAATTTAGAAACAAAACTTTAAATATAATTATCAATCCAATCAAATAAACTTTAAGTGTTTTTTTGTAACCTCATGATGAATTATAAAAGTAATATTGAAAAAAAATATTATATGATCAAATAATTATATTGATAATCTTTGACGACGGGTTGACATAATAATATTTTCTTCATTTAAATCAGATAAAAGTTTTCTGATGATTTAAAACTTTTATATTTCCCCTTGTGCTTATGCCAGCGACAACGGGGTCGGCAAAATCGAAGATCTGAAACGTCTGATGTCGAATTCTAAGAGCCCGGGGACGGAAAAACAACGGGATGCGCGAGATGATTCGAGACGTTCAAAAAATACAATTTTGAATCATACCTCCGATGGCGGAATATATGGCGTGGTCAATCATAGGAGTATACGTAAATGAACTCCGTTCCTTATCAACCCAAGGAAGGTCGCCATGACCTACGGCTATATCTTGAGACACATCCAATTCTTCAGATGATATCGACATTCTGTTCAGAGAATGTCGAAGTCGATCAAAATTCAAACGTTCGTTGCGCTCTTCTTCTGTCTCTTCATGCCGTACTCCAGCAATTCTTTTTCTCTCACTTTCTAACTGATTATGAATATTTTGTTGTGTGCGTGTTCGGGACAATCTATGCTATAATATTATAAAGCTGAAGTTTGTTTGTTTGTTTGGTTGAACGCGCTAATCTGAGGATCTACTACTAGTTCGAATTAAAAAAATCTTTTTGTGTTGGATAGTCCATTTACCGAGGAAGGCTATAGGCCAATGCGAAGCTGGGTCGGGTCGCTAGTGTATGATAATCTCGATCAGCAGTTAGTCGTGCATCACGTTCATCATTCGGTTCAAAAGACCTGTTAGTAGATGTGCGAATACGCTGAGACCTCAAGCGCAATTCTCTATCCGTGAACGTCTCCGACTCGCGAGACAATGTATGACGTTCACGATCAGCGGTCAGTCGCGTATCATATTCTTCACTGGTCTCTAGAGCAGCGGTTTCCGAATGGTGGTCCGCGGAACCCTGGGGTTCCGTGGAAAGACCGCAAGGGTTCCGTAAAAAATATTATCACACGTTTTGTGACCAACGTTGCTCGCGCGCACCGACTTGTTTACACACGAGAGAGGGGCAGGGCGTGCGGGCGGAGTAGTACAGCGCGCACAGCCCTCCCCACCCCGCGCGCCCGCGTTGCAGCCCCGCGCGCCGTCGGCTACGGCGAGCGGGGCGGATTATACCGGTCTAGACCGCGAAGAGAGCACACGTATTTAATTATTATTTAATTAGTAGTGAATAGCTGCAGTACAAAAATACCTGTTGTTGGAATTTTCGATGTTTACTGGTAAGTCACAATGTGTTTGTTTATTTGTAGACACATTTTCGAAATAAAATACGAGTACGATTACGATTACGTGTTATTTTTATTGTAGGTACCTAGTTCAAAATGGAAAGTTGGCTCAAAACGGGGCGCCTCACAAGTGGCAAAAGTGTTTCGGATTCTTCATTAGATTCAGAGCCACCAGCAGTGTGTACTGAAAATATTTCAGAAAATGTTCCTGGTTCGTCGGTAAGAAAGTTATACATAAGTTTTTTTACAAGCTTTTATTTAGTTTCACCTGTCCCGTTGTCGTTAATCGAATCTTGCAAGTAAAATTTTATCCACTTCCCGGTTTCCGATTGAGCTGAAATTTTGCATGCATGTATGATCCAAACGAAAATGCAATATTATAATGACATGGAGCTGATCTGGTGATGGAGCTGCAAGGTGGCCATAGGAACTCCGTGAGTAAACGACGCAACCCGGTCGAGTTTGGGTTCGTTTGATTCGTCTTGACAAGTACTTTGACACTATGTTGTAACCAGGGTCTGATGATGGAGCTGAAAAGTGGCCATAGGAACTCTGTTATTAAACGACGCAACCTGATCGAGTTTGGGTTCGTTTGATTCGTCTTGACAAGTACTTTGACACTATGTGGTAAGATCGTTCGCTCACTTTGATACTACATTGTACGTATTGCTATGGTTATTATCATTGTTTGTCAATTCATTTCAGGGTATGCTAAATACACAAGACCCTAGTGCCGGACAGAATCTACAACATACAATCACCAAAAGAGATGCAACTCAGGAGAAAACTTCTTCAAAAAAAAGAAAATACGACGAATCTTACTTGTCCTTTGGATTTGTTCCTGTGGGAATGACTGAGAACCCGGATGGACAATGTGTTATTTGCAACAAAATAATGAGTAATAGCTCACTGGTACCTGCAAAGCTTAAACGACATCTTGACACGAACCACCCAGAACTGAAAGATAAAAGCGTCAGCTTTTTTGAAAGACACAAAAAAGTACGTAGAAGTGGTGCAGCTGCTATACAAAAATTTGTAAAGACCGATAATGAAAATGCAACAGAGGCATCATTTCTGCTAAGTTACAAAATCGCTCGTGCTGGTAAACCACACACGATTGCAGAGGATTTAATAAAACCATGTATGACAGAAATTGTCACCTGTGTACTTGGAGAAGAAGCAGTAAAGAAAGTGTCAGCAGTTCAGTGTTCAAATAACGTCATTTCTGATCGAATTCATAAGATTTCTGAACATATTCAAGATGAATTAATTAGTAGATTGACGACCAGCGAAATGTTTGCAATGCAACTGGACGAAAGTACAGATGTCGCTGGGTTATCAATACTGCTTGTTTTTGTGAGATATCTCTTTGGAGGATCTATTGAAGAGGATTTGTTTCTTTGTACTCCTTTAGAAACCAACACAACCGGAGAAGAAATTTTTAAAGTTATCGATAGTTACATGACTAAGCACCATATTGATTGGAACAAATGTATTGACGTGTGTAGTGATGGAGCGGCAGCTATGGTTGGCAAAATAAAAGGTACTGTAACGAGAATCAAGGTTGTTAAGATATTCTTTACCAAACAACCTGTTTCTGCACACGTTAATAAGCTTGTTGAACTGCTGCATGATGAGCAATGGTTGATGCAATTGGCTTATTTAGCTGATATATTCGATAAGCTCAACGTAATCTGCAAAGCATTACAGGGACGAGCTACAACAAAATTTACAGTAAATGATAAAATGTCTTCACTGAAAAACAAGCTTGCGTTTTGGATTGAATGTGTTAAAAAACATAATTACGAATGTTTCACAATATTAAATGACTTTCTAAAAGAAAATGAGCTGCGGGTATCTTCAGACGTGGAAAATAATATACAGGAGCATTTGACAAGCCTTACAAAATCTTTGCATGAGTATTTTCCGGAGCAGTTGCAGGATATGAACTGGGTGCAGAATCCGTTTGTAAATCACACCAAACCTTCGATGCTGTCGGTGTCAGAGTATGAGAATTTGATTGATATTAAATTTTCATCAACGCTAAAACAAAAGTTCGAAGAAGGAACTCTTGATTTAAACGCCTTTTGGATTGGACTCAAAGATGAATACCCAGAAATTGTTAATAGAGCCATCACATTACTGTTACCGTTTGTGACGACTTACCGATGCGAGACTGGTTTTTCCGCATATGCTTACACCAAAAGCAAGTACAGAAATAGACTGGATGCAGCTCCAGATCTTCGCATTCAACTGTCGGACATTAAGCCTAATATTAATGCTATTTTAAGAAAATATGTAAAAAAATTTCATTCATCACATTAAATTCACAAACGTGTTTTTATGTTTTTTTTTATTTTTTATGTACCTACCTACTTACATATTCACCGTAAATGTATAAAAATAATTTCATGAAAACTTTATTGTTTTTCATTTATACCTATTTTAAGGTAGGTAAATTTCCAGTTATCAAAGTAGGGTTCCGCTAGGAAAAGTATAATCAATTAGGGTTCCTTGGCCAAAAAAAATTGGGACCCCCTGGATGTAGATGCGCAAATACGCTGAGAACGCAGGCGTGCTTCGTGATCTGAAGAGGTTTCCACGGAGCAAGTTGCAGCCTGATGTTCTCGAACAGCATCAAGTCTCTCCTGACGCTCTTCGGTAGATTCTTGGGATCTTATGATCCTCAATATTTTAGCTTCTTTGGAACATTGGGAAAGATTTGACCTCTTTCTAGGCATGGTTATAGTTTTATTGTAAAGATACCTGATCAATTAAAATCTAAGTGACTGCTCCTCTGCGTTACCGGGTAGGCTACCGTGTCACGAAGATAAATGGAATAGGAAATTAAACACCCAAATAACATAAGCCCGAAAGCATATTTATTCGATAAAATAAAAAAAATAAATGAGAATTTTGGCCAGTAGAGTCAAATTTTCAATGATATACCATCGTCATCAAAAATCAGTCCTAAACTGTTACCGCCTTCACCGCGTGGAGGTACTCCCAGCTTGTGTTATTTTATAAGATACAGTGAAATTAGTGATAGCTTTGATTTTGACATCAGATGTTTCTGATCTTCGATTTTTATAAGTCAACAGGAAATGCCCATCAGACCAAACAACTTTTGCTAAGACGTCATTCCTATATGTGTCATGGTGTAGCTGGGCTCTTGGAGTTCCACATCAGGTGTTCCAGATCTTCAAAATTTATTCTCTCGGCAGAAAATGCGCATCACGTGGAACAATATTTGCTATGGTACCATTTTTGTATCTCTTATAGTTTAGCTGGTCTGTTGCATTTCTGCATCAGGTGTTCAAGTTTCCAAGATAAATTATAGCCTATATGTTGCCCAGACTAAATACCTATACAACAAAAGAAAAATCATTCAAATCCGCCCAGTAGTTCCGAAGATTAGCGTGTACATACAAACAGACAAACAGACAGTATTTTTTTTTGGATTCGTGCTCTATTACTGTTCCTAAACACCCCTCAATTTTATTTTTTTAATATATTCAATGTACAGACACAGTTCTGTTACTGTTTTATTATATGTATAGATAATATAATATTTAAATTATAACACTTACACTCAGTCCGGTTTCGTTAGATATAATTTGCGGTTTTTTTTCGGGATCCACCTTTTAATCCAAATTTTTTATCTCTTCAAAATATAAAATACCAAAACGAGAGTAAGAAACACTTTCAAAAAATCGTTATATTATCCCTGTGGATGATGTCATTTACATGCCCGTTTAAAGACGTAATTAGAGCTGTATCAATACATCCATTTTTTGTTTATTATTGGACCGAGCTACAGTTGCAGTTATATAAACAGCATTCTTTACACTCACAGGCTATCTTAAGTATAGACGCGATTGGATCGATTTTCAAAAAAAAATCCTACTGATTCCTTGAATACATAGTCAAAAGAGTTATTAATAAGTGTCCTGCAATTATACTAGCAGTTAATCGAACAGCGAAAGTTCCTGGGCGGATAATATTTCTAATAGTTTTAATTAAAACTATAAATATAAATAAAATAAAAAGTAGGTGTTCCTTGCGGAATTATATGGATAAATATATGGTAAGAATTATTGATTCATCCATAAATTATGAATCTTAATCATAAAGGTAAATAAATTGATAAAGATAATGTTAAATGTGTTGTTCTAGTAAAGATATTACAAATACTAAAAAATTATTGAATAAAATAAATGAAAATATAGGAACTGTGACGTAGGGGTTACGTGGCGAACAATAAATCAAACCAACGTAACCGATCAACATAAAAAAAATATATTCCTAAAAGAAAAAGGAAGTGGGGTGTTAGACTCCCCCCGGACGTCTTAGAGGGGCGCGCGTGGAACACTACGCGCCGCCACCTCGGGTCCTGATGAAATTCGAAAAGGGACCTGTCATGGCCGTCGTCGTGGCTTAAATACGGTTACGGTATTAGCATAGACAATAATCTTCATTTCACACGTTCGGATACAACAATTAGGCGGGCTTCACTAGTACTATAGCTAATAGTAACTTAGGACGACGACCTAATATTAATACGTCTGTGGCTTAATTTGACATTTATTTGTTATTGTGAGTTTAATTGTTGATATTTGGTTGTGATTTTAATTATTTTCAGAAAAGTAACGATACAACGTTACAAAATAAAAAAAGTAGATCCTTGAAAATAATTATTTTTTAATAAAGTTTTAAATTAATTATGAAGTTTTAATAAAATAAAATTTCAAAAAAAAAAACAACGATTTGGAATTATTCAAAATGTATAAGGGACGAAAGTAAACATTTGTTTTTTTATGTAATTATTTTAAAGTTGAACAGTTCTGTCCCTCTTGCGCAAATGATTTCGGCCACTCAGACTATGGATAATATATACCAATGGCTAAGAAAATGGATTGGTACAATGATGCGGCCAACACAAGTTATATGCGATGACTCAGCGGCTTTAATAGGAGCAGCTGTGAACGCGTTCACAAAATTTACAACAACACGGCAATATTTAAACCATTGTTACGAAGTTTTGGAATTGCAAGCACGCTGCAATCTTACGTGTTTAGTAAGACTGGATACCTCTCATTTTGTAAAAATTGTATACGGTCTACAATGTTTTAAATTCGTAAATACACGTGTTAAGTATTTCTATGGGAGATATTTATTGTGTTTGAAATCGTGTTCAAGTTATGCAACAGCTAATACAATCATCAAACAATTTATTATTGTAGCACTTCATAAATACGATAGAAAATTTACGGACGACAGCATAAGCAAATGCAATGCAGCCAAACCATACTGGTTCTCGTCCAGGTCCGGCCCCTCTACGCACAAGTGGCCGACGAGGCGGGCTGCGATTATCTGCTCAAACAGTCTTCCCACCTCGTCTAGCAGCACCATGGGCCGGAACGTGGACAGAGAGTCTGCAGGGCGCCCCGCCTTCCTGAGCAGGACCAGACGACCAGATTTCCCCAAAGTGGGAAACTGGTGGAGCGTCCTTGCTACTTGTGGCAAAAGGCAGGTAGGAACACTGACCTCCGCAAAAAGGGGAAAACTAATGACCACAATTCTCTACTTCAGCGCAGTTGGCAACTATATGCCGCCAATGTTCATATTTCCAAGGAAGCGTATGAAACCGGAGTTACTTTATGGGGCACCAGCTGGGTCTTGGGGAGAATGTCACGAATCTGGGTGGATCCAGGGTCCCTTGTTGTTGTTGTAGGCTAAAGAGACTCATTGAGTGGTCGTATTCCACCAAAAATAATCCAGCACTTTTATTGCTAGACAGTCATGCAACATATGTTAAATCTCTGGAGGTCATTGATTTGGCTCGCGAAAATGGTGTTATTTTATCGTGCTTTCCACCTCACTGCACACACCGACTCCAACCACTGGATGTTGGGTTCATGAAACCTATAAGCACATATTATTCCAGCGAAATAAAGAATTGGTTGCGGTGCCATCCCGGACGTGTGCTGACACAAATTCAGACAGCTGGCCTATTCAGAAAAGTTTCTGTGTCTGCAGCAACAATGACGACTGCTATTAATGTATTCAGAGCCACAGGTATATGGACAAGGATGTTTTCTGTGATCTGATGTTTTCACTGACGTAGATTTTGCACCCGCGGACACTACAGACAATCTTGAACCTGCTGAGGTACCTTTAGTAACGAAGCCATTTCGCAGAGAGACAACACTCCAATGAGACAAGAAACCCCAGAAGGCCGGTAACAAGACACCACCATCGAAAATACCACAACAAGATAGGAATATACAAACCCCACTTAGGCAACCTTCTCTACAGCCTGATTGTTCTTGGTTGGTCGATAGGCCCTCGAGTTTTGCAACAACTCCAGAGCAAATAATGCCAGTGCCTAAGGAGAACAGAACAAGCAAAAGAGTTAGTAAGCAACGAGGGAAAACAGCAATCATCAAAGATGATTGCTGTTTTGTGAAAAACGAGCTTCTAGCCATAAAAAAGGCCGCAGAACTAAAAGAACAGAAAAAGAGGGTTTAGCTACCCTCTTTTTAGCAGCAAGTCGCAAAGAAGAGCGCTTTCTGCGTAACAACAATAAATGGCTCAAATCATCTATGCAGTTGCAGAAGTTTAGTGCAGAGCTTACACATAAACCGGGTCGGCCAATAAAATCTTTTAAAAACTTAAGTGAACGTAGTAAGCGACGAAAAACTAGTGAGATACGCCAGCAAATACCTGCTGAAGAATTAATATATGCAGCTCGAGTCAGTCAACGCATTATTGGAAATACTGATGCCTCGGTAATTATAAAAGAAATAGTTGCAACGCTAACAAGAGCGTCGAAAATTCGTAAATCTTACACTTTATTCCAAAACCAAATAAGTGTCAAAAAGCACACCCCACAAGAGGCACTATCCATTTTCGTAGAAGGTGACTTTACAAGAAGGCAATGGGAAATCCTTTATAATGCTAATAGGAGTATGTATCCATGTTACTCATTAATACAAAAAGCAAAAAAGGATTGCTACCCCGACGAAAAAACAATACGCATCACTGAAACGTGCATGGAAATCCAACTGCAAGAATTACTAGATCACACAGCATCTCGCCTGTACAAATACCTTGTAGAGTTGATAGAAACGTGTGTAAAAGACGAAAGAGAAAATATGGAACTAATGTCTAAATGGGGATGCGATGGATCGCAGCAATCGCAGTTTAAGCAAACGTTTCAAAACAGCTCAGATAGTGATGCTAATATGTTTCAAAGTTCCTTAGTTCCTTTGCGACTAAATGTTAATATAAATGGCGAAATTAAAATAATTTGGCAAAATCCAACGGCCATCTTCAGTTAGATTCTGTAGACCAATAAGGATCAGATTTATCAGTGACTCAAAAGATATCACTAAAGAGGAAATAAGTTATGTTAATGGCCAAATAAATAATCTAGAAAACACTGAAATCACAGCTCCTGGTGGAATAATGAAAATAAAACATACAATGCTGTTCACAATGATTGATGGCAAAGTGTGCAATGCTGCTACTGACACAACATCAACTATGCGTTGTTATATTTGCGGACAGACCTCAAAAGACTTTAATAAATTAAGAGAAACACAGAATGTAAATATCGAAGCGTTGCATTTTGGACTATCTGTGCTTCACGCCAGAATAAGGTTTTTCGAGTCTTTGCTTCACCTCGCCTATAAACTCCCATTAAAAAAATGGCAGGCGCGTACCCCAGCAGAAAAAATAACTGTTAAGGAAACGAAAGAGCAAATACAAAATAGAAAAAAAAAGAAAGAAAAATTGTTTATTTGAAATTATTTTAGAGAACAAATGGGACTGCTAGTAGACGTGCCTAAAGCAGGATTTGGGAACACCAATGATGGAAATACATCAAGAAGGTTTTTTGCAGACCCAGAAACTTCATCTCACATTACTGGAATTGATATAGACCTCATCAAGCGATTGAGTGTAATCCTAGAGGTAATTGCCAGCGGTATTAGTATAAATGTTGAAGAGTTTGCTTTATACGCCCAGGCAACAGCAAAGTTTTATATTGATTTGTATAAATGGTATCCTATGTCACCTACAATTCATAAAGTTTTGGTACATGGAGCTCAAGTAATAAGCCACGCTATTCTTCCTATTGGTCAAATGTCAGAAGAGGCGGCTGAGGCCCGAAATAAAAACTTTAGGCAGTATAGGCTTGATTTTTCTAAAAAAAATTCTAGAGGGGGCTGCAACAGAGATATTGTTAACAGATTGTTATTAAGTTCGAATCTTTTTTTAAGCTCAATTAGGCCAAAACCGCGATTAAAGAGAATTTTTTTTCGAAAGAGGCGCTTTATCTAATAATAATATAATAATAACATTTATTTCGGACAGTGTCCATATCTGGTTAGTAACACAAAGTACTTAAAACCTATGCTAGTAAAAACGAAATGTATTTATGTATAAGTACAGTAACTTATGCGGCATAACATGCAGGGTCAGCTCAACACTGTCTAACTAGAACCCGCATGAAAGCCTGCATCAATTGAGAGTCGACTTTGTCCGCGACTACGTTCAGGATGCTATTAGTGCTGCCCCGCACTCTGTGCAGTAAGGAAGCGGTTCTCTTGCGTATGATGGCATGAAAGCCATCCACGCGAGCTATCGCAAACATGCTAGATGCACTACAGAATCTAATGGTTGCAACTGTGTCTCCATCAGATCTTTACCATCAACAACGTCAACAGAAGGGAATGTCAGCTGTGAAAATATAGAGGAAGATGATGAGGCGCAAGAAGTCAATTAAAATAATTTTAAAAATTCAGATTAAAATTTTGTATTTTTGTGATGAATGTACTTTATTTTATCATTAAACATTATATTATATCACATTACCATGTTTTATTATCATATAAACCATTAAATAATTTTGACCGGATTTTACATCACAATACTCCCCTATGTGCGGCGTACGAATTACTAGTGAATTTGTGCAGTCCTCGGAAACCGGCGGACATGTCCTTCACTGAGGTTGTTAAAGTCATGCGAGAACATTTGCAACCAAAGCCGTGTATTTTAGCAGAGCGTTATTTTAGATAGAGAAGACAACAATCTGGTGAAAGTAGTTCGGATTATGTTACAGAATTAAAAAAAATATTACTCGGTATTGTGATTTTGGTGCAAGTTTGGACGATAATTCAAGAGACCAATTCGTGTGCGGTATTTCGAGTGATCTTATTAGACAACGATTGTTCGCGGAAGGAAATATAAATTTCGTTAAAGAGAAGATAAAATCCGCGAATGTAAATACAACAATAATCAGAGATAGCAACATTAAAACAATAATTTTTTACAATGGCAACATCTATGGCACATCGCAAGAAGTACATGTGAACCTATCAAATCAGTCTGACGGTAAGAACCAGTATTTTGTCTTGCTTAGGTTTAGCTAAAGTTTAGTCAGAATCTGTGTGTACCAAAGTGAGTTTGCATCAGGTTTGGATCTCTGGATTCTCTGGAAAGCTGAGTATATAATGTTTTAAGATTCATTAATAGTGTAGAGGTCTTTCGATACTACAATGAGAAAACCTCGTGAGAATTAAACTAAGCGATAGGCTGTGATAAGTCTGTTAGAAGACCTTCGGTGGGGTACACTACATAAATACGAAAAACTTTATTCCGAAAGTCAGAAATACGAATTTCAAAATACCGATTTTCATAATTCCGAATAGTTCAAAATTCCTAATATGGCAACTTCGATTTATCATTCATCCTATTTTTATAATACTAAAGTTTCAAAATTCCGAACGTTTATAATTACTATTCTCAAAATACCGAGTTTCAAAAGATCGAATAACAGAAAGTCCGACATAATGAAAATTCCGAACATCAAAAATACGAATTCCGATTATTAAAATTCCGATTATTAAAATTCCGATTATCTTTATCGTTATCGTGCAAGCAAGCATGTAGCATGCAAGCAAGCATGCAGCGTGCAAGCAAGAATGCAGCATGCAAGCAAGCAAGCATGCACCATGCAAGCGAGCATGCAAGCGAACATGCAACATGCAGCAGGCATGGTTTCTGTCACGGCTACGGCGTTGCGGGGCTCCGGCGGTACCACGCGAGCTTATCGTCGCAGATGGTATTCACGCTCACCACCGCAGCTTCGGCTTACTGGCCGGCTGGCCGCCTCGCCCCTCCGCGCCTACGCGAATTTAAATAACACTCTAGGGGTAGGGCAGACAAGACTACGTGGAGTCGATTTCACAGCAATTCGTTTCTGTCATTAACTTTTAACCAAAGCCAAAAAGCCAAATATTATATGAAACATTTTCTGGGAAACGAAATTCTATGAAATTTCTGTCTGCGAAACAAGGGGACACCATTTTGAATATATATGCGTAGCTGAATTGAATCAGAATCCTAATTTTAACAGTTTATTCGAAATATTGAAATTCCGAATTTCGTTTTTCGGACCGAGAACTCATCAAGCATTTGATTCTTCGAACATATGAAAATCGGAAAACAAACAAATCGGATTTACGACATTCGGTAAAATAACTTTCGTGATTTTAAATAATAGAGATTATAATTTTTAGGTATTATGAAATTCGGACTTTCGAAAATCGGAATATCGAAATTCGGAATAAAATATTTCGGAATATTTGGGTGTTCCCCCTTCGGTGCTACAATACGAAGTCTCCTTAACACAAAGTAGCAGACTGGGCTACTAAGAGAATGTTATAATTGAAGCTTCTTGACATCTCAATTAGTATTAGTATATTAGAAAATGATGCGGTGCGAAAGCCTTAGTATTGTCCACCGTCATCTAAAGGTACGCTTGACCTTAAAGCCTTTTATTAATGATAATTGATTCGATGCGAAAGCCTTAGTATTGTCCACCGTCATCCAAAGGTATGCTTGACCTTAAAGCCTTTACGAGTGCCTTTGGAACTGAGCTTTCGAAGGCGGAAACCATACCGGTTTCCAGCAGTTGAATAGTGTAATAACAAGATCTAATATTTAACATTTGGTTTCAGTAAATACAAATAACCTAAGATGCTCAAAATATCGAAGTGTCAGTGTCATCGATATTATAAACCTACAGATGGTGAAAGTGGCCTCCTGTGTTCAAGTCTCGTTGCTCTGCGTGCCATGCCCTGCCTCCATAAAGAATTAACAAGCGAAGCATATAAAGTAAACCCAGGTACAAGTTATACGCAATATTTTTTTCTCATTCGCTTCGTCTGCCTAAGGTTACACCCTCAGAAGAGATTAAAATAATACTCTAATATCTCATGATTCCTTTAAATAGTAGAATTTTAACATATATGGGCAGACGTAACGACATGGTGGAGAAGCTGGGATCTGCTGATTTCAAGAATGTTATGAGTGCCAAGAGAGCCTAATGCAGGTGTTAGATTTATACCGATGTAATTAATATATAACAACGTAATTCGTGTTGTAATATAAAGTAATAATTAATTTCTGATTAAATGCAGTAGAAGTATAGTAAATAACATCATTTTAAATAGAATAAAGTGTGTTTAAACTTTGGATAGCAAATAAGTATGAATCACATTTGCTTGTCATCGTTTATGGAAACATGAATCATACTTGTTTGTCGCCGCTTATAAAAGCGAGTGTTCCGACTTCATTGGATCACGGATTCGCCGCGCGACACTAGTAGCAACACGTCTCCAACCGCTCACCAACTCCGTACGGACCCTTCAAAAATCGTCGTTTTACCACGGTGTGCGCGCCGGTGCTTGTCTACAGGCACAGACGCGTACACAGTGGGGAAACCGACGGTTCGACCTGCCTCCAGTGTGCTTGCACACTAGGGGTCGCGGACCGTCGCGCTCCCGCCGGGATGTCCCAACCGGGACCATCATCAAAAGGCCCTTTTAAGGGCCAACCGTCACCGACACCATCGAGGAGGAAGAAGACACCCTCACCGCCACCAACGAACGATGAAGCAACGGCACCAACACCTGCCGCAGCACCGCCACCACCGCAGTGCCTCCAGAGGTCGGCAACGAACCCGGAGTCACTGCAAAAATACGCCGAGCAACAACATCGGAAAATTCCACCGCCAGTACGCCCGCGGGCCTCGCGAGGAGCGGCCGCGCGCCGACCTCCGCGCCGCATGCCGCACCCGTACCGCCGCATCCGCGCGCCTCCACGAGCGCCGCCGCCTCGGACACCACGTCCCGCGCGACCCGCAACGCGCCGCGCACCACCAACACCGCTCCCGTGGCCCGCGCGCCGCCGTCGAGCGACGACGAACAAAACACGTCGCCTACCCGCGCTCGACAAATTATTAACGCTCCGGCGGCACGGACGCCGCCGTCGAGCTTCTCGTGCGCGCCCCCCAGGCCGGTAGTGTGCGGACCGGTCGCGGATGTGGCTGCCTCGCCCCCCGCGCCCCGCGGATCGGCGCCGTAGTCCCCGGTCTCCCGGTCTCGGTCTCTCGTCGTACGTCGGCTCGGACGTGTCGTTCGGGTCGGTACGATCGGCGATGAGCGCATCGAGTGATGATAGTGATAACGAAGACCCCCGTGACCCCACAAAAAGGACACGACCCAGCCAGGAGCCAAGGAGGGTGCTGTCCATGCCGGAGCTCCTGATGCACCCCCGTGACCCAAGGAGGCCACAGGTTAGTTCAATTAATAATGATAATAATAACTTATTGAACAACCCGCCCAACCCCCCCCCGCGCAACACAGCGCAGACAGCGCAGCCCGGATGAGGTTGAGGACGAAGCGAAGCGCCCGTGCATGGACGCACCGCCGCCGCAGCGAGACACGCACGTATCATTCACGGAGGTAGCGCGACAAACATCGCCTACCCCGCCAAGGACATCCCAAGCCGAAGTAGCCCCCGGAAACCCTCCCCCCTCTGACGGAACGACCGGGGCCGAACAGCGGCAAAAGAAGCCCCGCTACCCCCCGCTGGTAGTCGAAAAGTTTCCCCAATGGGCGCACCACTTCCGCGCCCTTAAGGTAAGGCTGGGCCGAGTGCCGAGTGCGCGCCCTTTTGGAAGCGGGGTCAAATTCACCCCGCAAACTGACGATGAATACCGCATGGTCCAGTCTTACCTGACGGACCTAGAAAGAAAGGAAAGCATCTCATGGTTCTCCTACTCGCTACCAGCGGAGAAGAGCCTGAAGGTGGCCATCAGGGGGCTACCAGTCGACACGGCACCAGAAGACATCGAAGAGGATCTCCGCACGCTGGGCTTCCAGCCGGAGTACGTCCGCCACATAAAGGCTAGACAGGGACGACCCGGCTGCATCTGCCACGCCGTCCTCAAGAAGACACCTGAAACCATCCCGGGCATCTATGAAGTGCAGGAGCTACTCTGTATGCCCGGGGTTAAAATAGAGGCCTGGCGTGGCAAGAAAGGACCTGCGCAGTGCCACCGATGCCAGCAGTTCAGGCACTCCTCCGCGCAGTGTCATCGCCCGCTCGCATGTGTGATATGTGGCGGCGCACACGCGGCAAGAGACTGCCCGCGACCCCGGGAGGAGCCCACCACATGCGCAAACTGCGGTGGCGAACACCCCGCGAACCACTCCAGATGCCCCGTGCTCCGCAAGGAACTCAGGAACAAGCGAGCGGGCACGGTCGCCATCACTGGCAACATACGCCGGCCTGAAGCAGCACCAGAAAGGCTACAGCCAACACCCCAGGGGGAAGCACAGACCGCAACCCTTATGGCGGCCGCAAACGAAGCCCAACCCCGCGGAGCAGCCCCATCCTCTTTCGGGCGGAGGAAAGGCAAGCGTGGCGGGAACGGAAGACGACGCCGCAATAAGAATAATAATAATAATAATAAACAAAATAATGACACCCAACACCAACCAATCACCGCAACAAACAGCGACGACCCCCCGCCACCTCCCACTCACTCGACGAACCAGACGTACCGTGGGGCGGAGCATACTTTATATAAACACACAATGGCCGGCTTCCCTCACCAGACGACAAATGAAAATGCGAGTGCGTCGCGCGTGCCGACCGCTCGCACACCTGTGGCGCCGGAGACAGATAACAAACAAAAGAAATCCAT
The DNA here is from genome assembly GCA_947361185.1 of Charanyca ferruginea. Taxonomy (NCBI): domain Eukaryota; kingdom Metazoa; phylum Arthropoda; class Insecta; order Lepidoptera; family Noctuidae; genus Charanyca; species Charanyca ferruginea. The sequence goes on along the minus strand of OX376065.1, from coordinate 10,854,240 downwards.
CAGCGCGCCGCGCGTGCCCGCCGCGCGCACACCTGCGGCACTTGTCTACACAGATAAAAAACAAAGGAATGCCATTAGCGCGTCGCACGTGCCGTGCGCGCACCCCTGTTGCACCTGACTACGCGACAGGTGTACAAGATAAGAATTTTAACGTACATTGCGCCGCCGATGTTAGAAGTGCGCAGACGGCGCAATGTAATTATAGGTCGTCGGGTACGTCCGGGGAAGTGTTCACAAATATCCCCGGACCCACAACAGACACTATAGAGGTCGCGCTGCGGGTCCTACAGGACATTTTGCTGGCTATCAGCACAGGGCGGGACCCCATGCACGCCATCCTTAGCGGCATGACACAACTATTAATGCACAGAAATGCATAAGCCGCTAAGGATAATAAACTGGAACGCCCGCGGCCTCTTAGGGAAGACCGCCCTCCTCCGCCCGCTACTGCAGGAACAGGACACCGACGTGGCGCTCATAAAGGAGACATGGCTGGGACCTGCAGACCAAATAAGATTCCCAGGATACGTAATTTACAGGACGGATGGGCAACTGTCCACAAATGGGCGATACTACCGCGGTCTGGCAGTACTGGTGAGGCGCAGAGTCGTACACCAGGAGCTGCCACGCCTTCAACTCAACAGCATGTACGCGCTGGGTGTTCAGGTGCACGTCGCCGGCGACCACCGGTGCGTGTACGCTACGTACAAGCCGCCGGGCACCGTACTCGACACAGCGGACATCCACGCGATTTTCCAAGCGTCGCCACACCCTACTATCATCGCCGGCGACCTTAATTGCAAACACCCAGCCTGGAACTCAGGTACCACGAACGTGGCAGGTAGACGACTCTTCGCCGACGCTGAGGCCAGAGGATACGACGTGTCCGGCCCCGAGGCGCCCACCCACTACCCCGACTGTAACACACTCACACCCGACGTACTGGACATCGTCGTACACAGCGGCCTAACATGCCAGATCGCGCAGGACGTACTGGACGATGAACTACGGTCTGACCACCAGCCCGTACTAGTCGTCCTCCAGCAGGAGCTAACACGCGTTGCCCATCCAGCGCCACGTCGCCACACGGACTGGACAGCCTTCGCGGCAGAACTGGAGACCACCACCCCCACTCGGCCTGTCACCAACGTCACGGACGTGAATGAGCTGGCGGACGAGCTCACCGCTTGCATGCAACGCGCCTTGGAAGCGGCGACATGCACTACTCCCGCGACACAGGGGCGTTTTTCTACCCTCCCCGCACACATCGCAACAATGATCGCCGAGACAAGAGGCGCCTTCGCAAGCGGTGGCAACAAACAAGATGCCCTACACTGAAGACCCAGCTCAACCATCTCACGGACAAGGTGAAGGCCGAGCTACTGGCGCACTCCACCGAGAGGTGGGAGGACTACATTCACTCTGCGGACAGCGACTGGATGTCGGTACACCGCCTATGCCGACGCTTCAAGAATACCCCACCTCCGGTGCGCCCGCTACTCAACAGCGACGGGGCGCTACGTTATACAGCGGCAGACCGGGCCGAGATCTTCGCGGCCCACCTGGAGCGTCAGTTCACCCCGAACCCGACCACAGCCCAGGAACACGTCACAGCGGTCGAGCAACACCTTGGAGAGTACTTCAACACGCCGGTAGCCTCCGATGAAGAACCTATATTTTTCTCCCCGGGCCAAGTAATCAGGGCCATAAAGCGCACGAAGCCTAAGAAGGCGCCCGGTGCGGACGGCATCACGAACACCGCACTCCGACACCTGCCACCCAGAACGGTGGCGGCACTAGCACGCCTTTTTACGGGTATAGTCCGCACCGGCACCTTCCCCACACAATGGAAGGAAGGGAAGGTGATTATGCTGCCCAAGCCCGGGAAGAACATACTGAAGCCTGAGAGCTACCGGCCGATCACTCTCCTGCCCACAACCTCCAAGGTGTTCGAAGTGCTCCTGCTGCGACACCTCTCACCGCACCTCACACCAAGACCGGAACAATTCGGGTTTCGGAGTGAGCATAGCACGACGCTTCAGCTGTCGAGGGTACTTCACCTGCTGACGGCGGCCGTGAACAAGAGAGAATACGCCGCCGTCGTACTCCTCGACATGGAAAAGGCCTTCGACAGGGTATGGCACTCCGGTCTGCTATACAAGCTCACCCTCACCTCAGCGCCCCGCCGCTTGATACAGGTGGTCTCCTCCTTTCTCCAGGACAGGACATTCAAGGTTTCGGTGGAGAACCAACTCTCCAGCGCGCGCCATGTCGCCGCCGGAGTACCCCAGGGAAGCTGCGTCTCGCCTGTGTTGTACTCTGTTTACACCGACGACATTCCCGCCACGCACACCACCACGCTCGCGCTGTACGCGGATGACGCCGCGTACATTACAACATCCCTCTCAGCCGACCACGCGGCGATCAAGATGCAGCGCGTGCTCGACGATCTTCCCGACTTGCTAAGCAAGTGGAGACTGTCGGTGAACGTGGATAAAACACAGGCGATGATTGTGACGGCCCGCGGCCGCCTTCACCCACCGAACCTTGCGCTCATGGGGACCGACATCACGTGGAAGAGGTCGGCCAAATACCTTGGCGTCACGCTGGATAGTCGGCTCTCCATGAGCCAGCACGTCAGCGAAACCGTCGCGCGGGTCAAGACGACCCGCCATCTGCTCCGGCCGGTGCTCTCGTCGCGCCTTCCGCTACGAGTCAAGCTGGGGGTGTACAAGGCGTACATCCGTCCCCAGCTCACCTACGCCCCCTTGCCTGGCTCGCCCTCACGGCCGAGACACACAGGAAGAAGCTCCAGACGCAGCAAAACACCGTGCTGCGTCAAATCGTAAAGGCTCCTCGGTTCGTGAGAAATGACGTCATCAGTAGAGACTTGCGTGTCGAGAGCATCGAGGAATTCTGTACCAATATGGGCAAGAGGATGCTCGCGCGTGCCGACGTCTCCGAGTTGCCACACATCCAAAACATAGCGCCATGGCACGCGCGACCGCCCGACTACAAACGGTTTCCGCGCGACCTAGTCGCTGACGTGCCACCATCAACATCACCACCGGACTTGACGCCTGAGTAAAGCCGCTCACACCTACACGTGGCCTACTCACACACACAGACTCCACACGCACCACTCACGACACCCCGCACCTCCGGCGGGCCAAGGTAATCTGGGCGTCGAGAGTTGCGGATCACTCACTCACTACTACCCATTCGCACAAACACACAGACATACCCATCGAGCGACGAACACACACCCTTCAAATCGCTCGCCACACACAACATCGTCCCGCGCCGTGCAGCGCTATCGGCTCGCTCTGATTACGTTGTACGGCGCGCGGTCAGCATTTACCGCGGGTAAGCGCCAACCAAAGCCGGCGCCCTCGTTGCTTGATCGACCTTCGCTAGGCCTTCCCTAGGTAACTAGGGATCTCACCCGGCGGGGGTCTGGTCGCACGGGCGCCGTGAAACACTTAGGGCGCTCCCGCGGTCACATACCAGAAACACTAAACAGCGCAAGGGAATGTGTCCCACGCGCTTAGGTGTTGAAATGATCCCCCCCCCGCTTCCCCCGGGGGGAGGGAAACCAAACGCCCGGCCCCTACTTTTAGGGGCCGCGAACCCGACACCTCGGACAAGGGGCTACAACCCCGACACCGACTCCTCGTGCCCCCCATATAGGAGGCGCAGAGAAGACTACACACATTGGATCACTTTTTGATCGAAACGCTGATCGGTACGGAGCTCCCGAAGAAAATAATAGATAAGTATAACTATGATGATAACTATGAAAGGCTATTTATTTGTATAATTTTAATATTAAATTATATATACCTAGTTGTTATGATATGTATGATGTGGTCATTGGGCGTATCTGACCCGCTTTGCGAAGAGTGGCGGACATTAATCAAAATATTTTTAAACTAAGGGGAATAATATGACCTTTCATTGTATATAGTTATTTATTTAAAAATCGATGGAGAAAAATGTACAGGATCGTTTAAAAAAATAAAAAACAAACGGTTTCAGAGGATTTTATTCCATCATTAAAGGCATAAAAGAATTTGGATAGCATACAGCATGGTGCACTGACGAGCCGATATTTAGAGGCATGTATACGCTGTCTCTTTCGCACATTAGTTAGGCCAAACTAGTTTTGTTGCGCTCGCGCACTAACTCACCGCCCTCTGCGCAGTCCTTCGTTAGCTATCGTTGCGACTAGGGGCCCTAGTCTGCTATTACAATCGTGTCTCAATGACATTTGACAACTTTGACAGTTTTTGTATGGGAAATGGGAAATGTGTCAAAAGACTGACGTTACACGTCAAAAATCGATCATTGAGACACGATTGTAATAGCAGACTAGGACCCCTGTACGTTTATCTGTTTTGTTTTGTTTATTGTTTTATCGACTACGTTAGCGTGTTTTATGGACTCTGGTTACTTGCTTTTGGATTGGATTTTCGTTGATATGGAAAGACAAAACAGTTGTGTGTCGTGCAATCGATCTGTATTACGTCGAAGAAAACACTGTCTTAATGGAGTGTTTCTCGAAAGGTACCGGGATCTTGTAGTGTTGTTTTTACAAGAAATCATACCTCGTGAGGTAAGTACTCTGTCAATACACCGTCTATCTATCTATTTACTAAGAAAACAGGCAGGAGCAGAGCGGTAGGAAGCGAGTCTTTATCGACCGATTTATTGTTTATTTATTTATGCTTTGTTTTACACAATCTTAGCTATTATTGTACAAAAGCAAACGTAATGCTAATTATTTTACCTATACCAGTTAACCTTACAAAAGCTCTGAGAACTTATAGTTTATGCATAAAGAACAGCAATTAAGGAATTCAGTGCAATAAAAATGACTTTTCGAAACTACTTTCTAATAATCTCGTTGTTGGGTGTTTAGTTTTTATATATATGTGCAGAATGTTTTATCTTGTTTCAGATTTCGTTTGACGATACAAGATCTATATGCCATCCTTGCTGGCAGAGATATGATCGAGCATCGCAAAACCAGCAATTAGATTATGTGCCACCCGAGCCAATACAAGAAGGCGCAAATCAAGGAGAAGTTGGAGAGGCGATCCAACAAATAGAAGTCGGGGATCAACAAGGTCCTGGTTTTATTACTGTTACTGGATACAGACGTGTATCAAATACAGCGAGACGCTGTATATTTCTAAACTGCAGAGGTATGACTACACACCGCGTGCCAACCTACGCCAAGTTCTATCTGTTGCACAATCACAATTTATACACACCGGAACTTGCACGAGTTTGCCACCCGCATTTAGTTCAAAATGATTGGGAAGAACTTGTGAATGCCCCGACAATACATGAAAGCTTTAATAATGCTCATGTACTTGACATAATCAATTTGTATAAATGGGGATTAGAAAGCAGGTCTGAAATGGATTTTGAAAATATTGAAACAATTGATGACAACCACTTCCATTTTTGGACGGCTTTGACTAAAAATCAGTTCATGACTATTTTAGACCAAACGCCGTCTCTTCGTAACAGGTCTGATCGTCCTGCTACCACTTTAGGAATGTATTTGACTAAAATAAGAACTGGTCAATCTGATGAGCGCTTAGCTACGAAATTCCAAATATCTAGAAGAACATTAGAGAGGAAGTTAAAAACAGCGAGAGAATGAATAACTGAAGATTTTGTTCCACGTTACCTGGGTTTAAATCATATAACTAGAGAAGAAGTGGTGGCACGAAATCTTCGTATCCCAACTCATATTTTTGGTGGTAGCCAAACTGAACCGGCACCTATTCTTGTGTTCGACGGAACATATATTTACCTTCAGAAGAGTGCGAATTTCCTTTTCCAAAGAAAAACCTACAGCCTACACAAATTCCGCAACCTGGTAAAGCCTTTTCTGATCGTATGTACAGACGGTTATATAATAGAAGTCGTAGGACCATATTCAGCGACTACTTCGGATGCAAATATTATGCGCAGCCTGATGCAAGAAGATTCAGCTTGGCATTGGTATCTTAGACCTAACGACGTGTTTCTATTGGACCGTGACTTTCGGGATTCGATCCCTGCAATTGAAGAACGTGGATATAATCCCCACATGCCGCCAACTAGAGGACGAGGAGATCAGTTATCAACAGTTGACGCTAACAAATCTCGATTAATTACAATGTGCCGTTGGGTAATCGAAACAATTAATGGACGATTTAAGAAAGATTTTAAAATATTTCGACATGTATATTTTAATGTTGCGATGCGAAATATGATGACCGATTTCAAAATAACCGCGGCAGTTATCAACGCTTCTCGACGGCCATATGAAGATAATATATACGCCGATCAGTTTGTCGATATTATAAATCAAAATATAAATACAGAAAATGAGTTAGCAGAATACGTATCAACAAATAATTTGAACAGACAAAGAGTAGCATTCGTGCCTCTAGACGGAAACAGTCCAGACTTTGAAGATTTTCCACAGCTGACATATGAAGATTTGATCTTATTCACACTGGGCCCATACCATTTGAGAATCGCAAGGTCTTATTGTCACGAACACATAAGACCAAACGGGGATTATTTAATAGAAATGTATCGACATCAACATTTAATTGATAATAAGATTTTGATCAGAGGGCGAATCCAGTCACGTCATATCCGATCGAAACAGTACTATACATATATTTTGTTAAACCCAACACAACACGGACGACAAAGTATAGAAGAGTACTACTGCTCATGTATACACGGCTGCCGAACTGTCGGGAGCTGCGCCCATATCGCTAGCATAGTTTATTATCTGTCTTGGGCCAGACATCAGGAAGCAACAGACGCACCTGCTGCCTTCTTAAATGATCTTATGCTTGATTTGAATCAAATTGAATAAAAATATTTTAATGAACTAGCATTTTATTCATATTCCTCATATCAGTTTATAACACATGAATTTTTTAAGATTCCCGTGGCTCACATTAATGTGACTAATACCATAGTAAATCAGAGCCTTATATCATTACACTCTACTAATTTCATTTGTGTCCGCCATGGGTATGGTTTCCATACTAAGGTGCCCAATGACCTTTGTAAAATATTACTGATTTTAAAAGAGCGTTCATGAAGTTTCTTGCTCGTTCTTCTCCATAGAAATTACCGTTTGGAACGAGCAACTAGATTCAACTTTCTGACTGACTCTGACAATTCAAAAGTACCTGTAAATGGTCAAAATGATTTTGAGTTTGAAATATTACAATAAAATATATGTTTCCTAAACAAAGTATTTCATTTCACTATTCTGTTCTAAAATAATAATATTCTTTGAGTATATAAGTATGTGTATTTAATGTAGAGCTATTAATTGCTTTTTAATGTTGCTTTTATTCCTTTTATTCTAACACAGGCATGGCAGCAGTACCATTAGTAAGAGAGAAGTGAATTGACACAACTTTCAATAGTGGAGAAGAGCAATCATTAATTAAATATTTAAAGAGATATAAACCACACTAGAAGTTGTGAATGAAGATTTAGTTGCAGTATGCACTAATGTAAACAGAGCACACGGGATTGAGCAGAGGCCAACGACACCACGACGAACTACAGATTTATTTTGTTATAATTATTTTATTATCTAATGGTAAAGTTTGATAATAAAACCTTGTTTGTAACTTAAGCTTTCCGAATGGATCGCTAGATCGCGCTGTTTCCACAATTAGTAAATAATTTTAATTACTGTGAACTTTTGTTCAAAGGAAAATATTGTAATTACGTAAGTTGCGTAATTAAAAATTATATTATTATTTTTAATTCATTTTAATTCTTATAATATATTGAATCGTAGTAGTTTTATTGAATAGTATGAATACCGGCCGGAAGTTAAATAATTGACGAGCCAATTCTGGAATGAAATTTAATTTAGGAATCTATCTGGATTAAATACCACACTATAGAAGTAAATAATTCTTAATTAATACCCTTGGGGTTTATACAAAATTACCTTTCAGAGAAGAATAACAAGTTAAAAAATTTAAGAGTATATCAGTTGCCATATTAGTAGTCCATAGGGATGTATAATTAATCAACTTTTGAATTATTCAGGATACACTCAGAAATCGACTAATTTATGTTTTTGTCTTTATCGCTCGGTTATCGTGAACTTGATGTCTGGTGTATCTGACATAAAATTGGGAATGAAATAGTCAATGTTTACTGTTGCAATAAACTGTAGAAGATAATACTGGAATTTTAATCTAATCGATAAATGAGAAATTGATTATGAGAAAATGAAATTGATTGTCGTTACGATTTATTAAACAGTTAACTACCACCGCACTAATGTCAGCAAAGTTTTACTTGTTTTGTTTGTGACGCATGGATCGATTAACGAAATAACGACGACGATAACGAATAACTGAAGTATTGTTGTCAGCGGTAAGCCACGAATTAGAATAGAAATTAGAATCTATTGGTAAGTTATCATTAAGAATATAGTTTTGAACGATTGGAACTTTCGGTTGTGGTCTAATGAATTGTAAATGCGAACGTGTAGTAAATAATTATAATTTTAGAGCGATTATCCTCATCTATGTCGCAGAGATCGCAGGATCGTATCCTGAAATATACCGAATGGCCCAAGAGAATTTCCATGTTACCTTTGTAAAAAACATTAGGATTGATGTGATAATCGGGGATTTGCAGAAAGCGTCGACCATCTTGGGCTAGTATTTGCAGTTTATTATCGGAAAAGACAGCTCCAAGTACGATCCGGTATGTAAACAAGAATACGGAACCTACACGACTACGAGGTAAATAAACTTTTATTAAGATTGGTAGATGAAATTATACCCTGTATTGGTATGCCACGAGTGAGCATACAAATTGCAAAGAGATCGGTTTCTTCGAATAAAGACTACCTACCTACTTACTTACACGCCTTTAGTATGTAACTCATATTGGCAGAATTCTGACGATATACCTATTTATTAGAAAGTTCAGTAAGCACCTAGTACATTTATGTAGGATTGGAGACCGAAATAAAAATGCTCGTATGTCCACAGAACTTCTTAGTTCTTTTTATTTTTCCACCATCTTCATGAAAAAACAGCAGCATACAACCATCTTCTTTTGTTCTCCGTTCTCTCTGACATCCCACATTTTTATATCTTCTTTCTCCCTCACACTCATCCATCTCCTTCACTCTATCCTTCGTTCAGAAACAAACTAACTATCCTTCGTTTGGAAATAAAATAAACTAACAAAATAAAAATATTCCTACAACTCGGCCATTCTGCTATCAGTCTGCCCTCAGACTGACTAATAGGTACAAAAACACATAGTACATTGGTCTTAACTGAACATAAAACAAAATTCCATCTAAAAGTAATAACTAATGTTTTGTCTTCCTACAATTACATTTATTGTAAAATAAACTACTCATCAGACATACAACCTTTCACACCAATATTACAAGGTTTTACTTATAAAAGGAACTTATTACTACCACTTTTGAAAGGGTTCATACTTCTGATAAAAAGAACTCTACTGTTACAATAAAAATAATAATTAACACTACTTGTTACACTGTTATTAAACAAAGCAATCTACTTGATAACAACAAAATGTATTGAGTCTATTCATCTTACATCAAGCAAAACAGATGACAAAAGCTTAATACCTAGTTCCACTTCAACTTTTAACTTAACACAATTTATTCAGAGAATAGAATGGTAAGTCAGCTGTCTTCAGGGGTAAAGTAAGTAAATACTTTTCTTGTAACAAAAACTCAAAATAATTATAACAGGATAAGGTAAGTGTATCATTTAACTAAAGCCATCTTTTCATGTAGTCTACTCCAGTAGTAGTTTTCTTTGGACCTTCTTTGTTATTATCTATTTTTTCTACCTCATACCTATCTTTCCCTAAACTTTTTAATTCTATACGGACCGAAAAACTTTTCCTTCAATTTTAAATTACAACCAAACTGTGTTCGCTGTATAGCAACTAAATCTCCTACTTTATAGATCTGTCCCTCCTTTCTTCCTTTATTAAATGTTTTCCTGTTTTCTTCTTGTATTTTCAGAATCTGAGCCTTTGCTTCTTTTCTTAATTCGTCTCTCTTTTCAATAAATCCTTTTCTATTTTCTTCTTCTAATAATTCTACTATTTTTAAATCTTTTTTCTGCTTCAGCTCAACTCCAATCAACAACTCGAATGGTGAGGTATTAATTGAACGTTGGTAGGAACTATTGATGACCCTCTGTAGCTCACTGACATGTTTGTACCACTGAGTAGGTTCCTCGATACACATCTTGGTCAAGACCGCGATAATGATTTGATTCATACGTTCCACTTGTCCATTTCCTCGTGGAAAGCCAGTAGCCACCGTTATATGTTTGATTTCCTCTTCAGCACAATAATCTTGAAATTCTTTTCCAGTAAAAGCTGTTCCCCTATCTGTTATGATACGACGGGGGTTACCATAATCTTTCTGATGCAGTTTAAGTTTATCCACAGTTTCTTTAGAAGTTAAGGTTTTCACTGGGTAGATCCATACAAACTTAGTGTAGGCATCAATTACAGCTAAAATATGGTTGTACATCTTTTTAGTGGCATCTAATGGTCCTAAATGATCACAATGCAAAGTGTCCAAGAGAAGCTCTCCTTTGTCAATAGGATTCAGCAGTCCTTCTTTCTTCCCTGATTTCCGAGTGGCTAAGATGCATGGAATGCATGTAGAGATCACTTTCTCAATCTTACTGTCCAACTTCTTAATGTGATAATCTCTTTCTACAATTTCTTTGACTTTCTTCTTCCCAAAGTGACCTATTCCATGGGCTTTTTTTATTATCTCAACATCCATAATGTCTGGTATTACCAACTTTTTCTGAACACCTTTGTATATTACATCATTTTCTAAAATGTAGTCTTCATATTCTTTCTCCTTTAGAATTTCTTTTATCGCATTTAGTGTTTCATCTTCTTCTTGAGCTTTCTTTATACGATAATGTAGTTCAGTATAGATGACACATACATTCCGGCTTAGTGAATCCACATGTTGCATCCGTTCACCTTTACGATGCACAATGCTGTAGTTAAAATCTTGTAAGTACATAATCCATCGAGCAACTTTTGCTGATACTTCTTTCTTAGTTAAAGTCTTCTGAAAAGCTTCACAATCAGTAACTATTTTGAATGGTATTCCTATAAGATATTTTCGAAATTTTTTCACACCTTCTACCACAGCGAGCGCTTCTAACTCATAGCTGCTGCGTTTCTGTTGGGCATCTGTTGTTTTTCTACTCATATAATGCACTGGGTGCATACTACCATCCATTGAGTCTTTTTGCATCAAAATTGCTGCATAACCAAATTTAGAGGCGTCTGTATGAAGCTCGGTTTCTGACTGCAGATCAAATATTTTTAAAACTGGATCACAACATAACATTTGTTTAAGTTTCTCAAACGCACTCTTCTGATCATCTCCAAAATGAAATTCTTTAGTCTTTAACAAATCACTCAAAGGTCGAGCTATTTCTGCATAGTCACGGATATATTTTCTGAAATAGAAAGTTAATCCAATAAAACTGTGTACTTCCTTAAGGTTTCTTGGCACTGGAAACTTGAAGACTGCTTCAGTCTTGTCCTTTGAAGGCTTGACCGTACCATTCGAGACCACATGGCCTAGGTACTCCACCGATCTTTGGAGCAGCTGTGATTTTTTCCAATTAATATTCAACCCATATTCAGAAGCTACTTTCAGCACTTCTTCCAATCTTCCTAATGACATTCATCTTCCGCTAAAATAATCAAATCGTCAATAAATATTAACAAGATCCCTCTTCTTATGAAATCTGTAAATATAATGTTGATATATCTGGTAAAATATTTTGGACATATTGAGAGTCCAAACGGTGCCCTAAGGAACTAATATTGGCCTTCAGGGTTACTGGTAACAAAAGCTGTATATTTTATGGACTCCTCTTCTATCGGCAAATGGAAAAATCCGTTTTTTAAATCTAAAGTACTGAAAACACGAGAATTACACAATTTATCGATGTGATCTTCTATCACAGGTAGGGGGTATTCATCTTTGATCATTTTTTGGTTAAGCTTTCTGTAATCAACACAAACTCTAATACTTCCATCCTTCTTCCTTACCAAAACTAGTGGACTAGCATATTCCGAGTAGCTGGGACGTATGACACCTTGAGCTAGCCACTCTTCAATCTTCTGATTAACTTCATCTTCTTCTTTCAAAGCAAACCTACGTGGACGTTGAACTACAGGAATATCGTCTTTTAAAACTATTTTCAATTTAATAGGAGCATCTTTAATTTTTAATGGTTTGTAACTATCAATAATCCTCTGAACTTGAGGTGATAACTCATTATCAACACTAACTAAACACTGTAAGTATAAACTATCATAGTAATGAGGCTTTATTATAATGATACCCTTGTTGATCACTATTATGGTATTAACCAAAAAAGTTTGACCCAAAATAATAGGATAGGGAATTACACCTTTTGGCACCACATAGAAAGATACATTATAGGAGTGCTCATCAATAATAATGTTACAGGTAAACTTACCAATCGAAAACACCTGACTTGCTCCTAACCCAGTTAAACATAACCTTACCGGTTCACACTTCGCATCTAACCTTAAAAATAAATCGTTCGACATTATGTTTATATCACTACCGGTATCTATTAAGCATTTCACCGAAAACGAGACTCGATGTGACGTTAGCCATTACTTCTTTTTGTTTTGGAACTTCTTCGTTTACTTCATTCGCCACGCCTGCGCCATCTGGTGTCTGGTAGTTCACGAACATTGACGTGCGTCGCGATCGGATGTTGTCATCGCCGACCGTACCACCAACATTGCGAGTTCTGCGAGTTCCGGATGGTTCGTTTGTGATTGTGGCGCTGCATTGAGTAGCCATATGCCCGAAATTATTGCACTTGAAACACTTGACGCCTTTATCGCATGCAGTCGCTATATGACCCCTTTCGCCACATTTGAAACAGCGATGAATTGACTTATCACTTGCCTGATTCACTTTATCACTTGATGTTTTCACAGACTCACGGGGCTTACTGTTTTGACTTCCTCGTTGTTTAATTTTCTGTTTCATAACTTCGTACTGACCTAGCTTTTCTTTTAGGGCAGGGTATGTAGTTATCCCGTACAGACACATTTTATTTTGTTCGTAATCCGTGATCCCATCGACTATGTACTGGATAGCTATATAGTCTGGAAATTTAGCCCTTTTACCAAGCTCCTTCAACATATACTGATAATAGCTTTCGCTATTGCGCTTCTTCCGAGCAGCCATCACTTCGTGCATTTGTTTGCTATTGATGAGCTCCGGGAATTCTTTTTGTAGGGCTACTTTCAGATCCTCATAAGTACGGAAGGATTTTTCCGTTTTCAACCATAGTTCGGCCGTGCCTGACAGCGACCTCCGCGCCATGATCAATTTCTGTTGCGGGGTCCATCCGAAGATATCCGCATGGTCTTCGATATCTTGTGCCCACTTCGAAGATGAGTAAGTCATGTCTTCGCCATTGAATTTTATTATGGACTCCGCGGCTGCCATGTTGAAAGATGATTGCATTCTTGGGTCGTCTTTGTCCATCGTAGAATCAACCCAAGATCGTAATTTTCGTAAAATATTGAAATTTGTCTCTTCGTTGCACGCCGTAATGACGCCACGTGCCGGTCAATCGTAACTTCGTAAAATCTTCTTCGTCTTCGTAGATTGCACGTCGGTGACGCCAACGTACGTCCGTCTGAACTTCTTTTCTTCTTTAATACGTCTTCTTACGCTTATTTCGGTCTATCCCGGACGAGAATGTAGGATTGGAGACCGAAATAAAAATGCTCGTATGTCCACAGAACTTCTTAGTTCTTTTTATTTTTCCACCATCTTCATGAAAAAACAGCAGCATACAACCATCTTCTTTTGTTCTCCGTTCTCTCTGACATCCCACATTTTTATATCTTCTTTCTCCCTCACACTCATCCATCTCCTTCACTCTATCCTTCGTTCAGAAACAAACTAACTATCCTTCGTTTGGAAATAAAATAAACTAACAAAATAAAAATATTCCTACATTTATAAGATTGATAGATAATATGAGTAACATGCTTAAATAATATTACATCTCACATAACATAGAGCGAGTAAGATCAATACTAAAAGGGAGGCTTATCGCAACATAATATTTAGTTAAAAATTTGGAGTATAACTATACCTTGTGAAAGTAAATGTTTCTTGATTGGAAACTAAGGAGGTTCGAAGTATTAGTATTTATTTGAGTACCGCACCTAAGAACTGAACTATTTGTTTATTTATATTGTAATATCTGGAGATATTTAATCATAGTTGCTTAAGAATAGTTGATAGCACACCAATTAGAATGTGAGATAATTCTGTCACCAAGACACAGTAATTAATCAAATACATGTAGCAGTGATTATCATGAACATTTATTTTGGTGTGGGGTAATTACTTCTTCAAACATAAATTTATTTGGTAAAATTACATATGTTTGTCCACTGTGGAAATCAAACGGACGGTGGAAATGTAACAGGATCCTGAAGATTTCTGAAACCAACTTACACATTTGAAACAGATCAACTATAATTTTAGGATTCAAATGGAATTGAATCCAAACACTTAAATACATTTTCTATAATATAAACAAAGCGTAGCCCTCTCATTGGCTAACACACCTCAGATATTTAAGATATTTCTTGTAAACTTCGATGCATCTGAAAATAAGTGGAAGTGATTAATTACCTTTAAGTACCGGTGTAATGATTATGATAAATTTGCTGTTTTGTCAAGCTAACGATATAGGGGACATAATTACTCATTCTTATTTTATTTTAATAAATACTGGCTGAAGTCAGATTTGGCGATTTTTTAACGAACTAAGTGATAGTTACAAGTAGGTACACATAGAATATATATACTACTCGTATATATACTGAATAATAGAGACTATTCCGAATGAGGTAATGATATCAAATCACATTGTTTGGCTTAATTTATTACATAAACTCATACACTTCTAGAGTAAGTCTATGAGAAAAGAAGGATTCCCTTATTATCGTTTGTCGTAATAGAAACAATATTACAAAGACTATTATGCTGTACATCTTAGTAAACAGTACGGGCATGATACAATTTCGGTTACAGGTCCTTTGCAAACATGGAAGAATTATTGTTGCACCGCTTGCAATTATTAGCAAATCAAATCGAACATCAGTCTAGCTTATCCTCCCGCCTCTCTATACATAACGATGAGACAAGATATGACGCAGAAGTTGTAAAGGTTAAACTTGAATCGTCGTTAAAGAGATTTAACGAAGACCTCACTAACTACTTTCGTATTATTAATAATCCTTCCGCTGACGACATAGGAAAAATGAGCGATATTCAACTTGAAGCTGAACAGAACCTCGCCGAATTGAATGTAAAAATTAAAATGTTTTCCACGCGAAGCAATGCAGTCGAACAGGAGGCCATCCAAGCCAGCAGCACCTCTAGCCGCCTACCAAAACTAAACTGGCATCAATTTTGGGACCAATTCGGTTCTAACATCGACGCCAGAAACATCACTGACGTCGATAAGTTATTGTACCTAAAAGCATCTGTAAAAGGGGAAGCTAAACAGGTAATTGACGGTTTCGACACTACTAACGCCAACTACCAGATTGCGTTGAGAACATTAAAAGAAAGATATGGGAAGACTTGCCATTTAGTCGACGCTTATTACTCTGCGTTGTCTAAAGTAAAACCTTCCGATAAGACAACAAATAAGTGCAGGAAAGTATTAAATGAAGTAGAGCGCCATTTAAGAGTCCTAGAGTCGCTGGGTGAAGATATAAACCATAATCATTTGAGGCATCTAATTTTCGAGAAATTTCCCGAAGACCTAATTTATGAACTTAAGATAAGATCGACTGAGAATTCTATTCAAGAGTTAAGGAAACTTTTGGAAATCATCATTACTGCTCGTGAAGATGTGAGTCGAATAACACAAGAACGAAACCCTAAGGCTATTGAAAATTACACTGTGGAACCGCTGCAAAGGGAAATATGAGTAATAATAAAGAAACAAGATCGTCAAAGGTTAAGTCATCAGGAGAATCTCAAAGGAAGAGGGCGAAGTTAAGCTGTATATTCTGTAATGGTAGCCACTTCAACGACCAGTGCGATAAATATAAAACTTCTACAGATAGAAAGATTATGATCAAAAACCGTTGTTATCAATGTTTTCGTCTTGGCCATAGCATCCAAAGTTGCAAATCACAGAGGCCATGCTTTCATTGCAAAGAACGTGGAGACAATAGAGCATTGTATCCCAATCAATTCCCTTCTCAAGTACATTCATCTACGCTTTCAGCAATAAACAGTAAAAGAGACACTGTGCTGCAAACGGCAGTTGCTATGGCCTCGAAGGAAGGAGATACTTCCCACCAAGTTAAATGTCGAATTTTGCTGGATTCTGGGTCATAAAGATCCTACGTCACACAGAAAATCGCACGTAAATTAGATCTCCAGGGGAGAAGAGGAAAACTTATCTATTTTTACCTTTAGAGCAGAAGCTTTTTTTTTTCATATTGTTATAGGCTTGCGTTTGACCGCAACTCACCTGATCTTAAGCGATGATGCGGCCTAAGGTGGAGCACGCTTGCCTAGAATAAACCGGTTCACTCGTGCCTTGAAGATACCCAGATTATATGTATCGGGGAATAGAGAGGCGGGCAGTGAATTCCACAGTCTGGCAGAAGCTCCCCGAGAACTTAAAAGTACTGTAGTTAGAATCAATTTAGAAACCAGAGATATGTCTAGACGACCAATTTATGTAAATGTAATACCAATGATATGTAAAGGAATACCAATTGCACCACGTGAGCTTAGTAACTGGAAACAGAAAGAATTACTAGCAGACGATGGTTCATCGGACCAAGTTGACATTCTTATAGGTAACGATTATTACTACAGTTTCTTCTCAGTTATCTAGTTGATACCAAGTTCGGTTGGATATTATCCGGAATAATGAACCCGGAAACTAAAGAGGCTTTAACGGTAATTACATATTTCCAAACAGAGTTAGATGTGAAGTTAACTAAACCAGACCTGCCAATGGATCAAGTAAACATATCCTCTCTGTGGGATCTTGAGTCCATCGGGATAACCGATTCACCGAAGATAACAAAGGAAGAAGAAGCGATTAGAAGCTTCAATGAGACAACCGAATTTATCGAAGGAAGGTATTACGTGCACTGGCCGTGGAAAGAATTTCCGCCTAACCTGACCACCAACTTTGGAATGGCATTCGGCCGCCTCAAGAGCCTAATCAAACGAATGAATTCCAAATCAATACAATCATATGATGAAACGCTGCAAGATCAGCGACAGGAAGGAATAATTGAAATAGTTCCCGAATTTAGTGAAACTATAGAAGAAGATAGACCTGTACACTACTTACCACATCACGGTGTCCAACAGCCAGGAAAGCCCACTAGAATTGTATACGATGCTTCAGCTAAAGTTAATGGATATAAAAACTTAAACGAATGTTTGTATTGCGGACCGATGATGCTCGAAGACCTAACTAGACTAATAATCAGATTCAGATCGCATCAAATAGGTTTATCAGCCGATGTAGAAAAGGCATTCCTACAAATAGGATTACACAAAGAAGACAGGGACGTTACACGGTTCCTATGGCTTAAGGATACTTCCAAACTATAAATGATCAAAAAGACGAAACCAACTGCGTTGGAGATACATCAGTACATAGTGAAGAATCACTAGAGATCGACGGGAGGATAGATGACGATAAGATGGATGACGATAAGATAGATGCAACAATTTTTATTTTTTTTTGCTTTGTTATTAAGAATGAAATTCTTAATAATTAATTACGATCTAGCCTAAAAGACTAATAAGCAATTTAACTCTAACTTAATATGTTACGTGATAGATTACTAAAAAATAGTGTCCATTAAGACTTTTACACAAGTCTGAAGCACTTTCTTAGAGTCTGATATGATATGTGATGTGCTATACAAAAAAACTACTGAAATGACTAGAGAACCTGGAGAACCGAGTGAAAATGAAGGAAAAGATAGTAATAACTCTGAAATTATGAATGAAAGATGGTAGTTTTGAGTTTGATGTCAGTGTTGATCGACGTAATTTAGT
The DNA here is from genome assembly GCA_947361185.1 of Charanyca ferruginea. NCBI lineage: Eukaryota > Metazoa > Arthropoda > Insecta > Lepidoptera > Noctuidae > Charanyca > Charanyca ferruginea. The sequence continues at coordinate 10,836,011 of OX376065.1, read as the reverse complement.
GCAAACATTATTTTATAAAGACACTAGCTGACCCGACAGACGTTGCCCTGTACACGCGTCTTATATTCTAAAATGTTTATTTTTTTTTTTGAAAAGGTTGTAACTGTCTGTACTGTTTTGATGATATTTAAAAATATACGTTATTTGATGTACTGTTACCACAATTCGACCAATAATAAGTGTAAGTTTGTATGTAGATGCTGTGTTGAATAGAAACTTTATATTTTTTTAACGGTTAACTCAAACTATTTTTTTCAGTTGTATATTTTAAATGTACGAAAAAAGAGTTTATCGCAATGCTATTGGATGTATAATATTTTTGGTTAATCCTTGAGATATTATACAAACCAATTCGATGGTTTGCCAACCCTCGAACACGCAACATAATGTTACATATATTATTGTCCGTGAGACTTGAAAAAAATGTCATTGTTGTGGAGATAAATTCAGTGCTGCATCTGCAAGCGTGAGATCCTAGTGATTATCATCTTCAAATAAATGTAATTCACGACACGCATCAAAGAACGTCTCGTATAAATATCATTGAAGTTGGTCCAGGAACGTTTACCAACAACAATTGCAGAAAAACGCATTCGTGTTGCATAGGATGGACTGTATATACTCTACCTAATGTATTTGCCATAAATATGTCTGCAAATCCTAGAACTGGAACACGTCGATTCCGTGATTTGTGACCATTTTTTTTATTGTTAATTCAATGTTAAAAAAAAAGGAACTTCATTGTACAACAATGTCTATGCGAATTGACCAAAAATATCTTGTCGATTACAAAGTTTGAAAAATTCAGTAAGAGTTGTTTTTGGTGCTGTTACCTTGTTGTAGAGCAGCAAGCCTCCATCCCTAAATCTATGCCACTCTGGTACCTCTTCACTGCCAAGAGCCACCTTGCCGTTAACTCTCGAGTTCTCGAGTTTCAGCGCAGCATTTTATTTTGTATTGCAATGTGGCAGTGAAGCGAGTTACCAATGTGACATAGATCTTAGAAGTCTTAGATCTGGACTGCAGTACCACCTACCGGGTCCAATTTTGAATCTCAACTATTCTCGGATCCACTGGTACACACGCGAAAATTTTGAGGTACCAGGGTGACATATATCTGAAGATGTATAATAACAAATTACACGCAGAATAACTACCCAAACCTCCATCCCTGGATCTATGCCACCCTCGCACCTCGCAGCATTTTTATTTTGTGTCCACTCGATACGACAATGTGGCTCTGTGCAGTGAAGAGGTACCAGGGCTAAAAGATCTAAGAGGTCCTATAACTCGACTCCAGCGCCACCTACCGGGCCCAATTGTGAAACTGAACCATTCTCGAATCAACTGGAATACATACGAAAAGTTTCAGGTACCAGGGTGACATATGTCTAAGGATGTCTAACAGCCAATTACAGGTACGCAGAATAACTACCCAAGCCTCCATCCCTAAATCTATGCCATCCTCGTATCTCTTATGTTTGTCCCTTATGTTTAATTAGCGCAATATTTTTATTTTGTCTCCACTCGATACGGCAATGTGGCTCTGTGCAGTGAAGAGGTACCAGGATGACATAGATGTAAGAAGTCCTATAACTCAAGTCCAGCACCACCTACCGGGTCCAATTGTGAATCTAAACCATTCTCGATACCACTGGAATACACACAACAAATTTCATTTCAATCGGTCTACCCGTTTAGGAGGAGTTCACTTTCATACACACGCACAGAAGAATTTTATATATAAGATTATAGACAAAGTAAGAAGAGTTGCAAAAATGTTTAGAAAATCACCAACGAAAAATGACATTTTAAGTAAATATGTCATGGTAGATCATGACAATAAAGATCTGAATCTTATACTGGATTACAAGACTCGGTGGAGTTCGATGGCGAACATGACAACGCGTTTAAAAAAAATAAAAGACGCTGTATCGAAGGCTTTAATAGATCTTAAGTCTAATATTCAATTTAATGATGCAAAGTTACTGATTCTTGCTGAATTAGCTGATTCTTAAGCTGTGATAAAAGCTACTGTAGAAGCTTTATGCCAGCGTGATTCTAATTTAATTACAGCAGTAGCAGCAATAAAATATATGCTTAAAAAGTTGCAAGAAGATTCCTCTTCCATCAGCACTCAATTGGCAAATTTATTAGAGTTAAGAATAGAACAAAGATTGACAAATCTTACCGGAATACTTCTATATTTGCACAGTCTCGCCCAGCTACATACTACAAAGATCTTTTGGATGGCGTAAATAACGCGATAGCCCTCGATGATGAACAAATTCGAAGTTTCATAGTAAACATTATAAATAAGTATTTTTCGCCTACTACACCGATGCCGACGGTGACGACACAATAGGAAAACTTAGACCATACAGTAGTAAATGTTTCACGGAACATCAAGGACCAACTCGGACAAGAAATAATGAAGGTGCTCAAACAACATACATCTGGTGCATCAGGGGGGAAATGGCACTTTATGACGGTGGAGGAAAATTGAGATAGCACTTAACAAAAGTATATAAAGCTTTCCAACAAGCCAAAAAGTGTGAAATCGGAGAGTCTTTTCATCAACGGGTCTCATGTGTAATAAAATCTTAACAACAGTATATACAGCTTTGAAATCTATACCTCCAACAAGTGTGGAATCAGAGAGTCTTTTCATTACCGAGTCTCATGTGTAATAAAATTCGTACTATTAATAAAATCCGTACTCTAAATGAGGCATATAGAAATTAACTAAGTATGGAGCCATCTAGTGAATTTTAGGTTGCAACTCTTTATTTTATTATTGTAAGAAACAAATACAGCTAAAGCCTAAGCTAATTTTCGTTCAAAATAGCTAGATGATAAAACAACCAATCATAACGCTTGAATTCTTGTAAACAAAATGGCGATTTCTATACAACCGCGTTAGCCACACCTAATATTTTATATTGTATTTTTAGTGTTTTTAGTGAGTTCTCGTGCAAAATTTGTTGTGAAACGATTATTATGGAATTCCCTGTAGAACCGGCAAGTACTGGCAGAGGTCAAAAACGCACACGAAACCAAGAAAACTGGAAGGCAAACATTGCTAAGAGAGAAAGGTTAGTGATGTGCCTCGCGTCTACACTCCACACAACGTATAGATAAAGATAAATAATTGCTATCGAATTAAATTAATTTTTAGCAAATTTAAATTTGCATGTATGTACCATAAAGCTAATACTACCTAACTGTAACTAAAATTGGGCTTAGATAGAGAAGTTTGAGTGTTGAAAATATTTACTGTTGTTTTTATTTTAATTTTTATCTCCCAATAATGTATTATTATATATTTTGCTATAAATGCAAACCAACCTACAAGTACCAGTACTATACCTATTAAAAATAGGTACTAACTAGTAGTATGTTTAATAACTACCCTTTTTTTCGTAAGGGGTTAAAGTCCTTTAAAAGTTCCTTGTTCCTAACTAAATGTTTTTTTTTTCACAGATACTCCTCAACTGCTTTACCTCAAAGAGTGAACTGTTCACATAAAAACCCAACACTAAAATGTGCAAGCCTGACAATAAATGGACTTTTACAATTTCATCAATCATTTTATGCCTCAAGAAAAAAAAGCTATCAAGATGCTTTTCTTCTTAAAAGCTGCCAAATAAAACAAATTAAAAGAAGGAGTCCTAACCAAAATAAAAGGCTTAGAAGGGATTTTAATATACAGTACAGGATTTTGAACAGTCAGAATTTTGTGATTGTTTGGCAAAAAATTTTTTTCAGTTCCTTGCAAATAAAAAAGTATAGAGTGGAATGTGTTATGAAGGAGTTTTACTATACGGGACAGTTTGCTAAAAAAAACAGGGGAGAAAACCATAAAATAAACAAGTATAGGGAGCAAAAAGATATATATTTATTATTAAGTTAAAATGCATAGAATCACATTACTGTCGATCTGCAACACAAGAGCGAAAATATCTGCACAGCGATTTGAGTATAAACAAACTATATAAGATGTTCAAAACCGAAAATCCTCAATCTGTTGTAAAGAAGTCTTATTTTCGTGCATATTCAACCAAGATTTCAATTTAGGGTTCGGTGACCCGAGAACAGACTTTTGCTCAAAGTGCATTTAGTTGGATGTGAAAATTAAAATGGAAAACGACCAAGAAAAAAAGAAAAACCTCATGATCGAAAAAAGAGTCCACAAGCTCAGGGCAAAAGCATTCTTTAAATTGCTTAAGGAAAAATCAGAAGATATGATTACTTTCTCATTTGACTGTCAAAAAAATTAATCCGCTACCCAAAGTACCTGACCAGAGCGCATACTACAGTCGCCAAATATATCTTTACAATTTCCGATTGTTTAGGGTTCTTCTAAAGATCACCTGAATAAAGACAAAATGCATATTTGTGGACAGAGAACGAATTTCCAAAAACATCCAACCCGATAGTCTCTGCAGTGTACGACCGCTTAAATAAAATGGATTTTGAAGGGATTAGTACTGTTCGTCTTGTAGCTGACGGATGTGGCGGGCAGAACAAGAACAGTATATTGCTATGCTGTCAAGATGGCTTCTCGACAACATGTCTCTGACAAAAATTGAAGTCGTTCTCCCAATTACTAGGCATTCTTTCATGCCGCCAGACCGAGTTTTCGGAAACATTGAAAAAGTACTTAAAAGACAAGAAGTAATCATTCGACCTGAAGATTACATAGATATCATTGCAACAAATGTAACCCGTTACAAAAATGCGTTACAAATTAGCTTTATTTTCAGGATTATATCCAACAGATCTGACAGAATTAGACAGGACATGGAGGACTCTAAGAAATACAAATCTTCCATTTGAAGAAGAACAGACGAGTTTTGGCACCATAATTTAAAAAATAAGAAAAGGCTCAAATGTTTCCTTTATTGGTCCAATTCGCACAAAATTTATTAACATTGCCACGTAACAGTGCCAATGTCGAGCGACTGTTTTCTGCGATCAATTTAATGAAAACCAACACTCGTTTTATTCAGTTTTACCTACCCTACCATCTTCATTTCACTTAGAAAAAAAGTACGTAGATCTACGAACTTTGTAGTCTACGCCTTTTTAAAGTCCTAGTTGGCAACACTGGTCATATCACTTTTTGAAGCACTATCACAGGGAGGATAGTATTTTTCTTTAGCTTTAACAATTATATGGTTTTAAATAATTTTAAATTCAAGAAGATGTCCAACTCCCGGAAGAGTTCTTGCTAGTCCACGGGAAGGAGGGAGCTGAGGAAAAAAAGATGGTGACTCAATAAGACCGAAATTGACCGTCCGTTGGGCAAAAATGATGTCGGAGGGACTAGGTAGAAAGCAACAAAAGCAAATATGCGACTCCATCAAATTTTTCCATATGCAGTTGCTCCGATTATGAACCCGGAGATAATAATAATAATAATATAGCCTTTTATTCAGATCAATGTTACAACTATGTATATGAAAAAGAAAAATACATGATAAACTTAAATTTAAATCTTAATCTAGTCTTTTATTTGAATTTTACTTATTCTCTGTAGATCTGTTTGCCAGTCGGCAAAGGCCCCCTCCGATCTTTTACACTCATATCTTTCTTGGGCCACCTTGTTCCATGTGACACCTGCCACTTGTCTTATATCATCATCCCATTCTTTATATGGTCTACCTCTTTTCCTTTTTCCTTCTCTAGGATACCATTGCGTCACAATTTTGCTCCATTTGTCTTTTCCTCTTATTATGTGCCCTGCCCATCGCCATTTAAGTCTTCTAACTTTGCACGTTATGTTTATAACCTTTGTTTTGCTTCTTATCAGATTGCAAGTTTACTAGTCACGTTTTGTGATAAGGTCCATGTTTGGCTGTCGTACATGAGGACTGGTAGTATACAGGTGTTTAATAATTTGCTTTTTATACTCATATGAAGATTTTTGTCTTTCATTATCTCTTTTAAACCCCAGTATCTCCTCCAGCCATTGGTTATTCTTCTTTCAACTTCTTTGCGCATCGGGTTATCATGTGTTATTAGTTGTCCCAGGTAAATATATTCATCAGTATAATCGATTTGGTTGTTTCCTAAACTTATAGTGGTTCTTTGTCCGTTTGTCATTACTCTTGTTTTTTTCCGGGTTCAGTTTTAACCCTACTTTCTCACTTTCCGTTGCCAGTTCGTTTATCATTCTTGTTATGTCCTCTGGGGTTTTAGCAAATAACACAATATCATCTGCGAATCTCAAATGCTTTAACGAAACACCGTCCACATTGATCCCGAGATTTTCCCAATGAAGAACTCTGAACATTGATTCTAGTACCGCCGAGAATAGTTTTGGTGACAGAGGATCTCCTCGTCGTAAGCCTTTTCCTACTCTGAAAGGTTCACCTTTTTTTTCTAATTGGATTCTCGCAGTACTCTGGCTGTATACGTTTTTTATCAAGCGGATGTATTTGTGTTCAATTCCCTGATCTTTAAGTGACTCCCATATATTTTCATGAAACAAAAAATCGAATGCTTTGCTGTTATCAATAAATGCGATGTAGTAGGTGCACTGGTATTCTTCATACTTTTCCATTACTTGACGTACCACATGAACATGGTTGATCACTGAATAGTTTTTACGAAAACCTGCCTGCTCAATGGGTTGGTGTTCATCTAACACCTTTTCAATCCGATTTAATATTATCTTGGCAAATATCTTATACACGTTAGACATAAGACTGATAGGGCGGTAGTTCCCGATATCATATTTATCTCCTTTCTTATATAGAAGAATGATGTTGGATTCTGTCCATTGCTGTGGGATGATTTCGGTGCTTAATATCTCGTTAAACATGTCAGTGAGGACTGGTGTTATAACCTCTTTTCTTTCTTTTAGGATTTCGTTGTTTATACCATCAGGTCCTGGTGCTTTGTCTCTCTTTTGACTATCTATGGCTTTGAGTACATCAGCCTGAAGGATGTAAGGAATATTTGAGGTTTCCGCTAAATTGTCTTTGTCCTGTACGGTGTTGCGTGTGTTATATATTTCTAATGTTGTATATTTTTTAGCGCTATTATTTTAATTGTTTAAATAAAATTAAGATACCCAGATTCTGGTTAGTTTGGTTATGAATCAAATAATGAAAACATTGTTATGGTTTAACAATGTGAAACTTTACACTATTGATATTACAATATTTATTTCATAACATAATTATAGATATTTCCAAATACACTTATATCACTTTAATTAAGTAAATTATAATAGTAATCATTTTGTTATTATTACTATTATAAACGAAGATTATTCAATTTCGTACTAATATTCTCTGTACTAACGGCTCGATGACGTAAGTTGTTTGTTACTGTTTATAAAAGCGAGGTTCTACCGCTTGACGGGACATTCTTAGTCGAGCCGTCGTCGGACCGAGCAGATCCTCAGATAAGTACCTTTCTTGTTCCTCATTGTAGTTGGAGGGAAAAATGTATAATATGAATATACTATAGTTATATAGTATAAGATGTATAGTTATATAGTGGAATGATATGAATATTATTATTATATGTTGTATTTTCCCTGAAATGTTGTGAGAAAAAAATTCATACTTGGAAAATAATATGAATTTCAGAAGAGCCGACAGGAAAGAAACCTGTCAAATGGGTCAGTCTAGATATCGCTGTCCACTAAGTAACACGCTGAATTACTTAGAAGTCTACCGGTCCACAACCAAAAGTCGGTAACAGTCCTGAGTCGTGCCATCGAGCTGTCGCGTGCCTGCTGCTTCCAGGGCGGGTCTTATTGTTAGGATTCCCCGGGGACTTCCGTCCCAAAGCTAGGAGCCGACCGCGGCAGTCTTATCTTCGGCCGATCCTGTTTCCCGGCCAGGCTGTGAAGTCTGGAAATCTCTGCCACAACTTAGTGCGTCTAGGTTAGTGTTTTTTATATCTCTGTTTTTATACTCATCGCATTCTTGTGAGAGCTATTCAATTTTAACGTACAAGTCTACTTAGCCTTTTATTTCATAAAAGCAGTAGAATTGATACAGTGGTTCCATTCTTGACGACACGGTTGGCGCAGTGGCTGAGCGATCGACTGCTGCGCAGCGTATTGTGGGTTCGATTCCCGCCCAGGGTAAACATTTGTGTGATCAGCACTTGTGTTTGCCTTGTGTCTGGGTGTTGTTTATCTATATATGTATGTATTTCCACATAGTATTGTTTGTTAACCATTTTCTCGGCGCGGAACTGATTTTAGCAGTATTTTGCAACTCAGCTTTAATAGTTTTCTCTATCCAGTTTTATTTTTCCTGAGTTCCTAAGGTATGTGTGTTGTCTTTGAAGTCTGCAAATTCATCTCTTAGGGTGATCACTAGTTGCTCCATTTGATGCTTGCTGAGCGTAGTACTTGTTAGTCCCTGTCTCGGTCTAGGTGTCTTTGGCTGTGTTGATTTTATTTCAGCTCTGATCAGTCTATGGTTGGTATTGAAGTTAAATTCGTTGATGACGTCAAAATTTGTGAAATAGCTGTTTTTATTAGTCATTATAAAATCAATTTCATTCTTTGTTTTCCCATCTGGAGAAATCCATGTCCACATCTTCTTTGTTTTTTTTTTGTATACTGAGTTTAAAATGATTAAGTTATTTTTTAGCGTTAGTTTATAAGTTTTTCTCCATTTCTACTTCTAATTTTATTACTATAGGTGAATTATCCTAGTACTGTCTCTTCTCCTGGGCGTTTAGCTCCAATTTGACCATTAGAGTCCCCCATGACTATTAGATTTTTGTGAGCATGTTCTTGGATGGTTTTATTTAAGTCAAGGTAGAATTTCTCTATTGTTTCCAGGTCCGATTGTTCTGTAGGTGAATATATTTGTAAATAGACCATGAATCTGTATACCCTGGTAACTTCAGATTCATCATTGCTATGCGCTCCGAGATACCAATAAAACCTTCTATAAATTTTTCAAGGTATTTTTTGACGATGAAACCAACACCATGATGGCCTGGCGTCGTTCCAATGTGGTACAGTAAGAAGTCTGATTGAGAAATAATTCTTTCTCCCACTCGTCTTATTTCGCTGAGGCCGACGATATCCCATTTAATTTGTTTTAAGGCATTTGTTAGTTCTATGAGGTTTTCTTCATTTTTCAGCGTGAGTACATTTAGAGCTGTGATGTATATTTTGTTTCTTTGTGGTTGTTTCTCTGTATTCTTGGAGGGTTTTGGTCTTTGTTCCCCACGAGGGGGGGAAATGTGTTTTTTCTGTTTGTTTATATTCGTAGTTTGTTAGGTTTTTCCGTTTATCGGTTAATTGCTAGTGTTTTTTAGGTGTAGGTTTGTTGGTCAAAGAGCTCGATCTGGGTTTTATTGCATCGAAAGCGTTTATCCGGTTAGCTTTGGCAGAGCTTAGGACTTGTTGTTTTCTGGGTTGAGTTTTAAAACGTGACGGTGAGGTCGTTGGTTCCCTTTTCCTTTTTTCAGTGTTGGATTCTTTGACTACTAATTTGTCGTAGTTCAGAAATGCAATATTTCCCTTTTTACTCTCTTCCTGTAATTGTGGCATCAATACTTTCTTTTTCTCCAAAACTTCCTTCGAGTAATCCTGCGATACATAAATGCTCTTAAAACTCTTTTTATTCTTCATAATTTCATCTTTTTTCCAGGCATTTATAAAAGAACATAACACAGGCCTTGATTTATTTTGAACTTTATTTTTTCCCAAGCGGTAGAATTTATTTATTTCGTTTTGCTCTATATTAAACCTTAGGTCTTCTTCGAAGGTCTCCTTGATACTTTGAAATAGATCCGATGTCGAGCTTTCTGTTAAGGTTTAGGATTCTTTGGAATGAAAAAGAGATTTTCTGCATGCACAAAAACAGTTCCAGTTTATTCACTATAAGTTACTTGCCACAGATACAGAATAACACACAGAAAAATAATACAATCGTAGTCAATTGTCACAGGTAATATAAGTGCTGCTCTTATCGAGTACTGAAGTATTAATTCCATAAAGCCAAGCTTAAATTATTACCTATAACCAACACATAATAAAATTATATATCCAATACCCTCTCTATAATTTTATTTCCCCACAAACTGTATCTTTTAATTGAATTACACAAACTGTTTATGTTAATACATACTTATACAACAAATGATCTCTTAAAAATATAAATGACTGAGCTGGTAATGACTTAGTTAAGATGTCTGCCAATTGATTGGAATTAGAAACATATTTAATTTTCAATAATCCCTTTCTCAACCTTTTCTCTTATAAAGTTATAAATTTTACATCTATATGTTTAGTTCTTTTGTGGTAGATGTAGAGATGGGCATATACCCGGTAAAAACCCAGGCTTCGGGAAAATACCCATTTATACCCATTTATACCCATTTTTAATTTATACCGGGTAAAAATTAAAATCAATTTTATTTACACTACTTATTGTAATTTTCAATAGTTATCTCAAGTGCGTACGCACCTCAGCCAGAGGCGTGCCTCGCGCGAGTCTGCCGCGGCGCGAGCCATCAGTTGTCGGTCGGAGGGGCGTACGCACTTGAGGCAACAGGGCAGCTGTGCGTGCCTCAGGCGAGGCTGCGTCTAATCCGTACGCACCTACGTTTAGTCATAGTTTTACGATTTACATTCAGTTTTTTTCAACGGAATTGTGCGAAGTTTTATATTGTAAATAATATAGAATGCACACTGCCCGCTAAAGCATTTAAATAAAATCACATTTGGACCTTCACGGTTTATAGTGTATATTACTGTACTTTTAACAATATAATAAATTTTCTAACATTTATTTTCATTTCAATTTTTCATATCGGGATTCGGGATCGAATTAACAACCGTCAAGAAATCATATTTAATAATATTTACTAAACATAATGTTTGTTACCTTATTTTTTGTTTAGGTAATGGCAAAAGGCAAAAATAAACAAGATGAAATTTGGAAAAACTATCGTGTGGGTCCTGCAACATCTGTATTTTGCAAGTATTGTGATCATAAATATTAAATAGTAAACGTCAACAAAGGGGAGGTCATTTAGTCAAATGTGATAAGTGAAAATGTAAATGTAATGTGAATGTAATTTTGGTATTGTTGTGTTGATTGTAATTTAGTGATGTTTGGTAATTTAATGATGATGACTATACTAATCCCTACAAAATGACTAAAGTAGGTAATTGTGATATGTTAGGTAATAATACACTTCTGGACACATCTATTGGCCCACCTTGTATTTTCAGTTTCGTTTGGTCCTAGCTAAAATTTTATATTAGGTCGAGCAAAAAGTTTTTATGCAGTTTTGAACCTGGCACATTCACAATTTCATTCAATAGTCTTTTTTTGAATTTCGAACACAGAATTTAAAGAAACAAAAGACAATTTGGAGCCTGTTTGTTGATATCAAACAATCGAATACTAAGAAAACTTGGTTATAATGGTTTACTTGGATTTAATTCTTGAAAAAGTGATTGATATCTTTGGTTTTGCAACAAACATTACTTATTCTTAACATTAAGGTGAGGTTCTATCAATAATCTATGGATACTTCACCTGAAGTCGCCGCCCAAGCTGTGGCACTTATTCAGGCCGGACACAGCCAAAGAAACGTGAGTGCTCAACTTAATTTAAGTCGATCTGCGGTCCGAAATGTTTATCGGAGGTACCTAGAGACTGGCGGTTTTGTTCGTCGCCAAGGAAGGCCACGATCTCGGGTCACAAATGAAAGGCAGGATCGATTCATCGTGACGACCAGCTTGAGAAATCGTCACCTTACCTCCATTGAGATACAAAACCAACTTCGCGACTTCCACGGAGTATCTGTGAGCGCTCGCACAGTTCGGAGAAGGTTAAAAGAACGCAATATGGTACCACACAAGCCAGCTAATGGGCCCAAACTAACGCGAGCCCACCGAACAGCGCGCCTTCATTTCGCACGCAGTCATTTAAATTGGACACAGCAAGATTGGAGCCGTGTACTCTTTTCTGATGAGTCTAAAATTGTGTTACATGGCAATGATGGAAGGAAGAAGGTCTACCGACGTAAGGGAGAGCGTTTCGCACAATGCTGCTTTGAAGAGAGGGTTGCTTACGGCGGTGGCTCATGGACTGTCTGGGGCGGTATATCCGCGAGCGGCAAAACTCAACTTGAGGTTGTTACAGGACCACGGCTGCCAACATTAAATGCTGAAAGGTACATTCGTGAGTGCTTAGAACCTCACGTGATACCATACGCGGACTATGTGGGCCCAAATTTCCTTTTTATGCATGATAATGCAAGAGCCCATGCGGCCGGCATCGTCAGGGAATATCTTCGGGATGTGAACATCACAGTTATGGACTGGCCAACCAGAAGCCCAGACATGAACCCCATTGAGCACATGTGGGACGAGCTAAAAAGACGTGTTAAGCCAGTTGCCCAGACGATGCAGGAGTTGAAAACTGCCATAGAAGAGGAATGGGAGATGATCCCTCAAAATTTCATAGAGCGGTTGATAAACTCTATGCCTAATCGTATGAGAGCTGTGGAAGATGCCCATGGAGGCAATACGCGTTATTAAATTAAACCTTTATTTGATGAAACATGTTTTTTATTCAAAAATCAATTGCCTTTAACAAGGCGCATATCCGACTTGTTAGGCGTAGCTCCATGTCGTATGGTATTCTGAATTCAAATTTAAAACAATACGATCGAAAAAGATGGTAAAATGTATCAGGTTTAAAACTGCATAAACAGTTTTTGTTCAATCTAGCAATCATATTTCGGTAGGGGCCACCGAAACCTTAACTCTAAGGTGGGCCAATAGATGTGTCCAGAAGTGTATATACTATAATAATAATTTAGACAATACTTTAATCTGTTGATGTTACTAAAATTCAAAGAATTATGAAGACAGGTTCATCATCATCATATCAGCCTATTGCCATCCACTGCTGAACGTAGGCCTCCCCCAGAGATCGCCAACCAAGGTTAAATACGCTATATTAGGATCAAAACCAATAATGCAATTTTAATATTTTTTGATGATTATTACTTACTGTATATTAATTACTACTGTGTAGGTTGCATTGTAATTATTGTATTTAGTACGTACCTACCTAATTGTTAATCATTTACTTAGGTACTTGTTTTAATATTACTTATCGGAATCTAAATTTTATATGTTACTTATCTGTATAATTTTAAGGTAGTGCAATTCAGTACAGTACTTAATATTGGTTTTTGTTCTAAATAGTTTATTTTCTTTAAAAAATAATGTCGATTAAAGATTTAAAAGAGAGATTAAACTTCATTTTATTTAAAATCAATATTTTATCTTCAATGGTCAATGTGAAAATAACATGGTAGATCGTAGTGTGGCGGAACATATTTATTTCATTTCTACGTCTTTCACCTTCATTCTTCCTAGCGGGAAGAATGCGCTTCGCTCGCTAAAATCACTCTTAACTGTCTTACTATACGGGTTAAATTCCCGTGTAGCGTTAGTATAGTTATCTCGCATAGCTATACTATAGTAGTATTAATGACGAAGCCAATTAAATAATATAATGACAGTTTTAATTTTTTACCCGGTATTTTTTACGAACATCCGGTGTGGGTATTTTTTATTTTTTTCCTATTTTACCCTTTCCTTCCAATTTTTACCTTCCCAATTTTTACCCACCCGCCCATCTCTAGGTAGATGGGATTATTTATCAGCCTTATTGCACTTTGGTTATCTACATGTAGAAGAACAGAATCACACATTTCACCTAAGTCAATTGCCAGTCAATTGATAACAATTGCCTCAGCCATATAATTTCCTTGGCAGACTCACTAGCAGCTACAAATTCTGCTTCTGTAGTAGAGAGAGCATTAGTCTTTTGTTTTTGACTGGACCATGTGATAGGTCCACCATTCAACAAGAATATGTATCCAGTGGTAGACTTTCTAGTGTCTATATCACTTGCAAAATCTGAATCAGAATAACCTATAAGACTGCTGCTCTCACTATAAGTGATACATACATCCTTAGTATCTATCAAATATATTATTATGCGTTTAGCAGCATTTACATGTTGCTGTTTAGGGCTGTTTACATATCTACTTAGTAAGTTTACTATAAAACTAATATCTGGTCGTGAGACCGAACATAAAAACAATAGTGAACCTATTAGTTCTCTATAAGGAAAGCTTACAATTTCTTCCTCTAAATTCTTTGAGATTATTACATTTACATCAGATGGGGTTTTTACAGGATTAGCATCACTCATATTAAACTTTGCTATTATATGCTCAATATAATTTCTTTGATGAATGAGAATGAAATTATTCTCCCTTTTTATTTGCATGCCCACAAAGTTAAATTCAATTCTTTAATTTTAAAAGCTTGTTTTATATACATTATAATTTCTTCAATTAAATTATTATTTGGGGAAACCACAAGACAGTCGTCTACAAAAATTAATAAGTAAATTTTGATGCCATTGAAATCTCCTATATAAATACAGTTGTCTGCCTGAGATTGTACAAAACCATATTCCTTTAGAAAATTTGTGAACTTCTTATTCCAACATCTAGACGCCTGTTTAAGACCATACAGGGCTATATTTAATTTTAAAATATAATCATTACTCACTGACACTCCCTCAGGCACCTCTAAATATATGTCTTCATCAAGATTACCATTGAGAAAAGCTGTTTTTACATCAAACTGTTGGATTACATAGTTGTATTTAGCTGCAAGAGAAAGAATTATTCTTATGGAATCATACCTTATAGTTGGCGGAAATATTTCATCATAATCCACGCCTTTTACTTGCTTGAATCCACGTGCACATAAACGAGCTTTGCATTTTCATCTCTCTTTATTGTAAAAACCCATTTTGTTGTTATAATTCTTTGATTAGCTCTCTTGACAGCTGTCCAGGTCTTATTGTCTTCATGAGCTTCAAGTTCTTCATCAACAGCTTTAGACCACTGAACCTTTTCAGGATCGTTCATCGCCTCTTCATATGTAGATGGTACTGTGGATTCCACGAAGTTTGCTTCGTAATTTCTATTTTGTCGAGGTCTTAGATTGATATGTCTTTCTTCTGGATCTTCTACCTCCTGAGATGGTTCGTAAGTGGGATCATCATCATCACAGCTGTGCAAACTTTCAGCTGAATTTTCTGTTGATAAAGTGTCACTGCGATGTCTTTAATTTTCTTTTTTGTTTTCTTCAGTACTGTTGCCTTCAGTGTCAATGCATTCTTCTTCTATGAAAAGTTTTGAAATATTTCATCTTATTTCTGGGGCTTTATCCTCATCAAAAATTACATTTCTTGATATTTTTATTTGTTTGTTTTGTGTATTGTACATTCTATTGTTAGTGTCTTCATATCCATCCACATGTATCACATATCCACATCTCACACTCACACTCAACAATGAAACCCTCTCACATACACTCATTCACCTTAGCACATTACACAAAGAGAGGATCAGACTACTCATTATAATAATAACACTTAAACTAATTAAGTAACATTATTTAATAGAATTGTAAAATGCTAGCACTTAAGTAACCAGATCGAATGTTACTCGAGGGGGCTGACGCTGTAAGCCGAAATACAGGTTCCTCCTAGTTTGGCTTCAGTTGCTAAAACTTTTGTGTACAAAATACTGTTATCATAGCATCTATCTGTAAATCTTAACCCGGCGTCATGGGGGCTGGGTCAAAATTACCCGCGCTTTTGTAGTTCACTTATAATTTTAAAACGACGCACGCGACGTTGCCGCTCTTCTCAGTAGCTGGAGTTATTGAGTCCCTCTACACGTTTTAGACGCGAAATCAGTCGTGCGGGGACCGCGTTGGGAGTTACAAGTGTTGTATTGGAAAAAAGGTAAATATGACCTATGCCTGTATTCAGTGTAACTATTTTGTGCCATTTTTATCAATCAATGTTTAAATGATTTATTGTTGTTTACGATGCTTTTTATTTGTGTTACTACATTGTTTTGTGGTTTTGACGTTTTTTTTTTATTTTTTCGGTAGGTAGTACGAGTAATAATGGACCGCGAAGAACTCGAAAGACGTCGTGTTATGGCGATACTAGAAGAATCGGACTCGGATGTTATGCCGTCTGATCAGGAGTCTGGAGAGGATGATGACCATGTGAGTGAGCGTAGTGAAGCTACCAATACGGAGCAAGAGATTTCGGATGAGGACGAGGTTCCATTGGCGACAATTAGAAGTAGGGTACAGTCTGACGCAAATCTGCAGCAGGAGGAATATGCATCAACAAGTTCGTCAACTCGTGATTGTGAGTACACACGGCAATATTTTGGTAAAGATGGTACGGCTTGGTTTCGAAAACCTCTTCGACAGAATGTTCGAACAAGAGCTGAAAATATAATCAACCAGTTGCCGGGGGTAGCTCCAGAAGCTAAGGATGCTTTGTCGGAATTTGCCAGCTGGAACCTATTTTTTACTGATGAAATGTTGCAACTTATTCTAAAATATACAAATGAACGCATTCGTCCTAAAATTGCATTGTGTAATAAATAACTTATCAAAATACACACATATAAAAGAATGTAGTATGGCGGAATTGAAAGCTTTGTTCGGCCTTCTTTATCTTGCTGGCTTAAACCGCTCTGGTAGACAAAACTTGAGTGACTTGTGGTCTACTGATGGCACTGGAGTAGAAATTTATAGATTAGTTATGTCTAAGCAGCGTTTTTATTTTCTACAAAGCTGCTTGACGTTTGACAGTCTTTCTACTCGCGACGAACGGAAACAAATTGATAACTTAGCACCAATTAGAGAACTGTTTGAAGCCTTTGTTGAAAACTGCAAGAAGTCTTACGTTCCAAGTGACTGTCTAACAATTGACGAAATGCTGATAGCTTTCCGAGGTCGCTGTACATTTCGCCAATACATACCATCGAAGCCCGCCAAATATTTTTTTTTTTTTTTTTTTTTTTTTTTATAATGAATTCTGTAACTTGGCAATCTGTGTTAACACAATAAGCCATTCACATGAGGTATCTTGATCTATGTATTTTATTTAGCAGAAGGTATTCATTAGAGTACCTTTCATCTGTTGTCACCAAATCTCACGGTAAGTGTAGTGACACTATGCCGTTTTAATCGGGAATATACAATACTCCCTTTGCCTCCTAGTTTGGATGCTAATTCGTTGACATGAGTTGATATTCTCGTCTGATAACTTTCACTATATCTAGCGATCTCTTGTTTGACGGTAGTGATCTTTAGGTCCTCGTGTATATATTTGTTGCTCACATAGTAGGGTATATCTAGCATGGCTCTCAATGTCTTGCTTTGAAATCTTTCAAGAATCTCTATGTTGCTATTGCTAGCAGTACCCCACAGCTGGATCCCGTAAGTCCAGATTGGTTTAAGGATGGTCTTGTAAATAGCTATTTTGCTTTCATGTGAGAGGCTTGATTTGCGTCCTATCAGCCAGTACATTGATCTGACTTTCGTATCCAGCTGTTTACGCTTGGTCCAGATATGCTTTCTCCAGGTGAGTCTTCGATCCAGATGCATACCCAAATATCTGGCATCTTCGGCTTGAGGAATTTCTTCATTATAAAGCCTTATTGGGGGACAAGTCTGCCTTCTCAAGGTGAAGGTCACATGGACAGATTTTCCTTGATTAACCCTAATACGCCATTTATCTAGCCACTCTTCCACTTCATGGATGTGGGTTTGTATGTTGGCCGATGCTATAGCGGGATCCACGTGTACCGACAAAAGGGCTGTATCATCCGCATACGTGGCAGTCATAGTATCGACGTGCGTTGGAATGTCTGCGGTAAAAATCAAATACAGGATGGGTCCCAGTATACTTCCTTGTGGTACTCCTGAGAGAATTTCGTTTAAAGGAGTAACTTCGTTGTTAAATTTCACCTCAAAGCATCTACTGTGTAGGTACGATCGTAGAATCGGAAAGAAGGAGTGAGGCAGCAGCTTTTTAATTTTGAAGAGAAGTCCTTCATGCCACACTCTGTCGAACGCCTGGCTAATATCAAGAAAGACCGCAGAGCAGAACTGTTTGCATTCTAGTGCACGACTTATTGTATCCGTAATACGGTGGATCTGTTCGATAGTTCCATGTTGCTCTCGGAAGCCAAACTGGTGTGGCGGAATAATTTCTGGTAAATAGGGGCGCATCCTGTTCAGCAGTATTTTTTCGAAGAGTTTACCCAATACAGGGAGTAGGCTTATTGGTCTGTAAGAGTTTACATCGTGGGGCGGTTTGCCTGGTTTGGGTATCATTATAACCTGCGCAATTTTCCACTGGGCGGGGTAAACTGCTAGTCTTAGACAGGCATTATAGATGGCTGCAATGTGAATTATGCCCTTTCTAGGTAGTTGCTTGAGTAGTTGTGCGTCGATTAAATCGTAGCCAGGTGTTTTACCCTTCTGTAGTTTTAGGATTTCTTTCCGTAGTTCGTTGGGGCTAGCACTTTTTAGTGGTAGACTCATTTGCAGTGGTGCGTCCAGATATTCGGTGACTTCCTTGACGTGTTCAGGATTTTTGCTTGGTAAGGGTTTGAAGATAGTTTGTAGGTATTCCGCGTATACTTGGGCCTTTTCAAGTTCTGTTTTTGCCCACTTGCCATCAGGAGCTTTTATGGGTGGTATGTGTTCTTTCGGTCGTTTCAGCCTTTTTGTTATCTTCCATAGAGAGTAGTTGGTGTCTATAGTAGGAATAAGGTCAGCTAATTGTTTTTGTAAACGCTCGTTTTCTGCTTGACTGATCATGTGCTTAAGTTCTTCAGAGGCCCTGTTGAAGGCTTTTTTGTCACAGGGATATTTTGTAGAATGCCATTTTTTCCGCAGCAGCCTTCTTTCATTTACTTTATCCTTTATTAGTTTTGGGTAGTGAGCAATTTGTGTTGTTTTCGGTCTCGGATAAGACGTAGATTCTTTGACCGCTAAGTGAATAAGCTTACAGAGAGTTTCGATAGCTGTTTCAACGCTATCTACATTATCAAGTGGCAAGTTCAAGTTAATTGATTCTGATATTTTGGTTCTGTATCTGTCCCAATCTGTTGTCTGGTTATACAGTCTTTGTTGGTACTCAGTTAGTATGGCCTTATAGTGAACGTTGATAATTACTGGTGTATGGTCTGACGACAGGTCAGTACATTCTTTTACGTTCATTTGTCTGAGCGAGATATTTTTGGTTATGAAAAAGTCCAATAGGTCTGGTACTTTTTGTGGGTCCGCAGGCCAGTATGTAGGAACACCATGCGAAGCGCAATGAAGGTTGAGGTCGTTCGTAGCTACATAGAGTTGTCGTCCCCGTGGCGAGGTTAGTCTCGAGCCCCAGAAAGCATGTTTAGCGTTCCAATCGCCACCGCAAATAAATCTGTTTCCTAGTGTGTTGAAGTAAGTCTTGAACTCATCACTTGTAATAACATGCTTAGGTGGGCAGTAAATTGCAGACACTGTTGTTTCTGTTTTGTTATCTTGAATCCTGACCGAAGTTGCTTGAATCTTTTCAGTTTTCGTTTCCCCAAAAAGATAATGTTTGATGTTTTCTTTTATTATGATTGCGGTTCCTCCATGTGAATTACCAGAAGGGTGGTTTGTAGTATACACCATGTAATTTTTGAGTCGGAAATGAGTTTTTGGTGTGAACCTTGTTTCTGAGATTAAAGCCACGTCCACTCTTTCAAGTTTCAAGAAGAATTCAAGTTCCTGGCGACGTTCTGTCAGCCCGTTGGCATTCCAGGTGATTATTCTAAGGTTTAGGGGTGCTTTATAAGGCTTGTGAATAATTGGATCATACGATCCATCATGTTGTCTAACATAACATTTATTATGTTTTGAAATTTGTTGAACATGGCGTCTAGTATTTCCCCGAAATTATTTGGGTTCTTGATATCGGTTATTGATCCTGTTTTGTTTCCTTGTTTTGTCACTTGTGCATATGTGATATTTGGTGTCGAGTGATTGAAGAGATTGTAGTTCTTAGTTTGATGGTTTTCTTGTCCAGTTTGTGTCGGGTTTTTGCGGTATTGGTTTTGCGTTATGTTGTTTGTGTTTCCATTAGTTTCTTTGCCCTTTCCTGTCTTGTTTTTCGAAAGTAAGTCTTTGTATTGTTTGTACTTTGTGCAGCCTTTGTAACTTGCTGGATGTTTTTGTTGGCAGTTGGCACAAGTTGCCTCGGTGTCCGGTCTTTTTAAACAGCTTGTTGTTGAGTGTTCTTCCCCGCATTTTACACATCTGAATGGTCTGTTGCACTGGTTTTTTGCATGTCCAAATCTTTGACATCTTTTACACTGCAAAATATCTAGCTTTTTGTATGGTGCTTCAAATGAAACTTTTACGTAATTCACTCTGTTGATTTTGAAAATTTCTTTGTTATTGTGTTTAGGCTCAAGATCTACATAGAATAAGGGTAGCGGTTGTTTTGTGTTTTTATGTTGTACATTTGTGATGTGCCGTACTTCATGCCCAAGTTCGAAGAGCTCTTTTTTTATTAGTTCGGTGTCTTCTGATGAGTGAAGACCACGTAATACTACTCTGTAGGCTCTTTCACTTTTAAGTTTGTATGTGTAATGGCTAACATTATTTTCTATAAAGTTAGCTCTTATGTTTTTGTACGTGTCTACGTCACCAGGCATTATTTTAACTATGTGTCCTGACCTTAGAGTTGTCATAGTATATTTGTCGGTATTTACAATTGAGGAGAGGAGTTTTTTTAATGTCGTTATGTCTATAACTCCCGTGACAAATATGGGTTCCGGCTTTGGCGGTTTAGGCGGTTTAGGCTCCTTAGGTTGTTGACTGGGTTCGTCGTGACTTGCTGACTCTAAGATTTGGAATCTGTTTTCTGTTGTTACTGCATATGTTGTCTTATTTACTTTAGTATTTTTCTTTGTCCTTTCAGGACTACATTCCGCTTTCCTTTTCATAGGCACCTGATCGTTTTGCCAGGGTTGATTTTTTTTAGCTTGTGCATCATTCGTATCAGATGTATTCGATTCCACATGCACCTTATCATTTGGACTTGTTTGTTTTGGTGTTTCAATTGGTAAAGTTCCAAGTGAGTGGCTCCTTGCACGTGCAAACATGCTTTTTTGGAGTACTTGTTGTGTCATCTTCGGTTTTTTTTGGTTTTGGTTTTGGTTTTCATTTTCATTATTCATATTCATTTTGTTCCCACGAGTAGGGTCGATATAAAAGGTCACTTGAAGGGTGACGCCCATTCCTCCAAGAAGGCGATCTTCAACGACGTTAGCCATGTCCGCCGAGGTTGGCGCTCGATACTGATCTCCCACCAGTCATGCATTCCATTGGCACGTGTCCCACCGTGGAATTAGGGTGATTGTTTTATAGAGGTTTTCTTCCTCTCAGCCCGGGCAATTAAGCCAAGACTCCCGATCGCTGGGTAGCGGTTGCGGGTGTGAGTATTCATTTCCTAACACCCACTGTTGTCTGGCTGGTTAGGCCAGTATTGTCGGGTTATTTGATCGCCGCCCGAGACCCGCCAAATATGGATTAAAAATAATTGCTTTAGTAGACGCTCGAAACTTTTACATCAAAAACCTAGAAATATATCCTGGAAAGCAGCCTAATGGTCCTTATTCTTCAAGTAACAAGCCATTTGACATAGTAGATCGAATCGTGCAGCCCATTTCTAAGACAAATCGTAACGTGACGTTTGATAATTGGTTCACCAGTTATGAACTTGTTGAGCATTTACTAAGTGAACATAAATTGACGTCCGTTGGCACCCTGCGTAAGAACAAGACGCAAATTCCACCTGAATTTTTAAAATCACGTAAAAGTGTTTTTACCTCCCAATTTGCCTTCCAAAAAGATATAACTCTTGTTTCTCATACACCTAAAAAGAACAAGATTGTGTTGCTGATGTCAAGCCTTCACCATGATGACACTATTGATAGTTCAACTGGCGAAAAGAAAAAACCAGAGATAAACACCTATTACAACATAACAAAATGTGGAGTTGATGTTGCTGATGAGTTGTGCGCTTCGTATGACGTATGTCGTAACTCAAAGAAGTGGCCGCTGACAATTTTTTATGCCATGTTGAACATGGCGGCAATTAACGGACTTATAATACAACGCATAAATAATGAGTCAAACCTAAAGCGACGCCGTTATTTGAAAAATCTAGGCCTTGCTCTTGTCAGTGAGCACTTGAAAGTCCGCCGGAATGTTCTAAGTTTGCCACGAGACCTTCGCAAAAAAATTGGCCAATTTTCAGGCGAACCTATAGAGGAGCCCCCAGCAAAAAAAACAAATGCTCGTAAGAGGTGTCTGGTGTGTCCTGCAAGCAAAGATCGCAAAACTACACACGTATGTGAAGGATGCAACAAGCATATTTGTCCTCAACATATAGTGCCTTTCTGCGCCAATTGTATTAATAATGATGAGTCTGATTAGCTTATTTTCATTATTTTATATAAGAACATTTATAAAAATGCCATTAGAAAACTAAAGACTGGTTAATATTTTATTTATGTTAAGTTTTGCTAAAGGAAGCCAAATTTGTTGATTTTTTAGTGCATAGTTTTCAAAACGTTGTTCTTATTAATAAAATTTTCTATTTTCATTATGTTTCTAGTTTTTTATTACCCTTATAACAGACAATTATTGTAGGCAACAAAAATATTAATTTTCTCAAATACATACAGAAATATTCACATTCCTTATCCGGGTAATGATGACCCAGCCCCCACGTCCGTGTAACAATTTTCCACCCCCATGACGCCGGGTTAATAAGTACTTTTTTGTTGAATAAAGATTATTATTATTATTATTCACATTTATTCATTTTTTTACATATTATAATATATTTTTAAATATCAGTAAAAAAAAATAAAAACATTTAAAAATATAAAAATTAGTAGTCCACCGGTATCGGGAACAGGGTCCAAGCTACCGGTGGTCAGGGCTCCTGAGAGAGGAATCTCCTGACTATACGCGCCGTGTCCAGGAGTACCGCTTTCTGTATCAAGCCCTTATTATTATTATTATTATCCTACTAATATCATCATCTCACTTTTTTATCAAGTTTATTTCTTAATTCATCTGGAATATGTACATATCCGACACTACCAAACACCCTTACATGACTTAACTGTGACTTAACACCTGTCCATGATTCATAAGGTGTTTTATTGACTGACTGACTTGACGAGGTCCTGTTAAGTAAATACACAGCTGTATTATCAGCTTCGGCCCACAAATACAATGGCACATCTTTAGCATACAGCATTGACCGAGCACTCTCATCTATGGTTCGCAACTCCCTCTCTGCTCGACCATTTTGTTTTGGAGTGTAGGGTGCTATGCACTCATCATTATGCCTTCTTTTTTCATATATTCCTTAAATGCATCATTTTTATATTCGCCTCCATTGTCAGTATGTAAAATCTTCACACTGTGCATGTACTTATTCTTGATAATAGCATTATATATGACGGAGCAGGGTCCTCCGTAGCGTTCTTTACAAGGGTGACGTCACCATAGCTGACGTCACAAATGTTGTCGTCATGATGGTCACTCATTTATGGGTCATTAAATGAAAACTTCTTGACTTGTTACAAACTTGGTTTATTCAACGGGCAGTATAACCACGTCTAGAGAGGTCCGCACTGTCCGGCGGCTCGAGCTTGAATGCCCTGAGCACTGGCGTGCAGCCGTATTTATAAGGCTCGTGCACGTGTAGTCAAGTTTTAGGTTAAGTATTGAAATATTAGAATTACAATAAGAAAAATGGTGACATGTTGTTTAACGTTAATTTTACATCGTAATTAACTCAAAGTAGTCAGTTGGTAATTAATTAACTAATTAAATCATTAACCTCAACGATTCTGATCCTTGTATTAGATATACTTTTGTAGTTGCGCCGATATATATTTTAAAATATTCCATCACATTTCACTTTTATTTTTCATAAAATACACATGCCTGTAGCTTGTCTTGGCATCTTTAAACAATACAAAATAGCGCATACCTCGCTCTGATGTGTGACTCATCGGGCCACACACGTCACTATACACCACATCACCTGGTAGTATTTCACTTCTTGAAGATTTTTTTAAATTACAGACGATGCTGTTTACCATATGCACATGCTTCACAGGTGTATTTTTCTTCTGTGTTTCGTGTTATCGTCAAACCTTCAACCACATTGTTTAAGTTCATATTTTGTATTTCTCTCACATTTATATGCCCTAGTCTTTCATGCCATTTCTTGATGTCAATACTATGATGCACTAAGTTACATTTTGCAGGAGCTACAGTTTTAATATTCAGTTCATATAAATTATTTGCCTTGATTTGTGCACTCATCACCACTTCTTTGTTCAAGTATATTAATGCATTATTTCCTTTCTTGACAAGTAAATAACCTTGACGCATTATTACACCCTCAGAAAATAAATTCCTTCGTAAACTTGGAACATATAGTACATCATTCAACATACTTGAATGCCATTTTCCATTGACATATCTCTCTATCATTATTCTTCCAATTCCACAAACTTCAACCAAGTGTTCATTACCGAGGGTCAAAGACTTGTGATTGCATTCTTCTAATTCTAAATATATGTCTTTTCTATAGGTTATATGAGCTGAAGCACCACTATCCAAAATCCAAATGTTAATGTCATCATTGATATTTTTGTCTTCAATATTGAATGCCAGCATATTATTGTGCTTTCTTGTATTTTTCTTTGGAGCACGACATTCCTTTGCAAAATGGCCTCTTTTCCCACAATTGTAGCACTCAAAGCGATGTTTATTGGTGGGGTTGTTTTGTTTTTGACCATCACCACTGCGTTCATTTTGTTTAGGTTGACCTTTTCCTTTATAGTCACTAACAAGACTGTTTCTTGCTCTTCCTCACAAGTTAAGCTTGCTTCCTCATCGAGTAACCGAGCAGTCAGATTTATTATATTTTGCTTTGAGGGATCTAACGATAACCATGCTTGGCGAAGTGTTCTATACTTGGTTGGGAGAGTTCCAAGTATTTTTGTCATGATGGCTGTATCACTCACAATTTCGCCACTTTCTTTCAACTGCTGGGCTAAATTTTCAATTTTCGAAATATGTTGAGCAACTATGTCACTAGGTGACATTTTGTACTGATAAAACGTTTCTTGTAGTGACATTTTGTACTGATAAAACGTTTCTTGTATTATCATTTTATTCGATTCACTATTTTGTTCGTAAATCGATTCGAGTTTCAACATTATTTCACTGGCGGTTTCACAATTTTCTATTAAGGTAATTTGCTTCAAGTCCATATTGGATGTTAAGATTAACATTGCCATACCATCGTTTTTCAACCATATAGAACTGTCTGACTTTGGCTGATCGATGTCGATACCTTTGGCTTTTAGAGCGCATTTGATTTGGAATTTCCAGTGCCGGAAATTATTTCCATCGAATTTTTCAACACTCATTGACCGCGTGTCCATTTTGGAGGTTATGACTTATGACCATCCAATATTCGTGACGAGATTTTTACGATGTTTTTGTTTTCCACTGATCTTCAATTTCAAGCGATTTTCTGGACCCATAACCTGTTAAAGTTTAGGATCCTTTGGAATGAAAAAGAGATTTTCTGCATGCACAAAAACAGTTCCAGTTTATTCAGTATAAGTTACTTGCCACAGATACAGAATAACACACAGACAAATAATACAGTCGTAATCAATTGTCACAGGTAATATAAGTGCTGCTCTTATCGAGTACTGAAGTATTAATTCCATAAAGCCAAGCTTATAATATTACCTATAACCAACACATCATAAAATTATATATCCAATACTTTCTCCCTCTTCCAGCCCGAAAATAATTATGTTATTACTTTTCTTCTCTCTTTTCAGATATTCCATCTGTTTTCCTAGATCACTAACATTTTGTTTTAATTTTTGGTTTTTCTTCGATAATAGAGGTTGGCTTTTCATCCATCCTATCCATTGAGTTTTTAGTAAGAGATTCAGTTAATTTAGCTGTTGTTTCTTCATTTCTGTCTTCATATTGTTAAATAATAATTGAAATTGATCTTCCATAGTTTTGTGGAAAGTACGTCAAATGGAACGTAATATAAATGGTAGATAATATTTTTTGTGTACTAGCAACACTAGAGTTAATGCTAACTTAATAAAGTGACACTTAGGTGTTCTATCTGACAGATTCTGTATGTGAATATTCTAACCTCAAATGTTGTTGTGAATTTTCTTCTGCACTTTGCTGGATAGATCCTGTTAATATCCGAGAATTTTATTTCTTCTGCGTCCACCGTAGTGCTAATTTTGTGATTTATAATAGTGTTGAAGACTAAAGGTGTCCAAATAGTTTAAAAACATTGCTATGCAACCATTGTGAGCTGGTGTATCAATATGTACTTACCTATCTATTACTAATTATATCTATGCATATACAGTCCACACGTTAAGTAATTAGTTGA
This sequence comes from Charanyca ferruginea, assembly GCA_947361185.1. NCBI lineage: Eukaryota > Metazoa > Arthropoda > Insecta > Lepidoptera > Noctuidae > Charanyca > Charanyca ferruginea. Next base: position 10,809,573 of record OX376065.1, on the reverse strand, counting down.
TTTTTTAGTGCTAATATATGGAGCGTAAAGTAAGGACGTTGTTTCTGTTCAAAAATAACCCCTCATTCAATAATCGACCTAATCACCTAAACATATGGTCCAAAACGAGTCGGATTGTGTCACCTACGATCGAGCTTAGCCGCGTGTCGCGAGAACAAAAGAGCGCATTCCTTAGATAAGGATTCGCCCGGTGATCGGTAATGTGTAAAAAACAAGATACTTTTAAAGCAAATAATTACGAGTTATAAGCAAGATTATTACGGTGACGAATTGAGTGTATAAACAAGTGAGACCTATAGTTAATTACGAGTGTGGCCTTTTAATTTCGAGACATTACTTGAGTGAGATAAAAACTTGAACAATTTGTGTTATTTAAAGGCTAATTTGGTAACTATAATAGTGAGTGGGTTAGGAGTACTTCCATTAAAATCGCGTCCTATTCAACAAATACAATGGAGAAGCGTATTGCATTACAGGAAGAGTTGATGAACAATTTGAAGAAATCTGAACGGAATTTTAAGAAAACGCCTAAAGATCGAATTAAAAAACCTTACTTAGAAACAAGACTGGAGGTAGTTGAGTTACAGTATAAAGAATTTAAAGAAGTACATAAGGTTATTCTTTCGGAGTTTTCGAAAGATAAGAAAGAAACATACTTCACCGAGGGCTATTACGAACAATATGAGGAACTGTACGTACAATATAAAACTAGTTTAAGAGAAGCTTTGGAGCCATTTTTAGTGCCGTCAGTTTCGTACTCGCAGACTACTACGCCGCCAGCTAGTACCTATGATAATAATTATGGTGATGTGAAGCTACCGCGAATTACGCTACCTACATTTGGAGGAAAATACGAAGAATGGCAAACGTTTTATGATATGTTTTCATCGCTAATTCACAATAACAAATCCATAACGTCAGTTCAAAAAATACATTATTTAAAAAGTAATTTATCGGGTGAAGCTTTCAATCTTATACGGAATTTTTCAACTACAGAAGCAAATTATGAGGAGGCATGGAATCAATTAGTAAAACGCTATAATAACAAACGATACAACTGTAATGCTATTATGAACCTTCTGATTGGACTTAAGAAAATAACTGCAGAGTCGGCTAGTGCGATAAAACATTTACTAGACACCACATCTACTTGTATGAAGTCTCTGCAGAGTATAGGGATCAAAACGGACAACTGGGATGAAATTATTGTTTATTTAACCGTCTCAAAGTTGGACGCAGAATCAATAAAACAGTGGGAACAGTATCTTAATAATTCTTCTAGCGATGAGCTACCCACTTGGTCACACTTGAGAGACTATTTGGAATACCGGTTCAGATCCTTAGAAATGATTGATTCCACGACTCAGCGATCAACACAAACAGTTAAGCCTGCACAGAAGACGAAAACATTTCACACGTCAGTCGAAAACAAATCTAAATCTACAGATGTTGAGTGTGCAATGTGTCAAGAGAACCATTATATTTACCATTGCAAACGTTTCGGAGTCATGACACCAAAGGCAAGACAAGAGTTTGTGCAAAATAAGAGATTGTGCTTCAACTGCCTGTCACCTACACATCCAGTCATCAAGTGTCGTCAATCAATGAGTTGCAAGAAATGTGGTACAAGACACCACACTATGCTACACTTCGAGCGAGAGAGTAACGAGAGCACCAAACAAGCAAGTGAGGTAACATTATCACCGAGTGACCAACACGAGAAGCCGAGCACATCACGAGGTGATACCCACATCACTACTACATTTACTAGGGAGGAGCTGCAGCCTGCCAGGGTGCTGCTGGCAACGGCTAGAATTAAGGTATTTAATTCAAATGGTTGTAAACAAAATATTCAAGCTTTGTTAGATCAAGGGTCACAGGCCTCGTTGGTTACAGAGGCTACTGTTCAGTTACTTGGGTTAAAACGAATACCGGTAAATGGTTTTGTGTCAGGGCTGGGAGATGGTCATGCGAGAATAAAATACAGAGTTTCACTTCAAATAGAATCACGCCATAGTCCAGCAAATTCAGTCCAAGTTAACGCTTATGTAATGCATTCTTTGACATCTATGCTTCCCACAGCCAACCTGAGTTCACATGAGTGGGTCGAAATTAATAATTTACCTTTAGCCGATCCTACATATTCCATACCAGGTAAGATCGATATACTGTTAGGGGCAGAAGTATATGGAGAAATACTGCTGGACGGTATTATTAGACAATCGAAAGGTAACTTGATAGCACAAAACACAGTTTTAGGGTGGATTATTTCAGGAAAAGTGTCAAGTGGCAACTCGTTGGCAGAAAGCAATCTTACTAGTATGCATGTACACTTAGAAGATAATGATTTATTAAAACAATTTTGGGAAATGGAAAATGAGCCTAACATATTACAAAAGGAGATGACTAAAAGCGAGAAGGTATGTGAGGATTTATTTGATTTAACTACAATTAGAGATAATAGTGGGAGATTTATAGTAAGAATGCCTTTTGCAACGGATGATCCAAAATGTCAGTATGGTTGTTCAAAACAGAGAGCTATTAAACTGTTAGAGAGTTTAGAGAGAAGGTTGTTACGTGATCCGAAGTTGAAAATAGAGTATAATAAAGTGTTTGAGGAATATTTCAGCTTAAATCACATGATCGAAGTAAGTAACAAAGAGATAGAGAACCATCGTGCAGTCTATCTTCCTCACCATGCAGTGGTGAGAGAAGATAAGGACACTACAAAGGTGAGAGTTGTTTTCAACGCGTCATGCAAGGGAACCAACAACGTGTCATTAAATGATGATCTTCTTGTTGGACCTAAATTATAACAAGATCTGAGACATATATTAATGAGATGGAGAAACCATAAAATATGTCTAGTAGCAGATATTACGAAATTTTACAGAATGGTTAGAGTCGCAGATGAAGACACTGATTTCCAGAGGATTGTGTGGAGATGTGATCCATCTGAACCTATACAGCATTTTAAGCTTGTAAGGCTTACATTTGGTACAGCATGCGCGCCATACTTAGCAGTTAAATGTTTACAAAGACTTGCTGAGTTAGAGGAACCGAAGTACTCGTTAGCAGCAAAGGTAACAAAGCAAGACTTTTATATGGATGACCTGATGTCAGGTGCTGAAACTGTAACTGAAGCCTTACAAATATACTATGAGATGAATGAGTTAATGAAATCAGGTGGGTTTGAACTTCAGAAGTAGAACAGTAACAATGAAATATTTTTAAATCATATCGGTAAGTGTGGAGAACGTGCCAGTGACCATACAACAGCTATTAAGCTAAATAATTCGATCAAGGTACTGGGAGTAAATTGGTGTCGAAAATCTGATAATTTCGAGTATGTACTTAACTTACCTGAGTCTGAAGAACCGGTTACTAAACGACAAGTACTGTCGGTTATAGCTAGACTATATGATCCGTTGGGCTGGATTGCCCCTGTAATAGTCGTTGCTAAAATCTTCATACAAAGACTGTGGAAATCAGGCCTTGAATGGGATGACTGCTTATCAGAGGATCTACTTACACAGTGGTTGATATATAGAAGTAAATTAATTGATTTAAAGGAGCTCAAAATTTCGAGATGGTTAAATGTCACGCGAGCTTGTAAAACTGAATTACATGTGTTTTCGGATGCCTCAAAATCAGCATTCGCAGCTGCAGTTTACATACGAGTTACTGATGACTCAAATAATGTACATGTACATTTAGTAACTGCAAAGACCAAAGTTGCGCCAATCGAGAAGGAAGTTTCGATTCCGCGACTAGAGTTATGTGGGTCAACTTTGGCTGCTAAATTGATTTTTGAAGTGTCACAGGTAATGGATATCCCTAAGAAGGATTTATACGGTTGGACAGATTCCACTGTGGTCCTAGCATGGCTCAAGGGAGGTGCAAGTAGATGGACTACTTTTGTTAGTAATAGGGTTTCCACTATTTTAAACATTTTAGATTCGGAGCAATGGGGCCATGTTTCGACGGATGAGAACCCCGCGGACTGTGCGTCGCGAGGTTTGCAACCACAAGAGTTAACCAACCATCCATTGTGGTGGAGAGGACCACAATGGCTGGCAGAGTCATATATACAAAAGACCAACACGCTTGTTATCGATACTCATGAAGAGGAGAAAATTAAGTCTTTAATTGTTTCATCTAATATTAATGAGTTATGTGTTTCGCTAAGGTTTTCATCGTTATTGAGGTTATTAAAGGTTATATCATACTGCAGGAGAATATTGATTTTAAAGTTACCTAAAATTGAACGCCCGAGTTTACCGAAATTTATTACTGTAAATGAATTAAATGAGACTTTAATGGCCTTCACTAAATTAATTCAAGAACGCGCGTTTTCAGATGAGATGAAACACTTAAAGACACGGGGATGTGTACCTAAGAAGAGCCCGTTAAGAACTCTTTGTCCGTTTTTTGATCAGAAAGGGGTACTAAGAGTAAGTGGTCGCATAACACAAGCAGACACGAGTTATGACACTAGACATCCGATAATTTTGCCAGCTAAACATCATTTTAGCATGCTCATTATTATCGATGTTCATCACAAAACATTACACGGAGGTCCACAGGCTATGCTGAATCTCTTGAGAACCAAATACTGGATACTACGAGCAAAAGAGCGTGTTAAGAAGTGTTTCAGAGAATGTGTCGTTTGTTTACGATACTCCACAAAGAAGTCAATACCACTAATGGGTCTGCTTCCTGAGGCAAGATTGAAACCCAGTAAACCATTTAAGTCTACTGGCGTGAATTACTGTGGTCCAGTGAGTATTCGGTTCTCACCGGGTAGAGGAGCCAAATCATACAAGGGCTACATATGCCTTTTTGTATGCATGGTAACACGAGCAGTACACCTGGAAGCCGTTACTGACTTGACTGCTAAAGGCTTTATCGCAGCGTTCAAACGTTTTACTGCTAGACGAGGCCACTGTCACGATTTGTTCAGCGACAACGGCACAAATTTTATTGGTGCCGACAAACAATTGAGAGATATGTTCAACAGTGCGAAGTCGGCCCTTCCGAAGGAAATAGCGGAGTTGCTGACTTTAGAGCGAACAACGTGGCACTTTATACCTCCCCACGCACCAAATTTCGGTGGGTTGTGGGAAGCTGGCGTTCGAAGTACTAAAACACATTTACGTAAGGTTGTTAGTAATGTTACACTTACCTATGAGGAGATGGCGACAGTTTTAGCACAAGTAGAGGCATGTTTGAATTCTCGCCCTATAACTGTACTTAGTGACGATCCCAATGACCCGCTACCCCTGACACCAGGCCATTTTTTAGTAGGTGAGCCGCTTTTAAATATAACGGACGAGGATTATTCAAAATGTAATGTAGTAGGTTTAGACAGATGGCGGCTTACACAAAAAATTGTGAACGATTTTTGGAGTAGATGGTCAAAAGAATATTTAGTAAGTCTTAGCCAAAGGTATAAATGGAATTCAAAATGTACTGAACCAGAAATTGGTGATATTGTTATTTTAAAAGAGGATAACATTCCTCCGGCAAAATGGATTCTTGGTAAAATTATACAGAAGCATACCGGTCCTGACAATATAACCCGTGTCGTGACAGTCAAATGTAAGACTGGTGAATATAAGCGTCCAGTTAATAAGATCTGTGTTCTAACTAAATAACATTTTTTTGTGTTTAGTGAAATGTTTGTTAGTTAAGTATTTTATTTTTTATTTACACATTTTGAGTAGGGGTATTCGCCTATTATACAAATGATGTGTTAAGTTGATTTCATTTTACTTTTATTTTTTTTTAAGTTGTTTTTTTTTTGTATAAAACGGTAAGTTAGCATTTCTGTGTTCAAATACAGGAAACCATGGTGGGCGGTTCGCAGTCCAACCACACTATACATATAGTATATACATATTTTACTGTCTACTTAGTATCGAAAAGAAACGTTATTCTTATTTATTGTGTGTTACAAAAATTAACTTGTTTTTTTTGTAGGTACTTTCCTCGGAGATTGTACTTTTTATTATGTACTAATTTTAGTTACCACATTGTTGAGTTTTAGATATGTAGGTATCCTGTGTGAAGTTACTTACTAGTGTTGTTGAAGAATTTAGTTTTTTTTATTCATAAGTTTGAGAGGTTTTGTCATCTAGATTTTAGAATAACTAGTAAATAAAGAACTATGTTCTTTGGTGGGCGGAATGTCCAAATAGTTTAAAAACATTGCTATGCAACCATTGTGAGCTGGTGTATCAATATGTACTTACCTATCTATTACTAATTATATCTATGCATATACAGTCCACACGTTAAGTAATTAGTTGTTTTTTTAGTGCTAATATATGGAGCGTAAAGTAAGGAAGGACGTTGTTTCTGTTCAAAAATAACCCCTCATTCATTAATCGACCTAATCACCTAAACAAAAGGTAACTATTTTTTTAAGGTTATTTATTACGGATGGAATCACAGCGGTGTTTACACTTCGAAGACCGGAAACGGAAAAAAGAACCCGGAGATAATTTTAATAAAAAAAAATATCGAATTTAAAAGAGATAATCAATTAATAAAGTTATTGTAGCATAAATATTTTTAATAGTTAATTAGAAATGAAATGTTGATCGTTTTTCAATATATCTAGTTTTTTTAGAATTTTTTTTTTTTTGTTTTATTATAAAATGTTAGTATATTTTAAGGGATAAGCTTTAATTTAATTTTATATAATTAAATTAAAATTTAATTGAAATTTTTATTAGTTATATTGTAAAAAAAATATATTTTTTTTTTAGTAGCCCGTTGTGTCCCACTGCTGGGCAAAGGCTTTTTGTCTTGCGCTGCCTTGTAAAGAAAATATTTTATTATAAATAATTTAATTAAAAATAAAATTTAATAAGAATTTATTTATTTATAAAGATTATTTTTTTAATTTTATAAAAATTGATATAATGATAAAATTAGTACATAAATAAATAATTATATAATTAGTTATTTAATTTTCATTTAATTGATATCAACATTGAAAAGAATTAAATATGTACAAAGCTTAGTAAACTAAAAGTATATATATATGTATATTATGTACAATGGGCGGCTCACAGGGCATCGAAAAACTCGTCCGCATCGCTCACAATGGGACAAGTGCCGTGCAGAAGGCTAGCAGCATTACCACGTTGAATGGCAATGCTAATTCTTTGGTCCAAGAAAAGGCCAGCCCTCTGGACACGTGAAAAGTCGACCAGCCGCTTAGAAATGTCTTTAAAAACAAGGTGAGCACTCGGACCCCATGGCCCTGGTGTTTCAACCCCAAACGGCTCAAACATATCACTTCCAAGAAGGTTGTTATATTTACGCCGTTTGAGATTTTCGGCACCTGCAGCAGCCGCCCGAGCACAACACGACGTGCTAGGAAGATGGGATGGCGCAAGGGCGTCGACACAAGTTGCATCCCACACCAAAGGTCTACCCAACTTCCACGGCATTATGGTCATTCCATCTGGTCTCTTACCATCGTCACGTGCCAAGCCATTAGGTTCTAACACAGCTGGCACGCCGGCGGAGGCAAGAGCACGACGGATGATGTCATTAATGCTGGCGTGCCGTGCTATCCGGCCTACGCTTTTACAGCAGGAAAGGCCATGGTGACCGAGGCAGTCGACAACTTCACTTTAATTAAATTAATTAAAAGGAATTCGGCAAAATTTTATATTCACTTGTTTATCAAAAACATGTCTTTTTGTAAATAATATAAAGTCTAATCTGCCCACTGATATTTAAATTAAAGGGCTGCAGTATTTTGACTGTACAAAGGTAGCATAATTCACCACGTTTTAAAATACTAACACCCTACCGTCTTGTTTTACAAAATGCAATATGTTACTCCTCAAATTTACTATAAGATAAGGTTGAAATTAGGATGGATTTCTTGTTTGGTTGAATAGAATGTGTTTGATTTCGATTGTTGCACTACCGTAATTTTACTTCAGAAAGTTCACTGCTGTATGAACAGCTTAAGGTTAAGGTTGAATTTAGAATAATTCTTCGACTTATTTACTAATTCTTTTTTACTAATCTGAGATTGAGGGTACTAATTACTTTTCAAATCGTTTCGTTTTCTTGCCGATTCGCTTGTGTGTAATATCTTCGTCGTAATATTATCCAACTTATTTATTTTTTTAGAACAGTTGATTGTATTGTTAATTGTATTATTATTATTATGGTTCGATTAACAACTTTTTTGAAGGCTTAAATTATTGTTCTCTGGGAACAGGAACAAGGCATAAAGAAAATAGCAACGACATATGGGCATAACGGTAAGGTTTACGTTATAACTACACAATGTATTTATTTTTGCAATCATGTTGTTATTACGCACAAGTTGGATTTTTTAATGTATTTTTAAATTTTATCATTTTCATTACAGAGAAAAACTGTTCGTAGATGGATACCAAGCGACGGGTGATGTGAAGTGTGATCGCCAAGGCCCTCGCCCAATTGCTTACACTAATGAATCGGAGCGACACCGTAACATTGTGGCACCCTTCAAAACTACGCGTTCAAGTGCTGAAACTTTTGGAGTGTCGCTTAGCACTGTTCGGCGACATTTACACGCTGCGAACATTCATAATTATAAACCAGCTAGAAAAATTAAGCTTACTGACGATCACCGCACCAACAGAGTAAATTTTGCAACTCGTTATTTAAATTTCGACTGAGAAAACGAAATTGTTATATTTACCGACGAAAAGTGCTTTAGGTCAGATAAGGATGGAAGAAAAATTTTATGGAGAAGAAATGGGGAGAGGTTTAAAAACGTATATATAGACTTAAGAACAAGCGGGCGGATAGCACTAGGTGAATAACATTCTTATTGAACTTATGTTTATTTATTTAAAAGGTTGACTGTTTTAGGTTATTGGGAATGGATGTCTTCAATGGGTCCAGGCGATCTTGTGGCAATAGGCGGCCGCATGAACAGTGAGCGATACCTTGAAGTGCTGAAGGACGTAATGCTGCCGTCAGGGCGGGTCGCATATCCAGAAGACCAAATTACCCTGGTTCAGGATAATTCTTCGGTGCATCGGTCCCGAATCGTGCAAGACTGGCCAAGAAGACATAACGGTGGCCGACTAAAAGCCCGGACCTAAATCCTATAGAAAACTTGTGGGCTCAGATGGTTTTGAACTGGGACACCAGTGAAATTAAGTCAAAAAAAATTTGGACAACGAAGTAAACAAAACTTGAGAACTAATGCGAAATAGTGCTGTATGTTTAAATATGGTTTCGGGTATGAAGAGTTGACTTCAAGAAGTGATAGACAGTGACGGAAAGTCTCCCCGTTATAAATAGACAATTTACACCTTATCGGATAAAATTGCATTGGAACGTTTGAGCAACTGTTAATAATTCCCAATATTGATGGGATCATTATCTCGTAGTAAACCACCTTTATTATTATCAATCCAGTTACTCTTGTTTACAAGAACTCTTGAAATGTGTTAACGATGCACCATCTAACCCCACATATTTTTCTTCCTCTGTAATTCACAGCCACAAAAGACATTTCATTTTTTAACCAGGTTTTTTTTTTCGATACAGAGTATAAAAATGTAATGTTTCCTTAACTGAATAAATATTGTAGTTATGTTTCTAGAAATATCAATAAACGAAACGTTTTCAAATGTAAAACTTTCTACACCTCACCCAGGGTATCTATTTTATGTTTAGTTAATATTCTAAGTAAATTTAATTTAACCTAGAAAACTGTAGACTAAACCAGGAAGTGGATTTCATGAAGTCCTAGAAATGTAATTAGAGAAATAAATGAATATTGTAGCAACCTGCTTAGCTTTTCTTACAAACCTCAGACCTACTTTAACATTTGATTTCTTAAATAATAATTAACGAAAATCAGTTACGTGGGTTGCTTCAACTATACATTACTGACCGGTAATAGTAAAAAATGGCGCTACTATCGTCAAATAAAAAAAATGGGTTGTTTCACAAAATCATAAGTCAAAAAGTTACTATTACCATAACCGACCGGTCAACGTAATTTTGTGTTGTCAAACAGCTACTTCAAACATCAAAATATTATGGAATCTCTTTTTGAATAACTTTAGCTGACGGATTTTTATGTCATGAAACAACCGTTACAGGGCTTAGATTACACTCTAGGGGCCTACCCCTAGCAGAGAGCCCTAGCAGAGATGACTGCTTGGAGTCGGTTTTGCAGCGATTCCTTTCTGTCACTAACTTTAAATTTGGAGCGCAACTTATTGTTTTAATGTAAATATTGTAAATGAAAATGTTTTAATGTAAGACCGCCTTAACCACAGAGTAAGTAACTACTATTTGCCTTAACTTTGAATGAATGGTATTTATCTAGTACCTACCCATATTCTTCTATTTTGTTATTGCAAACATTAGGGAAATATACAAACAAAAGACTAAAGGAACGTATTTATTTATTCAAATTATAAAATGAGTTAATTACAACTGAGTACACATTTTTAAGCCAATTTTACTACATCTATAGTACACACAAAAGTTTCACGAAATAACTTACTTTTTGTAACATTGCTAGTAATATAGTAATAGGCGCTTGATACTTAGCTTATAGTATGTTCTGCATCCTAATGGACGATTGTGTTTGTTCTTAATTAATGGTTTTAAAATGAACGAATGTAAAATTGTGAAGTCGAAACGTGGCAAAGATGTGTTAATTTATGAAGGATATTCGTATCATTTAAATAAAAAGCGTGATAATAACTACTACTGAAGATGTACGAAGAAAGATATTAAGATAATTTATTAAGTTACTTCTTTGCTTACAACCATCAATCAACACATTGTGCTGTACCAAAATCGTAATCATATGCACTTACCCAACCCTGAAAAACGTAAGAAAAGGAAGTTAAAGGCTAATTTCAAAGATAAAGCTAATCAATCGATGGATTCACCTGCACAAACTGTACAGCGGTGCATCCAAATGGTAGAGTACCAGTGCTCCCCATATGCCCAATAAAGATGCTTTGAGGAAAATTATTCAAAGAGAAAGAAACAAAAATGTCCCACCCATTCCAAAGGATTTTCAGTCGTCATTCCCGAAGAACTAATGATCAATGACTATGGTGAACAATTTTTGATCGGGCACAATACTGATGGTAATGAGTGCGTAATAGTATTTGCCACTATGAATAATTTGAAATTGCTGAACTGAACGAAGCGAAGTTTTGGATGACAGACGGGATCATCGCTTGTTGCCCGCGTCCATTCCGTCAGATCTATACAATATATGCAATGGTTGGCGCACTACATTCCACGCATAAAATAGTTCCCCTAGTGTACGGTTTGCTTTCTCACAGGTCAGTAAAATCTTATACAATTTTTTAGAAATTGTTAAATAATGCGTGGGATTTAATAAATTGAATATCCATTTGGATCCGGACATTATCCTCACCGATTTTGAAGTTTCGGCTATGAAAGCCATCAAAAAAACATTTCCCATTATACAATTTTATCGACGACACGGTTGGCGCAGTGGCTAAGCGATTGACTGCTGCGCAGCGTGTTGCGGGTTCGATTCCCGCCCAGGGTAAATATTTGTGTGATGAGCACTTGTGTTTGCCTTGTGTCTGGGTATTGTTTGTCTATATATGTATGTATTTAAAATGTATTTGTGTATGTACATACATTAAAAAAAGTTTGTGATCACCAGCATATTAAGCTGATATAATTTTTTAAATTGAACTTTATCAAGTGAAAATCTTTGTTGTGTTTTCTTTAAATAGAAATACCCTGTTTGAAATTAAAAAACAAAACTATTTTTTATTTTTATAAATAAAAATTGAGTAATTTACACAATGTAATTGTAACAGTTTGATAGAAAGAAAAAGACTGTTTAACGAAACTTAAACAACAATTTATTAATAAAAGGTTTATTTTCAATATAATATAACTCCTCCCCTGGCTTGACCATATGCGAAGATCCTCCTGGGCATGCTGAGAATCAAGTTATCCACCATTTCTTGGGGTAACCTGTCCCATTCTTGAATAGCGGCTTCCCTGAGCTCTGGCACTGTCTGGGGACGTGGCTAACGGTTCCAAACAGCTCGCTTAAGAGCATCCCACGCGTCCGCTAGTGGGTTTAAGTCAGGCGAGCCGGCAAGCCAGTGTAACCTTGTGATGTCGTATTCTCGGAGAGCAGCATTGACTCGTTGAGCTCGATCGGCGGGCGCATTATTATCGACCAGTTTAAATTGGTGCCCATGGTTTACTCGGAATGGTCTGACAATTCCATCAATACCAACTGCTCTATACATGTCTGCTGTCATGAAGCCTCGATACGGGATCAAAGGCGTTCTAGCTCCAATCATAATACCACCCCAAAAGGACACCGATTTCTCGCCTTGCTGAACTGTTCCAGTAGCAGTTCTTTCCCTTTCACGCTCTCTTGGTCTTCTACGGACACGTTGGTTATTTGGATGAGTACTGATTCGCCATTAGTCAATGAAGAGACAGCTTTGCCAAATGTTTTCTTCTTCATTTTGCCGAAACCTAGCCCACTGAAATCTCCGTCGTTGACGTTGCCGGGAATTCAGAGGAGCTCGCCAAGACCTCCGTGCTTGTAATTCAGCCTGGTGCAAGCAATTCCGAATGGTCTGAGTGCTAACTTCAAGCTCAGAGGCGGCCCGAACTTCTGCTTTTATTTTTGTAGCGTTGATTGTTGTGTCACGGGCTGCCAGCAATCTAATACAGCGCTTTTGGGCAGCAGTCAAAACAGTTAGGCGATCACTGCGGGGTCGGTCAGCTAAATTACCCATCCCGTGGCACCTCTGCAACGTAGTCACGACACAGGATATAGCAACTCTGCGTGCTATTTCTCTCGCGGTGTATCCTTCTTCCCTCAAAGTTACTATTCTTGCTCGTAAAACTTCTGGTAATCCTCTTGGCATTTTTTCGATCAAAACTTTTCGCGAAAAAGTATTTTGAATCCATTAGAATTGACTAAAACAGATTTCTGAATGAGTGTAAGCGTAAGCTAGGACTCCTTTTTATATGGAAAAACAATTGAACTGTTTTATTGTTTTATATTCTAAATTTATATTTTTAAATAAAGAATCTAAAAAGAAGAAGAAATCATAATATACTCTTTTGCAAAAAAGCGGGCACCTAAGTAAATTTACGTTCTTAATTAAATGAAATTTAATTGTTTGAATACGTAGTCTGTATACTTAAAATTGTGTAAATTATTACGCGTGACGTGAATTCTGAATATTTAAAAAAAATCGATGAATTCTTTAAAACCGCTGTACACAGTATAGCATACGCTATACTTACTTGTCATACTTTTCATTCATCATTCTTTTTATTGGTTTTTAACGAATCAATCTAGTTGATTCGTTTTTATAGAATTAACTGAAATAAAATATTTATTTTCATAATATTTTGACACTTCGTATAAACAGACTACTCATGACTACCGTTGCTATGTAACGCCCAGATTTATGACTTATTGTATGTCAGATGTAAACTTTGTCAACTGTTAGCTATTTTTAAGGTTTTGAGCCTTAGGCCTTTAGCTTATACAACTTAAATTGTCTTCAATAATATTTGATTGTATTTTCTAAATAATTCTGATTGTTACTAAATAACTATATTTGTAAAATTCTATACGCACTAATTTATAAATATAACTGGCTGTATACACTTAGATCTGGCCGGTTCTAAAATACCCCTCTATATGACGTGACGATATTGGAGTTCCAGAAGAGAAGTCATATTTAGAAAATAATATGAATTTCGGAATAGCCGACTTGAAAGCAATTTGACAAATGGCAGTCAGTCGAGTTTTAGCGTCGGAACAGCAACATGGTATAATTAATTGATTTCTTTTGGTGAACCTACAGTCGTGAACAGCCTGGGATGAAGCCGATGATCTGATGGCGTACCTGCTGCTCCCAGGGCGGGTCCTACAGACAGGACCGCCTGGGGACCTCCGTCCCAGAGCTTGGAGCTGGCCGCGCCAGTCTTTCGTCGGACCAGAGCCAGATCGCCGGCCAGGCTGTGTAGTCTTGGCGACGCTAGTTACCTAGCGTCCTAATAACGTTCTTCATCTCACAGTGCGAAATAAACTTTTATCTCTCAGTGCGGTTTAAGCTTTTATATTTAATGTGTTTTTTATATGAACTTCTTTTGTATAATTATAATTTTACATGTGCAAATGTTTTATTTTATGTGTATAAATAGGCATTCGTTACAACAGCCAAACAATAATAGTGGTCGGCAATAAAGACAAGAAGATTTTTTTACTTTTTTTCATTAAATAAAGTTGCAAGGGACCGGTCAATGTGACGACACTTGGGGGAGGCCTATATTCAGCAGTGGACGTCTTTCGGCTGAAATGATGATGATGATGAAAGTTACAAATGTAAAAACCTAATAACGAGTGTGACCTCCTCTTGCCAAAATCACAGCTTGAATCCTTCTGGGCATGCTTTCCACGATGTTTTTAATAACGTTTTGAGGTATACGTTCCCACTCTTCTGGAATTACTCTTTTTAGCTCCCTGATGTTTTGTGGAGCAGGTTGCACAGGTCTTACCCGTCTCTTTAGAATATCCCAGACATTCTCAATTGGATTGAGATCAGGACTTCGAGCTGGCCAATCTAAACGACGGATCCCAACTTCTTGCATGTACGCTTCCACGTCGCCAGAACGGTGCGGGCGAGAATTGTCGTCCATAAAAATGGAATCTTCTCCAAATGCAGTCAATGCGGGTTGTGCATATGGAATTAGGACTTCCAATGTGTACCGGTGTGCATTTAATGTTCCATTTTCTATGAAAACTAACTCCGTACGCTCCGTCGAATTACTTTCTGCCCAAAACATAATGGAGCCTCCACCATAAGGAGTGATTTCTTCGAAACACACTTCCGCATAGCGTTCCTGTGGTCTTCGTAGCACTCGCCGGCGTCAGTCCTTGAAGCACAGTTTCGAGCATACTGAAGTCCTGACCTCCAATCACATTTCTCTGAAAAAATAAAAGTCGCAGACACGTCACGGCAGTCCAACTCGACGCCAAATCACATGCGACCGCCATTCTGGCTTCGCAATGTGTCCTACTTCTGACAACAGCATCAACTTGTGCCATGGATGCCAGCATGCAAACGCTGGTGCCATTCAGTTCCATACAATATAGTACTCTTGCCGCCGCAAGTCGAGCAATAACTGTAATAGCTACAACACGTCTTTGATTCATGCTTGGAAGAAAGTCAAAATACAAACGCGTACTATGGGATCTCTGTAGAGATCGATGCCAGTGTTGAGAAGAAAACGGACATATTACGTTTCTTATATATAATAATACTATATTTACGTTTTTGTTTGGAAGAAAGTCAAAATATAAGGGCTTTAAAAAAAGTTAGTCGATAAAAATGTCTGATTCGGCTTTGGCGCAAGTGTGAAGTATTAACTATAGCCCTACCAGAAACGATTTTAGTTAGAATAAGTTTTTCGCTGTTTTTCAAAAGAAAGATGGGATGTGTATTGGGTGTATGTGTATTATGCAATGCAGCCTTCAGATATGCCTACAGCACTGAATTTTATCAAGGAGGATTAACATAATTGATACGTACACAATAGACATAAGTCGTTTGATAATAATAATAATAAGAACCGCTGGCAACACTACACGTCAAACATTTACTATTCTTTAAATTGGACTAAACACATTGGAAAGCTATTATTTTGGTCACATAATATAATATTTAAAAAAAAACTACTATTTTATTATGTATATATTAAATTATATTACGATATCTGTCATAAAAATCAATAAAAATGGAAAAAGCGAAACGCACGAAAGAAAACAGATGTGTGTGAAAGTGATGTGGACGCGAGCAGCGGCACGCCGAGCACGCCCACTACCTCCGGACCCGTCGCTCAGCTGCGCCTCGACGCCGCCAGAACCCAGTCCCGCCGTGAGTGCTGTGATACCGGCCTCGGCAGTTGCGTTGAGCTCGAGTGACGAGTATTTCTCTCCGCTTACAACACAACCACCTGCTCGTCGACGAGGAGGCCGCGGCCGGACGGTTTAGGACCACGAGGCCCACCGGCTTCTGATAGGATCCCAGCTCCCGACGTGTGCAGTGCATGAGATGGACGCAACAATTACAATAATTCAAAAAATTCCCGTACTTAAACAAGCTATTACAACCTCCTAAACCTAATAACAAGCCCCAGTTTTGGTCGTATTTCATTCGATATAATAATTCATTTGGCACCCCGAAGCCAAATTTTAATAAACAACAATTTAAGAACAAAACGTGGAATGGACCCCAGTTCCAATACAGGCCAATGCAACATGGTTTGCATAAAATAAATGCAAATAATAACATAGTACCAAACATCCGAGTGCAGCTGCATGTAATCAGTTCGATGTTGGCGAGCCTAACCCAAACAACGCCCACGCGGGACCGAGCAGCGATGCACTACTTACTGAAAACGTTGAGCCGTGTACAAGTTATCCGTATCACAATAGGGTATTACACCCATTTTTGAAGTGTCTCAATAAAATTGTGTAGTGCTAATATGCCACCAAAAAAAAACACAAAATTTTTATTCAATCGATAAGTGCCATAAAAATGCATCTAAAGAAGAATGTTCATTTTTGACCTGACTATGTATAGAAATGTAATAAATCTTAAAATTTAGCTAATTTTATTCTATATTAATTACGCTTATCACAATGTTAAAAGAAACGCAGGAAAAAAAGATTTTTAAGTTTATTTATGCTTATTCTACGTCAAAGAACGCACCTCAACTACTCTTTTTACGACGTTCCATTTTACACATTGCAACTTTAACTTTATTCAACTCTGTTTCTGAGTTTTATTCATTATTTTACGTTTTATTTAATCAGTAAGTATTTATTATTATGTTATTTTTTATTACATACACCTTTATTATATATTCATCACAAATAACACAATAATTAAATAAATTAATCATGCAGTATGCTATATTGAATTTGCACGACTGAAACGGATTTTTTTGACATTTGACATGTTTATATTATGAAATCTCATCTTTTAGATTATATTGTCAAGAAAATGATGTGATTATGTTGGATAGGGGTTTCCAAGATTCTATATGAATGCTAGAACGTTATTGTTGTTGTTGAAACATCAGTTAATGCTCGACACTCTATTTATAGTGGCATTATTGAGAGCCTAAGCATTGACTTAGAGGCAGCTGATTTCAAGGATTACGCAAAGTAAAAAAGTTGTTTTAGACTATAGATAGGTAGGTAAGTATTCCTATTTTAAACAAAAAAAAAACTTCCAAGCGTTAATAATTAGTTCTAGCACATTTATTTCTTTACTACTTTTTTGGTAACGGCAAAACCTAACCTAAAAAGTAATATTTGTATTTTTTTGGACTTCGTGGCGTTTAAATCGTAAAAATGACTATCTGGCATTATTTTCTAAACTTACAGGTAGTCTTTCTACTGTACTTTATTACTATACATACACTTTTGTTATCAGGTTTTTAAATGTATGGGAAGTGGGCATTGTTCTTTTAAATTTTCAAATTTCGCGCGTAGTTTGACAAAAACGCCCGAAACTGGACGCCATATTGTTCAGCAGAAATGACGTCAGTTCGTTTTGTATCAAATGAGCTCATATTAAATATGAAAATTGTATACCTAGTCTTGCCATAAATATTGTCACGAAGAAAATCATTTTTTTTTTATTGCAAATAATATTTATTACTTACATTGCTGCATTACTATTACAGTGTGTTAGTTTAATACATAAATATAAAACAATTTTAAATATAAAAAGTTTATTCGAAGTGGCCTCCATTGGCTGCAGTACAGTCCTTTAAACGTTGAGGCCAGTTATCAATAGAAGCACGCACTCTTTCCATGGAAAAATTCTTCACTGCCAATCGTATGGATTGTTTTAGGGACTCCAAATTATCATGGCGTTTAGAGCAAGCCGTACTCTCTAAAACTGACCATAAATCATAATCCAGCGGATTAAGATTGGGACTAGACGACGGCCAGTCTTCAGCTCTGATGAAGTCCGAAACGTTCACTTCCAACCAAGACTGCGTGGACCGAGCTTTATCACCCGGCGCCGAGTCTTGTTGGAAGGACCATACTTGGTTATTGAACATGGTGTTGTTAAAGGGCTTAACTACCTTCTCAAGAATAGTATCTTGATACACTTGTGCCGATGTTTTGATACCTTTTTCACAAAAATATGGCTCAGTCACTCCTTCATAGCTAACACCCCACCAAACCATCACTGAAGTCGGATAATGCCCACGTTGCACTCTGTCGACTAATTGGGAAGCTTCCTTAGAGCTTTGAGCATAAATACGGTCAATTTGTTTGTTAAAATGTTGCTCAATTGAAAAGATTTTCTCATCCGTAAACAAAATTTTTCTGTGACCTCCCTTTGCGTACCGCTTCAGTAGTTGTTTCGATTTTACCACCCTATTCTTTTTTAAATTATCAGTTAAAAAATGACCAGTGTGTCTCTTATAGGCTGCAAGTCCTAAGTCATCTTTTAAAATACGCGACATGGTTCTGGGTGCTATCTTCATCTCTCGAGATAAAATCTTTTGCTTTCGGTCAGGATTTATTCGAATTCTTTCCCTTACTGCTTTGACCACCTTTTTCATACGAACACTACGTGGACGGCCAGATCTTTTCCTGTTACAAACAGAGGAGGTCTCATTGTACCTATTAATAGCCCGGTACACAAACATTTGACTAATACCAAGCGTATGGAGTTTTAAAAATTGCATTTGGCTCCATACCCACTTTGTGTAATGCAATCACAGCGATTCGGTTCTCTTTCTCCACCCCACTCCATTTTAATATCGCAAAATATTGTACAATGTATTGGCGCCAAAATTAGAAAACTCAATGAACAATCGTATAAAAATGACAGATTCCAAATTCAAATGTAATATCTTTCTTATTTTTAATTGTAACAGTATTTATGACCAGACTAAGTATAATTTAAAAATAATTAAAAGTATATTTTGTAATAGGTGTAATAACTAAAAAAATACGTTGGTTATGAAAATAATGAAAGCACAAAGCCTATATACGCCAATCGGTGGACTGACAGTTGTCAATTTTTTGTTTACACAGCCGTACGGCGTAATAACATGGCTGCTACTAATTCATGGTGTTTCATAACAGATTAAGAAAACTGGAAACTTTGAATTTAATTTAAAAAAATATTTTATGAATTAAATCTTACATTTTCAGACTGCTTTATGCCTAAGCTGTCTCAATAACATATTTAAAGTTTTTTTCTCGTATGGAGTAAAACACCCATTTATAATGAATGTAATGTACTGTGTTATAATGAATCGAATGATAACTCTGAAAATTCGGTCGTTTCGGATGAACAAAATGTTTGTCAGGATTTGAATATCAACCTCGAAACCTAACAGAAATAAATACTCACATACAGCGGCAATTGCCATACTTCAAAATTGGAACCCACCCTGAACTGTTGATTGATACCGGAGCTAATCAATAATTTTTGTCCCCAGAAGTAATCGAAAAACATTACCGACACATACCTCCGAATGAGAAGCCTTTATCGTAATATCGTAACTAACATGAATAGCTTATTATTCAATCAAGTTTTATATTTATAAGTTACACAATGTATTTGACGGCTTAATTGGATTTAAAATGTTATAAAATTTCAAGCCAAACGTAGACCTCCACAGAAAAAATAGTTACACCAAACACGGAAGTGCTAATAAAACTTTTAGACAGTGGAATAAATAATCTTTTTGAGGTTTTAATTAGGCCTTAAGTATACGTTACAGCAAAAGTTGCATGAAGCAGGTTCATTACGCAGTTAATTTGATAAAGTTATAATGTTTTAAGTTCAAATTTAAAAGATTACAGTCACATTGCGATTCAATTAAAAAAATACGAGCGGATAGAATTATTTTGCGCAAAAGGTGGTCTTTTGCCCAACCCAAGCCCAACAATAAGTCCAAGGTCCAAGGGTGTGTGAAAAACGCAACGAGTAAAACAAACAGCATGGAAAACTTGACTGGATCTAAATGATATATAGAAATTGAAGACTGCCAACCATTAAAATGAGTATGGCACTCGCGCCGCGTCGCCGCGTTAGCAGACGAGATGTTTTTATTGAGAGTGAAGATACGTTCCGATGATCGTGATGCGCTTCGGTACCTATGGCGTCGAAAAAGCCGCGACGACAGGTCACCAGGGCCTCAAGTCTGCTATTAAAATAGTGTCAGAATGGTCTATCATTGATTGCATAATAGTTGATTTTGACAAGTTTGGTAATCTACTAATAAAACATAAAATAAAAAAACAATGGCGTCATTATGACTTTCCAATGGTCAACCACTGACACTCCATTGAAAAAATTGTTATAGAATGGTAATCTCGTACATAATGACGAATAAATGACTTGCAAGCGGTAATCTGCTACAATTAGAACGTCATTGTGCAGTCATTGCTTTTACGAGCATTTCTACGAGTATCATCGTGTTTGTGAAATACTGGAGATGTATTCACTACGAGCGAATATTCTCGAGGTAAGTATATGAAAAATAAATCTAATAAGACATTTAGTTAAATGGGGTTGTACAAAAGTAAATTGTTTTTTGCAGGTGTTTGCTTGCAGCACGTGCTTTACATTATAGTCCAATAACTGCAGGCAAGATTGTGAATGCATGTTGCATATTGCACAATATCGCAAATATGGCAAGAGCACCGTTGCCACCTGATGAAATTTATGCAGAACTTGGCTCGCAACAGGTATGTGATTTCTATTCCACTATTTTGGAATATAATGAAGTTGGAATTTTAAATAATACTAATATGTTCAAAATCAACATTCAAATTAACTCTTTATTTCTCACAAATTAAATATTTATTTAACAATATTAAACTTGACTTTCAGATTTCAGATTTTTCAGATTTTTCAGAGACATTTCAGATTTTTCAATTGGCTTAATTGAAAAATCTGAAATGTAAATATATTACTACAAAGACACTTTGTAATTTCAATAATAAAACAAATAAAGTTACAATATCTAAAGTAATAGTAATAACAAACCAAAATAAGTCATCATACAAAAAAAAATCTTAAATATTTGATTCATCATTTTAATAACAAATAAAAATAACAGTCATGTCATTAATCACTAATCAGTCTTTTAATTTAGGAAGAAAATTATTATGCAGCACCTAATTATCAAGACCATCGAAGGGTGAATCGGGATCTTCTTGAAGATCGGGCACTGCAGCAGACTCTTGTTGACAGTGTTCAGTACAGAACATAGAAATGTAACTCAAAATTATCATGCAACACATCATGTGAGAATATCAGTGCTGCATCATTTTGGTATGACAACTCTAGTTGTCTATGGCTTTTTCTATGTTAAATCTATGAAAAATGTCTCCATTACTTTTTTTTCCTTCGAGTTTCTATTGTGACTCGCTATAATTTTAATGTTGTGGATAAATAAACGGTAACATCCATAATTTTACTTCTATTTTGTTTGATTTTCACAACATTAGTGGTTCTTCGAGTAACTGAGTAACTATAGAATCAGTGATTTTCGGTTTGCCGTGTTCGTGAGCACGCGGTTGTCGGGAGCAAGTCGGTGGGACGGAGTCTCATTGCCCGGCGCCGGCGGCGGAACCTCACCCAGACAATATTCTGGGTGATTACATACAAATACAAAGATCTACGCCAGTTTCAAGTCAGATTTCGTTAAAATTTCCAAATTGGTACGAGTTTACCAACGCTCCGACTATATTCTGGGTGTTCGCTTCAAGTTCAAAAATTCAACGGCGGTTTTGCGCCAGTGAAACGCGTGAAATATCGCAAAGTTTGGTGCGATTTTGGATCGTCTATCGAAATTCTGTGGATTTGGGTGGACTGCTCATTCTAATTCCTGCTAACTTGGTATGTACATGAAGTTTTTTACCAATTTTCATCATCTTATTTCGTCGTGACCGAGTTTGGTGCGATTTTGGATCGTCTATCGAAATTCTGTGGATTTGGGTGGACTGCTCATTCTAATTCTTGCTAACTTGGTATGTACATGAAGTTTTTTACAAATTTTCATCATCTTATTTCGTCGTGACCGTGACGTCGATAAATGGTCGGCATTTCCTGTTCCTGCCTGTGAACCGTATACGTCATTTGAGTTTGACACTCGTGACGTCTCGCCTCGACTTTGACACTCGTGACGTTTCGTCTCGACTTTGACAGTTCATCGAAGTAAACACGAAGTAGTAAAGTTGTGTAAACAAGTGGTATAAAGTATTTGTTCGGTTTATTAAGTATTATTACCAGTGAATTACGTACATTTGGATAAAATGTCTGATCTAAAGAAGCTGAAATTGTCGCGACCTTCGTGCAAAGCAACTTTGACGCGAATACAAAACTTTGTAGAAGATCTATTGAACATCGCTTCCGCTACAGTAGACGTTTTAGAGGCAAGGAAAGATAAACTTATTAGTTCCTTAAAACAGTTTGAATCTCTTCAGTTAGATATATTGAGCTTGGATGGACAGGACTCTGAGGATGTAGGCATATTTGAAGAACGATTCTTTAAAGCTCTTGCTAAAATTAACGAAACAATACGTATGCTTACACAATCTGAATCTTCTCGATCCACATGTACTTCATCTTCTAAATTATGGCAAAGAATTTACAAAGTTTGATGGCAAAGAATTTACAAAGTTCAAACCCTTTTATGAATTATTTACTGCTTTCATTGATAATAAAAGTACTTCAACTGATGTTCAAAAGTTATTTTATTTAAAAAAGTCCCTAGTTGATGAAGCTTTGTCAGTCATAGTTAACCTGCCTCTGGTAAGTCAATCTTATAAGGAAGCATTAGATTTATTAAAAAAGCGTTATGACAACAAGACACGCTTAATATGTAATCATATAAATTTAATTTTGGATATACCAACAATGCAAAAGGGAACTGCAGTCTCTATAAGAACCTTTGTCTTTCAAATTAAGCAACAGCTTTATGCGTTAAAAAATCTTGAGGAACCAGTTGATAGCTGGGATCGTCTTCTATTGTGTTTACTCTCTAAAAAACTGGATTTATATACCCATAGATCATTTCATTTAGACAGAGATCCTAGAGTTTTACCAACTATGACAGAATTTTTAGACTTTTTAGAAAAGCGTGCTATGGCGCTGGAGGATACTATTCCTCATAGGTCATAATCATGATAACTCATCCAAGGCTACAGTGCGAGTCTCAAATCGTAGTGCACATTCCAATGTATTGTGTAGTTATTGTAATAAAATTGAGCATCCTATTTATGCTTGCCTTATATTCAAGTTGGCAACTATTGCACAGCGTTTAAAGTTTGTTACGAATAATAAATTGTGCACAACTTGTTTGAGAAGTCATGTTGACAAATGTAAATTATCTTTTAAATGCATAAAATGTAAAGGTAATCACAACACCTTATTGCATGAAGATGAGAAAAAGGAAAATGAGGCTATATCTTTATATTCTAATATTTCATTAAAACAAGCTAATATTTTGCTACCTACTATGAAGGTTAAGCTTACTGACAGATTTGAATAAAAATTCCCTGAGAATTACCATTTATGAGATATAAGCGATGCAAAAAGTTGAAAAAGTGGTGTCCTCATAATGTGCACACGTTTCCGCGCCACCCGTGAGGTAGTGTTCTTGGCGCATTTTTTTTAACGTGGTTTCCCTGGTAGGCCTATTCCACGATCTATTGCCTACTCGCCCTACTTTTCTACCTACCTCTACCACCTACTTACCCTACCTACCTCTACCACCTGCTTACCTTACCTACCCCCACCACCTACCTCCACCACCTGCTGACCCTACCTACCTCCACCACCTACCTTTTTTCATCTACCTACCCTACCTACCCCCTATCAACCCTACCTACCCTGCTTACCCTACCTACCTCCACCACCTACCTTTTCCATCTACCTACCCTACCTACCCCCTATCAACCTTACCTACCCTGCTTACCCTACCTAACGTATCTACCTACCTAAGTACCCTCCCTACCTACTAAAAAACCAACATAATACATAGATGATTTATGTATTAATCCTCAAAAGTAATTAACACATCATCGAGAAATGCAGCCGGCGCATCAACATTATCTTGATGTCGTGCCCAACCAAGATACCATATTATGGTCATAATGTGACAACAACAGCCAACTGTCCTATTACCTACAATACAACTGCAGCAATATCCCAATATCGCGTCAATCACACGACTACTGCTAGGCTCCCTATCAATTAATATGTATGTAAAATAGTGTCTTCCGCTGATATGCCTAGACTTAATTCTGCCCCTTATTAATAACGGATAGTTACCTCCAATGTGAGACACCATCTCGTCCGAGTGTTCCATTTCAGGACACACTTCTATTAAATAGAGGCCATTTTCTCTAATATTTTCTCCATAAAGGGAACGGGCTTGTTTAACTTGGTATGGCCCTAGAGATACAAGAATCAATTCATTCAAAGTGAAAATGGGAAACTGCTGCAATTGTGGCAGATTTCCATCAATTCTGGAAAAAATTGTTCTACGTCTATTTAAGTTATAGTCATGGACAAATTGAGCCAAATGGTTAGGTTCATTTAGAAAATGCAATGCCCTAGAAATTATATCATTTGCAACTGGCCGGGCCTGAATCAGTGGATGAAACCGATTAATCAAAGCTCCCGCAATAAGAAAATACTCCATCAAATGTAATGACGCCCTATTAAAAAAATCTTGCCTAAACAATTTAAAATCGCGTTTAAAGCGGCCATTTACTACTTCCACTACCCATCTGCACAGTGTTACACAATGGCTCTTATTAGCTTGTAATGTTGTTAACTGTGTTTCGCCTTCATCCATTGTTTCAAGCTTGAAAACTTTGTAACCATAAGATTCTAAAGCTGGTATGCTATCCCTAAATCCTCGGTCTAGAATAAATATGTCATTTGATCTAAAATATGATCTATATGATCTCATAGGCCCATTTTCATTTTCAAATAATTTTGAAATAATTTCTGAGTCCGTTTGTGTTGCTGCATATGGGCCTGCAATATCAATGATGTGCCCATCACAGGCAACTATTAAAAAAGGTTTTACAAAATTATTGTATTTGTGCAAACTGTATGTTCTTTTTTGGTAAAAATAGTTGCTACTCTTTTGAATGAAAATGTATGTTCCATCGCAAATGACAATAGCCGGCATTTCTGTTATTGCAGTATTTGGGCTACCAAAAAGATTATTTGGTATAAGCAAATTCCGCTGAGCTACCTCTTGTCTAGTAATATGCTGCAAGTCAATATGATTATTCACAAAATGATTTTTAAAACAGTCCCGCATTCTTTTTAAATAGGATTCTAATGTGGAACGTGGCATGTTGTACAAAGTGGATAATCTATTGTCACTATCACCAGTCCTAAGCTTAGTTAAAAATATAGCTAAACAAGTTTTACCTTTGTTGATATTTTCAAGTACTGGTATTTCACTATACAGAGTTAAAAACTGTGTTACAGTTAGACCAGTCCAATAATGACAAATATGATTTGGCATCTCATGAACATTTTCGAAATCCATTGAGTCTGCGTTTCTTTCTATAATACGGATTAAATCCTCTATTTGTGGAGCTGTGAAGCTGTTGGATAGGTTAATGTTATTACATAATAATGACCATTCATTTGCAAATAGATGTGATTCACAGACTCGGGAGTGAATGGGCACATATATATGATGTTGCTTAAGAAGCATGACCTTAATTAATAATGGTATCAAGTGACCAGATTGATTGACACAGTCTTGAAAAATACAATACCTTGAAGTATTTGTTGTACGTTTATAATGTGGCAGAATTATTGTTCCAGCTGAAGCTGTTGGAACTTGTTGTTCTAGAGGTGGAGGAGGTGATGGAGGCGGCACTGGTATTGCTTGTCCTCTAATTTCACTTTGAGCTGATTGGCGAGTAGCACGCATCCAACATATATGACACACATATGGGGCTCTGGATGTCAACTGCAAAAAAAAATATTATATGAATGCGATAATATGAATGCAAAAAAAAATATTAAATGAATAGTGTCTTTGATTATTTACAGGTATTTATAGGCACTTTTCAACATTGCTTTTATAATGGTGTTGTTGTAAGTCTGTTGTCTATGCTATTAAAGTAATATTTAAACAATATTGTGTAATATTAGCTGGAGGTAATTACATGATTAACAAAACCTATTTTATATTATTTTCTGAAGAACCCAGATTTTTTCTAGAAAACATTATATTGAGGCCGTGAAAAAAAAAAAGTCAAATCTCTTGCAAACAAGCACATGTGACGGGTCCATATTGGCTCACTTAAAGTTCTTTACCCGAAATTGTACTTCCTAAGGATTTGTAATCCGAATGATCACTCTTCCTTAAATCCTACTGTTTTTTATTATAACGCTTCTGTTCCTAAACATAATTACCATAATATTTTCACTCATACTCGGAAAGAAACATTTACAAAGTGTAATAAAAAATATATGTGGGTAGAAGATGATATTTATAGTTTTAATTTGAGGGTATGATTATTATTTGGGGGTATGCTTTACATAACGTACTGAGTTGTGTCTATTGCTAAGTTCAAACCTACTGCGCGTGCGTGCGTGCAAGCAAGCATGCAGCAGGCAAGCAAGCATGCAGCGTGCAAGCAAGCATGCATCGTGCAAACAAGCATGCATCATGCAAGCTAGCATGCAACATGCAAGCGAGCATGCAACATGCAGCAGCCGGCCAGCCTCAGCCGCGGCGGCGGGCGTTAAAACCACCTGCTCCTCAGCTCACGGGCCGCCTCGCCCCTACGCGCCTACGCGGATTTAAATTACACTCTTGGGGTAGGGCAGACAAGACTACGTGGAGTTGGTTTCGCAGCGATTCGTTTCTGTCATTAACTTTTGTAGCACAACATATTCACTTTTTAAGACAATATTTTAGTTATTGTCTATATTTTCGTTGAAATAAATTCCATGGAAAAATACACTGAACAAACAATATTCGTTAAAAAACAATTCTACTGTTTGATAAGTTTGTTAAACAAAAAAATGTGAATAAAAATTCATTGAATTGTGTTTCTGTGAAATATGTTTCATTGAAGTAAATGGTCTTTGAAACAGTAATAGTCGAAATAAAATTACAAGAACCAAATATGATAAGAAACATTTTCTGGAAAACGAAATTCTACAAAATTTCTGTCTGCGAAACAAGGGGACACCGTTATACATGTTATGTGAAAATAAAGTTACGCAAAATTAATGTATATAGTACTTATTATTATGAATAAGAAGAAATCTAAACAAAAAAGATATGACTTTGAATAATAGTGTAAAAGATGGTTGATGGTTATGTTGAGAAAATATAGGAAAACAAATAAAAGTATAATAGATGTTTATTGCTACTGACGTTATGAAGTTGAATGCTTAGGAATAAGAACATTAGAGACAGAGTAGTTAGGAATTGTGATTGTTAGGATGAAAAATGTTAGGAAGAACATTTTCGGATTTCCAATTATCGGAGTTAAAAATTTAGGTGAAATTTGGCGCACCCATAGATTTGACCCCACAAGTTACAGTTAAGTTTTTTATAGTTTATAGATTTTTTGTAAACAGTTTTGAAAAATCTCGAGAGGTGTAAATTGTTGTTCTGTTTGTTTCAAACGTGGGTAACATGTTGGTTCTCTTGTGAAATCATCAAAACTAAATTATCAGTTTTATTAGTAAATAAATGTTTGTTAATCTAATTTGTGACTTAAAAATTTAATAATAATAATATGTTGGGACATTTCACACACGGAATAAGAAATTCATTTAAATATATATTTTTTTAGTTATTTCTATTTGATATTACAATAATAAAGAATACTACGTATATAAATCAATCTCCTTTATTCCGAAAGACCAACTACTTCCACTGTAAACCCGCAACACTTCGCTATCGCCCTCAGTTACCACCAGGGCTGCCTAAATATGCTTACATTGGAAAGCGAATGACAATTTTGTATCAATAACTTAAACAATTATTGTTAAGTAGCTATAATATATATTGATATAATTCATAGCAAGGCATATTACGACATTTTTTCTTTCTATAGTAATCTTCGAGTGACCACAGACCCAGTTAAAAAAAACAACGACCGCAGACTTACGGGCGCGTATTCGATTTAGCGCAACTCAAAATCTAAACGATTGCTAGAACGGCGTAGCAACACACTAGTATAATACAATGATCTGTTTGTGTGCATCAGAAAAAAAAATTGCACGTAATAAGCACGAATCATTGAAATTGATCGGCAAACCTTAGCGCGCGATGTTTTAAAGTGCTTTTTTAAAATAATTGTCTAAAATAAATAAGCTCGTATAACGGACTGAAAAATATTCTGTATATTAAGCATAACTTTTACTTTCATAAAATAAATATATCAGTTGTTTTCATTCAAATACTGGAGAAAAAAAATTGACAAAGTGAACCGATTTTCTACTTTTTCAACATTATTTTTTAATACATAAATAGTATTTTTTTCGTAATTTTCGTAGCTGTCTTTATGACTGTATATACTGTTGGAAAAACGCAAAAAACAAAATATTTTGGCATATTGTAATATGGTTGTATTGGTCTTGAAAGTTAACTCTGACGTCTATTTTCGTAAAACGATATGAAAGAATTGTCTTCGCTTTAAAAAACCATAATTAAAAATTATACTTCTACTCTGTAGCTGTCTAAATCAAGACTTATTCTTTCTAAAACTTTAAATGGTCTTTAAATAATCTACTCACATAATTACGATATTGCTCTGGGCAAAATGCAAAAACATGAAGTTTTTGTCACGAATCGAATACGTGCTCTTAACAAGGGTAAAAATATATTATTTTAATATAACTATCGTGTACTATAATGCTATAATAATATAATATATAACACGGCGAGTAGGTATGGTCTTCGTCGTGGTGATCCTTCATTGATGGTAGGATTGGTAGGTAGGTAGGGTAGGTAGTTGAATTTCAATCACACACATCACTGACTTGACACAAACTCCATTTATTTCAATTAAACCACTTACAGGCACTTTTGAAATTATCACTAGGAGTTATTGTCAACCTGAAAGATGATGCTAGATGTACGTTCCAACAGGTAGGCTTCTATGGAGAAGAACGTACAAGAAACTCCATGATCACTCTTTTAAACCAAAATATGTTACAACAATGTTATGGTCGAATAATCTTAACACTTTTAAAACCAAATTCTACTTTTTACATTTTAACACGCGCACACGCGCCCATCGCCATATTTCTCTCTGCCCCCTCCGTCCGGAAGCGTGTCGTACCAGTACAAATCTTATTACTTAAGTAGTTGAATAAAATGTAGAAACAATACTAAAATGATTATCAGTTAATTCTTTTATCATTAAACAATGCTAATATTCTCAAATAGAAAGGCGTCTTAACATTATGACTGAATTAGCAGCTGCATCACTATTTGCAACTTTAATATTACTGCGCGATGACATTTCCGGTGATTTGAAGAAATTAATTAAATAAAAGGTCATCACTAATAAATTGCCTGTGTAAAATAGTCTTGTTAATTTACACTCAGCAATTCATTATTGAAACCTATTAAGTTCTCGTATTAAATTAGAACCATGAGATATTGACTATTGACTTTGTAGCGACATCTATCGCACATGAAGCATACTACAACGGACGCTTCCTAGATCGCGCAAGCAGAGTTATTCGCGACATTAGGATATATACAAAATTCCCGACTACAACCGTCGGGCAGTAGCCCACCAGACACAACACCCGTCTGGTCGGAGGATCCTCCCTTTTCAATAGAGGATGAAGAACTTTACACTCTGTTCCTCATACCTCTAAACTGGTGACCCCGCACATGAACGTCGACGCAGCCTTCGTGCAGCTACTTCATGAAGACGTCACTTCCTCAAGCTCTCGAGCAACGAGTCACACAGCCAGCCAGCATCCACGGCTTCTACGGGTATCCTGACCACCAGCATGCAGCGGACGCGCAAACCTGGTCAGCACCCTCAGCCTCATCAGCAGCCTTGGCACAGCACACTGCACCTCGGCCGGTCAGCAAGCAGAGACGCACTTCTCTCCTGGTCGACGCAGCAGCCAGCCACTACGCAGCACTGCACCACTCCGACTCACTGGAGCATATGTGCAGCAATCACTCCGACTCACTGGAGTATCACCGCAGACTGTTCCGACTCACCGTGAACTATGCGGCATCCAGTTCCGACTCACTGGAACTCTCCACTGGCCCGGCAAGCATCACAAGATGTACGGACGACTCATCGTGCTTCGAGTATCGACCTCCGGTCTCGGAGGGGAGTGATGTAGCGACATCTATCGCACATGAAGCATACTACAACGGACGCTTCCTAGATCGCGCAAGCAGAGTTATTCGCGACATTAGGATATATACAAAATTCCCGACTACAACCGTCGGGCAGTAGCCCACCAGACACAACACCCGTCTGGTCGGAGGATCCTCCCTTTTCAATAGAGGATGAAGAACTTTACACTCTGTTCCTCATACCTCTAAAACTTAATGGTCTACGCCATTTTCTCAAGGACCTCAATTACACAACTCTGTAATATTTCTAAACAACTTATAAATCAGATGTGCAAATTGTTAATATGACTGAAATCCTAATGGTCACATAATAAATGCTTCCTTTTAATTTTAACTACAGTTTTAACTAAAACATTGAAATTAGTTTAATAACAAATTTCCGATAACTTCAGCTTATCCAGCAAGCAAATAGATGGCGTTGATCTCAAATGAATTAATCAATACCCACGTAATGTGTGATAGTTATAATGTGATCTCACAGAGGGCATTATTACCAATGACCAACAGTTATAATAATTGGTTAATTAGTAAACTAATAACACCCGTGCCCAATGTTCACGTGTAGTATGGTAGCTACGGGGTCTCACTGCGACATATATATAACTAGCATAATATGTTAATCAATATTATAGCTACGTATGTGACGGGCTCTTGTGGAATCGATGTCAATAACTACAGAACACTAACTTTATTGATGTCACAAAGATGGCGCGCACGCAAGCCGTTGTGAGTTATTAGAAATTTGAGAAAGAAATATATTGTTTGTGGAACACATTTAGAATTTAAAAAATATTAATAGGTAGGATGCGTTGAATATTACCTAGCGGACGCTTGCATGAGCGTCCGCGTCAGTATTTTGTTTCTAGTTAGAATATCTTAACAGTTTTATGGATTTCACGGATATTGCGCGCTCGTTAACATAGTAATATATCATCCTATAATAGATGTCGCTTTGGGGGGATAAGGTTTCTCTGCAGCCGTGTGTACACTAGGCATTTTTCGTAGGATAACCCGGTCATTGCCATGGTCACCATACGCGAAAATGAGCTAGGACTACTTTTGAGCACCATAGGCATTCTTGTCATTTGATACTGACCACCGTCTGCACAAAATGAAGTATATTTTCTACCGTGTTCGTTTAATACGTTAAAAATCCTTGGTTTAAATCTAAGTGTGTAAAATAAATGCATCCACACGGAATCTAGTATGTCCCAAATGTTTGGCAGTGGGAACTTATCATCCTGTATGCAAGTGTTAAGGTTACGATAATCTATTACTAACCGCCATTTTTTTCCCCGTTTGCGTCTGATTTTTTAGGTACTAGAAGTACAGGGCTGGACCACACACTGGAACAAGGTTCAATAATTTCTTGATCCAATAAGTTGTCAACTAGTTTCTTTAACTCGACTTTCTGTGAACAGGGCTTAACGTATTCTGGTGCCACATTTGGTTTCAATGTTGTTGAATGTTCATATATTAGGTCTTTACATATGAAATTGCCGCTCGGTATCAAAAAATTAAAAATAACTTTTTTTAAAAGATATTACATATTTAGTCAATCGAAGTATGCACCATTGTTATCGATACACTTCCGCCATTTTATCGGGAGCTCATTGATCCCTTTGGTAAAAAAATCCTGGGAGCGAGAATTGATGAACTGCTTGAAGGCTGTTTTAACTGGCTCATCAGAATTGAATTTTTTTCCTTGTAAAAAGTTGTCCAAATTTCGGAATAAGTGGTAATCGGTTGGGGCAAGATCTGGAGAGTATGGTGGGTGACGCAGAGTTTCCAGTCGCAGCTCCTCTAACTTGGCGACGGTCTGATGTGCAGTATGTGGTCGAGCGTTATCCTGAAGGAGCAATGGGCTAGAGCAATTGACCAGTCTCGGTTGTTTAATGGTGAGCTTTTCCATCATTGTTTGCAACTGTTGACAATACATGTCTGCAGTAATCGTCTGGCCTGATCTCAAGAAGTTGTAGTGGATGACACCAGCACAGGACCACCAAACACTAACTAGAATCTTCTTTTTGGTCAGTTTTCGCTTGGGGCAAGGTTTTGCCGGTTCTCCAGGGTTAAGCCATTGTGATGATCGCTTGCGATTATCGTACACGATCCACTTCTCATCACAAGTGACAATACGATTTAAAATTCCCTCATTATTGTGACGATTGAGCAAAGAAGCGCAACAACCGATGCGTGTTTGTTGGTGTGCTTCAGTCAATTCGTACGGTACCCACTTTTCGACTTTTTTTACTTTTCCAATTTGACGCAAATGGATAATGATTGTTTTGTCACTTACTCCAAAGGCTTCTGCTAATTCAGAAGTGTTTTGAGATGGATCCGCTTCCACTATCGCCTTTATTTCTTCATTATTCACTTGAGTATCCTGTCGTCCACGAGGCTCATTTTGTAAATCAAAATTTCCAGAACGGAAACGTTGAAACCAAAAACGCACCGTTCGTTCGTTAGCGGTGCTTGGCCCGTACACGTCGTTAATCCTTCGAGCCGTTTCTGCTGCACTGGTGCCACGGTGGAACTCATATTCGTAGATACCGCGAATTTTTAATTTCTCCATTGTTGTTGCTATAGCAATTTTCAAGCCCAAACAAATGACGTGAAAACAAATGAAACACGAATTTTAAAACAATATTCTTTGGTCTTTATTTTGAAATAATTTTGAATTTGGAATTCCTATTCAAACACAAAATATTTGATTTCAAAGTTGCCAGTATTAAGTATCGGCAATTTCATATGTAAGGACCTAATAGTTTAGTTGTACCTAATTTATCACCCGGAAGGAAGAAAAGGTCTGCATATTTTGCGGATATATACTCTATAGACAATTGCTCCTCCTTATTTAAATGGTTCAGCGATAGTGATGCGAATAATTTTTTGACACGATCAGCATTATTATTAGTTTCTTGAAATGAACATACATCATACTCGCTTGCTTTGTAAAGTGTTGGACTTATTGTTGTTAAGATTAAATCTGACTCCGTGGTGTTTAAAATCCTGATAGGTATTTTTCCCTTCGTAGGTTTAACTAAAGTATTCGCGACAAATATCCTCTGTCTCACATGTCCGAATAAAGTGAATATATTCTGATCTTGCCGGTATTTTAATGTGATTGTTGGTCATTAATATTGGGTAAAGATGCCTTTGAGCTGTTATTCCATAGTAACAAAGTTTGGTTACCGTAATTTAATACTGATTTATACTTGCTTAACATGGCAGTGTTTTAAAAACATAGAACATATGTTGTAGTGTGTGATTTCCAATAACTAGGCGCAAGTAAGCATATCCTATAGCCTGAACTTTGCCCCCGATGCCATTTACAAGTGTCTTCTCAATATGGATTGGAACGTTTCGGTCGAGAATATGTTTATACTGTATGACAGAAATGGATGCACCGGTGTCAATTAATAATTTATATGACTAATTATTATGCGATTTTATGTATACGTAGCCTACGCTATTGCATGACAAATATATGTTTTTTTCTCGAAAAAACTGGTCTTCATTCCGCGGTTCTGTTACTGTATTTTCCTGCGTTTCTGAGTCGTCCAAAGTATGTATGTGTTGATCCCTAGAAGTACTATAGTTGGACCTACCTCTGTTTCCATGATGTGATCGGGCGGACCTGCGCCAGCTTGTCTGTGATCCTCTCCGAACCCCATCCTGTTGTTCGTCTTGGTTTTGGACAACCTGTTGGCTTTCACGTGCGCGTCCTCTACCCACGTATGAGGAGCGGCCGCGGCCCCTCCGCTGTGACCAGTTATAAGACGATCTGCCTCTATAATTCATGGTTAAAATATCAGAAGATGTTGATGGATTTGTGATATCTTCACCGACAGCTGCCTGTACGGCGTCTTTCAATGATGTAAAGTTTCTGGCTGATATTATTGTGCTGAGTCGCCGATTTCTCAATCCATCTGAGAAATATTTGATGGCCTGTTTCACATTTATTGGTTTTAAAACTGTAAAACTGGCGTGGTTGCCCTCCGATTGAGTTATCGTCAAACCAACAAACAATTCCGTAATTTTCCTACCAAAATCATCGATTGGCAAATCGTTTTGCTTAAGACTGCAGTTTACGTTGTATTGCCGTAGCCGTAGCCGTAGTATTTTTTAGGCAATAACTGGTTCTTCAAGTCAGCTATAAATTCGTCAATATTGACATATGATGTCGCTAATTTCAATTTTGCGGTCTGAGAGAGTCTATTTTTTAACATAAACTTTAACAGCGTTCCTTGTGAATTTTCGTCTAACTCTGATTCTTGTATGCCGTCTATTAGTTGTTTATGCTAGCCTCATCATCTGTACGAATTGGCAATAAACTTAAAGCAATTTTTATATCAAATTTACAAGTGGTTGCCATCTTATCTGCCGTACTAAGTTTCTGAGAGCATAAATCTAATATATCGAAAAGGGAAAGAAGCAGGTGGGCGCTATAACCTCAGCAGAGCGGGGAGTGTTAAGCACCGTTGTAATTTGTATGGCAACTGGTGGAAATTTTTGTCCCACACTAGGAATTTCTCCTGTGTCGTGTGGGTGCGTTTACATACAGACAAACATAGAGGGTGGCCGGAACAACAACGTCCAAAAATAAAATGTTGGTCCCTCGTATCGATTGCCTAGGAACCCTTCATGTATGCCGTCGAAATGTCTCTAGAGACATTGCTAAAGCACCGAAGAAGGTGAAAAAGGGGACTATAATATCTCGCCGTTACGGAAACGTATCCAGCCGGAAAAACGGTTGTGAAACCTGTGTGTAAGGGATTACAACAAATCCATGGGGAGAGTTGATCTCAAATCTCTCCATGTATTAAAAACAGTTATAAATATAATTCAAATTTAAAAAATTAAAAAAACCGGTGTGGCGAGGACTGAATTATTCGATTCGATTTGGCAAATGATGCAGCACACACCCTGTATTTTAGAATTTATGACAATAATAATTATTTCAAATTCGAAGCACAGCCGGGCGGGAAAGGTAGCATAATTTTACCTGCGCGGGCACCAATCAGTCATAATAAACAATAGAGCTAGTGAGGCCAGCTGGACAATATGTCTGTCTTTTTTAATCTTGCGACATAATTGTGATTGTATCTCTTTTACGTATATTAAAAAATTACTAATGCTATTTGCAACTGATAAGAAAGTTTAGTGGGTCACTCAAACATGTCGGAAGCAGGTCCTTATAAAGAGCGCTAGCGTCACTACGAATTTACGAAAAACAGGCAGGAAGTGGTTATTATATTCCGGGCATGCCTATGTCTTACGTAAACCAAATAAAAATTTGTGTTAGGACCCGCAGTTATCAATGAAAAAAAAATTGGTTGTCTGTAAAGTCGGATTACGGACGAAAGTTTTACGTGATAACGTCATAAAGAAACATAATGGCTAACAAATAAACCAAAAGCAAATAATGGCTTTCGTCGAGGTGGGCGGAGCTTATTGCTTGGGCCGATCGTGCCTCTCTATCGCTTGTTCCGCGCTCTCGCTCAGGCTCAGGGGGAACGTGACACTTTTTGGTGCGTGCACTCGGTATTTATCGATTTATAAGACGTTATCACGTCAATAAAATGTGGTGGTGCAGTGAATATGGACACTGAAGGTGACTTTGTAAATATTATAAACTAGCTTCTGCCCGCGACTTCGTACGCGGATCCTGTTGCTTATGCCAGCGACAACGGGGTCGGCAAAATCGAAGATCTGAAACGTCTGATGTCGAATTCTAAGAGCCCGGGGACGGGAAAAAAACGGGATGCGCGAGACGATTCGAGACGTTCAAAAAGTACAATTTTGAATCATACTTCCGATGGCGGAATATGTGGCGTAGTCAATCATAGGAGTATACGTAAATGCACTCCGTTCCTTATCAACCCAAGGAAGGTCGCCATGCCCTACGGCTATATCTTGAGACACATCCGATTCTTCAGATGACATCGACATTCTGTTCAGAGAATGTCGAAGTCGATCAGAATTCAAACGTTCGTTGCGCTCTTCTTCTGTCTCTTCATGCCGTACTCCAGCAATTCTTTCTCTCTCACTTTCGAACTGATTATGAATATTTTGTTGTGTGCGTGTTCGGAACAATGTATGATAATCTCGATCAGCAGTTAGTCGCGCATCACGTTCATCACTCGTTTCAAAAGACCTGTTAGTAGATGTGCGAATACGCTGAGAACTCAAGCGTGATTCTGTATCGGTAAACGTTTCCGATTCGCGAGACAATGCGTGACGTTCACGATCAGCGGTCAATCACGCATCACGTTTCCCACTTGTCTCTAGACACCTAGAAGTCGATGCGTAGATACGCTTGGAACTCAAGCGCAATTCTTTATCCGTGAACATCTGCGACTCGCGAGACAATGCGTGACGTTCACGATCAGCGGTCAGTTGCGCATCACGTTCCCCACTTGTCTATAGAGACCTAGAAGCCGATGCGTAGATACGCTTGGAACTCAAGAGCAATTCCCTATCCGTGAACGTCTCCGACTCGCGAGACAATGCATGACGTTCACGATCAGCGGTCAGTCGCGCATCATATTTTTCACTGGTCTCTAGATACCTGGATGTAGATGCGTAAATACGCTGAGAACGCAGGCTTGCTTCGCGATTTGAAGAGGTTTCCACGGAGCGAGTTACAGCCTGATGTTCACGAACAGCATCAAGTTTCTCCTGACGCTCTTCGGTAGATTCTTGGGAACTTATGATCCTCAATCTTTTAGCTCCTTTGGAACATTGAGAAAGATTTGACCTCTTTCTAGCCCTTTCAAACCGAGTGTGCATATTTGAGGACATAAAGTTTTTTGCCTACAAAATTACAAAAATAACTTTTTATGTAGCAAAAGACGGATGTCATCGTTTTAGCACATTATTCTTAAACAAAAACGTTACTAGTAGTGACATCTATTATCACCTATGAGGTTTAATTCGCCGAGTTTGACCAGTGGTCGGTGAACTTTTGAAGTGAGAAGGTAAGTGATTTATTTTATTTCAAAATCTCATGTTTTTAGTGTAAATACTGATAGCAAAAAATGTTTTTGAGTTATTAAATGGTATATACATGAATGATAATGTGTTTTTTATACAAATATCAAATGTTTTATACAATAAATCTCGTTAATTCGTTATGTCTACAACTATGGACATGCGGTTTTAACTATAACTTTTTACGAAATATTCAATAGGGTGCAGTAGTTGAATAAAATGCATTTTTTTTATACCTACATATTATTTTACGATCATTTATGTTACAAAAGATTCTCAGAAGTGTATTTTATGTTTTCAGGTAATTCTATTTCTAAAAATGTTCGATCCAGACGCCTTGGATATACTACGTAATGGAAATCTGTCGGACTTGGACTTATCTTCGGATGATGAGGATACGACTGCTTATAATTATGCCCAAAATACAAGACCTGTTCGATTAGGTGCCGATGTAGTGAACCAAAACCAAAGAGAGTACCACCCACCTGACTCTGAAGACGAAGAAACTTCTGTCGATGACGAAGCAGAGCCAGACGTTGAGACAGCACAGCCTTCGATTAGTGGAGAGGTTTTTGACTATCTGACACCTAAACAGAACATAAAATGGAGACACAGACAGCTAGAAAATACAATACTCATAGATTGGTTTCCACCAATAGCAGTTGATCCCGTTGTGCAAGCTCCAATTGATTACTACACCAAATATGTTCCTGAAGAATTATTTCGGTTGATGGCTGATATGACAAACTTATATGCAGTACAGTCAGGAAAACCCAGGTTTCGACCTACGACTGCTAATGAGTTAGAAATATTGTTTGGACTGCACATGGCCACAGGAGTATTCAACTAACCCGCTATAAAAATGTATTGGGAAACCAACTACGGAATTCGCCTTTTTACAGAAAACATGCCAAGAGACAGATTTTTTGAACTTCGGAGCAATTTACATCTTGCAGACAATACTCAAATGCCTCAAAATTGCAATGATGTGTTTTACAAAGTGCGACTATGATGCTATCAGGAGCCGCTGCCTGGAACTGCCTTTAGAAAGAGAATTATGCGTCGATGAACAAATAATTCCTTTTACAGGAAAGCATGCTGCCAAACAATATGTAAAGGGTAAACCTTGTCCATGGGGTATCAAACTTTTCTTTTTGTGTGGCAAAAATGGTCGCGCGTTTGATTTTATAATTTATCAAAGTTCAACTCCAGAATTAGATCCAAATTTGACAAAGAAAGTCGGTTTCGGCGCATCTGTTGTATTACATCTAACCAAAATAATTGGAGAAAACAGTGGCCATGAACTATACTGCGATAATTACTTTTCATCCTACCACATGCTGCAAATTCTCAAACACAAAGGGATAATGGCCACTTGTACAGCTCGTGTGAATAGATTCGCGAAGCCTCCGTTGCTGAGTGATGCACAAATCAACAAAAAACCAAGGGGTTTTTCTGAAGAAATTTGTAGTACTGATGGTGATGTTACTATGGTCAAATGGTTAGATAACAAGGCAGCTCATTTAGCATCAAACTTTATTGGCATAGGAGAAAAGGATGTGGTAAAGAGATGGTCTAAAAAAGATAAAAAGTTTGTTGATATTGAGAGGCCTGAAATTGTGAAGAAGTATAACCATGCAATGGGAGGGGTGGATTTGCTTGATCAACTATTATAGAACCTTTATAAAATCGAAAAAGTGGACGTTGCGAATGATCTTTCACGCTTCGGATTTGGCGATTGTTCATGCATTTCGAGAATACGACATCGACAATGATTTGCTCGCAATCCCCAAGAATAAACGGCTGACTCTTCTTCAGTTTCGTCGACGATTGTCTGAAAGTCTGGTTTTGTGCAAGAAGATGACGATTGCAA
This sequence comes from Charanyca ferruginea, assembly GCA_947361185.1. Classification (NCBI taxonomy): domain Eukaryota; kingdom Metazoa; phylum Arthropoda; class Insecta; order Lepidoptera; family Noctuidae; genus Charanyca; species Charanyca ferruginea. The sequence goes on along the minus strand of OX376065.1, from coordinate 10,770,230 downwards.
AAAGAGGTCGTCCAAGCAGCAACAGCCCTTTTCCAGAGATAATTCCGAGAAAACCAACAGAAGTGCGTCCAGCTGCTGAAATAGCTCGCGATGGTGTGGGTCATTTCCCTGCCCATGAGGGGGCTGGAACGCGATGTAAGCTGCCGGGATGCACGGGAAAGTCACGCATAATGTGCATAAAATGTAAAGTGCATCTATGCCTAACCAAAGATAAAAATTGTTTTCTCTCTTTTCATACATAAATGTTCCTAATAAGTACTAGTGTAAGATTTCATATTTCGTTGAATTGAAAACATAGTTTCATTTGTTATTAGTGCGTACTTATACAGAAACTCTAATAATTTTTATTTCTTAAAGTTAATCTATGATTTTTGTTCTAATTTCATATTTTTTTAAAATAAATATTTCACTTTACATACTGCTTTTTATTGATTCGATCAATACCCCATATATTGCTATTTACAATCATATAAGCCGGATGTCCATATTTGCGCACATAAAGAAAAACTCGATTTTCGCGAAAAGTTTTCCACTAAATACCATTTTTTCAGATTTTTTGTATTATCTTAAACCCAAATAAACTATAAAAAAATCATCAATTACAAATGACCAAAAAAAAAGCTAGGCATGGATATAGTTTTATTGTGAAGATACCTGATCAATTAAAATCTAAGTGACTGCTCCCCTGCGTTACCGGGTAGGCTACCGTGTCACGAAGATAAATAGAAAAGGAAATTAAACACTCAAATAACATAAGCCCAAAGGCATATTTATTTGATATAAAATAAAAAAAATAATGGGAGTTTTGGCCAGTGGGGTCAAATTTTCAATGATATGCCATCGTCATCAAAAATGAGTCCTAAACTGTTACCGCCTTCATCGCGTGGAGATACTCCCAGCTTATTATAATATACAGTGAAATTAGTGATAACTTTACAGTGAAATTTTAAAATCATCAATCAGTCAAATTTCCACATCAGATGTTTCTGATCTTCAATGTTTATAAGTCAACAGGAAATGCCCATCAGACCGAACAACTTTTGCTAAGACGTCATTAATATATATGTTATGGTGTAGCTGGGCTCTTGAAGTTCCACATCAGGTGTTCCAGATCTTCAAATTTATTCTCTCAGCAGAAAATACTCATCACGTGGAACAATTTTTGCTACGGTACCATTTTTGTATCTCTTATAGTTTAGCTGGACTGTTGCGGTTCTGTATCAGGTGTTCAAGTTTCCAAGATAAATTATAGCCTATATGTTGCCCAGACTTAATTCCTATATAACAACTAAAAAATTTTTCAAATCCGTCCAGCAGTTCCGAAGATTAGCGTGTACAAACAAACAGACAAACAGACAGAATTTTTTTTTTGGATTCGCGCTCTATTACTGTTTCTAAACCTCCCTCAATAATTTTTTTTTAATATATCTAACCATGTACTACAATGTGTCATACATTTTTTTCAAAATTGATGTGCGTTTCACAGCCAGCCTATCAAGTGAAGAAGTGGGCATCAATTATGATCCAGTTCAGCAGATTTATGAAAAAAGAAGCAGAATTAAAACACAAGGTGTGACGTAGGGGTTACGTGGAGAACAATAAAAGTCAACGTAACCGGTCAACATAAAAAATATATTTCTACTAGAAAAAAGGTAGTAAAAAAATATATTTCTACTAGAAAAAAGGTAGTAGGTAAGTTTATGGTCACTGAGGTTTTTTTCAACCTCCCTTGAGAGTACTCTCCTGGCTCAGCCTTGGGCATGGAGATCACAGCGGTGTGCCACGCTGAAGTCGCCAGGTGTGGTGCCGGTTGGCAGGTGGTATTGCCAGACTCGTAGCGGCCACGCGGGATAAATAAGGACCCGGTGCAGAGCTCGCACATGTCCGAAAGTGCGGAAGTGTGGTGGTGCGGCAACGTTAGGATACCTTCGATGTCCGCGGATTAAAAAATGCAGGTGGTGATCAGCCGGAACTTTGGACCCAATTATGTGGTTACGAATTCGCAGAATTTAATATGGCTGATTAATTTAAGTCAACGAAATACTGGCACAAAAATAAAACGGTGAAGAACATGCGTATAGACCACAGCTACTATGTCAATTGAACGTTCTGTCTCCGCTAATGCCGGAATTCGAAAAGGGAACTGTCATGCCAGTGGCCGTGGGCTAAATACGGTGATTGACATAAACAATATTGTTCGTTTCACTCGTTCAGATACCGCAATTGGGTGGGCTTCACTAGTACTAATTGTTAGTAACCTAGGACGTCCCTAATATTAATACGTCTGTGGCTTGGTTGACATTTGTTATTGTGAGGTAAATTGTTGATATTTGGTTGTGATTTTTTATAATTTCCAGCAAAGTAACGATACAACGTTACAAAGGGCCAAGTGAAACACTAGCATACCGATCCCTCAAAAGTCCAGAAATCAGAAAACAAGGAATCGAAATTGCAAAAAACATAATTCAGAATACCGGCTGACCTCAAAAATTCAGAACTAACCTTTTGGTAGATAATGCCGAAGACAACAACCGAATTATTATATTTGTGTCACTGAAAGGCCGAAAAGACCAAAAAAATGTGAAAGATTATTATTTGTGTGATGGCGCATTTGATTGTTGCCCTGTTAGGTACAGGCCTTTTATACAGATTTATACAATGTAGGGAGGGGATTCCTTCTTTTCGCATAATGTTCTTTTTCCTAATATACTTTGGCATTACTAGTTTGGATGAATTAATAACAATAATTTGTTTTGCCATAAAAATACTTTGCCATAAATTTGTTTGGCATACAGTTTATGTTGGCATAATAGGGAACATTACGCGAAACTCAGCGCAGAGGGCGCCACTAGCACATACCCACGAGCATAACCGCGTATTCTTGTTTAACACTGGAGGGCTCGCGTGGGTGACATATGTCACCCAGGTTCGAATATTGTTTAATAACTTTTGAACGAAACGCGCTTCAGTGCTGCCCTCTCAGGTATTCCTCAAGTAGTAGCGCGTCCACGCTCCAGTAGTGCGTCGTCACTCTAAGTGCAACGACGTGTGAACAGTATAAAGTGCATGGGTGACGTATGTCTCCCGCGCGAGCATTCGAGGAACTTTTAGGAAACGTAACATTGTGATGAAAAATCAAATATACCCTCACGTAAGTTCATTATTGTTTTTATTTTACATTTATTTATGATCAACAAAATGTATTTTACAAATTGGTTGTATATTTACGTGAATATTATTATTTTATACCTACTTAGTGACACATTTTGTTTTAGGCTATAATGGCGAACGAATTTACGTTAAGTAGATGGTTAGAGGAAGCCGTCACAGCAGAGAGTAGTGCGTCAGAAGACCAGGAAGATGATACTTCAGAAGAGCAAACTACTCCAGTTGGTTCACCTCACGTTTCTGACACAGAACAAGAGAGTGATGATTCTGGCGACGATGACGAAAATGTGCCTCTGTCACAGTTAGCGGTCTATGAATCTCGCAATGGGACGAAATGGAGTAAGATTCCACCAGTTCCGACTAGAACCAGGGCGGATAACATTATGACTAGACCTTCAGGTCCAAAAGGTATTGTAAGGCAAGAGATGTTTCAACTCCTATCGAGTCCTTTTTACTATTTTTTGACTCTGATATTTTGACTATTCTTGTGGAAAGTACAAATATTTACATCGACACAATCAAACATAAATATCAACGAGACAGAGATGCCAAACCAACAGATTTTGTAGAAATTAAAGCGTTTGTCGGCCTGTTATTGTTGATAGGAGTATGCAGAGCTGGACGAAGAAATCTCAAAGACTTCTGGGATAATTCACAAGGTCTCGGTATCGAGTTGGTGTACACCACAATGTCAAAAAGTAGATTTCGATTCTTGTTACGATGTGTGCGTTTTGATGACGTTAGGGATAGACCAGCTCGACAATCATCCGACCGTTTAGCAGCGATTCGTCAAATTATTGAAATTATGCTCCGCAACTGCAAACAATACTATACGCCAAGCGAATGTGCAACACTGTACACAATGTGTAACACTTGATGAACAGCTTGTAGCATTCAAAGGTCGTTGTGGATTTATTGTTTACATGCCTAATAAACCGTGTAAATTTGGAATAAAAATAATAATGGCCGTAGACGTCAAGTATCCGTTTGTGTGTAATTTCGAAGTGTACGCAGGTCAGCATCCGGAAGGTCCTTATCGCTTGTCAAATCAAGTGCCTGATATTATTCATAGAGTTTTGGAACCTTTATATGATTTAGGATGTAATGTGACCATGGACAATTGGTTCACAAGTGTACCTGTGAGCAAAGACTTACTGCAAAAAAGAATTACAGTGGTAGGCACACTGAAAAAGAACAAACCTGAGATACCCCAAAAATTCAAGTCTAGCCAGAACAGAGAAATATTAGACTCCGCCTTTGGTTTTCAACCTAACTGTACACTGGTAAGCTATGTGTCAAAAAAAAACAAAGTAGTTTTGCTATTGTCAACCCTGCATAATGATGCTAATATTGACCCCGAAAGCGGTGAAGCTAAAAAGCCCGAAATAATCACCTATTACAATCACACAAAATATGGGGTTGATGTTTTCGATAAAATGTGTCGTCAGTATGATGTAAGGGCGCGTTCCCACCGTGTCGTGACGACAGATAATCGTGTAGTTTAAGTGTCGTGGCTTATATGTTTAAATGGAGGTGTTCACATTTAGAACGACACAATTTACTGTCGTCTACGACATTTTTGCAGTGACGATACTTTGTCGTGACAGTGGGAACGGCAAGCACGACAGTCGTAAAACGATAAAAACTCGTGGACGGCAACTCTATGTAGACGAACACGTGTTTTCCCTTCCCTCTCGCACCCGCGCGCCCCTCGCGTCTGTACTCGGTTTGCTTTGTGCGTGTTAGAACTTGTCAGACTCCTGCGCATGGTGGACGTATAACAATGGCTAATAATATTATTAATTGTATATCAAAATATGTACTAATACAAAGTACTAGTAGCGACACCTAGTATGTACCTAATGTAAACTATGTACTGGTTAATAAAACATTTTGTCAGTCTTGAGTCTACTGTGCAACGCAAGCTCGGTTGTTTTAATTAATAGGTTATGTGCCCAGAATTATATCCGTGAAGCTAATTGTGAAAGTAATTGCGTCAATCAATTACAGTTCGATAGAATATCGATTTTTCAACGTTAGTTTGGCAAGTTTCCGCGTATAAACAGAGAACTTATATTCAACACGTGAGTTGTGGAACGCGGGTGCCGGTTCGGTGTAATGGCTGCTAACTATATAGTGAACGTGCCAAAGTTGCGTGGTCGTGAGAACTATGATGAATGGGTGTTCGCGGCAGAAAACTTTCTGATACTCGAAGGCATGATGAAGTGTATCAAGACCGAACGAGATGAAAGTGGTACAGAAGTAATTGTATCAGCTGCAGATGACGCGAGGACGAAAGCGAAGCTTATACTCACTATAGATTCATCGTTATATGTTCACATTAAAACCGTCAAAACTACAAAGGAGCTGTGGGATAAACTCAAGTCGCTCTTCGATGATTCCGGGTTTACCAGAAGAATAAGTCTTTTAAGAAATTTGATATCCATTCGGTTGGACAATTGCAGTTCTATGACCTCGTATGTCACGCAAATAATTGAGACAGGTCAGAAACTTTGTGGAACAGGATTTGCAATAAATGATGAGTGGATTGGTTCGCTGCTACTAGCTGGATTACCAGAGAAGTTCTCTCCTATGATTATGGCGATAGAACATTCGGGCATTCAAGTAACAGCAGACGCCATTAAAAGCAAGCTTCTAGACATGGAGACCGGAAACATAGATAATATAGATGGCGCACTCGCTGTGTCAAAAAAGGTTCATCAAAACAAGTCGAAACAAAATTCGTCTATGAGTGGCAACACTGGCAACAAAGATGGCGTCAAAAACCAACACAAAAATGTCAACGTCAAAACTGTCAAATGCTATCGATGTAAACAAACAGGACACTATGCATCGCAATGCCCAGATAATCCTAAGTTCAATTAAAATGAAGTCCGCAAGCAGACTAACGCATTCTCAGCTGTATTCCTGAGCGGTTGTTTCAATAAAAGAGACTGGTATATTGATTCCGGCGCTAGTGTTCATTTACCGGCTAATCAAGGTTGGATCACTAGAAGATATCGGAAAGTTGAACAAGAAATAGTGGTAGCAAATCAAGAAACTGTTTCAGTTACGTGTGCTGGCGATGTTAAGATTGTAACCTCTGTCGAAGACAGTGAATTTGAAATAAACATTGAAGATGTTTATTGTGTACCAACATTGACAACCAACCTCATATCAGTAAGCAGGTTGATTCAAAACGGTAACAAAGTGGATTTCACAGATAATAGTTGTCAGATTTACAATAGAAATCGTGAGTTGGTTGCCACTGCTTCATTGAGTAATGGTGTTTATAAATTAAATGTGCAAGAATGTTTGGTTGCTGCAGTGACTACCTCAGGTCTCACTTGGCATCGCAGATTAGGCCACTTGAATAGTGATAGCTTAAGAAAAACTAAAAATGCAGTTCAGGGAATGAGTTATGATGAGAATTTCACCATAAATAAATCAACGTGTAAGACATGTTGTGAAGGTAAACAATGCAGACTACCTTTTACAAATAGTGGTACAAGGAGTACATAATTACTAAATGTCGTACACAGTGACCTTTGTGGACCAATGTAGGAAGATTCACTAGGTGGTGCATCCTACTTTCTATTGTTTGTCGATGACTTCAGCCGGATGACCTTTATTTATTTTCTAAGACATAAAAATGAAGCATTTAAATATTTTAAAGACTTCAAAGCAATGGCAGAAAACCAAACTAATGGAAAAGTGAAAACCTTCAGAACAGACAACGGGAAGGAATTTTGTAATGTGGCTTTTGATGATTACTTAAAGAAATTTGGGATAATACACCAAAAAACTAACCCTTACACACCTCAACAAAATGGGTTGTGCGAAAGAATGAATAGAACGATTATTGAAAAGGCTAAGTGCATGTTATATGATGCTGAATTGAACAAGAAGTTTTGGGCCGAGGCTTGCAATACGGCTGTGCACTTACATAATCGAACTGTTTCATCAGTTTTAGATGGCAAAACACCATATGAAATATGGATGGGTGTCAAGCCAGATTTGAGTAACCTAAGGATCTTTGGATCTCCTGTCATGGTCCATGTCAATAAAGAGAAAAGGTCCAAATGGGACAGAAAGTCCATTGAATGTATACTACTTGGATATCCTGATAATATTAAAGGCTACAGATTGTATGATCCAATAAAGAAGCAAATTTTCACAAGCAGAGATGTAATTGTTATGGAGAAACAGTCGGTCATGATGGATATTGCTTCTGAAGAGAATGGAAAAGAATCTGAGATGAATGAAACAACAAAGGAAACCCAGGTTCTACAGGATTCAGTGGGGGACACAGATCTAACATTGCTGGAAGAGTCAACGGAGGATTCATCCTCAGATTATTTACCAAGTGATTATGAAGATTGTACAGATACTCATAATAATCATGATAGACTAGATAGACCTGTCAGAGAACGCCGTAAACCAAACCGGTATGGTATTGGTATGTGCTACACAGAAAATGGTATGGATACTGGAACGGATCTCACACTTGAGCAAGTGCTGAAAGGGCCTGAAAGAGACAAATGGCTGCAGGCAGTACAGGAGGAATTAAAGTGCTTTGAGGAAAATGATGCTTGGGAGATAGTGAGTGTTCCTGATAACTCTACAATTGTGCAGTGTAGGTGGGTGCTTAAAAAAAAGGTTGAGCCTAGTGGTAATGTTCGTTTTCGTGCAAGATTAGTGGCCAAGGGTTTTTCCCAGCAACCTGGTGTGGACTATACTGAGACTTTTTCACCTGTGGTAAGGTACAGTACTCTCAGATTATTGTTTGCCATTTCCGTGAAACTTGGACTCGATATTATACATTTAGATATATGTACCGCATTCTTGAATGGTGACCTAAATGAAAACATTTACATGCAATTACCTGAAGGGTTTAACTGTCCAGATTCAGCTAGTTTTAAAATTAAAAAAGGCTATCTATGGATTGAAGCAATCATCAAGAATGTGGTATGACAAAGTAGATGTATGTTTAACTAAACATGGATATTCAAAGTCAAAATATGAACCTTGCATATATACTAAAAATAATGGTAAAAATATGACTTTATTAGCTTTGTATGTCGATGATTTTTTTGTTTTTTCGAACAGTAGTGCTGAGACTGATAAGTTAAAATCTGTATTAGAATCTCAATTCAAGATTAAAGACCTAGGCCAAATAAGGCAGTGTCTTGGTATGTCAGTTTGTTATGATAAAAAACATAAGATTTTAACATTAGATCAGAGTGATTATATTGAACAGTTGTTATTGAAATTTAATTTGGTTGACTGTAAATCAGTGGATACACCAATGGAATGTGGATTAAAATTAACTAAAGATATAAGTTGTGATAAAAGTTTGCCTTATCAGCAACTAATTGGATGTTTGATGTATCTTGCCACACTCACCCGACCTGATATAGCATTCCCTGTTGGGTACTTAAGTCAGTTCAATAATTGTTACAATAAGGAGCACTGGACTCATGCTAAACGTAAATTAAGATATCTAAAGGGAGCCAGGTATTAAATATAGTGGTACAGATAACAAAGAGATAGTAGGCTATGTGGATGCAGATTGGGGTAGTGACATCACAGATATAAAATCCTATACAGGCTACTGCTTTACTCTTTCTGGGTTTGATATCTTGGGGAAGTAAAAAACAAAAGAATGTCACTTTATCTAGCACAGAAGCAGAGTATGTGGGTATATCTGAATGTTGTAAAGAGGCAATTTACCTTAGAAGTTTACAAAATGAAATCACAGGTCATATACAATGTATTGTAATTTTGAATGATAACCAGAGTGCACATAAGTTGTTACAAAATCCTGTATTTCACAATAGGACTAAACATATAGACATAAGATTTCATTTTGGTCGAGAATGTATTAAAAATAATATAGTTAAAGTTGAGTATCTACAGACAGCTCATATGCCAGCTGATATACTTACAAAGTCTTTAAATTCTGTTAAACACTTTAAATTCTTAAAATTGTTGGGAGTTCAACAAAAATAATGTTTTTTAATATTTTATTTTTATTTTGATATAGTGGGGGTATTAATTGTATATCAAAATATGTACTAATACAAAGTACTAGTAGCGACACCTAGTATGTACCTAATGTAAACTATATACTGGTTAATAAAACATTTTGTCAGTCTTGAGTCTACTGTGCAACGCAAGCTCGGTTGTTTTAATTAATAAATATAACACCGGAAGTTTTAATTCCACTTGTGGAACAAAGGGCTGTCCTATGGGACAAAACTTTAGACATTTATAAAGACAAAGGTTTGAAATTAGCCGCGTGGAGAGAAATTTGTTGCGTTTTTGAACCTAATTTTGACAAATTGGAGGAAAAGGAAAGAAAAGATTTCGGTAAGTTTCTGAAACTTTTTATTTATTATGATACGTGTGCTGTAATGTTTTGCCAAGGTACGGAGCCTATTTCAGATACAAAATAGTAAGCGGAAAATTGTAAGCGCACTGCGTTTCCACCACCTTCGTTTGAACGCAGCTGTGTTGCAGGCATGTTTACCAGGGGCATAACGGTTGGGGTATTCTCCAAGTATATAGCGTCTTTTTTTATTAAAAAATTATGTAATACCGTACAAGCCTTTACAACTTCAATAGCTGTTTCTGCACATACATCCAATGGTCTATGCAAGATCCTCCATTTATTGGATAAGATACCAAAAGTGCATTCAACATATCTTCTCGCGCGGCTTAGACGGTAATTAAATATCTTTTTCTTATTGTCTAAATGAGTAACGCCATAAGGTCGCAATAAATTTTGTGACAATGTAAAGGCTTCGTCTCCAACAAATACATATGGTATTTCTTCTTGCATATTTTCGTGTAATGGCGTGGGTCTTGGTATATTTAAAGTACCATCATTTAGTTTCTTCCAAAAATTGGATTGTTTTAGGATAGATGAATCACACTCTTTTCCGTATGAACCAATACTAACGTAAATGAAACGGTATTCTGAATCAACAATTGCAAATAAAATAAAAGAAAAGTAATCCTTATAGTTAAAAAACATAGAACCACTATTTATTGGCTTTGTAATCCTTAAGTGCTTGCCGTCCAGCGCACCGAGGCAATGAGGAAAATTTGCTTTCGTTTTAAAAGCTTCAGCGATCGCTTTCCATTCTTCTTCGGTATTGGGCAACTTTAAATATTCTGCACTTAATACGCTCCAAATAACAGAACACGTTTCTTTGATTATTTTGCTGATGGTTGACATTCCCACTCTAAAATTATAATGCAGTTGTTTAAACGAACATCCCGACGCCAAATATCTGTAAATAAATACAACAGCTATTATAATACGCTTATATTCGAGGACCAATGCCCTAACATTATAATTATGTATAAACATATAATCAGTCTAATACGTAGTCCCTTACTTGTTCACGGAAACATCCGGGGATACTAGTGGAAAAACTCGATCTTAGTATAGTTTTTTAAACTCTGAAAAACGTGCAGATGTTTGCGTGAACAATAATTTGACTACGTATTAGACTGATTATATGTTAAGCAAACTATGGTGACTATCAAAACCATTTATCACAACCGACAGGATATTTTACACAAGATCCAGGTGCATCAACTTCGACTAGCAATCAAGTTATGGAACCGGCTGCATCACCAAATTCAGTCTATACTAATTTGTCTGATAGCACACAAGATTCTTTTAATTTTGACAATATATAATTTAAAGATGTCTTTACTTATAAAACGTGTAACTCTAAAATAAATCTCTAAATAAATAAATGTATACATTAATAAAGAATTTTCATTTTATTTACTTACCTTAAATTTATCACTAGTCTTTCTTCGGCACTTATACAATTTCTGAAATGTGTGTTTTCTCTTCTAAGATTGTCTGCAAGTCGTGCCAGTAGGCTATCAAAGGTGGAGACAGTCATTCTTAAATACTCATAAAACTTTCCATCATCACTTTTTAATTCTTCTATATAACTCTGACATAATCCTAATGGAATTCTTTTCATTAACATTGGATGTACCCAGTACTTTCTTTTCATTGCTTGCTTCATTTTCCTTCTTTTCAAAAAGTAATACATTATTAAAATTTCATCTTCGTCCATTAAAAACTCAGGAGAGTAAACGCACTAGTGATCACCAAGCGAACGCAGAGGCGACTAGATTTGTAGCTTGCTGATGATGTGTAAACGACAAAGCGACTGCCGGGAAACGATAAAATGTCGTCGCGATCCAATGGGAACAGCTAGATACGACAGTCGCTAAACGATAAAAAATGTTGACGACAAACAATCGTTATAATGGGAACAGGTAGAGACGACAGTCGTCGAACGATAAATTAGTCGTTACGACATAGTGGGAACGCGCCCTAACGCGCAATACCAAAGGCCATATTATTTTATAATTTTTTGAATATGGCTGGTATAAACGGTCTCATAATATACCAATTGAATAATCCCCAAACCAAAACAATTCGCCGAAAATATTGAAGAAATAGAGAAGCCGCACATTTCACGTCGTATTTCCCAGGAAACTATACCAAGAGCTATAAAATTGAAAGCAAGGCTTCTTCTGGGGTTGCCCGAAAACCCGCAAGTACAAAACTTGCCAATACGTAGTGGAAAAGGACGGTGTGACTTCTGTAGTAGAAGAAGAGATCGAACAACACGTAAAACCTGTGCCAAATGTAATAGGCGTCTTTGTCCCGATCACCAAATCACAGTGTGCCCTAATTGTGATCAAGTAGCTTCTGAATTGGAATAACCCATTTGTAAACTTTACTAAAGAATGATTAGCTTACTCATTTATGGTTTAAAAAAAAAATAAGAGACTGATTAATCACAATAAGTAAAAATGTTTTATTTTTTTCAGTTTTTTAGTTTGTGTTAATATTTAGTTCTACTTAAGACAATTGTTAAGTTTTGTTAAAGTATTTAGTAAGAAATAAAGTTGATTAGTCTTATTACAACTTGTTTTATTTCATCACAATTAGAATAGTAAGAAAAAATCCTGTTACTGTTGGGTGGCATATGTCCCCCGCGCGAGCTTTCTAGGAAAATTTTGGGCGCGAGCCCCCTAGTGTTAATTATGTTATTAATTATAATAGCTAGGTATTTTGTGACAATATATCAAAGTTTTAATTAATCTTACTTACCTAACTGCACTTTTAACCATGTTATGGCATCCTACGGCCATTTAAAAGTGGATTCTAGGTTATGCTCAGAATAAAATCATATTTGGTTGTCTTACATGACAAAAGTGAACGTTATTCTGTAAATACGTCTATCTCACCTGAATAGTTAACCTGAACATATTTTAGAGTGATTTTTAGTTACTTCCCAAAGTTTTCGAACATTTTCTTCTTTTGAAAATGAATAATTCCCTTCATTTCTACATCGAAATACACAGCACTGATGCATTATTGTATAATATAATACACTTCCCAATTTTGAACTCAATTAAAGACAGAATTTCACACTTTGAATGACTCGTCGAAAAACTGTTTACGAATTATGCTAGTGCTGCACTATGGTGCCAGAACATTGCAGTAATATCCCCTATTATCTTGAAGGTGTAACGCAACAACGTCCTCGAGACGCGTCAGTTCCAGTGCCCGCCGAGCGACCATGCGAGGACCCCCCGTCTCGCCGCACACGCCGCCCGCGAGACCCGGCGCGCCTTTAAAAGCCGCGCTCCGGCCGAGCATAAGCAGTCTCTAGGTCGGTCTCCTCTGCCTCGCTACTTGTCGGACATGGGCTGGCGCCCCGTCGTGTACTGTTTGAATAATCGTGTTGGCTTTCGTTAGCGAACCCCTCGATAGTCGGATAGTGCAAGGCGCGACGTGAGTAGGGTTTATTGTGTTAGAGTTTAGGCTGTTAGTTAGTACTCATAGAAAGCTTTTTTTGTTAGCGTTTTAAGTAATTAGTTATCATTTTGTTTTATAAAGTAATTTATCGTAATCTGTTAACGTAAGTTTTCTTTATCTCCCCACACATAACCCCTACAAGTGGCATCCCAACGTGGAGCACTTACCATTTTTTTTTTGTTTTATTCTCTTGCTCGAACTTTTAGTAGTTATTTTTTTTTATTTATTTCAAAGTTTTTAAAGTAGGTACCCTGCATTTTTTGTTTTTTTTTTTTGTACGCATCAATTTTTATACATTATAGGCTAGGAGTAGGCGTTATCCAACTACTCAACATTAATTATAGTTTAGGAGCTAGTGTTTTGTTAAATTCATTATAGTCCAATAGTTAGTGTTTTGATCTCAACTAGTCAACGTAGGAGAAACGTTTTACAAAATTGATTTGTATCATATTTTACCCAGACGAAGCCGCAGAAACAAAGTAATGGCAAACGTCAGCTTCACCGATGATCAGTTTCGTGATCTTCGGTCTTAGCGAATAGGAATAGTGTCATTGCTCAGAAGACAGGTAGTTTTGCTGCCTGCACGGCCCGTTACGATGGGACTCGTGATGCTACAGTGGTAGAAGCATTCTTGTCAACAATAAGTACCTACAAACGAATAGAATCGGTCACGGATGAAAATGCTATTGAGGGGCTCACGCTACTGTTGATTAAGGACGCAGCAACTTGGTGGCTAGGTGTCAAAGAAAGCGTGACTACTTGGAATGGCGTCATTACCATGATACGGTCTACATTTGCGCCAAAGAAGCCAGCTTATAAAACATATGATGAGATCGTTAGTGAAAAGCAAGAAACCCCGACTGGCACAGAAATATTCGTTGCCAAGAAACGAGCGCTACTTGCCGAGCTACCAAAACCAGGCCATACCGAATCACAGAACTTGGACTTATTGTATGCATCGCTCCACTTCAGTATTAAGGACAGAATACCCCGAGATACCGTTGCATCTTTTGATGAATTTCTTACGAAGGTCCGGCAAATAGAGGAAGTAATGACAGAGAGACAGGCAAATCGCTCTAATGCCTTTTCAATGAAGAGATCTCGGTGTACTTTCTGCAGATCATATGGCCATCTTGAAAATGACTGTCGGAAAAAGGCGGCGGAAAAACAAAGATCCGCGGCATCGACAGCACCCACTGTGTCAGAAGCGCCACCATCGAATACGTCCAACCTGGGATCGCCATGTTACGGATGCGGTGAGCCTGGCGTAGTAAGGACCAAATGTCCCAAATGCAATAAAAATAAACTTGGAGCAGCGCAGGTGGGTTTTTATGCGCTGAGTCCTGCTCTTGCAGCAGCGTCACGTCCTAGGCCAACCGTGAGCATAACCATTGGTGGAATCCAAGGCAAGGCTCACATTGACACTGGAGCGAAGTTAAGTGTCGCATCCACTTTACTGCACCGGGTGTTACAACGGCAGGGCACCCAATTTAAAGAAGAAAAGGCGACGATTACTCTTGCGGATGGGCTTCGACGAAGGAAACAAGTCCAGACTGCTTTAGTAGATGTCTTTTTATGTGGTCGGATAATCCCCACTAACTTTATCGTGCTGCCTGAAACTCACGATAACAGAACACTCTTAGGAGTTGATTTTATTCAGGACGCAAACATAGTACTCAATTGTCCCCAACTCATATTCCACTTTCTGGATGAACCTGGTCGGAAGTATGAGTTGCAAAATGAGGAAGAAGATGACGCACCTGTATCCATAATACAGGCGGAACCCACGGAAGCTGAGTCGCTGATCGAAAAGCTTGTCAAAATCACAGCTCTGGAACCGATGATAAGCCCGCTGTCCATGACTCCGTCTTCACTAGTAAGCCCTCCAGAAGAAACCAGAATGGCGGACTCCTATGGACCACCACCTCTAATACAGTTTAATACTCCCCCCTGCTCGCCCTCGGGAAAAGAACACGCACTAAATGGTTATTCACCACGATTTGTCTCGTCACTGTTCCGAGATGCGCAGGCAAACATCAACAACGCTGAGGTCACCCTGTCACCTCACAGCAAGGCACTATTTGGTCCCAACATTGACATAGCAATGATCGCATTGACAAATGTTGAAGACAATGCTGTTAATGAAGCACAGCTTAATGAGGTACTGGAACGCAACGCTGATGTATTCATTGGAAATGGAAAACCAGCTAGCTTAGTTGAACACGCTATAGAAACTGGGAACCATAAACCGATAGCTGTTCCACCCTATAGAATGTCACCACAACGAAAATAAGTTTTACTCATGTTGGATGAGGGTATTATTACACCCTCCACCTCTCCATGGGCCGCACCTGTTGTGATGGTCCCTAAGAAAAATGGTGATGTAAGGGTCTGCATCGATTACCGACAACTAAACAGCATAACCGTACCGGATGCATATCCTTTGCCCAGGATAGACGATCTGCTGCATGAAGCCAAACCGACACCCTACATGTCATCCCTGGACTTGAGAGCCGGCTACTGGCAGATCAAAGTGCGCATTGAAGATCAAGAGAAAACGGCTTTTGTTACGCCTTTCGGACTCTACCAGTTCAATCGAATGCCGTTTGGGTTGCGTAATGCGCCAGCAACCTTCCAAAGGTTCATCGACAGATTGAAATTGCAATTGGATGGAGTAAAGTTGCTGGCTTACTTGGATGACTTAATTCTGTTTTCCCAAACGTTTGAGCAGCACCTGCAAGACCTGGACAAACTGTTTCTACTTCTACGTGAAAACAACGTAATTGTCAACAAAGAAAAATGACGATTTTGTGAAGAGCGCATCGCATATCTGGGACACATTATAACCAAGGCAGGTTTATGCACCGACCCCGCTAAAATATCCGCGATATTAGATATACCAGCACCTAAAAACTTACGACAAGTACAGTCATTTCTCCAGACCTGTTCATGGTACCGACGTTTTGTACCAAATTTTGCCAAAATTACAGAACCTCTTACTCGGTTGACGAAAAAAGCTGCAGCATGGAAGTGGGGACTGCGACAAGAAGAAGCTTTTCATGAGCTTAAATCTCGACTCACCAGTGCTCCTATCTTACAACAAGCAGACACCGACAAGCCATATACAATTAGAACCGACGCCAGCGATTATGCCATAGGAGCCGTTTTGGTGCAGGGGGAGGGTACTGACGAACACCCTGTAGAATACGCTAGTCGACTGTTGACTAAAGCGGAGCGAAACTATTCTACTACCGAGAGAGAAGCATTGGCTGTTATATGGGCTGTCTCAAAATTTAGAGGATATATCGGAGGATCATCGGTAGTGATAGCTACGGACCATCAAGCTCTAAAGTGGTTAATGTCTATTAAATCTCCAACCGGGCGTCTTGCTAGATGGGCATTACAACTCCAGCCGTATAATTTGATTATTAAATATATACCCGGCAAAATTAATGTAGTTGCTGACAATCTTTCGAGACCTATAGCCCAGCAAAATGAAGAAAGCTATGAAGTAGGTGTAATTTCAGTACACATGCCGCGTAGCTCCGGATCAGAAATAAGACAAGAACAATTAAAAGATGCCGAGTTAAAGAAAATCATTGATGCCATAGAAAAACCAGTTCAAGATGAAGACGGTGTTTATTGGTCAAATAAAGGCTACCTTATGAACTATGGAATGCTGTACCGCTACGTCCAAGACAGTGATAACCAGAATGCACAACTAGTTATACCACACATCATGAAAAGGAAACGATACTCAAATATTACCACGATGAACCATCTGCAGGACATTATGGAGCCGACAAAACCTTCCGTCGTATTATTGCCAGATATTATTGGAAAGGGATGCGGAAGGACATTGAAAATTATGTCCAAAACTGCATCAAATGCCAGCGGTATAAACCGACTAACCTAAAGCCAGCGGGATTACTGCAGACGACATCAATGTCGCAAAGATTTGAAACTTTGTCTTTCGATTTGTTTGGTCCTCTACCCCAGACTCAAGACGATAAATCTTGGATATTTATTGTGGAAGACGTCGCTACACGATGGGTCGAGCTATTCGCCTTGGAGCATGCAACAGCGAAAGCCTGCGCAACTGTTTTATTAAATGAAATATTTTTGCGCTACGGAGTCCCTAGAAGATTAATAAGTGACAATGGCACACAATTCGTAAGCGCGATAATGCAAAAACTCGCTTATTGTCTTGACATTCACCACGCCTTCACACCCGTCTATCACCCTGAAACAAATCCAGTCGAAAGAAGAAATCGCGACCTTAAAACCCAACTGGGAATTATGGTTGAAGACGATCACCGCTCTTGGGCTGAACGACTTCCAAGTATACGATATGCCATGAATACTGCACACTGCCTGTGCACGGGATATACTCCAGCATATCTTACATTTGGTAGACAGTTGAGAACGTATGATGACGTGAAACACGATATTCGTCAGATAGCCCTGTCTGAAAACTTCATTCCAGAAATAACCCCTAAACTTATTCTGTTAGCAGAAACTTTTAAGAAAACAAGAGAAGTGCAAGAACAGAAAGAAGAAACACGAAAGCAGTATGTGGACAAGCATCGCCGCGCCGCTTCTGCCCTTCATCCTGGCGACCTGGTTATGGTGGCCTCCAATACCCAGAGCAACGCAGCGCGCCACTACACAGCAAAGCTGGCCCCGCGTCGCGACGGGCCCTACATCGTCTTGAGGCAGCACGGGCCATGCTCTTACGAAGTGGCTCATCCGGAAGATCGCAACACTCCATTGGGTATATATCATTCTTCCGCGCTCACCTAATCCAGAGAAACCTTTGCGCAGACGCGGCAGGCCGCGGAAACAGCAACCAACCCCAGAAGCAGCAACAGGTCTCCTCGTCGGGACGTCTTCGGGACCTGAGGGGGAGACTGTAACGCAACAACGTCCACGAGACGCGTCAGTTCCAGTGCCCGCCGAGCGACCATGCGAGGACCCCCCGTCTCGCCGCACACGCCGCCCGCGAGACCCGGCGCGCCTTTAAAAGCCGCGCTCCGGCCGAGCATAAGCAGTCTGCGTTCGGCACGGAAACGGGTGCAACAGCTGTATCGACTTAGGTCGGTCTCCTCTGCCTCGCTACTTGTCGGACATAGGCTGGCGCCCCGTCGTGTACTGTTTGAATAATCGTGTTGGCTTTCGTTAGCGAACCCCTCGATAGTCGGATAGTGCACGGCGCGACGTGAGTAGGGTTTATTGTGTTAGAGTTTAGGCTGTTAGTTAGTACTCATAGAAACCATTTATTTTGTTAGCGTTTTAAGTAATTACTTATCATTTTGTTTTATAAAGTAATTTATCGTAATCTGTTAACGTAAGTTTTCTTTATCTCCCCACACATAACCCCTACAAAGGCTAATTTATTTTGGCATAAATTTAATTCGCATAATGTTACTAGAAATGATGTGCAATATGTTGTGCTACAAAAGTTGTAGAAAAAGTGACAGAAACGAATCGCTGCAAAACTGATTTCACGCAGTTTTCTCTGCCCTACCTTTAGAGTGTAAGCTAAGCCCGCGTAGGCGTGGAGGGGCGAGGCGGTCCATGAGCTGAGGAGCGGGCGGTATTAACGCTCGCCGCCGTGGTTGAGGCTGTGGCCGGCGCAGCCAGCCAACAAGCCGAAGCTGCGGTGGTTAGCGTAAAACACATCTGTGATGATAAGATTGTGTGAGAACGACAGAGTCCCGCAGCGTCGGAACCATAACAGAAACCATGCCTGCTGCATGTTGCATGCTGCATGCTTGTTTGCATACTGCATGCGTGGTGTATGCTTCTTTACATTAAACATTTTTTTTTCTTTTTTTCTTTTTCTTTACATATTTGCATGCTTGCTGCATGCATGGTAAAAATATAATTATACGTAAATAAATGTATGCTTAAAGGAATAATGTGTAAGCTGTTATGCGTAAATATAATTAAGAGAAACAAAAGTATGCTAGGTTTATATTAGGGCTTACAATTTTATGCAAATGCATAGAGTACCTGCAGTTCTTGTAAGTCCGCAAGAATTTATTTAACATAGTTCAAAAAAATCAAAGAATTTTTGGCAGATTTGAAGCAGCAGCAATCAGTGTTAATGAACATGTTTTTCCGGGAGCCGTTATACACGGATGTTTCGTCCACTCTCAAAGAAGCGTGAACAGAAAGGCTAAATCATTGGGTTTACTGGACCACGAAAAAACCTCATCATATGTGTGAATGTACATTTGTCTGGCACATCTTCAGTCTCATGAAATAGAAGATGGTTGGTTGGCAGTAACGGGAAACAGTTTACCAGCTGAGCCAGTTATTAAGTTTAACGACTATTTTGTTTAACAATGGCGGAACCCTGATGGCATGATTGCTAAATGATGTTCTTACAAAGAAGAAGCGCTAAACACTAAATCAGAGCTCCTGTAGCACTCATTTAGTAAAGGCATGGTATAACAGATTACAAGCTACGATACAGCACAAGACAAATTGCTGTTAAAAGCGAAACCCATCATCAAAAAGAAGCGCAGAAGTATTCTAAACGATAAAGGTACAGCAAAACTGACTAAGGACTATGAAGAGCATTGACTAAGTTTTTAGGAGAGTTTAGTAAAATCGTGCTCATAACGCCTAAAAAGACTGATTAAAATTAAATAATATTAATCGGATAATATTTATTTTAAATTAGTTAATATTTTGTTTCTTATTTTAATATTCTTTTTTTACTAAATTTAGGAATTTATTATTATTAAATTACTGTGAGGAGAATTATTAAACATGGTAATATTAGATTTTTAAACTTTTATTACTGAAGTTGATTATTTGTAATTTAGACTGATATTTTTATTTTAATGAGACTATTTTCAAGTGCTTTATTATAATTACAGTGACATAAATACATATAATATATATTCCCACCTCAGTTCAACTCGAGACAGCGTCTCAGCGTCTGTCAGTGGATCATTCCATACTGCGTGAAAATTTATTGGGAAAGTGAATATTTGTTATAGCGTTTAAAGCAAAAAAAATACTAATGTAATTTTTTTTTTAAATTTAGGGTTTGACGCAGAATGTGTACTTGATGCAAAATGTGCATTTCACAAAATGTGCACTTCGCAAAATGTGCAGTTTTCAAAATAGCACTTTTCAAAAGGAGCACTTCCCTAAACGAGCAGTTCTCAAAATTAGCAAGCACTTCTCAAAATGAGTATAATTTTTTTAACAATTCGTCAAAATTAAAACAGTTTGCTTACAATATATTTTTTATTACTTTGCACGATTTTTAGCACGATAGCAGTAGGTTTTATTGTAAAAAGTAATTACGTGGATATGTAATAATATATAAAGTAATTATATAATAAATAAATTAATTACAGGACATGTTTGGGTATGTATTTTTAGTACACGTCAGCTATACACATATCTATGTACATAATATAAGTAAGTGTACGTGTTTTTTAGAATTTCTCGCGGTGATTTTATAGAAGACTTTGGTAATCGACCGATGGTCGCCCGATGGTGGTGTGGTGTTGTGTCACATCGTTATTATTTAAACTACGATTGGCTGTCTTCAGTCAGCGACACTATTCAATTGGGTTTTCGAAGACCCGGTTCTAAGAAATGCTGCAAAGCATATCTTCAATTGCTGAAAATAACACAGCTACAGAATTGGAAACGGTGCCGATGAAACTGCATACTAACCATAGATTGTACAGCATTTTAAGATAGTACCGATGTACATTAAAAATGACGATGACAAATGTAAATGCTTGAAGCGAGATTTTATTCCTAGACATCTTGGATACGACCAAATATCTCGCTATGAAAATAATAATTGTTTTGATTTTGGATCGAGGGTTTGAACTGTTCAATCATATGGTTATTGTCCAAAAATGTTCTTTACAAAAAACAGTACTGGCTCACAGCACAGCCTACGATTCGAGAAGCAAACGAATCCAATGATGGACAACAGCATTAACTTGTCACCCGACTCACTTAGAGACGAACAGCATAATAACGCCGGTGCCGTTCTGTTTTAGACGATAGTGCTATTGCAGTCCTGCCCTTCGAGCAATATCTGTTACCGGTGCGACACGTTTTTAATTCATACTTGGAAGAAAGTCAAAATATAAACGCGTATTATGAATAAAACGGTCAGATTAGGTTTAAAATATTTAGCGATTTTGTTAGGAAGAAAGTCAAAACACAACGGCTTTATAAATAGTGAGTCGCCAAAACTGTCAGATTCGGCTTTGGATAACACTTGCGCCAAAGGAGAATCAGACATTTGTATTAACTATGGCGCAATTACAAATATGTTTAAGTATACATGTCGAAGCTTGTTATTAGCAAACATCCTTTCCTATTATTGTTATTGATAGTTGTTTTTAGTCTGTAAGCTTTCTTTAAAAAAAAAAAAAAAAATATAAGTTTTTCGTAATTATTAAAAAGAAATACAAAAAATGCTAAAAATCATGTAGGTACTAGGTTTTGTTCATAATTGGGTTAATTGTACTTTTGAAGAACGGATTTTTCATATTATTAATAGTTTCTCAAATGGATTGAATAATAAGTAACTCGTGTGTATTATATTAATTGAATTTATTATGAGAATATTAATTGAATTTAGATCAAATATTTACAGTTTACTAGCTTTTGCCCGCGACTTCGTTCGCGTAATTGTCGGTTATCGTGGATGCAGACGAAGTCGCAGATTTTCCCAGGGTTCAAGCTATCTAGCTAGCTCAAGCTATTCAGACAGATAAATCTGCCTTAATGAAGTGTTTGGAGAAGGAGGTTCAGCATCAGCCACCACCTACTGTAGCTGTCGTAATAATTGATGGCTTTTTTTTTGTTACACACCATGAAAAAGGTTCCAAACAAGTTTGGAGGCATTTCTAAGAAAATGTTGCAAATGATCACCAAATTTGAAGCGGTAAGAATTGACGTAATTTTTTATTATTTACGAACATTCTCAGCGATTAGAATCAGCACAATTGTGCTACGCCATAACTGGACCTGATCAAACACGTCCGAGTAATTTTGCGAAAGAATTGAGAAATTCAAATTTTAAACAAGCTCTGATGAACTTCTTTCAAAACTGGTGGGAGGAAGCCCAGAATCGGGAAAGATGGAAGGCATGGAGGGAAGTTGAGTCCCTTTGCCCAGGAGTGGGACAGAACAGGAAAAAAAAGCTCTGGTGGAACCTTTTATTGGACAGAAATTATTCACATAAATTCAAAACAGTGCCATTCTTTTGTTGATAATGCTTCTAACAATATAGTAACAAGTGTTGTAGAAGAATTATCATGTCCAGAACATGAAGAGGCTGATACCAAAATAGTCTATCATGCGTGCAGTATTCCAAATCAAGTGAATATTGTGATCAGAAGTGTCGACACTGACATTGCAGCTATCATGCTTGGTCATATGCACCATCTACAAAATGATTCACTTATTTGGGTGCTGATAGGCACTGGGAACTACTTGAGATACGTAGACCTCACAAAGAAGATATACGAAAAGTTAGGAAAATCTTTTTGTAAGAGCTAGCCAGAAATCCATGCAAGGTTGTGATTATAATCCCGCATTTTTTCGAAAAGGAAGAAGTTGAGGCCTTTTAAAATATTAAAAAGAACGGAAGAATATCAAAAAGCTTTTATTAAATTCGGTTAACACGAATTATTTGAAAATAATAATGAACAACAAAGCACTTTTGATATTATTCAACAGTTTATATGTGAGATATACAATGTCGGTTCGAAAACTGATGTTGATGCGTGCGGCATCAACTATTCATTAATACGTATCAGGTCTCAGATATTAATGAAGCGTTTAGCTGTAAAAAACTACAAAATGTTGATGTTAGCAGTTTGCCACCGTGTAAATCCGAGCTGCTACAACAATTTCTGCGAGCAAACTATAAGTCTAGCCTTTGGAATAATGCAAGTCAGCAAATTCCAACAATTTATCAACCCGAGAATAATCAGTACCAATATAAATGGTACTGATTAATTAATAAATTTCGTCAGAGAATAACTGAAAACTGTCTCAGGTATAAATACTACTTCAAATCATTATACATATCTTTTTAATACTTTAAATCCCATTAACTTTGTCACATTTTTACAGAAACTGACAAAGAAGAAGACCATAATATCGAATGGAGTAACAGTGACGAAGAAAATGATAACATTGATCATAATGATGATAATGAATAAAATAATATTGTCTTTTATACACTATTGTTAGAGATAACATCACTATGGTCTCACCAAGGGTATAAAACACCGCGCACGCCAGCGACTGCCCTCTTTTACCAACAGCCATCGACGCGTTAACATTTCTGTGTGATATTCTGTCTGACATTTTTCTACCCACATTTTTATTTTGTTGTATTTGAATAGTTCATTAAATCAAACGTACTTGTTATTGCCAATTGTGTTTTCTTTAAGTAAATTAGAACCAAATCTATAATATCAGAAGTGGGATCAGAACTTTGAGATTCTGTCTTGCCTATCTGATTTTGTATGTTTGATTTATTTTATGGAAAAATGTCAGACGGGTTGGAAGGTAAGTACCATCGCAGCCGACGTGGTAGTTTGGCTCGGCGATCGAGAAGACATCGCTACTGCATGCCTGATGGTAAATACAGGCGATTAGCAACACAACCCTTTCGATCGCATGAACGATACGAGTCGCGGGCGATTGACAGCGCGCGCCGACCCTCACCGCCATCACGGCGCCACCGGTTCCCGTCACCGCGGTGCCATACTACGCCGTTGTGTGCGTGGGCATATGCCGCAGCTACAACATAGGCACGCGACATCACCGTTGTCAGCACGGTGCAAGACGGCGCCGCAGGCGGCCGAGCTACCGGCTGGCACCGTAGCAACGGTTGCCGCCGAGACCGCCCGTGCTACCGTTTCTCAGCAAGTCACGTGTGGGACCGACTTGCGACCTTCATTGTTACCGAGCCCGGGTTTCAGGCGCGCTCTGACTGTGCCGTGCACGCCGCTGCCAGACGTTGAGCCCCTCACAACACCTGCCTGCGCACCCCCAGCGCCTACCGTCTCAACGCAAAAGTTTGCCGCCACACCGCAGCCGACGAAAAAGGACGCCACGAGCATAATTGAATGCTTTCTAGACGCTATGATGATAATCCCGGTGAGATCAAACCAATATTTTCTCTGATTTTGATCTGAGTGTTCATGATGTCGATATGTGGAGCGATGAAGTTGATAAAACTCGATCGCTTAATCGTTCGTCTGACCTGGCTCAGCGAGTGGGTTAGCACCATATGTACGTGGCCTAATTTCTAAATTACTTATTAAATTGTGCCCACGATTTGTCGATACCGCTAACATTCCGTACAATGTTGTGAACATCTGACAAATATTTTACCTATGGTGAACATGCGCGTTCGTGTTTTGCGAGGAATCCTAATTTGATTCTCTAAACTCTAAAGCATAGTGGATTACTTGTCGAGATTTGTGAAGTGTATTATGCCAAAATGCTCATAATTATGAAAACCAGTGCACATAGTATTTTCAATCGTAACGATAATAGCCAGTTCAAACCAAAACCTTTAAATAATTTTAGGAGGGTATTTTCACATGAATCACCACGGCTCGAGCGTGGCGCGTCGCCGCCTCCTTCCCGGCGCCAGACGGCCCAGACATCGCAGCGCCATACCAAACGCGTTCTGTCGCTGTTGCTAAGGCGATCGGCGCAAGCGTCGTGGTCACGTACGCCACCGTGTGGTGAAAGCGCTTACTCATGGCAATATGAGGTGCAGCTAGTTGCTGTTTTCTGCGGGAAACCCACCCAGGTACCATGGTGACGAAACTGGACTACGGATACTTATGCCCACCTACTTTGAAAGTAAGATCAATATCTAAAACCAATTTAATCTGTTAGCTACTGTGTGTGTACTTTTGTTAGCTACTATGTTGCTTCTTGTGGGCAGACCCCACGTTGTGTTTGCGAGCAGACCTCGCTAGTGGGCAGACCCCACGTTATGTTGGCGGGCAGAGCTCGCTGGTGGGCAGACCCCACGTTATTTTTGCGAGCAGGCCTCGCTGGTGAGCAGACCCCACGTTATTTTTGCGAGCAAGGCCTCGCTGGTGGGCAGACTTCACGTTATTTTTGCAAGCAGACCTTGCTGGTGGGCAGACCCGACGTTAAGTTTTCAGATCTCACATTTTGTTTAGAAGCAGATGTTATGTTTGCTGGTGTTTAAGCGAGCAGATCTCGCTTGTGGCCTCATGTTTATATTTTGTGACTTTGTGTCAATCTGCTTATGTTCACAAGGTACTCCGTGCTGGTGAGATGGCAAAATGCTTGTTGGAATATGCCGTGCTGCTAGTGACATCACCGCAATGAATCGCATAATGGAGCGATCCGTTCAATCAACGACCGGGTGAGATCTGACCGATATTTTTTATTTGTAGGTAGTTTCAATCCTAGTGTGATTGGTGTGACGAAATTGATCGAGCAAAACTTTTAAATAAGTGCACTGTGTAACAAGTGTTGTTGGTGAGCAAAAACTCGCCTACGAAGAATATAGCACCCTCCTGTCTCAACTCGAGGGTTGTTTAAACTCTCGACCACTTTGTCCTTTGAAGGAAGATCCCGAGGACATAGACTTTTTAACCACGGCACACTTTCTTGCCAGTGGGCCTACCTTGACGATCCTAGAAACAGAAAATGATCTTAGGACTCGGTGGCACTTGGTACAAAAAATCCATAGAGATATTTGGGCCCAGTGGAAAAATGAATATCTCTCACAGTTATCCATTAGAACTAAATGGAGACAATCTCAAAGGAATCTCAGTCTCAACGATATTGTTATCATCAAAGATGAAAACCTCCCGCCTGGGAAGTGGGCTCTAGGGCGTGTGGTAGAACTGCATCCTGGTTCTGACAGACACGTTAGAGTCGTTACCCTTAAAAACCAAAAATGGTTTCCTAAAACGCCCTGTTGTTAAGCTATCTCTATTACCAGTGGACAGAGACAATAATCCTCCTAGTGACACGAAGGTTAAGGATGAAGCACCAAGGAAGAAAAATCCCAAGCGTATCTCCTTCTCGACTATAGCTCTGTCGGTAACGTTATTCTTATTGTCACTAATAAACTTATCTCAAGCATCTTATAGTTTTACTCCATTGAGCAACAACAGCGTTTATTTCGATAAAATCTTCAACATGCATCGTATCAGTAGCGTAGCGTTAGACAGTGTACATTTGCATTCTTCAAATGCATCCAGCTGGAGCTGCGACATCTGTACAGGATCTGAGTTCCTGACTTTTTCTCCACACAACATCGAGTTTAGTGGTGCTTGGCTTTTTGCAGCATTGAGTACAAACAGACCCTATACTAATTTTGAGCATACATCAAGGATAAAAACAACTCTCGGCTATTACATATGATAGAAATGATGTGCTCCACAAAAGTGGCTGTAATTGCGCTTATGCACAAGAGGGGACCAAACGTGCATTAACAAAAACAACAAAAAATGCCAAAACACCAATGGAAAATTGGACTTGATAATAGTTGCTTGTAAAGAGCACTTGAAAGTTACAGATGAGGATGATATGGAAAACACATGCACGTTTCTTGAAAATTGTTCTGACCACCCTAAAGTCGCACGCGCGCAGCGATAACTAGCGAGCGTCCCGGTTCCGCGATTACTGCGTTTGTTTACGTTTTAAAAATGTCGACAACAGTGAAATGCGCTAGTTGTAATATCGTTATAAATGAGCTTTTGTCATATGTACAGAATAAAATTTCGATTATAACTGAAGACAGTTTAATGAAGATTTGTTTGTCCTCATTTAGTAGTGACCAAATTGATGAAGCAAAGACGTTGCTATTCGAATCTTTACCTGCTGAATACAGGAAAAAAGTGCGAAAAGGGCAGGGCAAAGAAACTCGGGACCTAACGGATGTCATCAGTTTATTCAAGACCGTAGACAGTGATGTGATGCCAGTGTTTGTAGCCCGCGATTTGGAGAAACTGCCTCCAATAACTTTCGATCACCTAGACGTGTCTAAACTACTAAAAGACCTCAGTTTGGTGGAATCTGAGATTAAGAATATCAAATCCTCGTACGTCACAATAACTCAATTGGAGGAAGAAGTAAAAAGCCAGTTGCAAAATATGAGGCACTCTGTCCCCGAGTGTTCATTCGAAAATGTGAATGTTAAAAGAGGTGGTACGTGTGCCTATCAGGGGCGAGATAACGGACTTATGGGATTGTCACATCTCAATGACTCGTCTGTACGCGATTCAACCGACATATCAAAATCTGATTCAGTAGCAAATGAGGATTTGATGAACCGGAGTATAATTTGTACGACCGATTGTTTAGAGGGTAGTAAAGATATTCCAATAAATATAAAATTGGCGGTAGATCGTGAGCGGTTGGACGTCGAAGGAGCGAGACGCTCGGGCAGCACTACACGAGCGATCGAGCAAGTTTGTGAGTCATCGCCGGCCGCTGATAACGATGAATGCCAACAGCTGTTTGACTCAAACAAATGCACGTTTGCAAATGTACTGTTGCGTTCAAAGGACAATAAAGATGATCACGGTCATGGTTGGACGTTAGTACAAAGGAATAAATCAATGCGGAATAATCGTTTAAAGGGAAAAGTGGGAAATGGTACGGTAGAAACCGAATATAATTTTAGGGCGGCCGACCGAAAAGTACCCATATTTATTACGAACGTACATAAAGGAACGTCAGAATCTGATATATGCAAATATATTTATAGTAAAACCAGTCAACATGTTGCTTTAGAGAAAATTGCAATGAAGAAGCAAAGTGACCATGACGCTTTTAAGTTCTTTGTATCTGCATCAAAATTACAGATGTTCTTGGATGAGAAACTATGGCCGAGTGGTATCATTTTCAGACGCTTTGTACATTTTAAGAATAGATCTTCGACAGAGACGGTAAAAGTTTCTGATGACGGTAATTTTAAGAAATTAAATGGCTAGTGACGTTTACTTTGCGACTTTTAATTGTAAGAGTGTCAACCGCTCTGTAGATGGAATACGTGAGCTGTGTAAAACATGTGACATTATAGCTCTTCAGGAGACATGGTTGTTGCCCAGTGATATTTCATACTTGAATAGTATTGATGACGAGTTCAGCTGCACGGGGACCTCGGCGGTGGACATGTCATCGGGCATGTTACGAGGACGTCCTCACGGTGGTGTCG
The DNA here is from genome assembly GCA_947361185.1 of Charanyca ferruginea. Lineage (NCBI taxonomy): Eukaryota > Metazoa > Arthropoda > Insecta > Lepidoptera > Noctuidae > Charanyca > Charanyca ferruginea. The sequence goes on along the minus strand of OX376065.1, from coordinate 10,741,962 downwards.
GTATACTCTGGCGGCAAAAAGTGTTTCCTAATGTGATAGTGATGCAGTGCAATAATCCGCGAATATGTGCTATACGTGTAGTGTTACCTGAGCGGTCTATGCTAGTGGTGAATGTTTACATGCCTGTGAACGCAGCGGCGAATCTAGTCGAGTTTACGGACATCCTCGGGTCGGTAAGCGCTATCATAGACAGTTGTAACATTGATTGTGTATACATACATACTAGGTGACTTTAATGCGCACCCTACTGAACAATTTTATAATGAACTATCGTAATTTTGTGAAGACCAGGAGTGGACTTGCATTGATGTAGACATGTTGAAGGGCGTTTCGAATTCGTCTGATTGGTTCACTTTTGTGAGTGAGGCTCACGGATCGCAAAGATGGCTTGATCACTGTTTAGTCTCTAAGGCAGCTATGTCGTCAGTGCGCAGAGTGTTTGTCAAGTATGACGTAGTGTGGTCCGACCACTTTCCGTTAATAATAGAGTGTTATCTGGGCATAGTCTCACCTAAGTTACTAGAATGTAAACCGACTGTAAATGATGCTATATGGGGGGAAAGAAGTGTAGATCAAGTTAAGCATTACATGACTGAATGTCACAGACTCTTAGGACTCCTTGACTTTCCAGAGGAGTTTATTAAATGTGCAGATAACACTTGTAATATTTTGCAGCACAGACAAATCATTGACAGTTTGTATAACAATATTATAAAAATATTAAGAGAGGCAGCATTGTGTAGCAAACGTCATAAACATATACGTAAGAAAAAGAAACCTGTTATAGGGTGGAACTTACATGTTGGCGAGGCACACAGGGAAGCAAAACAGAAATTTTATTTGTGGTGTGGGTATGGCAAACCAAGTTCAGGTGCAATTTATAATGAGATGTGTGAGGCCAGGAAAATCTTTAAGAACCGACTGAGATGGTGTCAGAACCATGAAGATCAGATAAAAATGGATATTCTGGCCTCCCATCACTCAAAAAATGATTTTCGATCTTTTTGGAAAGCTACAAATATACTTAATAACAAACCGGGTACTCCTGTGTGTATCGACGGCGTAAGCGATGCCGGTGAAATAGCAGATCTGTTTCGAAAACATTTTACTGTCAAGTCGCCATTGGGGTCCTCACAGTCGGTGATCAATGTTGAGAACGGGGAAAAGATAGGTTTCAGATGTACGACAAGGGAAGTGAAGTTGATAATCAAATCAATGACTAGAGGTAAATCTCCCGGCCATGACGGGTTAAGCATTGAACATCTGCAGCATGCTGGACCCCACTTACCAAGATTGTTGTCTATGCTGTTTAACCTTTGTCTAAGCCACTCATATCTGCCTGATGAGATGATTAAAACAATTGTGATACCTATCGTTAAAAATAAGACAGCTAATCTATCGGATAGAAGTAACTATAGACCTATCTCTCTTGCCACAGTGGTATCGAAGGTATTTGACAGCATGTTGAACTCACAGCTAACAAAACACATTGGACTTCATGACAATCAGTTCGGCTTCCGGGGCGGACTATCCACTGAAAGTGCAGTTTTGTGTGTTAAGCATGCTGTCAAGTACTACACAAGACGTCAGACTGCAGTTCACGCATGCTTTCTTGACCTTTCGAGCGCTTTTGACCTGGTTTCCTATGATATTCTATGGGAAAAGTTAGAAAAGACTAGTATGCCAATAGAACTTATCAACATCTGCAAGTATTGGTACGGAAATCAGGTCAATGGCGTGCGATGGTCAGGAACCATGTCGCAATCGTACAGGTTGGAGTGCGGGGTGAGGCAGGGGGGATTGTCCTCGCCAACCCTATTCAACCTGTATATGAACGATCTGCTTGTGGCACTCAGTAGCACCCGGGTAGGTTGTCACATAGACGGAATTAATGTAAACAACATAAGCTATGCTGATGACATGGTTCTTCTGAGTGCATCGGTATGTGGCATTAAGAAACTGCTTACGATCTGTGAAGCATATGCCGAGCAACATGGATTGAAATATAATCCACTCAAAAGTGTGGTCATGGTATTTGAGGCCAGAGGAGACAGTACAGCTAACGTGTTTCCCAATATTATGCTTGATGGTACAGCTTTGCGTAGGGTGTCTAAGTTTAAGTACTTAGGACATATGCTGACCTTTGACCTCAAGGACAATGACGACATTGAGAGGGAACGGAGGGCGCTGGCAGTGCGAGCGAACATGATAGCTCGCAGGTTTGCACGTTGTTCGACCAGAAGTCAAAATTACACTTTTTAGGTCTTATTGTACATCATTCTACAGGTGCAGCCTGTGGGCTGACTATACTCAAAAGTCTTACAGTGCCCTTCGAGTCCAGTTTAATAATGCGTTCAGGGTGCTGATGGGGCTGCGGCGATTCTGTAGTGCATCAGGGATGTTTGCTGTACATCACGTTGATTGCTTTTACGCTACGATGCGTAAAAGATGCGCATCCCTGGTGCGTAGAGTACGTGGTAGCTCCAACAGCATCCTTAGCATGATAGCTAGTCGGCTGGACTGCAGTTACGTCATTCAATGCTGCGCCATTAGTCATGGAATGGCACGGCAGTGATTGTTGTGTTTTATATGTGTAACTCTGGGTAGTTTTAGGTATTTACTAACTCTAGTTTATAAGAACATTGTTACTAACATAGTGGACTCCGATTGTCTGTAATAAAGTATTATTATTATTATTATTATTAAAGACCTGAAATGTATGGTATCAAACACCATGATAGACTGTTATCATTGTATCCACCGAACATCAATGCACACAGCTACGGAAGAGACCCAGCCTTCAGCTTCAGTCCCAAGAAACATAAGTATATCACAGGTAGTCGGCAGATACAAAGTCTAGGTGTGATGGTGGCTTGTTTGTTTCTCATTGCCATCAACCGAGGAAGAACAGTCCGGGCCATAGTTCCTTGTGTGGTGTTGCTTATAACTAACTTGTTGGGGGTGTGTGAAAACATTGTTCTTGTTTTGTGAATCTGATGTTTCATGTAGATGTAAGTAATGTTCGTTTCAGTTTGATATGAATTGTGTTAAATTTTGACTTTTTGATAGTTTTTTTGCTTATATGTAGAATTTAAGGAAATAGTCGTGTTGTGTGGCGGCGATGCCGCTACAGTAGCCCCCCAGCGAGACCGTGACTATGGTCGATAGAAGTCTGGGAAGCGTACTCTTCTTCCGCTGCGTGTGCGTGTCTCTGGCTTATCGGCAGATGGTAAAGACGAGTCAGTCAGTGGAGGTACGCTGATTGGATTTGCAGTTGAGTTATCCTTGTGACAGTCTTGAGTGACGTAAGCTGGTTTCAGACGATCTAGCGATATGTTGGTGCTCTTGCCTCGTATCTCAACTTCAAAGTACTTATCTTTCTTTTTAAGTACCTTGTAGGGACCTGCATACGGTGGCTCCAAAGACTTCCGCACGTAATCTAGCCTTACGAAGACGTGGGTACAGTGCTGCATGTCTTTGGGTATGAAGAAAGTGTTGTTGTTTCTATGCCACATTGTTGACCTCGGCGACAAGCTAGCCATGTGTTTAGCTAGGCGAGTAGCGAAGCTGGTGATGTCTTCGACGGTGTGGTTGGTGGATGGCGACAGAAACTGACCTGGTAAGCGTAGAGGCTCACCGTAAACTAGCTCTGCTGAGGATGCTTGAACGTCGTCTTTCCAGGAACTGCGTATGCCGAGTAGAACGATAGGCAAGACCTCTGTCCATTGAGTGTTGTTGTGACACATGATTCCTGCTTTGAGTTGCCGATGCAATCTCTCAACCATCCCATTTGAGGCGGGGTGGTAGGCTGTGGTACGGTAGTGATGTGCGCCGAGCAGGGATGTCAGAGCCTTAAACAAGCCGGACTCGAACTGCCTTCCGCGATCTGTAGTGATCTGCGAGGGGCAACCGAACCTCGATATCCATCCGGATACCAAAGCGGCCGCGCAGGTATCGGCAGTAATATCTTTAAGTGGTATACCACTTAAAGATACAATACTTGATTTATACAGGCTATAGCCTCAGGCCATCGCGTAAATCGGTCAACGATGGTAAGGCAATATCTGTAATCAGAAGAAGGTATTAGAGGTCCTATGATGTCGAGATGAATGTGGAAGAATCTCGACGAGGTTGAAGGGAAATGTGAAAGAGGAGCGGATGTGTGTCGAGTAACTTTACAGCGCTGACAGTGGAGACAGCATCTGCACCACTCTCTACAGTCCTTACGAATCCCTGGCCACAAAAATCTTTGCGTGACCAGTCGCACGGTAGCTGTACGTCCAGGGTGGCTCAGACCATGAAGCGCGTCGAACACCTGATTACGCAGCTCAGGCGTGACGTATGGTCTTGGTGGTTGAGAAGAAACGTCGCAGTAGAGATTGATGTCTGAGCCAGCTAGAGTAATCTTTTTCAGTTGTAGCGACGATCCTTTTTCTAATAGCGACTGAAGTTCGGGATCTGACTCTTGAGATTGGGCTAAGGCGCTGTAATCAATAGTCGTTGCGACTTCTTCGATGCGAGATAAAGCATCAGCTACAACATTTTCAGCGCCTGGTATGTAGCGTATGTCTGTGGTGAATTGCGCGATGTAATCAAAGTATCTGTATTGACGCGGCGAGCAATTTTCTCTCGAATTCATGTAAGCGTATGACAGTGGGCGATGATCGGTGAAGACAACAAATTCCCGGGCTTCCACCATATGTCGGAAATATTTAATTGACTCGTAGACAGCTAGCAGTTCGCGGTCGTAGGGGCTGTATTTACATTGCGCTTGATTTAATTTCTTTGAGAAGAACGCGAGTGGCTCCCATTTTGTATCAACGCGTTGTTGTAGAACTGCTCCTATGGACACGTCAGATGCGTCAGAGAGTATAGAGAGCTCTGCCTGTTCCCTTGGGTGTGCTAGAAGCGTAGCGTTAGACAGTGTACATTTGCATTCTTCAAATGCATCCAGCTGGAGCTGCGACATCTGTACAGGATCTGAGTTCCTGACTTTTTCTCCACACAACATCGAGTTTAGTGGTGCTTGGCTTTTTGCAGCATTGGGTACGAATCTTCTATAAAAATTTAGCATGCCAAGGAATCTCCGTAACTCCTTCACCGTGCGTGGAACTGGATAGTCCTGTATCGCCTGGACTTTCGTGCTGAGAGGTTTGGTACCAGAAGCTGATACCTGGTATCCAAGGAAAGTTACCTCGGGTTGGCCCCACACACATTTCGCTGCATTGATAAGAACGCTGTATTCTTGCAGGCGGGACAGCAGTTGGCACAGGTGAAGTCTATGCTGGTCTGGAGTAGAAGAAAAAATTAAAATGTCATCAAGAAATCCGAAGCAGAAGTCGTCAAAGCCGGTAAGTACTTCGTCTATAAAGCGTTGAAAAGTTTGAGCTGCATTCCTAAGACCAAAGGTCATAAATGGAAACTCAAACAATCCGAATGGTGTTGTTATGGCCGTCTTTGGTATGTCCGTTTCATTTACTGGTATTTGATTATATGCTTTAATTAAATCAATTTTTGTGAATATAGTAGAGCCAGAAAGTCGCTGTGAGAAGTCTTGAATATGACGTATGGGGTAGCGGTCAGGCACAGTACGTGCATTTAGTGCACGGTAGTCACCACAGGGGCGCCACCCATCATCTTTCTTTCTCACCAGGTGCAGAGCCGACGACCACGGGCTTTCAGAGCGCCTTGCAGTTCCGCAGGCTAGCATGTCGTCGAACTCTTTCTTTGCGATCTTTAATCTTTCTGGATCCAAGCGCCTAGGTCTGTTTGCCACAGGCGGTCCAGGAGTGGTCTTAATAAAATGTGCCGTATTATGTTTAGGTTTGTTATGGTTCACAATACCTGCAGGACGGGTAACCTCTGGAAACTCACGCAGCAACTGGTGAAACTCGCTTTCTCCGGTAACAGTTTTGACAGATGCCATATCATCAGGAATCCGCTGCGAGGACGCTGCCACGAAGAGTGAAGTGGTGCCATCTAATCTATGAGTCTGTGATTACGGCAATCTATAAGCAGATTGTAATAACTTAGGAAATCTACACCTATAATTGGCTTGGACACGTCGGCTATAGTAAATTTCCAAATAAATGAACGGCGAAGACCTAGATTGAGGTTGAGTTGCACTGGTCCATAGGTATTAATGATACTTCCATTGGCTGCCGTTAAACTAAACTTTGTTATACTGCAGGGCGTCTTGATGGCTGACCGAGGGTAGACGCACAAATCAGAGCCTGTATCGACAAGGAATAGCATTTTAGAATAACGGTCAGTCACAAAAAGTCGGCCTGATGCTAATGGGCAGTCGTAGGCCGCTAATTGGGGCTGCCTTTTGAGTTTTCCGATCTCCATGCACATGGCTGTATACATTTTTTTGCACGGGCGCCGTATGTGAAGTGATACCAACAATGCGGGTGGTTTTCAGGAGGCTGACATGGCCTGGATCTAGATCTGTTTCTCAAGTTACCGCTCTTTGAGTGTGAGCGAGAACGACCACGTACCTGCCTTCGGTTATCCACTCTAGTAGATAGAGAACTCACTTGCTTGGTTAATTCTGCTATCTGACATGCCATCTCTTCAATAAGTGTAGATGTACCTGCCTGATACGCTTGCTACATGCATGGGTCTCGTCGGTGCGATTTCATTAACCGTGTCCGCTAGTTCGGCTAATTTGTCCAACGGAAGGTCAGGTTGCGACGCTATAACTGTCTGTAGGTTGGTCGGTAATCCATTCGACCACAATGTCCTAAGAAAATCCTCTGGTACTGACGGTCCTGCTAGATGTTGTAAATGTCGTAAAAAATGTGATGGCTTACGGTCACCTAGCTCCTCGTGCATTAGCAATTGCTTAATCTTTCGCTCCCTCGAGGCTGACAATCGCTTGATAAGTTCCGTCTTTAATTTCTCGTATTTATTTTCGGCAGGTGGGTTGGTGATAACATCCTTCACCTCAGTGGCGTAGCGGTGCTCCAGCGCCGAGACGACCTGGTAATACTTGGTAAGGTCGACGGTAACGTTCGCCAACGCGAACTGGCACTCCATTTGTGCGAACCACATTTCCGGGTCATCTGGCCAAAATGGTGGTGGACGAACGCCTACACGCGATGTTTCCGCAGTCATACAATTTTCTTTAGGCGTTTCCATGTCGGGGTCACCAATATGTAGGGTATTACGTCCACCAAATAAAAGTGTATTGTAAGTAATATAATATTATTAGATTTTCAATAGATTTTACATGTAACACGCTTGTCAAGAGGCGGACTGTCAGGTACTTGAATTTAGAATAAAAGAAACAAACAATATAAAATATTAACAAGTAGTAAATCCAAGAAGGAAATAGTCGTGTTGTGTGGCGGCGATGCCGCTACAAGACGATTGGTGTTTAATTGTTTATTATGATACATATCCCTACAAAGAAGGTACGTCGGCACTCGAGAAGTATATCAAATATCTTGAAACCTTATGCTCCACTATTAAAGACCACACACCTTGCGACGGTATCATCTTACAACTCGGGCACGAAGACGAAAGACTTTCGAAGAAATTAAACATTATGATAGTATGTTGACAATTAATGAATCATTTGTAACTGGAGACGAGCGGCGGCGCCGGCGTCGTGGTTTAATAGACGGAGTAGGCTACGTCGCAAACAGCTTGTTTAGCGTGCTAGATCAGCGTTTTGCGGAGAAATACGCACAAGACATCGACCTTTTGAAAGAAAATGATAAACATTTGTATAACCTCTGGAAAAACCAAAATTCAATCGTGGAAGCCGAATTTAATCTCATGAAAATAATGGAGAAAGCTGCGAACAAACATCATAAATCGATAAATCAAAAGCTTAATTACCTTAAAGAATCCTATCAAAATCTTCAACGCAATGTACAGAACATGACTTTAGTTACCGATTTCTTAGCATCTGCTATGACGGCGAATAACTTACTGTATATCCTCAGGAAAGTACAAGACTCCATTCTTGATACGGTAACTAATATTTACAATGGAAAATTGGACTTCCATCTGATATCTCCTAAACAGCTGAGAACGGAATTAAGTTCTATATCAGCACATATCCCCAAAGACATGGCACTTCCAGTCAACTATCTGAATCTCAAGGATCTCTACAACTTGATAAAAGTGCGGACTAAGTACGATAGTAAGTACTTGTTCATTGAAATAAGAATACCCCTCATCGAAAGAGATCTTTAACCTCATTCGCGTCCCACGATTATTGAACCACGACATGATACATAATAATAATAAATATTATTATTTTTGTTGCAATGAATTCTCTGTGACGGCGAAATTACCGCTGTTAAATTGATGAATGCAGGTCTATTGAATGTGGAGGAAGGTTGTATGATAAAGACGGACAATTTCGTTGTCCACTCTAATAAAAGGCTGTCTAGCAAAATGAATATTGGTGCAAGAATTATTGCACCACAACTATCATCTATTAATCATATATTCTACATATTCATCCCTGAATCTCCTGAAATTAATCCTAATATTTCTGAAATATTGCGACAATTTGAAGATATACAGAAAAAGATTGAGATCATGAAACAAACTGAACCAAGGAGTGATAAAATATCCTATCACGATGTACATCTTTATAGCGTCTTGTATGCTCTAATCTTTGGAATCCTGATAACTGCGGCGGTATACTGTTGGCAGCGTCACAGAGTATTCATCTACTGTTTTTAGAAAATGGTTGTTCTTCCCATTATTGTCTTATCAAAGATTTGCCTCGGCTTGTAACCCAAATTACCAAACATCACAGTAAATTATATTTTTGCGAAAGTTGCTTATTATTTTTTCCTACTCTTAAACAAATCGATGATCATTTATGTGGGGGAATTGTAACTATTTTACCTGAAAAAGGGTCCGTATTAAAGTTTCAAAATTATGATAGAAAACAAAACATTCCATTCGTCATACACGCTGACTTCGAAACATTGTTGGAACCAACATCCGTAAGTGAACCTGGCACTGCCAACACATCATTTTTACAACGGCACGTGCCTATAGCATTCGCTTATAACATTGTTTCTTCGTTAAATGATACTTTTAATGATGAGGGATTTAAAAGTTATCGGGGTTTTGACTGTGTTTCAAAATTTATAGACTTTCTTTCTGCTGATGTTAAAAAGATTTACAAAATATTAAGCGAGACCCAGCCAGGTCATGATATTTACAAAAGACGACGCACGAGATTTTCAACAAGGTTATAAATGTTACATTTGTGAAAACCTACTTTGGACTAACAAAGTTAGAGATCATTGTCATATAACAGGGCGATACCGTGGCGCTGCTCATAGACATTGTAATCTGCAGTATAAAATACCTAAATTCATTTCGATATTTTTTCACAACTTATCAGGCTACGATTGCCATTTGTTCATAAAAAAATTAGGTGAAATGGCTGGAAAGTTGAGAATTATTCCAAAGACTAAAGAAAAATATATGTCATTTTCTAAATTTCATACAGATTGCTGATAATGAATACGTTCAAGTACGATTTTTAGATTCATTTAATTTTTTAGGTGCTAGCTTAGACAAACTTACGAAAACTATGCGCAATGATGATTTCATCACTCTACGCTCTCATTTTCCTAATATTGATGAATTTAATTTGCTTACAAGGAAGGGAGTACATCCTTATGACATACATGACTAACTGGAAATGTTTCGAACAAACAAAGTTACCATCGAAGCGATACCTACTTTTTCAGCGTTCTAACTAACCAAGCTATTTCAGAGGAAGATTATAAGCATGCTTGTTTGGTTTGGAATGAATTCAATATAAAAGATTTAGGTGAATATACTGATTTATTTGAAAACAGATGTCCTTTCACTAACTTATATATTTCAGAATTTTCGAAAAACTTTTAAACAGCATTATAAACTCGACCCTGCATTTTACATAACTGCACCTAGTTTATCATTTGACGCAATGCTATTGAAAACAGGTGTTCAACTTGAACTCGTTTCTGACTTAGCCATCGTACGAATGATTCAAAAAGGTATTAGAGGTGGTCTGTGTATGTTCTCCCATCGCTATGCAAAAGCCAATAATAAGTATTTATCAGAATGCGATGCATCAAAACGACAATGTTTTATAGTTTATTTGGACTGCAATAACCTTTACGGTTACAGTATGTGTCAATATTTACCCTATTCAGATTTTAGATTTTTAAATCAAAATGAAATAAACCAATTACATGTTGAATGTATTGATGATAATGCAAAATGGGGTTTCATACTATGAAACCCCATTTTGAAGTCGATTTATTTTACCCTGAGTCCTTACACAGCGACCATAATGACTTACCTTTTTGTCCTGACAAATGCATACCGCCTGGAGGTAAAACTAAAAAACTGATTTCAAGCTTACATAATAAGTATAACTATGTTATTAATTATGTGCATTTAAAAAAATGTTTGGAACACGGTTTGTTACTACGTAAAATTCATAAAGTCATCACATTTAAACAAAGTCCCTATTTAAAGCAATATATTGAATTAAATACGACAAAAGGCAAACAGTACATTTGAACAAGATTTCTTCAAGTTGTTAAATAATAGCGTTTTTGGAAAAACCTTGGAAAACACTGAAAACAGAGTGTCTGTTCATTTGGTTAATCAGTGGAATGATGCGAATAACAAAACCAAAAAGTCCTCCTACGCTGAGAGACTCGTGAACAACCCTTATTTCCATAGCGCGTCAATTCTATCTGAGAACTTAGTAGCGATACAAATGAAACCAGATCAGTTAATTTTAGACAAGCCTATATATATTGGCGTTACCGTTTTAGAACTGTCTAAATCACACATGTACCACTTTCACTATAATATAATCAAACCGTTTTATAAGGAAAGAGTGAAATTATGTTATACGGACACGGATTCTTTTGTTTACGAATTATACACGAATGATTTTTATCACGATATTAAACATCGTTTTTTGCAATACTTCGATACCAGTAATTATAATGTAGATAATGAATTTATGTTACCTCAAATTAATAAAGAAATTCCTGGTCTTTTCACACTTTCACTGCCCAGCACCCGGCTCCCTAATCGAACGATAATTCGTTCGTGTGCCCACAACTCGGCTCCCCAGTCGTGTATATAGATAGCTATTGTTGACATGTGACCATGCCCAGCACCCGCCTACCGGGTGCAAATCAAAACACGCTACAAGGGTTGCCAAAAATAAACTAGGTGTGATTGAATGATTTAAAGTAGGAACTTTTGACTAAGTACCTAAGGCGCAAAATACACAGAAGCGATAAGATTCGGATACGATGCGGATGTGGATCGGATTTGTTGTCGCTTCAAATTTTAATCGTACAAAATGTATGAAAGAGATGCGTCGCAAATTACACAGAAAGGATGCGGCGCGGATTTATCACTTGAGAATCCGCGCCACCTCGCTTGCAGTTGCGACCAACCGCCGTGCGAAGAGCACGTATCGCTTGTTATACAGTACGAATACAAGTTTGAGCAACCAAAACGAAAAATGCGTGACGATATGGAATTTAACATAAAGTTTTGCGAGATAATTGAACAATATCCTGCTATTTACGATTATACTAATGCTAAATACTGTAATAGAAGTGTACAGGATAAAATATGGGCGATTGGAGAGATAGGATTAAAAACTGGTGCAACTCGTAGGTACCTACCTACTTTTATTTTACATATTATTTTTACAAGCTTTTATTAACACGCAACACGCTTTTATTAGCTTCACCTGTAACTAACTAAGTCACAATGTAAGAAAACCTTGTGATTCAATTTTAACCTACTTCTAATTGTCGTATCGATTTGAATCTGATGATGGAGCAGGGAGGAAGTCAGTGGCACTCTTTAATGACCAACAGGACACCACTCGAGTTTGGGCTCATTTGTACAAAGGGTTTGACTCGCGCATCCGGTAACTGGTGGACTCCACTTGAATTTATAAAACTCAATACATACAATCACGCCTTTTTTCCCTTACGGGGTGGGCAGAGACATGAATGGACTGTAAAATCCATTACTATCCTGGTGGTCATTAAGGAGTGCCATTTATTAAACTAAAAATAAAAAGTAATTATGTAGTTCAAAAAACTAAAAAAACTCACTTTTATTTGTAACAGATTAAAACGTACAAAACAACCGTCTATTCAGTGACTGAAAGTAAAAAGCGTGGTGCGCGTTGTCAATATTACTTGAAATGCATGCTTTGCAAAGGGCGCACCACGCCAAAGACTACAATAGTATACCTATGCACCACGCTTTTTAATTTCAGTCACTGAATAGACGGTTATTTTGTACTTTTTAATCTGTTACTCATAAAAGTGTGTTTTATTAGTTATTTAAACTACATATTTTAAACTACATAGGTATTTATTTAGTTTCACCTGTCCCGATGTTTGTCGATTTGTAATCAAGTCTTGCAAGTTAAACTTGACCAACTTCCCGGTGTCCGATTGAGCTGAAAGTTTGCATACAGGTTTGGTTTGAATGACAATACAATATAAAAGTAGGGTTAGCAAAAAATCTTGTCATAAAAATGTTTTTTTTTTACAAAATACTTGTTATTGTTACATTTCATATTTTATTTTTATTGTATTTCGACATTATGTCTGTTCTAAAATGGAATCCGTGCTCGATTGGTGAAGTATGCCGTAAGATAATCCCTGATGTCTTTTGCAGATTCCCTTCTGTGCCCAACGACAATCCTTCTTCCTGTTAAACGGTTTGTGAAACGTGGGACTGCAAATTTCCCATCACATTTGCGGATAACATTATGCAACATACACATTGCTTTTATAATGTTATCAACATTTTCTGGGTCGCAACAAACAGATGTGCCAAGTGCACAAAATTTTGACCTTACCATTCCAAAGGCACATTCCACAGATTTTCTAGCTCTTGACAATCTGTTATTAAATTGTCTTCTGTCATTTGTTAATTGATTTCGGCCGTAAGGTACATTAGGTTTTTCTTAAGTGGAAATGCTTCGTCGGCCACGAAATAATAGGGCACACTTCTAGTTTCTCCAGGCAATGGCATAGGGTCTGGTAAATTAAGGTTTCCTTCTTCCATAGCTTGCCCAAAGCAACTATGTTGAAATGCACGCCCGTCACTATTACGTCCATATTCACCAATATCTATAGTTAGAAATAGGCCATCTGCATCTACTACTCCCAGCAACACTATAGAGAAAAATCCTTTATAATTTATATATGTTGAGCCAGAATTTTTGGGTGCTTTAATTCTAATGTGTTTTCCGTCTACACTTCCTACGCAGTTTGGTAAATTCCATAAAGTCATAAAACGATCAGCACCTTCAAGCCATATTTGTCGTGTGGGTATTGGCATATACTCTGGTTGTAAGTACTCCCACAAAACACAAGAAGTTTCGTGTACAATTTTTTGAACGGTTGCGGCACCTCTCAGGACATACGTAGAAAGCGATTTAAACGAACATCCATCAGCGTAGTATCTATAACAAAATAAAAAAAGTAGTTACATTTGTTTCTATGTTATGTATATGTTACTGTAAAAGCCCGAACTGAGGTAAATCTTAGGATTTATAAATCCTAAGATTTACCTCAGTTCGGGCTTTTACAGTAACATATATATTTATTTTTATTTTTGTTTCAGCTAAAGATTGCAAAGAACGCTGGAAGAATATTCGATCTTGTTACTCAAAGTATAAGAAAAACTTAAACCCTCCCTCTGGCTCTGCTAAAAAGACGACAAAAGAGTACTACCTTGCTCAACACTTGCATTTTATTGACAATTTCCTAAAATCTCGACCCCCCAAAAGCAACCTAAACAGCACCGTTGAAGCTTATACAGATGGAAACGACGATGAAGACGATCCAAGATCTATGTCTGGTTCACCTGCAGGTGCAGTCGCAGAGATTGTCACGCCTCGATCAACAGCTACACCGTCATTACGAAATAAATCACCACAGGTTACTTTGAAGGACATCAATTTGATGGCGGCCGAAGCAAACAAATCAGTTTATGAATATTTCAAACAAAGGAACACAGCACTCAAGACCAAAGATAGAACTGAAGAAGATTCAGACGCAGATATGGCCTTTTTCCGCAGTATGTTACCAGATATAAAATCAATGACTCATGCCCAGAAACGAAAGTTTAAAATTGGCGTCCTTAATTTAACTGAACAAATTTTAAAAGATCCATATCCCACTTTTAACTCATATTCGAGGATTTCAATGAGAAGTGAATCGCCCTACCAAAGTACTCCGACAGAAAATGATTCACCTACACATGTGAGATCATATGAATCTCAAGAATCTGAGCAGACGCAGTTATCTGGTGCATACGGAAGCCCCATACCTCAGGAGACGCAGTCATCGCGTGGATTCGGAGGTCTCGTACCTCAGCAGACGCAGTCATCGTGTGTCTCTGAGTCGGATGCATACGGAGGCTCCCTATTTCAGCAGACGCAGACATCTGAACCTTGCGGAAGTCCTGCACCTCAACAGACGCAGACATCTGGACCTTACGGAGGTCCTGCACCTCAGCAGACGCAGATATCTCGACCTTACGGAGGTCCTGCACCACAACAGACACAGATATCTGGACCTTACGGAGGTCCTGCACCTCAGCAGACGCAGACATCTGGACGTTACGAAGATCCTGCACCTCAACAGACGCAGACATCTGGACCTTACAGAGTTCCTGAACCTCAGCAGAGTCAGACATCTGGATCTTATGCTGGTCCTGCACCTCAGCAAACGCAGTCTTCATTGTATTTGCCAATTTTTTCTCCAGTAACTCCGTTTACTCAGTCGTATAATTTAGAAGACTAACATTATTTAGCACGAGGTCAAATATTTTAAGAGCATATTGTTTCATAAATACTTATTAATTAATCAAAAAGCAAACAAAAGTAAATTTTGACATTGTTACTTAAAATTAAAGACAAATAAAGTTAATTTGTTATTGTTTTATAAGTACTTATTAATTAGGTAATCAAGAAGCAAACAAAAGTTAATTTTGACATATCTATTTTAAGTTATATTATAGACAAAAAATGTTAATTTGTTACTTTTACTTTAAAAAAGAAATAAAGGCTGATTTGGCATTTCTTCTTATTAATTAATCATAAAACAAACAAAACTAAATTTGTAACTTTTACATTGAAAAGAAATAAACCCAAAAGAATCAAACGAACATGAAACGTGTTTTAATTTTACTAACCTTAGTGTTATCAGTAGTCTTTCCTCGGGACAGACTGGTTCTCTCCAATTAGTATGTTTCTTCTGAAGACCATGTTTTACCGTATTCAATATAATATGGAAACATTCTAATGACATTTTGTATACTTCAGGAAAACGATCTGGATATTCATATAATTTTTCCATTATCTTAAAATATCTATGTTCTTGTGACAAACTCCATACAGGATGCACCCAATAAGACCTTAGTCTATGCACATTTTGTATATTCATAAATTGGAGCACAGCAAACGCATCTTCGTCTTCTGAAGAGGACATGTTTCGCAACAAAGTCAGCCTCTATAATAACGATCTTAAGCAGATCTTTGCCTTTTATATGTAATTTAAGTCGCATCGGTGCCGTATCCGTCTCTCATCCGCATCGTATCCGAATCTTTCATCGCTTCTGTGTATTTTGCGCCTAAGTGTTAAATCAATGACTTATTAATTATACGTACTTATTATAAATATTATATTTTCGTAAAGGTTAAACTTTCTACACTATATTGCAAATTTTACCTCAAATTTAAAAAAATATAAAACATATTATCAATGTTATCGTAAAAAAGCGACGCGTATCTATTGATGATATGTATCTATGGACTTACGATACCTATTATGTAGAGGATTACATTTATGTCTGTATCGATATTTAACTGACCCACTCTTTGACAATTCAATTTAAAAAATGCCTGTAAATGGTCTAATTGAAATAAATAAATAATAAATAAATAAATAAATATCTTGGGACAACTCACACACGGTCATCTGGTCCCAAGCTAAGCAGAGCTTGTGTTATGGTAACCAGACAATGTTTATGTAAATGTTTTGACTTTGATTTTAAAAACGACAATATACCTACTATGTTTTTAGTTTATGGCCATTCAATATCGGCTATAGTCATCGGACCATCTACTGCTTAGTTTTACGTGAATTGATAATAATATCCTATAATCTCAACGACGTAATTTAATATTTTGAGAATCTAATTTGTATAAGAAAACTACGAAAAAATAGGCACAAGCCTCAGTAGCCATGCTAAAAATTAAAAAAAAAACACCTACACACCTCAACCAACATAAATAGGATCATTATTTTTCATAGTAAAATTAAGTCTAGTACCTATCTAGTTCATTCTCACCTATTATATCAGCCTTACCTGTCTTCACCAGTCTACACATCATGTTAGTGGTAGTGATGCAAATAAGATACAAAGGATATTGAAAATAAAATAAAAAAACTTGGGCAAAGTTCATAGTTTATTGGGGGAGCCCTGATGAGTTGCTGGGACAAGAACAATCACCAGGGCTCCCCATAATCAACGCGCTCTTGGAGCCATATGACCCACACGCTGCAAGCCAGTGGTTCTGGGGCTTGTGCTGCTGGTACAGGCCGGGGCACAGTCCTGCAAAAAAGGAAATTATGATTTGTAGAATGTAACAAATATCCTTAATGTACTTGGTAGATCATGTATGTGCACTTGAGCAAGTATGTACTCACCGCATCTCCATGTACTCGCCGTCTTCCGGCCTGTATAGACCAGCAGCGGGTGCAAGTTAAGCTCCAACCGCCGCATGCGCTCCGGCACGTCGGCGATTGGAGCCAACATTTGCCGTATCTGTCGAAGTAAAACAAAAATGATGAAATCATATTTTGTTCTGTATATGTACGCATAGCGTTTCGAGTGACCATTAAAATGTGACATGAATTATTATTATTCCGTTTTTAACTTTAACCTAATAGCATAATAGCCTAAAACTATCGAATGATTTAACAAAAGTGGCACTAATCAATCAATAACGGTATATACCTCATTCATCACCTCCACCACCGACTGCAGCGTGTACGCCGCGTCGTGGGCCTGGTGCTCCTCTACTGTTTGGTAAATTGGTCTGAAATGAAAAAAAACATTTACAATAATATTAAGTACCTAATCAATACAATAATGCTTACATGAAAATAATCATTCAGATGTTGATACTTACTCATTGCGGGAAGTCTCTGATTCATCAGCACCAGGCCCACAACAAACGACACGGCGAAAGGCCCGGCCCCAAGAGCTGATCATCATCATCATCTTTATTTATTTTCCTTTTTTTAAGTTTTTTCGGCACTCTCGCGCAAGCAAGTTTTATGAAGTAAATGTCGTAAATGAAGTTTTGTAAAAAGTGAATGTCTGTCAGTGTCAAATTTAAATGGTAGTTTAAAATTTGAACGAATGAATGAATGAGAAAACAAAACAATGTTGCCATGTAATTATTTTTTGTCAAGAAATTGGCTTCAATAGTTGAATATTGTATTGTTTGATTCAAGGATAGGTCAGAGATATCAGTCCTTTTACTTATAATTATACTCACAAAAAATATCATTAGATAGGTAATATAAAATTAGATGTTTATTATTTTTAAATTATTATTCAGGTAAGATAACAAAAATGTTCCCACACTCTTTTGTCTTATGGCCAAAAGGTGATGGTCAAAATGTGTCCCAGTTTTGTACCGGCATAAAATAAAGTAGCAAAATTTAAAAAAAAAAAATAAGAAAATTAAATAACATCTCAAAGCAGAAGTAAAAAGAAATCATTTAAAAGTATTTTTTCATTGAAACATCAAAGGAGATGGCCAAAATTATATGGGCCTGTGCCCCATAATGTACACATGTAAAATGGGTGTAATTTAATAATACAGGCCTTGTATTATATAAATAAAAAAAGGTGCATACTTCTGAACAGCCGTGGACAAAAGTTAGGAAGGTTTAAAAAGTTAATTTCATCAATACTAAAAAAACTTTTATATTATTTTTGTGACACACAGTAAGGTAAAAGTAATAAGTAATTATGTTACAGATAATAGATTTTTGAACGCAATAGATTCATGCTCATGATTCATGGTATTTAGCAAGGCTAGGCTTTTGGCTAGGTTTTATTTTTAGGTAATTTATTTTAAATAAAATACATTTTAAACAAAAGGGTTTTTGCTGCGGTGGATGCTTTTGTTATAATTTGTCAATTTGAAAACAAGAGATTAAAAATAAAAACCTTAAGCTCAATAAAACACGTGTCCATGAGTTTTGTTATCTTTTACAAATTCGTGGGAAAGGATTAAACATTTGACGGCGTTTACGTCAAACGTCAGGTTGATAGGACTGTCGATGTCAACCTAGCGAAGCGTCATTGTCGATGGTAGAGCAGGCGGCCATCTTAAACTCACTTTTGAACGAGACGGCGCACTAACGAGCATTTTGATTTCAAATCCGGACAAAAGTGACAATTACAAATTTCTGTAAATGCCATTTAAGTTGCCATTTTATCGCACCTGAGTAATGGTACTATCATAAACCGGTCCTACCTCGGACCATTCCCCTCCGCGCGCCCCGTTCAGGTAGTCGGAAACTAGTCATTGTTTAGTACGCACGTCGACTTCTACGATACGCTCTATTGTTTTCAAACTTGCATTTGGTTTAAAAAGTGATTAGAAGTGGATAGTGGAAAGTTTTAACGATGGAGTCTGAAGAACAAGGTATGTACTTAATTTTAATGTATGTTATCTTTAATACGATTGACTATTTTATACTTTTAGACGCAGCATCTATAGATGGGGAAAAAAGTGAAAATTGCGTGTGTTTTTTTTACTAATTAATACATTCGTAATAGTACCGAGTTAGATCGAGGTATTAGTATACCTTTGTGGTAAAATATAGAGTTTTCCCTCATCAAAACAGTAATAACATTTACCACATCATTCCACCACTCCAAAAAATTTTACTTTTAACACTTTCACAGCCGATCACGTGCAGAGTACGTCCCAGGTTGATTGTATTGTGACGCCGATCACGTTCTCAGTACGTGACTGACTTTCTTAGTGTTTGTTTTAAAACGACGTCCGTAGTCCGTGTTTGGCGTGCATTGATATAATAGTGTAGTGCTTTAGCTACGCACACATGTAAGAATAACCGTGGTGGGGCGCTTGGTGTGAGCGGAACAAGCTATCGAGTGTCGCGCTGCGCCAGTGTTCCCGCGCCGCTATTGCGAGTGCACGTACACGAATTTTGGCGCGAAATGGCGAGTTCACGGCGAAGTTATCGGCTCGATTCGAACGAAATTATTGACTTCTTGGTTGCTGATGATGATTCGGATATTGAAGAAGCCCCAGATATTGAAATTCAAGGTAAATTATTGTATTTTGTTGGGTTATTATTGTAGAAATGTAGCCTTTTTGCGTCGTACATATTTTTATTGTTTTTTTCTCTTTCCAGACCTTATTCAAGACTTGCAAGAGGTTGTATCGGTTCATGATCGACAAGATGTTGATGCTGACATGTCAGACGACTTATCTGAACCTGTACGGGGGGAACATGTACGGGGCCGGGGTCGTACACCTCGAAGAAATACGAGATCCCGCCTCGGTCGCGGTCGCTCGGCGGTGCGTTCGGCTACACGCGGGCGCGGCGTTACCCGCAGATCAGCAGCAGCACTTACCCTCAGAGAAATGGATGAAGGTAATGGATGGTCATACCAAGCACTGCAAGAACCCCCAGAAAATCCAGTATTTCAAGAAGTATCTCAAGTATTGGCTCCAGTAGATGAAAGTTCGTCAGAGTTGGATTGTTTTTCAATTTTTTTCCCCGATTCTTTTTGGAACACTCTAAAGACGGAAACTAACCGTTACGCAGCTCAAATGAAAACCAAACAAGCAAGAAAAGGCATTCTGAAACCTGGCACTATGTTGTACGAATGGAAAGCTGTCAAAAAATCGGAACTAAAGACATTTTTTTCTATCGTGATTCATATTACGCTTGTACACAAGGAGAGTTTTGATTCATACTGGTCTACACGGGAAATAATAGCCACTACATTCGCCGGGAAGCACATGAATAGAAACAGATTCCGAGCCATTTATAGCTGTCTCCATCTGAATGATAACGCAAACTACAAACCGCGTGGTGATCCCGAGTACGACGCTTTTTTCAAACTCCGACCTTTTTTTGATGACATGTGTCGGTTGTGTCAAGAGTGTTATTATCCCAATGAGCACTTGACTATCGATGAGGGTACTTGTGGGTTTAGGGGACGAGTGCACTTCAAAGTGTATAACAAAGATAAGCCCGATAAATATGGCATGAAAGTGTACATGCTCTGCGACGCGGAAACAGGATACATATTGCGCATGGTTCCCTACATAGGCGACTCGAAATCGGTGGAAACGATTATCACGGAATTGAGTGAACCATACTTCGGTAAGTGGCACACCATATACATGGACCGTTTCTTTACAAGTCCGACAATCGCAGACTTATTGTGGATAAAGGACACTCGCCTTGTTGGCACTGTAATGGCGAATCGTCGTGGTCTGCCACAGGATTGGCGTCATCAACCGTTGGAAAAAGGCGAAATGGCCTTTTGTCACCGGGCCAATCTAACCGCTTGTAAATGGAAGGACAAGCGTGATGTACTCATGCTTACTACGAAACACGGAGCTAGCTGGACAGAGGTGGATGCAAAAGTCAAAGGTGTCGGTGTGACCAAAAGGCTGAAACCAGATTGTGTACTAGATTACAACCACCACAAATTTGGTGTAGATCTGAATGACCAGTATGTGTCTTACTACTCCTTGAATAGAAAGAGCATGAAGTGGTGGAAAAAGATGTTTTTCAACCTGGTAGCAAGAGCAATGGTAAATGCTTACGTCATTTACAATAAATCAAGGTCTCAAAGGCGCCGCCCGCGATTCTCACAGTTCCTGATGGAGTGTGGTGACCAGCTGCTGCAAACTGCACCAGAGGCTGAACCAGGACCCTCACGTGGCCCACACCATGTAGGCAGCAGTACCAGACTAGTGGGAAGGCACTTTCTCGAAAGGATACCGAGCACCGAAAAAAAAGAGAAGGTGGCAAGAGTCTGTAAAGTTTGTGCAGACATTTCTAAGAAAAACACTGGCAAACGAGGACGCAAAGAAACCATATTTTACTGCCCAGACTGCAACGTGCCTTTATGCTACCATCCTTGCTTTAAAATTTTTCATACACGCAAAAATTACACGACTTGAACACGCAAAAGTCCATGTTCGACTTTTTTTTTTTCCCATAAAACCTCTTTTTTATTCTACATTTTTAAATAAAAAAAAACTAATTTACGTCTGTTTTTTATTTTTATCCTAGAAATAAACAAGTCAATAGTATAAATAAAAAAATAATTATAGATTTATCATTGATAGTTCTCATTTTATAAATGTTGCAATATCGGCGAAAATCGCCGGCGAACCATCCATGGTTCGCCGGCGATTTTCCGCGTTTTAAAATCTTCGGCTGTCAAAGTGTTAAAGTGATATTTGAAATTTTTAATCGTTTAGCACTTTGTCGTTTTTTTTTGCAGATTCGAAATCAAATGTGATTGAGATGACTCGGAAGTCGTTGTATATGCTTTTTAAAGAAAGCCCAGCAAGAAGATTACATGACAAGTTATCATATATGGAAGACAAGGTTCGAGAAATTACAAAATGTCCCCAAAACGAGTATCGAACCTTAAGTCACGATTTACGATATTTCAAATCAGATTTAAAGAAGAGATGGGCATCGTGCAATTATATTGAAAATAGATTCATGAAAAAAAATGAAAGTTGGCTTAATGTTTCAATACTAATACATATATGGACGCCAAACACTAAGCCGGGGCGCCCAAGCAAGGACTTCCAAGAATTGACTGATCGCAGTAAAAGACGAAAAACTAAAGAACTCCGTGAGGAGGTACCAGTGGAAGTGCTTACCTTTGCAGCTAGCGTCAGTCAACATATGTCGGGAAATGCTGCGGCTTCAAAACTTATAAAAGATGCAACTTCTACACCAACAAGAGCCAAACGGTACAGAAAAGCAATAAATACTGATCAGGAGCCAAAAATAAAGAAGCACACACCTGAAGAAGCTTTGCGCATCTTTATAGAAGGTATAGGGTAAAGAGGAATGAA
This sequence comes from Charanyca ferruginea, assembly GCA_947361185.1. Lineage (NCBI taxonomy): Eukaryota > Metazoa > Arthropoda > Insecta > Lepidoptera > Noctuidae > Charanyca > Charanyca ferruginea. The sequence goes on along the minus strand of OX376065.1, from coordinate 10,719,752 downwards.
AGTTAGGTAATATCTGTCTATGATTGTATTTAATCGTGAGTACATATAACAGGGGTAAACAATGGTTGTAGAGAAAACTTCAGTTAATGGTTTAACGGAGTAAAAATAAAAGTAATGACCGGGTCGTCTCTTGGTCAGAGCGCGCACGCGTATGTCTATCGGTGATTCGCGGCATACTGACTGGTAGGGTAGATGGTGCCGCACTACTCACTAGGGTAGTGCAGCGCCAACTCGCGCGCTGAGACGCGCCGAGCGACGACTCGGTTGGCAGGGCTTAGGAGTTCGAGCTCGTGGCGACCGGCTACCAGCTATACTACGCGCTACAATCTCCCCCTCCAAGTCAGCAGAAGTCTCTGGAGCTGGCTTGGAACCCAATACCTTACGAGGACGGCCCTTCTTCCTGTTGTGAACGACTACGTCGGAATCACCTACATAAGGCGTTAGAAGACTGGCATGATACCTGCCTCGAGGTACTTTATCCTTATCAACTACTTCATAAGTAGTCGGAGAAACTACTTTACCGATACTATAAGGACCTTCGCGACGCGGAGCGAACTTACTGGTGAATCCTTTTGCTGCCTGACTAAGGCGATGACTCTCTACAAGGACGAGGTCACCCTTCTGATAGCAGGGTCCAGGACGACGATGTTTGTCGGCGGCTTCTTTACGAATGTCTTGTTGACGTTCAACTCGCCATTTAACCTCCTGCAATCGGTGTACGAAATCGCGCAAATACGGCGATATTTGCGGAACGTAATTTTCCTGATCAACGATAGCCCGTAGATCGTGGGCCACGTCCACTGGAGACCGGAACTCGCGTGCGAAAGTCAAGTAGGCGGCGGAATGGCCAGTGCCTTGATTATAAGCTGTATTTAAGGCAAACCGTACAGCTGGCAATACCTCTGGCCAACGACGGTGTTCCGGATCCAACATGATCGCCAACATTTTCTTCATCTCCCGATTTTTCCGTTCAGCGGGGTTGGCCTCAGGGTGATAGACTGGGGTCAGAGATTGCTGAATCCCAAGGACGTGCATGGCCTTCTGCATCACTGCGGACACGAACTGCGTTCCGTTGTCAGAAATTATTCGACGGGGAAAACCATAACGCATGAAAACTTCTTCGATAAGTGTTCTTGCACACGACTCGGCAGTCGCATCGCACAACGCAAACAATTCCACCCATCGGCTAGCGGTGTCCTCCACCAGAAGAATCCATTTCTCCCCCTTATTGCCTTCCGGTAGTGGACCAAATAGGTCCATTGCAAGAACTTCGAAACGCTGCTGTAGCACTGGGGTCTGGAGTAAACCGGCAGGTTTAAGATTTGTGACTTTATACTTCTGACACAGATCGCAGGATTTTAAGTACTGTGCCACGTAAGTTCTCATATTTCTGAAAAAGTATTTTTCTTTGATCTTTCTTAAGGTCCGCTCCAAGCCCAAGTGTCCAGCTGTGGGCGCATCGTGAAGCTCCTTCATGAGCTCGGCCCATAATGATTCTGGAACCACTAGTTGAGGTTCTTCAGAATCACAATCCGGATCACAGCGGTACAACACGCCTTGAGAAAGATAATAACCTCTATCGGTCCAGCGCATGGCTAAGTCTGAATTATTGGAGCCCTCAAAATCCTCTATGATTTTGTTTATCTCGGGATCTTTAAGTTGAGCATCACGAATATCCTCTGGTTTCCTCTGAGGTAAGTCAACGATCACCGGACAAATGCTGCAAGAACTTGTAGAGCTCGGGTCTTCAACATCGGCGTTCACTGGTCGACTGAGAGTATCAGCGACTAAGTTGACTCTTCCAGGTGTATACTCGATATCCAAGTTGTAACACTGAATTTTCATTGCCCAACGGGCCAAACGACCACTGGGTGTCTTCAGCGACAAGAGCCATTTCAATGGCTGGTGATCGGTAGCCACACGTATCAGCGCTCCTTCGATGTATCCTCTGAATTTGTCCAGAGCCCAGACAACCGCTAGAGCTTCGCGCTCTGTCGTGTGGTAATTACGCTCGGCGGATGTCAGCAACCTACTCGCGTATTCTATAGGCCTTTCTTCGGTAGGATTATCACCTTGCATTAACACTGCTCCAAGCGCATAAGCACTTGCGTCTGTACGCAGTACAAAGGGTTTTTCAAAGTCTGGCTGGCGAAGTATAGGGCTAGTTGAAAGCCGTAGCTTAAGCTCTTCAAAAGCTCTTTGCTCACTCTCCCCCCATTGCCAACGTCGATCTTTCTTTGTGAGGTTCGTCAAAGGACGCGCTACCTCTGAAAACTGCGGGATAAATTTACGGAACCAAGAACAAGTTTGCAAGAAGGTCCTCAGCTCTTTCAGGTTCGTCGGCGGCTTCATGTTTACCACCACTTCAACCTTCATGGGATCAGGCTCAATGCCACGTGCCGAAATGACGTGTCCCAGGTAAGTTACTCTATCCCTAGCGAAAACACACTTACTTCTGTTTGCTTTCAGGTTGAACAGGCGGAGGCGTTCGAAGACCTGCTGCAAATCCCTCACATGGGATTCTAGATCCTCGGAGATCAGCAAGATATCGTCCAAATACGCCACCACAGTGATGTTCTTCAAACCAGCTCGAAATCTGTCAATAAGGCGTTGGAATGTCGACGGGGAATTCTTTAAGCCAAACGGCATACGTCGGAAACGAAACATCCCAAAGGGTGAAATAAAAGTAGTTTTGTCCCTGTCTTCCGGAGCTACTTCAATTTGCCAGTACCCAGCCTTCAGATCTATAGTTGACATCACACTATTAGCCTTGGTGGACTGCAGCAACTCATCAATAACAGGTAAGGGATACTTATCTGTTTTGGTTACCTTATTCAAGGCCCTGTAGTCTACGCAGAAACGTACTTCTCCGTTCTTCTTAGGGACCAGCACTACTGGGGATGCCCACGGTGATTCTGCTTCCTCTATGACCTCTTCTTCTAGCATTCTATCGATCTCTTTTCTTATGCTCTCTTTCTTTGCCGGTGTCACTCTATAAGGCGGCACTGAAATTGGAGCACTGTTCCCGGTGTCTATTCGATGCACAGCAAAAGAAGTTGGTCCTCCCCCTGGTTCAAATATATCCTTATTGGACTCTAGCAGGTTGGCCAATTTACTGCGTTCAGCTGGTTCCAGTAAGGTACCCTCGTCATCGCGGAGACAAAAGGAAGCACACCCGGTTTCAGAACGTCCTTCCTCATACAAAATAGGATAAAATATCTGTGAGCCTTCCAAACACCAAGAATTCTTATGGAAGTCAAGTACCATGCCAGCATCCCTAATAAAATCTATGCCGAGCAACGACTCCACAGCCCCAGGTAACACAATAAAATGGGTGGGTACAACTCTATTACAAAAGTGAACATCAACCATTGCAGTTTCAACATTTAAACAATTGATAGAGCCATCAGCAAGCTTAATTTCAGAATAGGTTTTTACAAATTGTTGACCATTTTTAACTAAAACATTTTTTAAACTAACACTAGCTATCGATAGTTTAGCACCGGTATCTAAAAGAGCACTACCACTTTCACCGTATATTTTTATGTTTAGCTTTGGCCTACTACGCGGATCTAATGATTGAACACCACACGCGGACACTGACTGAAACGGAATGGAAGGCGTATTAGATTTCTTCTCTTTGCACGTCGAGCAATTCGAACGAATCACGCCGGGTGCTCCACACCCGAAACATGTAACCGAAGACGTGAACGGAGCCGACTCTCTCTCTATGGTACCGTCCTTGGTTTTCTTCTGCTTTGCCAGTCGCTGACAAGACTCTTTAACATGGCCGTACTGGTTACAGTAATTGCAATGGGGCCTTATCTTACTTGTAGAAGGCACAGCCGTTTCCCGCGGAGTCGGCGCCGTCGAGGACGTCGGAGGTTTCCTATCAGTAGCGACGTGCGGGCGTGATTCCTCAAGAACATCTTCGACGCGGCGCGCCTGCGTCAACATTTCCGCAAAAGTATTAAAAGCAGTGCGCGGAAGCTTTTCTCGAATGCGGTGGTTGAGCAACCCATATGCCATGTCCACCTGAACCACCTCTGGAAGTAGGAATGGTGGTAACTGAGCGATTAAGGCCCGAATATGGCACACAAATAAATCCGTGGATTCGTCTACTCGTTGCTCTCGTTCAAATATTTTTCTATATAATTTATGCGGCGGCAATCGTGGTCCAAATGTTTGCTTTAATGACTCTACAGCAACTTGCCAGGAGACGGTGGTATCCTTTACTCCTTGCCACCACGTAGCGGCAAGCCCTGTCAACAACATCGGTAAACCACGGAGAGCGTTGTGGTCATCGACGCCAACACACTCCTTATACGTCTCTACAGCATCGATGAACGCCAAAACATTGCTTAACTTTTCACCGTCAAAACGTGCCGTACACTTGGCAAAGTGGCCACCGTGGCCAGAATAAACTGGTGTACTTACAGGTTCGCTGCGACTTAGCCTGTTTATCAGCAACAGAAGCTGCTCGGTCGACATCGTGACCGGAGCCGCCGCAGCGGCAGCAGCCAACTGAGGATCCACCGCAGCCACTTGAGCGGCCGCGGTGTCGGCGACAGCGCCGCGCGGAGCCATCTCCGGCGCGGGCGCTACGGGCGCAGGCGGCACCATGTCCTCGGACAAGGCGCCAGCCGAAGTCGGGCTAGCAGCACGTGATCTCGTTAACACCATTGCGAAATAGTCCACCAAACGAACGAAACACTAACTTAGGTACTATAGGTAGTCTAGATATTACCTAAGCACTAAGACTGTTCGCAGTTCCACAATAGTACAACGGTTACAGCTTAATCACAGTTCGTAAAATAAAAGTAATTTACGCACACGGGTTGTGAAACAGTCCACAAACGAACAAAAAACAAACTTAGGTACTTTAGGTAGTCTACGTTCTACCTGAGCACTAAGACTGTTCGTAGTCCCACAACACTTTAACAATAACTCGACATCACCGATCGCGTCACGATTAAAAACGGTTATAGACACACTTAGAATAGATCGCACATAGGTTTTAGGCATAACCTGAGTACTAGAACTTTTCAGTTACGCGATCAAACAGTCATTGAATAGTCAGTCACTTTCACTAACTGATTCCAAGTCAGTTACGGAAGTTTATTTACACCACAATAATGTTTACATCCCCGCAATAGTGTTATTAATCACATCACACTTTTAATAACGCACGTCACAAGTTCATAGTTCATACCGGCACAATCCTGGTCCGTAATCTAGGTTCAGGTATATACTATTTTGCCTGCGACGAAACCTAGTACACAAATTACGACCATGTGCCAACGCCCGAAGAGTGAAATTCTCACCGCCGTATCGAGCGTCGCACGAGCGTGGCGACGAATATACTTGACGAAGTGGGCGGAGCCAAGGCTCCCCGGCGCACGAAGTTTAGGAACTTGCGATCGCCGTTCGCGCGCTTTTCCACGAAACGGCTTAACGGTAGGTAAAGACGTGATAATGATAACACACTACCCGACACACTATTACGTTAGATAGTATTAATTACTTATGTAGCACGTAAAAGTTTTGCACTTCAAAATGTTCACTGATTCACTCACGGTTCAGTCCCACGTTAGGCTGCCATTTATAGGGTAAAGAGGAATGAAAGTTAGGTAATATCTGTCTATGATTGTATTTAATCGTGAGTAAATATAACAGGGGTAAACAATGGTTGTAGAGAAAACTTCAGTTAATGGTTTAACGGAGTAAAAATAAAAGTAATGACCGGGTCGTCTCTCGGTCAGAGCGCGCACGCGTATGTCTATCGGTGATTCGCGGCATACTGACTGGTAGGGTAGATGGTGCCGCACTACTCACTAGGGTAGTGCGGCGCCAACTCGCGCGCTGAGACGCGCCGAGCGACGACTCGGTTGGCAGGGCTTAGGAGTTCGAGCTCGTGGCGACCGGCTACCAGCTATACTACGCGCTACAAAGGTGGCTTTACAAGGAAGCAGTGGGAGTTACTGCATGATGCAACTAAGGGTATATTCCCTTGTTATACTCTTATTAGAGAAGTAAAAAAACTCTGTTATCCAAAACCAGAGGCAGTTCGAGTTACGGAAACTTGTGTGGAAGTTGTGCTCCAAGACTTACTGGATCACACAGCTAAAAGACTCTGTCTTTATCTTGAGGATGTACTCCAAAACTGTACAATAGAAGAATTGAAAAATCTGGAGCTCATTTCAAAATGGGGATGTGATGGCTCTCATCAAACTGCCTACCAACAAAAGTTTTTAGACAGCTCTCATGATGACTCAAACATTTTTCAAAGTTCATTGGTTCCCTTGAGATTACAATCACGAGTTGGAGAAAAAATTAAGATTTTATGGCAAAATCCAACACCGTCATCTACTCGTTTTTGTCGACCAATTCGCATTCGATTTCTTCACGAAACAGTAGATATAACAAATGATGAAATAAACTATATAGAAGACCAAATAAATCATTTGTTAAAGACTGAATTAGAAAATTATAACAGAGCCACTTTTGTGCGACATACATTGCTCCCAACCATGGTTGATGCGAAAGTTTGTAACGCAGCTACTGGCACATCATCTACTATGAGATGTTACATATGTGGCAAAACGTCCAAAGCCTTCAATGACTTTGAAAATTTAAATGTGGAGGATCCTCAATCCTTAAAATTCGGATTGTCAATTCTTCACGCAAGAATCCGTTTCTTTGAAACGATTTTACATATAGCCTACAAACTTCCTCTGCAAAAATGGCAAGCTCGAACTGTAGAAGAAAAAACTGTGGTCAAGACAACGAAAGAAAAAATACAAAAGAAATACAGAGAAAAGACTGGCCTTGTTATAGATATGCCGAAACCTGGTTTCGGCAATTCCAATTCAGGCAACACGTCTAGAAGATTCTTCGCCGATCCTGATCTAGCTGCTGAAATCACTGGCATAGATAAAGAGTTCATCATTAGACTTAAGGTGATTCTGGAAGCAATGTCATCTGGACTCAAAATTAATGCAGAGAAGTTCGGAAAATACTGCAAAGATACTGCAAAAATGTATGTCGAACTGTACGGTTGGCATCCAATGACGCCGACTCTTCACAAAATCCTAGTGCACGGTACAACTGTGATCAAATATGCCATCCTGCCTATTGGGCAGTTATCCGAAGAGGCCGCAGAAGCCCGCAATAAGCACTATCGTTCATACCGGCAAAATTATGCCCGAAAATTTTCGAGGATTCAATGTAACCACGATGTCCTCAACAGGCTACTTCTCACATCAGATCCTTACATAAGTTGTGTACGGAAACGTAAACCGAGCAAAAGCCAGCCTTTCATGAGTGAAACAATAGAGTTGTTCGAGGCAGAAGAACTGGACACTGAAGTAGACCAATCATCGAGAAATGTTTACTCAGATGATTCAGAATAAGATCTATCAGATTTAAATAATTTGTGTATTTTTATTTTTAGTCATGTTCATAAAAATATACGATTTTCTGTATTCACTTACGTCTTTTTATTGATTTCCAATAAAATAAAAGTGCTAATTAATTTTGTCCGGTTTAAAAAGCAAAATGCTCGTTAGTGCGGCGCCCGCGCACTACGCTTGTGACGAATCGCTCAGAATCTTTGCCATCACGCTATTTCAAGATTTATTTAAGTTGATTTAGTATAGTAGTAATCGCTAATTACCTAATTACTTCGTGATTCCTGTGAGTACTGATTAAAATACGTCGATTGTGATCTGAAGCCATTTATTCGTATTTCCGCGCCCACCTACCCACATAATCAGAAAGATGAGTTCTGGTGAAGGGCCTTCAGCTCATCCTGGCTCTTCACATTCTTATCTCATTTGTTCCTAAATACATTGTTTATTTTAAGCCGAGTAAACCATGTATTTAGAAACAAAAGAGATAAGAATGTTTTGCATTTAGAAACAAAAGAGATCAGAATGTTTTGTATTTAGAAACAAAAGAGATAAGAATGTTTTGTATTTAGAAACAAAAGAGATAAGAATGTTTAATCATATTGAATATTGACGTCGTAGGAACAGATTATCGCCTTCTATTGTTTTGCTTATTCAGGTAAATATGGATTAGGATTTAGGCCGGGTTTATACCTATATCTTCATGTATGAACTAGCTGGTTACTTAGCTGGCCTTGACTATATCTACCTTGATTATACCTATATCTTCATGTATGAACTAGCTGGTTACTTAGCTGGCCTTGACTTAAGTACCTGAGTATAACATTGTTTTTGTAAAAGAAAACAAAACACATCAGCATGTGTTTTATTGAGCTTTTAAAAAATTCAAACAAAGGCGTCGGCTTGTTTCTATTGAGCTTAAGACTTTAATGCCTCGATGGCGGTTTTAAAAGATCAAAACAAAGGCCTGATTAAGGTTTTTAATCCCTTCCTGACAGTTTTGAATGAATGAATGAATGAAAGATGAAAATAAGACAGAGATACTATTACGTAGAAAACCTGTACTTATCTATTTATTATTGTAGGATTTAACTAGGTATAAACCACGAAATCATACCTACTGTTATTATCATTATTATAGATTATGAATACACGGTGACTGGGTGAATGAAAACAGATACTAACTACTTAGAACAGTTTTGTCTGTGACCGGAACTCATTTGTTTAAAATCTAATCTATGCAGATTGTTTTATATATTCTTTTGTAATCAAAATTAAATAAACCGGGTGGTCCCTTGGCGGAGGGCGCGCATCGAGCGTCGCCTGTGGGAGCTGTGGTGGCCCCGTCCTACACAGTGAATACATTTTATCAACATATGACAATTAAGTACCTATATAAGGTGCTATAAAAATATCTGCCACGGCTGCAATGGGAGACAGTATTGTGTTTATAGATTACAATAGTAAAGATAAATTATTGATCATTTGTCATATTTTTTTTCATACAAAAAATTTTACGTATAAATTTGAATTGATTTATTCGCATAAAACCATCACGTAGACTTGCTGTTGCCGCACCGCACCGAATAGGTACAATTCAATCGTTTCGCAAAACGCCGGCGCCGTTCATACACTGTTGCCATTCTTATCATTTATCAAACGATGCCGCTGCGCACCGGCACTCGTCGGGACGTCGCGTCGTCAAAGAGCAGCCCCGCGCGCCCCCACCCTGACCCGCACAACCCCGTTCGTCGCACGCGCCAGCCGACCGCCCGCTCGCCAGTCGCCCAAGTCGGCCGAGGAGGGCCAGTGCCGTGGCCGCCTCGCTCGCCGGATTTAACCCCTCTAGACTTTTTTTTGTGGGGTCGTGTAAAGGACCTTGTGTACGGCCAAACCGGACATGACATTAGAAGTGTGGAAGAACTAAAAAGGCGCATCAAACGCGCATTTAGGCAAGTAAAAAGTGAAACGGACACATTAAATAAAGTGAAGAGACATGTACGTAAGCGTGCCTACATTTGTGTGCAACGCGAAGGCGGACTCGTGCAACAGTTTTGTAGATAAGTAGGTAGGGAGTGTGTAAATAACTAACTAAGCACCTACTGTTTAAAAATAATAAGAAAAAAATTGCGATTCTTACACTAACTTGTCAGTCCAAAGCCTGTTTTAAGTGTGATGGGAAGTTTATCATCTTATTTACCTACGTCAGTTTTTTGGAAGAATGCGGTAGCTGGTAAGTAATTGCACTTTTGAAACACTTTTTTCCCTGCGTATTATTGTGTACCTAGTAGGTTAGATAGTGACGAACTAATCAGCTGATTTCAGTTTTCAGGGAGAGAATAACAGATGCGGCGGACCAGATGAGGGCAACAATCACATCAAGAATCACAAAAACCGAAGTGAGGAAGCGAATAAGAACATGTATTCGAAACCGAGGCCAGCACATCGAACAAGACGTGTGAAAGTAAATTCAAGTTTTTAAACTGATATTGATTAAAAATTATGATATTTACGAAATTGTGTTATTTGATTTTCCGAACAATCACCTTTTTGTGAGACGCACATAATGTAGTCCATAATTTTGTATTAACTTTCATAGCTTTTTGGATAGCTGATAAGACAAGGATATTTTCCTAGTAATTTGTACTAGACAACATTTTGTATGAAGTAACAGCAAAAGTCACAAAAAAATAAATGTTTGTTTAGTGATATTTGCCAAGGTTTCTGGCATTTTTGAACTTTTAATTATGAACAAAGATGTGATATTAACTTAAATTTTAGTACAGTCGCACTGTAAATCATTTTTAAATTGGCCCCAAATGATTTAATCTGGAATTTTTCATAAAAAAACTGAAAATGTAACTAGCTCAAAAACTACTGAACTTCGGTAGAACATTTGGTGGCTTAATTTGTTGCATTTTAACCCTACTATGACGTCGTGCCAGGAATACGTCGAGTTACCAGTAACCCTGTATATTTTAAAATCTAATTTATAATAACGAATATTTTGCATTGATTAAAATTCTAATCATTTATTATCATTTCGTTTCAGATTTGCGACTCAGAAATTGTATTTAGCCAGTACGCTCAGGATCCTTACGAAGGACTTTCCGAGATGATTTGCAATGAACCCCCGCACTGCAGTCAAGTTACGAAAGAAAAGAAATCTAGACGACAACGCCGAGAAAAGCTATCTCATAAGAAACAACTATCTAAATCTTTCGTGATGAGTAAACTGCATCGACGCGGGATAAAACTGATAAAAATATCAGTTGTTGATCTTTGCAATAACAATACAAGTAACTGTGATAGTGATAGTGAGAACGTCATAATAAATGCACAATACATCGTTAAAGATGCTACCTATTGATAGTGTTATGGACGATACGGAATCGTTAGTTAAGAATATTTCAAAATCTTTGATAGATGATGATTTTTAATATTTTTTAGGGTTAGTGATTGTTATTATTTTTAATTATATGTTTATCAATGAATGCTGTATCTTTAAGGTTAGGTAAATAAAATTATTTTTTATTATACTCTTTAATATAATTACTTTTATTGTGGAACAGTGTTCAGTCATAGATGCTGATTTCTACTACGACGACGGCACTTAGTGATTTTGTATGGTATTTTAAGTGGTGTGTGTGTTATGCAAATAAAAAGCAACTTTACTATATATATAAAAAAAATATATTGAAAAAACCATAAAATTACCTTATAAATAATTTACATATATTTAATTACCACTCTAAATACTTTTTAACCATAATACATTTTTAGTGCACATTGCTCAAAATTGTTATTACAATTTAAATAGATAAATTAGGACTTGGATTTTTATCAAGTTTCGACACCTTAAAATTTACACATAGAGCCTCTATCCACTGCACCAGCTTCTCCAAGCCTTTGACAATAATTTCGTTATTTTGTAAGCATAGAACAATAATTATTTAATACGAAGGTATACTGCACGCTTCCAAAATATATAAAAATGCATCACAAGAGATGCTGCCATATACAGATTAAATTGCAGTGGTGCATACGAGCTTTTGAAACGTAGTATAATTTTTGTTGTCAGCAGAAACGCTGCGGTTTGCACGCTCGTGTACATTATTTCGAATTCTAACACGTAGACGTAATAAGAACTTGAATGTCATGTTTCCCTAATATGTTTAAAATCAAAGTATAATTATTATGTTTCATTTAATGATTTTGAACCTTAAAAACAAATGTAAGCAAATGTATAACCAGAAACAAAATCCTGAAGAAATCACATTCCGTCGAATATTTCGTTCTACAATGTCGGTAAGTAAGTCAACCTGTTACTAAATAATTAAACATATTTTTAGTTTTGATACTTTTTATTCTGATAATAATTATCAACTAAACTTAATAATTTTACTTAACAATTTTATGTGTACGAATAGAAACAGTCGATATTTAAACTAGCTTTTGCCCACGACTTCGTCCGCGTGAATGTCTGTTATAGTGGATGCAGACGAAGTCCTGCATTAGAAAGTAGCCTATGTCCTCCCCTCCAGGGTTAAGCAATCTTTATGTCAAATTTCATCAAAATCGGTTCAGCTGCTTCATTGTGAAAGCGTAACAGAGTTACTTTCGCATTTATAATATTAGTATGGAAGTATAAATAATAATGGTAATTATGTATTGTTTCAGAACTCCAGCGATATTTTCATCAATGATTTATCATACTCTCCAATACCAACAGCGCAGCAACTACGTCAAAATGTTAAGAACTACATAGACAGAGAAAGACTGTTCCTTTATGAAGGAAGGTCGAGCCTACCGTGTTCTCAGATTCCAGCAGCGCAGCAACTACATCAAAACGAAGCAAACTATCTAGAGAGAGAAAGACCGTTCCTTTATGAAGGAAGGTCGAGCCCACCATGTTTTCGGATTCCAGCAGCGCAGCAACTACATCAAAACGAAGCAAACTACCTAGAGAGAGAAAGACCGTTCCTTTATGAAGGAAGGTCGAGCCTACCGTGTCCTCAGATTCCAGCAGCGCAGCAACTACATCAAAACGAAGCAAACTATCTAGAGAGAGAAAGACCGTTCCTTTATGAAGGAAGGTCGAGCCCACCATGTTTTCGGATTCCAGCAGCGCAGCAACTACATCAAAACGAAGCAAACTACCTAGAGAGAGAAAGACCGTTCCTTTATGAAGGAAGGTCGAGCCCCTCATGTTCTCAGATTCCTGCAGCGCAGCAACTACATCAAAACGAAGCAAACTATCTAGAGAGAGAAAGACCATTCCTTTATGTAGAAAGGTCGAGCCCACCATGTGCTCAAATTCCAGCAGCCAGCAACTACGTCAAAACGTAGAGAGAGAAATACTCTTTCAATTCAAGAAACGAGGGACTGATACTTTTTATTCGTACATTAAAAAGCCAGCAAAGGGTGTACGATCGAAAGTAATACGGATCCAAATCTTTGATGCCGAAGATTTAAAAAGTTCGAAATTATGTGAGTGTAGGGCTAATGTATGCGCTCAGCATATTGTTGAAAATGTGTTTAGCGATGATATATATAAGTGTGCAAAAGATATAATAAGTAAAATTCAAAGGAAATTGTAAATAATAAATATAAATATATTATATAAAATAAACAATATTACTGCCGTCTTTTAATTACCAGATTAGTCTTTTACTAAACATTGTGAGTGTTTTTAGATTTCACAAAATCTAGCATCTGTCAGCAGAACACCGATTAATCTGTATTTTTCTAACCAGTTTGCAAATCTCGAGATCTAATGTCACTGAGTCCTGCATAGTAATTAACTTAGCTTTATGTATGTACTTTGTTTATGATAAAAATAACCTTTACACAACAATAGTAAGAATCGAATGTAGTATTAAATGACTGCGAATAAAAATATTTATAAGTTATTCACCTTCCCCCACCTACAAACTTTGTAGATCCATGAACTCAGAATGTTTAAATTTATCCATATACTATTGGGTATTCTACCCCACCTACCGCGCAACAAACTTTATAGATCCATGAACTCAGAATGGTTAAATTTATACGTATAGCATTCTGCACCAGCTGTCGCGCAGTCAGACGACTGCGCGATAGGTGGGGTAGAATGCCCAATATTATACTACTAGGACTTGTTCGCAGATTTAGGTGGGGGAGAGGAGTATAGCAAATTAGACTTATCAAATCACAACTTACGTTGGCACCGTTGTATATAGAAGAGTACCATTCGGTATTAAATGCATACCCGAACATTTCCAAAAAATTATGGAAGAAACGTTAAGTGGATTGCCGTCAACAGCGGTTTTTGCGGATGACATTTGTGTAACTGGAAAAGATAGAACTACACATTTAGCCTGCTACAAAGGCTCAATCAAAATGGTTTTAGTATAAATTTTGCAAAGTGTGCTTGCTTTCTTTAAAAATATCGTTACCTATTTGGGCTATAAAATTTATAAGTTAGGTTTACATACAGATAGCAAAAATATTGACGCCATTGTAGCACCTGAACCTACAAACGTTACACAGCTCAAGAGTTTCATGGGACTTGTAAATTTCTATTCAAAGTTTTGTGTCAATATGAGCGATATTTTAAAGCCCCTTTATTGTATGTTGCACAAAGATATATTTTATTGCAAATAACCCCAACTGTCGCCCTGTTTCGTTTGATCCACGATTTTTTGGCCACCCTATACAGAAAATATAATTGCAGATCCCCAGGAACGTTTTATGTTACATTTCAGTGTACCACCACCGAATACTGTGTAACTAATGTGATTGATATGAACGAAGCTATGAAATATGTTATAAAAAAAATTGATGGTATAGCAGAAAATTGTAAAACCATAATGCTGAATTTAAAATAATTACAGAAAACCAGCAATTGCTGTTTCAAAATCAGAACAATATTATTACGAAAATTTCAGACATTCAAACACAGTTCGAAGGCTATTTAAAGCAGTCCTTGAAGTCACCAAAACAAAAAGAAACACCCGATGTAAAGCCTATTCATAACGTCAAGGAGTTGCTAGATTTAGAAAATTGATTACAAAATCCCGAATTTAAAGAAAACCTTAAACAACAAGTACAAATTGTATGTAGCAAGGGTAAAAAAAGGGAAACCAATAACGCTAATGCCCTAATTGACGTTTTATTTTCAAGAAGTTATTGAATGAATGTTCATGGGCGGGCGGGGCAAAATCCAAGGAGTCTGTCTTAAAAAAATTTCAAAAACTCTCGATTTCTTTTTGTCGGTTCTTCATGAATCAGACCCAGACTTTACTAGGTCTGACATGCAAAAGCTTTTTATGACAGTTTTGAAAAATTCTTGACAACGTTTATAGAGTAAACAAATAAGGACTTCTACAAAAAGAGATCGACAAATAGTCAAAAAAGGGACTTCCAGTTCCAAGGACAACAAGGTTTCTAAGAATCAGCAAAGTAGTGATGAGTGTGAAACAAATTATTTTTCCATCAAAATATTCAAGGATTTTCTTCCAAGCAATTGGAAATTAAATTGTTTTTAGAGAAGACAATGTTCGACATTATATGTATAACCGAACATTGGTTGAAACTTATGAAATGTTAATTAATTATGAAAATTATACTGTGAGCAGTTGTTTCAATCGGAAATCGATGCTGCGTGGTGGTTCACTAAATATATTAAAAAGTAATATTAAATCTAAGTCTCGCAAAGACATAGTTGAACTATCGGTTGAACATATTATTGAACTGTCCTGTGTTGAGCTAGATAAGCATGTCATAGTGTGCGTTTACAGACCCCCGTTTCAGAGATGCGGTTCCATTGTTGCAAAACTGTAACTACTCTGTGCATATGCCATCAACATTACAGGATGATGAAAATCAGTTGTCAACATTAGAGGCAAACAAAACTCGGGCTGTTACTATTTGCAGATGGGTGGTTGAAGTTATGAATGGGATTTTTAAGCAGCGGTTTAAAATATTCCGACATGAGTTTAATAATAGAGCTTCACCACATGTCATGATTGACTTTTCCATAGCTGCTGCCCTAATCAATAGATTTCGACCACCCCTCACAGACAGGTTTGATGCTGCCCAGATATTAGAAATTATACAACAGAAAATGTTCCAAACTAATACATTAAGTGAGTTTAATATACAAAATAATTATAATAGAAGAAGGGCACAGTTCTCAAATATAAATGTTGATAACAGCAGTGTCACTGAGTTTTCTCAACTTGAGTATCACGATTTGATTTTAATCGCTTGTGGCACTTACCAACTCCGTCAGGCCAGATCATATTATGGTGAGCATATCCGCTTTAATGGCCGATATATGATTGAAGTATGCAGGGAGGCATCAATTAACAATTTAAGAGAACAATTGTCTCTCTCTCAAAGCTCTTGGCTTTTGAGAGCCAAAATTCAAAGTCGCCATATCAGTAGCAAAACTTATTTTGTGTATGTTCTAATTGATAACAGTTTAAATGGGAGAGAGGCAATTACTCAATATTTTTGTAATTGTAAGGTAGGTAAACGAACTGTGGGATGCTGTTCCCACACTATGACCATTTTATGGTATTTGGGTTGGGCTCGGCACCAAAATAATATTGAGCCCCCTGCGCAATTTCTTGATGATTTATTAATTGAATTTGATAACGAAATTGATGATGATAATAATTAATGATAATGGTGAAAACGAATAAAACTATTTAATTAAGTACGCTGTATATTTTTTGTTTAACTTACTCTCTGCAAAAATAAATAACCTCCAATTTACAATGTCTGAATAACTTCTTTTGTAGAAGTTCAATGTAAAAGTAGAAAGCACAGAAAAGCTTTTGACAATAAACTACACAAGAAAACGTGAGAATTTTCACTGTCCATGAAAAATTCATATTGAGCCAAAGTTACTATGGCCATCTGACATTCTTCTTTATAATGTTTTATATGACATAGGCTCTTAGTCAACATATCTGCTGGCATATCAGCAGTTGGCAAATATGATATTTCTATTAATCTATTACTTAAACATTCTCTAACAAAGTTATGCCGAACATCAATATGTTTAGTTCTGCGATGATACAGAGGATTTGATGCCAATTTTTGTGAACTCTGGTTATCACTTAACAATCTTACAGGAATATTTTCTATTTTATTTTTATTAATTTCGGACATTAAATTCTTAAGATAAATCGCTTCCTTACTGGCTTCAGACAATGCCATGTATTCTGCCTCTGTACTGGATAATGCAATAGTTTTCTGTTTCCTACATTCATACGATATAACACTTCCAGACATTTTAAAAATATATCCTGTATAAGACTTCCTATCAATTGCACATGAAGCCCAATCTGCATCAACATAACCTATAATATCACACTCATCCTTTACATATTTTAATCCATAATGTTTAGTTTTATTTAAATATCTAAGAACCCGTTTTAAATGTTTCCAATGAGTTTCATTGTAGCAATTATTAAATTGACTAAGAAAACTAATTGCAAATGAAATATCTGGTCTACTTAAAACACTTAAATACATTAATGCTCCAAGTAATTGCTGGTAAGGATATTGATTAGAAATATTTACAGCCTTTTCTAATTTTAAATTCTTTTCCATTGGGGTATCTGAACTTTTACAGTTATCCATATTAAACCTTTTCAAAATTATATATATGCAGTCCTTCTGATCTACAGTAATACAGTTATTCTTTACACTTACATTCATTCCAAGACATTTTTTTATTTGGCCTAAATCTTTTATATTAAATTTAACTTTCAACTCAGCTTTTAATTCCTCACAAGTATTTTTACAGTTATAAAATACAAAGAAATCATCAACAAATAAGGCAATATAGACTTGAACATTTTCATTACATTTCATAAATAAACATGGTTCATACTTAGACTTAGTATAACCTATTTCCAACAGCAATACTTCAACTCTATTATACCAGGCTCTGGCAGACTGTTTCAGTCCATATATTGCACGTTTGAGTTTAACCCGCCATTTGTGACGTGTATGTCTGTAAGACCGGGTAGTTCAAAAAAGTCTCATAACTTTTTTATCCGCTATAGAATCAAGTAGTGATTTCGTGTACTCTCGTCATTTCGCGTCCCCCACCGTTAGTCCACCCCGCGCCGGCGACGCGCACGTACGTCTTGGAGTTTTGGCGCCAACCCGGTGCGTGAGACCGGGGTTACAGACTACGTAAGTCAAATAGCCATAGTTTAATTTTTGAATTGTAACTTTTTGATAAGTTTATGTATTTATTTTGATAGTATAATTATTGTGATTATTATTATTCTGTAATCAGTAAACTTTTCGCATAATTTTATCAATATCTCACTAAAATACTTAGAATTTTACGTATTTATTTTCTAATTTATAACTTTGTTTTAGCATGTCTTACGACGACGTAGCACAAACATTATCGGACAGTGAAGCTGGTAGTGATAGCGAACCCGAAAATCCACCTCCAGAACAAATACAAAATTCGGGTAGCGAAGAGGATTTGAGCGATCGCGAACCGTCAGGTAACAACAACTCCTTGTTTTATTTGGGAAAGGACAAATCTACAAAATGGAGTAAAGAACCTCATCGTCAATCTGGCCGGACTAGAAATTGCAATATTATATCTCAGTTACCAGGACCTAAACGGGCTATCCTAGGTGAAAGGGATCCTCTTGGAATTTGGAGACACTTCTTTGATGACACCATAATAGATGTTATTGTTACGTATACCAACCAATACATTGACACCGTCAAACATAAATATAACAGAGAAACATATGCCCGACAGACTGATGTCAATGAGATACAATGCTTTATAGGTTTGATTCTATTAGCCGGAGTCAAAAAATCGAATCATCTAAATGTTGTCGAGTTGTTTCGAACGGATGGTGGTTCGATAGAAATTTTTCGGCTTGCTATGTCTGCCCAAAGGTTTAACTTTATTCTTCGAGTTTTGAGATTTGATAATGTCACGACGAGGCAACAAAGAAAAGCACATGACAAGATTTGCCATGTCAGAGAAATATTTGAGAGATTTGTCCAAAATTGCAAGGATAATTACACCTTATCTGCTTTTGTGACTATTGACGAAAAATTGGAAGCCTTTCGTGGAAGATGTTCATTTAGACAATACATTCCGAATAAACCAAATCCTTATGGTATCAAGATTCAAGCTCTCTGTGATGCTAAAATGTTTTACACATTTAGTATGGAAATTTATCCTGGAAAACAGCCAAATGAAGGTCCATACAATCTTGACAATTCTGGTCTAGCTGTTGTGCAAAGATTATGCGAGCCTATTTACAATACTGGTCGTAACGTCACCACTGACAATTGGTACACCAATGTACCCTTGGCTGAAGCATTGCTACAGAAAGGTCTAACAACAATTGGAACAATCAGGAAGAACAAGAAAGAAATACCTCCTGAATTCAATATATTGCAAGGTCGAAATGTGAAGTCAAGTATGTTTGGTTTTCGCGACAACATGGTTTTGGTTTCACACGTCCCAAAAGCAAAAAAGAATGTTTTACTGATAAGCACTATGCATAATGATGGTACAATCGATACAGAAACTCAAAAACCCGATATAATTTTGAGCTACAATGATACTAAGGGCGGGGTCGATGTCGTTGATCGTTTATGCGCAAATTACAATTATGCTCGAGCAACAAGGCGCTGGCCTATGGTTATCTTTTACACCATGCTCAATGTCAGTACTATAAATAGTCAGGTCATACATACGGCTAATAATTCAAACTCAAATCTTCAACGCCGTAACTTTATTGAAAATTTGACTATGAAACTAATAGAACCTCATATCAGAGAACGACAGGTTCAGTCAAACTTGCCTCGATTAATGAGGCAAAGACTTGCTGAAATTTTGAAGATTGATGAGCTACCTGGGACAGCCGGTCCTTCTAGAAATGGTCGGTGTTATGAGTGTGGATGGCAGAAAAACCGAAAAACAAGGTATACTTGCTACCATTGCAAGAAATATTTATGTTTAGAGCATGTAGTGCCAACATGCACTGGCTGCTTGGCTCTTGAAACAGACTAATTTTTGAGGGGACTTTTTTGTTTTTTTTTGTCGGTAGGATTTTGTTTTTTGTTTCATTTTTATAGTACCTAATGTCATAAGACTGCCAAAGGCTGATTTAACAATAAAAAAAATATTTTTGTTACCATTTCTATATTTTAACGAAAGTCTAGAAAAAAATTCGATAATTTTTAGTGTTTTATGTGTAATACAGTAAAGATTATTAAACGTTATTTTTTTATGATACATCTTTGTTTTATTGATAAAAGAAACATGTCTTTTTAATATTTTACCGAGTAACAGTAGCATGGAGTATTGCTTAAAAAAAAACCTTAGGTTGAAAAACCCGGTGCCTAGGACCGGCGTCACCAAAGAAGTAAGTCAAATTCACGTCACAAGTGGCGGGTTAAGTACTTTATTTTCGAAGTCATGAAAATCTGAACAGGCAGGTATTTCCATAAATATTGATTAATTTAATAGTCCATTAAGAAAAGCAGTAGGAACATCTAAGTGAACAATGTCTAGGTTTTGATTTACACTCAATGCAAATAATAATCTCAAAGTAGAGTACCTGAGCACTGGAGAGAAGGTTTCTTTATAGTCTATCCCCTGTTTCTGACTAAATCCTTTTGCAACTAACCTGGCTCTATACCGCACTTCACTTTCACTATTGAGTTTTCTTTTGAACACCCATTTGCACTTCACAACTGTTTTATTCACAGGCCTGTCCACTAACTCCCACGCATCCCTATCACTGAATGACTGCAATTCTTCCTTGATTGCACTCTGCCACTGTTCCTTTTCTGGTCCATTTACAGCTTCATGTAAAGACAAATCTGCGGCATCATCATAGCCATCCTCATCTGTACAAAGGTTTGAAAAATGGAACCTATCTGGCTGCTTCCTCTGCCGTGTAGATCTAAGAGGTCTAGGTGGGATGTCTTCCAGTTCACAATCACTGGGAACATATGTCTCATCATTCACATCTAGAAACGTGTCATCCGAGCTTTCTGCATCATCTTGATTTGTGTTTGATTCAGGTGATTCCAGGTTTAATTCTTTCATTTTAACTTCTTCATCCCCCACTGAATCGAAACTCTGATCTTGAACTTCTATTTGACATTCAGATTTTGATTCCTGCTCAATTATGATCACATCTCTACTTGTTAATATAGTCTTTGTTTCTGGATTATACAGTCTATATCCCTTTACGTTTTCTGGATATCCAATGAGTATACATCTCTCTGACTTCTTGTCTCACTTCTTACGCTTTTCTTTAGCTATGTGAACCATTGCAGTACTACCGAAGATTCTGATATGACTAACCTCTGGTTTACGGCCAGTCCATATCTCATATGGGGTCTTGTTCCCCAATGCTGCAGCCACACTTCTATTCTGTAGATATACTGCTGTATTAGTGGCCTCGCCCCAGAACTCTTTACCTAAGTTTGCATCAAAGAGTAGGCATCTTGCCTTTTCAACAATTGTGCGATTAAATCGCTCACACAATCCATTTTGTTGCGGCGTATACGGATTTGTTTTTTGATGTATCACACCAGCACTACTCAAATAATAGTCAAATTCTTTATTACAGTACTCTAGCCCATTGTCACTTCTTAATACTTTGATTGTCTTCTTTGTTTGATTTTCTGGGCTTTAAATTCTTTAAAATACTTCAACGCCTCATTCTTGTGCTTCAGAAAATAAACGAACACCATACGGCTATGATCATCGACAAACAACAAGAAGTATCTGGACCCTCCCAAGGATACATTTTCCATGGGTCCACAGATATCGGTATGAACTATATCTAGTAGGTTACTACTTCTCTGGCTAGTGTTCTTGAAGGGTAAGCGACACTGATTGCCTTCACAACATGCAGTACATGAAGACTTATCTATATCCACTTTGTCATCAATAGACATACCCTGTACAGCAGTCTTCATCTGGTTCAAATATTGTTTATTGATGTGTCCTAATCTGCGATGCCATGTAATGCCTGATACGACCGATGCAGCTAAATGCTCTTGGTTTAACAAGTTTACCTTGTACACTCCATTGTCTAATAATGCTGTAGCTACTAACACATTATTCTTGTTGTATATAGAACAACTGTTGTCCGAAAATGATACTTTGTTTCCTTTACTTATAAGTTGGCTGACTGATAGCAAGTTTGTAGTCAGACTTGGAATACAATATACATCTTCCACCACTATGTCGTAATTGACATTATCAGTCGTAGTCGTAATCTTCACATCGCCAGAACATAAAACTGACAACTTTTCATTGTTTGCAACAATAATTTCCTTCTTCTGTTCATAACATGAATTCATAACCCAACTTTCATTTGCTGTCAAGTGTACACTGGCTCCTGAGTCAATATACCACGCATTTTTGTTAAAATTTCCACTCAGGAATACTGCGCTAAACGCATTAGACTGCATTCGACTTTTATCCTTCGGATTCGATGAACTATTTTCACTATTTGTACATTGGTTTTTGTAATGTCCTTTTTGTTTACAACGATAGCATGTCACTGTCTTGACGTTTGATTTTGTCAAATCACTGGCAGTGCTACCAACATTGTAATGTTTTCTTGGCAAATTTTTATTTTTCTTACCATTGTACTTTGAATTTGAACGAGTAGCGAATGCGCCATTTACCTCGTGTTCATCTGACGCCGACTCCATGTCTAATAATTTTGATTTGATGGAATCTGACGTTATGCTAATTCCAGAATGCTCGATTGCCATGATCATCGGTGAAAAACGATCTGGCAATCCCGCCAACAGCAACGATCCTGTCCACTGATCATTAATTTCGAATCATGTGCCACTTAATTTTTGCGCTGTATCGATAATTTGAGTCACGTATGAGGTCATCGAACTGCTATTTTCTAGGCGTATCGAAATTAAATTTCTTAACAAACTTATTCTTCGAGAAAACCCGTTGTCGTCAAATAATTGTTGTAGTTTTTCCCACAATTTTTTCGCTTTTCACGTGTACGTACAGAGACGGGTCTATTGTCATAATCAATTTAGCTCTAGTTTTCTCGTCATCTGCAGCTCCTATGCTTGCTCCTTCTGGCTTCACACAATGTTTCATGCCTTCAAGGACTAGGAAATTCTCTGCCGCGAAACACCATTCACTATAATTTTCTCGACCTCGCAACTTGGGTACATTTACTAGATAGTTGGCAGACATTGTAACCGTTTCAATCACTATAACTCCGCGATAAGTTCAATCGTCTGTCACTACTTTTGTAAAAGCCCGTTTCAAAAAAAAACTTTTTAACACTCGTTTTAGTCCGAAATTCTTGTTAAAAAACGCTACTTTTCTTGAATTAGCTGGGCCCATAACCTTATAAAACTCGTGCTGTAGTTGAACGTACTGACGCTTTATTAGGACGGATACGGAAGTAGTAGAATACAGGTGGCACTACCATCACAATTATTTTTGTACCACAGATAATATTTATAACATTACCTTCATTGTTTTCACACATAGAAGCAACAAGAATAATGTAAGCAGTATTTTGTAAAAACTTGATTTTAAAAGAGTATCCGTGGAGTTTCTTGCTCGTTCTACCTACGTTTTGGAACGAGCAACTAGCTTCAACTTTCTGACTAACTGACCGACTCCTTGACAATTCAAAAGTGCCTGTAAATGGTTTAATTGAAATAAATACTTTGACTTTGTATCAAGCCCTTGATCCAGTTTTCTAACGAGAGCCTCCTTAGGTGTTGGTCGAGGCAACACACGGACCCTCCTATCCAGGGTGTCAAGCTCCGTCTGAGTCCACTTGAGTATGCCGAAAGAGTACATCAGAACCGGCATGACCCATCCGTTATTATTATTATTGTAGGGTCGCTTCTAACAATTTGCTTTTTTTTTTTACTTTTTTTGCCTTTGCACCTGTAGGATAATGATGTGAGAAATCTAGGAACTACACTACTTAACAGCTAATTCAAATAGCTCTGTTAACATAAAATCATTAAAATTATTTTCAGGAAAAAAGGGCAAACCCTTATCAAAAATCTACTCTACTGAGGCAAGTGCTCTTGTACGCCAGATACAAAGTCTAAAGAAGACTAAAGCGACATATGCTATGAAATTAAAAAAGGCATTAAATCTGTCAGAGAACACAAGCTTCCAAAAAGTTCTTAAAAATTTATCTACAATGGCCACAATATTTATTCTTCTTCAATTCAGAGAAGGAGGTAAAAATAAATTAGGCAGAAGATACACAAATAAAGAAAAAATAATGGCACTGGCGCTATATAAGCAAGGACCAAGAGCCTACAAGTGGCTCAGAAATGTGTTTGTGCTACCAACTCCTTTATCATTGAATAGAATGATAGTGAGGGCCAGTTTAAAACCTGGTATCAATGAAAACTTATTTAATGAATTGAGAAAAAGGGTCTCAAAAATGACAACCCACATTTTGACTATAAAGGAAGGACAGACATGATCACAGGCTTTGTTGATAATGGAAAATGCATTCAAAAGAAAATTGCAGACCATGCACTAGTCTTCATGATTAGGGGAACCAATACAATTATAAACAACCAATAGCCTATTCCTTTTGTTGGATTGCCATAATCCCCACGCTAGGCAGGCGCCTTGGGGATCGCAGTGAAGTTGTTAAGCACACGGAAGCCGCTGCCACACACCCACACATTACAATTATATTTTAATGTAACAAACACACACAAAATAAACCAAATTTAATGGTTACAGGCTGTTTACACAACAACAATTCATGTCTTTATTTTAGCATTGATGGTCTAACATTAATGTTTTCTCCCACGACTTGTTCAGGCATTGATCATTTTCCTACATCGATATTATATGTACTACTTTCTATGTTTTCCAATCCTTGTTAGCACGACCAACTTCCGAATTTAGGTTTTCAGCTACCTACCTCAGTTCATATTCTTCGGGAATTTTGTCGAGCTTGAGCACTTTTATTGTAGCCCATAGGGTACATAATCTTTGAGTATTTAAAAAAAATCTCACAACGGTCCCAATTGATCGTTTAAAGCTATAATCACAAAAGCACAGCAAATTGCCCTGGCCTACCACTCACAGACACGGTTACAAAACAATCTATATTACTTTCAGTTAATCTTTAAGTTTTTCATAAACTTATCTTGCTAAATACTGAAATTTCACAATGACGACTAAAGGTGTGTCCAAACACAACGAGCAAGGTGCGCGGGTGATACGCGCGGTAGCGCGCGGCATGCGCAGGGTACAAATCTAGCGCGCGACTAGTTTAGACAAACTTAACTTAACTTAATTGTGAAGTTGCCGTAGATGCAGAATTAAACGTTATAATAAAACTCTGCTTTATTATGTATAAGGAATATATTTTTAGGTAAAGTGACAAGACAGATATAACAAACATTGCTAAGCAACCAACCATCGACACAATATGAGGGTTGTACCTTCACACAAACCCAGAAATGCTTGCGCGGTAATAATGCGTCTCATTTCGCGTTCAAACCACAATGAAAGCAGCCGCGTGTGTTGTAGCTCTATTTATTATTCATAAATTGCGTGGAAGAAGGAACATAAGAAAGTCTATAAAAAAGACAATGTTTAATGCTAACACTTTATCAACAGAGTATGCAGAACTTTAAAGTGATTAATTTTACAAAATCATCTACAGAATGCCACCCATACAAACAATATATGAATATACTATATGAACTTAAAAGACTTTATTTTCGTTTTTAACCGACTTCAAAAAGGAGGAGGTTATCAATTCGAATGTTTATATATTTTTTTTATGTATGTTCGGGCATAACTCTGTCATATATAGACGGATTTGCAAAATTCTTTTTTTGTTCGAAAGGGGTTTATTCCGAAATGGTCCCATATAAATTTTACCAAAATTTATACAGCCCTTTTTGAGAAAATCAACAAATTCAAAAAAAAAAATACTTAGACGACGTCTTAGACGTGTTTCTTCAATCTTTGGAGGACTTACAATCTATTTTAAGAGTGTCGTCGTTTCTTAATGGATTTGAATGGCAACACTGAAAAGCGAAAAATAAAAAGCTTTTTCAAAAAAAAGAAAACCGCCTTCAAAAACTAAAAAGTGATAATACAAAACAACAAACAGAAAGCCACCGCAACCGACTTCCGAAAGTATAGTAATGTGTGTTCTGTGCTAAAGTTATTTATCACTTTTTAGTTTTTGAAGGCGGTTTTCTTTTTTTTTGAAAACGCTTTTTTTAAAACTGCTTTTGGTTCTTCGATTTATTGTAACATTCTTCACGACTCGTGTATCATAATGTACTATAGGAGTCATATATTTCAATAGGCGAATAGCTGCTTCGTTAAAGTTCACGTTTATTTCCATTAACGTCCACACACAATATTGACCGATGTACAATAACACCGTTCGCTCGGCAAAAATGCGCGCGCGGCGCATTTCTGCCGCGATGTTTGGACACACCCTTAGATATTATCCTATGACATATGTTTGACATGTAATAATGCGTTCGAAAATAAATGTGAGGTGTCAAATTTGTTAACTTTCTTGTTTCAAGTATTTTAAGTAGATGGAAAGGATTTCGTTCTTATAAATATTGACAAATAACTTTTATGCTACGAAACAATGTTTCTTTCATAACTCTTTTTTATTTTAAATAGCTATCAAAAAACATACGAGGCATGCCTTTTAAGTTTTATCGTTTGAAGAAAGAAAACCAACTAGAACCTTACAGTATTTTTATTGGTTTTAAGAGTATTCCCCACGTAGTTTAATACACTTTTCCAATCGCTCGAACTTGTTATTAAATCATTTTTGCCACTCCAAAGTGGGGGTGTTTAATATGGCTGACTTGAAAGTATCGACTGCTTCTTCACCGGAGTGGGAACTTTGACCGCGAAGACTATTCTTAATTTTAAGAAATGTATAGGAATCGTTAGGGCTCAGGTCTGAACTGTATGGAGGATGGTCAAGAATTTTTACGTTTTCCTGCTTCAAATAACCAATCGTTCAATGAGCGCCGCGTGAGCTTACGTTATCATGCTTTTGGATGATGCGTCGCTTTGGGTAACATTTTCGTAGTTCGGTGATGATTTGTGGTAAAGAAACTGTGGTATACCACTCTATATCAACCGTTCTACGATATTCAAGTGCAATCCTCGGAATATAACCGGTTCTCGCAACGAACTTGCCCGCTATCTTTTTTGTGGTGCTTGGAGAACGAACGACTTTAGTTTTAGTTGGTTTTGACCCACCTTGGAAGACCCAGATTGTAGATTGTTATTTGGAATCAGAATTGTAGACATAGATCCAAGATTAGTCACTATTGATGATGTCGTAGACGTGATTTGACTCTCCTCGGTTAAACCTTTGAAGAGTTTTCTTACACCGTCTGACGCGGGCCGATTTATGAACGTCGGAAAGCAAATGCGGGATCCAACGGTCAACTAGCTTTCTCACACCAAGCGCCCCATGCAAGATCTTTTGAATGGTTGTCCCTAAGATGCCTAATAATGCCTCTATCCTTCGATATGACACATGACGAAATTAGTGAAAAAGTTGTCTCACAGCAACGATTTCATTTTCAATGAAGGCGGATTTTGGACGTTCTTCACGAGATTTGTCACTAAGACTAGTATATCCACGCTGGAATTATAAATACCAGCGTTCGACAGTCTGCAGACACGAGGTATAATCATGGAACACAGATGTTAGCTCTTCGAAACACTTAAACTGTGTTAGACCTCTTCGAAAGTTGTTAGAAAATTATTGCACGAACATTTTCATTAGCAAGGTTTATTTTCGTTCGTAACCTGACAGATTTAAATCGTCGCTGTGACTAAACAATAGCATTAATAGCGTAATACTTTCAATTATTTTAACATTCCAAATTCAAACAAATTTGAATATAAAACAGTTCCTAATCCAAAATTGCCGGTTGGTATATATTGAAACGACAAAACTTAAAAGGCATGCCTCGTATTTCATTTGTAAAAAACCGTAATTACCGCTAAAGTATTTTAGAACGTCTGTTTTTAATAGTCTTATTTAGTCTGTGCTGCCAGCTTACTGACCAGAGACTATGTAACAGGCCAAAAGTTGAGTTCATGCAGGCCTGCGAGGAAAGCACATTGTACAGTCGACTACAAAGAGATGTATACTCCCTAAAGTTACAAATACATGTACCCATTTAAATAAGTGTACATACTTTGTTACAAATTATTGTACACATGAAACATGACGCATATATGTATTCACTCAATGTGCCTAATTCATGTATACAGCAAGATGGACACTGTAATGTGTACGCTCTGAAACAAATTAATGTATTCACACTTAGTTACAAAAATATGTATACAAGATACGTTCTAATTTGAAATTTCTGAAATTCTGTCATAACCATTGAAAACTCTTTGGATGGTATAATATGTGTAATAGTTTTTTCTGTTATGATGACACTTATAAATCAATATTCATATTATAACGAGGTAAAATTTGTTTATATGTAGGGGGTAATCTCTGAAACTAATTCTACTTTGGACGGTTGTCCGGTTTTTTTTAGCTCTAGACTCCACCTGATCTAAAAGTTTTTTAAAGTATAGAAATCACAAATGACTCGTATCAGTAAAAACGTTGATGAACTACTGAATTTGGTGAACCTTTGTGCATCATAGAAAAGGAAATCAACTGACAATCCTCCAAAATGCGAAAAAAACACATTTATTAGACTGAAAAGTAGCTATGTGTCGTTACGTGTTTTTTAGGTAACATAACACAACGCGTTTTGCGTTTTCCAAACAATCTATTTCACAACGATCTATTTCATAACACAACACAACCACACATAGACTCAACGATGTGTCGATTTTGAACAACTGTCTAATTTATAAAACGGCTGGTTTAATGTAAATGGTTCGTTATGGTGCACATTCAGTAACAAAACAAGAGTGCATTTAAGGTCATCGAAAAAAAAAACAATTAAATTATGTAGGATATAAAAGTAATCAGCAAAAAACGACTTTATCATAACATAATAACTATCACATAATCTCAAAATAATGATTTTATTCAAATATTATTAATTATTATTATTTTATTGGGAATTATATACTCATAATTAATAAAATCGCACGTAACGGGTGGGTACAAAAAAGATGTCTATATTTTTAAATTATTATTTAATTCTACGTTGAACGCTCGCATCTCGTGTGTTATGTTGTTACACTTGGCGTTTGCAAACGAACCACAACGCTGCAACATTAGGAAAAAAATGTTGTGAGAAATAGATGGTTGTCAAGGTCACCCGTAACGTTGTTGTTGTCGCTCAGAGGCAACGTTTGGACAACGATCTGTGGTACACAACGCCCACTCCTACTGAAAAGAGAAACATGTACTAAAACCACAGAGAATAATACTAGGTAAAAGTATCAATATAATCAAAAAAATAAAAAAAAACAAATATTTATCGCACAGGTATAAAATCTCACAGAGAGCTTTTGGACATATGTGTAAATAATGCTTGGCTGTTACGTCGTAGACATGCCAAACAAATAAATAAGAAGAGGAAGCAAGATCGTTTAAAAGACTTTCGATACGAAATCTGTTGGAAACACCAACAAAAACATAATATGTTATTAAAAATTAAAGGTAGCTATTTTTAATATAAACTGGTAACATTACATTGTTCCCTTCACTTTCATACATTGTATAGCTCTCGCTCTCTCTCGAAATTTATGTACTATCGGCAAAACTTAAGCAAGCTCACTTAAGAAAATTTTTCTGCGGAAGCGCATTTAGTGACAGACCACGCCCTTTCCTTGCTCTACCCAATTAGAGACAATAAGTATTTGTGTGAGTGCTTACTTACTGCGTGCGTGCGACAAAAAATAGTAACAACCATTAACCAGTGCCAATTTGCATCTCGCTAATTGTTCACGCTTCCTGTTCTCGTTTCGCAATTTTATTTTACTACGACCTGTTTATTTCTATCGGACTGATTGCCTGCCCAACTGTGACCTCTGCTTTGTATACCGGACTGTGATCGTGGAACTCTTTTTGACCCTTGCTCGTGTCCTGGACTGTGTATCGTGACTACTGTGGGCTGTGTTGACAACAACAACCATGACAACCCGAAACCTCAATCAAGACGAAAGGAATGAGATCATTGTCTTGCATAGACAAGGATTAAATATATCCCAAATTGCGCTGGAGTTGAATCTACAAGTAAGTTATATTTTTTTTATTTCCAGAGAGAGTTAATAGAAATAAATTAAGTGCAAGTATAGGTTTCGTTCACTGTGCTATATTTTCATTGTTTGCATTATTATATAGATCTCAATTTTTTCTTCAGTTACCGTAATTACAGAGGCAATTAAAGTTATTATTTCTAAAGCCGACATCGGCCCGACGACAATGCTTGACAGATTAAATTGTAGTTTACAAACAAAATGTTTAATAATTCATATTATTTTGGTTCAGAAAAAAATACAATGCTAAACCTAAAACTTGTGACAAAACCTTGGTAACATCGCTTGTAATTCAATTCATAAATATTATATTTGAATGTTTTACGGATTTTGATATGGTTTTCACTCATCAAATACTCATATCATTTATCACATGCATATTATTTTAGAGCAAAGGCAAGAATTTGAAAGATGTGTAATACCCGTGCGAAGTCGGGGTGGATCGCTAGTTTATGATAAATATAAATAAAACATAACATGTTATTAAATTTTGAAATAATTAAATAAGAAATTACGTTTAGATATTCAAAATATTTTACTTTCAATATAATAGTGATGCAGTCATGAAGTTTGTTTTTGTCCTGTCTTTTTTTTATATCGGCACATTCAAAGACATTGTTCGGGCCTTTTATGACCCGATAACAAATCTTTCAACACCTAAACAATGACTCTTCATTTCAAGTCATCACTGCATTTTCAAATTGGGTTACCGCACTTATGGAGTTAAAAATAAAGCTTAAATTTGCTTGGGAGAGTTTCACACAACATTGGAAAAAACTATAATGCCATAGATAAATATTTGTTTGTGGTTTACTACCCATACAAAATACAGATAAGAATGTGTGAAGAAGAACAATAGATATTTAAAAAGTTAGGGTTTATTTGTTATGAACTTAATCCTTTTGTGTGTGCAAAAGGATTAAGTTAAGACTGCCATAATATTTTATGTGACAATATTATGTGACAATTTGATGCTAATTATTTTTTTTTTTTACAGAGAACCACGGTGCGCCGTTGGGTGCGAAGATATGAAGAAGGAGAAGATATGACCCAGCGCGTTCGTGCACCTCGACCTCAGGCTATAAGTGAAGGTCAGTTAGGAAATATGATAGCTACATTTCAAGAAAGCCCTTTCACACCTACTCGCAATTTCGCACAAGAGCGCACGTATCAATGCAAACTATCCGGAACGAGTTACATCGAGCTGACTCCAGCTCGATGTAACTCGTTAATTTTTTTTGCGGGCCGTCTGTGGTGGGAGACCACCACAGACGGCCCGCAAAAAAAATATTTTGACACAGGAGCAAAAAGCTGCCCGTGTACGATTCGCTCGGGACTACAGAGACTTCGATTTTTCTTAAGCCATATTTTGCGATGAAAAGAGGTTTAGGTCTAGCTAACAAGGTCGTCGGAATTTATGGCGTATAGATAACACAAGATACGAACCTCGAAATGTAACCCCAAATGCTGAATCGGGAAGAGTTGTTGTAAATATGTGGGGCTGGATGAGTGCTGCTGGACCAGGCGAGCTTGCTTTTATACCGGGGAGGGCAAACGGCCACACATATAAAGAAGTCCTTCAAAATATTATGTTGCCAACTGTGCGCACGGTGTATCCAGAAATGGAGGTGCCAGAAATTTATTTTTTTCAAGATAATTGCCCGATACACCGTGCGCTAGTTGTCCGAGAGTGGTTGCGAGAGCAACCACAAATTAAAACAGTGCCATGGCCCCCCCGATCGCCAGACTTAAACCCCATTGAATATTTATGGGGTTTAATGGTCCAGAAATGGGATAATAGGGCAGAAAGAACCAAAGAAGCACTCGTCACCCATTGCGAACAAGCTTGGGAGACATTAAGGGGTTCCAATTTGTGCGAAGTCCTGGTTAGGTCGATGCGTAGCCGGTGCGATGCTGTAATAGACGCGGGAGGAGCAGCGACGAAATATTAGTTTTCGTAATAATTTAATTTTAACATACAGATGGTCCAAATAGTGACCTTAAAAAAATTGTCTCTTCGTGCACAGAGGTATTCGAAAATACCTCATGTATGATTTGCGATTCTTGATAGTTTTCGAGTTAAGGGGTCCACTTCAAAAAACTCTTTTTTTATGCGATTATTTTACTTTTTTTTTCTATTATTATTGTTACGACACATTCTTTCAGATATAAAATAATCATCTTCGAATTTACGTTCGAGTGATACACAGTCGAAACTTTTACTTCAAACATTTTTTTTTAATATTATCTTTTATTAAATATATATTCAAAGTATAAATTTTCAAAGCAACATGAATGTAAAAAGGCGTGTAAAAAAGACATTTTTTTTTAAAGCTATACCCATAAATGTTTTCAAAAGATTAAAAAAAATAATATAACTCGTAACAATCAAGAATCGGGAAACATCCGTGGAATATTTTTGAATACGTCTGGGCACGAGAAACCTAATATATTAATCTATGAGGTCACTATTGAGACCACCTGTATAATATATTATACATTCTGAAATTTTAATGGTTGTTTCCCCGCGGCAGTATGATTTGCTCTCAGTTAAGTACCATCAAAACATACAGCAAACTTTAAACATTAAAAATGTTTTTGTTTCCAAAAAACAATAAAAAAATACACCTATTATCATTATAATAATAAATGGTTCAAGAGATCACTTTTGATTTTTTTTTTTATCACAATTTTATTTTTTATTTAAAAAAAAATGAATTTTACTAACAAGATAATATCATTTCGCTGCAGGAAAAACACATTAACATTTCACAGTGGTGTAAAGGGTGTAAAGAGATATTTAATGAAACCGAAAGATACAGGACTTGTTCTACCAATATTATTGTGATCATTTTTTAGCCTTGGTCCATACCTGGAAACCTTCTGGTTCCGGAGATATTATAGGTCAAAGTTACAACATTTTTGTAAGTTTTTTTTTTACTAAAACAAAAACTACAACGTTTTGAATGATTATAGCAATGCTCTTGTGCTACCACAAACTGATTTTCCGGATCAAAAAATAAAAGTCACTAATGCTAATGTTACTAAGTTTGATGCGCATGCGTAGTTAACGGCTATGTGATGTGTTTTTTTACACCCCGTATTTTAGTGTATTTTAATCATTCTAATTTGTATTATTCTAATTCCATAATAATGATTGTCATCATGTTATTTTGTCAAATGATTGTGCCAATTATTTTTAAGTCACCTATATAATTACTATAAATGAATGTGTATACTAATAATATTGTAAAGCTAAAGATTTTTTTGTTTGTTTGTTAATCGCGTTAATATCTGGAACTATCAGTGCTATTGTGATAATATAATATAGTCATTATTTTTGTATAATATATGATCGCTAGATTTATGAGGAATATTATAAACTATACAACGTGTTCCATAAATGCGTGCTCATACTTAACACATACACAATACGTCTATACACATATATATCAAAATAAACTGTCCTAAGTTTTCGATAACTTTCCGAATATATCGATTTATTGGATGAGGCAAAGTAACACCAAAACTCAGTATAGTTTGATATGTGTATAGGCTCTCTATCAGATACTGCAGATCATCGCCTTTAAATGTGACTACGCATTTCTGGAACACTTTGTAAATATCATGCTCATCACGGAGCAGTAACCAAAGACACGGGTGAACCGCGGGAGACAGCTAGTATTTGATAAATAATGTAATAAAGTAAGAGTAATGTATAATATGTGTTTGTGTGTTAAAATAAAATAATTTATTAATAAAAGATATATGTATGATTTAAAAAATATATTTTAATATTTTTATGTTAATAATTAGATATTATTATAGTTGTGTTATTTGTTACCTCATATGAACAATCTGTTAGGCTGATTGCGGGGCAAGACAAGTATGTTAAATAATATGTAAATTTTTATTTTATGCTAATTTTTAATATATCTCTAGTTACAAAATAAATTATAGTTTGAATTTGAATTGTTTTTTTTTAAAGGCACATCCTAAGTGAATTTTAAACAACCCACAAGCAACCAGTGCATATATCACACTAAGACTAAAACCGGTAGCCTATCATACAAACATTTCTTACTATACAGATGAAATATTTAAATACATAACTATATAAAATAAATAATCCCTGAAGGGTTAGGCAGAGGTGTACTCATTAGTGTATTTATAAGAAAAAAATTTCAAACCTAAAAAAACACTCTTTAGTTTACAATTATCTTAGTACAAAATATTTTTTTGTGGAATGTTGATACTTACTAATTAAAATAAAGTTATACCAATAATACATTTTCTACGCCAAACATATTATATTACTATGAGTACGAAATTACTTCTTGTCAACAATCATAATAATATTATAAAGAGAAAAGATTTGTATTTTTGTTTGTTTGTAACGAATTAACTCAAAAAGTACTAAACCAATTTCTTTCACCATTCATTAGAATGCTACATTATCCCTGAGTAACATAAGCTATATTTATTCGTTGAAAAAATTAGAGATCCCAACTAAAACTTCAATAAGGTATCCTAGGGCCGAGTCACACCGGAATGGCAGCACAGCGGAAGGCAGTTTTGCTGTCAAACCATTTTCAACTTTATCTGTAAACGTCAAGACATAGTATCGCTTAAAGATTTGCATACGTCGACTGGCAACTCGTGACGCCGCGCGGCTCTGCGAGCCGATGACCTCCGAAGCGATACTATGCCTTGACGTTTAGAGATAAAGTTGAAAATGGTTTGCAGGCAAGCTGCCGGCCGCTGCGCTGACATTCCGGTGTGACTTGACCCTAAGGTGTAAAAAAAATTGCCCTAAAATGTCTTCCAACGCATGCGCTGCGGAAACTACTGATGATAGAACAAAAAAATGTTCTACAATATTAAAAAACATGCAAACATTTTACAAAATAAAATAATCTACAAAATACTTCGCGACAATGTCCAAATATTATAGTTATGCCACTATAACTACTTTTTTACATGTTAAAAGTTGATAGAAATCACCGACCAAAATCAGACCATGTTATCCATACCTTTTGTATTAATACTTATTCAAATAAAACATCTCGTATTGAAGACTGTTTATATTTAAACAGTCTTCAATACTAATCTACAGGTATTCCTGTAGATTAGTTTTTGAATTATTGAAATCGGACATTCCATTCAAAAGATATTACGGATTTAAAAATGTCAAGCTAAACAAAATACTAATATAAAAAAAAAAGCGGCGCCGCCGCGCCGCGCCGTGAAAAATATAATAGTAATTAAAAAAAAATAACTACTGATTTCCTGCATAAAGACATTCACTCTACGTTTATCCCAAAATGTATAAAAATAAACGTCCACCCTTGCGAAAGCGGCAAGAGCCGCTAGTAATTTATAAAGAGTTCACGCTGGCCGTATCATAGTTTGAAACCGATACGACAATTAGAATTTGTGTCCATTGAAAAAACATCCCACAAACTAGGGAACGCAGCTCACTAATGTGCGCCTCTACACACTAGTGTGAGTGTCAACTTCTACACATCATTGTATTCCGACCAACACAACTAAATCACGCTTCCTTTTTATTGGTCAAAACGCATGCATACGGCGATCGAGTCCAGAGCCGTGCCAGGCGATTATCGCCTTAAAGGTGAGCTTGCGGAAGTTTGCTCGATAGTACGGCAAGGCCGATGTGTTTCCGTGTGTTTTAACGATAATTAAAGTTGTGAAGTGATAAAAACGTGTATTTCATATTTGCCTATATCGCCACCACGCCTACCACCCTATCTACCACTAGAACAAACAAAACTACAGTCCACATTCCCTACATTTTGGTCCATTCGAGACGGATAGTGGTGGCGTGGCTACGAGTGTGGCGACTACGCATCGTGTTTTTATCTACGTAACACAGCTTTCCGCTGGTTACGTAGATAAAATCCACGAGGTTCGAGGAGCATTTCAAAACCTGCAACGAAGGAGAAACATCCATTTGCAGTTAAAATATCGTAAGATTCGTTATTGGAAAAAGTCGTCGGAAGCGAGAAAAAAAGTACACTCGGCGTCACAAAAATCGCACCTCTTTAAGAATTCCCTTCAAAGTCATTTTAACCCTATTCATCAATGGTATACATATGACTATAAGGTATAATTGGAAAGGCAATTTATTTAAATTTCAGAATAAATCAATGGATTTGGTTTTTTGTTTACCAGGGAATAAAAAAAAGCAAGCTAATGCAAATGATTAAAAAGTTAAATTTTATTTTATCAGCAAAAATTACAACAAAGTCCTTAAAACTAACTTAAAACCTAGTGTTACCCCCCCTAGCCCTGATGACTGCTTCCATGCGTTCTCTCATGGACCTTATTAATGTGACAACAGTCTCTTGTGGAATGTTGTCCCATTCTGCAACGACGGCATCTTGAAGGTCTTGGAGAGTGGTAGGGGCAGGATTTCGTGCCCGTACTCGCCGTTTCAGTTCATCCCAAAGGTGCTCAATAGGGTTCAGGTCTGGACTTCGCGCCGGCCAGCGCATAACAGGGATGCCAACTTCTTGCAGGTAGTCTCTTACAATTAAAGCGGTGTGACAACGGGCGTTATCGTGCATTAACGTGAACCCACTGCCAACAAAACCCGCATAAGGGACAACCTG
Organism: Charanyca ferruginea; assembly: GCA_947361185.1. Taxonomy (NCBI): domain Eukaryota; kingdom Metazoa; phylum Arthropoda; class Insecta; order Lepidoptera; family Noctuidae; genus Charanyca; species Charanyca ferruginea. Next base: position 10,683,420 of record OX376065.1, on the reverse strand, counting down.
CTCCTCTAAGATCTCTGTTATGTACCGAGCAGCAGTCAGCGACTCTTGCCCGCGAGCACTTCCAGTCCGAGAAACACACACAAGGTTCGTTTTACCGTCGATTGACATGCCGCCCCAGAACATGCACGAGCCACCCCCGTATTCCACTGTCTCTTGAATACAGGCTTGTGCGAATCGTTCCCCTTGCCTCCTATACACTCTTCGACGCCTGTCGTTGCAGAAAAGACACACCCTCGTCTCATCCGAGAAGAGCACAGCCCTCCATTGGTCTATTGTCCAATCCACATGGTCACGGGCAAATTGCAACCGGTCTCTCCTATGCTGTGCAGTCAATTTGGGCCCTGTAGCAGCCCTATGAGCTGCAATTTTCTTCTCCCGCATTCTTCTTCTAATCGTGGAGACGCTTACAGAAGTTCTGCGAGCTGATCGCAGTTGTTGTTGCAGCTCAACAGCATTGGAGAACCGATTACGTAAAGACGTCGAAACAATGAAGCGATCGTCTCTTTCGGATGTGCACCGTTGTCTTCCAGATCCACGTCTTCGGATATAGCCACCAGTCTCTTGGAAACGTTGGAACACTCGTCGAACGGCAAAACGACTCAAGTTCAGTTGCCGAGCAACATCACATTGCCGCATCCCTGATTGCAGTAGTGCAATGACTTGAGCGGCTTCATCTGCAGTGGTATCCATCTTCTGGGGTATTTTTCTTGCTGTAGCTGTTCACGTGTGTTCACTTCAAAGGTTGAATAGCGAATGACCCACATTTAACCCGGGTCGCCCGTTTTATACCCTTGTAGGGAGGTGCAATTAGTGGCCGTTGTAATGCGTATTTTGACAACATTTTTTTTAACGTTACGTGCTAATGAGATCTGTTGTGTTTAGGAATTCTAACTGTTGTTAATTTAATTTTAATTGATACCAATATTAATTGGGTTTAATGTATTCGTTACTGGCGGGACATGTTTTAAACTTATTTTCGAAAAGGTGCGATTTTTGTGACGCCGAGTGTATTTAGTATTGATTTGACTATTTCCGTTTCCGCCCTGTGGTCTCAGTCAGTCATCGCGTCATACGCCGAACAACGAATCACAGGCCTTCGCGGCGTGCAGCGAGCAAGTTTTCATTCGACGAGGATCGCCGTTCGCAAATCAACCAATCAGGGGTCGTCGCGGCTTCATCGAGTCAAAGTTCATTCGTCGAGTTTGCGCGGGTGTCAATCCGCCAATCAACGGTCGTTGCAGCGTGCAGAAAACGCGCGGTACGCTCGTTATCCAATTAACGGTGTGCTTTGGATTCGGTCTTCAAACGTCACGTCACTGCCCTCCAATCAGCGCCCTACGCTGCGATACACGGTTCATTTTCATTCGTTCACGACTTCACGTCAATATTAGCGCATGCCCATATTCGGCGGCGTCCCATACGCCATCTTGTGCAGTTTTACAACGAATAAGGCCTCATTTACGGAGACGCGGGGCGTCTCGCGTCGCGTGTGGCGTGGCGACTCGCGGCGCGTCGGACGTTTTTTCTGTTTACGGTGGGGCGGCGCGTGAAGCGGCACGCATCATCGCACGCGTAAACACAAACTTATAGCAATATACGACCATGTTCATAGAGAAGCGAGACGGAAAGCGTGGCGGAACCCGCCGCGGCGCCCGCGGCGTATCCTCTAGCGTGTAGCGAAGCACGCGGCGGGCATCGCGGCGGCGCACGCTCGCCTCGATCAAATCGACTAGTTTTATGTTGGCGAGAGATGGGAGCGCACGTGTCGCAACTTGCAGCATGAATGAAGAAAAATTGGAACTAGTTATTTCTGCAATACAGGAGCGACCCCAGTTGTGGATGGCTGGTCATTCACAGCATAAAAATAGAGTGATAACCAAACGAAAGTGGACGGAAGTATCAGAAATTGTAAATATGGATGGTAAGTAGGTAGATGTAGGTACTTAGTAGGTATAATATATAATAACAAGCTCAATGTATATTATTTTGTTTATTGTATGTTATTTAAGTATGTCTATGTAGTATTTGGGAAATGATACTTACATAAATAATGTACTAAGCATTTATTGTTCATAGAATGATACTAACATACACTAAGTACAATATTATTAATAAAACACTCGCACATGTGCGGCACGACGGTGCGTGAGAGCGGGACGCATTCGCCGTCGTGGGGCCGTATTATGACCTCTTAAAACCATCATGTTTTCGGTGTGAAAAAGAGACGGAGCTATACAGGATGAATAGCACTATCCTTTTCTCACACAGAAAACATGATGGTTTTAAGATGTCATAATACGTTAATAATAATACGTTTATATATGTATGTTTGTATGTATATAATAGAATGAATGTATATTTGGTTTAAGTAGATAACCCTATATCTATTATTATTCTTTGTTACGGTGCCTTCACACCACAGTTATCTACCTTTTGTGGAGCAATGTTTCCAAGTACTACTGAGTAGTTCCATCACTACTCAGTACTACTTAGCATTAGCAATAATTAATCATAATGAAATTTGAAATAGCATTCATATAATGAACAAACGCAATATAATATATAGGTAAGTGAAGGTACTAACTGCTGTATGGATGTACCATCAAGCCCTCTTCACACAGCTATAACACATGTCATTGTGATACCGCCTGATTCCTATACAAAATTTGTGATATCCAATGGATATCATAGCTGTGTGGAGAGGGCTATAAGCAAGTAGGTATGTTGATAATTGGGTCTATATTTATCTATATAACACATTATAGTTGATTTTCTGTGAAGTAAGCCATAAACATATTACGTGTGCTAATTGCATTCGATGTAGAAGAATTGTTTCTCCGATGACGATTTCTAGAAGTTTGCATCACTATTGGGCGGTTATAGTCTTTGTCAGTGTGTCCATCTATGTCGATTATAATATTATGAATGAGACATATGGCTTTAATTATAATACATGCATTTTGATAATTAGTTTCAATGGGTTTATTTAAGATTCGCCATTTTGCATTCATTATTCCAAAAGCACATTCTATGCATTTCCTTGCACGACTGAGTCTTCTATTAAAATTATCTTTTTCGACAGTCAGATTTGTTGACGGGAATGGTCGAAGTAAATTAGTTTTTAAAGGATATGCTTCATCTCCTATCAGCACATACGGTAGGGTATATGAAGACCCTGGAACCCGACTTACTGGCGGAATATTGTATTCGTCACTTTCGATTAGACTATTTATCACTGAATAGTGAAATGTGCCACCGTCACTTTGACGACCTCTCCCACCTACTTCCACTGCTATAAACCTTTTGTGTGCATCCGCTACCCCTTGTAAAACCACAGAAAAGTATCCCTTATAATTGTAAAAGTTAGACCTAGTGTTAGAAGGGCACTTTATTCTACAATGCTTCCCATCTATAGATCCAATGCAGTTAGGAAATCCCCATAATTCAAAATAGTCATTAGCAATCTTTTCTTGATCTTGTACTGACAGTTTTGGCATATGAATATTTACAAACTCAGTCCATATTGCTGAACATGTTTTAACTATTATGTTGGATACTGTTGCTGTACCTATGCGGTAGTGATATGCCAATCTTCTGTACGGTTTTCCGCTGGCAAGAAAACTGAAACAAAATAAAATAAGTGAATTTTATTATGTAATGTCCTAAAAACACATATAATATGAGGCCATGAAAACCAGAGTAGCCTATAAGCAACCAACCAATAAGGATATTGGTAGATAGGCTACTCTGGTTCTCATGGCCTCATATGTAGATGTGATTATATGTATGTATGAGTATGTCTGTCTAATTCGTTAGCATTCCAAATGATTAGACAGAGATACTCATACATACCACTGCCTGAATCGTTTGACCCAGTCAGATTTATTGTTTCATTTAATATTTTTACCTTGTCGATTGTTTCAGTTACAGAAGTTAAAAAAAAATGGAAGCACCTTCGCGATCAGTACAGAAAGGAATTGAAAAAGAAGCCCACACCACGGTCGGGTGCTGCAAGTGACGACACCGAATGGATACCGCAATGGAAATATTATAATTTGATGAGATTTCTTCAAGACGAAGTTTTGCCGGCACCAAGTTTTGGTAATTTATCTCAAGATAATATGTCACCACTGTCTACTATTAATGATGATGATGATGAAAGAACGATAGAAACACGTCCATCCATTGATATGAATCTGTCGACGTGTGATAGTACACCTCGACGTTCACTTTCTGACCAGAGGAATGAAATGTTGCGATTAGAAAAGGTAAAACTTGAATTAATTAAAGCACGAATACAAGATAAGAAGGAAGAAGAATTGAAAAATGATGAAGATTACACGTTCTTTATGAGTATGCTACCTCCGTTTAAAAGGTTAACAACCCTACAAAAACTTCGATTTCGTCACAAAGTAAGTGAAATGATACTGGAAATGACAACCCAGAACGAGTACGCTAATATGTTTGATAATAATACACCTGTTGTGGGCGATTATGTTGTATCTCAACCCCAATACTTTACGTCGGATTCACACAATAGTGGTGATTCGTCGACCATGTTACCTTGTGCCTCAAGACAAATATCAGGACCTAATATTTCTTATCAAGATGAACACAGGGCTCCTGCAGCGGCAGATGAAAATGAAAGTTCTGCACAGTAAATTTATAAGTTAATTATTTTTCTAAAAAAATGTTATAAGTACCTACATTTGAATCAACCTGTGATTTTTTTTATAATTTAGAACTCTTAAAGGGGTAATACAAAAAGTTGTTCATATTCACTAATTTTGAAACATTCACTTATTTATCCTTTTGAACGCCAGAGCAAAAACACATGAACCTGCTCTCAACGCCAAGCCAAAAATTCCGCGCAAATACCTACGAAAGAAATAGGGATTCCAATACTACATCGATATTCAATTGTATTTTTTATTTTCGTCTCCGATTTCAAAACATAATGTCCTTATAACATTGAAATTTAATTCAAAATTACCCTTGTAGGTATGTAATCAACGATAATAGCATACAACATTTTAATTAAATGTAATACAGTATGTACTTATTTGGATTAACGAATATCGAAATTCGACCCAACCCAAAAACGCAACTTTTTATTCTTACCTGAAAGTCAGTAGTAACTTTTCTTCGGGACATATATTGCTGTTACAAGTACTGATGCGGTGTTGTATTTTGTTTACTATATAATCAAAAGTTGTATTAGACATCCGTGTATAACCATGAAAAACATCATAACCTCTTTCTCTTATTGACGTTGCATATTCCCCAAACTTTTCATGTTCCGTTGATGTAAACACTGGGCCACTTCTTATATTAAATAATTCACTTTTTAACATTGAATTTTCTTCTAAAAAAAAGTCGATCATATCATACTCCATTGCGACAGTGACTACGTCTGTGTTGCGCGATTTCTAAATAAGAGTGACAGAAGATTCCGCCTCGGACATAGCTTCATCGAGAATTGCCGCTGCGTGCGCCGCCGCGATAAACGCCGCGTGGGACGCGTCGGTGCCATCCGCGGGCTCGGCCGCAAAAAACGCCCTAATTCAAACAAACGCGTCTAAAATCGCTTCTCCGTAAACGCACTCATACAACGCCATATATTTGAATTCAGTGCGGGCCGCGCCGCTCAACGCAACGCGCGACGCCCCGCGTCTCCGTAAATGAGGCCTAAGTTGCAATTTAAGAAAGTTTTTACTTATTGAGTTATTGACTTTAATTTAGTGTTTATTAACTAGTGTTGGAGTGTTATGTATTAATATTACTGGCAACATTGTCGGCCCGGAAAGCACGATAGATCATAGACAACATCTCCTCCTACTTAACCTATGGTCAGGTCAAGGTGTGTGTAATTAAAAAAGTACAATCAATTAATTTTGACGTCACGGTTGGCGCAGTGGCTGAGCGATCGACTGCTGCGCAGCGTGTTGCGGGTTCGATTCCCGCCCAGGGTAAACATTTGTGTGATGAGCATGTGTGTTTGCCTTGTGTCTGGGTGTTGTTTATCTATATATTTATGTATTTTACAAAAAAAACATGTATTTGTGTATGTATATCAGCGGTCTGACACCCATAGTACAGGGTCTCCCTAGTTTGGGGTCAGATGGCCGTGTGTGAAAATGTCCCCACATATTATTATTATTATATTAATTTGTATTATTTTAATTCAACCAAATAATAAATATATAACATTGGCGACGAGCGTGAAACGAACTCAAAAAGTGTGTGGATGTGGATAATACGACGACAGTATTGTTAACAACTTTACAAAGTTAAGTTAACCGCATGGATCGAGTTGAAAAACTAATCGATCAGGGAAAGAAAACGTGGGTCCAAGAAAAAACCAAGAAGGAACTCATAGAAATTGCAAATAAACTAGCGCAGAGAACCATATTTTCAGAATCACATTCCATTCAGGAGTTAAGAATACATTTACGTAATTATATCGACAGATCACAATCAACTAAAATCAGATCCAACATGGCTTCCATTTCTACATTGGAAATATTTACGGGTGAAAACTGGAATGCATACCTCCAGCAATTTGAGTGTTTTGTGCTGCTAAATGAAATTCCCGGAACGAAAAAACCATTACTGATTACCAAGCTCAGTACAAAGGTCTATGAACTGCTAACTACTTTATGTACACCGATGCAGCCAGTAAACGAGAAATATGAAACCATTTGTGACAAATTAAAAAAATACTACCATCCAGTACAAAATTACGCTATACACCAAGCAGAATTTCGAAAAAGGTGTCAACAACCTAACGAAACTATAGAACAATATATAATTGAACTCAAAAAATTATCAAGAAACTGTGATTTTCAAAATCTGGACTCTGAAATAAAGGAAAGGTTGCTGAATGGTACCTACTGTGATGCAGTAAAATTCGAATTGTTAAAGTCAGCTGATAAAACATTGAACATTTTAACTGTTATTGGGAAGACAGCGGAGACAGCATATAAGTTAGCATTCAACCAGGAGAAAGGACAGGAACAAACACAAATGTTTAAATTACAAGGAAGAAATTACACTAAAAACAAAAATACTGAGTATCGTCAGAATCCAGAATCAAGAAATAAACAAAATTTGACTTGTTTTTGCTGCGGGAAGAATGGACACATGAAAGCACAATGTTCGCTCCGTAACAAATATTGTAGTGAGTGTGGTAACAAAGGACATATTTATAAGCAGTGTGGTAAAAACAAGAATGTGAAAGTGAATAATGTGAATCTAGTGGAAACTAAAAATTTAGAAAATAATGAGGTAAATAAGGAAAAATCTTGTATGTCATCGGACACAGAAGTTTTTGACATATTTTATTTTCATAATGAAGGTAAAGTACCAGCTGCCAAGCTGAAAATTGCAGTGAATGGAAAGGTATTAGAATTTGAAGTTGACACAGGGGCAGATGTAAGTACCATAACATTATCTGAAAAATCACAATATTTCGCTGCATTAGAAATTAAACAATGTAAAGTCATATTTACAAATTTTGATCAATCAACATCAGTACCACTAGGGGTAATTGAAAATTTAAATATCAAATATAAAACAGTAGAGGTAAGCAACCAAAGACTGTTTGTTGTAAAAGATGGATTACCCAAGATAATAGGAAAAGATTGGCTTTCATTATTGCAATTATGGCCCCCAAGGTTTGAACAAAAAGTATGTATAGAGGCATCCACACAAAAGTTAATTGAAGAGATAAAAATGACTATGCTGAAGTTTTTAAACCAGGTATGGGAATTTATAAAGGAGACCCAATACATTTATCAATTAAACCAGGTGTCAAACCCATATTTATGCCGGTGAGAACTGTCCCATTTGCACTAAACGATAAAGTAAACGATGAAATTAAACGATTGGTTGAGGCAAAGCGTATTGAACCAGTGGAGTACTCAGAGTGGGGTACCCCAGTGGTTCCAGTCCTAAAACCAGATGGAACAGTTCGATTATGTGGCGATTTTCGTATCACAATAAATAGGTACTTACAAACGGATCATTACCCGTTACCAACAATTAATGACATTCTAATGAAGATCCAAGGTAATACATGTTTTTGTGAATTGGATTTGCGGGAAGCATACTTGCAAGCACCATTAGATAAAGAGTCACAAAATTTTGTTACAATTGTCACTGAACAAGGGATTTACAAATATTTATACTTACCTTTTGGTGTATGCACAGGGCCAGGGTCATTTCAGAGATTAATAACGCAAAAACTAAAAGGATTAGAAGTAATAGCTTACATTGATAATATATACATATATGGTAAAACATTATCACAAACATATGAGAAATTAAAATTAATACTACAAAGACTAAAGGAAATAGGACTCAGGTTAAAATTAAATAAATGTAAATTATTTGAAGAGAAATTAGATATATTTGGATTTGAGGTAAATAAAACTGGCATAAAAATCATAGAAAGTAAAATAGAACCTATTTTATCTCTGCCACAGCCAGAAAACATGAAAATGTTAAAATCATTTCTTGGAAAAGTTAATTACTATAACAGGTTCCTACAAAATATGGCAATAATATTGAAACCATTGTATGACTGCTTAAAAAAAGTGAAATTTGAATGGACAGACGAATGTGATAAGTCCTTTAACCAAATAAAAAAGGCCCTTTCAAACACATCAATATTATCACATTTTGATCCAAACTTAACAGTAATACTAACATGTGACTCAGCAGATGATGGTGTAGCTGCCGTTTTATCAATAAAGGATAGTAGTAGTGTCATAAAACCAGTAGCTTTTGCCAGTAAGAAATTAAATGATGCACAAATTAAATATCCAATATTGGAAAAAGAAGCATATGCTATCATTTTTGGAGTGAGTAAGTTCTATGAATTTCTGTACGGGCGAAAATTTGTTCTGCAAACAGACAATGAGGCTCTGTCAAAAATATTAGGGCCCAAGTATGGTATACCAAAAATGGCAGCTAGGCGGCTACAGTATTGGGCAATATTCTTAGGTGCTTTCAACTATGACATCCAACACATTAAGTCAAAGAACAATCCAGCGGACTACTTGTCACGGGTAGATACAGGCTTACAAAATAATAATTTGAAAAATTCAGAAATGATTGAAAGGAACTTTGAAGTTAACACTGTTAATTATATAAATAAGTCTAATTTAAATATATTGAATTGGCAAACTGTACAAAAGGAAACACAAAAGGATAAAATCTTGTGTGATATACTTAGGTATAGTAGAGATGGCTGGCCACAAAAAAATGATGTTGGTGAAACTTATGAACCTTACTTCAAAAGAAAGAATGAGATTACTGTAGAGAAAGAATGTATACTATGGGGTTACAGGGTAATCATACCTAAAAATATACAAGACGATGTCATGGCAGAGCTTCATGCTAGTCACTTAGGAATAACTAGAATGAAAGAAACAGCAAGGTTAGACGACACGGTTGGCGCAGTGGCTGAGCGATCGACTGCTGCGCAGCGTGTTGCGGGTTCGATTCCAGCCCAGGGTAAACATTGGTGTGATGAGCACTTGTGTTTGCTTTGTGTCTGGGTGTTGTTTATCTATATATGTATGTATTTACAAAAAAAAAAATGTATTTGTGTATGTATATCAGCTGTCTGACACCCATAGTACAGGGTCTCCCTAGTTTGGGGTCAGATGGCCGTGTGTGAAAATGTCCCCACATATTATTATTATATAAGGTCATATTTCTGGTGGCCAGGCATGGATGGAGATATAGAAAGTATAACGAAAAACTGCTTGATTTGTTTACAAAACCATAAAAACCCAGAAAAAAACAAATTATCATTGTGGCCACAGCCACTAACTGTTTGGCATAGATTGCATGCAGATTTTCTAGGTCCTCTGTATTCAAAGATGTTTTTAGTGGTGATAGATGCATATTCGAAATGGCCCGAAGCAATTGTCATGAGTAATATAACTGCCAAAAAAACAATTGAAGTATTTAAAAACATTTTTGTACGCTACGGATATCCTTTACATCTAGTGACTGATAATGGCCCAACATAGACCAGTGAAGAATTTAAAACTTTTTGTAAAATGGTGGGAGTCAAGCAATCTTACTCTCCTCCATACTATCCTGCTACTAATGGGTTAGCAGAACGATTTGTTGAGACATTTAAGTCACACATAGTAAAAATTGTAGAAAGTGGGCAGACAGTGGAATATGCTTGTAATCTGTTTTTGTTTGACTATAGGTGTACTATACATAAAACCACTGGTCAAAGTCCTGCAAAAATGATGTATGGTAGAGAATTGAGATGTCGGTTTTCATTGCTGCGGCCAAACCCAGTACATGATAAAATTGATGATGAACAAATAAAAATAACAAACAACAGTAAAAACATTTATAAGACATTTGAAATTGGTCAAAAATTAATGGTTAAGGATTTAAGAAAAAATAAAAAGAATTGGTCTTTAGGTAAAGTTCTTGAAGTTTTAGTACCAGGAGTGACCTACATGGTAGAAGTGGATGGACTGCAATGGAAACGACATGTCAACCAACTGCTGGAATGTGGGCAGAAGTTAGAATAAAACCATAAAGCATGAAAACAAATGTTTTAAGATTTTTTGTATTTTCCAATTATGTCAAATGTCATAAGGGAGTAATGTAAAGTTTTTTTTATTATTTTTTTACTGTAAAGGGGGGAGAGTGTTGGAGTGTTATGTATTAATATTACTGGCAACATTGTCGGCCCGGAAAGCACGATAGATCATAGACAACATCTCCTCCTACTTAACCTATGGTCAGGTCAAGGTGTGTGTAATTAAAAAAGTACAATCAATTAATTTGTATTATTTTAATTCAACCAAATAATAAATATATAACAACTAGTATTGCAATTAGTTTTAATAAATCTAATATAGTGCTCCATTATGGCTGAGCTAAAAAAGCTCGTCTGTTCAAGGGGATATGTGAAAGGCAGCATTACAAGGCTGTCACAACAAAGTTTTATACCCGACTCTTACGAAAGTTTGGTAGCAGAAAGGGATCGTTTAGTTAAAACTTTTGCTGAGTATGATGAGTACAACAAGTTGATCTTGGCACTGGATCCTAGTGATACAGAGGATTACAGTGAAATCGAAGATAAATATTATAGCGTCATCTCCACTTTGAATATTGAAATTGATAAAAAACAAAGTAAAATTATTGTGCAGGAGCCTACTGTACATACTAATAACACTAAGCTACGTCTACCAACTATAAAGATAGATATGTTTTCTGGTAAGTATAGTGACTAAAACAAAGTAAAATTATTGTGCAGGAGCCTACTGTACATACTAATAACACTAAGCTACGTCTACCAACTATAAAGATAGATATGTTTTCTGGTAAGTATAGTGACTATACGCCGTTTATAAACCTTTTTAATTCTGTCATAAGTAAAGATGTAACTTTAGACAACATTTCGAAGCTATATTATCTGAGGTCATTTCTCAAAAATGAGCCCTATGATTTAGTTAAAATATTACAGATGAAATGCAACTAATCAATCGTTCATGCACACCATTTATTCTATGGTGTGCGCTAAGAGTATATTATAATATTACTAATATAATATATTATACTATTATTATGATTACTAATATATTAATATATTTAATAGCATATTTTGTACCTTCATGTAATCCTTTAATACAGTGAGTATTGCTTTGCATGTCTCTGGAATGATAACTCCCAGACGCTGTGGAGATATTGCAGTTGGAAATTTTAATTCTTCATAACTCCTTCCCGAAGCTAAGAAACGAAGAGTGGCAGTCAATCTCTCATGAGGGCTAATAGCTTCTCTCATATTAGTATCCTGTTTAGCAATATATGGAGTTACAAGTTTCAAAAGCTTGAAATATGTAGTTTCGTCCATCCTTAAGTAGTTTCTCCAGTCACTTGGTTCTAGTGATAACTCATTCAACAAATTGACGTGAGTGAATTGATTCCTTTTTCTAAGCCATTCTTTCATCCATTGCTTTCTTTCACGTTTCTCGGTGAGTTTATGGCAACAAATAGTAGCCACAGTTAGAATTAATGTTTCTTCTTCAGAATCAGAATTCATTTTTTTTTCGACACAAATATAAGTAGTGCACTTTTCACTTTAGTTCACTTTTTAAAAAAGAAAAAACCTTATCCAACTTAAACTAAGATTAATTAATGAACATGAAAAACGTAGCAGTATATCACATGAGAACGAGGTAGTATTTCAAGCATCTAAATAATTCAAAAAAACGGAAAAACAGGAATCACAATTTACAAGTAAAGTCGGTAACCATTCTAACTTTAGATATAAAAACAAAATAAGTTGTTTTGGTTGCAATAAAAAAGGTCATGTAAAAAAGGATTGTAAGAAATTAATATGTTCTATTTGTAAGAAAAATAATCATAAAGAGAGTAAGAGTGTAACCACACGGGCGGCGCCGCTGCGGTTTTCTACATACAAAAATGCATTGTAGCCACATGGCGCCGTGCGGTGTGCTCCGGCGCCGCGCCGCGCGCGCATCGGAATTGAGACGAGGCGGAGAGGGGTGTAAGCAGAGCGGAGCCGGAGCGGTGCCGCTCGCAGTTGTTTGTTTGCGCAGCATAGGGAAGGACGCATGCTGGATTAAGTACGATCACGTAACCTGTACCTATCAAAATGAGTACCAGTGAGGAAAATATTGATATGGACTACCTCATTTCTTTAGTTCAAGAACGGGAAGTACTGTGGGATAAGTTTCATGTGGATTTTAAAAACAATAATTTAAAAGCGAAGGCATGGGCAGAAGTTACAAAAAAAATATTTCCTGAATATGATAGCTACGCTCCCGATCGAAAGAACAAAATTGGTGAGTCCTTATTTTTCTTCATACTAGTAACATGACCAAATTTTCTTTAATTGCCACTTCAAAGATCCTGTGATGCTCATAAAATAGTTTCCAAATTCATCTCTAATACCATTAGCTGCTGTCAATTCTTCATTTTGGGGTTGGAGAGAGTGAAACTCATCACAAATTATCGCCAATTTATCTTTTTGACCAACACCTTCCCGATCGGCCACAAAATTGTGTAGGACACAACATGCTTTTACAATGGCAGTAGCAAAATCATAGGATACGTTTATCGGTCTGTGAAAAATGCGCCATTTGTTTGCCATGATTCCAAAAGCACATTCGACATATCTTCTTGCCCTGCTAAGACGATAATTGAATACCTTTTGTTTTACATCGAGATTTTTACCACCATAAGGACGCATAACATGTTTGCTTAATCCAAAAGCTTCGTCACCCACTAACACATATGGGATTGGTCTATTAAAACCACATAGTGGCTGGGGATCAGGCAATGGCAGCTTCTCGCAAATCATTAACTCGTACAGTTTTGAGTTTTGAAAAACAGTTGAATCGCACTCTTTTCCGTATGCGCCAATGTCGACAAAAGTAATAATAATAATAATAATAATAATAATCTTTATTCATGAATGTGAGAGACAACCATACAGAGTAACTTAATAGTAAATACAGAATAGACAAAAAGAAAAATATATATATATCGTTTAAAGTTAGTTATACAATAATATTAGGCAGGTCAACAGCTGGAAAATGTAAAATGCTGGATTGTGAAATTATATGGTTGTCTTTGAACTGATTCGCCCTATCCCCTCGTACTAGTATAAACTGTATCACGAGCGGATAGTCTTCCTCAACCTCAGAACAACAAATTCGCACAAGGTTCTAGTTACAAGCTACATAATTAAGCAGATTGTTTACATACTGTATATTAAGTGATATAGTAAGTTATAATAATTAAGTTACACGATTGGATTGTCTGTGTTGTTATGTGTTTGGTAGGGGTATAGGTATATGTGGTTTATTATTTATGTGTATAAGTGTAAGTATATGTGTTATGTATGTGTCTGGATGTGTACAGTCATGTGTGCTTTATTATTTATGTGCCTTGTTTATACCAATTTTCTTAGTAGGTTTTCAGTGCTGTTGTAGTCTAGTGTTTTCAAATAATTATCCATAGCTTTTTTGCATGTTTGTCTATCAAGATTCTTTAATGTTAGATCTTTACTTACTCTGTTGTAAAGGCTAGGACCGAGATAATTGTGAAATTTGTGTGCAAAAGATGTACTATATTGGGGTATCTTATAAACTATATCTAATCGACGCCTGCTTGCAAAGTGCGGTTTAACTTTATGCTGTGTCATGATCTCTAGTTTAATGAATAATTTTCGTACCGTGAGGACTCCCAGTTCAGAGTAAAGTAGGTGTGTCGGATATGTGTACTTTTTGCGAGAAATAACTTTAAGGACCATGCGTTGGGCTCTTTCGACTAACAACATAGTGGTTTTTGAAGTTCCTCCCCATACATTCAAGCCGTATATCAGAATCGACTGACATAGTGCTACGTAGATTGTTAAAAGCAGCTTAATGTCACATGCATTTCTAATAGTTTTAAAAATATAAATTAACTTTCTTGCGCGGTTACTTATTTTCATGACGTGTTCTTTCCAGTTCAGGTTTTGGTCTACTATCACACCGAGATATCTTATAGAATTAGTTCGGGTGATTGGGTTACAATGACAGGTACTTGGATTGTTGCAATTGTGAGATTGTATAATAATAGAGCTAGGAGAAGGTTGAGTTCTGCCGTTAATTGTGAATGTTATAAATTTAGTTTTGTCAAGATTAAGTGTCAATAAATGATTGTCTAGCCATGTGGTTACTAAAGCAAAACCTTCATTTGCTGCTTTGGATACATCTTTCCAAGTGTTCGAGCTGAATAACAGTACTAAAAGTAAATTTATAGTTAGAGTCCACAACAGCTAGCAACACCATAGAAAAAAAAGATTTGTAATTAAAAAAGAGGGAACCACTAGTAGCAGGATTACACATGCGTATTTGCTTTCCGTCTTGAAAAGTATAGCACTGAATAATGTAGCAAAAAAATATAAAATGAAATCCAAAATGTCTAGCACTCTTGGGCTAAAGGGCCGATCTAGGATTTTAAAAAGTTGTAAAAATTTAGGTTTAATGCAACAACGCGTAAAACATATACATAATTTTTTTAACTGAGATGATGTGAGCCGGGCAAGTGCCGGTAAACAAGAATTTAAAACACGAAATAAGGAGAAAATGCAAAAACGATATTTAATGGACTCCATGCAAAAGCTTCATGCAAAATGCATGTCTGAGGGAGGCAAAGCATCCTATGTAAGTTTTACACGTCAAAGCAATAGTTCTAAAAAAGCTAGGAGTGATTCAAACTTCAGACATGGATGATTTTATTCAAAATATTACTTGCGCAGGATGTTATGACTGCATGTATTCTAAATGTACTAATTGCATCAACTTGGTTAATGATCATGTTGATATGAATTCAAGCATTAACAAAGAGACTCCAGTACAATGGTTGGAGTGGAGGTTAAAAAATCACCAATACACCAAAATGACCAAGGGGAAAGCAGAGGTGAAAACAGTGAAAAGATACATAAAAGAAGTAGTTACTGGGACTGTCACAGAGCTGACTAAAACATTCATAAAAGATTTGATAACATTTAAAATTCACAACTTTAATAAGAAATACCAGCACAAGGCGTACAGAAAATATATTGAAAATCTGGACAATGATGCAGTTGTTATAGTATGTGACTTTTCAGAAAATTATACTTGTAAAATATCTGAAAAAATCCAAGCTGTGCATTTTCAAACAAACCAAATAACTTTACATACATCTGTATTATACCAAAAAAATAAAAGGCCGAAGCCCATCTGCTCTATTTCACCAGTTAATGAGCATGGCCCAGGTGCTATATGGGCTCACCTAGACCCCATTCTTAGAGATATTATTGCCAATACACCTTATGTAAAAAAAATTCACATCTTTAGTGACGGGCCGACAACGCAGTATCGCCAAAAAAACAACTTTTATTTATTTACAAAAAGACTTTCTGACTACGGGTTTGAAGTAGGGACGTGGAATTACTTTGAAGCCGCCCATGGAAAAGGTGTTGCTGACGGTGTTGGGGGAGCCGTTAAAAGAAAACTTGATTACTACGTAGCTCACGGACAAGATATTGCCAGTGCTAAAGATGCATTTACTTATCTGCAAGAAAATATTAAAGTTAAACTGTACATGATAACTGCAAAAGATGTTCAAGATATGTGCGAAATGATTCCTCAAAATGTGATACCCCTTAAGGGGACAATGAAGATACACCAAATCATTTACACTCTTCAAGACAAACAAAAGATTTGTTATAGGACATTGAGTTGCATATGTGAAGAAAAAGGGAGTTGCACATGCGAAGGCGATACTGGATATCACGAACTGTTACCATCGTTAAGTCCAATCCATCAAACAAATGTAATAGATGAATCCACAAACAATATGCATAATGATCAAGGGAATATACAATATACAGACATCACTAACAAACTGACAGATAGCTCTGCAAAGGTTACTATACTGTCTTTCGTAAAGTTGACGCTTGAAAACAGCATCTTCCTGGGTTCGAAAATGTTTCCTTCTGCATTAAAGCCTATCGACACCAATTTTAATATTTTTACCAGCCACAAAATGAATAAAATAGCAACGAATTCAGCACAGAAACTTAAAAAAAACAGTGGTCTAAAAAACAAGACATCCAAACGTGCTAAGAAATCAACAAAATATACATACAGTAGTGATTCCACGTCTACAGAAACTAATTTCAGTGTTTACGATGATTCTGATTTATCACTGGACTTAGACAGTGATAATTTCTGTTACGGCCAAGATTTGCAAACAACTCAAATTATCACTGAGGCACAAGTACATAACAACTCAGACACCAAAAATATACGTGAACATGAAGAGAATCAAATGGGAGAAAATGATAAAATAGAAAACAATAAAAAGACAACCGCCTTCAAAAAGTGAAAAATAACTTTAGCACAGAACACACATTGACTTTAGTTTCGAAATTCAGTGGCTTTGTTCTGTTTGTTGTTTTGTATTGCCACCGATTTCCGAAACTAAAGTCAATGTGTGTTCTGTGCTAAAAGTTATTTTTCACTTTTTGAAGGCGGTTGTCTTTTTTGTAAAAAGCTTTTTATTTTCCGCTTTTTAGTACCTCCTTCTCATTCAAATCTATTAAGAAGAGATTGAAAGTTAACTACTACAAAGATTGATGAAACTAAAACGTCGTCTATGTAAAATTTTTGGGTATTTGTTGATTTTTCAAAAACTGCTGAATCAATTTCGATAAAATTTATATGGGACCACCCCTGAAGCATACCCTATCTATAAAAAAGGTTTACGTTTGCCTGAGAAATCGCGTAACAAAACGCGCACATACTTAATGCAAATTTAAGACTTATACAGTTTTCTCATGGATGCCATGGTCAGAACTGGACCAAATTAAAATGGGACCACACGGATAGCACTAGCACTAGCACTAGCTTCCAAACAAAAAAAGAATCATCAAAATCGTTTCACCCAGTCCCGAGAAATCAAGTAACGACGAACTGATAACCTCCTCCTTTTTTGAAGTCGGTTGATTAAGTTAGAATTAGCAAAAACACTAGTAAACAAAAAACATGATGAAAGATTGAGAATATATGAATAAAAAGAAAACTATGAAAGTACTATTAAAAATAAGAATACGACTGACAAAAAACGAAATAAGACTGAAAACGCATTAAAACTGGAGACTGAAGTAGAGATAGCAATAACAAACTATATTGAACCTAATAAAAAAAAAGAGTTACAAACCAAAGAAATCTGTAACAATGAGAGAAAAACGAATACAATATATAAGGAAGCAAGTGGGATTAACCACATGAAAGGCACTGATGAAGACTTTGTTATGACAGAACATGATGAGGATAAAAGTGAAAAGAATCACGAAGTGAAAGATGACATCCAACACGAAAACTTTGACATTGACGATACAGTCTTGGTTCGATATTTTATTAAAAAAAAGTCAAGAATGTACTCCATAAATTTTTACAGAATTGATTACTCAGGCAAAACTCCCACATTTACTGTACCAAAGCGCCAAGACAAAGACGTCGTGCCTTATCTTTCACTAGTTAAAGTGACTGAATTGCTTCAAATTCGTGAGAAACCCAAAGTTTATGTTTTGATGAATGATGAAGATATGGTGTATTTTTAAGGATTAACCTTTATTTTATTTTGTTATGTTACTTACCTAATTCTAATAAAACATTTTAATATTTCGCTTTAAAGTTACCGAGTTGCTTTAAGTTCCTGACAAACTCAAAGTTTATGTTTTGATTAATGGTGAAAATCTGTGTATTTTTAAGGATTGAACTTTATTTTATTTTGTTATGTTACTTACCTAATTCTAATAAAACATTTTAATATTTCGCTTTAAAGTTACCGAGTTGCTTTAAATTCGTGACAAACCCAAAGTTTATGTTTAGATGAATGATGAAAATCTGTGTATTTTTAAGGATTGAACTTTATTTTATTTTGTTATGTTACTTACCTAATTCTAATAAAACATTTTAATATTTCGCTTTAAAGTTACCGAGTTGCTTTAAATTCGTGATAAACTTAAAGTTTATGTTTTGATTAATGATGAAAATCTGTGTATTTTTAAGGATTGAACTTTATTTTATTTTGTTATGTTACTTACCTAATTCTAATAAAACATTTTAATATTTTGCTTTAAAGTTACCGAGTTGCTTTAAATTCGTGACAAACTCAAAGTTTATGTTTTGATTAATGATGAAAATCTGTGTATTTTTAAGGATTGAACTTTATTTTATTTTGTTATGTTACTTACCTAATTCTAATAAAACATTTTAATATTTCGCTTTAAAGTTACCGAGTTGCTTTTAATTCGTGACAAACTCACAAGTTTATGTTTTGATTAATGATGAAAATCTGTGTATTTTTAAGGATTGAACTTCAGTTGCGCGCGAGCGGTCGTACAGTAGACACGTACACGTACAGCTACCTAGTGCCGCAGCGATTAACGGTATTGTTTTTCTTCCATTTGAAGTCTCGACTTCAAAATGGAGGAGAGTAAGAGTGAAGAGGACATGAGTGATTCAGATTTTTTAGAGAACGTTCAACGAGAGCTAGGATTATCAGTTGGTGAAAATACAAAAACAAGAAGTGATGAAGGTTTGGAAAAGAAGGTGGCAAAAAGAAAAGAAAGAGACGAAAGTAGTGAAAGAGATGTTCTAAAAAGCGATGAAGAAGGTTTTATTACGGTTACTCGAAGGAAACCGAAACGGTTGATCAGGAGTGATTCTTTAGATACACAAAGAAATGTGAGGGTAGATGGAGAAAAAAAGGACGATGAGGTAGAAATTGTGGAGAATCACCAAGTTTGCATCACTGCTTTAGAAGGTTTGCCTAAACAAATCGCAATGGCTAAGCTGTTAAGATCCCAAAACATTACAGGTATTGATCAAATTAAATATAAAAACATAAACAAAGCAATCATAACATTTTTCAAGAAACAAGACGCCCTATTATTGGTGGAATGCAAAAAGTTTGAAGAGATGGGGTTTCGCTGTCAATTTACAAGTGAATTAAGCATGATTCATGGAGTAGTAAAAGGTATCGATCTAGATTTGAGTGAAAACGACCTCATTAACATTATAGAATGTGACGTTAAAATTATGAATTTAAAGAGAATGAATAGAATGTCAACTAATGGCTCATGGATACCGAGCGAAGCTATCAAAATTTGCTTTAAGGGCGGTATATTGCCACAATATATATACTCATACGAGTGCCGTTTTAAAGTAGAGGCTTATCATTTCCCCGTTTCCCAATGCACAGGGTGTTGGCAATTCGGACACATTAAAAAGTTTTGCTCAGTAAAAAAATCGTTATGCCCAAAATGCGGTAGTTCAGAACATGATAGCTGCGATATCAACATGTATATATGTTTGAACTGTAAAGGGGATCACTTTGTTTTGGACAAAACTTGTCCTTTATTTATTAGAGAAAACGAAATAAGAGACATTATGAGTAAAGAACAAGTTACTTATACACTTGGGAGCAAATAAATCGAGCCACTACCTTTTTTCACGTAAAATGGTAAATATTTTTGGTAATATGGAACGTATCAATTCGAACTATATATCGCCTAAAAGTTTAGTTAATAACCTTTACAATGAGGGTAAATTATTGAATAATAACCTTATTGAATGATAAATTATTGGCTCTGCAAGAAAAATGGTAATTTTGATAGAAAATTTAGTAGGGCTAAAACAGTCCATAAAAACAATAAAAAACAAAATTATTGCAAAAAAAATATTCTTAATAACTGGTATTACCCCCCCGGGCCCTGATACATTCTTGTAGCCTATTAGTCATCGATCTGATCAGCGTTACGATGACATATTGTGGTATGTTCTCCCACTCTTCAAGCACAGCGACTTTAAGCTCGGGAATGGATGAAACAGCGGGAACCCTGGCTCGGACTCTCCGTTTTAGCTCGTCCCATAGGTGTTCGATCGGGTTCAAATCGGGACTTCGTGCTGGCCATACCATTTGTTGAATCCCGATCGCAGACAAGTATTCCGTAACGATCTGCGCGGTATGAGGTCTCGCATTGTCATGCATAAACAAGAAATTTTCTCCGACAAAACCAGCATACGGCATTACGTGGTTTTCAAGAATGTCAGTTATGTATCGGTCAGCTGTTAATCCACGTCTACCACTGCCATCGTTGGCGGGGTCGACGAAGACAAGTTCCGTTTTTCCGTCTAGAGAAATTCCTCCCCACACCATACAAGAACCACCACCAAAACTCACCGTTTCTCGAATGCAACATTGGGCAAATCTTTCACCAGGACGTCTATACACTCGGTTTCTCCCGTCATTGCTAAAAAGACAGATTCTTGACTCGTCAGAAAACAAAACTGACCTCCAGTCTTCTAACGTCCAATTAATGTGTTCTCGAGCAAACTCCAAGCGAGATCGGCGATGAGCTACAGTCAATTTTGGGCCAGTTGCTGGTTTGTGTGATGTTAAATTTCGTTCTTTTAGTCTTCGTCTCACTGTCCACCTACTGATTGCGACTCCTCGAACGTCACGTAACGCTTGCTGTAGCTGAACAGCATTAAGTCCACGGTCGCGCAACGAATTGGTTGCAATAAAGCGGTCGTCACGTTCTGTTGTTGCCCGTGGTCGGCCAGTTCCAGGTCGCCGAACAAAAGCACCAGTCTCCAGATACCTGCGGTATACCCGCTGTACCTTTGAACGACTCAAATGAAGTCTGCGTGCCACTTCACGTTGTCCGTGTCCAACCTCAAGTAAAGCTACAACTTGGGCAGCTTCCGTCGGTGTAGTATCCATTTTATCAGGTTATTTTGATTACACAGACACAGATAAAGACAACAATAACAAGTAATATGGGTATGATTAACAAAAACCTCAAATTTAATCTTTTCTTAACAGAGTACAATAAAAATGTCATAAGCAAATTAAATGCGATAATTTTATTCTACCCTTTAAACTTTAATAAAAATGAAATTTTGACAACTAACTACCCTCATTGTAAAGGTTATTAAATACCCTTTTAGGCGATATATGTTTCGAATCGATGCGTTCCTTAATACCAAAAATAATTACCATAATGCGTGAAAAAGGAAGTGGCTCGATTTATTTGCTCCCAAGTGTAGAAAGGCCCTACAGTTATACACAGAAATAAGAATAAATAAGAAGATACCAACTCGAGACAGTTTATTGACAGGAGCTAACAGCGCCTCATCGACTGCCATAAACGTAAGAAATACCTACAGCAGTGTAGTCAAGAAGAATTCAGTATATCAACAAGGATCTCCAGGAGGAACGTCAGAGGCCGCTATTCAGGGAGAGGAAGAAGAAGTCCATAAAACTTATGAACAAAATATAACAAGACCTAGTAGAAAACCAGTTCGAAATACGATAAATAAAGCGGAAAGCGTGGCTAAGAGGGTGGAAGAGGTGGAGGGTTTTAAGGAAGTATATATGGAGGTTCAACATCAGGATTTGCAGAATACAAAGGAAAACAAAAAGCGAGATGAGAACATAAAGGATAAGTTTGAATTTAAGCAGTTTTGGATTAAAATTAAACCTATTATTACGTCAGAAAGCAAATTAGAAGAAAAAGTATCGGCAGTATTTAAAATCATATGGGAAGAACTAAAGCAGTATGTTATTAATAAGTTATTAAGTTTTTCGAACTTTACTAATGGATAATACAACCAGTCATATTAGACTTAACATAGTACAGTGGAATGCTCAGAGCCTTTGCCCCAAATTAGTATCATTTACAGACCTTTTAACACGTGAAACTATACACATTGCGATTATTAGCGAGTGTGCGTTCGCGCAGCGGAATGTTGTTGAATTTAAAGATATTAATTATGCAGATATTTAGTGTATGACGTCGTATAATTGTGTATGGTAAAAAAAAAATTGTGTACGCAGCCATTGTGGAGAAATTCACCAAAAACTGATTCCGCTGGGCGAACGTTGTCCTGGCGGAACTTATTTTAATCCATAGACTTTAGAAGAAAAGAGGTGTGTCCAAAAATTAGTGTGTATTTGTGTGTAATTGTGTATGTATGAATAAAATGAGTGCATGCATAAACTTCGGAGAAATTCAAGTTTCCGCTACGCGAACGTTTGGCCATTAGCTAGTTTTCATATAAAGCGCTTACATAGAGAGCTGTAGATTTTTACATACGTTGTTTTGAATTTGTTTATATTTGTTTAAAAAACAGATTTAGAAAAAATCGTAGGGCTTAAAAGATAAAAATATAAACGTAAAATACACTTAATAGGTCTTAGTTCTTAAAGTATGCACTTTGGGGTCTAGATTTTCACGTTTATACAAACCTTGTAAGTATCTGAAACATGTTGCCAAGTATCAATGATGTTCCGTTAGTAATTAAAGAGTTAAAGGACAATTTTACCATGAATAGATCACTGTTTACAAAACAGTCAAATATCACGACGTTCTAAAGGAATTGCATGGTAAAATGTATGCCAAAAATTAGTTTATTTATTCAACTATTCACATGCAAAATTTCATGTCATTAAATTTAGTAATTAAAGAAATCAATTAAAATACTGACGAAGCATCGAAAACCTACATAACCCGACCAAGTTCGGATAGCTACAAAAAAGCGGCCCAGCCATATATCTAAGAGACGTTCTTAACCTTCCAATATAGTATTTACTAATATGGTACAGTTCCGTACACAAGCGTTAGGAAAAAATAAAACAATTGCATTTCTTGAATTAAAAATATTTTTTTAATAATAACCCAACTATCTACGATAAAAACAAATCTTCAATTAACAAGTACTTTTCTATTTAAATATCCGTGTACAAAAATTTTTTTTATTAAGTACATACTTAATTATGTTTCATTACACACTTAAATAAGTAATTATAATAACGTTAACAAACGCTTGCAACGACAGCAATAAACTTAAATGTGTTTTAACTAACATAGGTTTAATAAACGATTATGAATATAAGGGTAAGTAAAATATTTAGAGCTTCAATAATAAAATCACAGATTAACAATCTCAGATCACATAACTAGACTATTCAGTTGTTTAGGTTTGAGAGTCTGCCTAATATAAAAATAAATCAACATTTAAAAAGTACTTATAAAATAAAAAAGGTATTTACAACTCAATACCAATTATTAAATGAGTAGCAAATACAGAAAAAGACCTCAACATTTCTAAGTATAATGTACACTAGCTTAAAAAAAAATCACAGATTAACAATCACAGATCACATAACTAGACTATTCAGTTGTTTAGATTTGATCAACATTAAGAAAGTGCTTATAAACTAAAACATTGGTATAAAAAAGGTATTTTCAAGAAAATATTCTTAAATGAGTAGCAAATACAGTAAATAACCTCAACATTTCTAAGTATAATGTACACTAGCTTAAAAAACACCAAATTTTTGTTCAATTGTTCTGATTTTTCAGCTCCAGAATTGACTGGAATAATTCCGGAGTTCCGATAGGTATTCACATTTTTTAAAAGTTAATATTTTGATTTAATTATATTCTTGTGAACGCACGTAATTTAACGTCTGTGGAATATTCCACAAACTGCTAGTCGAACAGGACGCGCGCGGCTTCCCGCTTGAAACGGTACTTCCATCCTTGAAGAAAAGAGAGGGCAATAATATGTTTTCATTGGCCGCGGCCCGCGCGTATTCGTTTTTGCTGTTGAACTTGAACCTGATTTTGTTTTTTATCCCCAGTCACAAACAAATGTGCAGTCAAGGACAATGTGCGTATGCGCTGTTGTTTTGCTATGCATCGCCAATTCTCGATAATAATAATATTGACAAAGTGTGTTATTAATGTTATAGTGTAACAGTGAAGCTTAACATAGGTAATTATGTAGTAGGAATATTGAGTCAGTGATAGTGAGAAGCTGATCACAGATATAAGGTAAGATTTTATAATAAATTAATAACTATACACTTATTCATTTACGTAGTTTATGAGGCATATAAATTATAATAATTGTGTTACGTTAACATTGGACAGACACCATAAACCCAAGTTAATATCTACAGATTGATCTAATTCTATTTAGAATTTAAATTCATAATAATAAATTATACTAGACATATTATAATGGCTTTTTCACTGTTCGTGCTGTGCGTCTGTGGAACTCACTCATTCGTTACGCGATAGCCCTTCGTTGGTAGTTTTGGAACATTTTTTGTCAATATAAACTGTAGTTTAAGTATATATTTATAAGTATGTATCATTTGAGTATATATTATGTTTATGTATTTGTTATTTGTTTAGTTTCTATCTGTAGTTTATTTTATGTAGGTACCTATAATATTATAATTAGAGTAGTTTATCTTTTTTTTCCCCCCTTTCTTACTATGTACACTTGTTTTCTGTCCTGTTAAGAACTATCTCTCTTTCGCTCTAGGTTTGCTGTCAGAGAACTCATTAATGAGTTAAGCTCGCCTTTGTACATTATATTTTTTTATTGTAAAATTTATGTATTATTTTGGTGTGTGTACCTTAAAGTATAATAGTAATAGTAGTAATATATTATAATAAAATCGTAACCAAGTAGATGTTTTTCCTGGTTAAAGACAAACTACTGAATAGAAAATTACAGAATAACTACTGAATTAACTAAACGACCGACTAGATTGTAACGAAATGTTGAAAATAAATATTGTTATTGAATAATCACCTTATATTTATTACCAATATGCAAAATACATATACGTATAAGGCAGATGTTTATTATTGACTTTCTTTTTGTGGGGTTATGGGTAGAGATGGCAATAACGGCTGTTTTTCAATAATTAATTATGCATATGATTCTATATCACTAAGACATACTCCCCTTAAAAGGAAAGCAACTAATAAAGTATCACAATTTTTCATTATCTTTATGTAGTAATCCATGTACCTATGTAAATGTATACTTTTTATTAATGTTTCAGATTATAATGGCGTCTTAATCTCACTAGAAGCGAACACCTCAACGACCTAATTCTACAAACCAAACCAATTGATCCAACGCATCGCGCGGCGCTACCGACGCCGACGGGAGGAAAAATTTAAAATGGCCGGCAGAAAAAGTACTATACCGTTAAATAATATGAAAGTAGTAGTACGAATACATAAAGACACGTTTGTTAAATCTGTTCCTCCTGTTAGCCATGAAGTGTATGACAGTATACAAAAGCAGTTAGCTGAATTATTTAATTACCACATGAAGAAACCTGCCATACAATTGTCAATTAAACGCCATTATAATTATTTTTTTGACCACTGTGAAAACATACCCACCAGTAAACATTATTTTGATG
Organism: Charanyca ferruginea; assembly: GCA_947361185.1. Taxonomy (NCBI): domain Eukaryota; kingdom Metazoa; phylum Arthropoda; class Insecta; order Lepidoptera; family Noctuidae; genus Charanyca; species Charanyca ferruginea. The sequence continues at coordinate 10,657,569 of OX376065.1, read as the reverse complement.
ATTCTGATGAAAACAATGTTGATATTACAGACGAATCTGATGAAGTTCAAGTAAAATTTCTAATGGATTATTATGAGTACAGAAATATAGAACCAACAAATCACAAGTTGTTAAAAAATAATTGGACGAATGAGCTACAAGACCACATATGGGCAAAAACGGATATTCAATGCACTTTTTCATTTAAAAGCAATTACGTTCCTTCAAATTTAAAGCTAAATAATATCAAATGTGATGGCAAATGTACCCAATGTGGAGCAAATATTTTAGTCACTATTGATCCAATAACTAGTAATTTCATAGATGTTACTTGTTTGCTAAGCCGATATAAAAAAGATTTTGTCCATGATTCGACTATAAAGAATAAACTTAATTCTGTAAGAAAACAAAAATTAGCAGTAATGTTAAAACATAATAAGGCATTAGCAGTTAGAGCCAAGATGGCAGACAAAATTATAGGCATAAATGATCCATGTGAACCTCCAACATTTCCGAAATTAAGTACTTTGAGGCGTATACGACACGAAGTTAAAAGGGCACTCCAATTCGATAAGAATACAATTCTCTCCATTTATGCTATGTCACAAAGTCCACCTTTTGATTCTTTTGTTCAAAAATTTAGTTTAGTCCCGTTTTTTTTATATTTTTGGACCCAAGAACAAGGTAAATATTATGATGAAGTATTAAAAAATACACACATCGTTTTATCCATCGATGCAACCGGTTCGATTTTTCAAGTAATTGCACCGCCAAATGTTAACGATAATTTAAGAACTAAAGAACCCAAACATACCTTTTTGTATGCCGTTGTGGCATACACTGCAAACACAAGTATACCTTTATGTTATATGGCGTCCCAGTCCCATACTACTGAAACCATAGCCACGTGGTTAAGCACATGGGCGCGTAACCGTAATACGCCGAATGAAATTATCAGTGATGATTCGTCTGCCCTATTAGGAGCAATATGTCGCAGTTTTTTAAACACCGACACAAACAAATATTTAGCGCAGTGCTTTTCGATATTAGAAGGTGAACATAATTCTATACCAGCATGTTACATTAGATTGGATAAGTCTCATTTTTTCAAAAAATTATACAAACAAAGCTGTTTCGATAAAGCGACAGAAAAATGTAAATACTTCTATATAAATAGTATAAAAAAAATTCACTTGCTTAAGTCCTATGACGAAGTAAAATCAGTAATCAAAGATATCGTTACTGTATCTTTACATGAATATGTAACCCTAGATTTAGATGGGCATTCATGCAAGAAATATGATCAAGCTGTAGCGTGTTTAGCGAATATAAGCGAGTATAAGGTTGACATCCAAGATTTAGATAACTGTAACGATGATGAGGCATTATGTTCTGTATTAGCCGATGAAAAGAATGACACCAACAATGCAGGTACAAACCCACTCATTCAATATTACGACAATATTCTAGAAACCGAAAAATTGTATTTAATGTTAATTGACCCGAACGAACATAAAAACGAATATTATCTACCAGAAATAAATGATACATTAAAAAGACTATTGAGAAAGTTGCCAATGTGGAGTGGCGTTATGGATAAGTATTTTCGTAATGTTAGAAATGTTGGGAGTAGCTCAAATGTTGAAAATCATTTCAAAGATATAAAGACCATATATTTCAATACAAAGCAGGAGCGAATACGTTTAGACGAATTTTTAATACAACATTACACTTACATTAATGGAATGATCAAATTAAATAAAGCTAAATATTCTGAAACTGCTACTAAGATAATTAAGAATAAGAATGAACATATGATTTTAAATCAAGTTAAACAGACGAAAATTATAGGTGATTTCGAGGAGCAATCTATTTTTCAAGACAATCCTGTTGAAATAGAAAACTGGAGAGGTCTAGTTATTCCCAACACAAAAACTATCTCGTCGAAGCCTCTTTACATCTTACAAAATGGTAACGTATCAATATCGAAAGACATCAAAAATGTAGTGACTAATACCTGTGCATTTGACGCAGTGGCTCAAGCTTTCGCAGTCGCATATACTGACCGTATCTCTTTCCGTAATTTTATAGATTCCTTGATTAGCAAAGATTCATTCACTCGTTTTTTTATCCTATTATCTAATACGAAAAAGAATTATTGCAAAACGTTATACGCAAAACGAGAAATTTTACTAAATCCATTGTTTAATGTTAATGACAATACACTTGATGCAAGACAGTGCCAAATTATAGATTGTGCATGCAATGTCACAAAAATAATTGAAGACATCTGTTTGCCATACTTTTCTGGAAACAGAAAGAAATGTTGTTCAAATAAAGAATGCCTTGTTTCCATAAATGACAGCAATTTTAAATGTAAATACCTACCTTTAAACATTGATATCATTAAGTGTAAAGGCATTGCCAAATTGCAAGAGTCTGTAGAATCTGGTATGAGGAGTGACAATCCTCCTATTTGTAATTTTTGTGGAATAGGCACTGTCGATTTTAAATATGATTTAAATGATTTAATTATCTTTGAACTACATAATTTGTACATAAATCTAGAGGACATACCTCGTAATATTGAAATAAATAATAAGCTATTTTTAATATTGGCTATTATTGAATATGTTCCACCTTTACAAATGCCAGGTATTGGTCATTACAAGGCGCATTGTTCGAGACCCCCGTACACTAATAAATCATTTCAGTGTTACGACGATTTATGTAGCAAAATTCAAAATAGTTCCAAAAACATAATGCCTCATGCAATAATTTATACAACTGAATAGTCTAGTTATGTGATCTGTGATTGTTAATCTGTGATTTTTTTTTAAGCTAGTGTACATTATACTTAGAAATGTTGAGGTTATTTACTGTATTTGCTACTCATTTAAGAATATTTTCTTGAAAATACCTTTTTTATACCAATGTTTTAGTTTATAAGCACTTTCTTAATGTTGATCAAATCTAAACAACTGAATAGTCTAGTTATGTGATCTGTGATTGTTAATCTGTGATTTTTTTTTAAGCTAGTGTACATTATACTTAGAAATGTTGAGGTCTTTTTCTGTATTTGCTACTCATTTAATAATTGGTATTGAGTTGTAAATACCTTTTTTATTTTATAAGTACTTTTTAAATGTTGATTTATTTTTATATTAGGCAGACTCTCAAACCTAAACAACTGAATAGTCTAGTTATGTGATCTGAGATTGTTAATCTGTGATTTTATTATTGAAGCTCTAAATATTTTACTTACCCTTATATTCATAATCGTTTATTAAACCTATGTTAGTTAAAACACATTTAAGTTTATTGCTGTCGTTGCAAGCGTTTGTTAACGTTATTATAATTACTTATTTAAGTGTGTAATGAAACATAATTAAGTATGTACTTAATAAAAAAAATTTTTGTACACGGATATTTAAATAGAAAAGTACTTGTTAATTGAAGATTTGTTTTTATCGTAGATAGTTGGGTTATTATTAAAAAAATATTTTTAATTCAAGAAATGCAATTGTTTTATTTTTTCCTAACGCTTGTGTACGGAACTGTACCATATTAGTAAATACTATATTGGAAGGTTAAGAACGTCTCTTAGATATATGGCTGGGCCGCTTTTTTGTAGCTATCCGAACTTGGTCGGGTTATGTAGGTTTTCGATGCTTCGTCAGTATTTTAATTGATTTCTTTAATTACTAAATTTAATGACATGAAATTTTGCATGTGAATAGTTGAATAAATAAACTAATTTTTGGCATACATTTTACCATGCAATTCCTTTAGAACGTCGTGATATTTGACTGTTTTGTAAACAGTGATCTATTCATGGTAAAATTGTCCTTTAACTCTTTAATTACTAACGGAACATCATTGATACTTGACAACATGTTTCAGATACTTACAAGGTTTGTATAAACGTGAAAATCTAGACCCCAAAGTGCATACTTTAAGAACTAAGACCTATTAAGTGTATTTTACGTTTATATTTTTATCTTTTAAGCCCTACGATTTTTTCTAAATCTGTTTTTTAAACAAATATAAACAAATTCAAAACAACGTATGTAAAAATCTACAGCTCTCTATGTAAGCGCTTTATATGAAAACTAGCTAATGGCCAAACGTTCGCGTAGCGGAAACTTGAATTTCTCCGAAGTTTATGCATGCACTCATTTTATTCATACATACACAATTACACACAAATACACACTAATTTTTGGACACACCTCTTTTCTTCTAAAGTCTATGGATTAAAATAAGTTCCGCCAGGACAACGTTCGCCCAGCGGAATCAGTTTTTGGTGAATTTCTCCACAATGGCTGCGTACACAATTTTTTTTTTACCATACACAATTATACGACGTCATACACTAAATATCTGCATAATTAATATCTTTAAATTCAACAACATTCCGCTGCGCGAACGCACACTATTAGCGAAACATGGCTGGACATTGAATCCAACATAAATATTAATGGTTACAACATTTATAGGAAAGACAGAGCGGATTCATACGGCGGAGTCGCTATTATTGTTCATAAGTCGATACAGTCCTGCTTAGAGCCATTTGTAGCAAATAATACAGGTATTGAGGTAGTTTGTGTAAAGTTAATTAACTGCAAGGACTTAGAATACGTGGCGTCTATATACTGTCCGTCTAGTATACAAACTCAAGTTTACGATTGGGATAATATTTTCTCACATTTTTCATCGAAAGCTCTGATAGCTGGAGATTTTAATGGGCACCACACCAATTGGTCAGTGAAATCAGATGTACGAGGTTCCCAAATCAGGGATTCCTCTTTAGAATATGGCTTCATATCCATTAATAATGGTGACTTCACGCGGGTTAAGCTGGTAAACGGGCACTTGCAACAAACTTCGCCCGATATTTCTTTTGTCTCTTCTGACGTAGCCATCAATTTTTGTTGGAAAGTCTTAAACGAAAATTTAGGGAGCGATCACCTAATAATAAAGCTGACAATTGATATCGTAGATGATTTCAGGTACATAAAAAAACGCAATTATAAACGTGCAAATTAGGATAAGTATTCACAAACTATTTCAGAAAATCCTAGCTTTTATAATGACTATGCCGAAAATATTCAAGAAAATTATGACAATTTAGTAAGTATTATTAATATTGCGGCGGACAAACATATTCCTTTAGTTAAAATGTATAACAAACCCGATAAAAAATTCAAACCAAAAGATTATTGGAGTCCTGATCTGTCTAAAATAGTCGCGCAGAGAAGATTAGCTTTGGCTAACTTCAGACAAAACCCAACGCCTGATAATCTTACAAAATTAGAAGATTTAACAGATAAATCTCAGACGTTAATTCGAAAAGCAAAATCCGATGCTTGGCATAAGCTTTGTGATTCCTATGATGAAAAAGTTTCGGCTTCCTATGTCTGGCAGCGTATGAAATGGGTCAAAGGTTTTAAGCAACCAAAAGTATATCCGTCCATTGAGAAATCTCACGATTTATTATGTTCTCTTACTGCAGATTATGCGTCTAACATAGAACCGGCCTTCACATCGGAAAATGAACTCCTAGAATCTAAGTTTTCGATCCAAGAGTTGCACAGCGTTCTAAAAAAAAAGGACTCATCCCCGGGTGAAGACGATATATCATATACAATGCTCTATTATTTACCGGACATAGCAAAAAAATATTTACTTAATTTATATAATAACCTTTATAAATATGGTGTTATTCCTTCTCAGTGGCGAAACATTCAAATAGTCCCTATTCCAAAAAGCAGTAGTAATAATAACAGTGAAGTTAAATTAAGACCCATATCCTTAATATCATGTATCTGTAAAACTTTTCATTTAATGATCTTTAAACGTTTAGAATGGTTTACCGAGAAAGAAAAAATACTGTCTCCATTCACAGTGGGCTTCAGGAAATCTCAGTCCTGTTTGGACTGCTTGACCCATATAGTTACGTATATCCAGATTGGATTTTCCAAGAATATACCAACATTAGCTTGTTTTTAGAATATCGAGAACGCCTATAAAAATGTTTCAATTGATGCAGCGTCATATGTGCTAGATAGTCTAGGAATCGGTTCCAAGCTTTATAAGTATCTGTGGAGGTCTCAATGAGCGACACTTGAAGATAAAGTTGTGTGACGGTAATATAATAAGCAGGTTCACAAATAAAGGTCTAGCACAAGGAGACCCACTCTCTCCGCTACTTTTTAATTTAATTACTTATAAAATATGTCATAGACTTCAAAATGTGTCGGTTTTGCAATACGCAGATGATTTTGTAATATATGTTAGTAATAAGGACATTCAAATATGTGAACGATATGTTCAGAATGGTTTATACTTAGTTGTGGAGTTGCTAAATGAACTAGGGTTGGTACTATCTGCAAACAAGACACAATATTGTCTTTTCAGTAGAGGTCGTAGAAAGAATCTGCCTGTTCTAACGGTAGAAAAACCTTTAGCTTATTCCGAAAATGTAAAGTATTTAGGCATATGGCTGGACAGGAGTCTAAACTGGGGAAAACACATCAACGAAGTGGTCAACAAATGCTCAAAATTCTTAAATATATTAAAGTTATTGGCAGGAAGGTCGTGGGGGGTGCACATGATACATTTGAGAAGATTATACATGGCCTTAATTAGAAGTCGGATTGATTACGCATCGGTTTTATACTATAGTAGTGCTAAAAGTCATATTTGTAAACTTGATAAAATTCAGAATCAAGCTTTGAGAGTAGTAGGCGGATTTATCAAAAGTACTCCAATCCACGTCATGGAGAGCGAGTTACACATTGCCCCTTTATTTATTAGAAGACAATATCTAGCCTATAAGTATTTATTAAAAATCAGTGCTTGGTCAAATAATAGTGCTATTAATTTAATTTCTGAAATGAGGGTTCTTACACACATTAGTTATTGGGTTAATAAAAAAAAAACCTTTACTCACACAAACAATCGAGGATGTAAAACGGACGGAAGGGGTTTCGGTGGATATTCTTTCAATGTTTACTTTTGAAATTTGGTTATCAGCTGTTGATTTTCATAAATGTTTAATTACGAGTTTAGAATGTATATCACTAGCTAAATCAAGATACGAGTCTAATACTCTAGTTAACGAAGTTGTGAGAGAATTGGGTATTAAGTATTGTGGGTGGCAGAAATTATATTCTGATGGGTCTAAGGGCGCTCATGATTAGGTGCAGCGTTTTACGATTCAAGTTGTAATTATACAACCAGTTTTAAAATAATATCAGATGTGTCCATCATGACGTTGGAACTCATTGCAATTTTGCAAGCCTTGTCCTATGCAATAGAGAAAAAATTTGACAAGGTTGTTATATTTACGGATAGCAAAAGTGCATTGCACCACGTAGCTCGATGCGCCTCTGGCTACAGAGGTACATCGATAGCTTACGACATTTTAAAACAAATTTTCAAGTTCATAAGAAATAACATAGAGTTGAAGTTACAATGGGTTCCAGCGCATGTTGGTTTACGGGGTAACGAGGAAGCTGATTGTGCTTCTAAATTGGCAGCAAAGGAAGGAGTCGAACTTGATTTTGTACCAGATTACATAGAATATGTGTCAAAATTTAAAATAAAAAGTTTTAACAATTGGAAACAACATTTTAACGTTAAGTCAGTAGACAAAGGAATATGGTACAAAACAGTTCAAAATGAGCTTCCTCAAGTGCCCTGGTTTGAAAGTAGCAGGTTAAGTAGAAATTATGTAAAGTTAGCTGTAAGATTACGGTCTGGACACTATCCATCGGCAAAGTTTGCATTCCTCATGAAGAAAGTAAGTTCTCCCAATTGCAGCACATGCAATGTGATTGAGGATGTACATCATTTGCTGATGGATTGCGTCAAGAACCAAGAGAAAAGAAGAATTTTAATCAATGAGTTTAATTTAAATATATCACAGATAGGTTTAATTCAATCGATTTTAGCACAACCGAAGTCAGATGTGGCGAAAAGATTTAGTGAGTTGGTGTATCATATTGATTAAGATTCTTCTTTTAGTTTAAGTTTATTTTAGTTTTTGGTTTGGTGGTAGTTTGCATAAGGCACGATGGGGTTGGCGTATCCATTGGGATAAAAACCCCGATTAAATCAATAAAGATGGAAAAAAAAAAAAAAGGATTGAACTTTATTTTATTTTGTTATGTTACTTACCTAATTCTAATAAAACATTTTAATATTTCGCTTTAAAGTTACCGAGTTGCTTTAAATTCGTGACAAACCCAAAGTTTATGTTTAGATGAATGATGAAGATTTGTGTATTTTTAAGGATTAACCTTTATTTTGTTTTGTTATGTTACCTACCTAATTCTAATAAAAAAAAAAAATATTTTGCTTTCTTTTTATTGTTAGTACTTTATTTAAATTGATTGATTAGTTATAACATTTTCGTTACGGACAAAAAAAATGAAAAGTACTCAAGTACGATTTTCTCCAAAGGGATGGATCACTATTCCTAGATTGGTTAAAATTCTTTGTTCGATGTATCCCTCTAGCAAGACCCGTTCTATTGACAATGGACTCACACGCCAGTCACGTTATGCCACCTGTACTAGATTACGCTCGATCACAACATATAATATTGTTTACAATACTTTCACACAGGAGTGCCATTCTTCAACTTGATGTCAGTGTTCATCGACTTCTGAAAGTAGCCTGGAGGACGATAATCGAAACTCACAAAATGAAAAATCCTTGCGACATCCCAACCCGCTATGATTTTCATACATTTTTTACCCCTGTATTTGAAAAAAGCTTCACGCCATCAAACATACGAGCTGGGTTCAAAAAAGCGGGTATTAAACCGAACATCCTGTGAATCCACTGGCACTTCCTCCATCAAAGTTGACAGACAAACCGTTTCCGGAATCGGCAGAAGAGGACACTTCATGAAAATGAACAAATCCCACGATCATGCACATCTCGAATTAAACTTTTAAAGGAAATCTTATACTGCAACATTGACCAAGAAAATGGGTCCCTGGAGACAGATGACCCTGTATGTGAGTCTCTTCATTCAGTGGGTTCTCAATTAAAATGTAGAGAAAATAGGTCTCTGAAGACAAATAACCCTGTTTGTGATGCTCCTCATTCAGCAGGTTCTCAATTAGGATGTGAAGAAAATAGGTCTTTGAAGACAGATGACCTTGTATGTGATCCTCCACATTTAGCGGGTTCTCAATTCGAATGTAGACAAAATAGGTTTTCTGAAGACAGATGACTCTGTATGTGATGCTCCTCATTCAGCGGTTTCTCAATTAGGATGTAAAGAAACTGGGTCTTTCAAGACATATGGCTATGTGAGTGATCCTCCTCATCCAGCGGGTTCTCAATTTGAATGTGCCAAGCTAAGTACCTGTCCAGCTCGAAGAAGACGAAAGGACAATGCCAAGAATTGGCCACCAGCGGCCACCTTTTGAAAGATAATCAAAAAATATAACTTTTTAAAAGTTTTTTCAAAAAAAAGAAAACCGCCTTCAAAAACTAAAAAGTGATAAATAACTTTAGCACAGAACACACTTTACTTTCGGAAGTCGGTGGCGGTGGCTTTGTGTTCGTTGTTTTGAATTGCCACCGACTTCCGAAAGTAAAGTGTGTTCTGTGCTAAAGTTATTTATCACTTTTTAGTTTTTGAAGGCGGTTTTCTTTTTTTGAAAAAACTTTTTATTTTTCGCTTTTTAGTGTTGCCTTAACATCTAAATCCATTAAGAAACGGCAACAAACTTAAAAGAGATTGTAAGTCCTCCAGTGATTGAAGAAACTAAAACGTCGTCTAAGTAAGTTTTTTTGGGAATTTGTTGATTTTCTCAAAAAGGGCTGTACCAATTTTTATAAAATTTATATGGGACCTTTTCGGAATAAACTCCTTTCGAACAAAAAAAGAATTTTGCAAATCCGTCTATATATGACAGAGTTATGTCCGAACATACATAAAAAAAATATATATATATAAACATTCGAATTGATAACCTCCTCCTTTTTGAAGTCGGTTAAAAATAGGAATTATCCCATTAAAGCTACCTATCCAAATAAGTCTACGTAATCACGACAAATAAATAAGTAATTTAACTTATTATCAACACAACAGCCATTTTAACGTGTAGTTTAGGGTTGCCATTATATGGCCAATTTGTGTCAATTCATTTATTTAATAAATCTAATCGATTACGGATTAATTAATGTTAATCCTCTTATCTGTAACGAAATCTCCAGGAGATTCGCGTCAATTGTTAAACTATTGTGTCTGTTAAAGATGACTTCTCGGTCTCTAGCGATTATCGGGGTCTCGTATTCAGAAAACTTGTTGGTCTCTAGCGAATACCAGATAATTTGTATGGCGAATCTAGCCATACAAGTTATACGGTAACAAATGGGGCCCAATCCTATGCTTAAATTTCGAGCTACTTTTCTAGTGCTGGTATGTGGATCAGCTTGAAATGCCGCCAAAACATCTTTTTCGGTGTTAGTATCATGTCTACCTGGATTATCGGGGAGTTACGTTTAGATTAGGATAGCATTCTTGGTACATCCGTCGTGCAAACGATCCATTGCCGTCTGCTCTCGTGCCATACATAAAAACGATGTCTGCATATTCCTCGTTCGAGAAATTCATTCAAATAAATTAAAAAAAAGTTAAATAAGTATACTAGATACTTATTTCACTGATTGGGCCCCATTTCTTCCCGGATAATTTGGATGGCAACAATTATTTGGAATTCCAACAAAATGTCTTCCAGAGCTTGTAGAGGAATCCGGGCCCCGATATTCACTAGAGACCGACAAGTCGTCTGAATTCGAGGCCCCGAAATTGGCTAGAGAGACCGAGAAGTTATCTTTCAACAAGATGGTTGTTCAGCGCATTGGACATTAAAGGTACGGGAGCACTTAATTAATTGCTTTCTTAACAGTTGGATCGGCAGAGACGGGCCGATCCCTTGGCCCGCCCAGTCACATCGACCTGACGACGTTTATACGAATGTGGAAATAAACAGGAAAGAAGAATTGATTGAGAGAATTAATTCAGCGTTTGAAACGATGATACTGGAGATGAAGTTAAAAATAACAACAACAGAAGTGTGAAGAAGGGCCCGTGTTGGTCTTAGAGACTGCGGCGAACATTTTGAACACGAATAATAAATGATTTCAATCATAATTTTCTTTTAAATAATTCGCCTAAAAAAAATTATTTTCTCCCTCAATTTGGTTTGTAGGTCATAATTTCAATAATTGGTGAGCTATCCGTGTAGTTGATACCTCGAAAGAAAGAACAATAACCAAACATGTTTTTAAAAAATGTTTGAACAAAAAAAAAACACCGTCCGTGATTTTTTTTTATGCCGTCTAAAAACAGATTTCTGAAATCATTAAAAATGTCTTTGACTTTAAATGTCTGTAAAAAAATTGTCTTATCACACAGATCCATTAATTATGTTCTATTAGATTGTTTACGTATTATGTTAACCAAATAAAATAAAAAAATAAATGACTTATCCTTCAAATTGGCCATTAATTGCAACTAACTGCAATATTTTGGGTTTTGTCAGCAAAAACCATTAAAATTTAGCTAAAAAATAATAGTCACACTTCGGCTAAGACAAGTTCGGCTCAAATGGTTGTAAATAGTCTGTACTAGCTCCGCTTTACCGCTTTGCATCGATCTACCAAACATCCTGTATAATATAAATAACTTTAGCACATTATTTTAGTTTCGGAAGTCGGTGGCGGTGGCTTTGTTGTGTTTGTTGTTTTGTAATGCCACCGACTTCCGGAAGTAAAGTAATGTGTGTTCTGTGCTAAAGTTATTTATCACTTTTTAGTTTTTGAAGGCGGTTTTCTTTTTTTTGAAAAAGCTTTTTATTTTTCACTTTTTAGTGTTGCCTTAACATCCAAATCCATTACAAAACGGCGACACAGTTAAAAGAGATTGAAAATCTTCCAAAGATTGAAGAAACTAAAACGTCGTCTGAGTAATTTTCATGGGAGTTTGTTGATTTTCTTAAAAAGGGCTGTATCAATTTTGGTAAAATTTATATGGGACCATTTCGAAATAAACCACTTTCGAACAAAAAATAATTTTGCAAATCCGTCTATATATGACAGAGTTATGCCCAAACATAAATTTAAAAAAAAAATATATATATATAAACATTCGAATTGATAACCTCCTTCTTTTTGAAGTCGGTTAAAAAAGGTCAGCGACACACGTTGGGAAGCAAGATTAAGCAGTGTTAAAGCAGTCCGTTATCAAATTAGTGCCGTTTATGATGCCTTAATTACTTTATCTATTGAAACCCAGAAAACTGATGTTCAAGTCTCTCATGAGGCTACTACTCTAGCCGAACAGTTAAGAGATTTCAGGTTCTTAGTTTCATTGGTTGTTTGCTTACTTACATACTTTTTTTGACAGAATTGTTCAAAACATGCTGCGCTTTATTGAAAGAATACAGAAATACAGGCTTCAAAAGCGCCATTTTAACTGCGAAGGAGTTGGCTGAAGAACTAGAATTTGACCTGTGTTTAGAGCGACTAAGTACGAGAAGAATTTGACGTATTAAACGCCAAGCTGGTGAAACAGCTCGCGATGAGCTTATAACTTCTCCAGAGCAGTTTGTTGTCTTTTGGACACTACCATAAACTCACTCAATGAAAGATTTGAACAGTTTAATGAATACTCGGAATCTTGGTCCTTTTTGTACAATATAAAAAAGATTCCGGAAAAATCAGACCTTCTCAAACTCTGTAGTGATCTCCAAATAAAATTTACCGTAGACTCGAAATCAGATATATAGATAACTGTATGTTGTGCGATGAACTTACAAGCCTAAAATCTTTTTTGCCTGCTCAGAATATAGTTACTCCTGTATTTATTTTAATTTTTATAAACGATCGCAACTTACAGGAGCTGTACGCAAAATATGTATGGATAGCATTGCGAATATTGATCACTATACCTGTAACTATGGCTAGTGGGGAAAGGAGTTTCTCCAAGCTTAAACTTATAAAAACCTATCTGCGATCGACAATATCTCAATCTAGATTGACAAACTTAGCAACTTTGTCAATCAAAAATGAAACTGCGGAAAACATAGACTTTTATGTCTTAATACTACATAAATACGAAAAACTTTATTCCGAAAGTCAGAAATACGAATTTCAAAATACCGATTTTCATAATTCCGAATAGTTCAAAATTCCTAATATAGCAACTCCGATTTATCATTCATTCTATTTTTATAATACTAAAATTTCAAAATTCCGAACGTTTATAATTACTATTCTCAAAATACCGAGTTTCAAAAGATCGAATAACAAAAAATCCGACATAATGAAAATTCCGAACATCAAAAATACGAATTCCGATTATTAAAATTCCGATTATCTTTATCGTTATCGTGAAATCGTTTATCGTGCAAGCAAGCATGCAGCATGCAAGCAAGCATGCAGCGTGCAAGCAAGCATGCAGCATGCAAGCAAGCAAGCATGCATCATGCAAGCGAGCATGCAAGCGAACATGCAACATGCAGCAGGCATGGTTTCTGTCACGGCTACGGCGTTGCGGGGCTCCGGCGGTACCACGCGAGCTTATCGTCGCAGATGGTATTCACGCTCACCACCGCAGCTTCGGCTTACTGGCCGGCTTAGCCGGCCAGCCTCAGCCGCGGCGGCGGGCGTTAAAACCACCTGCTCCTCAGCTCGCTGGCCGCCTCGCCCCTCCGCGCCTACGCGAATTTAAATTACACTCTAGGGTAGGGCAGACAAGACTACGTGGAGTCGGTTTCACAGCAATTCGTTTCTGTCATTAACTTTTGTAGCACAACATATTGACTTTTTAAGATTATTTTTGTTATTGTCTTTCTTTTTATACCTATATATTTTTGTTGAAATAAATTCCATATAAAAATACACCGAATAAACAATATTTGTTAAAAAGTAATTCTACTGTTTGATAAGTTTGTTAAACAAAAAAATTTGATTAAAAATTCTTTGAATTGTGTTTCTGTGAAATATGTTTCATTCAAGTAAATAGTCTTTGAAACAATAATAGTCGAAATAAAAATACAAGAACCAAATATTATATGAAACATTTTCTAGGAGACGACATTCTATGAAATTTCTGTCTGCGAAACAAGGGGACACCATTTTGAATATATATGCGTAGCTGAATTGAATCAGAATCCTAATTTTAACAGTTTATTCGAAATATTGAAATTCGGAATTTCGTTTTTCGGACCGAGAACTCATCGAGCATTTGATTCTTCGAACATATGAAAATCGGAAAACAAACAAATCGGATTTACGACATTCGGTAAAATAACTTTCGTGATTTTAAATAATAGAGATTATAATTTTTAGGTATTATGAAATTCGGACTTTTGAAAATCGGAATATCGAAATTCGGAATAAAATATTTCGGAATATTTGGGTGTTCCCCTTAATAAAAGAGTTTGGCGATAGAAAGACTAGAAAAGTAAAATTTTATTCGTTTATTAAATAAATGGTAATATTTCATTATATCCCTTGTTTTTTTTTTGTATGGGTTTACTGGCAGATAGGGGGCGCCACAGAAATCTCGCCCAGGGCGCTGGTAGTGCTAAAAACCGGCACTGTGTGTTGGTCACCAGGAAGGTAATATAGATGAACACATTTATCAAGAGCACATAATCAAGAAAAATAGAGCTAGAGAAGAAAAAGCTAAAGATAAACAGGATGCAGAAATGGGACATTGTATTGTACTTACAATGGACTTGGAATCGGTTAAAGTCTGCCCTTACTCTACAGCAAGCGCGTTTTACTTTGAAACTAAGCTATTGCCTTTTGCTTTGCCATTGCACGTGTTATTGGTTTACAGAAACGGCCGCAGACCTTACTGCGAGTACTTTTACTTCATTTGTTGTGGACTATTTAGAGCGACATTGCTTACATAAGAAAATACCGATAATAATTTATTCATACGGATGTACTTACCAAAACCGCAACGTTATTATCGCCAATGCGCTTCTTAATTAAGTATTCTTCATCAAGTAAGCATCACTCAAAAGTTTCCCAAACGTGGACACACGCAAATGGAGTGTGACTCTGTCCACGGCGCGATTGAGCGAAAACTTACAAATCGTGTAATTAATTTGCCCTGCGATTATATTTCTGCTACTTTAGAAGCAAGGGCATCAAATCCTTATGAAGTTATTCAGGTTGATCATAATTTTGTTAAAAATTATGCTGATTCAAGTACATGGATTTATAAATCCATAAGGCCTGGGCGTAAAGCGGGTGATCCCACCGTTACAGACTAGTTACGGGCCATTCGTTACAACTATGAAGAAAACATTATTGAGGTGAAACTCCATTTTGATCAAGACTGGTACGCTTTGCCGCAGCGACCAAAACGTTTAAATCATGATGTATTGTATTCACCCTTACATTCTAACATGATTGCCATAACTGCGTCAAAATATCAACATCTCCAAGAACTCAAACAAGTGCTACCAATAGTATCATAAGTATCATAACTTTTATGATTCCTTGACTCATTTGTAAATAAGCAGTTCTTCTGTTCAATGTTTATCTGGCATTTATTTTTGTTAATTTGTTAGTTTTGGATAATAACCGTATTCCGTGGTTTTAATGATTAAACTATTTGATTTTTAACTATGTTGTTTTAGTCCAATAACACCTATCTAGCAGATAATTGAAATCGTTTTGATTAAATTTGAACCAATACTATCTAACTCATGGTATCTTGGGATATAAGAATATGAATACATTCTAAGTTTACCTATCTTTTTCCAGCAATTATTTATTATTTTTTTCAATTTTCACCTTTCTAGTAACTTATTTTCTGAAGCAAAGAAATGTTTTTTTTATCTACTGTAAAGTTGACTTTTGTGAGATAGACACTATTGATTCTTAACCGTCGTTATGTGGCTTTGATTTAGTTGTATTAGTAATTCCAATTTAAAATGACAGTGTCAATGCTAAAAACCTAAAAGAAGCAGGCGTGAACAATACCTGGAACGCTATTCGTTTTACTATAATTCTACCAAATTTAAAATGTTCCTTATCTTTAAAAGACTTTTTTTGTTTATATTATTATACAGGGTGTGTCGTAAATAGTGGTCCAGAGTAAAGGAGTCGGTACACTGTATTATTATGTATCACATACCGATATATTTTAACCATTTTCAGTAAAGGGTCTCGAAAATAAAAATGTGTTTTAAAATTTCTGTACCTTGCTTCACCTTGAGTTTGGATATGATAGTACACATATTTCAAGAGTAATAATAAAAAAAAAACAAAATTAAAAAAAATGATATTTGTTGAAATTACAGCCAAATTCATGAAGCAAGGTACAGAAATTAAAAAAAAAAGATTTTTTTTTTTTCGGAGACCCTTAACTAAAAATAGTTAAAAGTCGGTATGTGATACATAAGAATACAGTGTATCGACTCCTTTACTCTGGACCACTACTTACGACACACCCTGTATACGTCCATATTTAGTACTATCTTAGATCTAATTATCAAAATTATGTTAAAATAATTTTAATTAGAATTGTTTTAAACTATCTTTGACATAAAATGTTTTGCATTCCTGCTTCTACGATCCTCTTTTTTCCAATGCTATTATAAATGGAGTAGGGGAGACTGGGGACACTTGATCCCTTCGGGAGACAATGTACACGATATTTTCAGAATTTCTAAAAGCATTGGATTATTTTCGACTGGCAACACTTTTTGTTTATGATACCCAGAAACTTTTTAAAGCAGTGTCATCTGTCAAACTTGACAGCTTTTCAAATGGCAGATTGTTTGGTGTTTGGAGCGGTCCGTAATACTTTTCGTAAGTTTTAATTTTGTTTATTCAATTGTTTGTGAAAGTTGTTCGAAGTGGTTAAGTGTTTTAACACGAGTGATTGTCGATGTCGTGGTCATCTAAGCACAGAAAAACAGCAAAGACTAAGTAGGTTTTTTGTAGACAACCATTTCTTAACGTGTACTGGTTAGGGGACACTCGGTACACATGCATGAGGGAGAGTTGATCCCCCCGGATCAAGTGTCCCTCACTTTAAGTTATTCTTTTTCTTACAGATTTCATTATGCCAAGGAAGTACAAAACGAGAGAAGGTGCTCGAAAGAGAATACCTCTATGCAAAGAAACCCTGGAGTCCGCTGTACAAGAAGTTTTGGGCGGCCAAAGTATTCGTGGAACTGCAAAAGCTCACGGAATAGCAGTCATGACTTTAAAAAGGTATGTTTGGAAATCAAGAAATTGAATATGCTCCAAACTATCGACAGTCACAGGTGTTTACAAACATGGAGGAAAATCAGTTAGTGGAGTATTTAATGATGGCTAGCAAACTCTATCACGGGTTGACGCCAAAGACTGTTCGACAACTTGGCTACCAATATGCTGTTAAAAACGAAAAAAAGTATCCACCAAAGTGGGCAGAACATGAATCAGCCACGTATGATTGGTTCTATGGGTCTATGAATCGCCATAGGGAACTATCCCTGCGAGTACCTGAAGCTACGAGCTTGTCTCGCGCTACTGCATTCAATAAACACAACGTTGGCCAGTTTTTTGAAAATTTAAAAAGTTTGTACAGCAGATATAATTTTCGTCCAGATCAAATATGAAATATTGACGAAACGGGCATTACCACAATGCACAAACCGAAAAAAATTGTTGCATGCAGAGGTCTTAAGCAGGTATCCAAAGTAACGTCAGGGGAGCGTGGCCAGCTTGTTACTGTGTGTGCGACGCAAAAACGCTTCGGGAAATCATCTGCCCCCGTTTATGATATTCCCTCGTAAAAACTGGCAACAAAGAATGATAGATGGGGGACCACCAGGAACGGAAGGAGCTCCACATCCCAGTGGATGGATGACTGGACCAAACTTTTTGCTGTACTTGAAATTCTTTCTTTCTTGAAATTCGTTCGTAAAGTGACCGTTTTCAAAAGTTTCATCTCTCTAAATCGTTATAAAATTGCGTATTTTTCCTGCGGAAAAAATATATTTAGTAAGGTAAGGTTCCTTATTATAATAAAAATAACTCATTTTTTGACTAATCCTTGATAGTGGATACTAATTCTGCTTTGAACTTTGTTATCAAAAATGATAATGCATGCATTCCGGCTAAAAAAAAGTTGTGTTTATAATATTTACGTTTCTTTTTGCTGTTTTGGTTTGAAAGCAAATTGCACCGCGTTTGTATGCTTTGGTTATGGTTTTGCATGGTTTAATTTTGCTTTTAGATTAGCAAGACTGGTCATGGATGAAAATCGCATTGAACAACTTCTATGGCAGTTGGAAAATGGGGATGTATCAGAGGATGAAGGCGATGTTGACGAGGACTCTATTGATTATTACGATAATGTGGGTGAGTTGGTTGCAGATCTTGAGGATATTGAGGAAATAGAGGAAGCGCCAGAGTCTAATGTAATTCATTTAAATTCTGAGGCTCCAGTTTTGCCTGACTCTGTGCCTGAAAATCCGTCCATCAACTATACGACGGCTCGTCATTTACTCTGGAAAAAAAAGGATATGGCCATTGTTAAAAGAGCTTTCGATTTTAGAGGTGTGACAGACTACCCTGAAAGTATTATGAATTTGACTACACCTTACCAGTTTTTTTACATATTTTTTCGAGCAAAGCCTACTAGAACTCATTGTTGAGGAGAGCAATAAATATGCCATACAGAATAATCCAAATTTTTCCGACCCTGTTACCATCTTAGAGCTTCAAAAATACATTGGAATTTTAATTTATACTGCTGTATATCATTACCCGAGCATTCGGTCTTATTGGGCCGGGAATGTACGATTTCACCCAATAGCAGACACAATGACTGTCAATAGATTTGAGAAAATAAGACAAATTCTTCATTTCAATGATAACAGTTTACACCTTCCTCCTGAGCACCATAACCATGACAGATTACACAAGATACGACCAGTTGTAGACCACCTCAATCTAAAATTCAAATCTGTTCCTTTTGATCACCGTCTGTCGCTAGATGAACAGATGTGTTCCACGAAGCTGTCCCATTTTATGAAGCAATATCTCCCTAACAAGCCCCACAAATGGGGATTCAAGTTTTATGTGCTTTGTTGTCTCATGGGCTATGCCTATTCTTTCGAGATATACTCTGGGACACACAATTTTGAAAGGAGACCCAATGAACCAGATTTGGGAGCTGTTTCTAATACAGTAGTACGCTTGCTTCGACCTGTACCGAGGCAAGTAAACCACATAGTAATCTTTGACAACTTTTACACCAACTTGTCACTGTTTCATTATTTATATAATGAAGGTATCTATTGTTTGGGGACAGTGCAAAGAAACAGATTAGGAGAAGCATGCAAGTTGCCAGACAAGAAAGAGGTCCTCAAAACATCGGTACCAAGAGGGTCTTACGAAGAAAATGTCACCACTTTCGAAGGGGTTGATTTCTCAGCTGTAAGCTGGAAAGACAATAAACAGGTCGTGCTGTTGTCTACGTATGTTGGTGCGGAACCTGTAGGCACTATCACCCGGTTTGATAAAAAACAGAAAACGAACGTGATTATATCTTGTCCTAAAGCAATACAAGAGTATAATAGCGGCATGGGCGGTGTTGATACCATGGACAGCTACTTAGGCAGATATAGAATACGTATGAAATCAAAAAAGTGGACTAATAGAATGTTCCATCACATGCTGGATATGGCCGTCATAAACAGTTGGGTACTTTATAAAAAAGCTAATGTGAAGAAAAACACCAATCCCAAAAATATTTTGAAGTTGGTCGACTTTAGAACAGAATTGGCGAACACACTGTGTCGGTATGGAGCCGTGTCCGAGAATAAAAGAGGCCGACCAAGTCTCAATCAACTGACCACCAAGTGCTACCCCGAAGAAGCAGAGAGTTGGTGCCCAAATATTACCCCCTCAGGATGTACGCAAGGATGGTGTGGGTCATGATAAAACATATCACGAAAAAAGGAACCAGTGCAAATATGGAAATTGTAAAAAATTAACTTCAGTTATGTGTGCAAAATGCAATGTTTCTCTTTGCGACAACAGAAAGAACAATTGTTTTCATCTTTTTCATTTTATGTAAGCCATTTTTATGTTTGTTTATTTTATATTTACATAATAAATTGATATTTCACTAGAGAAGTCTGTATTCTTATTTCATACTAAAATGCAATGCTTAATGCATAGATTATCAAAAATGATAATAAGCTTTTTTAATTACTAATAATACCAATAAAAGATATAAGATTTTTTAAATTATTTTTCCTTGAAAATTTGGCTTACTTTTTGTCACATATATATTTTTCAATCTAAAATAAAAAATCATGCACCTAAGGGTTAAGGCATCATTAAGAAAACTAAGGAAGAGGCGCCCCCAATTTTTAATTTGGCACGCTTCTTGTTAGGGATGTTATCCCTACCACACTCAAATGCTGACTGTTAGCGTATTTTTAGTCATATGGGCATTTTTGCGAAAAAGTGTACCTGGGTGAAATTGTAATGTCCCAGATAATTTTTATTTATTTTAACCCAGTCTGTACTCCTATAATTATAACTGACGATACAAACGTAAAATTAAATATTGTGCCACGAATTTGCAAGAAAAACTATATAGAAATAATAAGTATTTATAGTTTTAAATCATATTTCAAAACTGAGATATTTTCGTTTTCATACTGTCCCAAAAACTTTCAACTTGTTTAAGAGCCTATTGTTCGAATTTTCCGTATACGACCTAAGATTGTACATATTTTTGTAAGATAGAATGTCCTATTACCTTTCTCAAAAACACAAAATGTGTAAATAATAGACTTAATTACTAATTTTTAAATTCATTTGAAATTTCTTAGAAATATGAATAGCGCCTGACAGTCAGAGTAAGTTACGATAATTACGAGAAAATTAAACTTATTACCCCACAAACTTCTACATACTCATAAAATTGGCAACATTTGGACCATAGACAAGCAAATATACGAGTCACTTTGCTGTCAGATTGCAGTGTGATCGACTAAAAGTTCCGAGACGGCCGTTGCTAACGGTTTTTAGTCAAATTTCATGTCAGGTTTTTTTACGCTATAACACAAAAGTTTTAAGTGCTACGGTGTTGCCTTTCTTCGAGCATTTAGTCGAGTTATTGCAGATTACAGGTATGTACAAATTTGAGTGCTAAATGTTAAATTACAATTCCAAAATTATTTTTTGAGTTGAGTAGCGTTATATTGTTACGTCAGTTTCGTTACTATTTGCAGTGTAACTTATACGGCTGACAACGAACGTAACGTAACTGACAGGTCAAAGTCAGTGACACACTAAGCTTTTTTTAAATTTTGGTAATAGGTACATTTGGCCACAACAAGTTATATTTTTCCAGTATAAGCTGATCTCTCATTATATGGACATACGAGATCAGCTTATACTGGAAATGTATAGCTTGATGTGTAGCCGTTTGTACCTAAATTTTATTTTAAACATCTAATATATATAAATCTCCTGTCACGATGTTTGTCCGCGATGGACTCCTAATCTACTGAAGCGATTTAAATGAAATTTGTACACCGTGTGCAGTTTGATCCAACTTGAAAGATAGGGTAGGTGTAGGGTAGGTGACAGTTTAACTTTAGATATTTATTTGCTGCGTCGACTGCCGGGAGGACACGGCGCGGCATACGCTGGCGGAATGTGCCGCTTGGGAGGGGCCGCGCCGTGCCCTCGTCTCAGAAGTAGGCAGTGACCTGTCGCTGTCGGCCGTGGTCGAGTCGATGGTCGACAGCGCAGAGTCCTGGGACGCGGTGGTTTCCTTCTGCGAAAGTGTCATGTCGCAGAAGGAGGCTGCGGAAAGGGAGAGGGAGATCTCAACCTCCCACCCTGCCCGCAGCAGGCGCACCGGGCGTCGGCGAAGGGCGGACAACGCCCTCTTCCGGCCCCCCTAAATGGGTCCAGGGGCGGCAGACTCGGGGACGTCTGTCGCCCCCCACATACACCAGGATCCGAGGTGGCGGCGCGTAGTGTTCCACGCGCGCCCCTCTAAGACGTCCGGGGGGGAGTCTAACACCTCACTCCCCCCCCTGACCCGAGAAGTGGCCCGCTGCAGCGGGCCGGCACCAGCCGGGGGTTGCGGAAGTATCTCCAGTTCCCGCGACCCCCGACGTAGGTGTGAGATGGAACACCGGGGTGGTTTTTAGTCAGTAAGAGTCTGACAGACCCCTCCGCCCGCCCCAGGGCGGAGGACATCCATGAGGATTTTCCACCCCGTACCAAAAAAAAAAAAAAAAAA
Organism: Charanyca ferruginea; assembly: GCA_947361185.1. Taxonomy (NCBI): domain Eukaryota; kingdom Metazoa; phylum Arthropoda; class Insecta; order Lepidoptera; family Noctuidae; genus Charanyca; species Charanyca ferruginea. Next base: position 10,635,266 of record OX376065.1, on the reverse strand, counting down.
AAAAAAAAAAAAAAAAAAAAAAAAAAAAAAAAAAGGTGTAGGGTAGGTGTAGGGTAGGTGTAGGGTAGGTGTAGGGTAGGTGTAGGGTAGGTGTAGGGTAGGTGTAGGGTAGGTGTAGGGTAGGTGTAGGGTAGGTGTAGGGTAGGTGTAGGGTAGGTGTAGGGCAGGTGTAGGGTAGGTGTAGGGTAGGTAAATAGGCAGGTAAGTAGGTAGATTAGGACAGGACAACGTCTGTCGGGTCAGCTAGTAAGTTTATAAGTATCTATTTTTTCTAGAATGCCACAAACTGCTGCAGAACGTATGAGAAAGTACAGGGAACGCTTGAAAAACAACCCAGAAAAGTATAAAGAACACTGCAAAAAGAATTTGGAGAGAGTAAAGTCTAAAAAGAAAAAAATTGATGAAATGAGTGAAGAGGAAAAATTAAAGCAGAGGAAAATGTGGCTTAAACATAAAAAAACACAAAGAAAAAGGGACGCTGAAAAAAAAAAGATTCTGAAAAGGAAGAATCTCCAGGTAAAAGTCGCAAGACTGAAGGAGACATAAAACAAAAACAAATAAATTACCTGAGAACTAAAACTAAAAGACTGACAAACACTTGCAAGAAATATAAAGAACAAAATAATAGATTGCAGGCAGTAAATAATTCATTAAGAAAAAAATTATACAGGGCAAATATACAATTTAGTAAAAAAACTATGGATTTAGAATGCACAATAAATAAAATGAAAATACGTGAAGAAGTTTTGGAAAATACTCTAAAGAAGACTTACCAAACTTGCAAAACTCAATCAGAAAAACAACTTTTAAAATCTCTTGCCATAAATTCAAATAACAAAACATACATTTTAAAAATAATAGGGTTGAAAGGCAAATTGAGAACGAAGAAAAAGCCTAAAGAACGTAAAATTATTATTGAAGAGATCAAAAACTTTTATTTACGAGATGACATAAGCCGTAGCACGGCCGGTAAAAAAGAGTGCAAAACCAAAAATAAAGAAAAGCATCAGATTAGATATTTACTCGATACAATACAAAATCAGTACCAAACGTATAAAGACGAAGGCGGTAAATATAAGTTTACAACATTTTACAAACACAAGCCGTTTTATGTAATTCCTCCACAACTTAGCTCTAGAAATACATGTTTGTGTGTAAGACATGATAACATAGAATTAAAGTTTAAGATGCTAAAACAAAATGGAGTGCTTGTCCAAAATTCGATTAAAGAAGTTTTGTCAACATTGACTTGCGATATAAAATCTTACTCTTGCATGTATGGTCAATGCGATGAATGCAAGACGCAAATATTGGCATACAATGTAGAAAAATTACACGAAGAGGTTAAATGGTGTCAATGGGAAAGAGTAGACCATTCATACAAGGATAAAAAGCAGGACAAAATTGTTACCACAAAAAAAACTACCAAATCAACAAAAACCGGAACATTAAACGACCTATTACAAAAGTTCAAAGGAGATATAAAAGTATTTAAAAAACATTATTTTAATGAAAAACATCAACAGCAGGAATATCAAAAAGGAGTTCGAGAATTACGAGAAAATGAAGCATTAATCATATGTGATTTCTCGAAAAACTACGAGACCAAAATGGCTAAAGAAATACAAAGCATGCACTTCGGTGCAGCGAAAAGCCAAGTAACATTGCACACGGGAATGATTTATTGGCCGAACAGGTCTCAATCGTTCTGTTCAGTATCCCCTAATAATTCACATCAGCCGGCTGCCATTTGGGCTCATTTAAAACCCATTCTTCATCTTATCCGCGAAGAAACCCCAGAAGTATCCATTATACATTTTTATTCTGATGGACCTTCGTCACAATACCGCCAGAAGAATAATTTCTTCCTTCAAAGTTATTTCACACAAAAGCTTGGACTACAATATTCGACTTGGTCGTATTTTGAAGCCGGGCACGGCAAGGGTGTGGCGGACGGAATTGGAGGGTCTATTAAAAGAACGCTTGACCGGCGAGTGTGCTTTGGTAACGATTGCACGAGTGCTCTAGATGCGTATCAGATTTTAAAAAGCGCAATGAAAGTTGTAAAAATTTATTATATACAAGACTCGGAATTAGAAGAGATAGCATCTGTTCTGCCACAAAAACTGTCCACTTTGAAAGGTACTATGCAGTTACATCAAATAATTGCAAAAGAGAAACAAGTATTGACCTACAGAGATGTGACTTGTTTCTGCGGATCACTCAGAGGACTATGCACATGTTTTTCTCCTCAGAAACACTATTTCCACCCCACAGAAAGCACATCAACTGAATCATCAGGCAACAATAGAATAAACAGGGGGCTAGATATAAATGTACACCAAGATGAAGATGACTCCATATTGTACTCTGATGGAAATGGCGAAGCTATCTTCTGCGATATATCAGGAGAAGGTATTAAACAAGACAATGAAGCGGCTATAGGACTCGTAGATATTTTGCTTGACTCAGAAAGAATGAAAAGTAGACAAAAAAGTAATGAACCCCAAGGCGATGACTCCATATTAGTCGACCCAGGTGAAAATGATGAAATCAAGTGCTGCGAAATATTAGGGGAAACAAATGTTTTAGTGGATATAGGACCCTTAGATATTTTGCATGAAACAGGAAATGAAGAGGAAATTGCAAATATTGATTTAACTGTATTCGAGATCGATGCCGACAATATTGATGAACATTACCCAAATAAGAAATTCAAGTATTCTGCTGAAGTAGAAGATGTGTGTGTAAATCGGTATCACCATAATGATATAGAAAACAATGCTTCTTTTTCGAATAACTCACCTAGTAGTACTTCAATCTGCAAACCAACAAGTTCAAAGTTATCTCCGCTGAATCGTGATCGTATAAGTAAACCCAATATCAAGACTTACAACAAACCTAAAAAATCTTTAAAAACTATAGTTAAGCGCACATTTAAATGCGACAAGTGCAATCAGCCGCTATTATTAAATCGTGTAGCTAAATGCATGGTGTGCAAACAATGGTTTTGTTGGGACTGTAGCGCTGGACAATTGTTTATTGATTACATTTGTGATGTCTGCCTGGGGGCTTAAAGATTTACAAGATGAATCCCAGTTTTTATGTTTGCAATTATTTTCATAATTTTTGTGTTCTTATATTTTTAATTTTTATGGTGTTGTTAAAACGTTTAAGATAATAATTAATAAGACTGTACCTTCCCAAACCAAAGTTATATTATGCTGTGTTAAACTAGTTAAAATTAATTGTCACTACATGTTTTAATCGGTAAAATGCTCCTGCCTTAGGTATATAAGTGTAATTTTAGACTAAGTGTGATCTCAACCTTACTACGTCAGTTAAGTTACAAATCTGTCAGGCGTTCATTTGTCCCTGATTTTCATTATATTGATTGTTGATTTTTTTTAATTATTGAACGTTAATTTTGTTTCGTAGTATATAATTTTGCTACAAATATTATTATTTTTTAATATAATATATATTTTTTATAAGTTAGACAAAACTATAAAAGTTACGAGAAAAATTAACACCCTGACTAGCTCGTAACGTAACAAAATGTGATAAAATAAGCGCTATCTTCAAAAGTTAGCTAGAAAATACTATATTTCTTCTGTGTATTTTAATATTAATGCAGATTTCACTAAATAAATGCGATTTTGAAACATACATTCTTTTATTTACTCAATAAACATAAAAAAACTTAGTAACGTTTGTGTAATGTAACTGACAGAAAATAGAGTGTAGTTGTCACATAACTTGATTAAAATACTATTAAAATAAAACTATAACTTAATCTATTGTATTTTTATTAAAATTTAATATATGTAGAAGCAAAACAGCTTCAAATGCCAAAAAATTGGACACTTTGAAATTAAAAACGATTTTTTATTATTGGTACACTTTTTGGCAAAAATGCCCATATAATTCACTTGAAGACGAATAAAAAGGAATAATTTGTCCACAAAATCAAAACCTGGGAACATGTTTACGCAGCAAGTTATCAAGAGAAATGGCACAAACTGCGTAGACTGTCATCCCACAGTTCATGGCATGATTAAAAACATGAATGTTTCGATGTATAAAAAAACAATTAGCTAATAATGACTGCCTCAAACGGGCTGAACCAAGCCTCCAATGCGGTCGAAAATCCAGTGCGTCCCGTGTGGACGCACCTATTAATAAATATTAGCGTAGTAAGTATTAATTTGCTTAAGCAATTTATCATTATAAAAGATTACCGTATTTTTATTTTTTGCCTACCGTATTATGGCTACCATTTACCGATTTTTTTAAAACTTAAAAAAAAGGTTCTCAGGTCGACCCGTATGTTTGTATGTATGTTTGTTTGTCCGCGATTATCTCCCGTTTGGCTGAACCGATTTTGATGCAGTTTCCAGAAAAGTGTTTGTTACATTCTGGAGAAGGTTTTAGTATACAACAAACAGAAATTTATTCAGCGCTTTTTGAAAAAAAAAACAACAAAAACCGAGAAGACGTTTTAATTTCTTCCACCCTTCCATCTTTGGAGGACTTTCAATCTCTGTTTTAACTGTGTTGCCATTTATTAGATTTGAGTGATAAAGAGGCATTAAAAGATGGAAAATAAAAACTTGCTTGAAAAAAGAGAACCGCCTTGTAACAATTCTGATAGTTTAAGAGAAATAAAAGGCTATGCAGAATTGTACGTATTGAATTTAATAGCTCTCACACGAAAGTTAAAATGTGATGAGTATCAAAAACAATTGTAAGTATAAAAGTTAACACTGACCTAAACGCACTTAGGTTAGGCAGTATCCAGGAGGATTATGATCCCCAGCCTGGCCGGCGTACAGGATCAGCCGAAGAGAAGTCTGACGCGATCAGCTCGGGGACGGAGGCCCCCCCAGGCGGTCAGTAGGACCAGCCCTGGGCAGCAAGAGGCACGTGACAGCTCGACTTAGCCTCTAAACCGACTCTCGGTTGCAGACTGGTAGACTTCAGTAAGTAGACTGGTAGACTTCAGTAACGTACGCATATGAACAATCAGCGTGTTCAACAAACGGCTCCAAGAACTAGACTGCAGCAACGTAAGCGTATGAACAATCAGCGTGTTCAACAAACGGCTCCAAGAACTAGACTGCAGCAACGTAAGCGTATGAACAATCAGCGTGTTCAACAAACGGCTCCGAAATCCAGACTCACCCATTTGACAGGTTCCTTTTCTGACCGCTCTTCCAAAATTCATAAAAAATCCAATTATGAATCTTCTTTCTAGAACGGTCAAATCGTTTTTTATATAGCAACGGCCAGACTTAATAATTGTCGAATGCCATTTATTTTTATTTAATAATAGTGCGAATTAGATCTAAAGGAACACACGATAATACAGCGGGTGTTCAGCCGTTTACTATCTAACACAGACAAACAAGCTTACAAGATATACAACATAGAGGTTTTACGTTAGTAGCCGAAAACTTATTTTAGAAGAAATGTTTGCGGTCATCAATTTGACGACTGTCACTGACAGACATGTCAAAGCAAAACATTATTTATTTTTCAGGTTTGAAAATATTAATTTGATCCAATTATACCGGAATAAATTACAAAGGATGACGACAGGAACAGCATAAAAAAGCGTAAGTAGATCAACACATTCTATTCATAAAATTCCAAGTTACAAATAACAAACAAATATTAAACAATGAATGATAATTATGAAATGAAGATGATACAGGAATACAATTATAACACAGACAAAACCAGCACATATAACTGTGGGTACATTATATATTACTTATAAGATTCCAAGAATCCATACAACAAATATTATAAAATGTAGACATATCGTGCGATTAATGATTTCATGTCTATGAAAAGTAAATATAGTTTTTCGAGTTGAACCGAAACACTATAGCCTTCAAAAACCTAAAAGGTGATAAATAACTTTAGCGCAGAACACACATGACTTTAGTTTCGGAAGAATACAAATCAACAAACAGAACTAAGCCACCGACTTGCGAAACTAAAGTATTTTTGACAAAAAGCTACGAAAAAATACTAATATACCATCTTATTTCAATATGCTTGTTTACTCCCAAGAACTTGGATGTCTAATGACTATACCATACAATTGCTACCTACTGTAATACGATTTGATATTTCAAAATAAACGAAAGTTTTTTGATTTCTGTAACATTTTTATGACTTCGAGTTGCCTACAATTGCCTATCAATTAGTCCAAATAAGAATTTACTTCCTGTTTCGACTCCATAAATGTCACAACAAAATAATGTTGGTACATGAGAATTAAAATATATCCAAGCGTAATTCGACTTCAGACAAGTATACTACACAATACACATATTTTTCCAAATGTTTTAACTAACCTGAACCTTCTAGCAAGAACTGACAGAACTAACAGCAATCCGCCCTACACTATTTTATTTTACATAATAATAATATTATTACAAATATACATTTTCAATTTATTTAAAAACTTCCGAGGAGCGTTATAAAAATATTTACCACACCCCTTTTTTTTCTTAGTCCTCACTGTCCCCACAGTATTAAATATTGTAATACTGTGCTGTCCCTATATTTAAGAATATAAAAATGTGAACAACATGTAAATAGGTATTAACTAAAGCAACGAACGAACTTACGAGGGGTGAACAAAATATTAGTTTCACTAATATAATTATTTTGACATGTTTTTAAAGCAATTACTATTCCACGCATCCATACACTACTAATTAAATAGCATTGTCATCGACAATTAAAAAGCTTTGAATAGACTAAGACTTAAAGCAGCTGGCGTGTAAAAGAACATGTTTTCTCATGCACAACTATAATACCTGCCTCGTTAGTGTCCAGCTCACAAAACCTTCATATCCTAGCAAAATAAAGATCAACGAACCAAACACAACGAATAGCAGCTCCCAAAATAAAAAAAAACCCAAAAAGTAAGTTTAAAAATGACATAAAAAACGGAGAGCTCATTCTTGTCAGATTGAAGGGGAAAGAAAGATAATCAAATTGTACATAGCGGTCTACCAAGCAATACATACAGAAGAACAAGCAATCCAAGTCACTTATTTGAAGTCATCCGCAGGAGACTACCAAATTCATCAATGACGAATCGGACGAACCGTGCACATTTTTATTAATCAAATTCTTGAAGAATCAATAAAGATGTGTAGTAATCGAATTTATTACCAGTTTCCACAGATAAATGATTTCAATACGTGTTCTAAATTTTTTATTTAAGAAAATGACTGAAAACTTTTTCTTTGATTTAGTATATGAAAGTACTAATGTTGATTTTCTCAAAGATTTGAATAATATTTGTTACCTATTTCATTTATAATATTGGTTTAATAATTAATAAACAATTCTGAATATGACATAAAAACAAGTAAATTTTTGACCACTTACAATTTCAACTTTCTATATTTTCTTTCTATAGAAACTAAACTTGGTGCTAATTTTTAGTTTTTGTTGTAGTCTGTTTAATTAAGTCATAGCATAGTAAAAGTACCGCCTTCAAAAGCTAAAAAGTGATAAATAACTTTAGCACAGGACACACATTACTTTACTTTGGGAAGTCGATGGCGGTGGCTTTGTGTTTGTTGTTTTGTATTGCCACCGACTTCCGAAAGTAAAGTAATGTGTGTTCTGTGCTAAAGTTATTTATCATCTTTTAGTTTTTGAAGGCGGTTTTCTTCTTTTTTAAAAAGCATTATATTTTTCGCTTAGTGTTGCCTTAACATCCAAATCCATTAAGAAACGGCGACACACTTAAAAGAGATTGTAAGTCCTCCAAAGATTGAAGAAACTAAAACGTCGTCTAAGTATTTTTTTTGGGAATTCGTTGATTTTCTCAAAAAGGGCTGTATCGATTTTGGTAAAATTTCTAAGGGACCATTTCGAACAAAAACAAAAGAGTTTTGCAAATCCGTCTATATATGACAAGTTACGCCCGAACATACATAAAAAAAAACATAAACATTCCAATAGATAACCTCCTCCTTTTTGAAGTCGGTTAAAAACGTCGATTGACAGTGCAGAAGACGGAGGTGGGGTATTTTTCACTGTCCCACCTTCAGTCAACATCATCATCATCGTCAACCTTTAGACGCTTACTGCTGGGCTACTCGCCTTGGCCGATGCATATTGGCGATCGCAGTAGGTGTTATGCTACTCAGAAGGATGCTGCTGCCCATCCTCTGGTCAATATCTCTCTGCCGCCTTCTACGATACCCACGGGTAGAAATGGGTCCACCTTCAGTCACACTCCTTTAACCACTGAAATATCAACAAAATATTGTTATTTTTTCGGTAAATGTTTTAAAGTTGGTTCTTAATCTATTGTAAAATATCGATTTGATCATTATTTTAGATCAAAACACAAAGTTACAGGTTTAAACAATAGGGATTCTGGAGTTAACTGTCTCACCTGTCACTATAGAGGACTATTTCCAAGATAAGAATTCTTGGAAACATGCTGGTCTAGCTCCATAGGACAGTCGACAGCCCAGACAAACGAACCGATTGCTAATTTAAAATACTTAATTTAATACTTAATATAAATATTTATATTTGATTCTTCTTTGTACTTAAACACTGCTCTGGCTCACACACTGATTCATTGTTTGTTGAAATATAAGCAGTAGTAGTCTACTGTTTCAACATTTGTAAATATGTGAAGACTGTGTCTATGTACATAACTTAGCTGTCATTCCTTTATCTCTGATACTTTATACATACATAAAAATCACTATATTATTAAAATATTGTTTTTTTTTATGTAAGGTACATAGTATTGACGTATATGATTCCTGTAAATGCAAATACTGTTTACATCATTTTGAAGAGAGTAAGTATAAAGTTTCTTACCCATTCTTCTTCATAAAAAACTACCTTCTGGAATGGGCAACTAGAATATTTTTTTCCTCATTACTCTCAGACGTTCATAAGTGCCTTAAACTGGTCTAATAAATGATTTGACTTTGACTATGATTCCATAGTCAAAGTCAAATCATTTATTAGACCATGCCCTATGAGTAATTTAAGACTTATTTGAGAAAAAATTGGGTTCCGTAAAAATAAATTAAAAACCCAAATCATAACCATCAAGCGGAAGAAGGCGCAGGCATCAGCTAGTGTTATTTATTTGTATGTAGTATGCTTATCAACAACCTATCGCAGAAGCTGACGAGCCCTTGACAAATGGTCAAGGGCTCGTCAGCTCTCGTCACATGAATTTTGCGTAGGTTTTAGTTTCAGACACCAGGGTTAAGAGCGCCCATCCCCAACGAACGAACTTCAACACGAGCGTGATTCAATTTAATTTTTTTTTGTTTCAACCAACGCAAAGCTCGAAAACAAACGAGTGAGTGAGAACGCGATAACATCACAGGAAAATTGGCGCGCGGAAATTTCACAAAACTTGTTCCAGGACATACGTGTTTTTGAAAAAGTCTTACAAGTTTTTGGTAAAAATGTTTGTAGTTTAGAATCTCCATTACAGGTGCAAGGTTTCAATGACGCTGTTTTTTTGTATGTAATGTATTGAGTGCATTATGACCGGCCAAAGTTTAGATAAAATTGTGCAAAAAACCCGATGTTCGGAAGTGTTTACTGAATTTGTTTCTTAAAAAAAGTATATTTTTGGCTTCATACAAACCTAGATTTAAACCACAAGATACCAGTGTGTTAAAAATATTTGGAAAATAATTTGATATAACTTCGTAATCGCGTACGAGCGTTTGTATGGGAAATATGACGGGTTGGGCGCTCTTAAGTTTAGTATAGTAGAGTATTACAATTAAATACGCCACAGATAATTATCACAGTTGACAAAACAGGGAAAATCACATTTTACAAGATGTCAGCATTAAAAACAGAATTTATCGGAAAAATATATTTTTGTAGGTTACTTACAAATATTACAATAAATGTTATAACTAAATAACAGAATGGTTACGAAAACGGCTAATGATATTTTATTACGTTTCAAAAGAAATTTTTCAATTTAGTTTTACCAAAATGAACCAATCCACGTCAAAATATCTCTCATTTTTAAAACACTGTTTACTGTTTCTGTGTATATTTTAACTATGTATACTATGACTGAATACTATGACTGTGTATATAGTTAACGGCAACTAAATTTAAATCTATTCTACTATTCCAAGCATTAGTGTTTAGGATGTTCACACGGCTACACATCAAGTTAAAAATTTCCAGTATTAAACTGATCTCGCATTGTAAAAAATTACTAAACAATAAGAGGTCAGCTTATACTGGAAATTTTTAGCTAGCTTGATATGTAGCAGTCACATCAAGCCATCAAATTGATCAAACTGTCACATTTTCCCAATTGAATATGAGCATTACACTTTTGTGATAAAGTTGAAAATCTATCAAAGATATTTGACAGATTGCTGATTTTAAAGATATAAACTGTTACTGCTAAAGTAATGTTGTGAAATTTAATTAGTTTGTTGACGTAATTAATTAGTTATTACGAGATTGCGGGTTAGTTCGGTTTGACAAAACTAGTTCAATTATTCCAAGCGCAATTATTTACATTACCCTTTCAATACTTAAACTTGTATGAACACAAGTTTGTGAAATATTGTCATTTAAAGTAGTCATTTCACTAACGCGCGTCAATCTTTACAATTTATATCTTACCGCATTGACATAAGACTCACACGATGCGCGCTTGCGAATTTCAAGGACTTTACCTAACTTATATTTTTATAATAGATACAGAAACTCATAGTAAATTCATTTTTTTATAAAAAATTGGATCATATTATTTTGGGTATATAATATATTCTAATTCGTATTCTTTAGAATCCTTCTCCATGGAAATCAACACACGTGGCAATGTGTAAAATATCATACTACATACATAATACATATATCAATAACCATTGACATCTATTTTATTCTTCATTCATGTACAAAAATATTTTATAATACAAATATAAGTTTTTCAACAAATTGGGTCGTAACGCAAGATTTCTTGTAACAATTCTTCGGTATGACAAACGTTTACGAATAAAATGTTCAATTCACAAAAATAAAAAGATAATGATTAAGTGTCTATTGGCCAAATACTCAACCTCTACTCAATTTTAAGATGTCGTTAAGTCTCGTGCTCTCTATCAATTTATGTCAAAGTGACTGTGACAGTAACTAACGACTTATCTTAAAATTGAGTAGCATTCAAGTTTACGAATATTCCCGATCGGTAACACCCCGTCGTCAACACTGTTGACGATCGGGAAAAAAAAGTTTCGATCGTTCACAGTGTGTACGAACGGGATTTTTTTTCGATTATTTCAATTATTCCCGTTCATTAAAACCCCGTCAAAATACTATTATTGTAATTATTGTAAAACATATACATAGGTATTAGATTTTTTGTGTTGCAAAATTCCTGGTACGCTGATTTAATAGTAAAAAAACAAGTACCTATTTTGTGATTTTGATGTCAACAGTATTAACGACAGGGATGTTACTGAACGGGAATAATTGGAATAATCGAAAAAAGATCCCGTTTGCACATACTGCGAACGATCGAAACTTTTTTTTTTCCCGATCGGGAATATTCGCAAGTTTATTACACATATACATGCATATTCTCTTTCTATACAATCCCACTATATAAAATAAGATTCGATGTGTATTTTGTGTAGTTTCTAGCCCCTTATTTATGTTACCTTTGATTTGTGTAACATAGCAATAAATATCAAGATATTTATTCACTCACCTATGTATGCGCGTTTAATGCAATGGTCTATCTGTGAAGCTAATTATTATGACGATTATCATGTTCCGTCATCGATTCCTGGGTCGTGAGTTGCTTCTAGTTCTGTGCTATCGTGCTAGGTGCCACTTAAGATCGGGTGAGTTGCGGTCAAACGAAAACCTATTAAAATATAAAAAAAGTGCCGGTTTTGAAAGTTTTTATACGTGTTTGCTTGCTTATCTCTTGAAAACATTAAACTAATTATAGTAATTTTGACAGCTATCGGTAAGATTTTCTTTAGTGTGGGGTGTCACGAAATTGTACAATCTTACGGTAATTTTCACTTTTTTATTAGTTGATTCTTCATAAGTTATTTTATCTAATTATGATGCCCTCCCTGATCTTGGCGGAAAAAACAACACAAAACAACAACACAAAACAACAACACAAGCACGCCGCTCGCTAATTCTAAATGTTCGACTTTACACTCACCACATGAAGGACATTTTTCCATTACGCTTAGAGAAACAACTGCCGAAAATTGCGCGATAAAAAATTCGGCGTGCTTAATTTACAACAAATAAAGAGTAATTTGAAAAGCAGCACCCTCGCGCGCATGCGCTACAAGAAGCTGAAGGCCGCCATGACTCTTTATAATGCTTGGAAGTAAGTTTATTGTAGCCAGAAGGAATGTCATTATCTGCCTAGCTTTTTCCCAAATACATTGGAAGCAGCTTCGTCTTTTTTTCAATTCTAATAGGCTAGCGTTTGACTGAAATTAAGTAAACGTAAGCAAGGCGAGTTTTTGCCGCGTATTTTTGGCTGATGTGTCTTTGCTCTACGCTAAGACTTGTTGAAGTATTAAAGGTAAATTATGCTACGGTACCAACTATTGTTCAATTTTTTTAAATCTCAAAGGTCTGTAAATTATATTGTTTTTTTTTTATTGTTGTATCACAGGCCACCTGCAGACACGGACCACTGAGCGTCATTTCACACGTCATTACACTGTCGTGTATTAACGCCAATATCATTGTTTCCCGCGTTTTCCAGGCGGTTTCTGCAGCTGGAAACCAGTAGACGAGTCAGCTTGTGCGATGCCGAAGCTCGTGTTCAACGACGTGTTGTGGGACGGTTGCGATTGTGGTTGCCATGTTGGACCTAGAAAAATAAAAGAAGAATAAGAATAATTCAGGTTAGATTTCCGCACGGAACCATTAGTTGTAATGTTGTATGGTAGGTAGGTGTACAGGTAGTGTCTACGTGCCGCTCGAACAAAAGCGCAGTTCCCAGAGCAGTCATTCGAAACGGGAAGGTGAAGTGAGGAACAGTTTCAGAAGGAAGCGGAGCGTGTCGCTACTGTACGGTAGTACTAATATTTTATACTTTGTCCAGGTCTTCGGAAATAGTTGAAGTTTACATAGAAACTGATGGATGCTTTCGAATGAAATTTAATTAAATCATTGAACTGTTTATTCACAATTTATTTAATTTTATTCAAAAATATCCATCGGATTCTAAGTAAACTTCAACTATATCTGACAACCCTGGTTACTCTTTTGGTGACTGTACATTGTCCGTTAAATCATAACAAACATACTCACATTCGCATTCATAATATTAGTATGGATCATAACAAAAATATATCTAAGAAATAATAAGTTTTATTATGCCTAAAAAATCTTAAATCGCTATTCATTAACTCCAAAATCTATTTTAATATATACTAATATTATAAAGCTGAAGAGTTTATTTTTTGTTTGTTTGTTTGGTTGAACGCGCTAATCTCAGGATCTACTGGTTCGATAAAAAAATATTTTTATGTTGAATAGTCCATTTTTTGAGGAAGGCTATAGGCCCATGCGAAGCCGGGTCAGGTCACTAGTTCTTTTTAAGAATGAATGAGAAATGAATGAATGATGAATGTCATTCATAGATCTTTGGACAGTCGTTATGGGTAGTCAGACGCCAGAAAGTCTGCAAACAACTATGGGGTCGGCCTTCAGTCTAACCATGGAGCGACTGCCTATCTGACCTCTACAACCCAGTTACTGGGTACCGGGATATTCCTTGTTAAGATTAGTTGTCAGTATTTCGAGCTCGATCTACTAATGACAGCCGGGACCAACGGTTTTATGTGCTTTTCGAGGCACAAGGTCTCTGTATGAAATGGATCGTCACCTATTCACAGACCGACCGCGGCAAGTGTAGAGATTGCTCCGTACGGCTTTAACTCAGCCACGAGTCCCTCCCTCCATTTTAGTTCATCATCATCATCAGCTGGAAGACATCCACTGTTGAATAAAGGCCTCCCCTAAAGAACACCACATTATTACGTCTGCGATCGTTGTTTGTTTCACATTTTTGAAATATATATTTTTATGCCTTGCTATATCTGTCCACATATTTTGGTGACGTAGTAAAAATATATAGGGTGACTGGTAATTAGTGTACGATACTTAAACACGTGATTGTGTTCATGATAACAAACAACGTTCCCGAAGAAAAAATGTTTTTTGTACTGGTTTACTTTAGGTCAGAGGCGTGTGCGCGCGTGAATTTCATACGGCTGTTGTGTTATTGTGATAAAAGTGAACCAGAACAAAATACATTTTTTCTTAGGGAAAGTTGTTTGTTATCATGAACACAATCACGTGTTTAAATATCGTACACTAATTACCAGTCACCTTATATATTATAGCTGTGTCTGAAATATATCGTAATATGCCTTGCTATAAATTATATTATAGCTACGTCTGACGTATATTAATATATATTATAGCTATGTCTGTGACGGGCTTTAGGTTGGTATTTCACTCAAAGAGAGAGGAATTATTCGACACATTAGGATTAGACAAATTACATGTTGGAATCATAAATAACATATTCTCAAACCCTTATAAAGGGTGATTTTTTTGCTGGTATCTTTTTGGCAACACTGTTTTTGACAGATCACGCGTGAATCGTGTCTTGTGTCATTGTCAAACTTGTTCAGTTTGGTCTATAATTTAACCATGAATCGACTTACGAACGAACAACGCTTGCAAATTATTGAATTTTACTATCAACTTTTTCAAAGACGACAATGGCCGAAACGTTACTGTGAATGGCGAGCGCTACCGTGTGATGATTGGCGATTTTTTTTGCCCAAAATGGAAGAATTGGACATGCCTGACATGTGGTTTCAACAAGACGGTGCCACATGCCACACGGCACGCGAAACAATGGCCCAATTGAGAGCCGCCTTCGGTGGACAGTTTATCTCACGTTTTGGGCCCGTCAATTGGCCGCCTAGATCGTGTGATCTAACGCCTTTGGACTATTTCTTGTGGGGCCATGTTAAGGCTCATGTCTACAGGGATAAACCAGCAACGATTGACGCACTGGGAGCCAATATTGAAGCATTTATTCGTGGTATACCGGCTGATATGTTGGAGAGAGTGTGCCGAAATTGGGCCTTGCGAATGGGCCTTCTAAACCGGAGCCGCGGCCAGCATTTGCATGAAATCATCTTCAAACATTAAATTATATTGATCGTTCTATCGATTCCAATAAAGATTTCATCAAATTTTTCAATTTTTTTGTGTTTTTTTTTTAAATCAAATCCTATACCTCTTAAAAAATCACCCGTTAGTAAAGGAGCTTGTCTTTTGTTCAGACTCTTATCCTCTTAACAAATTATTTAGTAAGTGATGATGTTTATAATTGGATAAATCGGACTGACTTATACCTACATCTTCTAAATATGAAAGTGAACTCCTCCTAAACGGCTGGACCGATTTTGATAAAACTGTTTGTGTGTGTTCCAGTGGATCCGAGAATGGTTTAGATTCATAATTAGACCCGGTAGGTGGCGCTGTTGTCGGGATTTTTTATTTTCAGGGCAGGACAACGTCTGCCGGGCCCGCTAGTGAAGTATAAAAGTCCAAAAAAAAAGAATTAATAAAAAACTAAGGTTGGTATGGCGAGGTTGACTTACCACTGGCGTCTACTGAAGGGAACGGCGACATAGCGCTGCCGACGTAAGTAAACGGCGTCGGACCCGCCAACTGTTGCAGATTACCTGTGAGAATGGTAAGTAATATTAGAAAAACGAGCTTAAAATCTAGTACAGAACAATGTTGACAATATTTGAATAAAATATGAATCGTTTTCTTTTATTACTGGATTCAGAAGTAATTTTTTGTTTTGCACAGTTAACGCTGATTAAAATTTAATTAGTGTTGGATGTATATGGGTCCCTCAGGAACACAGCTGTAGAATGAGGATGTAAAGAAGTGTGATAACTCGAATGTATATAAAATTAAACTCAAGAAATATATAAGGTACAAACATTTAACACATCCAACACTCTAAAGTTCTTCACTTTAGAGTGTTGGATGTGTGGAAGAGGTATAATAATAAAATTCTTTATTTTGCATAAGATGAACAATAACAAAAGTAGGAAATAATTATGCTTTATGAGAGAATATTACAGGAAATATATTACTAGCATATTTTGAGTTCTGGTTCTCAAAGTAAGATTTAACTTGTGTTCTGAGCACCAGTACTGTAAACTTTATTTCTCATTATAAAACAGTCCGCTCATAATGAGATAATTAAATGGTTAAATTATTGCTTAATACTGTTATTATTTATTTATTATCATTCACAAAATCCACAGCTCTTTGACAATTCATCTTAAAATATAAACCGGTTTTACAGCCAATTACGGATTTACAATTCAAATAGCTATAAATACACGCAACAGAAACAGACATACAAAATACAGAAATTAACCTGGATTACTTTTATTGGATAGTAACAATAATTCTACATAAAACTATAAAAGTTTGACGTAATTCAAGAAATAGTTGAGATTGTGTTTTCAAAGTACAAAAAAAAACATTTGGATAATTACCTAAGGCAGCTCTAGGATCGGAGAGTACAGCACTTCCCTGGTTGATGTCGGCCAAAGCGCTCGACTTCATCTTCTTCCGATTGGTCTCCGCGTCCCGAAGTATTTGGTCCAAGCTAGTGCTGGCTGTAACCAAAGGTTTCACTTTTAGAATGGACATCTCATCATGTCAACCTTTACACGCCCACTGCTGGGCATAGGTCTCTCCCAAGGGGGGTGGGGGGGCTCAGCTGTAGTCGCCATGCTTAGCCGCAGCATGTTGGCGATCCGAGCAGGTGTTAAGGTACTCAGAAGGACGCTGCTACCCATCCCCTGGTCAATATCCCTGTCGCCTTCTACGACACCCACGGGTAGAAATAGGGTGATGCTATTCGCGGTCGGCACCACACGGCATTCACATCTGATTTATTAATAATAATAATTTTATAATATTCATCTGGCATTAGCTAAAAGAACGTTAAAATTTGTACTACTTAAGATCTTTATACACCTATGTTTATGAATATGTAAATAATATGAATATGAAAGACGGATGTCATAGGGTTTCCTCACTATGGTATTTATGATTTATTTCCCTTTATGTCGAGTCCCGTTATGTCGAGCCTGGAAGTCTATTGTTCTCCAAAGTATTGATATTTTACGCTTTCTATTACCTTTATGTCGAGTTTGGTGAACAGGTACAGTCAGGGATGTAAATTAAAAGCCAATGGCATAAAATCTTTGTAAAATCATTGAATTTCGGTAAATCAATTATAATCTCCGTATAATAAATGAAGTTAATATCTTCTTCGAATATTAAAAAATATACACTGATACTAGCTGACCCGACAGACGTTGTCCTGTCCTGTCGCCTATTGGGGATGAAAAAGGGGTGAAAAAAGGGGATGAAAAATAGATGTTGGCCTATTCTCAGACCTACCCAATATGCACAAAAAATTTCATCAGAATCGGTCAAGCCGTTTCGGAGGAGTACGGGAACGAAAACTGTGACACGAGAATTTTATATATTAAATAGATAATGACATACTTTGATGGTTAATAAAAAATATAATAGTACATAGTACTGTATGGTTAAAGTTATTAGTTGTTTTTAAATTATTTTTTGTGTAAAAATTGATTCTAAATTATATGCATGTATACATTTCATTGGACGTACTTCAAAAATATGATATTATTAAACTCGACTTATAGGTAATAAAAGCGTGGTAAATAAACTCGACATAAAGGGAATAGAAACGGGACAGAAAACTAAGCTCGACATAGGGGTAATAGAAGCGAGACAAGGTTTTCGGCTCGACATAAAGGGAATAAATCGTATTTATAACAAATCATTAGTTAACAAATGTGATAGTCCGCAAGTCCACCACTCAGCGCGTATTTTGCGTACGGGTAGTAAATTAATCATTAATTTCCACCCCTCTCCTCAAGAAACGCCCACAGCGCCCTGACGTCACTGGCGAGGTCCTGAAGGGTACTTCCACGATCGTGGGGGTGACGGAGAGGCATGCTGGGACTCTTACCGGCTAAAACCGCAGGAGACCACCTTAAGCTAAGGCCGGGGGTGATGGATTTCGGGACCTGGGATACCGACGTACTATGCCCCTTTTGTAATTACTTATAAACAATGAACACTTACGTGACGGCGCATCGAACACATTGGTGGGGTCTTTAAGTATGTACTTCCTTAGGTTGAGGTACTGGTCTTTCTGTGCTTCTACTTGTGTGTGCACGGCTTGCAGGCGACCCGCGAGCGCCACCAAGGATTCGTGCATTCTTCTGATTCCCATTGTTAACTCTGGATGCAAAACATAGCATAAGTTAACTTAATAATTATTTAATGCACGGATTTGCACATACAATATAAAAATAAATATATGTATGAGTTTTATCAGTGCCAACATAAACTGAACACTAAAATAATGATGGTGAAAGCAGAAATAAATCTCTGTGTAGTTTGGAAGTTATTATACGAAGCGGATTCGAGTGACACGAAAAGCGACTTTGTTTTATACTAATAATAATAATCGTTTATTCTGAATACAAAATCACATTTACAACTGATATCTTACAACTTTAAATAGATCACGGTTGCATATTTGCCTGAACTGTAGTATAGAAAAGTACTTACCTACGTACTATTTGTTAGAATAAATTACAATAAAACTCTAATTACAATAAATCTTACTTCTTATTGAATAATATTTTCATATAATGAATTATTCGAATGTTCCTACATACCATTTATTTTAAAGAAATGATTAGTTGGATAAATTAAGTGGGTTGCCGCTGTAAGACCATTAAATTCCACAGTGTATTGATAAATTGATACATAAAAAAAGCAAAATTGAAAAAAAAACGCACCTTGTTCAGTGAGTAGTTTAGGAGAAGACTGCATCTGCTTGTCTGCAACATCCATTTGCCTGCGGAACATGATGAGTTGTTGCTCCAACTCGGCGATCAGATCTTTCACGTATGACGGTGGAGCCGAGCCTTCGAGCTCCGAGCCTATGGACAAAATGTCACAACATTAGGTTCAGTTCGATTCAAATTTAAAGACCCTTTTCCTGTCATGAGTATTTTCGCCCGCGCGCCACACGCAGGACAAAGATTTCGTTTGCCGCTGCAGTGTCGTGCGTGTTGCCAGTGACAAAACTCGTGTGTACTAAGACCATGCATGCGACCCGCGTCACAGTAAAACAATACTGAAGACAGAATAACGTCGCCCGTATCTGGTTAGCACACACGCGGGTTGCTCGACCGCAAATAATTCGCGTTCCGCGCGCGTGCTGCCCGCATGATAGGAAAAATATGTATGAAATGATAGGATGCGGGCAGCCTGCATGCGGACCAGCCCCCCTAGCCATATTACCCAAATTGATAATCTACAATCGATAACGCTAATAGAAAACGAATCAAATATATGGAAATGACGTCATCTCAACGATAAGTCACGTGATGGAAAATAAAAACTGGATTACGATGAGGCGTTCATTATTGTAAAAAAAAAGAAACGATACGAAACGTTTGTAACTTGGCTAGGGGGGCAGATTCGCGTGCGGACGAAAATCCGCATGACAGGAAAAGGGCCCTAATAGCCATGGGAACACAGAAATGGGGTCAAAATTTTCCTATGTGTTAAGCTAGATCCATATATATAATATGTGTTACAAATTTTATCCATCCGTCATCTGTCCGTCCGTCTGCGTCACTCATCTCTTTTGTTATCTACACAAAAGAGATAAATAATTAGTGTCATCAGATAGAGAAGAATTCTCTTACAAACCGACGGGTGTTTTCAAATAGAATTCAATTAAGAAAACGACCTCGGTCACTTATATCTTTTGTTGACAATAGAAGGTGTAATAGCGATGTCAAACTGATAGAAATGCTTCTACGCGTTTCACTTCTCCATGGATATGAACAAATAGTGATCCTAGCCAGTCTGTACCTCAGTAGTGACGAAGTTACCTGGTGTGGTATAGTCCCTGGCGGCTGTCTCTGCTGCGGCGAGCGCGGCGGCGGCAGCACTGCGCAGGCGCCGCGAGTGTGCACGAGCGCGGCTTACCTCGCCACTCAGAGATAGCACCTCACGAAGAGTTGACTCAGCCTCGCGGGATACCTGCAAACGGAAAATGATAGTCATTAACCACCACATCCACTCCTTGCGGTGACCGCGTCCTTCTAAACTAAACGTCGTTTCACTGAAATCAACACACATTATTTCTATTGTTGATGTTACAAAACATTTAACAAAATATTTATAACGCTATCGTCATTTCAATGCTAGCATGTAATAAGCTCCACTATTTTACGATAACTACAAGGAAAGTAAACTATAAGCCATTATTTGAACAATTTAATCTAATTTGGATGCTTTTTGTGTAATGTCTAAACAAAGTAGTCATAATTACATGACATGATACTCTATTTTCTCTCTCTCTCCTAGTAAAAGTAAAATCGAATCGATCTTTGGTGAATTCAATCAAATAAGCTTGAGGTAAGCTCTCATCCAGCAATGATGCTAAAGATTGAGAGCTCAGCTCAGATTTCTCAACTAAAATTCACTGATGGAGATCTATACATTGGCTGTAAATCAATTTAATTTTTACTTTAACAAGCATTTGCTTTTTCGCCGATTGCGTGTTTACATTCGCTGACTAGGCTAACGCGCCCACCACAAGTAACCTACTATATGTAAGTATATATATACTACTCAAAACAAAATAAGGGCCACAAGGTATTTTGTCTGTACCATGAAAATAATAAAACCAACATATATTTTTTGTCTCCATAACGAAAACTAATGTTGTTTTTACCATGTAGACCAATAAATTTATTCAAATAATAATGATTAAAAAGTTTATTTGCTTTTGAAAGAAAAAACACATTTTAGGTTAAAAATAAAAACAACGTAAAGTTACTGAAAACAAAAGAAAATACTCCATGCTCATCTTTTAGTAACGGGTATGCCCCCCTCGTTTAGCTACGCACTCCTGAAGCCTGGAGTGCATGCTCTCAATCAAATGCCTGACATTTTCCATTGGGATCTCTTCCCAGGTCCTTTTCACAGCGTTGATGAGTTGCTGTTGGTTGTGGATTTCCTGATCACCGTCTCTAACTCTTCGTTTCAACTGATCCCACATGTGCTCTAATGGATTTAAGTCCGGACTGTTCGCCGGCCACGGCAAGACTTGAATTTGAGAGTCTTCCAGTACAAACCGAGTCGCTTGAGCCGTGTGTGCACGAGCATTGTCTTGCATCAAGATGAATCCAGGACTCGCTCGCTGTGCAAATGGGATCACATGTGATCTGACAACTTCCTCAATATACCGCTGAGCAGTAACAGTACCCTCATTTAAAATAGCGAGCTCAGTTTTGCCGTGTAAGCTTATCGCGCCCCAAATCATTACATTTGGACCACCAAAACGATCGACTTCATGTATGCAGGCTTCTGAAAACCTCTCGCCGCGTCTTCTCCATACTCTAATACGCCGATCGTCGTTAAAAAATTTAACTTTGCATTCGTCTGTGAAGAGCACCATAAAAAAATAAATTACACCGAAATGAAAAAATACCCCGTGGCCCTTATTTTGTTTTGAGTGGTATATTTTTAGTTTTGACAGTCTACAGATGACATCTCAATCTCAGTGTATGGCATAATTGCCTATACAAATAGGATTAATACAGGTTAAGACAAATTACCTTGTGTAAAGGTTTCACAGACACCCTCATTACTTCAGAGCTGAGCGACTTCTGTTTCTTCACAAACTCTTTGAAGGACTCCACTGAAGTTGATATTTCATTTGGCAACTTGTTTTGTTTGGGTGGTTCACCTGTAACAGGTTAATGTTAATATTGCTCCATTTTTAATGTTTACTTTTATAATGTAAAATATTTTAAGGAGTGACACATAAACTACACACAGAAATATACACTGAGCAAAATGTTTGTGGAAGCAATTTTTTTAACATACGAATATATGGACCATTGTGAGACATCTACATTAATATTATGAAGAGGTAAAATCTCCAAAATTACTTATCCGAAATAAAAAATATTTCGCGAATAGGAAGCTATGTTATCAGAGAGTTAGACTATATTTATCATCAAAAAAATATGGGGTCCATTAGAAAACTCAAGCGGACGAAGTCGCGGGCAAAACCTAGTAAACTTCTACATTATAAATTTAATATTTTATACTTTTGTTGTCAAAACATCACCTAAATAATATGATGGGTTCGCAGATATGTAAGGCCTGCAGCGATTGCTCTGATTCATTTGCAGATATTTTGGCATACAACCTTATTTCGCAACAACTTTGTCTAAAATTTTCTCAACAAATTGAGTACTTTTTGTGAATTAAGTCGAATGTACTTACTTTTCTGGTCAGTTGTCGTATTCGATACGCCAATGCCGCTAGTGTTCGGAGCAACGCCACCCAATCCGAAGCTCGGGGTTGCTGCACAAAAAGGCAAGGGTGATACACAATGTTGTTAAGATTTGTTTTGTTAATATTTCAGGATTGTTAGAATTTGTTGCATGAGTACTAGGACCTGTTAAAAGTTGTCCAAGTACATTTGTTAGACCGTAACCCAAAACTCACCAGAAAAATTGGAAATTTGCACCCGTGCAAAGCCAGTATACTATAACATTACTTACCTGAAATTGAAGGCTGTGTACCAGTCACATTAGTTGTACCCAATTTCGCACCTGAGATACAAATTAAAGAGTAAAATTACATCCACCTAACCTTTTTCCTATTCAATTGGTTTTCATTAAGGCTGCGCGCCCACGTCAAGATAATCGGATCGGTCGATTATTTCATAGTTTCGTGAGACCGACTTTTTGTGGGACATCTGCGTTGGTATATTGGAGTTCATATGTTCCATTTCTCTCCGACAAAACATCGGTCACCGATTGTCTGACGTGAGCGAAGACCCTAAACCCTATTGCAGCTAGAATAAATGTCACAATAAAAAAAAATACTGAGATTTATTTTTATTAAATAAATACAATGGTATGTCTATTATTACAGCCTAGTTCTCTACAATATTTAATTAAATATTATCACAAAGATGAATATCTCACCATAACTTGGTGTGATAGTATGATATCGCTCCCTTTTAGTGCTCAAGAGCTTATACCCACTATCCATTTCACATGGTATAGGGCTAAGTTCGAAGTTAGGTCTAGTATACGTAGTAGGTGGCAACATCTGAAAGGTTTGTGTTACCGGTATTAAGGGGCCATGGATTGGAGAACTTGGGTTTAGGTTCATGGTACTGGAAAGGAAGGAGGATGGTTTAAAAAAGGTTAAAAGTGGGGTGGGATCTCTGTGGTTGATTCATTGTTGATACTTCTTGTTTGAGACACAGGTAACTACATTGATAAGTACACTTCTGCTATTTTCTCTTGGACATGGTATAAAAAACTAAATAAAGATTTGATTGGGTGCCTGATAAAGCCTTATTATTTGTATGACTGTGGTGTAAGCTGCTAGCTTCAGAATAATATTGCCAGCACACAGTAGTAGCACACATTTGTGTTGTATCCGGGATGAGGTCAAGCAGTCATACCAAAGAATTCATGACTTGGTGCTATACTTGATTAACAAATACCTCCAAAGCATTGGTCCATGTGAAACCCCGGCCAGACTGTTGTAAACAAGCCCTCCACATCGGTCTCCACCGGCGGTTTACAACAGTGTAAACACTTGTTTGCAATAAAAATTCGTTTGGCCTTCAACAACCTCTGTGAACGGACGCGCGTTGTAAACCGCGCGTAGATACCGCCGTTGTAAACAAAGAGTCGACAACACACTGAGATGGGAGCTTTGTTGTAAACCAGTGTGGACGCAAACACCAACCATGGGCTCCACAAGCCTCCCACCAAGGTGGCCCCTGTTGGAAGCTTGTTTATAACAGTCTGGCCCGGCCTTAAAAGCTACTTTTAATAAGACAGAAATACGTTGATATGTCTTACCTAATATGCTAGTAGTAGTGGTAGCTGTACTTGTAGAACCGAAAAGACCCAACCCAGTGCTCTGTGTAGAGGCTGGGGCCCCGAAACCAAAGCTTCCTAGCCCACCGAGGCCTGTGCTAGCAGATGTTGCTGGAGCACCAAAGTTTAGCCCTAGAAATAAACAAATGATGCTATAAAACAGGTTTCAAAGAACTATAAAAAATTATGTGCATGAAAATTAAAATCTATTTCTTTTTAGTTTTCGGCATAATTATACATAATGAAATTGGGGTTTGTAAGACTTGTTTTATGCTGCAATTCATAATTTTAACTTTGAAATTAGGTGTATTCTAAAAAGACGTAAGCGCCAAATAACGTCATACTTACGGTGGAATAGTGTTTTATCCTTTGTTTTACTGTGACCCGTCAAATAACTAGTATCATTATTACTAGACTTCATAATGTGACATTGACGTGTGTCTTATTTGACGTTAATGTTTTCATATAAACCATTGAAATGCTTATGCAAAGGTAAACTACCTCATTCCACCATAGTCGTGACGTCATCACATGTTTTTTTATTTTACTTACTTTTCTCAGGAATGAAGAAATAAAAAAATATAAAAAATGTATATTTGGACTCAGGATATGAAAATAAAGAAATGGCATTTTTGTTTTAAGGTCGTGTCATTTTAGAAATGGTGTCAATTATTTAAAATCCTGCATGAGGGACAATATTCAAATTGAATGCATTTTGTAGTCACTAGAGGTAAACTAAACCAGGAAGTAGATGTGCAGATTTAACAATTACCTGAACCACCAACATTGGAACCGGCACCAAAGTTGAGGCCACCTGTCCCCAACCCAGCCGTACCAAATGACGAAGTTGTGGTTCCAAATGAAGGGGCAGCACTTGCACCAAACGCAGGTGTGGTTGTGGCTCCTGAAATTAACAGAATGTAAGTACAAGTTATTAAAAGTACCTTCATCATCAATCACCAATTTCAAAGAACTTTATCATGAAACTAGTAGTAGAAGTAGACCTGCCCCAGCTTCACATGGGTACAAAGCAGTATAACAATACATATAAACTTTCCTCTTAAATCACCCTATCATTTAATGAAAACTACAGTAAAATCCGTTGCATAGTTTAAAAAGATCTAAACATACAGACGGCGGGAGCGACTTTGTTTTATTTACACTATTTAATGATAAAATGAAATGATGGTAATTTTTTTATTTAGCTTATGCTGTCCCACTGCTGGGCAAAGGCCTCCCCCAAGTCATTCCAGGATCTTTTGTCCATGGTTGGATGATGGTTATAAAAAAAATTTACTATGCCGTAATTTGTTCTTTCCACCATTCAAATATTAAGTAAAGGAAATATCAATGTCCCAACATTCACTATTTCTGTAGTTCAAAGATTACATCTACTATACCTTTGATTGATTTAAGTTCTTTATTTTTATTATGTTTTACTCTATATCTTTCTTTACACATGCACAACTTGTGACATACCCTGCCCGTAGATTTAACATGAATGATGTAACCTACATAATATGTAATATTTTAATGATTTTTAGTGTCCATAGCTTATTGCTACTGTTTGAAACAAGTAATTAGCTTTTATTATCTGACTGACGGTCTGCTTGGCCATTCAAAAGTGTCTATTAATGGTTCACTTGAAAAATATGATTCGAGTTTTAGTTTAGTGACTTAATAGGTGCTTACCAAAACTAGGGGGTGCTGTGGCACCAAAGGCAGATGTAGTGGTGCCAAATGCGGGTGCTGCTGATGTAGCCCCGAAGGCAGGTGTCCCGGTGCCGAATGTTGGCGCTACAGACCCAAATGCAGGGGTTGTGGTGGCTCCAAATGCCGGAGCGGCAGATGTGGCACCAAAACCAGGCGCAGGAGCTCCAAACGCAGGCGTTTCAGTCGCCGGGGCACTCCCAAACAGACCTGAAGGCTGTGACGTCGCCGTTAAGCCGAATCCAGGAGTTGCAGGTCTAAATACAAATTCAAATGTTATTGGCATAGGTAACGAAAAGAGGTTATGTTTAATGACAAATGACAGCACTTTCTTATAAAATTTTGAAGTTCAGCCGAAAGATAATATAAAAAAAAGGAGTTCCTATACCAAAGAAGTAATTTATGTTAGTTTAAAATATATATTTTAAGCAAAAAGTTTGATTTTAAATATTAAACTTACTTGTTAGCGCCGAAGTTGAAGCCACCTGTAAGCCCAGTTGTTGCAGGAGCACTCGATGGAGTACCGAAAGAAAACGACATTTTAACTCACTACTAAATTTCTCTCATAAAATGAACACTACTTTCAAAATAATATTTTCAACGCGTCGACGGTTACAAAATCACAAAAAGAACGGCCATTTCTGTTTTTCATAAGACTGACACACACACACACTGACACAGATCATTAATTGTACCACAGACTAACTGAACAAGGGGCTGACACAGACTAACTGAACTGAATAGTGATAGTGAGTATTCTGTGAACTTCGAGCATATAAGACACTTTACTCACCATCCTTCTTGCTGTACGTCCCGCCAAGGTCATGCACGATGCACGATGCAAAACGACCGTGAATAAGCTTGCTGTACGTCAATAATTATTATTAATTGTTTTTTTTTCACGGTACTTTTGCATGGCGACCTTGGCGGGAACTACAGCAAGAAGGATGGTCAGTAAGAGGCTTTAGTCTGTGAACTGAACTGAACATTGATTGGCGGTGTTGCCAGATGGATTATAAAAAAAACAGCCTCAAAGTCCCAGTTTGCGAGAAAAATACCAGGCCTATAGATGTCAAAAAAAAATTAAAGGTAGCGCATTTTACAGTGCAATTTAAATGGCTCTTTTAGATGTTGGATCTGCTCGTTATTTTATCTATAATCAACTTAATCACCCCTCACAACAAAGCCAAAGATTTTATAGCTCCCTCAGTTTTATGTATTCCGGAACCGAAAACTACAGCATCATGTTTGTATGTACACTCAAGGAATCATAGGAAATTTAGCCTGCCCTATGTATATGGATCAAAGTGCTTTTTATAAGTGTACCATAAAATTCAATTAATGTTTAATTCATGTCAAATAATAGTCATTGCGTTCGTATTTTTGAAGAGAAACTTCTATATAGACGGGGGTATTAAGATTTTTCTGTCACGAAAAAGCGTTACAGCCGCATGGAGGGGGTAGACGATTGTCCGTTGAAGTTTCACTTCTACTCTGTATTAGGGATAGCGAATCTAACCGAAAAAGATCGATTTTAAAATCGATTCGAATCGTGACCTGATGAATCGATCCATTAAAAAATCGAGGTCTAAAAGATCGATTTCCAAAAAAATCGATCTTTTTTCAAATTTTCTATTACAATGTAAGTGTTAATCAATTTTATTAAAAAGAAGACGAATATTATAATTAACGATCTTTTATCAGCAAAGTCAGGGACTTCGAAAATAACAATTATTTTTAGTACCATATCAAAGTATTATCCACCAGCAACTTGCTCTAAAATGCAGGCTTGTGGAATCGGAAGTACCGTACTACAGGCATGTGCCCGACCCAGTTCTCGAAAATGGCAACATCACATTGGATTGGGATCGATCTATCATCACTGACAGGACTATTGTTGCCAACCTGACATAGTGGTGATAGATCGATTAGAGCGTCGCACAATGATTGTTGATATAGCGGTTCCGCATGACGAGAACCTCGTGAAAACCGAGAAAGATAAACAAATCAAGTATCTTGACTTGGATCGCGAGGTTGTCGACATGTGGGATGTGAATACAGCAGTAATTGTGCCGATAGTCGTTACGGCCAATGGACTCATTTCCAAGAGCCTCGACCAACACCTAAGGCGGCTCTCGTTGGGCAGCTGGATCAAGGGTTTGATACAGAAAGCGGTACTCCTGGACACGGCGCGTATAGTCAGGAGATTCCTCTCTCAGGAGCCCTGACTATCGGTAGCTTGGACCCTGTTCCCGATACCGGTGGGCTACTATTTTTTATATTTTTAAATGTTTTTATTTTTTTTTACTAATATTTAAAAATATATTATAATATGTAAAAAAAATGAATAAATGTGAATAATAATCTATGGGGACATTTTCACACACGGCCATCTGACCCCAAACTAGGGAGACCCTGTACTATGGATGTCAGACAGCTGATATACATACACGAATACATTTTTTTTTGTAAATACATACATCTAAAGATAAACAACACCCAGACACAAGGCAAACACAAGTGCTCATCACACAAATGTTTACCCTGGGCGAGAATCGAACCCGCAACACGTTGCGCAGCAGTCGATCGCTCAGCCACTGCGCCAACCGTGTCGTCAAACGTCATATAGAGTCACTTAGTTAAATAACAAACAAACAAATTAATCGAATGATGTGAGTGATGACGCAATGACGCAATCACAGCACAGATACAAAAAGTCAAAGATAATAAACGTAACTTTTTCAACCGACTTCAAAAAAGGAGGAGGTTATCAATTCGTCTGTATTTTTTTTTTTTTTTTTTTTTTTATGTTTGTTACCTTATTTCTCCGGACTGAGAGAACCGATTTTGATGATTCTTTTTTATTTGGAAGCTAGTGCTTCCCGTGTTGTCCCATTTTAATTTGGTCCAGTTCTGACCATGGCATCCATGAGAAAACCGTATAAGTCTTAAATTTGCATTAAGTATGTGCGCGATTTGTTACGCGATTACTCAGGCAAACGTAAACCGATTTTGAAAATTCTTTTTTTTATAGATAGGGTATGCTTCAGGGGTGGTCCCATATAAATTTTATCGAAATTGGTTCAGCACTTTTTGAAAAATCAACAAATACCCAAAAATTTTACATAGACGACGTTTTAGTTTCATCAATCTTTGTAGTAGTTAACTTTCAATCTCTTCTTAATAGATTTGAATGAGAAGGAGGTACTAAAAAGCGGAAAATAAAAAGCTTTTTACAAAAAAGACAACCGCCTTCAAAAAGTGAAAAATAACTTTAGCACAGAACACACATTGACTTTAGTTTCGGAAGTCGGTGGCAATACAAAACAACAAACAGAACAAAGCCACTGAATTTCGAAACTAAAGTCAATGTGTGTTCTGTGCTAAAGTTATTTTTCACTTTTTGAAGGCGGTTGTCTTTTTTTCTATTGAAGAGAAGTGAGGTAGTGAGGCGAAGGAGACTAAACACACAGCCATCTCGTGAGTTTTTGAGTAATTAACCGACAGTACTCTTGTAATTCGGGCACCTACAACTAGTGCTACCAGATCGTGGGTAAAATGTTCCCCCACTTTTTACCATATTCAATGTGTTAAGACGAGAGTGTCCTACAAAGTGGGGGGTCATTTTACCCACGATCCGGTAGCACTGCCTACAACTAATTGTATGGTTAACACAAAAACAGAAAAAATCGAATGTCGATTTTAAAGGGTTATGCATCGATCCAATGAATCGATTCAGTACTACATATCGATTTAAAAGATCGATTTTCTTGGCCCAAAAATTGATATTTCGATTAATCGATCTCAGATCGCCATCCCTACTCTGTATACAGACACGTACGTAAGGAACTTCGTTCCTCACGGTAGTCCCCCGATCGCACAAGTTTTTTTTAATCATAAGTCGCGTTCTATTCCTCTAGTGCCATGTGAATTTTAAAGCTAAAAAATAGTGTCAGGGCGTGGTCAGGGCACTGTATTTTTTTTTCATAACAACCACCTTAGCTATAATACAGTATTAACAAGATGGCCTCAAAACAGAGTATATTATTAGAGTTATTATACCGTGTATCTGGCATCACTGTCGATTTTCTTGATTGGCGCAGAGTTGAAAACAGACTAAACATAACGTGTGACGTTTCATTTCATGCAATGTCTGATCATATTAAATTAGTAATACGCCACGCCACCGGTGATCAGACATTTATAATAGGGTATTTTACTCTATACGAGAAAAAATCTATAAATATGTTATTGAGACAGTTTAGGCATAAAGCAGTCGGAAAATGTAAGTTTTAGTTCATAAAATAACAAAACAATTTTTTAAACTCAATTCAAAGTTTTCAGTATTTTTAATCCGTTATAAAACACCATGAAATAGTAGTGGCCATGTTATTACGCCGTACGGCTGTGTAAACAAAGAATCGTCAACTGTCAGTCAACCGATTGGCGTAATAAAGGCTTTGTACTTTTATTATTTTCGTAACCAACGTAATTTTTTCATTATTACACCTATTACAAAATTTATGCTTTTAATTATTTTTAAATGATATACAATTATCATATTTAATATAAGCTCATTTGATACAAAACGAACTGACGTAATTTACGCTGAGCAATATGGCGTCCAGTAAGAGGCGTTTTCGCCAAATTACGCGCAAAATTTTAAAATTTAAAATTTAGATGCATTTTTATGGCACTTATCGATTGAATAAAAATTTTGTGTTTTTTTTTTTGTGGCATATTAGCACTACAGAATTTCATTGAGTCACTTTTCAAAAATGGGTGTAATACCCTATTATACTCATTGGTAATTTTGTTTAGTATCACGTTTATTCCGTTTATCAGTACTAAATACACAGCCTCACGTTTTCGTATTTTGTGCAACCTGATAGATATGCAATGCATCAGGCATGCGTTTCTAAATCCAAACTAAGATAGGGGATATTACTGCAATGTTCTGGCACCAGAGTGCAGCACTAGCATAGTCCGTAAACAGTTTATCGACGAGTCGTTCAAAGCGTGAAATTTTGCCTTTAATTGAGTACAAAATTGGGAAGTGTGTTATATTATACAATAATGTATCAGTGCTGTGTATTTAGATGAACAAATGAAGGGAATTATTCATTTCCAAAAGAAGAAAATGTTCGAAAACTTTGGGAAGCAGCTAAAAACCGCTCTAAAATATGTTCAGGTTAAGTATTCAGGTGAGATAGTCGCATTTACATAATTACGTTCACATTTATCATGTAAGACAACCAAATATTATTTTATTCTGAGCATAACCTAGAATCCACTTTCAAATGGTTGTAGGACGCCATAATATGGTTAAAGTACAGTTAGGTAAGTAAGATTAAAGGTAAGTAAGATTATAATTAAAACTTTGATATATTTTCACAAAATACCTAGTTATTACAATTAATAACATAATATAACAAGAATACGAGGTTATGATTTACGGAATGTGCTAGTGGCGCCCTCTGCGCCGAGTTTCGCGTAATGTTCCCTATTAGTGTATTATCTTCATAAGTGTATGTATGTGTTGTGTTTGTTCTTGTCAGATTCCTTGTTTGGCCCAGTTTTCAGTCACGGCAACGCCATCCGATTTCCGCTGATGCAATCATAAGGGCAAAAGAATAGGTGACAGGGCATGCAACGCAAGTTATAAGGTGGACCATGGGTTGTGGAGAGACGCCGCGTAGACACTGAATTATTTATTTATTATTATTGGATCGTCAACAGAGGCTACACAATTTCTTGCAAGTGTGCGACTACATCATTCACTTATGATCTACTAGCTTTTGCCTGCGACCTCGTCCGCGTGAATATCGGTTATCGCGGATTAAAAAGTCCCTCCCCAGGGTACAAGCTATTTTTATACCAAATTTCATCAAAATCGGTTCAGCCGTTTCGTCGTGAAAACGTAACAGGATTAGTTTCGCATTTATAATATTAAGTATGGATTAGGTGCAACAACAAAAGTTTGTTGACGAAGAATTTATTTAAATTCATTAAATTACAATATAAGAAAATCATAGAAAATAAGATGAAAAGCAAATAAAAAGAGTACAAAAGAATAGAAACTAACTAGCGACTGTACGGTACGGCTTGAATCACTCTATCTATTGGTGAAAACCGAATTAAAATACGTTGCGTAGTTTAAATGATCTAAGCGTACAGCGGGAGCGACTTTGTTTTATCTATGTAATGTAATGAAGCAAATACAAATTCAAATAAAATAAAATAATGTTCATAGATCCACCATAGTAGTCAATAAATAATTAAAAAAAAAACAAAATATGGCTTGGTTACTATGACTTTTAAACCTTTTTAAAATTTTGGTAATTTGCATGTAATATCCGAGATTGAAGATTGGTATCATCTGATTCTCTTTGCTGCGGTCGACCTGGATGCGGAGTCGGTTTAAAGTTTTTCAGATTGGTTACGGCAACGAGATGAAAGGGTCTCCGACGGCTCCAAAATTTATTGCGCCAAAGATCGAATCTTTCTGAGGTGTTGCCATGTGATGAACTCACGTATTTAAGAAAACTTTTATGGCTTTTTAGTCTCTGGTCTCAGGAGTTGAAGTCATAGACCAACGCGGAGCACCGACCGCACGCACCCGGAGCGTGCGGCCGGTGTTCTGCGTTGCTTTATGATTGCAGTGGTTTGGGAATAGTGTGGCGGGCTTTTTAGTCTCTGGGGCACAGAGCTATAATTATGCATTGGGTGGCGATGGCGTGGGTCGTGTTCTATTTTCGCCCTTTCTATGCGGCTTTCCATGAACCTACGAATTTCCGGGGGGTGCTATGCCGATTAGTGGATGCAGCATTTATACCGGGGCGGGTTGAAGCAACCACTGGCAATAAGCACTAAGTTAGAGTAGGCGGAGCGGCTCCATACTGGGCTGGGCTACCAGCGGAGAAACACAGCACCATTCCAGTTGTTTGCAGGTCTTGGAGAGACGCCCCCCTCCGGTCGTTTTAGGCGGCGTAGTAAGTTATTCCTTGAGTGCAATATCTGTTTAACATTCTCGCAGTTCTTCCTGTAGTTCAGAGACCTATGTCATGTGATGCCGATATATTTTGGAAGGGGATACTGGGAGAATGGCTCCTACTTCCATGAGATGTTGAGTATTCCACCCACTTGTCTATTGCGAAGGTGGAAAGCACATGACTGTGTAAGGATTCGGTTTCAATGCATTATCAGCATACTAATGGCTGAGATCTGAAAGCGACAGAAAGGTTGGCCTCGATCTCCTCAAAGTCAGTGGCTCAGGCTCAGCATGTTAATGCCTGGTCGTCTGCGTACAAAATTCGCATGCGGTTGTTCGTTGGTATGAATATTAAATAGCAAAAGAGCCAGTACACTGCCTTGAGGCAGTCCATTCTTCTGTGTTCGCCACCTACTCTTATTATCCAGAAGGTTCACTTGGAATCGTCGGTTACTGAGCAGTTATTCGAGAATTCGCATGAGCTTTGGATCCTCTGTTAAGTTAGTCACCTTCCACACCGAGCGCTGGTTGTTAACGGTATCGTAGGCTACTGAAAAGTCTACAAATACTGCACCCATAACTTGCCTCGTTTCAAATCCATCCTCATTATATTGCGTAAGGTTAAAGACCTGGCTGCAGCAATATTTTCCAGGTCTAAATCCAGCTTGCTCTGGTATAAATTTTGAGTCGACGAGGTCTGTGAGACGAGCTAACAGCAGTCGTTTAAACAGTTTGTACGTGTGGCAGAGGGGCGTAATTTTTTTGGATCGTCATGTTAATTGCCTGCTATGGGTACAGCGATAACCTTTGATTTCCTGCAAAGGTGAGTGTTTTCTGACTCCAGGACAGTGGTGAAATTGCATACGGACTCGGAGGAATGAGGAGGTACAGTAGTTGGTGGTTTTGGGAGTTCTGCAATTTAGAATTTTTGGTGGTTTGCAGTTAAGAAGAAGCTGGTGGGCCATTAGTGTATTATGAATTAGTTTTACTGGGGTACCATGACTTCGTCTAAAGGCTTTGCTCCTGAACAGAAAAAAAATGCCAGTTTAATATTGTTCCAGTGGTCGGTTCTCATAAATAAAAGGCATGGGCATTGATCACTACGTTTACCTACTGAAGGCAGGGACTTGCACAAGTATGCATTAACGGTGTGGGATGAATGAGCTAAGATTACGCCAAGACAAGTTTCTGAGTCAATTGTGAACACAAAAGGGCGGTGCGGCGGCGGTGTCACCCTGACTTCCGTAAGATATGTTTACCATAATGGTCTGCCGGCAATAGCTACTTAATATGAGGTTTTACTAATTTTTACTCTTGTTTATGGAGGGTAGAGGTAAAGAGAATCGTCACTGTGTATCAAAACGTGACCGTTAAAATGTGTTAAATAAGGGTGGCGCTACAATCGCGACCTGGTAAAAATTTTCTTACTCTGCATGTACTTCAATGCGTCCACAACTGCTAAATTCATACCATACCCTGTGCCTACGCTAGCGCCACATTGGCGGGTTTTGGAACTGTTATTTACTGCTTAAAGCTGGATACTTTTTCAACTTTGCCCCTGTATGAGATAGTTCTCCTTATCTCTACCCAAGAAGCTTATAGATAAAAGTAGAGGCAACACTCTGAACACCTAAGTGAAATCGGGCGCGCCGCGGCCTTACGTACAGACAGCGTCATCAACTGCAACCCCCCTATGGGAAGAAATTTCAACGCGCGGGGGGTTAGCAGTTGATGACGCTGTCTGTACTTTGTGGTAAAACCAACCGTGCGCAGAAGGTCTCTTTCTGAATGCATACATAAGAACGAGACAGTGGTATGTGTTTTCTTTATCTTATGTATGCATTCAGGAAGAGAGCGTCTGCCCACAGTTGGTTTCACTTAGGTATTTAGAGTGTTGCCTCCTTACCAATAAGCTTCTTGCCTCTACCCTCCATACTCTTGTTATACATATTTTTTTACTCAATGGCAATGTCAGTTGTCAACCTGTCAACAAGTTGAAAAACTTTCCTCAATTCACATATATCTCTAAGATAATAAAAACTACGCAATGAACTATTTGGCTTGGGGTGGACATCTTGCACGGTCAGCGGGAGTCACATTTAAAACCACGCCTGTTAGTATCGGGATTCCTTTTTGGGTAACAAAATATCCATCGAAAATCGTCAAACTCCAGGCTCCACCGGTTACCGTAAAAGAAGCGATACATCGTACTTTGCCAACTGGACGCCTGAGGGCTGAAGCAGGTGTAACGGATCGTGCGAAGCTTGTTGTGTCTTCTATAGTTGTTTAATGAGATTTGATTTGAACATGGCTACGGCAGTTGCAGTAATTAAATGATTCAAAATATTCTTCACGTAGTTTTATTGACTCCCCGATAAGCATGTCTCGGGATTATTTTATAAAGTTGATTTTAATGATTATTGATATCATGAGATGGAATCATCAATTGTTCATCCTAATTAAACATCTTTATAACGCTATCGTAATTTCAATGTTAGCAAGTAATGAGTTTCGTTATCCTTACATCATCATGTCAACCTTATAAACTCCCCTTTAAACCCCTTGGGAAAGATCTATGCCTAGCAGTGGGTATAGTATAAAACAAAGTCACCGAAATATCTGTATGCGCATAACTTAATGACTGCTCTAAATTGGATATTTATTTTTGTGTTGTGTTAGGAACCAATTGCCAGGACAAGGTTTGTATGAAAAATAAATCTTCGGAAATTGGAAAAAAATGGTCAATTCCCTTAGACCAGGGGTCGGCAACCTGCGGTTCGCGAGTCACATATGGCTCTTTCGATGTGAAGATGCGGCTCTTCAGTAACATAACCAAAAATCGTGCAATCGATCTTAAGAAACTAACTCCATTAACTGCAACTGCCACTTTTCTTCACATTGTCTGCTACAAATCATACTAAGCATATGAGTATTAAATAAACAAAACTTTTAGTGGCTCTTTAAAAAAAACTGGGAAACTTTGTAAGTAGGTACCTAAATCGTATCGTGGGTGGTTCCACTATTCGAAACTAGGAATTTAATCACACTGTTTATTACCGAGCTGGTATGTTAAATTAGTTGAACTAATGTGATTAATACTAATAGGGTTGATTTATATCAAATCCATTACCTTACATACATCTGCCGGTACCGAAACCATCTGTCTGTCTGTCTGTTTGGTCCGGCTAATCTCCGAAACGGCTGGTCCGATTTTGACGGGACTTTCACTGGCAGATAGCTGATCTTATAAGGGTAACATAGGCTAGTTTTATTAGAGAAAATGAATTAGGGTTCCTTGAAAAAAAAATAAGAAGTCCACAGATAACCAAAATTCACTCGGACGAAGTCGCGGGCTTCAGCTAGTACAACATTTATTATTATTATTTATTTATTAACTCATCATAACTATCATTACAGGAATGTCCTAATTCAATAGTATGGCCATAGGAAGGAATTACAGTTTTATTATTTATCGTAACATATTCTGTACATCGTGATTTTTGTGAACTCACTCAGAGAACAAGTAAAAAGATCTATGCTGTCTGCTACGTCATAAACAAATAATACTTCATCATCATCATCATGTCAACCTTAAGACGCCCACTGTTGGGCATAGGTCTCCCCCAAGGAGGGGTTCAGCCGTAATCGCCATGCTTGGCCGATGCATGTTGGCGATCGCAGTAGGTGTTACGGTGCTGAGAAGGACGCTGCTGCCCATCCTCTGGTTAATATCTTTCTGTCGCTTTCTACGACACCCACGAATAGAAATGGGGTGGTGCTATTCGCGGCACTGGCACCACACGGCTACCTAAATAATACTTACTGCAAATAAATAAAATTGAAGTGTCTGTTTGTAATGTGAAAATAACAGTCTTACTAAATCGTCGTATTTCATTTTTTCACGGTACTAATAACAAACAAACTATTTTTAACATTTTTATCTGTCTGCCTGTTTGTTTCGGCTAATCTCCGAAACGGCTGGTTCTATTTTGACGGGACTTACATTGGCAGATAGTTGATGTTATCAGGAGTAACATAGGCTACTATTATAGGAAAGGAATTAGGGTACCGTACAAAAAAAAAACCAGACAAGTGCGAGTCGGACTCGCCCACCGAGGGTTCCGTACATATTTGTAGGTACATATCCATACTTCTATACTAATCCATACTTTAATCTACTTAATATTTATTATAAATGCGTTTTTATGCGACATAAACGGCCGTATCTTTTTTTCACGTTGACATAGAGGGTTGATTTTTTTACAACATCAAGAGACCGTAGACTTGAGTATATGGCGCGTTCCCGAAATAAATGGTCTTGACAGACAGACAGACGGACACAAAGTGATCCTATAAGGGTTCCGTTTTTTCCTTTTGAAGTACGGAACCCTAAAAATAACAATAGACACTTCAATTTTATTTATTTGTACAGAGTATTTACTAGCACTTTGCCCGCGACTTCGTCCGAGTAAATTTTCTTCATCTTCATCATCATCATCATCATCAGCCGGAAGACGTCCACTGCTGAACAAAGGCCTCCCCAAAGAACGCCACAACGAGCGTAAACCTGCCGCTTGCATTTACCACGATGTCGTCGGTCTATCTGGTGGGAGGCCTACCAACGCTGCGTCTTCCGGTTCGTGGTCGCCACTCGAGAACCTTTCTTCCCCATCATCGATTATCGGTTCTTCGAACGATGTAAAAAAAGAATAAAGAAAACCGAGCATAGTTCTCTCCATTGCTCACTGCGTGACTTTGAGCTTCTCTAGGAGCCAGCAGTTAAGGACCACGTTTCTGTACCATAAGCACAGAATACTTAATAGTATGCCATGCTATAAGTCAACACTGGTGCCGATTCCCTTGTTCACAAACTAAATGAAAATTAGGCATTTGGCATCTCTTACTACCAGGCAGCTGAAGAAAAGGACGGCGACAGACAACTAAGTTAGAAATGTCCAATTAGTTTTTCCCTTGAACTTCGCTGTGTTTTTAATCAATACGTTCTGAAATGACAACTATAAATTGTATGAACAATTTAGATCAACTTAAATTGACAGCTCATATTAATATATGTGTCTTTCTTGTTTTATTGGAGAGAAAGAGATATAAATAGCTTAAAATTAATTTAGTTCGAGCACAACAGAATTGGCACCACTGGTAATTTTCTTACGGATTCTTTAAATTTTTTTTACTTCATAAAATATAGCCCTTATCACTCAGAGATAACGTAGCTTTACAACCAACTCAGGCGTATACTCACCGCTGCATCGTTAGTTGACACCTTCAATAGGCACTTATCTAGTGCCTATTGAAGGTGTCAACTGATATTTTGTTTCTCAGCAAGGCTGAATTTAGAAAATAAATTGATATTATTATAAATGATCAGAACCTTAATAATTGATCTAAAAAAAATTAATATATCGTAATACTGTAGCCAGAGAGGGCAACCCACGGAACAGATAAGGGCAACCAGTGTGTTTGTCATATTAGTGCATTTTGGCGCGCATTTTGTTGCGACAAAATCTCAACGGTCTGTGGCGCCGTCGTCGTCACCCCCGCAGTTTAAGCAGAACAATAAAATATTGAATGTAAAAAATATCTTAAAATAGCTCTCCTGTAAAATTACTAAAAGTGCAGTTCTTTATGTCTTTGTCTTACCGAAGGTGCAATACAGTCTACAGGGTAACCATTGGTAAGTCATAAAATTTTACATTTAATTCAGTTTTATTAGAGGTACATTTACAAAATTTTACATTAGGTCATAGTTTTTACTATTAGTAATAAATCACATTTTGTTGAGTCTTTTCTAATATTTGACAACGAGCGTAAGTAATTTAGTATGCTGTCCTCAAATGGGTCCAATGGGCTAATAGGTAACTTTTCTTTATTATTTTCTGCAGGTTTCGTTTTGGCGTAAATAACGACTAAACGATCGTTTGATGTCGCAAATGTGTATCGAGGGTTGGAGGAAGCTATCGAAAATATTTTGAATGAAGAGGATCATCCTGATGTCAGTTACGTATGGTACGATATATTGGCCATCTGTCCCGACCCGAATATTCTGACGGTTGAAGAAGAAGGCGATGAAGATGATATCCAGCAAAATATTCTTCCACGTGATATTCCTGGTCGAGTTGAGGTCCGGAACAACGATGAATGGGATAGCAGCGATGATAAACCGTTACAAAGATACAGAAGAGTTGAAGTTGAAACCTAGGAACCACGTTGGCATAAATGCGAACCGTCCTATATTGACTTTCCCTCTGCAGAAAATAATATCCAGAGACAAAGGGTTTTCCCTTCAAAGATCAAATATCAAACGCCTGTCATGGCTGAGGTCTTTGACATGGTCGTTACGAACACGAAGTTGTATGCCACACAACACAACAACCATGATTTCTAAATAAGTGCAGATGACCTCAAATTGTTTTTTGTATACTCTTGACTGAATATCACTCTACCACAAGAACTATTGTACTGGGTCTCTAAATGAGGACTGTAATGTTACCATTAATAATAATAATAAGCGATCATTGTGCCGATAGTTGTTACAGCCAATGGCTTAATTGCCAAGAGCCTCGACCAACATCTAAGGAAGCTCTCGTTAGGCGGCTGGATCAAGGGCTTGATTCAGAAGGCAGTACTTCTGGACCCGGCCCTCATTGTCAGGAGGTTTCTCTCTCTGAAGCCCTGACCACCGGAAGCTTGGACCCTGTTCCCGATACCGGTAGGCTACTATTTTTTATTAACCGACTTCAAAAAGGAGAAGGTTATCAATTCGAATGTTTGTATTTTTTTTTTATCTATGTTCGGGCATAACTCTGTCATATATAGACGGATTTGCAAAATTCTTTTTTTGTTCGAAAGGGGTTTATTCCGAAATGGTCCCATATAAATTTTACCAAAATTGATCCAGTTCTTTTTGAGAAAATCTACAAATTCCCAAAAAAATACTTAGACGACGTTTTAGTTTCTTTAATCTTTGGAGGATTTACAATCTCTTTTAAGTGCGTCGCCGATTCTTAATGGATTTGGATGTTAAGGCAATACTAAAAAGCGAAAAATAAAAAGGGTTTAAAAAAAAAAGAAAACCGCCTTTAAAAACTAAAAAGTGATAAATAACTTTAGCACAGAACACACATTACTTTACTTTCGGAAGTCGGTGGCAATACAAAATAACAAACTCAAAGCCACCGCCACCGACTTCCGAAAGTAAAGTAATATGTGTTCTGTGCTATTTATCACTTCTTAGTTTTTGAAGGCGGTTTTCTTTTTTTTTTTAAATCTTTTTATTTTTAAATGTTTTTATTTTTTTTATTAATATTTAAAAATGTAAATTATGAGTATAAACGATGAATAAATGATAATAATAACATGTGGGGACATTTCATTTCATTGTTTTTATATGAGGAAAAAATGGTGGTGGGTTCAAAATATCCCGGATTTTCGGTAGCGATGTTTGGCTTATTTGGTTAAGTGGTACGAATTTGATGACTCTATTTACAAGAAGTAAGTAGTAGACTTGCGTTGTTTTTTTTTAATGTAGGTACTTAATGATGAGTCTGACAACGAAATAAAAAAACGTGTTATTCACTCTACCGATACCTATCTCAAACGCGATTAACGTGTTTTTCAGTGTAGTAAACGAACTGTGGTCGAAAAGTCGCAAAGGCCTAATAAAACGCATGTAAAATCTGAAATACACGAATGCACGAATTTCAAATTCTATGATAAGTCATCATCATCATCATCATCATGTCAGCCTTTAGACGCCCACTGCTGGGCATAGGTCTCCCCAAGGGGGGGTTCAGCCATAATCGCCATGCTTGGCCGATGCATGTTAGCGATCGCAGTAGATGTTATGGTCAATATCCTTCTGTCGCCTTCTACGACACCCACGGGTAGAAATGGGGTGGTGCTATTTGCGACCGGGACCACACGGCTTAGGCTTATGATAAGTAAAGAATTCGTATGATTTTATCGTTTCTAATCAAAAGGTTAAAGTTTCTCGCAGTATAAAAAAATACAACTTTTACTATAAAAATATCGGATATTTATTGGTTTTTTTCCATCTCCCGGATTCCTGATCAACTGAGTTGGCAACCCTACTCATAAGCTCAATGGCCCCATTTGAGGATGGTGTTTTTTATACATAAGGAAGTTTTTTTTTTGTTTTTTCGAATAGTATGTCTTACTAACAAAAAAAAAACTTCCTCAGATAATATTACGGAAATATAGTATTTTTCAAAAAAATATCGTTGGTTTGTATTTGGGTTTAAATGAGTTAAGTAAATAATTTAATAATGCACTACTTAAAGCTTAATCTAGTTTAGTGACTGTTGGTCGAATAATCACAATTTAAAACCAATTGAAAAGCACTTAGCCCCTAGACAATACCACCTTTGTAATATTGAAGTTTGATTTGCCACTAGGGATGTCAGAAATGCAAATAAGTATAGATAAATGTCGTATCGATATTCTTGTAAAATATATTGTGTGTTAATAACCCTGGGCGACTGAGCCTAGCTCGGTATATTTTTTGTGTTTTTTTTTAAATGAAACCTAGCTAGATCGATTTATGGCCCCCGAAACCCCCTGCATACCAAATTTCATTAAAATCGTTAGTTTCCAAGATTCAGATTATTTAAACGAAAGAAAAAACGAAAACGAAAGGAACGAAAGAATTGCTCGTTTAAAGGTTAGATTCATAAATAAAAATATCAATATATCGGTCTTTTTCTTGGAATTGTACATAATATTATTAGGTTTTTAAGATTTGTATATAACTAAAATTGTAATTTAATATTTGTTATGATTGAAATAAAAGACAACTAGTGTAAAAATAGAATAAGTATATCGGTACTATTAATATAAGAAGATTCGCGCTCTAAAACTCCCAGACCAATATTTTTTTTTTATTGATCTGAGCTAAAACTATGTATTCTTATCCTAACATCCACATCTTAATCATCTCACGTTATGAGGAACTTAAAGTTATTGTAATGCTGGCAGTTCAAAAATTATACCCTATTTCCATTGAAATAAAGTCGATTTTGTATTACCCAAATAAGGCGAATATTTGCACAAATAAGTGCGCCATGTGAAGTGCGGCATAAGGTTCACGGCCTTCGACAAGATCATATCTTCATCGTGTATTGTGGTGACGTGCAGCGAGATAATATTGAACGAATTTTTTTTGAATGAGCTATATAATATCTAAAGTAAATTAAAAACGTTTGTGATTTGTTTGTCGTTCTGAAAAATAATTACGATTTTTATACCTTTCCGATACTTGGTATTTAATATCATTAGGTATATCGAAAAATTAAATATCGCTCAAAAATATCGATATAACGAACAAATAATATCGATATATTTCGATATATCGATATTTTTTCAACAAGCCTATTTGCCACGATTCATTACGATTTCAATCCAAAGGCAAACCGTGGAGTCCCGACTGGTACTGAGTGTTGCCAAAGTTTAATTGACTTTCAAGATTTTTAATTACAAACTCGAGAAAAGATACTTACACCGGAGAGTAACTGGAGTGATTTAGGGGACGCATTTGGGGACGGGTGTCGCTTTAAGGATCCCACTGACCCACTAGTTGTCTGATCAGGCGGGCTGCCTGCTCGTGATTCGTCTTTGAATTTTGAAACTAGATTCGATTCGATAAAAATAAACAAAATGGCGGCCACTTTACTCAATTTCAAACACATAGTATTGGGGATAGGATAGGTAGGTCTGTAACTGTAAACGCGGATACCATTTA
This sequence comes from Charanyca ferruginea, assembly GCA_947361185.1. NCBI lineage: Eukaryota > Metazoa > Arthropoda > Insecta > Lepidoptera > Noctuidae > Charanyca > Charanyca ferruginea. The sequence goes on along the minus strand of OX376065.1, from coordinate 10,592,647 downwards.
TTACGCACTTTATCATATCATTAATTTTCATAATCTGCGATTGATGACGAATAATGTGTTTGACAACCCGAACGTTCCAATAAAATGTAGGTAACTACTTACTGTCCGATGTCACGAAAAGGGCCTAAGTACTGGTACTGGTATTTGCTGGTGGCTGCACCGTTCGGATATTTTGGTCTGGTGAGTGACTACCGTTCTTTGATAGGTGACCTTCCCTTATAAATCAGCGTCTCTTTAACTTGTGAAAAACACAAAGAGCTGTCTAGAACATATCTAGACACAGATCCACGAGGTCCCAAAATTAGTAGGTATCTACCTAATCAAAATCGTCATCATTATCATCTGCCTAGCCTTTTCCCAATTATGTTGGGGTCGGCTTCCAGTCTAACCGTATGCAGCTGAATACCAGCGTTTTACATGGAGCGACTGCCTATCAGACTTTCACAACCCATTCAATGGGTAACACGAGACTCCTTGGTAAGACTGGTAGTCAGACTTTTTGGCTTCTGACTACCCTTAACGACTGCCAAAGATCTACAAATGACAGCCGGGACCAACGGCTTTACGTGCTTCGCGAGGCACGGAGGGAACTCGGTATGAAAGGGATGGTCACCCATCCACAGACCGACAGCGGCTAGCGTACCTTAACCTTTGACCGATCGATCTGTACGGCTTTTACTTAACCACGAGCTCCTCCTACCTACCTAATCAAAATGAATAACTAAAATGCAAGTTAGATTCCAGAACATCATTAAAACTTGCATCACAGAAACGAGATCCGGACCTGTCTCGTCCGCCATTTGCAATAAAACATTTTACAATTATTCATAAAGAAAAAGTTAATTAATACTTACCTTGGGACTTATTTCATTCTGCCGGTCGACCAGTTTTTAACGAACGAAGTTCCTTTCTATTTATCTAGTAATAATTAATGCACCGTTCTGAATAGTGTGCACTTATAATTGACAAAGAAACCGGAATTGCGACAGATCTGCGTTGGATGGAAGATGAAAGGATGACATTTTGGATATACATAGGTACCTACAGTAACAACTTAGGTATTTCATAAATATTAACCAAAAACCAAAATCATATACCCGTCAGATTTTATTTATTTAGACTGCATGTACAAAGGTATAAAGGCTTACCCTAGCGTAGGTACCTAATGAGTTAGAGTCTTAGACAATTCTCTTCTAATCAACTTTGGGTGATGAAAAGATGCCATGTTATCTCTTCACCATTCTTGGTTGACTGGTAGAGAATGCCTAAGGCATTAAGTCCGCCTTTGTACGTTTGTGCATGAAGTATAAATAACTAAAGAAATAAATAAAGAAATAAAAAAAACAAATATTCATTAATAGGTATGTATATAAAAGTTATACTAAGTATTATTTAATATTATTATTAAACCTAGAAATTTTGGAGTCAAAACTTTATACATGTATAAAGTCCTAAATTTCTGTGTGGGCCAAAATTTCTCTATGTATAGAGAAATTTAGGCCCACACAAGGTGGACCGAAACTTAGTCCCAGTCGCGGGAAGTCGCTGCATGAACGCGGCGTGAGATCGACACAGTTGGTAGTCTTTGGAAGAGACCTATGCCTAACAGGGGGAGTCAAAAGGTTTAGATGACGATCAGAGAAATCTAACAAAAGAAACATTATCAATTCTCATCATTAACAATATACGCGAGGAGGAGATTGGTGCCTTATGATTGATGTGAGTTGCGACCAAGCGCAGGTCTATTCGAATATAAATATAAGCTAAATATATAGACATATCTATACTAATATGTCTTGTGGGAGGCCTTTCAACGCAACGTCTTCCGGAAAGAAAGTCTTTCGGAAGATTTTTATATTAAAAATCTATACTATATATAATATTATAAAGCTGAAGAGTTTGTTTGTTTGTTTGTTTGGTTGAACGCGCTAATCTCAGGATCTACTGTTTCGAATTGAAAAATTATTTTTGTGTTGGATAGTCCATTTACCGAGGAAGGCTATAGGCCCAAGCAAAGCCGGGTCGGGTTGCTAGTACTTAATATAATAAAGCTGTAGAGTTTGTTTGTTTGTTTAAAAGCGCTAATCTCCGGAAGTACAGGTTCAATTCTAAACATTCTTTCGCCAATTGGAAGCTATGTTATCCCGGGGGGGGGGTTGAATTTGGAAAAATTCTTCCTAAAACTAAAATTAAATTTCAAACTATTTATTTTAAAATAACATGCATCATTTAAAATAACGCTCAATCTTTATAAGTAAGATTATGTGTGCTATCGATCACGACTTAGTATTAGGTTGCTCACACACATGGCAGGTCTTTGTCTGATAGTGGATCCACACGTACGCCGGCTTCCGAGTTTTTAACTGTAAAATAGGTTTTTAAGATGTTTTTTACTTGTCCTTAGTGGATGCCTTCGTCATAAGGGGAATACATGTACGAAATTTCAATTTTCTAGCCTTAAGGGTTTGACCTGTGCGTTGATACATCTGTCAATCACTTTTGCCTTTTATATATATTATACTTATATAGATGTCAGGTCACGGTAATTATTAAAGGGTTACCATTTTTTCTAACTTTCACGCGAGCGAAGTCAAGCGGGCAAAAGCTTTAATTATTATACCTGGTAGCCTTCATAACCACTTTTAATAAAGCGGAAGCATGAAACTTCCACTTCATATAAAATCCACATTAGAAAAAAAATAACAATCAGTAACATTTCTACCGTAAAATCTGTAAACGGTATTAAGTCTCAACTTCTCTTAACACATCGCTTCCTGTACCACACCATGGCAAATTTTGCATATCCTGTAAGCCTTACGTACTGGATATAAGGATGATTTTGGTTTGAATATTTGGTGAGTTTAGTTTGCATGCGCACCCTTTGTTGTCTAGCGACTAGACTAAAGGGGTGGGGGGTGCATTTTGTTTTATTTGCCTCAGTCGCGACGCGCTGTGTGCATGTGTGCGACGATCGATGCGTGACCGGGATGCACTTATAAGATTGTTAGCTTTTCTGATTAGGCTGCTTGGGGGCGATTTATTGAGTAATATTTACGTTGTTAAGTAGCTGGCCAAATTTAATTAACTTCTGAATTAAGGGTGAAAGTATTCATGCATATTATAGACAAGATTTAGATAATACCTGTTGTACTTTCTTAATACCGAACTCTTATAATTGCCCTAATGCAGGGTAAAGGTCTCTTCATAAAAGTAAAGGAATTGATGACCAAGCTTACTGCGGATTGGTGCTTTCAGACTTATTTATAAAAAAAATACTTCTTTACAAAAAAGACAACCGCCTTCAAAATGTTTACAACGGTAATACCAAACCAATTAAGTAATCTGTTAATTTTGCACCCTTTAGAGGTAAAATATTTTCATGACATTTATATGGAACCAACTTTGAGCTTAGAACAGTATCCATTAAAAAATAATCATCGAAATCTGACTACACTGTGAAAAGACATGCGATTACAAACATTTAAAAAAATATACGTGTGGAATTAAGAAGTTGCTCCTTTTTTAAAGTCGGTTAACAAAAGCAGATTTGAACCTTATGGAGAAGAACGAAAGATGAGATTCCAATTTGCCACAACTCCACTCAACTACCATACTCAGAAAAGTCACGTAATAATAATGAATCATTAACTTTAATTGATCAACATAACTTGGAACGCTGTCAGTCAAAAATATTGTTGTTGACATGTGCCAAGTTATGTTGGTCATTTAAAGTTAATGATTCATTATTATTAAGTGACGACTCTGAGTGTGGCACTGGCAGTAAGTCTTGTTATTGTTTAGCAACACTGAAAGCATAGTTTTCTTTTTGGATGGACGTTTAGAAAATATGTGGTCATCATCTTGTTATTTTATATTTATTACTAGTCCTTTCCTCACGATGTTTTCCTTCACCGGTTTCAGTGGTGTCCAAGATAGAGTTAAAAAGTACTATGAAGTGGAAAAAGTCACATAAATAGGCACTTCCTTGAAAGAACCATTTATCAAGGAGTTCCACTGCTATTACCTACTGCTACTGGCTATACCTAAGTATATACCTGAGTAACTGCCACACTCAGAGACGTCACTTAATAATAATGAATCATTAACTTTAATTGATCAACATAACTTGAAACGCTGTCAGTCAAAAATATTGTTGTCGACATGTGCCATGTTATGTTAGTCAATTAAAATTGATTCATTATTTTTAAGTGGCGTGGCAGTTTGTGACAAGTACTTAGGTCGTCATATGCCTAGTCTTTTCCCAACTATATTGGGGTCAGCTTCCAGTCTGACCAGATTCAGCTGAATACCAGTGTTTTAGTTGGAGCGACATGCGAGCGGCATGTTTTACTTGCCTATCGGACCTCCACAATCCAGTAACTGGGTAAAATAATACCTCTTGGTAAGACTGGTTGTCAGACTTTCTGACTTCTGACTACCCATAACGACTGCCAAAGATCTACAAATGACAGCTGGGACCATCGGATTTACGTGCTTTCCGAGGCACGGAGGAAACTCGGTATGAAATAGATGGTCTCCCATCCTCAAATCGACCGCGGTTAGCGTAGCTTAACCTATGGCCGATCGATCTATACTGCTTTTATTTAGCCACAAGCTCCTCACAGTGACACATAGGTATTTTATAAAAAAAAAAACTAAATTAGGTAGGTCCATGCTCGGTAATAGCTTCAGTTTTATATTGATTGATGACCTCAGCTAACGGTTTTTCCATGACGTCACATATTACTGAGTTAGTAAAACCCTGGAATGAAAGTATTGTTTTAATAATTGAATACCTTGTTAGTTTCTCGTAGGGTTGTCGCGCAATTAATAACGAGGGAGCGTCCTTTTGAAAAGGAAATAAATAAAATGAAATTTAAAATTAGAGATATAGAAAAGGAAAAAAGAAGAAGAAAATATAAAGTAATAATAATTCAAAAAAAAGAAAAAAATTGAAAACAAAAGAAAATTATAGAACAAAAAGACAGTAGGTAAATAAGAATAGAAAAAATGGGTAAAAAGATGAACAGTAATTATCTTGTTTATTAATTACACTAGCTTTTGCCCGCGACTTAGTCCGTGTGAATGACGGTATTCGCTAATGCAGACGAAGTTGTGGAGAAAAAGTAGCCTACGTCCTTCCCGAGGGTTTAAGCTACATATCATCATTTCTGCCGAAAGATGTCCACTGCTGGACATAGGCCTCCCCCAAAGTGTCGCCACATTGACCGGTCCCGTGCGACTCGCATCCAGCAGATCCCTCCGCAAGCTACATATATATATTCATATCAAATTTCATCTAAATCGGTTCAGTCATTTCGTCGTGAATACGTAATAGATAGACAGAGTTACTTTCGCGTTTTTAATTGGTATTAGTGTAGAAGTGTGAACTAGGTTCTGCTCGCGACTTTGTCAACATGGAAGTTAAGTAGACTATTAAACATAGCCTGTGGCATTTTTTGTTATCGGACCAATAGTTTAGACCGAAAACTTACTGAAAGAACTATAATCGAGGTAATCAAATAGTAAGGTAGGCAAAGATCATTCGTCCGTGCGCTATCGTCTGAGTGCCGTGTGTTACAGTCAATTCGTACAATAATATCGAATAAGTAGTTTAATACCTTGTTAAACTTGATAAAATTTAGTTGTGGCATGCAGTAACCATAGTGTTAACTAGTTATCTTAATAACTTTCTAATAAACTCAGTGTAAGCTCAGTTAGTTGCAAAAAACTGTTTAACATTTTAATAATTCCTCAGTGCTCAAAGTGACCTTCAAATTGTTAGAACAAAAGAACCAACAGTCACGTCCTCAGCGTGTGTTTGTTAATGCTGTACTCTAGGTAGTGGTGCTAAATTTCGCCACCTAAAGTTAAGTCACTGTGGTCGAGTGGTATTGGTTAAGCTTTTTGTCTCAGTAGGCCCGCGCAAAGTGTCGCTGGATCGGATCCCACTAAACGCACAACTTTTTCTATTTATTATTTAATATAACTTGAATAAGTTTATAGATCCTACCTACCATAACAAAATGTCACATTTCTCAGAGAATAAAAAGTTTCTTTCCGATACCGACCTAAATAAGGAACCTAGTACAGTAATTACTGGCGAACAAAATGTGTCATTACGTAAGCGTAAACAGCCGGATTGTGAGTGGACCCAGGCCATAAAAGATCTGTCTATGGAGTTCAAGAGTACGCTGAATGAGTGGAGGCTTGACATGGAAGCTAGTATCACCAAAATATCTGATAACGTTGTATCAATAAAAGTCGACTTAGCTTCTCTTACTCAAGTTACGACAGAGATTAAGAATGATATTAATTCCCTTCGTTCGGAACAGCTTCTTTTGCGCCAGCGAGTATCTGCGCTGGACGAGAAACATGAAAGTCTGTCGTGTCAAGTCGATACTCTCAAGAACTCAGTCCAGTTTGTTACTGACGATCACACCGATCTCACCAAAAAGATTGACCACTGTTGTAAACAAATTCAAGAGTCCGCTGGTTTGAACAAGCTCGTCACAGATTTGGTGTCTAAGATAGATAGCCTCGAGCAGAGCGCTCGAAATTGTAATATAGAAATATGCAACATACCGGAGCGGCGTAACGAAAATCTTATTAATTTAATGCTGAATATTGGCTCTGCTGTTAAGTGCAATGTGCAAAAAAACGATATAATATCTATTCATCGAGTCCCACACGCGCACCAGCATAATACTAAGCCTAAAAACATTATAGTGAAATTAGCTTCGAGAATATTACGCGACAATATCTTGAGCGCTCATCGACTTTGCAAGGGGCTGACAACAGATCAACTGGGAGTATCAAGTACCTCACTGCCAATATACATGCACGAACACTTAACCCTGAAAAACAAGCAATTGTTTCGTGAATGCCGGGATGCTGTCAAAAAGCATGATTATAAGTTTATATGGGTTAAGCATGGAACCATACTTGTCCGTGAAAAAGAAAGCACTAGGGCCATGGCAATTCGGACCCTACATGACATCGCGAAAATCAAGCCTTGCTCTGCTGAAATTTCAGAGACCAATTTGCTATAATTATGCTTCGCATGGCAAATGCCTTTATGTTGTTTGTTTATTTTTACTGTATTTAGTTATTGCATACATTTCTGTCATGGATTCGAATATGATAATAGTTTTAGTTTTGGAGGGAGAGACACTTGTTGTATTCCTATTTGAGTTTGAGTGTAAAACCCTAATCTTAATATTATGTTCTGCCTGTATGATAATTATAGTAAAAAATCTTTTTGTTGTGATTGTTATGCTTGTTTTGGTGGGCGTCGGTGGCATAACACATTATAATAATATTATTTACCTGGACTGTGAAAAAGGATCCTCACTGTTCTTGAACTACAAAATATATACACTGCGTCATGTGTTTTCCCGGTTTTGTGTATATTACTTTGTACTGATATTAAATAAGTCAACTTCTGATATTGAATTAATTAATCTAGTAGTAGATAATCTCTTTGATACGTTTGCAATGTGTTTTTCGCTAGGCGTTGATGTTTACCTAAACTCTGTAATATTGTTTTTGAACTGCGAACTTACATTACACCATGGCTTTATCGTGCTTCATAGGAATGTATATTATTTTGTTTATATGTTTAATGAGTATCTTAAGACTACAATACTATTATTGATTTTAATATTTACAATGGATAATGCTGGCACTATTTTATTCTGGATAGGTCGACGTTACAATGACAGATAATTTAATAATATATTACCAAAATTGTAGGGGACTCCGTACGAAACTAAATACACTATATATGAATATCCTTGCTAATGCTTATGACGTAATAATCTTGACCGAGACTTGGCTGACGCCCGATATAGCTGACAGCGAGTTCATTGATGAGCGTTACACTGTACACCGATGCGACAGAGATCGCGCTGCCACCAAAAGGAAAGACGGAGGTGGCGTTCTCGTCGCCGTGTTAAAAGGACTGAGCTCTGTGAGGTTACTTCCATTTTCCTCTGTACATACGCATATTGAGCACATAACAATACAGTTGCCATGCTCGGATCGAGGTGGAAGTTTAATAATTGCTGCAGTTTATATACCGCCCAAAACGCCTGAAAGTATATATGTTGAATATTTCGATTTATTACAATCCCTACTTGGACATAATAATTCTGAACATTTTTACCTGTTAGGAGACTATAATCTACCCGAAATTGACTGGGTTTCGTGCACCGCAGGTACCTCACAAACTGCTCAGATTTGTACAGGCAATTCTCCTGTATGTATTCACTTAGGTCAGTTTATGTCCTTTTTCAATGCTCATCAATTTAACAATGCAAGGAATCTGAATGGGAGAATACTGGATTTGGTCATTAGTAATGACGACTGCACTACATACTCGCCCACGGATTATCTATTGCAGTTAGATCACCATCATCCACCATTTTGTGTATTGATATCTGTTTCATTACCCAATAATACAATGGTTCGCAAGACAATCACAAAACATAATTATTTTAAAGCAAATTACGACAATATTAATCAAGATTTAAAAGAAATAAATTGGGAAGATACGTTTTTAAATGATCAAACACCTGACGAGTACTTAAGTACCTTTTATAACATTATTTTTGGCATAATAAGAAAACATGTACCTTTTGCTAGTTATAGGTCTTTAAAGTTTCCTGTGTGGTTCTCAAAGTCTCTAATACACATATATAAAAACAAAACCAAAGCGTGGGTTAGATGGAAAACGTATAAAAATTTATCTGACTACGAGCAGTTTTCACTATTCCGCATGAGATTTCAGTCTGAGTGCAAAGAATCATATAGAAAATACATAAGTTCTGTAGAGGATGGTATTCGTGACAACATAAAACATTTTTGGACGTTCATTTCTAAGCAAAAATGCACTACTGGTATTCCTTCCACAATGAAATACAAAAATCAGTCATCTAATAACCCAGAAGACATTTGCAATATTTTTTCAGACTTTTTTAATTCCGTTTATGAACCATCCACTTTAAAAAATATACCGTCCTCGCATACCGATTACTCTCCTAACTGCTCGCTGATAAGTGACATTCAATTTTCAAAAGCTGAGGTACTGAGTGGGCTCAAATCATTAGACCTTTCTAAAGGACCTGGACCAGATGGTTTGCCAGCAATGTTTATTAAAAATACTGCCGCTAACCTCTGTACACCATTGCATACCATATTTAACCTATCTATTTCACAGGGGATATTTCCACAAGCTTGGAAACTTGCTAATATAACCCCAGTCTACAAGTCTGGACCGAAGCATGATATTGAGAACTATCGACCAATATCAATATTGTCAACTTTGTCAAAGGTTTTCGAGAGATTAGTACACGACAAAGTTTACCCTCTCCTTTACAACGTTTTATTACCACAACAACATGGTTTCGTCAAAAGGAGATCAACCGTGACGAACCTGGTGACTTTCTCAGATTATTTGTTTAACAATTTAGATGCCCGTGCTCAAGTTGATACCGTATATACTGATTTCAAGAAAGCCTTTGACAAGGTTGACCATGAACTGCTTTTGCAGAAAATTGCGTTTAATGGGATACGTGGGGACCTTTTAAGATGGTTCTATTCATATGTTTGCAATAGAACACAGAGAGTTGTGTTAAATGGTTTTTGCTCTGCCACTGTAGATGTTACTTCCGGAGTCCCGCAGGGTTCCATTTTGGGACCTCTTCTATTCATTCTCTTCATCAACGACGTAGACACATGTTTTAAAAATTCAAAATTACTTTTGTACGCTGACGACATTAAAATATTTAGGACCATTAAAAGTGATTGTGATTGCTCTCTTTTACAGGAAGATTTAGACGCATTTTCGGCATACTGTACACGCAATAAACTTAAACTTAGTGTGGCCAAGTGTTGCGTCATTAGTTTCACCAAAAATAAAAATAACATTTTATATCCGTACTCCTTAAATAATGAAAGTCTAAAAAGAGAAACCATCGTCCGTGATCTTGGAATTCTGTTGGATGACAAGCTTCACTTAGATTCCCATATCAACAAAATTGTTAATAATGCCTTCCGTATGTTCGGTTTTATTATGAGAACGGCCAAAGTATTTACCCGATCTTATACCTATTTGTATCTATACAAATCGTTGGTTCGCTCTCAGTTAGAGTATGCTGTTCCGGTATGGAGTCCCCACTATGGTAAATATTCTGACATGATCGAAAAAGTGCAAAGAAAATTTTTAAAAGCCATGCATTTCCGTTGCTATCGTACTAATTCATCTTACAATTACCTATTGAAGAAGTATAATCTGCAAAGTTTAAAATCCAGACGAATTATATTGGAAACAGTGTTCTTGTTTGATCTGTGCAACACTTATGATTAAAATAAAATAAAAATAAATAAATAAATAAATATCTTGGGACAACTCACACACGGTCATCTGGTCCCAAGCTAAGAAAAGAACAGTCCAAGAACAACCAAGAACAACGATATGCCGTGGGGTGCGCGCAAGACCTTTATTTGCAGTAAGTTCTTGTCGTACAAATGCAGGCTTGTGAGCACCCCTGCGCCGCCTTACCAATCAATACAACAGGATCTTTGAAAGCATCGACTTCTTTGTCTCTGCTCAAAAATTTAAAAATCTCGTCTACAAACAAATGTTGGATTAATTGTTATAGTGAGTTAATATTTACTAATTCTCTCTCCCTCTTTCTTTCTTTCTCTGTTGTTTGCATGCCTGTCTATGTTTATGTTTAAGTTTACTATTACCTACTTTCTCTGATGTAACAGCTTAGAATAGCGCACTATTAGATATTACTTTTAATATGTTGTGGAAAATGTCGTAGGTTATACATTTATAACTAGTGTATATTTATAACTTAGTATAAGATTTTAGTGTATAACTGTTTGTTTTCCCAAATAAAATAAAATAAAAAATAAAAATAAAATAAAGAAAACTCAAATATTACCAAAAACCCAGCCACCAAGCACAATCTCTCTCCCTCTCTCACACGCACACACATACACACAAACACACTCTCACACAAAAACACACATACACACACGAACTACAAACCAATCAAGAGCATTTTTTACGTTATCATATTTAAAATTATTGCATAAATTGTCAATGTTCCAAAGCCGGGTGAAGACACTGACACCTGTAACACAGGTACCACCTAGCTCAGGAGTCAGGGCTTCAAACTTAAATGTAATATTTATTCTTTTATGTCAATAAAACGTTTTATTATTATTTTCATTTATTCGTTGTACATACATATATAATTATATTTTTAAATATTGATAATAATAGAAACATTTAAAAATATAAAAAATAGTAGCCCATCGGCATCGGGAACAGGGTCCAGGCTAACGGTGATCAGGGCTCCTGAGAGAGGAATCTCCTAACATTACGCGCCGTGTCCAGGAGTACCGCTTTCTGTATCAAACCCTTGATCCAGCTGCCCAACGAGAGCCTCCTCAGATGTTGGTCGAGGCTCTTGGAAATTATTCCATTGGCCGTAACGACTATCGGCACAATGACTGCTGTATTCACATCCCACATGTCTACAACCTCGCGAGTCAAGTCAAGATAGTTAATTTGTTTGTCTTTCTCAGTTTTCACGAGGTTCTCGTCATGCTATGTCAACAATCATTGCGCGACGCTCTAATCTATCTATCACCACTATGTCAGGTTATTATATTTTTATTATTAGTTTCAGAGATCACCAACAAAAAAGCAAACTTTTACTTCTAGAGTAGTAGAGTATTAGATAGTAGTAGTAGTATTATAGATTAGCATTTAGCAAAGCAGCTCGTGGTTTTTTTTTATGGGACAAGCCCGCCATACTGTTCCCGAACCACTGCAAGTCCTGTAAGCCAGAATCAACAGTGACGACCACCAGAAAAGCGCCAAAGCAATGAAGCTCGACAAGTCCGAGAGAAACGATTAAACTGTCTTGGATCGCGCAACGAAATTAATCAGAAAAGAACAGCGGAGGAGTAAGAAAAACATATATTCCACTTCTCTCCAAATCAAGCAGGAGACAGAACAGAACTAGGCACAAAGGGACGTTTACAACTGGGAGAAGCCCAGTTGCTAAGCGACTTATAAGCAGCTCGTGGTTAAAAAAAAACCGTAAGATCGATCGGTCATGGTTAACCTATGCTTGTCGCGGTCGGGCCGTGGATGGGTGGCTATCCGTTTTCATACCAAGCACATAAAGCCGTTGGTCCCGGCTGGCATTCGTAAACCTTTTACAGTCGTTATGGCTAGTCAAAGTTAGAAAGTCTAACAACCAGTTTTTAGAGTATCGTGTTACTCAGTAACTGGGTTGTGGAGGCGGTTGATTCATGTAAAACACTGATATTCAGCTGCATCCAGCTAGACTGGAAGGTACTTGGAAAAAGGCAAAGCAGATGATGAGATGATGATTAATATTTGTATTATCGGTCTTTAGAGAATCATGACATTTACGCCGTATGGTAGCTCTTACAAACTTTCCTAAACATGGAAATTGATGAACTGAAAGGAGCAAATTATTTAGATAGTTCATGAATATCTTCTTGTAATGCACCCCAAAGATGAATTCATCAACTGTGTGACTTAGTCGTGACATTCCCGGTACCTAATATTGAAATTGATATTCTTGATTCGCTGATCAGTAGGTCGATTCTGTAAAATTCAAACAACAACTCGCATCTCACATCGCTACTCACTCTCACTTCGCATAAGGTTCAAAATGACCTTGATACATTTGACATTTTGAATCAGGTTCGAGTGCGAACTGAGCGTCGAAGTGACGGGGAAATTACTTTACAGAATGCCACTTCTTAAGTCATCTCATACTTTATCTGTCAAAATCTCCCTGTCAATTTAGTTCAATTCGCTGACACGCTCGCAAGGGTGGCGCTAGTGTAAATTCGAATTATCAACCGAGTTTTTAGAATGCCAATCAAGAAACTCACAGCGGATTCAGATTCGTTGTTTAGAATGAGATCTTACAGAATCACACCCAAGGTGATGATGAGGTGTGCGGCAGTACTAAGATTACTCATAATTTATTGTATGGTTATTGAATAGGATCTGTAACATCTAAGTCAAAGTCAAATCATTTATTTCAATTAGACCAATATAAGGCACTTTTGAACGTCAGATGAGAAAAAAAAAATATTCTAGTTGCCCATTCCAAAAGATAGTTTTGTATGGAGAAGAATGAACAAGACTTACTCTATAAACGATGTTAACAATATTTGCATTGTTAACAATAGTTGCACATCTATTGGTAGACCTAAGGAAATATCTAGTAATATTATAAAGAGGTAAAGTTTGTAAGTTTGTATATGAGGTAATTTCCGAAACTACTTATTATAAACCGATTTCAAACAATCTTTCACTGACTTTTCTTTTTGCAAAACTATCGTAACTAAATTAATTCTTCTCGAAATTAGGTCACGGCGGCTAATATCAGTGGAGATCAGCCAAGTACGCAGAAGGTAATAATATTATAGTGCATAAGTGTGTGAGCATCACAGGTGCACTCCCTCTTCCCTCAATTTCATAGTCCGGTGGGACGGCAACCCGGCACGACCGGGGAGAGATCAGGCGCAGGACCAACGGCTTTACGTGCTTTCCGAGGAACGGGGGTGTTACACTGCCAACTTCCAAACTCCGGGCTGTTACTGAGAAATTCTTAATCGAAAAACCCAATAACAGTTTTGCCCGACCTGGGAATCGAACCCAGGACCCCACACTCAGCCAACAAATTTAACAGGCAACTATTTTAATTATTATGTTAATGTGAGAACTATGGAGCCATTTATTTATTAAATGTGTTTGACATAAATGAGCATGGCAGTTGAGAGCAGTGTCATGCTCGCTCAAATGTCTCGCTGATGATGTCTCGCGTCATGTTCGTGAACGGGTGCTGTCAGTTGTGATTGGTCATCTCTTAACTGCCATAGCTTTTATATTTATTTATTTTTAATTAGAACGTTTTGGATTTCTCTTCACTTACATTGTTTTCACATATAGAAGCAACAAGAATAATGTAACCAGGATTTTGTAAAAGCTTGATTGTAAAGAGTGTCCGTGGTGTTTCTTGCTCGTTCTTCTCCATAGAGACCAACCCTACGTTTTGGAACGAGCAACTAGCCTCAACTTTCTGACTAACTGACTCTTTGACAATTCCAAAGTGCCTGCAAATGGTTTAATTGAAATAAATGCTTTGACTTTGACTTTGTCGTTGTTTTTTGACTACTTGACTATACTTGACTTTCACGCAGACGAAATTGCGGGCAGAAGCTAGCAAATAAATAAAAATAAATATCTCCTACAACTCCAGCCGCAAACACAGATATTTTTTAACCATAGATCGCAGTTTTGACACATAGGCAGGTGTAATAATGAAGGCATTGTTTCAATCATAAATATTGTATCAGTTCACAGGGCTGGCACGTCGAGAAACGCCGGGTGTTGCGTTGGTTCGACGGCCGGACCGGCGCGTCGCATCGATCGACACCTGTAGCAGCCTTTGTGGCGGCAGACTTCCCTGTTCGCCATAGAACGTAGACTGTTACGCTTCGCATAAACTACTACTTAAATTATGTTTTTTTTTTAAGCCAGTGCCACAGTATAAATATTAGAACTACCGTACAGTAGCGACACGCCCCGCCTCCCTCCGAAACACTGTTCCTCACCTATTCCCGCGTCGAACGTGCTCTCAAAACTGCTTTTAATTTAAGCGGCGCGTAGACACGCACACACTCGCACGTATTTGTATAGTCTGTTATTTTAGTAGTAGTGTAGGTAATTTAATTGTTCCGTTTGTATGGAGTGTCGTAGGTGTACCAGTGCTGAGATTCATTGGTGAATACATTAAGTTATTTATAGAAGTTTGGACAGACAAAGAATCACTTTTAATAAATTCACCTGCTAATTCTAAGTTGTTTACAATAATAAGAATAAGAATATTATAATACTAGCTGTTGACCGCGACTTCGTCCGCGTGGTTATGAAGATATGAAGTTTAATGATATTGAACGGAAACTATTTTTATATTTCAGTCAACAGAAAATGCCTATTTTAAGGCACCAATTTAAAAAAAAATAGATTTTGTTATTTACGTAAACCCTACAACCTACCTATACACCACATTTATGGTTTAATTTTCGGGCTGCAGTTTATTTCAATTCATTATAATATTTAAAGAGATGGCATTTGTGATTATGATACAGTGGTCTTCTTCGTTTCGAATCGATATTTTTGTTCTTTTTTTTTTGTGATAGACTCATATCCGTGGTTAGACTGCTTGGACCCAGTAGGAGCTGCATTAATCGCAGCAATAGTGGCGTTTTTAATATCCTCTAAGGTGCAGGTGACGGGTCTCTTTGGGCACTGTAGTAAGTGGGCCATTGTCTGGTCAGGAGCACCGCACTCACACTGGGTATCAATGGGATCTAAAATCCCCCATTTTGTTAGTTTGTGTTTACAGCGGCCTTTTTGGGAGCACACTGTATTGACTGCTTTCCATTTAGGCCACTGCAAATCACTTCCGAGTGCCAAGTGTTCCTGGGTTGAAAGAAGTTCAGTGGCGGTGGGTGATATTCCCACAACTTACGTCTGACCGTACGTGGTCGGTCCTGGATGGCCTGTGTGCTGCGGGGAAAACTTTTCCGACTCTTAAGTCTACTCGAAACTGTTTAAATGTGGGGAATTATAAAACGAGCGATTAAAAAAAAGCTTTGCGACTGATGATGACATACTGTATTAATAACTTGAGCGGTCTGAATTTGAGTAAGCGAAAAATTAACTAAACTAACGACGAATATTGATTAATAATAAAATCCAGAACAAGCTTACAAAAAGTGGATTGTGATAAATCCATTTCATATATTAAAATTTTATCCGAGCGACTACATTACTAAGTGAGCGACTGGAAATACAGAGAAGGCAACTTCAATATTAAGATAGAATCGATTTCCTGTGGCCCACCGTACCACAGGCCATACCCCTGGTGGTATGGTGGGTCGTTTGGGTTAGGTTAGGTTAGAACTGTGACCATCAAAGCGCGAAGGTGAGCGAGCGCAGCGAGCGGTGCCGCGGCAGCGGCCGCCGAGCGCCAGATCCCCTCTATTGTATTGAAGTTTGTATTGAACATTCAACTCTCGTGAATGTCTTATCGCTAAATTGCTCATTAGTGTATTTTTCAAAGTGGTTTTTGTATTCGAAACACTTCATTTAAGATAAAATGCCGCTCAGTATAAAAAATACATTTGCCAAATATTGAAAAAAATGCAGGACGTAACGTTGACACTCAAACAAATATTAAGTCGCTCAAATATTATGAAGCTGCTCATTTTGTATTTTAAGTAACTCAAATTAATGTTTGTAAGATACTATTCTGTTGATTTTTCGTCACTTACAGTCAGTCGCTCACTTAGTAATTATATAACCCAAATTAATTAATTTTGACACTTAAAATTGTAATTTACAGTCACTCGTTTTATTGCTACCCTTTAAATGTGAGCATTCTAAAATTAAATCTATAGTTTTACAGAAAACGATGGTCAATATGGGATAAACAAAGATGTATAAAATATTGTCTGGAATTTGGTAATTAATATGTGAATACCAGGTTCTACGTATTATAAGATACTTTTAACTACAAAAAAGCGTCACAGTAGTACCCAGGGGAAAAACAAAGAAATATTTATTACGAATGTTATAACAAAAATATTAAGACCTTGATTCGTCTGAATTTCATTAAGTTGTATTTTCGATTTGTTGTATTATAAGTCATCAATAAATGTTTGTTGAACACATAGAGTTAGGTTATATTCCCATAAACTTACTTAAATCTGTCGTAAAATCGGTTTCTACGTGACATAACTTAACTATATTCTATCTCTTTACCAATTTACAGATGCAAAAAGCCAAGGATTTATATTTATAATCTTGCGAGAGCAAGTTCAGGCTGTCACAAAATTATTTCTTAGCAAATGTCTCCTACTCATAAACTCTAGACTTGCTAAATTTCAGGTCGATAGTTCAAAAATTAATCAAAACTTTCATACGAAGTTGCGAGAACCATTAGACTTCCTTAATCCAGCCCTGTCGTAAAATCCGTTCTAAGCGGACGTCTACTACTAATTACCTACCTCTCTGCCGATAATCAAGTTTGTAGTGCAAAAAGAAGGACTTTCATACAAACTTGCGAGACCCATTAGACCTCCTTAATCCGGCCCTGTAGCAAAATCCGTTCTTAGCGGACGTCTACTAACTATGTACTACCTCTCTGCCAAATTTCATCTTAATATGTCAAGCGGTTTTCAATATTTCGTGATGAGTGACTGAATGACCTTTCGCTACTCAAAACAAAATAAGGGCCACAAGGTATTTTGTCTGTACCATGAAAATAATAAAACCAATATATATTTTTTGTCTCCATAACGAAAACTAATGTTGTTTTTACCATGTAGCTTTCTACCCATTTTTAACTCCGTTATGTGGTGAATTTCAATAAAATACGAAACCCATCTTCCATCAATTCTGTTAAAGAATGTTTATGCGAAATTTGAAGTAGATTGGACCAAGAAATCACGTTGTCCCATACAAACTTTGCCCCCGTTTTTCACACCCTTAGGGGTAGAATTTCGGAAAATCCTTTCTTAGTGGATGCCTACGTCATACAAAGAACACACCCTTCAAGTTTCAGGTCTCTACGATCAGCGGTTTAGGCTGTGCGTTGATACATCAGTCAGTCACCTTTGCCTTTTATATATATAGATATTTCAGGTAACAAAGACCCACAACACATATACCTTATGGACTGCATAACACATATTACTGTATGTGTTAGTATATTAGGTAACTGATGCCGCTGTTAGTAACTTCACTTCAATTATTTAGTATTATTATATCCAATCGTGTGGCAGATGTCCGCGGAAGCGATAGAACACCACACCCAACGGCCAAAAGTCCTCCACCATGACGAGCTGCAGATAACAGTTACCCAACCGCACCACGAATGCCCTGAAGTTGACGTTGCGGTGCGATTCCAATAGCTTCACTCTCGGCGTGTAGTTGGTCATCTAAGCTCTGCCAATATTAAATTAATTACTTAGGATAAACTAATTTAATATACCAAATAGGTATGTTTTATTATCCATGCAGCAATAACAGTTGTGCTAAGAATAGATTCAAAATGAATTAGTGATAACTTTTAAGTGAGTTACATAGTTTAAGTGAGTTAGTGGCAATGGGCAGACCACATCGATCGAAGAACCGATAACCGATGGGGAAGAAAGGTTCTCGAGTGGCGACCACGAACCGGAAGACCTAGCGTTGGTAGGCCTTCCACCAGATGGACCGACGACATCGTCAAGGTCGCAGGTAACCGGTGAATGCATGCGGCAGGTTGCGGCTCGTAGTGGTGTTCTATGGGAGAGGCCTTTTTTCAACAGTGGACGTCTTTCGGCTGATGATGATGAGTGATAAATATCGAAAATAAATACAAGTACATACTTCGAAGGGGATATTTTGACGTGTATTTGTTCGATTTCGCAACCCAACATGACAATAATGTCAATGGTTTAACGAAGGTTAAGTATACTCCTGGCATATAATATGCAGCACAAAACGCTAAGCACAGCTCCATAAATTTCCACTTTTAAACCGTGAACTCACGTCAACTCGAACAAACTCAACGAGGGAAAGCGAAAATCCACTCCAAAAGATAAGGAATTAATTCCGTAGGGTGTTACACTCATTTATCACAACTTATCAAAGTAATCTTAGTACCTCTGACTTCCACAGGGGGAATAACAGATAGATAAACCTGTTGAAATGAGTAGTGAGTTATTAACATTTAGTCTCGATCGGTTAAGTTACGCTTGCCGCGGTCAGATCATGAATAGTTGACCATCTATTTCATATAGAGATCCCGCCGTGGCTATGAAAGCCCGTAAAGTCGTTAATCCCATCCCGGCTGTCATTCGTAGATCTTTGACAGTCGTCATGGGTGGTCAGAGCCTAGAAAGTCTGACAACCAGTCTAAACCGAGGGGTATCGTGTTACGGTATCGACTGACGGGTAATTGGCTTGCGGAGGTCGGACAAGCAGTCGCTCCATGTAAATACTGGTATTCAGCTGCATCCAGTTAGACTGGAGCCCGACCCCAACATAGTTGGGAAAAAGCTAGGCAGATGATGATTGGTGATAGTAAGTCATTGACATTAACAATGATAATTTTATTAACATGGTTTTGAACTGACTTAAAAAAAAATGAGGATCTCGGTGCGACCCGTATGTTTGTATGTATGTATGTATGTTTATCTCCCGTTTGGCTGCACCGATTTTGATGCGGTTTTCAGAACCGCCTTCAAGAACTAATTTAGTTTTTTAGTTACTAAGTTTTTGAAGGCGGTTCTCTTTTTTCAAAAAAGTTTTTTTTACAGTTCAGTTAGCATATTTTTTATGATAAAGAGGCAAGATACGTACGTACATAACATACCTGTCTATCCAACTCTCTTGAGAATGAGAATCATCTGCCTAGCCTTTTCCCAACTATATTGGGGTCGGCTTCCAGTCTAACTGGACGCAGCTGAATACCAGTGTTTTACATGGAGCGACTGCCTGTCAGTCCTCCACAAGCCAGTTACTGGGTAACACGATACCCCTTGGCTAGACTGGTTGCCAGATTTTATATATTCTGACTGCCTATAACGGCTGTTTCTTGTTTGTTGAATTATCTCTTGAGAATGATGATATTTTTCTTAGATTATGAAACATAAGGCAGATAGACCGTGCCGAACACTGAGAGTGAAGCCAATAAAGCAAATACAAATTCAAAAGCGAATACCTACAATCTCGTGATTGTATTCGTTTTTAACCTTGTATTTGTACTTTTATTTGCTTTTTTTAACGATGCGGCGTTTCGTGCTAAACTGACTCGTGTCAGTACAGCACGAAGCGCGTTGTAGGTATTCGCTTTTGAATTTGTATTTGCTTTTTTGGCTTCACTCTCAGTATTCCGCGCGGTCTATCTGCCTTTTGTTTCATAATGAGAGATATTTATCTAAAACATTGCGGTTAGTTTATTAATTACCATAAAATGTAATTATTGATACCTCCAAAGTATTTTACTCTATCTACTATTTTTATTTTACTGTCTCTCTCTCTTTTTTATTAAATACCTTACGCTCACTTGCGTCTAAAATTTCAATACTCAATACTTTATTACATTCCACAATTTGAGCTTAGGTTTAACTTTTATCTCATAGTTGGCTAACACTAGGTTGAATAACAAAATAGCTTGGCTGGCAAGCGGCAAGTGGTAAAATAAAAATGAATTTAAATAAATAAACAGAAAAACAAGTATCGCAACAATTTACATTCTACGTTAGTCTGTCTGCATTTTATTGCATTACCGATCCTTCGGGCAAAATGTTAGAGAGTGGGCAAATTCCTCAGACACATAAATTGAGCCGCGCTCTCCGCACCCCGCATACCTTCTGTAAACGCTAAAGTGGCTCCCCCTGTAATAAGTGTTTCGTTCTAAGACTAATTGGTTTAGAAAACGTCTGGTAACGGCTAATGAGTGAGGAGCTCTTTGGAGTTCGAAGGTCATTTTGTAAAAGAAATCAATTAGGTGTGTTAGAGACTTTTTGAATTTGTTACCACTTACCTACAAGTAGGTAGGTACCTAGATAAATATGTTTGCTTTTGGAAGTTGTAGTGAACCTACAGGGTTAGATTACTACTGTTCAAGGGCCGAGGTCTCGAACTAGACGTTAAATTGGGTGATACTATGTATTGGGTTCAAAAATTGTGTAATGATTGCTCGATAGACCTACTTTTTCTGTTAAATAATAGAAAATAACTAGCAGCCATTGGCACGATTCAATTTGATAAAAAATCGTTTGTTAATGTTGGTTTCACGTGCCAAGTTTTAATAGTTAGAAATTGTAGTACTAGTAGGCAACACCTAATTCAAATCGGGAATAAATATAATGACCACAAATAGTAAATGATCACAAAATCTTAGTCACCAAATGACCACCAAAAATAGTAAATGATCACCAAATCTTAGTCACTAAATCTTAGGACCGTTAAGTCCCACCTGGGGCGGATCCGACATGGTTAGGTTAGGTTAGAACTGGGACCCCCTACGAAAGAACCAAATCGCTTTTTACAGTCAAACTCATAGTACATTTCTACAATACTTTGGTTAAATGTTGGTGATCATTTACTATTTTTGGAGGTTATTTACTATATCTGGAGGTTTTTAAACAACAAAATGGGGTTAAATGTTGGTGTGAATTTACTATTTTTGGAGGTCATTTACTAGGTATATCTGCAGGTTCGGTAAACATAAGCCATTCAAATCTATTAGGTATTTACCTGCAAATAATCGGAGATACTAAATTTTAAATTCACGGTAGCTGGTCTACACTGTCCACAATTTATAGTATTAAGTAAAGTGACGTGGCACCTAATTATTTATTTTAGGAACGATTATCGCAAACAAGCAGGATTATTTTTTATCGTAACATTTAGAAGAATTCTCCTACAGATTATCGGTTGCGAATCACTTGCGATAAACCAAAGTGCAATAGTAGATAAATATCTTTCCCCGACAATTGTTTTATTATTTTATTACCTACGCTTTGGAAGAATCCCAAACAAAAGTAGGTTGTAATTTTAGAACCTTCATTCATCTTACTTATGTCAGTTCCATCTTTTGCTACTAGATGTCGTTAAACTTAATTCCTGTGAGGCGCCAAGCGCGTGTCTTTGAAATCTGATAGCCACTCTTTACTCTTGGGGAAAATTTTGATATGAAATCAATAGCTTTTTCAGGAACCTAAAACTACGTATTTTTTATTTTAAGAAATTAAAGCCTCTTATTTCCTAAGGTCGTTTCAAAACTGTTTATAAGCATGTGAGCACCTTCCTCCTATCTGCTAAGAATTAAGAATGTATTAAATACGATCTTAATTATAAATTCCGTTACACTTTGCTCGGTAATTAGTTAGGTACCTACTTGGCAGGATTTTTTTTTATAGGTACATTTACGGGATGACAATAAAATTATAAATATGATTAAAAAAAAACATTGTTCTTTTCATGTTTTTCCCAGAACGGTAAGTAGGTATACCATTTTCCTTAGCTAGGATTGAGTATAAACAGTCAGGTATTAATTTCTATTTATAACCGAAGCTATAAATCTCTTATAGAAAATACCTAACATGCTCCATTGAAAACATAATAAGTAAAAGGTGAACAAGTACCTATTTATACGCGGAAAACATGAACTTAGAAGAGCTATAATTTAAAAAAAAAAACAAGTTAAACTTTCCGTGAACTCCACTTAAAACATATTTTATTCAAGGAAGTTTTCGAGGGAAAATTCATATCTTCGATTCATAAAAAGTTTGAGGGACGTCGAAATTTTAGGGGAACAATAATTGAAACGGATTGGAATAGCATGGGGAAGCTATCCTCTCTTCTATCCCCCTTTCCAGAATATAAAACACATTATCGCGGTACCTACTTACTATTTTAAGTAGGTAGGTATGTACTACGCCGGCGAGCATCTTCACTACGATCAGACATTGTAGAAGTTTGGGGCCACAAAAATCACTAATTTTCACTAACTCATATCAAACAGTTAACCGACAGTTAGATATTTTTTCTACTATCTACTGTTCTACTATCAAGTCATGAAAATAATGATAATTAGTACCCATGCTGCAATAAAAAGACCATATAAATTCGGCGAATCCAACAGCTCTAACGCATTATTGAGTTTCGGCTGCGTTATGTGATTTTAATATGTAGTTTAAAATGTATTCAACATGAATGATGTAACCTAAATTTGTAATATTCTATTAATTTTAAAAGAGTTTTCATGGAGTTTCTTGCTCGTTCTTCTCCATAGAAACCTACTGTTTGGAACGAGCAACTAGCTGCAACTTTTTTACTGACTGACTCCTTGACAATTCAAAAGTGCCTGTAAATGGTTTATTTGAAATAAATGATTTGAGTTTGAGTTTGAGTATGCGTACCTGCGTAACATTTTACCATGGCTGAATTTTTGAGGCTTTGAGGCACTTGCGGTTAGCCGCAATGCGGCGTGCCGCATGCGGCTGCCCGCATTTCAATTTTTATATGAAACCGCATGATATCAACGTACTGAATTGCGGTGAGCCGACAAACGCTCCGGTTGCCTTGGAGCTGTGGCGAACCGCACATCGAATTTGTAATTGCTGTCGGTTATAGCCAAAATATATAGCCATAAATAAAATGGAAAAGATTAATGTTTGTATTTGACAACGACATGCGGCAGGCAACGACATGAGGATATCCGCAAGAGAACTAAGGTTACCGACGTAGCCCGAAGAATTGCCAAACTTAAGTGGCAGTGGGCAGGGCACATTGCTCGCAGAACAGATGGTCGATGGGGCCGAAAAGTTCTAGAGTGCGACCGCGAACCGGAAGACGTTGCGTTGGAAGGCCTCCCACTAGGTGGACCGATGACCTGGTAAAGGTTGCGGGGATCCGCTGGATGCGAGTCGCACGGGACCGGTCAATGTGGCGCCACTTGGGGGAGGCCTATGTCCAGCAGTGGACGTCTTTCGGCTGAAATGATGATGATGATGCGGCAAGCCGCAATAGAACCGAGACGAAACGGTTAGCCGGAATACGGCGTGCCGTTGCCACATGCGGCTCGCCGTATTGCAGCCAGCCGTGCAGTGTGGTGTAAGGTATATATCTAACTAGCACTTTGCCCGCGACTACGTCCGCGTAAATTTTCTGGTCTCCTGGTATAGGGCCACTAATGTACCAGGAGATCAGATTTCCCACGACTTCATCCGCGTGAATTTTCTCAAGGATCCCTAATTTTTTGATAATCCAATACAGCCTATAGCACTCAGGGATAACGTAGCTTCTTAATGGTGAAAGAATTTTTGAAACCGGTTGGGTAGTTTCGGAGATTACCCCCTACATACAAACTTACAAACATACAAACTTACAAACAAATGTTACCTCTTTATAATATTAGTATACCTATATGTGCTCAAAATTTTGCCACGCTTAAATGACAACTCTGGCAACTCTGGAATCTCAGGTCCAAAGGTCCACTTTTCGGTCGATTTTGTAAGTGAATCCTTCTTTATTGTTTTGTTGGGTTCAGTAGGTAGCCACGGTTATCGCAGCATCAGTGGCATTTTTAATGTCTTCTAAAGAAAAGAGTATTTATAAGAACACTTTGGACACTGTAGTATATGGGCCATCGTCTGGTCAGGATCAGTAGCACCGCACTCACACACTTGCCTTTAGCCTAAAATAGCGATTCGAAGTTTAAAATTATTCCGCGATGTTTTTAGCGCCACACCGTCAAGCAATTCAGTTCGTTCGCGTTCACCTACTTCCCAAAAAGGCAGACCACAACACTTAAGGATCTAAACCAACCTTGACCTTTTTATTTGTACATTTATTCTCTCAGCTCCATTAACGTTGCCATGGAGACCGCTTTTAGGTACTAACTCGCTACCGTTTTTGGCTGAATATTTTAAGTCCGCTTTTTTCTTTTAGATATTTTTGAATTCTAAAATTAGGTAGATATGTGTAGAAAGTTTCTGAAGTTAATTGCCCTTCTAAGGGCGAATTTCACCAAAAATATTATATTATACCTAGAGGGTATTAGTTTTTATCTGTACAGTAAAATTGCCGTCTTACACTTTTTGTATGAATGACTCAACGATAAAATAATTAAGTTAAATGATATATTAGCACTGTCGTTGCCAACATAACATTGACTGTTATAGTGTTTCGGTTCAACTCGAAAACTATATTTACTTTTCATAAGCATAAAATCCTTCATCGCACGTTATGTCTACATCAGTCGTCAAACAGTCGTCAAATTGACGACCGCCAACATTTCTTCTAATAAGTTTTCGGCTACTAACGTAAAACCTCTATGTTGTATATCTTGTAAGCTTGTTTGTCTGTGTTAGATAGTGAACGGCTGAACACCTGCTGTATTATCGTGTGTTTCTTTAGATCTTATTCGCACTAATATTATATTAAAAAATATTATAATTATGGGCAATCGACAATTATTAAGTCTGGCCGGTATTATAATACCTTGCTATAGAAAAGCAATTTGACCGTTCTAGAAAGATGATTCATAATTGGATTTTTTACGAATTTCGGAAGAACGGTCGGAAAACAAAACCTGTCAAAGAGGCAGTCTAGATCTCGGAGCCGTTTGGTGAACACGCTGATTGTTCATACGCTTACGTTGCTGCAGTCTAGATCTCGGAGCCGTTTGGTGAACACGCTGATTGTTCATACGCTTACGTTGCTGCAGTCTAGATCTCGGAGCCGTTTGGTGAACACGCTGATTGTTCATACGCTTACGTTGCTGCAGTCTAGATCTCGGAGCCGTTTGGTGAACACGCTGATTGTTCATACGCTTACGTTGCTGCAGTCTAGATCTCGGAACCGTTTGGTGAACACGCTGATTGCTCATACGCTTACGTTGCTGCAGTCTAGATCTCGGAGCCGTTTGGTGAACACGCTGATTACCCATACGCTTACGTTGCTGGAGTCTAGATCTCGGAGTCGCTTGGGTAACACGCTGATTACCCATACGCGTACCTTACTGAAGTCTACCAGTCTACTACTACAAGTCTACCAGCCTGCAACCGGGAGTCGGTTTACTAGGATAAGTCGAGCTGTTGCGTGCCTGTGCTTCCAGGGCGGGTCCTCCCACTGAGACCGCCTGGGTGATCTCCGTCACCGAGCTGATCGCGTCAGTCTTCTCTTCGGCCGATCCTGTTGCCGGCCAGGCTGGGGATCATAATCCTTCTGGAAACTCTGCCTAATCCTATTGCGTTTAGGTCAGTTCTTATTTTTATACTAACAATTGTTTTTGATACTCATCACATTTTATCTTTCGTGTGAGAGCTATTAAATTCAATACGTACAATTCTGTATAGCCTTTTATTTCTCTTAAATTATCAGAATTGTTACACTGTGTGAATTCTAAAAGTCTTGCGGGCGCAAGCGGAACTGCAGTGAGCTTGGTTTGATCCCCGAGTCGGGCAAAACATTAATAGGTTTTTCCATTCTTGGTGGCTTAAAACCACACTACGAAGTACTAGATTCTTCAGTGTCTGGTAAAAGGCAAAAGGGTCGGCCCTAGACTTAGGTTTAACCTGACTAACGCGATGTGGGAGTTTCACCCCTACTTACCCCTTTGAGGAATACAGCCGTAATGTTATGTTATGGTGTAGTAATTTGTAGGTTTTTCATTAAAAGCTTGTCCACACCGGAGCTGATAGCTTGCGGGAGTAGTGTATATGTTACGGGCAAAACCCGAAGTGCAGCTACACCTAGTTTTAATCGGTTAGAACTAGGTGTAGCCGGTAGCAGTTAGTTAAGGCTGCGCCGAGCCAAATAATTCAAAACAGTCGTCACTGTTAAAATGATATAATCAATACTTTTACCATAATTACCATAAAAAATATGTAATGAATACCACAATGAATGTGTTAACCGATCATAGTTGGCAAAAAAGTTTTTTCAAAGAAAAGAAAACCGCCTTCAAAAACTAAAAAGTGATAAATAACTTTAGCACAGAACACACATTACTTTACTTTCGGAAGTCGGTGGCGGTGGCTTTGTGTTTGTTGTTTTGTATTGCCACCGACTTCCGAAAGTAAAGTAATGTGTGTTCTGTGCTATAGTTATTTATCACTTTTTAGTTTTTGAAGACGGTTTTCTTTTTTTTGAAAAAACTTATTATTTTTCGCTTTTTAGTGTTGGCCTAATATCCAAATCCATTAAGAAACGGCGATACACTTAAAAGCGATTGTAAATCCTCCAAAGATTGAAGAAACTAAAACGTCGTCCAAGTAATTTATTTGGGAATTTGTTGATTTTCTCAAAAAGGGCTGTATCAATTTTGATAAAATTTATATGGGACCATTTCGGAATAAACTCCTTTCGAACAAAAAAAGAATTTTGCAAATCCGTCTATATATGACAGAGTTATGCCCGAACATACATAAAAAAAAAACATTCGAATTGATAACCTCCTCCTTTTTGAAGTCGGTTAAAAATAAGAATACTGATTAATTTAATAAACAAAAAAATACGTACAGTTGTACAAAAATCTTAAAAAAAATCTCGTATTTAGTTGAGTTTTGATAGTAAACTGTATTCTTTTTTCACAAACTTGAATTCATATTAATTTATAACATTCATGAAACAATTTGTAGTTTTTACATTTTCGAAATGTCGCTTAGTTATTTTATTAATAATTTTTGTTTTCATTGATCCGCTGTTTTGAATCATACATACATACGTTGCGTATGATTAAACTAAATTCGAGATTTTTTTAAAGCTTTTTGTACAACTTTACGTATTTTTGTTTATTAAATTCAGCAGTATTCTTATTTTTTGCCAACTATAATCGGTTAACACATTCATTGTGGTATTCATTTCATTACATATTTTTTATGGTAATTATGGTAAAAGTATTGATTATATCACTTTAACAATGACGACTGTTTTGAATTATTTTGCTCGGCGCAGCCATTTTATACTTAGATGAAGCCTGCGAGCTCGGCAATTGGGGCCGGATTTGGTTACTTTTTACCAAACCATTGAGCAAAAGAAGGCGGTCGACGTCAGATCGACGGAGCCCCGCACGGGGCTCCTTTTCTGTTTGCAGGGTTTAAAGGGACCTAACCAAACCGGACCTCGGGGTGCCCCTGTCGTCGACCGTCATCTTCTGGTTCAAAAGAACAAACCGGTGTGCGGATGATCCAGTTCTAGCCGCTATGATGAAAGCTAAACCTAGTTCTAACCGAAGATAAGTAGGATACATCTAAGTTTAATCGCATGTGGCCGGCTGCATCTAGTTGTAGCCGGGTAAAACTAACCGTAACATATTATACAGAAGTATGGGGAAGGGCCCACATCAACGCGAACAGTCGTTGTCAAATACTTCTGCAGTGTCTAACCGTACACGCAAGTTGTCTGGTTCAGTGTGGCCGGATATTCAAATTCAAAATCAAAATCATTTATTTCAACCATTTCCACGTCATAAATTACAATTTCAAATAAAATTAAAACTAAAATTTCATTACAATAAAAATAATAAATAAAATAACATAAATAAAAGAACATAAATAAAATTTCAAATTATTATTATCATTAAAATTAAATCATTAAAATCAAATTCAAATCAAAATTATCACATCAAATTGAAAGACGTAACTAAATTAAATTAAAATGATAAAAATTAAATTAAAATCATAAAATTAAATAAAGGGTTTTAAAAAAGGTGTATTAAAGGGTTTTAATTCTCAAAGTAAAAAAGATAAATCTCTCTCATAAATCCGCAGTTACATAAAAAACTCCGAATTTATAATTGTATGTGATTGAATATTTAATTTTACCAATACTACATTCGGATATTCGTCGGATGGATTTTAATCGTCAGTTCGAAACTGTAGGCAGTTCTTTTTTATTTAATTTTCGTCATGCCAACAGTTTAAAAGTAAAACGAAAAAACGGTACTGAAAAATCGAATAGGTACCTAGTGGTAAATACTGTCATTTTTCGGGTTCTGGAATAAATCTATTTCCATTTTTATGTTGAAAAAAAAAGTAACTTTACGGCACATTATTCAATAATTAGTTTTAGTAATTTTTCGTTTTTATTTTTTCTTTTAATTTTAGAGATAATTCTACTGAATTTTGGTTTACGCGACGGACGCGTCCAGAATCTAAATAAAATAATATTATAATTCTGCTATGTGCGATACTTACAATTCACCATTTACCTTGCAATGAAACATGAGACTAACTGTAGGGTGCAGATGTCAGCTTTATTGCCTTGGAATAAGGGTTACAACAGTACACTCGTGAAAGTTACTGGCCCAAAAAATAGCATCGTGGGTGGCGACTAGTACAAAAATGAACAAAAACATAGAAAATAGTATTCTAGTGTTATCGGTAACAGAAGTAGAATTATTGTTATTTTTCTAAACAGGAGCACTTTCTATGCCGCAGTTTTTTAGAGGTGAACTGTAGACTGCGGCACATTTATATACTAATGCATTTTTATCGTACACAAAAAGGTTTTATGTTCCAATACATATTTTGTATATGTTTTACTATGAAGAACCTTAACCCCATTACAATTCAGATTAGTTTAGATAAAAAATCTGAACATTTTATTACTTCTTACTCCTTTATTTATAGTCTGTTCTGTAATTGTAAATAAATATAGATACCTATATGACTTTCCATAGTTTTACTTACCCCCGTGGGGCATAGCGTGATGCTATGTGTATTTTCTTATTTAATGGTTTTCGTAGCAATGCTACGAGCGCGTAGCACCAGTTACGTGCACGTAGCAATCTCTTGAGGATGCTACGGATGTGCTACGATATTCAGCTAGATAATTAAATGAATCCTTAGTGTGGTCTACTTTTTCAAAATATGTTTTAACTGTAAAACAGAAAGATGTGTTTCAGTAATTTTTTCATAAGGAAGTCGGCCATTCGTTTGCCTAGTGTCAAATTTAAAATGACAAAATTAACAGATAAAAAATAAAAAGTATTGTAACTATTCACTATTGATTTCCAAAATACTACTTACAAATCTGTTACAACAATGAACCTTATTAAAAAGTGATTAATTCGTTCCAATTACGAAAAACCAACTTTGAAAAATGAATTAAAAAATCAGTTAAATCAGTTATTCCTTACAAAAATTCGCTACAATAACGATCAACACTTTATTCTTTTTCTCATATATTTCAAAGTTAGTTACACGATAAAAGTTTACATCTTCTCCCCCCCCCCTGAAAAATGAGCAGTACATTAAAAGTCAACCGGTGCCAAGAGTTACAAAATGTTCAAAACTCAATTTGCCAGATTTTGTATCTGATTCTTAAAGACTGGGTCCCCAAGCTGAGTCACCGCGATATTTCGAAACGAGCCTCTGACTTATACCAACGATAAATGTTTAAAAGTCAATAGAGCCCTTCGTTACGTGTCCTAATAATATTACCTCTATTACAACCTTAGTTTAACAGGGAAATGAGTTATTAAAATTTAATTGGAACGCAGAACAATAGTCCTTTTGAAGGGTTTTGTAACGATTCCCGTTATTGTTAAGGAAAAACGATCCTTTTAATGTTATTTCTAGGGTTTTAAGTAGCACGGCTTTTGTTATTTAGATAGCTACTTTAGGTGTGACATTTAGATGATCGGTGTATTAATTAAGTGACAGCGGAGTACCCACGAAGTAAATATACTTACTTCGTGGGAGTACCTCAGTTGGTAATTATTAAAAGACCTGTATAATATACTTACCTACGATCCACAATAAAGATATTGATTGATTGTTTGATAATTTTATTCTCTCATCTCTCTCGCGGTTAAGGGGCTATTTAACGACTTTTACAGATTTTAAACTGACAATCACGTCAAAATGTGCAGTGTAAATGATTTGAAAACTAGAACATTCTCTTAATCATTTAGTGTGTGAATATTTTTTATTATATTCATATTAAATAGTTTAATTAAATCGTGCAGTTGTGTCTGACGCGTACAAAACATGACAATCACACAAAATCTACCAGGTATTATTATAAAAACGAAGCTGACACCATCTTACAGACAATTTTATTGTCTATCTTTTAGTATAGGTACGCCTTTTTTTTAAGTTAAAAAATACTACTGTTATTTAATTTTTTCGACTAAACTTGGAGAGTCTCGGACGCAGCGCATACGATTCTCTGCGTCCCAAACTCTCAAAGTTTAACTAAAAAAAAAGGTGTATACTAAAAGATAGACAATAAAATTGTCTGTATGTATTCACACACTAAATGATTAAGAGAATGTTCTAATTTAACATATATTTTTTTCAAATCATTTACACTGCACATTTTGACGTGATTGTCAGTTTAAAATCTGTAAAAGTCGTTTAATAGCCCCTAAAACTACGCTACTCGCGGTACACTCGTGGATAGTTTTGTAAGTAGTTTTTTTTTCAATTTTTGTGTCCGCTCTAATAAACCATATTTTTGTGACTGTTGGTCAGAACCAACAGTCACAAAAGACACAGACAAACCGTAAAAACGGTTTTATGGGGCATAGTTTTAAGTTATTTTTTTTTAAACTTTGTTTATAATAGATAAATAAATAAAAATAATAAAGTGACCGTCCATTTCCGTCCGTCCCCAGTGTAGTGCCGGCCGCGAAAAGCACCACCCCATTTCTACCCGTGGGTGTCGTAGAACAGAGGGATGTTGTCCAGAGGATGGGCAGCAGCGTCCTTATGGTTTATGACATTTATTTTTCTCAAAAGACTACATAAATTACTTACTGAGAAAATACAATAATTATGTTAACAAAATAACCGATTAGTCCTTCTGAGCACCATAACACCTACTGCGATTACTAACACGCATCGGCCAAGCATGGCGATTACGGCTGAACCCCCCCCCCTTGGGGGAGACCTATGCTCAGCAGTGGGCGTGTAAAGGTTGACATGATGATGACGATGATGATGACCGTCCATTTTATACCGAGACCACGTAAAGCCGTTGGCCCTACTGACTTCGTATATCTTTGACTGTCATTATGGGTCTTAGTCAGAAGACAGAAAGTCTGACGACCAGTCTTACCAAGGGGTCTCGTGTTACCCTGGGTTGTGGAGGTCAGGCAGGCTGTCCCACAATGTAAAACACAGATATTCAGCTACATGTTGGACTGGAAGCCGACTCCAACATATTTGGAAAAAGGCAAGCCTGATGATGATTTATTCTCTCATCATTGCATAAACGTGTGTTGTTGTCTAGTGGATAAAAGTTAAAAAAAAAAGAAAACCGACTTCAAAAACTAAAAAGTGATAAATAACTTTAGCACAGAACACACATTACTTTAGTTTCGGTAGTCGGTGGCGGTGGCTTTGTTGTGTTTGTTATTTTGTATTGCCACCGATTTCCGAAACTAAAGTACGAGTAATGTGTGTTCTGTGGTAAAGTTATTTATCACTTTTTAGTTTTTGAAGTCGGTTTTCTTTTTTTTGAAAAAACCTTTTATTTTCCGCTTTTTAGTATTGCCATAACATCCAAATCCATTAAGAAACAACGACACAATTAAGACAGTGATTGTAAGTCCTCCCTTTGGAGGACTGACTGGACTGTTGTTTTAGTTTAAGAAACACGTGATTTTTTTGGGATTTTGTTGATTTTCTCAAAAACAGCTGAATCAATTTTGATAAAATTTATATGGGACCATTTCGGAATAAACCCCTTTCAAACAAAATTTTGTAAATCCGTCCATATATGACAGAGTTATGCCCGAACATACATAAAAAAAAAAAAAAAAAAACGTTGTTTCAAACAGTCGGTTGACGTTACATACGGACTGTTAAAAAGTTACTATGACGTGTGATGTTTAACGTACGTTAAATGTAACGGGTTGTTTCATGACATAAAAATCCGTCAGTTAAAGTTATTCAAAAAGAGATTCCATAATATTTTGATGTTTGAAGTGGGAACACCCAAATACTCCGAAATATTTTATTCCGATTTTCAAAAGTTCGAATTTCATAATACCTAAAAATTATAATCTCTATTATTTAAAATCACGAAAGTTATTTTACCGAATGTCGTAAATCCGATTTGTTTGTTTTCCGATTTTCATATGTTCGAAGAATCAAATGCTCGATGGGTTCTCGGTCCGAAATACTAAATTCCGAATTTCAAAACTTCGAATAAACTGTTAAAATTAGGATTCTGATTCAATTCAGCTACGCATATATATTCAAAATGGTGTCCCCTTGTGTCGCAGACAGAAATTTTATAGAATTTCGTTTCCCAGAAAATGTTTCATATAATATTTGGTTCTTGTATTTTTATTTCGACTATTATTGTTTCAAAGACTATTTACTTGAATGAAACATATTTCACAGAAACACAATTCAAAGAATTTTTGATCACATTTTTTTGTTTAACAAACTTATCAAACAGTAGAATTACTTTTTAACGAATATTGTTTATTCGGTGTATTTTTCCATGGAATTTATTTCAACAATAATATATAGGTATAAAAAGAAAGACAGTAACAAAAATAATCTTAAAAAGTCAATATGTTGTGCTACAAAAGTTAATGACAGAAACGAATTGCTGCGAAACCGACTCCACGTAGTCTTGTCTGCCCTACGCCTAGAGTGTATTTTAAATTCGCGTAGGCGCGGAGGGGCGAGGCGGCCAGCGAGCTGAGGAGCAGGTGGTTTTAACGCCAGCCGCCGCGGCTCACTTGCATGTTGCATGCTCGCTTGCATGATGCATGCTTGCTTGCATGATGCTTGCTTGCTTGCATGCTGCATGCTTGCTTGCACGCTGCATGCTTGCTTGCACGATAAACGATTGCACGATAACGATATAGATATTCGGAATTTTAATAATCGGAATTCGTATTTTTCATGTTTCGAATTTTCATTATGTCGGACTTTTTGTTATTCGATCTTTTGAAACTCGGTATTTTGAGAATAGTAATTATAAACGTTCGGAATTTTGAAATTTTAGTATTATAAAAATAGGATGAATGATAAATCGGAGTTGCCATATTAGGAATTTTGAACCATTCGGAATTATGAAAATCGGAATTTTGAAATTCGTAATTCTGACTTTCGGAATAAAGTTTTTCGTATTTATGTAGTTTACCCGTTTGAAGTAGCTGTTTGAGAACACAAAATTACGATGACTGGTCGGTTATGGTAAAAGTAACTTTTTGACGTATAATTTAGTGAAACAACCCATTTTTTTGATTTGACGTTAGTTAGCGCCATTTTTGACTATTACCGGTCAGTAATGGTTAGTTGAAGCAACCCGCCCTTATAGTTAGACTAGCGGGTTAACTACCAAAATCGGGACAACCGTTTAGGAAGAGTTTACTTTTATAAACACGCACAGAAGATTTAAGAAGATAATATGACTCGGAAATCGCCAATCCGCCTTGAGCGCACGTGGTGATCAATGCTCGTGCCTTCTCTGTATCAGAAGAGGACTACATATTTTCAATATATACGAGTATCTATATATTGAAAATATGTAGTAGCTTCTTTTTACATTTTGTGTAGCTATTTGGAAAACAGTATAATAATAATATGTGGGGACATTTTCACATACGGCCATCTGACCCCAAACTAGGGAGACCCTGTACTATGGGTGTCAGACAGCTGATAGACATACACAAATACATTTTTTTTTGTAAATACATACATATATAGATAAACAACACCCACACACAAGGCAAACACAAGTGCTCATCACACAAATGTTTACCCTGGAAGGGAACCGAACCCGCAACACGCTGCGCAACAGTCGATCGTTCAGCCACTGCGCCATACAGTTTTTGGTAGCAAGTCCATAGCAATTTCACATTTTATTAGTAGTTAGTTCATTATTTGTTTGTTTGTATTGCGTATCCTGCATGTCCTTACATCACGTCAATGACTCACAAATATTTCATTCAAGAGAATCAAGAGGTACTTGACATTAATTCCCTAGCAACGATCTGAAACAGTCTTTGATCACACCTCTCTTTCTTTTAAAGGTAAAATAAATAATTATTAGGAATACCCAACGATTAATTGTTTGTGGAAATGGTTCCAATGAACAGTTTGACTGGTTCACGACTCTGTTTGACAAATTTGTTAATTGGTACGTGCTAGCGCTTGGGTGTAGGGCTTAGTGATGGGGAAGCTTGGTCGATTAAATAAAAGTAATGATAATTCATATCATTTACTAGCTTTTGCCTGCGACTTCGACCGATGTCGCAAAGTCCAAAGTCGCAGATTAAGAAGTAGCCTATGTCCTTTCTTGGGGTTTAAGCTATTTTCATATCTTTCATCAGAATCGGTTCAGCCGTTTCCTCGTGAAAATATAACAGACAGAGTTATTTTCGCATTTATAATATTAGTCACGGAACAGGAGCTCGTGGCTAAGTTAAAGCCGTACAGATCGATCGGTCAAAGGTTAAGCTACGCTAACCGCGGTCGGTCTGTGGATGGGTGACCATCCCTTTCATACCGAGTTTCCTCCGTGCCTCGGAAAGCACGTAAAGCCGTTGGTCCCGACTGTCATTCATCGTAGATCTTTGGCAGTCGTTACGGGTAGTCAGAAGCCAGTAAGTCTGACAACCAGTCTTACCAAGGGGTATCGTGTTACCTAGTAACTGGGTTGTGGAGATCCGATAGGCAGTCGCTCCATGTAAAACACTGGTATTCAGCTGCATCCGGTTAGACTGTAAGCCGACCTCAATATAGTTGGGAAAAGGCTAGGCAGATGATGAATATTAGTCACGGAACAGATAAATAGAGTTTAACTGTTCTGTAATATTAGTATAGAAGTATGGATTTCACCACCCCATTTCTACCCGTGGGTAGACGGGCAGCAGCGAAGGACGCTACTACCCATCCTCTCGTATCGTACTCACATCCTCGAAGTACCACAACACCTTCTGCGATCGCCAACATGTAGCGGTCAAGCCTTGCGATTACGGCTGAACCCCTCCTCAGGGGGGGGGGGAGTCCTATGTCCAGCAGTGGGCCTCTAAGTTGACATGAGTATGATGATGATTACCAGGGATCATTATTATTAAGACGAAGAATAACCACCAGAATTAAAAACTCGCTTTTTCATTTATGTGGTATCGATCTATTCCGTCTAAGCTGCATTAAAAATAGTAAGCACTTTGTATTTCTAATTTTAAGTCAATTGTTACCACCCTTTATTTACGTAAAAAAAAGTGAATCATCCAAAACGCGAAAAAAAAACGAATATCAAGTCGCGGCTGAACCACAAGAAAGCTACGTCGTTTGCATCCTCGATAACCGGCCTTCACGCGGACGAAGTCGCGGACAAAATCTAGTCTTTATATAGGTATGTTATTATAATTCTTCTGTGCGTGTGTATGGAACTGAACTTCTCCTAAACGGCGGGACCAATTTTGATGAAATTTTTTGTGTGTGTTCCAGTGGATTTGAGAATGGTTTAGATTTACAAATGGACCCGGTAGGTGGCGTTGCAGTCGAGGTGTAAGGTTTTTTATATTAAGGGCAGGTCAACGTCTGCCGGGCCCGCTAGTAGTATTTAAATTATTATTTATTGTAGCCAAATAAGGTTTAGTACTATTTATAAGTACTGCGGGTTGCTATAGACAATTTGTCCTAACCTAAAACGCCATGGTCTTGACGAACTAATTGGCAAAAATCAGTAAAAGTATCCAACGAGCATTTCAAATCCTGTTACTGTACTTATTCAAAGTAAGTCACCGACTTTCAACACTCAGCTTTGTCCTCGCACTACGTACGGTCAGCGATAAAAGTCGATAGATTAAGGGGCTATTAACGACTTTTACAGATTTTAAACTGACAATCACATCAAAATGTGTAGTGTAAATGATTTGAAAAAAATATATGTTAAACTAGAACATTTTCTTAATCATTTAGTATGTGGATATTTTTAATTATATTCATATTAAATAGTTTAATTAAATCGTGAAGTTGTGTCTGACGCGGACAAAATATTGACAACAAAATCTTACCAGGTATAATTAAACGAAACTTACACTATCTTAAAGACAATTTTATTGTCTATCTTTTAGCATATAAAAAAGTTTTTTTTAAGTTAAAGAATACTATCTTTTATTTAATATTTTCGACTAAACTTTGGGAGTTTTGGACGCAGCGCATACGATTCACTGGTCGCTCTAGGTCACCGGCGTATATCGTCGCCTTAACACTGTTTCTTTTACATACAAGCTCAATTTAGACATTAAATATTACGACGCACTGCTTTTCAGAATTTCAGGTAATAACTTTATTTTTTCTTGATTTTACATTAATTCTGTATTTCCTTTTTTTATTGGACTTCAGAAGCACCTGATCTGCACTTAAACTCTATTTGGCCATATTTTCTTTTTTAATTTTGAGTGAAGTAATAATTTTTTTATGTTATTCTATAGTAATTTTCTACATTAATGTTTAGTTTTTTAATTACTCTTTTGGTATTTTATGCTCACAAGTTAAATTGCACCAGGCTTGTTCATTTTTCACCACTTTTGGTTTACTGATAGAGAATGCCTA
Organism: Charanyca ferruginea; assembly: GCA_947361185.1. Lineage (NCBI taxonomy): Eukaryota > Metazoa > Arthropoda > Insecta > Lepidoptera > Noctuidae > Charanyca > Charanyca ferruginea. Next base: position 10,555,471 of record OX376065.1, on the reverse strand, counting down.
AGACAAGTCTTCCTTTGCATGTGTTTTGTTGCTTAAAGCGTAAATATGTAAATGGTTTCTGTATGCATATATCTGTGGTGGCTTCTAATTTTAACATTAATTAAATCTAGCTGCGCTTTTTTTATTACCATATCATCAGTCTGTAAGCCTACATAAAATGTAAAAAATATATACCTATTACAACTTTATTTTTTGTTTACCGGAATAACTAACTTGAATCGTGAAGAAAAACAGCTGATCCATCTATTTACCAACTAGTGACCCAACCCAGCTTCGCTTGGACCTATAGCCTTCCTCGATAAATGAACTATCTAACACAAAAATAATTTTACAATTCGAACCAGTTGATCCTGAGATTAGCGCGTTCAATCAAACAAACAAATAAACAAACTCTTCAGCTTTATAATATTAATATAGTATAGATGTTAGCAGAACTCTTAAAAACAGAATTTTCAAAATGATGAGCACAGTAACCGCTCTTCTTCTTTCTGGTAAATAAAAAATAAAGTTTAAAAAATCCGAAGTGTTAAACTTTTGTCACCGACAGTACGTATTCATTCATTTGGTCATCGCTCAACCTTATCTCTTCCGCGCACAGTTCATTTTCCTTCAGCTATATAATGACGCGACGACGAGCCTTAGCGATAACGTCACTATTGTTAATTCACTCGAGGATTCCGCTCGCGTATATTGTTTCCTTTTGTTACTTGACGGATTATTAATCTCTATACCAATGAATATTTATATCGTGGGAATCTTATTTCTTCTTTCATAGTCCAATAATGGGTCTAAAAAGCTGTAAAAGCCGATCGATCGGTCATTATAAGTTATGCTTGCCGCGGTCAGTCAGTGGATGGGTGACCATCCATTAAATACAGAGACCCCAGTGTACCTCGGACATTGGTCCCGGCTGTTATTTGTAGGTATTTAACAGTCGTTATTGGAATTTCTAGCATCTGACTAACAATGACATCCGGGACCAACAAATTTACGTGTTTTTCGAGGCACTGGGAGGTCTCGGTATGAAATGGATGATCACCCATCCACTGTCCGACCGCGGCAAGCGTAGCTTAACCTTCACCGATCGATACGTACGGCTTTTACTTTGCCACGAGTATTTTCTATTCTATTCTAACTTTATTTTATTGTTATACGTTCCTATTTCCACTACATGGTTTCACGATCTACTCAGGAGTTTCGACCCGATGTGCACTGTACTAAGCAAATGTAATTACCGGTGTGCTTAAGAACTATCCTTAGTACTTAAGTTCTATGCTGTGTAAAGTGCTTTTACATTAATAAGAAAAGTTTCGTTATTTGTCGGGAGTAAGACTTAGCGCCTGCCTCTCGCTCTAATTAATTATTTTCTTGTGGTTTTCTAACTGAGTTATCGGAACGGAATAGGATCGTGTTGCTTTGCTTTGTTTTCTTGGTTATGCTGCCTTTCGGTGCTGTTTTTAATTCGGCTGAAATGAATCAAGTTACGTCTCCTATTTTTCGAAGTATTTGCCGCTGGTTTATTTTAAATCCATCCTAAGCATATGTTTTGGCTGTACATTGCTGAATAGCAATTAACACAATTAGCAAATTAACACATTTGATATATCCAGATAGTTTAACGGAGGTAATAGATTTAATTATTGAAAAGCGAATCACAATGACGCCGATTCCCTTGTTCACAAACTAAATTAAAATTAAACATTTGGCATCTCTTACCACCAGGCAGCTGAAGAAAAGGACGGCGACAGACAAGGACTAAGTTAGAGATGTGTTTTTAATCAATACGTTCTGAAATGACAACTATAATTGTGTGAACATTTTAAATCAACTTAAATTGACAGCTCTTATTATTATCTGTCTCTTTCTTGTTTTATTGGAGAGAAAGAGATATAAATGGCTTAAAATTAATTTAGTTCGTGCACAACAGAATTGGCACCAATATTTTTAACAATTTTTAGATCAACTTAAATTGACAGCTCTAATAAGGTGCGGACCTACTATACCACTGGCCATATCCCTGGTAGTATGGTGGGTCTAGAACTATACCACTGAGAAAATCGTTTGGGTTAGGTCACAGAATAAGTACTTATGATTAGGTTAGGTTAGAACTGTGACCATCAAAGCGAAGGTGAGCGAGCGCAGCGACCGGTGCCGCGGTCGCGGCCGCCAAGCGCCAGATCCCCTCTATTTTGGTGAATCATTTAGGTTAGGTTAGGTGAGCTGTATAGTTTGAGTTTTACTTCCTGTTCTTACTTACATATTTAATCATTCTTTTTCCTGTTGCTCTTTTCCTTCAGTTTGGAAGCAGGCTCACATCATACCTTTACCTAAAACTAACAATCCGTCCTCGCTATCCGACTTTAGACCTATTTCTATTCTCCCATTTCTTTCCAAAGTCTTTAAGCACTTAGATCATAAACAATTAACATTTTTCTTGACGTCGAACTCTTTAATATCCCCTTTCCAATCTGGTTTCCGCTCGGGTCATAGTACTGTCACTGCACTTTTGAAAGTATCTGACGATATCCGCTGGGCAATGGAGAGTAAGTCACTTACCGTTCTTGTATTGCTTGATTTTAGTAGTGCCTTCAACTCAGTGGATTTCGATATTTTGCTAGGTATCCTCAAATCTTTAAATGTCTCGTCTTCTGCTTTAGCTTGGTTCAATTCTTATCTTCGGGGGCGCTCTCAGTGTATTCGCCTTGATGAGGTTTTTTCTGATTGGTGTAGCCTCACCGAGGGTGTTCCTCAGGGTAGCGTTCTCTCTCCTCTTCTTTTTTTCAATTTTCATAAACATGGTTACCTGTGTAATCTCATCCAATTTCCATCTTTATGCAGATGACTTGCAGCTCTACCGGCACTTTATTGTAGCTGATGCCGATTCTGCCATTGCTGCTATGAATCACGACCGGGCTTGTATCAGCACCTGGGCTAAGTCGTTTGGATTGCAAATTAACCCAACTAAATCTCAGGCCATGGTCATAGACAGCCGATTTGTTCGTGGTGCGGCCGTTGTTGCATCTTTGATGCCGTTGTACTTTGATGGTGATCGCATCGATTATACAGATACCGCCAAAGATCTGGGTATTACTATAGATTCTTGTCTGTCGTGGCGAGCTCATGTCGATGAGGTAAGCCGTAAGGTACACTTCTCTCTTCATTCGCTGAAATGCCTTCAGAGTCTCCTGTCGTTGAAGACTAAAATTTCTTTGGCTCAAACGCTTATTCAGCCGATAATAGATTATGCCGATGCCTGCTACCTGGATGCCTAAATTTATGTATTCGCTTTATTTTTGGTCTCCGTAAATATGAGCACGTTTCTCATCTTCGCAAAGAACTCAAGTGGCTCCCAATCCGCCTTCGCAGGAACACTAGGATCTTATGTCTCCTCTTCAATATCCTACACAACCCGTCCTATCCTTCTTACCTGCGTGAGCGTTTTTCTTATGCCCGCCCTACTGACGCACCGTGTAGATCGCACCTTAGATCCCTACTTAAATCCCATCCTCATAAATCCTGCTATTACTCTTACTCCTTTTCCGTCCATGCTGTAAGATTGTGGAACGCACTTCCGCCTAGCATTCGTGATTTGATTCTTTATTCAAAACCAGAGTGAGTTTTCTTTCCTCTCAATTATGATTTGTTATATATATAAATTGGTTATAAAATACATATATATTTTTTTTTTATTAGTTTATTTATCTTAGCATTATGTATTTATATAAGTATATATTAATATTTACTTAAATGTATGTGTATTATTATTTAATATTATAGGTTAGTTAGATAAGGCAGATATATACTTCTTCTCTATCTTTTCTCACACACTATTGTCTACGTTTCTTTTTCATTTTTCCTTTTGCAGGTCTGCTGGCAGAAATTTCTTAGGAAATAAGCAGTACCTTTGTACTCATATTTTATAATGTTTTTTTCCTGTGTTATCTACTGTGTGTACATAAATAGTAAAATAAATAAATAATAATAAATACATTATAAGTGAACATTGACAGGTACTTAATTTACTCCTAAAAGAATCCACGGCTTACTGTTTTTTATAAAATGCGCCGCGTATCTGTCCTAAATACCCAGTAACTAATTCCATATAAAAAGTACAAGAAAGCAATTTCAAAAATAAAGACGTATTCACTAATTTATCATACTTGGCACATCTATATCACCGTCAAGTACCGCCGGAGCTATTTAAATGCAAATTTTAAACCTAAAATAGGTAGATACGTACTTCGTCCATAAGAATTCTATATAGGTAGTTAATTTTGTTCAAAAGTCGCTTGCTGATTTACCGAAGCTTATCGAGACAAATTTATTCGTTCCAGTTTGTTAGATAGAATCTATTGTAGTCAAGAACTTAGTTATGACATAACGGGATTTTGTTTAAGTGTTTATGTTGGTTTCTTGTGGCATTTCTTGGTTTAAGGTAGTCAAAGTCAAAGTCAAAACATTTATTTGCTTAAATGCGGTTGTACAAAAGATGGTACGTACATGAGAGTGATATGAAGATTCGAATGAAGTTATTTCGACGCACGCTATTTCGAAAAAAATTACGTGTGGTAGGCCAGTTCGAAAACTCATTGATTCAAAAACCGCTAGGTAAGTATATCGAATGACGTTGTCCCGAATACGCTGATTCGAAACTATTTGAATGGTAAGTAACAAATGGTAAGTAACAAAAGCATTATGGAAGAAAATATAATTTATTTTTAATTTCAACAAAAGTATAAGATATTAAAAATCAATTATATTTTAATAATGCTTTTGTAATTTACCATTTAAATAGTTTTTCAAATCAGCGTGTTCGAACTGGCCTACCAGTCGTAAATATTTTCGAAAAAGCGTGCGTGAAATAACTTTATTCAAATCTTCATATCACTCCCTAGGTACAGTATTGTTAGTGCAGAAGACACATTTCGCCACAAATTGGCATGCAAATATTGGAGTAACAGGTAGATGCTCCTACCGTACTCTTCACAAAATAAACATACTTATTTAAATATTGTTTAATAAGCGCTGCACTGCTAAATACTAATCAATAAAGGCAACTAGATTCCACATAAAATCTTTATGTTTATTCTTATCTTATTACTTATTTACTTATATAGTATCAAACTAAGTCTGTATGCTTAAATCTTTTAATAACGTATTTTAATGCAGTTTTCAGCAATAGATAGAATGATTCAAGAGGAAGGTTTATATGTATAGTTTCTACATTTATCCCGTGCGAAACCGGGGTAGGTCGCTAGTTTGTGAATAAAATTTAAACAGACAATCATATTAATAACAACATAAAATAAAGCTTAGGTAGGTACAGTAAGGTGCCTATAAGTTTGTTTTTTAAGGGACATGAAACACTGAAACCCCTGAAATCAGTGGCGTGCCTAGGGGTCAAGATAGGGCAAGCCCAATATTTTTTTTACGGTTAAAAAAACACCAGCGAGTTGCTCAGTTACACTGAATAGCTCATGTTATGATCTCATTAGTGCAAGCCTGGCTTTTCGGTTTGCATGAAGATCCCGCCACTGTCTGAAATCCAGAATCAATAGTGGCGACCATCAGAAAAGAGTCGAGGCAATGAAGCTCGGTAAGTCTTGGAGAATGGATCGACGAAATTAATAAAAAAAGCAACAGCGGAGGAGTAAGAAATAAAAACATATTTTCTGCTTCCCTTCAAATGAAGCAGGAGACAGAACAGAACTAGACCGACATCAGACTATCAGTTAGTTTGTTCTTGGGATATAAGGACAGACAAACGAAAAGACTATAGTTTAATAATACTTTTTTCTGACCGTGTCGTTTTTTTTTTATCCAAAATAATTTCATTTTCGCAAGTACAATATTTGGTTAAAAAAATATAAATTAAAACGTTTTTAACAATTACTAGCTTATAGCCACGCCTTCATCCGCCTGAATGTCGGTTGTTTGCAGGGTTTTAATTTTTATTCGTAGAACCCTTTTTTTTAATTAAAGTAAAATAAAATTTAAGTTACTCTTTATAACATCAGCTATCTGCCATTGAAAGTCTTGTCAAATTCGGTCGAGCCGTTTCAGAAATTAGTTGGAACATAACAAAATTTAAGTAAATGCCTTCTATACTATAAGTGAATGATATTTATTTATAGTTCCGAGACAGTGTCATGCCGGCCAACGCTGAAAACCAGCGCCGTGGTTCGTGCCTTGCTGCGCGGGCCTAGGCATTTATGCTGAGCGTTGGCCGTTTCGCGCGGTGGTTCCGACTAGGGATATATTTGTATTTTTATTTAATTTTTTTTTTTTTTAGAATTTAATTGTTTAGTTTTAAACTTGTTATGCATTAAGTGCGTCACTTCCGTGTGAATAAATGGATTTTCTTTCTTACTTTCTTTCTTTCCTTCTGCAGTGCTGTTCTATTACAATCTCTTTCGGTGAACACCTAGGTGAAGTGAGCTGTGCTTTGTAAATCCCTAGCATCGGGACAGGTGACAGCTCACTTCACCTAGGTGTTCACCGAGGGAGATTGTAACAGAGACATACTGTATATACTTTCATGTGCTGCTATTTAGTTGTTATTTTAACATTACAAACAGACACTTCAATTTTATTTATTTGTATAGATGTACAGAATACCGTTCCACATACGCCGTAAATCAGAATCGAGGATTTCACCCCCAGTAATTTGCACTTAACTCCACCCCAGTGACATGCGCCGATTAAAAGTGTGTGTTGACATGTCGTCGAAGTAAATTAAATTTTACTTTGGTATAAACGTTACTCTTTAGGTAGATTGCGGGTTGAAATAGGATGTTGTTGAGTTGATATGTTGATAGAACTACGTGGTAAAGGCAGGTTATAGGTACAAGGATGTGGAAGAATCGAATGACAATGTTTACATGAAATTTTATTTATTTAGACACGTGCAGTACTAAAGTACTACCTACTATATTTATGTATGTGTAATTTATATCTTTGTATGTTTATATCTTTTTAACTATTTTAATTATTTTTTTTTGGTATGCACCGGCCATGTCTGCCACCCTTGGTTGACTGCTTCCTTATAAATTTCGTCAAAATGGGCACCGTCATTTTAGAGATTAGCCGGAACAAACAGACGGGCAGAAAGACAGACAGACAGACTTGTTGAATTTTGTTTAATCAGACACTGATGTTTGATCACCCCTAGTGCTGATTTCGTATACTTAAATTTTCATCGAAGAGAATCAGTAGGAATCTACACAATACATGATGGAGAGCACTTCAAGAGGGTGAAATACCTATCTATGAATATGAACAACGGCAAAAGAGCGATTAATACCCGTTATAATAATAACAAAAAAGAAAAAAAAGGCCAGGGATGACCAAGATAAACCAAGAAAGTAAAAAGGATTTTTAAGGTCGCATATGTATGTACTTACAACTTGTCACATTGATATTTCATCTTCACTTGTCATAAATTAGGTTCACGCTTGATAAAAAAAAGTCAAATATATGCAGATTGCATTTAGCGTACGAATATTAATAATAAAATTGATTTATTCATTTAAAGTTTACAGATTTAAATTTTAGTAACCAAAAGGTTGGTAGATATGCGATTACACATTCACTGGTATTAATAAAAAGGTTAAAAATAAGTGTCTTATTTATATACTGAGAAAATCTGTACACAATATTAGTGAACCCTACGTCTTAAACTAGGATTTCTTGTATCGTGAGACGCAGTGTTCACATTTCAAGCTGTATTAAAACCAAATACATGAAAAATTGTGGACTGTGTCGGTCTACCAGTTGATTGCAGCACGCCATGTATAATTCAATTAAGAAATCCATCCCATCTTCCTAGCACATCGTGTTGTGCTGTGGCGGCTGCTGCAGGTGCGGAAAACCTCAAACGGCGTAAATATAACAACCTTCTTGAAAGTTATATGTTTGAGCCGTTTGGAGTCGACACATTAGGGCCATGGGGCCCGAATGCTCACCTTGTTTTTAGGGACATTGCTAAGCGGGTGGTCGACTCTTCACGTGACCAGAGGGCTGGCCTTATCTTGGGCCACAGAATTAGCATTACCATTCAACGTGGTAATGCTGCTAGCCTTTTGGGCACTTGTCCCATTGAGAGCGATGCGGACGAAAAAAAAATATTATTAAGAAAAACAAAAGAAAAATAAATACATTGGAAACACGTCAAAATTACTCACATTACTTCACCCCAAATAGTCATTTGTTTTGTTGCTATCATACCAAATGCCTTAATCACGCGTACACGCGGGTAGAAGATTCTAGACTGCCAATCAAACAGCAATCATGCGATCACCCAATATTATAACATTGCAATTTCAATGCTTATCAAAGCAAATTCGCGTTGCATCCCTCATTGTTAATCGATCGGCTCATGGTGCACACACGGCCCAGCACATAACAACTATGTAGTAAATAGATACATACGAGAACCCTATGCAATTCGCCCAATTCAAATGCAGATATTTTGACGAGGATGCACGTTCTACAGTCCTGGTATAGGGATTTAGGAGGGTCGGGCCCTCCCAGACAGACGTATTGATTTTCGTGTTCACTGCTCACCCCCGTAGTTGGGGTTGATATTATTAAATATAAATGGCGCTGAAATGTTGGTGGTGCAAATGATTTTGACGCGGGTTTAGTTGATTGTGTGTTGGGAGTAATGTAGTTGGTATTGAGGTATGCTTTTGTGCTTACTTACATATATGTATTTTGATGTTGTAGCCGGCATTTTGGTTTTTGTAAAGGTCCCTTTTAGAAGGATAAGGGGTTACACTGATGATGTGAAAGTTTCAACGTATTTCGTTGTCATTAAAAATAGAATATTTAAGTAAATACGCGTGTTTACTCTGTGATGAACTGACAGAAATATGTTTTGGCCCCACGACGGCGAGATTAGTCAAAGCACGGATATTAAACAAATAGGTTTAAGATAACCGAAATTCACGCGGACGAAGTCGCGAGCATCAGCTAGTACTTATGTATATATTTCTGTAACCATTATTTTTCTTTACAGCGACCTCAATAAAAACCGTTCGTTCCTCCGTTTCGCACCACCTCCGACGTTCCATTGAATTATTCCATAATCGAATCTGTATTCGCGATATCGAGTGAATATTCATACCACTTGACGCTGTAATTGGTTGGACGAGTGGCCAGTAGTAATGCCGATCGACGCATAATACGATACCAAGAAATAAACAACCGACAACTGAACACAACAGATTCTATTGACCTGAAAATAAAATTCAGTTTTGTGTGTGATGCTTGTTTCTGTACAGCAAAAAGAAGTTTGCATAACAATCCTGTGATTCGATAGATCTATACATAGTTTTATTTGCTGTTAATTTGATTGAATTTACGCGAATAATGTCCTTGTTTTGTCTTACTAAGGTTTAATTTTGTAATTTGTGTGTGGTCTCGTTAGCAAAACCAATAGGCATTCCATCGACTAATGACAATTAGATAGAACAACTGAAGGTACAGTCATGTTGCTCTTGTTCTACAACTAGCACTTCGAACGATTGGAATTTCGAATTTCTATTAGAGAGGATTTTAGGCTGTCTCTTCGGATTTATTGGGTACCTCGTAGTCCTTTAGTCCTCGTAGTTCCAGACCTTACCGTATTAAGTTCAATTCCAAGTTCAAGTCCAATTTTGGGAATACCAGTCGTGTATTTATAAAAATCGTTCACTGTTTATCTACATTTTTTGACATTGAAAGTAGCTGAGATGTGATTGGGATCAGAGTTAAGAAAGTCTACTCAATTCTATTGCACTGCAACTCTACTACTATTCTATTACTACTTTTCTACTCCACTACCACTTCTAGTATTTATTTATGTTCTAATATTCTAATCACGCATTCAAACCCCCATTTCACCCCGAGGGTGTCGTAGAAGGCGACTGCGAACCCAAGACGCCTGCCAAGCATGGGGATTATGGCAACCCCCCCTCCCTTGGGGGGGCCCTTGTCTAACAGTGGACGTCTTCTGGCTGATGATGATGATGACGAATATTCTAATCTATTTCTAGAGTAGATTTGGATTTAATTTAATTTTCTAGTTACCAAAAATAATCGGTTAATTAGAGGTAACCGCATTGAGCAAGCATGGTGATCAATGCTTGTACAGACGCCAGCAGGTCAACCTACCCGAAACTGTCACATTTTCCCAATCAATCTTGAACCTTATCTTTTAATCATAAAGTTGAAAATCGATTAAAGAAATGTGACAGATTGTAGTAGCTTGATGTGCTGGCGTCTGTACCTTCTCTGATTGAGAAGATGCGTTTGGCTTGCAGTGGGACAATTATAGGCTGGTAGTAGTACGTTGAACAAGTTATTTGGTTTACAGGCAAAAATATGTATAAGTCAGATCGTCAGGATTTAGTCCGTTAGATTCGGTCATCATGTGGGCAGAAGTTGGGTTTCGTGCAATGCAAACACACTGGGTATGGGGTACAATACACGGCGTTTATTAAAACCACAATTTAGCACAAACTTAATTTAAAATAAACTCAGACTTTTTTTTTTTTTTTTTAATCTATTGATAGGTATACGTTTGACCACTATCTCACCTGACTCAAATTAAAATAGACACATTAACACTTAAACAACGAATCGAGTACAGTTTCGGGATGTATTAGCTCCGATGCGATCAGACACTGAATTCTGAATGTCTTCCTCGCTGTGGGCTGAAAACATCACGACTTTGTAGAAGCGCGCCAAAAGTATGGGTAGATCACGTGTTCTCGATAATGGCGGGCTTGGATTCGTTTCATATCTGTACTATAATTGACCGGCTACGACATATATTTGGCCGTGTGGTCTCTTAAAAACGGCAAGTTTGCATTAGCGTCTAAAGTTAGCAAGAATTTCAAAATTGGAAATTTATCCCTTATTACCTAAGTATGACGTATTTAGTCATCTTTTTGACGCAATACTTGAAGGTTCGTCATCGTAAATACTGGGAAGCCTTTTAGTATAGTCGTTACGCAATCATTTACGCAAGAATTTTTAACTAAGTATTCTAGTTTTGACAAACCATTGCGGTAATGATGGTATTTATTATATTCATTTTAAGTTCTGCTAATTTTAAGCGAAAAATAAAAGCAATATGTTTTTATTTTCGCTTAGCATAAAAACTAAACCCTAGACAAGTATAGAAGATCAATTAAAAGCTTTGAATTAATTGAAAATGTCCGTATGGTGTCGGACGTAGAGAATAGCATCATCCCATATCTTCCCGTGGGTGTCGTAAAAGGCGACTAAGGGACGTACCAGAGAATGGGCAGCAGCATTCTCTGTGCATTTGTAACAACCATACTGCGATCGCCAACCCGCCTGCCAAGCGTGGCGATTATGGCAAAGCCCCCCCTTGGGGCAGGCCTATGTCCAGCAGTGGACGACTTTTGATGAATTGAAACACAAATAAAAGTCAATAAAAATAGGTAGCAAAAATATATAAATACCTATAATAAATATCGAATATATGATTGTGTTGCTTTGTCAATCCTAGCATCGGGTCGGATGACAGCTATGCTATTCTCTAACGTTACCATTCATGGCTGTGCTCGACGGCGAATTCGATAACATTTCCGTGAAATGGACGTCGAGTTTAGCGACTGTTTTTGCTTAGCGTAGCTCCCAGGGTAAATATTTGTGTGATGAACACTTGTGATTGCCTTGTGTCTGGGTGTTGTTTATCTATATATGTATGTATTTGTGTACGTATATCAACTGTCTGACACCCATAGTACAGGGTCTCCCTAGTTTAGGGTAACAACTACAGTAATAATAATAATATGTGGGGACATTTCACACATGGCCATCAATGTGTGAATTATCCCCACATATTCATATTATGAACTGTCAGAAGTGATAAAAAATTCAACATTGAGTCGTTTCATCAGAAATCACGTTAATTCACGTGGCGGGAGCACTGCGTAAGCAAAGGTTAATGAATACGAAATCGTAACTCGCCGCTACCGCAGCATCGAGCTATAGGTTATGTTACTTAAAGAATAGCACCACAGCTCACTACACCTATTATAGAGTTCACCGAGGGAAATTGTTACAGAATAAACAGGTAGTACATAGAACGAAGATGTCGTATCATAACATGCATAAACCACACGTCTTCTCTGTCGCATACTGTACTGCATCGAACCGCATGTTAGCACATACGAGGTACAAGCGCATTGTCTTGATAACAGTTAATGTCCAATGTTCATAATTCCGCCTCGGGGAACTGATACTAGTTTATCTAATATCTAGCATCATAGATAACAGATATGATCTACATAGGTCTATAGTTTCTAATACAGAACATGGGTCTAGTACAGTTACACCATGTAGATGACACATCAAGATTATAGCACAAAACACACGAAAGATGGTTGCGGGTCGGTCGCGGGTCGGGTGCGGGTCGGGTCGGAAGTCAGTCAGTCTCTATTACTAGTAAGTAGTATGTATATGAACGACATTGCACAAAATGCGAGTGTGGATTGGGTGCGGGTCGTGCGCGGGGCAGGTGCAGGTCAGACGCGGGTCGTACAAAGTCATCCATGTAGGCCTTACTTAAGTTTCCAGCAACTACAGTGCGTGGGGCGCAAGTTCGAGCTTAATGTTTGAATAAAATACAAATAAACCTCAGATTATGAAATAAAAGGCCGATAGACCGCTTAGAACATTGAGAGTGAAGCCAAAAAAGCAAATACAAATTCGAAAACGAATACCTATAATGCGCTTCGTGCTGTACTGACACGAGTCACTATAGCACGAAGCGCCGCATCGTTAATAAAAGGCAGCATTGCTTAGCTACCTAAGCGCTGGTTTTCAGCTTAAACCCTGACTTGACTTGACTCTTGTTTACACAAAAAAAAATCATTTTAGCAACAAAATTAAATGACTATTAAATAGGTATATAATTTAAAAAAAAATGTTTTTGCTCTGCTTTAATCTCAAAAGCATATTGACAAAGAACTTCAAATTCCCGAGTGGTGGAGTGAAGGCACACGTAATATTTTAATGCAAATGTCTTGCCCTCCATATTCATGAGCTGGCATTGCAATTAGGGGGATGGACTTCTATGTATTATGTTAATTTTAGCTCCTTTTTACCCAAAATAATATTGTGGGATGGATCTTTTGCGGTTTCGACTTGGCCGGAAGTGTAGTAAAGTAGGTTACTGCTTATTTTTTTTTTGTCACTTGTTAAGAAAGAACCTTTTCTTATATTTTTTTTTTGGCTCTAAATTGACGATTTCCATGAGCTTTGGTATACTAGATTCTGGGGCATACTCTACGTGTTGTTTTGTGAACTTACTCTCAGATACCAAAATAATGTTGTTTAGTAAACTTATTGTTCTGTCATAGTTTAATTAAATAGTAACTATATTTTCGAGCCGTTTGGGATTGAATTTAATGTTTTACGTGCGTTTTAATACGAATTTTCACATCAAAAATGAAAGTCTTTTCCCAGCGAGAATTTTGGCTTAATTTTACTTAGTTATGCGTAGTTTTGTCTTTGTAAACGCCGCATCGAGTATATAATGTAATCAAATTATTAATTAAAATTACAAGGAAAGTTCATCACTATAATCATAGTGTTAAACTTTCCTTGTAATTTTCTCAAACACATTCCAATAAGGAACCAAAGCTAAATTCTATTTCTGAACACCGACTAAGATGAAAATAAGTTCAGCATAAAATGAAAATGACTAGAAAGTTAGCTCAAGTAAATTAGTCTGAAAATTAAAACGGCCAACTATTTCCCGCCTAATTGCGTCCTAACCTCGTAAATATTGCTGTAATCTACGAGGAACTTTTCAGAAAATATCGTCTGGTTATGATAACGGTGAACTAGCTGCTTCTTAATGCGATATTAATTATTTTTGGGGATTTTGGGGGATACTATTGTATTTAAAGTCATTATTTGCAGGTAATTTTACATAACATATCACGACTTTATGTATTATACTACTAGCACTTTCCCCGCGACGTCGTTCGCGTGATTTTTCTAACAAATCCCTATTATTTTGATAATACAATATAGCCTATAGCACTCACTAATAACGTAGATTTCAATTGGCGAAAGAATTTTCAGATTTGAACCAGAAATTCCGGAGATTACCGCGTTCAAACATCCAAACAAACTCTTTAGCTTTAGTAAATTAGTATATAGATTCCTGTACTGTATAGTAAGCCCAGTAATTTTGCCATCCAACCTGGCACATAAGGAAGCTACCGGAAAATTGCCGAAAAAAAAACCGACGTGAGATTTAACCCAGGACGTTACGTTTAGCAGTCTTGTTTATTCTATGCGATACAAAAAACAAGTTTTAGGGTAAAATTATATGACATACTTTTAAGCAAGTTTTTGGGTAAAATTATATTACTTAAATACTTTTTAGGCTAAATTATATGAAACTGGCAAAAGATTTCTTTATCAGTTTTTTTTTTGTTAATCTAGAAGCCTTCACGCATTTGCCAACCACAACTGTACAAAATTTCATTGGATAAACAAACATATTTATTTGTTTTTTCTTCTATAGACAGATAAAGATAAAACATTTACAGGAACTTTCGAATTGTCAGGGAGTTGATTAGGCAAAAAGTTGAAGCTAGTTGCTCGTTCTGCCAGATCCAATCGCTGTATCGGTATCACCGTAGCATTCGTCGTACTGTATCAAGCTCCGCATCTAGTTATGGACGCCTTTATTTTCCGTATCGTACCTGTCGTATCCTGTCGCACAAAGACCGACTCGAAATGGAATGGGCCGCATTGCACTGTGTATCAGGGCGGTGTATCAAGACTGCGTATCATCACCCGTCTAGATAGGCGATCATGTTTACGCGTTGGCGATGCGGATTCGGTGATCAGAGGACCTAGTGTGAGTTTTTATTCGCACTCGATCGCGTTAACGTAAACTCCAATTTGTATTGAAACTGGAACAGCGCAGTCTAGTGGCAACAATAGAAACCACAATTATTCCATACAAATTGACATAGCGACAGTTTACTAACGTAAACTGACGTAAACGCGATCGAGTTCAAAAAAAAACTCACACTTGGCCCTCGGATCGGGCAAATGAACGTATGTGGATCAGCTTTTAAAAGTCAAGCAACAGTCTGCTTACAGCTACTTAAGCGGCTATTAAACGACTTTTACAGATTTTAAACTGACAGTCACGTCAAAATGTGCAGTGTAAATGATTTGAAAAAAATATATGTTAAACTAGAACATTCTCGTAATCATTTAGTAAGACTATATTTTTTATTATATTCATATTAAATAGTTTAATTAACTCGTGAAGTTGTGTCTGACGCGGACAAAACATTGACAATCACACAAAATCTACCAAGTATAATAAAACGAAACGTACACCATCTTACAGACAATGTTATTATCTATCTTTTAGTATACGCCTTTTTTTTTAAGTTAAAGAATACTACTGTTATTTAATTTTTTCGACTAAACTTGGAGAGTTTTAGACGCAGAGAATCGCATGCGCTGCGTCCAAAACTCTCCAAGTTTAGTCGAAAAAATTAAAATAACAGTAGTATTCTTTTAAATGATTAAGATAATGTTCTAGTTTAACATATATTTTTTTCAAATCATTTACACTGCACATTTTGACTTGACTGTCAGTTTAAAATCTGTAAAAGTCGTTTAATAGCCCCTTAAGACAACACATTACACACATGATATTTTAAGAAAACAAATCATTTCCGCAACGCAACACCTCATTACCCACCTTCTCGTCACATTATTGATCCATCATCTTCATACACGTGCCTAATTAAATAATTTGAAAACTCTTTATCGTTTATGTCTTATAGCCCCGAGCATTGCTCGCTTCAATGTCTCGTATGACAAGGATATTGGCAATCTTTCGACTCATTAAGGATTTACTCATATTTTGTTCCGTCTCAGCAACAAATATGTTTCTAAACTTTCCGGTATGAGGAAACAAAGGTGTTCAAACATTATCGATGATTACGCTGTGGCGAAAAAAAAAACAATTTGTATTACTAATATACATGTCCAGGGGTGTGATTCTGTAAGACCTCATTCTAAACTGCGAATCTGAATCCGCTGTGAGTTTCTTGATTGGCATTCTAAAAACTCGGTTGATAATTCGAATTTACACTAGCGCCACCCTTGCGAGCGTGTCAGCGAGTTGAACTAAATTAACAGGGAGATTTTGACAGATAAAGTATGAGATGACGTAAGGAGTGGCATTCTGTAAGGTAATTTCCCCGTCACTTCGCACTCTAACCGATTCAAAGTGTCAAATATATCAAGGTAATTTTGAACCTTATGCGAAGTAAGAGTGAATAGCGATGTGAGATGCAAGTTGTTGTTTGAATTTTACAGTATCGACCTACTGGTGATGGCTCTATGAAAAGTTCGGAAGGTTTAAAATTTTCGCGCCGACGATCACATCCTTCTGAGGTGTTGCCATCAAATGGACTCACGCATCTAAGAAAACTTTCCTGGTTTTTTCTGGAAAACTTTAAATCGACTCCGCACCGAGGTCGGCCACAGTAAAGAGAACCTTCAAAGGTGGAGGTTCTCAGATGATGCCAATCTTCAGTGCCTGTGTGGCGTAGACCATGGTCCACCACCATCTTGCACCGCATGCCCTGTCACCTGCTCTTGTGCGGACCTAACAACTGCATCAGCGAATGGCGTTGCCGTGGCTGATTTCTGGCCAAACTTGGGATCTGACTAGAACAAACACACACACATACACACTAGCACATATACATACACCGCCATCCGCCGTCCGCCGTGTTTGCCATCGTCACGCTAAGAAGAAGAATGTACTTGCTCACTGCCTATTGTGAAATTCAGACCACCAAACCCAGTTTTTTTTTAAATTCAGTCATAATTTTATTTATTAGCATAGCCATACACAAAATCACAAAGACTAAGGGCGGATTGCTTCAACTAACCATTACTGACCGGTAATAGTAAAAAAAATGGGTTTGATTCACAAAATCGTACGTCAAAAAGTTACTATTACCATAACCGACCAGTCAACGTAATTTTGTGTTGTCAAACAGCTACTTCAAACATCAAAATATTATGGTATCTCTTTTTGAATAACTTTAACTGACGGATTTTTATGTCATGAAACAACCCGTTACATTTAACGTACGTTAAACATCTCACGTTATATATAGTAACTTTTTAACCGTCCGTATGTAACGTTAACCGACTGAGGGCGGGTTGTTTCGCGCGTCTTTGGTGCGAGCATCGGAACGCAACATGATCGGTATTCTACTATTCGTTTGACGTCTCAAAAATTACAGTTAAAAAGCACAAAAATCTGTACTGGGGTATTATTTTAATATTATAATAACGTCATATTCATTAAAATGTAATCGATCGATATTTTTTTTCTCATGTGGCTACACCATAAGTAAGTTTGGTAGAGTTTGGTTGACGTGCAGTTCACGCGCAGCTTACCCGCAGTTCAAAGATTACAAGAATACCGTTTATCACTCAAACTTTAACTTACCTGCAACTGCACTACAACTTCATCCACGCGTCATAAAATTACGTGAATTAGCCCTGAGGTTACTTCTCTCTTTTGGCAACTGAACTATCTACTCTGCACTCTAAAGTGCTGGATGCGATATTATATTTCCCTAACCACCTGTCTGTCTAAATAAAGGCTTTAATCAAAGCTACCTAGCTACCTATCTATGCCTACATACCCGTCCGTCTGGTCGTCGCATTCATGGTGCAGTGCCAAAAATCAATAAATGCCTCCCCATGGGATACGAACGAGCAACCTCTGCGAGCCCCCTTTATGTATATATAAACAGATAGTTATAAAATGAACATTGACATTGAAGGGTCCCGAAATATTGAGTTCGTGTGTAGGGTAGGGGGATTAAAGAGTAGACAATTTTGATGAGACTGGGTCCAAGGGCGAGAAAATGGTGAAAGGTTGTGAAATGGTGAAATGTTTGATTTCTAACGCAATTTCGAGTATAATTAAACGAATAATTATGAACCGATTTTCAGTTGTTAGTTAACTCATAACAGAGAAATAAATATTTATGTTGAATTGACAGCTTTTGTTTATATGCAAATTACGTCAAATTATCTTATTTACTCTTCATTTATAGTTAACTGACTAGTGACGGATCAGTCATAAGAGACACCCACATAGAGCTAGAAAATAGTTTTGATACTAATCTTAATAATTGGTCTAAAGCTACAAAATAATAGGAGCAATCGAATAAAGACCGTATTTACAATCTCAGATCTTTTATCTGTGGTAGAAAAATAGCGACCTATCTTTTGGTAAACAATTTCTAAAAAAATTAAGAACTTAGAACACAATATTGAAGTAAGTATTTTACTATTATAATAATAATTTATACAATAATTTAAGCTCTGCCAATTAACTCTTAAAAGAAGATTTATTAGAAATGACTACTGCCACTCCACCTAAATGAATGCATTAAATAGAACCTTTCGTAAAACCCTTCTTAGAAAATGAACAAAGAAAGTAAACATCTAACTATTCGTTTTTCAATACATTTATAAGTGTCTCTTTTTGCTGATCACGCTATCGAAGCAATTAATCATTTTTTTTATACTATCTAAGTGTTCACCCACGTAATATTTCATCGTATTGTGTGTTGAAAAAGTTACCCTCGCAGATTGGTAAAGTTCACTTCTGATTATACTTATTTATCTGGTCTGCGATCCAAAATCCCCGGGACAGCTAATTAATTGCATCTCCGTCGAGTCGTATTGACAAGTGCAACTTTTATTAACCAACGACCCCTTTGAGCCGGTATTAATTTGACTTTTTTGCAATCAAAGCCAATGCTGATTTTATAATTATGCTTTGATGTTACCATTTTCCCTTTGGTACTAATGGTGGACGCACATCTGACGGTAGATGTGTAAGGGTGAATGTTTTATTAAAGCTACTGCCAACGACTTCATTGATAGTGTTTATTTTTTTGTGTCCCTCCGCTGGGCAATGGTTTCCCCTTTCTCCTTCCAAACTTCTTGATCTTGTGCGATCTATACCCACGTTTTACCGTAAACTTAGACAGATCGTCACGTCACCTTCGCCGCGGTCGGCCTTGGCGCTGATGTCCTCCTTCAGGTGGCCATATTTGCCCGTCTCTTCGGATGGATTCGCACAACGTGGCCAGCCCACTCCCACTTCAGCCTGGCTGTTTTTTCTCCAACAACTGCCACTGTAGTTATGGAGCTCAGGGTGGTGTTTCAATCGCGATCCATTCGCTTGACACCTGTAATGCTACGATCAATAATTGTTTGTTTGCAACCGATCGAGAGTTTATTTATTACTAGCAACCCGACCCGGCTTCGCATGCCTGGCCTATAGCCTTCCTCGATAAATGGACTATCAAACACAAAAAGGTTTTTTCAATTCGAACCAGTAGATCCTCAGATTAGCGCGTTTAACCAAACAAACAAACAAACTCTTCAGCTTAATAATATTATATATAGTATAGATTTTTAATATAAAAATCTTCCGGAAGACGTTGCGATGGAAGGCCTCCCACTAGGTGAACCGATGACCTGGTAAAGGTTGCGGGGATCCGATGGATGCGAGTCGCACGGTACCGGTCAATGTGGCGACACTTGTGGGAGGCCTATGTCTAGCAGTGAACGTCTTTCGGCTGAAATGATGATGATGATGATGACACAAATCTTATGTGCGTGTGTATGTGAGTGAACTCCTCCTAAACGGCTGGACCGATTTTCATGAATTTTTGTTGTGTGTGTCAGTGGATTCGAGAATGGTTTAGATTCACAATTTGAGGGTTGAAATTGTGAATCTAAACCATCAACCAAGTCCTACAACTCGACTGCAGCGTCACCTACCATCCGGTAGCTGACGCTGCTGTCGAGTTGTAGGACTTTTTTTATTGTAAGGGCAGGACAACGTCAGCCAGGTCGGCTCTTACAATCCATACATTGTCTGTTACGCTTTCACGATGAAATGGCTAAACCGATTTAGATGAAATTTGGTACGAAGATAGCTTGAATTCTGGGGAAGGACAAAAGCTACTTTTTATTTTTGTATCCGCAATAACTGACATTCACGCGGACGAAGTCGCGGGCAAAAGCTAGTATATTTATATTTATTTTGAACGGGCTAAGAACAAGCCGTACGAATCGGTCGGTCATGGTTTAAGCTACCTTGCTGCGATCAGTCCGTGGATAAGCCATCCATTTCATTTGACAGTCGTCACTGGTATTTAGAAGTCAGAAAGTCTGACAACCAAGGGGTGTCGTGTTATGCAGTAGCTGGGTTGTGTAGGTCAGATAATGTAAAATACTGGTATTCAGCTGCATCTGGTTAGACTGAAAGCTGAACCGAAAATAGTTTGGCTAGGCTGATGACGGTTTTTCATAGTGAAAGGTCACTATGTTTTCGCCTTCGCGTTCTCTGTGCCTATGTAGCAACCATACTGCGATCGCCAAACCGCCTGCCAAGCGTGGCGATTATGGCAACCCCCCCCCCCACCCTTGGGGAGGCCTGCCTATGTCCAGCAGTGGACGTTTTCGGCTGAAATGATGAATAATAACGACTCTACCTCGAAGTCGCGAAGAACAAATATGCGACAAATGATAGGGCGACAGTACGTTATGTCGACCATCAGTGGTGCGACAGCACATCAGTTCAACGTACGTTAGTGCGACACAACTTATGCTCGACGAACGTTAGTACGACACCACTTCTTATCGACAAACGATAGCGTTGCACAACTTTTGATGGACAAACGATAGAGCGACACAACTTTTGCTCGACAAACGATAGCGCGCCGTCACCTTCGACCGACCAACGATAGCGCAACACACCTTTTGATGGACGAACATTGACTTTGAGGTGAGAGACAACGAGAGCCTCCTCACATTTTGGTCGAGGCTCTTGGAGATGATCCCACGCAAATCGCAAGCCCGCCATTAGCGACAACACGTGATTTACCACCACCATTTTGGCGCGCTTCTATAGATCGTGATGTTTTCAACCCACAGCGAGCAGGACACGTATCCAATAGGGTAGTAAGGGTAAGAGGATATACTTCTTAAAGTTGTATAATTGTGGATCGAAACTTGAGTGGTTTGTCCCCCGCCCATGCCGTGCCGTGTCATAATAGCCGTCACGACTATCGGCACAATGACTGCTATATTTACATCCCACATGTCGACAACCTCGCGAGCCAAGTCAAGATATTTAATTTGTTTATCTTTATCAGCTTTCACGAGGTTCTCGTCATGCGAAACCGCTATAAACTTCTTTCATGTATCAGAGCTAAACTAATTGGAGTTTAAACTTATCTATGTATGTCTAGATTTATAAGTACAGCGCTGTCGATGCCGTTCTGGTTTCTTTAATGAATGACCATGTAATCCTATTAGATGGCGACCGCGGACGACCTATTGATTTCATATAAAACTTATGGACTTTGATTTCTTTCTGATAGAGAAAATGGCTCGCATGTTATGTAATTGTGGTATTGTTACATGCACTTATGGTTTTCTAACATCATGACATTATTTTGTGTGTAGTTTAAAATAAAAAAATCCTCCCAATGCTTGGGTTATCGGTCTATTGAATTAAGTACTCAAAATTCACGAACATATTATAATATATATTGTTTCAATATTTACAATATGTTTTTATATCGAACGAAACGTAAATCATTTGGAATGGTAGGTAATTGGATAAATGACACCGTCAAAAAATAATTACAAGTCGTCTCCAAAAAAACATTTGATTTAAGCCCTAAAAACCCGATTAATTTATTGTAAAATAGTAAGTATATACAATATCTACACAATTTTTTTTTTATTATTATTCGTGTATTATTCACATATTCATGCGAAATGCTACATACGTCGATACTCTTGCGTTATCCCAACTACCTTGTTCAGCGTGCTGTGCTGGTGCTACTGCTGCGGCTGCAGAAATCTCAAACGGCGAAAGTATAGGTACCTTGATGTTAACTTTATTTTCGAGCCGCTTGGGGTTGACAGCTTCGGGTCATGGAATCCGAGTGCTTATCTTCTTTTTAAGGAAATGTCTAAAAGGTTGGTTGACACTTCCCGTGATCCAAGAGCTGGTTTTTACCTTGGTTAGAGATTAAGGATTGCCATCCAACGTGGCAATGCTTTAATTTACTTACGTAATTAATTTGACTATTGTAGTTTGGCCCGTTTTGGCTCTAGGCGTCTAGTTATATTTTTATAGATGTGTGGTAAAATCTTGTGCTACATCTTCCGTAAGACTTATTATCCGGACTCACGCGGTTGCTCTGATTTCCCTGGAGATCCTTAAGTTTTACTATCGTAGTGCGCTTAGAAATTAGCTTCAGAGTTGTAAAAGTTTTAATCAATATTATACATACTTACATCTTGTACATTAAAGTTAGTACCTAAGTTCCCAACTTACCTAAAACCAAAATCAGCCTATTATTGTCCCACTGCAGATCAAGGCCTCTTCTCATGCAGAGAAGGCCCGATCAATGTTCACCACGTTTGCTGAAGGTGGATTGGCGATTTCAGCGAGTTTTCTTCACCAATGTCAGTGATGTACAAAATAATTTAAATAAGTAGGTACATGTCGGATCAGGTCGGATGTCGATCAGTCAGGATTTAGTCCGTTAGATTAAGTCATCATGTAGGCAGAATATGGGTTTCGTGCAATGCTAACACACTGAGTATAGGGTAAAATACACGGCGTTTATTAAAACCACAATTTAGCACTAACTCAATTTAAAATAAACTCAGACACTATAATTAACATAGACATAGTTCACTTCACTTCAACAACGAATCGAAAGTACAGTTTCGAGACGTATTAGCTCCGATGCGATCAGCCACTGGATTCTGAATGTCTTCCTCGCTGTGGGCTGAAAATATCACGACTCTGTAGAAGCGCTCCAAAAGTAGTGGTAGATCACGTGTTCTCGATAATGGCGGGCTTGCGATCCGTTTCACGTTCATATACTATTGACCGGATGCGACATACATATGAATTTCAAAAGTTACATTGGTACTTGCATATGGCTATAGTCTTGACTTATAAACGTACGTACGTGTGTGTGTGTACATGAATGTGTGTGTGTTTGTGTGCGTGCGTGCGTGTGTGTGTGTATTTAACTTCTACTAAACCTTGTTTAAACTAAGACGCGACGTCGTTCATGTGTTGTTAAATAACTCTATGCTAATATTAAAATTGCAAAAGCAACTCAGTCTCTCCGTTTGTTACCTTATCGTGGCAAAAGTACTAAACACAACGTAATAGAAGATAAAGAGGTAGCTTGACATGTTGATAAGTACCGTAGAGACTGTTTCCAGTAATACAACCTTATTTGTTTTAGTTTTTTCTATGAGATAAACTCCACTGGAATTAAAAAACGCATGTCAGTCCAGACAGAACAAAGTATCAATTGATGAATGAATGATATCGAATAAAATAATTATTGATAAACGATACGATATAACATAGGTATAAAGGTAAATGTCCCGATCGATACAGTACATAGGCTTCTTCTTTTAAAAGAGGATTTTACCAATAGCGCGCTCCGTTTCTCCATACAAAAACAGTCGGATCATATTTTGGTCAAAATTTAATGAAACTCATAAAAAAAATAATTTGTAAAAGGACACTAATATATAGGTTTGTGGTTAGTCAATATAACTTGACTCTAAGGGTCTAACTACACTTATTCAGCTCAAATCAGCTTTTGTCTATAGAAAATATCAGTTTTGTATCGCATCCTTTCAGACGTGGAAAGCTGAACAGATCCGTATGCATCTCCATACTAAACAAGTATTTTATATGGCCAAAAGCTGAACTGAGTTGAAAAAGTGTACTTAGTCCCTAAATCGTACGAGGGCGCGACTTCGACGTTCATGCCGATGAAGTCCCGGGAAAAAGCTGGTTATACAATAAAAACTTGCGTAATATCAGACCGTTATAACCTCCTTGTTACATGAAGCCTGTCACTTTCAAACACTACAGTACCTTTGCAAGTTACATCAATTATTTTGTTTATATAATAAGAACTAGCTGTACCCGCGGTTTCGGTCACGTGGACCTTAGTGTGAGGGAAATAAGTATTGAATTCTTTATCTTCACAAATCACTAAGTGTACCTAGTTGGTTTGAGTAAAACATTGCTGACAAAAAACATTGCACACACACACACACACACACATTGACAACACACACACACACACACATTGACAACACACACACACACACACATTGACAACACACACACACACACACACACATTGACAACACACACACACACACACATTGACATTGTTACGCATTGCATTGCATTGTTTGATTTGACATTGCCGGCTAATTGACAGAAGTAAATGTACTAATACTAGTTTGTAGGATGTCTATGTCATTACTAACAATAATGGATTGTACTGATCTGACAAATAAATGATAATAATAATAATTGTTCATCCTCTATAGCAAATAGCGTGATAATGTGTAGCCTATAAACTGATGAAACCAGTAGGGAATATTTAAGCAAAATTTGAACAGAATCTATCGGCTTGTAATTGCGTGATGCTTCCACATTAATTTGTAACGGTTTTTTATTTTATAAAAATGTTACGGAACGTTTTTCTACATTGTTTGTGTATACTTTTGTAATACGCAGAGTAACGTAAATAGATTATTTTTTTAAAGTCGTTTTGTAAGCAAAGGGTCCTGGATTAAAGGATTCTTGTGCGGGAAGTTGGTTGAAATAACTTTGATGCTAATTTGGGAATTGAATAGGAGCTAGAAATTACGTAAAAGTATGATTTTGTTATGTAATCTTTTTTAATAATAAATATTATTGTCCCGCTGAAGAGCAAAGGCTACTTTTTTTTTAAACATTTCTCCTGTGTCGTGCGCTTATAAACAGACAAACTCACATACATAAAAAGCCAGACCCGGAACAACTATCTGTAGGCTATACAAGTATTTGTTCTGTGCGGAAATCGAACCTGCGACACGCAGTGCAACAGTCAATCGCTCAACCATTACACCAATCGTGTCGTCAAAGCCGTCAAATTCAGAAAAGCCATGAACATAAATTTCAGATTTGTTGCTCATTACTCACGTTGTTTTCCTTCAGCGATGTAAGTGATGTTCAAGATAAACTTAGAATGTGTTTATGAAGTGAAAAAGTCTCATTAGTATATGCCTGGCATCGAACCGTCAACTACAACTTCATGCCTAACCTGGGCCAGTAACGACATTTGCCTAACTACTTAATTTTTATTATTTTGAGTCTGAATTCTCCCTCTACAGAGCAAAAGCCTCTCTATTCTCCTTCCACTTCTCTTCTCTTCTTTCACACAACACATATACGTACACACATATACACACGCACACACATACACCCACGCACACACATTCACACGCGCACACACATACACACACACCCCCGCACTCTTTCAATTGATCGAGCAAAAGCCTCTCTATTTTCCTTCCACTTCTCTTCTCTTCTTTCACACAATACACATACGTACACACATATACATACGCACATACATTCACACGCGCACACACATACATACACGCACACACATACACACACGCACACACATACACCCACACCCCCGCACTCTTTCAATTGATCGTGTATTTTTTCCGTTTATTTGTTTTTGTTTTGATTTTTTATTTTTATTTTTCACACACACATCACGTTTATAATGTAAAGAAAAAGCGGAGCTTTCAAATACAGGCATTTTCTATGCTTAAATGGAGACTCCTCGACATGTGTAAGCCAAATATGTTATGAAATAACCTTTTTTTTTTCTCTTCAACTAATGAGTTTTTAATAAATACCTTGGTGAGAAAACCATGTGACATAAATCTCAACGTCAAACGATTGATTGCCTGATGTCCAATCTAACACGATGCAGAAAGGCAGGCCCTTACCACTGGCCCATTACGACATTATTTTCTAGTGTGCTCTGTATTGCATTAGTTCATCGTCATCATCTGCCTAGCCTTTTCGTGTTTTACATGGAGCGACTGCCCTGACCTCCACAACCCAGTTACCCGGTAACACGATGCCCCTTGGTAAGACTGGTTGTCAGGCATTCTGGCTTCTGACTACCCTTAACGACTGCCAAAGATCTATGATTGACAGCCAGGACCAAAGGCTTTACGTGCTTTCCGAGACACGGACGGAACTCGGTATGAAATGGATGGTCACCCATCCACAGACCGACCGTGTTAAACGTAGCTTAACCTTTGACCGATCGATCTACACTGCTTTTACTTAGCCTCGAGCTCTTTGGTGTATTGCATTAGTTCTTCAAGAAAAATCATTAAAACAATTTTTGCTCCTATTCTTTCGACTTATCAGAACGAAGTATTAATTAATTCTACTCTCTACTGCAGATGTCTCCTTGATAAGGCTTCCATTTTAATCCTGGCTACTTTTCTTTCCAACTTATTGGAAATTGCGTAATTATATTTCTTTTTTAATCTCGAAAAAAGATTTTTGTTTTAATAAGAACGTATGAGACATTGTATGCTTTTTTTTTGTTGAAACTTTTGACGAATAAAAGAGTAGGTACTGTAGAGTTTGTCAAGCAGGAGGCTTTATGTAATGAAGCCATAACTATTTAGTCTATGGTTAGAACTTTCTGGATACTTTAGAATATATTTGAATGATGTAGAATATAGTTTTTATACTATGACAAGTGATGTCAGAGAGACTGACAGCTCTACGAAGAGCTGAAGGTCATGTAAATCTTACCTCTCGCTAATTATATTAATATAGTTTTCTGAAAGTAGTTAATACCTTTCATTTAACGTAGCGTAGATCCTCGGTAATTCGTACTTGGTACAAGTGTAGCTCAGTAGCTACAGTACCTAGGTATTTTATTTAGATTTGGAAATATGCTGCTCTTTATTTTTTTGACTATTTCTAGATTTTTCATTTGCATTGTTTTAACTATGGTTAGATTGCAGGTAAAAATGTAATGATACTTGTTTAGATCGACTAAAGACCGATCTGAGGGCCCATCGTAAACGTTCGCATAATTGTTTAGATCGACAAAAGACCGATCTGAGGGCCCATCGTAAACGTTCGCATAGTTGTTTAGATCGACTAAAGACCGATCTGAGGGCCCATCGTAAACGTTCGCATAATTGTTTAGATCGACTAAAGACCGATCTGAGGGCCCATCGTAAACGTTCGCATAATTGTTTAGATCGACTAAAGACCGATCTGAGGGCCTATCGTAAACGTTCGCATAATTGTTTAGATCGACTAAAGACCGATCTGAGGGCCCATCGTAAACGTTCGCATAATTGTTTAGATCGACTAAAGACCGATCTGAGGGCCCATTGTAAACGTTCGCATATGTTAAATTGTACAAAATAATTGTGTTTCTTATTACTGCCACTAGATGGCGCTGTTCCAGTTTCAATACAAATTGGAGTTTACGTTAACGTGATCAAATTCGAATAAAACCTCACACTATTATATAGTTCGTTCGCGTTAAGAATGCAGTGAAATCATCAATGTCCGTCGGCCTAGCCCCGCCCCTAACCAATCAAATCTTTTCAAATTACAAAGTCAAGTTCACAATGACACCCCTAACCAATCAAATCTTTTCAAATTTCAAAGTCAATTTCACAATGACAGTTGAAGGCATTTTGCACTGATGATTTACTGCATTCTTAACGCGAACGAACTATAGGTCCTCTGGGTTCTCGCTGAAACCGAGGTTGTGACAAGAACACACAATACTTTATAGCACTGCGAAATATATCTAAACTATTTAATATTATATCGAGGTAATATTGTTTGTTTGTTTACAGGAGTTAATCTCTTAGGTACTGGTCTGATTAATAAATATATTTTACAAATAGAAAACAGCACAAAGTTTGCTAATAGGCTATGTTTAATTGTATACAGATATGCTATTCTCTACAGATACCATTAGAGGCTGTGCTTGCCAGCGAAATCGAGATCGTGTCAGCGGTGGAATCAATACTCAATACTTTATTACATTCCACAATGTGAGCTTAGGTGGTAACTTAGATATATAGATCATTATGGACCCTGTCGGGCACAGTAATTAAGTAAGTAGGAGAGAGGAAGCTTATAATCTAATATTATTAAAGTTAATAGACAGCTCAAATGTATCGCTTAACTTATATATTTTGTTTATTTTTTTTGCGTGCAGTTTTATTGGGTTGTTGTATATGTATAGTCAACGTCGAGCTCAGCGATTGTATTTGCTTTGCGAATATCGTTATTTATTTATGAGCTGTCAAGTGTCAAATGATTCAACCTAGTTCCACAAAAATCTGTTATTCAAGAGACGAAGTCGCGGGCAGAGTCTAGTCGCGGATAAAATGTAGTTCGTTTAGTGTTGCGTACTTCCACTCATTTTACATCAATTTTAACCTTGATACACCCCATAGAGTCCCCCTTAACGAGTACAGATCATGTGAATTGTACCATAATATTGATTAGAGTGGGGTTCCCGCGGGCAAAACTATCGATCGGTTGCCCCACGCTATGGTATCGTAGTGTGAGTGTAAGTAGGGTTTAAGTGTGGTTCTGTATAATTTGTTGTTTTTGTTGAATAATTTGTTAGAGGGGAAAGTATATAATTGGTTTTGTCAAAGATATCTAAGGAATTATTTCATAATGTCCGAAATGGTCCTCTCTGCCAGGTCAATAAAAATAAATCTATACTAGTTTTTTATATAATATAATAAAGCTGAGGAATTTGTATGTTTGAACGCGTTAATCTTCTGAATTACTTGACCAATTCTAAAAATTCTTTCGCTATTTAGTAGCTACGTTATCACTGAGTGCTATTCTATAGGCTAGGCTTTATTATCAAAAAAATAGGGATCCGTTAGAAAAATTACGCGAAAGATGTCGCGCAGAAAGTGCTGGTGTACTAGATAAATTAACTAGACCTGTAGGTCGATTCTGTAAAATTCAAACAACAACTCGCATCTCACATCGCTATTCACTCTCACTTCGCATAAGGTTCAAAATGACCTTGATATATTTGACACTTTAAATCGTGTTCGAGTGCGAAGTGAGCGTCGAAGTGACGGGGAAATTACCTTACAGAATGCCACTTCTTACGTCATTTCATACTTTATCTGTCGAAATCTCCCTGTCAATTTAGTTCAACTCGCTGATACGCTCGCAAGGGTGGCGGTAGTATAAACTCGAATTATCAACCGAGTTTTAGAATGCCAATCAAGAAACTCACAGCGGGTTCAGATTCGAAGTTTAGAATGAGGTCTTAGAGAATCACACCCCTGACGTTGGAGAAATCTCTTCCTTATTTTGAAGAGGTACCGATTTATGACTGTATCCGTATACAAGTACTGTCGCTGGGTGTGCAGTGGTTATTTAAAGTTCATAAATCTTTTATGGGGTACTGTGTTAAGTGTTATAACAAAATTCCTAGTGATAAATTGCAACTAAGTGAAAGAAAATTTAAAACATATATTAAAAGTACACTCTGTAAACAGGGCATATTACAGTTTAGAGGATTATATCCATGATAATAATGCTTGGAAACAAGCTGGTCCGGGCTCCATAGGACAATTTACAGTCTAGACAAAATCAAACTGATTGCTAATCAAAACTACTTAATCTATACTTAATATAAATATATACATTATATTTAATTCTTGCTCTGTTTCACACACTACTTCATAGTTTGTTGAAATGTAAGGAGTTGTTGTCTACTTTTTCAATAATTGTAAATAATAATATGTTAACACTATGTATCTATGTATACAACTTGGCTGTCGTTCTTAATCTTGTAATACTTTGTACATACTTCAATATAGTGTTTTTTATGCAGGGTCCATCGTGTTCACGTATAGTTATATAACTATAAACTGTAAATGCAAAATATTGTACACATTTTTTTTAAAAGAGTTAGTTTGGAGTTTCTTGCCCATTCTTCTCCATACGAAACTACCTTTTGGAAGGGGCAATTAGAATCAACTTTTTTTTTATGACGTTCAAAAGTGCCTTTAATGGTCTAATTGAAATAAATGATTTGACTTTGACTATGTTTATATTTAACTAACTTCTCCCGCGCATGATGCTTTCTATGACACTCTGAAATAGAGTGGTTATCTAACAGTGAAAGTTCTTTTGAAATCAGTTGAGGAGTTTCAGAGATTACAACCAAACTCAACCTCTATATAATATTAGTGCAAATAATTATATATTTGTTTTTAAACAATAGAAAAGTACTTATTGTATAAATTCATGTACATGGCCAACAATCTGTCAAATTTCGTTGATAAATTTTCAACTTTTTACAAAACTATAAGGTTCATATTCAATTAGGAAAATTTGATTGTTTGGCTTAATGTGCTTGGCGTCTGTACATTTTTCTATGCCTGCCTTTTTTGTTACCTGAAGTAAATAAATACCTATGTTAGGTACAGATTTCATAAAATTATACAAACCCATACAAAGCTATACAAATAATCTGTATGAACCTAATGTATTACTGCTAAAAAAGATTTGCTGGTTGCTAAAAGACCATAGCGCTCACCGCGTTCAAATTAAAGATCGGTTTTCGATAGTTCCTAACCAAAACAAAACAAAAACCAAAACATTCACTGTCGTTAATTTTAAATCAAACAAAACAGCACCCCATAGTTCCCATAGCAACCACTATTACGCTATAGAACCCTCCCGCACACCATCTGTCGTACTGTACACGTGGTTATCGCCCTTATGTGGTGCTATTAGCGTCTATAATTGTGTAAAACATTGGTAGATGACCACTCATTACTTGTCATAGTGGGATTACCCTGCAGGGGGAAATCCATGGGTGTGTTACTACGGTGCCGATTGATTGTTGTAAAGTTCTCGAAATGTGTTTGTTGAGGGGTATGTTATCATAATTTTGCGAAAACTTCGTCTTTTACCCATACAGGAAGGAACTTATTTCAATTAAACCATTTACAGGCACTTTTGAATAGTGAAAGAGACGATCAGTTAGTCAGAAAGTTGAAGCTAGTTGCTCGTCGCTAGAAAAACGAGAAAGAAACTCCACGGACTCTCCTTTAAATCAAGTTTTTACAAAATACTGGTTACTTTATTCTTGTTGCTTCATATGTGAAAACAATGAAGGTAATCTGGGGGTGTTTTTTATACAAAACATAAAAAAGAGTCAAGATTAAAACTGTTTACTAATTAATAGTGCTATTTGAAAACCTTAGTGCATACTTACTCGCTTTTATAGAAGAGCTAAGAAGAGCACGTGAATTAAAACTAACGTAAATTCGATTGATTTTTAAATTGTAAATATCCGTTTCGCTTTTGAAGTTATACTTCTTTAGGCGCGTTATGAAAAAATTATGAGAGTGAAATTTTACGATGCGCGCATGCGCGCTTGCAGCGTCACACAAAATTCTCACGGCGCGCTTTTGTTTTTGAAGTTATACTTCTTTAGGCAGATGGCGTTGTTTACAATTCAAATTGTGCTTATATACTTTTTTAATAATGCCAAAGAAGTATAACTTCTCACGCTCGTACATAAGTACACGCACCCATTTTTTTATATTTTTAGGTATGAACGCTTTATTTATATAAAAAGTACTATTATTTATATTATGTTGAATGACGTATTACGTTATGAGGAGCTGAGGGATTTGTAGATCTTTGACAGTCGTTACAGCTAGTCAGAAACTAGATAATCTGATAACCAGTCTTACTAAGGGTATCGTGTTACCCAGCAATTGGGTTGTGGAGGTCAGATAGGCAGTCGCTCCACGCTCCACGGCAACGTTTATATTAAAGTTGCACTTTGCCCGCGATTTCGTCTGCGTGATTTTTCTCAAGGATCACAAATTTTTTCAATTTATAAATATAGCCTTTGTTTTTCAGGGATAATGTAGCCTTCTAATAGTGAAATATTTTTTTAAATCGGACCATCAGTTTGAGTTTATTCGTTACAAACATACAAAAATACAAATCTTTCCTCTTTATAATATAATAAGTAATAAGTAATAGAGCTTTTGCACGTGACTTCGTTCGCGTTCAAGTAATCATCATCATCATGTCAACCTTTAGACGCCCACTGCTGGGCATAGGTCTCCCCCAAGTGGGGGTTCAGACGTAATTGCCATGCTTTGCCGATGCATGTTGGCTATCGCATTAGGTGTTATGGTACTCAGAAGGACGCTGCTGCCCATCCTCTGGTCAATATCCCTCTGTCGCTTTCTAAGACACCCACGGGTAGAATGGGGTGGTGCTATTCGCGGCCGGCACCACACGTTGAAGTCATATACCCCCATAATTCCCTGTTAAGTATAATCTGGGTATCTTTAAGGCACGAGTGAGCCGGTTCATTCTAGCAAGCGTGTTCCATCTTAGGCTGCATTATTACTTAAGATCAGGTGAGTTGCAGTCAAACGGTTGATGAATCTGTTTTAGATGACGTCTCTAGCTGCCAAATGTCAGTTTCATTAGTAGTTATCGACGCAAAATATAGAGGGTACAGAAGGACCGCTCCCGCCATCTTTAAAAATAATTACGTAAACTTGCCAGACTCGCTAGGGCTGCTACTGCATGGACTTTGTAGGTTTTATTTGTGACAATATGAAATTTTATTGACACTGGTTGGAACTCTTTGCATTTTCTATAACAATTTTTTCCGTTCGTCATGAAATCTTAATGTCTCTCATTTATTCATTTAGACAAAACGTGACAGTCGGGACTGATGTCTGCTTGAAACTGCCTATAAACGTAATGTCAATGTGTGCGTGAGTAAAATGGCGTTTGTTCTGAGTGGTCTCTATGCTCGGGCGCGCCGCAACCTTACGTACTTTGTGTTATCGAGATCAGTGTGTTAAGTCAGTGAGTGAATGCGTGACCTTAGCCTCTTTTTACGATTCGTTCAATAACTATTTTGAAAGAATACACAAACATTTTACAAATTAAACAATTATTCCTTTTTAAACTTTCAAGTTTAATTAAGAAATACAGACATGATTTAAGTTGATAATTCAATTTGTTAGGCAATAGAACTACGAGGAGATCATTAAGAGCTTTACAATCTAGATTCTTGGCCGTTTTTGAGACAAACAAAGAGTACTTTAGAACTTGTATATTTTTGGACTTGGTCTCTCCAACAGCTTGACTTACGAGTTTTTTGTTAGTGTTCGTGATTTTATTTTATTTTTATTTGCATTGCCATTAATAACGCAGTAATGATGCTAGCCTTTCAGGCACTTGCCCCATTGAGAGCAATACGGACAAGTTTTTGATGCCCTATGAGTCCCGCCTCCCGTTTGTATATATTGGCTTCTCCAACAGCTTGGCTTTCGAATTTTTTGTTATTGTTCGTGATTTTATTTTATTTTTATTTTTATTGCCACTATCACAACGCGGTAATGATGGGCACTTGCCCCATTGAGAGCAATGCAGACAAGGTTTTTGACGCCCTATGAGCTCCCCCCTCCCGTTTGAATATAATACTAGCACTTTGCCCGCGACTTCGTCTGCGTGAATTATCAATGATCACATTTTTCTTGATAATGCAATATAGCCTAAAGCGTTAGGGGATAACGTAGCTTCCTATTGGTGAAAGAATTTTTAAAATCGGATAAGTAGTTCTGGAGATTACCTCCTACATACAAACTTGCAAACTAACAAATTTAACCTTTTTATAATATTAGTATAGATTTAACAGTTTTAGTGAATCCAAAAAGATAAGAAAGAGACCGTGGTTACATGTGACAAAAAGAAATTTATTTTTTTTGTTTTCTTCTGGTACTCTCTGAAGGCATACAACGCCCTGCGTGTCCAGTACAACAACGTATTTAGGATGCTGTTGGGTCTACCACGCTTTTGTAGCGCTTCCAGGATGTTCGCCGAAGCCAGGGTGGGTGGTTTTCATGCCATCATACGGAAACGGTGCGCTTCTATTCTCGGTAGATTGCGTGCTAGCTCCCACAGCATCCTGAGTACATTGTGTGATAGGTGGGACCACGGTGGGACACGGTGGTCAGTCGTTTCTATTTTGTATAAAGTGTCGTTTTACTAACACTTTTACGTTAAGACTTTTACTAACCATATATGGATTTTGTAATCTGAATCAAATAAATTATTATTATTATTAGTCGCACGGGACCGGTCAATGTGGCGCCACTTGGGGAGGCCTATGTCCAGCAGTGGACGTCTTTCGGCTGAAATAATGATGATGATGATGAAATGAATATCAGTGAGAATTTTACAGGGAATGAAATATAAAAAAAAAACCTACCCAAAAGTTTAGTGTTGCCGTGAAATAGAGACCACTTCTAGCACCAACATTCCGTTGGTCCACTACTTACGGCTGTATATCTCTATCTACTCTGGCGTGACATTATATAATGTTTAAGTATAAAAGTCATTCAGAGCTAGGTCGGATATAAATACATAAGGTGAACGGAGACCGTCGCCCCGGGCGTGGGATACAAATGATCAGGACGAATTGACCTGACTATATGTTGACAACTTCAAATAGGACGCCAGCTCTTAGTTTTTTTATTGAAGAATTAACCGGGGTGACATGGCCTTTAATTATGCATACTAACCATTAATCTAAGTAACATTGAGCAGCGTAACACGACGCCGTCTCTTCGTGTGCAGTAGTTTTATTAAGTTTATTGTTTTAAAATATGTATTAGTTTATATTGTTTTTATGCTTAGTATGTATTTTGTTTTATGGACCTTAGTTGCCTGAAATAAAGGATAAATAAAAAAAAATACATTGCTGTAAATACCCCCAGTATTTCAAGTTTATTTTTATTTTTCAATCACATGTGCTGTTCCACTGCAGGTGAAAAAGCCTCCTCCAAGTCCTTCCAGTAACTTTCATACAGCGCCACCTCGAACCAGCCGTCGTGGTACGCATCAGGGTCATCTCGCCACCTATTTCTGGGCCGTCCTCGTCGAGGGCGCCGAGGATATCATAGTTTAGTAAAATTTAAGATAATAATTATATTTTCTTAAAAAAACTAAAAAAGATGTTGGAAATTTGACTTTGAATATTCCCGTAATCAGGAGGTTTCAGAAGGAACAACAAATAATAGCGATGATGGGAAGAATATCTAACTTTCTGCTTTGTTCGGAGTCTTTTTACACCGGTTATAAAATCTTTATTCCTTTATTTATAGAGTTATATCAGCACGTCTCGCTTACGGTATATTATATTGGTGATGCAAGATACAATGAATAAAGAAGTAACCTATTTATCTTACGTAAACTTTAAAATTGTATGGAGTGCAAAATAATAATAAATAAAATACAGGCGTGTGGCAAAATAAACAAATTAGTAAATAAATCGCACGCACTCAGGATTCTGTGGGGCTGCCATGGCGATGTAACGCTGCATGGCGCCAGTCATATACAACAAATTACCAAAGACATGGAAAGAGCTTCCGCTTCCATTATTTAAAAAGAGACTCCGATGCTTTTTAGTGGCGAAGGCATATTATAGTATTAAGGAGTTTCTAATTGAGAAATTGTTGTGTTAGGTAGTGTAATAATTGAATAATATTTTAAAATTGTAATTGTTGTTGTAAATTATTTAGTTATAAGTTGAATGTGTTTAAATACTTTTGCATGCCTGCATGGTAAAATATGGCTGAACTCTTTTATTATCATTTACCTATCCTAGCCTAGCGACTGCCTATCTGACGTTCACAACCAAAGTTACTGTCAAAGTCAAAGTCAAAAGCATTTATTTCAATTAAACCATTTGCAGGCACTTTTGAATAGTCAAAGAGTCAGTTAGTTAGTCAGAAAGTTGAAGCTAGTTGCTCGTTCCAAAACGTAGGGTAGGTCTCTATGGAGAAGAACGAGCAAGAAACTCCACGGACACTCTTTTCAATCAAGCTTTTACAAAATCCAGGCTACATTATTCTTGTTGCTTCTATATGTGAAAACAATGTAAGTGAAGAGAAATCCAAAACATTCTAATTAAAAATAAATTAATATAAAAGCCATGGCAGTTACGAGACGACCAATCTCAACTGACAGCGCCCGTTCACGAACATGACGCGCGGATCAGCACCACTTAGCTCAACCATTTTGAAGGGAACCGAATGATCTAACCCACACGCCACCATCAGTGAGACATTTGAGCGAGCATGACAATGCTCTCAACTGCCATGCTCATTTATGTCAAACATATTGAATAAATACATGGCTCCATAGTTCTCACACTTACATAATAATTGAAATAGTGCTATTAATTCATACAAACTCAAAAATTTCCAATATATGTAAGTATTTCATTCGACAGATAAAATATAATAAGTAAATAATAATAACGGTACGTACGTTCTAGAGTGGAGACCGCGTTTGGGCAAGCGTAGTGTGGGACGCCCTGCGGCACGATGGACCGACGATTTAAAAAAGGTGGCTGGCAGCGGATGGATGCGGGTTGCCCAAGATCGGGTTGGTTGGCGATCTCTGGGGGAGGCCTACGTTCAGCAGTGGATGGCAATAGGCTGATATATATATATATATAATAACGGTACACGTTATTCATGTCAATAATAAGGGGTGAGCAACATAATCTTCTTGCAATTAAGAAATTCCCTAAAGAGGCTGTGGAGCAGGACCAGCATTATGCCAAGCATTTTTATCATTGATATAATCTTCCAACTTATAATATGCTTGCCTACATAGTGTGCGTTTAATGCATGTTTTAAATTGTCTTTCATTTAATTGCAAAATATCGAGCGGTATTTTATTATAACATTTTACACAATACCCCATAAAAGAAGTATGTACTTTTGACAATCTGAAACTTGGTTGATATAATTTGTTCCTATTTCTAGTATTAAAGTTATGTCTGTCACCTATTTTACTAAACAGGTGAAGATTTTTCCGAACATGCATGATGTTTTCGTATATATATTGACAAGGTACCGTCATGATATTAATTTGTTTAAACAATTCTCTTAGAGACTCGCGTCTGCTGAGATTATAGATGGCTCTGACAGCCCTCTTTTGCAGAATAAAGATAGAATCTATATCTGCAGCCCGTCCCCAAAGCAAAATACCGTAAGACATGATACTATGAAAGTAACTAAAATAGACTAGTCTAGCGGTATCCACGTCTGTCAATTGCCTGATTTTTCTGACAGCGTAAGCGGCCGAACTTAGCCGCCCTGCAAGAGATGTTAAGTGAGGACCCCACTGCAGCTTTGAGTCAAGCGTAATCCCTAGGAAAACTGTCTTTTCGACGAATTCAAGTACGTCCTTATTCAATAAAACGTTACATTCACTACTTTTAACATTCGGTAAAGCGAATCTTATGCACTTGGTTTTCTTCTCATTTAACACTAAATTATTTGCAGTAAACCAATTATGAACTTTAATCATGGCGTCATTTACGTCGTCATAGTGCTGTGCCCGTCTATTTAGTCTAGTGGTCACTGACCCTGACTGCTAAGCCGGAGGTCGTGGGTTCGATTCCCACCCAGGACAAACTTTGTGTGATGAGCATGATTGTTTGTTCTGTGTCTGGGTGTTTATGTATAATATGTATGTATTTATAAATTATATAAGTATGTATATCAGTTGTCTGGTTACCATAACACAAGCTCTGCTTAGCTTGGGACCAGATGACGACACGGTTGGCGCAGTGGCTGAGCGATCGACTGCCGCGCAGCGTGTTGCGGGTTCGATTCCCGCCCAGGGTAAACATTTGTGTGATGAGCACTTGTGTTTGCCTTGTGTCTGGGTGTTGTTTATCTATATATGTATGTATTTACAAAAAAAAAATGTATTTGTGTATGTATATCAGCTGTCTGACACCCATAGTACAGGGTCTCCCTAGTTTGGGGTCAGATGGCCGTGTGTGAAAATGTCCCTACATATAATTAATTTAGATGACCGTGTGTGAGTTGTCCCAAAATATTTATTTATTTATTTACTTTAAAAATCAATGAAGTATCATCAGCAAATAACACCATTTGAGGTTGATTTCTCAGTAAATGCGGTAAATCATTAATATAAACTAGAAATAGGAACGGACCCAATATTGAGCCCTGTGGTACTCCCATTTTTACTTTCAAGCCCGATGAATTTACACCGTTTATTTGAACTTGCTGCAGCCTATCATCTAAATACGATTTTACTAATCTGAGCGCTAGTTTACCGAGTCCGTAGTGCTCAAGCTTCAAAAGCAGTGTTTCGTGATTTACGCAATCAAATGCTTTGGAGAGGTCACAGAAAATGCCAATGGCATCCTGTGACTCCTCCCATGCGTTAAAGATATGCTTAATCAAAGTGACACCGGCATCAGTAGTGCAACGCCCTCTGGTGAACCCATACCACACCTCGGACACTTCATACAAAACTTGCAAAATAATTACCTATTACTACTACAAAACCAAATGACGTCTGTACACGTGCAAATGTGTGCGTGAATTTTAGTAGGGTTGAATCAGTTGGATGCCGTGGCGTACAAAATGGCGCGAAGCGCTTTGCGTCGGGCGAACCGAACGACGACGGAACTACCCGAACGTTTCGAGCATTATTATGAAGTGATCTTGTCCGAGCGGTCAATTATTTATTTCTAATAAATAAAATAAATGATATTTGATTATGAATACTCGGATTTGTAATGACATAAAAGTAATATTATAATATTTATTATGTAAAGAGGTTTATTTATTCATCAATAATGGTAAATTAAGGTACCTAATTACAAAATATGGAATTCACGATCGCCCCGTACCATTACGCGGCAACGCAACGGGGCGACGCGACAAAGTTAGTGCGTAGGGTACTACCATTCAATTCCAAGAATGAATAGAACGTGAAAGAAAGGGACATAAGTACATAACAAAGACAATAAAGAGAGAGAGCAATATTAATAGCTGGTAATGTTGGTATGTTATTATTACGGAAGTTTTAATTGTATTATTATAAAACGACGAAAACTTGGAAAATAAATGAATCATCGAGATTAAAACTAATAAATAAAACTTAAAACAAAACAAATCGCAAAATTGTGTGTTTGTGTCAGCAGTCCCTACAGCGCTGCAGTTCTTACGATTTTGAGCGCCCTGGCTAAAGAGTCGGCGGTTAGCCCCTGTAAGTGCGGGGTGAGGGTGCGGTATCTGATATAGCGCGGGGAAGGGAGTGTCCCTTCTGTACGTAGTACTATTAAGTATTCTGTGCCCATACTGTTGATCATGTAGGATGTTATTGCAATTAAAATGAATGAGCATTTGATTAAGCATTAGTTTTTCAAACACTTTGCTGAATACCGGCAAAACCGAAACGGGTCTATAATTATTCGTGTCCTTGCATTCGCCGGATTTGAACAGTGGTATAACTTTACTGTACTTCATTAAATCTGGGAAAACTCCTTGGTCTATACATAAATTAAATATGTAAGCTAAATAGGGTGCTACTGTCTCAATAATCGATTTACAAACATTAGTAGACATTCCCCACAAATCCTCAGTAACTTTGATCTTTAGTTGTTTAAAAGTTTTTATAATAATCTCAGGGTTTATATGTTTAAATTTGAATTCCGAAGGGCAGGCTAAAACATTCGTTTTTAATAAATCAAAAGCAAGTGAGGGCGAGGAAGCTAAATTTTCTGTAGTTTTAATTGGAATATCAGTAAAGAATTTCGCAAATTCCTGAGCGACATCGATATTAGTACTTATTAGACCACAGGGTGTCTCCAGAGTGTAATCAGTTTTATTTCTTTTGTTTCTATTGGTTTCATCATTGATAATTTTCCAAACAGTCTTAATTTTATTTTCTGCTGATTTTACCTTGTTGCTTATGTATAAAGCTTTAGCTGTCTTGCAAGTATTTTTAAAAGTTTTCAAGTAAGTAGCAACATACTTATTAAAAGTTTCAGTGTTTATATAAGGCTTAAGGCCATATAGCTCAAAAAGTCTTTCCCTACTTTTCCTGATACCTTTAGTTGCCCAGTCACTGAATAAAAACTTAGGGCTAATAGTTCTAGGTATTTTCTTAAAAATATTATTAAACTCTGTTTGCACAACTAAAAAGAATTCTTCATACAAAACATTACCATCACTCATATTAAGGCCCTGAATGTTTAACTTACTCATTAAAGTGCTATTAAATTTAATTAAATTGCCAGATGTTACTGGTCTTGACAGTACCTGCACTTTTTGTATTGGAGCGTTGGATTCAAAAGTAACGGTTTGCCGCGTGATCAGACGGGAGATAATTCACTATAGCCTTTTCTAAATAGTCGCAGCAACAAAAAACATTATCAATACATGTAGCAGTAGTCGTAGTTACTCGTGGTGGTTCTAAAAACACATTTGACAAATTAAATGATTTAAAAAGACTTATTAATCTACTGCTATTTGAATTGTTTTCTAAAATATTAACGATAAAGTCACTGCAAATGATTACTGATTTATTGCGATTTGTAAGTTTAGTCAAAACATCTTCCATTATTGACTCAAAAATTGAGTAGTTTTGATAATTAGGGGGTCTGTAAACGCACACTATTACATGCCTATCTAGCTCAACACAGGACAGTTCAATAGTATGTTCAACCGATAGTTCCACTATGTCTTTACGAGACTTAAATTTGATATTATTTTTTTTTAACATTAGTGAACCACCACGCATCATAGTTATCCGGTTGAAACAACTGCCAATAGTATAATTATCATAATTAATTAACATTTCATAATCCTTCAGCCAGTGTACGGTGAAACAAATAATGTCGAGCTTTGTCTTTTCTAAAAACAACTCAATTTCTAATTGCTTAGAAGAAAAACCTTGAATATTCTGGTGAAATAATTTCATGGAATGTTGACTGAGTAACATGATACCTCTTGGTAAGACTGGTCATCAGGCTTTCTGGGTTCTGTCTACCCAAAACGACTGTCAAAGATCTACGAAAGATCTTTACACAGATATTGATCATTCTTTAATATTCAACCGTATATCCGACCGAACCCTTGGGGTAGGGTTCGGTTCAAAGTTGTTGAGTTATATTGGCGGACAAGTAAAATCCTACACCTGACAAACGCAGGCCACCTCTCAAATAAGAATTAGGATCTCCCAAGAGGCTTTCACAGATTTTTTACCTGACTGTACCGTGAAAACTTGGGTTATGATATGAGTAATGACTTGCATTCGGAAATAACTTTTTATACTTGTATAAATATTTTGAAACATAGGTTATAAGTATGTCAAATCGGTCTAAGTCTACTTGTTTTCCTGTAAACTGTTTTTGTATACCTTTATATGGCAAGCAAGCGGATGGCCGAATTGAAGGCCAATACTTGTAATTTAAAAAAACCGAAAATGCGTCTACAGTGTTTGAAATCTAGTTGTCAAAATCTTGTCAAATCTATTTTTTTTTTTTTTTTTTTTTTTACTTTTATATAATTTTGTACACCTTTTTTATTAAAGTAGTATCTAGTGCTTATTGGGATACTAACTAACCTCAAGCCCTCTTTTTTTTCTAGTTTCGTTCATTATCATTTGAACAAAGCAAACCCCTGCCCTGACCAGACGGTCTACTCGGCTGCTACGCATACAGTACGCAGTACAATATGTTTAGGAAATTACCAAAACTGAAACATCTCCAAACAAAAATATATACGGTAGCAATCATTTACACACAAGTATGTACATTTTAAAGCTAATACCTGAAACTCAAGCCATTTAATAGCAAGTGGCCAAAACATTTTAAACTGAAAACATATTCCGTTTCACGTACCAAAGTTAACACTTCAAACGGATAGTCATGAATTTTGGACAACGTAGCGTGCTACGCGGCTACGAGATGCTACGCCGTAGACACGTAGCGGTTTACTATGTTCGACAAGTTTGTGTTTTCGATTGCAACTTTTCACGACTTTATTTCCCTAGGGGTTAGGCTGAAATGTGTGTTATGTGTTAGGGGCATGAGTCCGAGTGTTCATCCTGTTTTTAGGGTCATCGCTAAGCGGTTGGACCAGAAG
Source organism: Charanyca ferruginea (assembly GCA_947361185.1). Taxonomy (NCBI): domain Eukaryota; kingdom Metazoa; phylum Arthropoda; class Insecta; order Lepidoptera; family Noctuidae; genus Charanyca; species Charanyca ferruginea. The sequence goes on along the minus strand of OX376065.1, from coordinate 10,513,432 downwards.
GCTGGCCTATTCTTGGGCCAAAGATTCAGCTTTGCCATACAACGTGGCAATGCTGCCAGACTTTTGGACACTTGTTCCATTACCAGCAATGCCTGTAGGTATATTACTGTTTTCGTCTTATTTAAGAGACACCAAAGAAATCTATATAATAAAAATGATTCGTTGTTCGTTAGTCTCGCTAAAACTCAAGAACGACGGGATCGATATGGCAAGTTTTGGTCTTGAAATATTTGTAGAAATCCAGGGAAGGTTTATACGACAAGAAAATTGAAAAATAATTGACCGGACAACGTCTGTTAGGTCTGCCAGTATACAATAAATCTGTCAGCTTCTGGCATTTGGCATGATATAGGTATATATTATGGCTGTCTTGCTGTGCACTGGACAGTGAGATACCTATTTTTTGGTAAGGGTTCCTTAAGGATATCGTTAAGTTAATAAGTTCATCAACCTTAAGACGCCCACTGCTGGGCATGGTCTCCCTCAAGGGGGGTTCAGCGGTTAATAGGTCACTTTTTGTAAACGCACCCAGCGTTTAACACTCACACTTATATTGCCAGATCATTCATCATGTTTCGTAGAAGGGCTACGCTTGCCGCGGTTGTTTCTGGATGGGTGACCATCCGTTTCATAGCGAGACCCCTCCATGCCTCGGAAAGCAGGTAAAGTCGTTGGTCCCTGCTGTCAGTTCGTAAACCTTTGACAGTCGTTATGGGTGGTTATCATCATCATCAGCCTGAAGACGTCCACTATTGAACAAAGGCCTCCCCCATAAATGGGGGGCCTTGCCATAATCCCCACGCTTGGCAGGCGTCTTGGGGATCGCAGTGAGGTTGTTAAGTACACGGAAGCCGCTGCTGCCCTACTTCCAGATTTTCCCTTAGTCGCCTTCGACAACACCCTCGGGACGAAATGGGTGGTGCTAGCCCGGACATCCCACGGGCAAGCGGTCGGAAGCTATAAAGTTTGACAACCAGTCTTACCAAGGGATATTGGGGTTACCTGGGTTGTGGAGGTCTGACAAGCAGTCGCTCCATGTAAAACACTGGTATTCAGCTGCATCCAGTTAGACTGGAAGCCTTTTCATAGTTGGGAAAAGGTTAGGAAGGTTAGGAAGGTAATGATGATTCATCATATTCTGTTAGGGAATTGAGCCTGCGACACGCGGCATCCAACTGCTCGGCCTCTGCGGCAACCATGTCGTCCATTGTAATGTTGTCAATAACGAGTAATGAAAGGTTATGTTTTTTCTCAAGACATACAATAATCCGCTTACATACGGGACCTTTCTAATCTCACAATGCGACTCGTCACCATATTTAGGACCCGCGACATATCCAGATTGACGTAAGATGCACGTGACCAGTCAACAACATGTTGGGGCAACGTGACGTAAAACTACGTCATTTCGGCGTTCCTAGACTATTAAGTAAGGCAAGCGGTTAAAACATAACAATATATTATATGACGGTTTATAAATGGTTGGATAAAAGGTAATTAAAGAAATTAATATTGGATGAAAGGACGTTTTAAGACCTTATTAATGGTCTAATTTAAATGACTTGACTTTGATTTTGACCACATAATTGTAAGGGTATGGACTCTTCTCATTCAGAGAGGGCACCACGCTTTCATCATTTTTCTTTCTTTCTTTCTAACGTTTCTTTCACTACTCACCACACAATTACGAGAACATTAAATTGGGCCTGTGTGCCCGGTGTTTATATAACAAAACACCACAAAACACACAAATATTTCCTGAAGGGAAAGATAGAAGTATGTAGTACACTTATATTCCAATTATGACTTTAGCATCATGTAAAAGAGTCTATTTTCATATACCCAGACTAAGCTGCTAAACCCGCCACACTATTCCCAAACCACTGCAACATCTGAAAACCAGAATCAACAGTGGCGACCACTAGAAAAGCGTCGAGGCAATGAAGTCAAAGTCAAAGCATTTATTTCAATTAAACCATTTACTCTGCACTTTTGAATTGTCAATTAGTTAGTCAGAAAAATGAAGCTAGTTGCTCGTTCCAAAACGTAGGGTAGGTCTCTATGGAGAAGAATTAGCAAGAAACTCCACGGACACTATTTCACATTGACATTATTTATAATGTAATCAGTATTTTGTAAAAACTTATTTAAAATTGTGTCCGTGGAGTTTCTTGCTAATTCTTAATTCTATATGTCAAAACAATGCAGGTAAAGACAATGCATTAAAAAAAAGTATGCTTCAATCATACACTAGCCCGCGACTTCGTCAGTTATCATCGGGGTTTTAATATTTATTTGCGTGGAAACATATTTTTCAGCTATCCGCCTGTAAAATCGGTCCTGCCGTTTCAGAGATTAACTGGACCACAGACAAAAATATTAAAAATTGTTTATTTTTTATATTATAATATACTTTCATAAGCATTTAGTTAAAATCTGTTATTTTGACATTACAAACAGACACTTAAATTTTATGATTAATGTCATGCCTATCGCTCCTTACATAACGCCTTTCCATCGCCACGTTTAAGAATATTCCTTGACAACTGATATTACAGAACACTATAATTTCCCATTATCTCTTGTTACAGAAGAATCCTGGGAATATTATGACGAGGTGGCACCTGACAATGACGTCATCACAGGCCGGGTTCAGACGACTGGTGTTGTCAGCGGTACGCGACGACTTGACGAAGGTATGTACTTAAAAACGTCTGTAGTATTGTTACGAAGAATTGAATGCAGTGGTCCATTAGTAGGGGTTTTCCTGGTGTGGATTTTGTACCAGCTTAGATATTATGTTAAAATCTCCCTCAGTGAATTTAGGTAAAGTGATCTTGAGGATATGGGGTTTAAGCTACACTTACTGCGCTCGTGCCACGGATGGGTGATCGTAAATTTCATATAGAAATCCCGCCGCGCCGTGCCTCAGATAGCATGTAAAACCGTTGGTCCCCGTTGTCATTCATGTCATGTTTGACAGTAATTATGAGTGATCAGAAGCCAGAAAGTTTGGGAACCAGTATTACCAAAGGGTATTGTGTTACCCAGTAACTGGATTGTGGAGGTCAGATAGAGGCAGTTGCTCCATGTAAAACACTGGTATTCAGTTGCATCCGGTTGAACTGGAGGCCGAGCCCAACATAGTTGGGAAAAGGCGGATAGGCGGATGAGCTTGGGGTAAGCTGTAGTCCTACCTGATGCTAGGGATTGACTGACAGAAACCAACCTTTAAATATGAAGCTCTAATTTCCATGAAGTTTTTGTTATTACGGATAAAATACAGGATATTTTGTGGTATTGTAATCCGACCGCTTAACTGAGACCGTCCTGAGGTAGCTGCATGGTGCGGAACGGGTGACAGTTGTCACAAGTTAACGTATTAGTGAGCTCTCGCATCACATCACCACACCTCTCCCGCATTGCTAAACTACTTCAGAAACGGTCTCAGATGCTTGGGCAAACACTTAGTTCAAGTTAATAACGGAATATGTGAGAATCTAACTCGCAAACTTTTGCTTACTTTAGAGAGTTACTTTTTAAATATATATACTTACACAGTGAAATATGCATGTAAGACCGTTCGTTGCGGCTATGCGTCAATCTAGGTATATCTACAAGCTAGGTCTGGCAACCAGTCCTACTTAAGTGTATCGTGTTATCCAGTAACTGGGTTGTGGAAGTCAAACAGGCAGTCGCTCCATGTAAAACACTGGTATTGAAATGTCCCCACATATGATATTATATTATATTATTCTGCTCCATCCGGTTAGACTGGAAGCGAACCTAAACATAGCTGGGAATACAGGAACTGGCAGAGTGAAATATATCCGATTTTCTACCTTAGTCGTAGATCCATTTTAATTGCTGTTGGTAGTACAAGACATATAGCTCATAAATCCTATATTCGTAGTCTTGTAGTATCAAGAAACAGGATGATAGGACCGTAATTCCCCGTAACTTGGGATAACTGAATAAGTGTGGAGGGGTGTGGACTCTGCCTACAGTGTGTGCGTATCATCCTGTACCTACCTAAACATGTAGCTTTATTTTGTTTCTCTCTATCTAAGTCTGGCAGAGTAGCAAGTGCTAGAAGAATTTTAATTGATAATGATCTTAAATTCAGCACAAATACGAGTTGTAAATTGCATAACAGCGTGTAACTTTCAACACTATTTTTGATAAATTTAAATTTATTATCAATTAATAAATAAAGTTGTTCGAGGGTATTACTGCTTTCTTTGAACTGGTTTTCATGTGCTGTTTCAGTGTAGCGACAACCGTCGGCAAAGCGACGGCAACAGGCATCATACAGGGGTCGGCTTTTTTTTCTGAATGTCATCTCGCAGGGACGCAGGTCAGCCTTGGAGGTTATAGGCTGCTTAACCGGACTTTCCTGTGGTGTCTTAAAGTTAAGGCCCCCAGCCAGGGCCTGAGGTCGGCCGGCGATGCGTACCTACGATTTATATGGCGGCCGCTAAACAATATTTAGGATCTAATCGTGGATCTACCCGACCGTGCGACGCAAAGAGGGTACTTTGTTATTTTGACGTATAATTTTGTGTATACCTATATTAAGTGTATGTGTAGTCTAATCTTCAATCCGAGTATCATTTCCACACCTGACAACACGAGAAAACTTCATTCGTCAAGAGAAGGCTCTGTCCACACAGGTCCCTTCACTACGGTTTGCAGTGCAAAGTGTGCAAATCTTTTCGAGTTGTTTACGTATTTAGTTTTATTAATATAAAGAGTAGTGTAATCCTCTCTTTGTGTGATGTGGTAAAGTGAGTAAGTGTGAGTGATATGTGACTCTTATAAGTGGACATGTTAATTCTCATTAATGCATTTGTGAGTTTTTCTAACCAAATCAATTCAACACGATGTACTTGTACCTATATTATAATGAAAGTGCAAATAAAACAGTACTATTTTCAAACCAGTTTCTTTATTCATGTTCATCATTTTAATACAACATACAAGTAAATTTATCATCAGATATTATTTTATCAATTCTTAAGATCTACCTTAACTAAGACTTGAATAACAAGTAGGTATGTATGAGTATTCATATCGATATATCGATACATCGAAGTAGTATCGTTATGTACCGAAAATCGTACGGGATTTAAATGTTCAACCCACACATAGTTAATCCACAGATAAATAAACAAATTAACAAACTTCTTTTTCAAAAAAACCGACAATGGAATGTTTAGTATTAAAAAGTATCAATTCCAATAAAAGCCTGTATAAAAAATGCTTGGCTGATAAAAAAGAAAACACAAAAACGCACAAATTCACACAATAACTTAAACATGGAAGATGAATGTCTTAACTTTATACGGTGCGCCATTTTTGTGACGTCATTTGACGTTTATTGTTTTGGCAGTATAGTTTTCCAAGATGGCGTCTACGATATGAGCGAGTTTTATTAAATATTCAAAAGTTACGTCTGTTTTGGTGATTAAGCTTAAACCTCACGTAGGGTATTTTAATAAAAAGAATGTCTACATTTTTATATTTTAAAGATAAGCAATTTTTTATGGTTACAAAGTTAGCGCACGCGAAAAACGACATTGTGCGACAAATGACGTAACAAAATGGCGTGTAAGTAAAACAAAACCCAAAACTCCTTTTATCTCAAAGACAAATGACTGTAACATTAATTCCAACTGAAAAATATACTTTTTATTATTTTAAAATAAAACATGAGGTACACAGTCAGTATTATTTCGACAACGATTAGCTAACAGGGAATCTAATTTTCCATTATATTATTATAAATATTGAAAGGGTCGATTAAGACAGTCACAGCGAAGGAAAGTTACAAGCTAGGTAGGGGAAAACACAGGGTTTCTAATAATGAACATGAAAAATCAAGTAAAAACGTACAGCAAAGTTCTGTAAAACCGGCTCGCCTTACCAAATCTCATTATTCTTCTTGAAATTACATTTTCCAGTCGAATTGGAAGATTTATTTATGTCGTTTATTGAAGGTCATTCAACAAACCTATTCAAGTTTCATGTTCATAATTATCCCTACAGACACACGGTAAAGTGTCGAGTGTCATGACTAGAGAAAGAAATAGTTAATGGAACTCCCAAAGGGGATAAAATTAAAGAACACTATTATTAAGAGGGAAAGTTACAAAAAGTTCCTTATAACTTAACACACGTATAAGTGAGAAAACTTAGAGTCTAACCTAATCGAAAGTTAGATGACTAGCGTCGTCGGCACACGATAATAAATTACAAATAAATTATTAATAAATTACACATTTTTAACAAACATAATCAAATAATTTCAATGAGACGAGATTTAGTTTTGACAGAACCGATCAGAGGTGATATGTCCAAAAAACTGGATGGAAAACATTACATTTTTAGCTTACCCGAAGTAGCCTTCCTTTTGAGCCAAATTTAACATTATTTATGTATCGAATACATTGTATAATAGTGATAGATTTATCGCATACGAGTACTCCTAAATAATCAGGTATATGATAAAAATAATAAGAGAGATAACATGGGCTCCGCTTGATCACACTGCTATATAAAATTAGCAAGCGACCCAATCGTCAATTATTATTACTTGATTATCATGAAACCTGCGGTAAGTAAATAATCAGTCGCTTTAAACAAAAGACTAACTGACTAATAAGAGAATAAGTAATAACATTAAATGACCAACCCGTTAGATATTTTATATCTTTAGGTAACCCACCATTTTGAAATTTTATCGGGCGTTTCAACTTTTGCATGTAATCACGTTTAATCCTTCAGTACAAAGTTGGCTGGTTCTATTGTTCATCTATTGTTTCTTGAGAGTAAACGGATCAACTTGTGTTTAAACTTTGATTAGGTAAGTTGGTATCCGGAGTCGTGATCATTTAGCCTTTGATAGGTTCAATGTCAAAACATTGTTACTAAAGTTAAGAGATGAATCGACAGTGAAAAATGATGTGCACAGCTGAGGGCCTTCGGATTTTTTCCTATATTTATATTCTATAGGTTTCTGAATAGTTTTTAACTTTAATGAAGTATCTGTGTCTGTTTTTAATAACGTTTGTTGATCTAATTAGGGTTGTAAACGATTCTTTCTTGTCGGTTTTTATTTAACTATATCAATAAAGTAAAAGTACATTAATAACTCATGTCTTCTTCGAAACTGATAAACTGAGCTTCAAAATATTTAGGACCAATTTGTGCATATCATTTAAAAACTTAAACCCATCTCTGCCTTCGGTATTAAATTATGGGAAATGTCTCTGTAACGGTTGATTCTAAATAATGCTATGAATCGGTAATTAAAAACTTTTGTAAAAACATTATTGCCACAAACGAATGCAGTATATGGCAAGAGTTATTTTGGGTATAAATGTGCAGAAAAGCACTGATGTTAAGATTGCGTGAATAGAGCAACAACGATTTAGAAACAACATTTGCAGGTACATCATTGTTTATGGTCTCACAAGTACATATACAATAAATGCTGTTATTGAGTCTTGCATATTTGGCATTATTTAGAAATCAACCGACCAAACAGACACTGGCCCTAAAAATGTAACATTTTGTGCAATAACCATTAGTGCGGTGAAAATAAACAGTGGGTTGATATCGATAAAAATGGATGTGCTTAAAAGGCGGAAACAGGTGTACCGATTTAGAGATCAGAACTGTCGAATACAATCTAATGTAACATGAACACTAAACAACTAAATCATTTGCCATGATTTCACTGTGTAGCGAGTGATACGCGATCTTTATCATCAAGGAATTCGAATACAATAACATCATTACATTAAATAATCAATAAGAAATTGATTGAGTATACAGTTAATTGAATATAATTGATGTTTATTCTACAAAACACAGTACAAATCATGGTAACGATACATTTTATTACCACACGTTAAGTTTAAATTCCTACACAGATATAAACCTTAAGTATCGATTAGCATTCAAGTTCATTATGAAAAAATATATCATTGGAAATATTTTTCAACTTCTCTCCTTAATTTCAAACCACCCAAGAACAACTTAATTATGCATGTGACAACCGATTTTTATAACTACATGTTTATTCCTAACAACACTTTGGCAACAAATAGTATTTTCAATTTTTTTTTTATCATTAAGAATTTTCCATCAATTTCAAATGTAACGTCAACATTATTGAAGTTAACATTACCATGGTTATTATCGAACCCGATCATTTATCGATTTTTATCATCGTCTTTAAAGATAGAAGACATAGAAAAGTATCGACAGAAGATGAATATCGATCGATAATGTGACATCACTAACTGTAGTTGGCGAAACGTGTTACACCATTCCTTTACTAAAATTTGGCTATCAAAGTTCATAACACTATCCTACAGTTTCGCCAACTAATGCCGTTTAGAAGCAAACTTAGAAGGTCTACTTAACATAAGAAACAGTTATCCAGGATTTTTAATCTTTTTTTTTTGTTTTTTTTTTTCGTTTTTCTGTCATCAGTCTTAAAATTGAGTCATACCATCTAACTAAGAATGATGAACTCTTATATTTAAGTTCCTAGGCCTGATCTAACATCGGATTTTTGCGGTGATTTTCTTACACTGGAGCTTAGTGGAAGTTAGAATAGGGGATGTAAAAGTATGGATAGTAGCAGACGAGTAACATTTAAGAGATGTTAACAAGTGCCATTCACATCATTTAATTAACCAACAGTTAAGAGTACAGTTTGAAGGTATACGTCTAAGGAAAAGGTGTCTCAACTAGTAAGGCTCTCGGGGAAACTATTTCACACATTCCTTATTCAATAAGTTATTGGTATTTTAGAGTAATCAACATTGAATAGTTTATTTTAATATTAATTCTTAATACTAAAGAGTACAAAAAATAAAGGAAATATTATTGAATATATGAAAAACAACAAGTCATCAGCGAAAACCATCGCGTTTTCATATAAGAACAACATTGTTTTTTTTTTCGTTTACAGTAACATTTAATATTCGCGCTCACGAAGATGCGGGAGTTAATAAGATCCTCACAGCGTGGCCGTAAGAGGTGCCTCACAGGAGGCCCTCGCCGGCCCCGCACCCCTCGCCCCCTTCCCCAAACCCTACGCTACCAACGTTTCCCTTCGATCATCCTCAAAGTATCAAAAATATCTGCTAGAACATCCCTTTCCCTTAGTGAAAAATTCTCGATAGTACATTTTGAACAGTCTCAAAGTAACTAATGCGTAGGTAACAATTACAAATCTTCATTAAAATGTGGATATGCAAGAATGAAAGTATTGAAATCAACAATCGTTTTACATTAGGACGAAGTAAAGCGTTCCTACGTAGTGTCTACTGTTTAATATCTAACCTAAAGGGTTACCATACACGTCAATAAGATATATTAGCACTTATTAAAAAACAGTTTGTGATAAATGACTGAACATGTGAAACACAGAGGATCATAGTCTGTACAAAAATTCCCAAATGATTTTTTTTTATTAATTTTATCAAAGGTTCAACACATTCCTTCAAATTTAAGGCCACGGCGCATTATGGTGTTTCAGTAGATTATAAAGTTAGATTACTGAATTATATTTATGTTTTTAATGATGACGTTTATATCTAATAACGGCCTTATTTACACCCGTGCGTCAGTATTGCTCGACGGTTCCGTGTTAGAAGCTGTAGCGTGTCCAAGTTCAAACGAAAGGGTGCTGTGTGCAGCTCAAGCTGTAGCCCGGGAGTGAGTGATAAGCATCACAAGTACTTACAAATCTACAAGTGGTATACTAACCGAGGAAAGCACGGCTTGAAAGATTACATTAACATTACTACGTTTCGTATCGTAAAAAATATTGGTGACAGACTTACACTGATTCAAAGCTCACAATGTGCCTTACCCACTAAACTAACATAGACAATGCGATATCTAAAAATACACAACTACTCGTACGCTATATAGGATATAATTTAAATTTAGTTCATCATAAGCAATGTGTTCTCCTTACAACTGGCAGGATGGCATTTAGTGTGTAAAATCGATTTGTGTGTGGACAATTCAAGCTTCGTATAATAAATATAGGTTCATAAACTTACGTGCATACACAATATTACGATAACATTTAATTATCTAAAAGCAATTTCTTTGGCGACTAGCATCGTTAAGAAAGATTCCAAATTTGATTTCACTTCGTTCCAATTCCAACCTAAACTTTCTACGCCAGCGACAATCCGAAATCCTTCGTTCATTGGTCTATCAATTTGTCTACGTCACCACTTTGTGGACGATATGTCGCGTTTCGTTAACATTTCTCTATTAAATATATCATTTGATCAACATTCGAATACATAATCCGCCAGTATTGTCAATTTAGAAACAGTGCCAATATATCAACATCGCCATCATCCGATCACTAACCGTCCGACTCCCGCGCATCCACTCGTATAATTAAAAACATTACTTGATATGTCAATTGCTACCAACTTTTCCTATCATTTGGAATCTTTCCACTTTGTAAAAATATTTATAACTAAAAATCACACACCTTAGATTACAAAATTACCTACACGTAATGAAGAAAATGAAATCGTCACTGTACTGTAGGCTTCATCTTTGTCTGATGACAAGAAAATGTGAAAGCTAGAGCAAGATGAAGACAGTGTTATCAATACAGTACGCTTTCTAATCAGCAACACCGATCGCTATGGTACACAAAGAGCAAAGAAATGTATACGATAATACACAATCACATTAACCTACATGTCAATATTATAAAGTAGAATCAATATATCATATAAAAACATTTCAAGAAGTCCAAAACTTCGTCACTAAAAAAATCGACACCATTGTGAAAATAAACACTATTATATGCAACCGTCTCTCAACTAACTTAAGCGATAGTAAAATATTTTGCATTTAATTTTTACAATAAAAATGTATCATAAATTCAAACGTGAGTTAATTTTAAAACATTCAGCGTAGTATTTTTTCAAGGATGGATGGTTTGTGCTAATATGTGCTTTGTTAATCACCCTAAAACTTACAATCACAATTTTTGAGATAACGTGTTCTGACGGAAGGTTTCCTATAGAATCAGTATTACTAAGAGCAGCTCATAATCATAACATCACGCGGTAACTTGAGACTCTCAGTTCCGTCAAAACACATCAACGAATTTTACATTTATAAACAAACTCAACATCAGTCGTGAATACAGTAAAATCATTGAATACTCAAATCCTCTTTCAGAAAAAATACTTCAAAAATTAAGTGAAACACCAACGTTCTGTGCAAGTCACTAAAATTATACTCTTTCATTTAGCGTATTCTCAACAACGATACAACATCGCTTAGTACATATAATATAGAAGCGACGATAAAAACAAACTTTTCGAATGTATAGGAAAACGAATACAATTCCTGAGCAATTAATTGCATGGCATACATCGTGTCAGCCAGCTTGAACCGAATGCTGAAGCGGCTATTGTATTTACAACTTCGCATGGCTCAACGAGCTTATCAAATTCAACGACGCACTACCAAGTAAATGTAATAGGTGACCAAATCGTTAACCACATACAATATGATAAGCTAACATCGATACATTATTATCTACCTTGATGAATACATTAACAGGTGAATCCTTAACTGACACAAAATTATTCGATTTCAAACAATCATTAAGAGTAGAATACACTATCGATATGGTTACTGTAAAACCCTTATTATATCCTGTCAAATTCGGATATCGTTCCGTTATTTCTGTCAACAATGTGCTACCTGCCTCGAATCTTCCCGACTTTCTCAACAAACGTCATACCTAAATAACACACTACAAATATTTTGATTCTTAATTTCGTTTTTATAAAAATACTCTCTCACACTACGTACCCTCTCTCTAATAGCCCGTCGTGACGTCATCATCTTGTACAGATCCCGGCTTCCCTTATCCTCTAGTTAGTAATACTACCAACATCATTATTCTAAAACTATTTACAATTTTGCTCGACACACTTCCTGGCGATAATGGTGTTAGAACGGCAATTAAATCAAATAAGGGAATGATGAGTGGCTGTAAGCTTGAAATTTCATCAATGATCAAGTCTTCACCTCAATTCTAACAATGACATGCTTGAATTAATGACTTAAGAGTTGAGGGGAGCAGCAGCAATCGAAATACTTATCTCAACATCTAATGGCAAATCGAATGAGAATTCCTTTCAAAACGTTGATGTAAATGTAAATAAAGGGGGAATGAAATAATTAAGTTTGATCTTAATTTTAATCTTAAGAAAATTTGCTGAGTATAAAATTATAAACAATCTTGTAAGCCTAGCTTGCGCTTACGTAACTAGTAGGTGCTAAGTTAGTAGTAGTAAAATGTTCCCTAGAGTAATTGACTTTGAAATATTGGTTGTTTGGTAGCGCTCTTTTGAAGCAGTGCAGCTGACGGGAACTGTATCCAAGGAGTCCTAAAACGGATATTAATACCTACGTTTTCGTAGAAAAGTAAAGCTTAGTTGGGATATTAGGTTCTTACATTAGAATACAAATAGTACTTACACACGAAGATTTATAACCTACATTCATAAGAATATGTATTTTTTTATTTGGAAATGTACCGCCTAATACACTGAGATGCGTCGTTTGTCGTTTGTGATGTCTTCTGATGGTTAGCAAATTTTGTTCATGACAATAACTAATTGTGTTTGTGTAAACCAGTCGTTTCGACAAAAATTGGATACTTTTAAGGTTTCTTTAAAAAAAAAATGTTGCTGGATGGCTGTGTCGTTGCGTTAAGCTTGAAGCTCAGTAGAGGGGAGAATATTTAAGGATATTGAAATTTGTTTATTATTATTATATTATTACTTATTTTTTTAATTATGTTATACAATTTTTGTGCGACCGACTGATAGAGAAATTGGATTAGGATCATTTTTTTGTGGTTAAAATATGCTTCTGTCTTTATTTGTGTCGGCGTATTTTCATCATTTCAAACAATTGGCCCTTTTTATACCTATTGGTAAATTGTATATTAAATAGGAATATTAAAAAATATTGGGAATTTTCAATTGATCAGATGGTGAATAGTGTCTATTGAGAGATAGAGAAACCATGACGATATTTTTCTAGACCAAGCATTGATTATCTAAATCTTAGGCATAAAGGTAACTTTTAGCAAATGACAGTTATTTAATAAAAAATGTGTTCAGTAAGAGTTTAAAACTGTATTAATTATGATTAAACTGAAATTGTTGATCCCAATCCAAAATGTGTGTAAAAATACTAAAACATGTAAGTACCTACTACTTTTTACTTTGGGTTACTCTAATTCCTCAATTCATATTACAACTTGGCAAAATGTATTGTATCATATTTATAGAATTTCATTGGATAACCACCATTGCTCATAAATAAGTTGTGCTGCTGTTTTAAAAAGCCAATTAGAGTAACCCTTTTCTTTATAATATCTTGCACTTAATTCTAAAGCAAATACTTACGATAATCATGCCGCTTGTTCCCCTACACCAACTGTTTTAAGTCTAGTCAAAATGCACACACACGGGGGTAACACGAGGAAAACACACAGGACCTACACCAGGATATTTGTGCTAAAGAATCGAAGTGTAATTCTGTGGATAAAAGTGTTTTTTGTGTATTTTTTCTTTGTTTGGAAGCTAACACCTAAAAAAACTAATATCTAATTGCCGAGCCAGATTTTTTTTCTGAATTTACTAGTTTATTAACAAATTGCTTGTAAAAAGCGGTTTTGGTTATAAAACACATGTACCTACTACCAAATAGTTTCTAGCTTTCCAGTGAGCTTCAAAACTGAATAAGTTCGTTTTCTATTTTTTTTTATTGTGCCTTTTATAAAAATGAGGAAGACCTAAGATTTAAGGAAACTTCTACAGTCAAAGGTATAATTATTTGCTATGAATATTTTAGATGGTAATAAGATTTAAAAACGTACTGGTAATTCGGATATCCATAAAGAGCAGCCGTATTACAAAACAAATCTCTAAGGCTACATTATTTAGTGTTTTATTAGTAATGAGGATTTAGTACTTGGAATTTAAAGCCTTTGTAATATTATTGGTCAAAATATTTACAAATAAAATCAAGAACTTTACCTAGCTATTTTAAAATTGTGTGGCTCTGTTTTTTACATCATAAGCAGATTCATTAGCACAAACATGCATTGCAAGTTGTAACTAAATTAATTTTATTAAGATAGTTACAACTTCGCAGGCAAACTACAGAAGCGCTACTTTATAAAAAAAGAAAATAAAAATAAAACACACATCAAAACTGCAATGAACTGGTATTATTATAAAAAAGCAATTACAACAAAAATAATTCAAAACAAAACGATGTACATTAATTTAAAGAACAATTGTTTATACAAATAATTAAAAAAATATAATAATTATAACAACAAACATCGACAAAATATATTTAAAGACAAAACATGTTTCAATTCAGTCCTCGAGCTTTAGAAATGCAATTTTTAAGAATGAAAATGTTTCTCGTACAGAAAAATCATTTCTTTTTCACTAACATTATTATGCAAAAAACACAAAAAAAAATGATTGGAAATTAAGTTCGTAATAATAATTATAATTGAAACTTAAATTACCAATTTCTGGTTAAAAAATAAAGAGTAACTATTGGTCGACAAAAAAACTAATAAAAATAAAATCGGGGATTACACAGTTTTACTAGGCGTAAACGTGAAGTTGTCATAATTTGCAAATCTTATTTTATAAAATTTTGATACACTATACTATACTTAATATAAATATAATACGATGAAAATGATCTCAATTAAGTAGAAGCGTATGTTGTTACCAAAAACTGGATATCTTTAGTGAAAATTGCAACAAAAATATGACACGGAGGTTTGTAAAAGTGTCGTAATTTTCACAAAGAAATCCGTACTTTTAAGTCTAAAATAACGGTTTACCCAATTTCTAGCGTGACTTCAGTTCATTAGGACGAATTATTAATAATAAAAAAAACATTGGTGAATAAAATGGATAAGTCGATAAATTCGTCAAAGCAAACTGAAGTAAAGCAGACTTGCGGTCAATTGTCGACTTACAATCAATGTTCAGTTGTCAGTGGATTAAATGAAGTTCATCAATCACGCCATCTTAGGATATAGGAACAGGGCAGTCTATAATAAAATCATTGGTGAATAATCACTGAAATTTGGACACTAAGACGCGTGATGTGTTTCAACTAATCCAGTGAATGATTAACTATTTTAATCGAAGATGCGTCAAGGCGACGAATGCGTGCGCACGGTGGTAGGCAAAATACAGAATAAAAATGTGAGAAATCAGTTGTTCTCAAAACGTTCAACTCTTAGTGCAAGTATGGTAATCTTAAATTCCAAGTTCGAGATAAAACACTAAAGTTGTTGCCGTTGAACTGTCAGCCATTTGTATTTTTTTTACATTTGGCAATTAGGTCGATATCAAATATGTATTGAGCAGTTATCATTAAAATTATATTGTTTAATTATATATAGATTGCCAAAACTTACTATAATAAGGTAGGTAATCGGTGGTAAATAAATATAATCATTATTTTAATTAAATATTAAATAAAGACTTGTAAATTTTCCGGTTTTAACAATTACGATAACTTGCACTACAAGTATAAAGATGAAACAATCATAAGTAATTCGATCAGATACCCTTACGATTAGTTTTCTATGAAAGTATGGTACATATTTACAAACAATACTAAATATCACTTATTAAATCACAACATGATCTTATGGCACACGATATACAGGTCGCCACGGTGCGCACGCGACGGCTGCCGACGCATCTTCAAACGTATTTAATTTATTTAAGAAATATCACCAAAATGGAAACGCGTAACCTAAAACTAACAGATCTTCAAGATACCGAACCTAAGTCGGATCAGATCTCTCTATTGTCATAGATTCAGCGAAAAAAAATACTAAAAAACCATTATTTACTAAGAAAACCAAAAAAAAGTTCTAATGAAAAAATCAAACTAAAATAATTCTGCTAACACACTCAAACACACGGTAATGAAGTAAAAAAATAATAATAATAATAGCGCAATATCCATAAAATACAAAAGAAAAGTATACGTTACACATGCACCGTAATACTAAACACTACAAAAATAAAGATAATTCCATATAAAAAAATATCTTACCAGAATAACAAATTGTATAATTATTTTGTATACCGAACTGTTTATAATACTCCCAGTACGCGCTAACGCGCCGTTTTTAAATCTGCTAAAAATCTCAAAAAAAATTAAAAAAGATGCTAGCGAAACGACCATTTCCTAAGTGCTCTAATAGTTACTACCGTGTCCAATGCTTATAACATACAATCAATGCATAAAAACGAACAATATCAACCAAATGTTACTAAAACAACATCAGAAGACTTAGGTCCGTGGGCTCTCAGCGACTAGGCGGTATCGATAACATTACTGCTGAAATACTGCCCTCCGATATAGAACGTGAGAAAAACTTACAATCTTTTAGTATCTAAAAATGCTTTATAAATTCTCAACTGAGGGCATCATTAGGAAGAATGCATAAAATTTGGAACTAATTGAGGTCTATAAAACATTCTTGATCGCCACTTTGTGATGTTACTATTACGTATAAAAGAAACAGTATAATATTCAGTAGAGGTACATTTGATAGTCATTGTTTTACTAATGTCCAAACGCCGCAGTCAACTTTGTCATTGATAAAACCCCTAACATCATTATTTCCCTAAAATTTAGTAACTACGTTTAGTGGGGTAGTAACCAAAGATTGTCCATTTCAGCTCAATCAATTTAACACTTACCTAATTAATAATGTAACAACTCCTTACTTAGTTTTTTTTTAATCCATAGTTTCCATCGACACAGAATAAGTGCTAATTAAAAACAGGAAGTGCTATTGTGCCGTAGAAATAATCTTAAAACTAACAACAATACCGCTCGATGCTCTCTTATTTACGATAAAATCACACGCTTAACGCCTAACAATTTGTTAAGTAATAATAGTTAAAATATTGGTCCAACAAATGGGCTAAATAATACAAATGCCCTTAATATTCATCCCTAATTTAACGATGTGGGATATGAAAAAATATTATTCAATAGATTAAAAAATGATAAGGATTCGAGAACACCGTCGCGCGAAATTTCGGATCGTTCCAACGGAATTTTAATCTCTAACCATCAATCAATAGGTACTCGAATAACAATGTCAATACTATAACTAATCTCATTACAGTTTCGTTTAGAAATAATTCATAAAGAGATCTTACGCCGAATAATGTAGAGAATACCCATCGCTAGCCGGTATGATCACATCGAGACAGCCACAAGGTTGCACCACTTGCACACTTTTAGCAAGTTCCGTTCACAAATCGTCACTTGAACTACAAAAATTGACACGCATCGCCAGAACGATAAGTCCTTACGTCGATTAATAATAATAATATTTACGTCTCAGGGTGTCGATTTTTGGCCGATAGTTCATCTGTCATTCGGATCTCCTGTGATCAGAGCGTGCTACTCACATGCCTATTGGCGGCACTTGCACGTAACGGTAGATGTAGAGCCGGTAGTCCTTGCTCGCGAGAACCACGGAGCCGTCGTCCATCAGCGCCACGTCAAAGCATTGAGCATGTTTCACTTTGCTCTCCAGTGCGGACACCAGTTGACCGTCTTGCGTGAATATCGTCAGGTTGAAGTTGTTGTGGTTGTCGGCGATCAAGATCTCACCAGCTGCGTTAATGCCAACACCAATCGGGTAGTTGGTGACACCTTCACCTCCGATTTGACGCAAGTAAATGCCCTCGTAATTGAACACTTTGACGCAATGCGCGCGGTTGTCGCTGATGAAGATCTCTTGCTTGTCGTTCACTACGACTCCGTTGGGAAATTCTAGGTGTTTGGAGCAGCCGAATTTCTGCAGCACGTTACCGATCTGGTCGAAGATTATGACGCGCATTACTTTGCATTCGACTACTACAATTCTGCCTTTGTTGTCTACAGTGACGCCACGAGGATGCTGGAGGATGTTAGCGCCAAACTTGCGCACGAATTGGCCGTATTGGTTGTAAATCTGAATTTGGTGTGTCGGTGATCTTTCAGTCACAATAATGTCACCAGAAGTGCGGACTACGGCTACTCTGTTCGGGTACAGTAGTTGGCCGTCCCGTTTGCCACATTCGCCAAATTGGAATTTGAAGCGTCCTTCCTTGTCGAATATCTGGATGCGGTGGTTGTTAGTGTCGGCAACGATTATATCATTTTGAGCATTGACAGCTACGCCACTCGGCTCGGTGAACTGTCCTTCCATTACGCCAAATTCGCCAAATTTGCAGTGATAGATCATCTTTTGTCGTTTGATTTGAGATTTCGGCGGGAAAATGGCAGTGGAGATGAGCTTGTTCGTCAAGTCTAAAATAGGATCGTTATGAGCGGAATTTGTCAGCGAGTAAGGGTCGGTCGTCGTCGGTGGGAATAGCGAGTCGCAACCACCGTTAGACCACTTCTCGTAAGGGTTGATTCCATTTAAGTTGATATCTCCAAGAGCAGAAGAGAATGGACCCAGGCTGTTGGCACTATTGAATCGTTTTGAGATAATGTTGGACTCAAAGGGCGAGGTGGATTGGCTTGTGGGTCCTAGAAGACCATTTGTGTAGGGACGATCAAGCACACCGTTTAATCCAGTTGGGAGGTGGATTCCACCATTTAGGCTACCCGAGCTTCCATTAACGCTGCTACTGCTGGACGACGACCCGCCATTCAAAAGGTTGCCGTTGGTAGGGCGAGCAATAGGTGGCTGTTTAGTTGGGCCAACATTCGCTTCTGAGCTAGAGCGCACGTAACCAAAAGTGTTTCTAACGCCAACTTGTATGGCTTGGTAGTTCGAGACAAATTCAAGCTCGCAAGCTGTCTGTACGGTATGTTCCGGATTAGAACTCAATAACGTTTGCAATTTTGTGTCCAACAGTTTCCTGAACATAAGTATCTCTGCAATGTTGGCGCATTTAGTCAGTCGCTCTACAAAGTCGCACGTCTGGTATATTTTATCAACAGTCTCTTGAGCTTTCTGCCCTACTACTGTGAGAGCAATTTGTTTCGTGGAAAATACGCTTTCAAGTTCCTTGAGTAGTTCTTGCTTACGCTCCTCGAGCATGGAGCGGTAAAATTGGAACGTATCGTTTATTTCATTTTGAGCTTTGTGGTACTGGACTTGTAATTTGCCAGCGGCATGTTCAACAGTCTTGATAACGTGCCTTATTTCAGTGGCTCGAGTCTTGGCTTCAGTTACAGCCGATTGCATCTGCTCCATTTGTTTAGGCCCAGCATCAGATAAGTGCTCGCAGTCGTGCAGAGCAGCCGGGTGCTCAATTATTGTGCATTCCTTGCATACTGGCACAGAGCAAGTGCGGCAGAAGTATTTAAGGATATCATTTTTGTGTCTCGGGCAAAAAGCGGTTTTATCACCGCTCGCAGATAGGGTAGATGCAAGCATACCCTTGTCATCTTTTAGGTCCGTGAACGCCAGCACACGGTGGCCTTCAAAGCAATGCATGAATTGGTGCGCCATTACGCAGTTTGGGCAGAGGAAGTTAGCGCAATCGACGCAACGGGCAACGGCGTCAGATTCCTTAGATTTGCAGCCGGTGCAGCGGGCTGAAGGCGAGTTGGTCTGGCGAGCAGTTGGCAGGAGATCGGCGTCCTGCTCGACGGCGGCGGCTATCACAAGGTTCGTGAGTAGCCCAGGTACGCCGGCTGTTGGTAGCTGGCTGTCCACGCGACAAGTGACGCAAGTTACTTTGTCGGGATGCGTTTGTTCCCTCTCCAGGCAACCCCGGCAGAAGGTGTGGAAGCAGTTGAGTACTTTGGGGTCGACGAATATTTCTCGGCAGATTGCGCAGGTGGTGTCGAGTCCGTCGAACTCGCGGAGGTCACATACGGCGGAGTCACTCGCTGGGGGCGAGGATCCACTGAGAGTCAGGGGCGATAAGGAGCCACGCTCCAGCGAACCGATTGAGTTGGCACCGGGCAGCGACTCAAGGGACGGGGTGCGTGAGGCCATCTTCAGGAAACCTGCATCCCTGAAACAAGAAACACAAACTGTTAATAATCTGGTAAAATAAACAACTCTAGGAAGATAGGATCGTAAATGTAACCATTTCTGTATTTATATATTTGAAAGCTTTCTAATATCTCTCAAATATACAGGCGTCATTTTACAGCTCACATGAGCTAGAAAAATTCCCATATGAATAGTGGATATTACGTAAATGCATTTTTCGTCGGAGCCGTGACCTTAAATACAGGAGAAGCCGGTGCTATAAACTTGATAAATAGAGAAGCTTTAGCCCAATATTTTCGGGAAATTTACGAGCAGCCGAGCGATACACCGGAAGAACCAGGGTGAAGTAGCGACAACATCAATAACGGTGTCGAAAATGCAGGGAGCCAGGAATATTTACATCAGATGCACTTCCTAAGGGCGGGAGTTACCATAGCAACACGTAGGGTGACGCGGTAAGGGGATCCGTTCTCGAAATAGAGGGTGGAGTATTTCGGCTCCCCTCTTTTACCTTAGGGGAGATATTTGAGGTGAATGGCCTTGGCAGCGACTTGGTTTAACGGCTCTAATGTCTATTTTCAGAGTTGCAATTCGGTTGCAAATTTGGAATTGTAATGACGCTAATCCCTAACTTGCGGTGCGAAACTTTATGAAATATGCCCCCGTTGTGTATTTTATACAGTTCTTTAATTTAAAAACGCACGCCAATGAGGCGGTAAACACGCGTAGTCTGCCAACATTAAGTAGGGTTTAACTGCCTCTTTACATTTTAAAGCAATATAAAACACAAATGTATTGTTTTAAATATATGTATAACTAGTTTATTCCAGCGACTTCATCCGCGTGAATGTCGGTTATCATGGATGAAGACAAAGTCACGGATTAAAAAGTAGCCTATGTCCTTCCCCGGGGTTCCAGCCATCTTCAGAAGCCGTTTCATCGTGAAAGCTTAACAGACAGAGTTACTTTCGCATTTATAATATTAAGTTAGTAAAGTAAGTATGGATAAAGTATGGATTAGGCAAAACAAAGACTCTCAGAAAAATTGTTGCTGAAAAGAAATAGTTTTTTTTGCAGCAGTGTCAGCCACATAAGTAAGATCAATGTTGACGTGTGCTGGTTCGTCTTAGTAGAACCTAGCTTCGTGTTACTAAAATGCATCTATTTTAAACTAATTTCTAATGCATTTTGACGCTGATTAATTTAAACCATTGTGACTATTCGTTTTGGCAAACTGAATTTCAACTTAAAAATGCATTAGTTAATCAGCACGTAGCGTCTGGTAAGAATGGATGACGAATTGAATTCAGAAAAAGTTTCAGTGGTAAATTATGAATGCATATTTTTTTTTACTATCCTGTAGGTAGTTGATGTATGCAAATGTCTTTACACGTACGCAAGGCAAGGCAAGGCACGTATTTCTGGGTACTTGAAGATAACTGTAGAAAGCGTATCTTTCAGAAATTTCTTGACACCAACATCAAACTTAAACAATGAATGTAGATTTCGGCACAGTTTAGCACAAAACTTAGCATATATACATAGGTATACATATAAGAGCACGAGGGATTCCGTCCACGTAGACCATTCCCTTTACAATACATCACAGGAAGCCGGCCTGTCTAATTCCTGATACGACGTAGCAAGTTTGGCTCACACTTTATAGGGCTACCATTTTGGACTATCATTCTGGGACAAATCTTTGGAGAACTTCAACGGCGTGTATGGAAAGTAGATAGAACAATGGGTTGATTAACGTCGGATCAGAACTTAATCATCATCACACATCAATGACAAACATCTTTAATTAATACAAACCGGTCTAATCTGTGAAAAATTCTTGGAAAATTTTGGTGAAGTAAGTTTGAGGTGAGCTGTCATTCTACTTGATGCTAAGGACACCTCTCTAGTCACCTCAACCGTCTTCTAAATTCACCGAGGGAGATTTTTACAGAAAAGACCTCCTACAGGTAAGGTTTACGATATTTTTTTGTAACTACATACACACACACACACTTATTACATTAGTCATTACACCAATAAGCCTCTGAACCTAGGAATGACTGAACTGGATGGATTCTCTCTTTTAAAAATTTGAAGAGTACCTTATACTTTCACATAAAGCGTGTCCAAAAACCGTCCACTGTACGTTTGTCACTTCAATATCTGGACAATCTAGCCCATAGGTATTTGCGTGATAGATGGAAACGGTCGCAATACATTACGGGAGCAGTTTAGTCCCGAGTGACGGGCGGCTCGATTGCATTGCCGATGCTGCATACAAAATGGCCGAACGGGGACCAATGAAGACATAGCAGCAAATTTGTACCGGTTTCGGCGACAAATTAGGTACGTTTGGTACTTGGTAGGCACGTAATGTGATTGGATGAAATTGAGTTTGGAAGTTTAGAGGCGTTTGGGGTGTAACGAGATGTGTGATTGCGTTGTAGTACTTCGTAATACCTGCTTTTTTCGTCTTAAAAGTTTTTAAGCCCTATTCCGGGTTTTGAATTTAGAATGGTAAAAACAGAATGTTCAATTCCTACACTAAGCAACGTATCACGAG
This sequence comes from Charanyca ferruginea, assembly GCA_947361185.1. Taxonomy (NCBI): domain Eukaryota; kingdom Metazoa; phylum Arthropoda; class Insecta; order Lepidoptera; family Noctuidae; genus Charanyca; species Charanyca ferruginea. Next base: position 10,490,762 of record OX376065.1, on the reverse strand, counting down.
TTCCGGAATTCACATTTTATATCCAATATCAACATTGCTTCGGAAAATAAGTTTCAATTTGGCTACTAAACATTTATGGCTCCAATAATCCTGTCTAAAAGCATGATGGTACCAATTTCTTCGGCCATATTGACCAATAAAAGGGAATTACGTAAAAGCATTTACTTTACCCTCAGTTCACTAAATTGAGACCTTATACTAATAAACTGTTATCTCTAGGGCCTTTCATAATTAATTTCTATTGTTTCGAATACTAGAATATGCGATGGCTTAGAAACCTTTACCCAAGTAATCTGTTCTTTAGAAAATAATGTAGCTATATTAAAATCTGTACTGCTATCTCGGTAAATTAAGGCACTAACAAGCGACTTTTATAGATTTTAAAATGACAATTACGTCAAAGTGTGTAGTGTAAATGATTTGAAAAAAATGTGTTGTACTAGAACATTCCCTGTATCATTTAGTATGTGAATATTTTTGATTAAGTTCATAATAAATAGTTTAACTTGTGAAGTTGTGTCTGACGCGGACCAAACATTGATAATCACACAAAATCTACCAGGTATATTTAAATGAAACTTTCACTCTCTTACAGACAATTTTATTATTATCTTTTAGTATACGCCTTTTTATTTAAAGTTAAAGAATACTCTCTTTTATTTAATTCTTTCGACTAAACTTTGAGAGTTTTGGACGCAGCGCATACGATTCTCTGGTCGCTCAAGGTCGCCGGCGTATATCGTCGCCTTAAGATGAAGTGATGAGCGTGAGGTGACCTGTTAATAGACCTTAGACCTACAACGCACTTGCGACTGATATGGAGTGCCGTTGTGGCAAGTCGCATTTCAATTTTAATATGAAACCGCATGCCTGGTCAGTCGTCAACCGCTCCACTTGTCTTGGAGCAGTAGCGAGTCGCAAATCTATTATCATGAATTTGTAATTGCTGTTGCATATAGCCATCAATATATTCGAAAAGAAATGCTTGTAATTGACGAGGATATACGGCGGACCGCAATAGAACCGAGACGATACGGTTAACCGGAATACAGCAAGTGCCTTGTAGGTCTTAAAATTCGGTAGGATCACATTTTATGTTAAGGAGGAGCTCGTGGCTAAGTTAAAGCCGTACAGATCGATTAGTCAAAGGTTAAGCTACGCTAGCCGCGGTCGGTCTGTGGATGGGTGACCATCCCTTTCATACCGAGTTCCCTCCGTGCCTCGGAAAGCACGTCAAGCCGTTGGTCCCGGCTGTTATTTGTAGATCTTTGGCAGTCGTTACAGGTAGTCAGAAGCCAGAAAGTCTGACAACCAGTCTTACTAAGGGGTATCGTGTTACCCAGTAACTGGGTTGTGGAAGTCCGATAGGCAGTCGCTCCATGTAAAACACTGGTATTCAGCTGCATCCGGTTAGACTGGAAGCCGACCCCAATATAGTTGGGAAAAGGCTAGGCAGATGATGATGACATTTTATGTTAAGCTCACTTCACTCACTTTACAGAATAAACCGGCAGGATTTTAAAATTCGAAGCCAGATAAAAAAAGAAACAAGCCCTTTTTTTTAAAGTCGTTAAAAATGTTTAAGAAACATGGAGCCCGATTACCATTGATTCACCCCTTCTTTTCTCGCCCGTTTATAAAGAGGTCACAGATATTGTTCAAGGGATTATAACAGGTGGATGGCCACTGGCATTCACCTGTACACTATTCTTCTAAGCATTAACCCCTCCTGTTCCAATCCGATTTATACGCTTACAATATCTTAGAAGCGAAGATTTCCATTTGAATAATTCCGTACGATTTTGTTAAGCTAATACTTCTTTACTTATTTTTTATATCTATTGAATAAAGGGATGACTTTACCCCGCCACTATGGATATTATCGTTCAAAAAGTATTCTGAACCGTAATGTCCATAGTGGTAGTTATATTTACTTACACAATAGATTTTTTAAATATGAATAGTATTTTTCTTTATATTGCCCCTTTGGTCTTGTAGTCATGGTAATTACGGCTGCTGAGCTAGGGATTTTGAGTTCGATTCCCAGGTTTTTGGAGTTCCTGTCGCCGCGTGTCTCGGAAAGCACGTTAAATTCCTGCGCCTTATCACTCACTGATATTGCAGAATTGCCGACCAATTTACACTATAACAAACAAGAACGTTTGACAATACAAAATTTTATTGTATATTATAATATAGTTGCAATTGCGGGTAAAGTTACAGAACTTCAGTCCGCGCCTAAAACTTTGCCACTACACCTGTCAACACCAATCTATCTCACCTGCTCGACATCCGCATGTCACTGCAGGGATTCGGCAGAATATGAGCGTCAGATATATTTGCCTGACAAATACTGAGCTGGACTCCTATTTGGTGCAACCTTGAGAAGCACATCGTACTATGTCTAATCCTTATTTGATTTGAATTTCTTGTGTTCTGATATGTCTTTTCTGTGCACCAAATAAATGTTGTATATATGTATCAATCGGACTATGAGAGAGAGAGTGAAGAGGGACGCCTGTACTTGTCTCCGGAGAGATGGGCAAAGATGGTCACTCACTGGACACCTGACGGAGGACATCGCCGCCAAGGCCGACCGAAATGAAGGTGGTGTGGCGATCTGACCATATTTGCGGGGCAAAGGTGGGCCAGAGATCGCACAAGATTGGGAAGTTTGGAAGGAGACGAGAAGTCTATTTTTGTGTCCCACTGCTGGGCGAAGGTCTCCCGCCTTTGCCCAGCAGTGGGACACCAAAATAGACTCATTCAAAAAAACAGATATTCGGTTGGGAGAACATTCGTCACCATAACGCAATTCAGCAAAATGTTTTAATTAATTTGTCACAATGCTATCTAATTTACGGTAGTATTCCAGCCATTTCAGTTAGCAAGACCGAAGCTTATTCAGCAGATTGTGACGTTTTGCCGTGCAAGCATGTTGCGGTACACATCAGCTGCATCGATATCCTGCCCAGTCGGCGGTCTGGGGGTTACAAGTACCTCTATGTAGTAATTAACGTATAGAGGTAACAGTATTGGTTAAGGCATAATTTGACCGGATTCATGACGAGATGCATGTGGATATACCTATATAGGTATGTTTGAGTAATAATACTATAATAGATGGTGTATGCCGTGTGGTGCCGGCCGCGAATAGCACTTCCCCATTTCTACCCGTGGGTGTCGTAAAAGGCGACAGAGGGATATGGAGCAGAGGATGGGCAGCAGCGTCCTTCTGAGTACCTTATCACCTACTGCGATCGCCAACATGCATCATCGGCCAAGCAGCCCTTGGCCTAGACCTATGCCCAGCAGTGGGCATCTAAAGGTTGACATGATGATGATGATGAGATGGTGTGGACTGGAGAGAGGCTAGTGGCTAAGTAAAAGCCGTACGGATCGACACGCTTGCCGCGGTCGATTCAGCGATGGCTAACCGTCCATTTCATACCGAGAACCCTTCGTGTCTTGGAGAAATTCGTAGTGCAGTAGGTCCCGGCTGTCCTTCGTAGATCTTTGACAATCGTTATGGGTTAGTTATATAAAACACTGGTATTCAGCTACATCTGGTTAGACTGGAAGCCGACCCCAACATAGAAAAAAGCCAGGCAGATGAGATGGCGGAAACTGGAATGTGCTGATTTTTGAACCGTAATTTTCTCTATAGGTACTATTATTATAAAGCTAAAGAGACTTTGATTGTTTGTTTGTTTGGATGTAGTTATCTTCGGAACTGCTGATCCAATTCTGATAATTTTTAAGACTTACTAAGACTTAAGACTATACGCTACTATCAAAAAGATTAGGGATGAAATAAAATTCACCTGGACAAAGTCGAGGACAAATAAGCTAGTTCTATAATAATAATAACGTAGGTAGCTTTCTATTAGAGACAGAATTTTCAAAATCGGACCAGGAATTCTGGAGATCAGTGTGTTGAAACAAAGAAACGACCTCTTCAGCTGTATAATATTAATAACTAGCTTTTGCCCGCGACTTCGTCCACGTGAATGTCGGTTATCGTGGATGCAGACAAAATCGTGGGTTAAAAAGTAGCCTATGTTCTTCCCTAGGCTTTAAGCTATCTTCATATCAAATTTCATCAAAATCGGCCCAGCCGTTTCATAGTGAAAGCGTAACAGACAGAGTTACTTTCATATTTATAATATTACTAGCTGACCCGACAGACGTTGTCCTGTCCCGATCTACCGAACATTTGGATGGGGGATGAAAAGGGGGGGAAAAAGGGGGATGAAAAATAGATGTTGGCCGATTCTCAGACCTACCCAATATGTACACAAAATTTCATCAGAATCGGTCAAGCCGTTTCGGAGGAGTACGGGAACGAAAACTGTGACACGAGAATTTTATATATTAGAAGATGTATGAATTATAGGGGATGCATTTGTATATACTTGGATTAATTGAATGTGCAAAAACAAATCCACGATGAAGACAAGAATGACCCTTCTTCTATAAGGCTACTCCCATCTAAAAAACAGTCTAACTGCCACACCCAGAGATGTCACTTAATAATAATGAATCATTAACTTTAAGCGTTGCGTACGTTACGTTGTGTTTACCTGTACGAGGTTACAAATAAACAATTTTTCTTTCTTTTCTTTTTTCTTTCCAACATAAATCGGAACGCTATCAGTCAAAAATATGACAGGTTGAGAAGTCAAGTTATGATGGTCAATTAAAGTTAATGATTCATTATTATTAAGTGACGTCTCCGAGTGTGGTGGTAAGTAAGATAGGACCTTCATAGATAACAGTCCTGGTACATCCAATATCTATCCTCCACCCTTTTCTCCCATATTTATGAAATAAATTCACACCTTCATAAATATCGAATTTGTAAGGAAAACTCAATTTGAAGTTAAGATTTCTATCAGAATACTATATGCTTTGGCACAATAGTTGAAAATTGTGTACCGTTGTGCCCACAGACCTCTGTGGCTTCTTTGACATAGATATAGAAAGGCTGGATAAAGCTACATTGTATGGCAGGTGTAAGTGTTGCATTGGATGGAAAATCTTTTGTGTACTTTTCTTCTATTTTCATAGAATTGTTGTTGCAGTAAGGGCTCTTGGCTCTTTATAGTATAATAATAATATGTATACGAAGTAGCTGTTTTGAATATAATTATTTGCGTTTCGGAAAGAATAAATTAATGTAATAATGTTTTTTTTTTTAGTTTATGTCATCACTCATGCAAACTTGACGCAGTAATGGTAAGGACAACGGTGTTTTTTTTAAATCAGCAATAGTTACTTATACATATACCCAGCTTATATTTGTCTGTAAGTGTTTACGGTTCCATAAATTATTAGTGGTAAGAAGGTAATAGACACTTCCAGTTTCTACCCATCTTCACAAGCCCATCGCACCGCCCAACTCGGCCCGCCATTAATTGCGTTGGGTCGAAGCTGATTACTGAACCCCAAAAGGCTTCTCGAACTATCGTAAATCACAATTTGTCCGTCACAAAAATAGACTCAAATACCTAGTTAATAGAGTAGGTATTCGTGTGTAGTGTACGGTGACAATTGAAATGTTAGGGCGGGTCTAGTTCGAATTTGGACGGTAGAGCAAGGTGTAGCAAAGACTATTATTTTAGGGTAACATGTACTAATTTGGGGCCATTGTTAAGAAATACGCAGGCACTGGTGAAAGGTCGTAGGATTATATTAAGCGACTCCTATTTATTATGTGTGTGGCCAGTGGACACTTATTAAGTATGTACGATTATTTCAACAGTACAACCTTAGGTTCCTATGCCAGAGCTCTCAGGAGATCAGAAGGTTAATTATCTATAGACAAATAAATAAAATTGAAGTGTCAAAGTCAAAGCATTTATTTCAATTAAACCATTTACAGGCACTTTTGAATTGTCAAGGAGTCAGTCAGTTAGTCAGAAAGTTGAAGCTAGTTGCTCGTTCCAAAACGTAGGTAGGTCTCTATGGAGAAGAACGAGCAAGAAACTCCACGGACACTTTTAAAAACAGGTTTTTACAAAATACTGCTTACATTATTCTTGTTGCTTCTATATGTGAAAACAATGAAGGTAATCTAGAAATACAAAATACAAAAAATAATCAAGATAAAAACCATGGCAGTTAAGAATTGACCAATCTCTACTGACAGCGCCCGTTCACGAACATGACGCGTGAATCAGCACCATTCAGCTCAACCATTTCGGAGGGAGCTGAATGATCCAACACACGCGCCACCATCAGTGAGACATTTGAGTGAGCATGGGTGGGTGTCTGTTTGTAATGTCTGTTTGTAATAGCTTTTTTACTAAATATATATATGAAAGTATATAAATAACATTTTTTTAAAGTTTGTCTGTCTGTTTGTTCCGACTGATCTCTGAAATGGCAGGACCAATTATGACGGGACTTTCACTAGCAGATAGCTGATGTTGCAAATTGATACAAAATTAAGGATCTTCGCAAAAAAAATTAAAACCCCGCTGATAACCGACTTACACGCGGACGAAGTCGCGGGCATCAGCTAGTCGAAAAATCTAGTTGCAATTTCATTTCGACAATCAATGTCAATTAAATGTAGGTAAAATTGAGGTATTTTCGACAAATTGAGACTGAACTTCGAACCTTCCTAAAATGTACTAGATTTGCATGGTGTACTGATCAGGTGAAGGTGACACGCCAGTCGTTTTACACCTGCAGTCTGTGGACGAAGTATATGCAGCGTACATACAATGCCCTGCGTGTACAATATAACAACGCGTTTAGGGTGCTGTTCGGGCTGCATAGCAGCGATTCAGCAATGTTTGCGGAGAAAAGCGTGAACGGCTTTCATGCCATCATGCGAAAGCGTTGTGCCTCATTGCTGTTGCGCATGCGCGTTAGCTCGAATAGTATCCTGAGCGTGTTTGTAGACCGCTGGGACTCGCCGATGTGGCGGCACTGGATGCGGCTACATACTGCAGGTGGTCGCATCCTGGGCTTGGCATAGGTTTGTGTTCCTGTGCTGTATACTTTTTGTTTTTGTATTGGTTTTACTAACTCTAGTTTGTACGGTATTTTTGTATTACTAACCAGTTATGGAGTCAGTCTGAATTAAACGTTATTATTATTATTATTATTGCTCCCCAGATAAAATTATCACCGAATTCCCAAATAGTCTTTCCCAAAAAAGGCCCAAAAGTGGACTTCGAGAACTTGTATTACTATCTGAACATTTAGCCCAACTTAGGTAAAGTAAATAATTCCGAAACTAGTCAAGTCTGCGATACTTCAGACTTAGATGAGAAGGCTTCTAGTTTGAAAGTCACTAGGACGCTTGTAAGTGCCTGAGTGAGACCCTGTGAATGACATATTGTCTATTATATACCTGCAATTACGTAATGATTATGTGCGGGGATTTCGTTTGACTAGGCCGTAGTCTCGTGGTCGCAGGCACGACTGCTGTGCACCTGGTGCTGGGACAAAAAGTTACACTGGGTTTTTCCATCAGGAATTTCTCAATAGCCCGGAGTTTGGAAATTGATGTGACACCCCCATGCCTCGAGAATTACGTTTAGCTGTTGGTCTTGCGCCTGAGATGGGCGTTGGAGAACGCCGCTCCACCCCGCGCCTCCCTTGGAACGCATGGTTCGGACCGCGCTCTTAACAGGTGATTCAAACTATATTACGCATCATTATTATTGAATTATATTTTCATATTTTTAATCATTCAAATATACATAAATATATTTATTTTTGTGAATGATTAGTAGGCTTAGGATACACTAAGTGGGGGTCGCTGTAAGACTTTTAAAATGCGACGGTGTCATCATCAATAATCATGTCAACCTTTAGACGCCCACTGCTGGACATAGGCTAGGCCGATGCGTGTTGGCTATCGCAGTAGGTGTTATGGTACTCAGAAGGACGCTGCTGCCCATCCTCTGGTCAATATCCCTCTGTCGCCTTCTACGACACCCACGGGTAGAAATGGGGTGGGGCTATTCGCGGCCGGCTCCACATGGCGACGGCGACGGTAGGTATAATACACAATTTATCATATAAACAGCGGCACTCACTAAGACACAAGCGTCCTATCGACTTTCAAACAAGAAGCCTCCCCAATCTAAGTTTGAACCAAATGTATAGAAATCTAAAATTAATATGCAAAACACGCACAGAACAGAAATTATCATAACTAATTAAACTTTTATTGCTTACTAAGATTACTTCAGCCAGATTGTTGGAAATAATTTCGTTATCAAGAGTAAAGTTTTTGTTATCAGATTCAGACTTGTATTATTATAATAATGTTAGGTCAGAAGATAATTACGTTGTCCATGCGTTGGGGTAGGTTATGTAGGAGTATCTAATTTTAGTTTTTAGATTAGTTTTACTAAACAAAGCGTTGACCACTGAATAAGTTAATACACATTATTTTTTAAACAGGCTGTTTTTAGGATTGCGTACCTGAATTGTGCCCAACAGGACCCAATTTACTAGGCCTTAGCTGTCCGTCCGTCCGTTTGTCAGCTGGCTCAATCTTTTAAACCGTAATAGGAAGAACCTTGAAATTTTCTAAGTGTGTACCTATTACTGTAGCCGCGATAACAACAAAAAATAAAATAAAGTTAAAAATTAAAGAGATTTCCCATAAAAGAAACACGTTTGTTTCGGCGTTTTTTGCTCGATCTTTATGTATCTATATTGTACGATGGTACGGAACCCTTCATGTGCGGTTACGACTCACACTTGACCGGTTTCTTGACGTTTATTTTTTACCCAGGTTCTGACTTACATGGTCTATAAAATAAATAAAGACAAATTAATAGCGGTCGCTATAAAAACTGACACGAATATAGTGTAACATAAACAAAGGAAGACCTTTTAAAATACACGTGTTCAGAATATATCAAAACGAGAACATAATTAACATTTCAGTGCTTCCTTTAGAGTCACAATTATCATTACACATCCCTGCGTAGATAAATTTAGTATGGAATACCCGGAATAGTCCACATTTATCTCGTGCCCAGAAGTAGGAACAGTCCGCATGAAAAAAAATACGATTTTCTTTACCCGTCGCGACTTATGTGTTCTTCATTGTCCCTCTCACCGCACTGACTTCATTCACCGGTCATTCTTTGTGCAATCCATTTCTCTGTGGAATGCGCTTCCCCAGGAAATCAGGATGGCAACCAATCGCTTAGCGTTCAAATTAAAGTTCGAGAGTACATTCACAAGAAGTTGGCAGTTTCATCACAACGGTAATGTTTTCTCCATTGTTTGTCTTTTCTTTTTCTTTTTTTAATATCCGTGTAAATATCTATTTACAGTAGTATATATGTAGTCTGATGGTATATTTATATAGTATTTATATTATATATTTATAGTATTTTATTTTTATATCCTTGTAGTTTAGCTTAGTCTTAATTTAATTATTTTTTTCTTTACACCTACCACTGCGTGTCTCTGCATCACCCAAAGGTTGACTGGTAGAAAATGCCTATGGCATTAAGTCCGCCTCTGTACATCTATATTGTGCTTAAAGTGTTAATAAAGTGTTAATATGTGGGTTTATTTTATTAATGGACCGCACCGAGCTGTTGGGGCAGCCATCTTTCTTTATTGCTACCTTTTGTTGAGGAAACGTGGTTAATTTTTTAATTTATAAGCTGACAAGGCTAAAATATTGTTCTAAATGTATGTACAAATTGCACTTGGTTTAAGTGGAACTTGGCAAATCCGACGCGTTCCGTTGAAAGCAATTGCGTACTAATTATCTATACTAATATTATCTATATCTATACTAATATTATAAAGAGGAAAAATTTGTATTTTTGTATGTAACGAATAAACTCAAAAACTACTGGTCGGATTTCAAAAATTCTTTCACCAATCGAAAGTTACATTATTGCTGAGTAACATAGGGTAGGGTAGGGTAGGCGTAGGGTAGGTGTAGGGTAAAGCCGCGGATTAAAAAGTGGCCTATATCCTTTCTTGAGGTTCAAGCTTAGTCTGTATCAAATCTCATCAAAATCGGTTCAGTAGTTTACCCGTGAAACCCGTGAAACAAACAAATAAACTCACTTACGCGTTCATAATATTAGTATGGAAGCACTATTATCAGTTTTGAACATGAATTTTTAATGAAAACCTATTATCATACACTCGATATGATCAAACGAGCGTTAAAAATAGTTCGTCGGTTCCCAGGGCTGCCACACGGCATTATTCAAAACACCCTGCTGCTTGTAAAAGTTAAAATTCATGAAGACCGTGTAGGGACAGTGAGCATATATTTCATGGAAGGCGACATCCCTACTTTTATGACGTCACGTTTTACGTTAATGTAGCGGATAAAGTTTTTTTTTTAATGTTAATAAAATACGTGGATTTTTTACATTATAAAAGTTAAGATTGTGTTTCTTGGATTTTTATGATTTGTACACAGAACTTGGTAAAGAAAATTCTTATTGTTTCTCTTTATTACTACTATGGAGCAATTTAAGGAAATAAGTCAAGATATTGAACTACGACTATCAGTGGTCAGTACTTGTGCTGTAATGTGCAAGTAGTGACCACCTAACCACGCTAGCTTCAAGCTTGTGCAAAAATTAAGCAATAATAGAGAGACTTCAACTTTCACATCTGCCAGCGAGGTTATTTACATAGCTATTTCCCATTAGCTTTTAATATCTTCCAAAACACGGCAACATAATATTAAAAAAAAAACTTTTATGGTAAAGTCTGAATTAATTTCAGCAAAAATTCTAAATATATTCTCCAGACGCTCCATAATCTTTAATATTGAATGACAACACATAAAACTTTGTTCAATATACCCTAGAGAAATGCAAATCCCTTGTCCTTTATAAATAAATAATGTATGAACCTCGAAAGCACGTCGCGAGATAAAAGTGACACCGATCTTTATTATTTACGGGAGCAATCAAGTTTGTTCGTAAAAGTGACGAAACGTGTGGGTAGATGTTTAGAACTTGTGGGATACGGTTGTGAAACTACGGGACAAGTAACTCTAGAAACTACTAAATCGAGTGATTAACATGTGTTTCAACGCAATATCTTTTTTATCGTGTGCTTTCTGTGACAGTCGTAAAGGTAAGCGATCGTCAAACAGCAGTGTTATTTTGTTACAATCTCCCACGGTGAACACCTAGGTGAAGTGAGCTGTCATCCGATTGTAGTGCTTTGTAAATCCCCAGCATCGGGACAGATGACAGCTCACTTCACCTAGGTGTTCACCGAGGGAGATTGTAACAGAATGGACATACAGTTGGAGGTGTCAAACCTTGTGATATTACAAGATCGTATGAAACTGTAGATAAAATGTGTGCACTCGTGGACAGGAAAAAATACATAAAATACACACTGAATGAATTGACCCATTTAATACTGTCATCCTTTCTACCCGAATGTAAAAAAAAACCAGAACAATTAATTCTCTACTTTAAAAAATGCTGTTATGTATGTTAATGTGGTTTAAAATTCAACACGCTATAACATATCCCTTTTACATTAAATCGTATAAACCTCGCAGTTATCGTAATAGCGACATTTATAATTCAACTGAGTTGTCAACGCAGCGGTATGATTGTAGTGAAAAACAGAAATTAGTGACAGACAGGGGTCAATGGGCATACCGTAAAACCACAAGTACGACGCATCAAACATTCGTATTGTGTGGATTTCAGTCCGCCAATATTCAGGCAAAAGGCAAGAGTTCATTTTGGAATAATGTATTTTATTACACGTGCACTAACCGTGCGACCTCTATATAAGTAGGTAGCAGTCAATTCAAGACATAAAATTCGAAATTCCTATGGTTAGAAAAAAGTGGGTCTTGGTTCTTGTTTATACGAATCTAAACCAGTAAAATAGTGTTAATAAAAATACTTTTAAATGATGTTTCATACACTATTAAATGCCAATCCAAATGTCCTGTGCCATAAATGGTGGAAAATTATTACATTTATAATAATTTTCCGCCATTTATCGACGATTCCTCTACAAGCACCCACGACCTACGCAACTGTCATGTTATTCCATATCCGTCACATACATACATACTGAATGTAATGTAAATCCAGCCAATCTATCCACTCGACGCGAATCCGCACATTTTCACTTTAGGCCCTATGTTCGCTATTACGAATAAATTTTCGATTAGATTTCGCGAATTTGAATATTTCCAGCTTCAGTTATTCGGAGTTTATTGACGGCTTTTTATGTTGGATGGCATATTTTTTTACAAATTCGCGGTGTTACTTTCCTACCTCCCTTTTTTTTGTTTTGCATGATCTAATATTTCTATACTAAACTAAAAACATATACAAACGTATACAAAAAATAAAAACGCACTTATCTAAGACTACTAAAACAATCGGATACATCGATATACGAAATACATTAAAATGTATCCGAGTTTTATCGATATCAGATCTACATCTCTATACTGACATCACTCGCGGCGAAGACGCCGAATTCCCGCTCATGTAATATTAATTATGACTTAAACACAATCTTCTAAGACGATTACGTCATCGTGATAGCATCACACGCCATCGCAAATTGCCGCCATTAAAATTCAGCAGAGATCTAAAATACGAAATTGTAGGTAATGAATCTAAACGCTCCTTCCAAATTGAATTTGAAGTACATTGTAATGACATATCGCTGTCCCTATCGCACTTGCCAATAAATATCGACGTTAATTCGAGTGATGGTTACGAGCTAAATTATCCGATTTGTCAATATAGGTAAGTGAAATTACTTACTTAGCCGAAATAAGGTAAAGCCGAAACAGTATTTAATCATTCAGAAAAGTCGGCTAATATTAAACTAAGCCCGTACATTTATTCAACTAAAAACATCATAACATAAACCAAACATTCGTAATGAATTGATAGTTTTAATTAAGAACAGCCAACATTTCAGCAAAGACATCAAGCTCGCTAAATCCCGTGAGAAAATAACAGTGTGTTGTTTGCATAAATAAATAGTAATTTATCGCAAGGTATATACGACTCAATTTAGAGTACGAAATTGATAGCTCTAAGAAACTGAATAAACAAGAGAATAGCGTCAACGACAAATATGAATAAAGGAGAAACTAAAAGCGTTTGGTTGGCATAAACATCTTAAATCAAAGCTTGAAACGTTATTTTAGGAGAACAAACATTCACTAATTGGTTAATTGTATACATTTTACGTTTGAATTTGAGTTTAGGATTGATATTTACTGTCTTTATGAGAGGCAAATAAATAATATAAATAGAATAAAAAATACAGTAGTCAACTCTTAATTTCAATAAGGACGTGACATTCATGTCGATTTTTTAATGTCATTAAAGGGTTAATTTTTCTTTAAGCCTTACCGTATTATTTTTTTTTTATTTGAGAATATTATTATTATTAGCTATACTTACATATTTACTACAGGTATATATGAGTACGGTAATCATTGTACCTCCTCTGCTTCTTAGATTAATTCCAAACTCGATACTTACCTGAAAAAGAGAGAAAATACTAAATTAATATGATTTCAAATGTTATTATAAAATAACTGGCCTTTGAAATAAAGTAAAACTTTTAGTTCTTAATAAAACAGTTACCAGTCGTCAGCATTTATGGACCATATTTCTTTACATTGTCAAGTCCTATACTAGTAAAGAAAAATGGTCTAGAAAACTTATGTAAGCAATAGAACATGCAGTATGTTGAGATAAGACATATATCCTAATGGGAAACACAAATAAATGCAAAGTTCCTCATATACAAACATAAAATAGAGAAACAAATATAAATGCATTGTACTAGTTGAAACGAGTAGAATTCATTTAAAACCATTTACTTAAGTGCAGTTGAAATTAAATTTCAACTGTCACGCGTGCAGACAATGGTAACAAACGTTGAATGCAGCTTATTATTGCAGTATATACTAATACATAACTGGTTAAAATAACTTGTCCAATTTTAGTAAACATTTTTTTCTTTCGTACATTATTTTTAGCTAACATTGTTTATTCTTTTTAACATCTAATATTTACACGTACAATTAAAAAAAGAAAAACCTATAACTATTAAACCAAAAATAAACTAATATAATAAGGCATCAAAAAATTCCTCCACATCGCCGTCATCTGGGAATGTGCCCAAGAGACTGACTGCATTGCCCCGTTGGATGGCAATGCTTAACCTCTGCCCAAAGTAAAAACCAGCTCTTGGATCACGAGAAGTGTCAACTAACCTTTTGGAAATTTTTAGCTTAGTATTATAATTCAACATCGATAATTTAGGACGTTCAATTACTGTAATGTCACATCCCTATTTGTGCATATTGTTATTCGAATGTATCCAAATATATGGTGTGGACTATAGTCGGTATAAAATGGTAAATGTTAAAAAAGTAAAAATAATTATTCTTCGACTCTTCATTATTTTATTCAGCTACACTGCTAAACCATATATTTTGCAGAAAGTACCTAAAACCTGTATTCGCTGAGTTTATTTTAGTGCTAAATTAAAATTCTGACTGTGCTGCGAATTTCTCTCTTAATTTAACTAAATTGTCTCATTTAAAGCTTTTTAGGTCGTCTTTGCAAAATACAATATTTAACTTCGACGTAGGTGTTTTGGTTTGTTAAAGTACAGGGTTTCTTGAACTTCATAATATAATTTTACTTTCATTTTTGTTTAAATAATTCATAAATTATTAAAGGTGTGAGCTTATCTATAATGTGAAAGTTTTTACATGGCAAATTTTAGTGCCTATTGTTAGTTATTTAATATAGATTAAATGAAACGTGATTAAATGAAAGCTTACAGTCTAATGACTGTAAGCTTTCATTTAATCTGTACCCCACGTTATAGGTTTCATAAATAGTATGCTTATAAAGCAAAACTTGCTTTACTTACTGCAGTACTTTAGGCATTGCATGGTCACGTCGTCATTAATTAATACAGGGTTTAACTTCATACATGATCAACAAAAACATAATATGTACTTGATGTATTTATTTTTTATGTAAGCACTACCAGGAAAACACGACCTTACAAGCAATCAATATGGCACATCGGCACATGTATGCTATGCTCCCTGAGATCTTCTTTTATTTTCAAGACAGCATCTCGCAAAGGAAACCGTAGGATGTTCCTGTAAGCTGCTTATCAACTCGGGTGAGTTACTCATACCTACTAGCAATATATGCGCTCTTGGTACATTTGGGTTAGATTGCATCTTGCCGTAGTACATAACGTTTGTATTTTCTAAATTGGATGGCAGCGTTGCACATTTTAGATTTTGTTTTTTGATTTTATTGAATACCAAAAACTGACACGCGACAAGCGTTTTGGTGCAAACTGTAAGCTTATTGTTATGAATAAATAAATAAATTTTACATAAAGCGGTTACAGAAAATACTAATTTTAAACCTTGAATGTCGAAGCCATGTAATGAGATGCCACTATCACACCATACTGCAATTTTATTAACCACCATTAATACCAAACTTGGCTCAAGACCAGATTTGGCACGAAACGTAACTTTCATTGCTCCGTGAGGGCTCGTAAGTACTACATTATTTATTATCCAATAATAATTCTATCTCAATTTATAAACAACGATACGAAATACTGCACACATAGTAGGTAGTTCATCACTCCGCCCCATTATGGGAAAACTTTGATAATCACACACCAGTGATGTGAAAAACAACGAGATATATTTTTCCCAGGATAACACCTATTTCCCAACACCGTTCAAGTTTGACTACACTCGTTAATGTGAGTTACTAGTTTACGGACGCGTCAGATCGCGCGGGAATTCGATGAGACTCCAGTCGAACTTTGTAATAAGTCACAGAAAGGAGGATGCATTTTAAAAACGACTTTTGCACTTTGCTCTAAGATTCAAAATCGGATTTATTTTGCTTGTTTACCGTATGTTGGGGTTGCAATTTCTTTAACACCTTTTGTTTGCGACTGAAATGTTAGAGTGGACGTATCATTGATGTAACTTTTGCTTTTTTTTATGTACAGAAATATAATAATAGAATTTATTTTCTTTCTAATCCTTGACATACTCAGGTACTTATAGAGATATTGATCACAACCTCAAAGTCAACCGAACCTTGACTAAAACGATTAATCCAAAGTTAACTCGTAAAACAAACACTTTAATTGTAAATAAACAGAACTAAGGACATCAAAAGATAATATTCCGATTATTCCTAATCGGTACTCCACTATCGATGTTCCATACTCCGTCTTGCGTACCTAATAGCTGAAGTTTCGTAATTAACGATCCACAATAGTCGTAATTACGGCCCGGCCGGTAATTAGCACACAGAAATGTGGTATGGCTCAATCAAACATAACGACAGCTCACCTATCTTGATAGTTTCTTGATCCTAATTCTGTGCTAAACAGTCAACTGTTGGGCAGAATCGATTTGGTGGCATTTTGACGATTATTCGATTATGGCAATTAAATTATTGATTTATTAAAAACAATATATATTTTTTATTGTTAGAAGCTTTAAAATATAAAAAGACATCAAATAATCTTTAATAATATTATAAAAAAGTAATATTTGTTTGTAAGTTTGTATGTAGGGGGTAATCTCCGAAACTAGTCATCCAATTTCAAAAAATCTTTCACCAATAGGAAGCTACGTTATCCCTGAGTGCTATGGGCTATATTGCATTATCAAAAAAATAGGAATCTTTTAGAAAATTCACTCGGACGAAGTCGCGGCAGTATTCTAGTATCCCAATAAAAAAAAACAGTCATGCATTACATTACGGTGTGCAATCGATTAGGAATAAAAATCATATTCCCATCACAATTCCGAACCTGTCATGTCCGAACGTTATTCAAATCGCGAACATTTCTAAACGTACCTTGCCCGTGTCATTTGCAAAGCGCCCGTCAGTTTAGAAGCACTGTATAACGACCCCCGTTCGTATGATTACTTTTGTTTCAAACAACAGATGTCCGGAATAGACGTTGATAGCAGTTCCGATTGGGACAAATCGATTCGTACGTTTTGAATTATCATCGAACTCGAGTAGAATTAAGACCTTGTGCAAAGCAGCTGTCTACCTGAAACTTGGTACTGAATAGTTTAATTGTTTTCTAATTTCATTAGGTATTCCGTAACGTCGTCAACGTGTCTTAGTCTGTCTTCAAGGTAACCACATAATCAACAACACAAAGCTAGCAATTTATATACAGTAGGTACTCGCTCTGAATGTACCAAAACTGAGAGACTGCATTAAGACAGTATGACGTCATAGATTAACATATTAATCAGTCAGTTGAAGCAGGAAGTCTCCTACTCTATACAGAACGGGGGAATGTAGTTTCCAAACTTTTAATTACAGTTACAACCACAGAATAGAAAAATCAAGTGGAAGTGCCCATGCAGCAAACCGGACGTGTCATAATTAAGCGAAAGAATATATAAAATAAAAAGAATCTTCGTCAGTTGTAATAAGTCTTAATTTTGTAAGAACATCAAATTCACTTTCGAAGGAAACTCATTTGTTGTTCAAAGAAAATTAAGACCTATTAGAACTGACGAAGGTTGTTATTATTTTACATATTTTCCGCGTAATTGTGACACGTGGGATATCTGAGTGGGCACTTTCACTTGTTTTTTTTTATTCTGTGGTTACAAAAATATAAATTGACCTGTATTTTTTGCTAGTTCAAGATTCAAATTGGATGAACGTGTGTTTCACAATAATTAAGAAAAACATTTGTTTGGATGTCACGTTGCTGCATCGTTCTCGAAATTATTTAAGGGATGAAGGTAAGATCGGAATGGAAATCATTTTAGGTAAGCGACAGATGGTGAGTATACGTGCTTAGAAATGTTATCACTAACACATAAATGTAATGCCTACTGGAATTGCACACACTAGGCTCAAAAGAAAAGTGCAGTAAAAAGTAGTTTAGTTTGTTTTTTTTTTTTTTTGAAAAAGAAAACGTTGTCCAACACTAGGAGTTTCTCCCTCCTGTATCGTGGTTGCATTAGCAAACATATAAGCTCACATACACAAACAGCCAGATCCGGAACAAATACCTGTAGGCCATACAAATATTTGTACCGTGCGGGAATCGAACCCGAGATACGCAGCACAGCAGGCAACCGCTCAGCCACTGCGCTAACCATGTCGTCAGTTTCACATTTTACTGTCACTTATACTTCATTCATGTAAAGACAGCCCATCAAGCTAGAACAACCT
This sequence comes from Charanyca ferruginea, assembly GCA_947361185.1. Taxonomy (NCBI): domain Eukaryota; kingdom Metazoa; phylum Arthropoda; class Insecta; order Lepidoptera; family Noctuidae; genus Charanyca; species Charanyca ferruginea. The sequence continues at coordinate 10,472,511 of OX376065.1, read as the reverse complement.
GTAAAATTTCTTTAATAGATTTTCAACTTTATTGCGAATTGTTAAGGTTCATATTCAATTGGGAAAATTTGACAGTTTGGTATAACTTGATGTGCTGGCGTCTGTTATAATACAGATATTTCAACAATATAACCTAATAACTACCGTTATTTAGCAGCTTTTTGTCTACCGCTGAAATAAATGGTCTTAGTAAAAGCAGGCATCAAGGAACGCATCAGAATTCAAGGAACGGCCTTCAAAAAGGTCATTGTCTCCGAGAGAATACCTATTATGACATCTATAAAAAGATAAAAAGGTCATAAAATACTTTAGCACGTAATAAATAAAGTAATGTATTTCACCAAAGTCATACGAACCAACGCTCGGTCGGTCGATCCATCAAATAGCAGGTGAAAATAGGCCAAATAACAGGGTGTCGCAGAAACAAATCGAAAAACATCTGTGTAACGACAACACTATCAGCTGATGCCGCTGACGGCCATTTTTTTCACACACACGAACAGAAAAAAAGTGGCTCGAATACGTTACAGACGGAAAATCGTTAGTCACTCGAAAAAAAATCGTTGAGAATGAATGACGCTTTAGCTCACTCAAGTTGCCAGCTGTTTCCGTTGCACAGCTGATAGACAGGATATTGGCTGTTAGACTATCCCCCTCTCTTTCCCACCTCATATCCTCTCTTTCACGGCTTTTAATTTTTCACTCTCCATTATTAAGGCAATGAACGCACGAAATGATATTTTAAAAATCGAACGTGTCATTGTGTGTGAACGTGTTTTTTAACGTTATCGCGATGGATATTTTACGACATGGGCAAACATTTTCAACAGATATAAAGAGGTGAATAACTTTTTTATGAGAATCCGTATTAACTTGAAACTTATAATGAACGTCATGCGACAAGCAGTGGCAGCATAATGAAGTAATTTACCCTACTAATGCCATGTTCAATAACAAAAAAATTATACTACAGGCACGAAGCAAACAATTTTCGCCGTCTAGCGTGATGAAGTTGAAACAGAAGTATTGCAACTTCGTGTGGCACACCGACACACGCGATTCGAATGCGGGATTCGAATTTCAAAAATTAAAAAAGGAACTGGCTTATTGCAGTTTTACAATAAAAAAGTTTTTCTATTACACGCGTTAGGGGTGATTTAAAAGAAACAAGGTTTTTTTAAAAAATAAAAGTAGTTGTTAAATTATCTATTATCTAATTACAAAAATTACGATATGATTACGATCGATATCATTTAAAAGTTCCCACAAACGTTCAAATAATAACATTTTGATCTACAAATTTACATAAATACATACATCATCATCTGCCTAGCCTTTTCCTAAATATGTTGGGGTCGGCTTCCACTGAATACCAGTATTTTACATGGAGCGACTGCCTATCGGACCTCCACAACCCAGGTACTGGGTAACACGATGCCCCTTGGTAAGACTGGTCGTCAGACTTTCTGGCGTGCTTTCCGAGGCACGGAGGGAACTCTGTATGATAATTATGGATGGTCACTGGTCACCCATCCACAGACTAACAGCGGCAAGCGTACCTGGCTTGACCTTTGACCGATCGATCTGTTCGGTTAATTAATATGGAATAGAAAAAAATTGGGTAATTTATCCTATTTACGCCTCTTCTCTGGCTCAATTTATTTGTACCCAAACCTGTAATGGCGCTCTGTAGCTTATACATACTGTAAGGTTTCGTCCACTCCACATTACCCGAATTTTGAACAAGGATTGTAAGTGAAAAGTTTCTGACACTTTGAGTCGGAAGTTAAGAAGTTTATTAATAAACAACAAATTGTTGAGACTAATGAATTAATTTACATGCTGTTCCGTTTAAATATTCGCCCTTTTCGTAATTTTGATTGAAAAAACTTGACAGTACTGAACACAGATTATGAAACAAAAGGCAGATAGACCGCGCGGAACACTGAGAGTGAAGCCACCAAAGCAAATCCATATTCAATTGCGCTTGGTGCTGCACTGACACGAGTTAATACAGCACGAAGCGCCGTGTCGTTAAAAAAAACAAATACAAATAAAAATTCAAAAGCGAATACAATCACGAGATTGTAAGTATTCGCTTTTGATTTGTATTTGCTTTGGTGGCTTCACTCTCAGTGTTCCGCGCGGTCTATCTGCCTTTTGTTTCATAATCTGAGGTACTTAAGTCTAATGTTTTATGGAGCTGTGTTTATGTCATGGGCACAGTATAAATATTAGTACTACAAGTACCGTACAGTAGCGATACGCTCCGCCTCCCTCTGAAACCGTTCCTCACCTCTCTCCGCGTCGAGCAACTGCTCTGGGAACTGCGTTTTTATTCGAGCGGCGCGTAGGAACGCACGCACACGGACGTATTTGTACAGTCTGTTATTTTGGTAGTAGTGTAGGCAATTATATCGTTTCGTTTCTATGGAGTGTCGCGGGTGTGTCATGGGTGTGAATTCGGATATCTATGGTGTGGATTGACACGTCTAAACAAGTGCAACCACAGCGTTGGTGCGTTCCGGTTTGAGAAGTATGGGGTACCGATTACAGGCACATGCGACAGTTCAACTTTGTTTCTGAGATAGCAACGCATCTACACGGTGTTTAGTACAGAACAGATAAACCTCTTTTATAGCAAAGATAGATAGATAGGTAATACCTACTAAAGACCACAGAAAAGATAAAAGAGGTTTATCTGTTCTGTGGTCTTTGGTATAGCAGATTGGATTTACGGTGGTACAGATGCCAGCACATCAAGCTACAGTAATCTGTCAAATTTCTTTGATAGATTTTCAACTTTATTACAAAAAAATAAGGTTCATATAAAATTGAGAAAATTTGACAGTTTGAATGATGTGTTGGCGTCTGCCAAGAAGCTTATAGATAAAAGTGGAGGCAACACTAAACACCTAAGTGAAACCAACTGTGGGCAGACGCTCTCTTTCTGAATGCATACATTCTTATGTATGCATTCAGAAAGAGAGCGTCTAAAAAAAAACACATATCACTGTCTCGTTCATACGTATGCATTCAGAAAGAGAGCGTCAGCCCACAGTTGGTTTCACTTGGTATTTAGAGTTTCCTTCGCTTTTATCTATAAGCTTCTTGGCGTCTGCACCATTGAATATCAGGTGTGTCGTCGGCTCGTAGGCAATCAATGGACAAATAAAAAAAAACCTTAACCCATAAACGCAGAAGCGAAATACTCATGCAGCCACTAGATCGGTTCAACGTGTACGGTCCCACAAGTCGTTGAAGAAAAATGTCGAGTCGTATCGTACTCGTATCGTTTCATGTAAAAATATAAAATGGCCTAATAGGCCCGGTTTCGGTAGATTTATAGCGTTGCCTGCCCAGTTTCCGGAGACGCGTTTTTATTTAGCTACCGGTCGCCGATTATGATGTCATGTCGGTAAAATTAAATGCCTTACGTTTAAGCAAAACTTCTTACGCAAGACGTGACAGTAATACAAATTTGTGACTACATTGTGTTATTAAAACTTAGAAGTTCGCGACAGCACGCAACTTGAGTAAAACTGATGTTTATGAAAGAAATAAACAAATAAGTAGTATAAAAAGTATCGTGTAGTAGTAAGTAGTATGTAGTACTTAGCGTTGTAATAACATTACTAACACTGTTTAATTCCTCAGTCATTACCATATCAAACAAACACAGAGAAGAACGTAAAGATTGTATTTACTTAAATTATGTAAAAAAAATGTAACTGAATGTTTCATGAACATGCCACCAGAGTGACGAGAAGCATAGTTGACTTTACACCTGCATTTTGCTAAATCAAACTTTATTGCGAAAGGTGGAAAGGTGGAAGCGTCAGAAAATTTAAGCTTGCTCATACATCGCGTGTATTGCTATATTGTAGAATATTACACAGGCGCCACAGTGTCCCACAGTGCTAAAGCTCCCGTACTTCCGCTCTAAAGATCCCTAGTAAAGTAACACAGTATTACGAAACTGGAATACACGGGGTATTTCACTCGGTCTTATGAAAATTCATGTTGCAAAGGTTGGCTATAAGGATTTCTTGGTTTTGGGAAATGTGTATTTTAAAATGTCGTGTTGAGACTTCATTGCGGACCGTATTTTATAGTTTTCGCGAGAAATGAGTTAGTGCTTAGTTTGGGGTGAAATGCAAAACGGTGGGAATGCAATCAAGTATTCGAGAAAATGTTGAACACATTCTGAATTTTAAGTAGGAGCAAAACTGAAAAATGCCAAAACACTAAAACTAAGCCCCGGTTTCTAACTAGCCTTATCAAGTGTTCAATCAATAAGTTAACAAGAGATTTGACAATATTATAAATGAACAACGAGACTTCGCCAAATGATCCCCCTACAATTAGGATTCTGTCATGCACGAGAGTAAATCCGTAGACGTAGACAAAGAGAATGGATGATGAAAGTTATAACTTATACTTAATACCAACATTTGCCAACGACTTTGTCCGTTTGAAAGTCAAAGTCAAATCCGTTCTTAGGTGACCTTCTCTAACTAGAAACGATGTACCCACCAAATTTCAGCTTCATAGATCCAGCAGTTTTTGAGATCTTATGTTTGGTCAGTGAGTGACAAACCTGACACTTTTATATATGTTACAACTAAAACTCGAAGTGCGGCACTGCTTATACTGCTACCGGCTCCACCTAGTTTTAACCGGTTAAAACTAGGTGGAGCCGGTAGCAGTTGGTTAAACTTAGATGTAGCTCGGGACTTGGGGCATCAAACCATTGAGCAGAAGCAGACGATCGACGTCAGGTCGACGGAGCCCCCGCAGCGGGGCTCCGTCGACCTGATTCTGCTCTTATTTCTGTCTGCAGGGTTTAGAAACCTAACCAAGCTAAACCACGGGGTACACATGACATCGGTGTGCGGCTCTATAAAAAAAAAAATTTTCCTAAAAATTCTAAATTACTTGATAACTTACCTTAAATATATTATCCTTCCATCCCGATTTACCGGATCAAATCAGTCAACTATAATGTCGGTGCAATTTAATATCACTCAATTAAGGTTTTAGTACAACGGCAACCACGCTATACGCTATTACCCCGTGTGTCCCAATGGGGTAACGCCGGTTAGCCAGATAGCTGCAATGCGGTTATCAACACGCTAACCATTAACTTCAGTACTTCTATAATTATTACTTTACAAGAGTTTTCTATTGAAATTTTCTTGCAAACTTTGCAGGTAATCGTGAAGTAAAGAATTAATTCTTAACAAGCTTTAAGAACTTGTAGTTGTTTAATATCTAAGTTTCTATTTTTGCTTAATGAGGTAATGCTTTAATATTCTTATTATAATTAGTGTTTATGATTAAACTTGAGTCTTTCTTAAAGCTTTGATTAATATTTTAAAAAACTCCATTACTATTCTTAAAAAGACCGATAATACGAATTTTGTTTGAGTCCAGCTGAGGGGGCAATTCTTAAAATTTTGTGATAATACATTTTTTACAATACCTAACGTATTATAGTTCGATACGAGAATAGGCCCTTTTCCCTTGACTTACCAAATCCATTTTCACCACCTCCACAAAGGTCATTGAAACGTCTGCCTGTACGTTGTTTGTACATAACATTATCACTCCAAACGACATGTTTGAACAACCCTCAACTGCCCTTGTATTGTGCGAAAATCACGTCGAATTACGAAAATGAGATCCATTCATGTTTAAAAATACAAACGGTACCGACTTTTGTGAGTTTGTGTAAGCTCATTTTGTATCGCTCCTGAATAAGATGACAGTATAAATCCTAAGGTAAGTTGCTTGGAAATGAATCTTAATGAAATGTGATGGAATCTCAAGTACTGAAGTATATCTTAGTCCGCAATGTGGTTGAGACATAATACTTAAAAGAAGCTAAGCGAAACCATTGTGATTAATACACGCTCAGGCTTTCTAAATCTAACTATTGCACATTTCCATGCTGGATATAAAGTGCCCATATCACCAACAAAATATAATGAGTCAAAGAAAAAAATTTTATGCAGTTTTGAAGCAGACGGACTGGCCTTTATTTTGGTGTTATCAATGTTTCTAAATTTGAATTTTGAAAAGTTACAGATTTTTATTCAAAAAACACAGAATGATTCGATTTCCGAGTCCGGGAAGCATAGAGCAACGCGGAACTCTGGCCGATGTCCCGCGTTGCTTGTGAAGTGAGCAAAAAATCAGTACACATTTCTTTAGCAAACTGACCCTACTCAATCGACTAAAATTATCGAACATGGTTACCCAAACCGCTTTACTATTTCCCCAAACCGCGAATAAGTATAATGAAAAGCACAATAAGCTCGACATATTACCGATTCTGACTTGCAAAATCGCCAATACTTTTGTGCTTCACCGCCTCCAACGTGTGCAACCGTCACATGTTCTATGCGAACAGATGGGGCATTAAGCACCCCACGGGTCGCATTATAACCTAAATACGCCTCTATATCGATAATAGAACTGATTTATCGTCCCAAGTCGATGGTAATATTTATGGATTGCACGTGATTAGAACTGTCGTAAATATAGTACATGTGAGATGCAACCATTTCGTGGGAGGTGATATATTGTTTACGGAAACTTATGACGCATTAGTCATCGGTCTTTTATCGGATAAGAGTTTAAGTGAAAGACACATTAGTGGAATTTCGCCTTTTTTTTGTGAAGAAAGTAGCGATATCGGGTTGGAAATTTTCCAAGAAACCGGTATACGGTTCAGTTGTGCTATCTTTCAGGTTCATTGCACACTGTACAGCCCAGAATTGCAGTTCTAGGTCCGATTATATCTTTTAAAAGAATGGAGGCTTATTGCAAAGTATTTTTGGGAATATTGGATACTAGCTTTTGCCTGCGAATTCGTGCACGTGGAAGACAAAGACTCCCCCGTATTTCGATCCTGTTGCAATATTCGTTCTTAGCTGTCGTCTTCTATAAACTACCCACTTGCCAAATCAGCTTCTAAGTCAAGTAGATTTCGGAGATTTCGTGTTTTGCCAGTGAGTGACCTTTCGCTTTTATATAATATGGTAGGTTAGGTGTATATAAAATGCTAATACAAATGAATGTTATTAAGTTATTCGTATAATAAGACATAATAAAATCTGAGCATATGGCTCCAAATAAAACTCCCGCATACAACTGCATTACAGCAGTTTTATTTTTTCCTAACTATCAAACTGCTGTAAGTTTTATTTTGAAACTAAAGCTAAACGAGCTCTGTACGTGTCCGAGGTACAGTCGCGCGTAGTACCAGTTGCTCCGGTTAAACTGTGTGGGGTTATAGCATTTCGTTTTAAGTGTACACTATTACCCCCACAGTCTTTTTACTTTGAATTCTCTGAAACTTTCAGACGGTTATTTCGTCTTCGTTTTTTGGATTTTATTACTAAAAAGAATGAAAAGTGGAGTTTTCATTTTCAATTTTATTATTTTAAAGCATGCAGGTTAACAAGAGTAATTAGAACGGTTAAGTTAATTAAGTTATACCAGGAAAAGTATGTCACGTTTTGCTGTCCAGCGTTAACTTGATGTAGGTTGTATTTTTACACAGATTACATTAATATTTCAGAGGACACAGGTACTGTAGATACCAAAAACAAATGTCAATTAAACTGTAAAGCGGCACGAGGGGCGAACGTGACGGTTGCCAGATGGGGTACAATACGCCCCACTTGTACAGAAGCTCACATTACGGGTTACCCCTGTATATTCCAAAACCCTATTCTGAACTTTGTAGAAACTTAGAAAATTTCGTTCGTTTCGTATTTATGAATTATACATAGGTTGGTTTTAATACGCTTCGGTGGGTAACCTTTTGCAGCCAAAATGGCGGAAAATGTGACATGGTACAATATTAGTGGACTGCGATGTAATCTTGTTGCAATATAGCCAGCATTCGGTGTAGTTTCTCGGATGACAAAAATTGTTTTTATTACTTGGTAGGGTTTACTACCTTATTTGTTCGTAGTAAAATTCAAATTATATACTTTTAGTCTCTGAAAAGATCGTTTTTTACCACATCATCATTCATAGCCCGACTTCACTCACTGCTGGGTACTACCTTTAATTTTTGAAATTCTTTTAAAATATATTTTTCCAAGCGTGATAACGTATTTTTTTAAAGTAAATTAGCACTAATTACATATTTTTTTACCCACAAAAAATAATCTAGCTGAAAGTTTAATATTTTTAAACATTTTCTTTAAAATATACGACGAGCTAATTTTGTGAAGTAAATTAGCACTAATTACATATTTTTAGAACTACCCACAAAAAATAATCTAGCTGAAAGTTTAATATTTTTAAACATTATCTTCAAAATATTCGACAAGCCATTGCGTGCGGCCGAAAGCTTTGTCTTTTATTATTAATGGGATGTTTTAGTTCTTAAAAAACTTTTCATTGCTCCTAATTCATTCAAGTAGATCTCTTAGGGTTTTTGATGGGCCAACTTTGCAATTTTTAGCTGTTTCAAAAATAAATTCTGATTTAATGGCGGGATGAGATTTTTATGAATAATGTTGTGGGTACATAATATATCTTGTCCTAATCCTGACATTATAATTTGTTGTGTACATTTTTTTAAACTGGCCCACGAATAAAGTTGATGTTAAAGCTAACTGCGGTACTCAGGAACGTCACTTATTAATAATCAATCATTAACTTTAATTGACCAGCATAAATTGGAACATTTGACATGAGCCAAGTTATGTTGGTCAATTAAAGTTAATGATTCATTATTATTAAGTGACGTCTCTGAGTGTGGTAGTAAGTCTTAATAAGACCAAGTAAAGGACAACGCTCTAACAATGGATGTCATAATAGACAACTCGAAGATTATATCAGTTGAATGGATTATATCAAAATGGCAGTGAGACAACAAAAGAGGTCATTCCTGCCACCGTGCTATGCAGTACCAGCTTAAGAAACAAAACACGATCTCGAACTGTCTGAATAGTTCAATACAGCTCCTTTGACCGTCACTCGATAGAATAAGGACGGTTACACGTGAGACGTGTGCAATGTGTGCATACCGCAAATATTCTAGATAACCACTATTGTTGAGAATTTATATGGACTGGAAATGGTACGTGTCTCACATTTTGTTTATTATATTTTGCCTGTTCTCTTTCGTGTTCAACTGTTCGGTGCTCAAAATTTTTAAAGTCATGAAGTTTTCGTTGAAATAAGTAAAAATATTGTATGAGAGTATGTAAAATAAAGGATGTGACAGTTCGCTGCTCTTCTTAATTTTATGTGTGTATAGGCATTCTAAGTATAGCATCACACGTTGGTTACCAAAATTACCAATCTGGTCTTAGAAGTGACGTAATAACCATTATTATACCTACCCCTTTAGTTATAGGTCAAAGGTTTAATTGATTTTCAACCCTTCCTTCCCTGAAACTCCTATTCAGCTTGGTTAAACTTAAATTAGACAAAGAAAATCCAATCAAACAAGATCCTACATCCGATGATCCATCTAATAAGTTTTAAGATAAAAGGAAACCCAAAACCACAACAAAAAGACAACACAATAAAAAAAAATAACAAAGAATTACAGTGTACGATATCGTATCAAGAAATTCGAGGAAACCCGCATTGGGGGTTGTTAGGAAGAATTCCTTTGGTCCAAAGTTTTATAGCACAGAAAGCCAATAAAATTGTATAAAGGATCCGGACAATGGCACTCACTGAATTGCCTTCGCCTATCTGAGTGACATTTGATATATCCAACTTTTTTTATACAGACGTAATTTTTGGCAACTTTGAAAAGTTTGAGTGGACTCCGGACTCGGAAATTAAGCGAATTTAATTTGGACTTTCTCCTTTGTTCGCAGCTTGTTTTGATTTTGCTGCATAGCCTTATGATGGAACAAACAAAGTTAGTTTTAGGAATTGTTGTTATTTACTCGTTAAACAAGTTGAATTATAATGACAAACTTCTATCTGCCTTAGTCAAAAGGATTTCAGTTATCATCAACAACGTTGTCCAAATTATTGCCGTCTGTTCAATTTACTCCACTACAAAACCAACATTTGGCCAATCAGCCAACGTTTTAAACATTGCCATTGCAATCCATAAAACCGAAAGCGCCGAGAGCAAATACATTAACTGATTAAATTGCAACAGGGGTTGTCGCTGACGAGTTATGTAAATTGTTCTCGGGAACCAGGGTATGGATTTGTATTGTCTACATTGGTCCCAAAAGGGATTTGGAAAAGGAACACATTTTACCGATAATATTCTCTCGATAGAACCCGATACTGAAGAAATGTAGCTACACATTTTATTACACGATTTATACGTTCAGGCCAAACAACAAAGAGAACCGGCCGCTAGTTTAAATAAAATTAATGATTTGATTCGTTTCAAATATTCACTCACAAAAATCTCGTACAAAAGCGAGGCAAACCCACATTCATGAAATCTATTACAATTGAAAGCAACTCGAAAGAAGGCTCAATCAATCATCGCGATCATCCATCAAACATTCAACAAGTAAAAACAAAATGTTATCGGACGGGCCCTGAAAGCACTGTCGCACAATAAAGTAACACCCCTGTGGACGCGCGGCAAGGTGCGTGCGCGTGTGTGCGTACAATCAAACCATTTATACTCGAGTGTGCGTGACGAAGCGCGTCGGTAAGAGGGTACGAGAGTGTGCGTTGTCAATGTGTGCATGCTTAGGGCTGGCAGATGTACGATTCACACGCAGCTGTCGACATTTCCCCCTGTAAGCTGTAAAGTACTGTATTATAATACGGCACGCTTTCACGTAATTATGCATTATTATTACAGCCGCTTTTTAAGCTTATTATTAAGCGATTGTATTATTTTGTTTTCGATGCAGTTGCTATGTCGCCATTGTTACGAATATTTTACTTTGTAACATGTTCGCCTGAGGGTGATATGAGTCATGACCTAACACTCAATGTTGTTATTATGAGTGAAATTAGTTTGTTTTTCGTCGTGTTTGTGATAATTACGATAGTAGTACTGATTTTATTATATTTTAAGGGTAATTTTTTTTATTTGTTTCGATATTTACAATTTCGATAGAATTACGCACGAAAATGACAATCAATCAATATAGCTTTTTGGAAACCTTACACTTTACTCAACACCACTTTCAATGTTATACTTCGGTAGAAACGAAACGAAACAAAATAAAATTGTGTGCATTATATTGAAAGTTATGTACATATGTATTGTCCACACTTTGTACGTTACCACCTTTTATTTGAGTACAATGCTACTTCCACGGCATGAATGTTTTATACACTTATTATACGAACCCGTTTATATTAAAAATGAGGTCAAACTTGGATTATTCTTTCGCACCCAATAAGTGTGTTTTATGACAGTCGTATGTATAAGGTTTAATACACATTATTGTAATTTAAAGACGGGTATGAATAAATGTATTTTATATATTCCAGAAAAAAAAATATTTAGCTTGTAAACGTCAGCTCTTGGTATATTTCGTTCATCAAAAGTGGGTGTGACAAAATGCTGTCAAATAAAATACATTTAAATGTCCGATGTTCTAATTAAACTTTCTAACTGTCATTAGCTGACACAAAAACCTATCATACTCCTCCATATTCCCCAAAAAGCATGGGAAAACAACATAATGACTTTTTACATTACACTTTCTCAGAATCATTAATAACGATACCCCCCCTCGTTATATTTTATTGTACCGACCCGGCTTTTACAACCGACATCTACAACTACAGAAATACATACCTACCCAACACATAAATTAACTTAATGTGTTCATTTTATCTTTCGTGTTCACATATAACTCCGTCTTTGTCTAAAATTAACGTCTGCAAGTCCCTTACTCCGGTATCCCACAAATACTTGTTGAAAAATTGCCCGTCTACACATGGGCGGTAGGAAATAAGGCAAGTTTTATGGTCGTATAAAAGAAAAAATATCATTTTGTTGTGAGTGCGTGAACTTGTTCTCTTATATCATGAAATATTGTAAGTTATTAACTTGTGTGTATGGAGTCCATTCGGAAAAAACCGGTCAAGTGCGAGTCGGACTCCCCAGCGAGTGTTCCGTACATATATGTAGGTACATATCCATACTTCTATACTAATCCATACCTACTATCCATACTTTAATCTACTTAATATTATAAATGCGTTTTTTGCGACATAAACGGCCGTATTTTTTTTTTCACGTTAACATAGAGGGTTGATTTTTTTACAGCATCAAGGGACCGTAGACTTGAGAATATGGTTTTAATTTCAACTCGATACCTCCACGCGTTACGGAGATAAAGGGTCTTGCCAGACAGACAGACAGACGGACAACAAAGTGATCCTATAAGGGTTCTTTTTTTTTGAGGTACGGAACCCTAAAAAACCTCAATACGTATGACGGAGAGGTGCAATTCGTTTTTGCGGAACGGGAAGTTGCTAGTCTGTGGAGTACGGAAGCGTGTGTAGTATTTTATTGGATCTTAGAAGCCAAGACATTTGTTTACGAAGAGGAATTGTTATGTATTGGGATGTACGTAACAGTAAAATATTACGTCATAATATTTGTATGATTTTGAAGCTACCTGTAGCTACTTGTAAATAGCAATATGGAATGTGTTCGTTGTGAATTTTACTTTGAACTTTCCTCTGATTTAGAATCGTATAGGCCCTAATTTACATACATTGATTCGTAATTTTATAATGATACATTTTATTATTAGTTAAAGTTAGATTTTATTTAATTTAATATTTATTTATTAATTTACACTTCACGCACAAAGGTACAAAGGCGGACTTAATGCCTTAGGCATTCTCTACCAGTCAACCCAGGGTGGTGAAGAGATAACACGGCAGGTGCATATAAAAAATAAAACAAAATAAGGTAAGGTAAAGTACTAAACAAAAATATATAACTAAAAAAAACAAGAAACAAAAAAAACAGCAAACAACAACAATAAATAACTTAGAAAGTTACATTGACCGGTTGTAACTTATAACAATAATTAATGAGTAATCGAACATTCGCGTCACTATTTGCAAAATTCCCCCGAAAATATCCATACCTACTATTAAATGCGTGAGTTTGTTTCTTTGTTTGTTACGCTTTTACGGGTAAACTGCTGAACCGATTTTAATGAAATTTTGTACAGACTAAGCTTGAACCCCAAGAAAGAATATAGGATACTTATTAAGGCTGCTCGCTCTAAAAAAAGCTTGAAAGAAGCATGCAGATGAAGCAACTTTTCGTCGGCATTTACAGAGAAATTACATCTAAAAAAAAATTTTTTAGTAATCTACATAATATGATACGTAATTTGGTTTAGCCACAATTTTTTTATCAGTATCACATAATAAGAAAAAAGAATGTCAAATCACCTCCAAATCATTGAGATGAAACCATTTTACTTTCTTCCTTAATTTCTTATCAAAAGAGTAAGTATAAAAAAATATATCTACTGCTTTGCAATACAAAGGAAAATGATTTGATTTTATTACTTTGCACAAATATGTATTATTTTTATTACAATAAATTAAAAATGCATCCGATTAAAGACTGCGTCTACATCACCCCCGCACTCGTCTACGAATTCAGTACGGGCCAAATGCTCAAGGTTATTGGCATGTATACAAGCCTTAATCCGCGACTTCGTTTACAATTGCGATAACCGACACTCACGCGGACGAAGTCGCGGGCAAAAGCTATTTATTTATTCATAAAGAAAATTATAGTGCGTGCCACGAAAGATGAGACTTGACACAGACTTGATTTGACTTGCGCAGTACTCAATTTAAAGAAACTTTACTTACTTACTTTACTTACTAAGTTGATGTTGATGATAAGTGATGTCGTGATGACCTAATGGTTAAACTGCCCGTCTCTCGTGCATGAGGTTGTGGGTTCGAAACCGGGCAAGTTGGTACAGACAGCGTCATCAACTGCTTACCCCTATCCGAAGAAATTTTGAATGCGTAGGGGGGGGGGGGGGGGGGTAAGCAGTTGCAGACGCTGTCTATACCAATGTGACTTTTTCAATCCATATGTACTTTCTAAATTTATCTTGGACATCATTGACATTCAACATCGCATCATTTCAGCCGAAAGACGTTCACTGCTGGACATAGGCCTCCCCCAAGAAATGGGGGGTTTTGCCATAATTGCCACGCTTGTCAGGCGGGTTGGTGATCGCAGTATGGTTGTTACAAGGCACAGATCCTCTCTATTCTTTACGTTCGACAACATACGGACTGGCACAACTCTCTCAACTTACTCATTGACATTGGTGAAGGAAAACATCGTGAGGAAACCCTGGACTTATAATTGATACTTATGAGTCTGAAATCACCAAACCGCACTTGCTCGTTCCTTCTCTGTATGAGAAGAGGCCTTTGCCCAGCAGTGGGACAATTATAGGCTGGTATTATTATTATTTATTTCTGAGCACCTTATTAAGTATAGGGAAATTACTACATCAGCGAGTTTCAAATTTACCACACCCTAAAAAACTCAGTATACCTACGAAGAGTAAACACTACAAAAACTTTTCCATCGCACATTAAGGCGTTGTCTACGTTAACAATTTACGTAGTGTCTGTTCATGTATCGATTGTAATGTGATCATTAGGGCGCGTCTGTACACACGACTACATATCAAGCTATACATTTCCAGTATAAGCTGATCTCGCATTGTATAGAATTTCAATACAACGAGAGGTCAGCTTATTCTGGAAATGTATTGCTTGATGTGTAGCCGTGTGTACACAGCCTTGTTTATTCGCCACGACACGAATTGTGGTGTGACGACCTCGCTTTATAGAGTTTTAAGTGACTTGATGTAGGTAGGTACTGTTTGTTTGGGCTCAAGGCTCGTTTTAACTCTTTTTTTTTTCAGGCATATCAATAGGGTGTGAAGTTGTGTTCATTTGTCGCCTGTTTATGTTTTCAACCGATTTCAAAAAAAGAAGGAATCGCTCAATTCGAAACGTTTTTTTTTAAATATTTGTAATGAAATTATTTGTGACTCGTTTGTCGAGGCGTTATTTCTTCTCGTAATGAATTGAAATCGGAGCGGAGTTGAAAATGATAATCATAAGGATTTTAAGAACAATCAGTTTTCCTAAAT
Source organism: Charanyca ferruginea (assembly GCA_947361185.1). NCBI lineage: Eukaryota > Metazoa > Arthropoda > Insecta > Lepidoptera > Noctuidae > Charanyca > Charanyca ferruginea. Next base: position 10,457,371 of record OX376065.1, on the reverse strand, counting down.
CTTAACTAATATTATAAAAAGAAAAGATTTGTTTTTTTGCAAGTTTGTTTGTACTGGATACACTAAAAAAAACTGTCCGATTTTAAAAATTCTTTCACCAATAGTAAACTACTTTAACCGTGTGCTATATGCTATATTTTAATATAAAAAAATAGGGCTTCGTTAAAAAAATCACGAGGACAAGTCACGGACAAAAGGTTTTATACAGACTGCCATAAGTAGGTACATCAAGCCTTACCAAACTGTCAAATTATCCCAATTAAATATGAACCTCATAGTTTTGTAATAAAGTTGAAAATCAAAGAAATTTGACAGATTGTTGTAGCTCAATGTGCTGGTACTAAGTTTACGTAAAGCCCGTCACATACGTAGCTATAATATAATAATATATTTTCGCCCTTATTACGTCTGCGATCGTTGTTTGTTTCACATTTTTGAAATATATATTAATATGTCTTGCTATATCTGTCCACATTTTTCGGTGACGTCATAAAGATATATATAATAGCTGGGTCTGTTGTCACTCGAAGATAACTATAGAAAACATAAATGGTTATATGCCTTGCTATGAAATATATTAATATATATTATAGCTACGTCTGTGACGGGTTTAAGTCTTAAAAACAAAAACATTTTAATCATATTTATTAGTTTTGATATGCACATTACGAAACTTCACGCTATAGATCATAACCAAAACGGATCGACTTGGATGAATTCATTTAAACTTCGTAGACTGCATAAGCCCCGGCGTAAGTTTTTGTGCCACTAAATTATTCATGAGTAGAGACATGTCCGCGGCTTCGCTTGCGATTTTCAACTGTTTTAATCTTGTTTCATGATGTTTTTCTACATTGGATACTAATGAAAAGATATGAAAAAAAAAGTTATACTACTCTGGAGGAGCGGGAAAAATCTTGAAGGAGGCTTTGCCCAGCAGTGGACCTCAAGTAAGCTGAAGTGATGAGTAGTGATAAATACTAAAATCAAAGATAATTTTGTTTGTGTCATTCATCATCTTGGTCTTCTTCGGACTATTTTAATTTTTAGTCTGTGTCCGCTGCGTAAATATTCAGTGGTTAACTAAAAAATTTCTATGAATGCTGAATCAGAATATTGACTACTTAATGTTCTTGCAACTGCAAGGACATAAAAAGTGTACAAGAATTTAAAATTTTATGATGAAACTTTTAGAAGTAAAAAAAGAACAATCACTAAATTCGTTAAAATTACTTTGTTTTATGTCTGTGACAGACATAAAACATTTCGTGCGAACTTCATTTCAAAGCGCATTCGCGAATGTAGCATTTTATGAAAAATTAATAAATTAAGGCAATGCTTCAACTGAAGCTGTCTTACAAAGCGCCCCTTACATTTTCCCCCGGTGAGTGCGCATAATTAGTGAACACGTTAGCAAAAAGTAATGAAAAACGTCTTCAGAACGCCCAATTTGCATACAACAGAACACCACAACACCCCCATTATATTACATTTTTATGTTTGAAACCCTCGTTCTTTTTAATAAGCCATTTATTTATTATAGGCAGTCACCACTGTACACTTTCTTTACCATAAATATTGCTCAATAAGTAGATAGCGGACAGTAGCAGAGCAAAGGATTTTACTTTCACAATTTTCTTTTAAACGCTCAATCTACGGATGGGAAATGACATTGCATTCTATCCACCAATTATTCAATTTAAAACCGAGGGGTGAGATTAAATGGCACAAATTAAACCGTTTAAATAACGCTTCAACGGCCATTTTGGATTCCGAACTGTCACTTTTGGCGCGCATTTTGACGACCAATTAGCGTTCCGAATTTGAAAGTGTTTGTGTGGAATGTTTTAATTGAAACAGTGAACAAATGAACGAGTGAACAAGTTGTAACGACAGTTTGCTATACAGGCGGGATGCAATTTGCTACGGCGACCGTTTTCTGCTTAGTCACCCATCAAGCAGTATACAGGGTGTCATGAACACTTGCTGACGATATCGGCTCAATTTTTTTGAAGCTCATTAGAGGTAGTATTTTTTTATATGGCAGGCAGGACGCTATTTTTCCTTTATATAGGTTTAGGAGGAAATATATTGAATTACCTACATAAAAGCCATGTACTCTAGCAAATTAATGACCCATGTATTGTACATGAATAATAATTAATAGACTTATTCGTTCTAAAGCTCTATGAATCATCCAAAAAATCCTTAATTAAACCAGCACTTTTTTGGAATTATGGTAATATTTTCCAGCTAGATGACAAGGCAAAAAGTGCCTAATATCACTATATTTAAAGCATCTAATAACATTTTTCACTACACAAGCGCAGGACATCTTTATTACTTTCCAACCCTCTCAGAATGGCGGATTAAATGTGCATCTCTTTCTCACCTGAGAGTTTTATAATGAGTGTGAAAGGGACGGACATATTAAGCTTATAGAATACAAAAGGCAAATTGGTTTCGCTAGGCACCCCTCAGTCGCACCCCAGCTTTGCATGACACGTGGCCTGTTTAGGGGATGTTTTTGAAAGGGGGTCTTTACTTAAGCTCTATTTTGTACAGTTCGGGAGCTTTAATTCTTTTTATTATTATATTTTTTATAAATACTTTTCTGAGCCGAGCTGTTTGTTTACATTTTATCCATGAAAAGAATTAATTCTTTCCTTGTTTTTGATCTCTTGATACCCTGTAAGATTTAATTTGATTAATCATTCATTCACTCATTCACCCGAATTTTCCTGACGGATCGAGAAAATTTCGAAGTTTCTCATTACATTATTTAATAGAAAAAAAACTGAATTAATCTGGCAGATTGGTTTATTCTTTCGAACCCTTTGCAAATGTAACAAAAGAAAAATACAGATCGGCCCAAAATAAGTAGGACATTATAAACTGAACTTATTCAGTGAGCATCGATGTACTTATGACGTCAGCATCCCTTGTGTGTAATCATTGTATTTAATCAACGGGCGGTCACGTGCCGGGTCTGGGATCAGTGGGGGTAGTTTATTTCGTCCCATTGTGTAGCCAACTGTTGGGTACAGAAACTTTGCTGATACGAATCTTGTATGATTGGTGCCGTAATTGGTTTGGAGTTGAAATTATGTAGGTACTATAGATTTTGGAGGGTTGGTGAAAATTACTGTATGATTTTTACCCGTCCGTTATATTACCGTTATATATTTGGTGTTGGTAAAACGTATTTTTTTTGTTAAGTAAGTTTTTATACGGTGTAATAAGCAACTGACAAAAAAAAAATCTCCAAATCATAGTATTAAAAAAGGCTAGGTATATATTTTATTTTCCTGAAACATTAAAATAGGTAGGTACACCTAGTAGTCAATTATGACAAGTAAAAAGATGCCTGCCTAGTAACAAGAAAAAAACATGAACTGACTACCCTACTAGTAGCCGTAATAAAACAACAAAAGACAAGATGCTATTCTTTAAAATATAATTAAGTATACAGATAAATCGTTAAATAATATTAAACAAAAAAAAAATCTTGTGCGGTCGTGGGACCCCCCCCCCCCCCCGTAAGGAACGAATTTCCTTACGTACGTGTCTGTACAAAAAAAAACAATTAAAAATAATAATATATCACGAGCAGGCGAGTGTGTAGCAGCGGCTCGATACATGCACACATACCTACACACACGCATTTCGTTACGTGACGATTTCTACTAATTCGCACTACCCGTAAGCCGCGTTAAGGAACTTCGTTCCAAAAAACGCGCGTTATTTATAAATGCTTTATTTATCTATTTTTAATTGTTTTATAAACAGGTTAAACTTTATTAAATATGTACAACAGAACATACTGTGAATAGTGAATGTTCAAACGCAGTAAAAATGCTCAGCAAGTTATCTCTTCAATTGAGTGTAAATCTTTTAACGTTCATGCAACTTAAGCTGATGCCACACGGGCGTTGTAACCGGTAGTCGACCGCACAGACAACGCCCGTGTGGCATCCGTGGTTACTTTGTTGTGAATTTAGATGTAGTGAGCTTGAGGTGAGTTGTCAATCCCTAGGCATCGGTGAGATAGAATAGACCGGTTGGTCAAAGTAACTTCCACTAAAAAAAAACAGAAGAATAAGGATTTTTTTAAGATTAGTCAGAGAGTTCTACAACGATGATTAAAAGACAAAAACACAAAAGGTAGTCTACGAAATTGATATTTTTAAACAGTATTTTTTAATTATTACTGTTTTGTCTCACGCATTGATCGAATGCCATCCATACTTATTATTATAATGCGAAAACTGAGCTTGTTTGTTTGTTACTCTTTCTAAACTGCAGAACCGATTTTGATGAAATACCGACATCGACCTACAAAGTTCGAACTCGAAAAAAAGATATAGGCTACTTTTTAAACCGCGACTTCGACTGTATCTGCGGTAACTGACATTCACGAGGAGATATCCCGGGCAGAAGCATTTTCATAAGTATTTGCAGCCTATTATGGTCCCACCGCTGGGCAAAGGTCTCTTCTTATACAAAGTACGGACGAGGAGGATCGGCGATAAGAAGTAATATCGCCGGGCTAACGGAAAAGTGTTCATTCAAATAATCGAACGACAGATCACAACCAATCAGAAATGTTGATCCCAAAATGGCGACAAACCATCGTCACGCTGTTACCTTTTTCTATTTACCCCGAATGGGATTTAATATAAGCTCCATGGCCGTAAATAAAATACGTTCAAAGCGAGAATAGAGGATGAAATAGATTCCGCTCCAGCGATATCGAAAGGGACATTAATTTTCTGCCTACTTAAATTGCTAGGCTACCAGTGTAAGGTATAAGATTACAGCGTTTTTTGAGCACAGGAGACACAAAAATGCGGGAAATTTTCTATTAATCGTGTCCCACATCCACATGTAGCAATTCCGGGCCTGGTTGTTTGTATATTAATGTGAATTTATCACACCCACGAAACAAGAGAAAAACGAAGTGCTTTATTTAAAAAGAAAAGGTATTTGTCATGGATCGCCTAGGTGCGCCCGCCAAAGTAAGTCTATGAAGGGTTGACGTTGGTGTCAAACGATGGAGTGTATTAATTGCATATCACGCTTGCTATCTGAATTCAAAGCATTTTGAAGGGAATAAGTAGTCCATTGCTTTATATGTTTCACCAGTACGTCTGCTTGACAAGGTAATAACGCAACGAAAACTTTTTACCTGACAAAATGAAAGGCATTACATTGACATTGTGTGTTATGCAATCAAGGTTTTAGTCAGAAAGGGTGTGAATAGCTATGAATTATAACTTTGAGGTAAAACGGGTAAATAGGTAATATAGAAGCAACAAATATTGCACAATGAATGATTTATATCAAATAAATCATTCATTGTGCAATATTCTATTGTTTTCTTTGTACACAATTTGTTAATTAATCTATTATTTGCGCTACCGTTGTTCCAGCCTCTCCCGATGTTACTTACAGCCAAATGACGCCATATTACAAAGCCTTTTAGAATAGCTTTAGTAGACATTATTTCCTTTTTATATTCAGTCTCAGGTGCTTGGAGAAACCAAGTGCTATATTGAGAAGTTACAAATTGTATTACGCATTGCCTACAATAATAGCAATAACGAGTTACCCTTAATACAACTTCCAACTGACATGACACATTACTCTTTTACTCTTTGCCAACTCTTAACTATTGGCTGAGCAAACTAAAAAAAACTTATTTAAAACACAAAAGAATTCGCAACCGTGTTAAAGATTGTAGTTCCTTTTCTGTCCGTACTATGATAGGCATAAGAAGCTCAAGGCGGAATAAAAATAATATTTCAATGTTACAATAAATAAAAAATCATGTTAAAGCGCTCTTGACTTGTACCAGCAGTTACTAAGGGACACCGTTTTACGCCACCTGTCATCACTGAGTCCGTGCTAGAGGATTTGCAAGGCACCTTTTATGCTTAACTTGTTTCTTACATATAGAATTTTTCGGATATCCCGATAAATACGGATTAATTCCGTTCCCTACTGAGTAGAGTGACGTGAAATTCATGTCTCAAATTTGAATAATCTCGTTATAAAAACCTGTAAATTTTGTAGCAAAATATATTCTTTTTGTGGTTTTTAATAGGTTTTTGATTAGCTAGATAGGGTATTACATAATTACTTTACCGGTCATAGGTCACAAACTTAGACAATATTTACTAAAATGTCTCCAACTATGTGCTTTGTGTAAGTACCTATTTACCAGACAGTTTCGAAAACAATTCGATAACTTACCATAGCGACTAAGCAGACTATAAAATCTTTATTCGTTAGCAAGAAATCGGCATTGTTTGCTCAAACTTTCGACTCAAATAAAAGCTGCTTAGTACTTTACACAACAAATAGTTGGCAGACTAACATTATTGATGAACCCCAAATTGAATTTTAAAAGTATGCCAACACAAATCAATACGATCCTCGGTATTTACAACTTTGAAAATGAGGTTCGCAACTTTGCCCTTAAGCTGTTCGAAGCAATATTGAAAGAATTCTACCAAGTTTATAAACATTACAATCTATTTAATTTAAAATTTAATTGATGGATAATTAAAAGTTGAGCTACAAATATTTTTTTTATGAATAATGGCCCTCTTGAAACGTTATTCTTTTAATTATTATTTGAGTTGGAATACGGCGAAATAAAACCTTTTTACGGCCTATTTTTAAAATTAAGAGTTTTATTTCTTTTTTTACACTCGGTCTCCCAAAACCTTCCTGTAGGGTTATTTTTTTATTTTATTTTACGTTTAGAGAACGCAGTATTTTACAACCCGTAGGGTGAATTCACCCAGAATCAACCTCATTATTATGGGGCTCACACTTTCGTGTTATGGGATCCCAAAAATCCGTTGATTCGTATCTTTTTTAATTGAATAAACCCCCGCTGGGATTATGTGACATATTACTTCAGCGTTTTTCGAATATTTCGTATAATATTAACGCACAAGATGATACCAAGATTCCTTATTAAAATTGTTCGAGAATAAATTACATACGGTTTCGTTTTGGCAGATTAACTTTCTTCAATTCTTTGTTCGGTTTACTTAGCAACTTACCTGCAAAAAAGAAATCAATTGTTAAAATTGGAAGGGTAAGAATACATTACGAATCTATCTACTCACATATGAAATATTCAATACACAATAATGTAAATGAAATATTTAATCATTAAATGCGGCGTTATAGGATTATAAAAAGCAATTTCTCAATGATAATACATTAAAACTTCGTTTGAAGCATTAGAGTGCAATTTCAAAACAGCTTATGTAGTTTAAAACTTAAACCAAGAATCAATACGACGACGGGGCGTAAGACAAATAGAAAATTAATAAAACATTCCTTCGAACGAGAATTATTTGCGGAAAAATTAATTACTTTCTGAAGAATTCCTATTACGAAGTCGACCTTTGGATATGAGCTTTCCATTGGAGTTTGAGAAGTACTTGTAGGTAGGTACGAAAATGTGGTGACGACACCAATAATTGGAATAGGTAATTTTTCTTATACGTTGATATATGACGAAGGTAATTTAATATCAGAATAAGGACGGCATTCCAATAAAATTGACGGATACAAAAGTTTAAATCCCAGTATGTTCGATTTCCAAAAAAACTATATTCGGGTGTGCATAGCTAGCATGAATCGGCACAAAAACTTAATCTAGACTAACAATGGAAAATTAAGAAAATCGTCGGAAAAACTAATTTCGAATTGAAACTGTAACTTCGATAATAGTTTTTTACTTCACTGGAGTTTTTGAAATTGGCATAAAAGCCGCGCAAATCTCTGGCCTCACTCCAAACAGTTTTTCTCTTACACTTAAAAGAAAAGGTGGAAACTTAGTGAAGAGTGGAAATTCTATTGCCTCGGGCATAAAGGGGCTCTTTGTGCCCGAAACCCGTAGAATAATGGTATCGAAATAGGATCGATTCGTTCGCGACAAAGCTCAGGAGGATTTCCAATTCCGATCATGTATGAAATGTTACGTAGTATTTGATTGTGTGTGTACCTGAGATATGCGAATGAACTGAGGACGTCAGTTCTCGACGATACAAGAGCTACTGGGGACTGTCGTACTGTACATAGATATGCAATTGGCTGTATTGAGGTATACGTACTGTTTTGAGCGTGGTTGTGATGCAATTAATATACATATAGATTAATATTCAGTGTAGATACTTAGCGCAAACTTACACGCTTCGGTCTATCAAATTAAGCAGTGCATTTTGACGGATCGAAGCAAAATTTTTCGATAAATTTCGTGTCTACAAATCATAGCCTGATTTTTAAAACACAGAATTACATCACATCTAGCTAGAGTAACGTATACTTATTACAGAGGTTAAATCCAATTGGTCTCTCAAAACTTTAGCAAAAGCTGTATTGGCTAGAAACAAACACTTCATTACTTAACCCTGTAACTAGTTAACGTTTACGACTAAAGCACTAATTCTCTATCTACAACGTGGACGACCTTATGGCTATATTAAACAGCCAACCTTGACCTCCCAAACCAATATTTGAGCAAGTAACTTGAAAGCTTGCAAACAAACGAAACGCGACGCCAAATAAACCCAAATTGTACAACGAAAAACGATATTGACGGTTTAGGGGTTTTTCGTAAGCAGAATTACGACCCTCTGTTTGGGAGGGGAGGTAAGGGATGAAACTCGACGCGACACCGAGATAAATAGTGTGACTTGCAAAACTTCGTTTTTTTTTGGTTCCGGCACCATTGTAAGCCGAGTATAATGAGGCGAATAGTGACTTGGTTCTTTGTAGTGGCATTGATAATGTAATAGGCAGGTACTATTGTGTCTATAACATATGTTGATATTTTTTCCGCCAGTAATACATCAGTTTTTACAAATTCTTAAATTGGCCTCTCCCTGTTGGTCCTAACCATCAATTTCTTTGTACTAAATGAAGAATGAATATCAATCAAATAAAAGGTCCTTATTCCGACTCTACTATAAAACATCTCATTTGCAAGCAGAGATAAGAAGCCGATATCGTTAGACCAATGTAATATTTTATGAAGTTTTACAAAGGTGATCCGACAGGAAACGGAATGGACTGCAAGACTACAACGACAAATTCTACAGTCTCCTTGGAAAATATACTGATATTTCTGTACACGAGGAGTATCAAAGGAGCAGAAGTCTGCTATAGGACCAAATTAAGGAAGTCTGCCGCTTTGTTAGAAGAAATATAAGGTAGGAAAAACATGGTTAGGTACTCTTTTAAGAAATTTATATATTCTTTGTTATGAAAATTATGGATACCAGTCTCAAGAAAGATAAAACAATGACCAGTGTTTTGTGGAAAAAAAATGATTCAGTTGTACGACGTATGCTTTGGAGTGGTATTTTTATACAAAGGGAAAAATCTTTTTACTAGATAATGATGTCGAAATAATACCATCAAAGGTAAATCTATGCAAAAATAGTAATACAAAGTTTCACAAACGAACAGGCACCTACGGTCGCCATTTTATCGAATTGAATGAAGCTAAAAGGAATAAGAATAACAGACCAATGCGATCCCTTGCTATCAAGCTACATGCATACGTTCATAAAATTCAATGGATACAAAAAAAAAACCTAGAACCGCCGTGAAATTTTAACCGCTCAAAGGGATTACGTGAACTAGACAGTGCGCTTCAGAATTGCACTTGTTGCTGGACCTACTCGTAGATGAAATACGGTTTTATCTAAAAATCTAACTTTTTTTTTTAAGAAAATACGTTTTCTTTCGGTACACTCACCTTACATTTAAAATCTAAACTTCTCGTAAGTGAACGACTTTGGTTTTTTCGGGCAAAGTTGAGTATTCGGTTTATACTACCTTACATTGCCAAACTTAACTTTTCGTAAGTGAACGACAGTGGTTTTTCTAGGGCAAAGTTGACAAAGTGTACGAACGATCTTACACTATCTAAAAGTACAGTCACCGACAGACAATGTCACTTTATAGCCTTCAATCCAACCAGTCCAAATTTTATCATCTAAAATGTCACTGGTCGCGCTTTTAGCCAAATAAGGCGTGCCATACCCAAACAACAATGTCACGGGGGGCCAGTGTACGCCACTTGTTGCTATACCGCCTATTTATAGCTTTGGCCTATTTGCTACAGTGTGTACTCTGGTTTATAAATAGAATTTATTTGTGGAATGTACTTAAATCTTGTTGCAATTGGGGTCGCAATTAGAGGAATGTTTCTTTTAACTGTAATAAACAACTTTTGACTTCGTGTGAGGCAACTGTGAAGCGTTGAAGATGAATTCATTTTTAATAGCTTCTAGTTCTAAAGACGTGACATGTGTTTATTTTAAAATAACGCTCCTTTTTTTAGTTATTTTATCACTGCTGCTTTTGAGAAACTTTGTTCAGAAGTAGTTTTTCTCACAGCTCGCATTAACATTCAATGACCAAATCTATTGATTTCAATGAAACTCTAAATGAAGATTAATATTTTGAAGTAAAAATATAATAAAAATGCTTTTGGCGCGCGATAAGCGGACCGTGCGAACGCGTTACTGGGGCGCGCGGTATTACACTACGTGATTCCGAATAAAGCCGTTCCGACATCTCGATATGCGAACGAGTACAAATTAAAATCGATGCTAAGCGGCGTCAAATGGTGTAGAAAACGGTCCGACTTGATAATGTATGGCTAGGGCTGAGATTTGAATTTTCCTGATTTTATTACGTAAGAAAGTTAATAATTAATAATTAACTTTCTACATAAAAGAAATATAATGTAAATAGCATTTACATTATTAATTTTGAAATCTGCTATAAAATATAATTGGAACCACATTATTGGTTTTGAAATAGGCGAATAATCTATAATCGAGTCTTATGCTGGCACTTCACATGGCGTATTTGTGCAAATATTTGCCTCATTTGGATAATACAAAATCGACTTTATTTCAATAACTATAGGGTACATTTTGTATTATCCAAATAATCCGAATATTTGCACAAATACGCCATGTGAAGTGCCAGCATTAAATATGTAATAAATTGTTTGCTTACTATGTGTTTTTATGTTTTGTTTATAAAATTAATATTAAATGTTCTCTATGAGGCATTAGCGCCACAAAATTGAATACTGAAATTGCCAGCCCTACACATCATATCTCACGTTCAAAACTCGGCCTACCGCTCCAGTTATCACCAAATCTAATGTCGATTGAAAAACTTATATCGAGCGTACGTATCTAACTTTAAAATATCGTTTGGTGAATTCGGAACTAAGTTCGGTTGAATAATTCGCGTTAATTCAAGCATACTATATCGATAAGATATTATTTTGCTGAACTTTAATAATCGGTTCATGAAATCACTCAGTGTGAATCGAGTTATGAATATGAAAATGTGTTCCTTTTCCATTTTATTTCTTTATTCTGTCAGGTTTAATACAAAAAACTCAACATTATATTACTAACATTGCGATGATTACATAATATTTGCATAAACGTTTGTAATTAGCAGCAACAAATAAATATAATATAATGCCATGTCACTGGTATGTTAAACATGTCACAAATTGCATTTACATGAAGAGAGAACATTAATAATTCCAGTTTGATTAACTAAAGGAAAATAAACGCAATGCAGCGACACGCCATTGCTCAGTTTAAAGGCTCTTTTTTGTTAAAGTACTGCAATGAAATTACCTGAAAAAGGTAATTAAAAGCAGGTAGGTATGTACATTCATATTTCAAAAGTAGGTAAACTAACCTACCTCTTTTTATTTTTTTAACTGTGCCCCACACTAGAAATTTTGCCTGTTTCGTGAGTGCGTACATACAAACATATAAACTCACATACACAAACAACCAATATCTGAATCTGACGATCTATCTATTTCAATTTTGTAATCGTGAGTTTATGCAGCACCGCAGTTATGTTTTTAATGAATATTATCAACAGTAAGTCTCATAAATATACCAGATAGCATAAACTTTAAAAACCCGACCTGTTATAAACTCTAAAATAACACTTAAATACTCGACGTACAAACCGCATAACCACCCTCTTTCCTGTGAAACTTTAAAAAAGTAATTAATGAACTCCATTAACGCTGCTTATAAAAAACTAATATAACTTGAACTCTGGTGGTGAAAGAAGAAATTAAATGCAAGATACACTAATTTGGTTCAGTGACAACTAGAGCCATTGTTGGGGTTCAACTTATAGTGGTGGTAAAGGGAAGTCGCGGCGTCCATTTACGGGGCATGATTTAAATACACGGCGCCATGTTTTATCTGGCATCTGCGACGTGACGGAACAACTAAGCACGCTCGTTTTGACGTTAATCGTGAGTCGGGGTGCGTACGAATTTTTAAAAAAGAATTTTATTTTTTGACAATATGGTTAAGGGTGACGTAATTGCCTAATAGGATCGATGTTATTTTTGATACTTTATGGAATAGGCCAAGAATTAATGACACTATCAATAAAATAAAAAATGAAGAATGCAACTGGCATGGCTATAGGTGGATGTTTTGTTTTTAAACTATTTTGATATATTAGTAGCCAATAGGACATTTTATCAAATAAACTTAATTATGATGTAAGTAATTCGAAGTCTATACGTGATGGATTTTTTTTATTGTCTAATTGCCTAGGAACTTTCAAAGATAACGATCCATCTATAGCCATGCCAAATGCATCTGTTCACTTTTTATTTGTAGAGTAGTTATGAAGCAAAAAGATTTCTAGATGACATAAATGTAGGGAAACGTCTTGAACGAAATTAAATCGTCAAAATGTATAAATATCGCACAATCATGCCCATCTCTAATGGTTTATTTCGTTCGATATTAAAGCGTTTAACGTAAACGCTATTATATAAATCCTATCGAAATGTAGACTTCATTTTAGCAAGAAATTATAATCGCAATATTATGTTAATGGAAAAGGTTTGACGGTTTTAGGTCTTTGAACCTCGACCTTGAAGTTCAGGGACTTCTAAAGTTAGACTGGTGTTGAAATAAATTCTAGTATTTTTTTAGACTGAAAGAAGCTGAATCGCTTGTTATTACATTTTTGTATCAAGGTAACTAATTGTTTTATTTTCTATTAATAGGCATTAATTAATAAATTCAATAAGTAGTAAGCCTACTTGTACTTGTTTATAGTTGGGGGTCAATTTTTCGCTCGCGTCCACCTAGTAGGAGGCCTTCCAACGCAACGTCTACCGGTTTGCGTTCGCCACTCCAGAACTTTTCGGCACCATCGGCCATCCGTTCTGCGAGCAATGTGCCCTGCCCACTGCCACTTAAGTTTGGCAATTCTTCGGGCTACGTCGGTAACCTTGGTTCTCTTGCGGATGTCCTCATTTCTGATTTTATTTTTTGGGTGACTTTAAGCCTTCTGATGAGGCCCATTGTGAGCGACCACGTTTCGGTCCCGTATGTAATCACTGGCAACACACTGGTCATAGGCTTTCGTCTTGAGACACTGGGGTAAATTAGACGAGAAGATACCACGCAACTTCCCGAACGCTGCCCAGCCGAGTCGGATTCGACGATTGTCCTCTTTCTCGACGTTAGACCTACCTAACTGGACCGTTTGTCCCAGGTAGACATCGTCTACAACTTCGAGTGTAGAGTCTCCGATCTTGATAAGAGTGGGTGTTACATGGGCATTCAACATGACCTTGGTTTTGTCCATATTCATTTTAAGACCTACTCTTTCGGAAGCTCTACTGAGGTCATCGAGCATTGTACTGAGGTCCTCCATGGTCTCAGCCATGACCACTATATAGTCGGCAAACCGAAGGTAAGAGATGTACTCGCCATTGACGTTGATGCCTAGCCCTCTCCAGTCCAGAAACTTGAAGATATCCTCCAATGCAGCGGTGAACAATTAGTACAGATGAGCATTTATGGGGTACTTTGTATAATAATCAACAATTTTGCATAAAAAATGTTTTCAAAACAAAAAGAAAATCAAACCTGGATTTATGACTAACTCAAAACAGTACTACATTACAGGCATCACTAGATAGAGGCAGCCACTCGTCAATAAAAAAAAATAGCATGACTGGCTGGACATAAACAAAGACGACAAAATTCGACCTTTGTAATAAGGAAAAAAGAAAAACAGTAACGATTTTTTTAAACGCTATTATCACGTCTGGCTTGCCACGGTAACAGTCCATTAATCCAACAAGGGTTTCGAGTAAATTAAAAACGTTTTGGACTGCTAATGGTCTAAGTTGGGCCACGTCCGGCCACCGGATGTAGTATTATGGATCAAGTTTTAGATCATCATTTAAATATCCAGTTTTGGGTGTGCGGTTTAGTTTGCATATACGTCATAATAATGTGCTGATATCATTTATAATTTTAGAATTATCTCAATATTATATTCTGCAATTAATAATAATAATATAATAATATGTGGGGAAATTTTCACACAGAAGAAAAGTCCATAATATGTCTGTTTGTCACTTTAGCCTTTTGTATACCTACACAAAATATTGTAGGTAGGTCTCAAAATTAATTATTTCATACGTACATACATACATTTATTCTGGCAAATTAACGAACATTAATAACCCCGAGTAATTGTTTTTATATATTTCAAACTCATATTTCGTTACAAATTGATTGATTGGCAACCTCAATGGCTATAAAAATCTCGATTATTACATTTCATTCAAAAATATTAAGGGGAGGTCTGCCGGTACCCAATTAAAATCAGAACAAAGCAACGAGGCCTTGCACCGGCGATACTCAGCACGAATTTACGAAAATTCATCTACATTTAGATTAGAATTACTTTCATGATAGAACGGGAGTGGGATTTTCGGGATCATTTTTCCCTACTCAAGTATTTACTTTATTATGTTTACGAGGGGCATGGTAATATTGCGCAGATGGGAAACCGACATCAGAGTTCAGGCTTACTTATGTAAAAGAATATAACTATAAACTGGGCAGAATGCGAGTGGCAAGACTTTTTCTCGATGTTCATTTTTGTGGATGCTACCACGCACTCGTTCCGATGTTCTATAGTACACACAAACCATTCAAACAACAGTTTGTTTAATAATGTAGCAAAGAACAACAGTCTAGCGTTATGTTGGAAAACAAATAGAATATTGTGTAATTACAACGGTTAGGTACGTAAAAGGAACCAAAGAAAGCTAATACATATTACGCTTCAGAGTAAATGAACATTTTCAAGCAGAAATAAAAACTAAACCACATTTTCCATTTACAACTCCCGAGCTAATATCAAGGCTCGGTAAACATTCCATTTTGCTTACCCCTTCGTTCCGACGTGGGTTGTTCGTCAACTTAATTTTACAACTCCGGAACACGTAAGCGTGATATTGTTAAATTCTGTATTATTTATTGCCAAGTTGCGCCTTATGGGGTGCTAGATGTCGGCCCGCCGCGGTTGGGCTCACGCATTACTTTATAACACGATCAACATTCGACGTAATGAGACGGTACTTTTTCTTATTTTGAATTTGGAAGCTTTTTTATTTTATGTGATTGTATTATGCCAGTGGTGAGTTATGAGTATGTTCGGTATTTAAAAACTGAACGAATTAATAGCAAGGCTTCAAGTTATTCAAGTTTAATTTTAGATATCATAATTTTAGTCGGCAACAGAGATTATGTAATCGAAACCATACACCTACTGAAATGAATTACGTAATCGTTTTTTTATAACTTTGTAATGAATTCTCAAAATAAAATGTAAATTATTTAAGCGAATTACAAGACTTGTTTCACAAAATAAGACGTGATGTTTCTTGTTTCACATTATTGTAATGAGTTCAACGACTTCATTCTTTATGTCAAACAAAAGGCATTTAAACCGATCCTGGAATCTCGTAACCTATGGACGCGACAATGGCTATCCCGCAAACTCCCATACATTAAAACCATTAACTAACGTCACCCCATAAAATACACACCACTACAAACAATTGAAGCTAAATCCACACAAAAAGGTCATGAAATATTAACAAAGAAAACCGTTAGGGCGCCATATTGAGACAGGTCTAGTCCCAAGAAATAGTTAAATAGACACCTGATCGTGAGAAAGTAATAGAAAAGGGAATCTTAGGGGTCACACAAAAGGCGAATAGTAAATTCCCTTGTAAAGTCAACGGCTCCCTTCCCTAGTTACTGATATGGGACCTTTTTACTCTATTGTCGTAAAACTAATTTGTATGTGATGCGTGTTTTTTCTTTGAAATCTCGTGAGAATCTTAGGTAAATTAACGGTCAAGTCTAATCTATGGTGCAGTTTTGTAATTTAAATTTAGAATCTGCACTTTTATTTTTAATGTGCCGTTTATTGTATTTTTATTTCAATGTTTAGTATAAGTTTAAGTGTTCACAATAGTGGTCAGTTTAAATTAATATGCTAGGCCGCAACTGATTATGCAACTGTTTTTTAAATATTTGAAACTAGTTGGCACTGATACAGGCTGGTGGTCAACGAATTCTTTTGACGGTTGACGAATTATAAGTTTCGCGCGTGCAACCGTTCTGCTGGCAGGCGTATAGTGCAGGAACTATCCATACAAATAGTACTGCAGTATAGACTCACTGTGCCCGCGCCCGCTCCAGTATGGCCGGGTCTCACTCAAGACGGTTGACAGCAACTTAAAAATTTACATAATCTGATGACCTCTCAGATGACAGTTTCGTAATACGGTCAGTATTACGAAACGGTCATCTGAAACTAAAAAAATAATTTATGAGATGTATATGCAGCAATATTGTATAGTAAATCGGATTCAGAACTCATAAAATACTTATTCCAAAAATAACGTAGCAAAAGTGAATTTTAAATAGAAAATTACAAGCGGAATCCTTCGCATATTACTCTATAATTTGGTTAGCTCCTGAACAGCCTACCTACGCCTCATGCTTCATATTTTAACTTAGTTCACTACTAATTGTGTTACGACCCGTTGCCGATGTCGAGGCAAATACGTAGAAATCGTATTAATTTATCCGTTCGTTGGTATCGGGGTCTAATATTAAAAGGCCCGGTTCTCACCAAAGCGGAGAGAGATGTGTCCGTAGTATTAATCGGCTGGCGTTATTTTGACATCTCACTGCTTTGCTTTAACGCAATGCCTATTAGAGTTTATGAGACATCTCATCTCCGCTCCGCTTTGGTGAAAACCGGGCCTTATTGAGACTAAATAAGATTTGCAGTTAGCTGCACGTGAGCGAGCTAAAGTTAGGCTTAAACTAAACTTGCGAAAATGGTTGTTATTTACCTACGTTTTGTAGGAGTGACTGGCGAATATCGAAATGTATTATAATAATTAATTAATAATTATTCGGATATTTCGAATTTTATTTGATTCGAATAATTATTTTACAATTAATTATTTTGAAGAAGAAGTATATTATTAGAGATTTCAATTAAATATTATACTTCTATATTTGTATATGTATTTTTATTAGAATCAGTATTGATTCATATTCAGAAACTATGTTAAGTGGAGATTTCAGTCGGGGAATCTTAAATTCGAATAATTCTAAAATCAAATTATTCGAACTAACGGAAAATCAAATCAGCCAGCATTCTGCCGCAACATTGACCGTAGAGAAAGGGTCGTGTGTCGTGATTAACGCTCAATTAGCAGGCTCGTGTGGCGGTAACTTTATTTTTCAATCAATGGTATAATACGGGGAATGTATCGACAACGCGCTCATTCAATAAGCAAAATTAGTGAAATTTTGTAGATAGTATTAGGACACTAATATCTAGTTAGTCAGTTTCTTGTCACATAATGATACGTTGTCAAAGGCTATATTGAAAATGTCGAACCGAATGTGAACCTGACTATGTGTCATCATTCATTATCATTTCAGCCGAAAGACGTCTACTGCTGGACATAGGCCTCCCCAAGTGGCGCCACATTGACCGGTCCCGTGCGACTCGCATCCAGCGGATTCCCGCAACCTTTACCAGGTCATCGGTCCATCTAGTGGGAGGCCTTCCAACGCAACGTCTTCCGGTTCGCGGTCGCTTTTCGGCTACATCGGCCATCCGATCTGCGAGCAATGTGCGAGCAATGTGTGTGTGTGTGTGTAACATCCATCAATTCATCCATCCTCACAAAGTTTCGCGCGTATAAAAGTAAAAGGATACAGTCAGTCGAATGACTCTGGTGCAATCAGCTACATGCTCCCTTGGCCTCCTCCATGGATCCCTTAGACTAAGCTCCAGAGCCTTGAACTTCGCCACACCTTCACTCTTCATCAGTCGGTAAACGTCCACTGTTGAACAAATGCCTCCCGGGGGGGGGGGAGGGGGGTTTGGCCATAATCCCCACGCTTGGCAGGCGTCTTGGGGATCGCAGTGAAGTTGTTAAGTACACGGAAGCCGCTGCTGCCCGACTTCCGGATTTTCCCCGTCACCCTCGGGATGAAATGGAGGGGTGCTATTCTAGCCCGGAAACCCCACGGGCCCGCAACACTACTGCCAGCCTATAGGTCTTTTTTAGGATACAATTTCGGAGAGTGTGCTTTGGAATTGGACCACTTAATTCTCCCATCCCAATGGTTGACGTTCCACGGTTTCGAACCAAGCGCGCACTTTGCATCTACATTTAATGTGCAAAGTGCCAGACTGTGGAATTCACTGCCCGCCTTTCTGTTTAATCTTGGTATCTTCAAAGCACAAGTGAACCGGTTTATCCTAGGCAAGCGTGTTCCATCTTAGACCGCGTCTTCACATAGAATAAGGAGAGATGGCCAAACGCAAGCCTTTTAGAATTAAAAAAAAAAACAACGGGCTTATGATTCTGTTCCTACCACGATAATATGCTGCTCTTGTACAGCTCATATCGATAGGAAGAAGTATCAAAACCTAAATTCTACGTCATGGAATCAGCTCTCTTTCATAATTTTAACATTTCTTATGATCCATAAAAAGAGATCTTTTGTTCTGCAAAATCACCTGAACATTGAAATAAAATCGTATTGAATCCCACTCACAGTATTTGGACTATTAATTTATGACTAAATGGAATTCTCATACAAAATATGAAGAATTTCATCAGCGATAGGCATACTCAAAAGCGATGTGCTGAAAGCCCCTATAATTAAGAAAATGCCACCCGCTAGGTACACGTTTTACATGATTTTCTTTGCAAGCACTTCATCTTAATATATATAAATCTCCTGTCACGATGTTTGTCCGCGATGGACTCCTAAACTACTGAACCGAATTGAACCGATTTTAATGAAATTTGTACACCGTGTGCAGTTTGATCCAACTCGAAAGATAGGGTAGGTGTAGGGTAGGTGTAGGGTAGGTGTAGGGTAGGTGTAGGGTAGGTGTAGGGTAGGTGTAGGGTAGGTGTAGGGTAGGTGTAGGGTAGGTGTAGGGTAGGTGTAGGGTAGGTGTAGGGTAGGTGTAGGGTAGGTATAGGTAAATAGGCAGGTAAGTAGGTAGATAGGGACAGGACAACGTCTGTCGGGTCAGCTAGTATACTTATAAAGAGTTTAGCGATATTCTTAACACTCCGTATTTAAAGGCAGACTTCTGTTCATTCATCGGTAAATTAATAAAATGTGGAAGTGTGTGTGGAATGTGGATGAATGTGTTTTTATTGTAAATTTAATTAGTTATTTTTATTAAGCAATTAGAATATTCAATGTATTATTGATAATGAATGACTAAGTTGTTAATTTAATTATTTCAAGAGTGTAATCAATTATTATTATTTTCTTTATGTGCCCGACCGACGTGACGTGATCATTTACCAAAAAATTTGACGTGTAATTTTATCTTACCAATAAGATAAAATTACACGTCAAACTTTGTGTGTTTATCTGTTTATCTGTGGAGGCAATCAGAACCACGAACTTAGTAAGTAAACGGACACAGCTAATGGCCATAAGTGAACAGTGAAGTGTAAGAAAATACAATAAAACAGTATTGTATTTATATTTTATAACTTCGTACGCGTGAAAGACTAGACAAAGTCAATAGTTTATTTGTGAAACATAGATGTAAAAAGGTCATACATATAAAATAGTACGCTATGTTTTGTCATAAACTAGTATTTATTTATTAATTATATACACTTTGTTACTTTATAATTTGTACATTGCAAACTTAAGCTTACTAAGCTCGCTCGCTTAAGCTTGCTTTTTTTGCTGGCTTGCTTACTGATTGTAACTTAACTTATTGTTCTTAGTAATCATAATAATATGTCCCATGGCATTCAGCAATAATCTGGCTTTCTACCAGTGACTTTTTTAGTATCTGTTCTGTACTTCTAGAGGACATATCTCATACAAAAAAGCCATACCTCTTTATAATATTAGCATAGAAGGTTTGGATGGAAGTTTGAGATAAGGCTCATTCATGTCAGTCGTAACTAAACTAAAACTATTTAGATTTTAGTTTTGTGCGCCGATATTTAGTACGGTCTACAAGATTTTGCGAATATTTCCATTTTTATTCTTCCCTCTAATATTTTTCTGAGATAGAAAATCTACAGGCTGCTCTTAAACAAATCGCTTCCGCCTCATCGTAACCATTACGACGGCTATAGACAAGCTCTTACGAGCGAAATGAACGTAATTAATTTGATTAATCTGGAAAGGCGTCTCCGAGGCATAGCCGCGATGAGTAATGAGGGATATTCGCTTTTTTCTCTCTGCCATGATCTATGGTCAGCGCAGCCTTAACCAGAATTAAGGAAAGATTCTTGGGCGGTACTTCTTTTTCAATCTTGTTACTGTTAGAATAGGTATGGTTGTGTATATGTGTATAATAAATACGTATATATGTGCGTGTTTTTTGTGTGTGTGTGTGTGTGTGTGTATACACACGTGTGTGCATAGACACACACTCAAAAAGACACCACTGCAAAACCAACAAAAAACATGTCTATTGCATTTTTTTGCAATTCGCATATTTCATAAACTTTTTGGAATGTGATTTTAGTAAATGTCTATTTTACGGTTTAAAAGCTTTTCAGTGATAAAAGCATTGTTATAATTACAGTTATTCGTCTTCATTAGGAAATAGCTGGTTTTTCTGTTACAAAATTCAATTTTTTTTAGTTTACGAATAATTCTTCCTAAAAATAACCCAAACCGAAAAAATCTGGCGAACATTCGCGAGAAATTTTGTTGCACGATTTTTTTCATACGCAACATTATTTTGCCCTGTTTTTCAGAGTTTCAGCTTAACCTTATATGTAATGGGATTACCGGCTTGCCAATTAAATAGAAGTGGGTTCAATCGAAGCGATAAAAGGGCACCCTGTATATTACATTAATGTAAATAAAAAATAAATTGGTCTAAAGAGGATTACTGGTACAACAAAAAATCAGCATTTACTTACATTTTAGGGCACCATTTAATAACGTATAATTATATTACCTGAAGACTGTAGTGAACTAGTGATGGTATACCAAGGGACAATAGATTTTACCTCAAAGGTACAGGTAGTTACTAAGACAATGTTCTATTTGCTGTTAACAAACCAGAACGCTAAAGAAATCAAAGGGTAAAAACGTGTTATCCAGATGTAAATGTAAGATGGTAATAGAAAAGCTTCTTGGAATGTGATGTTTGGTTTGTCATCGTGGGAATTACTGTTAGCATAATACTTTATAACTTTTTTTTATGTCTGTTGTATCGCTTTACCTAAGTGACAAAGAAAATGATGTAGTAACGAATATGCCATTGCGTATTTCTCTGTAAGTAGGTAATACATCTCACTCGTTCACAAAATTATCTACTTCTTGATGTAGTGTAATCTATAGGTATATACAAAAGGCAAAAGTGATTGAATGATGTATCAACGTACAGGCCAAACCCATAAGGCTAGAAAATTGAAATTTCGTACACGTATACCTCATATGACGAAGGCATTCACTAAGGAAGGATTTTTCAAAATTCAACCCCCAAGGGGGTGAAATAGGGGATAAAAGTTTGTATGAAACTTTTTATATTCCTTGAATATATTTGCATTAAGTAGGTAGGTTGGTATAGGTAGGGTAGGTAGGTAGAATATAGGGACAGGACAACGTCTGTAGGGTCAGCTAGTGACAAATAAAGACAATACTTCAACGAGTACAACGCCTTGTCATTTACAATATTAAGCTTCAATTACTCAAACCATTGCAATGATATTATTTTCAGGCGTTAGCTACATTACAGTGGGAGTGGATATTATGAATTATCATTACCGACAGTCGTTAAATCGCTTTGAACTTTGGAGCCTTTTACGACATAGAATTTCTTCTAAACTAAAGAGTGAACAAAACAGGCAGTCACCACGCCAGCGTAACTTTTATGCGGCATTAAAAGAGTTACGCATAAAAGGAGGTTAAATAAGTGGGCAGTTACAGGCGGGAAGTAACGCCGCAGGGCGAAACATGTTTCAGAATGTAAACAACAATTCTTTTGATAGATCACGCATCAAAGAAGGAACTTTTCAAAGAAAATAGTCTCCTTTGTGACATGTAGATTTTGTGAGATAAAGATTTTCGTTAAAAAATGTGGTTAATGTCATCGAGGTTTAGTTTGTTGGTTATTTACGTTCATACTAAAGATAGACCTTTCTAGTGTATTTTGCTTGATGATCTATAATCCTCCTAAGTTTTTGATGATTTTCAGGTTTACAAAAAAATCTATAAATAAGTAATCATATTTGTTTAATGTTTGTATTAATGTCTAAATTATAATTTATAGTTTTAGTATACTAAAATTTAATAAAGAAAACGATTATAATAATAGGCTTCTCTGGAGCTTTGACCCGATAGCTTGTTCTCGATACCTACTAGGCTACTGGGAACCTAAAACATAAAAATAAAATGTTTTTATTGTTACACTAATATTTAAAATGTAATTATATATCCTTGTAGTTTACCTTAATACCTATTCATTTAATTATTTTCAGATGTACACCTATCACTGCTTGTCTCTGCATCACCCAAAGGTGTCAGTACAAAATGCCTACGGCAATAAGACCGCCTCTGTACTTTGTGTTTGAAGTGTTAAATAAATAAATAAGTACAAACAAAAGAATAAACGCAATAATAATAAAAATGTATGATTAAAAGAGTTACTGAAAAATTTGCAGTAACTGTATTCAACATGCACAGACCTAAAAGTTCCTAATTCCTCCGGGATAATTATTCACATCACTTAGTTGTTTCTGACATTGAGCTTTCATTTGCGTCAAAATGTCATAGCTCTTAATATTTGTGTAGGTCGTATGACACTCAACAGCCAAACTTTTTACACGAACTGCACAGTAACTAGCTTTTAGCGAAATCCCAGCAAGTTTTTGGAAGTCAGTCGCCGAGGGAATCCGTTTATTTACGATGTTCGGCATGGAATGGACAACTACATATATTTATGTTACAATCTTTTAACCTTTGGATGTTTCAGGGTGTAGTTGAGTTAGGCAAAGAGTAAGTATGGAGTTGGTGCCTATTCTTCATGGGCAACAACTCTATACTTATTATTTTAACTTATTGCCAAGTTTTCCATACGAAACTACCTTTTGGATGGGGTAACTAAATCTATACCTATTTGTCTTAAGTAAATGATATTACAAAGCAGTATGGTGCAGGTCGCGAATACCACCACTCCATTTCTACCCGTGGGTGTCGTAAAAGGCGACAGAGGGATATTGGCCAGAGGATGGGCAGCCCAAAAGTGGGCATCTATAGGATAAAAATAATTATTTGAAATGAGATATCTGCGTCCAGCCATTTTCAAAATAAGAACGCAATACTTTAAATTCTCTCTCCATGCTACAAAAATCTACCAGTTAAACTTAAAATCCAGTATTTCAATTCAATTAAGACTTTTCGAGAGATAAACAACGAATCCGGTAGACAACTTGGTCATGGTAGTTTGCCAACAGCATCCCCGGTCTTTCACGTGATAGTTTAAATACTTATTAGAACGACTTTAGAGTCTACAGTAATGGTGAGGACATGGTGGCGTAGAGAAGCGGGTAAAGTACCTAATATGGTCTTAATTGGGTCTTGGGAAACCAACTTACGTCGAATTTCTTCCATTTTTCGAAGAAATTGTTATGATTGTATATGAAATCTATTTTAGAATGCTTATGCTAAAAAGCATACGTTTTGGTTGTATCCACGTAATTCATTTGATTGATGAGTGTTTGTGGATTGGTTGGTTTTAGCTTAGTTGACAAAATGAACGATGCAGCAGTAAATAGTGGATTTAGAAGTTATGGTCTAGTCTTAAATCAGTAAATTGACACTATTATACACTCAATGTTACATAACAGAAATAAAACTTAGCAGTTTTCCTCCTTGCGAATAAAACAGTCTTTGTCGTATTCCTCTTTCGAAAACTAATAGATATAACAAAGTAAGTACGTATCACAAAATTCACTAACATCGTCGAATATATATTTCTCTATAGCAATAGTTCCAGCTTTCGCAACAGTTTCTCAAACATTTCCTATCCGCTATTTGTACAGCACAATGTCACAGCCGAATCGCTCTGGATTTGCCATTTAGATTTCTGTTAGCCGTTCGGCCTGATTTGATTAATGGATCTAGCAAATATCAGAGCACAGTTCGTTATGAGTCTCGGATATCCGCGCGGCACTGCGAAACAAGTCGGCTGAGAGACTTTTAGATTTCTCGACGTTATTTTGGGTGGAAAATGGATGATTTTGTGTTTGGAATACACGTTTGGGGTGATTTTGCTATAACCTAGCGAAACGAAATGTTTTTGCGGATTTTCGGGACCGAGTTGTATTTACAGAGGTGTTTGTTGTACTTACTTTTGTTTTTGGTTAAACGTTTTGAATTTAGATTAGAACTGTCTAACGTTGCCTAATATTTTATTAGTCGCCGTAAAATATTTTGGGGAAAACGTTAATGTAAATTTTGGAGCAGCTACCTGCTTAATTTATATGTAATTTTTGAGCTAAGTATCTTTTTCCAGATACATTGTTAATAAGGAATAATATTTTTATTCTGAACAATATAACTTAGTAAACTTATTAAATCTTGTTCATTCAACCATAATTCTAGCCACTGCACAGCAGCATTAAATTCAATAAACATATATTTGAATTGCTTCTTGCTTTACTAAAGCCCTTACATTTAACACAATTTCTACTAGAAACTAGTTACTTTACTTATCTGTTTGAACTTAAAATAAACCAAGACAATATAACACGATTAAATCAAGTTGGTCACGAAAGATAAACCAGTTGATTGGACTATATATCTTTTCAATTTATGCGGGTTATAAAAACGTCTCGCCGTTTGAGTTCCGTGACGTTTATAGGAGACCACCAATTGAAACTTTGATGACGTCATCGTCCTTGGTGCCGGTTATTTTTTTTTTAATATTAATGTTATGCGTAACGTGTTAAGGCGTGTTTGGAGTTGCCAATAAATACAACATGTGTTCGGAAAGCAGGTGTAGTTATATAACGTACTCGTTTTATTTTAATGGTAGTTTCCTATATAAATAAAAGTTTGGTAGGCATTTTAACTTACAAACTTCTGCTTTAACGTTATTATGAAACAACAAAAAATAATGTTCAGAGAAAAAAAATAACACAAGACAAAGAAGCACGTAAAAAAACCAATGTCCTCTGTAAAATACCATAACGTCTCACAAATCACACAAAGTAAAAAAAAAGTTTTCAAAACTCACCAAAGTAATCCAAATCCGTTCATTAAAGTCAGTCTTCTTAAGAAAAAACTATTATTTAATAATTAATTTAGAAACACACAACCGTTAACAGCTAAATTATAAAACTAAGAACGCAAACGCACGTTCAGAAACACTAAACTAAAATACTTTTGGACACAATGACTAGAATTCAACCGTTAGCGGAGACACAACCGCTCGCGTCGACTGCCGAATCATAACTGAATGTGGGGGTCAAGTTTTCGAAAAAAAAAGTTGTGCTGCAGGCAAAGGCACCCATACGTTACGGACGAGATCATTACAACAAAAAAGAACCCTAAATATTATCGGGCGACAAGGGCAGTTCTCAAAGTTGCCAGTACATTTCGGTCGTTAATTTAAGAATAAATACTTTTACGACTAAAATTTTTGAATTCTTAAGAGTTTTAGAAAAAACTATACACATCACCGTGTATATTTTTTTCTAAAACTCTTAAGAATTCTAACCATCGTCAAATAAAAATCGGATAATATTTATATTTATTCATATAAACACTTGAATAACAGATAACACTTTAATTATTCTACAAATAAATAAGTATACTTTTTTGTTGTTTTGCGAATGATTTTCTACAACTTCTCAAGGCGATCTGGCTCCGTTCATTGTACTCGGCTTTATTACATAGCAGATATCAAAATTATATTATTAGAAAAAACATAGAGAACTTGTTCCCGCGGAAACAATTTATATGGATACCTCTTTCCATTTTTCACGTGGTAATTAAAAATTTATAGGTTTTTTAATGGTTTTCACACTTATTTGGCCATTATTGATAGGTATTCAAATTGCAAACACATGGTTATAAGGACATGATTGTTTTTAGTTGCCTAAACTTGGGTAAGATTGTGCGTTAATCATTCGTGTGTGATGTAATTGGTGTGAAAGATCGTTTTGTAGAATTAGATATTGGCATATTATGGTGAAATACTATTCTGGCCGATATTTATGATCTAGTTCAGATCGCTTAATTAATTTGTTATTTTTAGTTAGTGATTTATATTTTCACGTAACATCGAGCAGATGTTTATAAAGGAAGTTTTAATGTCTCCACGTCTACCTCATCAATTATACATGAATCCACATCAATATGCCCCTTCTTTCCTTCAAGACTAATTTCCGAATGTTGTATGTGAAATTAGTATTGTTTTTGTTACCTTCATCAAGTTAACAAACAAATTCGTAACAAAAGCTTAATAACGAATCATTAATTCACGACAAGCGTCGCCGAGTCGCCGTCCTAGTTAATAATAAAACTTTGACATTCGCAGGCGGTTGGATTCGAGTTTTGCAGCTGCCGTCCCTATGTATACGCACACGTTATGCATGTGTGCAAGGCACGCGTACCCAGCCATGTGTGTGTGTAATTCGTAGGGGTGCAACGTGAAATTATTGATTATTTTTTCGTTCGGCATATAAATTGATTTTTTATCGTATAACGAACTTTGTTGTTTATAATTTTGGCAACGGCTGGCGTGTGAAATTAGGTAGGTACTAGTAAGTAGGCATGCTTAAGTATACAAATACATAATTACAGCGAAAGCTGGAGAATTAAATTTTATAGGTTCTTGTTACGTACCTAGTTGGTAATGTAATTGTTATTGTTCTAACGGCTGTAATTGGTAAACCTCTTACATTAGAAGTTAAGGGTGTTTGAGTAATCAGCCGCTTATTGCTTACTTATCAAAAGAGGGTAACATTTTCTTCAGATTTTATTGTACTAAAATCTTTATCTTTCAGTTGAGTTAGCAACAAACGTACTACCTGTTGCCCGCGGTTTCACACACATCCTACAGAAAGTTCTTAATGCATCTGGGTGAAAAGTATCCTAAAGTTCATAGTCTACCAGTTTTCATTCAAATTAGTTTAACCGTTGTAGCTTGATTAAGAAACAAATATTTTAAAAAACTCGCAAGTATTGAGTAGCGTTTGAGTATTTGGCCATTTATAAAACATGATACACACATTGATGTATATATTACTCTAAAATTAATCCTCTGACTAGAAACTCAATAAACAGTACTTTATGTTTTTTTGAAAACAATGATGGCGCGCAGTCGCAAAAAAATGGAACTCAATATAAAAAGTAGACAAAATTTTACTGAAAAACTTGGAATATTGAATTTATAAGACACTAGCACTTTGCCTGTGACATCGTCCCCGTGAATCTTGTTACGGATCCCAATTTTTTTGACAATAAAATATAGCCTAAGTACTACGCAAAGGCATTTGCTCGCGACTTGGTCTGCGTGAACGTCGGTTATCGCGGATGCAGACGAAGTCACGGATTAAAAAGTAACCCATGTATGTCCTTTCTTGGGGTTAAAGATGAGTCTGTACCAGATTACCTTAAAATTGGTTCGGTAGTTTAGTCATGAAAGTGGAACAAAAAAAGTCCCTTCAGCATTTTTTATAAGCCTGCTACTTTGACCGCATGAATTTTCTCAAGGATCTCTAATTTCTTCAAGTGATAAATATAGCCTATGTTACTCAGGGATAATGTAGCATTCTCATGAGGAAATATATTTTTAAATCGAATCAGCAGTTTTTGAGTTTATTCGTTACAAACATACAAAATTACAAATCTGACTTGTTTATAATATTAATAAATGGTGAAGATGACTAGCTTTTTCCCGCGACTTCGTCCGCGTGAATGTCGGTTATCGCGGATTAAAAAGTATTGGGGTTTAAGTTATCTTCATACCAAATTTCATCAAAATCGGTTCACCCGATTCATCGTGATAACGTAACATACAGAGTTACTTTCGCATTTACAATATTGGTATGGATTAGATTGTGAAGGACATTCTTTTCTTGCTGTTCATTGAACTCACAGCAAACTTGTATACAAGTTGTTTTCCTTCGTTTCTTGACAACACGCTACTCATAATTATTATGCTTCTGAAGAAGTTTTTATGCCGTCGCACCATTAAGACATCTTGACTCAGTCCCCATTTTCCGGAAGTTTGACTCACTGTGTTAAAGAATGGATTTGAAGAAAAACCTTGTGATTTCATAGTGACAGGGGCTTGCATGTTTAGATTACTAGGTCAGTATTTTTGTATTGTGACTCAAGTTCATTATGGAAACATTTTCGTTGGGATTCGTGACAGTTTGGACGCTTTAATAGACTTTGATAATACCCCGGTTCGCTAAGGAAAACTCCCTTTATGAATTTCGGTTGTTTATTATGAAAATTTATAATAGGTACTAGCCTACAATTGTCCCACTGCTGGGCAAAGGCCTCTTCTCATACAGGGAAGGCACGAGCATTGGTCACCACGTGCGCTGAAGGCGGACTGGTGATTTCAGACTTACATCAAATGAATTATAAGTCCTTGTTTTCTCCCGTGTTTTCATTTACCGATGTCAATGATGTCCAAGATAAATTTAGAAAGTACATATGAATTAAAAAAGTCACATTGGTACTTGCCCGGTTTCGAACCCACGTCCCCATACATGAAAGGCGGGTGCTTTTACCATTAGGCTATCACGACATTATGAAAATTAAATAATAATATTTATCGGAGCGAGGTCCAATTTAATATAATAATATAATATAATAATATAATATGTGGGGACATTTCACACACGGCCATCTGACCCCAAACTAGGGAGACCCTGTAATATATAATGATAATAACCATAGGATTAAGTACCTACTGTTAATGTTGGAACAAAGTAATATATAATGACTACTTAAAGTTATAAAGTAATCACATACAAAGTATAAAACTTCTGCCGTAAGACTTGTACAAACATCTTCACTTTACTTATTAGCTCTTCAAAACAAATAAATACATTTAACGAGACGTCCCTCCATCTTTTACGACTAACCAGATGACAGCTGACAGATTGTACTTCTTATTCCACTCCCAGATAGGCAAAGGAATCTCGTCGTACGTCCTTTAAAAAAATTACAAGTAACAATGCAAAACTTTTAATTATATCCTTTTAGCTGTCGTTTGATATTGAACTTTACTTGTTTGTATCTAAACTTGTATTCGATTAATGATTAACAAATTGCCAACAATGTTCACTACTTATGCGGGCCTGTTGGTCTAGTAGTCACTGACCCTGACTGCTAAGCCGGAGGTCGTGGGTTCGATTCCCGCCCAGGACAAACTTTGTGTGATGAGCATGATTGTTTGTTCTGTGTCTGGGTGTTTATCTATAATATGTATGTATTTATAAATTATATAAGTATGTATATCAGTTGTCTGGTTACCATAACACAAGCTCTGCTTAGCTTGGGACCAGATGACCGTGTGTGAGTTGTCCCAAGATTTATTTATTTATTTATTTATTTATGCAAGTATCGTTCGTGGCATATAAAATTAACGCATTCACAGTGTGTTGAGGCAGGCCGGATGCTCATGCTAGTAAGTGTAGGTATGGAAGGGTCAACAGACCGGTGACTAGCCTCATCGATGACAGACGTATGCTGATTGGAAAGGTCAATCAAGTACGTGTGCGATTAGTGATTTTGCAAGAATAAGTCTACACATAGACGCGGTCGCAAATTCGCGACAAGATAAATAAGATAATGATATAGAATAAGGTATTTTACTCTATATGAGAAAAAATCTAAAAATATGTTATTGAGACAGTTTAGGTATTAAGCAGTCGGAAAATGTAAGTTTTAGTTCTTAAAATAACAAAATATATTTTTTTTAATTCAATTCAGTTTTCGGTTTGTTTAATCTGTTTTATAACACCATGAAATAGTAGCGGTCATGATATTACGACATACGGCTGTGTAAACAAAAAAAATTTCAACTGTCAGTCAACCGATTGGCGTATATTGGCTTTGTACTTTTATTATTTTCGTAACCAACGTATTTTTTTAATTAATACATCTATTACAAAACATACTTTTAATTATTTTTAAATTATTTACAATAATCATATTTAATATGAGCGCATTTGTTACAAAACGAACTGACGTCATTTCCGCTGAGCAATATGGCGTCCAGTAAGAGACGTTTTCGTCAAAATACGCGCGAAATTTTAAAATTTAAAATTTAGATACTTTTTTATGGCACTTATCGATTTAATAAAAAAATTGTGTTTTTTTTTGGGCATATTAGAACTACAGACTTTTATTGAGACACTTTTCAAAAATGGGTCTAATAGCCTATTCTTTTATTACGATAGGTTTACAAACAGGTTATCTTTGCTCCTGACAAAAAGTGGCCTGCACCACTAAGGTGTCTGCTCGAAGCTTAACTTGTCAACCGTGAAGATAAAGTAAAAATTGACTTGTGTAGGTAGCCCTAGCTATTTAAAGCGACACTCTTTACAAGATTACGAAGTTGCTTGGCAACAACAGTAGGTAAGTATGGTAAGATGATACATAGAAGTATACTTTAAATTTCAATAGTACGTACTCAAACATAATTTAGTTTTTAATGTTACTTCTAGTAGGCTACACTCACGTAGAATTGGCATCGGCACCTTTCCTCATTTCACCCAAATAATATCACATGTGTTATTCTGATGTATAAGTCATATTACTGTAAAGTTTCATCAAAATCCATTCAGTAGTTTTTGCGTGAAAGGGTAACAAACATCCATCCTAACAAACTTTCGTATTTAAGTATAATGTTGGCACTTCACTTGGCGTGTTTGTACAAATAATTACGTTACTTGGTTAATACAAAATATATCCAAGTCGATTTTATATTATTCAAATGGCCAATATTTGCACAAATACGCAAGTGAACTGCCAGCATAATAGTATAAGATTGATGCGCGACTTGTAGTTTGGACCTGTTTGCTGTTTGAGAATAAGCTCACTGCTTGCTGACATTAGGATTGCTGATTAACTGTGGCCACAGTATTTGTAATACTGTGCTGTGGCTATAGGTAGCTACCTCTGCTTACCCCTTTGAAGAATGGTGGTGTTTTGTATTGTTATTCGACATGATTCTGTACAACCATTATCAGTACAGTAACATCGATATAATCGCGACACAACACAACCGATGCAGTCGCGCTACTGAATCGATAAAAAACACGACGGTACTTATCGCGATCATATTGCCATTGTAGGGCGTTGCCATTGATACAAATACAATAGGGCAGCCATTTTGTCAATTGACCTTGTGCAGCGAATGCAGCGATGCAGCTGCGGTCGTACCGCGACTGTGTCGTTGCAAAAAGTCGGCATGTGTTGATGTGTGTAGCCAGACGTAGATTACTCAACCGACTCAATCGGGAATTACCATCTCAATTCCGTGAGGTAAAATATGTAGGTATGCTGTCGCAAGTGGTAATGTAATGAAACAATTTGTAACTAATGACACATTATCTTGTTTGTGTTTTGAAACTGTCGATTGGTGCCCGATACGTATGGAGATTGGCGGACTATCACGTTTCCATTGCGATTGGCGACCTAACACCTTGATGAAATGTATATATACGGCCATTACTATCTATCAGATCAGGGTTATTATAAAACGTTTCTAGTTGTCGAATTTTTGTCTAAAAAGTCCAAAGCCACTCCTTGGCACTGCATTTTAGTCAAGTGCAAGCCACTATCATCACTATCATTTTGCCAAGAAAGATTAAAGACCTAAGTCCGACCTAGGTACTAAATTGTAGAATGAAACACCCAGGCCCATCCTACCTCCGAGGGTGACAATAAACCCCCACTAGAAGGTCAACGACCGGGTAAATGACCTGGCCAGAAGACTCCAACAGTTTTTTTTTTCAAGTCATATGATTCATACATCCTATATAAACTATATTTAAAATGTTGATCCAATGAATAAGCGTTCGCGGTCCTCAGGGTTAGCAAAAAACGAACGTAATTAAGGGAAGGATAAAACCGAAACGTCTAGATTCAAATATGTTATTAATAAAGGATATTGTCTGATCACGCGATAAAAGAAGGTCAGAACCGAAACAGATTAAAATTTTATTGGTTTAGAAAAAAAGGTTCGAATTTTAAGGTTGTGGAACAAGACGAGTAAGTTTTTACAAGCCAACTGAATTATTTTCGTGTAGCAACCCTGGGAGGGTCGGTGCGGTGTCAAGTTCGCGGAGGCAAGCTAAAGTTTTTTGCCTCAAAAAGGATAAGGTTTGACATTTGCATGCAGTTTCTGGTTTCATAAATCTGTAGTGCATTAGTTATTATAATAAATTATGATTGATAGGTATTTATTTTAATCTGTTGGTAAGAGATTTATTGGTTGATTTTTTTGTTGGAATTATGTTGATTCATCAGGGTTTTTTTTAAATTGGTATACAGTGGTATTAAGAAAACTACCGGTTGCGTGTCCACCTACTTTTACCTCAAAATGTATTAATCTATAGGTACTTCTATACAATATATCTATACTTCTATACTAATTTATAAAGTTGAAGAGTTTGTTTGTTTGTTTGGTTGGTTGATCGCGCAAATCTCCGGATCTACTGGTTCGAATTGAAAAAATATTTTTGTGTTGGATAGTCCATTTATCGAGGAAGGGTATATACCCATGCGAAGCCAGGCCGCTAGTGTTCCATATTTTTTAACGTAGGTAGACCCGTGAATCACAACAGATCGCAGTCTATTTCAGGGGTCGACTTCGATTGGCTAATGCAATTTTGCACTTAAACAACGGATAGGTCTCACAATTCGATTAAACCTAGGGGTCAGATCCCCAGTTCGACATATAATGTAATTTTTTCCTTTAAAATTTGATTATAATGCCTAAATGACATTTGACATTGATTATTAAATCAAGCTAGGGGCGAGTCTCCGCAGTCTAAGGGCGAGAATGTCGCATGGGAGTTAATATGATCGCTTTCATATTAACTATGTACAAACCTTTCTACATACATATCTGCGGAACCCTTTAGAGGTTAAAGATGGGGATAATGCACATGATGCCATGGGTTGAGCTTGTTAGATTTAAGTAGCCATTTTAGAATGGTCTTGATAATCTTTTAAGGGGTGAAGCGATTATACTGTTAAGTATAGTTCGGCCTGTTTCGTTTCAACACTTTGGATTCGTTCTAGAACCTTTTCGTATTTAGAAACGTTAGTCTTATTTTTATATACATGTATTTTTATATACAAGGTGTAACGTCAAATACGCAAAACCTGAAAATAGTTTGATTAGAATAACGAGCAGAATAAATTTAACCACTTTTTAATGTAGGTCACATTTTCAAAAAATCTTCATTAAACATGTTGCCCTGTCTATTTATTAATAAGTCAAGCCATCATGTGCGCAAACCTGCCAAAATAGGTAAACAAACACAAATGGTTGTCGTCCAATTTAAATTTTCTCATACGCGTGATAATAATAGTTCTTATTTCAATGCAAATACAAGTCTTGGTAAAACTAAAACAGCACATAAAACCTTTAAATTTTTTTATGTTTTTTTTCTTTCAGAATTAGGTTAATTGAATTAAAAATCATTTGGGGTGTCTGAGGTTTTGCGTGTTTAATGTTACACCTTGTATATGTCCCCACATATTATTATTATTATTATTATATGACAAGGTTTTGTTTGACCTGAGGCCATCAGAGGCTGACGTGCTCTTTCAAATATACGGAATGATTTTTTAGCCATAATCCAAATTTTTCGCGGTGATAGTACCCGCGAGTTTTTCCGTCTTTGATTGTCAGAACCGTAACGTAGTAAAATCGTTCAAAGCTCTGGTACCGAAGGGCTCATTAGGTTTTAGTTCTCACAGTGTATATTGTTAGTATGTATATGTTCTTTAAGGGGAATGCGTCAGGGTAGCCGGTGGGATTTAAATTTCCTAACTTTTTTTGCAATTTGCAGCTCAGTATCAGGTTGTATAACAATAAAAAAACTTTACGCGGTAGTAACAACTATGCATTTACAGAATTATAATAAATAAAATCATCTACTTATCTGTCCAAGTTGACATAACGTGTTAACGTCATAATTATTTTTTATTAAATAGGCACATTAATAGGATTATGCTAACTAGGAGAGCTAGGCTTTAAGCTAGGTACATAATTATCTAAATTACCATTTATTCGTCTTTATTAAACCACTTACTAAAAGGTAAACGAAATCAATACCAAAGCCAGTACCTTACTAAAAGGCGTCGAACATTATACAAAAGTCACAAAGAGGCTGTTTGTCTATGTCTTAAAACGTTCCAGATTCTAACCATTTCTAGATTTCGGTCTAACCTAGCTAGGTAACTTTGAGCGGGAAATTCGAAGATTTTCCAATGTAAAGGAAATAGAGTCTGTGACGAAGCGGGTGGTACAGTTCGCGACGGAAATTTATGTCTATCGAATATTTCGGTTGGTGATAAATTATTTGTTGTGAAGTCTATTTTTTTGAAGTCTGCCAGGAAATCAATAGCAAATAGACGGGAATTGTGGTCACGATGTTAGGGCACTTTTAAAGTAGTGGTATATTGTTTTCTATTTGGCAAAAACTAAGGATAGAGATACAGTTATACTAATTTATGTTTCACTATAACTGGTATTCAAACATTAGTTGCTACGATTTGACACAACAATAGGCTTAACATTAAAATTCCCATGAAAGTAAAAGACAGCCTGATAATTCTTGTAACTGCAGTATGGCTGAAAACGGTTAGTAGATCGTAAGGTTAAAATCTATCCTCGCTAAACTACTTACATTAATCCTTGCGATAATCTACGGTTAAGTAGTGGTTAACAATAGCATTAATTGTTAGAATGGGCAATGAGTTACTGGGCTTAGTAACAGTTAATCTTTAACTGGATGTAATAGGCAGTTTCCCAAAATTGGCGAAATACAGAAAGGACGTCAAATATTTATTGGTACAATAATCTTTTGAAATATACTGTGTATCAGAATAGAATAATAATTTTTATTCTAAGAACGGAAAAATACAGAAAATCCAGTATAATGTTTCTGTATTTATGTTGAGTTTTTTTTTGGTCCCAATTTTCTTTTCGTTGGTAGTTATAGAAAAATATATTACAAAATTTATCTTGAAGAGTGATTCAAGAGGCATTACAATAGAATGCCAAAGTGCAGTAGAACTCATTTGATTGCTTCTCTGTACCTACAAAGAGTATTACGTGGTCGACTGTACCGGGTGCATTGTAGATCAATCTT
Source organism: Charanyca ferruginea (assembly GCA_947361185.1). Lineage (NCBI taxonomy): Eukaryota > Metazoa > Arthropoda > Insecta > Lepidoptera > Noctuidae > Charanyca > Charanyca ferruginea. Next base: position 10,421,538 of record OX376065.1, on the reverse strand, counting down.
TAAGACATCCTGACTGATGCGAGTCTCTTAAAGGCGGTAATAGGAACCTCTTAGCTTTTGTATTAACGGAGTTAGATGGTGTATGGTAAGGTGATTAACTGGGTAATGGATGTTCAGTGGATGTGTGATCAGTTCTGTCTGGGTGAAGCTTTGAACATTAGAAGAGAAGGTAAGGTTCGAGATGAAAATTATGGTCACAGAATGTTGAGATGCAACAGTCGTTGAATCTACGTCAGTTTAGCTTAGTCCTAATAGAAATGATAAGAATGTATTACAAAGTGTGTTCATTTTCGTTTGTGAATTGTATGAAAATAGGACAAATATTTTAATTAATTTTAGTAAACAAGCGACCCGCTCCTGCTTCGTACGAGTGCAATGTTAATTAAACTACATTAAATGTATGTCTTCCTCTTAAATCACTCTATCTATTGATGAAAACGCATTAAAATCTGTTGCTTAGTTTAGAAGATCTAAGTGACAGTCAGTGGGAGTGACTTTATTTTATACTATGCAAAGATAACTTTTTTTATTTAGATCCTCGCTGTAATAAGCTCGTAGGGCTGTCAGTAGGTATACTTAGAAACTGTAAGTATTAGCATAATATTTTAGGCTTAGATTTTTCTGCGTTAACACATCTATTATATGACGACACGGTTGGCGCAGGGGCTGAGCGATCGCTGCTGCGCAGCGTGTTGCGGGTTCGATTCCCGCCCAGGGTAAACATTTGTGTGATGAGCACTTGTGTTTGGCTTGTGTCTGGGTGTTGTTTATCTATATATGTATTTATAAAAAAAAAATGTATTTGTGTATGTATATCAGCTGTCTGACACCCATAGTACAGGGTCTCCCTAGTTTGGGGTCAGATGGCCGTGTGTGAAAATGTCCCCACATATTATTATTATACTCGGGTAAGCGGATCATAGCCTGGCGGGGGCGAATCCCGTACCCCTGCCCATAGGTCAGTCGAGGAACACCGTGGTGGTTTTAGCCGGTAGGAGTCCGGCACACCCTCCCGTCTTCCCCAGACGGGGGACAGTCCATGAGGATTTCCCCAGGTTAAAAAAAAAAAAAAAAAAAAAAACCGTGCTACGTTAGGTACAATAAAGCCTTATGTCTTTTAGACCACCTTAACACTTTTTACCCAAGCAGCAGCTTAATTACGCTCACAACGACAATCTCAAATATTCATTGCGTTTTAACGTAGTCGCGGAGAAAAAGTGTTTAAACACATGAGCCAATGGATCAAGAATCTCTTTTAAAATCCTTCGGATTGTGATTGTAAATGTGTTTCGTAATTGGGGTGCAGCAATGACATTTTACTACTAAAGCGACACTCCAGCAGTCCTTCCGTTACGCGTTGAGTTACATACCGCACTCATATCTGTATCAGTAACATGATATATTGCATCACGCGGTGTCGCTTGCAGGTGCCGAGGTTGACTACTTGATCTAGATTCTATATTTTCTTATTTTGTTGTCTATACAGACTGACTTTTAACTCCTCGGCAACATTTCAGGCGGTGAAAGAACTCATGAAAATGAGAAATTGTCACTATGGGACCAACTCCGAAATATATTTTTATCGTGCTGTAATGATTTCTTTTTACATTACGATTTAATTTTTAATATTTCTTGAAATAAACCACCAACCAACTTGCTTGCTTGCTTGCTTGTATGTATACCAACTCTGGTTGGTATACATACAAGCAAGCTTAAAGACAAAACACTGTCAAACTTAGCTTGTAATCGTACTGTTTCTTAAAATAATCAGTTCTTTTGTAAATCTACATTTGGCCAGTCATAATTTAATTCCATTACTTACTTATTTTTTTAATCAGGAAACGCAATTAATTAAAACTATTTTCAATCTAGTAAAATAGAAACAATCCAAATATATTACTGTTTACCACAAATTGATCAAACTAAGTAATTATAATATCAAACAGTTCGTACAGGCAGCGTTATCAACTGCTTCCCCCCCCCCCCCCGCCCTCATCATCATCATCATGCCAACCTTTAGACGCCCACTGCTAGGCAATGGGCATAGGTCTCCCCCTAGGGGGAGGTTTAGCCGTAATCGCCATACTTGGCCGATGTATGTTGGCGATCGCAGTAGGTGTTATGATACTCAGAAGGACGCTGCTGCCCATCCTCTGGTCGATATCCCTTTGTCGCCTTTTACGACACCCACGGGTAGAAATGGGGTGGTGCTATTTGCTTACTCCCTATCGAAAGAAATTTTAATACGTAAAGGGTAAGCAGTAAGTTGATGATGCTGTATATACATAAAAACACGATTCATTTCAATACATCGAACTTTAAAAGCAATCGAATAAGTAAATACGAATCGAGTTATATGGACGTCAAAACGTAATTTATTCCTTAACAATTATTCGAGTTGGTTGTACGCAATTGAATTTAAATACGAGTATGGATGAACAGACAATCGATGTTTGTGTCCGATTTTATAATTGTTATCATCGATAACGATTCGATTGTGCATAAAAGTTTATGATTAATCAATTATCATTCTGTTCATTGTTGGACCGATGTTGGTGAAATACAACCAGTGGGTTTCCGGTTAAGACTGATTACTGATAAAGGTACGTTTCTAAAGAAATATCTCTTAAGCCCGTCACAGACGTAGCTATAATATATATTAATATAATTCATAGCAAGGCGTTACGATATATGTATTTTCTATAGTAATCTTTGAGTGACCACAGACGCAGCTATAATTTATAACTTTATTACGTCACCAAAATATGTGAACAGATATAGCAAGGCATATTAATATATATTTCAAAAATGTGAAACAAACGACGACCGCAGACTTAATAAGGGCGAAAATATATTATTATATTATAGCTACGTATGTGACGGGCTTTATAGCCCTATTGAAATGAAGTGCTTGCGAATGTGAACTAGGTCTAGAAAATTGTAACACCACAAAAATGTTCTTCTAAAGTCAAATTAACCATGTTTTAACCTAACCAAAACCATACCCCAAAAACAGTTCAACTTCAAAATTACAATACACAAATATAATTTTCCGACATCCTTTTGTAGCCCAAAAGTCTGAAACACAACCGCAAGAAATTTTGTAGGTATAATTATGCCTACCTACCTACCGGTTTATATTGTTGCGTGATCCACTAACAAAGGAAAACCCGAAATGGTAACAAAGAAATCGCATAAGTAAATTACACTTGATTGACAAAACAATTACTTAAATTAAAAACGATGTTCACGCGAGCCCGCATTGAATATAAATTGGTAACAAAAGACAGGACATTACGACTTTGGCAATCTTCTAAATCCATATTAAAACGAATTCTTTAATATCAGCGTAGACTGCACGCTACATAAAGTTTTAACGAAGAAATCTTCGAAATTCTTAATCAAATTCCTTTAATATTTAATTACAAGTGGTTGGTTCAGGTCCAATGATAATACGTTTAAGTATATACGAAATTACCTCGGTTCATAGGATGAATCATGCTCAAGCCTTCATACCTATAGACAAAGAAAAGACAAAGGGACCTAAAGCTCCCACCTAGTAATAAACCTCTAAATAAAATTCCAAATGAAAACCAACACCATCCAGACAGAATCCTTACACACTTCACAGACTCCAAAGTCTCGAAAGTTCTATCAAGTTTTATTTGCGTTATTCAACCAGAAATCGAATACGAATCCGCTGCATCGCCGGTATGTAAACAGGGAAACGCAACGATCGATATGGCGGGGTAAACACGGCGGTTGCCATGGTGACGCGCCGGGAGTTTCGTCACTTCCGCCCCTTCGCCCCCTGAGCCACCCTGCCCCCCCGCTGGGGGCGCTGTCCGCGGCAGGCTTTGTGCCGTACCACAGGGACGATATAGCAAGTTAAATTGGCTCCGTCCTTGAATTAATGGTTATTTCGATGCACGTCTGGACCTGCGAATAACGAGATTTGACTATCAAAGCCTCGTGGAAAATTCTGACATGCAGTCCGAGTTATGTTTTGTTTTTGTTCCGTGGCCGTATCACGTTTTTATAAAACCGACAGACTGCGTCAATGGGAACGTACCGTAATTTGCACAGCTCGAAAATTACTCAAGAACAGAGAGATCGGTTTAAAGAAATTCTCTCTCAACTCATGCCACTTTTAGAAATGAATAGTAACAGTTCCAATTAGTTCAACAAAGGCCACAACATCTGGCTTACAGAAAAACAAAACACTACCACATGTAATTACTTAAAATATTTAAATATCTGTCACTATTGTTACCTTTCCAAACCGACTTGTTTTACTGCAGTATATTGTCTATATCCCGGACATTTTCAATGCGTCGGCGAATTTTAAATTGTTTATTATTAACTGACGGCCAATTATTTAAGCTGAGATAATTAGTCTTTTGTCATGGCATCGGCATTTGAACAAAATGGGGATGATGGTTGATGAAGGGCGGAGGCTGCCAAACGGTTTATTTGTGCAGATTTTTCATGGACAAAGACAAATGGAATTTTATAACAATCTGCTCCGGTATTATTTGTTGTCCCTATAATCGCATTTGGTTTCGGTTTGGAAGTGTTATTAGTCATCAGAACGTGGCAAGGTATTTGGTGTCAAACATAATTATCTTGACAAACAAAATGGGATTAGTTAGTACCTAGTTATAAACTTGTTACATGGGATTTCAGGTGACAATAAATACTCCGCCATTTTGTTACGGCTTGTAAATGAGGAATAAGAGTTGAAGAGGATCGACCTCTATAGCCAGCATAACTCTAAGGGTCTTTGTTCGACGTTTGACTATTACAATATCCCGAAGATCAAAACAAGTGAATTAGTGAACTAAGTCTTTCCATATTGTCAATGATAATTTTCTATAATAATGGTACCCCTACAAAAATAGGGAGGTTATGCCCGTAGGATACGCGTGGCTACGGGGTTACTGACCGCAAAACAGCCCTTACCGACCGGTTACGTGGTTGCCTGTCTACGACTTGATTTAATGTGGCATAGACAAACGTAAGTACATAAATTCGCATGTTGATACTTAGGTAAGTATGTATGCATAGTATGGAAACTATAACTTAAACTTTTATGTATAATATTTATCGACATCGTACATCTTAAATAAAAGTTATAGTCTAAGATCTGGCTGCAAATTAGTGCGCTCATCGAGTATTTGCTAAAATCAAATTTTTTACGCATATTTATTATTGAGAATATATATCTACCAGGATGCCTATCAAAATGTGGCCGCTAATATTTTTAATTAAATTATTGTTAATTGTTAATATTAGGATTTGTTTAAGTATCAAATTGGTTCAGTTGTAGTAACAAATTACTGCAACTGAACGAACTTGATACCTTTGTTAGATTTTTTTTCTCCTTAAATTTTACTGAAAGCAATAAACCACTCATCTCTAAATAAAGAGAATAACGTTTATTTTATTGTTAAGTAAAGTGATTATACGAATCATCAGCGACTGCTAAAACATTCGGAACAAAACTTTGGGCCATAAACATAAGTTTTACTTGTAAGAAAAGTACGTGAGTTGTATAGGAAACGTGTGTTAGAATTATGGTGGCAGGAATAGTATTTTTATGGCTGTTTTTACTCGCCATGAAAATCATAAATCAATAATAAGCAGCTTACGACTGGCCCAGGTTCACTTCTAAAGGGAAAGTAGGGACGAGATTAGTTTTACTTCATTTGGATCAAAGTGAATTTGAAAAATTAAACCAAAAAGGTACCAATTTTTCGTTATTAATAAACACATTTCACACATTTTATCATAAACGACATTAATTGAATTAAAATATACAAACGTATTATCCATTTAATGAATCCAATATGATAATTTTCCTTCGATTTTATTCGCAACCGCGACCATTGTGAAGTGGGCATAATTGAGAGCAATCATTTAACAATTTAAATATGCTTGAATAAAGAGGAAATACATTTGAATCAATAGCGCGAACTGGATTATACGATCCTGCTGTACCTTAATTTAGTAACTGGTCGTACATTCCAGATAGTGGTCTACTAACCCATACTCTTCTATACTTTTAATAGCAATTGGAATAATGAAGTTTCTACTGAGATATTGTATGGAGAAGTAATCAAAGAAGTCAAATAATACATTTCAATTAGACCATCAAAAGGCACTTCTGAACGTAATAAAATAAAAATTGAAACTAGTTGCCCTACTCAAAAGGTTGTTTCATATGGAGAAGAATGGGCAAGAAACTCCATACTTAGGTACTCTTTTAAAATAATTGATAACAATTATCAACATTATCATCCGGAACCGTCCGCTATTGAACAAAAGCCTGCCCTATAAGGGGGGGGGGGGGGGGGGGAGGTTGCCATATAATCCCCACGCTTGGCAGGCGTGTTGGGGATCGCAGTGGGATTCATAAATGCACGGAAGCCGCTGCTGTCCCACTTCCGGATTTTTCCTTAGTCGATTTTTACGACACCCTAGGAAACATCCACCCTAGGAATGGATAGGTGTTATTTTGGCCCGGACACACCCACGGAATAAACAATATTTTGTATAATTGCAGTAAGTAATTACTTATACAATTATACGTGAATATGATGTAACCCACTGTATTAGAGTACCTATTTAAAAAATATTATGTTCAAGTTGAGAAATTACAGCTATGTTCCTATAGATAAATAATAATAATAGATTCTCTTGAATTATCTACTAGAATCGTAAAATAAGGAAAGACACAAAAAAAAAGTCTGGCTATAATATTGTATTGTTTGTGGGTTTGTAACAATACCCTATAAAACATAAATAACTATGTAAAAAACCAGTCATAACATTTGAGTTTACACTTAAATGAGTAAGGTACCTTTTGTACATACCTGGATACCTACCTGTAAAAAGGCCAGTATTGAAACTAGCAAAAAGGCATACGACTTCTATCTATTCTCAGAATTTCTGTCATGTCTATATGAAACTAGCTTTTACCCGCGACTTCGTCCGCGTGAATGTCGGTTATCACTGATGCAGACAATCTCGCGGATCTAAAAGTAGCCTATGTCCTTTCCCAGGGTTCAAGCTATCTTCATGCAAAATTTCATTAAAATCGGTTCAGCCGTTTCATCGTGAAAGCGTAACAGGCAGAGTTACTTTCGCATTTATGATTAGTCTCGATAGGGCTGGCGACTCTCAGGACATTACGTCCATCATCTGCCCAGCTTTTTGGAAACTACGTTGGGGTCGGCTTGAAGTCATGCTGACATGCATTTGATTACCAGTGTTTTACATGGAGTGACTGCCTAACTGACCGCCACAACCCAGATACTGCGTAACACGACACCCCTTGATAAGATTAGTTGCCATTCGTAACATCATCTTTGACGATCTTTATGGGTATAACTCAAATTAACGATTGACAAAGATCTACGAATGTCAGCCGCAGGGATCAACGGCTTCACGTACTTTGGATGGTCACCCATCCACAGGTCGACTGCGGCAAGCGTAGCGTGGCCACGAGTGCTTCTCCAGTATACAAACAGTACATTACGTCCATTTCAGTTCAAAATCTATACTTATCTATACTAATATTATAAAGCTGAAGAGTTAGTTTGTTTGTTTGTTTGGTTGAACGCGCTAATCTCAGGATCTACTGGTTCGAATTTCAAAATTATTTTTGGGTTGGATAGTCCATTTATCGAGGAAGGCTATAGGCCCATGCGAAGCCAGGCCGGGTCGCTATCACGAATAAAATTAAAGCAATAAAGAAAAGTACGCTACCATACCCACATCCCATTCCATGTCCAATACAGATTTATAGAAGTACACGTACTTACCTAAAACAAGAAAACACACAAATTAGTTTTAAGAAAAATATAATTAAATATCGATTATCGATCTGAGCGGGGAGTTACATTTTCGTATTCATTACCTTTGCTTACGCAGCGCTAGCGCCACGTGAATTAGCGGCTTTTGATGGAACTACTCAAGTTTGAATAAATTGACACCTTTATTTATTTATTTATTTATACTTTATGCAAAGGCGGACTTAATGCCTTAGGCATACTCTACCAGTCAACCAAAGGTGATGAAGAGATAACATGGCGGCATGGCTTTTGACAGTTAATAATATGAAAAACGATGTCCGCTAAGCAGAAACAGTCGCTGAGCTCGACGTTGATATCATGGCTGACACTATGTCGAGTTCGCCGTCGGACACAGCCATAAATGGTAACGTTAGAGAACAGCAAAGCTGATCCAATTACAAAAAATCTTTCACAAATAGAAAATTACTCTGTTGCCGAGTGTCACAGATTGTGTGTGATCTTGACTTTCGCGAAAACCTAGAAAAACATTGTGAGGAATCCTAAACTTATACAAGGTGGCGGTGATAATAGCACAAAAAAGATCGTGGCAGAATTTGGTAATTCGGTGTTATTGTTTTTATTGAGCATTAATAATATTAAATTATGGCGCCAAAAGTTGCCGCCCTACTCAGAAGTTAGTAAACCAATATTTCAAATGGTGTTCTATTTTGGTTACATTTATATGCTTTCTATTATGCCTGGATTTTTTTTTAATTTCGGTGATAGGATATATTTCATAATTTCAAAATATTCTTATGAACTAGTATTCATCATTTCAGCCGAAAGACGTCCACTGCTGGACATAGGCCTCTCCCTACCACTAGACTGAACTAGTATTACCAATTTTTAAATTTTTTGGCGTCATCCCCGCCTTGTATATTTTAATGTCTGAATTCGCCAATCCGCCTTGAGCAACCGTGGTTGATCAAGGCTCGTGCCTTCTCTTTATGAGAAGTAAGACAACAATAGACTCGTATTATTATTATTTTAACTTCCACGGCGAATTCGCGGGCAGTAAGTAGTATTCAATATCTATGACTCTCAGCCTCCTGTCTACTTTCTATAGATATTCGAAAGACAATCGAGAATATTCTCTCTTGAGAAACCCTTAATCATAACATAACACAAGCCATGTTATTTTAGTTCAATACCTACGAATTCGGGCCGAAATTCAAACAGAAATGTTGGGCCACGGTAACCCTCCAAAACAAAGGCTTTCTGTACAATAAACCCTCCGTTGGGACCTTTATTTCTCTGTTGCAAGGGGTCCGATAGACCCATCAGATAAAAGTGTTGGGTTAAAAAGCTTTATAATTTTGAATATAAAGTTGCTGCTTTTAAGATAATAAAGTATTATAAATGTATTGGACAGATTAGTGTAATATGGCCAGTGTTATCTTAAGTTGCAGCTTTTAAGATAATAAAGTATTATTATGTATTGGTCATATTAGTGTAATATGGCCAGTGTTATCATAAGAGGGTTTATTAATTTTTAATGTATTTATTTTGGACTAGCATATTGGCACGGATTCCTAATGTTTTTATAAAATATAGCCTATAGCATTTAAGGATAAAAGTGTTTCCTCATAGCAAAGAAACATAAAAAATCAAATCTTTTCTCTTTATAGTATTAGATTCGATTTAGATTTGAATTTTAGTCTTTAGAATAACAAATTCCATGTAAACAAAGCTCATTTTACCTACACTTTCAGTATTTTTTATTCATTCTCCAAACACATCGTTAGACGTTAGACGTTAACAGCTTTTGCGACTAACGATAACAGTTTGTGTGCATCAGAAAAAGAATCAAACTGTTATCGTACGAAATAAGCACGAATCATTGAAATTGATCGGCAAACGAAAGCGCGCGATGTTTTACAGTGCTTTTTAAAATAATTGTCTAAAATAAATGAGTTCTTATAACGGAAATATTCTGTATATTAAGCATAAACATTGTTTTTTAATACATAATAGTAATATTTTCGTAATTTTGGCTCTGTAGTAGACTTTAAGACTGTATATCCTGTTGGAATACCGCATAAAACATAATATTTTGGCATACTGTAATGGTTGTATTCGTCCTGAAAGTTAACCCTGACGTCTATTTTCGTAAAACGCTATGAAAGGATTGTTTTAGCTTTAAAAAACCATAATTAAAAATTATACTTTTACTCTGTAGTTCCCTAAATCAAGACTTAATCTTTCTAAAACTGTAATCGTCTTTAAATAATCTGCACACATCATTACGATATTGCTCTGGGCAAAACGCGAAAACATGAAGTTTTCGTCACGAATCGAATACACGCTCTTAAGGCCAATTCCTATAAATAAACACCTTTGTCGCAATTTCATGTCTCAGCGACAAAACATTAACAAAATATTTGCAAGTTAGAGGAAATTATGACAGATTGTTATTGATACTAGAATAGCAATCGTTCTTGAAAATTCAAGAATAGCTCCTCTGGATAAGAACTGTTATTAGACAGTAACTGTATGGTCTTATGAGAACAATGATGGCGCACAGTCTCAAAAAAAAAAACATTTGAAAGTAGACCAAACATCTACTGATAAATTTTTATTTTTTACTATTTAATACTAGTGGCCAAATACTCAGACGCTACTCAATTATAAGATGCCGTTAAGTCTCGTAGGTATTGTCACAGTCACTTTGACATAAAGTGATAGAAACAGCACGCGATTTAACGACATCTTAACATTGTGTAGCATTTGAGTAATTGGCCATGGATTTAAAAAACACTTGCAACTCCGTTCGTGTGAGTTTTTTTAAGGATCCCTAATTTTGTGACAATAAAATATAGCCTGCTAGCTTATACACGGCACATGTCTTGTAAAAACGTAACAGACACCCAGAAAGACTTACTTTCACATTTATAATATTAGTAGGTATGGAGAGCACTCAGGAACAACGTAACTTCCTATTGGTAAAAAAAAAAAAAAAATTTTTTCTCCTTTTTATTTAGAAACTACATACCCTCTGCAATGTAGATACAAACTATACGTATAAACCTACCTCTTGAATCACTATCTTTATTGCTGAAAACTGCATTAAAATCCGTTGCGGAGTTTAAAAGATCAAAGCGTACAGACAGCGGGTGCGACTTTGTTTTATACCAGGGTTTCTCAAAGTGGGGTCCACGGACCCCTTAGGGTTCGTAGCGTATCAGGGATCCGCAGTAGCTCAATTAAGTCGGCCAAACCACGAACTCGAAAAAGGGCTTTGTTTTATTTTTCTAAAATGTTCTTTAACAGGGGTCCGTGGAATTGTTTAAATTGTGAAAGTGGTCCGTGACTACAAAAAGGGTGTTACCAGACCAATCAATCGATCGTCGATCGACGGCAACGATCGATGGTAGAATGGATTTGGTAGGTTTAACCTAGGTAGGTGTTACCTATTTTAGGTAGAATGGATTAGTCGACGTCGATCGATAGTTTCTACCAGACCAATCGATCGATTATCGATCGACAATCGATCAATGGTAGAATGGATTAGTCGACGCCGATCGAGCTGCTTGATTATTATTAGTGATGGATTATAGCCGGAGTTAATCTTTAACGTCGACCGATGCCATCGACCGGCAATCGATCGATTAGTTAGTCAAACGGTATCCGTCCACCAGCCAAAGCTACTACACGAATCGATCAACGTCGATCGATGATTGATCAATTGGTGTAGTAACACCCTAAGAAACCCTGTTTTATACTTAAGCCTAAATTATTCACACAATTTCAAATTCTATAACCATTTGTTAATTCATATAAATGAAGGCAGTGTTGTTCTATTTTATTTACTTAGTCAAAGGACATTGTATGAAGGCCATGTAAGTACGTAATGTGGGCTATATTCATGTTATTAGCGAAAAAAAATATGAACACATGAAATATATTTCCCTAGAGCCTGTTAACTTTAATTGAAACGGTAACGAGGTAATAACAAAAATATTTTAGCATGTGACCTACAAATCGTGGGTAGGTAATTTAAAATTGTACAGTAGGTTTTAATTAAATGTATGGCAAAGTTGATGTTACCTATAAGGATGGCTTATGTTTAACGAACCTCCATATCTACTAAATGATCACCAATAATAGTAAATAAAATAAAACCAAAAATAGTAAATGGTCACCAAAATGGTGTTTCCTAAAGTATTGTAGAAATGTATGAGTTTGACTGTAAAAAGCGATTTGATTCTGGATTCGTAGGGGGTCACAGTTCTAACCTAACCATGTCGGATCCGCCCCAGGGGGGTCAAACAGATTTTGGTTATTTTGCACACTAAGAGTGGGTGACCATTTAGTACATTTGGTGTAATTTAGTATATTTTTTTGGTAAGGGAGCTTAAGATCCTAAAGTATTTTTTGGTGATCATTAATTTATACCCTTTAAGGATTTACTGCCGCACACAGAGACGTCACTTAATAAATATGAATAATTAACTTAAATTGACCAACATAACTTGGAACGCTGTCAGTCAATAATGTTGACTTGTGCCAAGTTATGCTGGTTAATTAAAGTAAATGATAATTATTATTAAGTGACGTCTCTGAGTGTGGCAGTAAGTAAGTGATTATTCTAAGAACTTTTAGCTTTATTGAGCCCTAAATACAGATCAAGGGAAGAATTTATAAACTAAGTACATCCCTATCTGCCATTCAGCTTCATAGGTCAAGTAGTTTTCGAGTTACTGTGTTTTTGTCAGTTAGAAACCATTCGTGTTTATAAGTAGGTAGTATAAGACCAACCATTTACAGGCACTTTTGAATTGTCAAGAAGTAAATTAAAACTTGTCATTACAGTAGAACCTCGATTATCCGAACTAATTGGGACCGAGATAAGTTCGGAGTTCGGATAATCAAAATGTGGGTGTATTGGGCCAAGACCAAACGAAAACAGCACCTATTTACATAAAAACAATTGCTCTATAGGTTACATTTCTTTTTACGTTAAAATATATACAGTAGAACTTCTTATAGTAGAAGAATTGAAGTCGATTTTCTATTATTACTTATACGCCAAGTGAAATGACACCATTAAACCGTTCACATTCTTATCTCATTCGACATTGGTCAAAAATGCCTCTAATTTACCTAAGTACTTTATCGATTAATTATGTCATTGACAGACGCTTAGATGATTTGAACATTTATGTTTACATTTACGGCCATTGGCGTTCACAATTGTTTTCAGTTCTCAATCAAAAATCATGCTTAACATCTGTTAAGAGTTAATGAATAAAAATCAATTTTCACAAACGAGGCCCAGGTAAAAATAAATATGTGACAAAATTTGTATTCTGGAGTGTACCAGAGAAGAGAGGTCTCATCTCGTCGCCCGGTGAAAATCACCTTTATTCCCTTCACCAGAAGTTCAAAATTATAACATCCCAATCAGGGAAACGGCTGAATAAGAGCATTAGTTAGTAATAACAGAACCAATCCTTCCTCAATGCAATCAAACTCTTAACACTCCAAGAGAAACAGTCAATAAACTCTAATCCCCTTAATTCCCCAAATTGTCACGAATTGACGGAACGACGCAAATTCGTCAGAATCCAGTCAACAAGACAGAGGGAACGAGGAACGGGTGATTTTATGCAAATGTGCGCACACACTACGCGAGTCTTAATTATGGATGATATTTAATTACATTAGCAGTTTAAACTCTGGGCTGTTAATTTACATTGTACCTACGTGTGACAAATCCTGAACTATTGTGTTAGGAGTTTGACAGCGTTCCGTTGCGTCACACCGGAATTGCGTTAAATTATTCAGATTGTCGCCGGTGAGAATAGTGTTGTCAACGTAATTAGATGAACTGGTTAGTTTTCGGATCATGAATTCTAGATTTAGTGGTCATAGTGTTAAAACTTTTGGTTTTAGATTGGAAGAGCTCGTGGTTAAGTAAAAGCCGTATAGATCGATCGGTCAAAGGTTAAGCTACGCTTGCTGCGGTCCCGAGCCGGTACCGAGTTCCCTCCGTGCCTCGGAAATCACGAAAAAATATTGATCCCGGCTGGTTATTTGTAGATCTTTGGCAGTCGTTAAGCGTAGTCAGAAGCCAGAAAGTCTGACAACTAGTCTTACAAAGGGGTATCGTGTTACCCATTAAATGGGTTGTAGAAGTCCGATAGGCAGTTGCCCCATGTAAAACGCTGGTATGCAGCTGCATCCGGTTAGACTGGAACCCGACCGCAACATAATTGAGAAAAGGCTAGGTAGATGATGAGTGTTAAAACTTTTGGTAAGTATTTATTTTAATTGTTTAACTCTTACTGTCCCATAGTTTGGAAAAGACCAGGAGACCAAGTCTGCTATTTTTATAATTTCGTCATTCCAACACTATCCCATTGTTATTTTGCTAAAAGTTCATAATCTGCTAAGTTCATAATTTTTGATCATTGGTCAGTCGAATTAAAAGCAATGACTGCACAATGACGTTCTAATGGTAGGCCACTGATCAAAGGAACTGTCAAAATTTTAGCAGATTACCATTCTATATCATTTCTTTCAATGGCGTGTCAGTCGTTGACCATTGGAAAGTCATAATGACGCCATTGTATTAGTAGATTACCAAAATTGTCAAAATCAACAATTATGAAATCAATGATAGACCATTCTGACACTATTGTAATAGCAGACTTGAGGCCCTGGTCTACTTTTCATAAGAGTTTGAAAAACAAAAGACCAAAAGGCTGACCAGCGTTTTGATATGAAAAGACCAAGTGAAGTGCATTGAAGACTTTATTAAGACACTTTGCCAGCACCAAAACTATAATATAGAGTACCAACACATAAGGAAAAAGCAACGTTAAAACATCTGTTCATCATATCAAAGGCAAGTAGGTAAAAAATAAAACCACTCCCGCGCAAAGCGACAAAGGTTGCGTATGTAGCAAGTACTTGAGACTTGAGAGTAAGTGGATACAAGCTACTGGTTGATTTTAAGTGTTGTTTTTACGAAGACAAAAACTTTTCTCTAGAGATTAGTTTTTTTTAGATCTGTGGTTTTTCAAGTAGCTCGAGTCTATTTTTAAGATAAAAAGTCTCCGTCTCCGTTTTTGTTACTATACTTTAACAAAAAATAATCTTACGCTACAGTGAATTTCAGTTTATATTTTTTTTGAAGTTCATCCCTTTACGTTCATATTAGTGAGAAGCAAGCTTCTATATTTTTTTGTTTGTTTAGAGGCTTATTTTTTAATATCACAAAAGAAAATTGAGTTATATATCAATTAAGACAACCCAACTGTACACAAATTTCATCTCCGTCCAGCCAAGTAAACAATATTTTAATTCTAAAAGGGTAAACAACATTTTTGTGGAAGGTAACTGACAGTGGATTAGGGAATCGTGTATTGTGTAACGTTTAGGAAAATGTTGATAAAAAAGTAAATTACGTCATAACATACAATGTACAATGTTCCTGTTTGTTTTCTTTTACGTAAGTTTGTAATTTCAGGCTTGAATAACACGTAAAAGTAAGAATAGAAAAACATATTAGTATCAAACATTATCTTATTTATTCCTCTTAGTTTATATAAGTTTAACTTGAAAATCTCTTACATCGGAAAAACATAGTGAAGAAAACTCGACTTTAAATTTAATTTTAATGGTCTGAAATCGCCAATTTGCGTTGATCAAGCGTGATGATCAATCCTCGTGCTTTCTCTGTATGAGAAGAGGCCTTTGCCCAACAGTGGGACAATAGTAGACCGGTATTTATCTTTTCAATATCTTTTAAGAGAATAGTGAAGCAAGCGTTTTATTTCGCGATTCAATTAAAATTGCATTTCGACCCGAATGTCATTGCCAGTAACCGAAGCATTGCATTGCCGCGGTTTTCTATGACGCGTCCGTTGCGACCGCATCCGCATTCGAAAAGAGAATTAAACATTAAATCCGTACGGATTTTATTCCATAAAATTCAATTTCGATTTTCGGAATCAGCCAGTGTGTATGGGCTTTGATATTCTCTTGGAATGAAAAGTTTTGGACAGAACTCTTGATCCGGTTACACGTGCTCGCGGAATTCTGTTTGGATCAAAAGTGACGTTCTATTTTTGGGGTTGCCATAAAAATAAATATTTTCTGAGATTCCATATAGGTACATTATTTTTAATACATCTATCAGAAGCTTAAAAAAATATAGAGCAATTTTTTATAACAGCAGAGATTTATTTAGTTGGCTAAAGCTGGCTAAAGTTTTTAATAATATTGCTTTTTCTAAAAAAAAAAACACCCTATTTTTTTCCCCTTCAAGCGATATTTCAAAGACACACAGAAGATTGAGAAATACAGGTATCATCTCACTTTGAGTCGTACAACGCAATATAAGAATTTCTTGGATTGCTCAAAGATCCTCACATTACGCGAAAACAAAAGAAGTCTCAAGTTCCACAACGTTCTGTCGAGTGCTTCAGGAGGGAACGATAGCTGAAACTTGAACAGCATTGTCTGCAAAATAAAATTTATCTCTCAGACAAAATGTATCCTGAAATCGGTTCATTAACGAATAATGTTTATAGTCTTATTTGTTTAAAGTCTAGACAATTCTACGACAAGAATAAATTAGACGATCCTTTTCGAATTTAACGAGAAGGAATATTTTAGTTAGTTTATTTCAAGTAGAATATTTTAAGTTTGATTGAGATCTAGTGAATAATAAAGTTTTACATTAAAGGTCACAAGTCTGTCTATATTATATTTTAATTATGACTGGATGTATATGAGTGTGTCTTTGACAGCGGTTAAAGTAATTACATAAATTATAGTGCTTGTTCATTAGCCTGAAGTTCACAACAACCAATATTACATGAAGAACTTCCTATGAGTGTCTATATCGTCGAAATTATACCGAATCCGAGGAATTGATGGTGGCCATATTTATCATCACTTACGCTTGCCAACCATGATTCTTATTTCAAAGAATATTCAGTCCTAAAATTATAAATTAGATGTTAGGGTGCCTTCAAATTAGTTGCGCGCCAGCAGCACGACAGCAGCGCTACAGCAGTAATGGAGTAATGTTTTTGTTTCCATTTGTGCCATTGTAACACCGAATTTGAATGAAATTCGGTAGTAACTCTTAAGGCGCCTTCAAATTAGTCGCGCGCCAGCAGCGCTGCTTTGTGAATCCATACAAATAAAGTCGCGCGACTGCAGCGGTACTGATAGCTCTCCAGTCGCGCGACTTTATTTGTATGGATTTACAAAGCAGCGCTGCTGGCGCGCGACTAATTTGAAGGCGCCTTAAGAGTTACTACCGAATTTCATTCAAATTCGGTGTTACAATGGCACAAATGGAAACAAAAACATTACTCCAAAACTATTTAAAACGTTATTATATGGAGCACGAAATTCCTTCGTACAAACCGATACGATTCTCACTTCCCAACTTTTATTGTGTAAAACAAACCAACAACATTAAATTTATACACACAGAAACTTTGTTGCCACCTATGAGGCAACCGCTTTCGCGCCTACGGTGAAAATTAGCCCCATGTTAGCTGTCAATTTTAGCTTGTAACAGAGTACATTATTTATATGTTTCGACTGGTCACGTACCTAATCAATGGAAATTATACAGGGTAGATTTTTAAGATGGGCGGTATGGGCAAGGGAAACTTTCCCGTCTCTCTGTTCCCCGGTTCATGGCAAGCATTATCCACCTTAGGCCGCATCATCATTTAATATCAGGTGAGCTGCGGCCAAATGCAAGTCTTTTAGGATATAAAACAAAACGTTCTTAGGAGACTGCCTGTCTTAAAAATCCACTCAGTATAACAGGAAATCAAGAATGAATCCGCCCCTTTCAAAGTATGTAGCTAGAAATATTATATCTATTTGCAGGATAACATCCAGTTAAGCTATCGTTCTTATTTCTGCATGTCACTCGACATTACAGACGACGGGCATGTAATAGAATGTCATGTGATCGGATGAAATTGAGTTCATACATTACTTAATTGATGAATTGTTTGGATGAAGTTTGGAAGAACCGGTAGCTTGCCAAGTTGTCGCTTGAATATTATATGTAAGTTGGAAGTACGTATTTGATCCTGCAGTTGGAAGTAGTGACTTAGCATAATATGACAGTGTTTTTGGACATTGACACCATCAGATTAGGTTATTATTTTTATAAGGTTTAGTTGGTCTTTTCATGATTATTCATCTAGAAGAAGGTTTAGAAAAGTTATGAAAGTTGCAATATAATTGCCGAAAAATTAAAAACCCAGATTGAATATTCACGGAGTTTCGATATATGAAATGTTTTGAAAGAGTCGCGAATAGTGTATGGAAATTAAAAAATGTTAGAGTCAACACACACCACAAAATCGGCGCACTAAAGCCTGGTTAGGGGGCTAGAACGATAGCTTGGCTTTCAACTATATTTGAAGAACTCTCGGTTACCGCGAATCGGGGTAAATATTGCATTTTTGACATGTGAAGTCGGTAGTGAATAATGTTGTTGTGAGTTTTAGTTTTAAATTGGAGATGCTGATTTGTTTTTCGTCTAGAAGAACTGTTTTTCACAATATTGTCACAGGTTTCGCAAAGGTCGTAGAATATTTCTATTAAATTTACCTCCACTGGTGCACAGGAGGGCTTGCGTAGCCCGAGCTGTCGTCCTTGTTATGACTTTACGTATTATTTTATTTTTATTTTTACGTATTAAATAAAAATAACTTATTTATTTAAGGTTACTTCGCAGCTTACAATACAGGCTTATTATTGTCCCACAGCAGGGCAAACTCTACTCAACTCCTGCAGACCTGTTTTAGACTTATCTAACGTGTAAAAACACACTTCATGAAGTCGAAAGTTACATGATCATATCATTGCGATATTTTTTGTTCTGGACCATATCTGGGAACCTTCTTGTTATGGTATCGAAGGTCAAAGTATCGACTATTAAGCCACGCTTGGTTAGCACAAGTCATGGTAAGAGAGAATACAAGAACAGATATATAGTCGTCATCATCATTATCATCATCAGCCAGAAGACGTCCACTGTCGAACAAAGGCCTCCCCCATAGAAGGGTTGACATAATCCCCACGCTTGGCAGGCATCTTGGGGATCGCAGTGAGGTCGCCTTCTACAACACCCTCGGGATGAAATGGGTATTTAATGCAGTTTTGTAATTAAAGTATATGTTTAATGACGTTGATGAATACGATACTGCAGCTTCCTTAATCGCTCTTTATGACTCGATATTTTAGTAATTTAAACGAGTATTGATCATTATACTTTCTAAGAACAATCACCGGATCCAATACAGGCCAATTTGACCTCCAAGATCTTGTATTAATAATATTGAGCATTACTTTGCATAGGATGTTGCAAGAATAGTAACAATTGTTTTTATTACACAATGCAAAAGCCTTGGGTTTGCAACGTACGTTTTATCTTATATATAAAAATGAATCGCTAAATGTGTTGGTAAGCGCATAACTTGCGAACCGCTTGACCAAATTGGATAATTCTTTTTTTATAATATTCCTTGAAGTACGAAGATGGTTCTTACGAAGAGAAAAAAAAAATAAAAAAACTTTTGTATTGTAGGTGTAGGGTAGGTGTAGGGTAGGTGTAGGGTAGGTGTAGGGTAGGTGTAGGGTAGGTGTAGGGTAGGTGTAGGGTAGGTGTAGGGTAGGTGTAGGGTAGGTGTAGGGTAGGTGTAGGGTAGGTGTAGGGTAGGTGTAGGGTAGGTGTAGGGTAGGTGTAGGGTAGGTGTAGGGTAGGTGTAGGGTAGGTGTAGGGTAGGTGTAGGGTAGGTGTAGGGTAGGTGTAGGGTAGGTGTAGGGTAGGTGTAGGGTAGGTGTAGGGTAGGTGTAGGGTAGGTGTAGGGTAGGTGTAGGGTAGGTGTAGGGTAGGTGTAGGGTAGGTGTAGGGTAGGTGTAGGGTAGGTGTAGGGTAGGTGTAGGGTAGGTGTAGGGTAGGTGTAGGGTAGGTGTAGGGTAGGTGTAGGGTAGGTGTAGGGTAGGTGTAGGGTAGGTGTAGGGTAGGTGTAGGGTAGGTGTAGGGTAGGTGTAGGGTAGGTGTAGGGTAGGTGTAGGGTAGGTGTAGGGTAGGTGTAGGGTAGGTGTAGGGTAGGTGTAGGGTAGGTGTAGGGTAGGTGTAGGGTAGGTGTAGGGTAGGTGTAGGGTAGGTGTAGGGTAGGTGTAGGGTAGGTGTAGGGTAGGTGTAGGGTAGGTGTAGGGTAGGTGTAGGGTAGGTGTAGGGTAGGTGTAGGGTAGGTGTAGGGTAGGTGTAGGGTAGGTGTAGGGTAGGTGTAGGGTAGGTGTAGGGTAGGTGTAGGGTAGGTGTAGGGTAGGTGTAGGGTAGGTGTAGGGTAGGTGTAGGGTAGGTGTAGGGTAGGTGTAGGGTAGGTGTAGGGTAGGTGTAGGGTAGGTGTAGGGTAGGTGTAGGGTAGGTGTAGGGTAGGTGTAGGGTAGGTGTAGGGTAGGTGTAGGGTAGGTGTAGGGTAGGTGTAGGGTAGGTGTAGGGTAGGTGTAGGGTAGGTGTAGGGTAGGTGTAGGGTAGGTGTAGGGTAGGTGTAGGGTAGGTGTAGGGTAGGTGTAGGGTAGGTGTAGGGTAGGTGTAGGGTAGGTGTAGGGTAGGTGTAGGGTAGGTGTAGGGTAGGTGTAGGGTAGGTGTAGGGTAGGTGTAGGGTAGGTGTAGGGTAGGTGTAGGGTAGGTGTAGGGTAGGTGTAGGGTAGGTGTAGGGTAGGTGTAGGGTAGGTGTAGGGTAGGTGTAGGGTAGGTGTAGGGTAGGTGTAGGGTAGGTGTAGGGTAGGTGTAGGGTAGGTGTAGGGTAGGTGTAGGGTAGGTGTAGGGTAGGTGTAGGGTAGGTGTAGGGTAGGTGTAGGGTAGGTGTAGGGTAGGTGTAGGGTAGGTGTAGGGTAGGTGTAGGGTAGGTGTAGGGTAGGTGTAGGGTAGGTGTAGGGTAGGTGTAGGGTAGGTGTAGGGTAGGTGTAGGGTAGGTGTAGGGTAGGTGTAGGGTAGGTGTAGGGTAGGTGTAGGGTAGGTGTAGGGTAGGTGTAGGGTAGGTGTAGGGTAGGTGTAGGGTAGGTGTAGGGTAGGTGTACGGTAGGTGTAGGGTAGGTGTAGGGTAGGTGTAGGGTAGGTGTAGGGTAGGTGTAGGGTAGGTGTAGGGTAGGTGTAGGGTAGGTGTAGGGTAGGTGTAGGGTAGGTGTACGGTAGGTGTACGGTAGGTGTAGGGTAGGTGTACGGTAGGTGTACGGTTGGTGTACGGTAGGTGTACGGTAGGTGTACGGTAGGTGTAGGGTAGGTGTAGGGTAGGTAAATAGGCAGGTAAGTAGGTAGATAAGGACAGGACAACGTCTGTCGGGTCAGCTAGTTGGTTATAAAAAAACACAAGCTGGCATAGTGGCCAGCTGTTATTTAAAACAGCCGTTTAGAAATCTCAACTTGAACTTCCATACTTACATAACATTTGCAATATTATTAAAATGACGTAACAAAACAGTTGAGTATTAAAATGACAATGTAAATAATTTCTTCAGTTATGGCAATATTAAACGGTGCAACCAAATTGAGTCACTTAAATATAAAGGCATTTCTTCGATCGACTTTAAATGATTCACTTTTATTTTGTTTTCAAGTTGGATTGGAAGATGAACCGTGTAATATCGGCACATCGTCATTTTGCAACAAAGCAGGCTGTGTAAATACAACTATATGATACGATTAGTCTGAAGTTAGCTCCAGTTATGACTACGAACGAGTGATCTACTGTTGTGATGTGGCCGAGGGACAGGTGAAAGGCGTTTAAGCGGGTACCGGGTGAATGAACAGAGATAGAGCGCAGGTTAGACATATTTGAGACTTCATTTACTAATGCTTCTTTGTTTTCCAAATTATAAATGGCTAAACCTATTTCAAAAGATGTGTTTGAATCTTAATAATTGCAAAAAGCTATTTAAACAATAGATGATAAATTCAACTAACATTTTTATAGAAAAATAGGTAGTAAATTAGTTTTTAATAAACATAATTATTATGTGTGTAATATATACATATTACAGATATACATTTGTTTGCCAGCCGTTCCAACTTTAAAAAGAGTGCAGTGACTGTGTTAGTCCAAATGGATGTCATGTGACACACTATATCTAATTCATACCCTGACTACCGCAAAAGAGGTGTTCTAGTTGTTCTAATAAATCATCGTTTATTGTCATAGTTACCTTTTTGAACGTTGAACAGTAAGTGATAATTACGTAAGAAAGGGGAAAGGGGATTAGCAATGACTGGCAAGATTTGAAGGCAAGATAGACAATCACGAAACACAGAAACGATGGGCTAGAAGAAGAGAATTCGATGGAAGGAATTAGGGAAAATGTTAAACTCTTAGAGATTTTGACTAACTAAAAGTAAAGAGCTGGCTAAGTAAAGAATAGTACCTAAGGTAGTTGGGATAACGTAATCTAACAAAATAGGTATAAGTACTAATGTATGATACCAGCCTAAGCCGTGATATTTTCAATTCATGTTATGTTAGTACCGTCAAATGCTGTAACGTTACCTCCATGCTCAACATTGCCTACATTCTAAAAAGTTAAATTATTGCCGCTGAGAAATGTTTTTGCTGTCTATGGTATTACTAAAAGCAAGTCGGCTATCTATATGGCAAAAAAACATTTCTCAGCGACAATAATTTAACTTTTTAGAATGTAGGCAATGTTGAGCATGTAGGCAATGTTACAGCATTTGACCGGTACATTCTAAGTTTATCATAGACATCACTGATATCGGCGAAGGAAAACCTCTCCTAAGAATAGCATAAGCCTGAGATCGCCAATCCGTCTTGAGCGCACGTGGTGATCAAGAACACCACCTGTCTTCTCTGTACGAGAAGAGACTTGCCTGGCATTGGTCAAAATTGAGGTACCTAGCGTAACTGCAAGGTACCTATAACCACGGCACGGTTGGCGCAGTGGTTGAGCGATTGACTGCTGCGCTGCGTGTCGCGGGTTCGATTCCCACACACACTTCAGCCGAAAAACGTCCACTACTGGACATACCCATACCACCACCACCACCTGCTGGGCTGGGCAAAGGGGGGGTTTTGCCACAATCGCTACGCTTGGCAGGCGGGTTGGCGATCGCAGTATTGTTGTTGCAAAGGCACAGAGAACGCTGCTGCCCATTCTCTGGTACGTCCCTTAGTCGCCTCTTACGACACCCACGGGAAGATATGGGATTATGCTATTCTTTACGTCCGACACCATACGGAACAAATATTAGTAAGCCCTACAGATAGTTGTTGCGGGTCTAACTGTTAGTGTATGTGAGTTTATATGTTTGTAAACACACCCACGACACAGGAGGAATTCCTAGTGTGGGGCAACGTTTTTTAAAAAAAGAACAAAAAGACCTTTTGGAATCATTTTTTTTTCTCATTTGACGTTCAAAAGTGCCGTATAATGGTCTAATTGAAATAAATGATTTGACTTTGACTTTTGACTTTGACAAACAAAAAAAATAAACAAAACAAAAACATCTTGAGTAGAAAAGTGATATCGGTAGTGCTGCTTATAACCTATTAAAGTACTTACCTTTACATGAAATTTAAAAAAGCAAGTATGTATTTAAAGTATGCCAAACCATTAAGAACTAACAATAAATCTACCCAAATGGACTATTACAAAATCTAGAACTAGAGTTGACAGTCCGCCAGATCATTATTACGCATAAGCAGGGGCAGGTCTACGCCTACGATTGAGACTCTTGCGTAACTTGATGACGTCATCTTTAGAAACTGTCAATTAAAAATGTAGGGCTGTTTTATGCTTTGTAAACTGGGCTGACAGCCTAACATTGAGATTTCGATCTCATGTTTGTGTTAACTTGAGACTTCTAAGGGCTATACTTCACCGGGACATCATAACGGCTCAGCCAGTCGCCGCCAGCAACAAAATGTATGCAACTCTATAGTATAGAGCATGGATGCGTAAAATTCATACATTTTGTTGGTTCCGCAACCGTTGGCCGCCAACATGGTCACACCTACGACACTCCATACAAACGAAGCGATTTAATAACCTACACTACTACCAAAATAACAGACTGTACAAATATGTGCGTGTGTGTGCGTGTCTCAAATATAATTATTACTAAATTGAAGTAGTTTAGTCCAACCCAAACAGAAGTATTTGGGGTGCGCTCTAGGTATAGCCCCTTTCAAAGAATTTGGTTTCCTCATTGGTCGCAATCTCGCAATTGCAAACGCAGAGAGCTGCTAGGTTCTGTACCCAGATCGGAAATATTATGTTATTGGAGAATTTAAGGCAATAGAACTCGCCTTTACTTAATACATAACTAGTGAACTATTTATAAAGCGTGATTAATTATTAGTAAGTGATATTTAAACTATATACTAAGATCATTATTTTTCTTCTAGAACATACCTGGGACTTTGACCTTCAATATTTTCAGAACCAGTGTTATGGAGATATTGACGGGGTTCAGCCATAATCGGCATGCTTAGCCGATGCATGTTGTCGATCGCAGTAGGTGTTATGGTACTCAGAAGAACGCTGCTGCCCATTCTCTGTTCAATATCCTTCTGTCACCTTCAACGACACCCACGGGTAGAGGGGGGGTGGTGTTAGTTGTGGCCGTCATTCGGCTTAAAAAAAAGGTTTGAATGACCAAAAGGCTTCAAAGCTTGAATACCAGTCTTCTACAGTCTATATTTAACACTCGTACTTTTTCCAATACCAATACAGTCGTAAATTCGTAAACTTCAAATAAATATAAATAAAGCTTTTTTTCTTATTACGAGGGTCATTCTCTAGTAAATACTTAGCTATAAATCACTACGTCTGAACAGGGCGAAGCCACTCTCAGCCCACGTGAGTTTACTCCAAGTATAATTCAAGATCAGCTACAGAATCGCCCTTTAATATCTGTCTGGGATTACGGGAAATAATCAACATAATCAAATTATTTATGTAACTATTTGTGTTTGTTTTGTGTTTTTTTTTTACTTAATTGTAAAGAAGTCAGTCAGTCAGAAAGATGAAGCTAACAGTAGATTTCTATTGAGAAGAAACTCCAGCAAATCTTTTAAAATCAAATAAATATTACTTAGAGGCAGCCTAAGTCACGTTAGTCCAGTGGTTCATAAGGGAGACTACCGATTGTCGGGGTTCTCAATATCAGTGGCGACCTGTCTGAAATTGTATTTGGTTAATAGAATAATCTTCATCTTTTCCTTACACCTTCAGACAAAACAGGCGTGATAATGCAATATTGGCAATTTTTGAGGAGTTGAAAAAACAAATGAATACGAACAACTTCATTAAAACACCAATCCTAAAATATCATCGCATTGTAGTGTATTTTCGTAATGAACAACTGACTTTTCCTTTGATTTTTTCAAGTTCGTCCTTTAATCAAAGGTTGTCCATGTTAATAAGTACTTTCACCCCTGAAAGATGGCCAGTGATTAAAAAGTCAGTCTGAATCATGACTTTCGAACTTAAATACATTATGTCTAGTAATATAAGAGATTTAAAAGATTCATAGAGCTCAAGGTACAATATTTTACTACGATCAAGATTTAGCTATTATATTCTAGACGTTATTTTATGATTTTCGATCAAGTTCGGAACATTAGAGTGACATCAGACGGGGCTTCGTTCCAGATGCTTGTTACACCTCGAACGATGACCGTCACATGTGGTAGATGTAGTCGCAAATCTGTTAGAATTAATTGCTAATAGAAGGGCCACTTATTTAAGAATTTAATAAGATCGTTAGTGTAAAACGTCTTAGATATTCTGATTGCTTTTAACATTTTCATCAACCTATAACATACTTATTATCAGCAATTAATGTTTTCCAAATTTTGCACTACGTATTTTTAGATATAGAAGCGAAAATTCACTTATTTTGTCACTGTTTAAACTCGAAATCTCGTAAACTACTTAACCGTTGATGCTGAGCTTATGCAGGTGAGAAAGACACGTCAGTTCAGAACAACACGTCAGTTCAGCACAGATTCTACAACAGGGGCAAATTAAGGGATTTTAAAATCCACGCGGACGAAGTCGCGGGTAAAACGTTCTTAGTCGTACATAATTATACATTCGCCTAAACCAGTATCATCCCCCGAAAATTCGAGAAAACATCCTCGAAACCGATTCCACTCGCGAGTATACCGCATCGTGAGCACAGGCTCTTATCGTAAATCAAATATTCATATCAGAGCAAACTGAATTTAGTATAAATCTTAACGTAAGTTTGCCAGTTTTGTAAGTTTAATACGTCGTTGGTAGACAGCTCGAGGGATTAATTTTTAATAAATGCGCTTGTCTGCGCTTATTACACTGTTATGTAATGTTTTAACGGTAACTTGGTACCCTTGGGAAGGTGATAGATCCGAGTTTGAAGGTGAATTTTGGAGGGTTCAGAAGTTTTCGATGTTTTGTTAAGTTGTCAAGTATTCAAGGGGTTTTCGAGGTGTAATAAAATAGCTGAATATTAATCCAGCACACACAGGGCAGATTCTAGCTACCGCGTAGTTGACTATCTAATGCTGGCACTTCTTCTTACTTGGATAATACAAAACAGACTTTATTTCAATAACTTAAGGTACATTTTGTTTTATCCAAATAAGGCGAATATTTGTACAAAAACGCCATGTGAAGTGCCAGCATTACACTGACCATTCTTAGGGCGCCTTCAAATTAGTCGCGCGACAGCAGCGCTGCTTTGTAAATCCATATAAACAAAAGTCGCGCGGTCGCAACGCGACTGATAGCCCTGCACTCGCGCAACTATAAAGTTACTACACTAAGTAAGTATGTAACGAAAAGTAAGTAAAGTAGGTAGGTAAGTTAGTACTTTCATCCCTAAGGGAGCCTTCAATAAATAATAATTGAAGGCGCTCTTAGGGATGAAAGTAATTATGAATACGACACTTTTACTACAGGACCAACCTTTACGACACGGTCGGTGCAGTGGCTAAGCGATTGGCCGCTG
The DNA here is from genome assembly GCA_947361185.1 of Charanyca ferruginea. NCBI lineage: Eukaryota > Metazoa > Arthropoda > Insecta > Lepidoptera > Noctuidae > Charanyca > Charanyca ferruginea. Next base: position 10,394,676 of record OX376065.1, on the reverse strand, counting down.
CGCTGCATGTCGCAGGTGCGATTCCCGTACGGAACAATAATACTAATAATAGTTTATTTTGGAACAAAAAAAACCAAGTACAGTAAGAACAAATTTAAAACGATGATAGCTAAAAAAGTTAAAAACTGTGGCGCAGCTACCAACTCAAGTGAGAGGGTAAGCTGTTCCAGGCTAATACATAACAATAGTATTATGAACAAAAATAAGTAAAACAAGAAAAAAAAACACAAAAATAAGAAAAAAAAATCTAAATAAATAAAATATAAATTAAAAAAGAGAGTTAAATTGTGTGCCGTGAGTACGACTGTTGAGTGTAGGTGAAGGTGGGTGAGCAAATGAGGTGCGAGTAAGGCGGGTGAGTGTCGAAGTGCGGGTGTAGAAGTATGAGTATAGGTGTACCTACCTATAAGTGTAGTGAATGGTGAGTGTTAATAGAGATGTTAAACAATGTAGTTGTATTGTATGGCCATGGCGTAGGTATAGGTAGTTGTTCGGAGTCCAATTGTTTGTGTATGTGAGTTTATATGTTTGTAAATGCCCGACCTTGATTCCCAGTATCACGTTTTTTACTTTAAAAAAATGGAAGAAAGTAGGGTCCTTGAAATATGAAGAATAAAATAACAGCTGTTTTCAACATTTTTATCGTGTTGTTGTACGTGTTTATAAAGAACAGCCGATTTTTTTTTAAAGTTGATCCTGCTCATAAATACCTACTTTTACCCCCTGAAAGTCTGACTGTCAGTGTATTAAAAGTCAGTCTATATTTTATCACAGCATTTAAACTATTCTTCCGTTGAACGTGTCAAAACGACCTTGTCTTGACTATTTGTAGGAATAATAAACGAAATTCGTAGTATAATATTACAAAGAGTAATTAAAACCAGTTTTCCACAATCATATTACTAGCACTATGAAAACAAATATGAATATTGTGTAATTTCTGAAACGTATGTAATTTACTCCTAATTGTCAATGTACCTAAAAGTTTTCATAATTAAAATTCCGCTCATTTTCACTAAGAAATTAGTTAGGCTCTCAAATAGTCACTCTATGCTCTCTACTTTACATCTCAAAGTAATAATTTCAAGCTTTTACATCGGCAATGTAGCCATTATTTATAATTAAAAATAAACAACAGAGCACGAACGAGATTCGATTCAAAGCATAACTCTGTCACAAGTACTATTTATTTTTCAACTGAATTTGAAAATTATAAAGTTACAACTGTCTCAATTAGCGAGCGAAATGCAAAATGTATCCTTTCACAATGATTTTAGGGTCCAAATTCTAAGAATTGTTGGCACATTCATTAGTTAGTACAATCAGGGCCTAAGCAAACATCAGACCGGTGAATTTTGTTTGAATAATTATTATTTCTGTTTGAATTATCCTAAACAACGCGAGTCTCGAATGGAATTTTCTTGTTCTGTATATGAAATCTAATTAAGTACGTAGTAAACCTCTGTTTTGGGACATTTTCGCGGGAATCAAGTTAAACAAGACCAGCGAATTTAGTACCACTTTCATTGTTATTCAATTGTACCTTAGAGAGAGGTCTCGGAAATGTCTGAGAAATCTAGTGTTAAGTTATGTGAGCTAACACGCTTACAACAGAAGGCCAATACTGAAGTATAACCCGAGCGTTTAACTGAGTCCGTTCTTGGGGTAGCTGTGCGGTGGGGGAGGGGTGTGATGACGTGATACGAGAGCTCACTGATACGTCAACTTGTGACAACTGTCACCCCCCCGCACCTCAACCTTAGAAGAAGCACAGTATAAATATTCATCAACTGCTTACCTCCTATCCGAAGAAATTTTAATGCGTAGTAAGGTAAGCAGTTGATGACGCTGTCTGTACTACCGTACAGTAGCGACGCGCTCCGCCTCCCTCTGAAACCGTTCCTCACCTCTCCCCGCGTCGACCGACTGCTCTGGGAACTGCGTTTTTGTTCGTACGGCGCGTAGGTACGCACACACACGTACGTACGTATCTGTACAGTCTGTTATTTTAGTAGTAGTGTAGGCAATTATATCGTTTCATTTCTATGGAGTGTCGCGGGTGTGGAAGAGGTCTCAGTTAAGCGCTTGGGCTATAATTAAAAACGTCCAAAATTTTGTAGTAATGTCAACATTTTGACAAAATGTATGAAAATAGATGCGATTTGACATATCAAGAGATTGATCTGTTAGAAACACATATATCACATCTATTCCCAAAAGTAAGCAGTGTTGCCACTAGGTTTTGCGTCAGGGTCAACACAGAGCAGAATTGATGATTACCTCAAACACTTTGAAAATAGAGTAAAAAAAAATGTGTTTATTAAATTCTAATTCCACGTGTCAGACAATTTTTAACATTATTTTTGTTGAGATATAGTTCGTTTTCAATTAACCAATGAAAAAGGCTCGAGTTTATTGCTGACACGGAAATATTCAGCGCTGCAATATTCTGCAATATCACAGAAGTGCAGAATAAAGCGCTGACTACCAGAGACGTGTGATTCATGCATTTACTAGTACGTGTACGTCTTATATTGACGATATATCAGACTCATTTTTTTCAAGCAATAAACAAAATGAGTTCTGCGGTCGCCAGGATGTTTCCAGAATAGTGATTCAGTAGTAAATAGCAAACACTAAAATCCTCATCATTACTTGGGGTTTGCGGGGGCCAAACGAAAAAACGCAATGACAGTAAATCTAAACTACAAGTCCTTCACCGCGTCGGTCTGTATGTCTGTTCGCGATAAACTCAAAAACTACTGAACGGACATTCATGCGGTTTTCACCGATAGACAGAGTGATTCATGAGGAAGGTTTAGGTGTTTACTTAGTTTGTTAACATTTTGGACGAAGGAAATGTGACGAAAATACCAGTAACAGGCGGGTCGCTAGTTACTTTAATTTGATCAATGGTGCCCTAACATGTCTTTTTTTTTTTACTATTAAATAGGCTTGCGTTTGACCGCAACTCACCTGATCGTAAGTGATAATGCGGCCTAAGTTGGAACACGCTTGCCTAAGATGAACTTTGTGCTCGAAGTTTCTCAGCCAAATTTGGACATGCTGTCAATGATATGAGAGCACATGAGAGGGCAGTACTTGTACATCTAAGCCAACCAAGTCGTTATGGCCGAAATCGGTTAGATAGCATCATCGCCATTCAATTTGAATATTTAATTCTAATTAAGACTATTGTAAGTATTTATTTCTAAGCATACGTTTATCGTAATTCATTAAATTCTTGAAAGATGGTGATTTAACTTGTTTTAAATAACTTAATAATACTGAACCATAAAGTCATATTTTTGTAAAAAAAAAGAAACGCTTTCCTTCGCTCCTAACTTGGGCCAAGTCAACAGAAAATGTTTGAAAACAAGAAGACGAAGAGAGCATTATTTGTAGTTCAAATGTTATCGAATTAAATACAACGAACACACTTGTACTTATGTTTACGTATGTAAGTAAATAAAGGTCTAAGTACGAAAGTGTCAAGTGTTACGTAGGTAAGTTAAAACAGAATGTTGTGAAGTTTTGGTACATGCTGGCGTCTGGGGGAAGGTGGAATAATGTCTTACGTAGAGTTATATTTGTTGAAAATTGTTTTATTCATATTTTAATTTTAAACTAGGTACTTTTGCTCGCGTCTTGGAGCGTGTGGAAGTCGAATCATTTTAAGGCGCTAACAAGCGACTTTTGCAGATTTTAAACTGACAATCACGTCAAAATGTGTAGTGTAAATGATTTGAAAATAAATATATGTTAAACTAGAACATTCTCTTAACCATTTAGTACGTGAATATTTTTGATTAAGTTCATATTAAATATTTTAATTAAATCGTGAAGTTGTGTCTGACGTGGACAAAACATTGATAATCAAACAAAATCTACCAGGAATATTTAAACGAAACTTTAACTATCTTACAGACAATTTTATTATCTATCTTTTAGTATGCGCCTTTTTTTTAAGTTAAAGAATACTATCTTTTATTTTAATTTTTTCGACTAAACTTAGAGAGTTTTGGACGCAGCGCATATGATTCTCTGGTCGCTCAAGGTCGCCGGCGTATATCGTCGCCTTAAAAATTGTGTGACGAATATACAGTCCAAATATACCAACTGTCTCCCTTGAACGTAAGTGTTCAAGGTGCAGAGGCCAGTACATAAAGTTACAACAACCTGTCAAATTTCTTTGATAGATTTTCTACTTTAGTGCAAAAGAATAAAGTTCATATTCAATCGGCAAAATTTGATAGTTTGGTACGGCTTGATGTGCTGGCGTCTGTACCTTTTATACCCGAAAAAGGGCCCAACATTGAAACTGACAAGTATTTATACCTACCTGTGTAATGGTAGCACTTCACTTGGCTTATTTGTGCAAATATTGGTCTTATTTGGATAATACAAAATCGACTTCATTTCAATAAACATAGGGTATATTTTGTTTTAACCAAGTAACACAATTATTTCTACAAATACGCCAAGTCAAGTGCCACCATAAAGATATATTCTCAAAATTTCAACCATGCCAAAATGACGCAGGTTTGGTGACTGTTCCATTTTTGTTTTGGTTTTCGTATTTCATGTACCTATGTAGGTGTTGCCAAATAAATGTTATTCTTTCTTTCTTTACTTATTTTAAAGACCAAAGAGACTTCAGTATTTATTTATTCAGTATTTTATTGATTTCTTCTGTGTCGTAGTTATGTTTACAAACATATATACTCACATACACTAACAAAGATCTGAAGCAACTACCTGTAAGGTCACACAAATATTTGTTCCGTAAGGGAATCGAACCCGCAACACGCAGCGCAGTAGACGATCGCTCAGCCACTGCGCCAAAAACTACAAGACTTTAAATTTAAAATACAAGTAGGTATACTTACGTTTCGATATCGTTGGAGCGATATCTAATTCATGTTTGGCGGCCAGCGCGCCGCCTCTCGTAACTTCAGTTCTGAAACAATTCAGGATTTAATATTAATATTATCGTCTCGTCTTACATTTCGTAAAGACAAAAGGAGATTTTAAATTGTCAAGGGTAGATTTATTTATTTATAGTTCATTAAAACGGTAAAATACCAGTTACATTAAGTAACATAGAAATATGTATAAATGTTACGGCTAAAACCCGAAGTGCGGCTACACCTAGTTTTAACCGGCTAGAACTAGGTGTAACCGGTAGCCTGCAGTTGGTTAAACTTAGGTGTATCCTACTTATCTTCGGCTAGAACTAGGTTTAGCCTTCATTATAGCGGCTAGAACTAGGTGCAGCCGCACACTGACGTCATGGGCACCCCGAGGTTCGAATTGGCTAGGTTCCTTTTTGGGGCTCCGTCGACCTGACGACGACCGACTTCTTCTGTTCAAAGGTTTGGTGCCCCAAGTACCGAGCTCTCAGGCTACACCTAGTTTTAACCGGATAGAACTAGGTGTAGCCGCACTTCGGGTTTTATCCGTAACACATTATATTACACAATCTTAAAAAATTGTAAGAACTATATGGAACAGTGGACCCCCTCGCATACTGTCATTCACAGAATGGCAGACACACGCATAATTTTGCTCCATTCATCAATGCGACAATCAGTGAGGAGGACGTTAAGCATTGTATGAGCACGTCACATTGGAGACTCTGGCTCTGGTGAGAGTCCTGGACGTAGAAGTTAGAAGTAAGGATTGAAAGAGGTTTTATAACTGAGCAAAAACCGTTACAGTAGATAAGATTTTTAACCAGTTTCAATGATAGATTATATTCATTCTGTAAACGTGGCTCAAAAGGCTTGCCAGCTTGAATGGGACTGGGCTGGACATGTCTGCCGCATGCTGATTGACCTACGGGCCAGTAAAATCCAAAATTGGTGTCCCGAAATGGCGAGATCGCGGTACACCTTGGACGGCTTCCTTAGGATTTGACAAGACGTTGAGCAAAGTCAATATCGAGAGAAGGAATGGAGAGAGGTCTTTGTGTCCTGCAATGGGACAAGTACGGGCTAAATATAAAAAAGGTTATAAATATTACCCGTCATTTATTAACTAGACGATGTCGGTTTTTGCTAACAGACTACCTACTCAGAGAAAAAACACGGACTCAAAAGTCAAAATGTCTTCTAAAGTACCTACACACAGTTTCTTGCAAAAGTCATAATCATATTAGAACCATGGAGGTTCATGTCTGAAGTGGTCTTTGGAAGAAAGAACCACACAGATTTGAATGGACATATCCAGACAGTGCAAGCCTAAAATATGTGCCAGACTTTTAAATGACCTTTCAAGAATGACTTACCAATAGACATTTGAAAGTGTAAGTTTGCCTGCAGTCAAAGGGTGCGTGAAATACGAATCAACAGTAGCTTTAAATTACTAAAGACTCTTCAAATTATTTTCACTAACATACTGTCTATACTCCATTAATAACATAAGACAAATTTCTGTAGTTATAATCATGTAATAAGGTCCGTTTTTTACAATAAAGAAAAAGCAAAATAAACATTCTGCCATTTCATCATCAGCCGAAATACGTCCACTGTTGCTTTTGCAATTTACATAAAGAAAATAACACTAAGATGCAAGTATTTCAAAAGTATAGCCTAATAACTATTGTTTACTGCGTTTTGTCTAAGGCTATAAATTAATAGATTATAAGTTTAGCACCATTTACACACGCCTATAGCATACAATGAAATTGAAGCAACTAATTACTAGCATCGTCTAAACACTGTTCAGACGGTGCAACTTTCATTTTTGCTTCAACTTATAGCAACGAACAGGCAACAAAATTGCACCTTGTAAATGGGGCTTTATACACTAGCTTCAAGTGTCTGTCTACCTTATGATTAATCACTGCTATTGATTTCAAGACTACATCATAATCGATGATGATAACGAAGACTCAACATTACCAGTGCAGTCCATTGCCAGTTACCAGCAAGCTTCATATCACGATTTCTCAAAAAAAAAGTCAGTTGGAAATCTTAAATCTACCATCACATCCACATAAAACCTTGCCTCGACCGTTGATATGACAAAGAGACCCAAAAACGGCGCATGATCATTATAAAAGCCGAATAAGTTCGTTATCCTGCCAGTGCGGTTGTGGGGCACGTTCCGACCGTTGCTTCTATGGCCGTCTCGGCCTTGGATAGACAAAAAATACACAATAATCGAGCTCAGGTAGCAACAAACGTGATTCGGAGACCTCCAGACGATTTCTAGGATTTTTGGGTTGAGTTTTTATGTTTTGGTCGCTTTCTTTCTTTCTTTCTGTATCTTATCTGGGATTTTTGTTTTTATTTTAAGAACGTCGTGTTTTCTAGAACTTTGATATATTTGAGGAAAAGATAAGTTTTGTGGGAAATAAAAAAGAGCAGGAAAAACGAACTGTATCTCTAAATTATGAGGGACATTGGTAAGCAGGTAGGTAGGATATTATGTAAGTTTCTTTCGACTAGGTACTTAATTAGAAAATTGTAAATGAAGGCATAGTAACGATATCTAGGTGGGTAAGTATATTGATTTGACTGAACGATTAACTATCATTTTTATTGTGCGAACTGTCAGACACTACCCGCCTCTCTGTTCCCGGATAAATATAATCAGGGTATCTTCAAGGCACGAGTGAACCGGTTTATTCTCGGCAAGCGTGTTTCACCTTAGGTCGCATCGTCACTTAAGATCAGGTGAGTTGCGGCACTTGCCGCCAAATGGTTTGCATTTGGCGGCAAGTGCATTATGTGTATTAGAATAATTATAAAAAGAAAAAACAATCATCGTAACAAATAAACAATAAATGATGTAACTAACTAGATAATAATAGTAGTCTATGACCTATTCTCATGCAGGGCAAAGGTCTGAGTCATGAGAATGTCATGTCAATGATGTCAGTTGTAAATTCGTACAAAAAACGCAAAACACTAAATGCCACAATTTCGTGATAAAAATTGGCAAATTCCGATTTCAATGAAATATTCATTCGAAATCTCGGAATTGGATTCGTGGATATTACAGATTTTGAAGTTCATTGTCACTAGTCCAAGGTTATTACGAACTTGCCGACACGCTTTCGTTAAATTGACGGACAAAACGATTTTGTCATTACGTTGTATAATGCTAAGAATTTGTGTCACTTAGTTTTATTAAACCTTGTAAAAGAATTTATGTAGGTACCAGATTTACTAGATATATAAAATTTACTAATGTTTTCTTTAGATAATACTTCAGCCTACGTAGCCTTAGCGTTAATATAAAAAATAGAAGTAATTTGGAAATCTGGATGCCACAAGCCTTGCAAGTTATTTCAAGTATTTGGGTATTTCTGGATTAGTATGGAAGGTACCTTCAGTGCACTTTGAAGGGTTCTAAATTAAGTACAACGCCATCTAGCCGGTAACACCAGAACTTTTACTACGCCAATATCGTTACTAGATGGCGCTACTACTCAAAAGGTGTTCGATAAATGCAAAGCTGAATTTAAGAATTACACTATGCGATTTCTAATCTATTGTGAATGAACCTTTAACGTAAGCTTACATAAGATTACTCATGTGTGGCAATCGGCCATAGACTGGAGATTAAACTAGGTATTCACATTCATTTATAAACATTCTAGTGGTGAATCTAGGTAATGGAAGATTTTGTCGACAGAACAGGATGGGTATATGTTATACCGGCTTTATTTTTAACCGGCCGGATTAACGAATGTCAGTTTTGAGATTGTTTTAATGAGTACCTATACCTGCCTATGTAAGTAAGTAGGTGTTAACACTTCCATCTAAAAAAAAACTTACAAGAATTTTAATAAAATAATAATAATAAATGTTTTTATTTTTATATGAAAATTTAAAAATGTATTTTAATGTGTATTTAATAAATGAATGTGAATAATAATAATAATATGTGCGGACATTTTCACACACGGCCAGCTGACCCCAAACTAGGGAGACCCTGTACTATGGGTGTCAGACAGCTGATATACATACACAAATATTTTTTGTTTTGTAAATACATACATATATAGATAAGTCACACCCTAAGAACTTAGCTGAACCGAAACTATAAAGGAATGGTGTCAGGTTTAGTATCATTATTGTGTTTTGTTTTCGAAATAAACGTTTCGCCATCAACATCAATATCTACAAAATTACAAATTAAGTAAGTAGGTACGTACCTATTAAACTGATAATAAGAGCATCGATTTTTCAAGGGCTTTGTGGTATATAATAGAAAAATCTACAGCTAGGTACCTAGTAGGTACTTATTCCGAATAATATTGTTGGAATGGAAACCCTTTTTTAACCATTTCGAGATGTGATAACATCGAATAGATAGATAGTAAGTAGATACCTAGATCAGAGACAGGGACACTTCCATTTTCAAAATGATCATTAAAATAATAAGAAAGTAAATACCTAATACCCATTGATTCAAGTTCATTACATTTAACCTTTTACTTGTGTTTTATTATACGTAAAAGATATGTTCGAATCGACGTCATCGAAGGGTCACCACTACCACAGTGTTGTCATTGAGGTCCCAACTCCAGCTTTGTAATTTCACACTCGATCAACTCAAGTACTACCGATTAAAGGCACGGGTACACTGACTGCCTAGGACGCGCGTCCTAGGTTTCTGAATAGGCTTTTGACACGACATGTAAATAAAAAGGTTTACTTTAAGCCGATGTTTTTCTCCTGTTAGATTCAAAGACTGAGAGATCTGCTTTTGTGCTTAAGAGCGCGTATTCGATTCGTGACGAAAACTTCATGTTTTTGCGTTTTGCCCAGAGCAATATCGTAATAAAATTATGTGAGCAGATTATTTAAAGACAATTTACAGTTTTAGAAAGATTAAGTCTTGATTTAGACAGCTACAGAGTAAAAGTATAATTTTTACTTATGGTTTTTTAAAGCGCAGACAATTCTTTCATATCGTTTTACGAAAATAGACGTCAGAGTTAACTTTCAGGACGAATACAACCATTACAATATGCCAAAATATTTTGTTTTATGCGTTTTTCCAACAGTATGTACAGTCATAAAGACAGCTACAGAACCAAAATTACGAAAATATTACTATTATGTATTAAAAACAATGTTTGTTTGTTGAAAATCGGTTCACTTTGACAATTTTTCACCAGTATTTGAATAAAAACATAACTGATATATTTATTTTATGAAAGTATATATTATGCTTAATATACAGAATATTTTTCAGTCCGTTATACGAGCTCATTTATTTTAGACAGTTATTTTAAAAACCACTGTAAAACATCGCGCGCTGTCGTTTGCCGATCAATTTCAATGATTCGTGCTTATTTCGTGCATATTTTTTTTTCTGATGCACGCAAACAGACCTTTGTATTGTACTAGTGTGTGTCAATGCTGCTACGCCGTTCTAGCAATCGTTTAGATTTTGAGTTGCGCTAAATCGAATACGCGCCCTTAATGCTTATGCTTTGTTCCTAGAAGTTATTTATTTAATTAAAATCTTCAACAAAAGAGTTATGAATATAAATGTGGATGGGTGGATAAGAAGAGGAAGGCCGAAGAAAAGATAGATGGATTGTGTGAAGAATGATATGAAAGATAAGGGAGTCAGTGATATTATGAAGGTTGACAAGACAGGATGGAAGAAGCAAACGTGTTGCGCCAACCCCAAGGATCATGGGATAAGAGCAGGAAGAAGATGATGAGGTCTCTAACAAAAGATGATTAGACAAATCATGACATTTAACCACAAAAGGTAGTCCTAAGTAAATCCTTCACTAATAGGAGACCACAGCATGAACAGTGAAAGTATCAACTAGCTAAAAAAGTAAGTAATGATAAAATAATGTGTACCGTTCAAAAATAATTGAGAACAGTTCGCAGTAAATAAAAACTTATGGCTTTCATTACAATGCGATTGTACCAAGTTTCTGTTTGTTTTATTTTCGTCTGTAGTACGGGATAAAATCCTGAAATTACGGTTTTATGTCTGTTACGTACTTTACATAAAATGTTATCTGAACACTGATAAACTTTACCATTACAAGTTCTGACAAAGTAAAATCTTGCAAGTAGCAATAAACCGTTGATCGCGGTTGTCAACACGTAGTTAATGCTGACATGTTTGCCTTCAAGTACCGCAGTAATCCTTTCACTGGCCTTTATCATTTGCGTCAACAACGGATGCATCATCTCCCTACTTTATGGAACAACAAAAGGTAACAACGGAGCTATATTTTAGATTTAATATTATTTGCAGGAAGGGCGTCTGGGACAAGGCTAGGCAATGTGTTGAGTAATGTTGGAAGTCAATGAAGTGAAGGGGATATGAATACAATATGCGCTCTCTTTTGTTTTTTTTTTTGATGTTCGAATACTAAACTGGTCTTCCTAAGGCCTGTATCGCTACCTCCGCACTGGTTCAAACAACTTGGTATAATTAAGTTTCATCGAACTCTGTTTTATTTTAGAATTCTATGGTTCTTAATTTATCGTGGAGAATGTCTATCTAGAACTTACTATAAATTTACTAAAACAAGTCGTCATTTTTTTTCCAACAATTTTTATTTTTAGCGTTGTTAGGCTTGATGTGGAATAAAAAAGTACTCATGTTACAGAAATGTAAGACAATAACCAATTAAATCCTAAACTCCTAAGTCTTCTTATTCCAAACACACACCAAACTTACTAACTTGAGACAAACAAGGACTATTCTACAAACAATTTTAGTAATACAGTTCGTTAGTAATAAGTTTAGTGTGTCCATGACTTTAGGCCGCGCGTCGTAGGCGTTGACAAGGGTCCGACTTTATTTACTCGCCAACGACGCCCCTTTTCATTACCGAGCCCGTATGCTAAATGCTTGGACCCTAATTAAGGAAACCAGAATTGGAATATGGGCACAATGATATTAACGATTTTATTTATTCGTGATGGTTGCAGTAGTTAAGATTATTAGTAGGTAAGTATGTCCTTTCATGGATGTGTTCTTCAGGTAAATGTCATGAATATGTTTTTCTCATCTTTGGTAGATCGCAGAGTGGAAGAGTAACCCAATGCTGTTTAACAGCATTCTACAAAAATGCACACACCGTCCTACCTTCTTTACCAATAATGAAATACCATAACTAACAGCACAACGGACCAATAGGAAAGTTACAACACGCATATTTAAAAGCCAATTCTTTATTCAAACCAAAAGGAAACAACACAGCTTTATGTACTTTTTATAACAATGAGACACTTTCTCATACTTTTAATCAATTTACAAAATTTTCAAAGTGCTCCGCTGATTTTCTTAACAAAAATTGTGTTGCCCTATGTATTATGTCGTAAAATAAAATGGCTTCATAGAGACTTGGCTTTATCTTCACCGGCCAGTCGGTACGCCACAGATAAATAAAGTACACAATGGAAGGGACAGTTTATAACACGTAGCGTCAACGAATTAAATTGTAACTCGGTTTAAGTTGATGTTGTTAATGAACATGATGTTGATGTTACTGTTGTTGTTGTTGTATTTTAGTGTTTTATTGTAGATAGTTTCCTTCTATTGTATGACATGATAGTAGGTGCTATCTATGGAATTAAAAAAAAGACGAAAATAACTTTTTTCTACGTACTATGTACAGAGGCCAGCGCAACTACTACAATCTGTCAAATTTCTTTGATAGGTTTTCAACTTTATTACAAAAGGATAAGGTTCATATTGAGTTGGGAAAATTTAACTGTTTGGTATGGCTTGATCTGCTGACGTCAACACTGTCAGAAGGAGACTATTTGGTTTTAAAACGCATTTTTTTTTAATTTAATTTATGGTTGCGTGCCATTAATATTTGACCTATATACCAAAAAGGTTTTCAAAAGTTCAAGTGGTACTGAAAAACGCAATAAAAAAACCCGTTCCCAGCCGAAATTAAATAAAAACGAAAACGTAAGCGAATCAAGTTAAAACGCGAAACGCCGACGTAATTACATCGTACCCAGAAAATGGCGGACGAATCGAAATAAATTTTAAATTAACCCGCGACAAAAGGTGGGCTAATTAATTTTAAAAACTGCTGCCGTATGTGTATTATCCTTATTATATTATTATTGTATTTATTTATATATATTATTATTACGTGTTTTAGGAGCCAGCGAACTAAGGTTGGTTACATTTGCAGTGCTATTCTGGAAACTTCACCGCTGTCATCGTGGGGTGACAGCTATCTCATGGTCACCTCACCTAAATTCACTGAGGGAGGGGCATAATGTACTAAGTGGTGCAGCAAAAATGACTACTGACTACTCTCTACATTTGTGGGTGTTGAGAACTAAGGGTATGAAGAAAAGAGAAGACAGAACAGATATATTTTTGATGCCAGAAATGAAAGTTATAGAAAAGCAGTCACTAAGAGTACAGTGAATCAAAGTAATTCGAACCAAGAACTAATCAGATTATGCGCCATGGTTTAGCGGTTCGCCCTAACTACAGTAACTACCATATCGTCGACCCAAGCACAGTGACTGACAAAGCAGTAATTTCTACAAGAATCCAGAAGGAATGTGTCATCTATTAGGTAACTAACGTACTTGGTTCCCAATCTACAAAGCAATTCGCGCTAATCCCAAGGACACAGATCGGCTGCGTAGCACTTTAACTAAGTACTTATCTTAGTCCCAAACGAACTACCTAAAACATTTCAAATTGCAAAACTTCATTAAACAAAAACAACGTACTTAATCCTCAACTAAACTTCAAAATTAATTCCAATAAGAGTACCAAAATCGGATCAATTTAGAACAATGAAAAGATACGTAATATTATTATAATGTAAAGTAAAACAGAAAGTACACAAACGGATCTGGTCGTATCATGTAATCGTATTACAAAAGCCAAATTAATGATAAAAGCTGCCAACTTTCCGACATCCATTAAATCTCCCGTTGAAGTTCCAAATAAGTTTTCGGTCGAAAAGGGAATTATGCTGAAGTGGGACGACATCAGAATCAACGATATCGTAATGGGAAAACAAAACGTTAAAGATTAAATTTTTGTAAAAGAACACTTTAAGAAAACGCACAGATAGAAAAATACCAAGTTTCTGAAAGGTCGATCATATTTTTCGTTAGAAGTCAAAAATAACAACAGCCAATGAAATCACGGAAAAGATCTTAAATCAATTGTAGGTGAGTATTAAAAGTATTTTTGACGATTTATCACTCAATGAGGATTAATCATCTATCAACCCACACTGAATACCTAGACTTGATACACTTTTTACTTGATTCTCAGAATAACGCAAATATATCTATTCAATCCACAGTCTTACCCGTAAAGAGTAATCCGATTTGCAAGCGCTATCACATTTTGAAAGCAGAGGAAATAACGGTTGACGTTTTCGAGGTTTTGAGCGAGTGTTCTAAAGCACAGGAGTGAGCCCACCAATTAAAGCCGTTGGTGCTACCCCTGATCTCTTTCCGTTCTTATCGAATTGCCGTCCCTATGAGAGTGAACGAAGATGGAGTTCCTTTGCATACAGACTTGTCCTCTATAATATCTACTTATTAGGGCCAGTCTCCATTGACATTGGCAGCTGTTACCGAAATTAGGTCGATAATTATTAGTATTTTTAGTATAAAAAATAAATTATAGCAGGACTCTCTTCGATTGTAACAGTAATTTTAAAAGGCAATGTTTTGGGACCTGGTGTAATGAGACTCGCTCTTATAACATTGGAATATAAGCGGATCGTGACACTTCTATTATAAATAATCTATGTTACGTAGATATTATTTACCGCACCATTTCTTTGGCATATCTACAAAAGGATATCAATGGGGAAAATATTTATTTTATTCATTGATGCAAAGTGGCCGACTTGAGAAACCCCAATACAAACATAGTGTAATTCACGTCAGCCTTGAGAACAGAACAAAGGTTATTTGGGTCTATGAGGCTCTATATTTATTTTACCGAGATATTGGCAAATAGGAAAGTGTTCTAAGTACGTAATGGGAAGGTATTTTTATTTAAAATATGTAGCATAATTATATAGGTATATATCGTATCATTGATAAATATGGGCTTTCTTAGAATACTACAATGAACATTGGTAAAGCAATATTCTCACGCTCACCATGCGTAACATTTAACAAACGTAATAGCGATCCCAGTAAAGTTATTATTGCACATGAGGATGATGCTGTAAATTCTTATACCTTTACGAAATACACAAAGAAAATGGTTGCCCTAGTCAATCAAACTCGAAACAACAACTAAATCGAGCACCTATTATTAGACATTCAGTAAAACAATTAATTTACGTCCAGACAGCAGATAACGAATAGACACAACAGCCCAACAAAATAGAATATTCATTCACATTAAAACCAGTTATTTATTTATTCAAATGCACTCCTTATATCAGACCAGTTGATTTACTGGACCATGGCACTTTCGTTTCATGCGAACAGGCCCTTACTTTACATCATTTGGTTTTACATAATTTCGCACGATCACGGACATAAGGCTATGCATAGACGAGCTAGTTGGAGTAACTCGTTTGAATTGTGATGCAATATACGCAATGGTTCGCACGCAGTGATGAGAGAGTTGGATAAAGGCTTATGTTTGTCTAAACTTAGGATTTGATAGCATCTGTTGAGCTTTAACTAGATTATTTTGATTCAGAAACTGCCATCTTGAATTTATAAATCTAGGCGAGACGGATCCATTTCTAATTCGACAAAAACTTGGCGACAATTTGTCAGCATCCTCATGACCTTTAGTATCATATCGGTTGCTAGACGAACGTTTACAACAAATCTACAAGGTGAATTAGCGTTACCCGTCTTTAATTTCTGCGCCTCTCGATGAGTGGTAGGCCTAATATTATGTGTGCTTCTTTCATCACTAGCATTAACTGCGGTGAGATCTGTAATTTCTATTTTGGTATGATGCAAACAAATGTGACTTAAGATTTTATCCTTAGTGTTTCAAGAGTTCTATTTAGTTGTTGCTTCTAAATTATAAATATTTTTGCGGATTCATTCGGCTGGCTAATAATATCTATTCTCAGAACTCAATTTTGTTCTAATTAATAACTCCGCAAAACGTAACAATTTTCCTTATTCACAACTAATCCTGAAAGTACATTAGATCTTTATTGACACAGAGTTGGAAGACCAACCCAAATTGAGGCTCTATTAAAAGATATTTCGAAGTCTTTGTCATTGGAAAAAGTTGAGGACAGACAGAAATATGGGCATTTGTGGGCATTCATCTATAAATATAATTGGCCAGACTCGTTAGTTTCAGGGAACTTTGGCTTTGAAGTCTACTGAGGTCCGTACGCACAATCGCACGCCGTAATGATAAACGTCGGGTCCGTGACAGATGAATAGATGGAGGAGAGCATGTGTGGGTGTTTTTATGTAAGATTTTTCCTATGAGATCCGAGAGTTTTCCGGTCGTATTGTTAGTATTTCTCTTTGCAAGGATTTGAGTATCAAAGTCAAAGAAACTTTTGCATTGCTAAGTATTGTTGTACTCTTAGTTTAGTTAGGTCTTTTATAATGGTTTCTAGTTATGTCGATGCTGTATTACATCTTCACCCATAAAGCTTTGTATGGTCTGCAGCCAATGTGGACATAGTCTACAGCTCTACAACTAAAGCTAATGATAGCCAAAACAGTACTGCGTCATCTACAAACTCGTGTTATTTTCTCACTTCTCACAGTTTCCAAATAAATAAAGAAACTCATACAATATTTACTTCGCAGAATATTATCTAAAACCAACATACAAAGTGCCCATCAAGATATTGATCCCTTATAAAGAATACAGTTATAACAACCCGAGCCTAAATAAACAAGTCAAACATACGGCAACACATATTCAACATAGAAATACATAATAAATGTATCATATTTACATATGAACTAGGACCGGGAGCGGAGTATATTTTTGCGAGTAGCCGCCGGTTTTATGTTTACGCTTCGTTTCTGCAAGACGGGTTGAGAATGTGGATTATACGAATGAGAGAGCAGTATGACTTCGCAAGCGTAAAATATCACTATCAGTGAACACGGGGCACAGAATAGCTCTTTGGGGAACGCCATAATGGACATCATGGACACTGTCTGAAATAAATGATTTACGAAATGAATGAATTCTTTATTTCTACATTATGTTACACGGACTCTAGGTCTCAAGTCTGCTATTATAATAGTGTCAGAATGGTCTATCATTGATTTCATAATTGTTGATTTTGACAAGTTTGGTAATCTACTAATATAATGGCGTCATTATGACTTTCCAATGGTCAACCACTGACACGCCATTGAAAGAAATTATATAGAATGGTAATCTCGTACAAAATGACAACTGAATGACTGACTAAGGCGGTAATCGGCTAAAATTTTGACAGTTCCTTTGATCAGTGACCTACCATTAGAACGTCATTGTGCAGTCATTGCTTTTAATTCGACCGACCAATGATCGACCATTATGAATTTAGCAGATTACAAACTTTTAGCAAAATGACAATGGGATCGTGTTGAAATGACGAAATTATAAAAATAGCAGACTTGGCCCCCTGGTGTGTGATTATGACTACAGGAATGTCTGAAAAAAATATATTTAAAGTATGAAGAGAGTTTGTAGTAACCTTCTAACTATGATTCACTATGCTCATCGTCACACCTTTACATGATTACGCCAATAACGCTTATCCGCTTAACTTAGATAGCAATCAGCTTGATGAATAGTTTGAGTCCTATTCAGCAGTGTTAAGAACTACAGAGAATCAAAATGGCTTTATAGTACGCTCCAAATGCTTTTCAATTAAGTGCTGCAAGCCTGCTAGTGCCAACACATTGCATCGTATCAAAAGGATTAACCAAAATGTGGAGGCAACGGCGTGAAATCGAACTAGTCCTTTGAGGTTCCAGAGCGGTTCGACGCTTCCAGTTTACTGGTTAGACTGGAAATTACAGGAATCTGGACATGCGACAGAACGATTGGAATTCTGTGTTTGCGGAATGTGTGAAAAACGCCATTCAATGTCTATCGAATGCCTATATGAGGTCCGAAACTATTGAACTAGTTGGTTTTTTACTGTTTACACTGTAGTAAATGTTCAATGAGTTTTGTAAAGCGCTTTTCCATTTGATTTGATGAATAGAACTGTATGTAAAATAGGATTTGTAAGTAAAGCACAAGGATTAAATTACTAACTATGGTAGTTAGTTGGAAGTTGTCAATGTGTATCAGTAAAATAACATAATAAAAGAAATGGTGAAATAAGGTGCTGTTGTGTTTTATTTATAAGTTGAAATGCAAATAGTACGTAAGTGTGAGAAATGGGTCAAACCAGTGGTAGTGAGTCACTTTTGAAGACTGAGTTAGTATTGGAATGGTTTGTAGCATTTCATACTAGTCATACTAATATTACAATTACGTAAAATGGTTTAGCAAAGCAAGACAAAGCTTGGCACGCTCTCACAATCTTGTAGGAATGGCCTTTATTTCCAGTTCACCAAGTGAATGGCAGAGGCTATATACCAGCTCATTTTCTGTCTTACACAGCTGTTGATGTGACTCATTCCTATCTTGGTTATAGGTAGGTAATAGTCTACTTTAACGGAATGAAACAAAATTATTTGGGGGCTCCGAACAAACCCAAAACTAAAGCAATATTCCCACAGCCTAGATAACACTTCCAGTACACCAAGTAGGTACTAAATAGTGAAGTCATTCACTCTATGATCGGCCACACGCATCGAACAGATGGCGTAACCGTTGATAACAGCATGCGGGCCTCATTTGACGATTACTGACAGCTGTTAAGGCTGGCAATAAACGATTGGCTTGAGCAGCCGACACAGACTGCTGAAAGCAGTATCATTATGAATGAAACTAAATGTGTAATTATGCAATTTGGTGATGATGCACACTTAAATTGGCACACAGAAAAATGCGAATGCATAGTAGGAAGTCAATTAACTCAGAGACTCAGGGAAAGAGTGAAGTCGTGCATTATTTGAAGAGGCTACAAAGTAGAGACAAATAAATGTTGTTTGGGAAGCAGTCGATAAACCAGTCGCCTGTCTGTTACTAACCTTAGATGTGTACTTTTTATTAGCATCTTATCTACAAGGGAAATGGAGAAAACAGTACAGGTGAGGATATTAGTGTTACATTGTGCGATGTTCTAAGTGGGAATTGGTAAATACAATCGTTTTTAGGGTTACGAACCCAAAGGACAAGGAACTAAGGGACTTACCAGTAAATGGGCAGCAGCGTTCTCTGTGGCGATTATGGCAACCCCCCCCCCCCCTTGGGGAGGCCTATGTCCAGCAGTGGACGTCTTTCGGCTGGAATGACCCAAAGGACAAAAACGGAACCCTATTACTAAGACTCCACTGTCCGTCTGTCTGGCTGTCTGTCACCAAGCTGTATGTCATGAACCGTGATAGCTAGACAGTTGGAAAGTTTCACAGATGATGTTTTTCTATTGCCGCTATAACAACAAATGCTAAAAGCAGAATAAAATAGATATTTAACGGGGGCTCCCATAAAAAAAAACGGTTTTTTGCCGTTTTTTTGCTCGATGTCAAATGTTGTATAAATAATGGTACAGAACCCTTCGTGCGCGAGCCCGACTCGCACTTGGCCAGTTTTTAATCTTTTGTTCTAGTACGTGAACTTCTTTTACCTTATCTTGAGAAAAGCGATATCTTATGTTGTTACAATAAAAGTAGTTAAAACTTTCAAGTCACATTCGGCTTGATAAATAATTAAATAATTAAGTAAGATTAGAAAGACTACAATTGTGCTTTGTGTTGTGAAATCTAACAAACCGACTATATAAATAATTTATAGGTTCATTGTTACAAAATATTATGTAATACTTATGAAATTAATCTGGATACGATTTATTACAATTACTCTACAGTGCGTCCCACGGATATGCCACATGGAGGGAAAGTACGTTGAATATTGTAGATGGAACATTTTACTGAAAGAAGTTGATTTGTATTGCCACCGACTTCCGAAACTAAAGTCAATGTGTGTTCTGTGCTAAAGTTATTTTTCACTTTTTAGTTTTTGAAGGCGGTTGTCTTTTTTGTAAAAAGCTTTTTATTTTCCGCTTTTTAGTACCTCCTTCTCATTCAAATCTATTAAGAAGAGATTGAAAGTTAACTACTACAAAGATTGATGAAACTAAAACGTCGTCTATGTACAATTTTTGGGTATGTGTTGATTTTTCAAAAAGTGCTGAATCAATTTCGATAAAATTTATCCTTACCCCTGAAGCATACCCTATCCATAAAAAAAAATATTTTCAAAATCGGTTTACTTTTGCCGGAGAAATCGCGTAACAAATCGCGCACATAAGTACTTAATGCAAATTTAAGACTTACACGGTTTTCTCATGGATGCCATTGTCAGAACTGGACCAAATTAAAATGGGACCGCACGGGAAGCACTAGCTTTCAAATAATAAAAGAATCATCAAAATCGGCTCACACAGTCCAAAGAAATCAGGTAACAAACATAAAAAAAAATTACAGACGAATTGATAACCTCCTCCTTTTTTGAAGTCGGTTGAAAATAGATTTAAAATTAATCAGCGTTATATTGAAGACTAGAGCTGATGCCCGCGACTTCGTCCGCGTAATTGTCGGTTATCAGCGGGGGTTTAATTATTTTTGCATGGAACCCTTTTTTTCTAACTATTTAATTACTTACTTTCGTATGCGTTTAGTAAAAAGCTGTTATTTAAACATTACAAACAGACACTTCAAAAATATTTATTTTTATTATAGATGCATAAGATTATTATTTCCAGGGTTTTAATTTTTTTTGTACGGAACTCTATTTGCATTTGTAAAATAAAAGCCTAAGCCTAAGTTACTCCTTATAACATCAGCTATCTGCCAGTGAAAGTCCCATCAATATCGGTCCAGCCGTTTCAAAGATTAGCCGAAACAAACAGACAAAAAAAAAATTGGGATTATTATTTTCCATACTTACTTTCATTTGCATTTAGTAAAAAGCTGTTTTGACATTACAAACAGACACTTCAATTTTATTTATTTGGGTATAGATCATTACAAGTACTTCGAAAAATGGGAGATAATAAATGTTAACGTGGGTTGGTAAGTAGTTTCGGCAATTCTAAACCCAATTATAACTCATTCAATATTAAACAAAACGTTACCTGAAAATAAATTTTCAGTTACCGAAAAGAGATTTGATATTGTTACTTTAACGTTATTAAATAAAGTTAATAAATTATCGTTGAAATGTTTAACAATTATAATTATTATATTTACGAGATCATATTTAGTGAAGTGACTGTATTGGGAGAAGTCCCAAGATTATCGAGAACTGGTACAGGTTGAATTTTTATTCATTTTGCATCTTTCAGCGGGTCTTCTTCTTTTCGAGACGATGGTTTTCCTTTTTGTTTTATACTTGGGCCCAGTAGGCACACATTCATCACAGTATTAGTTGCGTTTTCAATATCCTCTAAGGTGCAGCTGACAATGGTCCACTTAATACAGTGCCCAAAGTGCCCCACTTTGGGCACTGTATTAAGTGGACCATTGTCGGTCAGGATCACCGCACTCACACTGGGTGTCGGTGGGGTTTATAATGCACCATTTTGCTAGGTTGTGTTTGCAGCGGCCTACTTGGGTGCGCAGTCTATTGAGCGCTTTCCATATTGGCCACTACAAATCACTTCCGAGTGGCAGAAGTTTCTCAGCTTTCCACCAGCCAGCGCCAACTAGCGTCAGGCACAAGTGGTCTGGCATTTTATGTTGAACTGGGCCTGATTGGGACACAATAATGTTTCTTATTTTAGTTTTATATTTTTGTTAACCCTTTTATTACTGTTTTTGTGTGCACGTGGTCTGTGTCAATAAACATTTTTCTTTCTTTTCTTTCTTTCTTTATTACAGCGGGTGAAAGTACTCTCATATACGTACAATTTTTTTTTTTTGTGGCACCACCCATGAAATTGAATATAAATAATCATTTTCTTATACAAATTGATCGTACAGCAGTGTTCTTGTAGGGAACAGCTGTTATTTTTTATATATAGGGTGACTGGTAATTAGTGTACGATACTTAAACACGTGATTGTGTTCATGATAACAAACAACTTTCCCGAAGAAATTTTTTTTTTGTACTGGTTCACTTTAGGTTACAGGCGTGCGCGCGCGTGTATTTCGTACGGCTGATGTGTTAGTGTGATAAAAGTGAACCAGTACAAAAAACATTTTTTCTTCGGGAAAGTTGTTTGTTATCATGAACACAATCACGTGTTTAAGTATCGTGCACTAATTACCAGTCACCCTATATATCAGCAGTTGTTCCTTAGTAAAAGATTTTCGTATTCATGAGAACTTTTACATTCTAAAAGATTCGCAGTGAATTAAAAGTCAACCTGTATTGTATAGCGTTATTTGTATTAAAAAGTACCCAACTATGTTGGGGTCGGCTTCCAGTCTAACCAAGGTGCAGCTACCTAAAGTTGAACTTAATGGATGTGGGCCTGATTCAAAATATTTTATGTTACCCAAAATCTGAAGCCGCCGAAAAACTATGTCACCTGGTAACAATACCTGTATAGTTCATCAGTAACCCTAACGATAATTGTATTCTTAGTATAGTATATGCGTTACTTTCTATTTATTTACTTATATCTACTTTACTTAGTATAGTAAGAGTTGTTACTTGTATCAGGGTACGATGGGGTTGTCATATCCTGATGGGACAAAAACCCCAAATTAAAATAAAGATATATAAAAAAAAAAAAAAGGTGCATCTGAATACCAATGTTTTACTTGATGTGACTGCCCTGGTAAGACTGGTAATCAGATTTCTGACTACCTATAGCGACTGTCAAAATCTACAAATCACATCTGAAACCAACGGCTTTCCGAGGCACAGATGGGTCTCGGTATGAAATAGATGGCCACTCATCCACCCACGTGCACAGCAAGCGTAGCATTTAGGTAAATGATGTAAATTAGACAGTTGGTATCAATTTCTATATAGAAAAGTGTGAAGTAAAATCAAGCTTTTCTATAGTAACGACAAAAAAAATAGTGTTTATTTCGATAAAACTTAACCAGGTTGGTACATCACTAGTAAAATTACGAATGTCACCATTCAGGTTTCAATTTAATTTATCAAAATTTAGACGCCATTTTGACGCCATTTAGTAACGTCGGCTCACAAATAGAATTTTAACAATTTTAGTAGCTATTCACTTTTGTTATAAATCTTAACAGTTTTAAAATTGGATTTCGATTAATGAATAACTTCACAGGAAAAGAATTTAATTTAATTTAAAATGGCAGCATCAAAACTTTACGAATTAAATGATTTTAAGTATAAAAGAATGTACTAAACAAAGTAGGTAGGTACGCTACAAAAATCTGGCTAGCATTTTATCCATTTGATATAAAGTTTGATTTTATCTGTTGATCTGATAATTTTGAACAGTCACTTCGTTCTAATATTTAAAAAAAAGTTAATACGTTAACGTTTCCATAAAATAATACAATTGCCTTTATAATTTTACCTTAAGTGTAAAGTGTAATGATAATTAAGTATGTTCCCTTTGAATAACAGACGTCAGTCAAGTAATAGTTTTAATAGAGGACCAAAGTTTGTAGTCAAAGAGCATAAAATATATCTAAACAAACATTTAATACGTCATAAATGTCAATTAATACAATATATGTCTCAATTAAAACTTTATAAGCCATATTTACATAATCCATTCAATCCACCAGATATGCCTAGTTTGAAATAACAGAAAACTCCACCAAAGATCCTTATTACATCCATTCAAAGCATAAAGTCAAGTGATCCTTTATACTTAAACAAGCAGAGTTATCTTTGCAGGGATATACGGGCACAAAAGTGCTTATGAAGCTCTAACGAGTAGTGCACATGTGAGACGATACGGGCGCCCTCTATACTGAACAATGCCTTCATTATTCAAACTACTCAAGTACAACAATAATCCTTATCGCTAAAGTAATAAGTCTCGAAGTTGAATGAATGCAATCTGGAACAAAGGATGGAGTTTTATAAAGAAAATCAACAGATGGCACTGTGATAAAGATGCGCACATCTCGAATGAGTGTTCGTTCATTATGAAAATTAAGGGTCACGTCAGGAGGATTTAGACCTGGTAATTTTTTTGGGAAGGGTCTGCGGGTTTCCCTGCCACGTTGAGAAAATGTAAGGATTAAGTTGAAAAACATTTTGAATTAATGTAAATTGTTTACTTGACACTGCGTTAATTAAAACGTAAAATTCTTTGAATTACTTGCAAGCAAACATGCATTAATCGCAGATTTACAAGAGATGTAATTAACAAGTTTCACCCTAATCATTTGGTGTAAGTAAAAGTGAATCGTGCAGTATCTACGTGAATAGATTTATATTTACCTACAATAATGCACTTTATTTCTTTCTAAATGCTGATTTTACCAAAGTCAGATATATTTTATCCTTAGCAAAATACATAATTATGTGATCACAGCATGTAGCCTATCCTGTACAAAAAATACTAAACGTTACTTCATCTACAGGGGAATTCATGACAGCTATGAAAAAATGAAATTATGCGTGTTCATGGTATTTTACCTGAAATATTAAATTAACAGTTTTCCAAAACACGGTATAGTTTAACAAACACTGAGACAGTGGTAATTAAAAGTAGATTTTCACCCAACCCGCCATCAAAATAGAATATAATGTGTTTTTTTTTTATTTTTAGAAAATGTTTAACTATAATTATGGTTAAATTACTGTATTTACACAAACACTATTTCACACCCTTTTTTGGGTGGTAAATATTATTTGGAATGAAGATAGTCAGAATACAATGGTATGCTGTTCCTTAAGAATAAGGGTGAGAATAGGTTTCTTTTTGTAAAGGATAAGTTGGAAATAGAACAAGTCAATTCCATCCAACTTTTCTTTCAGCCAGTACATATTTTACACGAACCATTTCAAGAGCTTAGCGCGGAGCCCGTCAAATATGCAACACGTGGTACCAACCTCCCATAAATAAGATCGACCAGGAAAACGTTAGGCACCCGTAAGAAACAAAATAACGGCGAATAATATAAAAAAGGCCCAGGTTTTATGTGAATGCCCACATTAATAATTCATCCGTAATCCCCTAAAGTTGGTGGTAGGATCTAAAATGTATTTTACGAGACAATCGACCGTGTTTTATACACAAGCCACAGGGGCGGACTAAGGTGCTAACTTGCCAATGACGTCTTCTGTTCAATAATATTTTTACTTCTCTAGTAATGTGTACCTACTCATTTTTATGGTTGGGTACTATGTTATATCTTTTTGTGGCCAGGTGTCCTAAATCGTTGGGACTAATACAATGCGCCCAAAATTCCATAAGCCTTAGTTTTTTTTTGTTTACCATATATAGTAGTTTCCAATATTCCATTTAATAACAAATCTGTTTTGTAATGAGTTCTTTTGTTTTTATAACGGTAAAATATATAACAATAATACAGACATTACACTTATCATCGCTCATAGCTTGTCTGAAACTTAACAAACGTTTACACGAGTACAACTAAAACAAAAGAAAAAATAATTCGTAACAACAGCCGTCAGTGCTACCCAAGAGTGACAAGAAAATTAAAGAGCACGTAGGTAGGACCTTGTAGCGCCAGTTATTGGCTAAATAAGAACGATGAGGTAAACCGAGGCCATTGTATGAGCTATTTATTTATATCTAATTTAGTTCAACCCACGATATGTGTTTCGTTTGGAGAACTGTCTTGTTTACGGCTTTATTAGGTGTAAAAGTTTTAGTACCAGATCGAAATGTCATGTGTGAAGAAAGTCGTATATTTTTATTGTGATTTAGATGTTAAGGAACGTTATCTTGGGAATATCAAAGGTGTGATCTGAAATAATAAGGTAGACAGTGGTCGTTGACATAAAAATGACATATAAATTTAAGACAACCAAATATAATACACCTACTACTATTAACGCTTAAAAGGTACATAAAAGGCATTAGTTACAAAAAAACTGAAGTCGAAGCCGTGGAATGTTAGTTGCTTCAAAATCTATTTCTACCCTCACAAAAATAGCTTTAACACCTACGCATATGAAAATACCAGCACCAGATTGCCACACTCCATCCCTGATCTCACTACACAATACCCTTAAATGAAATTTAAGTCGCCCGCCGAAAGTAGATAAAACTTCAGTTTTTGTCGTGAGCTTTCGCCTAACTTTTTTGGGTAGCGAAACTTCAATGAATTTCGGTGTCGAGTTTCCCCAATGGTTTTAGGAAACAAACGAACACGCCATCGAGAAAAAACCTTTAGCAGGTAGGAATGTCTGAGATAAATTCTCAAAAGTCGATCCCAATGCTAATTTTGCACCAGACCTCATAAAGCATTTTTGTTTCATTTTTTGTGTTATAAAAACCATCGAAACGGAACCAGATGTAAATTTGGAAGAATATAGCTAGATTTGGGTTCTACCATCACGTTTTTTAAATGCCAACCACCTTAGGCGCTATAAACCATCTTTTAGTCCAACAAAAAAGGTTAAGCGATAAACAAAGACTGAATACAAAGACGAAATTGAAACGTCATGTCCTGAAAAAGATACTGTGGAACAAATATTTACAAAAAAAAAGGAAAAATAAATATACCTAACGTAATCGGTACAAAAAAGGAGATGTATATGTACACGCCAGGACACAAACTAACAGAAAACGCGTAAAAATAACTCATCTAACGTTTTTATGATTTTGGGGAACAGGGATGGCGTTCATTACTGTCTCGGGGCTAAAGTAAACAGCGGCGTTGGAATTTTTTCATCAAAATTTGACTTATACCATCTGCTTCCGCGGTAATCTTGGCTAGGGCAAATATTTGTACCGCCTCTGTTACGTCGCTTCATAATTATAGCTAGGACCAGGGATTACGAATAGGTCACTGTGAAATCTCATTATCCTCGCTTTGTGTCATCAGCGGTACAATTTGCGTGGGCTTGAATCAATTATAGTGTGTTTGGAGATGCGCTTTGGGGATTAACAGACGTCAATTAGGTTTAGAAGCCGATTTAAATAACTAAACTAGTGCTTTGTTTGTGGGTCAGAGGATTATGAGATTTGAAAGTTCGCTACGTTTCTGTTTACTGATACTAAACAGAGATTATTGTGGTATGAATTCTAGAAACTGCAGTGTTGTCTTTTGAAACAATCATTCCTCAAAGGATCTCTGAACAAATAAATGATTTTCCACAACCACCAGTCCAAAAATCTGTTTTGCGTATTTCTCCGTAAATGAGGAGGCCGTCGGTAACTAACAGCAAAACTTCGTTACGAAATCTTAAACTTTTTTAAAGTTAGTCAGTTTTTAATTGTTTTTGACAGATTTAATTCCTCAATATAATTCCTCTGGAAAGGTTATTAAAATAACGAAAGCTTCTACAAATCATAAAGCTAATTTACTTTACTTAACACACATTTGTAAACTGTGCGAAATGCAACAAGGAGAGCACTAGCCAGAATAAACTAACTAGGATTTACTGTAACCTCGCACTAATATCTTTGCGGTTCGACGTGACGCAGCTCGTAAAGGAAATCATCAACCAATACGTCAAATTCAGTAAACTTAAATATAGTTCCGCATTTAGCCGCATTCCAAGATATATTGAGCGCTACGCCTTATTCACTCACAGTATCACCGCTGTGCTCGACATTACCTGCAAACAAAAAAAATACAAATTAGGTCACGCATTTATTAAATTATTCAAGGACATTTATTATGACGGGACACGAAATGTCTTCGGCAGTTAAGGTGGAATAATTTCCAATTAATTTACACACGTAAAATAAAATATTAACATTGTACACGCATCTTTTACTTGTTTACAAACAAGGAAGAAGTATGTAATTACTAAATGCTTACAAAATTACGACTAAAATTATAGCAATAGATGCCTACATTATTTTAATTAGCCTATCGCAAATTTGCAACGATTGCTAGTGCAGAAAAAAGTTACTTTTTTAATTTTAGGTGGGTATTAGGCGGCGTAGTAGTCTTGGGTACCTACAACAAAGCCTTCAAAAAATTACACCAGGTTTTTTAATTCATCCCACTTAAAAACAAAATAGGTACTAGAAATTTAATTAAGTATTAATAACATCTTAAAACAAAAGCCACATCACCAACTTTTCAACTTTCAATTCCAAACCCACGCAAGTAAAATTCTAAAATTCAGTTCCTACCTCCGCTGTCTTGAAAAAGATCAAGTCTTAACAGAATAACTTTCCAAAATCCCTATAGGTATGTACATATATACTGTAGTCCGCGGATAATAATGTGCCCATGCGACGTGGAATAAGCCCAGATTTATGTAATCCTAGTATTCTTATATTATCCGCCATCTTCGCAAAGACTTCTATGTTACCATGTCGTATTTTTAAAAAGGCACCCTCTCAAAAGACTGTCTAAGTTTAGAATATTTGATGGAACAGGCATTTTTGTTTTACTTTGCATAACTTAGGATTTATGTGAGACTGTTTTTAGTGAAATTAGGCATTCCAAGTTGGATAAAGTGAGATATTACATTTTATATTTTGTGTTTTGACAATGTTGTTTCGCTTTTTGTTACACAGTGAATATAGTACTTTTTCTTTTCTTTGTTTTACTTTGTACCACATATTTGCCTATCTACATTGTCTTATACGTTTTTGTTCAAGCAGTTTGTTGTTGTGGTCATTGCAAATATCTATTTTGGGATAAAGAAACTGTATTACCAACCAAAGGGTATGCAAATGATAACTTTAGTAATGATAGGAATAGTAGGTACACTACATAGGTATTATACCAATTTATTGATACAGTCTGTAAATAGGTGTACAGATACAGGCTAACTTAATTCAATGCGCATTTTGACTCAAGTTTCAACTCTGAAAATATCAGCTGTTACACTATTCAGGGTTGATCCCATTATGAAAGTGGTTCGTATATCCTTAATTAATTTAATATATTTTTTTTACAATGTAGGTAGTTTGACATTGAATGTTTCTTGTTTTTTCAACAGACTTCAAAAAAGGAGGAGGTTATCAATTCGTCTGTAACTGGTTGTTTTATTTGAAAGCTAGTGCTTCCCGTGTGGTCCCATTTTAATTTGGCCCAGTTCTGACAATGACATCCATGAGAAAACCGTATAAGTCTTAAATTTGCATTAAGTATGTGCGCGATTTGTTACGCGATTTCTCCGGCAAACGTAAACCGATTTTGAAAATTCTTTTTTTTTGTGGATAGGGTATGCTTCAGGGGTGGTCCTATATAAATTTTATCGAAATTGAATTAGCACTTTTTGAAAAATCAACAAATACCCAAAAATTTAACATAGACGACGTTTTAGTTTCATCAATCTTTGTAGTAGTTAACTTTCAATCTCTTCTTAATAGATTTGGATGAGAAGGAAATACTAAAAAGCGGCATTTTTACAAAAAAGACAACCGCCTTCAAAAACTTGTACAAAGCTTTTTTTAATGTTGATATGCGTTTGGCCGCAACTCACCTGATCTAAGTGATAATGCGGCCTAAGGTGGAGCACGCTTGCCTAGGATAAACCGGTTCACTCGTGCCTTGAAGATACCCAGATTAAGTCTCGGGGAATAGAGGCGGGCAGTGAATTCCACAGTCTGGCTGTTCGCACAACAAATGTGTTGTATGTGTAATGGCTTTATGAAACTTATTAATTCATAGATGCAATTTCAAATTAAAACTCAGTTTGTATAGCTTGATAACACATTCATTTTACAATTTAAACGATAAATTCATACAATATGAAAACTAAAGACCAGCACGCGCGTTAAAATGAATATTGTAACGTTCAGCCTTTTATTTAGTTTTCTATTTCACACTGTTTTGAAAAGGGATTGACAGAAATCAAATAAAAGAGCACCCGTAAATTTGGACACGTGTAAAAAGTTTGTAGCTCTGTTTCTATTATCTAGGATTCTAGGCTTTAAAATGTTCAATTTGGTTTTTAACTGACTTAGATTTTTCAATAACCAAATTACTTTTTTATGACAATATAACGTTTATGGATTATGTTAACTTGGAATGTCATGTTGATGATTTTAATTAAGAAGCTACTATAATTCTGTAAATGCATAATTTTTACTCTCGCGAATAATTATTTTATTACTATACAACTAGATACTGCTGAAAATTGGAAAAAACATAAAAAAATATTTGTATATCGCAGGCCACCATGGAGCTTTCACCTTAAGCCCTTTGTTCTCTGTGTATTCTATATTCTATGTCCCTGAAAAAGGAATCTCAATGTCCCTTGAGACTAGTTCAGACAACTCCTCCTAAATTGACAATTGTGAAAGCGATAACAATCATCACGTTAGAACTAGGCCCTTCGACCCTAGAATTTAAGGTCCTGCGTCCCTGGGGATCAATTCTAGACCTAACTTCAAAAATATCCTTAGGTATTATCTAGGAAAGTTTCAGAAATATATCGTTGTTAAGAATGGCTAGAAATTCTTATCAGGACCGTCAAAGATAGAACGTTTCGAGACAAGTCGTGTCCTAAGTTATTTGAAGGGATCATTTTTTTTTTTACAAATTGTACTGAGTAAGAACTTATGTACCTACTCAGAAAATCTAAACACAAACACGGCATATAGCAATTTATCAGTATTATTCGAGTTCTTTCTAGTTGATATTCTTGGACTAAGGAATAGGTGAGCCCTTAAAAGGAATACGATCAATTTATCTTTATCGACGTCTAGAAGGAAAATAAATTGACTCAGCGCCGTAGCTCTTTCGAATGGGCTTTAAAAAAGCTGTAGTTTTTTTATTATATTTTAGAAATCAAATGTAGACTGTTATTTTAGATAGACAGTCATGTTTTAATAAGAAAATAAAAACTGTGAAGTATGTAATAGTAAAGTATATAAGCGCAGACACAAGCTATTCAGACGGAATCGGATTTAAAAAACATATTATGTTGCTAATTTCTCGGAAATGATTGTTTGTCTATTTTATTGAAAATACTTCACTACGTTCATATTTATTTCAGTGAGAAACATATAGAACCGGCAGCAAAAACGTAATAGAACCAAAAATAAACCAGTAAAATTCAATTACAGAAGTTCGCAGTTCAAGCATCCGCATTTGAAAAAAGAAGCAAGCAATTTAAAAATCGAACTAACGAAGCTGAACTCAACTTTTTCACACAAGAATCAAAGGGCCGAGACATCTCGTTATACAGCCAGCAACGCCACTACATGGCCACACGTGGCGGAACACACGGCCAGCTCCAGAAATATACAGAGTAAACACAGCAATATGTTCACAAGTAATGAAGCGAACACTTGGCCCGGCCTATAAATAGATAAATAAATAACTACACGCGGCCCGTTTGTGTTACTATTGGTGTTTTGAAGTGCTTTTTTTGTTTAAGGGATGGGTATGTTTACATCGTTAGAACTCGGCCTTTTGCATGTGGTACTGTGATTATCTAGTACATGTGTATTCCTTTTACAGAATTAAGATCAATGAATGTTCTTTGGTAATTGATTTTTTAATACTAATACGCGTGGTTTAGACAGCTTTTTTAAAAGGAATTTAAGAAGATAAACTCCGCCTTGAAGATTACAAAGTTGGAAAGCGATTTTTAACTCGCAGTAAAAGACGAGATACCTAACGACCGACTCGATTCTTCCTTACCCCTTTTAATTTGACTACCAGTATTTAAATTTTGTGTAAGGGATCCAATCCTTAGTCTGTTCGTGACATTGACAGCGGTCAAAACGTCGTCTGTCCCTTAGGACACGGAGGGCAAACCCAAATCACTTGATAGCATAGATGTATTGTTTTTAGACTCGGGACTGTGGAAGGTGACTTCCAGCGCCAGACGTTTGTAAATATTTTTTTGGTCCCAAGAGGAAAGTTTTGTGAGCTTGCCGACCACTTTTGATTCAATCTGTCGAGTTGTTAAGCTGTCTTGTTAATTACAATTTATAATAACCTGTCTGAGCTAATTTTGAATCTACTGATAGTTAAAAATCTCAATACCAAACAACTAATGACGTAAAACGAACAAAACCCTAAGAATTTTATCTTAACTTAAATTAACACTCAATAAGCGAAGCTCACATCTATTTAAGTAAACATTCCTGAGCGAAATTCCAGAAAACGTGACATGTTTAACATCCGAACGCATCTCAAAATGTTTAAACGCTTTACGGAGGCAGAACATCTGAAGGCATTGCTCCTTCGATGGAGAAAAAAACCAGAAGAAAAAAAGTACAGCCCACGGACCTTTGTTGTGGTGGTCAGTGCTTCGTGCAAAACAAAAATAAGACAAAACGAACGGGACAGAACAGGTCGGGGCCGACCGAGACCAGTCCGACGACTTTTGACCACTTTTCTGGTCTCACATCCCGACAAATTTATCTCTACAGATACTTTCCAACTTCTCCAACCTTATTGTGAAAGGCACAAGATCTAATTTTGTCTTATTAACATTTTCGAAAATGTTTAAAGGTTTATTGAGCTATGATTTAAGAGCATTTCGATTTCTTTAGGAATTTCTGTGGTTACGATTACGACTATGAGTTTTGGAGTGATGTAAGGTTCTGTGCGTTTATTGATAATTTTGTAGTAACCACAAAAGACATGAATTTTATTTCGTAAAGTTGTGTAAGTGTCGACAAAGATATCTTTCTCCCTACATACATTGATCGTGAAGCAAGTGAAATTCAGTCGTAGTTGAATTGAATGCCTGAGTCGGACAGGATAAATTCTGTTCTACTTAAGTAACCAAACTTGAAACTTTAAACAGGATTAACGCAAAACTGGGGGAGCAATCACATCTGAATTGGACGACCAAATTATTTTAACTCTGGTTTGTTTAACAATTAACAAGAATTACATTCATTATTGTTATTTACAGAAACACAAAACGTTTTCTCCTCTATAATTACTCAAATAATACCTTAAAACTTGTTTCGGATATATATAATTTTGAATTTAATATGTAACGCTGATACAAAATAGTAGTGTATGAGTACAAAGTAGTCATTATTTCAAGCAGAGAAAAACTTACTGCTATTAATAAAGAGAGATCAACCCGCGGTGCACTAACCAGACATTCTTTCAAGGCCAACAAAACGACCAGAAAACATATGGTTGAAAAAAGAAACCAGTAACATGTACACACGACCAACGTAACTTGACCTCGGCGAACCAGCCAACTTCCTTTATTTTACGTTTTGAAATAAAAGCAGAAATGAAACTTCGGGCAATATAGAATGAACGATGCATGAAAGACAAATATACTCGACATGTTTTAAATAAGTTGCTTCGTTTAATGCTAATTTACGCGTAAATGTCACAAATCGTTAAGAGGACTAAAGGCCGCAGGAGGTCGTGGTAGACTGGTTAAGTTACATCCAAGACTATTGTAAAACGAGCTTTGGTGCCGTTAATTTAAGCTCGAATGAAGGGTCTAAGAATGTTGGCGGAACAGTCACCCCAAGCAAAGGTCCCTTGTGGTCACTGACCATCGACGAGAATAACGCAAGTAGCTGGACTCACGCGCAGCCAGTACTCGTGACGTCACTCTCGACTCGATTTATGGGAACAAGATTACTTACGACTTAAAAGAATGTAAAAAAAGGTCCTTCATTAGCACGGAATGAGAAATTGAATTAATGGTAACGGAAAAAGTAAGATGGTTTCTCACATAGAAAATGGAAGTCTGACTGTGACGTCCGCCATATTTCTTTTGAAGTCGCATTTAAAATAGAGTAAGGTTAATTAAGCGTTTCATCAAGAGTGCTTTTTACGGCAAGTTTGTGATACTTAGCGAGTATTGAAATAAAAATGTGTAAAGAAATACATATTTTAAAATAATTTTCGCCGTCCATTTCAGTTGGTTTTTTTCCTTAAGTTTGGTAATTTAAAAGTATTTAACAATGACTTTCGTCTTTTAAATAAGAAGACTGCTTGTTATTTTAAAACATTTTAAGTTTTGCTAACTTGGTTTTAAATTATTTATTCGCGATACAACTCACTGCGATATTGAATCTCGTTTAAAAACAAGAATATTTTTCAACAAAACAGCTAATTTATGTGTACCTAATTTTATCTTCGTTGTCTCTAGCTAAAACAAGTTTTGCATCATAAGCAAAAATGCTCCATAATCCGAAAACCACGGGTTGGTAACCTTTTTGTACCAAATACTGTTCCATATCATAAACTGTAGGTACTAATAACATATAAATACATACATAATATTCAATCTACTAAACAGGAAAATACGCACCAGTTATTTTCTATTTGCAGTACGACTGTTCTCGTTTAAGACCTACTTATTCCGATACCGTATAAGTACCTTTATACTTTTGTATCCTTGATATTAAATTTTAATAAATAATATGCACGTAGTTCATCTAGCTTAGCTGATATTAACTCCATGTAGCTGTTGGAAGGAGCACAAGATTTTGAGGATTTAGAACAGATTCGTCTGGCAAAGAATGAAGTGTAGGAGCAACCTGAAATGAGATGGGATAAGTCTAGACAGACACTGTGAAAAGAGATGTAGTCTTTGGTGAACCACTACTGAAGCTCAAACATGCAACTGATAAGATCAGACAATAATCATCTTTAAAGCCATACAATTGTCAGTAGTAAAGCTTTTTGGATTATTCATATTTTTTACCAAAAGTCATGCTTCGTTAGGCAATGGCAATTAATATCTGTGATATTAAGTCGAATCATTATAAACACATGAGCTTGATAAATGAAGCAAGTCAACATTGACATTTCCATAAGTAGCGAAACTAACCACAAAGATCACATTATCTTGATCATCGCTTATATCAATTACCAATATTACCCTCATATTTCAGAGCCTTTCTTTAACAGCTGTTCCTTATACAAGAACATGATTCTTTACATCCTTTATCTCCACTTCGCAACACACAGTTAACCTACCATCTGCTACTACGTAAGTACCACCCTTCACTGCGAGAGCGTCACCAACGGATTTATGTCCCAAGGAAATTAACCTTAAGGTGTCGTGCCGAGATTTATAATGAAGGAAACGAGGTATTTTTGAGGGTAGTTTAACCCGGCTTTACGGGTATAAGACGTTTGGTTTGTAATTTGAGAATTAAGTAAATATAGTTGGGAAGTGTGGTTCTGTTTAATGACGGATGTATGCAGTGGAGAAACAGTTGGTTGGGTTTTTAAAACACCTGTGTCATTTCTTTGTTCAATACAAGCGGTTGTTAAAAACATAAAGGTCCAATCGTTTATTCTTTAAACATATCAGTGTCTTCTGTATTGGGTGTTCTGTCAACCGATTTGATTCCATACTCTGTAAATAGCATAATGTCGATTCTTACAAAATCTGCCTACCTTGACCTTAACAATACGTAATCCTCGGTTCTGTTTTCTGAGCCGATTCAATTTAATCGATGACTGAATCTCATGTCAACTTACAATACAATTAAGACTTTAATATAATACAATAAAAATACTATTGGCAACAGTCAACATGAGATTTGTAAGCAGGTTACCTGATTAAAACTTTATCAGAATGCTTTCAATATCCGGGGGAGTGACCTAATAGGTTGTTTCTCTTAAGAATATATTTTCGACCTCGTCATTTGCTGTAATGAAACTAGTTATTTTAATTACCAAAGGTTCACGACCGGCACTTGAACCTTGGACTGGATCAGATCAACAGTCAGCCGATTATGTACAATTATCTTCAATTAAATTTTCATGTGGAATTTTAATAACACCTGGTATAGTGTGTAGAATATACTCGTTTAAATGTTTACTGATAATTGTATCTAGAAATCTTTCCGCTCCCGCCGTGACTTTAAGGAAACTGATTTGCTACAGTACCTAGGTCCTAACTAACTGACTGACCAAAGTCATTAAGTGTGACCTGATCTAAAATTGTACTGAGTTTCAAGTTCAGCTTGCAAGTTGAGTGTACAAGTAGCATCAAGTAGCATGTTCACTGACAGATCTGTATCCGAGTGCCAACTAACCAATGCGTGTTTCTAGTCAATGGATGTGGAGAATTAGATACAAATCATAAACATTTTATGCCACTGTGGCTTCATTTCTGTCCTCTGACGTCACGTGGTAAGACTATAAGAACTTTTCTTCGAAGCGGAAGCATAATATGCATTTGAAGAATTCTCGAAACAAGAGAAATATATACGAAGTCAATTCTATATTTGTTTGCAGGATGACATTTTCTCAGTGATTTCAAAACGGTTGCAAGATTTTTCTCCCTTTGATGTCATATGCATTTGAACTTTGAAGATGTCACAGAAAGTAATTTTGAAACTGGTTTTCATTCGTCTTTGACAGGCTCGATCAGCGGAAATGAAAACTCTTTGTTTGTTGTTCAGTTGGTGCAACAAACAGACTCCATGTCAAATTATTATCCGGTGGCGTCATAATATCGTAAAGCTCGTGGAGCTCGTGGCTAAGTAAAAACTGTACAGATCGATCGGTCAGAGGTTAAGCCACGCTAGCCGCGGTCGGTCTGTGGATGGGTGACCATCCCTTTCATACCGAGTTCCCTCCGTGCCTCGGAAAGCACGTAAAGCCGTTGGTCCCGGCTGTCATTTGTAGATCTTTGGCAGTCGTTAAGTCAGAAGCTAGAAAGTCTGACAACCTGTCTTACCAAGGGGTACTTATCGTGTTACCCAGTAACTGGGTTGTGGAGGTCCGATAGGCAGTCGCTCCAAGTAAAACACTGGTATTCAGCTGCATCTGGTTAGACTGGAAGCCGACCCCAATATAGTTGGGAAAAGGCTAGATACTCACAATATCGTAAAGATTAATATCGATCATGACATTAGAATTCAATGCAAAAATGTGTGTGAGAATCACCATTTTCAAGAGTTAGTGATGCAGGAATTAAAAGTCACTACGTATGATGTTGGGGCTTTCATTAGAATATTATCTATACCTTGGGGGCTTTCATTAGAATATTATATATATAGTGCGGGAGAAGCGAAACTGGTATACGAAATGGTTGCTGCATCACTATCCTCTTCGCTTACGCAATAATGTACAAATTAATAATATTATAAGTGTAGGTAATAAGATAATTAGATTAGGGTATGATGAGGCTGACATACCTTTGTAAGGTGAAAGCCTCTAAATAAATATAGAATAAAAAATAAAAAAAAGAGTTTGATAGGCTTAAAAACCCCAAAAGAAATACTATGATGTAAGAAGGAACACGGAGCCTTACGTTTCCCAAATCCCTTTTATCTCTAATTTTTTTATAGGATTATCTTCTTAAACAAGTTCTATTTTAGGAATGTTCTTTCACAATATAAATTCGTACAAGATATTTTAAATATAATTTTCACGTAATTTTCATTTTTTTCTAACGCTGTTTAAACAACATAATCCACGAAATGTGTATGTAAAGACCCTTTTTAACTAAAACCCCTCCCAAAAAATCAATTAGGCATTCCCTACCCGACGTCGTTTAAGGGCCCGAGAGCTACAAATTTGAATTTCAAAAACTCAAAGTTAAGCCTAGGGTTTTGAATTTTAACATAATTTACATACACAAATGAGTCATCTGCGTTCGTTACGGTGTCTGGACGTCGCCTCCACTAAAAGGTAAAATATACCCATGTATAATACACAATGCTGGATGTGCTGCAGAGTCTTTTAAACAGACCAAAAGTTTGCGCGCAATGAAAATTAAAACACCGAATTTGTCGGAGGAAACCATCACAAATGTCGGGAAGTTAGTTTAATATGCAAGGTGAGTGAGATCTCTCAATGAAATCGAAAAAAACCATCGAAATCATGCATTTACATACAAACAGGATGATTCAATGGACGGAAATGGTTATTTGGTACAATGGTTTTCTGGAAATTTATGTGTAGTTAGGACGGATACACGGGGCTTGGTCATGTCCTAAACGGGGATAAATGGTCATTTTAGGAGAGTAATGACTTTTAGCGAAATGTTCAAAAGCGTGAAAGATAAAAATTGGTCGACGTGTTACAAATGGCGAAAGGATTTAGATATGCGTCACTAAAGATGACAAAGAGAAAAAGAAAGGTCTTAAGAAGCAAGATACGTAAATGGATGGAATGAATCACGCGGTACACTTCACATTTGAAGGATATTTGTCTTTTTAAAAAAGGTCTTTAAGACGGGTACTTTGACATCTTGTAAAACTGACATGTTTTATGAGACAATACAAATTAAACGGTGGGCAGCGTGATTGCACATAAAACCTACGAAGAAAACGCTGCTGGCAGAATGACTCCCAAAGCCCACATAATCAGGAAAAGAATTATAATTTTATTATATCTTGGCTTAAAATTTGTAGGCCTAACTTATTTCATGTGGCCTCGACTTTTATGGGCGTACCTCCAAGGAGTCACTACGAAAGAATTAATGGTACAGCAGCGAAAATTTCTTATTACGATGAAATATTACAACAGTTGATTACTAAAATAATAACAAAAATCTCATCAAGGTCCGCTGCTCCATTTTTAGACGTTTTCCGGACGTAGGTTTTTGACCTACAACCATCAAGGTCAATTTTGACACAGTTTGATTTTCTACTAAAATAAATAGTTGAGAAAGTAGGTATTCATTGGTTTTTCTTGAGGATGATTGTTATGCAAGTTGAAGTGGCAATGGGCAGGCCACATAGCTAGAAGAACCAGGGCTTTCGAAACGGTTTCGTCTTAAATACCTAAGAAACAGTTTGTTTCGGTTACGTTCGAACGGAACGTTATTTAAAACGTTTTTGAAAAAGAACAAAATTTTAATTGTTCTCGATTAATAAAACGTTTTTAATCGGAATAAATGATATTTTGAAATGAAAACATACCCTACCTAACTTAACAAAGTTCATGCTTGTCGCCGCACACTATGTGCGGCTGCGTCCTGCGGATTAAACCGGTTTTTGAAAACATTCACATATTTCTCATTTCGTTTTCGTTCCAAACAAAATGTTGTACAAAGAACGGTTAGAAACGTTTTAAAAACTGTTTCCGAGCCCTGCGAAGAACCGATAACCGATGGGGAAGAAAAGTTTT
This sequence comes from Charanyca ferruginea, assembly GCA_947361185.1. Taxonomy (NCBI): domain Eukaryota; kingdom Metazoa; phylum Arthropoda; class Insecta; order Lepidoptera; family Noctuidae; genus Charanyca; species Charanyca ferruginea. The sequence continues at coordinate 10,355,521 of OX376065.1, read as the reverse complement.
CGAGTGGCGAACACGAACCGGAAGATGCAGCGTTGCTAGGCCTACCACTAGTTGGACCGACGACATCTTCAAGGTCTTGGGTAACCGGTGGATGCAAGCGGCAGGTTTCCGCTCGTTTTGGCGTTCTATGGGGGAGGCCTATGTTCAACAGCGGACGTCTTTCGGCAGATGATGACTATGATGATGATGATTGACAAGCATTAGTATTCTTCTAACGTATGCTACATCTGACAAGGGTGCTGATTATGGCAACATCATCGGGTGTTCGTTGAAGCAATCTGTGAGGTGTTTCAGGTTATTAAGTAGAAGATAGAGGTATTGTACATGGCCGTTATTACGGCAAAAAATATAGGCTTTGGAGAGCGTCATTTCTGTGACAACCTCTTTCACGATTTACTCGTACTTTGCGCAAGGACGTTACATTGTAAAATACCTATATACGAATACAGTTCATATTAGGAGTATACACAGACAGACACAAAGACAACAGATACCTAATTAATAAAATACTAATAAACAGCTCACTGATTTTCTTGATCGCACCAACATTCTTAAGTAATTTCAGTTAAGATCCTCTTTTCTCTTATCTATCAAGCTAATCTTCAAAGAAACCACTGAATTATTTAAGAGGGTATTTAAAATCATTTTATGAATTCTTGAATCGCACCACAGGAACCCGCAAATCCTAAATCCCAGAGGGTTTTAATAATAAACAACGGAGCGGCCCAATTTGAAAATAATAAGCATTTAATATACAACGATTGGAACTCTGAATTTAAGTAAATATCCACCTTTTTACGTTACGGAGAAAATTGATTTCCTTTTGTTCACAATGGCCGTTTTGCAAAAATCGAATTATTCTGTTGTTGACAGTATACGATTTTGGAAAGAGAAAATACTTATTGCGATTCCTTAGGAATATTTGTTTCTTATTTTCCATAGCCTTCTAACCTTTGAGCTATAACAAATTATATCTGTTCATAAACCACATAAATATTAAAGAATTAAAATCTACATCTATCGCTCCTATTTTATATTATGTACAGTGGTTATTTTCCCGAAGTGAAATGATTCTGCCTTGGTAGTACAATCGATTAATAAATTAAAAAAACTTTTTACAAAAAAGAGAGCCGCCTTCAAAAACGAAAAAGTGATAAATAACTTTAGCACAGAACACACATGACTTTAGTTTCAGAAGTCGGTGGCAATACAAAACAACAAACAGAACAAAGCCACCGACTTCCGAAACTAAAGTCATAAGTTATTTATTTATTTATTTTTAGTTTTTGAAGGCGGTTCTCTTTTTTGTAAAAAGTTTTTATTTTCCACTTTTTAGTGCCCCCTTATCATCCAAATCCATTAAGAAACAGAAATATAGTTAAAACAGAGATTGAAAGTCCTTCAAAGATGGTAGAAACGAAAACGTCTTCTATGTAGGTATATTTTTTTTGTTACTGTTGATTTTTTCAAAAAACGCTGAATACATTTCTATTTGTTGTATACTAAACCCTTCTCCAGAATGTAACAAACATTTTTCTGAAAATTGCATCAAAATCAGTTTTTTTTAACTCTGTTAAAAATTAAAATAAATTATTTAATTAAAAAACGGCAGATTTAGGATTCTGGAAAACAAGCGACCTGAAACCAATAGTGATACGAGTACAGCGCGAAAGGGCATCTGACTGCGCGAGGTCCTGTGTTAACGAAACACAATACTTTTCAACCGACTTCAAAAAAGGAGGAGGTTATCAATTATGTTTGTTACTTGATTTCTCGGGACTGTGTGAACCGATTTTGATGATTCTTTTTTTATTTGGAAGCTAGTGCTTCCCGTGTGGTCCCATTTTAATTTGGTCCAGTTCTGACCATGGCATCCATGAGAAAACCGTATAAGTCTTAAATTTGCATTAAGTATGTGCGCGATTTGTTACGCGATTTCTCAGGCAAACGTAAACCGATTTTGAAATGTCTTTTTTTTATAGATAGGGTATGCTTCAGGGGTGGACCCATATAAATTTTATCGAAATTGATTCAGCACTTTTTGAAAAATCAACAAATACCCAAAAATGTTACATAGACGACGTTTTAGTTTCATCAATCTTTGTAGTAGTTAACTTTCAATCTCTTCTTAATAGATTTGAATGAGAAGGGGGTACTAAAAAGCGGAAAATAAAAAGCTTTTTGCAAAAAAGACAACCGCCTTCAAAAAGTGAAAAATAACTTTAGCACAGAACACACATTGACTTTAGTTTCGGAAGTCGGTGGCAATACAAAACAACAAACAGAACAAAGCCACTGAATTTCGAAACTAAAGTCAATGTGTGTTCTGTGCTAAAGTTATTTTTCACTTTTTGAAGGCGGTTGACTTTTTTGCAAAAAGCTTTTTTCTAAAAGTTATTCCAATATTCCCTTCACACTTTTACGGGTTTAGGACCGTTATAAGAGGAAAATGTTATTTATTTTAAAAATAAATAACATTTTTATTTTTTTACTCCGTGAATCGATAGTACTACTGAGGGCAAATCGTTCTGCCCGAAATGGATCATTTAGATTTCAAAATCTTTCAAAAATGGGAAGTAACGTTATCCCTGCTTAGCATGTAATTCTGTAAGTATAGTAATGTGTGTTCTGTGCTAAGCTATTTATCACTTTTTAGTTATTGAAGGCGGTTTTCTTTTTTTTTGAAAAAACTTTTTATTTTTCGCTTTTTAGTGTTGCCTTAACATTCAAATCCACTAAGAAACGGCGACACACTTAAAAGAGATTGTAAGTCCTCCAAAGATTGAAGAAACTAAAACGTCGTCTAAGTATTTTTTTGGGAATTTGTTGATTTTCTCAAAAAGGGCTGTATCAATTTTAGTAAAATTTATATGGGACCATTTCGGAATTAACCCCTTTCGAACAAACATTTTTGCAAATCCGTCTATATATGACATATATACTTATCTATAAAAAAACATTCGAATTGATAACTTCCTCCTTTTTGAAGTCGGTTAAAAAGCAAACAAAGTCGCAGGCAAAAGATAGTATACACAACAAAAGCTTAAAGTTTTACCATGGCATTGTCAAAGTGACAACCCTGAATTCCAATAATAGTTCCATTTTGTGAATAGTCTGATCCTCCGTTTCAATCCTCAATTCAAAATGCGGTGTCATTCCCATAATATTCGTAAAATTTTAAGGATCGATCGTTTGAGAAATTACTTATGTTAATTTATGTTTTATACGAAACGAAGACAATCAAGTTTCAGCCTCTTGCGTGATTAATAAACCGCAGTATTCCGTGACAGGTTAAAAAAAAATAAAAGGCACCACGTCACATCATCCCAGACCCCAAATCAGGTTCTATTCAATAGGTTTTTTGACAAACGAAAGTACCAAAAGACCTTTATTCCGATCATCATAAAGTTCATTTTATAGTTCTCAATTTGATTATTACATTGGAATGTGGTCTTTGCCCGATTGTGATAAGGTTTATATTTATTTGGGGAAGTGAGAGGAAGGAATTTCAATATGGCGAGTGAAGAAAGGATGCGTTCGGGATATAAAAAATACGGTTGAACGCACGTGGGCGGTCGCATTCTATGGGGTATTAGTTAGATACACATCTTCGCGCTATATTCAATGTGGAGTGGGTAGGAATGTTATGAATCCTTCATATGAATCATAAGCGTATATTTCTAGATGAATACTCCTGTATCAGTATTCCAAACATAAGGGTTGCTCTTTTCTATTGCTCTCATTTGTTACATTTATTTGCCTTTTCTCAAGTTTTACATTAAGGCGCTCGTAAGGGCTAAGTAAAGTTTTACAGATCGATTGGTCACGGTTAAGTTACGCTTGCCGCGGTCAGTCAGTGGATGGGTGACCATCCATGTAGAGGTCAGACAGGCAGTTCATCATCTGCCTAGCTTTTTCCCAACTATATTGGGGTCGGCTTCCAGTCGTACTGGACGCAGCTGAATATCAGTGTTTTACATGGAGCGACTGCCTATCGGACCTCCACAACCCAGTTACTGGGTAACACGAAACCTCGTGGTCTGATTGTCAGACTTTCTGGCTTCTGACTACCCATAACGACTGTCAAAGATCTACAAATGACAGCCGGGACCAACGGCTTAACGCTACTTCCCGAGGCACGGAGGGAACTCGATATGAAAGGGATGCTCACTCATCCACAGACCGTCTCGGGTCTTGACATACAGACGGACAACAAAGTGATCCTATAAGGGCGGAACCCTTATAGGATCAATTTGTTGTCCGTCTGTTACCGAACCCTAAAAAAGAGACAGATATTAATAAAAGCTGTCAATTTTAGTTGATCTATAATGATCATACAATTATAGTTGTCATGTCGTTGATTGAAAACACGGCGAAGTTCAAGAAAGAACTAATTTGACATCTCTAACTTAGTTCTTATCTGTCGTCGTCCTTTTCTAAAGCTGCTTGGCTGTAAGTGATGCCAATAGGGTATTACACCCATTTTTGAAAAGTGTATCAATGAAATTCTGTAGTGCTAATATGCCACAAAAAAAAACACAAAATTTTTATTCAATCAATAAGTGCCCTAAAAATGCATCTTAATTTTAAATTTTCAAATTTCGCGCGTAGTTTGACGAAAACGCCTCTTACTGGACGCCATATTGCACAGCGTAAATGACGTCAGTTCGTTTAGTATCAAATGAGCTCATATTAAATATGATTATTGTATATAATTTAAAAATAATTAAAAGCATATTTTGTAATAGGTGTAATAATGAAAAAATTACGTTGGTTACGAAAATAATAAAAGTACAAAGCCTATATTACGCCAATCGGTTGACTGACAGTTGACAATTTTTTGTTTACACAGCCTTATGGCGTAATAACATGGCCGCTACTATTTCACGGTGTTTTAGAACAGATTAAAAATACTGAAAACTTAGAATTGAATTAAAAAAATTGTTTTGTTATTTTATGAACTAAAACTTACATTTTCCGACTGCTTTATGCCTAAACTGTCTCAATAACATATTTATAGATTTTTTCTCGTTTAGAGTAAAATACCCTATTGTCTAAGGCATGGTGGGATACAATAAATTGGAAACAAGGAGGGGCATGACTCTCGCTACCTATATTTTTAAATTATTGCGTGGCAAGACTTCAAACCCAGGTATATTAAAAGAAATAAACCTGTGTGTGCCCGACAATTTATGTATTCCGAAGGCGACGGCCACGTCTATTGGCGGTTCCCAGTAGTAGGACAAATCTACTGAGTAAAGCCCCTATAACGCGTACCTTGCGTGTACTTAATGAAGTAGCAGACAATATAGATATTTTTACTTGTTCTCTGAGTGAGTTTACAAAAACCGCGATGTACAGAATATGTTACAATAAATAATAAAACTGTAATTCCTACTAGGCCATGCTATTGAATTAGGACATTCCTGTAATGATAGTTATGATGAGTTAATAAATAAATAAAAAATAATAAATAATTTTAGTTTAGACTATTGTTGCCCCTCTTGGTATATTTGGCTGTGGAATTACCTAACAACCATCACATATCCCTTATGACCGTATTATTCAATAACTTATGTAACACTTATACAGGACAAAGACAGCTGGTCGACGTAAAACCAAACATCATAACAAACTTTGTTTCGTTATCCAACGATATTTTAATAACAATAACCATATTACTAACGTAAATTAATAATGCAATGTACATTAATATGAAATTTCAATATTGATTGCAGCGCACGCTTTTTTATGTAATAACCTTGCATAGGTATATACGTTTTGTTTCACGCCATTTAGGGCGTTAATCCTTTGGTTTAAAGGTGGGAATTGTGTGATTTATAAAGCAAGAGTACTATGATACACATATATACACATATGTATGAAATCGGATTCGTCTGGTGACACACGATTCACGTTTCTTGATATTACAGACAGTGCCTTATCGCTGTAATAAGTTTATGTTCAAAGAAATTCGTAATAACTCAGTTTACATTTTGAAAGTGAAGTTTTCGTACACGAAAATGTAATTTGTTGAACATTGAAATAATATCTAATTCGCGAATTATTTCGTTTTCAGTGAATGTGTTTTATAGTACCTACATACATTATAATTGCTTGGTTATTTAATTATAATAAATCTAACAGAAATTATAGAGTAATGCAAGGCAGTGATTTGTATACTTTTTGAAAATGTATCACAGTAAGTAGGTCTAGCAGGAGCGTGCCAACATAAAAAAAAACGATTCGATTATGCAATTTGAAATAGGACTATCCTGTACCTAGCATTTGAAAAGATTATGCAGCCTTCTCTTCGATATATCAAAGATGTAAGTAAAACCGATAGCGATCGGTTAAGTTACAGGAATCCAGGCCGTCACTAAACGACACGTCCATAAGAAAAATGTACTACTTAAGGCGACGATATACGCCGGCGACCTCGAGGGACCAGAGAATCGTATGCGTTGTGTCCAAAACTCTCAAAGTTTAGTCGAAAAACTTGAATAAAAGATAGTAATCTTTAACTTAAAAAAAAGCATATACTAAAAGATAGATAATAAAACTGTCTGTAAGATTTGTTTAAATAAACCTGGTAGATTTTGTGTGATTATCAATGTTTTGTCCGCGTCAGACACAACTTCACGAGTTCATTAAACTATTTAATATGTACTTAATCAAAAATATTTACATAATAAATGATTAAGAGAATGTTCTAGTTTAACATATATTTTTTTCAAATCATTTACATTAGGTACATATTTTAACGTGATTGTCAGTTTAAAATATGTAAAAGTCGCTTGTTAGCGCCTTAAGCTGTATTGATACACCTTACATTTTTTTAGGCACAAGCCCGCCACACCATTTCCAAACCATTGCAACTCCCGAAAGCCAGCCTCAAGTGGAGCGGAACAGAACACTCCCCTACACGTCACGTGGCAAGAAAAAGGAATACAAAGAAAGAAAGAGAAACTGGTAATAGGATAATTCCAAAAAGTCATCCCGCCAGGTATCCGTATAATAGCAAAACCGACCATCCGGTCTTTGGGAAGTCCTGTGGCATATTACACCCAAGTTTGTGGAGAGACCCATGACAATGATAATTATAGAACTATTTTTAATTGTCATGTCTATGGCTTCATAGAAACGAATGTTTTCACAGAATTAAACCTATATATCCGAATAGTTCATAAGTCTTAGTCTCAATTATTTCCGACATTAGTACTAACACATGACTATATTAGCAGCCGGAACTGGAACTTGTTCAAGCTAAATGAGTCATGGTTATCGTGTTTCCATTGATAAATACATTATAATCGTTATGGAGAAACTGGTAGGTCTGTAACTGTATGTGCATAAACATGAAAGAAATAAGAAATACATATTACTAATGCCTTTGATAAAAATATGTATGTGTACAATAATTGCTAATGCTAATTTTCCATAACGAAATAATCTGCTTAAACTATAGCATCTTATTTGAAATCTCTATAAAGAACAGAATTTCATTTCATCATTCAGAATTGTTATATAATAAACTGCCAGATGATATGGTTAATGTAAAAAGTACAAATATTTTTAAAACAATGTTAAAAGCTTACAAATGTATCTAAAATTTTGTGACAAAACATGTACACTTAATGTCTCTAGAACCCTATATATCATCATGATCATGTCAACCTTTACCCCCCCCCCCCCCTATACCCCCCTTTGAACCCTATAGGTATATATATTTTTGTTATCGCTCTTTTTTCATAATTAATCGACTCACGGAGTCATTATGTAAATAGTATAACTGCATGATCTATTTATAATCTCATATTTGTAAGTGAACTATTTGTGTTCTTTAAGAGAATAAATATCTTTAAACCGAATTTCAAGTTTTGAGAGGCATCGCATCGTGCCCTTAAAGGTCGTAGCACATCACACCAACTCAACGTCGACTCTCCAAGTCAACTGACAATATGGCATTGAAATGTAAACTTTATTTCGTGTAGCATAAGAGTGAATTTATCAACATACGCTGAAAGTATGCGACGCGTGGTCCACATGTTGTTCACCTATTGATTTGTGTTGAAAAATATACATGATGATGACCTAAAAATTGTCATTGGTTGCACTTAGACACAGACTTAAGGAAGAGACCAATAAAAGGAGAAATCGAAAAACCTAAGTTCAGTAAATATCAGCTGTATGTACAAATGTCAAGTCAGAAATTGACCGGCCATTCATTTGAATCAACAGTTGAACGGAGTTAGTTAAATAATTGATCTACAACAATCACCTTCCCCAGCAGATTATTGGATAATAGGACGTCACATCTTACGTAGATCAAATATCCTGTATGTAGATTGTTAAAGCAATCCATGCACATGTATTGCATTTCCTGTAATTTTATATAAATGTTGTTTGCTCTCCAATTGAGACTGAGTCCAGGGGTGTGATTCTGTAAGACCTCATTCTAAACTTCGAATCTGAATCCGCTGTGAGTTTCTTGATTGGCATTCTAAAAACTCTGTGATAATTCGAATTTACACTAGCGCCACCCTTGCGAGCGTGTCAGCGAGTAGAACTAAATTAACAGGGTGATTTTGACAGATAAAGTATGAGATGACGTAAGAAGTGGCATTCTGTAAGGTAATTTCCCCGTCACTTCGACGCTCATTTCGCACTCGAACCCGATTCAAAGTGTCAAATATATGAAGGTCATTTTGAACCTTATGCCAAGTGAGAGTGATTAGCGATGTGAGATGCGAGTTGTAGTTTAAATTTTACAGAATCGACCTACTGATGTTTGAAGGACGTCATCGTAATTGACTGAGATTGGTTACGAAACATCTAGAAGGCAGTTTTGCTTTAATGGAACCCTGCCTTGTTTTCTAAGGTTTCGTAATTACATGAATCAAGTCTGAATTTACAGCAGTTCCTTCTCAAGAGACATTATTTAAAAGTAAAGGCACTTTGTGATATCATAATTTTGTGGTTTTTTTTTGTGCGGATTGGAACGTTCATACGCGAAATCAATTTTTTTTGGCCAAGTCTGCCACGTCTCCCATACCACTACAACTCTAGTAAGCCAGAATCAACAGTGGCGCTTTGATTATATATAATGTCTAGATGGAGCGTCAAGTGCACGCAAACGTGTCAAAAAGTGTCAGCCAACTATTGGCTGACAAGTGCTTATATAATCAAAGCCCAAATGCGTAATAATAATAATAAATGATTAATATATGTATAATAATATTAATTTATGTATAATTATATACATAATTGCTTATATAATCATTATTTACGCACACAGAGACGTAGATGCACAGTGTAAAACGACGCCTGCACGCACACATACTTGAAATTGTTGACTCGTTTTCTTTGTTATGATTGTAGGGACATTATTAGACATTATATAATCAAAGCAGTGGCGACCACCAGAAAAGCGCCGAAGCTATAAAGCTCGACGAGTCCCAGAGAAACGATTCAACTGTCTTGGATCCCGCAACGAAATTAATCAGAAAAGGACAGCAGAGAAGTATGAAAAAATAAACATTTATTTTTCATATATTTTTTTATTTTTCTAGTGTGGCAACGCTTTTTGGGTTCCGTATCTCAAAAGGAAAAAAACGGAACCCTTATAGGATCACTTTGTTGTCTGTCTGTCTGTCAAGACCCTTTATCTCGGGAACGCGTGGAGGTATCGAGTTGAAATTAAAACCATATACTCAAGTCTACGGTCCCTTGATGCTGTAAAAAAAATAAGCCTCTATGTTAACGTGAAAAAAATACAGACAGATAGACGGACAACAAAGCGATCCTATAAGGGTTCCGTTTTTTCCTTTCGAGGTACGGAACCCTAAAAAAAAAAATATATGCATTATCTACCAACTAATGCCAATCAGCTCCCGCACAATAGCATTCTAAGCTGTAAAATGTCCACCAGCCCACTATACCCTGGCCTATTTGTCCACGCACCTGCCAACTAGTTTACAAAACGTAACCGATGTTTCTATAACAAGTTTACGCAACCATACACGTGACATGGAGGTAACCTGGTAACGTAGCACAATGGTAGCGGATGACGTCATCTGATATGAACGCTTGAAAGTAGCCTAGTGTCAGTTATTGGTGTTTTGTAGATAGATACTGTTTGAAGGTTTTTACTAGCGTTGAAATGTATACCGGTGCATGTATTCCGAGAAGTGTAAGTAGAGCAGTTCATCTACTTATCCTACTATATAATCTAATATATAAAATTCTCGTGTCACAGTTTTCGTTCCCGTACTCCTCCGAAACGGCAAATTTTGTGTACATATTGGGTAGGTCTGAGAATCGGCCAACATCTATTTTTCATCCCCCTTTTCTCCCCCCCCTTTTCATCCCCCATCCAAATGTTCGGTAGATCGGGACAGGACAACGTCTGTCGGGTCAGCTAGTCTAATATATAAAATTCTCGTGTCACAGTTTTCGTTCCCGTACTCCTCCGAAACGGCTTGACCGATTCTGATGAAATTTTTTGTGCATATTGGGTAGGTCTGAGAATCGGCCAACATCTATTTTTCATCCCCATTTTTCACCCCCTTTTCATCCCCCGTAGATCGGGACAGGACAACGTCTGTCGGGTCAGCTAGTAATATTATAAATGTGAAAGTTTGTGAAGATGTTTGGATGTTTGTTACTCAATCACGCGTAAACCGTTGAACAGATTTGCATGAAAATTGGCACAAAGGTAGACCATTTCCTGGATTAACACATAGGATACTTTTTATCCCGGTAATGTGTTCCCTTGGGATAATCGTTCTATTTACGCGGGCGAAGCCGCGGGCAGAAGCTAGTAAAATTTATAATACTGGCCTATTTTGTCTAAAGTCCTCTTCTCATATAGAGAAGGCATGAGCATAGATCACCACGCTCGCTCAAGGTGGATTAGCGATTTCAGACTTCATCATCATCGTGTCAACCTTTAAACGTCCACTGCCGGGCATAGGTCTCCCCCAAGGGGGGTTCAGCCTTAATTGCCATGCTTGGCTGATGCATGTTGGTGATCGCAGTAGGTGTTATGGTACTCAGAAGGACGCTGCTGCCCATCCTCTGGTCAATATTCCTCTGTCGCCTTCTACGACACTCACGGGTAGAAATGGGGTGGTGCTATTCGCGACCGGCACCGCACGGCGATTTCATACTTATATTAGTTACTAGCTGACCCGACAGACGTTGTCCTGTCCCGATCTACCTACTTACCTGCCTATTTACCTACACCTACCACTACCTAAGTGCAAAATTGACTCATTGACGTTAGGAATATACCTACATTGTTTAAACAACAGTGACTGCTTGTAATTCAATATGAACTTTATACAATAGCAATAAAGCTCGTTTTAGTTAGAAAATGTTTGTATGGGAAAAAGAAAAGGGCTGTTTTTAGGGTTTTTCCGGCAATTATTCGATTTTTTCTCGCCGTAAAAACCATCTTTGAACTTCAACGAACATTTAAAAAAAAGAATTGGCCAAATTGGTCCAGGCGTTGTTGAGTTATGCGCTTACCAACACATTTTGCGATTCATTTTTATATTATAGAAGATTAGCAGTTTGCCCGCTAGTTCGCCCGCGTGAATTTTCTCAAGGATCCTTAATCTTTTGATAATGCAATATAGTCTATAGCATTCAGGGGATAACATAGCTTCCTATTGGTGAAAGAATTCCTTAAATTGGATAAGTAGTTTCGGATATTACCCCCAACATACATACTTCTTTATAATATTAGTATAGATATGTCCAGGACTCTTCACTATGTTTTCCTTCACCAATGTCGGTGATATCCGAGATGAACTTGGAAAGTTGACTATGAAGTATGCAATTCAGGATTTGGAGACAGTGGCCGGTGACGTGGCACATAACATCGTCATTACCTAAAGGTCACATAGTACAATCGAACAAGCTAATATGACAGGCAAAAATATTCATCTACCTACCACATTTTTTTTTTTTTTATATTTAGTGCGTAGGTACCGGGCATGCACTACGTGTTCGAGATGAGAAAATAGAATAAAAATAAATATTGTGAGTGTAGTAGAAAGATGAATATTTTTGCCTGTAAACCAATTAGCTTGTTCGACTGTACATCTCTTCTTACTTACAGAAAATGCAGCCAGGACAAAAATAGGCAGACGATTTATTCCGATAATAGAAGGCAAGCGATAAGTTGATGTAATTGAAGGTAAAATAATGATCATTCGCATGATGATGTTGCAATTAGGAAAATGTGGAGTAGGTCACTTGATTGTCATCTAGTTTGCGCAACTTGCAATAATGAACATTGCTGAATAGGCAAGGTATGTAAGTGCTTCTAGTGGCAATACCTTTTGTCTTTATTGGTTTTGTCTCACACATAAATTTTACGTGGGAATGTACTGTGGTATACCCCTGGTGCTAAACTTTACCTAACTGTTGGGGGTATGGTACTTAAAACCGTTCGGGTCATATTATATGTAGGATAGTACCAAAGTCAAAGTCAAATCATTTATTTCAATTAGACCATTAAAGGCACTTTTGAACGTCATATTGTAAAATTTGTTGCCCATTCCAAATGGTAGTTTCGTATGGAGAAGAATGGGCAAGAAACTCCATCATACTCTTTTAAAAAAAATAACCTTTACCTAGTTTTAGTTATAAGCAAGGGATAAAAATTCATGGTGCATTGTTGAAAGAATAAAGCGTCACTATTTTCTATCATGTCCCGTGGGTCTTGGTTTAAATATGTTAAACAATGTAAATTGTACTTTAGAGCCTGTGAGATAATAATGCCACATCAAGTGAAGTGAAAGTAAGGGTAATAAGCAATAGCGTAGGTATATGATAAGACTAGTGCCACACCCGCGACACTCCATAGAATCGAAACCACATAATTGCCTACACTAATACTAAAATAACAGACTGTACAAATATTTACGTGTGTGTGCGTGTCTACGCGCCGCTCGAACAAAAACGCAGTTCCCAGAGCAGTCGTTCGACGCGGGGAGAGGTGAGGAACTGTTTCAGAGGGAGGCGGAGTGTGTCGCTATTGTACGGTGTCGGTAGTACTAATACTTATACTGTGCTAGTACTCTGGATATCTTTATGTGGCCTCCAGACAGCGAGCGAGAAGTTTTGGGTAAGAAGTGCCTCCAAAATATTCTCGTAGTCGGTTCTAGTCGGTACTCAAGCACCCAAAAGATTTGAATATTAATCATTCAGGTTTTTTTGGGTGCTTGAGTCTGGAGCCTACATATAACGCAGTAATAAATATGAAGCTACCGAATCTGCTTCCATTAAGATTTAGTTCCCAGTTAACCCAAGTCAAAATTTCTGGAATCAATTGATATTTTATATTAAACGCTAATTAATTTTAAATCCAGTCTAAAAATGAGTTAGGGATGTACAGAGCCCAACACATCAAGCTACAACAATCTGTCAAATTTCTTTGACAGATTTTTAACTTTATTTACAAAACAATAAGGATCGTATTCAATTGGGAAAATTTAACATTTTGGCTTGATGTACTGGCGTCTGTACATTGAACTGATATTGCTAGTTTGTACTGGCACTTTACATGGCGTATTGATGATGATAATACAAAATGTACTTTATTTCATTCAAAATAGGGTACATTTTGTATTATCCAATAAGGCGAATATTTATACAAATACGCCATGTGACGTGCCAGCATAAAACATTTGGCTCAAAGAATTATTTTGAAGTAAAATTATTGAAAGATTGAAGGTTTACACCTGCACGCGTAGCACGACCTAACACGCGCGTAGCATGGCCTGTGCTATGTCCTGTCAGTATGTCTATTCTTCTGTAGACAGAGTGGTCATGCTACGCGTGCTGGAAGATCTACGCTCAATTTACAACAAGCATCAAAGTTAAAAAGTGGACACCCAGAAGAACTTTCAATTGTATCTCACATAAAAAAAAATGGCCGGATGTCATTCAATACGTGGATGACGACGGACGTGGTTAAAATCCTTGAGAATGCGGAAACCATGGCATGGACACAAATAAGTAACTACATCATTTACCTCATTCTACCGATAAGTTTAATAGAATTGCAAAGCCGGAAATTACCTGTAACAAAATAGAAGAATTATTAGTAATAACTTCAGTACTTCAAATCTTGTAACTAGGTCCTGTTTCTCCTAAGTTCCAATTAAATTGTGTTCACAAGTTTCTCTTATTACTAGATACAAATCCTGTTATTCATATGTGAAGACATGTAATTGGCTGTCAATCTCATTTTCAATTTCCTAGTCTGTTTTGTTTAGTGGTAAGTCTTCCAGAGCCCAATAAATATAATTTACAGACCATTTCATACAAATTCTGTTCCATTTTTAAATATCCCTCATGTATATTTGACTCGAAGTTGAAACAGGCTCTTATTCTGATCCATTTTTGAATATGGAATATGTCTGGGCAATAGTGTCCATTGAGAAGTGAAAAAGGTTCTCATTTCTCAGTTTATGGAAGACTCAGTATTTACATTATTGATTGGTTGACGAAAATACGAACAGATACAGCAGACAGCTACCTAGTTAGATTAAGCAATCAGAAACTTAATCAGGCTTTCAAAAAACGAAAGCTCAGAACCAAAATAGATAAGTCTGTAAACAATATCAGCAGACGGCTTAAAACCCAGACTAAAAGGTTTCCAAATACTGATTTCTTATATTTTAATCTCATTATAGAAGCCTCCATTTTATCCAGACAAAAACAGAGCAAACATATAAGGCAGACCGCACACAGGCGGCCCGCATTTCGTCACTGGAACAAAAACGGTGATCACCAAGATTAACAAGTCAGTGAAGGGCCTAAACACACAGTCCTTTCACGTACCTACCGCCTTGAATGAGGCTAGGAAAACAGCGGGCGTGATGTTACCACACGTTGAAGTTTTGGGCAAAACCCTATAGGCATAGGTAGTGTTATAAGGCTGTAGACATGATTGTGTTTGTGATCTAATCTAAAAAAATGTGATCTACAATATCGTGTGCCAAGATTTGTTTGTAGTTTTCCACAGAAAACAGCAACATCAGCAGCAACAAGCAACTCAGGTTCTTATTTGTTGACAACATTTGGTACTTACAAAAGCAACGCCTTTATTTAAATCCATGCTTTTTTATTAATATTATAAATGCGAAAGTAACTCTGTTACGCTCTCACGATGAAACGGCTGAACCGATTTTAATTAAAGTTTGGCATGCAGATAGTTTGAACACTGGGAAAGGACAAAGGCAAAGTTTTTCACGCAGACGAAGTCGCGGGCAAAAGCTAGTACTTAAATAACTCTAAAGATGTATGCTCGATTGTAGCCCCCCAAGAAGTGCAAGGTATACAGAACACACAACGTAACTTTGGGGGCTTTTGGGCTCTAATTCTGTCTCCATAGGAACTAAACCCAGTCACCCACTATCTTCCGCTCCGCGCCCCGCTTCTTTCAAAACCCTACCATCCCCTAATCCTCTGCTCATACTCTAAGCACACTATGTTTATGTTTTAGTACAAGAAATTCGACCAAGCGCTCGCACCGAGGCTTACAAAGATATAACACGGTGGTGCAGGATTATCGCACCGGAGACCTTTGCCTTATTTTTATAAAGATTTATATGGATAGTTAGGTTAGTGGCGTACAAGGAATGTGTTGAAAAAGTTAGTACGTGTTTTGTTATTACCAACTGATTGTTTCGTTTTAATGGAGAAAAACCCAACGACAAGTTATCGGACTAGTGAATGTCATGTCATGATTTCGCGCTTTAGAGACGGTTGCTATATTTAGGGAAGAAATCATTACAAAAGTGTAATCTTTACACCAATTGGACGAGACACCATTTGAGAACTTACATTGCTCGAAAGAAAAAATATGGTTTAGATCTTCTATATTAATTGCAGAAAAGGACTAAACCAGGGCAATTCAGTAAATTCGTGTCAGACAAGACTCAAGTCTCCCAATGGAATTTGGTATGATCATGGTTTACGGGTTACCTGAAAATAACTATTGGAAATTATTCACAATATTACATTAAAAGACCAACTTCGACAATATAGACTTACACGATATTCTGATAAAACAATAGCTCACAAATTAATTACGACCAAGAAGCTTAAGTTATAATAGAAAGCTGATCGGCAAAAAGTCAGAAGGTCAACTGCCCTAACCAAAAACGCATAAAATAGTCGCAATCTCATTTACGCGGCAATCAATGTCAATAATTTATTAAATTGTAAGTAAATAAGTCGACAGATTGACACAAACATTAAAATGCGAATTTTTATTTCTAAAAACTGCCTTAATTCTTCCAAATACCCTCCCCCCCCCCTCGTATTAACGTGGGAAAGAAGAGAACAGTCTAGAAGTCCTAAGCCATTTGCAGGCTTATTGTGGGTACTTTCAGTGATATTTGAGTGTTTTAGAGAATTTCTTGTCGAAGCTTGGACTTTCTAAGGGAAAGACAAAGTGTTCTTTCTGCACTTTTCTTCTATGTACAAAGCCCTTAAAGTTACTCATACGCCATTATGTGTGCCTTTAGGAATATTAATTATTAGCGAAATGATTAATTACTTCACAAGAATTCCTTTGGATTCGTATGAACTGAAGGAAATTGAGATACTTACATAAGTAATAATTCAGAAGCGGAGGAGTCTTTTGAAACTCGTCGTCGCTCATTAATAAATAATTGTTTTAGGTTTTGTTGATGTACGGAAGACATCTTAAGAGAAATGTTGAAGGGAATGTTTAATGATTATCTTAATATGTGATAATCCTTTCATTTCCGAGAATAAATATTTTGCTCTTGGATTTGTAATTCCGATTTTTACGTTTAAAGTCGCTTTTGTTTTCCCTATATTTTTCGTGTACCTGAACTTAGGTACTATACATGCTAGGGACGCAGCTCCAACTCCATCCTGAAGACTATAGCGGGCAGATACGAGTCTCCTTTATTAGGTGATGTTGTTCGAAGATGCTTTTCGAACAACAGCCTAGTCACTAAATAGATTAGTTTACTAACATAGTTATAAGTTATCCTTGTGTACTAACCCATATGGATGTTGCTAATCCGAAATAAAGATTATTTTATTTTATTTTTATTTATACACAAGCGAGTCAATGCAACCTTTGATGACGTGGTATTGAAAATGACGATTCAAATGTTCCGACCCGCTTTAATATTTTTCTTAGTTCATGGAAAACCAATTTGAAATACGTGGTGACGTTTAGCTTCTCTTATATTTTATAGGAAGTTTCTAGACTGTTGGTCAAATAAATCTGAGAAACCGAAAAGTTCATTTAAAATCCTTTGTCACGGATGACGCATGTTTTCACTTTCAGTAATTCAACACTCTCTACTGAAGCATGAACAGACCCTTTTAACTACACTAAATATAGCTCCTTAATTTGATATGTGGAAGCTTGTAATTAGCATTTGTACTACCCACGTATGCTACGCACGTACATTATTATTACTCTGTAAACTTTTTAATAAATAATTAATTACCAAAAGCAGAACAAGTGAAAATCATCGATACTAAATCACCGTACGATCCCATCCCTAATTTTACCATAACAAAGAAGAAGGCTGGTTGTCATCAGCCATTGTTTGAACCAGACGTTATTTAAATATTCCGTCGCAGACGGGCTCAGTCTGGCTCCAGACTTATTTCTTTTTTCTTTCTTTTTTTTTTAAATCTGACACGGCATGTTTCTGACGGGTATAATCGTGAATACTTTTATTGCTTACTTCGATGTGTTAAGTACGATCGAGTTGAATTTAGTGTAATAAAGACCTTTTAGTAATATTAGAGTTCAAATTAAGAACAGTTTGGTTCGGGCAAATTTCGATTCTTTTTAACTGACTTCAAAAAAAAGGCGATGTTCTCAGTTCGACCCGTATGTTTGTTGTACTATCGGATTAAAATTCTAGACGTAACGACGAAAAAGACGTATTGTATACAAAACTTTTAATATTGAATTATGGCTATTCTACAAAATGTATCTATAATTATATTAAAAAAAAACATTTAGATAATTCTGTTTTCAGAAATATACTCGACTTCTTCATGGACTTTTGGTGTTCTGCGAAGGTCAAAAATTCAAGACTCTTTCCAAACCAGGTCGCCTCTTCATTTCACCAGAAAATAGAATCAACAAAAGGTTCACGCATTTATCGACGCTACATTTCACATCACTAATTGCAATAAAAGCAAATAGTAATTCTCAACTGGCGAACGACTCATGCAATAATACAAACTCAAACCTTTACTTCCTTACACTCTTACGATCATACAAATAAGGTTCACTTTCATCTTCCCGGGTCGCAACAACAACTTTGTAGCCTCTACCATTGTTTTGACGCAAATTGCATATTTTGACAGGAGTTGTCACGTGGTTTTTTTTTAAGAGAAAATATTAATTTATTCACTCTTGTTTAAAGTTTTAATATAATTAAAGCACAGTGTTATTAAACACGTACAAATGACAAAGAGGTCAAACAAGGTAGATTTTAAAATGTTTTAAATTATTTTCATTGTTTAGAATCAAGTTTAATATACAGCCTTAATTTTCAGTTACAACATACATTATTATGAATTTAGTGGAGTTTACTCCACTCCTGAATGAAATACTCGGGCCCAGGATAATTTAAAGTTACGAGCCTCGATAACGGGTTTATATTACCGTCTAAAACGTGGGTGCTTTTATTAAAAGTACCTCCTTAGTTATTTTATGCAGCTAAAATCGTGGTGAAATATTTGCCGCTCATCACTATGTCAGTACACTTTTACTGGCGAAGTGACGTCACAAACCCCCTCATGATCTTTGATGCGTTTTATCTTCGTCAGTTTTTATTGATTTGATAAAACAAAAATACGTATCCCTTAGAATAATAACGTTCTAAGACGTATCCAATATTTTTCGATAATCTAACTGACTGACTAATTACATTTTTTTGTTAAAATACCCTATTATAATACAGGATGAATTTTGTCATTTGTAATATTACACAACTTTATCTGAATATATTGGTATCTCCATCCATAGGTACTCGAGAATTCCGAATACAACAAAGACCTAGGTCTGTTGTATTGTGCCCAAGACAAACCCAGTCAGACAAAAATTTTCCTTTCCCAATAAGCTCGCCTTTGTAAATAAGTGTCTATTTTCTATAAAATAATAAAAAATAAATTCTCTTCACTATATTTCTGAGTAAGTTATTTTCCTTCATCTATTTACTGCTCAATAAACTGCTGTAAGTAATGAACATAATATTCTCATTTTTATTGAATATAATGTTAGAAAATGAACTATTATATCGTTCGGTAGCGTTGGGTAAAACAAGAACTATTACTATTGTTCTTATATAAAGAAATAAATAAATTTTGCGTACCTAGCAACTATGGATGCTTAATTTTAACCGGATATCTAGCTTATAATTACCGTTTTGTTTTAAGTATTTCCTACAAATCGAACTGAATAAATTTATCTTTTATTAATGTGTGTTTGGAATTAACGCTGAAGAAATCATCATCTGAATACCAGTGCTTTACATGGAGCTACAGTCTATCAAACCTCCACAACCCAGTTACTGGGTAACACGATATCCCTTGGTAAGACTGGTTCTCAGAATTTCGGGATTCTGACTAGGTACCTGTTACGACTGACAAAGATCTACGAACGACAGCGACGGCTTTCCGAGGCACAGACTGTGATGCGATCAATTTATATTTTTTAAAGAAATGTATTTACGTCAAATTATAATAAATGTTGGTGGCGCTATTGTCAGTTAACGTCGGTTTTTTTAAGGCTAAATTGAACATGCTTTGAATAAGCTAGTGCGTTCTAGAACTACATCACCGCTTACAACCGGGCAGGATAACTGTCAAGCATTGGTTAAAATCAGTAACAAAAAACGCGTATTTTAAGAACATACGCATCCTAATCTCTCGGCTTAAAGTTGCTCTAATTTGCCTACATTTTTGAACTGTCCATTGGAGATCTAAATAAAATAGTAAGTAATACTTTTTAAATTCTTCAACTAAAAGGAACGTGTTCTTTACGTAAACCCAATATTACTTCAACCTAACCTGTTAAAACACGTTCGTTAAAATACAGTGCATCCTTTTAGTGGGCCAGATACAGGTAGGTATTGTAGGTAACCGGAGTGCGCCCGAGACAACGTATAAACTGCTAATGTATTTTCAAGATCAATGTCCCGCGACGGTCGTTGTCGGCAACCAATCATAATCCATATTTAGACGTGCTCCTTGGCAAGGTTTAACTTGACGTGTATCTGTTCAAATGTTATAAGCAAAATATTTGTTTTTAGTAAACTTTGGATTGGGACCTAAGATACCATGCCACCATATTTCTGAATTTTCTTTATGGGAATATAAATCTTTTTTTCGATAGATACCTACGAATGAGAGTTTTAAAGAAATGCACTTAACTAATGTGTTATGTACTTAAAAACCATATTTATAAAAGCAGTTATTGGCCACTAACTATTTCAAAGCGCGTTTCTTCAAAAGAATTCTCATTTTCTGTATTACTAAAATGTAGTAAGTATTGTCTTGTTTTCAATTATCTGGACCGGAGTACACAATCTCATATTATATTCTAGTTTCTTTTATTTAATAAAATATTCTTCTGTAGCAACATATCAGAACATTCATAATAAGTAATTGGATCTTTCCATTCTCTGGAACGTACAAGACGCGAGTGCATATAAAATTAAATTTGTTTTGTGAAGGCTCTGATATGGAAAATATTATAAATACGATGATGATATATACAATTACAGTTATGTACATATTCTGGGCTTATTTTAAATGACGGTATTTTACGTTGTCCTTCATTTTATGTAACACTAGTATCAATAATCTGTTTAAACATTTAATGGTTGTAAAAACATAGTTGTAAACACCATGCCCTTAACCCCAGGCAAAGCTCAGCAGCGGAAACTGCAGCTATTTTAGTTAGTTAAAATAAATTGAACAGCCGAAGTTTACTCGCCCACACATTTTATTACCTTTTCCGTTTGCTTGCGACGTTTCAGTTCCCTTTGATCGGAAATATTGTATTTTTGTTGTTTTTTTTTATAGTTAAAACATACATACAGCGTTGAGGATTTATATATGTTAGTGTTAATTTTATCTGTTACATTTTTCTGGTATGCACGAACTTTATGGTATAAGTTGCAAGACTGCACATTAATGTAGTGTATCAATTATAATAACATTTTAAAGTAGGTACATATTTGGTAGGCAGTCGTTAAAAAGCTTTTCCTGGTAAGCTTTTTCCTAACTTCTAACCTAAAGTTATATATATTTGAAGAACATGCCTAAAACTTAAATTCTCGAAGTTTTTAAATCACATTCTGAAAACCTTTTACAGGCCCCACCACAAATTTGAACTTTAATGCCCTAAGTTTTAAAATTACTGCAAAACTATAACACACTGTGGTAGATAGAACTTTAAAATACTTTTCAAGAGTGCCGTTAAGTGCATGCTGTTTGATTTAGTGCCCCTGCAGACGGTACTGTGATACCCGGACACCTGCTAAGCGAATAAATTGGCCGGAACACCGGAATGCCCGGATATTATATCACGTTTAAAATAATATCGCGAAATATGGGGTAATTTTCAATTTAATTTCATTATGGCCTAACTGCTTTTGTTTGGGACGGAATTTTCGTTCGTTGCAGATTCATTGTTATCACGAGTGCTTCTCGTTATTACGTTTAGTTAAATTGGTTGCTTTTACATTGGCATGTTTCGTTTTAATTAATTTTGGGTGATGTTTAACTAATAAGTGCACCGTTTATGTACTTAATTTTAAATAAATATATATTTTTGCTTTTTAGGAAAATATTTGTGACTGAAACTGCTTATTTAGTTAGGTCAGTCTATTATTAAGCATGCGATGCTGATGTGTGCCTAAACATAGGCAGTACTACCTCTTCCCACACTCTCATAGTCTTGGGAGAGAGCAGACGCATGACCATAGAAATATAAAAGAAGCGTGACCAACGACTTTACGTGCCCAGGGGCGTCAACCACACCACCGACAACTTCGGCCTGCTATAAAGAAATTTTTGTTCTTAAAAAAACACAATATCACTTTGGTCATTCGCTACCAACGCTGCAGTATCACAAAGTTGTATAGTTATTGTCTTAAGGCGACGATACACGCTGGCGACCTTGAGCGACCAGAGAATCGTATGCGCTGCGTCCAAAACTCTCAAAGTTTAGTCGAAAAAATTAAATAAAAGATAGTATTCTTTAACTTAAAAAAAGGCGTATACTAAAAGATAGATAATAAAATTGTCTGTAAGATAGTAAAAGTTTCGTTTAAATATTCCTGGTAGATTTTGTGTGATTATCAATGTTTTGTCCGCGTCAGACACAATTTCACGATTCAATTAAACTATTTAATATGATCTTAATCAACAATATTTACATACTAAATGATTAAGAGAATGTTCTAGTTTAACATTACTTTTTTCAAATCATTTACACTACACATTTTGACGTGATTGTCAGTTTAAAATCTGCAAAAGTCGCTTGTTAGCGCCTTAACACTCCTTTGTAGTGACATACATATTTGAGAATAAAGTATTTAAACCTATACATATAGGTTACGTTAAGTAAATAACGTTAACGTTAACGTTAACGTTAAGTAAGCAAGTATTTAATCCAATACATATAGGTTTAAATACTTTATATGTATATCTAGCAAAAGATGAAAAGTCTCAAGATAAGAAAATTATCTAAAAGGATGAGCATTCAAATAAGGGTACCTACTCGATCCTAATATCGAAGAGTATAAAAACTGTAAAGGTTTTGGATTATTATTTTATTAATTAATTATTTAAGAGGATTAGTAGTACCGTCTACCCATGCACTAACGATAGATATCGTTAACTTAGTGCAACACTATAATGCGAATTGTACTTAATAATAAGTATTATCATATGAGTCCATCATCATTGTACTATGGTTTTTACTTATTGCTTATAAAATTATTCTATTCTTTTCTAAATCACCTAAGTATGTAGGTACCTATGTTTTTTTTTTCAGTCGGTGCAACATTGTAAGTAAACTTAGTACTATGTTTCTAGAAAATTAGCTACAGGTTATCAACGATAATCTACCGTTTTGTACCCAGTAACAGGTTGCCGCATATTGTTACGTTAACCACTTAATGGCCCTCACGGAAAATAAACAGTAAACAAAACAATAAAATCATGGAAAAATACCGAATGATTAATACACGAACAGTTTTACAGCCTAATGGGTTTATATCAGGGTAAGTTTAGGCATAAAGAATTTAATTTTCGGTCAATCACCTGCCGGGATTCCTTTTTCAAAAGTTTTTGTTTTGTTTTTAGCAAAGGTTTCGCGTATCGATACAGCGTAAGTTATTCGTTCAGACGCCGTGAGAGGTCAAGACACCCACATTTAACATTACCTTATTAATGTACTGTCGTGAGCTAAAGTGAGAGGATTTAGTCGGATTCTCTGTGGTGCTTAAGTTGATTTCGCAAAACAGCTTAGAACATTCGCGAAATATAAGACGCACGTTTTGTACCTACTTCAAATCAATGAGTGTGTATTTCTATAGGACACAGTGACCTAGGCTTGTAAGGACCGCTACGCTACGAATCCTTTCTCCTAGAATAGGTCAGTTAGTAAGGTAAAGGTACTGGGACGATTGATAATGAGGTGCCGCTTCTACCTCTAGAGGATTTTCTAAAATCCTTTACAAATATTAAAGGAAGCTAATGGATGCCTACTTCAAAAGGTACCTTACTCATCCTCAGACCAATAAGTTTTTTATTGGTCAGAATAATCATCGCATTGCTATCATTTTCTCTTTAATTAACGCAAAAAAAAACACTGTGACACTACGATACTTACTACTGTCACAATTTATTAGGAAGGGTTAATACTTGAATAGCCCTGATTTGACGTCAAACGAACGCGAATAAATTCAACTTTGAATTGAGGAAAATTTTGAATTAGGAAAATTCAACGAAGTGAGGTCACTGACGTTACTCAAATTATTGACACTCGATCACGATTGTCGTAGAAATGTGTCCTTCGGTCAAGGTCACGAGATGAAAATGTAAAAGCTTATTACAAGTCTCTTAATAGAACGCATAAAATTTAAGACAGTTCGCAACAACGAATGTAAGTAGGTAGGTACTTACTTGTTGTTTTTATGTACCTTCTACATACTTTACTTAAACACTTACACGATATAACAGTACTAATCATAACAAAATATGACTAAGCACAAATTTAACCGGTCACAGCCCTCTATTCTGTTCAAACTTGGGCTGAATAAAGCCAAAAACCCTTTGAAATTAAACACCGACAAAACATCGATCCTTACAATAAGCTACCAACCTGTTGAACGATAAATAAATTTGTAAGACTTGCGTCCCTGACTGTACGTAGGTACGTCGGGCCGACAATGACTCAACCCTGCCACAGGGATGCTTTGCTACGCAGGTAACGCAGGTAGACCACATAAAAAAAGAACAGGTAGTGAAAGAGATGCAGGATAACTCTCTCTCTCTCTCGCTCCTTGTAAATTAGGACGTAGTACCACCAGCCCTTGTCTATGAATATGTAATAGAGTTTTTCTTTGTTTCAGTTAACAAATGTGTTCAAGAACTTATGCTTTTAGAACTTTTGTTTAAAACAAATTAAATAAATCTTGTGTATTGCAGTTACATTACAATACACATTATATTTACAATAACAATCTACATACCTACTTAGGTACATTGCATATTTAAAGAATATCCTTGAAAATAAAATGATCCTGATTTCATTACGCACTTAGCCAGTAGCGTTATAAGCTTATTTACCCAAATTAAACAGAAATAAGCAGTGTCACAAAAAAAAAAAAAAAAAATTAATTTAAATAAAGAACGATCCCTCAAAGTTGAAATTCCAGCCAGTTGTGTGACTGACGCTGTTGACGATTGACGCAAGAAAAACGCCAGTCAATGTTAGCAAAACCTACCATTGCGTAACATATGATGGGTTTTCATAAACAATATCCGTGCTAAACATACGGTGTGAATGACCTACGTAGCCCCCAACCGCGCCTCTTTGTTATAGTATAAGACGTACAAGTTTATTGACCGTTTTCAATCTACCTGTTTACTCCAAGTGTGAATTATTGACACAATGATGACCGACCGTGAAATTGTCCATTAATGTTGCTAGTGTCAAAATTTAAATTTGGTGTTAC
This sequence comes from Charanyca ferruginea, assembly GCA_947361185.1. Lineage (NCBI taxonomy): Eukaryota > Metazoa > Arthropoda > Insecta > Lepidoptera > Noctuidae > Charanyca > Charanyca ferruginea. The sequence continues at coordinate 10,330,238 of OX376065.1, read as the reverse complement.
TTTTTTTAGATCGTCGACTCTGTGTTGCGGGTTAATGCATAAAAGGGTGGTTTTGATTTTGACTAGTTTTGAAAGTATTGAACCTTTTGAACTTTAGTTTTTATTTTAAATACATATAAGTACCTACTTATTAGATTATAATTATTTTAAGTGGGAGTAAAAAATGTAACAAAAAAAGGTTAATATTAAGTTTTTTCACTTTTTTTTATTTTAAAAATTAATATCTAAATACGAGATGCAAAAACATGTTTTAAGATCGCGATTGTTATACCTCATTCCACTACACCTACATAGATTGACAAGATCACGTGAATTCAAGACAAAAATGGAATGCCATTACTTTACAAGTTTTTTTTCTGGACTAAATTTTTCTCTAAGTACGAGTTATTCATGTCGTGTTCTCATTTCGTGCGAAAACCACGCAATACATATTTGTTAGGTAGTAACGAAATTCTTCGATCTTAGATCAGTGCCGATGCTGGGGACTCTCGACTCCCGAGCGAGCAATCATGACTCTCATTCAATTTATCCGCAGAAATTGTATTTTTTTTTTCTCCCAAGACCTAAACACGCCTTTTTTATTAGATTAGATACTTAAAATTGTCTCTTTTCGTGTATTAGCATAAACAAATCCATACTTATCCATCTATACTAATATTATAAATGCGAAACTAAATTTGTTACGCTTTCACGATGAAACGGCGGATCTGTAGTGCTATTCATTTACAATCTCCCTCGGTGATCACCTAGGTGAAGTGATCTGTCATACGTCCCGATGCTAGGGATTGACAAAGCAGACGCACGGATAACAGCTCACTTCACCTAGGTGTTCACTGAGGAAGATTGGAACAGAATAGACATACAGATTTACATGAAATTTGGTAAAAAGATAGCTTTAATCCTGAGAAAAGATATAGGCAACTTTTTATCAGCGATTTCGTCTGCATCCGCGATAACCGACGTTTACGCGAATGAAGACCCGCGCAGAAGCTCGTTATATTTAGAAAATGTAGATCTATATGAGAAAAACACCTGTAGATGTAAAAATTGTGATTCATTTTATTTTTTGCTTTTATGCGTAATCACAACCTTCATGTTAAAAGGTATATCACACACACACACACACATGAATCCCACGCTATTGGTCCTTGTAAAGATAAGTATCATTTCACAACTTGGAGCAAGTTTACACCACATAAGTCATTGTTGATTTATCTCAATAATACTAGGCTTAGAAATGCAGTCGAAGCCCTCATACAATCAATCTAGATTAAATACTAACATCTCAGAGCAACGACACGTTTTAACTAGATCCTTCGTGGAAACAAAACTTACAAACGAAAATAAACTTAATCCCCTTTTAGAAAATGCTTCGTTTTTAGAAAAATGTTTCATAATACACCAAGACAAGGTAGTTTCAAAGAACAGCGTCCTAATCTTTAGCGACGAGTTTCTCAGAATACGTTTATTTATTTTTCGTTACTCAGTTTTCCGCCCGACAATCTTTTTTTATGAATCACAACGGCTAGATAACTTTTTGTTCTAATTGCGTAATCGATAACAATATTCTTTACGATAAGCCGGTAATCTGGTATAGATAATGCTTTAATTATATACTTGCAAAACTGGTATATTTTAGAGTAATCGAAGGACCAAAATGATTAGGCTCAATCGGGACTTTATAATAAAAGATAGTGGACTGTTAAACATAGGTTTAATGCCGTAATTACTATACAACGATATAGTTAGAATGTTATAAAGAAATGCCCGTAGTCGACCGTGGTATTGAGCTGAGTGGTGACGACGGCGGAGGTGCGTGTGCGGCCGGGTTCGATACCCCGACCCTGCGCCTTCCCCGGTGTCGCCTGTAGTTACTCATGCGCCGACAGACAGCATTCGCGTGAAGCATGCACTAATGCATATTAACACGTATCATATGAAATAATAAACATTGCACCCGCCTTCAAAATGTATGACCGACTTAGCAGTTTCAAACGTAAGTAAGTTTTGTTTACTTTACTCCTAAAGTAGATAAAAAAATAATCGTCACGACGTATAACACAATGTGCCAATATTTTGTTAATTGATATGCAATCGCAACCGATAAGAACGCGGAATTCAAACTGGCGTGAGTAAATGATAAATATTTACAAAAAATACGCTTATAAAATATTTAAAAGTATCGATGCGATAGCAATAATGTCCACAAACTGAAAAATACACGTGTTTGACAGTCTCATAGGTTTTTTTATAAATCGGTTCTGTTAAATCTAATAACAAGAAATCCATACTTAATATTACAAATTAATAATAATAATAATATGTGGGGACATTTCACACACGGCCATCTGACCCCAAACTAGGGAGACCCTGTACTATGGGTGTCAGACAGCTGATATACATACACAAATATATTTTAAATACATACATATATAGATAAACAACACCCAGACACAAGGCAAACACAACTGCTCATCACACAAATATTTACCCTGAGCGGGAATCGAACCCGCAACACGCTGCGCAGCAGTCGATCGCTCAGCCACTGCGCCAACCGTGTCGTCAATTCGAAAGTAACTATATCTCTCTGTCGGTTACGTTTGACGACGAAACGGCTGAGCCGGTTTTGATGAAGTGACCCTGGGAAAGGACATGAGCTAGTACCTACTTAATCCGCGACTTCATCTGCATCCGCGATAACCGACACTTACAGTTTTGTTTCTAAGAACCTTACTGTAATATTTTCATGAATATTGCTAACAATAAAAAGTTTTTTCAAAAAAAAGAAAACCGCCTTCAAAAACTAAAAAGTGATAAATAACTTTAGCACAGAACACACATTACTTTACTTTCGGAAGTCGGTGGCGGTGGCTTTGTGTTTGTTGTTTTGTATTGCCACCGACTTCCGAAAGTAAAGTAATGTGTGTTCTGTGCTAAAGTGATTTATCACTCTTTAGTTTTTGAAGGCGGTTTTCTTTTTTTTGAAAAAACTTTTTATTTTTCGCTTTTTAGTGTTGCTCTAACATCCAAATCCATTAAGAAACGCCGACACACTTTAAAGAGATTGTAAGTCCTCCAAAGATTGAAGAAACTAAAACGTCGTCTAAGTAATTTATTTGGGAATTTGTTGATTTTCTCAAAAACGGCTGTATCAATTTTGATAAAATTTATATGGGACCATTTCGCAATAAACCTCTTTCGAACAAAAAAAGAATTTTGCAAATCCGTCTACATACGCCAGAGTTATGTTCGAAATACATAAAAAAAATATATACTTATAATATAAACATTCGAATTGATAACCTCCTCCTTTTTGAAGTCGGTTAAAAACAACAGAAACTGAACAAGAGGATACGCAAGAGGAAAACATTAGAAATACCTATTTTTCTTTTTTTTTACGGAAAACTTGTGAAAGGTCACGATTGTATCATTGTTTGCAACACGCGATAAGGGTCACGTAGCTCCGGTGATTCGTAATAGTTCCTTGTAATTACCTTATTATTTACATAGCAACCGGTGTATCGCGCTTTGTAAGGCATTGCATTTTATTTATCAGATGTATTTTAGAAAAAAAAAATCGATTCGTAAATGTATAAGAACTTAATCTGTCTAGCTTTATTCCCAACTATGTTAGGGTCAGCTTCCAGTCTAACTGGATGCAGCTGAATACCAGTGTTTTACATAGAGCGACTGCCTATCTGACTTCCACAACCCAGGTACTGGGCAACACGATACCGCTTGTTACGACTTTCTGATTTCTGACTACCCTTATCTACTGTCTAAGATTAAGAGGAAATACCACGGGCTAGAGAATTGAAAATTAGGTATTTGTAAAATCTATTGCTGTCGCGCGATGCCCGAACACGAACCGCAGAGCGCGATAGAGACAACTGCAGTTTTACCGAAAATACCTATTAAAAGTACACAAAATCAATGATTCGTAGCCCCCTGATTTCTTCTCCAAAACTTAACCGATTTAACTGCTTTTTTCATTAAAATATAAAGAAAGGCTTTTGCCGTGTTCCTATGTTTTCTATTTTTTATATAATCAGGTTTTTTAATATTCATATCTCTTTTAATAATAAATTTATGAGAAATAGGAAAACATAAGACATGCCAATAGTAGCCATGGATATTTAAAAAAAAATAATTGATCTACTGGCATTATCCAGGGAGGAAACAGGGGACTAAGTTTGTATGGAAAAACGGCCCTTGTGTTTCCTCTTAAGGCCCGGTCTACACCGAAGCGGAGAGGAGAGGTCTCGTAAATAACCAATGGGACACTGTATTGCGTTGAAACTAAAAGTGCTAACAGACGATCGAACCGTCCATCGAACAGAGGGAGACTTCAAGTGCTTCTTTAAGTACTTTGACGACACGGTTGGCGCAGTGACTGAGTGATCGACTGCTGCGCAGCGTGTTGCGGGTTCGACTCCCGCCCAGGGTAAATATTTGTGTGATGAGCACTTGTGTTTGCCTTGTGTCTGGGTGTTGTTTATCTATATATGTATGTATTTAAAATATATTTGTGTATGTATATCAGCTGTCTGACACCCATAGTACAGGGTCTCCCTAGTTTGGGGTCAGATGGCCGAGTGGGAAATGTCCCCACATATTATATTATTATTATTATATTATTATAGTGCTTCTAGCATATATGCTAGAAGCACTTAGGAGTACAGAATTCTCTTTCTGACATATAGCGCTGTCTCTCTCTGTTCGGCGGACGGTTCGATCGTCTGTTAGCACTGATGTGAAAATAACGCAAGCCGATTGGTTGTTCAAGACATCTCTTCTCCGCTCCGGTGGAGTCCGGGCCTTAGGAATGACAGTCGGGACCAACGGGTTTACGCGCTCTCCGAGGCGACGCGGAGGTGTCTTGGTATGAAATGGATCACCCATCCATTGACGACCGCAGCAAGCCACGAGCACCTCAAAAGGATATTATTATTATATTTAGCCCGTACTGGCCCACTACAGGGCAAAGGCCTCAATCCATTCGTTGCATCGGTCAAAAGGATAACAATTGATAAATAATATTTGCATTGTTACTTACGTGTCCATACTTAATCAAGCTTTTTAGGAAATACCCCAATTTACATGATGACTCGTCGATACTGTTTGAATAAGTAATTAAATAGGTTAAATGTATGAGATTAGCATTTATTAAACATTATGTTGGAGCAAAAAGAGGCCTTATTGTCACTCACCTATAATTATTTAACAAAAGTAAAAGTAATGGAGTATTTTTCCGAAGGCTCGTGAATTATTCTTCCATTAATTTTACTTTAGCTATAACAGCTACAAGTATGACAATACAAATAAAATGCCCCTATTCTGTCAACACAACGTACAAATCATAAATTAGTAACTATTTTTACATAAACGGCAACCCGGCTGTGTAGACCTAACATAAATGTACCTAAAAGGATTTCCCTATTATAATAAGTCGTTTCTATGCAGTGAGACAAAGAATTATAAACTAAACAACAAATGTGGCTCCAAGCGACACCTCACAAATCCGAACCACATGTTTTACTTAAAAAACATAAAAGTTTTAAGCCGATTTAAATAAAACAAGATCGGGACTTCGGGACGTTGCTTGTAGAAATATCTACATGAAATAAATACATTGTGCTGATAATATTATTTTGTAGTCAGTAGTTCTGTGCTTATCGACGGACGTACAAGCTGATATGTCGTTATATGGTTCGTAATTCAATATCTAGTAATAACTGCATGAATACTTGTTGCCTACTTAAAACAATCATAAACTATATTACTGATTCTTTAACTTCACCAAGGAGACATTATTGAATACATTAAAATAAATTATTTATAAAAGTTATCCTGCCACACAGTGCGTCCACACGGCCTGCGTTGTGGACAAAATGAAAAAAATATTTATGCGCATAAAAACGACAGTCGCGCCGCGCGCTGTCTTGACGTCCACGTCCGACGCGCCTCCCGGTTAGATAACGTGAATTATTATTATTACACGCTCACGTTTCCACGTAAAAACATACGAACAATGTAAAAAATATTCTGAGAGTTCAACACAATCGAGACACCCCATCGTACTACGATACACGAAAAAAGCATAAAAAAACATTTAATGCCACCTCTTTATATCCACGATAAAACATTGGCCTCTCTAAATTGAGACATTTTATTATTAGAAATACGATTTTGACAGTCGTAAAGCAACGTCGATCCGAAGTTATTATATCAGTTTACGATTCGAAATATCACAATACAGCCTAGGAATAAAGCGAGAATTTTGAATTACGACGCAAGTGAAACTCGATGCTGAAATATTTAAAATTTTATGCCCTGAGGGAGTGTGATTTGTGCCACTGGGCGACGCCGTCTTCCGTTTTCCGCGTTGACTGCGAGCCAATGTCATTGCCATTCTCTTCGCAAGGTTATCGTTACGGTGCGTATTCTAAATATGTCACTTGCGAAAACTTCTAATTGAAGAGATTTGACCAAAATGTCGTTAGTGGCGCGCTAACAAGATGGCAGCACATGCTAATTCAGCTGGTACATGTTTATGAGTCACGTTTTTTCGTTTGTGACGCAGTTTTTCCTGTCGCCCGCTGCGTACGACCGTGACATTTAGTTGTCTGACCGATTGCACGGCCTTCGCTCGCGGTCATCAACTCCGCGTGTGAGTCGGTACCTTACGCTGCGTTTTCACTAGGCAAACGCTTTGCCTCTCGCTCGCACTTATGTAAACATAGGCATGGAGATAAAAAGCGTTCGTTTGTTCCTCTAAGCGTAAAAAATAAAAAACGTTGCTCAGAACATGTAAAATAGCTTAAAATAGTAATGGTCGTTGCCATGTGGTTTAATGTAACTATGTAAGGTATACTTAAGAAATCATTATTGTGAATAATTCGGTTGGTTTGTCAGGCGGAATGGAATTTTGAGGCAGGAAATGACCGGTACTTGATGTAAATCTATCAGATCTACGATAATAGCGAACAAAAAAATTGTTTTAGTTTAAAACAATGGAAGTAATTAGTTTAACAAAAAATCTCTTCCAAGTGTAATGTCCTTTAAAGTATGTAGTTACCTCACTGTATATCTAATGTTACTGAAGCGAATCTTGACGATTTATTTTAAAACTGCGGTAAAATGTAGGCTGTTACTTAAGTATTTTCTTTTATCACAACTTTTTCCATTACTTATGGGTCAAAAAGAATCCCATTCCCATTCGCAATTTCAGTCTAAAATTGTATTCATTACGGACTTTTTACAAAAGAACTAAGAAGTTTTTGTACGACAATTGGCCGATTTCAGTCCAGTACATTTAATCAATAGATAGCATTTTTTGTAACCGTAACGTCGTTACGATTGAAAATTCAAATTTATCAAACACTAGATTCATGTTCTGTTCCAAACGTTATTATTAATGACTTCTCTAAACTTCGACCACACACAAACAACATTAACTGTTGGTCGAATAGACCATTAACATCAGAATTAACTACAAAGTGTGGAGCGGTTGCAAATCGTCTGCGACTAACAATATGCCTTATAGATAGATACCAAGAAAGGCAGCAAAATGTTTGCGGAACTATTTACAAGGAAACGTAAAGCGGTCTGTGCTATATCAACAAGGTTAGCTGCGAAGGTGGTTCGGATAGTTGAGCAACATTTCTCTACGCCAAGCACCATTTAGACTGTCTCGTAGATAAAGTTGACTAAACCTCTTAAACGTTCAGTTGTTTGAATAAACGCGTGTGATTTATATGATGACGACGTGACAATATGACTCGACCAAAATCCGTCACGCTAGGCCCAAAAACAATTGTTCCGTGAGGTCACAAACGGAGTCAACGTTCTTTAAAAGATTGTATCTTTGTTCGGAAGATTCTAGAAAGAAATGCGTACGTGGCTGGAATTTGTGTATAAAATGGTCATCACGTCAGTTCAGGAGTATATTTCGTTCAATTTAAATAGTACATACGGAGTGTTTACGCACTTGGTTGGCTAAAAAATTGGCATCGTTACTGGATAAAATACAGTTCAAGAACAACATAATATTTCATTCACGTTTTCAAGCAAAGTTATTTCAGGAAACAAATTAATTTTAGAAATGAACACGCCGATCATATTCGGATGCCTTTGTTATCGCAAGTCATGTGTTCTTGGAAACATTATTATCAATTCTACTGTACCCAAACATCGACCGGTTTAATGCAAACATTCTGAATTAAATTCTAAGTTAAGCAGTTAGTACATAAATCACTAAACACTTTGTAGTAAACATAGGCATTACAACTACAAGAGAGCAACGGAATCAACAAAGAGACGTATGACTAATTTTACTCGCTACATATGACTCAACGGGTTCGTACTAAATCAGCACGAACGAGGTACAGGCCTGAGAACAAACTTGCGTGGCGATACGCTTCTTGAACAAAGAAAAAAGGGGATGTTAAAACACGGCCAATGACTATACTATAAACTCTGAGAATTTGTGTCTGGCTAGCATAATAAGACACGCCCTTCCTCCCATGTGACATCTATAAGTGGCAGGAGGATAGGCAACAAGGCGGAAGGTTGGAGGTCTTCCTAGTTTGGTCGGTGTTAACAAATCAAAAGGGGAAGGTGTGTTAGAAAAAGAGCTGCGTTGGTGACTGATGACGTCGATTCCCATGTCTGTTAAAAGCGATTAGTTCGTAATTGCCAGCCAGTTGAACTGACGCGATCGTGCTGTTTTTATCGGATTTTTTCGGGAGCTCAGGAAATAAATTGTTGAGAACCGAGAGCTTTTTAAGGAACCAATTTTGTGAATTGTTGCTTTCTATCAGAAGGGAGGTGGAAAAAAGTTAACATAACGTGTTACGTCGTTTTCAGACGTCTGTTGCAGGATATACAAAGAAATGGAACGCTATTTTACCGTCTGGTTGTTAATTTTTGCTTTGTCATATTCATTTATCTGTTCACCTACATACTTACATAAGAGTAATTTGTACTAATACAATCTAATGCATTAAGTATTTTGTTACATAATTTTGTAACGACGGCCGAACGCGTCGATCAAGTTTTTGACAACAAGAATAGTTTAAAATAGTTTTTAGTTCATTAGTTCACAAACATATTCAATTCAAAGTTAAATTATAATAGAACTTCGTTTATTATTATTCTAACAGATCCGTCATTTATCCAAATTAGTGTGCACTGTGCAGTAACATAAAAAAAAAACGGTCGCCATGACCACAGTAATAATAATGCCGCCCTAACGTACTGGCTAATTGAATGATTGCTTGTAATTGTATGTTCCAGCCCTTTTGTTAAAGTACCGAGTTTGCGGTTTAACGGCCACATGCAGCAATTTGAAAGGGAAAATATTATTGCTAGACAGACAGAAATAAAATACACTGTCCAGAGTGGGGGGGAATACGATTTGATTTGTTCGGAACGTGGGGATAGGTCAGTTACCACTACTATTACTAGGACTAAAGTCGGGAAAACCCATGTGTCACCGTCGTAGACATTTTACTGTTTTATTTAGAAAACTGGTTATTTTGAATGAAGTTTTATAGTATTGAAGTGTGAATGTTATGGAAGGCGTAGGTTACTATAATTTATTGCAACATTTGACTAATATCGTTTTAACGTTACATTAGATATCCGTAAGAAAAATCCCGCAAACGCGGGAAAAGTACTAGTTTCAAAGATAAAGACATCAAATATTTTGACAGCTGATTAAAATATAGGGCACATATTTAAATTTATTAACTTACTTACTTTACTTTGTTAACTTTGTAGAATGCAAATAAATGAATATGATATATGAATATTTATATTTTACGTTATTATTCTGTACATTTTTTAATTGAAGACGTCTTATTTTCTTAAACTAGTAAGTATGCACAAACAAACAATACCTATCTTGCTAGTAAATACCAAGAAGGTAGATAGGTACGTAGGTATTTACTTTAGGGTAAAAAAATATTATGACGACACGGTTGACGCAGTGGCTGAGCGATCGACTGCTGTGCAGCGTGTTGCGGGTTCGATTCCCGCCCAGGCTAAACATTTGTGTGATGAGCACTTGTGTTTGCCTTGTGTCTGGGTGTTGTGTATCTATTATATGTATGTATTTAAAATGTATTTGTGTATGTATATCAGCTGTTTGACACCCATAGTACAGGGTCTCCCTAGTTTGGGGTCAGATGGCCGTGTGTGAAATGTCCCCACATATTATATTATATTATTATTATTATTATTATTATATTATATTATTATTTTGAATTATTTACGCACGACACTTTAATAGATAAATAGCACTCAGATATAATTTAATTACTGTCTATGCCCAAGACCGCTTGTCAGCGTGGCATAGACAATGAAGATTGAACGTAGTGCTCCTAATTGCTAATAGGTATCTAATATAATTACCTAGAACATTTCCACTGGTCTCATATTTTTATAATCAACTACCTTTTGCCCGCGTGAATGTCGGTTATCGCGGATGCAAACGAAGTCGCGCAATCAAAAGTAGTCATCATCATCATCATGTCAACGTTTAGACGCCCACTGCTGGGCATAGGTCTCCCCCACGCAGTAGGTGTCATGGTACTCAGAAGGACGCTGCTGCCCATGCTCTGGTCAATATCCCTCTGTCGCCTTCTACTACACCCATGGGCAGAAATGGGGTGGTGCTATTCGCGGCCGGCACCACACGGTACACACGACACACGCCTTGTCCAAAGGTAGCATGTATGATAATTATAATTATGTACCTATCCTTTCTTGGGGTCAAGCTAAGTCTGTACTATGTATAAATCATTAAAATCACTTTAGTAGTTTAGCTGTGAAAGCGTAACAAACCAACAAATTCACTTTCGCATTTATAATATTTTTAAAGTATGGATGACACGACCTGTGCAAACATTCGCCTCATTTGGATAATACAAAATATACCCTACTGCTATTGAATTAAAGTCAATTTTGTATTATCCAAATAAGGCGAATATTTGCACAAATACACCATGTGAATTGCCAGCATGACTGAAGAGATTTTATTCAGTACTTTCAGCAAGGTGCTCCAGATAAATATAGTATAGGCATAAACATAATTCAAATTTTGAAGATAGAACAATGAAACCAAAACCACCAACCAACCATAATATCCAAACTGTATGGTAGCGGTCCGTATGGTGTCGGACGTAAAGAATAGCACCATCCCATATCTTCTCGTGGGTGTCGTAAGAGGCGACTAAGGGACTCACCAGAGAATGGGCAGCAGCGTTCTCTGTGCCTTTGTAACAACCATACTGCGATCGCCAGCCCGCCTGCCAAGCGTGGCGATTATGGCAAAACCCCCCCTCTGGGGGAGGCCTATGTCCAGCAGTGGACGTCTTTCGGCTGAAATGATGATGATGATGATGTATGGTAGCACAGTAGCACTATACTTGGCGTATTTGTAAAAATAATTGCGTTACTTGGTTGGTACCGCCTTTGTTCCTTTGTGCATGAAGTGTAAATAAATAAATAATACAAAATATACCCTATAGTTAGTAGTACTCAAACAAAACAACCTATCTACGCACGATATTTTTATAATCTATGGTGTTACGCTTTTTTATTTAACTGGGAATGACTGGCTAGTATTGAAAAGGACTTTTTATTTATAGCCTATCCTGTATTCCTGTCCCACTGCTTGGCAAAGCTTGTGGTACGAGTCTAAGTCGTCACGCCACCTCTTTCTCAGTCGTCCTCGGCGACGCCGAAAAGGACTTATTAGCAATAAAACATAACTACATGCCCATTTTCCCGAAGGACTAGTTAGAGGCATATCTACACTCCCAATTCGTCAAATATATTATAGTGCTTGCGACCTCTAGACAAACGAGGCAGTCAGAACTTCATATAGTAGAAACGCGATCGGTTTTTAAAAGATGCTATCATAATAATAAATTCCAATGCTTCTACGTTGGATGTAATATCATGTAAAGGTAGGTAGGTATATACCTTCTTATTCTAATCACAAAATAGGTACACACGGCTACACATCAAGCTATACATTTCCAGTTAATATTGATCTCGCCTTGTATAGCATTTCTGAACGATGCGAGGTCAGCGTATATTGCCGTGCGTACAAAGAACTTACAATTCAAGAGCCATTTTCACATGAACCAAATTAATACCCACAAAAGGACCCCAATTACTAAGTGCGGGTACTAATATCCTTAGCGACAAATAGGGTGAAAGATATTTGAGTTATGAACTGTACGGAAACTCTTTGAACTTTAGATATAAGAAGCTTCCCCTCTCATGAACTAAAAGACGATCAATCAACGCGAGGGAAAGAGGTTTGCATTTCATTAAGTGGGGCTATGAATAACAAGTGTCGTATCTGCGTTTTGGATCATTTTATAGTCTATGTCTCGTGTGGTGGTATGTATTCTGGAAATGTATGTTGCCACTTGTAATGTTATTTCAAGGTGGTAGTCCTTGGTATCGGCAAAGATGGGATAATCATAATGCTGTTGTTTTTTCTCAAAGTAAAGAACAATTGAGTTTATGATCCGTCAAGGCTAATCCACGTCAAAACATCATCCGCTTTTTCGTAAATATCTAATAGGCTTGCGTTTGACTGCAATTCGCTAAGGTGGAGCACGCTTGTCTGAGAAGAACCGGTTGACTCGTGCCTTGAAGATACCCAGCTTATACTAATCGGGGAACAGAGAAGCGGGCAGTGAATTCCATAGCATGGCAGTTCGCACAATAAATGTGGAATCAAAGCGCTTGGTTCGAGACCATTTGTGAAAGTTATTGTTATGATTTTAGATCCATTTTAAAAATCTACTCTAAAAATGTGGGATTACATCGACCCGTTATTTAAGCATATTATTATAATACTCTTGGCAAATTTAATTAGTGTATAATTAGTACGTAAGTAATTAATTTAATTGTTGAGATGGTGTGCGTTGTATGGTGTAACAGCCAAGTAAGTGGAAATGGGCAAGGATCTAGACAAGTAATGAGATGGTGGTGGTGGTGGTGAAGAAAGAAAAAGATGGTTGACAATCTTATAAAAAACGCGACTAACTGCTGCAGTGGTATTCTGACAGTCGACTTCAAACTCATCATCATCATTTCAGCCGAAAGACGTCCACTGCTGGACAAAGGCCTCCCCCAAGAGATGGGGGGTTTTGCCATAATCGCCACGCTTGGCAGGCGGGTTTGGGTTCGCAGTATGGTTGTTAGAAAGGCACAGAGAACGCTGCTGCCAATTCTCTGGTGAGTCCCTTTGTCGCCTCTTACGACACCCATGGGAAGATATGGGATGGCGCCATGGACCTCCAACTCCCTTGACCTAAATTGACCGATGGAGATCAGAATAACACAGCTGAATGCTATGAAGCAGGATAGGTCAGATGATCCAGACATCAGACTGTTTTTCCTTGATGTGTTATTTAAAGGCCTTTTTTTATTCAGCCTGTATTATCCTACAGCTGAGCAAAGTTTCCCCCATAGCCTAGAACTTTTCGCAATGTGTAATGTATGCTAAACTCCCATAAAAGTGTTTCCTAGACTTCCCTCGGCGATGAAGCCTGTTTTCTGGTACGTTGCATTCATGGTAAAATGATGAGGGATTGGGCGGGCCATGTATGCAGGGCTGCCCAATCCCACAATTTACAGCCCTACAATAACAAATTTCTAGGAACTATTTGGTATGTACAGACTATGTACCAAACTGTCAAATTTTTCCAATGGAATATGAACCTTATATATTTGTAACAAAGTTGTGATGTCCTGACGTCTGTCTGTCTGTTCCTAGGCGGTAGTTCCACGACTACTCATCAGTACTCAGTAGGTAGTAGTATGATTTCCGAAACAAGATTCTTTTTCTCAATTTTCCACGTAGGTAGATAGATAAAACATTTATTCGGTGCACACAAAAGACACATTACAGCACAAAAAATACAAATCAAATGAGGATTACAACAAAATGAGGTGTGTGTCTCAAGGTTGCACCAAATGGGAGTCCAGCTCAGCATGTGTCAGGCAAGTATACCTGACGCTGATATTCTGCTGAATCTCTGTCACTGCAGACATACGGACGTCGAGCAGATGAGATATGGCGTTGACAGGTGTTGTGACAAAATTTTATGCGCGGACTGAAGTTTGGTAAGTATATCCCGCAATTAGGTACAATAACATTGTATTGTACAATAAAGTTTGCAGGTAGGTATTTGTGGTTACATACAAATTAAAACTGATCGGTAGGTAGAATACCTGTCTGAAATATTGCCCGGAGGATCGACGTGCAAGTATAAAATAATTTATTTTAATCTATGGAGGCCGTCTGTCTTTTCTTTGTAAGAGAGTGGCTTTCCTGCAGGGGAAGTTGGGACAATAATGAGCTGGTATTATTTATTACCTATTGCAGAAATATTAATAAGTTTGGACTGTGTTAAATAAATATCAACATAACATCATTCCAATATTTCTCGAAGGGAGAATCGAAAGCAGGGGAGATTTTAGACAGTTGTAGGGTTGTTAACTTGTTAATAATAAGGAGCATATTGCCGTCAACCGGCACAAATCCAGCCTCTTGAATAATTGTCAAAAAAAACACTTAATTAAATACCTACTTGAAATTTTCTATCTGTCCTTATCATTTTCATGTCAATAAAGAGAGAGAAAGTGATGAATACTAAAATGAGTTTATGAATAAGGAGGTTGGTGTACCATTTAGGCCCATTTTATTTCCTAGTTCTCAATGTACCTACTTATTACAAAACCAATGGCTGGGGCAAAATCTAGTCTTATTATACCTACATGGACCTTATAGATGTAGGTTGTTTTAAAAACTAGGAAAGTACCTAACTTAACTTGCCTGCCTATCAAGTAGTGTTAAGACTGTAAAATTACGTAGGTCAATAATAAAAACTATAATAGGCATGTTATTAAAAAAAAGCCATGCCGACCAGTGTGGGTGGTTTGATTAGGCAGGTAGGCAGGTAGGTACGGTGGGGCCATGTGTAGACACCATGGGTACCTACATAAAACTACGGTGGTACTTATTGGGGATATGAGCTCGGAAGTAGGTATGTAAAGGGTCACATCACATCAAAGGGACGTAGGTATTTTATTTAATATGAAGGTACTAGGTAGGTACTTTAATTAGAGTAAGTAAACTAAAAAAATTGACGATTTAAAAAATTATGTGGGTAGGTTTGTTTAAAATAATACCTAAATACAACCGACAAATTCATTAACAAAACATTACAATAAATCATTTCACGTAGATAAAAACACTGGATTATCAGACTCGAGATATAACCTTGAACGGTCGTCTACTGGGCCGTTCACCCTAATTTATCAACAAATAACCTACCTACCTACTGTAGAGTCTGTTGGATTATTTCTGATCTATGAACTATAGCGTACCCGTACCTAAAATAGTTTGTTTGAAAACAGACCGACGAAAATATGCTAGGTAGGTGAGTAGGTACCTACTACAACAACACTAGGTTTGCCAACGAATAAGAGCAACAAGTAACCGATTTACTCAGACGATTTGAAAGACTTCGACGTCAAAATGTCATATTACTTACAAAAGGTTATACATTACATAAGGTGCGCACAGCCCCGATGCCATGGTTTGACATGCAACACAATAGTTTAATTACATACGAGTACACGGATAAAACGTTACGTAAAGTATACGCAATTTGCGCAAAAAAATTACTTCTTACCTACTTATGCATAGACAATGAGGTCAATGACACAAAAACGGATTACGCTTCGTTTCCGTGCGACAGATACGTTGTAGGC
The DNA here is from genome assembly GCA_947361185.1 of Charanyca ferruginea. Classification (NCBI taxonomy): domain Eukaryota; kingdom Metazoa; phylum Arthropoda; class Insecta; order Lepidoptera; family Noctuidae; genus Charanyca; species Charanyca ferruginea. The sequence continues at coordinate 10,314,431 of OX376065.1, read as the reverse complement.
ATTTCAAATTGTAATTAGTCATGCGGACGCCGGTTTAATCTATGGACTGGGATTCGACGTTTGAACGTTTCTAAACTTCATTCTATTTGACACTTGTCTGGGGGAAGAAATCCAAATTTTCGAATTCGAACATACGTTAAAACTTATGTTATCCGAAAATATTCAAAATTCAAAAAAAGTGCCCGTAGGCGTGTAAGTGTGTACCGATGAATGAATTTCTTGTTCAAACATACCTGTAGCGAGTCGAATGAAGATCGTTCACCTTCCGACAATGTAAACCTTTGTTTCAACACAAGTCAACGGCTCCCAATCAATCCCAACAGTTTATCTGGAAATAGAAACGACTTATTCAATGTGGGTACTCCGCTTTATGATTCATCCAACGCGTTGAACTACCCGTTTATTAATAAAATCCTTACATTACGAGGGATAGTAGAAAAAAAACGAAACACATGCCTATAACTACAGATGTAAACAATGAACATGTGTGTAGACAAGACGGGCGGCTACAAAAAAATCCCAACTTCAAAAGGGGATACTAACCGTTCACGTTAGATAAAAATCACGTTCACAGAATGTCCACAAACACGTAAAATTTAACAGCGCACAGGAGGCGGTATGTCGTACCGGAACAAAACTAGTTTATTTTTCCGATCGCATCACAGAGAGCGACAAACGTCCGACCTCAGCGGTGGCCGGCGCGAGACTGAGCGACGGTAGCGCCCTCTCGGTCGCCCTGCGTCGCGCGTGTTCGTGTGATCGTGTGCGTGTGTGCCGCTGTGGGGGTGCCGCCCTCAGCGCCCCGTGTCGCTCCTGCCGTTTATTTATTTTCGAGTGTGAGGGTGTTCAGTGTACAAAAATGGTGCATTTATCATACGAATACGACGAACGCACCAAAGATCCAGCTCGGACAATTATAAGCGTACAAGGATAAAAGCGTTTTTAAAATATAAACGTCTTTTTTTAAACGGCCGTGAACCGAACATCGGCCGCGGTCATTGCCACAGGCGTCAATATAAAAATATTCACGTCACAATAACGCCGCGTGTGTTTTTTTGTTATTCTTTATTTCTTTTATCTAATTGTTATTAGTGAATTATCCAGGTAGGTACCTATACCAGGTGGGTAACACGTTTTAGGTGGTTTAGATTTTCTTTTTCAGCTCACGTACTTATTGTAGGTAGGTACTGAAGGCTTGGTTTAATTTTAGTCATGCTAGGTACCTAATTTTTTATTGCTCTGAGTTTTAGAATGAGATTTAATTTTAATTAATTATTGTCCTTAACCAAGTACAAAAATTAAAGCTGTACCCTACCTAAATACGTTTATCTCTTAAATATTTAAATAACATGGTTCAGTTGTTGTAATTATTTAATTTTAACCGATAATTTTAACCGACCGATTAATTATTCAAAAATGATGTTTGTATTTTTTTTTATTTATGTTCGGGCATAACTCCGTCATACCTATAAAGACGGATTGGCAAAATTCTTTTTTTGTTCGAAAGGGGTTTATTCCGAAATGTTCCCATATAAATTTTATTGAAATTGATTCAGCGCTTTTTGAAAAAATCAACAAAATCCCAAAAAATTACAAAGATGACGTTTTAGTTTCTTCAATCTTTGAAGGACTTTCAATCTCTGATTTAATTGTGTCGCCGTTTCTTACAGGATTTGGATGTTGAGGCGATACTAAAAAGCGGAAAAATATGTGCAGCTGTCCCCCCCCCCCCCCCCCTAGAGTTTCCAAAAGCTTCAGGTGCCTTTGACTACCTATTTAAAATTCTTACTTTGGCAATCCACTATATATCAACTTGCCCCCCCCCCCCCCCCCCCCCCCTAGGACATCAGCTGGCGAGTACTGGCGACGCTCTTGTCTGGAAGCCGACCCCGAATAATCTTCCTGCACTTGTCCAATGTTACTTGAGGCCGGCGCAACATGTTGTCTTCTTCCATTCCGTCATGCTTTCATTGAATCCCTTTTCATTCATATCATTCGTCACACGGTCTATCCATCTTTTCTTTGGCCTTTCCTTTCCCTCTCGATCTCTCCATCCATCCACAAGTATATTCATAACTCTTTATAGTCACATGAAGACGACCCCGAATGGAAAAGGTTAGCAGATGACGAAACATTATGTACTTAGGTGGTACTTACGATAATTTATTAACAATCACAAATCTACCAATCTATTCGGTATCGCTCACAGAATCATTACTCAGCGTTTTTAATCGATTACGAAACAATGGCATCGATTTATCGATTACCTACAAAAAAGCCTTTATGATCGGTTATTTTTTTCCATATACACGTGCTTATTTTGGTGGGGTCGGGTTATACCTCTCCTCTTTACATTTGGGTAGATAGGCAGGTAAAAAGGCCAGAGCATCATGCTACAACAATCTGTCAAAGTTTAATAGATTTTCAACTGTATCACAAAAAAATAAGGTTTTTTTTTTGGGAAAATTTGACAGTTCAATATGGCTTGATGTGCTGGCGTCTGTACACCCACAAGATAGACTGATGAGTCAGAACTGAAGGTCAATTCTTGTAAATAGAGACGTTGCATAACATGTCGCAATTTTATCTCAGCGACTTCTACCCGTGGGTACTGTCGTAGGCGACAGAGGGATATTGAGCAGAGGATGGGCAGCAGCGTCTTTCTAAGCACCATAACATCTACTGCGATCGCCAACATGCCAATGCCAAGCATGGCGATTACGGTTGGACCCTCCTTTGGAGGAGCCCTATACCCAGCAGTAGGCGTCTAAGGGTTGACATGATGATGATTATGATGACGTGTCAAAAATCTTACTAAAAATGTACAGAGGCCAGCACATCAAGCTACTACAATCTGTCAATTTTCTTTGATAGATTTTCAACTTTATGACCAAAGTATAAGGTTCATATTCAATTGGGAAAATTTGACAGTTAGGTATGGCTTGATGTGCTGGCGTCTGTACATAGGTGAGATCGAGGCATGTTTGATAACAATGCGAACGTCCCTAAAAGTTACTAAAATTGCCCCAATTTTTTAAAACTTTGCTCCACCCTTGGAATTGCTCCTGTATCGTGGGTGCGTTTACAAACATATAAACTGACATACACAAACAGTCAGACCCGGAACAACTATCTGTAGGCTATACAAATATTTGTTCCGTGCGGGAATCGAACCTGCGACACGCAGCGCAGCAGCCACTTTAGCTTACGATATAATCGGTCAGAATTATTTTCCATTACAGGTTGCAGAACTATAAAATTAACGCATTTGAGTAGTAAAAAGGAATCAGTTATTCTTCAAGTTCGTCACTCATACACAGATTCTGAGGTGATTTAACTGGACTATTATCTATTCGATAGTGCTGTTGGTTCGATATTGCGTTTCCGAGCACTTAGTTAAGAGCGCCCATCCCGTCATATTTCCTATACAAACGCTCGTACGTGATTACGGCGTTATAACAAAGTATTTTCCAAAAACTGAACCTATCATAATAAGTGGAAAATCTATCGAGTATGTTCAGGAATACACTTATCTTGGACAAGTAATCTCGCCAACTGATCAAACATCCAAGGAAATAGAAACAAGAATAGGAAATGCTTGGAAAAGGTACTGGACATTCAAAGAAATCATGAAAAACAATGAAATGAGTATGAACATCAAAAATAAACTATATAACACATGTATTCTTGCCGTACTAACTTATGGTTGCCAAACATGGGCCCTCACTAAAGCGCACAATAATAAGCTAGAGGTATGCCAGAGATCAATCGAGAGAAGTATGCTAAACATAAAGAGATCGGACAGAATAAAAAACACGGCAATTAGAAAAACCACAAAAATAGAAAATGTCACATACACAATACGGAAAAACAAATGGAGATGGACAGGGCATACTATAAGAGGATATGAAAAATGGAGCAAATCTGTCATAAATTGGTACCCCATAAACAGGAAAAGAAATCGCGGAGGCCAATTCAAAAGATGGGAAGACGACATAAAGGCCGTCGCAGGAAAAAAGTGGTCAAGAATTGCCAGGGAAAGGAACGATTGGAAGAAGCTGGAAGAGGCCTATGCCAATAAAGGGCAAACGGATACGATTGTCGATGAAGAATAATTAAGTTAGATATAAGAAAAACTATTAAAACGATCCGAAATAAAGGCTATTATTATTATTTTCCAAATAATTTTAACTCAGGTATCTTGTGGTTTAAATGTAGGTTTGTATGAAACCAAAAATAAACTTTTTTGAGAAACAAATTCAGTAAACACGTCCGTTCAGTAAACAATTTTATCTGAATTTTGGCCGTTCATAATGTACCTACTCATACATTGAAAAAGTAAAAAAACAGCTTCATAGAATCATAGAAACCATGTAATGGAGATTCTAAATTACAAACATTTTTACAAAAACTTGTAAGGCTTTTTCAAAAACACGTATGTCCTGGAACAAGTTTTGTAAAATTTCCGCGCGCCAATTTTCCTGTGATTTTATCGCGTTCTCACTCACTCGTTTGTTTTCGAGCTTTGCGTTGGTTGAAACAAAAAAAATTTCAATCACGCTCGCGTTGAAGTTCGTTCGATGGGGATGGGCGCTCTTAAGGAATAAAGTCACTCAAATAGATAACTTTGTCGAATGAATAGCTATCGAAAGTTTATCCGAAGACTTCAGAAACCGAACATCAGTCAATAGGTCTGTACAGTTCGATTCAAACTTAATGGCGGCTGTGAAGTGCACTGTTGGATGCGCAATACCCCGCCCCTAACCCCTGCTGACACGTGAAATGGTTACTGCGCAGCCAGTTGCCTCGTGTTCAGAGCCGCCATTAAGTTTGAATCGAACTGTAACTAGTAGTTATTGTTGAAGTTGACCAATAAAAACCTGTCGACTTTTAGGTGGGTATGTACTGTAGAGGCTTATATGCATTAGCGCCATTAAGTATAAGCTCTACGGGTGAACACTAGGTATGCATGGTTGTAGAATGTAACTGTCATTGATTACCTAATTTTATACTATGACAGATTCTGTCAGACCCTTCATGAGGAGCGGTCATGTATTTCCACTAAAGTCTTATATTATCTCCAATATAGAGTTTAAACAGTTTATTGCGTATATAGTGATCCGGATCCCGGTCACTATAGTAGGTACATCATTATTGGGACTGCATATTATGGTTCCGTACCGCACTCGTACGGAACCATAATATGCAGTCCCAATAATGATGTACCAGACCTCTGTAGTTACGATCCGTCTGTCTGCCTGATTGACTGAATGGCAGTGTTGATTACCTCAGCTCGTCCACTATTTAGGCACCTTGCTACCTCATCATGTCAACCTTTAGACGCCCACTGCTGGGCATAGGTCTCCTCCCAGGGAGGTCGCCATGCTTGGCCGATGCATGTTGGCGATCGCAGTAGGTGTTATGGTACTCAATAAGACGCTGCTGCTCATCCTCTGGTCAACCTACCCTGTACCCCTGTAGCCTGTAGTCTAGTCTTCCTACCTGATTATTGCCAAATAATTTGTCAAACATAATTTAATTGACAAATGCGATAATCACAGCAATATTTTACTTGGCCATAAGACCGTAGGGATAAAAATGTAAGCAAATAACGTAGATTGAAAAAACCAATGATAGAAGATAGCAAACAGAATATTCAGCAAGATAATTTGAAAAAATATTTGACTCTCAATCAATCAGAGATAGGAATCGTCCGTACTAGTCGATCCGTTGGTAAACTTTGATTAGTTCGCGGAGAAACTCACTCAAATAAACATACAGAAATAGAGTTCTTGTAAAAGGCGGCGAGTGTATTCATTGAGAAATTTTACTTTCCGCGCGGAATGAAGAAATTCTAAGCGAGATGAAATGAGTTTTTCTTAATGTGTGTGTGTTTTATAATGTAACGCTGATTATCTTTTGGGGATTGCTAAAGTTTAATTTCTGTATCGTTCTAGTCATAGGTAAGTAAGTATAGGAGCTCGTGGTGTACAGTCACGAGCATAAATATGTATACAGACTGCAAAATTGAAAAGCAATTTTCTCGTGGAATAACTATTTCATCTTATAGATAATACCTATTATTGTAGTTTGAGATCAAAACCAACGGAGCCCGATGTAAGTCTGCGTGCCGCTAAGCCGAACACTCCGGTGTATATTTCCCGCCCGCACTACACCACGAAGGCAGAGGACATTGTGGAGTACGTACGCCGAAAGACGAAGTACACGCCGAGGGTGCAGTTACTGGAGTCGCGCCGCAACGTTAACTTCAAGGCGTTTGTGGTGCGACTACCGAATTGTTTCCTGCCCCTCGTCCTGGAAGAAGAATTTTGGCCGAAGGACGTGGTGTTCCGTCGCTTCCGCGGACAAGTGCCACAGGGCAGCACAAAGACAATTTAGTGCAAAGTGAAGTGCTGCTAACAATAGTCTTAATAAGTCTTTTCTACTAACAAAAGTTACAAATTATAAAATATATATGTTTAGGTTAAGGTATTTATCTATGGGCCTATGCAGCCTGAAAATAAATGAATTATTATTATTAAAAATATCCTATTCGTAACCACATAAAATTTTTATCAATAGTTTAGGAGAAAATCAGTTTAGAATGACCAACTGTTTACATGTTTTTGCTCGTGACTGTACAGATCGATCGGTCAAAGGTTAAGCTCCATTTGTCGCGGTCGGTCTGTGGATGGCTAACCATCCATTTTCATACCGAGTTTCCTCCGTGTCTCGGAAAGCACGTAAAGCCGTTGGTCCCGGCTGTTTCATTCGTAGATCTGTCGCAGTTGTTAAGGGTGGTCAGAAGCTAGAAAGTCTGACAACCAGTCGGACCAAGGGGTATTGTGTTACCTATTGACCCTTAATTTGACGCCGTACAGTATATTTCCCATTGAATTGAAAAAAATCTACATACAAAATAGTTCGTATATCTAGACTTAGAAGTATACTGCACATGGTTGAAGTGCATCAGTTTCTTACGAACTTGATAATGTCCTGTATAATGGACGTAGGTTTTTCAGGAAACTGAAATAGGTAATTTTTTCAGATATTTTTCTAGTGTCTCCTACAAACTAAGAACCAAAATCTGTAACGATTTTACATAATAGATAAAAAAATCCGTCAAATTAAGGGTTAACTGGGTTGTTGAGGTGCGATAGGCAGTCGCTCCATGTAAAACACTGGTATTCAGCTGCGTCCAGTTAGACTGGAAGCTGACCCTAACATATAGTTGGGAAAAGGCTAGGCAGATGATCTCTTCTCAATTCTGTATTGCGTACCATAATGTAGGAAAATAATTATATAATCTACAATAATGGACCCTGTCGGGCACAGCATAGATCAAGTAGGAGAGAGGAGGAAGAAAACTGTGTGCTTAATATGCTAAATATTATTAATTATGTAGTTAGTAAACTATACTCTTTTAATACTACAGAATTGAATTTAGAATTATTGTTTGTTTTATAAGTGGCGCCAGTGACAGAAAAGTTGAAAGGGAATCGTTTGTCTTGGTATGGGCATGTGAAGAGAAGAGACGAAACTCATGTGACAAAAAGAGCTATGAATATTAGTTTGGATGGATGGAGAGGCAGAGGAAGGCCAAAGAAAAGATGGGTGGATTGTGTGAAGAATGATATGAATGAAAAGGGAGTCAGTGAAAGCATGACGTTGGACAGGACGGAATGGAAGAAGAAAACATGTTGCGCCGACCACAAGTAACATGGAATAAGGGCAGGAAAAAGAAGAAGATAAATTTATTTATTTAGTAACTTTATGATAGGTACCACTAATGTTTTTATTTTTAATTATTCTTTAATGTTTTATTTACCTACATAATTATTATTTATTTAGTCACCGGTATCTAATCATAGTTCAGTTATTTTATGTTTTTTTTATATTGTTTTTAATATTGTGTAAAAGTCAAATAGCTTAACACATATTATCCTATATTGACACTCAAGAATAGTTTTTCTTTTCATCAGTGAAATCATTTTTTGAATTATCTAAACCATCACTTCCACATATTACCTCTTAGCCTCTTACAAAAAAAAAAACATTGATACTTGACGACACGGTTGGCGCAGTGGTTGAGTGATCGACTGCTGTGCTGCGTGTCGCAGGTTTGATTCCCGCACGGTACAAATATTTGTCTGACCTAAAGATTGTTCCGGGCCTGGCTGTTTGTGTATGTGAGTTTATATGTTTATAAACGCACTCACGACACAGGAGAAGTTCCTAGTGTGGGACAACGTTTTTAAATAAAAGTAAAAAAAACTTTACGTCTTTATAATATTAGTTTAGAAGAAAACCCGTCCGTCCGTCCGAATTCGTTGTTCTCAATCTATAATTAGTATAGAAGTATTGTAGAAATGTAATACCACGACAACGTTGTCGGCAACGAATTAAATGACTGGACCAGAGTTGGTTGGCTAGCTTGCGCGAACGCAACACCGCATTCCACGAGTGCTAATCGAGCCTGAATGTTTTTTGAAATGTTGTAAAGCCATTTTGTATCTAATTGATCCATTTTGGATGTGACGTTAAAACTAATATTTTGTACTTGAAACTACTAACTTTTCTGCTAAAAATAAAAACTTTTATATGCATACCAGGTGCTTACTAATATTATAAAGAGGTAAAATTTGTTTGTATGTAGCAAGTAATATCCAAAACTACTCATCTCATTTTAAAAATTCTTTTAACAATAATAATACGTGGGGACATTTCACACATGGCCACCTGACCCCAAACTAGGGAGACCCTGTACTATGTGTGTCAGACAGCTGATATACATACACAAACACATTTTTAAATACATACATATATAGATAAACAACACCCAGACACACGGCAAACACAAGTGCTCATCACACAAATATTTACCCTGGGCGGGAATCGAACCCACAACACGCTGCGCAGCAGTCAATCGCTCACCCACTGCGCCAACCAATGGGAAGCTATGTTATACCTGAGGTTATATAGCATTATCAAAAAAATTAGGGTTCCTTAAGTAAACTCACGCGAACGAAGTCGCGGGCTAGAAGTGCTAGTAGTGGTACATATATTTTTTGACAGGTTACTAGCTGGCTCGGCAGACGTTGTCTTGCCCTTATAAAAAAGTCCTACACCTCGACTGCAGCGCCACCAACCGGATCCAATTGTGAATCTAAACCATTCCCGAATCTACTGGAACACACAAAAAATTTCATCAAAATCGATCCAGCCGTTTAGGAGGAGTTCAGTCATGTACACACACACAGAAGAATTAAAAGTGAACTAAGTATATACTGTGTCTTTTCTAAAAACTTTTCGTGTCTCGCTCTCCGGGTGATAGAAAGAACAAGAGGTTGCTATGTTTTCGATTGCAATTTTAAAAAAGAACTCAACATGGCATGTAAGGTGCATAAAGCCGTAAAGACGCGCGGTTTCTATAATACTTAATTATTTTCAGCCATTATTACAACCCCCACTAATTAAGTACAGCCAAAAGCATTCATTATCTTTATAAAATTACCAACCCTAATGGAATTATCATGTCTAAACGAAGCATAGCCAAAGTTACTTTTTAAAATGGGCTATAAGTTAAAATCACCTTTTTTGGTGTTAAATCAGAATTTTAAAGCACCATCTATGAAAAAGTATTATCAAGAAAGACAATGAATTTTTCTTTTATGATTGATGATGATGGATACTCTTAAACTAAACGATGGATTAAGAAATCGATGGTCAATGGGTAAATAGGGCGACATGGAAACCATTTTGTTAAGTGCGAAATACGCCAATCAACGGAAGCATAGACTATTAAAAGAAAAATGGCGTCTATCAATCGCTCGTGAAAAGTAATGAAATCTGCCAAATTCTTAATTAAATTTCTTTGTTAGATTAATTAGTGAGTAAAACTTTGGGAATGTATATTTTTTATCAGATTTTTATGATTGATTGGGAACTTTTACGAGACTGAATTTCTTGTTTTTTTTAGGAAAATTTTGAAGTTTAGTTTTAAGAGTCAATTAATGGCATCTCAAAATTTATTAATACAGTACGGAACCTTTATTTACTTGAAGGTTACGTCTTGCTTGAGATTTTTAACTTAGAACATAATTTATTTTGTTTATTTTGAAACTTCTGGTATACTTTTTGGTTGAAGTTCCACGGTGTCGAATCAAGCGCTTTACTTTCACATTTATTGTGAGAACTGTCAGACTGTGGAATTCACTGCCCGCCTTTCTGTTCCCCGATAAATAAAATCTGGGTATCTTTAAGGCACGAGTGAACCGGTTCATCCTAGGCAAGCGTGCTCCACCTTAGGACGCATAGCTTAAGATCGGGTGAGCTGCGGCCAAACGCAAGCTTATATATAAAAAAAAAACCGGACAAGTGCCAGTCGGACTCGCCCACCGAGGGTTCCGTACATATTTGTAGGTACATATCCATACTTCTATACTAATCCATACCTACTATTAAAGTATGGATAGTAGGTAGGTATGGATTAGTATAGAAGTATGGACTACTTAATATTTTAAATGCGTTTTTTTGAGACATAAACAGCCGTATCTTTTTTTCACGTTAACATAGATGGTTGATTTTTTTACAGCATCAAGGGACCGTAGACTTGAGCATAGAGTTTTAATTTCAACTCGATACCTCCACGCGTTCCCGAGATAAAGGGTCTTGACAGACAGACAGACAGACGGACAACAAAGTGATCTTATAAGGGTTCCGTTTTTTCCTTTTGAGGTACGGAACCCTAAAAAGAACCACTTGTTCACGGTAAGGAAAAACTCGTACAGAAATTACAATGAACGATTCATAGAAAACTGAAAACAGCGTCAACGTGTACATATACGATATTAAATGACCTAGTATAATTATTTTGGGTGATGTCATTGTTTTCGTAATTACTAGTTCTTGCTTAATTAATTAAACACTAGTTCACCTAAATAGTAGGTCATAAAGATGTCACTGCCATAAATAAATACTTATAGTAAACAATGTTAATAAATAGAGTAAGGAATTGACACAGAGAAAGTACAGGGTCAAGTGTCAGTTTCGGAAGGCAAGATGTCTTGGCATTGTGAGGAGATTACTAACCATCTTGGTCAGCTTGGGTCAGCAACGACGTGAATCATATTTAAAAAACACTTTTTTCTCATTAAACGAAACGAGTATTGTTGCACATTATCTGTTCTATAATTTTGAATTCAGATTCCACATTTATTGTGCGAACTGATAAGTATAATATGGGTATCTTCAAGGCACGAGTGAACTGGTTTATCCTAGGCAAGCGTGTTCCAACTTAGGCCGCATCATCACTTAAGATCAGGTGAATTGCGGTCAAACGATAATATAAAAATAATATATTTAGATTATTATGATAACGATAATAATAATATTTTAATTATTATTTGATAATAATAATAATAACGTGTAACACTTTTTATTTTTAAATATTTATATTAAGGATACAAATCGCCGATGTCACTCAAAAAGCAGACAAGCTTAAGTAAAACTAGTCCGGCCACGTCCGCCGCATGTTGATCGGATTCAGATCGTGGGCTAAAACAATCAGAATTTGGGTCACAGGCTAAAAATAATACCTACCTAATAAATAAAAATAATATAAAGAATACTAAAAAAAAAAATGATGATGATATAATAAAAAGATGAGCAAAAGATAATAAGCACAATAGTCTGTAACTAACAAATACCTAACTACTTATTTAATTTTTACTTTTCTCAAAAACTTTCACTGCAATCCGGCCAAGGATAATTCAAAAAAGAATTTTATCGAAAACAAAAAGGAAAACTACATTTTAATGGAAGCAGTAATTACCTTTACTTTTTCGAAAACGATGTGTCATTATTCAGCAGCTGCTTTGTTGCAATCAGGAGTTCATTCTTTCGGTTGGTAATGACAATATATGGCAATTGCATGCTGATTGCTCATCAGTGGATACATGAATAAAGTAGGTAGATTTAAAAGATAAAAGCATATTTACTACTAACTTTTTTGCGACAGTCGCGTAGGTAGACTGTTAAGCTCCTTATTACCAAAAGTCAAGATACGAAGAAGGGATTGTGTGATAGATATACATATGTAGAAATAGAAGGGCGGTGAGTAGGTATTTAGATATCGGCTAATACGGACTGCCTTCACTGGCCATTTTTTCAGGAGGTGAAAGTACTGATGGTTATGAACAAATTTTATTAAAATATAAAAATATATACAGCCTATATCTATAAAGTGTAATTTCTATAATTACACTTACTACCTATGTAAGTGACATGCTGCGCTGACCTCACATGCATTCAGATACCTAAGGGGACCAGGATAGCGATACAAAAAACACGAACACACCTTGACGTAAGCACAAATCTTGACAATTCATCAAAGAAGTAATTTAACAAAACAAAGGGAACGGATTAAGTATAGATTAAGTATTCGAAAAGACGAATAAGATCTAATATTGATCATCCAATGAATATTTAATTTACTTACACAACAAAAAAAAATACATAGCGCGAAAGTTGCAGTCGCAAAACGAAAATCGCCAACTCTCAAAGTCGACAACTACCAAAAATCCCTCTGACTCTGTAGATACAGTTACCGTCAACAAAACTCGACTAAGCCAAAACTCCCTCTACGCGGCTCAAAAATGGCGGCTGAAACTCATTGTCAGTATAGTTAGGTACATTGGTGATTTCATTAAGCGCTGCACCCCCTGTCTCGACGTCTAGCCGTCTGGCAACATATACAGGGGAGGCTAGTTGCTAGGCAATGGCGGTATGGTTAGGGGATGTCGGGGTATCTGTAGGTATCGATACTTGTGTTCAGATTTCGATTAATTACGAATATCAACGTTTGGTACTGGCCGATGCCGTTGGCAGTTTATGAAACACCATATGTAGGTATATCAATGAAAACAATGGGTTCCGTGATTTTGACAGGTCGTGGAATTGGCGGGTAGTTCATTGTTTTTTTTTTTAACGGATCTGTTTACCACCGCTGTAAACCTACTATTTATCAAGTACCTATATTCAAAAATGGAACGTAATTTGTATGATATTATAATCTGTCAAATAATTTAATTGGAACTTATTTGAAGTTGGTTGACCTTGTAACACAGGGTTCATATTTGAATTTATACTCCAAGATTTAATTTATATGAAAGATCTATTCAATTACATGCCATATAAAGTTTTTCTTTGCCAACAAAAGAAGTCTTTATTTCTATTTTCTTACTCAGTACAAAGAAAATCTTTAATGCCTTTTCAGACGCATAGATCAAGTGTGCAAAGTGCAGACGTCTCAACAACATATAAAATGCCTTCGCTCGTAAATACTCTGAGAGGAAAGGTGGAGAGGTCAATGTATTTCTGTTTTTCATTATTCAAATTTATAAGACTCATTGTAAGTACAATATTAGTACAAGAATAAGTAAGTATTATTATGATGATGTAATATTTTTTGTTTAAGATGTACTTATAAATTTAAATTAACAGTCATAATTTTTCAATTTCGATTGTTCCATTTACAAATGCTTACATTAAGTGCAGACAATATGCTAAATGTTTTATTAAGAACATAAAAACACATTTGTTTTTGTGAAGAGAGTTAATAGCTGCCATTGATTTAGTGTGGACTTTATAATTACGGGTTCGATACCAAGGTCGGGTGAACATGATGAACTTCTCTGGGCTTCTAACAAGCCTATATGTATAGCCTAATACAAGACAGAAAATAACATGATGCGTCTAAGAAGTATGCAGAGGTGTAGATTATTTCGTTAAAAAGTGGAAAAAATCAAACACCGCTAAACGCGTGATTATGAAGGAGATAGTGGAGGATGCGATTTTTTAAGGACAGGAACAGGATACGGTAGAAAAATAATCCTTAGGGTGTTACTACACCAATCGATCGATCGTCGATCCCATCAATCGACATCGATCGACGTTGATCGCTTGGTGTGGTAGCTTTGGCTGATTGACGGATACCGTTCCACTAATTGATCGATTGCCGGTCGATGGCATCGGTCGACGTTGATCGATTAACCCCAGCTATAATCCATCAGTAATAATAATAATCAAGCAGCTCTATCGATGTCGACTAATAAATTCTACCATCGATCTATCGTCGATCGACAATCGATCGGTTGGTCTGGTAGAAACTATCGATCGACGTCGACTAATCCATTCTACCATCAATCGATGCCGTCGATCGACGATCGATCGATTGGTCTGGTAACACCCTTACCCTCTTGTAGGGCACCGCCACAGTCGGGTAAAGAAGTAGGTATATTTTTATGTTTGGAACTAACCATACAATTTAAATGGAGGTTTTGGGATCGTTAACTTCATAGTGGAAAGTCTGCAATAACACTGACCTCTAGACAGATAGACATAAATAATCGCATTTGTGACCACTTAACCGAAAGCGAGGCTGTCAGAAATGAAATTGTTCTTGAGGTATCGGTAATTGTTTGGTTAAGTAGAATTCATAAATTAATGGAGTTTTAACTTGATAATAATTTTTATTTTCAGCTTGATTTTATCGGTGCAGGCAGACCTCACCACTCTCTTTCCAACTTTCTCTATTAAGGGCTGTTTGGGACCAGTTTTTGTCGAAGGAGTTCAGTATGTCTATTCTGTTACAATCTTCCTCGGTGAACACCTAGGTGACGTGAGCTGTCATCTGTCCCGATGCTAGGGATTTACAAACCACTACAATCTAATGGCAGTTCACTTCATCGAAGTGTTCACCGAGGGAGATTGTAACAGTATAGGACTGCCTGATCATTCGCTTTAGCTTAATTGTTTTAGTATATTTTTTGTATATATTTAATAATTTAGGTTCAATAACTATAGGTTACTGTGATTTAGTAAATATACTTAATATGGAAGAAACCAAACAATTGAACAGAAAAAAAACAATGAATTTATTCATAAACTACATACCATATACAGCGACCTCTCGCTCGTGGCAGATCATACATTTATGTACAATATCGAAGCGAAAACATACTCGTAAAATAAATAGAAGTCTTGTTTTTCTTGCCACTTGCAAGTAATGTCACCTTATCTAGTAAATAGTAGTGTTTTCATTTTCAAGAATAGTCTAAATAAATTGAAGCAGCGTAAGATAATGTCGGGTCTGTCAATTTTAGATGCAGTTCACTCGACTGATGGTAATGTATTGTCCTAGTTATTCTAAAACGGCTTATGTTAAACGAACCTCCAGATATAGTAAATGACCTCCAAAAGTAGTAAATGATCACCAACATTTAACCAAAGGGTTGTAGAAATGTATGAGTTTGACTGTAAAAAGTGATTTGGTTCTGGGACTCAGCGCCCGCTGCCGCGGCACGCTCGCTGCGCTCGCTCGCCTCGTGCGTAGGGGGTCACAGTTCTAACCTATATAACCATGTCGGATCCGCCCCAGGGAGGACTTAAGTGTCCTAAGATTTGGTAACTAAGATTTGGTGATGATTTACTATTTTTGGTGCTCATTTGGTAACTAAGATTTGGTGATGATTTACTATTTTTGGTGGTCATTTGGTAACTAAGATTTGGTGATCATTTACTATTTTTGGTGCTCATTTGGTAAGTAAGATTTGGTGATGATTTACTATTTTTTTGGTCATTTGGTAACTAAGATTTGGTGATGATTTACTATTTTTGGTGGTCATTTGGTAACTAAGATTTGGTGATCATTTACTATTTTTGGTGGTCATTATATTTATTCCCTTCTAAAACTAGCTTTTATATCATATTTTTATAGCATCTTTTTTTAATTAAATATAATAAAATAAACACGGTTTATTCTCAGACAACTACATAGTCCATAGAAACAATTAGTGTCAGAAATCGTATAAACTATGTTTATTATTATTATTATATTTAGCCTGCACTGTCCCACTGCAGGGCAAAGGCCTCCCTCCATTCCTTCCATCGGTCTCCACTTTTAGCTATGTCTTGTCAATTCTTAAGGAAGCCTAAGGAAGCTCTTTCGTTGTCTACCGCGGCTTTGTCTCGCCATTCCAGGACATCAATTTTGGGATTTACGGGCCCACAGGTCGTTCGGCATGCGGCAGACATGTCCAGCTCAGTCCCATTTAAGCTGGACTTCCTTTTAACTAAATAATTTTCAGAATTGAACCAGGAGTTCTGGTGATTTGATACATCTTATAGTCAATATTAGTATCTCTTGTCTTATAGCCTCTTAACAATATTAGTTTGGAAGTTAGGTTTAGTACGTACATTGATACATGTGAGCGATTTTAGGAAGGAACCCCAATTAACGATATAGGCTACATTTTAATCTCCGACTTTGTTTGCATTCGCCATAACCTACCAACATGCAGACGTAGTAGCGGGAAAAACGTAGTCATTAAAAAACGACATTATTTTTTAATTATTACAATTTCGTCTTTATTCAATTGTGATCTTATTATTTTTGTTCCATTAACATAAAGAGAACCTTACCTACTGAAGGTCGTGTCCCTGAAAGACCTTCGTAGCCCTCACTAGACTCCTGGTTTCGACCACCCTGAGAGAAGCACAGAACCGAATAAGTCGATGAACGTCATAATGAGATAAGCATAATTCATTTAGGTGCGGCCCCACCATACCACGGGCCATGCCACTGGTGGTATGATGGGTCTAAAACCATACTACTGAGAAAATCGTTTGGGTTACGTTAGGCTCGCCAACACGCTTTAACGGTCACAGTTTCTAAAAACTGTGACCGTTAAAGCGAGCGAGAGTAGCGAGCGGTGCCGCGGAAGCGGCCGCCGAGCGCCAGATCCCCTCTATTGTTGATGAATCACTTGGGTTAGGTTAGGTGAGTGGTCAGTCGGGGGTTGCGGAAGTATCTCCAGTTCCCGCGACCCCCGACGTAGGTGTGAGATGGAACACCGGGGTGGTTTTTAGTCAGTAAGAGTCTGACAGACCCCTCCGCCTGCCCCAGGGACATGCGGACTGCCGGAGGACATCCATGAGGATTTTCAACCACGTACCAAAAAAAAAAAAAAGGTTAGGTGAGTGGTATAGTTTTAGTGTAGTGGTCCTGGCCACACCCCTGGTGGTATGAGGACCCACCATACCACCATCAGGGGTATGGCCAGTGGTATTTTGGGTCCGCAATGATTAATTTACATAATGTGTAATTGTATTAATTAAAAGATAATAATTTCTACAACCACGTCAATTGAAAACGTGAACAAGCA
The DNA here is from genome assembly GCA_947361185.1 of Charanyca ferruginea. Classification (NCBI taxonomy): domain Eukaryota; kingdom Metazoa; phylum Arthropoda; class Insecta; order Lepidoptera; family Noctuidae; genus Charanyca; species Charanyca ferruginea. Next base: position 10,297,206 of record OX376065.1, on the reverse strand, counting down.
TTAAAAACATCGCTTGTGCTTTAATTATAAAATTAATTAACTGAAAACCAAGCTCGTTGTAATTGTACTGTTATTTTGAATTACATTTGAATGAATTTAATAGTATCATGTTTTATGAAACTGGTCATGTTTTAATAATGCTGGTTATTGAATAATGGTAACTTGAAATATTTTTTTGTAACTAAAAATTAAGTTAAGTAATTAATTGGTGTCAGTAAGGTTTCGTAATGGACATACACAAAAATACCACGACTGCCTGTGTGACCCTCACAACCCAGTTAATGGGTAACACGATACCCCTTGGTAAGACGGGTTGTAGAGTTTCTGCCTCCTTACTACATTACGCTTGGCAAAGATGTACAAATGACCATTCCGGTCACTCATCCACGGATCGACCGCAGCAAGCGTGCTTAAACATGACCGATCGATCCGTACGGCTTACGTTTAACCTTGAGCCTCTCTTCTTTTTAGTTTTTTTTTAACGTGATAACGTCTTATAAATCGATGAACACTGGCTGCACGCACGAATAAGTGTCACGTTCCGCCTGAGCCTGAGCGTGCAAACGAGAGCGCGGAACAAGCGATAGAGAGGCACGATCGGCCCAAGCAATAAGCTCCGCCCACCTCGATGGAAGCCATTATTTGCTTGTATTATTTATATTAGCTAGGTATTATGTTTCTTTAAGACGTTATCACGTAAAACTATCGTCCGTAAACTGACTTTACAGACAACCAATTTTTTCTCAAAATTAGGTTTGTCGTTAAAAAAGTGTTATGTTCTTTATTTACCATAAGTATATCTCGTGGTTATACCTACAACATCACGTGTTGACGAAAAGGTTTTGAACAGCAGCGGCTGAACAAACATTATTATTTATCAGCTACCACACACTACGTGGTATGTGGGCAGAGACGATAATTATATTCAAGAGTTCGCGGCGTTGAAATTTTAATTATGACGTCATTGTATCGATATGAGTAGAATCTATAACAGTTGGATGGTAGACAGTAAATACAATAGGGTATTTTACTCTATATGAGAAAAAATCTATTAATATATTATTTAGATAGTTACAAGGAGTCGGAAAATGTTAGTTTTAGTTTATAAAATAACAATATATTTTTTTAAATTCAATTCAAAGTTTTCAGTTTTTTTAATCTGTTTTATAAACCATGAAATAGTAGCCGCCGTGTTATTACGCCGTACGTCTGTGTAAACAAAAAAATTACAACTGTCAGTCAACCAATTGGCATATATTCTTAGGCTTTGTACTTTTATTATTTACGTAACTAACATAATTTAAAAATTAATACATCTATTACATACTAAACATTATTTTAATTATTTTTAAATTACATACAATTATTATACAAAATATCAGCGCATTTGTTATACAGCGAGCTGACGTCATTTCCGCAGAGCAATATAGCGTCCACTGCGAGGCGTTTTCGTCAACGAACGCGCGAAATTTGATTTTTTTTATAATTTAGATGCATTTTTATGGCACTTATCGATTTAATAAAAAAAATGTGTTTTTTTTGGTGGCATATTAGCACTACAAAATATAATTGAGACACTTTTCAAAAATGGGTGTAATACCCTATTGACATACTATTATATTTAAGAACTGTAAAACGCGATTCTCCCATAGATGGCAATTGTTAAATTTGACGTTCCATAATTGCCAACTCAATTGAACTATAATTATGAATTTCAAAGCAACACAAAATTATTTTTTTCAGTTGACTGATTAAGATTCGGGTTTTAGGGCTAAAATTAAGTGTATAAAGAACTTGGGTATTTGAATTATTTGTTAATGGTTTAAACAAAAGTAGGTACCTGGGCGACCTTAGCTTGGTCTTTTTTTTAATTTTAATTTGAAACCTACCTAGATCGATTTATCGCCCCCGAAACCCCCTGAGTATTAAATTTCATGAAAATTGTTGGAGCCGTTTCCGAGATTCAGATTATATATATAATATACAAGAAATGCTCGTTTAATGGTATTAACATTGGGTACAATTTTATTAAACTCAGCAATAAAATCATCATCAAAAATTCACCAATCATCATCAATTACCATCGGCATCGCTGGCCACTGCAAGTGTGCCCAAGAGACTGGCGACATGTGTAAGTATTAAAATTTACCTTCATTTTGTATTTTGAAAAGTACCTTCTCTTATTAAAGACTTTTCTTTTAATGCTTCATTCCGGAGGCAATTCTGAAGATCTTATGGAGGTACCTCATAATACTCCGGCACTCGATCACAGCCACACGGCTTCGTTTAGGTATGTAATTCCATGGACGAGCTCTTTTACAAGGGGCTTTACTCTCATTGAATTGGAAAATACAAATTTACTCCAGACTGGGGTCAATTCTGGGAAGGTACTTTGTACAAATATCGCCCTTAATGCTATGATGTTGCATCCCCTCTGGCCACAATATTGATTGACTCGTCATGTGTGTATGTTATACATATGGTTATACCATCCCTTTACACCCTTCGGCTGCAAATGCATTATCTGGACTGCTTCAAATCCGATGCATGACTGACTGCCTCCCGTCTGCGAACGGAATTATGGCGTAGAATCGATGTGGGGGCGGATGTGTCTGTGTGCGTACACCTTAATTATATATACTCCAATTGAAATAGTAGTGTCCATGTTAAACTAGTAAAGTTGTTGGTGCACGCAGTCTGGGGATAAGCGCTATGGTTCAAGGTGAGCCCAAAAACAATCTTCCACTTATACTTTAAAATGAGACTGTAGAAGAACTACCGGTCTTCGGAACAAGATACTAAAAACACCCTAAAGTTATGTTAGTCAAAAAGCATTTCCTATGAAATGTAATATAACCTTCCCGTTAGTACCTACAAATTAATCTTCTAAGAAACAAATTATGTATTCTTTCGTCTCGGTGTCGACTGGGCTACAGATGCGTCGGCCTGTTATTTCAAATACCTCATTTGGTTTTGTTTATTAACACAGTACCAAATTATAGATCCAATCATTAGTATTCAAGGAATGTGAGGACTGTACTCATATGAGGCACGGTTGGGATTTGGGGTGCGTTTTGAAAATATGCGTGTGTAGAATTTAGGACGATTGATGGAGTAAGAATTTTTGGCAATAATTCTTTTATGAATGCGTTTGTACGTCTATATTAATTATTGCTAGCTTTCGTATGCGACTTCGCCCACCTAGAAGTCAAATATACCATAAAACCTGACTATAGGCACTAGTGTACCTATTAGTGGATTTTTTTTGTAATTGAACCAGTGAGTGCTTCCAGAGATTCATCATCATCATGTCAACCTTCAGACGCCCACTGCCGGTCATAGGTCTCCTCCAAGAGAGGGTTCAGCCGTAATCGCTATACTTGGCCGATGCATGTTGGCGATCGCAGTAGGTGTTATAGTACTCAGAAGAACGCTGCTGCCCATCCTTTATTCAATATCCCTCTGTCGCTTTCTACGACACCCACAGGTAGAAATGGGGTGGTGCTATTCGCGGCCGGCACCACACGGTTATTTTTCCAGAGATTACTAACAAAAAAATAAAAAGCAAATAAAATTTACCTCTTTATATTACAAGTACTAGCTGCTGCCCGCGACTTCGTTCCCGGTGTTTACTTGCGAGAGCCATTAAACCTCCTTAATCCGGCCCTGTCGCAAAATCCGTTCTTAGCGGACGTCTACTAACCATAAACTACCGTCCTGCCAAATTTAGTTTTATACGTCAAGTGGTTTTCGATATTTCGTGATGAGTGAGTGAGTGACCTTTCGCTTTTATATATTTAGATAGATAGATTAAGTAGAATAACAATTTAGAAATAGGTTAATAATATAATAATAATAATATGTGGGGACATTTTCACACACGGCCATCTGACCCCAAACTAGGGACCCCTGTACTATGGGTGTCAGACAGCTGATATACATACACAAATACATTTTTTTTTGTAAATACATACATATATAGATAAACAACACCCAGACACAAGGCAAACACAAGTGCTCATCACGCAAATGTTTACCCTGGGCGGGAATCGAACCCGCAACACGCTGCGCAGCAGTCGATCGCTCGGCCACTGCGCCAACCGTGTCGTCACGGTTATCCAGTTGTATTTGAAAGTAACCTTACTTACCTACCTATTTTTTTCTTTTCATTTTATTCTCATCTATCCTACATCAGTTTAAATGTTACCTACTTCTGTGTATATTGTAACAATTCTGATAGTTTAAGAGAAATAAAAGGCTATGCAGAATTGTACGTATTGAATTTAATAGCTCTCACACGAAAGTTAAAATGTGATGAGTATCAAAAACAATTGTAAGTATAAAAGTTAGCACTGACCTAAACGCACTAAGGTTAGGCAGTATCCAGGAGGATTATGATCCCCAGCCTGGCCGGCGTACAGGATCAGCCGAAGAGAAGTCTGACGCGATCAGCTCGGGGACGGAGGCCCCCCCAGGCGGTCAGTAGGACCAGCCCTGGGCAGCAAGAGGCTCGTGACAGCTCGACTTAGCCTCTAAACCGACTCTCGGTTGCAGACTGGTAGACTTCAGTAAGTAGACTGGTAGTCTTCAGTAACGTACGCATATGGGTAATCAGAGTGTTACCCCAGCGACTCCAAGAACTAGACTCAGCAACGTAAGCGTATCAGCAATCCGCGTGTTTACCAAACGGCTCCGAAATCCAGACTCCAGCAACGTATGCGTATGAGCAATCCGCGTGTTTACCAAACTGCTCCGAAATCCAGACTGACCCATTTGACAGGTTCCTTTTCTGACCGCTCTTCCAAAATTCATAAAAAATCCAATTATGAATCTTCTTTCTAGAACGGTCAAATCGTTTTTTATATAGCAACGGCCAGGCTCAATAATTGTTGAATGCCATTTATTTTAGTACCTAATTTTTATTATAATATTAATGCGAATCAGATCTAAAAGAACACACGATAATACAGCGGGTGTTCAGCCGTTTACTACCTAACACAGACAAACAAGCTTACAAGATATACAACATAGAGGTTTTACGTTAGTAGCCGAAAACTTATTTTAGAAGAAATGTTTGCGGTCGTCAATTTGACGACTGTCACTGACAGACATGTCAAAGCAAAACATTATTTATTTTTCAGGTTTGTAAATATTAATTTGATCCAATTATACAGGAATAAATTACAAAGGATGACGACAGGAACAGCATAAAAAAAGCGTAAGTAGATAAACACATTCTATTCATAAGATTCCAAGTTACAAATAACAAACAAATATTATAACATGTAGACATAACGTGCGATGGATGATTTTATGCTTATGAAAAGTAAATATGAATGATAATTATGAAATGAAGATGATACAGAATACAATTATAACACAGACAAAACCAGCACATATAACTGTGGGTACATTATATATTACTTATAAGATTCCAAGAATCCATACAACAAATATTATAAAATGTAGACATATCGTGCGATGAATGATTTCATGCCTATGAAAAGTAAATATAGTTTTTCGAGTTGAACCGAAACACGAGTTGAACCGAAACACTATAATATAATAGGATCATCCATAAAGAATGTTCCTTGTGAGTTATTATTGAAGATAAACCATGGTGACCGGTCCAAGTTATGTTAATTTGAGACAGGTATGCGACCATTAGTTCAAGGTGTCAGCTATGATCACGATGCGCTCAGTGTTCATTCTTTTTTATTTTTAAACTCTTTGGTAATTTCTCTTCGATAAATTATATTTGTTACTATGGTAATTAATGCTCTTATTTTAGTGGCGGTCATTTGTTTTACGGTTAGTTAGTACTTAACGTCTGTTTTAATTGATTTTTATTTCCAACCAGGGTACCTACCCTGGTAAACTAGGTTACCTAACCTAGTTTTACGGCGTCTGTTAATGGTGGCGATTATTAAGGTCTTCTTGGGGTGAAGCATTATTATTATTCCTGGATTTCTAAAAAGGTGTACCTTTCAACTGTCTGGAAGAATTGTACTTGGCTCTCAGCATACAGAAGGCCAATTCTCGTAATGTAGTCGCATCGTGTCTCATTTTAGCGACAATCTATGTCAGTAACTTGCAAAAATGTAAGTAAATTGGAAGTATTTTTAACAGATTATACCTGACATTAAAATGAGAACGATCTTTAAAATAGGAGAATTATTACCAATCTATACTAATATTATAAAGCTGAAGAGTTTGTTTGTTTGTTTGAACGTGCTAATCTCAGGATCTACTGGTTCGAATTGAAAAAATATTTTTGTGTTGAATAGTCCATTTATCGAGGAAGGCTATAGGCCCATGCGAAGCCGGGCCGCTTAAACAATAATTTCAAGACAGAACTTCTAGATAAATAAAAACCACTTGAGTTTAACATCCACAACTCGATTAATTTTCAATTTATTGTAAACTTAGATTATAAGTTGCTTTGAAATCAATAAATGATTTGTCAATTGACCTGGAAAACCATTTACTAGAAGTTACGTCATAAGTAACAAAAATTGCGTTTTGACAGCTCATGAAACGCAGGTCAATCACCACCCACCTCTCCCGCACCGCGCATCTACCACAGGAACGGTTTAAGTTTAACAGTAATCAGGTACCTACTTGAGAATTATGGCGTGTTTTGTTTTGTTATGGCGAAAAGGGTGAGTGACACAATAAAGTGTCGACTTAAACTAGTTTAATAGTCTAACGACTAAACTTGGCTAACTTAAAACAACTATGAAGTAACAGCATTTGTACCTTACTGGACAACTTTAAGCAACGCCTAGTTTGGTCGCAATTAAACCTATTTTAAATCTTTCTTGAGATGCGAAATTAAGATTAATTTGACTATTGTTGGGTTTAGGAAATTTCCGTCGTAATTAAGCTGTTCTTTCAACAAATAAGTCATCATGTCAACCTTTAGACGTCCACTGCTGGGCATAGGCCTCCCCTAAGGGGGGGTTCAGTCGTAATCGCCATGCTTGGCCGATGCATGTTGGCGATCGCAGTAGGTGTTATGGTACTCAGAAGGAAGTTGCTGCCCATCCTCTGGTCAATATCCCTCTGCCGCCTTCTATGACACCCACGGGTAGAAATGGGGTGGTGCTATTCGCGGCCGGCACCACACGCATAACAAATTAGTACACACTGCGTTTTATTCCTTGCACAAGGTTTTTGTTTCAACGCATGGCACTGCCCAATTTGTTTCTCTGGTCTGCACTAATATTATAAAGAGGTAAAGGATGTAAATTTGGATGTAGGAGGAAATCTCCGAAACTGCTTTTCCAATTTCAAACATTCTTGCACTGATAAAAAGCAAGACTTGTGCCAAGTGCTATTATCATAGTTTATGTTTTACGATATAAGCTAGCATCTAATACAGAGCTAGGCTCGATGCTCTTACATCATTAAAACTTAGTATATGCCTAGACATAATTGTAAACACAAGTTTAATCGAAAGTCTACCAAAGCCTCTTCTCTCAAAGTACAAAATAATAAAGCATACCTGATTTAAGCACATTTACCAATATCGTAGTGTCATTTGCAAGAGTGCTCGCTCGTCATATGTCAAAGGCTGGTTGCATTGGAACCAGCCAGGTTTATCTGACATGTCATTCAGCCTTAAATCGTGCAATCGCTTTAGTATTTTGCCGCACTGTGAACGATACTTTGTTTAAATTTAAGCCTTTTCATCGCCACAGTCATGTATATATGACAAACCAATGATGGAAATATGCTCAGCACGCCACGGTCAGGACGGCATGATTGACTGCTACTTGACGTGATTCTATAGAATGGTAATTCGTAGCTTGGCGCCGAAGTCACGTTTCTTGCTTTTTGACGTGGCTGACTTTAACTTTGTGTTGGGTGAAATTTTGAAATTGGTCTTTTGGAGTTTGCAGTATGTGTGGTCACAAAGTACGTAAGGCTGCGTCGCGCCCGAGCAGAGAGACTACTCAGAACAAACCGCTATTTTTACCACGCACACATTGACATTACGTTTATAGGCATTCTCAAGCAGTTTCAAGCAGACTTACGACTCGACTGTCACGTGTTGTCTAAATGAATAAATGAGAGACATTGACATTTCACGACAAACAAGAAAATTTTGTTATAAAAAATTGCAAAGAGTTCCAATCAGTGTCAATAAAATTTCATATTGTCACAAATAAAACCTACAGAGTCAAAACAGTAGCAGCCCTAGTGAGTCTGGCAAGTTTAGGTAATTATTTTTGAAGATGCCGGGAGCGGTTTTTCTGTACCCTCTATATTTTGTGGTGTGGTTTTAGACATCATTATATTCGTTGACAGTAACTCACAGTCGTTGAAATCGTGGTCGTTTTGGCCAATGTCTTGTCTATTTACACAATTGTACCTGGAAACAGCAGAATATTATGGACGTCGTATTTTATGTAACACCTTGTAACAACAATATTCTAACAAATAAATACATTATTATTATTATATCTACTAAAGGCAGCAAGGAAACGTAAAACATACTCAATATTAAAATTGAAGAGAAATCTGTGTTCAGATGAAGAGCCTATTGGCATCATTGATAAATAGTAAGGTTAAAAGTTCAGGATGCGCTGAATATATAGACTATATCGTCCATTCATCCATCACTCTTGAAAGCTAGATTCCATGTGCGTAGGTAATTGTCAAAATAAAATACTTTAAATCTGATAAAATTAAATAGAAAAACATGCACAGATGTGCGTAAGAGCTTTTAATATTTTTAACTCTCATAGAGTTCTGCTCACTTAATTATAAATAGAGGGTGCACATGTCAATAACAATTGAGTTTGTAAACAAGCACATCTGTCAAATATCCCGAACCTAATTTACGTCATAAGTGATAGTTGTAGTGTTGGGACACGTTGACAATGGTTAATACATTTTTATCGATAATCTGTTTTTGTGTCTTTAAAATAATATTTAACCAACTAAAGCTAGGTATCATGTATGTAGAAAATATATCGATAGTTTTGTTCTAGTTGTAGTGGTTTCATTATTCAAGTGTTTTATAAAATGGCACGATGGTAAAGCCTACATAAAATTTAATTAGAGCCTCATTTCGTTGGCCTTTAATGTGAATTACTTTTCCGTGTAAAGAGGAATACATTAAGGAAGCAAATGAATTGGAGATAATTAATGTCGGGAGTGGGATTATGTAAGAGTTTACGAATTGTATTGTGTTTAAATGGATTTATTGTTGGGTGTTAATGGATTTTATTTCATTGAAATGCCTCGGTGATTTTTATATCATTAACCTAGTTATGGACAAGAAAAGGAAGATGACGACCTTTAATATAAGTTGTTACCTATTTTGTAGGTACAGAGGCCAGCTCATTAAGCTACAACAATCTGCCAAATTTCAACGTTAGATTTTCAACTTTATTACAAAAGATTAAGGTTCATATTTCACTAGCAACCCGACCCGGCTTCGCATGGGCCTATAGCCTTCCTCGATAAATGGACTTTCTAACACAAAAAGATTTTTTCAATTCGAACCAGTAGATCCTGAGATTAGCGCGTTCAACCAAACAAACAACAAACAAACAAACTCTTCAGCTTTATAATATTAAGTATAGATTGGGAAAATTTGACAGTTTGATATGGCTTTATGTGCTGGCGTTTGTAGGTACATATTTCTTATTTTTTTTTTTATGTTTTCATACTAAGTATAAACTAGTAGGTAGCAGTTTGATACATTTTGTCCATTATTCATAATAATCGCTGGAATGTCTTGGTACTTATTAATGTTTTGTTGTATGTCTTCAACTTTAAATGTGCCATCCACTCATCCACCTACGTTCGAACGTATTTACAGCCATACTACATAAATGACACAACATCTGTCCTATCAAATCATACCAGCTTTTGAAAAAACCGTAAAAGAATACATCAGGTGGCTTTTATGTTATAGGATGTAACATAAAAACGTATTCAAGAGTACCGAAACCTGGATCATTAGGCTCTCGTACCAGGTTTATGTCTTTAATGCTGAAGACGATCGAAATAAAGTGAAGACGTGGGCTGTGAACAGCGTTGAGTTGAGTTTGATCACTTGTTTTTTATTATTTGACAGGTTTAAATTTTTAGCAAAGTATTTTTGATATCTAGATACCAAAAATACTTTGCTAAAAATTGTATTGGTATTAAGGGTTATTGTCATAATCATCATGTCAACCTTTGGACGCCCACTGCTGAGCATAGGTCTCTGGTATTTGGCCGATGTATGTTGGCGATCGCAGTAGAGTTCTCTGGTCAATATCCCTCTGTCGCCTTTTACGACACCCTCGTGTAGAAATGGGGTGGTGTTTTCGCGGACACCACACGGGTGTTACCCACATTGTCATCATGCTGACAGTTACTATATAGGGCCGTTTACGGGTATGCCGAAGTTATCTTAATTTTAGTCACAGTCAAAGCATTTATTTCAATTAAACCATTTACAGGCACTTTTCAATTGTCAAGGAGTCGGTCAGTTAGTCAGAAAGTTGAAGCTAGTTGCTCGTTCCAAAACGTAGGTAGGTCTCTATGGAGAAGAACGAGCAAGAAACTCCACGGACACTCTTTTAAATCAAGTGTAATGGGATGGTGGTATTCGACCCGAAAATCTCAGTGTCTTTCTTTCAAGTCCCTACAAAGTTGTAAAGTCAATTGCAATCATGTTTGACATCGATATTGTAACAGCATGTCTGTCAGTTTAGTTTACTTCCAATATCTTACAAAACTACAAAAATCGCATAATATCACTGGAAGCATTATTTCATCACAAAATGGAAAACGTTTGCAAAAAAAAAACCAAGTCAGGTGACGATGAAAAATATATATGGAAACAAAGAGTTCATTATGTCTTGAAACTTGATGGCCAGTATGGAAAGAGTAATTAAGGCACTAGTTTCATATCGATTATAGGCTATTCGCTAGTTTCTTTTTTATATTGAAAGTTCAAACGTGCCGTTGACATTTTCTTCATTAAGATTCTGAGTTATGAAAGTTTTTAATACCTGTAACAGCCAAAACTTAGGTGTAAGTCGTGTTTAATTAAGAAATAGACCTTCTATATTAATGGTATTAGTTTTCGCTAGTTGGCGATGTAGCATTAAGTTTTAGTTTTATGACAAACTTTTGATTTAATTACATTTTGGGAATTTATTACTAGTTAACGATTAATTTAAGAATATGGACTTTGAAAAGTTTCTTAGAGAATTCAGAACTGCAAATCGCATAAAATCTTTTTGATATAGCGGGTGTTAAATAAATAAACATTCAGCAGATTATTTTCTGATTTTTATTTTTGGTGTGGAAAATCACTGCCAAAGAATATGGACTTTGAAAAGTTTCTTAGAGAATTCAGAACTGTAAATCGCATAAAATCTTTTTGATATAGCGGGCGTTAAATAAATTAACATTCAGCAGATTATTTTCTGATTCTTATTTTTGGTGTGGAAAATCACTGCCACGCTACGCAATGTAACGCACGCAAAACTTTGAAACTGATCGCAATGATGGAAACAATAATTATGTGTTTTTCGCCTCAAAGCGCAAACGTAAGTCACACAAGTGACTATCATAGTTATGACACATTCACAATATTATGACATAAAAAATAAAATATAATTTATTTTTTAAATCATAAATGTACACTAGTTTATATTATAAGATGTTGGGACATAACTTGGCCTACATGTTTTATCATGTCATGTTTTTGTTTTGTGTGTTTTTTGTTTTATCATCATATTATATCAATCGAAAAACCATCATCAGCATCATCTTGTATGGCATAATATTGTTTATAAACAACGGCGTATAAAGTAAAAGTTTGTTTATATATAACCATATGCGTAAACCGAAGCCTATCGTATCGTAATTATAAAAATAAAAAGCTTTTTACAAAAAAGACAACCGCCTTCAAAAAGTGATAAATAACTTTAGCACAGAACACACATTGACTTTAGTTTCGAAATTCAGTGGCTTTGTTCTGTTTGTTGTTTTGTATTGCCACCGACTTCCGAAACTAAAGTCAATGTGTGTTCTGTGCTAAAGTTATTTATCATTTTTTGAAGGCGTTTGTCTTTTTTGTAAAAAGCTTTTTATTTTCCGCTTTTTAGTACCTCCTTCTCATCCAAATCTATTAAGAAGAGATTGAAAGTTACTACAAAGATTGATGAAACTAAAACGTCGTCTGTGTAAAATTTTTGGGTATTTGTTGATTTTTCAAAAAGTGCTGAATCAATTTCGATAAAATTTATATGGGACCACCCTTGAAGCATACCCTATCCATAAAAAAAAAGAATTTACAAAATCGGTTTACGTTTGCCGGAGAAATCGCGTAACAAATCGCGCACATACTTAATGCAAATTTAAGACTTATACGGTTTTCTCATGGATGCCATTGTCAGAACTGGACCAAAATAAAATGGGACCACACGGGAAGCACTAGCTTCCAAATAAAAAAAGAATCATCAAAATCGGTTCACCCAGTCCCGAGAAATCAGGTAACAAACATAAAAAAAAGAAAAAAAAAAAAAAAAAGAAAAAAAAATACAGACGAATTGATAACCTCCTCCTTTTTTGAAGTCGGTTGAAAATACAAAATAACAAAGGTACCTACGCTTAAACATGATTATACACATTCTATTTACAGCACTCTATAAAGGTAAAAACATATTAAGTACACTGACCCATAATTTAATCGATAAACGTCCAACATCAATGTTATCACAAAACCGCTTAGAACCAAATAATAATCCAAATAATCTGATTGAAAATATTAAATCATCCCCAAATGGTCCGATACACAGTTTAATTAAAACAACATGCAGCTTCATTTAAAGTTGGGTAATAGAAATTGGTACTATCGATATTAGCCCATCACTATGCTATTAAACTCCCCCACTCGGGCTGAATAAGTACTTGATGTACCCGCATGAAAATAATTATAATGACAAACACTTGTCTGGGCAAACATGGCGGATCGGATCAGCTGTTCGTCTTATAAAGTGTCTGAGAGGTATTTTTTATTGTGAAATCCTATTACTATTATAAAGGCCTTAAGCCGTGTGGTGACGGCCGCGAATAGCAGCACCCCATTTCGCGTCGTGGGTGTCGTAGAAGGCAACAGAGGGATATTGACCAAAAGATGGGCAGCAGCCCTATGCCCAGCAGTGGGAGTCTAAAATTTAACGTGATTATAAAGGTACAAAACTGTAACGAGGTTAGATGGATAGATGTTTGATACTCTTTCGAGTTTAAATGACTGAACGGAGTTAGCTAAAATTTGGCACACATGTAGTTATTAGTCTAGATAAAGACATAGGATAGTTTTTATCCCTTTTTTGGTTTTCAATGGTATCATTTAGGACTATGGTTTAATTATGGAAGAAGGAAGTATTGGCAGAATTGGTTAAGAAGAGTTGTAGCTGAAAGACATGGAGAAATAAACAATACCTACTTCTACTTCGTAGCGATACTCAATGTACCCTATAATATGTCTCAAAGTGTATGTCACATATGCCTACAGCGCAAATTTGATGGGGTTCTAGAAATGGTCACAAGGTTTCGAGAAAATTCTTTTGAGAATCAACCATTTGAAGTGATTTCTTGACATTTCAAAATTAAAACCTCTAGAGACTTAATTTCATACCAAAAGTAAACCCTATTTCAGCTCAAGTTCACACAGAGAAATGTTGCAGCATATACTTAAAAACGGAATTCTCAAACTTTCCCAAACAATACCAATATTTTGAGCAAATAATTTGTCCAGCAAACATCAGCACCAAGTGTTGGTAACTTGTTACAGCAGCCCCATACCCTTTGCCCCTAGTTCGGAAACTAAACAATACCGTCATTATGGGGCTCGCATTAAATACAATATTTACAACCCCCATGGCAGGAAGTATGTGTTTAAACAAAGACAATTATGGTGAACGGTAGCAAAGGCCAGGATGAGGTGGGAACGCAGTTCCAGCTGCTTTTTTTTTCATGTTAAATTATTAAGAGTTTTATGCCAGGTAACCTGGGGATCACGCTTGAGTGAATGGGTTAATATTGGGCTGTAGCATGCATCATGGTCGACCGCACTATCCCGTAATATTAGGTATAATAGTTGTCTAAACGCAACTATAAAATAAATTGTTTCTTATTTGAAAATAGGCTGGTATGAGAGCTATAGGGAAAAGCTATGGGTCTATAAATCAGGTAAATAAAGAGTACCTACACATCTGTGCATAGATAAAATGATAAGGGTAAGGTAAGGTACGTCATGTGAAGGTGTCTTTATCGGTAGGCAAATTAATGTGTCGTGGAAAACAAAAGCTAAGTCTCTACTTACTCTTTAGTTGTTTAAATTTTGTACGTTCTCAAAACTCTTAAACGTTAATAAGAAGATTTTAATGTCAAATTAAGTACCTATTAAAGTACTTTCTTATCTAATGCAATTATCTCTTAGCTTCACTAGACAAAGAAAAATAGGATGGGAAATTAAAAGCATTATCCTGGTAAAACTTGCAGTTGCTATTTTATTTTGTTCGCTTATAAAATACACACTGATACAGGTGAATGGAAAAATAGAAAAAATAAATGGCATTTTCATTTAAAACAAAGGAACTCGACCATCCCAAATAGGATGGGCCTTTTTTGCCATTTCACTAATTCCACTATTCTTTGTGCCACAATGACATTTATTTTTAAATTTCGAACGTGTATTGGATATACACGTTCGAAATTTAAATTTAACAAAAAAAACAACAATGGCCGCCAGCTGGGCCGGACGGCGCGTTCCGGCCTAGCGAGCGACGATGCGAGTGCATCGAGCTACTATGATCGCGTACGACTCAACGGGTTCCGTACCTACATGTTTGGATTGCAACGCATGCGTAATTTGATGGCACATTTTTGCATAAAAAATACACCTATTGTTAAAATTCAGAAGCATGTTTAAAAATAAACAAAATAATACAATGTGATTAATGGAAAATATTTTAAGGCTACTGTTTGTAAAGCTTAATTAAAATGTAACAAAACACCAAATAAGCAAGCAATTTGTTTGGCACCGACCCGAACAAACCTTCCTTTCATCAGATCGTTTATTAATCAAAACATAGCACGTAAAACAAACGTTAGCGGCGACCTCCACCCGTACTTATATTTAAATTCGTGACGTAAAAATCAGAATATCGAGCACCTAATGTGAGCGTGCCTGACCTATCACAAGTTTCATAACGTGATTTATTGTAAAATCCCTTTGTAAAGGTCCTAGGAGACCGTGACATGACGGACAAAATGCGGGACGGTTTTAGATCGTTGTAAAAGTTTATTTTTGGATAGATGTTGCCAGATGTTGAAATGGAATGGGGAGCGGTAAATCGTTTAAGATAGTTAAATGCCGCGTATGACAATTTGACAAGCACCTAATGCTGGAGTAGGTAAATATCGAGCATGTATCACCAACACTTATTTTATGTTTAAAGTTACTTAATAATTTGAAAACACAATTTATTGTTGCCCATTGCCCAGCTTATTATTTAAATTAGGGGTTTTCATCAAAAATCTATAAGAAAACTATAATAGGCCATTGATGGATTTCAAATAAACACAAATTTAATTATCAATTTACGAAAACATCAGATGACAAGCCAAAACTGTGACAACATCATTAATTTCAAAAGGAAATGAGACCAAATCTTACAGGCGCTTTAAACTACTTTTTCCTCACTAGAAAAACAGTAAATAAATAAAAACTTTACTTAATCAACCTTTTTGCTGGCACTCGGAAGCCTGTGCCATTAGAAGTAAAAAAAGAAAATCGTTTTTGTCTATATCAAGTTCCACAGATAATTAAGTGTAACATAATGATGCGTTCCGTTGATTTTTAAAGGTGCGTTCCAAGCGAGTGCATGTGAACAAGAAATATGGGCGTATATCCTGTATTGTAGTATGTAGGAGACATTTGAAAAGACATGCATTATGGTGACTGTCATTGTCATTGTTGGTTTTGTTTCGATGTTAGCTAAGAATAGCTTGTGATTACAGTCGTAATGGTCAATTTAATAAAGAAAAGCAGGGTCTTGGACACTGAGACATGTGTCATGGATACTAGATTTATGATTTGTATGTAATATGTATGATGTGGGATTGCATTTATAGAATTAAAGTAAAAAATGAAAGAATATATTGTGATTGCCATTTATATGTCTCTATAGACCTATTATTAGACTAGTCATATTTTAGTCTTTTTTTTTAGACAAGCCTAGGCTTGTCATATTTTAGACAGTAAGTAATTAAACTAGATGACATTTAGTAGATAGGATAAGAGCTCTAGCTTGTGATTAATTACACATACATACACAACAGACACATACATTATTAGTTTTAAGTTATCTTGCTGCGTCCTAACAGGGTCATTCACTCACCAGTTTAAACCCTAGCGTATAACTGGTTCTAAAAATTGTGCATTAAATAAATAAAAAAATAATCAAATTCTCCTCGAGGGCGCTTTCAGAAATATAATTTGGTGAATTCATTACCCTTTATAGTAACATCTACATACTCGTAATATAATGTTTGGTAACTTTGTAATCATGTGTCAGAATGTCTTTAACTAAATTACAACAGAAAGCTGATCAAAAAAAAAAATCTTTGGGTTTACCACTGCCTGATACTCTCAAAATGGATTCTGTTCTGGAAGGTTCAGGCTGTCGCATAAGTATCCTCATGACTCCTTCACATATTAAAATTACCCAGCAACAGACCCACGACCTGCTCCAAACATCCTGCCACCACAAAACAAAAGAAGTTTCTTTAACGATGAGTTTTGATATAAGGGCTAGCTAGCCAGTGGTTCCGAGCGAGTGCGTGTGAAGCTACTTGTAAGGTGACGCGCTCGGATTGGTCCACGTAATGGACGGCGACATCTGATGGGAATAGTATGGATGTGGTGTTGAAATAAGTTATGGTGATATTTTATGTATTCCCTCGAAAAACAGATTGCGATTGGCTCCTTCGCTGCGTGTCGCGGGTTCGATTTCCGCACGGAACAAATACCCGTAGGCCGTACAAATTGACATACAGGTATTTTTTCCGGGTTTGGCTGTTTGTGTATGTGAGTTTATATGTTTGTAAACGCGCCCATGATACAGGAGAAATTCCTAGTTAGGGGCAACGTTTTTTAAAGAAATAAAAATAAAAGTAGTTGGTGTTGCGTAGTAGTAGTTATTAAATAAAATATTTTAATGTCACCAACTCAGATTATCAAACAAAAGACAGATAGACCGTGCGGAACACTGCGAGTGAAGCCACAAAAGCAAATTCAAATTCAAAAACGAATACCTACAATTCGCTTCGCACTGTACTTACACGAATCAGTACAGCACGAAGCGAAGCATTGTTAAAAAAACAAATACTAATACAAATAAAAATACAAAACCGAATACAATCACGAGATGTTGGTGATGGTATTCATTATTGAATTTATATGTATTTACTTTTGTGGCTTCACACGCAGTGTTCCGCACGGTCTATCTGCCTTTTGTTTGATAATCTGTGGTCACCAAGTTGAAATAATGCTGCTGTATACATGAATGAATTAAGTTTATTAATTACTTGCTTTTGTCCGCCACGTCGATTGCGTTTATCTCGAACGCAGACGTCGCTTATTAAAAAGTACCCTATATTTAAGCTTAGTCTGTACCAAATGTTATCAAAATCGATTCAGTAGTTTAGCTGTAAAAGAGTACCTAACAAACAAACAAACAAACTTACTTACTTCTAATATTAGTACTTATGGATTGTATCTATCTTAATGAAAAAGAAATAATTGTTCCGCCTATGATGATTTTTCGTTAATTTCAGCGTTTTGAGAAAGATCGAGTCAACGGAGCAAAAGACAAGACAACGGAAAAAAGACGGAAAAGAGTTTGCTAGAGCTCCAAATATTTTACTTTTAAACTTGTGCTTTTCTGGGTAAAGATTAAGAAATATTCTTGGGTAGGCTATACTAAGCTCCTATACAAATAATAATAAGGACAACCGACCAAATAAACATTAAATCATGTTTCGTCACACAAATCATATTACCTTCACAAGTCTCATCCACACAAAGCCATCGCCCCCGACTTAACTGGAACGTTCTCAGTTCAAGTTCAATGTTCATTAGCGTTTGAAGGATGCCACTCGCGCGAGTGACTCGACCGGCACTTGTAATTCCATGGAATATTTATTAGCATTTTGAATAAATCTTGTAAAGAATAGGTATACCATCCCTCTCTAGCCCCGAGCGTATGTAGTGGGTAAAACAAAATCAGTAAGTCTGGAATTGACATTCTTTTATGCGTTTAAGAATCAGGTATCTGTATAATTTATAACAATGGCTCATCATATGGCTTTTAAAATATAGCGACGCTTACCAGAAAAGACTATCAAAACTCAAAAATGAGCTTGCTGTCAGACTGAATGGAGACCAGAGTCTCCAATATCAATGACTAAAGAGACATAGTGTACCAATTCTGCAGGATACATTCGTCAGGATGGAATGAGACACTCGTCTGAGAAGTGTCTCTCCAAGCTAAAAGCCTTAACCAGATGAGGATATTGGTCAAAACAGTGGCTTATTGTTGTGTGCAACCGATTTCCATGGAGCAGAGTTAAACAAAAAAAAAAAAATGGCTTTCTCAATTATGCTGGGTTCGGCTCCTCCCTAACCTGATTCAGCTGAATACCAGTGGTTAACATGGAGCGACTGCCTCTCCGACGTCCACAATCCATTTGCTGGGTAACACGATACCCCTTGGTAACTCATTCACTCACTGACTAAACACGTAATCTTGAAAATTACTTGACCTTTGACCTTGAACGATGCTACAATTTCGCACGTAAGTAGTTAATAGGACTTCAGCTAAGAACTGATTTTGCGACATGGCCGAAGAGCTTACGTGTAAAAGCTAATGTAGGTATGATTTCTGGTCTTCTGTATAATCACATGTTTCGAGAAGAGATGATATTGATATTTGACGACACGATCGGCGCAGAAGCAGAGCAATGGACTGCTGCGCTGCGTGTCGCGGGTTCCATTCCCACACGGTTCAAATATTTGTATGATCTAGAAGCTGTCCGGCAGTTTGTGTACGTGAGTTTTATGTGTCTAAACGTACTCACGACACAGGAGAAATTCTAGTGTGGGGTAACGTTTATGAAAGAACAAGAAGAAAACAAGTTTTTTCATATTTGCGACCCATTTTGCAGCCATAATTAAGTACGCATTAACAACAGCTGGCAAGCGCGATATTTTATTCCTAGATCAATACACCGTCATGTCAAAACAGATGTTAAACAAGTATCTACTTGTAATAGTTGTAATGTATTTCAATGTACACTTATCTACCTTTTAAATAACTGGTTTCGAGTTAAGTGTTCCGTGCACACGGGCCACGCGCTTCAGTCACTTGTGTGGTCGGTGGCCGACACAACACGGTCCATCGCCGTTACTTTTACTAAACACCTTCCTGGCCTTAGATTATTGGTAGGTCGCTTCGACTAGATACCGCACTACCTAAAAACAATAGCTCCGTGAATGAAGCAACTCAATATTGTAGTGTGTGTAAAACAAATTGCAAGGAGGATAGTGTGCGTGAAAAATTGTGCATGAAAAAAAAAGAAAACCGCCTTCAAAAACTAAAAAGTAATAAATACCTTTAGGACAGAACACACATTACTTTACTTTCGGAAGTCGGTGGCGGTGGCTTTGTGTTTGTTGTTTTGTATTGCCACCGACTTCCGAAAGTAAAGTAATGTGTGTTCTGTCCTAAAGTTATTTATCACTTTTTAGTTTTTGAAGGCGGTTTTCTTTTTTTTTTAAGTTTTTTTTTTCGCTTTTTAGTGTTGCCTTAACATCCAAATCCATTAAAAACGGCGACACACTTAAAAGAGATTGTAAGACTTCCAAAGATTGAAGAAACTAAAACGTCGTCTAAGTATTTTTTTGGGAATTTGTTGATTTTTTCAAAAAGGGCTGTATCAATTTCGGTAAAATTTATATGGGACCATTTCGGAATAAACTCCTTTCGAACAAAAAAGAATTTTACAAATCCGTCGATATATGACAGAGTTATGCCCGAAAATACATAAAAAAAATTAAACATTCGAATTGATAACCTCCTCCTCTTAGAAGTTGGTTAAAAATACTCTGTACCTCCACCTGACACATTGGTTGCTAGGCAGGCTCGAATACCTAGCGGATTTTCGCTAGGTTTTTGACATATTTTTTACTTCATTTGATTAGTACGTCGGCGGTATCTACTCGAAGCGCGCGCAGATCCATTAATAATCTAAGTTCCTGGCATTATTCCTCAAACTTGGGGTCGGCGCTACACAATTTCTTCTTTAATTTCGTTCTGTCAACTATCATGATATCTCTGGCTCCCTTCTCTTTCATATCATTCTTCACACAATCCATCCATCTTTTTGTCGGCATTCCCCTTCCTCTCCATTCATCCACATTTATATAAACCATCATCTAACTAGCCTTTTCCCAACTACGTTGGGGTCAGCTTCCAGTCTAACCTGATGCAGCTGAATACCAGTGTACATGGTGCGACTGCCTATCTGAATCTCGCAACCCAGTTACTGGGTAACACGATACCCCTTGGTAAGACTGGTTGTTAGACTAGAGAAGGGTGGAGTATCTAGTCGGTGGTCACACGAAGCGACAAGCGATATATCGTGGTGAGTAGCAGCCACCGCTCGCAACTCGGTGGCAACATTATGTGGCTGTGACGTGTGGCCCGCCTGTGACAAGTCGAAGAGGCACTTGTAGCACGACAAATTAAATGCGATCGCTTTTATGGTCGCAATAACCCGTCTGCTGCAACATCTGTGTACTTACAATTACATATTAAGCAAGAATAAATATGACAAACATATTCACCATATTCACGGAAAGACACCGGTAATAGCAAACGTACGTGCGCAGTACAAAGGAAAGGGGAGAATAAACGAAAACGCTTCAAAAGGAACAAAAAAACAAGAGAAAAGAAAGTCCTACACCTTAAAATGCCTCATTAATTATCCGTTTGAAAACGTAAGCAGAGATACGTAAAAAAATGCAATAAAAATAAGAAATGGCACCCCTTCCCAAACGCCATTAAAAAAATTCAAAGTGATCTATACAAGCATTTTAAAATGCGACACAGAGAACTATTTAAAACACTGTGCTCCCATTCCTTTGTCAATTTCTAAGCGACTAAGTGAACACGGAAAATCTCTGTTAGCAATTGGAAAACGAGTGAGGGAATCCAACCGAGAGACTGAGTAATTTATTTATGAACTCACAAAAGAGATAAGCTTTAATAAAATGCGAATAATTTTTTATGGAGACTACGTTGGGAGCCCTGATGATGATACTCGAGGCTTTATTACGCTTTTTGTAATAATGAAACTGTATCTAGTAATTGATACTGAGACAATATTAAAAACAAGAGTTTAATAGTCTTTTCAACACCAAAATAGTTCGTCTCTTGTTGAAGTAGATTAATATTACGATTGATCACGCCTCAAATATTTTGTTTACAATCATATTTTGAAATAGAAGACTACTCGAGTTCTTTCTTAGGTGTAAATATCAAGATGGTTGCTTCTTTCGATCGTTAAAAAAGGATGAGTAGCTTTAGCTTTTTGTATTTTTTCAAGGATTTGCCTGTTTAAAAGCTTTGCCTGATACCTGATACAGATCCTGAAGAAGACGAAGTTGGCATATATGCTTACCTTCATAATGACATCATCACATGACTCATACTCCCCTATTAATCCCCAACATATTAACCATGGCAACTCCGGGATCTTGTTGGAATCAGTTCTTATAAGCTTCCTATTTGAATAATTTCTTTAGACAAAACGTAATGCCATTCAATTAATTATTCAACCTCCTTATTCGATCTTAATGAATGTAGATGCTCGTGCCGTACATGCTCATCAAAGATAAATCTCCTAATCATCAATATCTATCTAAAGAAATGTTCAGACAACGAAACAAATACCTAATTTCAAGGGGCTTAAGGCGGCTAATCGCGTGCTTATCGATACAAAGGCAAGTTCAATTACTTAACAGATTCTAACTTGGACGTACAGACGTCTTTGGAGAGAACAGAGGAGGATGTCCATTTGGAAAGTTGTACAAAGCAATTTCGCTCTATCCAAGCTATACGTAATAAGAGAATCGCTATTTATTCTGTTATCAAAAGAAAAGTTAATTTTTGAAATTTTGCCCAACCAATTGGTATGTCTTGACGTGTTATTGATTCTCGGTTTTAATGGCAATGTCATAACTGAAATTGGTTTTTATTAACTTTGGAACAAGATTGATTGATTCTGCCTTTAAGTCTGGTGAATTGAAGTCTGGATTCTTATTGACAGATATGAAAAAATAGATTGGGGTTACACGTTTATGCATTAGACTCGTATTTGATCTTATAAATTAGTAATGTTACTTTGTTGATAAAAATATATTCAACATTTGCTAATTATTTGCTTTTTAAACTGCTGCTGATATTTAAGATCAAAAATCAAATCATTTCTTTCAATTAGAACAGTAATAGACAATTTAGAACGTCAACATATACTAGAAAAAAGAAATCCCTCTCTTATGGAAGTTTCATATAAAGAAGAATGAGCAAGCAAAATAGTTATACTTTATTTTTCTAAGTAGGTACATAATTATTTTCAAAAAAAATTTTTTTCGTTACTTGTTCGGCTTGAATGTCGGTTATCGAGGATGCAAATGAAGTCACGAACTAATAAGTGGCCTATATCCTTCCTTGAAATTCAAGTTTATTCTGTACCAAATTTCATCAAAATCAGTTCAGTATTTCAACCATGACAAACAAACAAAGGCAATTTAGCATTTATAATGTTAGTATAAAAGTTTGGATTGTTTTATTAATGTACCTATACAAAAATGGGTACATTCACTCAACGACGTAATTACAAAATGTGAAGATATAATATATTATGTAGATACATACACATCAACCACAGTAAGATATAGTATACACAGCATGATCACAGCAAAGTTAGTAAGTTCTCCGTTGCAATGTTAGTTATGGTTTGGAGAATTACAAAGCGTACTGAACCTCAGTGTTTTGAAAAGTTAAATCTTGCTGCAGTGGAGCGTGAGCCTAACCGACCAAAGAGATTGCAGGTTTTGAGGTGTGGTGCCAGTGTTAGCGGGATATAATGGAACTGTGAGTTTGTTCTGTATAGCGTTTTAACCTATTGATCTCTACGTCAAATAATACAAAAACATGTCCTCGGTGTCAAGTGTCGGTGTTATTTATACATGACTGTGGCGGTCAAAAGGTTAAAGGAATTCTACGTTACATAAATCAATCCATCTATTCATTTATATACATATTTTTTATTAAAATAAAGCTCTGCATATTTTGTTACAACTGCAATCGCCGTTATTGTGTGAAAAAGATGAAGTTTTAGGTGCGTTTAATATCACATATATAGCTAGAACACAGCAATGCTTCTTGGAGCAGCAATAAGAGTAGATCGAGTCTCAAGCGCGACAAGTTTTGTTGTTAGTATTTAAATTATTAGTGATTATAACAGCAAAAAGAGTTCAGCAACAGTAGTAAAAAAACAAAACTATAAATTGCACGTTTTTAATTCAATTTTGTTACTTCCTTCAAGGGCTTCAAGATACCTACGTGCCTAAGCGCTCACATCCACTTTCTATGTAGATAATGCCATACGAAATCCAGTCTTAAACAACTTCATTACATAAATATTATCCCCCGCTGCAACTGCACCCCAACCCGCCGTCTGCACGCAAACCATTTGCCACAAAGGATCCTTTACCTATTTCAGTATATTTGATGAGAGCCGCTATGTGCTCCGGGTGAAATTTGTTTTGACCTAGGAAATGCGGCAGACTGGGTCTAGATTGAGTTCAGCTTTGTGTACTGGGATAGTATCTTGGGAAGATTAGCCGGCATGCCTTCAGCGAGATTCATTTAAAATACCAGGAGATGAGAGGGTTAGTCTTGTTTGATGGGTTATGTTTTTATAATGGATTTTATACACGGTAAATGTGAAACTGCTTTGGGAAGGTTTTTGCAAACAACCTTTTTTTTCAGGAAAGTCGAATAGTGTTTAATTTGTGTCTGTTTTGAAGGGTAGTTAGGAGATATTATTTTTTTTTTATTTATTAATCAACGAACTTAGAAGTCTTACAAGTAGAAAAATTCTCTTCTAAAACATAAGGGATCAGACAGTCTCATTCTCAAACATAAAAAATATACTTAACAATAATTAAATGACTATAACAATTGGCAGAAAGATTAAGAGTAGGTATACTGAATGTTATTTAGCAGATGCTTTTAAGCGCTTTTTTAAACTTATTTATGTTTAGCTCCTGTCTGATAACCTCGGGTAATAGTTAGTAATAGTTGCAGTACTTGATGGTTTTTCTTAAAACGTCCCTCAATTGGCAAAATAGAAAGGATTTTGGTGATTGAAAATGTTGATGAAGCGAGTCCCGAATTAAATGTTACCATGTTTTAAATTTTCATCATCATCATCTGCCTAGCCTTTTCCCAACCTTGTTGGGATCTTCCATTCTAACCAAATGCAGCTGAATAGTAATAAAAATAAAATATTGTTTATTTGCACCTTCAAGTTTACAACAGAAAACAAGTAGTGCACTTTACAATAAAATTAGGCCGAAAGGTAGTTAATAGCTTTAATTAAGTGTTACAGCTGACACCTAAGCTAAGATAAATAAATATCTTGTATATATAGATATCAGCGCCCACCCTCATACATGAATACTAGTGTTTTATATGAAGTGACTGTGTCCAAAATGCAGTTACTGCATGGGTAACACAATACCTCTTGATAAGAATGGTTGTGTGTTGTTGTTTTCTTTTTGGATGTTTTAAATTTTCATATTAAATAATTAAAAAACTAAAGTCACGTTCTTCATACATGAAATCGTACACGAAAACCTAGCGTAAAATTTGGCGCTCACAGAAACACTTGACATAGAAAACTTTGTTCCAACTTCGATACCTGAAAATGTAAATAATGATTTCATGCGACAACTTTTGTTTTGTGAACTTTCTAGGTAGAACTGAAGGATTAGATAAATTTATTTGATTAAATATTGCTATTATTCATGAAGTTTTTGTTTCGTCAGAATTCTTTGTTTTCTGTAGTCCTTTTTTTTCATTACGTTATATGCTTTCATGTTATAGACCGACACACAGAAAAGCGGTGCGGTGCGGTGACGCAACGCAAAGCGTCGCTGAACATCCTATTTTCATAAGATCGTGAACGTAGTGCTACGTTCACGATCTAAGGATACACGTCACGTGTGTCGTAACGTTACACATAATCTGCTGATTATTACGTCGCAACTTGTTGCGATGAGGCGTCGTCGTCGGTTTTGGCAGTACGCTACCGTACCGCCTAAGTCTTATTATTAAAATTTAAATATGTATGTATTGATCCTAATGTTAATGTATAATTCAGGTATTTGTCATTAGTTTGCTACGTGCACGTGTCGAAATTCAATCAAGTTAGCAAAAGTTGTTAACGAATTCAAAGGATCAATACCTTCTAACTTTGTAGCTCTTACCACCAGACGTTGGCCCCAACACCGCACGTGTAACGTGTAGAGCCGGCTTTAGAATGTAAACTTCTATATACTTTAGCTATTTACTACTACTATTTATGTTTTTCTTCCTAAGGTCAGCATTTAACTATCTTCCAAATGCAAACAGCTGACGTTGTAGCATCTTATACATAATTATATGTATAAGCAGCTCTTCTCTGCAGGATAAAGCTTATCTGCAAGACGCCATCTTGAATGATAATCATGCACTATTGTTTTAAATAAGTGCACTTCGGTAAAGAAAAATCCGAGAGCTGCAGCACTGTCTCTGCAAAATGACTGAAGTTTTAAAAACTTTTTTGGGTTAAGCGATTTAGGTAATTTCGAAGTCGTTTAGAATAGGCGAGTGTCGTGAATTGTCGAGTTCTTTTGAAAGAAACGTACTAATGTGTAAATGATGGCGTCTAACGACTAAGAAGTCTGGCAGGCGGCTGTAAGTTTGATCAGAATCTACACTACTTAGCTGTGATGGAGGGTCCTGAATTTATTTATTATAGTGATCTGTTTGACTTTCAAAGCCCTTGGTACTGGCAGCTTATCTTTGAACGAAGAAATTTGTATTTTGTAGCGAAAAATACCTTGGTTTTTGATAATGAAGTGTTGAATATAATCCGAATCTTGCCCAGCAGTTGAACATCATAGAGCAATACTAAAAAGTATTGTATTGACATACCTGAAACATACAAAAAAAAAATTGTATTTGCTTACATAGATTGTGTAAACATTTTACTAAGAGAAGTTTTAAATATTTTCATTTTCCTTTATATTCTGTTTTTTTTTTATTGTTTATATGCATAACCAACCTTTTGCACAACTTTCAATTTATTGTCCACCTTTTGGTAGGTAAGTATTACTTATGACTGATTAATTTATGATTTGTTGCACTAATCTTGATAAAATAAACACAGTATAGTCAACTAGCTTTTGCTATATTCATACTAAATTTCATCAAAGTTGGTTCAGCTGTTTCGTCGTGAAAACGTAACAGACAAAGCTACTTTCGCATTTATAATATTAGTACGGATTATATTACTGCCTGAGGATGGCTCATAATCATAATGCTTACAGATGTATGGAAGTTAAAACCAACCGCAAATAATTTGAGATAGGGACAAAAAGACCTGAAGGCCAATTTTAGTAATTAAAAAACTTTTTACAAAAAAGAGAACCGTCTTCAAAAACTAAAAAGTGATAAAATTTTCCACTTTTTAGTGTCTCCTTATCACCTAAATCCAATAAGAAACGGCAACACAGTTAAAACAGAGATTGAAAGTCATCCAAAGATGGAAGAAACGAAATCCTCTTCTATGTATATTTTTTTGTTGATTTTTTCAAAAAGCGCTAAATAAATTTCTAGTTATTATATACTAACTTTTCCAGAATGTAACAGACACTTTTCTGAAAACAGCATCAAAATTGGTTCAGCCAAACGGGAGATAATCGCGGACAAACATACATACATACGAACATACGGGTCAAACTGAGAACCTCCTTTTTTTTGAAGTCGGTTAGAAACGTTCAAATTCTAGTCACAATTTTTTCTCAGCGACTATCAATGTTAAAAAATGTAGGTAAATTAGAGGTATTTTTAACAGATTGAGAATTAAATTAGAAGGCGGACGCTCCTAACAGGTAATTTTTTTGTCACTACGACTGTCCCAGTCCGGAATATAACAACCTCCTTAAATCTAATCTAGAGAAGCCTAAGATACTGCTGTAGGCCTAACTTCATTAAAATCCCGAATTAACGTTCATTATCCTTTACAGGCAATGTATTTCAAAGAGAAATATACTACACAAAATGAAATCTAGTTACTTCCAAATTGTTTCCCTCAGAGCATCTAGAGTTATATATAGAGAAGTCGCCAGTGCTTTTGGGTTCATAGAGGATAATCTGTTTGCTTTAGTTGTTTTTAAACCTTCTTCCAAAAATTAAAATTAGAATTAAAAATTAATTCATAAAATGAGGTTTTTATAGGGTAAATGGCCAGTTTCTTTTTACTTTTTGTATTAGCTTCCAAATAGTTTCTTTTGAATGCGGGATGTCTAAGAAGTTTATTTAAAGCCTGTTTTTATGTAGTATTTTTTTGGTATTCAGAGATCGGTACTTAATATAAAAACGAGACAGAAATGAAATCTCTTTTATTGTGATTAAAAAACCAAAAAAAAAAACAAAACATGTCGGTATCTATTTTTGCCAACAAAATTAAACAGAAAGATATATTTTTTCAAAAATCATGGGGATTTGAAAATGTACTCAAAAATTTCTCATTCAAATAGGCTGGAACGAAAGTTTAGCTGAAAATATAATATGTGATGGATCATTAAAAGAAA
Source organism: Charanyca ferruginea (assembly GCA_947361185.1). Lineage (NCBI taxonomy): Eukaryota > Metazoa > Arthropoda > Insecta > Lepidoptera > Noctuidae > Charanyca > Charanyca ferruginea. The sequence continues at coordinate 10,269,191 of OX376065.1, read as the reverse complement.
TAGGGACAGGGTAAATTGTGACCATTATCCTTTTCAAAAAAATCTCAGTACCTATATAGAAACTTACAAGAAAAATAAACACGTCAAAAACTTCCACCTTTTCATTAGAAAAGGTGGAAGTTTTGCATTCGACAATTTCAACGTAATATTTACAGTTAATACTATTAATATTACGTTAAAATTGTTTCGTTTCAAAACAGAACTAGTTTTATTCATAGACAAGGAGCTAGGGTTGGCATGTCGTACTAGTTTTTTTGTTGTTTGTTTGTTTAAGAGTATTTTGTACTGAAAGCTGTGTTCCAAAGGATTAGAGATGCTTCGCACAATAGTATTAAATACACAGGTGTGTTTGTTCGTACTTAAAGTAGGTTTTAAGCAGTGGCTGGTGTTTTAAAATAGAAATTGTTTTTACTAGACAATGATATTATGGAATGTTTTAAAGTGTTTTTTTTTTCATGGCTATGTTTTTGTAATAGGTAGTTTTTATTGATTATGTTTTAAATTGCTGATTTTCGAAAACAGCAGACTATTTTTTTTAGTTAATTGAACCACGACAAGCAAACAATCCTGTTGGTCTCACATTTGAAAGCGCAACAGCTGAGCATAGGGTCTGGGATCGATTCTCGGGTCGAGCAAAAAGTGGTATTAGGTTTAGAATTTCTCAGTAGCTGTCAAGAGTTTGGAAGTTGTAAGAACTGATGGATCGAGTAAGAAACTCCATTAAAACATTTTTTTACAAACGTTGGATTAACACTTTGATTTTGTCTTGTGTCGTGGGTGCGTTTACAAACATATAAACTCACATACACAAACAGCCAGACCCGGAACAACTATCTGTAGGCCATACAAATACTTGTTCCTTGCGGGAATCGAACCCGCGACACGCAGCGCAGTAGTCAATCCTTCAACCACTGCGCGAACCGTGTCGTCGGAATCAAAAAATCATATTTATAAATCAATTTAAGTTACATCATTAATATTGAATCAACGAGTACAATGTAACAAGTCGTGCACGTTACAAGAGGTCTTGATCAAATTATAGTATCGGATCATCATCTGCCAATCTTATTCTCAACAATGTTGAAGTCAGCTTCCAGTCTAACTGGATGCAGCTGAATACCAGTGTTTTACATGGAGCGACTGCCTATCTGGATGCAGCTGAATACCAGTGTTGTACATGGAGCGACTGCCTATCTGGATGCAGCCGAATACCAGTGTTTTACATGGATCGACTGCCTATCTTGATGCAGCCGAAAACCAGTGTTTTACATGGAGCGACTGCCTATCTTGATGCACCGAATACCAGTGTTGTACATGGAGCGACTGCCTATCTGGTTGCAGCCGAATACCAGTGTTGTACATGGAGCGACTGCCTATCTGGATGCAGACGAATACCAGTGTTTTACATGGAGCGACTGCCTATCTGGATGCAGACGAATACCAGTGTTGTACATGGAGCGACTGCCTATCTGGATGCAGCCGAATACCAGTGTTGTACATGGAGCGACTGCCTATCTGGATGCAGCCGAATACCAGTGTTTTACATGGAGCGACTGCCTATCTGGATGCAGCCGAATACCAGTGTTTTTTACATGGAGCGACTGCCTATCTGGATGCAGCCGAATACCAGTGTTTTACATGGAGCGACTGCCTATCTGGATGCAGCCGAATACCAGTGTTTTACATGGAGCGACTGCCTATCTGTATGCAGCCGAATACCAGTGTTACACATGGAGCGACTGCCAATCTGGATGCAGCCGAATACCAGTGTTTTACATGGAGCGACTGCCTATCTGGATGCAGCCGAATACCAGTGTTTTACATGGAGCGACTGCCTATCTGGATGCAGCCGAATACCAGTGTTTTACATGGAGCGACTGCCTATCTGGATGCAGCCGAATACCAGTGTTGTACATGGAGCGACTGCCTATCTGGATGCAGCCGAATACCAGTGTTTTACATGGAGCGACTGTTTACCTGGATCCGGTCCGATACCTCTTGGTAAGACTGCTTGTCAGACATTTTGACTTCTGACTGCCCATAACGACTCTCTACGATCTACGAATGACAGCCGCGAACAACAGTTTAGTGCTTTCCAAAGCACAGGAGTCTCGATATAAAATGGATGGTCACCCATCCACGGAATGACCGCGGCAAGCGTAACTTAACCCTGAACGATGAATCCGCACGGCTTTTAGGTACAGACAGCAAAGGGGTAGGTATGCAGGGTCGTCAGGTGTAGTTAAAGTTAGAAACTGATGGATGTTTTTGAATAAAATAAAATAAACTTAATCTATATACTCGTAGGTATATAAAAATGAATCGTTGTTTGTTAGTCTCGCTAAAACTCGAAAACGGCTGGATAGATTTCGCTAATTTTGGTCTTGAAATATTTGTGGAAGTCCAGAGAAGGTTTGTACGGTAAGAAAATTGAAAAATCGATTGACAGGTAAACGTCATTCGGGTTAGCTAGTCTATTCTATATAATCTATCTATTCAAATAAAAATGAATCGTTGTTCGTTAGTCTCGTTAAAACTCAAGATGGACTAAACCGATTTGACTCATTTTGGACTTGAAATATTTGTGAAAGTCCAGGAAATGTTTATACGACAGAAAACTATAAATCAATTGACAGGACGACGTCTGTCGGGTCAGCTAGTAGAGAATAAATATTTATATGATTCAATTAAATTTCATTCGAAAACATCCATTAGTAGTAAATTTCAATTCAACCATTACCGATGACCTGCATACCTATCTCTTTTGCTGACTGTACTTAGTCACGAAGCCCTCGAGAATATAATTTAGGATATACAACCTTTAAAAATGTAATTGCAGCGGATAAACATGGCAAGTATAGCAACCCAGCCGAGGGTCGGAGGTTGTCGCTCGGGGTGTGAGGTAGCGACCTCATTTGGTGGCCGAGAGCTCATTAAGTTGCCTCACCGCTTAATTTTTAACTTGAGTGAAAAAATAAATGTGAGTTTCTCAATTTGTATCAGCGACTGTGAACTTAGTTGAAATATATGTGGCTTTGTGGAAGGATCTCGTGGCTAAGTAAAAGCCGTACAGATCGAGCGGTTAAGCTACGCTAACCGCGGTCGGTCGGTGGATGGGTGACCATCTCTTTCATACCGAGTTTCCTCCATGCCTCGGAAAACACGTAAAGCCGTTGGTCCCGGCTGTCATTTGTAGATCTTTGGCAGTCGTTATGGGTATAGTCAGAAGCCAGAAAGTCTTACACCAGTTTTACCAAGGGGTATTGTGTTACCCAGTAACTTCTGTTGTGGAGGTCCGATAGGCAGTCGCTCCATGTAAAATACTGGTATTCAGCTGCATCCGGTTAGACTGGAAGCCGACCCCAATATACTTGGGAAAAGGCTAGGCAGATGATGACTGATGACTGACGACATGGTTGGCGCAGTGGCTGAGCGATCGACTGCTGCGCAGCGTGTTGCGGGTTCGATTCCCGCCCAGGGTAAACATTTGTGTGATGAGCACTTGTGTTTGCCTTGTGTCTGGGTGTTGTTTATCTATATATGATTGTATTTACAAAAAAAAAATGTATTTGTGTATGTATATCAGCTGTCTGACACCCATAGTACAGGGTCTCCCTAGTTTGGGGTCAGATGGCCATGTGTGAAAATGTCCCCACATATTATTATTATTATTATTATGTGGCTTTGTGGGAACTTTTGTTTTGAGGAAATATAATATAGTTTGTTAAGATTTAGGAATTGGGTAATGGACAGCATTAACCAACCATTTCGAGACACAACTTCTCTAAAAATACATTTTATTTTGACCCCGAGTCAAATCCAAATCCTTTTCAATTAAACTATAAAATTCGATTTTAGGTGCTTTGAAATCCAGTCCAATTCTAATAAATTAAAAATCTTTAGATATAAATATTACATTATCTATCTAATATATAAAATTCTCGTGTCACAGTTTTCGTTCCCGTACTGCTCCGAAACGGCTTGACCGATTCTGATGAAATTTTTTGTGCATATTGGGTAGGTCTGAGAATAGGCCAACATCTATTTTTCATCCCCTTTTTTCACCCCTTTTTCATCCCCCATTAGGTCGATCGGGACAGGACAACGTCTGTCGGGTCAGCTAGTACTATATAATATTATAAAGCTGAAGAGTTTGTTTGGTTGAACGCGCTTAACTCAGGATCTACTGGTTCGAATTGAAAAAATATTTTCGTGTTGGATAGTCCATTAATCGAGGAAGGCTATAGGCCCATGCGCAGCCGGGTCGGGTCGCTAGTAACTCATAAATACAGGAGTCATAAGATATGTCAGCAAGAAATTCGCAATGGTGTAGTAGCATTTGTCATGTTTCTTGGGCATCATTCATGTCGATATGTTGGTCTTATAGATCAATAACTTTTTAACAAAATCATCGTATTATTCACGAACAATGCGGTCTCGTATTGTGTGAAATGTTTTACAATATAACATTCTGGTCAAATTGTCGGGGACGAAAATATTTTCCTGTATTCAATACCGTTCACATTATTATGTGAATCCATTTATCTTTATTACATTTTCAATCCAGAGTTTTTCACCAATTTCCAGCACTCGATTGAACGATAAAATATTCCTGTACCTAGGTGAATTATTTCCAGTTAATATGTAAAAGCGTCAACAGGGTGAAAACCAATTGTGTAATAATTTTTTTTTTTTTTCTTTTTAAAAAACTTTGCGCCTCACTAGGAATTACTCCTGTGTCGTGGGTGCGTTTACAAACATATAAACTCACATACACAAACAGCCAGACCCGGAACAGCTATCTATAGGCCATACAAATATTTGTTCCGTGCGGAAATCGAACCCGCGACACACAGCGCAGCAGCCGATCGCTCAACCACTGCGCCAACCGTGTCGTAATTATGGCTTAATAATAAGACTTATGGCCTTATCACACTGGAGCTTTTCGAGCGCGTTTAAAGCGAGACAAAAGCGCAACGGCCTCGTCGCAAGTTCGTAGCGGGCGCAGCGTATACGCGGCGAGTGCACAAACTTTTCGACGGTGAGCCCGATGAGCTTTCGTCTTGCTTGTATTCGCTAGACAAACGCCAGTGTGATTACGCCCTAGAAGTTGCACTCCGGTTCCGACTCAAGAACATTTTCCATAAGCTGGGATAAGGCTATGGATTATATAAGCCAGGTCTTTAAGTAAGAAAAGGCTATATTTTCTAGATTTTCAGTGCAAGGTAAAGACGACAAAAGGATTATGTAAACTGAGAATAGGAATGTGAGGAATATCGATGCACCTGCACGCATGATTAATCCTTTTGAACAAGATGACTGGAAATATTGGTTGTACGTTGAGGCTCCATTATTCTCTCTAAGCTAATATGATGCAAAGATTTACGTAAATCTTTTACCTAATTATAGGTACCCGGTGCGTGGGTCATAGACGCGTTATCTTTTACCAAGGAGCCAGTACATAACACTAGACCATCCAACGTTAAATGTAGTTAATAAGCAAGGAAAACATTCAAGTGTCGGGAGTTTAGTCTTATGTAAAAAATTCTTGGTAAAAGTTTTGATGTAGGGGACAGCCACCGTATAGTATAGAGTAAATGTAAATCATTTAGAATTTTGCCCTTTTAATGTAAATCTGTGCATCATAATTAGCTTAATATATTCGTGTATTTACATGTACTTTCTATTTACAACAATCCAATTTTTTTTTGTATTTTAATAGATTCGTGATTGGCCACAACTCACTTGATCTTCAGTGATGATGCGGCCTAATGTGGAGTACGCATGTCTAAGATGAACCGGTTCGTTCCTGCCTTGAAGATACCCAGATTAAGCTTATCAGGAAAAAGAGAGGCGGGCAGTGAATTCCTAACCCAACCCATAATTCACCAACAATAGAGGGGATCTGGCGCTCGGCAGCCGCTACGGGCACCGCTCGCTTCACTCACTCGGTCACGGTTCTGATCTAACCCAAATGATTTTCTCAGTGGTAGGTACTTATAGTTTTAGATTCACCATACCACCAGGTATGGCCAGTGGTATAGTGGGTCAGCAACCGTTGCGGCGATGTTTCAGGCCAATCAAACTACCTTTTAATATCACAGAAATATATTTAATATCATAGAACCATAAATCCATTGTACAAAAAAAAACATTTTTGAACTCGCGCTTTTGCATCCAAAAGGAGCGAAAAACAAATGTTCCGCCGCGTAGAATAACATTTTGTTACAATGCGTACGCAACCGCTATTTTTGTTTGAATACAAAACACAGACGTACTCTGATTAAAGGGTGAAAAGAGGCGTAAATAAAAACAAAGAAAAAACGTGAAAAAACGTGACACGCAAATTGGGCAAACGGAAACATAGATTTTTTTTGTTCTGTTTTGTTTTGTTACGTTATGTTACGTGAACTCTATTTGTAAGTTATAATTTTAGGGTTAGCAACGACAAGTAAATTGTAGAATCTATTTTTATACGCTTCATTCTGATCAATGGAAGATAAGATCATTTTATTTGTTCCAACATGAGTATAGGTACATACAGAAAAAATCAGCATGCAAGTTGTTAAAAATATTATAAACAGGTCGTCATGCTTGCTTTAGACAAATGGCATACAAGTATTTAAGTAGGTATAAACAAGTTTTTAAAACTTACAGGTTCTCGAATGTACTGTTGGAAAAGTTTTGCACAGCTTACGTAAACGTTAGTTCCCAAGAACAGAACAACACAAACGTGGTCAACAAAAACGTTTCTTGGCTTCTCACGCATAACACGGTTAATCACGCATTACATAAATCTATAAGTACTAATAATATAACGCGGAAATATTTTTTAGTTTGTAAACCTAAGCATCATCATCTGCCTAGCTTTTTCCCAACTATATTGTGGTCGGCTTCCAGTCTAACCGGATGCAGCTGAATACCAGTGTTTTACATGGAGCGACCGCCTATCAGACCTCCACAACACAGTTACTGGGTAACATGATACCCCTTGGTAAGACTGGTTGTCAGATTTTCTGGCTTCCGACTACCCATAACGACTGCCAAAGATCTACAAATCACAGCCGCGACCAACGGCTTTACGTGATTTCCGAGGCACGGAGGGAACTCGGTATGAAAGGGATGGTCACCCATCCACAGACCGGCCGCGGCTAGCGTAGCTTAACCTTTGACCGATCGATCTGTACAGCTTTAACTTAGCCACGAGCTCCTCTCTACCTAAACCTAAGCAACTTATTCATATGACGAAAATTCCAATAGGAAGCTATGATTTCTCTGAGTACCTGCGTATTTATTATCAAAAACTTTAATCCGTAAAAATTTACAATTTACGCGAACGTAGTCGCGGGCAAAACCTAGTTCACTGATAGCTAGTCATCAATCCACCGAAGAACACATACGTTGAAGACGGCTTCATCAAGGTGGAGAGAAAGAATGCGAAGAAGCCTTTTATTTATTTATTTATTTGGGAAAAACAAACAATTGTACAATATGTGTTACAATACAATATGGTATGACATATGGGTAAATGTACAATCCACGACGTTTCCACAGATTACTTGTGTACATTATTAATTAGGTAAGTAAGTACAATTACACTTAAATACTATCTTAAATATTAGTTTAGGTACTAATCAAATTTATTTCGTTTTTACTCGTCGCGCAAACAACTATCAATAATTTTTTTCTTGAAACTGTTTTGAGACAGAAAGAATATATCCAAATGACAAAAGTGGTTATTATAATTTTTTACTAGACGACGGAGTGGAGCTCGCTCACCAGCATTTGTTCGGCTAGTAGTCGTGGCAAGCCTTCTTATGTGTGACGGCGACACAACCAGTGTGGACGGCGCCCGCCGGATCTAACATGCTGCTACGTCTTGCGGTACCGACGACGCAGCTGTGCGTGCCCGTTTGCACCACTCTAAAAAGACTGAGGATATCGTGGAGTACCTACGGGTGAAGACCAACTGGACCTTGAGTGTGGAGAAGTTGGTGGAACGCCATAACACCAATTTCAAGTCGTTCGTAGTGCGCGTTCCGACTCAACATTTGGTGACCTTCCTCAAGGAAGAGTTTTGGCCGAAAGGTGTGCTGTATCGGCGTTTCCGCGGTCAGCCACGCGACACCTCACAGCGTAACACGACGTCGTCTCATCGTGTGCAGTAGTTTTTAAGTTTATTGTTTTAAAATATGTATTCGTTTATAATTATTGTTTTTATGCTTATGTATGTATTGTATGTTATGGGCCTTAGTTGCCTGAAATAAAGGATAAATAAATAAAATAAAATCAAAATGGTGATCGTTTGTCAGCGCATCACTTGAGAACGGTTGGACCGAATTGAGTATTTTCTTTGTACTGTTACCAATTTGGCTATTTTTGGTGTGTAAACTCTACTCTCTAAAAAATCTTAGCGCTCAGTACACGGTATACCTCGAGCGTCTGACGCGAAAGCGACAGATGACGTCACCGTAAGACGTGTTGTTTATGTGTGCGTGAGACTGGTACTGATACGAGCTTATATACATATTTACAAATCAATTCCTCGTGAGTACCTTGGGCCTATTTTTTTTTTAAATGGTCAAATATTCAAAACTATTTGTGAATTTGATTTAGACGTTCGAGTATAGTCAGAGGTAGGTTTCTAGGGAATGTTTAAAGTACAGAGATCAGCACATTCAGCGACAACAATCTGTCGAATTTCTTTAATAGATTTTCAACTTTATTTCAATACGATAAGGTTCTTATTTAATTGGGAAAATTGTACAGTTTGGTATGGCTTGTTGTGCTGGAGTCTGTACAAAATTTGGGAGAAACTGAAACTCCTTTTTTCTTCGCGTTTGGACAGGATAACATCTGTTCTGTCAGCTAATTATCAGTAAAAACAAAACATAAATATTAATACTTTACGCATTTCATAATTTCATCGTCAAATGTACAAATCCAATCATGAAATGTCCTTTCTTTGGGTTCAAGTTTGTCTGTGTCGAATTCTATCAAAATCGCTTCAGTAGTTAAATCGTGGAAGCGTATAAAAACAAATAAATTATCAGTCAAAAAGTAGTATAGTAGTGTTGCATTTATGTTAATTTTATGTGTATGTATTTGTACCAATGCGACTTTATCAATTTAATTTGTATAAGTATTCTAAGTTAGCCGTGTGGTGCCGGTCGCGAATAACACCACCCAATTTCTACCCGTGGGTGTCGTAAAAGGCGACAGAGGGATATTGACGAGAGGATGGGCAGCATCGTCCTTCTGAGTACCATAACACCTACTGCGATCGCCAACACGCATCGGCCAAGTATGGTGATTACGGCTGAACCCCCCTTGGGGGAGACCTATGCCCAGCTGTGGGTGACTAAAGGTTGACATGATGATGAAGTATTCTAAGTTTACCATGGATATCACTGACATCGGTGAAGGAAAATATCGTAAGGAAACCTGAACTTATAATTAATCTAAATCTGAAATTGCCCATCCGCCTTGAGCAAACGTGGTAATCAATGCTGGTGTCTTCTCTGTATGAGAAGAGGCCTCACTAATACCATACCTGCGACACTCCATAGAAACGAAACGATATAATTGCCTACAATAATACTAAAATAATAGACTATACAGATACGTGCGTGAGTGTGCGTGTCTACGCGCCGCGCGAACAAATACGCAATTTCCAGAGCTTGTCGTTCGACGCGGGGAGAGGTGAGGAACGGTTTCAGAGGGAGGCGGAGGGTGTCGCTACTGTACGGTAGTACTAATACTTATACTGTGCTAATACGTTGGTTTTATTATTATCAAGTCTTTGAAACAAAAATACGTTCGTCGACATAACAATAGCTATTATTTATAAGCAATAGCTACCTATTCTTTTTATTCATGGAATGTTATGATTATTACTTCCTCATTGAATAATATTTTATATTTCTTTTCACAAAATTTTCCTCCCATTGGTAGCATAATGAAATCTCCGACATATTTATTTGAACATGTTGGAAAGTCTTTGACAATTTTTGAACAAAGGAAGAATGAATAAAACCGGAGAAGCTTTGTGCATTCGTTTGAAAAAGGCGAATGATGGTGATCGTAGGGTAGCTATAGAAAAAAACAAAATTGTTTATTAAGGAAAAGTGGGTGTACTCGTACCTACCACAGGTATTTATGTACCGGGGTACCTATGGATAGCAGGCGTATGTTATATTACTCTCATAATCTTCCTGCTCTTGTCCCATGTTACTTGGGATCGGTGCAACATGTTTTCTTCTTCCATTCCGTCCTGTGTATCATTATGCTTTCACTGACTCCCTTTTCATCCGTATCATTCTTCACGAAATTCATTCATCTTTTCTTGGCCTTCTTCTCTTTTTCCAACCATCCTTACTCTAAATTCAAAAATAATATACATCTTAAAACTATTATAAAAAATTACAGATACATACCTTTTAAGAACCGCTTAGCGGCTGGATATTGGAATTATTCGCACCAATGTGAGCTTGAAAACATATTGAAGATCTGCCTACATTTCGATCTTGAGAATATCCAAGGTCAAGGTCGGTAAGGTCGAAATGTAGGCCAACCAATTTATTTTCATCGGCAAATATGTTCATAACATAAAAATTGTTAGGGTTAGTTCACACCGAGACGTAGTGCGCGACTTTGAAGAAAGCGTGAAAAGAACTGTGAAACTGCCGTTTCATTCTGAAAAAAAAAAAACTTTTCGTTCAACAATTCACTTTTCACATCCATTTTCATTGCGGGGTTTTAAAAATATTGTAAATGCCTGAAGATACTCTTTAGATACCCAAGAGTATAAGAGTTAGAATTTCAACTTCTCTAAACATCTTTACTTTTTTTGTACAAATCCTGTTTGGTATGGCGTGATTTGCTGGCGTCTGTATATAAGACATTTCAGTTTTGTATTGAAGCTCACGGCTAAGTAAAAGCCGTATGAATCGATCATCATGGTTAAACTACACTTGCCGCGGTCAGTCTGTGGATGGTAGACCATCCATTTCATACCGAGGCCCCTACGTGCCTTGGAAAGTACGTAAACCTGTCGGTCCCGTCTGTCAACTGCTGATTTTTGTTTTCGCCAGAAAGTCTCACAACCAGTTTCATCGAGTGGTCTTACCCAGAAACTGGGTTGTGAAGGTCAGAGAGGCAGTGGCTCTATGTAAAGCACTGGTACTCAGATGCATCGGTTAATACTGAAACCCGACCCCAATATAGCTGGGAAAAGGCTAGGTAGATGATGATGATAAAGACCGTTCAGTCGTGTCTTTGGGATGGCAACGCGTTCGGTATCTGAGGTGACCACATAACAGAGCATCACGATAGCCTTGTTATACTTCGTCACGTTGTAAACGTCTCATTATGTCTATTGGCCTAGTTCTGTTCTGTCTCCTTCTTGATTTGGAGAGAAGTGGAAAATTAGTTTTTCTTAGTGTGTTACTACACCAATCGATCGATCATCGATCGATGCCATCGATCGACATCGTTCGACGTTGATTGATTGGTGTGGTAGCTTTGGCTGATCGACGGATACCGTTAGACTAACCAATCGATCGATTGCCGGTCGATGGCATCATTTGACGTTGATCGATTAACCCCGGCTATAATCCATCAGTTTCTTTCGAAATCTATTTACAAGAGGACGGCGCAGGCCAGGTAGATAGCGCGCGGGGCGCAGGCGGGTACAGGTGATAATGGGGAGCGGACGGCGCGCGGTGCGGCTAATCAAGAAGCTCGATCGACTAATCCATTCTACCATCGATCGATGCCGTCGATCGACGAGAGATCGATTGGTCTGGTAGAAACTAACGATCGACGTCGACTCTTCCATTCTACCATCGATTGATACCGTCGATTGGTCTGGTAACACCCTAACTCCTCCGCTGTTCTTTTCTGATTAATTTCGTTGCGGGATCCAAGATTGTCTAATGTTTCACCGGGACTCGTCGAGCGTCGTTGCTTCGACGGCTTTCTAGTGGTCGCCAATGTGGATTCTGGCTTTCAGAAGTTACAGTGGTTTGAAAATAGTGTATAAAAAAAAAGAAAGTACTTGGTCACGTTTTCAGATGTACCTATATTTTTTCTCGTGTAGTAGATAAGTTCGATATTGTATCGAAATGTATGCAGAGTTGCGTTGTGTCACGTATGGGTGTGAAGCGGCCTTTAGAGTACTAACGAAATAAGTAAGTAGTAAAGAGGGATTTTAGAAGTATTGGATGCGTGGGTAGTTTAACAGTTGATCTGCTTTTTGAAGATGCTTATAATAAATGAGTATTGAGTTTGAGTAGCTTCGTTTATTTTGTTCGGAAATATCGCTGTTAATATTTCACGTAAATGGACTCTTCAATATCGAGAGAGACTTATCTTATTTTTTATATATTAATGTGGGTGTTCCAACATTAATATTTAATCTAATACCTTAAACGAGCAATTCTTGTTTATATAATCTGAAACTCGGAAACGGCTCCAACAATTTTCATGAAATTTAGTATGCAGGGGGTTTCGGGGGCGATAAATCGATCTAGCTAGGTATTATTTTTTAAAATCTCGAAAATAAAATACCGAGGAAATCTCTGTCGCCCAGATATTATATACCTAGTCCTCCTTATCGATTTCGATAGCCGACCCTTCAAAAAAACGATTTCCTTGCGTGTTGGGTACACGCAAGTACATCGTTTTTCATGAATGACTTGCCATACCAAATTTTGTATATACTTATTAACTCATATGTTGATGTAACTACATATTTATTTAATGTTGAACAAGATTTTTATAGAACTACTAGCTTTTGCCCGCGACTTCGTCCGTGTGAATGTCAGTTATCGTGGAATTCGTGGATGCAGACGAAGTCGTAGATTAATATAGTAGCTTACGTCTTTTTTTGGACTTCATACTTAGTCTGTCCTCAATTTCATCAAAAGGGGATCAGTAGTTTAGCCGTGAAAGCGTAACACAACACCTGTTGCTATCGCCAACATGTATCGGCCAAGCACGGCGATTCTGGCTAAACCCCCCAGCAGTGGGTGCCTAAAGGTTGACATGATAATGAATAAAGTAGGAATTGATACTGTTACACCTTCGGCGACTTTAGGTTCAGCTTGTAGTTCTACAGTGCTATTCGGTAAAAAAAACCCTAGGTAAATCTAGATACATTTTTGAGGTCAACCCCCAACAACGTTAGGATGACAGCTCACCTGAAACTCACTTCACTTGAATTCACCGGGAGAGATTTTTACATAATAAACCATCTGGTGAAAACATATCTAAGTATAACATCATACACGTGTTTAAAAACCTTTCAGCAAAGCGCACGTGTAGCCCTCACGTACTGAAACGACACAAATAAATCACTCCCATCATAAAAGATAACTGAAGCGATGTCTACGCGCTGCGTAGCGGTGCTACGGCACGCTACGGCGTAGACGCGTAGACGTCGTTTAGAAGAAACTCCGTGCCAATAAGAATTATGGCTCTATTTCATATTACGCTTAGGTTTATGAGGCTTTTTCCTTCAGGTTTTTAAGGGGTAAGCAGATTTTCAGGTACTGTTTGCTGTAGAATTTTATTATGTTGAGACGAGAAATGTTGGCATAAAAATCGCGGTTATTACGATGAACAGTTTAGAATAATGTAATAGTTAGGTAGGTAGTATGAATACTAAAAAAGTACCTTTTTGGATTTAAATAAAAATATGGAATATAAAAAGATACATCACATACCAGTTAACTATATATACTACTGCTCATAAGACTTGGTAACATTCAGCAAAAATTATTTCAGGGATAGCACTTTTATTTTTTGTGTGACAAATCACAGTTGGTTATACCGTACAATATAACAAACACCAGATATTGTGCTTTAGGGTGCATGCAACAGTGCCTACAGGGGTTTTGGGGTATTTAAAGATAGAATAGTTTGAACTTCTAAAATCATTGTAACCAAAAGGTTTTCAGGTATAGTCCAAAATAAAGCAATGATCAAATGATGGTAGGCACATATAACTTTTGGATTCGTTAAGTATTTTTTACACTCTTTACAAGAATGGTGACACAATAACGTGGGCTGTTCCAAAAATTGTTAGTGAAATGAAAAATAGAACATTAATAAAATTTATTCGTAGCTTTTCAAAACCAACCAACCAACCTCAATGCACTTAAGCATTCGAATAAATCGGCTTTCGAAACATTTAAAAAATGTATCTTGTGGGAGATCGACAAATAACAGCCGAAATGCTTCGACGGCATAGTCTGCAGTGGTCAATTTTCGCCCACGAATACAGTGGAAATAAAAAACGTCTCATGGAGCTAAATCCGGGCTGTACGGAGGATGGTAACATTTGTACCATTTGTACCCCCGAAGTATTCAATTCGTCAATGGTTCTAGCAGCTGTGTGAGCACGCTATGTTGGTTGAAAAGAATACCACGGACACCGCGCATTGCTTGCTCGCTATTCAAATTTTTTTAAAAAAGAACAACACATAGGTGGCCAATGATTGTCACCAAGTAGATTAGTAGTATAGTATAGTATAACGGGTTAGTGTCGGCAACTCCAAATCCCGGCGCATATTTAGGATTAAACTATTTAATCAAAAATATTTACATACTAAATGATTAAGTGAATGTTCCAATTTGACATATATTTTTTTCAAATCATTTACATTGTCAGGCGTAGGAGGCATTGATATTAACCAATCGTTTGTCAATTCGAAATAGTTTCCAAAAAATAGAGATTGTATTCATTCTGTGGCTAACAATTTTCTAAATAAACTAGATAGACTTCACTTAAAACAACAACACATTGCATTCTTTATAATTTTATTGAGGCGCAAGTAATAGTTATTTGTTATACAAGAGTGCAAAGTTGCTTTTTAACCGCGTGTTCAATTTTGATGACCGAGCAAGCGAAGGATTCTAAAATTGAATCACGAGCGCAGCGAGTGATTCAAAATTAGAATCCTGAGCGTTAGCGAGGGAATCAAAAGAGCACGAGGTGAAAAATCTTTGCACTCGAGTGCAACACGTAACTTTTCATTCCACCTCAGCGAGGAAATGACTAAATGCAAAAAAAAAAACGTTTACAAAGTCTGAGTTTTTAACAAATTAAAAAAAAGTTGTATGATATATTCGGCACCATAGAGGTAGCAGTAAATAGGTTTAATGTTTTTTTTTAATTCACAAACTTAGTGCACACGATGTTCTAAATTCAATTTACTTTATCCTCTAGAGAATAAAAACGGCTTTTCCACTCAGATATTGAAGATAAATTTACTTTATCCTCTAGAGAATAAAAACGGCTTTTCCACTCAGATATTGAAGATTAAAAATACTCTTTCCGAGATGGTGGGATGAAAAACTATTTTTTGTCTTTTTATTTTTTCCCTTTTCCTAGTAAAAGCCAGCTCTCACATATCTTACTCTAAAATCAGAAACCCAATTCTAGTATTATATAACTTTCGAAATCAATCTCATATTAGCGACAAATTAATGTCAAAAAATTTAGGTAAACTACAGGCATATTGAGATAGATTAGAAAACGATCCTTCCTAAAAGTTAACAGAATCACCTCCCAGCATTACAGTATAAAAACATCAACCACCCTACCCTCACTTGAATTTTAAACAACAAGACACCAAACAAGAAGTTTAAACCGAAATACGTTTAATTAGTACAACGACTTTATTAGACGAAGAACATGTAACGCGTGGGAGAATCTCTAAAGCCTATTCTGTGTAATATGTAGCTTAGACGTAGGTTTTAATATGGTTTAGAAGATTAAAGATACGTTAATATATTGTAGAACAATGTTGTGATGGCTCACTGGTGAAGGCGCCACCTATTTTTTATAGTCTTACAGGCTTGTGTTTGGGGCAACTCACCTGATCTTAAGTGATGATGCGGCCTAAGGCAGAACGCGCTTGCCTAGGATAAACCGGTTCAGTCGTGCCTTAAAGATACCCAAATTATATGTATCGGGGAATATATAGGCGGGCAGAGAATTCGGCAGTCTGACAGTTCGCACAATAAATGTGGAAGCAAAGCGTGAATTCTGGTTGCCACCGAGTTTAAAATCATTGTTTGTAAAACATAAAATATCTATTTTTCATTGGTATGGTGTTTAGCAAAATCAATAAAATTATTGGCCCAAAGAATTCTCCATAAGAAGTCCTGTTTAATTTCAAATTGACCTAGATCTTGTTAATAAAAAAAACCATAATACCTATATCTATTCATTTAAGGGGTACTGAACTGAATGCCTGGTCTTTTAATACCCTTTTAGAGTCATTAAATGTCTAGCCAGATAATTTATTATACTAGCTTGCGCTAAGTGACTTTACTTGCGCGGACTGACAAGTGGGGGAGTTGGTATGGTTGGCATTTAACCCAAGATAATGGGAACTGTAATAGTATTTATACTAGTTTCTGTATTAATATCTATATTACTATCTAAACTTGTATCTGCATAAGTATTTATAGAAGTATCTATAGTAATATTTATTAGTGCAAATGCTGAGCGTGAGGTTCTGGCTTCGATTCCCGAGTCAAGCAATGTGTTATTGGATTACATATGTTAGGGAATAACAGGCTTAGGTAATTTTGCGGTATGTTATCTAATTATAGTCCCTGGTTTGTGAAAGCCTGATTAAATCTCACATCAGTAAACTTGCCGTCAAATCTCATGTTAGCTCGTGTGATTGGTTGCTTAAAATAACATTAACCAATCATGTTTTGCCAATAGATTAAATTAAATTGGCTGCTTGAAGATACAAAGTAATTATTACATTGATTATCATGATATTGATTACCTACAGCTTGTCTATTATAATTCGCGTTATTGTGTCTTTCCGTAAGAGAATTTCTTAGTAGGTAACCCATTGGAAGTTGGTGGTAACCTCCGTACCTTGTGAAGTACGTAAAGTTGTTAGTACCTACTGCGCTTGATTATTCTTCGGTCGTGTCGGATTGCCGTCCCGTAAAACTATGAGAGTGAGGGCAGAGGGAGTGCATAGTGTGTTTATGCAGACACTATTGTGCACTATACTATTCCGTGGTCGAAATTTGGCCAATACCTGAGCTGTTGGTAACTTTATTTCTCATAACCCAATTGAAAAATATTTTTATCATATTTATTTGCGTTAAAACAAACCGCACACTATCGCTTCCAAAATGCATGGACACAAAAGAAATCCTACAGCATATATTTATAGAATTCGCTCCAATCTTCAGGATCGTTCCCGAAAGCTGGTATGACCTGGTATGACCTGTGTTGGTTGGAGTAGGAAGGTAAGATGACCGTGACCGTATCCGTAAGATGTCCCGACTGGTCCCGGCACCAGTTGGGATTTGCGGAAGTATTTCCAGTTCCCGCGACCCCCGCCGCAGGTGTGAGATGGAACACAGAGGCTCACTTCACCTAGGTGTTCACCGAGGGAGATTGTAACAGAATAGATATACAGGTCAACTAAACAAAACCGCTTCCAGTATTCCACATCTCCGCTATTACATAACAGGTGGTGTTAGCAATATACTTAATATGACCCGCCCATAGCGTTATGAGCGAGTAATATTTGTGCGTTATATTGCACTAGATACGTGCTCACATGACGGGAATATAACTCTTTATGTTTTGTTATATCTTCGTGTTATTATATGACCATATAAAATAAAAGACAGATGAATGAAAATTATGAATATCAGTCAGAGCAATCAGATCAGCAATTATGCTGGAGCAGTGTTCATTGAATTGTTGATAATTAACTAAAATGCAAATAATGCAAAATTGCATGAAAATAGAGTTAAAAATCGCGTGATTGGGTGGATGATAATACATAAATGCTGCCCTGAATTATATCACAATTTTGAATAGAGTTTGTAATGTATGACCCTATTGCGAAGCTGTGAATTTAAAATTAAAACGATTATTGCCAAAATTTTACGCCTCACTGCATATCCATTTAATTTCCAACAATAATCTCCAAATACATAATTAAAAACAATTATCTGTAGCGTCACTCGATCACTACGGATTATCCTTATTGAATACAAAATGATACTGATATTATTAACGTATTCATAAATACGTCGAATGTTAATATAAAATTATTATTCCAACGTAAATTGCTATAGTTCGGGACATGTCCAATTAAGTCTGGCATGTTATTTATCATATTTCTCTTATAATTGTTTAATTTTCGATAGAGGTAATTATTTTAATATATCATGTTATAAAAGCCGTGTTAAAGTCTGACAACCAGTCTTAACTGGTTGTCAGACTTTCTGGCTTCTGGCTATCCATAACGGCTGCCAAAAATTTACGAATGACAGCCGGGACCAACGGCTGTGTACCCAATCCCAACCCAATTACTGTGTCAAACTCAAACTCAAAATCATTTATTTCAATTAAACCATTTACATGTACTTTTGAATTGTCAGAGTTATTCAGTCAGAAAGTTGAAGCTAGTTGCTCGTTCCAAACAGTAGGTATGTAGAAGAACGAGCAAGAAACTCCATTGTGTGTAACATGATACCCCTTGGTAAGCCAAGGGGTGTCATGTTACACAGTAATTGGGTTGTGGAGGACCGACAGGCAGTCGCTTCATGTACAACACTGGTATTCAGCTGCATCAGGTTAAACTGGAAACCGTCAACATAGCAAGTTGGGAAAAGACTAGGCAGATGATGATATAAGAGTACTTTTGCCCTCCATAAAATAGGCAGTTGATTAAAAAGAGGAGGTGGAGAAATTGAAAAAAATATAAAAATATATTCAGAAACAACTATAAATTATAAGTAACTAAATCAAAATGAGCGTTTCTGCTTGAACTACCTTGAAACAAACAACTCGCCGACTTTCAACTAACATTCAGAATTTTCTATATTTTTTTTTGTCTCACAAAGGTAAAGGAATTAACTTTCAAGTCCTTTTTGTTAGAAACTTGTGCCTTTTCGATATATACGTTAGAGAAAAAGGTGAAACAGAGAAATCTTTTGATGGATAATAAAGGCTAAGTTTTTGGGAACATAACTTTGGTTTCTTGGAATATAATGTCGTTTGTGTGCTATTGATTTTGTTTCGCATAGTCCTGGAATACTTACGTATGAAACTGCTAGGGATAGGTTTCCCTAAAGTTGTGAAATCGAATCGGCCCTGCACTGCTAGGATCCAGCGACTGCCTGCGATTCTCACTAGGTCATCATCCACCTCGTAGAGGACCTGCCAAGCCTTCGTCTTCCACTCTAGTGTATTTATAATATATCATTTAATTCAGGTAACAAAGACCCATACCATATATACCTCATAGACTAACATACATAACTACATTACACTAGCTGACCCGACAGAAGTTGCCCTGTCTCTATCTACCTACTTACCTGCCTATCTACCTACCTACCTACCTACCTACCTACCCTACCCTACCAACCTACCTACCCTCCTAACTAAAATTTTCTTTTATACCCACCTTCTCCTGACAATAATGAACACAATAAAAAAGAATTATCCAGTTTGATCCAGCCATTCGCAAGTTATGCGCTTACATACACTTCGGCGATTCATTTTTATATATATAGATTATGTGTTAGTATAGTAGTCAAGTGTCTTGGGCACGTGATCACTGAAAATCTTGGAGATGATGTAGACATGGAGAGGGAGCGCAGGGCATTGTCAGTCCGGGCGAACATGCTGACCCGCAGGTTCGCTCGATGTACAGACGCGGTGAAAGTAACTTTATTCAAAGCGTACTGCACATCTTTGTACTCAGCGAGCCTGTGGTTCAGATATACCCAAAGGGCTTACAATTCTCTGCGCATTCAGTTTAACAATGGATTCGGGGCGCTGTTAAGACTGCCGCGCTTCTGCAGTGCGTCAGCAATGTTCGCTGAGTCGCGCACAGACGGCTTTGATGCCACCTGGCGAGCAGATTGCGTGGGAGCAGTAACAGCATCCTGAATGTAATAGGCAACAAGTTGGACAGCCCTCTGGTGTGGAGCCTCACCCAGAGGACTAAGTCTCTCTTAGTTATTAGGTACTAACATAGTTTTTAAGTTCATACTAACAATATATAATGTAAATGTGTATAAAATGGATCCGTGGTTGTCCGAATACAGAATTATTATATTATTATTATAGTAACTTATGCCTGAGTTAGTAACTTCACGTCAATGACTTAGTGTCACTGTCGTGTGGCACACTCCACGGAAGCAACGGAACACTACGCCCTGCGGCCTAAAGTCCTCCACCACGTTGCCATCAACACTAACGCCCTGAAGTTGAATGCGTTGTATTATGATCGCTCGACATTTCTTTCAATGTGCGCAGCCCATTACTATTGAGCCTGGCTATTCATTTAGTATCCATGTCTTTAGGCTATTTTGGGCAATATTCCAACTTCGGGGGTTAAAACCAAGAATACAATAACACTTTGTCCGACAAATCATAAACATCATTCCCATGAAAATAAATACCGTTTTCTATGGGACAAGTCTGCTGATACTAAGTAACTCTCCAAGCCAATCTCCATAGCGGCACTTCAACTTGATGACGGATTTGTCGCGAGACAATCTCTCGTGAAGATGGCTCCTAAAATATCTATTGATACTAAAACGTAAGAATAACTGTTCAATATTCAAAAGAGCTTCCGAAAGTATATGTACGACATTGTAACATTTTGTCAAGTTGATGTAGGTAGTAAAATTATTTTAGTAGTAGTGAAGGCCTTTTGTGAAGGGGCTTATCCGGGGAAGTACAGACTGGAGCACATCAAGCTATCCCAAAGTGTCAATTTTTTCCAATTGAATATGAACCTTATTCTTTTGTTATAAAGTTGAAAAACTATCAAAGAAATTTGACAGAGTGGGGTAGCTTGATGACTTGACTATACCTTTTTCTGCCGCAAAGGAGCGTTGCTGTGTTCCAAGTTTGATCGGGTACCAGTGTAACTAAAGGCACATGAGACCACTTTGTTTCTGGGTTAGCAACGCATTTGCAAGGCCTCTAACCTAGCAGATGCCTGTATGTAGCGGTCTTCTTCCTACCGTGTCGATGGCAAACACGGATATGTATCATGTATATGTATGTCTATGATTTTTTTTTTATCCGCCTAAAGACGTCCACTGTTGAACAAAGGCATCCCTCATAAGCGGGGGGGGGGGGGGGGGGAGTTGCCATAGTCCCCACGCTTGGCAGGCGTCTTGGGGATCCCAGTGAAGTTGTTAGGTACACGGGAAGCCACTGCTGTCCGTGTCGCCTAGGACGACACCCTCGGGATGAAATGGGGGGGTGCTATTCTAGCCCGGACACCCCACGGGTTGATGTATATGAGGATGTATATTTATATATGTATGTGAGTTTGTATATGTGCGAGTGTGTATATGTGCGAGCGTGTATGTGTGTGTTGTGTTTGTTCTAGTCTTTTGCGAGAATGTCATGTTTGCAAAGGACGCAGCCGAGCGGGAGAGAGAAACCGCATCCTCTCTCCTCTCCCGCGGGAGACGCACCGGGCGCCCGAGGAGGGCGCAACACGATCTGCGACCTCCATGGCAGGTGGCCTGCGGGCGGCGGACTAGGGGCGTCCGTCCTCCTACCCGAGAAAGACGAGATAGGCCCGAGTTGGCGGTGCAGTGTTCCACGAGCGTCACTCAGGAGTGGCCTTTATGGGAATGGCCGCACGGGGAGGTGGGACCCGCTGAAGTACAGCGGGTCCAGACCTGTCGGAGGAGCGGTGAATGCTTATGCGAAACCCACATCCCAGGTCATAGGCAGAGTCGGCACACCGCGGTAGTTTTAGCCGGTACGGCCCGTAATCAAACCACGGCAACGCCATTCGCTGATGCAGTCATTAGGTTCCCACATGAGCAGGTGATAGGACATGCGCTGCAAGATAGAAGATGGACCATGATGGTCTGCGGGGAGACGTCACTCAGGCACTAAATTTGCATCATCTAAGAACCCCTACCTATGTAGCGGTGACCAGAGGTATTTAAAAAAAAACACTTTTTTATGTCTAAGGTAATGTGCATGGTTCTGACTGTACGTTAAGACTTGTGTGTTAATAACAACTAAAGAACATTGCTTAAAAAAATGGAAATTGTTGTTTAATGTTTTTTTGTCGAAATACAAAACACCACTTAATGTCATGGGTATAGTTTCCTCGGGTCGCATTTCTCGTTATATTTATTACGATTTGGATATTTAATGCTGATTCATTTTAAATAAGTTGTAATTATAAGTTTGTGATAATTATGATTCTGCAATAACAGCTCAATGAGCACATTGAGCTGTTATTGCAGAATCATAATTATGGCGTATTGAGTTATTTTGACGAAATTTATGTAATTATGAAAGATTGTGCTCGTTTTGGCAGAAAGTGTAGTATCCTTGTTGATAACTTTATTTTCGAGCCGTTTAAGGTGACACTTCCCGTGATCCAAGAGCTGGTTTTCGCCTCGGTTAGATGTCAAGCATTGCCATCCAACGTGGCAATGCTGCCAGTCTCTTGGGCATATTCCAAGATGACGGCGATGTGGAGGCATTTTTTGATGCCTTATTAAATTAGTTTTTTTTTAGTTTATTCGTGTAAATATAGTTTCTTTAAAAAGGACATCCAAACGAAACTTTAGGTACAAATTTCGCAACATCGGCACATACCATGAACCATTTTATTAGCTTCACTCGGATTATGGCAGTCACTTAGTTTAGCCGAGCTCCCTATATAAGCCAGGGATTCCCACACGTCCGCTCTACTTGCATTTAACTATAAACTAAGTTAAATTTCATGCGCTTTTTATTTCGACCGGATTATTTAGACTAAGTAATTTTAATTAGGTCAGTGCTTTAAAGCGAAGTTTAAGTTTTAAGTATTTTTGAGCTAAAACGAAGTTAAGGAGGGTTGAAAGTTAACTTCAGTGAACTCTGTGGTATGTTGCAGCACGATAGGCTATTACAAAAGCAAGAAAAAAAAAAGTATTTTATTTCAATTACAAAGTGCTTATAACATACATGGTTTGGAGATCACTTTTTAAGCAAGTAGTTGTTTGTGTTAGGAGACTCCAGCCTTCTACAAGGTGTCCAAAAAGAGTATCGGGTATTTGTTTGCTCAATAAAAAAAAAACTACTAGTAATAAAGTATTTTTTTAATGTTCATTATTAGAATACAAAATGGAAAATTATTTCGAAAAGATAATGTTATCCAAATGGTAAACGTTACGCTGCTGGCACTCTTCTAATCTGGAACGAAGATTGGTGACAACACGCTGACACATAGCCCTCGATAGTGCTGCCATTTCTGACCTGATGTTTTGTTTCAATTGCGTTAGGTTCGACGGATTATTCTCATAAACCTTACTTTTGAGGTATCCCCATACGAAATAGTCAAGTGGGCTAAGGTCAGGGCTTCTGGGAGGCCAGTTGATGTTACCTCTACGTGAAATGACCTTATTAGGGAATAATTCGTAAACAGCTTCAATTGATTGATTTGATGTATGGCAAGTGGCCCCGTCTTGTTGGAACCACGTTCTTGAATTGAAACCTTGAAACTCCTGCAACTCTGGACCCAAAAAGTTTTGCAGCATATCGCAATAACGGTCACTATTCACATTGAGCGCTCGGCCTCGTCGATCTTCATGAAAATACGGACCAATTATGCCTTTAGCAGACATAGCGGCCCACACAACGACCTTTGGGTTGTGCAGGGGTCGTTCATGTTTTCGCCTCGGATTCTCCTCTGCCCAGTATCGACAATTCTGCTAATTAACATGACCATTCACTCACTGTCACTTGGTGCATTGCGTGTACGATACTTCGCACGATACAAACGTTGAGCAGTCACTATTGAATCACCGTTACGATAATACGCTCGTACGCAAAATGCGCGATGCGTCCCTGCGTACTGCTCCATTGCTGCTAAAATTGCAAAAATTGGCGGACTTGACAATCCCCTCCCCGCGCCCCCTCGCCGCTTCGTGTCAACTTCAGCGCTGAAACAAATACCCGATACTCTTTTTGGACACCTTGTACTTAGCATTAACCATTAGTTTGCAATTCATTAAGTAAGTTAGTTATACTTTTTAGAAAAGGCAAAATAATAATAGAGAAAAGGGAAATAGGCGTGTAGCGTCACTTGTCCTAAAATACCTAATTATGTACTTACACATAAATATATTAGATACAAATATAAATGTATATATTTATAGTAATAGTAAAGTAATAACATATAGATATATAAACAGTGTTAATAATATACGTAAATAAATACTTTGTGTTTTAAGTAAATTAATCATTATGTGTAAACCAACAGACAACTGATTTCATTGTACGTATATAAAAATGTAACAAACAAGCGCGTGAGTCACTGACCGGTTGCATCGGCCGGCGGCCGCGCAGCGAGCGGGACCCCTCCCGCTTCCTCGCGCTTCACCAATCGGCAGTCCGCTAGATGCCGGGTGACTGACCGCACGCGCTTGTTTACCTAAGCTTGTGAACTTCGCTTATATGTGTATATCTTCTATTTCTTGTGCTTACGACTGTGCTTGTGATTTTCTATTTGTGCTACTTCTCGTGTTAACTTTCTCCTTCTATTCTTGAACATTATACGGGACGTGTGTGTACGGAAGTAAATAACCATGACTTTTATTCGTCTCCCGTATATACCTACTTCAGGCGCATTTATGTGTAGATGTATGGGATGTGTGATGTGTAGATGTATGGGATGTGTGTGTGTGGTGCTAGTTGAAGGGTGTGTATGAGTTAAAGTTAGAGTTTTTAGTTCTCCTATATGTTATAAGTTTAAGTGTACATGAAAGGTTAGCCCTGCGACAGTGTCTTGGGATCGGAGGAAGTCAAACTACGGAATCCTCCACTAACCGTGCACACAGCAATGCGCTTTTAAGTGAGTTTCTATTACAAAAGCAAGGAATATTATAATCACCAATAGGTCTGTTAAGTATGGCGATCGCAATTACTTCTGTAATCGTTCATCGTAAGTCACAGAAAGGTAACATAATTTATTTTAATACGATCATAATTAAAGTAAGCTGTGTGGTGCCGGCCGCGAATAGCACTAACCCATTTCTACCCGTGGGTGTCGTAGAAGGCGACAGAGAGATATTGACCAGAGGATGGGCAGCAGCGTCCTTCTGAGTACCATAACACCTACTGCGATTGTCAACATGCATCGGCCAAGCATGGCGATTACGGCTGAACCCCCTGGGGAGACCTATGCCCAGCAGTGGGCGTCTAAAGGTTTGTATTTAGCCGTCATTTTTAATATTGAAATATATTTTTTTAATACTTTTTACGTAATTTAATCTATCGTATTTGTTAAGTGAGACGGGGCCAGTCACGTCTGCCGCATGTTGAACAGTGGGCTAATTCATGTAATTTTATGACGCGCCGATGTAGTTGTAGTGCAGTTGCAGTTAAGTTCAAGTTTGAGTGATAGACGGTATTCTTGTAATCTTTGAACTGCGCGTAAGCTGCGCGCGAACTGCACGTCAACTGTACGACAGCCAAACTCGACCAAACTTACTTATGGTGTAGCTACATGAGAGAAAAAATATTACTCACTAAATAATTACATTTCAATGAATATGACGTTACTATAATATTAAAATAGTTTCCGAGTAGTGATTTAAGTGCTTTTTAACTGTCATTTTGAGACGTCAAACGAATAGTAGAATACCGGTCATGATGCGTTCCGAAGCACGCACCAAAGATGCGCAACAGAAGAATGCCGTTATTGCGTTCGCGTGACGCGAACTTGACGAAAGCGTGCCTGACAGCGGTAGAGAATACGAAAAACGTTGTTTTGATCGAAACTTAACTGCAACTGCACTGCAACAGCACTTCTTTAGTTACGTGAATTAGCCCACAGATCATGGGCTAAAACAAACACAATGTGGGTCCCGGAAAACGTCCTTCGACATCGTGACAGACCCAGGCAAAGATGGCGGGATGAGTTTGACACTTACAGAAGAGATTGCACTAAGACATCACACTAGCACCAGACAGACAGGGTTAAAAAGGAGCTAGGGAAGCCTTTGCCCTGCAGTGGGACCACAAAGGCTAATAATAATAAATCTCTTATCTTAATAACAATAATTCCTGTAAGAACACATAATATTGTGAAACATTTGTAAAACACAGGATTTTTCATGATGTTATTAATTATCAAATTAAAAAATTATATATATAAAAATGAGGTAATAATCTTGACATACAATCAACTTTCTTTTTCATGTATACAACGACTGGAAAACTAATAATTTACTAGCATTTTGCCCGCTACTTCGTCCGCATGATATTGCTTACGAATCTCTAGTTTTTTTTATAAAAAACAACCTATGTTACTTGCTGATAAGGCAGCTTTCTATAATTGAAAGTATTTTTAGTTAAATTGGTTAAGTATTTTTTGAGTTTACCCTTTACAAACAAACATAATATTAGTATAGAATAATACAATGTATTCAGCTTTTCATTAGAAAATGTAACTTACACTAACGAGTTCAATTTAAACTCCGGTATCTATCTTCCTTTACAATATCTATTTGCCTTTCTTTTACTCTTTTCTATCCTTTCACAAACGAGATTTCTATCTCCAATTTCGAAGAAAATACTTTTACCATCCAGACTTGGGTTTGACAGTAAATAATTATACGCCATCTTAGGTTATAAAGTTGGAAATATATCAGGAACCCTTTCAATCGATTCTATTGGCTAGCTAAACGACGTAGTAGGCTGTTCACTGCAATCAAATGACAAATAAGACCCGGTTCAAGCCGAAAACCGGGTCGCAATCGGTCAAAACGTCCATTTCTGTCCGTTATAGAAGCCATTAAACGTAGACCTCATTCCCCAAGCAATTTGGGAGCAACGCTAACTTTCATAGAGGTCCACACTTTCTGGCCGTATGAAAAATGACATTTAGTATCGTATTACGGAATACAGGACGTTGTACGATAACACGGAGTAATGTGACGTCATTTTACACGTCTCGGGGAATCGATACTCGCTTTCAAGGCGATTGTACGCTAATGGCTAAAGCATTAAGGTTGAAAATTGCCTGTTATGTATCTAGCCGATATTGCTATCTAGATAAATTGTAGCGTCGAAATGTGTAAAAAATAAGGTCATGTTTGCGTTCAAATAAGCGGAAAAATCCGGTTTAAAGCGGTTGCAACCGGCGCGCGTTGGTAAGCACCGGATTATTAGGTGCATGCTGGCTTTAAGTGGATTTGCTTATTCCAAGCCAAGTGAAAATACATCTTAAAATGTTCCGCAGTCGTGTTTTTTTAATCGTTTGATTTATTACTGCAGTTTCCGGAAATCTGGTTAAATCCAGTGTTTGTATTGTTAAAAGCTTGGGGAGCTTATCGAGTTACGTTGTTAGAGTGCTTCTATTCAAATTTAATGTACACACGACTACTACATGTAATTTTCACGACCTTTACCACTGTTGGTGTGGGCAGAGTTCTAGATAAAGTCATGGAGTAGGTAATATCTAATATTTTTTCTCGACTGAATTTCAGTTATGGAGGTAATGTACACGCAGGATATAGTGCACAAGTGTGTACGCAAACCCAGATGCACTTCCGTCTTCCTTTATACTCTTCATAGACCAGGGAAAAATCAAGTCCAAAGACTTTACGTGATATCCGAAGCACTGGGGTTTCACACTACCAACTTCCAACTGCTGCGACAGAAATTTCAAATCGAAAAACTCAATAAAAATGGTTGCGTTGTATTTGTCTATTTTTACCAATAATAATATGTATAAAGAGGGGTGTTGGTTTTTTTGTTTGTTAGAGTAAATCTAAAAAAAATCTTGTTCTTCCACAGTCGCGGACAAGAGCCGATATAATTGTAATTTCGACGTCATGTATTGAAGCGCCCATCCCGTCTTATTTCCCATACAAATGCTCGTACGTGATTCGTTGTAACAAATTATTCTCCAAATATTTTTAACACACAGGTATCTTGTGGCTTAAATCTAGGTTTGCATGAAGCCAAAAACTAACTATTTTATGAAACAAAGTCAGTAACGTCTGAAAATCAGCTTTTTTGCACAGTTTTTAGCTGAACTTTGGCCGTTCATAATGCACTCATACATTGAAAAAGTAAAAAAAACAGCGGCATAGAAACCTTGCACATGTAATGGAGATTCTAAATTATAAATATAATTACCAAAAACTTGTATGGCTTATTCAAAAACATGTATTTCCTGGAACAAGTTTTGTGAAATCTCCGCGCGCCAATTTTTCTGCGATGTTATCGCGTTCTCACTCACTTGTTTGTTTTCGCGCTTTGCGTTGGTTGAAACAAAAAAATTTTCAATCACGCTCGCGTCGAAGTTCGCTCAATGGGCATGGGCGCTCTTAGGGTGTTACTACACCAATCGATCGATGCCACCAATTGACATCGATCGACGTTGATCGATTGGTGTAGTAGCTTTGGCTGATCGACGGATACCGTTCCACTAACCAATCAATCGATTGCCCGTCGATGGCATCGGTCGACGTTGATCTATTAACCCCAGCTATAATCCATCAGTAATCATAATCAAGCCGCTCGATCGACGGCGACTAATAAATTCTACCATCGATTGATGCCGTCGATCAACGATCGATCGATTGGTCTGGTAACACCCTTAAGTTGACCAGATGAGCACGGAATTTGACAGGAGTATTGCAATTTTTTTTTTGGTGAACGACAACAACGGAGGGCTGGCCTTTTCTTGGGTCAAAGAATTAGTATTGCAATCCAACGTGGTAATCCTGCTAGCCTAACCGAATGAGTTTTTTGAGTTTTTTGAGTTTTAAGCTTGTTATGCAAGTGCGTCACATCCGTGTCAATAAATGGATTTTCTTTCTTTCTTTCTTTTCTTTCCCTGTGAGTCCTCCATTGTACATAAAAAAAAATATTTATCTTTAAGCTTTCTACCTCTTAAAGTGTTTATATTAATATAAATAAATGTTAAAAAAACAACAACAACAATAATGAGATATTTAAAAAAAATAAAACGTCAGAAAGTTGTTCTTTAGAGGGTTCAAAAAGTTTAAAAGATAACTCGAGGTGAAACGTAGTTAATTGCTCTGAATTTAAAAGGAGCAAGAAGAAAATTCTCGAAATTTCAAAAGTTGTCTGGAAGATACCGCTATCAGCGATTAAACTCAACGTCCTTTTAACTTATAATAATATGTTTCTAATGTTACTTTTGTGTTGTATTATATGCGGTATGTGTTTAAGGCGACGATATACGCCGGCGACCTTGAGCGACCAGAGAATCGTATGCGCTGCGTCCAAAACTCTCAAAGTTTAGTCGAAAAAATTATATAAAAGATAGTATTCTTTAACTGAAAAAAAAGGCGTATACTAAAAGATAGATAATAAAATTGTCTGTAAGATGGTGTAAGTTTCGTTTAATTATACCTGGTAGATTTTGTGTGACAACTTCACGAGTTAATTAAACTATTTAATATGAACTTAATCAAAAATATTCACATACTAAATGATTAAATAATGTTCTAGGTTAACATATATTTTTTTCAAATCATTTACTCTACACATTTTGACGTGATTGTCAGTTTAAAATCTGTAAAAGTCGTTAATAGCCCCTTAAACCCGTCACATACGTAGCTATGATATATATTATAGCTAACCACCGCACACAGTAGCTATAATACTATAATAATATATTTTCACTTTTATCGTCTGCCGTGGTTGTTGTTTGTTTCACATTTTTGAAATATATATTAATATGTCTTGCTATATCTGTCTACATATTTTGGTGACGTAATAAAGATATATTATAGCTGCGTCTGTAGTCACTCAAAGATTACTACAGAAAATATACCGTAATATGCCTTGCTATGAATTATATTAATATATATTATAGCTACGTCTGTGACGGGCTTTATTCTTTACACTGGACTTTTAGGACTCACGACAAATCAATGTCCCTGACATTTAACGTCGTTGAGATGATTTTTCAACTAGATTTTGAACGCTTTTAACAACAAGAATTGGCCTTCAGACATATTATGTGGAATTTTAAAAATTAAACCCAGTTTGTACTTCACTCATACATTTAAAGCAGTGAGGTTTTTACTGGCATGTTGGCTAAGTCCAGCTAACGAGTATACGTCTTCATTAAGTACTGGCGCGATTTTACTACAGTGTTAAAATGTTTTACGGGTTTGTGGAAGGATAATCATTGTGAATTTGTGTGTTAGCGAAAATTATTCATAGGCTTATGTTTGTCATTTATTATAAAGTTCGTGAAAATGATTTGCTTACCCCATTTCTTTTTAATATGGCTGGTGGAAAACACCGTTCTAAAAAATATGTTTGTGTGTATGTCTACCACATATTAAGAATAGAGAAGACTTTATTTAATTAAAGAAAACTCCGATCATTATAATCTTAATTTTGATTTTAGTACTATTAATGAGAAGGACGCAACATCCCGGCCGGCAACCTAGAACCTGTGAGGCTGCTCCAGGGCTTAATATAATCCACCAATATGTAAACCCTGGGGCAGACTCCATTGACTTGAATGTGCCCTGGCGGTTGGGAGTATGTCATGCTCACTGGAATGTCTCGCTGACGGTGGCGCGCGTGTTGGATCATTCGGTTCCCTTCAAAATGGTTGAGTCAAATGATGCCGATCCGTGCGTCATGTTCGTGAACGGGCGCCGTTAGTTGGGACTGGTCATCTCTTAGCTGCCTCGGTTATTCTAATTTTATTTTGAATTGTTTATTATGATTATATTTTTATCTAAACCTCTTTTAACGTACACGACTTGTTACATTGTTCTCACATTGTACCCTAGATTCAATATGAATGATGTAACCGAAATTTGTAACATATTATTGATTTTAAAAGAGTGTTGTTCATGGAGTTTCTTGCTCGTTCTTCTCCATAGAAACCTACTGTTTGGAACGAGCAACTAGCTTCAACTTTCTGACTGACTGACTCTGACAATTCAAAAGTACCTGTAAATGGTTTATTTGAAATAAATGATTTTGAGTTTGAGTTTGAGTTTGCTTGACGGTACCAATTGTATACCTTTACGTGCGGTGGTGTGTAGGAGGCGGAAGATTTTTATATTTGGAAGAGAGTAACCGCAGTATTCATTTGTATTAAGAAGGAAAACGCTTAACAACTCTTCGAGCTCAAGGCAAACAACTGCCGAAATCTATACTAATATTATAAAGCTGAAGAGTTTGTTTGTTTGTTTGGTTGAACGCGCTAATCTCAGGATCTACTGGTTCGAATTGAAAAATTATTTTTGTGTTGGATAGTTCATTTATCGAGGAAGGATAGAGGCCCATGCGAAGCCGGGTCGGGTCGCTAGTACAAAATAAGCATAACGCTTCTATATTCAAATTCTACAATCATTCAGTATTCAGAAGAAACATTTTGAAAAATGTTTTCGACCAGTTTGCATATCCCATACAACCTTCACAGTACCTTCGCGCGAAGTCAGTCTAGTTAGCTCGCCCCAGGGCCACAGAATACTTAATAGTACTACGTCCAGGGCGTCCGTCGTGGTGCATAGTTAGGAAACCCGACTGCCAACTGTGATCTGCTTTTACAGTTGAATGAACGGTAATATCTTTGGAAATTGACGTAGGTAGTGTTGTAATAACAGTGTGTATTAATCAGATATAGAAAATAGTGTTCTTGTCTATCATGCCAAAAACCATATTTCTCACTATAATGTTTTCATTTGAATAGAGTAATTAAATAATAATTTAATAGAATAACTAAAAAAAACTTTTTTCAAAAAAGATTAC
The DNA here is from genome assembly GCA_947361185.1 of Charanyca ferruginea. Taxonomy (NCBI): domain Eukaryota; kingdom Metazoa; phylum Arthropoda; class Insecta; order Lepidoptera; family Noctuidae; genus Charanyca; species Charanyca ferruginea. The sequence continues at coordinate 10,237,393 of OX376065.1, read as the reverse complement.
CGCCATCAAAAGGAAAAAATAGTCGCCGGCTTTGGTTTTGTTTGATGTTTTGACTTGCGAATTTCAAAATATTTTTTACTTTTTAAAGGGTCTTTTTTGTAGCAAAGTTTTTTTTCGCTTTTAATTACCTACTTCTTATCATACAAATTTGTTACGAAACGGTGCCACCAAAATATTTTAGTCATCGGTTAGGGGTGTAATATTTTCATGAAATCTATATGGGTTCATCTAACTTTGAGGTAAACCTATACTATCAAATAATAAAAGAATCATCGAAATCGGACTTCACTTCACTTCACAACATTAAAAAATATACGTGTTGAATTGAGAAGTTCCTTCTTTTTTTGACGTCAGATGAAAATGAAAAAATATATTTATTTATAAAATGTTTTATTGAGTTTGTCGTCACAATTAAAATTTGTGCTGTGTCATCATTTTAGCTGGATATTTTTGAATCTAAGTCAACTTATAATTTTATAGCAGTAGGAAATATTGTTTAGTAACCATGACGCAAATAATTTGACTGCAAGCAAGTGTATCGACATTATTTGTATGTGTGTGTCAATCGTATACCTATACTTAAACAGTGGTTTGCTGTCCGAAAATAAATTTTAATGGTACTTATCTCATTACATTACACTTGATGAAAATGCTTGTTAATAACAACTAATGACTTGTGCTTGATACCTACTTGTAGCATTATTATTTTTTTGCTTATGGTTAGAAAGTGGCCAACGATTTTTGTTTAAATATATTCCAAGCAAACATTGTTACAATCCTGTCAATTCAAAAATAACTTTTATACAATATTTTATTCAAAAACCAAAAATCCCAGTATTTTAAAAATCATGTACATAAATTCCAGTGCAAGCGATTTTCTTCACTTCGCTTTCCAAATCTAATTTGCATTTCAAATTCAAAAATGGAAAACGCTCTGGACGCAACAGCCGCGCTATAAAACAGTATGAAAACCTTTTTCGTGATTTAATTTTATAATTAACTTGTCTGCTGGACATCGGGTACGGAAGAAGAATTTCGGAAACAGGGCTTGGCGAGATTAATTTCATATTAAGAATAAAATTGTATTATATTATCTCATCAACCAATTAGGTAGAATTCAGGTTTGTAGGGTTTGATCTTGAAGCTTAGTAAGACTTTAAGTAAGTAAGACTTTTCCCTCATTAGATGGTAAGGTTAATAAATATTATATTAAGCAATCCAAGCAACTTGCCATCCAGTTAACATATTATTTTTCCACAGGAAAAAAAGCGGTATAACGACTTTTTCTAGCAGTCATTTTACTTAAAAATATGAATAAATCATTTTGGAGCAATAAATTAAAATAATTAAAGCTACATCATATCTAGTGGTGTAGCTCCTACCTTACGATAAAACTAGTGTTGTGCCACGTCCGCCTCTCAAGTTCCCGTTGGCAGTTTGAATTGTGCAAGCTTTTAATCCTCTTCTATTACAGACTTTTTGGTCCGCGGACGTACGAAATACTCCGGTAGTTTTTCTTTTTCAGCTTTAAAAGGGCGGTGAATTGGATCGCGTATTAAAGGTGAAATGTGAGTAAAAAATGGGGGAGTATTTCATGAATGCGAAATGATGTAATGAAGATACTTGTTAGTGAGGGTTTAGGGATGTGAATCCTGGTTTTTATTAGAATACAGGTTTGTTTTCGGACTTAATTTCAACGATTGCTCTGTTGCTTTTAAGGGCTCGTATTCGTAGCCCACTTAGCACTTAGCTAGTGGAAGCGACTAAATGGACATTAATGTGTTTCCTACATCATGTATCATTTTGTCGCCTCACAAACAATTTAAATTTTTATTTCTTTAACTTGGATCTATTTGCAATCTGTGGGAATCTCGCAATCTAGGGGGATTTAAATCAAAATATAAATTTTAATAATTGATAATACAGTTATAACTTATTTATACCTAAGACCCTATTTGTCACAGCTACATATTAGAAATTCTTGTAGGGAGCTTAAATAAATAAATAAAAAATGTTGAAGTGAGTAGATAATAATCGTTGTACCCTTACAATACGAACCATAACATTACAGTGTCAGTCATCTTCACTTGTTATTACTGATCAAATTAACGTATAGTCTTGTTTATTGGTTTTTTATTGTATTGTATATATACTTCTTGGCAAGATAGAGTGTATTTTATTTTAGTAATAGTTAAACATTGATCTAATAACATCATTTGAAAGCACAGTTAAATTAAGCATTTTTTTTAAATGATTTGCAAATCAAAAGGTGTACAAAAAAAAAATGCCCTGAATATCCCGGTGTTTTATTTTTTTTAATTTATAGATTAGAGTCTTAACTTTTGAGAACAATTGATAAAACTTGCGATTTTTTGCGACCGTCATACATTTTTTTTCGGTTTTCAGAATGACTGCCGAAATTACAAAATTTTTGATATTTGGACCTCAATGCGATAAAGGAGCGAATTGATGTTAGTTTTGCTTTTAGAATAGGTAATTACTCTCAAGTACAATTTTCGGAAGGTGCTATAAATAAAATTAAGTTCTTTTTGAGGAGGTTATGTAACAAATTTAACGAAAAATAGACAGGAAGCGGTAGACATCGTGAACGCTTTAAACAAGAATATAACTTGGTTGGATGAATTATTAAATTAATAATATAATAAATAACATAAATTATATGTAATAATATATAATAATAATTATAATATACTAATAATAATAATTATAATAATATATAATTATATATCATTGTATTATATATATAATTATTATTAATATATAATTAATAATTAAAAAGATATTAAAAAATTAAATCAATTTTTAATACAACTTTATTATCTATCAGTATTTTAGTATTTTTATTTATTTGAATACCAATCGATATCATTTTTAACTTGTATCTTTTATTTAATTCATTTTGGAATTAAATTCCCCTAGATGGCGAGATTCCCACACTGTGTGTCGGTTGGAAAATTAAGAAACATATTGTTTGACACAATCCAGAATTTATGCTAATCATAATTATGTATATCTTTAATGTTACTTAGTAGTAACTATAATTTATGCGTCTTTTATTTCATGCAATTATCATCAACTTTGTCTTTCTCTTCTTGCGTATTTGTGGAGAACGTTGTTGGATGCACATTTGTATAACTCTTTATATTCTATTCTTTTTGTAACATATAATGGGTAATTGTTGGTTCTTTCAAATAAAAAAAACGGAAAATCTGTTTGTCAGGTACACACCTACGACGCCTTTAATCGACTATTCTATTTTTTAAATTGTCAATGTCTAAAAATGCACACTTTTTTCTAAGTTGATAAGATCAGCCTCGGTAATTCTGGCAAAGTGATCTTGATGTGTAGGTCAAGAAATCCAGCAAGTATATTCTGTAAAAATCACTCTAGGTGAATTGATATATCAATTCCTAGCATCAATCATCATCATCTAACAAATGGGATAGAAATTCTCCTAAAGCTGACTTTACCTAAATTTACCTAGAGTGATTTTTACAGAATGTACTTCAATAAGGACCTATTTAACGCAAGAACGACGGGTTGTTATAAGTTTTAAATACAGTTTTTTTTCTGATAAAAAATATAATTTCCCTCAGTCAATGGAGGTAGAAACTCGTACTTATCTCTAGTACCAAGATTGAAATGATTTTCTATCATAATATTTTTCTTAGAAATAATACAATTACTACATACAATATTTTTCTTAGAAATAATGTTATTATTTATCCGTACTTCTTCCATTTAGTACCAAATATAAGACTTATAATTTCTTATTCTATAAAAGGTAACGTGGACTGTGTAGGTAAAAGTTTCTTTTAACTCTACTTAAAATTAGCTCTTTTATTTAATGAAATAAAAAGATATAGCCTAATGGTGTACAAATATATTTTTATATATACCGTGTAAAGAGTAGGGAATGTATGTATGTGTGTGGTAAGTATGTGTGATTGTAACGAAGTAAAAAGACGTTAACGTAATGGTATAACATATTTTTTATACATACAAGTATAAGTACTTATATATCGTGTAAAGGGTAGGGTATGAAGGGTAAGTATGTGTGATTGTACTGTGTATATACAGACCTTCATGTTTATTACTATGGTTAATGTTCACAATAGGCATTAAACAAGCAACCCTGAATTTTAGGGTTCCGTAACTAAATGCTACTAACGGGTCAGCTCAGACAGACAGGTAGAGCTTTTATTTGTTAATTGAAAATGAACTAAAATCTGTCATTAATTAAGTTGTAAATAATTCTGTGCATGATATAATTAAGCGCGGTATTTATAATCTTGCACGTATTATACAATTTTAAATTCTAATTCTGTAGTTTTATGTTAATTGACTTGAGCATCGACGCCAAGTTGCTGGCCTGTCGGTTTTCTATCGGTTGCATTTTGGGGAGTGTGCGACGGAATTGCATAATTTAATTCCGCCGAGCCCGTTCCATCATCGGACCACAAGACGTACGGCGATGCGCCACCGGTACATGGTGGACATCCCACCCACACGCACTTTTGGGAATATATTCATTGTGCGTACTGCTAAGGAGTGGAATTCCCTGCCTGAGTCTGTGTTTCCTGATAGCTACAACAACCTGGGAGTCTTTAAGTCAAGAGTGAATAGGTTACTTCTAGGCAAGCGTGCTCCATATTAGACCGCATCATCGCTTCCCATCAGGTGAGATCTCACCTGATGGGGATATCAATAGATAAAAAAAAATTGGTTGTCTGTAAAGTCGGTTTACTGACGATAGTTGAACGTGACAACGCGAAAGAATCATTACCTTTATCGCTGTAATTATCGTTGCTATTAACAATTGACACCACATTCACTTTTCACTGCACTTGATACTCGATCAAAACATGTAAATGTACTATAGTATAGCAGCTGTCCACGCAGACGCATCGCTCACTCAAGTAGGAGAGAGACGGATGTCGAACGCTGCCGAACGCAAAGGCCGATTGTGCTTCTTTGTCGCCCATTCCGCGCTCTCGCTTGCACTTCAAGCCTTACATGGAACGCCTCAGAGCGGCGTTATGGTAACGCCGCATGAGTCATGTTTTTTCGTGCGTGCAGCCGGCTCTATCGAATTATAAGACGTTGTCACGTCAAAAAAAAATCACTTCATCTATGAAAACTGTTACGACCAGAAAACTCCATGGACACTATTTTCAGTCAAGTTATTAAAAAGTGCTGGTTACATTGTTCTTGTTGTTACCTAAGCCTTTTAGCATCATCATCTGCGTAGCCTTTTTTCCACTATGCTGGAGTCAGCTTCCAGTCTTACCAGATACTTTCCGCAGATTACCAGTATTTTACATGGAGCGACTGTCTGTGTGATCTCCACAACCCAGTTACTAGGCAACGCGATAGTCCTTGGTAAAACTAGTAGTCATACTTTCTGCCTTCTGACTACTACTAAACACGGCAGACAGCCCACTGTGCAAAGCCTGAATGGGGGCGGACGAGATAGCAGCCCATGTGCTTCTGAACTGACCTATGGTCGCTTCATACAGGGCAAAGTACTTCGGTAACCCAGGTAACCTATGGGAGATCGCCAGCGACGTTAAGGCGCTGCTGGCCTTTCTTAGGGAGCTGGGGTGGATCGAATGATTTACTTCCCACCACAGGAGTTGCAGACACCAGCCCGTGATAGTACTACTACCACTACAAAGATCAACGAACGTCAGCCGGGACCAACGACTTTACGTCCTTTCCGAGACTCGGAGGGAACTCGATATGAAATAGATGGTCACCCATCCACGGACTGACCGCGGCAAGAGTAGCATAATCTGTTCGGCTTTCACTTAGCCATATAAGTCTTTTAGCAATTATTCTAAAAATAGCCAGCCTTTACCTAAGTAAATGAGGCTTCTATTGAAAAACCTTCAGTAGAAAATATGAACGGCGCACCGGTTGGCACCCTCAATCATAATCAATCATAACTGAATGTTGGCAGCCCTGTGTAGCCATTGTTTTTCTTTTTTCTTCTCCATCCCCGAGTGCATTTCGGTGAAAAATGGAGGGTAGTTTTTTGTAAACAATGTTTGTTTGTTATTTAGGCGTGTCTAGTTGGTTAGGGGATGATGGTCGGGGGATGTATTTTATTAAAAGGTTGCGGAAACCTTTTGTTGTTATTTTTAGTACGAGGTTGAAGATTTAAAACTATATTGCCAATTTTTGTAATTAAAACCTTTCAAACTTCATTCACCATCTCCCCGTAATACCTCTATAGCCTCTTTGTCCGTAATTGATGTATTAGAGAATATTGTAAAACAATGTAGTAACTTTTGGAAGGGGCACCTAGATACAATTCTTTTCCTTGTAAATAATGTTTACAAGTGTCTTTAAATATTTAAAATAAAATAAATAATTTCACTTTAACATTCCCAAATTTTCAAAAGGAAATAATTTTAATTTTAGGCCTAATCTTCTCAATACGAAACTATATTTTGGAAGGGGCAGTTTTAATGGGACACTGCTACTTCTGTAAGCTAGAATTAACACTGGCAAACACTAGAAAAGCGTCGAGGCTAGGGAGCTCGACGAGTCCCAAACAAATAAAAACACTTCCATAAAATGTGATGTGTGAGATGTAGAACATTGACACAAAGTCGAGGCAACTGGCTTGACAGAATACAATTTACTCTCAAAGTTGCCATGACCTGTGAGACATTGGGCAACACAGTGGTCCACCTCCAGCAAATTCCTGGCCAACCGCTCACGAACGAATGGAATGAACTGATGGAAGTGTCAGCCCTTGATGGAATTATCTCACCTACATTGCCATAGTCATTATTTTTTTTTGTTTTTCATGTAAATGGTGTTCTAAAGAGGATTTTAGTGGTTTACTCTGGTATTCTCAATATTTATTTTTAATAAATAACTAGCTGACCCGACACACGTTGTACTTTCAATCGATTTTTCAATTTTCTAACCGTATAAACTTTCCCTGGACTTTCACAAATATATAAAGACCAAAATTACCCAAATCGGTTCAGCTGGTCTCGAATTTTAGCGAGACTAACGAACAACGAATCATTTATATTATTTGGAAGAAGATAGTATATAATATATCTCACAATAGACTTAAATATTTAAGTACCTACACCTAGGATATTCCACTAACAAAATAATAGCTTATCACTTTTTGAAAGTTGAAACGAGTTTCAGCAAACAGTTTGACAAATTAAAAGCGTCGTGTGTGTAATTTCCCTAGTGCCATCGGCGCCATAATTTCATAAGTGGTATCAGTGCGCAGGGCGCTATTAGCTATTACGAGCACTCAACTAACTACTGTGAGTATCTGGGTATATGATTCACGGAGATTTAGAATAAGGTTTACTGGATATGTCTCCATTACCTACTATACCCATATATTTTTCTTTTTGGGTTAGAGCGTGAGTGAGTATCAGATTACGAAACAAAAGGCAGATAGACCTCGCGAAACACTGAGAGTGAACGCAACAAAGCAAATATAAATTCAAAAGCGAATACTTACAATCGCGTCGCAAATTTACAAATACAAATGGAAATTTAAAAGCGAATACAATCACGATATTGTAGGTTTGCTTCACTCTCAGTGTTGGGTCTATCTGCCTTTTGTTTCATAATATCAGGTGAGTATGTTGTAAATAATTGAGGATCGATTTTTTTAAATTAGTTTTTTGAGTGTTTCTAAGCCGTAGAGAGATTCTAATATCGCTTTGGAGATACCACGATTGAAAAAACGGAGCATTAATATTGTATTATCTTTATTGTATGTTTTATAAATGTTATTAATTTATTAATTAATGAATTCACCCAATTATGGATAATTTATATTTGACTTATGTGATGTATATTTTATCTGAAATAAATAATTTGAATTGAAAAAAAAATTGAATTATTACGATCACATTTTGTCCGTCTGTCACAAAGCGTTATTTCTAAAGATCTAAGCAACGTACGAATTTTGGCACACGTTTCAAAAAGCGTTGAATCTATTTCGATCAACCTTCCACCACCAACCATCACCACCATCATCGCCATGGGACCATCTCTGAGGCATACCCTGTCTATTATGAAGAATTTTCAAAATCGATCTACAATTGCCGGAGAAAACGCATACTAAACAAAAAATACCAGTGTAGATTTTAATTTCGTTTCAGATCAATCTAGGAGAATTTAATTGGCCTACGTTATTTTAAGTACCTGAACCTGCAACCTGGGTCTCAAGTCTGCTATTACAATAGTGTCAGAATGGTCTATCATTGATGTCATAATTGTTGATTTTGACAAGTTTGGTAATCTACTAATACAATGGCGTCATTATGACTTTCCAATGGTCAACCACTGACACTCCATTGAAAGAAATGATATAGAATGGTAATCTCGTACATAATGACAAATGAATGACTGACTTAGTTTACGAACTTCTTACTACTTCAGATTGCTTATAACACTTATAAATAACATGTTTAAATATATATAAATGAAATCTGGTATGAATAAATATTCAACAACTGGTTTCATAATAATGGCAATACGACAATGTCATTATAACACAATTCTATTACGAGACCATTGACCGCACCATTATGAATTTAGCAGATTACGAACTTTTAGCAAAATGACAATGGGATCGTGTTGGAATGACGAAATTATTAAAATAGCAGACTTGGCCCCCTGAAAGTCCGTAGGTACCGATTGCCCAAAACATATTTAAAAAACAGACCAACCCATACACTTTTTCATCAACTTTCCTGCATTTTTAACATATTTTGCGCTCTACTGGATATACCCACCTTACCTACAGGTCGTACTCGGGTAAAAGATGAGGTGTACCTAATTACATTACCCTTCCAGCAGAGGTACTATCAACGACAGATGTTTTACTATCCAGCAGTATTTTTTAATGAGTTCGTCCGGCTGACTTTATTAACCTCGCTATGTAATTAGCAAATGAACTCAGTTTTCATGTCTCGCTAGCTAATTAATGGTGAATGCTGTGATTTGACTATTCGACTGTACCTGGAGGTTGGTAGAGGTGTTTTTATTGTTCGTTTTTTTCGTTACCAGGTTTGATGACGACTGTACCTGGAAAGAAAAATGGGTTTATTAGTTAATTTGAATAAAGTATAATGTAATATAGTTAGCAAGATATCAATCATATTGGTGTCTTCTTTCAAAAAGGTCATATGCAAAACTAGCTTTTGCCCGCGACTTCGTCCGCGTGAATGTCGGTTATCGCGGATGCAGACAAAGTCGAGGATTAAAAAGTAGCCTATGTCCTTCCTCAGGGTTTAAGCTATTTTCATACCAAATTTCATCAAAATCAGTTCAGCCGTTTAATCGTGAAAGCGTAACAGACAGAGTTACTTTCGTATTTAAGTATAATATTAAAGTATCGAAGTATGGATAATTACAGAGACACTTGCAGAACATAACTCAACGGTATGTTCTGTAAAATACTCTCTCATTCAATTTAGGTGAAGTGAGGTGATTACCCGTGGGGTCACCGAGCTACAATAGCACCCACCCATTTCATCCCGAGGGTGTCGTAGAAGGCGACTAAGGGAAAATTCGGAAGTCGAGCAGCAGCGGCTTCCGTGTACTTAAGAACTTCACTGCGCCCAAGACGCCTACCAAGCATGGGGATTTCGGCCCCTTTGGGGGGAGGCCTTAGTTCAGCAGTGGAAGTATTCCGGCTGCTGATGAGGTGATTGAGCTGAGCGGTCGATCCGTAGCATCGTGGAATGACAGCTGACTTAGGCCTAGCGCATACATACAACTTCTACATCGACTAAACTGTTTAGTTGAGTCGTGTACTTCTCGTGAATTCCACACAACTAAATTATTTAGACCTTTGTGCATGAAGTGTAAATAAATAAATTTAGTCGTTGGAGGTGCGAATTGATTAATCGATCGTCGATTTTTTTATCTCCTAAACAAACCGACCAGTTTTTTTTCAGATCTATGTCTGAATACTCTTTCAAACTCTTTAAGTAAATGTTCCCGCCATGGCGGCGAACGCCGTGACACCACTTCAAACTCTAATGTGAGACACAGTCGCGGATCGACTATTTAGTCGCTGTTATACGCACATTAATAAACTGCAATACAAATAAGCGTTTGATCGATAATTGTCCAACTTTTTAATCAAAAGCAAATCGATAGGGCTTTTTGTTTTTTTTGTCGAACAACTATCATGTTGACAGTTTGCGCAAGTTCTATGGTCTCAGTAGGTACATTCCTTATAAACTTATAAAACACGACAAAATAGTTGTTCAACTAAAAATGTTAAGTATGCACTCTAAGGGTTTAAGGCCCTTAGAGTTCATTTCACCTAAATTCTACAAGAGAGATTTATACAGAACAGGCTGCCTGAAAATTCCCGCTGCAAATATTCCCACTGTTGGGCATCCTCTCTCTCTAGTCACTGTGAAAGGGAGCGAGTCGTAACACGCGGGTCTCGTGCGAATCGGTAGATGCCACATCTATGCGAATAAAGATGTTGGTTTTTGGACGACGATTTCAGTTTTTAGGGCATCTTAGCAACCCTTGGCTAGCATAGTTAGGTATAAAAGCTATAGGTATCGTAAATAATAAAAGAGAGGAATAATAAAAAGGTACTTAAAGTTTGCTTAGAGCTATAAGAACGTTTTAATATGGCAATAAGAACGCTGCCAAGTGCGGCAAAGATATTAAAATTTATACATATAACAATAAACAGAATTATGAAATCTTATTACGATTTTCTTCGTTTTTCGTGGAGTTCAACATCGATTTAATTCACAGTATATTTTTCAATAAACTTAGGCAAACATTCAGATTACTTTATATGATTTGAGTGCATGTATGGCGCCCTGTGTCATGCATGATGGACCGCCGATTTCAAGAAGGTCGCTGGCAGCGGATGCATAAAGATCGGGTTGGTTGGCGATCTCTGGGGGAGGCCTACGTTCAGCAGTGGACGACAATAGACTCGATGATTTAGTAGTTCCTCATGTTGTTTCTTTTAAAACAAAGGTATGATCGAGATCAATTTTCCTTGCACACCTATTCCCTTCTATCAACACAGATGAAAGTAATACTGATTACAGAAAAATTCAGTAAGTATCGAACTTATGAATATGCGGATGGCAAATTTTATCAAACGGTGACGAACAAGTACCATTGTGACTTTTTCAGTTTAATGTAATATAATATAATATAATATAATATAAAATAATATAATATAATGTAATGTAATGTCATGTAATGTAATATAATATTATAATATATATATGTACTGTACCTTTAAAGTTTATTTTGGATATCGCTAACATCGGTAAAGGAATACATCGTGAGGAAACCTAGACTTATAATTAACTAGCGACCCGACAAAGCATTGCAAAAAGATTTTTTCAATTCGAACCAGTAGATAATAATAATAATAATATGTGGGGACATTTCACACATGGCCATCTGACCCCAAACTAGGGAGACCCTGTACTATGGGTGTCAGACAGCTGATATACATACACAAATACATTTTTAAATACATACATAAATAGATAAACAACACCCAGACTCAAGGCAAACACAAGTGCTCATCACACAAATATATAATAGATCCTGAGATAAGCGCGTTCAACCAAACAAACAAAACTCTTCAGCTTTATAATATTAGTAAGTATAGCTACAAATCTGGAATCGCCAAACCGCCTTGAGCAAGCGTGGTGATCAATGCTCTTGCCTTCTCTGTATGAGAAGAAGCCTGCAGTGGGATAATAATAGGCTGGTTTTTTTTTAAATTTAACTTGTCAATTTTAAAGATGTCTTCATTCATAAGGTTTAGTTCAAAAGTTTGTAACGTTAGTTAACTTAACGTATCCTCTTAATGGTTAAGGAGAACTTGTCCTTTTAACTGGTCATTTAATACGTCCTAACTAAAAGACAATTAAAGAGAGAGAGAGTTGTACTCGTTTGTATAATTAAAGACACAAAGACAATATAAAGAAAATAGTTGAGAAGTGTGTGTTTCCATTGAGTAATTTTCGAATAAATTAACAAAGAATACTGGAAATAAACTTGTGTGCACATAAAAATACAGATTGTTTTGTAATTAGAGATAAACTAGAGCTATTTGTTGCGAAAACTTGGCTTCGATACTAGGTTGATTTTGTGGTAGCAGTTTTAAAGATTAATTGAATTAATTTCGTGTTTCGGTCAAAAACTGTAGGTGTGTTAAATGATTAGATTTCGGAGAATTGACACCAGTTATCAGAACAGCATAAAATTTGCGTCCGTATAGATCCGCAAATTGCACCTTTAATATGGTAGTAACGACTGCCTCTGTTTTTTTCGTCATTATGTCAAACTTTAGACATCCACTGCCGGGCATAGGGGATTTAGCCGTAATGGCCATGCTTAGCCGATGCTTGTTGGCGATTGCAGTAGGTGTTATGGTACTCAGAAGGGCGCTGCTGCCCATCCTCTAGTCAATATCCCTCTGTCGCCTTATACGACGTCAACGGTTAGAAATGGGGTGGTGCTATTCGCGGCCGGCCCCACACGGCTTCATACGCTGTTTTTAAATAGGTTTTGTTTAAGATAACACTTTCTTCATGAAACCGATCAGACCTCCATCAAATAAATAATAAAGAAATACATTTAGGTTATAATTAAGAACAATATAACAAGTTAATATCAACCATTAGGTACATTTATAACCTCTAACCGTCTGTCGGTGTGACATTTGGTCACAATAATGGGAGTTCGCCCACTTTAATTACAATTACGTACCTTTTATTGTGTCGCCATTTACAATATTAACGAACTGTGAAAATTGAGTTTCGTTTTGAGAGTTAACCAATTTATTTATGAACAAGAAGCGCTGCAATGGACATGACGCTGTGATAAACGTCTTGTATAATACAATCCAAACTAATATATACTTCCATAGTATATATATATTATATTTATATATTTTATATATAATTATATAATAATACTAGCTGACCCGACAGACGTTGTCCTGTCCCTATCTACCTACTTACTTGCCTATTTACCTATACCTACCCTACACCTACCCTACACCTACCCTACACCTACCCTACACCTACCCTACACCTACCCTACACCTACCCTACACCTACCCTACACCTACCCTACACCTACCCTACACCTACCCTACACCTACCCTACACCTACCCTACACCTACCCTACACCTACCCTACACCTACCCTACACCTACCCTACACCTACCCTACACCTACCCTACACCTACCCTACACCTACCCTACACCTACCCTACACCTACCCTACACCTACCCTACACCTACCCTACACCTACCCTACACCTACCCTACACCTACCCTACACCTACCCTACACCTACCCTACACCTACCCTACACCTACCCTACACCTACCCTACACCTACCCTACACCTACCCTACACCTACCCTACACCTACCCTACACCTACCCTACACCTACCCTGCACCTACCCTACACCTACCCTACACCTACCCTACACCTACCCTACACCTACCCTACACCTACCCTACACCTACCCTACACCTACCCTACACCTACCCTACACCTACCCTACACCTACCCTACACCTACCCTACACCTACCCTACACCTACCCTACACCTACCCTACACCTACCCTACACCTACCCTACACCTACCCTACACCTACCCTACACCTACCCTACACCTACCCTACACCTACCCTACACCTACCCTACACCTACCCTACACCTACCCTACACCTACCCTACACCTACCCTACACCTACCCTACACCTACCCTACACCTACCCTACACCTACCCTACACCTACCCTACACCTACCCTACACCTACCCTACACCTACCCTACACCTACCCTACACCTACCCTACACCTACCCTACACCTACCCTACACCTACCCTACACCTACCCTACACCTACCCTACACCTACCCTACGCCTACCCTACACCTACCCTACACCTACCCTACACCTACCCTACACCTACCCTACACCTACCCTACACCTACCCTATCTTTCAAGTTGGATCAAACTGCACACGGTGTACAAATTTCATTAAAATCGCTTCAGTAGTTTAAGAGTCCATCGCGGACAAACATCGTGACAGGAGATTTATATATATTAGATTATAAATGCGAAAGTAACTCTGTCTGTTACGCTTTCATGATGAAACGGCTGAACCGATTTTGATGAAATATGGTATGAAGATAGCTTTAACCCAGAGGACAGATATAGGCTAATTTGGAATTTAAAATTCGCGACTTTATTTGCATCTGTGATAAGTGTGATAACCGAAATTCAGGCGGTCGCAGTCGCGGTCAAGAGCTAGTATTCATTAATCTATATACCTATTCCTCTATGTTTTGTTAAGTACTTATTTCTAAGTTACATATTATCCTCTATCTATAACTAACTCTGGAATCTTGAACCATTGTATATTCTGCAGTTCATAAGATAGATACTTATTTATATACAAATTTCTGAGATACATAAACGCGTAGAATGTACAACGATCTCGTCACTCTAAATAAACTAACTCGAGTGATAGAATCGAGTTATTCAATAAAATGTATATAGAGGCCAGCGGGGGTTAAATTAATAGGCTACATGGTGCCCTGACCGGGCAGAGCTTGTGGCGACTTGGATATTACATTACTGAGTAACTACAATATCGATATAAACATATAGAGGTTCTAGGCTGTGTATTTTTTGGTAAGATGTCAAGTTAGAGTTTGATAAGATTATTATTTTGTATATGTTGTGTGTGTAGTGTGCTTTGGAATTGCATAACTGAATTCCCCCATTTCCATTCCATCATCGGACGAGCAGAGATACGTCCAAAACGTCACCGATATACGGTTGAAGTTCCACGGTCTCGAACCAAGCGCTTTGCTTCCACATTTATTGTGTGTTCCAGACTGTGGAATTCACTGTCCCCTGTACATATAACCTGGGTATCATCAAGAAACGAGTGAACCGGTTTATCCAAAGTAAGCGTGTTCCATCTTAGGCCGCATCATCACTTAAGATCAGGTGAGTTGCGGTCAAACGGAAGCCTACAATAATATTAAAAAAAAACTACGGAAACGCGGGCAGTAAATATTCTTCCCTATAGCCCATAGACACCCAATCACACCCAATTACACACAATACGCCAACATACCAAAAACAAAACAGAAACGTGTTTACATTATCACCTTGTACAAACGACCTTAGCTTGCTTTCTTGTAACCTCGTTACACTCTTACTTTGGCGACCTCAATATTCTGACCTTGACTCTGTTCTGATCGCATACGGAACCTATCACTGCTGTATAATTGTCGGTTGAGCGGTTTTTGCACGGTGTGACGTAAGAATGAGTTTTTTTTTGCATTTCTGCGTTGCGTGTTGCCTAGGGCTGTTTGATAAAAAAATTACCGTGTAACGTGTGGTATAGGAAAGTATTATGTTAACGGTTTTTGTAGGACTTTAATGAGGTGTTTTTTTTGTGGGTTCTGGTTAGGAAAGTATATTTGGTAGACCAAAGTTAGTTGTCCATGAAATGAAAACATACTATGCAGTAGCAATAGTTTATTCAAAAATGGAACAGAACTTGTTTGAAATGTAATGTTCTGCCAGTAATTTTAATGGGATTGGAAACCGCTCATTCCAAATTTAAATTCTAACATTACTTTCCTTATTTGAATCTGTCCCTCGAGCGTCCACAGACTTAGCACACATTTTTTTTAATACCGTCGTCGGCAAAAATAATATTTATTTAAGGAAGAGGATTGTTTCTTCTCACGGTACAATTTTATTTTTTATTGACGTAAGAACGTTATCCAGATAGGCCCTTATTTGAGAATCGTCTTCAATGGTTTACGTTTTAGAGTTCATTGGGTGTAATAATTATTTGTTGAGTAATTTCATAAGGTGGGAAAAACCTCGATTTTTTATTGGTTTACTGACTCATTGGAAAGCGTTTACCTAACTTTTGAGAGAGTTTGTAATGTGTCTGTTTGAATTCAATTCTTTAAATTAATAAATAGGTCATGGATTTTTTCGAAATTGAATGTTACGTTAATACGTGAAGTTACTTATCTTTTAACTCTGAAGTATTTATTAACCTTGAGTTTATTGAGTTTCTGTTCTCCACAAATAAAACCCACTAACAAAACCCATAAATAAAACTCAACTCAACCCTTAAACTGCGGAACAGTTCTCAATAAAAACAAGCGTCACACTTTACAGCATTTTTTTTCTAAAGAAAAACTAATTATTTCTCGCTTCCCAACCATTCTTTTCCATTCAGCCTCGTTACTGTTTTTAGCGCCATTTTCTTTTATTCCTTTGTGAACGTCTCGATATTTCTCTTCGGGTGACACTTAAAACCGTTTCGTACTTGAGTGATTGGTGAGTGCATATTTATTGTTTTTTAGCTGAGTGATGTAATGATAGGATTTGAGAATTGAGAGCTGTTACGCTTTTGAGACGAGTTTATTGGTCCCTTTTGGGGTTCAGTACTCAAATAGAAACATTAGAAACCTTAGTTAAATTAAAACATAATTTAGTAGCACTATTTTAGTTTTGTAAATGTTAGTACCATGATCCGATCTTCTTATATGGAGCGGAGACATGGACATTACGAATGCTGGACCGGCGCAAGATAAATGTCCTGGAAATGTGGTGTTGGAGACGCATGCTCAGAATAAGCTGGACCGCTCATCGGACTAACGTGTCACTACTAAATGAACTCAACATCAAACAAAGACTGTCGTCGCTTGTGCAATAGCGAATCCTCAGATTCTTTGGAGACGTTACCCGCAACAACGACTCCTTAGAGCGTCTGGTGATTCAGGGAAGGGTAGAGGGCACGAGACCACGTGGTCGATCGCCTACCCGATGGACAGACTCCATCAAATCTGCCACCAAGCTCCCTGTGGCTGAGTGTGCTCGCCATGCAGCCAACAGAGACCGGTGGAGAAGGATCGCAAAGGCTGCGACCGCAGTTGTGGGTGACGCCCCATGACCACTCTGTCAAGAGTGAACGACTGAGAAGAAGAAAGAGTACCATGAAGTCATTTATTATGTAAGTTATTATGTTTGACATGTAAATGAGCATGGTGGTAGAGACCATTGTCATGCTTACTCAAATGTCTCGCAGACGATGGCGCGTGGGTTGCATCATTCGGTTCTCTGTAAAATGGTTGAGCTAAATGGTTCTGATCCACGCGTCATGTTCGTGGTCAGGCACTGTCAGTTGAGTTTGTCATCTCTTAACTGGCATGGCTTTTATCTTGTTTTGTATATTTTCCCCTACATTGAGCTGAATGGTGCTGATTCACGCGTCATGTTCGTGAACGGGCGCTGTCAGTAGAGATTGGTCAGCTCTTATCTGCCATGGACTTTATCTTGCTTCTTTTTGTGTTTTGTAATGTAAGATTACCTTCATAGTTTTCACAGAAGCAACAAGAATCATGTAACCAGACTTTGTAAAAAACTTGATTTAAAAGAGTGTCCGTGGAGTTTCTTGTTCGTTCTTCTCCATAGAGACCTACCTACATTTTGGAACGAGCAACTAGCTTCAACTCTCTGACTAACTGACCGACTCCTTAACAATTCAAAAGTGCCTGTAAATGGTTTAATTGAAATAATTGCTTTGACTTTGACTTTGATTGTTTTCACATATAGAAGCAACAAGAATAACGTAACCAGTATTTTGTAAGAACTTGATTTAAATAAGTGTCCATGGAGTTTCTTGCTAATTTTTATCCATAGAGACGTTTTGACAATTCAAAAATGCTGTGTAAATGGTTTAATTGAAATAAATACTTTGACTTCGGAGCTCTATTGCTCTCATCTCATCCGTCTCTCTATCACAGGGCTGTTTCTTTTGAATCGTAATCGGTTGGATCTTGAAATGTTTCACAGAGTGTATATTACTATGTCCACTATAAAAATAAATAATAAAAATAAAGTAAAGTTAAAAATAAAAACAGATATAAACATGGATTTTCCGCGATTTTGCTCAATATTAATATTGTACGGTTTTACGGAACCTTTCATGTATGTTCGACTTGCACATGAACGGTGTTGTGATTTGATAGAAGAGAACTAATATAGGATGAATGAAAGTCCTTTTCATTCATTACTTTTAGTTAATGTTGGTTGGTTTTAGCAAAACCATTTGACCTTAAAATTGTCCATAATTATGACGCAGCGAATTGTAAGAATTCTGTGCAAAAGTCTCGTTGCCGCACCCTCTTTGATCGACTTTTACGTAATTCTTTCTTTATCTTTCAAAGTCAAAGTTGACATTATTAAGAATGGTAGCACATTAGGTATTATTGCGTAATACCTAGGTTGTTAGGTCACACTTATAGTCTGAAAAAGTCTGTAGGTAATGTGAAATAGATTATCTATCATTATTTAGTAATTGAAGGATTTTCCTTTTAATTTATATTTAGTTTTTAGGGTCCTGTACCTCAAAAAGAAAAAACGGACCCCTTATAGGATCACTTTGTTGTCCGTTTGACTGTCTGTCTGTCAAGACCATTTATCTCGGGAACGCCTTGAGGTATCGAGTAGAAATTAAAACCATATACTCAAGCCTACAGTCCCTTGAAGCTGTGAAAAAATCAACAAAAAGATACAGCCGTTTATGACGCAAAAATCGTATATTTCGACACTCTCAAGGGAATCAAAATTAATACGGTACTTTCTGGTGAGCTAGAACTATGAAATTTGGCAAATAATATCGTCTTATAAAAGTACAGGAAAAAGTCTGAAAACCATACATAGATGTACGGAACCCTCGGTGGGCGAGTCCGACTCGCACTTGTCCGGTTTTTTATATATTACTTTTATTTTAAACCTTTGATGTAAGAGAGATTGTTTTGTAGCATTTTTGTTGGTTAAAGTGTATCAATATATTAATTACTGCTACGTTAACCACAAGATCACAGATATAGATAGACCTAGATAACGCAAATATCACGATCTGTATGAAAACCAAGCGTGTCATTTTTTGGACGTCACAATGTAATACGAATGTTTTGTTTTTTCTTATTATTCCTTATTTCCTTATTACCAGGTATTACTGAGGGTATTAAATTAAAGATAATTGTTTTTTTAATTAATTACGCATAATATTAATCACAGAATGACTTACCGATGGAAGGAAACGTTTACTTTATTTTTTTTACTTACGATTTTATATCGTAAGTTAGGCACGAAACTAGGCACGCGAAGTATCTCTTGCGTTATCTAGGTCTAATCTGTGCACAAGATACTATAAAATTTTGCGAAAATGAGTTTATTTGTACACTTTCACGGCTAAATTCCTGAACCGATTTTGATGACATTATGTACTGACTAAGCTTGGACTCCAAGAAAGGATATACGCTACTTTAATCCGCGACTTCAATCGCATTCGCGATAACCGCGGACGAACGGCAAAGTCAATGGCAAAACCAAGTTTAATATATTTACGTGGCAAAATTAATGATTTATGTATTCTTTAATCCAAATTTCGTTTAAAATGGTTGAGCTGAATGGTGCTGATCCACGCGTCATGTTCGTGAACGGGCTCTGTCAGTAGAGATTGGTCAACTCTTAACTGCCATGACTTTTATCTTTTTATCTTGATTCTTTTTTTTAATGCATTGTATTGGTCTTTACCTGCATTGTTTTCACATATAGAAGCAACGTGAATAATGTAATCAGTATTTTGTAAAAACTTGATTTAAAAGAGTGTCCGTGGAGTTTCTTGCTCGTTCTTCTCCATAGAGACTTACCTACGTTTTAGAACGAGCAACTAGCTTCAACTTTCTGACTAACTGACCGACTCCTTGACAATTCAAAAGTGCCTGTAAATGGTTTAATTGAAATAAATGCTTTGACTTTGACATAGACCATAATTTAATAGATAATGTTAGGTACCTACAAAAATTAAAATGAAATGAAAATTATCATACATATAATTATAAGTAAAATTAGTTGGTTTGTAAGTCTGTATGTAGGGGTCACCTCCGAGACTACTCCACCGATTTAAAAAATTCTTTCACCAAAAGGAAACGTTGAAAAATCATGGGCGTGGCAAAGTGCTAGTGTTCAACATAGGTAGGGCATTTAAAAAAAAAACGTCTGCATGGCTGTCAATGGAACAAGTGCCCAAGTGGCAAATAAGTAAACTAAACTCGACATTTAAACTTTCACCTAGTGGGTGCAGAATTGTACCTACTACCTACATCTCTACCTACCCCTAAGGAGGTTACGTACAGTCAAACCGCAAGTCAAACAAACTTACGCTACATACATACAAACGTATAGATAATCTGTAGTACAACTTAACTCATTAGATACTATCTTGCTAATGACATGTACTGTTTAGTTTGGGGTACTTCCGACAGAGTACGTATATTTAAGGGTAGCATTTGAGGGGTGGGTAGACGTGGTACGAGGATAATGAAATTATAGAGGTGATCGATAATGGCAGGTGGACTTACATTCAGGATCTCAGAACAAGAATCTGGTTAAATCAATTATTGATGGAATGAGCCATAATTTTCTACGTAAAACATAATTCCTTTTCAACTTGGATTTATTTAAAAGGGAATTATGAGTATTTGGTATATATTTTTATTTATTCAGTTTATCTATGTTGTTTTTTAACTATGCACCTGCCATGTTATCTCTTCACCACCCATGGTTGACTGGTAGAGAATGCCTAAGGCATTAAGTCCGCCTTTGTACCTTTGTGCATGAAGTATAAATAAATAAATAAACGATCTGTGAACACTTTTCGTAGGCAATTTGTGAATTCAATTCAATTATTACCATCTATGTTATACATATAGAATGCAATAAGCAATTCATAAAGTATAATATAGATGGTATAACAAAGAAATCACCCATGTGGTCCTACCTATCGGGCACAGTAAAATTAGGAGAGACAGACATGCCATCTTAAAAAAATAAAATTTTAAGCGTCTGATGGACTTTTGGTCCACGGAAAGTGTTTGGCATAATTATGCATGTTGGTTTGAACGATATTCTGTAAAACATGTACAAAAACCAGTCAACACATTTAAATATAAGTGAGTAAGGAACATTTGATATGTATTTGATATGATTAAATTTCGTTAATCATAACTACAACAGCAAGGGCAGTTTAGGTTAGCAACAACTTTGCCCAGGAATGGAATAGTAGAGGCTTGCAAAAAAATCTATTTGTTACATTCAGTTTTTTTACATACTAATTGTGGAAATATTTTTGTACAAATAGATAATTATGTTGTGGTTCATGTTTGAAGCTTGTACTACTTTTGTAACATATTTTAATAACATGAATGCAATGAATAAATAAATAGATACTTGGAGAAGGGTTAACTTATCTTGTAATACTTTGTACATACTTCAATATAGTGTTTTTTATGCAAGGTCCATCGTATTCACGTTTAGTTATATAACTATAAACTGTAAATAAAAAATATTGTACACATTATTTTTTTAAAGAGTAAGTTTGGAGTTTCTTGCCCATTCTTCTCCATACGAAACTACCTTTTGGAAGGGGCAACAAGAATCAACTTTTTTTTATATGACGTTCAGAAGTGCCTTTAAGTGGTCTAATTGAAATAGATGATTTGACTTTGACTTTAGCAAGCAACATACCTTCATAGTTGCATACCTTCTTAACTATATCATCAACTTTTTATTCTCGAATTTTCAGCCATGCTTAAAATTACGTATTTCAGGCAACTCTGTGCTCCCAGTTTAAAAGTACTCCGTGTTATCATGACGTTTTCGTAATACAAGACTTGTTATCATGAAGTAATCTAAAATAAAACTGGACTATACTAAAACTTTGCAGTACCTTACACCATCTCATTCCCGTTACTTACATCAAAATGGCCGCTTCCCTGACGCGATATCACTTTAACTTGAAGACACATAACTTACTCAGGTTTATATAACGTACTTGAGGCTTACTCGTTATGAAGACAGTTCAAGTTTTGGGTGACAATAATGTAGCAAGTTTCTATTTAATATTAGCCTCCTTGGCTTATAGTTCCGTCATTTAAGAGGTTAGGTTGGTTATGCGTGCGCGATTAGTCATGGGAACTTGCGATTATGAATATTTAATATGATGAACGGGGTACGCAAAAGAATTTGCATGTAGTTACTAGCCCATGAAAGCACGCAGTATATAGAATAAACATTACTATAGTCTTCTTGTATACTTAGATAGTAAAATGACCTGTCTTACAGACGGGCGATATCTGTAAGACAGTATTTAAATAAAAATCTACAAATTTTTGTCTTCTGAAATCGCAAGGCGCGGTCAGCACAGTGGCTGAGCGATTGACCGCTGCACTGAAAGTCTCAGGTTCGATTCTTACACGTAAAACATTTTTAAAAGACCTGCAGGTACAGTCAACAGCAAAAGTAGATGATCAAAATCAGAAATTCAATACTAATTTACTAACACTATTTTATATAATTTATTACTAGTTTATTGATTAAAAGTATGTGATTGTCACACACATACTTTTGAATCACTTCGACGCCACACAGTTCTGACGCGAACTCCGTTCATTAGTATTGAATTTCAGATTTTGATCATCTACTTTTGCTGTTGACTGTACCTGTTAAAAATCTTTAGTGTATGCGAGTTAAAAATATGTTTGACAATGTTGGGTACATTTTCGATGTAGAAGACATTCTTAATATAAGGTAACGCTTTTTGTATATAAACAAAAGCATACCCCATTACCTTGGGTTTGAAGTGGTGAATAAAACAAACGACGATCGCGTCCAAATAACAACTATTCGATTCGTTTAATCGCCCGCTTGTTATTCAACCATTCGACTCTTGTGCAACCAGCCTTAACACTCAAGTCGCCCTATATCTAGATTACAGCAACGCTTATCGAACATAATAAATAGGAATAGCGATCGTTGTTCTAATGACGCCTGTGACCCCAACTGCGCCTATTTAGGCATCGCTTAAAGCTTTTGGAGGAGCCTCTATGTGTACTTACATTTAGGTAAAACAATTACTTATGAATGTCGTGATGGCCCCGTGATACGGGGTAAGTACCAAAGTGATACTTTCTAAAATCTTGGCCATCATTGACATCAGCGAAGGAAAAACATCATGAGGAAATCTGAACTTATAATTGATAATATAGTCTGAAATCGCTAATCAGCCTTGAGAATAGTGATCAATGCTCATGCCTTCTCTGTACGAGAAGAGACATTTGCCCTGCAGTTGGACAATAATAGGGTGGTATTATTATGTTGCTTGTTCAACGAAGTTTTTACAGAACTTTTACAGAATAATCAAAAATCCATATCCATACTACCCATACTTTAATATTATAAATGCGGAGGTAACTCTGTCTGTTACGCTTTCGCGATGAAACGGCTGAACCGATTTTGATGAAATTTGGTATGACAATAGCTTGTACCCCGGGAAAGGACTTAGGCTACTTTTTAATCCGCAACTTCGCTTGCATCCGCGATAACCGACCTCCACGCGGACGAAGTCGCGGGCAAAAGCTAGTATACATATAATTTTATATATTATCCATACTATATTAATATTATAAATGCGAAAGTAACTCTGTCTGTTACGCTTTCACGATGAAACGGCTGAACCAATTTTGATGAAATTTGGTATGACAATAGCTTGTA
The DNA here is from genome assembly GCA_947361185.1 of Charanyca ferruginea. Lineage (NCBI taxonomy): Eukaryota > Metazoa > Arthropoda > Insecta > Lepidoptera > Noctuidae > Charanyca > Charanyca ferruginea. The sequence continues at coordinate 10,213,690 of OX376065.1, read as the reverse complement.
TCCCGGGAAAGGACTTAGGCTACTTTTTAATCCGCAACTTCGCTTGCATCCGCGATAACCGACATCCACGCGGACGAAGTCGCGGGCAAAAGCTAGTTTCTTATATTTGATTTTTCAGAAAAATTCTGGTAGTTCTAGAAGTTATTTATCTAACTGTACTGTTTATCGTTTCGGACATAGTGTGGCAACTTTAGTAAGCCAAATAGAAATCCGTAAGAAAAAACACGAGGACGAAGTCGCGGACAAAGTCAAAAATAAGTCACATTTAAGTAACTGTTTAACAGCGTCGGCGAGATCACTCCAAAAATGACTCTACATTATGATTCAAGTTACAATGTACCTACATATTATTAAATCTATAAAAACTCTTTGCAAGCTCAATTCTCAAGTGCCTACATGATAATGAAGCCATTACCAAGACATTACCATGTTTGCAGCCCTAAATAGTCCCTATTGACCCCTGTCGGGCCCTAATGTGGGACATTTCGGGCCCCATTTGCTTTTATGTGATCGTATTTACTTGGTGAGCTGAACTATCTTTACGGTGTTATGTTACTTCACCTGTAGTGATGGGTTGTCATGGGGTTTGTGGTACAAATTGTTATTTCGTGGGACGAAGATCCTGTAAATTAACTGCCTGTTATTGGGACACTAGTGAAAAAGTGGTAGTGATGTTTTAATTTGTTTCAGTGTTTTAAAAAATATTCGTAAATAAAGGTAAGATTATTCTATTGATCTTTTGCCATGCGTATGATCATATTTTAATACATGTACTTCTCATACATAGAGAGCTGCTTAATTTTTAATATTTATTTTTATTTGTATTTCCTTTTTTTATAATTTTATATTGTTCTGTCTTTGGCTTCATCCTTTTCATTGTTTAGATACCACTTAAAGGAAGAGTGAGACAGCTCCGACACAAGTACTATTGTAACTTACTGGGGCTGCCTCAATTTATGTATGTATGACACAATATTTGAGATGAAATAAATATTTTTGTATTTTGTATTTGTATTTTGTATAAACATTGAGTTCATGCGTCCGTCTTTAAAAGGAAGATACACTCACAGGAATTGTTGTTTTATAAATATCAAGTCAAGCCTGGAATTGATCAGTATCTATGTATTAGGGTTGTAAAGGTCAGGAATGACATTTTATTTTCAATATCTTCGCAGTGTACGTCACGTTTGACGTAGAATTTATCTAAATTTTTGATAAGGTTTTGACATTGATTATTACTAAGATGAGAATTCGACTCAATTTTGAACGTTTAGTAGTAGAATTGGCCTTCTCATGGCAGTTATTCTGAATAGGTAAGTATCACCGGCTGTATTATTCTATGAAAATCTCCCTCGGTGAAGTCATGGTGAGGTGAGGTTATCATCTGACAGATTGACAGCTCATCTCGGCTTCACTATATCTAAATTCACCTACGGAGAATTTTGCAGAATAATCCGGCTGAATGGACTGAAAAAACCAACCTTAATTAGTTGTGAAAAGGTTCAAGAGTTTTAGGAAAAACACTCGTATTCTGTCGCTTCAAAAACCTTTTCAGCGTATTTCACCCTGCTTTTAAAAGCCGAAACCACGCAAAGATACAAGCTCTCCGTAAAAGCTTGTACCATTACAAATTAAGGTGAGCTTAACCTGTAAACTGACTATAATTAACGGCCCACTTTATTGTAACACTCTTGTTTTAAAGTAAACGCCGCATTTTAGGGTTAACGGGCGTACTATGCTTGCGTATGGTAATTTTATTTCACATATTCATACATAAGTGTTGATAATCTTGTTTCGTATCATATTTATGGTAATTTTGAAAAACACCTGTTTTTAGTAGGAATATTGTTAAGGAGATTTGCCTGGTGTAGTCGCTTTTGGTAATTCAGGCTGAATTAATTCACTGCCTATTTTTCAGGGGTGAAAGTACTCTTTAAAAATCTGCTGTTCCCTACGAAAATATATTACTACACGATCAAAATGAATGGAACAGAACAGCTGATATTTTATTCACATTTCAGAGTTGGTCCCCTAGTTAAAGTTGTTAGTGTTTAGGGAACTTCACCCCACCGAAGATATGTAACTACAATAAATTAAAAGTCAGTCTATTTATAAGTTTTTGTCATAAGAGCCGATGACCGATGAGGCACAAAGTTGCTGGAGTGGCGGCCGCACACCGGCAGACGCAGTATCCGCACTCCCCCAACAAGGTTGACTGACAACCTGGTTCGAGCCGTGGGATAAACGCGGACCGACACAGGTACCGTAGGTCGATTCTGTAAAATTCAAACAACAACTCGCATCTCACTTCGCATAAGGTTCAAAATGACCTTGATATAATTGACACTTTGAATCGGGTTCGAGTGCGAAGTGAGCGTCGAAGTGACGGGGAAATTACCTTACAGAATGCCACTACTTACGTCATCTCATACTTTATCTATCAAAATCTCCCTGTCAATTTAGTTCAACTCGCTGACACGCTCGCAAGGGTGACGCTAGTGTAAATTCGAATTATCAACCGAGTTTTTAGAATGCCAATCAAGAAACTCACAGCGGATTCAGATTTGATGTTTAGAATGAGGTCTTACAGAATCACACCCCAGGTCTGTGGGGTAGACCTATGCCCAACAATGGGCTTAAAGGTTGACATGATGATGATGAAAATGATGATGCAGGTACTTTATATAATTATAAGTCAAGCAGTCATGTCTCAAAAATAATTACGAAACTTAAACCAGTCCAGTCAACCAGTCTTACCAAGGTGTATCTTGTTACCCAGTTCCTGGGATATGGAGATCAGACAGGCAGTCACTCTATGTAAAACACTAGTATTCAGTTGCGTCTTGTTAGACTGGAAGCCGACCAATAGTTAGGAAAAGGCTAGGCAGGTGATGATGATGAATCACGAAACTAAAACCATACAATTCTAAAGACACTTTAACTTAAACATCTTACTCACGACTCTCTATAACTAATGATTTACAATATACCCGTAATGAAGTCTTTGCCTCCCAAATGTTCAAGTAAATGTCGTGTAAGTACTGTCGTTAACCTAATTGAGGCTATCAATTAAGGTGAAGGTGTTCGTGTGATTTGTTTCAGCGCATCAAAAGTTTGTGGCGCTTTGTCAAGCGTCAGCTTGTGAAGCGCTGTATCGCTCAGGCTTTACGATGTATTATATTGATAGAATATACTGTAGGTAGCTTTGTTGTTTAAACCATGTACCATGGAGCCATATTTATTAAGTAAATAATTATTATGTGTTTGACATAAATCAGCATGGCGGTTGAGAGAATTGTCATGCACACTCAAATGTCTCGCTGACGGTGGCGTGTGTTGGATCATTCAGCTCCCTCCAAAATGGTTGAGCTGAATGGTGCTGATTCACGCGTCATATTCGTGAACGGGCGCTGTCAGTAGAGATTGGTTAACTCCTAACTGCCATGGTTTTTATCTTGATTATTTTGTATATTTTGTATTTCTAGATTACCTTCATTGTTTTCACATATAGAAGCAACAAGAACAATGTAAAAACTTGATTTTAAAAGAGTGTCCGTGGAGTTTCTTGCTCGTTCTTCTCCATAGAGACCTACCTACGTTTTGGAACGAGCAACTAGCTTCAACTTTCTGACTAACTGACCGACTCCTTGACAATTCTAAAGTGCCTGTAAATGGTTTAATTGAAATAAATGCTTTGACTTTGAAAAAAAAAAAGTCAATGCATGTTGGTTACAGGCAAATAGAGTACATATAGTACGTGGCTGTAAATGGGTGCGTCTCCAACATTTCCTTACTTTTGCGTTTGGCCGCAACTGACCTGATCATAAGTAATGATACGGCCTAAGGTGAAACAGGCTTGCTTAGGATTAACCGGTTCACTCGTGCTTTGAAGATTATACTTATCGGGGAACAGAGAGGTGGGCAGTGAATTCCACAGTCTGGCAGTTCGCACAATAAATGTGGAAGCAAAGCGCTTGGTTCGAGACCGTAGAACTTCAACCATGTGGCAGTGACTTCGCCGTATCTCTGCTCGACGAAACGGAATGGGTACGGGGAATTAAGTTGTGTATTTTCAAAGCTCACTCTCCCTATTGTAACCGATAAAAGGTCGAAAGGTTGGCAACTGTGCGGTAATATTCAAGGCATTTGATATAATTTCATTTGACTCCAGTTTGGAGTGCAAATGTGGTGCTGTTCTTCAAACAGGGTGTCCTCATGCCTCCACGTTTCAGAAATTGATGGATGCTACTAGAACGCCAACCTCGTAGCAATATAGATTACTCACTAGACTCAATATAGATTGCTAGCGACACGTTAAAAAGAAGAAGATGTACCTAAATAAATAGTTATCGAAGAAAGCCTAAACACTACTAAAACAATGTTATGTTAACTAAGTGGCTTATCTACCTACACTACTACTTCTTCTACTACTTCTCTATCTACACGTATTATATTCATATAAAAATAGTACCACCAGTCATGATGTCATTGTTAGCATTATTTTAAAAATATTCGGGGGAATGGCACTGTTAACCGAAATACAGGCATTGCCTAGTTCGGTTACAGAAGCTACATCCATTTATTTGTATATAACTACTGCTAAACTGTTTTTTGTAACATAGAATTAAGTTTTCTGGGAAATTAATTTATTATTATTATTATTCTCATTTATTTATTTTATTTACATATTGTATTATATTTTTTAATATTAGTAAAAAAATAAATAAAACATTTAAAGCTTTGTGTATATTATATTTAATTATTGTTCACAAAATGAATAAATGTTTAAAAATAAAAAAAATAGTAGCCCACCGGTATCGGGAATAGGGTCCAAGCTACCGATGGTCAGGGCTTCTGAGAGAGGAATCTCCTGACTATACGCGCCGTGTCCAGGAGTACCGCTTTCTGTATCAAGCCCTTGATCCAGCTGCCCAACGAGAGCCTCCTTAGGTGTTGGTCGAGGCTCTTGGAAATGAGTCCATTGGCCGTAACGACTATCGGCACAATACTCAATACTCAATTCTTTATTGCATTCCACAATGTAGGCTTAGGTGGTAAACATTTGCCAAAAGAAACAATTATGGACCCTGTCGGGCACAGCAAAAGAAAGATATTTGAAGACGAGGACTAATCGTTCAAAAATCTTATAATCTAACTTATCTTAAACACATTTTTGTTAATTTTATACTTCTACTAATTTTAAGGATAAAATTAGTAGAAGAATGACTGCTGTATTCACATCCCACATGTCGACAACCTCGCGAGTCAAGTCAAGATACTTAATTTGTTTATCTTTCTCGGTTTTCACGAGGTTCTCGTCATGCGGAACCGCTATATCAACAATCATTGCGCGATGCTCTAATCGATCTATCACCTCTATGTCAGGCTTATTGGCAACAATAGTCCTGTCAGTGATGATAGATCGATCCCAATACAATGTGATGTTGCCATTTTCGAGAACTGGGTCGGGCACATACCTGTAGTACGGTACCTCCGATTCCACAAGCCTGTATTTTAGAGCAGGTTGCTGGTGGATAATCCTAGCTACAAGATTGTGTCTATGCAAGTAGTCTCCGTTAGCCAGACGAGAGCACCCAGAAATAATGTGTCGGATTGATTCTCCCGGTCGGTGGCATGCCCGACAAATGTCAACCGTGCCGTCCTTCACAATATACCTCCGGTAGTTGTTCGTCATCATAACTTCGTCCATAATCGCACAGACAAAACCTTCGGTTTCCCCAAAGAGGTCACCGAATCGCAGCCAGGATACGGACGCCAAGAAGTCTACATCAGGCCCATGTAGAGCCCGGTAGAAGCACCCGTGAAGCTCCTTGCTCTGCCATACCTCTTACGGTCATTAGTATCTAGTACTACAGGTTTGCGCCAGTTCTTGTTCGCTAAGGAGAGCGGGATGAGGCCCTTGTCCACTGTGACCACATCTCGGTGTATACCCACGTCGGTTTTAAGGAAGTACTCCCTGAGACTGCATACCTCACGGTTGTGCAGGGACTTAGCATTAAGAAAGCCTCGACCTCCGCACTTCCGTGGGATATACAGTCTCATTACCGATGACCGTGGGTGATGCATCCGATTTGCGGTCAGCAATGTACGGACCCTCCTATCCAGGGCGTCAAGTTCCGTCTGAGTCCACTTATTATTATTGAATACAATTGAATATAAAACATTGAATCCCTGATCTCCAAATTAACCTTGTGCCTGAATCTTAAAGATCAGTGTCCCTTCCCAGCAATGTCACATGCCAATATTTGTAACACATTTAAAATTTGCATGCGATGTGCACTATAAATCATTAACATTTTTTTACACCGTTAAATAAAAATTAAATATAATTCTCATTTACACTGCCTGCATATTAAAATAAAACTCTAAGGTACTCTTTACGATACCCACCCATCAGTTGAAAGGTCGTGACCTATTTGTTTGCTAAAGAGACATTAAATCGATAAAAGACTTCTAAACAGTAAAAATACAATTCCAACGGCACACCCTGAAAAACTTGCACGAAACATTTCAAGCTTATTTTTCGAACTGTGCCCCAACAATTCCGAAGACACATTTGTTAGGAATTTGTCAACATGCAAGGACAAAATGCTGGGTGTCAGTTGTGCTACAATGAAAACTTAAACGTTATGCGACTGCGGGGTGTACACCCCAAGGGTGACTTGAATGTAGGGGGGTCATGTTGGAAGGAAATGTAGGACAAATTGGTATAATTGAGAGTTTTCTGTGGGGTAATGTTTGGTTGCAGTGCGGGTGTAAGCGGTACCTTTCAGCTTATTTCTGCCAAAACAAATCAACAGACACCAATTTTTTCCCATCATCATCATTTCAGCCGAAAGACGTCCACTGCTGGACATAGGCCTCCCCAAGGGGGGGTTTTGCCATAATCGCCACGTTTGGCAGGCGGATTGGCGATCACAGTATGGATGTTACAAAGGTACAGAGAACGCTGCTGCCCATTCTCTGGTAAGTCCCTTAGTCGCCTCTCCTTAGTTCCCATATTTCCAAGTAATTGTAATCCATGCCAAAAATTATAAATACGAAAGTAGCTCTGTCTGTTACGATTTCACGACAAAACAGCTAATCAGATTTTGATCAAATTTGTTATAAAGATAGCTTGAATCCTTGGGGAAGGACATAGGTACTTTTTAATCCACGACTTTGTCTGCATCTGTGATAACCGATATTTACGCGGAAGAAATCGCGGGCAAAAGATAGGAACTAATAAATAAATATTTTGACTATCCGATGCAATTATGTACAGATTTGTAAGAAAATCCTTAGAGAATTTAATTCTATTTTACTTCTTTTTTTTTCTCTTTTAAAGGCGCGGGCAACGGTTTCAGGTTTGACCGTAAATATTATACATGAAGAATGTTTATGGGATAGTTAATTAATTCGATTTGTGTCTGGCCACAAGGTCACATCAGGTCGTTCACTCACCCTCAATTTTGTAGTGGACAATTCATTTGCCACATGCTAGGCAAAAGACATGAAATAATGATAAAACACAACATGAAATAGTTTATCAATAATTAAATTGCATGATCAAAATACTGATAAGTTTAGCAAGACATAAAAGCTTGCTACTTAATTTGCTATGTTTGATTATATTATTTACTAACGATTTCGTCTGAATATACTTCAAAATAAAGCCAAAGTCCCAAGGAATTAAAAAAACTCAAAATCAAATAATTTATTTCAAATCAACCATTTCCAGGCACTTTTGAATTGTCAAGGAGTCAGTCAGTCAGAAAGTTGAGGCTAGTTGCTCGTTCCAAACAGTAGGTTTCTATGGAGAAGAACGAGCAAGAAACTCCATGAACACTCTTTTAAAATTAATAGAGTATTACAAATTTAGGTTACATCACTCATGTTGAATTTACGGGACACAAATGTGAGAAAAATGTAACAAGTTGTGCACGTTAAAAAAAACAGGATTCAAATTATACTGTGTGTTAAGCTAGATACCATATCCATTTCTGTGCCAAATTTAGGTTAATTTCGTTCACCGGTTAAAGCTTGAAAGAGTAACAAACATCTATCCGACCCATCGATCTATTCTCACATACTATCGTGTTTATAGTGAGAACTGAATCATAACATAAATATAAAAAAGTAGGAAACAGATTTCGAACATACACTGTTGTCGAAATGAGATAAGAAATTAAAGGTATTGTATTGTTTATCCCCTTGGAACAACACCACGACACTATACTCAATCAACCATTATACCTTAAACCCAAAATCAACAGAGGCAATCATTAGAAAACTGAGGCAATGAAACTCGGCGAGTCCTGGAGAAACAATTGAACTGTCTAGGATCTCACAAGCGAAATTAAAGAACAGCAAAGGAGTAAGAAAAAACAATACTCACATTACTTTTGAAACGTTGACAAAATATTAAATAATTATTTAAATAAATGACATAACGGTAAGCGAGACTACTCGCGAGGAAGACCAGAGTTTTATCCCTACCCATAGCGTGGTCTAAACATGAATACTACTGTGTAATCTTTTCCTAGACTTGTCCTAAAGTTACCCATCACATATACACCCTACATGCGGCATAACGTGACCTTGTTGCGACAAGCTAGCGTCCCAAACTTGGTCTCAAGCCAGTCCGAACGTGTATGCATTCATCATTGTCCATCTTACCATGTTTGTGATTAAATTAGTTTAGTTTGATAATTGTTCTTTGACAATGACAGTTTTGGGTAGTTTGATGACTATAATGATACAAGTTTGATTAGCCTCTGCGGGCGGTCTATTCTGTAAAAATCTCCCTTTGGTTATTTTAGGTGAATTGATCCGGTATCCCATCTGATGCTAAGGATTGACAGCTTCTTGTTCAGCACTTTGTATTGTCATCTGGACACTTTGTTGAGCTGAGGCCCTTTTGGTGTTATAATATTGTTTTCTGTTTTATATAGTTCTAGGGTGTATTTTATTTTGAAAGTAATACCAATAAACGCATTTTTCTTTCAATGCTGAGGGTAGGCATCCTGCACTGCACGTCATTCGCCCCTGCCTGCCAATTCCGACAACCTCGTCCAGCAATCTTGACCAGGTCAACAGTCATGGGCTGTTTGTCTACATTGACAAGGGAGTTTTTTTACTGAATACCACTTCAGTCTATTATTATGGCAAAGGTTTTTCTTGGGTTCTTTCCATTTTTCTTTGTCTTTGTCAATCTTAGCCCAATTCAGGTAGGAGTCTCACTCGTTTCATCATATATCGGCTCATAACATCGCCGGTTACAAAGTGGCTGTAATGTTATATGGTTTATTTAAAAAGGTTTGTGTTCGGGCAGGTACGACTCTAAAAATATACATTTGACAATATCTGAGACTACATTCCGCCTGCAAACTGTTTTTAAAAACAATGGCTTATGAAACCTACAAAATACTCACCAGAATGAAAACTTTGACCGTAATAATCTAGGTTTAATGAAAGACCTAATTAATGACTAATATAGACCTCCAATAACACGAGAATCAGCTTAGTCGGGACATTTGACAAGCCACACACGCCTATAATTATATGGGTGGGTAGTTACAATAAAAACTAATGAAGCGACCTCTATCGCCTATTAAAGGCATTCGTGAGACATTTACCGGATTCGGCCGGTTACTTGGAATACGTTTGATCATTAACCTGTTTTGTTTAGGTTTTGCAAACTAGGTTTTATGAACCTCACAACATTATGTTTTTGTCGTCTTATATCCCTTCGGGTAAAGACTTAATTTTCTATATTATCTAATATATAAAATTCTCGTGTCGCGGTGTTTGTAGTTAAACTCCTCCCCGTAGGGTAGGCGTAGGGTAGGCGTAGGGTAGGCGTAGTGTAGGCGTAGGGTAGGCGTAGGGTAGGCGTAGGGTAGATGTAAGGTAGGTAAATAGGTAGATAGGGACAGGACAACGTCTGTCGGGTCAGCTAGAGTAAATAAATAAAATTGAAATGTCTGTTTGAAATGTCAACATAATAGGTTTTTATTATAGGTACTGTTTTATAATCAGTATTACAGTTGTAATGTGTTTTAACTCTATTGTATTTTATTTTTGTAAATTGCTTTAGCGCCGTGTCGGTCTGAAAAAAGTGTTATTACAAAAATATTTTAGTAAGAAGGTCGTGAAAAATTAAGAGTCTGTAAATCTCGTCCGCTAAACATTAATTCAGAAAAGAGTTCTAGAAAAAATGTTCAGGTTTAGGTACCCTTTTATTGCGCCCTAACCCAGACCCTGAATTTATGTGTGTTGTACTTAGACGGTCGACCTGTGTTCAATGCAGTATCTTAATAGCAATTCTAGGCCTAGTACGAGAGGCAACGTAGAGCTAACGTAAGTATAAGCATTCGATTCGAGTCGACTTTTGAATAAATTGTAAATACAATTATGTTTTAGCATTTTTCACACACACACACACATACACACAAACGCGCTCGCGCACATAGTATGTAACTAAAAACAAATTAATTTGTAAAATTGTAGCGCTCGTAGTTAGAAATTCTTACTTATAATTCACCAAGTTGTAACAATATTAATAAAGTGGTTTGGGACTATTACTCCTTAATACAGGCTACTCTATAGCCCAGTTAAGAACACCACACGAAAGAGATGTAATAGAACAAAACTACTTTGTAACCAAAAGAGATACGTTAACGGTAGTCGGAAATAGTTCAAGTTTACTTAGAAACCGATGGATGTTTTCGAATGAAATTTAATTTAATGAATGAGCTGTTTATTCTTTTTTCATTTCATTTTATTTCATTCAAAAACTTTCATCGGTTTCTAAGTAAACTTTAACCATATTCGGCTACTCTGGTGACTTATCTTCTTTAGTAACTGTAAATATTACAACCTGTGTTTTTATAAATAAAACTAATTATTATTATGGTTTAATTTTACGCGACAAGCACATTAGTATCACCCATCAATGAATGAAGTCTTGAAACTAACAGAACTAAATATCATGTGCAAAATGGGTATTTCTACTTAATAAATACGTTTTACTGGGTCCCTCTGGTGCCCACTTTTACTGAAGCGAAAATCACGATGGAATTCAGTATGTAGTAGATAGATTTACTCGTGGAACAAGCTAACAATAAATCAGCTTACTATAAAGAATACAGAGCTACCATTCGTAGATCTTTAACAGTCGTTATAGGTAATCAGAAGCTAGAAAATCTAACCACCAGTCTTACCAAGGTGTATCGTGTTACCCAGTAACTGGGTTGTGAAGGTCAGATAGGAAGTCGCTCCATGTAAAACATTGGTATTCAGCTGCATCCGGTGAGACTGGAAGCCGATCCCAATATATTTTGGTAAATGGCTAGGCAGATGATGACTATAAACAATTCAGAGCTTGAAGTTGCAAAACCAAGCACAACCAAAGAAAAATACAGTCTAAATGCATCTTCACATACCCAAAGAAAACGTAAACTAAAACGTACGCGTTCACGTTAGTACCCTAATGTTCTTCGTTATTAAATTGGGCCCCAACCCTGCTCACGTATGGCATTGTAGCTTAACTTCATAATCAAGTTGGTCATATTAGGTAGTCGGGTAATAAGGAGCGGGTCGTATTGCTTGCTAGTGTATACCCCCGGCTTCGGTTACAAGTTTGGGTGACAGAACTTTTTGTTTTTTTTTCCTCTTTTGGATTAGGTTAGGTAAATTAGTTAGTTTGTCGCAATAAGGAAAAGCGAGATAAGTTCAATTTTCCTAGCTATGTAGGGGCCGGATTCCAGTCTAACCGGATGCAGCTGAATACCAGTGTTTTACATGGAGCGACTGCCTATCGGACCTCCACAACCCAGTTAACATGATAGCCCTTGGTAAGACTGGTTGTCAGATTTTCTGGCGCCTAACTACCCTTAACAACTGCCAAAGATTTACAAATGACAGCCGGGACCAACGGCTTTACGTGCTTTCAGAAACACAAACAGCCAGAGCCGAAACAGCTAAGCATCTATAAGCAAGAATCAAACTCGTGGCATGCAGCGCATTAGTCAATTGCTCAACCACTGCGCCAACCACGGATATCGAGTGCCAAGCGCAACAACGCTATTTTTTTAAATTGGGACAAGCCACACTGTAATATTCCCAAACCACGGTAACGCCTGTAAAGCCATAATCAACAGTACCGACTACCAGAAAAGCGCCAAAGCAATGAAGCTCGACGAGTCCTAGAGAAACGATTCAACTGTCTTGGATCCCGCAACGAAATAAACCAGAAAAGAACAGCGGAGGAGTAAGAAAAACATATTTTCCACTTCTCTCCAAATCAAGCAGGAGACAGAACAGAACTAGGCCAATAGGCACAAAGGGACGTTTACAACTGGGAGAAGCCCAGTTGCTAAGCACCACGTATTATAATTGACATAATTAATGGGCCCTAAAAAGTGAGCTGTTACATTAAATTTGATTCCAATAGTAGGTATGGCAAAATCGCTTGAACACACGGAAATTGGTTCTAGTTTCTACAAGGTCCGCATAATGAACTGCTCCGGAAGAAGCCTGTATACGTACTATCCAACATAATATTGCGTTCTTTCTGCCAAAGAATATACTCCCAAAAGATATGATGTGCAGATTGTTCGTATTCATATTCACAGTCAGATCACAGAATATACAGTTACAGAAGGACCGCTACCGCCATCTTTAAAAAGAATACCTAAACTTGCCAGACTCACTAGGGCTGCTACTGTATTGACTCTGTAGGTTTTATTTGTGACAATATGAGCATGCAGGAGTTCACCTTCCAAGAGTACTGGCGATGTTCTTTTCACTCTGTTTGAGCCACGCTTATCTGCCCAGCGATCTTATGAAGACTGTGGTTGTGCCTATTGTGAAGGATAAGACTGGGGACACATCAGATCTCTCCAACTATAGGCCTATATCGCTTGCTACTGTCATTGCCAAGGTGCTGGACAGTTTGCTTGATAGGCACATGGCGACCCGCATCGATTTGCATGATGCGCAGTTTGGGTTTCGGCCTGGTCTATCCACGGAAAGTGCCATACTGTCGCTTAAGCATACTGTCCAGTATGATACGTCTAGGAAAACGCTTGTCAACGCGTGTTTCCTAGACCTTTCCAATGCATTCGATCTGGTGTCGTACGACTTACTGTGGCAGAAACTGCTGAACGATACCACAGTGGATAGGGGAGTTATATCGATACTACGGTACTGGTATAACAACCAGACCAATTTTGTGAGGTGGACAGGCTCGTTATCGGATGTGTATAGGCTGGAGTGCGGAGTGAGACAGGGCGGCCTGACCTCCCCTCGCCTCTTTAGTCTGTACATTAACCGGTTGATCGTTGAGCTCAGCAACGCTTATCTAGGTTGTTATATAGACGGAATATGTGTCAACAATATTAGTTATGCTGATGATATGGTGTTGCTGAGCCCATCGATTAACTCAATGATGAGTCTGCTCATGACATGTGAAAGGTACGCGGAGACCCATGGGCTCAGATATAATGTTAAGAATAGTGAAGTACTGGTTTTTAAGGCAGGCACGAAAACCTACCCCATTGCACCACAGCTAAAACTTTGCGGAAGCCCCTTAAACCAGGTCACATCGTTTAAGTATCTGGGCCACTGGGTTTCCGAGGACCTACAAGATAGCTTAGACATAGAGCGTGAGCGCAGAGCGTTGGCTGTCCGCTGCAATATGTTGGTTCGCAGATTTGCGAAATGTTCGGCGGAAGTAAAGGCTACGCTGTTCACAGCGTACTGTCAGTCGTTCTACACATGCAGTCTGTGGGTCAACTACACACAGTGGGCATACAACGCTCTGCGCGTTCAATACAACAATGCATTCAGGGTGTTGATGGGGTTGCCGCGCTACTGCAGTGCTTCCGGCATGTTCACAGAAGCGGGTATAGATGGCTTTCACGCCATCATGCGCAAGCGATGCGCCTCCATCATGCGCAGGGTACGCGGCCCCAACAGCATCTTGAGCACTATAGCGGACAGGTGGGACAGTCCCATACTGGGGCATTGGATACGCCTACATGCCACTGTGGCGTATACTTAATAATAGTTTTAATTGTTTTATTTTCCTGGAAGATGTAAGTGCTAACACTAGTTTCTAAGTTATGTATTGTACTAACCAAATGGACATTCGTCTGAAATAAAAGAGTTATTATTATTATTATGAAATTTTATTGACACTGGTTGGAACTCTTTGCATTTTTTATAACAAAATTTTCCTGTTCGTCATGAAATGTCAATGTCTCTCATTTTTTCATTTAGACAACACGAGTCAGTCGAGATTGAAGTCTGCTTGAAACTGCCTGAGATTGCCTATAAACGTAATGTCAATGTGTGCGTGCGTAAAAAGGCGGTTTGTTCTGAGTGGTCTCTCTGCTCGGGCGCGACGCAGCCTTACGTACTTTGTGGTCATATGAAGAACATTGACACAAACAAGCTTGAAATTAAAGTTGCCATGAAAAAGCCATGGTCTGTTAGAAAGCAACAACGCTATTACAACACAGTGTTCACATATTTTACATATTCATACTACGAATAGACCAAAGAAAGGGTCACTAAAATGCCATTAACAACCAAACTAAGGTGATGAAACTAAGACCTAGAACTCAGATCTAATTTAGGCGAGCTAACATACTAAGCTTGAATAAGGTGAGCAAGAACGTTCTAAAAACGGCTATTCAAACCTGTTGCTTTTAACGAGGGTAGTATTAAATTCAGGAGCTTGGCATAGTTTAGATACTAAACCTGTAACTTAGTCTAGATTTTCGAGAATAAAAGCCTGTAATTTAGTCTTGCTTTTAGGGAAATGATAAATAGATTTTTGAGAAAAAAATTAAGAAAGTGAAGCTTGTTTGCTCCGGAGTTCTAGGAAAAAGGGGTTTAGTTTTATTTAGATGTATTTTTTTTGTTCTTTAGTGTTGGGTGTAAGTTTTGCTGTTGATTGAGCCTTTATGATAATTGTATTCATTAGCTTAGCTTTTTCGCTTTTTAGTGCCTACTTGTCATACAAATTAATTACGAAAAGGTGACAAAAATAAAAATCAGGCATCCATTAATTTTCAACCCTTAGGGGTGGAATATTTTATTTTTATACGGGACCAAATTTGAGGTATACACTATCAATTAAAAAAAGAATCATCGAAATCGGACTACACTAAAAAAAGTTATGCGTGGTCATTGGGGTCAAACATAAAACAAAAAATTATGTTCATAAAATGAAAACTACTGGGCCAAACTATGTAAATTTTTATGGGACCAAATGGCAACTATTCCGCATCAAACTAAAGAAGAATCATGTAAATCGGATCATAAATATCAGCGTAATCGGTGTACATACATAAAACAACCTCCTCCTTGTTAAAGTCGGTTGAAAATAATGATTTGTAGTACCTTTTTCTTATTTGTTTGCAAATAATAATAATAATACCAGCCTATAATTGTCCCACTACAGGGCAAAGGTCTCTTCTCATACAGAGAAGGCAAGAGCATTGATAACCATGTGCGCTCAAGGCGGATTGGCGATTTCAGACTTATATTAATTATAAGTTCAGGTTTTCTCACGATGTTTTCCTTCACCGCTGTCTGTGATGTCCAAGATAAAAGAAAGTGCATATGAGATTGAAAAAGTCACATTGGTATTGGTGATAAACAATATCTATAGGTACTTATTACTTATTTACTTATAATATTATAAAGCTGAAGAGTTTGTTTGGTTGAACGCGCTAATCTCAAGATCTACTGGTTCGAATTGAAAAAATATTTTTGTAATGGATAGTCCATTTATCGAGAAAGGCCCATGCGAAGCCGGGCCTTTTTTATATACCTGTAAAAGCTAGTGACTTTTAAATCTCTGACGAGATTTGCTTTCACACGGATGTGATGATTAACAATTGGCGCTAATGTTGACACTTCACATGGCGTATTTGTACAAATTTTCGACTTATTTGGATAATACAAAAATTAACCCTATGTTTATAGAAATAAAGTCGATTTTGTATTATCCAAATAAGGCGAATATTTGCACAAATACGCCATGTGAAGTGCCAGCCAAAGAAACTTCTTCATTTGTGTTTGGCTATGGTATTTTAAAACGGCTTAGGTTTAACGAACCTCCAGATCTATGTAGTAAATGATCACCAAAAATAGTAAATGATCACCAATATTTAACCCCATTTTAATGTCAAATTACACCTTTTTCGCCCGTGACTGTAAAAAGCGATTTGGTTCTGGCACTCGGCGGCTGCTGCCGCGGCACCCTCGCACCGCTCACTCGCCTCGTGTGTAGGGGGTTCACACTTCTGACCTAACCTAACCATGTCGGATCCGCCCCAGGGGGGACTTAAGGGTCAAAAGGATTTTGGTTATCCATTTGCATTAATTTGCACTAAGATTTGGTGATCATTTACTACATTTGGTAGATGTCCTTCTCACCACTGCACTGGTTTTCTCAATTTTTTTTTCTTGTCCAGGCTTTTTCCTTTGGAATGCGCTTCCTCAGGATATCAGGACCGCCACCATGTTCCCATTTAAGGTAAAAGCTCTCTACTTTTTTATATTTTGTTTGTATGTAGGTATGTATATATGTTATTTAGTATATTTTTTTGGTAAGTACGATCCTAAAGTATTTTTTTGTGGTCATTATATTTATTCCCTTTTAAAACCTCAAAAGATTTCTCAAATCGTATTATCAGACCAGCAGTCGTCTTATCTATGCTACTGGGTACTAAAGAAACCAATAACAGCAACACGCCCCCTGTAACATGTTGTAATACAGTAAAATGTTATTGTAACAGACAATTTTCGTGTTCGTCAGCGTCCGTATTACGATCGCGAGCGAACGTGAGTCGAATACAAATGTCGCTAACTTATTATCGTTACATTAAAATACAGTAGACGTTGTAAATACGTAGTAGGTACCTACGTAGTACGTAAACGATGTCCTATGATTATAAAAATGAAAGGGAAAAACAAAAAAAATATCGTCGTCAGATGATGCCGTCATTCACTAGCTTATACC
This sequence comes from Charanyca ferruginea, assembly GCA_947361185.1. NCBI lineage: Eukaryota > Metazoa > Arthropoda > Insecta > Lepidoptera > Noctuidae > Charanyca > Charanyca ferruginea. Next base: position 10,196,649 of record OX376065.1, on the reverse strand, counting down.
CGCGAATTCGCCCGTGCGATATTTTTTACGTATCCCTATTTTTAGGGTTCCGTACCTCAAAAGGAAAAAACGGAACCCTTATAGTATCACTTTGTTGTCCGTCTGTCTGTCCATCTGTCTGTCGAGACCCTTTATCTCGGGAACGCGTGGAGGTATCAGGTTGAACAAAACCATATACTCTACTAAGTCTAGGGTCCCTTGAAGCTGTGAAAAAGTCAAACTTATAAGTTGACGTGAAATAAAGATATGGCCGTTTATGCCGCAAAAAAACGTTATATTTCGACACTCTCAAAAGAATCAAAATTTATAGGGTACTTTCTGTTGACCTAGAATTATGAAATTTGGCAAATAATATCGTCTTATACTACAAGTACAGGGAAAAGTCTGAAAACTATGTATTTGTAATGAAATCATTAAAAATATAGTCTTTATTTAAAGTACGTAATCAATTCGACAGGATTAGCATGTGCGTTTTGAGCGAAAATTACAATAATGTAGTAACTTTTGAAAAAAATGCAAGGCCGAAGTCGTTGCGTTGTTTGTCATACATACCTACCTTTAAGATACCCCCATCTATTAATGTTTACGGACAACGGACGTGGGAATACATGCTGCCATCAATTTTGAATGGCCTACCTACCGAAACCTTAAATGTATTAAACAAAAATAATTGTAAATTTGTATTAAAAAAACGCCACCATGTCAGTAAACGCCACCATGTCAGTCCGGCTTCAGGACCAGACCTCGGAACCTATCCTTCTGCAGCGAGGTGTGAGACAGGGAGACGTCATATCTCCGAAACTGTTCACCGCTGCATTGGAGGATGTCTTCAAGTTTCTGGACTGGAGCGGGCTAGGCATCAACGTCAATGGCGAGTACATCTCTCACCTTCGGTTTGCCGACGATATAGTGGTCATGGCTGAGACCATGGAGGACCTCAGTACAATGCTCGGTGACCTCAGTAGAGCTTCCGGAAGAGTGGGTCTTAAAATGAACATGGACAAAACCAAGGTCATGTTGAATGCCCATGTAACACCCACTCCTATCAAGATCGGAGACTCTACACTCGAAGTTGTAGACGATTATGTCTACCTGGGACAAACGGTCCAGTTAGGTAGGTCTAACTTCGAGAAAGAGGTCAATCGTCGAATCCGACTCGGCTGGGCAGCGTTCGGGAAGTTGCGTGGTATCTTCTCGTCCAACTTACCGCAGTGTCTCAAGACGAAAGTCTATGACCAGTGTGTGTTGCCAGTGATTACATACGGGACCGAAACGTGGTCGCTCACAATGGGCCTCATCAGAAGGCTTAAAGTCACCCAAAGGGCAATGGAGAGGGCTATGCTTGGAGTTTCCTTGCGTGATAAAATCAGAAATGAGGATATCCGCAAGAGAACCAAGGTTACCGACGTAGCCCGAAGAATTGCCAAACTTAAGTGGCAGTGGGCAGGGCACATTGCTCGCAGAACAGATGGCCGATGGGGTCGAAAAGTTCTAGAGTGGCGACCGCGAACCGGAAGACGTTGCGTTGGAAGGCCTCCCACTAGGTGGACCGATGACCTGGTAAAGGTTGCGGGGATCCGCTGGATGCGAGTCGCACGGGACCGGTCAATGTGGCGCCACTTGGGGGAGGCCTATGTCCAGCAGTGGACGTCTTTCGGCTGAAATGATGATGATGATTAAAAAAACATTTCATGAAGTTATAAGTTAATTGAGAATTTGAATATGTGGGTACTAATAATATGTAAGAAGTGCGCAGAGTTAGATGTGCCTAATATATCACGGCTAAACCCGCGATGGTTTGTGTGATATATTTGTGTAAGTGAAATTTGTATTTAAAATATTTTTGAATAAAAACAAATAAAAAAAAAATCATCGAGGTATGCGCGGTCCTAATCGTATGGGTGACCAAATCACGGAATTTGAACGGAACCCTCGGTGGGCGAGTCCGACTCGCACTTGTCCGGTTTTTTTTTATTAATTGTACAACTAAACTAAGGAACAGAGCGGTAATCTGGGGTCTCTTTTGTTTGTCGGTAATTGGTATTTATACTAGAATGTTTCCGTTACCGTCAGACTTATTGTGTGCTGTGGATGAATTTTTAAGTAAACCTTGAAGTAAAAAGTGTCCTTTACTGATGTCATCACTAACATCAGTAAAGGAAACTTAGAGAGTACTCATCGATTAGATAAAGTCACTTTGGTACTTGCCCATACCCGATTGCGAACCCACACATTTGTCCATGAGAGATGGGCGTCACTGGGCCATCATGATATAGACATCATTAACATCATCTAAGGAGGTAAAAATGAATATAGGTAACTACTAAATCTACTACATTTTAAGCCAAATGTTTTATTAATTTAGGAATGTTAATTATATTCCAACCGTGTTTTAATTATACAAAAATATTCTGATTGGATAGTGTTATTTTATAATTATAATTAATATTTCATTTTAATTGTTAGTGGTGAACAAAAGTTCGTTGATGTTTGACTTTATATTTAGTAATTGTGTTTTACACAAAAATAATATAATCCATGACATACCGAGATCGCTCCGTGCCTTAGAAAGCACGCATTACCGTTGGTCCCTGCTGTAATTCATAGATCTTTAACCGTCGTTACGGGTAGTCAGAAGCCAGAAAGTCTGACAACCAGCCTTACCCAAGGGGTATCGAGTTACCCAGTAACTGGGCTGTGGAGTTCAGACAGGCAGTCGCCCATGTAAAACACTGGTATTCAGCTGAGTGCTAAGTAGATGATGAATTATGACATTTATTATTTCATGCCGACAAAAAATTATAAATCAGTCATTACCAACAAAAAAAAATTGATTACCACCCCTAAATTACTGTCAGCACCTCATCTTAAGCACCCTCACGAAAAACGTACCGAAGACGTTACCGTTACGATAACGTTACGAAAATCGTTTTACGATATTTAATAGCGTTTACGCTGCTTAATACCGTCTCGCATTTACCGAATAAGTACTTCGATTAAGATAGGGGTGCGTATTAAAATTTATTAGAGTATTCACAGGTTCGATGGAATAATATTGATTGTTTATGGGGAAGTGAATATTTTTATATTCAAGCTGCTTGGGGGGTGAACAGATATTGTGCTATGTAACTTTTTTCATAAATTTTACTTGGTATAGCGATGGACGATAGGCGATGGTTGGCCTTGTCTTCTGTGTCTTCTATTTACTTCTGAACTCATAGTATTACCAACCCATTTCTACCCGTGGGTGTCATAGAAAGCGACAGAGGGATATTGACCAGAGGATGGGCAGCAGCGTCGTCCTGAGTATCAAAACACCTATTGCAATCGCCAACGTGCATCGGCCAAGCATGGCGATAACGTCTGAACCCCTCCTTGGAGGAGATCTCTGGCAGGCAGTGGGCGGCTAAAAGTTGACGATAATGATGAATAATTGAAATAATTTGGTGGGCAGTCGTCTTGTTTGTCATCCCTATGCCGTAAAAAATATTTTAGCCTCACAATTATTATTTAGTATTGTTTTATAACCTTAAATTAAAAACTACTGAGATCACCCTTCACAAGACCCAGGATCACATTGTATATATAATATCATAAAACACTACATTAGTTAACCGGGCACTATCTCAAAACTGACTTTTCCTTACATTTCTAACCCTCTACCAACGACAGTGTCGCCTTGACATTGCATGCGGGGCCGCGGGGGTATTCAGAGCCAGATGCAGGCTGAATGTATAATACGGGCTGGGGAGGGTTGAGCTCCTATCAATGGTAAATACGTGCTGTCTTTTTGAGGCAGACGGAGGTATATTTGTCATAAGTAATTGAACAGGTCGGTGTTTTGTTAATGATTGTAGCTAAGTTTTATTTTTAACAGCTTTTGTACTTTTATGTTATGCGTAAGCAAATCAGTATTTCACGCTCTCAGTATTTTTACTGCGGCGTATAGCTATTAAAACCTCACATACATAGCTAAAGAAACATCCTTTGAATATTGTAGAACTCTGGAAAAAACGTCGAAAAACCATAAATGAATAATTGAATTCGTAGGTTATTCTTTTTTTTACGATATTTTTTTATAGGTTAGGTTAATCAAATTAATGGCCTGTATTAATTTAATTAACCTAACCTACAAAAAAAAATATTATTATCATCATTCATAGTCAGTGTGAGCACTATACCTACAGAGAAGGCATGAACACTTATCACTATGCTTGCTCAACGCGAATTGGCGATTTCATAATGATTATATTACAACTCCAGATTTCCTCACAATGTTTATCTTCACAGAAGTCAGTGATGTCCAAAATAAACATAGAAAGTCCATAAATATAATAAAAACTTTTTTTACCGGTAAAAAATTATGAATAAATCTTGGAGTAATTACTCAGTAATTACCAACATAAAAAATTGATTAAGGTACGTTGGGGTAAGGTCGGACTGTTTTTCGGTTAGTTGAAGAGGTTCCAGCAAATGTTCTGTCCCTCATTTCCTATAGAAGATTTTCAAATGAAATTGATCTTTCATTGACGAGGAAAAAAAATACTTTTAATCAGTATTTTAGAAGTTTCTTTTACTTAAGCGGTTGCCAAGTTACACCTATGTGAAGATAAGGTATGCTTATCAAAATGCCAGGTAAAGACCGGACCATAGCGGGGTAACATCGGACTACTATCTAAAATCCACTGTATGGCTTAAAACGTAAGGTTTTAATTGGAGAAATATCCGCTCTTTTCCGTTCTATGAATGTACTAAATGATTTTTTAAAAGACAAGTAGTTTAGTTATAACAGTCACAATATTTTTTATTTTATTTTTATAGTCCGATCTTCCCCCGTATAACCACAAATGAAGAAATTATGTTGCTCAAACTTTCTATGTAAACTAGCTTGTATGAAAGTATTTCTGAATTTTTAGCTTTGCAAGTGTCCCAGATCCTAGCAGTATATAGTGGGTTAGGATAAAATGAATAAAAATGTTTGAGTAGTATTGTATTATATTTGTTAGTATTTAAAACGTAAATATTTCACAAGTAACTAATTGAGAATTAAATGTAAAACTATAAGTAACAGCAGGCTTAGATAGTATTTTTATACATAATTGAGATATTTAATAACAATTATTAAAATTTGGTACAACTATTTGGCACATACATTTCTATAAAAATAAATTCTAAAGGAATTCGAAAATAATCAAAAAACGAGAAATAAAGAATTATTATGTACTTATTAAGTACAAAACTATAACAAGAGTCAGCTTATTTTTAAATCGGTTAAAAAGTATTTAAGGAAGTACTTATCTCAGTATTTATAGTTCTCTGTGTTAGGTACTTAGTAACACACATACCTTGAAACTAAAATTGCATAGTATCAATAGCTACAATGTTATTTTACCTAAATAAAAGTTTGACACTCACTGTCATTTTTACGACAGAGAAAAATCGGATGTTATTAAGCCGATCTTCTACCACACGGGGGAACACCGGATCTCAGCTTACAGTCATCGTACGACTGTATTTGTCAGTTTAAACTAACAGCTACTTAATATAAAACGATTTCATGCACAAAGTATAAGAAAAAACAATTAATACTCGCCATTAAATTTAAAAAATGTAGTCTGGGGGAAGGCCGGATCTTCAATTTCGACACGAAAATCTTGAGTTTTACGTTTGTGCCTAAAAAACACGCGTATACTATAGCAACGACGACCGCAGACTGAAGAGATGGGCAGAACAAAATGGAGTCTTATATTATGTTGCCAGAATTAAAAAATAATGCCGCGTTTGGGAGTTATTACCATCATCTGATCTTTCCCCGATCCGTTCTTACCCCAACGTACCGAAGATGTTACCGTTACGATAACGTTACGTAAATCGTTTAACGATATTTAATAGCGTTCACGCTGTTTAATACCGTCTCGCATTTACCGAATAGTCAGTGATAATAGTCTGTAGTAGTCAGTGATGTCCAAAATAAACATAGAAAGTCCATAAATTGATAAAAAAATATTGTTACTTTGTTTAAAAAAGAAATAATATTTTCGCGCCATCTACCGATACCGGGTACCAATGAGACTGTCAATTTCAAATGTAAAAATGACTGACTTAAATATCACTGACATCAATGATGAATTTGCAATCGCCAATCCGCCTTGAGCAAGAGTGGTGATCAATGCTCTTACCTTCTCTGTTTGAGAAGAGGCCTTTGCCCTGTAGGGAGACAATAATAGAGACAATTATTATTAACGCAATATTTTTTCCTTTTTTAAATGAAGTTACACGAATCCCCAAACCAAATAACCGAACACAAAACTTCAAGCAACTTTTCACTTATTAATAAAATTCTTTCAACTTTTTCGCTCAGTTTCGTAACGCCACAAATCAAGAGGACTGCGCTGTGTGACAACCCTGACAAAGATAAGGCCCCAGAGGTAAGTCCGTAGCTATTTTTCTTACTTTTATTTACTACGGTGTGAATGATGGCGATAAGGGAATGGGTATTTATATTAAGTCTGTCAGTGCGAAAGATGGTGGGGCAAAGAAAATGCGGAGGGTTGAAACTTTAATTTATTTAACGGTATTACAGAGACAAAATATGATATTTTATTATTAAAGAATAAAATGCACAAAATTGAGCTAACGGAACGAGCTAAAACAGCCACAATCAGTCTGAACAATTCAATAAGCTATTGATGCATATTTGCATCTCAAAATTATTCTGAGAATATCTGATCTAAAATTGATCAGTGTTCGACGTAAAAATCATTACAATTACTAAAAAGAAAGGGATACATTTTGACGTTCGTTTGGTGTGGCAGAATGAATTACAATCAACACGTTAATAAATAGTTATTTGATTAGTTTGTAGATACAGTTAAACACTCGAGGAAAGGACGAGAACTAAAGTCACCAAAGTTGAGTATCGAATCAGTACGCTGAAATGAAAGTGGGCCGGCCACGTCTGCAGATGGACAGAAGGTAGATGGAGCAGACACAGTTTAGATTGGAGATGGCGTTTGGGCAAGCGCAGTGTAGGACGCCCTGCAGCACGGTGGACCGACGATTTGAGGAAAGTGGCTGGCAGCGGATGGATGCGGGCTGCCCAAGACCGGGTTGGTTGGCGATCTCTGGGGGGGGGGGGGGGGGGGGTACGTTCACCAGTTGACGGCAATAGGCTGATATGGTGCGTATATTGCTCACTGGAATTTGACAAAAGAACCTGGCAGCCAAAAATAAGTATAATAGTAATAGATCTTACCTCGGCCAAAAACCTTTTACAGGCACTACAAATTAATTCAAAGACTAAAATTTACTTACTACGAGACACGAGGCAAAGCGAGCTAAATCGAAATCTACTTTAGAGCTACTGGAATAAGGTCTAATACCACACGGCGCACAGTACCTATTGTATCTTTGAGTCTCTTTGTATTTTATGAATAGCTTTTGCCCTAAAAAAATTAGTACATCCCTAGTAACTCATTAATCAATGTGACTTTGGCATGCACGGGTCGCCCTATTGCCCTCAAGTGTGTACGTGCCTCAGCCCGAGGCGTGCCTCACGCGCAGCCGCCGCGGCGCGAGTCATCAGGTGTCGGTTTCAGACTGTGCTCAAAGGCGCCTCGTCGTACGTGCCTCGCAAGGATGGACGTGATTTGAGCACGGTTTTAGCGAGTCACACACACACAATGGTGATGTCGCACCTTCGTGGTTCGATCCGAGGCACGTTGCCTCAGCCTGCTGCCTCATGTTGTTTTAATTATTTACTGAGGCAGTCCCCACACGAGCCGTGCGTGGCGAGTTTGCTCAACCTGAGGCTGCCTCTAATCCGTACGCACCTTAACGTTTATGCCAACGGAAAAATGAAATTCTATGGAGTTGACGTTTGCTTACCAGATGTCACGTGATGCAAAAATGTCAACTGCATACAATTTGCGTTAACGTAACTGAAAAAGGATTTTGTCTACAGGCCCTATACTTATAATTAACAGAAGCCTGAAATCGCCAACACTACAATAGGCTGGTATTATTGTTCTTTACTACAGTAACTCGTGTGTCTAGACTGAGAATATATTCAGCAAAACGGGGTGAGTAGGGATGAAGGGGTGAATCGGGACAAATCTTAAAAAAAAATTGAAATAATGTAGTTTGTTGACAAAAATTACTCTAATGAATGACTCAATAATATATATTTTTTCTAGCCTTTTGTTGGCAACGAGCTAAATTATTTCAACCTTAAAATCCTCTTGAAACTGTCGTCCCAATTCACCCCTGAATCTCTATTCAACCCGTTTTACCGGTTCTCAATTAAAATGTTTCCTACCAACATCGTTGACACTGCGTCCACACCCTTACCTAGAAGGTTATTATAGTTTTTCCCATTGTTAAGGGGCGACAGAGTGCGAGATGAAACAAATAACATTTTACCGACGACATGCGACATAAAGATTCATTATATGGCAGACAGCTGTGCGGAAAGTAATTAGTACCTACTGTTATAGCTTCAGGATGAATGGACGTTTTCAGGAATTTTCCGTGAAATGTATCTTTCGCGCGTTTTGGATGTTATATTATGATTACGTTTACTTGTAGGTACAGACAGCGTCAAAACTGCTTAACCCCTATCCGAAGAAATTTTAATGCGTGGGGGGTAAGCAGTTGATGACATTGTCTGTAGTTATATCTTGTTATAATGTTACTAGCTTATGCTGACAATGACCGATCTATCTGTACGGCTTTTATTTAGCCACGAGCTCTTCCCAAGAGTTTAGTTAATAAAAATAGAGTTGAAAATTGTGTGGCATGTATTTTCTTCCATCTCTATTTCTGTTGCTTTTAAGCTAATTTTCCAATTAATAATTAAAGAAAACTGCACTGACCGTAACGTGTCACTATTTTCAAATTACAAGATGGTAACCACAAAAATACACTCGTGACCTCATCAAGTTCTTGGCCCCAACTATTAAAATTCGACAGGTCAACGCACTGCAAATATTTGTACAATGAAGTAATGTTTTAAAATACGCCAAATTAGTGGTTACACCTTGTGAGTCAGATAAGATAAATGGTGTGTCAATAGGTGTCATGCTAGTTTTTTTTATGAATCATTATTATTTATTTATTTATTTATACTTCATGCACAAAGGTGCCTTAGGCATTCTCTACAAGTCAACCAAGGGTGGTGAAGAGATAACATGGCAGTTGCATAACAGAAAGTAATAATTAAAATGTTAAAAGATATAAACTACACATAAATAATTATATTATGGAATATCATATACCACCACCATTAAATAGTACTCATCGTAAGGAAACCTGGATTTATAATTAATTTGAGTCAGGAATCGCCAATACGCCTTGAGCAAGCTTGGTGATTAATGCTCTTGCCTTCTCTGGATGAGAAGAGGCCTTGGCCCTGCGGTGATACAATAATAGGCTGGTATTAATAATAATAATAATAATATGTGGGGACATTTTCACACACGGCCATCTGACCCCAAACTAGGGAGACCCTGTACTATGGGTGTCAGACAGCTGATATACATACACAAATACATTTTTTTTTGTAAATACATACATATATAGATAAACAACACCCAGACACAAGGCAAACACAAGTGCTCATCACACAAATGTTTACCCTGGGCGGGAATCGAACCCGCAACACACTGCACAGCAGTCGATCGCTCAGCCACTGCGCCAATCGTGTCGTCAAATCGTATTATTCATCATCTGCCCAAATTTTCTCAACTGTGTAGGGCCACGGTTCCTAACCTGGGGGTAATTACCCCTGCGTGGGTAAAACTGGTACTCTGTGAGGGTAATAAGCTGGTAATATACATAATAATGTATGACAAAGATTAGACCAATAACACCGAATCTAGCTCGCCAGTGCATTTCATGCCCTAGCTGTGTATATCATTAACTGTTTATCTTTATATGTACTATATTCATTGGTAACATGAGAAGGGGGGGGGGGGGTCAATCAGTTTCCCTAGCTAAGTCGTAAGGGGTGACAAGATCGAAAAGGTTAGGGCCACTGGTGTAGGCGTTAGCTTCCAGTCTAACTTGATGCAGCTTAATACCAGTGCTTTACATGGAACGACCACGATGGCCCGTGGGGTGTCTGGGCTAGAATAGCATCCCCCATTTCATCCCGAGGGTGTCGTCGAAGGCGACTAAGGGACGCCTGCTAAGCGTGGGGATTATAGCAACCCCCCCCCCCTTATGGGGGAGGCGTTTGTTCAATAGTGGACGTCTTCAGGCTGATGATGATGATGATGATGATGATGATGATGATATGGAACGACTGCCTGTCTGGCCTCGACAACCCAGTTACTGGGTAACACCATACCCCTTCACAAGATTGCTTGTCAGACGTTCCGGCTTTTTATTTCCCATAACGATTGTCAACGATTTACGAATGACAGTCGGGACCAACGGTTTTACGTGCATTTTGAGGCACGTAGGGGTCTCCGTGTGAAATGGATGGTCACCCATCCATGAAACGACCGCGGCAAGCGCAGCTTAACCATGACCGACCGAACTGTACAGCCACGAACATAAATATGTACACAGATTGCAAAATTCAAAAGCAATTTTCTCGTGAAATAACTATTTCAACTTATAGATAAAACCTATTTTATAGTAGGTAGTTTGGATTTAAAAATACCCTGTGCCTAACCCTATAACATTTCAATCAATAGTTTAAGAGAAAATCAGTTTAGAATGAGACTAACTGTTTACATGTTTTTGCTCGTGACTGTATATCTTGTGCGTGTATTCGATTCGCAATTTCGTAATGATGTAAGCTGATTATTTAAAGAGGATTACAGTTTTAGAAAGATTAAGTCTTGATTTAGGGAACTACTGAGTAAAAGTATAATTTTTAATTATGGTTTTTTAAAGCGAAGACGATCCTTTCATAGCATTTTACGAAAATAGACGTCAGTGTTAACTTTCAGGACGAATACAACCATTACAGTATGCCAAAATATTATGTTTTTTTCCGTTTTTTCAACAGGATATACAGTTTTAAAGTCTACTACAGAGCCAACATTACGAAAATATTAGTTTTATGTATTAAAAAATAATGTTGAAAAAACATAACCCTTTCCTTGCAGTCGGGGTAAAAAGTACTAAATCGGTTCACTTTGTCTATTTTTTTACCAGTATTTGAATAAAAACATAACTGATATATTTATTTTATTCAAATAAAGGTTATGCTTACTACACAGAATATTTTTCAGTCCGTTATACGAACTCAATTATTTTAAACAATTATTTTAAAAAGCACTGTAAAACATCGCGCGCTGTCGTTTGCCGACCAATTTCAATGATTCGTGTTTATTTCGTGCGTATATTTTTTTTGATGCACACAAACAAACCCTTGTATTGTACTAGTGTGTGTCAATGCTGCTACGCCGTTCTAGCAATCGCTTTGATTTTGAGTTGTGCTAAATGGAATCGCGCCCTTACCACAAAGTACGGAAGGCTGCGTCGCGCCCGAGCAGAGAGACCGCTCAGAACAAACCGCCATTTTGACATTACGTTTATAGGCATTCTCAAGCAGTTTCAACCAGATTTCAGTCTCGACTGTCACGTGTTGTCTAAATGAATAAATAAGAGACATTGACATTTCACGACGATCGAGAAAATTTTGTTATAAAAAATTGCAAAGAGTTCCAACCAGTGTCAATAAAATTTCATATTGTCACAAATAAAACCTACAGAGTCTATACAGTAGCAGCCCTAGTGAGTTTGGCAAGTTTAGGTAATTATTTTAGAAGACGGCGGGAGCGGTCCTTCTGTATTTATTTATTTATTTATTATTCAGAAAGCTTACAGACTAAGATTTATATTAAACAATGTATAATGGGCGCTGTCATTTGCCATATAAAAGCTTCCACATATAAGCTATTTTCTACTTACCTAAAAAAAAGTACCCTCTATATTTTGTGCCCTGACTTACTAGAAAACTGGGATCCAAAATAAAGTACTGACTTTGAGGTTACATTTGTCAGTTTATAACAACCAGATCAAGATATATTTTTTAGCTACCAAACAATTCCATAACAAACATGGTTGCGGAAATATTCTGCTGACGTCAGATGTCAACGACCGCCGAGGTCATTCAATAGACGAAAAAACTAAAGAAAAACTTCTAGTATTTGCAAGTCATTATTTGGAACAATTGTGGTGGATTTCGCTATGGCTGCTTATGTTTTAAATGGCTTCGCTCTCGGGTCAATAGATAGAAGAATCTTTAATAAAAACACAAGACTGTGCATGTGATATGGTATAAAATAACCACAAACGGCAGGACTTAACTTTTGGACCATTTTTAGGGCGTAAAGGAAGTCAAATAAAGCCAAATAAAACCATGAAAAGGCATTTTTAACCGTCGTCGTCTAAACTACTATTATAAAGAGAAAGTATTCGATTTTTTGTATGTTTATTTGTACACATAAAAAATAATTAACCGATTTTAAAAAATCCTTCAATAATCTATCCCTCAGGCTTTTTTAAATAAATATTTATTTTAAAAACAGGGTCCGTAGGAAATTTCACATATTTACTTTTAAAAATTAAATGTTTTACAATATTTTACATAAAGGAATTAAATAATAATTACTTGCGAATACGATGTACTTAGGATAAAACTATAATATTATTGAATATGTAAAAATTATTACAATTTAAAGAGTCTATTATTGTTCATAGATACATAGTGTATATGTTACAGTCAACACTGTTAACCAGTCAAAACCCTTATTAATATAAAACGCGTTTGAGTTACAAAATCAAAAATACGGAACGCCTTAGTTATAAGAATCACTACAAAACCAAAGTTTTATAAGGGTCCCCAAAAAAACCTACCAACCTAATGGGTTTCAAAATATTAACGATAAATTACGTACGTACGTATTACGTTCAAAAGTAGAATTCTTGTTGTGACTGATTTTTGTAGTCAAAAGTAGTTTTGACTGGTTAAGAGTTTTGACTGTGACATATACATAAGTATATGTCGCATAAGTGTATGTGGTATTACGGCTGAACCCCCCTTGGGGGAGACCTATGCCCAGCAGTGGGTGTCAAAAGGTTGACATGATGAAAACTGTACTTATACTACGCCACAAACTCTGAAATATAAAACAAAAAACGGGTGTGAGTGCCAAGATACTCACGAGAATTAACGTGTAGGTAAACATGGGAGCTCGTATCAGTCTCACGTACACATGTTCAACAAGTCTCACGGTGACGTCATCTGACGGTTCGCGTCTGACGTTCGAAGTATCAGCTAATCAGCTGCTCCTTACAATTTGATCATGTCGTAGTGCATTGTTGTAGCTGATCACATTTCAGGGATGTCCCATATTAAAAGTTGCTCGCATTCTTGAGTACTCCTTCTTTGAAATGGTCGACAAATTAAAAGGCGTCCTGTATAATATTCTTTATAGAGAACTTTATAGCCACCTACATCAAAACGATTAAACTAAATAGTCTATCTATAAAACTAAAAGCTGCAAAGCTTAGTTATAAAAAAAAACATTTAGTTTAAGAGGTGTACTGACCGGCCGGATGCCTGCTGTAGTGCTCCTCGACTCTTAAGCAGTTAGCCGGTGAGACTAGCACTTAAGTCGCGTGAGTACTCCCCTTTAGTGACCATCTTTACAGTGTGTTTACCTGTGTTTGTGTACTATTTTATGAAAATAAAGAAAGAAAGAAGAATATAATATTATCGGCAGGATACATGTTCTACCTACCAACCGCCACAAAACCACTCACCATGAACATATTCAAGTACATAGCTAATTACATAATGCACCACACTGAGTCAGCGATGCGAAATTCCTATGCCATATGGTGTGAAGGATCGAGTTACCATAGTCTTACCCGTGAGAAACTACTAGTACCTACTGTAGTAAGAACTATGAATATTATTGTTAATTTGTCAGTACACTGATTTGTCTATCACGCGGCTGAAAGACCGAAAGTATTTTGTTTTGTTTTTTAAAAAAACGTTACCCCACCCTAGGGCGCTGGACACACAGAAAAGACGTAAGACGAGGACGGGGCGCGGACAAGGCGCAGGCGGGGCGCCGTTGCGACTTTTTAAAACACATAGAGACGAGGCACGGACGTGACGCTGGGCGCCACGAGAGATTACGCAGGTCGTTCTCGCCCGCCTCTCGCCCGCCCCTCGACCGCTCGTGCCCGCGCCCCGTCCGTGCCCCGTCCTTTCTATATGTTTTTACAATACTCACTAAATAATAGAATATGACGTAAAAAATAATACCGCAGTACAGGTTTTAGTGCTTTTTAACTGTAATTTTGAGACGTCAAACGAATAGTAGAATACCGATCATGTTGCGTTCCGAAGCACGCACCAAAGACGCGCAACAGTAGAATGCCGTTATTGCGCTCGCGTGACGCGAACTTGACGCGAGCGTGTCTGACTGCGGTAGAGAATACGTAAAGCGTTGTTTTGATCGAAACTTAACTGCAACTGCACTTCTTTAGTTAGGGCGCGGACAAGGCGCAGGCGAGGCGCCGTTGCGACTTTTTAAAACACATAGAGACGAGGCACGGACGTGACGCTGGGCGCCACGAGAGATTACGCAGGTCGTTCTCGCCCGACCCTCGCCAGCTCTTGCCCGCGTCCCGTCCGTGCCCCGTCGTTTCTATATGTTTTTACAATAGGGCGCAGACGAGTAAGCGTCGTGTCCACGCCCAGTCTTTTCTATATGCGTTGCGTCACGACGCTTCTATACATTTTGTATTAAAGGGATGCGGAACTTACGACTTTTCTGTGTGTCCAGCGTCCTAGGATTTCAAACATTTAATTACATACAAAAACAGTTAAATCCGGAACAACTATCTGTAGGCCATACAAATATTTATTACGTGCGGGAATGAAGCCGCGACACGCAGCGCAGCAGTCAATCGCTCTTCCACTGCGCCAACCGTGTCATCTAAAATGATGTAATCGAAAAAGGTCAACATCATCTGCCCAGCCTTTTCCCAACTATGTTGGTCAGCTTCCATGACTTTCCATGGCTTTCCTGATGCAGCTGAATACCTGTGTTTTACATGGAGCGACTGCCTGTCTCACCCCCACAACTCAGTCACTGGGTAACACGATACCCCTTGGTAAGACTGGTTGTCAGACTTTCCACGAATGTCAGCCGGAAGAAACGGCACGTGCTTTCCGAGGCACGGCAGCTCAATGTAACCGAAAAAGTTTTGGAAGAAATAAAAGTACGAGGTGAAAGTTAATAATAATACCAGTCTATTATGGTCCCACTGCAGGGCAAAGACCTCTTCTCATACAGAGAAGGCACGAGCATTGATCACCACGTGCGCTCAAGGCGGATTGGCGATTTCAGACTTTTATTAATTACTAGCTGACCCGACAGACGTTGTCTTGTAAATCCAATTTTCGATTTTCTTCCATTTTCTTGACCAAAATTAGCCAAATCTGTCCAGCTGTTCTCGAGTTTTAGCGAGACTAACGAACAACGATTAATTTTTATTACATAGATTAGTTCAGGTTTCAGAAATGTATTGTAAAAATAATAAAAGTCAGTCTTTGCCACTTTTTCTTGAAATTTAATAAATATTAATTAGTGGTTTAAAACTATAAATAAGGGAGAGAAGATTTACAATCTTGAACGTAGCATAAATAAAAAGAAAAGACTTAAATTTGTTTAGGTACTACCAACTTTATTTTTTTACACCGTCAGTATTGTTGGCAATTCTTTGGTAATTTTACTAAACCAATTAATAACTTTGATAACTTCTAAGCTAAAGAAAGACTACGTCAATTAGTCTTATTTTATCATATTAATGTCATCGCTAACAAGGTAAAAGCACACCCGCGACACTCCATAGAAACGAAACGATATAATTGCCTACACTATTACCAAGATAACAGACTGTGGAAATACGTGCGTGTGTGTGCGTGTCTACGCGCCGCTTGAACAAAAACGCAGTTCCTAGAGCAGTCGTTCGACGCGGGGCGAGGTGAGGAACGGTTTCAGAGGGAGGCGGAGCGTGTCGCTACTGTACGGTAGTACTAATATTTATACTGTGGCTAAAGAATCAGCTCGAATATTTCTTACTAACACAAGAAATATTCGAGCTGATTCTTTAGCCAGCCAGCCATTTTTTATTCTTCTTCTTTCTTTTCTTTTCTTCTTTCTTTCTTTTCTTCTTTAGTATTCTTTAGCCTTTTCTTCTTCTTTCTTTATTCTTTTCTTTCGTTTTCTTACTAACACTTTCCCCGCGTCTTCGTTAGCGTGATTTTTCTTACGGATCCTCATTTTTCATTTCTCAGTGATAACGGAGCTTGCAATTGGTGACACAATTTTCAGAATCGAACCCGTAGTTCCTCTCTGGAACTAAGTGTGATGTTATACGGAGTAACTTCGGCCACTTTTATTTTAGACAAAAATAAGAGTTCCACGCAAAAAAAAACCTGAAAAAAAACTGATACCAAAAATTACGCGAACCAAGTCGCTGGCATCAACTAGTCAATTAATAAATTAATTGTGCTCGAGTATCGTACTCGTAGCTTCTTTGTAACCGCTGACCGTAACTAAGAAACACTTAAAATTAATCAACAGTTCTAAGAAATTGATATTTTCGGCTTAATGTTCATAATTTGATTTCGTTACTAAGAATAACTACATTGTTCATTCTATGAAAAAAAAACTAGTTATCTTTCAGTGTTCGTCTATTCTTAGAATATGCTTTAATTAATTGAAAAATATTGAAATACTAGCTTTACCCACGTGTATGTCGATTATTGCGGAGACAGACGAAGAAGAACTGTTTCATCAAAATCTGTCTAGTGGTTATTGTGGTTAAAACAAAGAAACTTACTTTCGCATTTATAATATTAGTATGGAATAAAGAAAGAAGAAAGAAATAAAAACCATTTACTCACGAGAAAGTGACGCACATTACAAAACATTTTGTACAACAAAACCTTAAACTGAAACAATTGGATATATATGTGCGTGTGTGTGTGTGGATATGTGTGGTAGATGTGTGTGTGTGTGGAATGGCCTAGGAGTCTACCTACACTGTCTAGCTGAGTCTGTTTCATTCAACTCCTTCCACCTGTTAAAAACCTCCCAATTGGCTATGCGTTTCCTTGGCTAGCCTAGTCGGGGGTTGCGGAAGTATCTCCAGTTCTCGCGACCCCCGACGTAGGAACACCGTGGTGGTTTTAGCCGGTACGAGTCCGGCACACCCCCCCGTCTTCCCCGAACGGGGGATAGTCCATGAGGATTTTCCCACGATAAAAAAAAAGGTCTATAAACAGACTTCGAATACAAGTTGATCGAAGCAAGAAAAACATGCTTAGGTGTATATTTCGCTATATCGCAATTCGGACATATCGCTCTGGTTTTCTCAAATCTTCTTTTCTTGTCCAGGCGGTTTTCCTTTGGAATGCACTGCCTCAGAATATCAGGACGGCCACCAGTCGGTTTACATTCAAGGTAAAAGCTTGCGAATACTTGCATAAGAAGTTGGCAGACTCGTCCCACAATTTATTTGTTGTATTTCTCCATCGGTGTATATTTTGTTTGTATGTATTTATAAATGTATTTTTTTTGCACCTACCATGTTTTGTCTCTGTTTTGACGGGTAGAAAATGCTCTAGGCATTAAGTCTGCCTTTGTGCAGTGTTTTATTACATTTTGCGCAAAAAATCTTAATAAATTAATAAATATTTATAGACGACTCCAGCTTGGAGTGCAGATGTGGTGATGTTCCTCAAACAATGGGGCACCTGTTATCGTATCCTGCTATTAACTTGTAAAAGTTTATCTAGTACCTACTTTTAAAAACGTCTGTTTTCATAATTGAACTGGCTCTTATATTAATGACTGCTCGATTATCATTATCTGCCTAGCCTTTTCCCAACTATATTGGGGTCGGCTTCCAGTATAACCGGATGCAGCTGAATACCAATGTTTTACATGGAGCGACTGCCTATCGGACCTCCACAACCCAGTTACTGGGTAACACGATACCCTTTGGTAGGACTGGTTGTCAGACTTTCGGGCTTCTGACTACCCCTAACGATTGCTAGGGATCTATAAATGACAGCCGCTAACGGCTTTACGTGCTCTCGGAGACATAGAGGGAACTCGGTATCAGTTGGATGGTCACCCAACCACAAACTGACCGCGGCAAGCGTAGCTTAACCTTTGACCGAATTAATCCAAGTAAGACCTTTTAAGACCTTGATTTTCAGGGCCCATCATAGTACTATCTCTCTTACTTTCTACATAAGTCTTTCGTTTCTTAATATTTGACTCTCCATCACATACATTTCTGAACGTGGTTTAGTAGGTATTATAGTTGCCGGAAACCACAAAACTAAACTATTATTATGTAAAACATGTCTGCATGTTGCACTCTGACCATTAGCAAACGAAAACAAATCTAATTTCTATAACAGTAAAGTTTAAACGTAAAACAAAATTTATGATTACGAAGAGCTCTATCTTTCTAATAAATACCTTATACAAACGGCCATAAGACGTAAAGTTGTATGTGTTAAGTTGCGTGGGTTCAAAGTTGCAGGGCCGTATGGTTACCGCAGAGTGGCTGTGAAAGGTGGCGCAACATAGTGTAAAATGGTTTATAATACTATTAAATGTAAGTTTAATTATAATGTGGGTAGTTCTGAAGAGGTATTTGGTAACCATAATGTACCTATGACGATAAAACTATGTAATTATAGGTAAGGATGGACCACAAACACTAAAAAAAAACTGGCCAAGTGCGAGTCGGACTCGCGCACTAAGGGTTCCGTACCATTATCTATACATCGCTAGCATTTGCCCGCGACTTCGTCCGCGTGAATGTCGGTTATGGCGGAAGCAGATTAAGTCGCAGAATATAAAGTAGCCTTTGTCCTTCCCCAGAGCTTAAGCTATCTTCGTGCCAAATTTCATCAAAATCGGTTCAGCTGTTTTGTCGTGAAAACGTAACAGACAGAGTTACTTTCGCATTTATAATATTAAAGTATGGAAGTATGGATTAGTTTGGAAGTAAGGATTAGACACTATATTATAACCTTTTTACATCAAGCAAAAAACGGCAAAAAAACACTTTTGTTGTATGGGAGCCCCCTTAAATATTTATTTTATTCGGTTTTTTGTAGTTGTTGTTATAGCTGCCGCTACAACAACAACTACAGCATACATCAGCTGTAAAAATTTCAACTGTCTAGCTATCACGGTTCATGAGATACAGTCTGGTGACAGATAACCAGAACACAGACGGACAGTGGAGTCTTAGTAATAGCACACCGACAACGCAGTTCCCAGAGCAGTCGTTCGACGCGGGGCGTGGTGAGGAACGATTTCAGAGGGAGGCGGAGCGTGTCGCTACTGTAAGTGTAATAGCGTGCAGTTTTTACCCTTTGGGTACGGAACCCTAAAAGGACAAAATCCATCTCTTTGCCCTTATCGCATGTTACTTGGGGTTGGCGCCACACTTTTTCTTCTCCCATTCTGTTTTGTCAACCGTCATGCTTTCACTGACTCCCTTTTCATTCATATCATTCTTCACACAGTCCACCCATCTTTTCATCGGCCTTCTTTTTCCCCTCAATCCATCCACATTTATAGTAATACCTCTTTTGGTCACTTTCGTTTCATCCCTCTTCTTCACCTGCCCATACCAAAACCAACGATTCCTTTACAGAATAAAACATCAGTATTCAAATGAAGCTTTCCAAAGTAGTCTTCTTGGAAGCTATACCTATATATTTGAGCCGTTTGGGGTGGAAACTCTAGGGCCATGGGGTCTGAGTGCCCATATTGTTTTTCGTGACCTCGCCAAGTGGCTGGTCGACTTTTTACGTGACATTTTACGTATGTTGACAGCGATGTGGACGAGTTTTTTGATACCCTTTAGCTCCTCTGCCTTTTTCTTAGAATCGTTCATGATATTATTATTTAGATTTTTAAGATTTATTAAATAATAAAAAAAAATTGAGGTATTCAAATTGCTGATAGGTCTCTTTTATTGGTATTAAAACCAAATACTTTTCTTACTGTATTTCATATTTCGATAAAACTCTAGCGAAACGGTATTCAGAGCAATTAATATCGTCGCTTAACCTGCATTGCTGAAGCCATCAAGATATTGAACGACTATTGGAAAATAATGAATGCAAAACCATTGAAAGGAATGAACATTCATCATAAAATCATAAAAAATATTCTCGCATCAAGACGAAACCAGATTATTTTGCTAGCCAGTGACGCATGAAATTTTAATGAATAACCCTTCATATAAAATACGTTTTACTTACGTTGAGAAAATTCTGATGAATAAGAATATTGGTAGGAATTGATACTTACTATGGATTTGATATTCTAGCCGGGAAAAAAGATATGTAGGTTTTTGGTAAATACTTTGAAGCTGTCATGGTCTAACAACCCATGAATTGACTAATTTTGCTACTGCATCAAAAGTTGGGCTTTCCCTGGTGAATCTTCGGATGGGAGTGGCTATTTACTAACATGGTAAGTTAGAAATCCAATAGGTTACCTTTTTGCCGAATCATATTATTGTCAAATATAAAAATTACAATTCTTGTCACTGTCGCACTAATGCAAAACTATAAGTGCAAGATAGAGACGAAAACATAATCTTAAGTACTGTGTGTTATTTTTTGTAACGATGTTGATTGGGGAGAAAATATAATGTCATGTAAGATTTTTACGTTATCCTCCTTCCATACGCCTTGAATTTCGTTCCTGACGGAGGTCCCTGGCCGCACACGTTGCAACACCAGAAGACTAGAAGACACAAGTACTTCTGTTATTTACTAGGGCTGCCTCAATTTATGCTATAAATGCAATGTTTGTGATAATAAAAACATTTCTATTTTTTTGTGTCTCACATTCTGTCCCGTTAATAATCTCGAATGTCTAGACCACACAAATAAGTCGGCCGATCGAGTTTTATTAATTGAACCATCAAAAACAATGTCATTGCTATTAAAGTAAATACTGAAACCAGGTCACATGAACCTACATATTATGAACGACAAAGACAACACTCTCAAAGTAAAATTAACAACGATTCAATAAATAAAAGTATATTGTTCAATGATAAACGGTAGAGCAATCAGACCCCCATTTCACTGCGGAAATGAATTCTGGCATCGGTTGTGAGTGGTACAAATTATGTGTGACTAAATTTACTCGCAGACTCGTGTTTCGGGACTCGAAAGATATGTAAATTCTGTACTGCATGTTATTTAATAAAGTTTGTAGTTTTCGTCTAGCTGTTTCTGAATGTATGCTTGATTTTGCTAAGAACTTGTCTCAGCAAAATCAAGAGAAGAGACACACCTTTTTAATGCTCTTTAATAAATTCTCGGTAAATAATACTTCTTGTAACATTTTATCTTGTTTAATGTCAAGAGCGAGACCTGTCTCTGACATTTTAATTTTGATTAAGTTTATGACTTCAACGTAGTGAATAATATTTTATTGACATTTGTGTATCAAACGATTTGATAATTGTAATTTATAGCCATTCTCAGTATAGTAGGTACTTTGAATATGTAGGTATCTGTTTTTATGTTAGAGGTATCGAATAATGACAGATTCAAATTCAATTTTTGTTCAGGAACAATTCACATTGTGTTTGAAATCATCAATCTATAAATAAAAACGAAAATAAAAAAGTACTAAAATCACATTCAACCAAATTATAAAACTAACACATTCAACAATAAATTATATAAAATAATATGAAAATTAAATACAATTCAATAACATTACAAATTACGAAATTAATACAATTAAAAATTCAATAACATTACACCTAAAAATAAAAATACTAAATCAATAATATACCAATATAATTGCCCAGTCTCACATTAATTGATACATAAAAAAAGACAGAAACATCGTTTGGTAGAACGTGCGATATTTCAAGCACTGGTCAGTTTAAAAAACACATTAAAATAGGTCTACCCTTTATAGCAGAACTTTTTTTGTCATAATATTATTTTGCATAACAGCGGATGGCATAAAGTTAATTTCGTAGACAATCATTTGGCAAACACTCATTCAGAACTCATAATTATGTAAGTCTGAATCATCTTTAGGCATAGATATCATATCCATAATAATTAAGAAGTAGAATTATGCGGAACTTAAACTTTGCTTGAGGTTATTAATTATGCCAAATAAAATGCAGCCATCTTAAAAGTATGCCATTGTAAATTCGGACATAATTATAAACATTCGGCCAAACCATAACCATAATAAGTCATTTGTATGCCTGAAAAATATTCGATCAAAAAAGATTATGCCAAGTGTGTTATGCCAAATTAATTTCGTAGCATCAAGATTCTGTCAGATAGAGGATACTCCATTCAAATATCGAAGCTTCAAACATAACGTAAAAACCAAACTCCTTGCAACTCTCAGCTTCAAACCACTTCTTATACACAAGTACAAGAATACATATGAACCACAAACGTCTAACTCCGACAATAAAAGAAGTATCTTTCCTGAACACACAAATCACCCTACAGGGTACATTTGGAAGGGCATCACACATAGCGGGCCTCGGTAAATAAACATATTAACCTTAAGTGGGGGCCCGGCCGCTGGGCTGCTGAAATGGAGTGGGGTAAGTTATGGGCTGAAGCGATTTTCCGTAGATTATATTGAGACTGATTGAACATTCAAATTGGTTTACTTTAAACGACGTTCGATTGAGATTATTTCTGTTATTGTCTCGTCTAAGGATGATGAACAAAGATGATATTGAATAATTCTTTTTGAATATCAAATGTGTGTGGCCGCGGAGTGCTTTGTTTAATTCTGAATAAATAGAAATAAATACGTACCTATTAAAAACACAGCAAATACAACTATTTCGAAGGGAATCGAATGATACAACACATGCGCCACCATCAACCTTAACCATCAACCATTCCTAATAAATAGTAGGTTTATAGTACGTTGTGCTCACTTGTATGTGCTATGCAACGTAATTCCTATCCTAACAAAACCGCCTTCCTCTCATGTTTTCCACCATCAACTCCTCAAGTTCTCCCAAGGCACGTTTCCTGAATGTTTAATTTTATTGAATTCCGATCGATCCTCTTGCCAGATGTTTGGTAAGTACCGACTTATCCCTTTTTACCATGTCTCTTACCAACCATATTTTGCCTGAAAACTGTTATTTATGTACTTTGGGTTAGATATGGGGGATTTGTGAAAATATAGGAAATTTTATGAGGTTGCAAGTGGGTAATGGATGAATAAAATGGAACAATGGAACTCAAATAGAGCATGGCGTTTATGAGCAAGGCAAGGCGTGGAGTTGACAGTGAGGCTGCGATTTAATCACGGTCAGTAGGAGAGAGTTTGGTGGCTATTCATATTACCGACATTTCAAAGCTCACTTTCCCCATGAAACACGACCCCCTTAATCCTTGACACCCACTTCAGAATATCGTTTGCACGTTAATTAATCCGTTGAATTACAATAATCCCGGTTAAACCTAACGCTCGATCAAAGTTTTATGCAATCGGCCGCAAGTTGTTCAAACTTCGGCCAAGTTCTGGCAACTCCGGCCAAGTTTACCCGACATCTTGTTTGATGTTGTCTACATCGTAATGGTTCCGTCGATGTGGTGCGATACAAACCGCGACATGGAAATTAATGCGACCTACGTATACACTGATAGGTAAATACTGTGTGTGAGTTTTCAGGTCTTAAAGCGACAGCAATGTATGCTAAAAGTTTGGAAAACGTCGTAATATTAAATTATGTTTGAACTTAGATGAGATAAAATCACGTACTTCCAAATGTGGTAGGGATTTGTTATTAATACGGTAATAGATACGAAGTTTGAGAAGCAAACATGGCGTGTTTAATATATACTGAAAGGCTTCAGAGGAATGTAATGAAATTTTAATTTGTCTTGGCTTTGAATTCCATTTTGGTAATGGAATTTGAACCAAACTGAAAGGTGTAGCGAAGTTTTTAGCGAGTTAGAAGTTTCAGATCTAAACATTTCAACACAGCCTGTTTTAATATGCATCCGTATTGGAAAGCTATCTAAAATACTTTGAGATAAGACCAAATTCACACTTCCACGTACGCTTATTACATTTTTCTATTAGCCTGATATTTACTTACCCATTCAATTACGCCTAACCCAATCTCTTACAGGGTAACCATCTACTCATCCAAATTTTTTTGCACTTTCTCACAAACGAACTTATATTAAAATACATGTAGGTAACAAACACTTGGTTACCTTGCGCAGAAAAAAATCGAAGTTATTGTACTAAAAGCTTGCACTTTAGATGTTAGAGCTGAAAATTGTAAAAAGATTGGTTACCAAAAAACCTTTCCGTTAAATATTAGCGAAGCACTTTACAGGCGCATAAAGGAATTTCTCTTTTACGGCTGCTTGCATCTTGTCGGAATATTGAAGCGATAAGGGTGTGGTGCGAGTGACAGTGAGCGAATAAAAAAAAAAAGGTGGCACAAACTTTTACCATTGACGTAGAGATAGACTCTACAAGGTTAACCGTTATCGTCGGTTAAAACCAAAATACCTTTTCCATACATTCCATACATACCCAATGTCGGTATCGGTATTTTTAGGCGACGAATAAAAATTTAACTTAAAGGTATGGAAATTAAGTTAACATTTCAATGTTAACTATCTAAGTACAAAAACAATACTGCGGTATGCTTAGGAATGCTGTGTATTAAAATTTCAACTTTATTTCCAAGCCTTTAAGTTATATTTTTATTCGTGAACTAAAATACCGATGCATGCCGATGCTGACAACGGGTGCCGGGCCTAAGTGTTGCATTTTTGTATGGAATAACTGATTTTGTCGAAATTTTCACCTCTGGAAGAGTCTAGAATCATGAACTGCTGTGTGAGTTTGCCTCATGATGTCCCTCTCACCGTGTATAGGAGGGATGTCGTGATTGATGGCCCAGTGGTAAAGACGTCCGCCTCTCTTGCACATGTGTCAGTACGGTATTTTCAATTCTGATGTATTTTCTAGGTTTATCATGGACGTCACGTATAAGAAAACCTGAAAGATGAAAATCTGAGGCAATCTAAACTCATGATGCGCCTTTAGCAAGGCTGGTGATCAATACTCGTGCCTTCTCTGTGTAAAAAAAGGACTTTGCCCTGCAGTGGGACAGTAATAGGCTGGTGTTATTTATTAGGCACCCGTTGTCAGCATCGGCATGCATCGGTATTTTTAGTTCACGAATAAAAATATAACTTAAAGGTTTAGAAATAAAGTTGAAATTTTAATACACGGCATACCTAAGCATACTGCAGTATTGTTTTTGTACTTAGATGGTTAATATTGAAATGTGTTTGTTTGTAATGTTAAAATAACAAATTTTTACTGAATTTGAATGTTATTAGTACCATGTAAACATTCAAATATGATAACACGGTTCTACATAATTACAAAAAGAAATTATTTTTAATACTTTTGTCTGTTTGTTCTGGCTAATCTCCGAAACGGCTGGTCCGATTTTGACGGAGCTTTCACTGGCAGACAGCTGATGTTGTAGAAAAAGAATTAGGTTTCGTGCAAAATTAAAACTCAATAGTTGACTGAAATTGACGCGGACGAAGTCGTGGGCATCAGCCTCCCGCTTTTGCTCAACAGTGGGACATTATATAATAAAAATAGAAGTTTCGTTTACTCCGTACGCACGTGCAAGCCTCAGACATTAGTTTTGATATCACTATTTTTTCACTACCTTTAAATACCTAATTATTTAAGAAGCTTTAACCTATAATTCCACTTTCCTCATTCTGCAAGACGAAGAGTTTCGTTTCGAAAATGAGTGAAACTGCACCCTCACTAAGTATTTGAAGTAAACTTACAAGAGCTTACGAACTTAGTAACTAAGAGGATATTGCGAAACGTTTGACGTCTGACAGACTTTCACAGCATTAAGTAAACTAGCACTAGATAGTTTTAATTAAAGTTGAATAAAACTATGTTCATTATTTTGAAGTACTTACAGGTATCATCTACTTACAGCTATTTGTATTGGGAAATAAGTTTTAGTTAATTTTTCAGTTTCTTGTTTATGCCATGTTGCGTTTGACCGATTTTTATAAGTGTGTCTTTAGGCGACATTGGTTTCCCTCGGTGAATTTGAGTGAAGTGGAAACCGATTATTCTTCTTCTGAACTAGCTTTTGCACGTGACTTCGCGTAAATGTCGCTTTTCGCAGATGCAATCAAGTTGCTGATTAAAAAGTAGCCTATGTCTTTCTCCAGGGTTCAAGCTATCATCATACCATCAATTTCATCAAAATCCGAGCCGTTTCCTCGTGAAAGCGTAAAAGACAGAGTTACTTTCGTATTTATAATATTAGTATGGAAGTGTGGATATGAATTACAAACATTTAGGCCAAGCTGCCAATCTCTAGCATCAAGTGGTATGACAGTTCATCTAAAGTTCACTTCACCTAACATCACCGAGAGAGATTTTCCCAGAATATCACTGATCACAAATTCATTCTATTATCACACGAGAGAAAAAAACGCCATTTACAACGATTATTAGGTACATAGTTATCTCCCTAAAGCATATTCAGCCTTAAATTTTAGCTTTTTTTGAACTCGCTTCTCGCTCACACTAGGACCCCACCTTTATTTGGTCGTTAGGGCCTGGCGCAGCACTCATTGACGGTAGCTTATTGCAGCTACGTCCTCGTCTTCTGAACTTATTAAATTACGGAATATTGTTGTCTATAGCAGTTTCGGTTCCACGGGCGTCGGAATGAGCTCTTGCGCGGCAGTAGCTACAAGATATTCTGTTTAGGTCTCGTCTTTAAGAGAGGGTAGAAATATAAAAAAATATACTATCTAGTTTTAAGGTCACTGACATTGCGGAGAAGGAAAATTTTCGTGTGGGTACCGTGTGGGCTTTATAAAAATTAAGTCTCAAATCTATTGTTCTATACTAAACCAGTATGTAATCAAGCTGCTCTCAAATATCATGTCAAATGTTAATCTAGCCATCTATGTGTAGGGTTGCCCACTTGTTTGCAAGAAATACAGTATATTCAGGGTGGAGAAGGAAAATCAACAGTATTTCAATAAAATGAACAGTACTTTTGTTTTTCGTGAAAAGTGAAAAGTATTTGGTATTCGCTAAAATAGTAACGAAATAATGGTGCGCTTCACCTATGTTCTCACTTAGCGGCGCTAGTGTAGTTATCATCGAGTTACGGAGTACCTAAAACAGTTCTCACTGCAGAATCAGAGGTGAGAACTGCAGTGTTATTCTGTTACAATCTCCCTCGGTGAACACCTAGGTGAAGTGAGCTGTCATCCGTCCCGATGCTAGGGATTGACAAAGCAGACGGACGGCTAACAGTTCACTTCACCTAGGTGTTCGCCGAGGGAGATTGTAACAGAATTGACATACTGGAGTGAGTTCTTAAAGAATAACATAGCTGAAAAGAGGGAGGCCTGCGATGCATGCACTGTATCGTGTGACCGTGTGATGTGGCGCGCCTATAAATGTACTAGTAAAATTAAAAACACTATTTTTTTTACTGTTTTTTTTGTCCAACAGTAAAAAGTACAATGTAGTATGTCCAACGTCAGGATTTGTTTTAAAACTTAAAAAAAAAGTATATCCAGATATCATCTACGAGTATGTGTACAATTTAAAATATGAGAAGGTACTTAATATCTATAATCATCATATTTCATATTACAAAGAGTAAAATCCATACTAACATTATAAATGCGAAAGTGACGACACGGTTGGCGCAGTGGTTGAGCGATCGACTGCTGCGCTGCGTGTCGCGGGTTCGATTCCCGCACGGAACAAATATTTGTATGGCCTACAGATAGTTGTTCCGGGTCTGGCTGTTTGTGTATGTGAGTTTATATGTTTGTAAACGCACCCACGACACAGGAGTAATTCCTAGTGTGGGGCAACGTTTTTAAAAAAAAAAAAAAAAAAGTAACTCTGTCTGTTACGTTTTCACGGCGAAACGCCTGAACCGATTTTGATGATTTAGAGATAGCTTAAACCCCAAGAAAGGACATAGGGTAGTTTTTAATCGGCAACCTTGTCTGCATCCGCGATAACCGACATTCACGCGGACGAAGTCGCGGGCAAAAGCTAGTTTATTTATAAAGTAATCTTCAGAAGTTCTACTCCGATTACAGAAATTCCTTCACCAATAGAATGCTACTCTATTGGCAAGTGCCAAAGAGGCGAAGTCGCTGACAGAAGTCAGCTAATAATACACAGAAAAAATCTTTTTTTCAACCGACTTCAAAAAAAGAAGGATGTTCTCAATTCGCCTCTATGTTTTTTTTTTGTATATTTGTTACGCGATTTATCCGGCAAATATAAAGGCTATTTTGAAAATTCTTTTTTTTAATGGATAGGGGTGGGTCCTAAGGGTGGTCCCATATAAATTTTATCGAAATTGATTCTGCACTTTTTGAAAACATTGACAGAAAGCAAAAAAATATACATGGATGATGTTGTAATGTTCTCACCTTGTACTTTCAATCTCTGTTTTGACTGTGTTGACATTTCTTAATGTATTTGGATGATAAGGAAGTACTAAAAAGCGAAAAATATAAAAGTTTTTTTACAAAAACCGCCTTCAATAACCAAAAAGTGAAAAATAACTTTAAAACAGAACACACATGACTTTAGTTTCGGAAGTCGGTGGCAATTTTTGAAGGTTTTTGAAGGCGGTTGTCTTTTTTGTAAAAAAGCTTTTTTAAATTATATATTATTCACGAAAAACTGCAATGCATCAAAACAATAAAATTCAGTAAATACTTGACATAATACGACACAGAAACAAATGAACATGGCCTGTGGCATTTAATAAACTTCGACCTCACATGTGTCGCTAGGTAAACTTTACAACAAATGTCCATGTCGCAGGCAATGTTCAAGCCCGGTGCATTGAGGAACTTCCTAATTATGTGGAACTTGAACAATTAGTGCACGAAGCGAGAGAAAACCGATAACATCGTTTGCGATGTCTCAGGTAGTTGTTAAGTATAGTTGTAACGGATTTGTTATTGGAAGTGCAACTTTGTTTGATTTTGTGTTGAAAATGTGGACGTTATAAAATAAGAGGATGTAAATGCTGCCATTAGGTTTAAAAAAAATGCATTATTTTTATTTATTACTTTGCGTTAAACATGTTGGTTATAGATAATTTTATTTTGCAAATATGGGTGTAGTAAGTAGTAGAAAAATTATAATAGGTTCAGACATATTCTAAAATTTAGGCATGCAAAACGCATAAAAAGATTAAAAAAATACATTTACTTTAAAAAATACTTTTTAATTTAGAGATTTTCTTATACTTTATTCCACTTTAACTATTAAAAAGCCTCGAGGAGTTCGAAAAAAATATTCGAGAAAACGGGACTTAAACATAGAACACACTATGTAGAAATTAAAGAAATGAATATGCAGTTTAAACTGAACTATGCATTTTAGATTCAAATCACTGACAACAGTTTCATTTGAAACTTGATCTTAAGATTTGCTGAGGCGTAACACTAAACCTAAGTACGTACCTTGCACTTAGACCGAAAGTTACATCTCTTACTTAGTCGTTTTATTGTATGTCTGAGTTTGCAAGTGAAGTCAGGTTAGTGTTGTAGACTATGCAAGTTTTACTCTGTGGTAATGTTAATAGCTTTTACTATGCAAATGTGGGTGGGATATGATTTTGATTGCAATGTTGTTTTAATATCTTGTTTGCCCAGTTCTTGTTTAAACATCCAAGTATCTCATACATATCATTATAATTAGTTTTTACTCTTTCTGTTATTTATTTATCTCTTTATTTTTCTATTCAGAAAGCCTTTGTCGTTAGGTGAGTTAGGAAAAAGGTTTTTTGAAAAAATAAAGTAATAATTGCAACAGTTTTTGCTAGCTGGTCAAGATGGCATTAAAAGTCAGATATTATTTGTATTAAAAATTATAATTAGTAAGTTGTCATCATTATAGTACAGTTAAAAGATATATATTTTTTAAAGTACTTCATTAATAGTTTAGCTGATGCAATTATTTTTCCTTTTTTTTATAATCATAATCTCCACGAAATGGATGCCCGAAGAGCAGGCCCACGAGGGTTCGTTTGAGGTGGCACGGGAAAAAAATATCCTGGAAGGCTTTTGCCTACCAGTCAAGTGAAATAGCGTAGGTTTAAAAAAAATATACGTAACACGACCGAAAAAGAAAAACAGTTGAAGACCACTGTTTTTGTTTTTATTGTTTCGTGTGTATTACTATTGGTGTACCAGGTAAATAAATAAACACCACCTCCCACCAATCCTAACCCGCACCAACACTTATCTAGTAATTTCACTGAATACCTAATTCCCAAAACTGATAGCAACAGTCAAGTAAACCCGGTAGTCGGCCCATTGTACATTAATAATGAAAGTTTTCCTGCGACACAGTTCCCAGTCCTATTTGCTTACGTAATTAGTGCTTGAAGCTCGACGCGAGTGCTGGATCGTGTGTAGCCACCCTTCTACTTAGTGTGCTAGTGAAAATTGAGGGAAATAAAGCTGGTAATATACCGTCAAATAAACTCTGAAATTTTTAGTAATGTAATAGGGGCGACATTAATCCGTTTTAGGATTCCGTAATTTCAAGTTAAGGGGCTATTAAACGACTTTTACAGATTTTAAACTGACAATCACGTCAAAATATGCAGTGTAAATGATTTGAAAAAAATATATGTAAAACTAGAACATACTTTTAATCACTTAGTAAGTGAATATTTTAAATTATATTCATATTATATAGTTTAATTAATACGTGAAGTTGTGTTTGACGCGGACAAAACATTGACAATCACACAAAATCTACCAAGTATAATTAAACGAAACTTACACCATCTTACAGACAATTTTATTATCTATCTTTTAGTATACGCCTTTTTTTTAATTTTGAAAGAATACTACTTTTATTTAATTTTTTCGACTAAACTTTGAGAGTTTTGGACGCAAAACTGATGCAGAACGGACGCAGTCTGCGTCGTCTGCGTGTTTTGTCCGCGTCAGACACAACTTCACGAGTTAATTAAACTATTTAATATGAACTTAATCAAAAATATTCACTTTCTATATGATTAAGAGAATGTTCTAGTTTAACATATATTTTTTTCAAATCATTTACACTGCACATTTTGACGTGATTGTCAGTTTAAAATCTGTAAAAGTCGTTTAATAGCCCCTTAAACAGAATTCAGGTGAGGTAAAAATATTTAAAAAAAATATGGAGGGTAAGTATGGAGAATCTTACAACTTCTTTTCCATACGAAACTATCTTTTAAAGGATCTGTTAGATTTATCAAAAATTATTTATTTGCAAATACAGTAGGTACGGCCGACGTATCTTGGCGGTCCTGAAGTTAGCCGATTAGTAAAAGATCCATTGCGCAGCCAAACAGCTAACTTCAGGACTGCCAAAATACGTCGGACGTACGGTAAAATACGCTAAAGGTTGGTAATACAGCGTTTCAACTACAAGAGTTGCAGCGGATTCCTAAGCTAAGATTACTTAATATCTTGTAAATATCAGTGCTCCACGTAATTACAAATAGCAATTTAAAATGTCGCTCATACGTGCGTAATGATCAATAGGAAATAAATATTTTGACTTTGACTTTGTATGCACGGGAGGAATACATATTTACTAGGTGGTTTTTTTTAAATGAAATAATATTAATCCTGTTTTCTTATACCACCATCGAATATTCCTAATTAATCTACGAAGCGTGGTGACCACGTAGTGACTATAGAAACGCCTATTTTCCTAATTGCAGTTAATATAAATCGTGACAAAACACAGTACAATATTAATCTCTATTAAAACATAACGATTTTATTTTTACACCAATATTTTTCCATGCATAAATTATTATTCAAAGTAAATAAATTTTTGTTTTGTTAACACTGGAACATCACTAAATGGACGCTTCCATTATCGCTGTACGAATATTATTCCCAAATAAATTTTAGGTCCCTAAATCCTTTTGTAGGATTTACATATTGTTCAAAAATTCATGTTGGGCGTTGATGTCTTTTATTTTTTGTAAGCGACTGATTAAAAATATGATTTGTTTAATAAGGATGAAAATGGCTTCAAATTAAACGTTTCTATTTAATTTTTTGCGGTGTGACTTCAGGTCTCTAATCATTACCATTCTCAATTTTGAATCTCAAATAAAAATTGACAGATGTCAGTTGAGTAACAGACGCTTTTTATAATGCGATCTGTAGATCGATCCTTACTCGCAACCAATGATCAAGTTTGCAATATGAGACTTGGACCATTCTCAGATCGCATACGGTCCGGCGACACTGAAGCGGGCATCCACTTTACGCGTTGGTGTAGACCGGTCCACACTAATTCTACTGCTGTATCTGACCGCGTCCGCGACCGCAACCGCGACCGCAAGCTGTCCGGCCAAAAACCCACTGTTTTAAGCCTCTCCATCATCACCATCACCAATTATGAATAATAAAATTATCAAAGTAGGTACCTAAGTATATTATGTTTAATATAAAAATGAAAAAACCAAATACAACTATAAAATATTCACCTTACAGGATTTTCCGCACAACCGACTTTAGTAAATAATGATAATTTGGTAGAATCGAGTTTACAAATAGGCTTTCAGTGTGTGGCAGCCCTGAAAAGGATTACAGGGATCACTGATCATCCATAAGCCTTTAGTTACACCGATATGCTGTTAACCAACACACATGAGAAGCGTAAGTTTGTGTGCACAATCACAACAACACATGTTTTTGAGCTTGTGTGCAATGCTAGAGACATGATTGGGGTGTGTGTGAGTGTAAGTAGTGGGGTGTGTGTGCGTGTGTAATTGGATTTTAGTGTAAGTAGTCGTGTTCTGTTTATTTCGCTTTGATTGGTTTACGAAGCGAATTATGAATTATGTGTCTCGTCTGTTATGGAAGTAAGGGTTATGAATTTATAAGTGGTTTTTGGTACAAATGTTGCCTTATTCTTTAACAAAAACGCAAACAATACCAGACGATAATCGCTTTTATGAGCTCGAAATTGTGGTCTTATAAATTACTGTAACTACAACAATTAACTTTAACAATTGCATTTTGCAAAAACGTCGTAGACTCGTACTCATTATGCGAGTAGCACGCAGTACTAAGCACCACATTTACCTACTAATAACAGCTTCTAGTTCTAAATTCCTAACCACACGAAGAACATGCAACGAAACTTGTGTTCCCCACCCTCCACTTGACCTGGAACTAACACCAATTTGTTACACACGGCGACACAAGTGCAAACTGTCTCAGATGTGCATCAAAGTTGACTAAGTAAGGTCTTAATTAGCCTACCAAGTTCGATAGGCTAGTTGTGTCAGGTCAGCAGTACCCGGGAACGTCTTAATTAAAATTTAGCTTCACTTTGGCAATGAAGCGATATTTGGACTTTAATTATTTCAGGTGGGCCTGTCCTTCGTAGTTTTGTTGGCGTGGCTGTTTCTAGGAAAATGGTGTGGGTAACTTCGATAGTTGTGTTTTGTTTTTCGCGGGATATGATGAGGCATGCGGGTTCGTTGAGTATAAAAATGATTATAGTAATATAAATAAATGATAAATTGTCTGTTTCGACTAAAGAATTTTCACAAATAAAATTTTCAGAAAAAGAAAAATGTCCCCTGTTGCACAGCTTTTCATTGCGCAGCACAGTTTTCTCTGAACACTGTATATTCAGTAAACCCTGTTTTATAAATAAAATATCGCAGATTTCACAACCGCTTATTCAATAACTTCTATCTCGCAAATGTGGTCACATAATCAATTTTCCTGCAACCTGTTTACGGAAAAATACACAATCTATAGGTACATACATATATTACAGCAAGAAAAGGCAGAACCAACTGTTTTCCATGGACACATAGCAATCAGTAGTATCGGACAACAACGGCATACAGTATGTTAATTTAATCAAATAAACTTTTATGAAATAACAGAATTGTGTAAAATCTTCTCCAGGAGAAGATCATCCCATCTTAACTGACGATATTGTGACAGTACTGTACTGCAGTCACCAATACGACAAGCGTGGGTTATTTTAGTTAACCTTTGTAAAGTGATTACAAGCGCGAGTGCTGAGCCTAGGGTCCTAGGTTTATTTTTCACGTCGGTACATTTTTCCACTATGTAATTTTCAGTGATAACCTGTAGGTCGATTCTGTAAAATTCAAACAACAACTCGCATCTCACACCGCTATTCACTCTCACTTTGCATAAGGTTCAAAATGACCTTGACATATTTCACTTTTCACTTTGAATCGGGTTCGAGTGCGAACTGAGCGTCGAAGTGACGGGGAAATTACCTTACAAAATGCCACTTCTTACGTCAGCTCATACTTTATCTGTCAAAATTTTCCTGTCAATTTAGTTCAACTCGCTGACACGCTCGCAGTGGTGGCGCTAGTGTATCAACTGAATTTTTAGAATGCCAATCAAGAAACTCACAGCGGATTCGGATTCGAAGTTTAGAATGAGGTCTTACAGAATCACACCCCTGGAGTCTGTATCTGAAGGCCAATTAATGTCATAATCTTGTGAACATTTGGATTGGAATCTTACACAAGAGATTTAGTGTGATGTGTGTCCACGTAACTCCACTTCGTAATCCTTCATGGACCAGTTTCACATACTTCACTACAACTTAAAAGAACTTCGTAAAGTTTACGTTGACGTTAAGTGTCACTGATATCGTTTAACAGGAGATTCCACTTATAGCCATTTCTTGGTACGTTTAGAGGTGTATATTTTCCTTCCGATATCCTTCATCTAACCAGAAAAGGCGTGTCCATCTCATTTACATATACACAGCAATTCCGTGGTAACGGACAAGGGTGGGCGTATATTGTGTAACCAGCTTATGTAAAGCTTATCGTAGCGGGGGACTGTACCTACTTATGGAGATTATGGAACGCCAACAAATTTGCTAAGAGCTACATTTTTCGTAGATTATTGTCCAAAAATCATCATACCAACTACGTTAGGGCCGGTTTCCAGTCTATACAGATACAGCTGAATACCAGTGCTTTACATGGAGCGACTGCCTATCGGACCTCCACAACCCAGTTACTTACTGTAACACTATACCCTTTGGTATGACTGGTTGTCAGACTTTCTGGTTTCTGACTACCCATAACGGCTGCTAAAGATCTACGACTGACAGCCGTGATCAGCGGCTTCACATGCTTTCCGAGACACGGAGGCAACTCGGTATGAAATGGATGGTCACCCATCCACAGACCGACCGCGGCAAGCGTAGCTTAACCTTTAGCCACGAACTTTTCATTGTTATTTTTTTTTGACAATTTTATTATGATTATCGTAGGGTCTTGTGATAAATATTTATTTTAGTTAAAGAATCACAAATTAAATGGAGATTTGACATTATCTTCCAGAAACCTACTGACAATCACCATTTATGTGTTTGGTCATTAGAAGAAACTTAACTGTTTTGTTTTTCCCTTTTGATGTTAAACATCTAATGCAGCAGGTAGGATCGGTAATGGCGAAGCGTCGCCACGTCAACAGCCAGTCTGATCCGATTTTTAATTTAGGTATTAAAGTTAAATGTAATTATTGATGTGTAAGCATCTTAGCGCTTGGCACGGTAGCCGAGTCTTCGAGCGTCAGACGCATTAGGCGTAAACGTCAGACGACGTCACCTTTTGATATTAAAGTTAAATGTATTTATTGATGTGTAAGCATCTTAGCGCTTGGCACGGTAGCTGAGTCTTGGAGCGTCAGACGCATAAGACGTAAACGTCAGATGACGTCACCGTAAGACTTTTGCGCATATGTGCGTGAGACTGGTACTGATATATACGAGCTCACATGTTTTCACATCCATTTAGGTGAGTACATTGACACTCAATTGTTTTTTATTATTTTTTTGAAATAAAGAATAACATTTTCTTTTAAAAAATCTGAATTCTTTAATAAACCATCCTTTCCTGCATATTTTCTATACTGTTACATAGTTTCGATGTATCACATCTGCCAGGCATCTCGTGATGACTCAATTTTTTAGTTTAGGTTTAGGGTTTTAATTTGAATTTTTTCATATTTGGAACCACCAACTTGTTGCATTTCGAATACGTTTAAAAGAATTTCAATTTGCATATGGAATACGTTTATTTAATAGACTTTCTATATGACATTTCAAAAATATTCATTGCGCTATTTATGTTGAAGAGTAGATGTTTTTTTTTTAAATGAAGTAATGGATTATTATATTTCTTTAAAATCAACGATTGCGATTATAAGTGTTCTTGGTTGACTGGTAGAGAATGCCTAAGGCATTAAGTGCGCCTTTGTACCTTTGTACATGAAGTATAAATAAATAAAGTGTGGCTCGAAATTAGGGTTGCTATTTTTCTTCAAAAAAACAATACCCGGGAATGTTTAATCCTAAGTTTAATAAACAATGGTGCCAATTCCGTTGTTCACAACTAAACTTAAATTAGACAATTGGCATCTCTTACTACCAGGCAGCTGAAGAAAAGGACGGCGACAAATAAGAACTAAGTTAGAGTTATCAAATTCGTTTTTTCCTTGAACTTCGCCATGTTTTTAATCAATACGTTCTGAAATGTCAACAATAATTGTATGAACACAGATCAACTTAAATTGGCAGCTTTTATTAATTGCGGTCTC
The DNA here is from genome assembly GCA_947361185.1 of Charanyca ferruginea. Taxonomy (NCBI): domain Eukaryota; kingdom Metazoa; phylum Arthropoda; class Insecta; order Lepidoptera; family Noctuidae; genus Charanyca; species Charanyca ferruginea. The sequence continues at coordinate 10,159,835 of OX376065.1, read as the reverse complement.
TTACTTGTTTTATTCGAGAGAAAGAGATAAAAATAGCTTAAAATAAGTTTAACTCGTCCAAATCAGAATTGCTACCAATGTAAAATAGCTTAAAATATGACGACTAGATTCAAGCACTTGTTTTTTCACTAGCCTTCCGTTATTGGTTCGCCGACTGTCGCGTCATCTCAGCCCAGCCAATCGCAGCGGCCGACCAGTGTTGTGGCATTGTAGGATATATTTACTCAAATCTGTCTTTCAAACTAATCAGTAACGAACTAAATCGATTCGTAAGTTTAATACGCGGCAACATGCTCCCGGCTTTGGAAGCATCAGGTTCCAATCCAAAGTAGGAGAGAACACCGCAGGTCTTTAGCTTGATGTCATTAATAATTATCAGTCAGACGGAGCGGATAAATCTTAGAGAATAACCGTCTAACTATGCCATCTGTCTTGCGTATATCAGCAACACGTGTTCCGCCATCCTTTCCTGGATAAGTTTTGATAATTCTGCCTAGGCTCCACTTCAATGGCGGCAAATTATCGTCTTTGTTGAGAACTATCGTGTTTTCCTTGAGGTCATCCTTAGCTAATAATAATAATATGTGGGGACATTTCACATATGGCCAGCTGACTCCAAACTATGGGAGACTCTGTACTATGGGTGTGAGACAGCTGATATACATATCCAAATACATTTTTAAATACATACATAAATAGATAAACTACACCTAGACGCAAGGCAAACACAAGTGCTCATCACACAAATATTTACCCTAGGCAGGAATCGAACCCGCAACACACTGCAGAGCAGTCGATCGCTCAACCACTGCACCAACCGTGCAATTAGCAGACACAATAGCAACAACGTTGATTCAGTCAATTCTACGGTTGAGCGAATAGTATTACCGTAAAATCCTCCATCCTACCGAACTGTATGTATCTTCGTACCTTATCAAAGGTTACATAAGCGGTCAGAGTCGGTAATCTAGCCCTGTTACCTAACTCCGGTTATGTCAGTTACCTACCCGTAATGCCGGGAGAGTTTGTTAGTGCCTCAGTCTCGGCGCTCTGCAGTGTTATTTGATCCGTTTTTGGTTTTTAATGATCCTAGTTCAGTTAAAACGCGCGGTCCACAGTACCTCCATAATTAAATTAATTACATATCTAATGTTAATTTAATTTGCCAAGTGTGTTAAATTAGCAGTAACAGTTTAATGTAATACACACATCAAAGTCAAAGGTTAAGCTACGCTAGCCGCGGTCGGTCTGTGGATGGGTGACCATCCCTTTCATACCGAGTTCCCTCCGTGCCTCGGAAAGCACGTAAAGCTGTTGGTCCCGGTTGTCAATTGTAGATCTTTGGCAGTCGTTATGGGTAGACAGAAGCCAAAAAGTCTGACAACCAGTCTTACCAAGGGATATCGTGTTACCCAGTAACTGGGTTGTGGAGGTCCGATAGGCAGTCGCTCCATGTAAAACACTGGTATTCAGCTGCATCCGGTTAGACTGGAAGCCGACCCCAATATAGTTGGGAAAAGGCTAGGCAGATGATGATGACACATCAACATTGTCTGAAGATTTTTTATGGAAAATATGAATATTTATAAGTTATTAAAAAAATATTCAAAACTTGTATATGATGGATTATTTTAAGGCTGGCAAGCACTGTCTTTACTCTTTCTGCTCACATAGACGACTTTCGTAAATGCGTTATTTTGTGCAATCGTGATGAAAATAGTGTTATGGTTAAAAACATTTATTTCTAAAAACAGAATACAATTATCCACTTGAATGAGAAACACTGGTTACATATGTACAGAGGCCAGCACATCAAGCTACTACAATCTGTCAAATTTCTTTGATAGATTTTCAACTTTATTACAAAAGCATAAGGTTCATATTTAATTGGGAAAATTTGACAGTTAGGTATGGCTTGATGTGCTGGCGTCTGTACATAAGTAAGCGTTCCTTGGAACGAGTATTGGAACGGTACGTTTAAAACTAGGAGTAAGTACAATATTGTTAGTGGATATAACTTATTATAATGTTAGTAAAATTAAATATTTGAAATAAATCTAGTTAAAAAGATACAATTTTATAATATTAGGTATTCATGATGTAGGTAATCTGCAAAAAGTGTTGAGACTGAGTCCATATTACGTATCGAAACTCAGTCCCTATCACAGTTGCTATTGAAAGCATTTCCTTTTTAATACGGTGTTCCAAACTTTATTTTTTGAAAATGGTACAGGTTGCGAGAATGATGATTGCTTTAGATGATTGGTTGAGTATGTTCCAAAAACAAGTTCCCAACTACAGATCAGATAAAGCCCAATTGTTATTTCAAAAAGAATGATAATCATCATTTTCGCTGCCTGCACCATTTTCAAATATCCCCAAAAAATCTTCAAATATCCCTAGACAATGTTGAGCAGTGTAGAGTAATTTTTGATGTGTTAGAATAGTTAAGCTTAACTAAGTTTCGGATATACAATTTTACATTATAATTATTGTCATAATAAATTTAAATATACTTATCAGAGGAAGTTTTAAAGTCGCCCCTATTACAGACAAGCTCCGAGAAACTCGTGTGAAATGGTACGGACACATAAAAAGAAAATTACCAGCACTTCATGAGGTATGTAAAGTGCGGCAAAGATCGACCGCTTGCCACATGGCTCTCAACTGTAACCCGTGGACTGAAGACCATTCATATTGACAATCAGACAACCCAGGATAGAGCATCCTTGCGCCGAGTAACGAGGATAGCCGACCACAAATGATGGGAAAAGGCAGAAGAAAAGAAGAAAAAGAAGATTTAAAATTAATCAGCTTCGAAAATCTCAAATTATTACTATCATCTCGAAAAATAGGAGAACGTTTTAAGTGAGTTTATTTGTTTTGGGATAAACAAATTCCAATTTGAAAACAATTGAAAAGTGTTTTCAATTGTTTTAGAGGTTAGGTTAAGTCACGAGTTAAATTATTTCAGTGTTTAATGTGCTTTTAAAAAAACAATAAGTTAAGAGATTGCTTTTATTATTTTCTAGCAACCCGACCCGGCTTCGCATGGGCCTATAGCCTTCCTCGATAAATTAACTATCCAACACAAAAATAATGTTTCAATTCGGTCCAGTAGATCCAGAGATTAGCGCATTCAACCAAACAAACAAACTCTTCAGCTTTATAATATTAGTATAGAAGTATAGATTTTTGCTAACAAGTTCTGAATTGTAAGTAATAAAATAAACATAAAATTATGCATAAAATACTAGAACTAAACCATTTACGTTTATAGTGAAATAGGTTTAAAATTCTCCGTATTTATTTCATTCGTTATACGACAAATTGAAAATGAAGTAATGTCCTTTTGTATTCCTTATTTTCCGACATTTTATACTCCATTGCACTTTCACGACAAAACAAACGTTATTACCTATGGCGATAAGATTCAAAATCGCTCGGCGTTTCATTTTCACAAACAGCAAATATATTGAGTCGTGCCACACGGCACGCATATATAAAAATATTACGCTATAATTTTAAGAACTTTATTACCGGCACATAAAGTAGAAAGTCGTTTGTTATTGATAATGAAAATGTAATTGGTATATATTGTTAAGGGTTTATTAAATGAAATATTTGACAATAATCTTTTATTTTTTCAGGGTAATGTAGGTAACTAACATATAATAATAATACACACGGCTCTTTACAAAGTTATTATTAATCCTTACTTAATATCTCAGATTATGAAACAAAAGGCAGATAGACCACACTGAGAACACTGAGAGTGAAGCCAAAAAAGCAAATACAAATTCATAAACGAATACCTAGAACGCGCTTCGTGCTGTACTGACACGAGTCAGTACAGCACGAAGCGAAGCATCGTTAAAAAAAACAAGTACTAATACAAATCAAAATTTAAAAGCGAATACAAACACAAGATGGTAGGTATTCGTTTTTGAATTTGTATTTGCTTTGGTGGCTTCACACGCAGTGTTCCGCGCGGTCTACCTGCCTTTTGTTTCATAATCTGAGCTTAATATTATAAATGTGAAAGTAACTCTGTCTGTTACGCTTTCACGATGAAACGAATGAATCGATTATGATGAAATTTGGCATGAAAATAGCTTGAACCCTGGGGAAGGACATATTCTACTTTTTTTAGCTAGTACTTTATAAAGTACAAGCTTTCGCGGATGCAGACAAAGTCGCGGATTAAAAAGTAGCCTATGGGCCGGCGCTCACAGCCGGCACGGCACGGCGTGTCATGGCAAAGGATTCTATTACTTATCAAGTCATTTTGAATCTTATTTCATCGAGTTTAGAACTAATATTGCTTTATTTCGATACAATCATACCGCGGCACGTCGTGACATACCGCGGCGCCCTGCGGCACGCCACGACGTGCTGTGGCATGCCGCAACGTGCCGTGGCAGGCCGCCGCGTCTCACAAGTCACTTAGGTCATAGGATTATGACAGCTAAACTAATTTAAATAAGGTTTGAAATAGGTGCGGCGGTGTCTTTGGCAAATGCGCGCAGTCTGAGTGGGGTGCGGGGGGCAAGGGAGAAGTGGCTGAGTAGTTCGTAGTTCCGGAGACTACTCCCTACATACACAATTACATGTCATAATTAAAGTTTCAATGTTTTACATGTATTGCAATGCGCTTCCATATACAGAGACGTTCGACACCAAAGAATAAAAGTCGTTTTCCTTCAATAATGTTTGCTTGTTGTATTACATTATTGTGTAATGTTCTTTGTGATGGCCAAGTGGTTAAAGCACCCGATTCTCATGCAAAAGGTTGCCGGTTCGCTATCGGGCTCGGGCAAGTACCAATGACTTTTATTTCATATGTAAGTACCTAAGTACTTTCGAAGTTTATCTTCAACATCACTGAGTCACAGCGGTGGAAGAAAACATCGTAAGGAAACCTGGAATTGTTTAAAAAATATAATTCTGAAATCGCCATTTTGTTTTGAGCAAGCGTGGTGGAGAAAGAAAGAAAGATGTCATCTATTTGCTAATAATGTAGTTATAATAAATATGAACTGGAATATTTGTAAATTGTCCCGATACATTTTACCTTGTGGCAAGCAAAATATTAGTTTTGAATTTAATAATATAATTACAATTACAACCATTACAATTATTATTAATAGTGTGTGTGCGTGTGTATGTATGTGTGTGTGTTTGTGTTGTTGTTTTTTATTAGTAATGCTCGTGCCTTCTCTGCATCAGAAGAGCTGTTTGCTCTACAGTGAGAGAATTACAGGCTGGTAATATTATTAATTTTGCATTATCTCTACACATGATTACTTATTAATGAACAATTGAATATTACATTCAGCACAGCTTACTGTCAATGTCATCGCTGCATTAACAATAGGTATCTAATTGGTCAGCCCGAAGTGTTAATTGATTCTGTTCTAATTAATAATTGACTAGATCAAGTAGTAGGTACTTCATATGTATGACATACGATGCATGTAGTATGATGACTTTGGTTATTGCAAAAAATATTGAGCAGAGTTAGGCTAAGAACTCACGATGCGGTTTTCGCCCGCGCCCGCTGCGGTGGAACAATAGCCCAAACTCACGGGACCGGAGCTCTGTGCGGTTGCGATTATCGCCCGCAGACTTGGCTGGCGATTATCGCAAGACGTGCGGTTGCAAGACGGGCACTGACCTTTCTTGCACCAGAATAATCAATAGATCGACTTCAATATTCATATTGTAAAGTTTGTTGACAAACGTGCACAGACACGTCACGACGCCACGAGTAATAACAAGTCACTGCAAAATGACGTCTGATTTCTGTACCCCTGCTGGGCACTGCGGTCGCCCGCCAACCGACCGCAGAGCTCGTGCAAAACGCCGAGACTGCGGGAGCGATTCTACTAGCTGCCCGCCTAAACCGCGTTGTGAAATGTGTTTTAGTTTTTAACATATACAGGGTGTCCGGTAATTAATGGATAACCTTGAAATGGCTTATAGTAGAACTTCTGGCCATTCAGAAAAAAATAGGAAAAAAACAATTTACGAAAAAAAAAGTCTTTTCTAGTCGTAGTGCAATAAAGTAAAATTACTTTATTGCACTACGACTAGAAATGATTTTTTTCCCTGTTTTCCCTGTTTGTTTTTGTGTTTTTTGTTTATATACGGTGTAAAAAGATTATTACCTATCTATACATACACTAGCTGACAAGGCAAACGTTGTTTTGTCATGTAAAAAATAAATAAAAAAAGCTATTCTTAGACCTACCAAATATACACAAAAAAAAACATAAAAATTGGTCTAGCCGTTTTGGGAGTTCGATAACAAACACGAAATTGTTGTCTTAGACTAAATAATTTTTTCTTTCTTTTCTTTTATTTTTTTTATTTTTTTTATTAACTAAACGTTGCCCTACATTAGGAATTTCTCCTGTGTCGTGGGTGCGTTGACAAACATATAAACTCACATACACAAACAGCCAGACCCGGAACAAATATTTGTTCCGTGCAGAAATCGAACCCGCGACACGCAGTGTAGCAGTCGATCGCTCAACCACAGCGCCAACCGTGTCGTCAATAAAATAAAATTCATTTAATTCAGAGAATAAAATCCATACAGGCTAAATTAAAAATTAAAATACAATTTACACTAAATAACCCGTTTAATTAAGGATCTTCACATTGCAGAAGAGATCCTGTCTGCTACAGTCTTCAGAATTCCGTTGCAGCTGCCACGCATTCTGCAGATCAGGGATACCGTTTTCTTGCGGATGACGGCATGAAAGCCATCAGTACGATACAGCACAAACATCCCCCATGCACTACGAAGCGAGGCAGCCCTAACATCATTCTAAAGATGTTGTTATTCTTAACTAGGAATTATGAAATACGATCTCAGCCAGGTTCCTAATGACACAATGTTCTAACAAGCGTACCAGCACATAATCTCCAAATATTAATTACACATAATACCACTGTAGTTAACAATAAATAATTTACATACATATTATTAATTAATAATTTATCTATGGAACTCACAAAGGGACCCATTCACCCTGAAGGATTAATAGTACAGCTCAGCCAAATTGAAATGTACGCATTGTGTACCAAAATTCGTTTGTTAGAGGGCCCTTTGAAATTTGGCCGGTTTACAATATCAATTTAGTTTGGATCAGAGCTGAAATTACGTAAATGCAAATAGAGATAGTGGAAACAGAAATAATTGATAAGGCTTTAGCGCCGACTGTTGTTTCAGGGTAGTTATGGTTAAATTGATAACGGACTTTGTTACTTTGGCATTTGAATTGGCGGCAGGGCTTTTGTGTAAAACTGTAATTGTTTTCTGGGGACTGGAGATAAAGAGGAGCTTTTTATTGTCCAGTTCCAATATAGAAGATGTCTGAACATACTATTAGTAAGTCCAAAAAATTGCATTGACCTGCCAAATGACGACATGCTTGGTGCAGTGGCTTAAGCGGGAAATTCACTACCAGACATGCCCGCAGGCACGACCGCGAGTAGTCTGTCCGGGCATGTCTGGCGCTGCAATACACTACACGGATTCGTCAGTTTGATGTCTGTGTCTCAACCGGCTACAAGGTCTAAATGTTACGATGTGAACGAGACAAAAAAAAACGTAATTGCTGGGGGCGCAATAATACTCTTGAATGAAAAAAAAAGAAAAAAAAAATCCTAGAATAATTTATTGTCATTAAAAGTCGCTCTCAGGTCTGACAGCAGGCGGCCCGCGATGAGCATCTACGTACGGACATGTCTGTAAGGACATGTGCCCGCGCAGACAAAATGAGATCGCGCGGATAAGCAACGGGCAAGTCTGCCACACTGACTGTGACGGTCCTACACTAGGAAATATTGCACAGACCAGTCCAGACTGTCAGACCAGCGTGCAAGCGAGAGCGCGGAACAAGCGATAGAGAGGCACGATCGGCCCAAGCAATGAGCCATTATTTGCTTATGTTATATATGTTAGCCATTATGTTTATTTATGACATTATCGCGTAAAACTATCGCCCGTAAAGTCGGTTACTTTACAAACAACTAATTTTTTTTATACAGGGAATTTATTTATACTTCATGCACAAATGTACAAAGGTGGACTTAATGCCTTAGGCATTCTCTACCAGTCAACCAAGGGTGGTGAAGAGATAACAAGGCAGGTGCATTACAAAAAGTAATATTTAAAAAGTGAAAAAATGTATATTTATGTATATATATAAAAAATACACATACATAATTATATTATGGAATATATATACACCGAAATAAATATATACATACTCATAATATATATATATTATATTAATAAAAGAAAAGAGGTTTGTTTTTTTGTTGTATTATTGTTTTGTGGAAATTAAGCCCTAACCCTAAGGATATAGGCTTCTTTTTAATCCACGACTTCGTCTGCATCCATTATAACCGACACGCCGCCAAAGGCAACTCTGTCATAAAAGTAATTCATTACATCCTCAAACGGCGCAAATATAACAGCCTTTTTGGAAGCAATATAATTGAGCTGCTTGGGGTGAAAACACTAGGGCCATGGGGTCCGAGTGCTTCTCTTGTTTTTCGGGACATCGCCAAGTGGCTGGTCGACTCTTCCTGTGATCTGAGGGCTGGCCTATTCTTCTACCAAAGAATCAGCATTGCCATACAACGTGGCAATGCTGCCAATCTGTTGGGCACTTGTCCCGTTAACAGTGATTTGCACGACTTTTTTGATGCCTTATGAGCTCCTTGTCTTTTTACATGCCTGGGGTGTGATTTTGTAAAACCTCATTCTAAACTTCGAATCTGAATCCGCTGTGAGTTTCTTGATTGGCATTCTAAAAACCCGGTTGATAATTCGAATTTACACTAGCGCCACCCTTGCGAGCGTGTCAGCGAGTTGAACTAAATTGACAGGGAGAGTTTGACAGATAAAGTATGAGATGACGTAAGAAGTGGCATTCTGTAAGGTAATTTCCCCATCACTTCGACGCTCACTTCGCACTCGAACCCGATTCAAAGTTTCAAATATATCAAGGTCATTTTGAACCTTATGCGAGAGTGAATAGCGATGTGAGATGCGAGTTGTTGTTTGAATTTAACAGAATCGACTACTGTTCACAATTGGATTGTCTTTTTTTAAGTTTTATATGTATTTGATTTAGTTTAGATTCTGTTAATAAATGAGATTATAACCACATTGCTGAAAACTAAAATTCACTTGAAAATTACACCATACATCTCCCCAGGCTCCCGCCAAGCACCTTTACCTACATCACACGATAATAAAAGTAATCCCCCCGTATGTCTATTCTGTTACAATCTCCCTCGGTGAACACCTAGGTGAAGTGAGCTGTCATCCGTCCATCTGCTTTGTCAGTACGTAGGCATCGGGACGGATGACAGCTCACTTCACCTAGGTGTTCACCGAGGAAGATTGTAACAGGATAGCACTGCAGAATACTTCCGATAAATCAAATTCAGTATATGCTATCAATTAAAATGTCCGCTAAAACTGTTAACCTCATTAGGCACCGGTTCCCAATTTGCATCAATAATAAGATAATTTGGTACAAATTTGATGCTGTGATTAAATATATTGATGCAATTGTAAATAAATCGCCAGTGAAATATTTTATAGATTTTAGGTTTAGGTAGGTTTTTTATAGGTTTTTTTTAAATTTATTTTTTAGATTTTAGGTTAATTTTAGTGTTGTGATGACGCAGTGGTTAAGGCGTTAAGGCGTACGACTCTCATGTTTGAGGTTGTGGGTTCGATGTAAGACTGGTTTAAGACAAGTTTATGTTAGACACCACTGGCATCGGTGAAGGAAAATATTGTGAGAAACCCTGGACTTTATAATCCATACTAATATTATAAATATGAAAGTGAGTTTGTTTGTTTGTTTATGGACTGAACTACATTATTGAACTGATTTTGATGATATTTTGCAGACTAAGCTTGAAGCCCACCAAATTCCTACCCGTGGGTGTCGCAGAAGGCGACAGAGGGATATTGCCCAGAGGATGGGCAGCAGCGTCCTTCTGAGAACCATAATACCTACTGCGATCGCCAACATGCATCGGCCAAGCATGGCGATTACGGCTTAAGCCCCCTTGGGGGAGACCTATGCCCAGCAGTAAACGTCTAAAGGTTGACATGATGATGATGATGATGAAGCTTGAAACCAAAGAAAGGTTATAATAGGCTACTTTTTAATCCGCGACATCAAAGCGGTCGAAGATACGGAAAGAAGAAGTAAAAGATACGGGTTCGGGATGCGGGCAAAGTTAGTATTCTATATGTAACGGCTAAAACCCGAAGTGCGGCTACACCTAGTTTTAACCGGCTAGAACTAGATGTAGCCGGTATGATAAAATGTAGATCAAGGTTTAGCAGAATGCAACTAGTTACACCTAGTTCTAGCCGTGAATTAATACACTAGACCTAAGTTTAACTAACTGCTACCGGCTACACCTAGTTCTGGCCGGTTAAAACTAGTTGTAGCCGCACTTCGGGTTTTAGCCGTAACATATCTTGATCATTACATAATTTATAGAAACAAAACTTATATAATCAAAAAATTTAATCAAAATTAACATCACCGTTTTACTAATCCAAAAATAGTTTCAACAAAATAATTGCAATAATTATTTAATTCGAATTAATATTTGCACTTAAGCCCTGGAGCGCAGTTAATTTAATCAAACACCTATAAAACACTCCTCATTACCAATCCAATCGAAATTACAATTTATTACCCGTTCCAATGTTTAACTATCACACTTTGTTTAAGCTATAACTATTATTTAACCACAGGTCGGTTGATTTTACTAAACCAATACTTGGTATTTGAATGGTTTAATATTGAATTGAATGTAAATATTGAAATTTAATTTTTATTCAAAGGGCTTTCAAATTGGGCGCAGTCTGGAAAATTAATTGTGTAACTTTACACATTGTATACACGTATAGATTTAAAGTTAAATTCTTAAAGACAGTTCTTAAAGTTCAATACAGAAATCACGGTTCCAACCAATCTATTTTCTACAGAAACTAGTAGAAAAGACAAAGACTCCTGTCAGCTAGCTTTTGTATAAACTTTTAATGGTACCGGAAACTGTAACTAAGGGGAATACACATGGAAACTAACAAGTTATGTACCTGGGACATGTAAGTTTGTAACAAGCAATGTAAGGACAGGACTTATCATTCACTAACACACTCACTCACTCATTCAACTATTCATTTATTTTGTTATCATTCACTCAGTAATTCATAATATTACAAAAAAGATTGGTCTCAGATTTACTTATCAAGTACGTACTACATAAAACAATCCTGAACCTGAATTTTATTTTTCACAACACTAAAATTATAAAATGTCCGTATACTCCAATTACTCCCACATTATAAATGAATTGAACCCAATCCATTGCGCCGCGCCACAGTATCTGATGGCCAATGCAGTTAACACGACGTGCATCGGACATGTTACTGATGTTTATGGACGTCCAGAGTGACTGACACAATCGCCAAATTGGTAGTATGGTTTGATTTCAATTGCCATACTTTGTGGTGATCGCATTATTGGATTGAATTTTAATTAGGTTAATTTCTCTCGATAATACCAACGGAACAAAATCATCAAGGGTACTCTTACGTGATGATGTTTGTCATTGAATTCGTTTTGCGTACCAAAGTTGCAATCAAGATGAGAAGTTTACCTGCAACAAAAGATATAGAAATGGTTAATAAATTGAAAATAAAAACATATAATTAAGATTATGGTGTGTAGATATAAAGAGACGCTCTGCCGAAAATACTTTATGAAGGATGATTTGTTCCTTTCTATACAAGTCATAAAATTTCTCAATACATTATTATCTCTAATTGTCTTAGTTCTAAGAATTTTAGTCTTTAAGCCCCGTATTAAGATCAGACACTAAAAGAAATCGAAAGTTATTTTTTTTTAATATCCTAATAGGCTTGCGTTTGACCGCAATTCTTCTCATCTTCTTCTTCAAATCTTAAGTGTTAATGTGGCCTAAAGTGGAGTATGCTTGTTAAGGATACTCAGATTATACTTGGGGATAGAGAGGCGAGCATTGAACTCCACAGTCCGGCTGTTCGCACAATAAATGTGGAAGCAAAGCGCTTGCTTCGAGACCTTGGAGCTTCACCATGTAGCGGTGACGCTTTGCCGTATCTCTGCTCCGATCATGGAATGACGATGGGGGAATTATGTTGTGCAATTCCAAAGCACACTCTCCTAAATGTACTCGATTTATGTTCTTTCCATTGTTATCGATTATTTTTGTCTTCCGAACCTGGGAATCTTCTGGATACGGGGTCATTTATTGTTGAAGTTCCAACTTCTTTATGAGAAAAGAAGCTTTAAATGTTATAACTTGATTTCAATGATTTAGTCTAAATCATTTCAGATACGTTTTTCCGAGTTCCGTACCCAAAGGGTAAAAGTCCGTCCGTCACCGTCTGGTGTCTGTCACCAGGCTGTATCTCATGAGCCGTGATCCAACTTCTTTATGAGAAAAGAAGCTTTAAATGTTATAACTTGATTTCAATGATTTAGTCTAAATCATTTCAGATACGTTTTTCCGAGTTCCGTACCCAAAGGGTAAAAGTCCGTCCGTCACCGTCTGGTGTCTGTCACCAGGACCAGGCTGTATCTCATGAGCCGTGATCCAACTTCTTTATGAGAAAAGAAGCTTTAAATGTTATAACTTGATTTCAATGATTTAGTCTAAATCATTTCAGATACGTTTTTCCGAGTTCCGTACCCAAAGGGTAAAAGTCCGTCCGTCACCGTCTGGTGTCTGTCACCAGGCTGTATCTCATGAGCCGTGATCCAACTTCTTTATGAGAAAAGAAGCTTTAAATGTTATAACTTGATTTCAATGATTTAGTCTAAATCATTTCAGATACGTTTTTCCGAGTTCCGTACCCAAAGGGTAAAAGTCCGTCCGTCACCGTCTGGTGTCTGTCACCAGGCTGTATCTCATGAGCCGTGATCCAACTTCTTTATGAGAAAAGAAGCTTTAAATGTTATAACTTGATTTCAATGATTTAGTCTAAATCATTTCAGATACGTTTTTCCGAGTTCCGTACCCAAAGGGTAAAAGTCCGTCCGTCACCGTCTGGTGTCTGTCACCAGGCTGTATCTCATGAGCCGTGATAGCTAGACAGTTGAAATTTTCACAGATGATGTATTTCTGTTGCCGCTATAACAACAAATACTAAAAACAGAATAAAATAAATATTTAAGGGTTGCTCCCATAAAACAAACGTCATTTTTTGAGATTTTTTTGGCTTGATGTCTAATATTGTATAGATAATCGTACGGAACCCTTCGTGCGCGAGTCCGACTCGCACTTGGCCAGTTTTTTCTAAAACCTGTGACAACTCTAATCACCACAACACCAACAACATATCGCCATCCCCAATTCGTTTAACAAGTCAATGTACAAGTCCACATCGGCCATTATCCTTGTACACCCACAAACGACGGTAGATAGACTGATTTTAATCATGACGTCACATTTGAGGCGCCCAATTCTACGAGATAGGCTTGGTAGGGTAAACATGTTGTGATTATTTTGGGACAGTATTATCAGTGGGTTTTGTTGAGAAGTTGATAGCTTCTAATATTTAAATTATTTGAATTTAGATTCTACCTGAGAGCTTGATTTTATTTTTTTTATCTGTGTTGGGCAAACGCTTAGAATATTAGTATAATGATGATATGAACTATGAAGTAGGTGTAACGTTTCAAAAGATTTTATAATTACCTATCGACCCACCCATGTTTCGCACGGGTTCAATCTGGCGACATGTCAAAACAATTTCGACTATTATCTGACGACGCCGCGCACCGATCGGATGCGGCAGGCGGTGAAGCGGATCTCACGTCGCATTGGCTTGTATGTAAATCGCTGATGCCTAACACACGTACACCACCTGACCGTACGGACCAGCAACGCTCATGTCACCATCACCTCCGCCCTGAGCGGTGGTAAGCGACGTCGTGTGAGAATCACCTAAGATTTTAGTGCTATTTCCAAGTTAAATATTGATGTCTCATAAACGTTTTGGAATAAATTAATAATAAATGGTAAAAACCGCATAAAAAGCCATTGTGCAGTTTAAAAGAACTAAGAATACAGAAAACACAGATACGAAAAACCGACTCTTAACAGTACTTAACAGCTTAACTTAACAACTTAACAGTAATTTTAGTAACCACAAAGATATACCTAAAGAAATCGTACAAAAAGTTTGATAAAAAGAAAACTCATCTTATCCACCTGTAATCTTACTGTGTGAATGATAAAAAGTATTCTTATAAAGCTTCGGCTTTTCCTTTACAGGTACAGAACCTTAAAAAAAAGGCCTAGTGTCGAATTGCGAAAATTTTAATTTAAAAGTTTTTAATTGCGAACACTTTTAAATTTTCGCAATTGGACTCTAAAAATCCTAAAGTAAAAAAATGATTTTTGGTTTGGTTATGTTTTTACTTTAGTACGTTTGTACCAGGTAATATTATGATCTAAGCATCGTAGCGTCGAGCTACAAACCTCCCTAAATCAGCTTTCTATTAAGAATACTGCTCCTAAACGTATGGACTGATTTGAATGCGGATGCGGATACACATGTTTAACTTATAATACCTCTCTGTTTTCGTCGGGGATTAAAAAACAGAAAAGAAAACAAAGTCAAAGTCAAAGTCAAATCATTTATTTCAATTAGACCATTATAAGGCACTTTTGAACGTCAAATGAGAAAAAAAAAATTGATTCTAGGTGCCAACTAATACTGTTTCTATTTACCGGTCACTCCATGGTCACCCTACATCCCGCACCCTCAGCGCTAATGTACTTAAATTTCATTCGCCTGTGAGTTTAAAGCAGACGAATGAAGCGATTTTTTTCAGTTAACTGTTATTGCTTGATATAAGAGTACAGCGATTTAGCGGATTTTATCGCAAACGACTCCATAAGACTTGGTTATCAGGTGTGTTGTTACGTGTTTTTGCTTGTGTTGGTTTGTGAATAAGTGACTATGTTCACTTTGATATTCAAAGATCTCGGTAAAGTATTTAGCAGTTGAATTATAGTGTAGTGTATTAATTTGTCACAGGGAAATGGTATAGAGGCCAGCATTTCAAGGTCTCTGTCAAATTTCTTTGATAGATTTTCAACTTAATTATTTACAAAACAATAAGGTTCATATTCAATTTTGAAATTTTTACAGTTTGGTATGGTTTGATGTGCTGGCGTCTCTTCATTTGAAATCGCTAAAAGATTTAGTCAAGTCACGGCAGATGATACAATAACAACTCTGTTCGATCATTTCCCTGAAGTAAGTTAGCGATTTGATCAAATTCCTAAACTGCTACAGTAAAATGATGAAAAAAACTAGTCAAGACTCACATAATTCTATCATATTTTGATCAAATCACTAATTTTCTTTAGAGACATGACCTAACAGAGTTTTTATTGTATCATCGTGAGTATAATAGTCTCTACGACATAATATATAAGGTGGGGATGACGATACGACAAAAAATGTATACAGGGTGTAACGGAAAGGGGGTATACATCCGAAGGGAGATCAATGTACTCGTAAAACTGAATAACATTCAACATAAAAAAATCGAAATAAAAAAAAAAATTGTTGGTCTCTTCATAGAAAATTTTAACTTGCCGCCTAAATTTTGTATGAAGAGACCAACAATTTTTTTTTTAATTTCGATTTTTTTTATGTTGAATGTTATTCAGTTTTACGAGTACATTGACCTCCCTTCGGATGTATACCCCCTTTCCGTTACACCCAGTATATTAGTAATACCAGTTCATAAGAATATTTTGAAACTATCAAATAAATCCTGTAACCAAAAAAAAATCAAACATACTAAAGAGCATACCTATAAATGTAACCAAAATAGAACACCATTTGAAATATTGGTTTACTAACTTGTAGGAAGAGCGGCAGCTTGTGGCACCATAATTTAATATTATTAATGTTCAAAAGACACAATTACACCTAAATTACCAAAACCTGCCATGATCCTTTTTTGTTCTATTGCCGTCGCCACCCTGTATACTAGTAATTGATTTTTGCAATGCTTAGGTATACGTTCTAGTTTAAAATAGTACAGACGCCATCAAATCTGTTTTGGCCATACAGTTCATTTCATTTTCTCGTTTCTTGAAGCAAATAATAATCTGCTTAGAGTTTCGATGACAAATATAGATCATACATATTTTTCGTAACATTCTTTGTTTGGCCTAGATTGCCTTGTAAAGAACGTCATCCGCTGACGAAGACTTTATTAGGTCCTGTGTATTTTTGTTAAGACGTGTGCAGATGACGGGGCATGCGGCAAAAGGATTGAATATTTAACGTAGATGAACCTATTCTAGGCATAAGCTTTGATTGTATCATTAACATCGTGAACTGTATGAATCCGTTGTAAAAGTTTGTGTCACTTTGTACCTACCATTGTGTATATTACGGCTAAAACCGAAGTGAGGCTACATCTAGTTGTAGCCGGCTGAAACTAGATGCAACCGGTAATATGCGGTTAAACTTAGATGTATCCTACTTATCTTTGGTTAGAACTAGGTTTAACCTTCATCATAGCGGCTAGAACTAGGTGCAGCACACCGATGTCAGGGGCGCCCCTAGGTTCGGTTTGGTTAGGATCCTTTAAACCCTGCAGTAAGAAATAGGAGCCCCGCGCAGCGGGGCTCCGTCGACTGTCTTCTTCTGTTCCTCTTCATGGTTTGGTACCCCATGTCCCGAGCACGCAGATTACACCTAAGTTTAACCAACTACCAACGGTTACACCTAGTTCTAGCCGGGTAAAACTAGGTGTAGCCGCAATCTTGAGTTATTTTTTCAAAATGAAGACGTTATTTGTGATAAGGAGCATCCATATAAATAAAGATCCAATACATCACGTAGTGTGTGAACAGATTGGTGTTGTAAAATCGACCTAATCTATCTCGCGTGAGAAGAGATCATTATGGCGATACAATGTATCTTGTGGCACATGCGTCGTTTGTTTCAAATTGGGCGGCTGATTAATGAATCAGTCTCGCTGAAAAAGGGGGAGAAGATTTTGAAAGAAAATTGGGTAATGTCAATTTATAAAAGAAAGTGTTTAACTATTTTCTTTCTTGCTCAATATAACTTAGTTGGACGGGTAATATTTTTTGTAATGGGACAAGGTCGGACACACTATTCCCAAATCACAGCAAATCTTGTAACCCAGAATCAACAGTGGCGACCACCAGAAAAGCACCAAGGCAATGAAGCCCGATGAGACCCGGAGAAACGATTCAACTGTCTTGGATCTCGCAACGAAATTAATCAGAAAAGAACAGCGGAGGAGTAAGAAAAAAAACATATTTTACACTTCCCTTAATATTAAGCAGGATACAGAACAGAACTAGACCAATAGACACAAAGGGACGTTTACCTACAACTGGGAAAAGCCCATACTTGCCAAACACCACGGATTACAATTGATGGATCCCAAAAAGCACGGTAAAGATATCTAACAGTATTGTGAGTCGGTCCTGTCCTTGAAATAGTTACCTACAGTAGCGCAGTACTTCAACACGCGGGAGGGCTGTCCGTCAGTATTTTAATTTCATCAACCTACTTGAGTTTCTTCCTAATTTTGTGGTTGTAGCAACTATTAGGTACATGTATTTTCTTTTAAAAAATGAAATTCCTTGTGAATAAAATACTTCCTATTTCATTTAAATCGAATTTTACTTTCTTTTCATTAAAAATACATGTTGTGTATGAGTAGTAGATTTAATAAAAAATAACACGCTTTTAAATTAGAGACCGAAAAAAATATTTGCGCCTCGACTGAGACGTACGAAAAGCTATATTGTTAAATTAAATATAAAAAATCTGCATTCGGATAAAAGTTTAATTAAGAATACTTTTGAGAAAGTTTATAATTGCTCTTTACCATATTAAATAAGTACATACTTAATTCAATGAATATTTGTCACAAACCGCACGCTTACTTACTACTTATTATTAATTTATTTACTTATTTATATTTGTTTCATCGTTTACACTTTATTTTTATATATTTTTTATTATCCGTATCTGACCGTGCCATCACTTTGGGCCCTATCAGAATATCAGCGCTGTGACATTTTTTCAATGTTACAGCACCATGCTGAGATAGGCGCCTTTTGGTCTCATACAGGACCAATTTTCGTTTTCTTGTTTTTTTTCTTTTTTAATGTTATTTTTGTGTGTGTTTTTGTCCTGGGGGGCGAATAAATTCTTCTTTTTTCTTTCTTTCTTACTTCCAAACCATCACACCGTCCGTTCATCACTGCGGCGCATTCGAGACTACTTGGAGACTAAAGTGTATACTAGCTCGAGCCGTGTAGGTATATGACTCGCGTTTCAACCGTTTGTATGAAGATAGAATACTGTAGATATCTTTACTGTGTAAAAAGTGAGCTGTTATATTTGATAACAATAATAAGGTATGAAAATAACGCTTAAACGCACGGAAATTAGTTCTAGTTTGTACAGGGTCCGCATAATATGTAGCGACGGGCAGTATACGTAGATAACGGCTATGTAATGTGTCTTTTCACATCCCGTAAATACTAATATAACACGTAAATCAGTACATCTATCATGCCTAGGACGGCTGCCTAACATTATGGTCAGCCATCAATCTTGCAAGCTCGAGTCGATTTGTTCAGCTAAATAAGGAGTTTATTCCTTTGGCAAATTGTTCTTTAGCCTTTGTTAGTTCGTATAATTTAGTGAGAAAATAGAGATATAAATCAACTAGTATTTGTTCCTATATTAAATGGTTAGTTTTATGTCATAATGTATGGAGTTTCTTCCCCATACGAAACTGTATTTTGGCAATGGTGGCAGGTTTTAATTCTTTTTCTTAAGAATGACTTGGTCTATTAAAATAAATACGTCACTACATTTAAAATAATATTATTTGTATTATTTTTACGTACTTACATGTATATTTTTAGGAAATTATAAAAAAGAAAAATATATTTTTTATATAAAATATCATACCAGTGTACATTATGAACTTGTGACGAAAATACCATATTTAGGACTTTTTATACAGCATAGCAAAAAATATTTAGATAAATAGAGGGAAAATGTGAAAAGAATATTGCGATAATATGTCCCTCCATTTTTCCCTGGAATAAAAGAGGAAATACCTGTTTCCTTCAACACTATTATTTACTTTACATAGACAATAGTAAACGACTTTATAGTACATATTCATTAGTACTTATGCTTATGCAACATTCCTAGAATATCTATCAACAGCCTTGCATTGTTGACATGGTTCAATGACTATATCTATATATCTTCATCACACATATCTTTGCCATGATATTATTATCTCGTGTACTATGTTATTTTTTCTAATGATAGGCATACGTTTGACCACTATCTCACCTGATGGGAAGCGATGATGCGGTCTAAGATGTTGCACGCTTGCCTAGAAGTAACCTATTCACTCTTGACTTAAAGACTCCCAGGTTGTAGCTATCAGGAAACACAGACTCGGGCAGGGAATTCCACTCCTTAGCAGTACGCACAATGTATGTGTTCCCAAAACGTTTACGTGTGGGTGGCATTATCCACCATGTACCGGTGGCGCATCGCCGTACGTCTTGTGGTCCGATGATGGAACGGGCTCGGCGGAATTAAATTATGCATCAAAGATCATGATTGGGGGTTTGTGACGTCACTACGCTAGTAAAAGTGTATTGTCATAGTGGTGTCACACGAGTTTTCGACGCACTGTATTGTCTTCATTTTTTGTATACGTGAAAAAAGAAAAAACACGTGTCCAATATTGTTTGGAAATCTATCTGACGGATTTTTTTTGGTAAAATACCCTAATATGCATTATCTAATACCTATTTTGATTATTTGATCTAAATACAAGTCTTAAAGGGCTAGTATAGCTAAGTAAACGTACGGATCATTCATGGTTAAATTACGCTTGCCGCGGTCGTTCCGTAGATGGGTAGCCATCGATTTCATACCGACACCCCTCCATGTATCGGAAAGCATGTAAAGCCGTTCCCAATTGTCATTCGTAGATCTTTGACAGTCGTTATGGGTAGTCAGAAGCCAGAAAGTCTGACAACCAGTCTTACCAAGGGGTATCGTGTTACCCAGTAACTGGGTTGTGGAGGTCCGATAGGCAGTCGCGCCATGTAAAACACTGGTATTCAGCTGCATCCGGTTAGACTGGAAGCCGACTCCAATATAGTTGGAGTAAAGGCTAGGCAGAAGAAGATCAAATAGAAGATCTAAAAAAAGAAAGCAAAAATAAATAAATAGAAAGGAAAGGAGAAAACAATTGTGAAAATTAATTTGATTATAATTCGTGTAGGTATGTGATATTTAAACTAGTTATTTGCAAATCAATTATATTTAATAAGTTCATATTCATATAATTTACTTGAATTTTATGTGACAGTGTCTCAGATTCTGAAACAAAAGGCAGATAGACCGCGCGATCAATAAAGCAAATAAAAATTCAAAAGCGAATACCTACAATCTCGTGATTGTATTCGCATTTGTATTTGAATTTTTATTTGTTTTTTTTTTTAACGACGCGGCGTTTCGTTCTATACTGATTCGTGTCTGTACAGCACGAAGCGCGTTGTAGGTATTCGTTTTTTAATTTGTATTTGCTTTTTTGGCTTCACTCTCAGTGTTTCGCGCGGTCTATCTGGCTTTTTTTTATAATCTGATTACAGTGTGATACACAGCTCTGCCAGTCTGCCTACCCTTAGACAGTACTGGCATGATGTTTATGATTAAATATATTTATAAAAGAAAAGAAAACCATTTATTTGGCCGCCACAATCATGTAGATGACAATTCAAAATGTGGCCAGCACGTCACAGTCACGACGACATGACAGACTTCGTAATTCCATAGAACAGTAATTCGGACCATGACGCCGAGGGCACGTTCTTAGGGTTCCGTACCCAAAGGGTAAAAACGGGACCCTATTACTAAGACTTCGCTGCCTGTCCGTCCGTCTGTCTGTCACCAGGCTGAATCTCAAGAACCGCGATAGCTAGACAGTTGAAATTTTCACAAATTATGTATTTCTGTTGCCGCCATAACAAAAAATACTAAAAACCGAATAAAATAAATATTTAAGGGGGGCTTCCATACAACAAACGTAATTTTTGCCCGTTTTTTTTGCTCGATGTTTAATGTTGTAAAGATAATGGTACAAAACCCTTCGTGCGCGAATCCGACTCGCACTTGGCCAGTTTTTACATTTTTGACGCGGCGGTCAAAAGGTTAGAAAGTATTTATTTATTTATTTATTCACAAGGCAACTTACAACAGGTGACAAACACACGTATATGACAAGGTTTACATTATAGGTATAGGTTTTGACCTGATTATCACCCAAAGCGTAATCGCACAACATTTATTTATTTATTTATTTAGGTATAGTTAATTAAAAGTTTATTTAAAAAAAATAAAAGGTACAATACCAATTACATTAATGAACTTAGAAACAAAATAAAGGTTTTATATACAATATATTGTAAATTTCATCGTAAAATTAATTAAAAACCAACATGGCACAGTGGACATCCTCGCATACTTTCTCTTACAGAACGCCAGACATACACGCATAATTTCATTCCATTCACCCGCAAACACATCATGTTCAGGATTGGCCGTTAGGAGGGCGTTGGGCATCCTTAGAGTACGACACACTGAGGACTTAGCTCTGGCAACAGTTTGGGATGACAGCTGCGCGAACAGATTGTGACTGACGGTGTTCGAACATGACAAGCAACAACAATAATAATGATGTTAAAA
The DNA here is from genome assembly GCA_947361185.1 of Charanyca ferruginea. NCBI lineage: Eukaryota > Metazoa > Arthropoda > Insecta > Lepidoptera > Noctuidae > Charanyca > Charanyca ferruginea. Next base: position 10,137,928 of record OX376065.1, on the reverse strand, counting down.
AGCTTAGCTTACAAAAAAAATAGGGCAAAGATTAGGGCTACAAGGTATGTGCTCTCCTACACACTTCTCCTTAGGCGGCAAATGTGTAGTAGACCAAACACATGTAAATTAAATACTTGATTAATACAAAGTAACGTTTTTTAAAGAAAACCTGTAGGTATTTAAAGAAAGATTAAACAGAAAGAGTACATATGTTACAATCAAAACTCTTAACCAGTCAAAACTATTTTTGACTGGGTACAGTCAAAACCCTTATTAAGATAAAACGCCTTTGCGTTACGAAATCAAAAATACGGAACGCCCTAGTTATAAGAATCACTACAAAACCAAAATTTTAAAAGGGTCACAAAAAAAAAACCTACCAACCTAAAGCCCGTCACAGACGTAGCTATAATATATAAATTAATATACGTCAGACGTAGTATAATAGCTAGGCATATTAATATCAGCTATAATATATATTTTTACTACGTCACTAAAATATGTGGACAGATATAGCAAGGCATATTAATATATATTTCAAAAATGTGAAACAAACAACGATCACAGACGTAATAAGTGCGAAAATATATTATTTTATTATAGCTACCGTGTGTGGTGGCTAGCTATAATATATATTATAGCTACGTACGTATGTGACGGGCTTAGTGGGTTTCGAAATATTAAGGGTAAATTTAAACCGTTCAAAAGTAGTTTTGACTGATTTTTGTAGTCAAAATTAGTTTTGACTGGTTAAGAGATTTGGCTGTGACACATACATGTCTTTTAAAGGCAGCAGCACGAGGATCGAAGATATCAATACTGTTGTTGTCTTTAGAAATTTCATTATATAGTCGTCACATTCTGACAATGGGGTTGTAATATGATGTGTGTATTTCGTTCAATAATGCCGCGTAACATTTTTAAACCCCAATAAAAATAAAGGGGGTGGTATAAACTACAATAGGTCCGCCTGACATCAACAAAAGAATACTAAACAATAAACCAATTGAAACTCACTTCAAACTCGACCCTCTATTAATAACCCTGCATTGCTGGCTGCGGTCTATTTGATCCCTGACACGAAGGATCTATTTCAACAGGGTTAAGTTTGCCTTCGAGGTATTGCTTTATTTCACTATTATTCCAATAAATTGTTTTTGTTAGCTGCAACTAGGTTTTTCCCCGGACTTCGTCTGCGTAAAGTAGTCTAGGTACGTTCTTTCTTAGGGTTCCAGCTTAGCTTGTTTAAAAAACCGGACAAGTGCGGGACGGACTCGCCCACCGAGGGTTCCGTACATATGTGTAGGTACATATCCATACTTCTATACTAATCCATACTTTAATCTACTTAATATTATAAATGCGTTTTTTACGACATAAACGGCCGTATCTTTTTTTCACGTTAATATAGAGGGTTGATTTTACAGCATCAAGGGACCGTAGACTTGAGTACATGATTTTAATTTCAATTCGATACCTCCACGCGTTCCCGTGATAAAGGGTCTTGACCCACAGACAGACAGACAGACAGACGGACAGCAAAGTGGTCCTATATGGGTTCCATTTTTTCCTTTTGAGGTACGGAACCCTAAAAGTCATCAAAATCGTTTCAGTACTTTAACTGTGAAAACATAACAAATAAACTCATCATCATCATCATATCAGCCTATTGCCGTCCACTGGTGAACGTAGGCCTTCCCCAGAGATCGCCAACCAACCAGGTCCTGGGCAACCCGCATCCATCCAAATAAACTCACTTTTGCATTAGTAAACCATTTATTCACTATCTCGTGAATAAATGGTCTTTCTTTCTTTCTTTCTTTCTTTCTTCTTCTTTCTAATGGATTTTGAAGGCAATGATGATGATGGATATTAGTAATGTAAAAAGATTTTATTTTTACAGAAAGACTTGCTTATCCCCTAGGTACGTTCACCGTAAGCCGCTTTTTATAACAGTCGTGAAAACAAACAGGAAACAAAAACAATCCACAAATAAAATCTTCCATCCTAATGTCGTGGCCAGTCCACAAATTCGTAGAAAAACATTTTCGATTCAACGCAACACCGAAAAACCGAGCACATTTTTCCTCTCTGCCACCCAACCACCCAAACGCGACGGGGGTCATTCCGACCACTCATTACCCAGATAGATGCCGCTGTCAGCATACTCGCCCCATATATTTTAACAAGCCACGCTAATTTCCCATTTATTGTCCATTCTCATATAAAATACGTTATTCGCCCGCAAAAATAAGAATTAATGATGATCTGATTACTCTTATTTTTATTCTTGTCATATTTTTCGTAAATTGCTTTTTCGTTGTTTTCTTCGTTGTTCGTACTAATGTGATTTTGGTATTGAATCTGGTAAGAATACGGATTTTTGCCACCTGTGACTTATGATTCTTCGGACTGTTTTAATAAGTAACTAAGTAGGTACAGATTATGTATGCTTATTTAGCTCGATTTATGAGCTCAAAACCTTGTAAGCAAGTTTATATAAAGGAAATTCTAAAGACCTAAAGCTATGGACTAAACTATGTTTTACGACAATCTCTATAATGCATTTTAATAAACTTTAAACCCACTTTGTGTAGCGAAAGGAACGCTGTCTTGTCATAAAGTGCAACACTGTTAACCCAAAACATGTTTAAAGCTATTTTATCTTCTGCAAAATTTCATGCAATTTCACAAATATTAATCCACTTCAGCAAACATATTCGCTCTCAACAAACTTGCATTTAAAACGAAAACTCCAACAATTCACTTTTCTAGCATTAATCATGCCAAAAGCAAGTTATCCGCTATTTTTCGGAGCATCACAATCAGTTTACTGTCGACAAGAATAAAAGAAAAGCTCGAATATAAGTAACAAGACAATATCGACGTGCTTTCAACGAAAATACCCATCGCAGACAGGTTGTACGATAGATTATGACGTGCCCTATCGCATTTAATAAAGCTGTGCTTTTTAGGGTTGAGCCCAAGCTGTTGGTAGCTTTTTATGTCACTAATTTAAAAATGTTAGAATTCTCAATTCTTTTTATAAAAGTTGATGGAAAAGCTTGCTTATTGCATTTATTGTTTGGTTTTAGCTTCTTTGACACCACGTACGTTTTTCAGGTTAGCAATTATTTTATTTATTAAAAGTTTTATTTTAACAGTTCACTTGTAGCAATTTTCTTTTCAAGCTTTGTGCTCTACGAAACTTTTTCGTAAAACTGCTGTAACTAGATTCGCACTATAAAACTCGTGATTTTCATTTCTTATGAAATTGGTTTTCTAGAATTTCTCTGGCATGATTAGTTTTCAGATTTCTGCAGGTTTACTTTAGTTTTATAAAACACTAGTTCTGTTTGGCTTTTAGTTTTATTGAAAAGGAAATGGCGATAACAGACTAACATTTACACAGAGTACTAACGTTTTCCTTCGATTTGAGGTAAAAAAAGTTATTATGTTTCATATTTATTAAGCTTTCAAGGGGCAGTTACTTAGAAAAGGAATTTAATTAGAACAGACTACCTTTCTTAAGGCTGAATGGGTAATAATGATAATTCGAAAGTTTTAAAGTTACAGAACATACATAAAAAGAATAGAATCTTAAAGCACACAAGTCGCGTTCAAAGTTCATTTCAGCCAAATTGCAGTTAAGCAATTTAACCATTTCTCTGATTGTTTTACAGCAAAGCCAACAACTTAATTCAATGTGACACTAATAGCTCGCATTGTCAATTATCAGATTGATTTTCCTTACAAAATCGCTCCCGCTACCGCTCCTCACATGTTCCTTTAGGATCTGCTTATTCCACCAGCACCCTTTCATTTACAATATCAATCTATACCAATAATCCAATCAGAGTGCCTCCTCCGCTGGTAAATCAACTTTTAAACTTTCTTTTTTATTCAGCATTCAGCTGTTTTGCGGTACGTTCTAGGGTTTAAATTGGGATATCCAATCATCGTACGGGTTTGTTTTTGGAATATTATGTTAGAAAAACTAAAATCTTTTAAGATATTTAGGTTATAAAATAGTTATTAAATGATATTTACAATAGATTGGTTTTAGCTATGGCTTATATGAGAAAGGGTAGGTCCAATTTCGGGATTGAAGTTTGATATTTAGGCATAATCGGCTCCAATACCAAAAGTAAGTATGTCATTGAAAATATCCCAAGGTTTTGGTAATGTACAAAGTTTATTTTTAAACCACATAGTACGCTCACTTATGAGCTATAAAACTAATGTAATTAAATACTTACTTTTAACCTAATACTTCTTGTAAAATAATACATTTTTTCCATCTAAAATAATAAAACCTAAATTTCCTTGTAATTTGTTCTACTTTATTCTTATCGAATCGTATCTTCTAATTTAATAAAAACACCGCAATTACCATACATTTCAATAATCCATTTAAACCAAAGATTTTAATAACACTCATGAATGTTTCATATTCAAATCTCGTTCAGTATAAAATATCAACGAAAAGGACAATTAGGGGAAAGAAAATTATACGTTCAATAAAAACGTTAGCGTAAACTAATTTCGGCGTAACTTAGGACTAATCTAATAAATCTGAGACGGAACACGACTTACGATGGTAACATTAGAAAGATGTTACAGTATTATTTTTGTGAGGGCATTTATGACTCATTTTCGCCGTGTGGTGCCAGCCGCGAATAGCACCACCCCATTTCTGAAGAGACTGGGCGCCACAACTCAGGAAATCCTAGTGTGGGGACCAGGGAACCCATAATTTAGAGCATAATGCATATTTTATGTTTTTTTCTACCCGTGGTCGTGGTATAATGCGACAGAGGGATATTGACCAGAGAATGGGCAGCAGCGTCCTTCTGAGTACCATAACACCTACTGCGATCGCCAAAATGCATCGGCCAAGCATTGTGATTACGGCTGAACTCTTCCTTGGGGAAGACCTATGCACAGCAGTGGGTTTCTGGAGGTTGACAATGACATGATGATGATTATGACTCATTATCGAAGCCATTATGAGTCACAAAAAAAATAATATTACGAAAAACCAAAATAATATTAATATTTCCATCGTATCACTGCAGTACGTATTCTATATATTTATTTATTCCTAATGCGCCGAAAGCGTCAACTGGGACCTACGTGTACATAGGTAATTTAATTCCGTCGCCTCCGTAAATAAATAAAGGATATGGCAGTCCTGATTTTGCCATTCATGGGATGAATTGGGCAATCTTACTTCGGGGTACTACGGGTCTGTTTGACCCCAGCAATTGTATGGGCGGGATCTTTTGTGACTTCGGCAGTCGACGGGTTGAACGTTTCAAATACATAGTTTGAAATAGTGGACGACGATAAAATTACCTATGCGTTTCGTTCTTTTGTGTGCTTTTATGTGATTGGGGTTTAGAGGTAATGCGGAAGTCCAATTTTAAATGATCATGAAAGTGTTAAGTTGTAGTGAAATGTTATTTCTTCCTGAATCAACTTGATGACTGACCACCGCAGTATTTTAAATAGGTTTCATATTATGTATATTGGAAAAAACCGGACATATGCGAGTCGGACTCGCTCACCGAAGGTTCCATTCAAATTCAAACCCATAACGACCCATACATAATTCAGTTCATTCGTTAACCCATACAATTATAACCGCGCATACCTAGATGATTGATTACGTACTTTAAATGACTATATTTTTTATGATTTAATTACAAATGCAAAGTTTTCAGACTTTTTCCTGTACTTGCCATAGTTCTAGGTCAACGGGAATGTGTATTCCCATTGTCCCCGTAATTTTGGCCCCGTCACGGGGACAACGCCACGTCAAAAAATTTCAATTACCGTTGTTCCCCGTTACGTACATTCCTGCAACGGAGACAACGGACAGTTGAGATTTCACGTGCCGTTGTCCACTTATTTTATTTTCTATTTAAACATGGATAATTTAGCTCAGCATGCCCAAAACTAAAATTAAAGATATTATGTTTATGATAGATTTTAATTCAAAATATAGAATCAAAGACTTGCGGGGACAACAGGAAGTAATTTTAATTATTTTATTAAATTCCCGTGGGGTTTGACGGTGATAAGGCCGACGGGGACAACGGGAATACACGAACGGGTAGTACCCTATAATATTTGATTCTCTTGAGAGAGTCGAATTTTTTTTTTTGGCATAAACGGCCGTATCTTTTTTTCACGTTAACTTAGAACTTTGATTTTTCACAGCTTCAAAGGACTATAAGTAGACTTGAGTATATGGTTTTAATTTCAGCTCGATACCTCCACGCGTTCCTCAGATAAAGGGTCTTGACAGACAGATGGACATACAGACAGACAGACGGACAACAAAATGATCCTATAATGGTTTCGGTTTTTCCTTTTGATGTACGGAACCCTAAAAATGTTGGACAGTAGAAAATACCTAAATGAAAACGCCTAAGGTATTAAGCCGGCCTTTTTATTTCTGTGCGTAAAGTATAAATAAATAATCAAACCAAATATTATGACGATTGGTCTATATATGTATTTTTTTTTTTATATAATATGTGGGGACATTTTCACACACGGCCATCTGACCCCGAACTAGGGAGACCCTGTACTATGGGTGTCAGACAGCTGATATACATACACAAATACATTTTTTTTTTTTTTGTAAATACATACATATATAGATAAACAACACCCAGACACAAGGCAAACACAAGTGCTCATCACACAAATGTTTACCCTGGGCGGGAATCGAACCCGCAACACGCTGCGCAGCAGTCGATCGCTCAGCCACTGCGCCAACCGTGTCGACACGTATGCGCTCTTCATAGGAAAGAAAGGATTGCTCCATACAAATGTAGTATAGACATTATTCGGTCTATAAGTACTTAATAAAACTCAATGGCATTTTGTAGACAAGATAAGAAAACTAATATCTATAACTCTGGTCTCAAAGGTCATAAAGAACACACACAGGTCTTGGTTGACTGGTAGAGTATACTTAGGGCATTAAGTCCGTCTTTGTAGTTTTGTGCATGAAGTCTAAATAAAAAAATAAAATAAACACACAATGTCTTTTACGACCTTTAACCCCAGAGGTCGTCTCTCGGTCGGAACTTCGCTCAAAACTTAATTTGAAAATGTGACGTAACGTAACTAACTTAACTAAACAAAATAAGACTTAACTTAGACACTAATAATGGACAATACGATTTTGCAATAATTATTAAGAAATTAAATTAACAAATAATTGAAAAAAAAAAATACTACCTTCTACGCGCGACTTCGTCTGCTTAGACTGTGGAATTGGGCGAAAGTCCTCAATTTTGACACAGGATCAAAAGTTACATCAATATCTATATGTGTGCTAAATTTCAGCTAATTCTGTTCAGCCATCTTAGCGTGACACACTAGCAAACACCCACCCATGCTTACAAACTTTCGCATTAATAATATATAGTAGGAATTACATTTTATGTGAAGCGCGCCATTGGTACAGTTCTCTTAACGACAAAAATCTAATTAAGATAACAAAAATCGTAGATAAATCTTAAAAAATAATTAACGATTCGTTTTAAATTGGAATTTCATTGTTCTACTGACAACTGGCGTGACCTGTTATGCAGTGCTAAGATTAATAATTGTATTACATAATTGCATTGTAATACAATGTTCGTTAATCACGAACTATAATTCATTATCCATGGTTGATGTTTACAATGTGCGTGGAATAATTAGCAGGATAAGTATATGCGTTCATTGTATTGTAATTATTAGATCATAGACCATTTCTGCAAGCCGTTCCGTGCCTCGGAAAACACGTAAAGCCGTTTGTTCCGGCTGTCGTTCGTAGATCTTTGACAGCCGATATGGGTAGTCGCAAGCCAGAAAGTCTGGTAACCAGTCTTACCTAGGGGTGTTACCCAGTGCCTGGGTTGTGCAAGTCAGACAGGTAGTCGCTCCATGTAAAACACTAGTACCTACTCAGGTGCATCCGATTAGACTGGAAGCCGACCCAACATAGTTGGAAAAGAGCTAGGCAGATGATGATGAGGCGGTTTCTGGAAGCGAATATTGAGGTTTATCATATGTTGGTATGAGCTATTCTTATTGCTAATGCCGATTTGAAAGAAATTAGAAGTACATAGTTTAATGATTCGCTAGTTAGCAACCACAGAATACTTCAGCGATTCGGCTCCAAACATGCTCACGCTCATATAGACTCGGTGATAAGGGATTTCAGGCTATTTCAGTTGAATTTTGGGACAAGCCCATTACACTTTTCCCAGACCACTGTAACTTCTGAAAACCAGAATTAACAGTGAATCTGTGAACAGCGAATCACATTTGATTGTCAGTCTTAAGTGCGCTTGCAGTTTCTGTGCATAAAGTGTGTCTACGTTGGTAGATGAGCTACCTGCTTATAGAGTGGGGTAAAAGTAACTAGTGCTGTCGTATGAAATGGCAGGAAAAACAGTTATGTTTGATGGTGTGTGTGTCTTACGTTTTTCTACCATGGTTATTGGATTACTTTCTTTTCAACTTTTAAGATCAAGAATGCATTGGACACCCACTGCTTGAAAGAACAAAAGAAAGAACATAAATGTATTTGTTACACTGTATGTTGAACCTAAAAAATAGAATAAATAAATAAATAATAAAAATACACAAAAACATTTTTGTGTAACCCACAGCTGCGCCAAATAGTACCAGTTCAGTAAAAATGCCAGACCCCTAGTACTTCACGCTGGCTTTCAACCAGACCTTTCTGCTGGGTACAGGTCTCTCTATCTTTATATACCCATCGGATTAATTGCAGATTTCCTTATACCGTCCAATCTTTAATCCGGTCTTTTCATTTGCACTCGTACGAAATAAATTGTTGATACTGGCGTATTTCGATCACGAGTCCACCCGCAGACTAAGTATATTATCCACTTTTATGACACTCGTAAACTCTCCCCAACCCTTCCCTCTCAGAGGGGGGAGGGTAAGAAGTAAAAATGTATTGGTTTCTCCTATTTTGAGGACCGCATGTTAGATGTCCTGATTGCGAATGGACAGTAGTAAAATGGATCTGGTCACGAAATTAGAAGACAGGTTTAGGGAATGTTGAAGCGGAATTACCTGAATTTGTTTTTGGGTTGGCAGCATTTTCCGTATGGTATGTTTTTATATAAGACTACGGACCTGACTTGGCTTCGTACGGCTGCAGTGTAGACGAAACTATACCTGCATATAAACAGCTTACTCTTGAATCTCTCCTTTCAAAAAATTTCAATTACCGTTGTTCCCCGTTACGTACATTCCTGCAACGGAGACAACGGACAGTTGAGATTTCACGTGCCGTTGTCCACTTATTTTATTTTCTATTTAAACATGGATAATTTAGCTCAGCATGCCCAAAACTAAAATTAAAGATATTATGTTTATGATAGATTTTAATTCAAAATATAGAATCAAAGACTTGCGGGGACAACAGGAAGTAATTTTAATTATTTTATTAAATTCCCGTGGGGTTTGACGGTGATAAGGCCGACGGGGACAACGGGAATACACGAACGGGTAGTACCCTATAATATTTGATTCTCTTGAGAGAGTCGAATTTTTTTTTTTGGCATAAACGGCCGTATCTTTTTTTCACGTTAACTTAGAACTTTGATTTTTCACAGCTTCAAAGGACTATAAGTAGACTTGAGTATATGGTTTTAATTTCAGCTCGATACCTCCACGCGTTCCTCAGATAAAGGGTCTTGACAGACAGATGGACATACAGACAGACAGACGGACAACAAAATGATCCTATAATGGTTTCGGTTTTTCCTTTTGATGTACGGAACCCTAAAAATGTTGGACAGTAGAAAATACCTAAATGAAAACGCCTAAGGTATTAAGCCGGCCTTTTTATTTCTGTGCGTAAAGTATAAATAAATAATCAAACCAAATATTATGACGATTGGTCTATATATGTATTTTTTTTTTTATATAATATGTGGGGACATTTTCACACACGGCCATCTGACCCCGAACTAGGGAGACCCTGTACTATGGGTGTCAGACAGCTGATATACATACACAAATACATTTTTTTTTTTTTTGTAAATACATACATATATAGATAAACAACACCCAGACACAAGGCAAACACAAGTGCTCATCACACAAATGTTTACCCTGGGCGGGAATCGAACCCGCAACACGCTGCGCAGCAGTCGATCGCTCAGCCACTGCGCCAACCGTGTCGACACGTATGCGCTCTTCATAGGAAAGAAAGGATTGCTCCATACAAATGTAGTATAGACATTATTCGGTCTATAAGTACTTAATAAAACTCAATGGCATTTTGTAGACAAGATAAGAAAACTAATATCTATAACTCTGGTCTCAAAGGTCATAAAGAACACACACAGGTCTTGGTTGACTGGTAGAGTATACTTAGGGCATTAAGTCCGTCTTTGTAGTTTTGTGCATGAAGTCTAAATAAAAAAATAAAATAAACACACAATGTCTTTTACGACCTTTAACCCCAGAGGTCGTCTCTCGGTCGGAACTTCGCTCAAAACTTAATTTGAAAATGTGACGTAACGTAACTAACTTAACTAAACAAAATAAGACTTAACTTAGACACTAATAATGGACAATACGATTTTGCAATAATTATTAAGAAATTAAATTAACAAATAATTGAAAAAAAAAAATACTACCTTCTACGCGCGACTTCGTCTGCTTAGACTGTGGAATTGGGCGAAAGTCCTCAATTTTGACACAGGATCAAAAGTTACATCAATATCTATATGTGTGCTAAATTTCAGCTAATTCTGTTCAGCCATCTTAGCGTGACACACTAGCAAACACCCACCCATGCTTACAAACTTTCGCATTAATAATATATAGTAGGAATTACATTTTATGTGAAGCGCGCCATTGGTACAGTTCTCTTAACGACAAAAATCTAATTAAGATAACAAAAATCGTAGATAAATCTTAAAAAATAATTAACGATTCGTTTTAAATTGGAATTTCATTGTTCTACTGACAACTGGCGTGACCTGTTATGCAGTGCTAAGATTAATAATTGTATTACATAATTGCATTGTAATACAATGTTCGTTAATCACGAACTATAATTCATTATCCATGGTTGATGTTTACAATGTGCGTGGAATAATTAGCAGGATAAGTATATGCGTTCATTGTATTGTAATTATTAGATCATAGACCATTTCTGCAAGCCGTTCCGTGCCTCGGAAAACACGTAAAGCCGTTTGTTCCGGCTGTCGTTCGTAGATCTTTGACAGCCGATATGGGTAGTCGCAAGCCAGAAAGTCTGGTAACCAGTCTTACCTAGGGGTGTTACCCAGTGCCTGGGTTGTGCAAGTCAGACAGGTAGTCGCTCCATGTAAAACACTAGTACCTACTCAGGTGCATCCGATTAGACTGGAAGCCGACCCAACATAGTTGGAAAAGAGCTAGGCAGATGATGATGAGGCGGTTTCTGGAAGCGAATATTGAGGTTTATCATATGTTGGTATGAGCTATTCTTATTGCTAATGCCGATTTGAAAGAAATTAGAAGTACATAGTTTAATGATTCGCTAGTTAGCAACCACAGAATACTTCAGCGATTCGGCTCCAAACATGCTCACGCTCATATAGACTTGGTGATAAGGGATTTCAGGCTATTTCAGTTGAATTTTGGGACAAGCCCATTACACTTTTCCCAGACCACTGTAACTTCTGAAAACCAGAATTAACAGTGAATCTGTGAACAACGAATCACATTTGATTGTCAGTCTTAAGTGCGCTTGCAGTTTCTGTGCATAAAGTTTGTCTACTTTGGTAGATGGGCTACCTGCTTATAGAGTGGGGTAAAAGTAACTAGTGCTGTCGTATGAAATGGCTGGAAAAACATTTATGTTTGATGGTGTGTGTGTCTTACGTTTTTCTACCATGATTATTGGATTACTTTCTTTTCAACTTTACTTTTAAGATTAAGAATGCATTGGACACCCACTGCTTGAAAGAACATAAATGTATGTTACACTGTATGTTGAACCTAAAAAATATAATAAATAAATAAATAATAAAAATACACAAAAGCATTTTTGTGTAACCCACAGCTGCGCCAAATAGTTCCAGTTCAGCAAAAATGCCAGACCCCTAGTACTTCACGCTGGCTTTCAACCAGACCTTTCTGCTGGGTCTCTCTATCTAAATATACCCATCGGATTAATTGCAGATTTCCTTATACCGTCCAATGTTTAATCCGGTCTTTTCATTTGCACTCGTACGAAATAAATTGTTGATACTGGCGTATTTCGATCACGAGTCCACCCGCAGACTAAGTATATTATCCACTTTTATGACACTCGTAAACTCTCCCCATCCCTTCCCTCTCAGAGGGGGGAGGGTAAGAAGTAAAAATGTATTGGTTTCTCCTATTTTGAGGACCGCATGTTAGATGTCCTGATTGCGAATGGACGTAGTAAAATGGATCTGGTCACGAAATTAGAAGCCAGGTTTAGGGAATGTTGAAGCGGAATTACCTGAATTTGTTTTTGGGTTGGCAGCATTTTCCGTATGGTATGTTTTTATATAAGACTACGGACCTGACTTGGCTTCGTACGGCTGCAGTGTAGACGAAACTATACCTGCATATAAACCTTACTCTTGAATCTCTCCTTTCTCAATTTATTGCTGAAAACTGCATTAAAATCCATTGTGTAATTTAAGAGATCTATGCGTTCAGATAGCAGGAGTGAGTTTGTTATAATTATACTCTGTAAAGATAAGTAAGCAATTTTACTATATTCAGCATCTATCTATCACACCATCAGCATTTTCAGTTATGGTCTTCGAAACAAGTCACAAGTCTGATGCGCTGCTTTTACGTGTCTGTAAAATCAAATTTTGGTCGATAGGATCCAAAATTGAGCTCCCATGATGACAATAATTTCACTGGCTCTCATACAATTATGCTGTTGTACGGACAAAATAGGTTCGCTGGACTAAAAATACATAGAACACCGTTCTGTTATTACAGGCTTATGAGGCATTTCAGCCTTGTCTCAGGAATGACAGAGTACCCATAGATCTTAGAATATCCAAAGGCAAGTGACCACCCAGACAGGTCACCTCATTGCTCCTTAGCCCCTAAATCAATACTATTAGGTGTCATACAATATCACTTTAACACATTGTAACACATATTACAATTCAATAGAATCTTTACAACCCGATCAGAGATGACACATAAAGTTTAAGTATACAGGTTACCTACAGCAGTTCAGCCTCACGGAGGCTTATGTATGTGTTTATGAGCATCGTAAATATGGCAATATTATTAATGGTACTTTAGTCTTTTGTTGTTATTTTCATTCATGTGTAAAAGGCGAGCCTTGTTTTATTAGAGTTATATCTTCATCATTGATTCTCATTCACTGTTAAATACAGTCCGTCTATTCTATGGCTATCTCTTCGGCGAATTTTGGTAAAGTGAGGTTAAGGTGAGCTGATGCTAGGCTCACTTCACTTAAATTCACCGTGGGGGAATTTCACAGAATATTACTGCAGTAGAGCTATTCTGTTTCGTTCTGTTCTGTTACGATCTCCCTCGGCGAACACCTAGGTGAAGTGAGCTGTCATCGGTCCCGATGCTAGGGATTGACAAAGTAGACGGACGGATGACAGCTCACTTCACCTCGGTGTTACAGAGTAGACATACAGCTGTGCTATTCTGTTACAATCTCCCTCGGTGAACACCTAGGTGAAGTGAGCTGTCATCTGTCCCGATGCTAGGGATTGACAAAGTAGACGGACGGATGATTGCTCACTTCACCTAGGTGTTCACCGAGGGAGATTGTCACAGAATAGCACTGCAGGTTAACGTTCTTTTGTACTATGTTAGGTGGGGGTTGTCCCTTGAGTGAGTGCCGTCCAGGTATTTTCGATGGTCTTTTGTTTATCTGTGTAGCTATTGGCCTGCCATTAGCAATATCGTAATATCTCGTATAATATTACAAGCCTATAAGTCCCGCTGCAAGGCGTGGGAATTCTTTCAGAGTAGGCACTAGCGTTGATCACCACCCTTGACAAAAGGCGAATTGGCGATTTCAGACTTATATCAATTATAGGTGTAAGTACAGGCTTCCTCACGTTGTTTTCCTTCACTGATGTCTGTGATGTCTAAATAAAATCTCTCTAAGGTGCAGCGCAGACGGCACACTTTTTGTGCGATCGAGTCTGCGGCGCACAAAAAGTCTGCATGGCGCGCAAAAAGTCGGATTTTTCACAGACTCAACGCACACGACGCACATCTTCGATCATTCTGTCGGTAGAGCTAGACGCTATGGAAATCGTGAGAGGTCGCGAAGTATTATTTTGTACATGAAGTACAGAAAAAGAAGAAGAAATAGAGAATTTTTTGTGCGCCGGACTTTTTGCGCGTCTTGTGCGTTACTGCATATAATTGCATAGGTTCTATTTTCACAGACTAAAAAGTGCGTCACGAATAGTCTGTCGTCTGCGCTGCACCTAAATAAAAGTCGCCGGGCATCAGCAAGTACTACTTGCTTGTGCACGGTTAGGAACCCACTACCTCGTTGACCAGAGGATGGGCAGCAGCGTCCTTCTAAGTAAGCATGGCGATTACGGTTGAACATATGTCTCCCTCTTGAGGGAGACCTATGCCCAGCAGTGGGCGTCTAAAGGTTGACATGATGATGATGATGACCTTGTAAATAAGAGACGGGCGCCTTAACTACTGGGCCATCACGACATTCGCGTAGTATCATCATATCGCGTAGTGTCAGCATGGCGAATGGTTAATTTCGTATGGCATTATACAATTGTGTTTGAGTATTATTTTAAGTACACAACACTTAGATAATTATACCTTTTCTTTCGACCGAAATAACTCGTCTTTACGTATCATTCTATTCGCAGGTAATAGTTCCCAAAATAGATCTCAACACCACAGTATCCTTATTTCATATTCGCATTAGCGTTACTAGAAATAGTTCTCCGCATCAGCTGTTTATCTCCCACGGAACTTCCCGAACTTTCCCAAGAAAGGGCTTTTATTGGATTAGTTCCTAATGTCGCTCTATCGGAAATAGAAGTATATAAGTACTTATGGGTTTATTACTTATTCTACTTACTGCACTAAAAGTACTTGCTTAAGTTGCCTCAATTTCTGTAAAGAAACAAACAAAACTGCCTAGCCTTTTATCAACTATATTGGGGTCGGTTTCCAGCCTAACCAAATGCAGCTGAATACTAGTGTTTTACAAGGAGCAACTGCCTAACTGACCTCCACAACCCAGTTACTGGGTAACACGATACCCATTGGTAAGACTGGTTGTCAGTTTATTGAGCTTCTGACTACCCTTAACGACTGTCAAAGATCTACGAATGACAACCGGGACCAACGGCTTTACGTGCTATCCGAGGCACGGAGAGAACTCGGTATGAAATGGATGGTCACCCATCCACAGACCGACCGCGGCAAGCGTAGCTTAACCTTTGACCGATCGATCTGTACGGCTTTTACTTAGCTACGAGCTCCTCTAGGTACATTACATCAATATATAACGGTAATAGTAAATAAACAGCAGGCTTACTGTTAATTTTCATAAAAAAACATACAAAATGTTTAGTATCATCCATCGTACGAAAAACTGCCGGAAGTGTCGAGACCATCAGCTTTACGTGATTGCCGAGGCACAGAGAGGTCTCTGTAGGTAATGAATGCTGGATGTCTATGCACAATCACATCGCGGTAAGTAGCTTAATCCGTGAGTTTTTTTCTTAGCCACGTACATCCCTAATTGTTTAAATTTAACTATAAGAAACTATTTGTACACCAGAACTGGTAGGATATAATGAGACCATGACAATTGTAACACCTTGTAATGTTTCATGTAAAACACTGTTATTCAGCTGCATCTGGTTAGATTGGATGCCGACCCCAACTAAGTCGGGAAAAGGCTAGACTGAAGATGATGATGAGATTAATGAGATTTAAAAAATATATAAATCATTAGCAGATCACATCCGTACGAAGAATAGGTAGGTCACTAATGTTTATAAAATACAGAAGCAGATGGCATTTAATTACGTCAACCCAAGGGAATGTCAGTTCCTATACTCACCTAACAAAAATACCTTAGGTTATCTAGGATATCTAGGATACTAGACACCGCCGACGTATTTGCCAAATGGGACAACAAATACTAAGCCAAAATGTAAATTTCGACTTAGTTTTTCACTCGAGCCACAAAGTACGTAAGACTGCGGCTCGCCCGGCAGAGAGACCACTCAGAACAAATCGAATTTTTTCAACCGACTTCAAAAAGAAGGAATTCGTCTGTACGTTTTTTAAATTTTTTTATTTATTTTTTGTATATTTGTTACGCGATTTCTCCGGCCAATGTAAAGCTATTTTGAAAATTATTTCTTTGATGGATGGGGTATGCCTCAAGGGTGGTCCTATATAAATTTTATTGAAATTGATTTAGTACTCTTTGAAAAAATCGACTGAAAGCAAAAAAATATACATGGATGATGTTGTAATGTTCTCACCTCGTACTTTCAATCTCTGTTTTGACTGTGTTGCCATTTCTGTTTTGACTGTGTTGGATTTGGATGATAAGGAAGTACTAAAAATAAAAAAGCTTTTTTTACAAAAAAGACAACCGCCTACAAAAGCCAAAAAGTGAAAAATAACTTTAAAACAGAACACACATGACTTTAGTTTCGGAAGTAGGTGGCAATATAAAATAACAAATAGAACAGCCAAGCCACCGACTTCCGAAACTACTAAAACTAACTAAAACTAAAGTAATTTTTCACTTTTTGAATTTTGAATGCGGTTGTCTTTTTTGTAAAAAAAAATTTTTTACACGCACACATTGACGTTACGTTTATAGGCATTCTCAAGCAGTTTCAAGCGGACATCAGTCTCGACTGTCACGTTTTGTCAAAATGAATAAATTATGTAAATGACATTTCATGACGAACAGGAAAATTTTGATATAAAATAATTCCAAAGAGTTCCAACCAGTGTCAATAAAATTTCATATTGTCACAAATAAAACCTACAGAGTCAACAGTAGCAGCCCTAGTGAGTCTGGCAAGTTTAGGTAATTATCTTTGAAGATGGCGGGAGCGGTCCTTCTGTAACCTTTATATTTTGTGCCCGAGCCTATCTCGTAGCAACCAATGTGTCAGGTGGAAATGGTCAATTGGAAACACAATTATTACGCACACTAGCCTCCTCACAATTTGTTTTATACACACTAAAATATTGAGTTGTTCCATTCACGGAGTTATTGCTTTTCTATAGTGCGGTATCTAGTCGTAATGTGCCTATCAATAATCTAAGAAAAATATACTCTAATACTAACATAGTCACCCAAATCCAAACAAAATGCAACCGGCCACGTAAACACAAGTGCACACTTTACGACCCCAAGTTTACGACCTGCGACAGTCTGTACTAGTTTACGACGGCGTCAGCAATAACCGACGGGAAGTCGTTTTAATGACGAGACTAGACTTAGCGTCTTAATGACGTCTTAGTAACAATCGTTAATGAGCGCTGATGAATGATTCCTTTTTGTTGTGTTTGGTAATTAGGTTTCTGTCATGTCTGGACAAAGTTGGTTTTGACTCCTAGTTAAAACCAGGTTACTCCTGGCTAGGCTGGTTATGTCGGTTGTACACTAGTGTGGCATCTTGTCCTCAGATACTGCCATCAAAACTTTATTTTAATAGAATATAAGATAAGGCAAGGTTTCAATGGCAGTGTGATGACAATATGCTTTTTGATTGAAGCTACAATGTGAGGTGCAACATTAAAACAATATCTATTAAAATTTGGTTTCAGTGTTTGAGAATGAAAGATAACTGAATTGCAACACCATCTCAGGCAGGCATGGCAGGTGTACTAAAGTCATATCATTCACTCTCCTTCCAGCCTCAGTTCTTTTAGTCCTAAGTATGGCACTAGCTAATAACCAAGAGACACAAATTGAGACTCCGAGCGTCTGCAGAAAAAAATCTTACGCACTATTTTCAGCAGTCACGCTTGCTACCACTAGACAAGTTTGGATAATTATGATCACATTATTATTATTATATTTAGCCTGGACTGTCCCACTGCTGGGCAAAGGCCTCCCTCTATTCCTTCCATCGGTCTCGACGTTTCGCTATGTTTTGCCAATTCTTAAGGAAGCCATCAAAGTCGTGGTCTTTAGTGGTCTACCGCGGCCTCGTCTTGCCATTTCGGGGCACCAACTTGAGTCCAAGGGCTCATAGGCATACGGCACACATGTCCAGCAAAGTCCCATGTAAGCTGGGCAGTCTTTTAATGATTTTTTCTTTAAGTCAAACATAGTTCTCTGTTATTTTAGCACGGCTTTTGAGGATAAAGATTTGGATGAATATGTAGTTATGGCATGTGTACTTGCTTGATTTAATGCTGGGTCCTTTTTCAGATACCAAGGTTCCGGCTTAGTCTGAGATACTCTATCGCAAACAAACAAACTTACTTTCACATTTGTTAGTATGGATTGTAAGAAATAGTTATTGCCAGGTACTTTTTGTGGACTTATTACTTAAGCCAGATGATTTGAAGCTCAGCCCTTTAAAGTGTGTGGCTAAAGTTAAGTATGATGCACTGCATGGGCCCGACATCAGTCGTATAACGCGTGGATTGATACCAAAAACCGGGCTGCTGCCAATCATTATCCTACCAAGAAATCGAAACTAGGACTTCAAGTGCAGCAGTAATGCTTGCAACCACAAGACCAAGGAGGCAGCCACGCTCTACTACGCAGTCATGTATCATCGAACGTTCCATTCCCTCATATAGCTCCAGTTTTTACCAAACTCAAACTCAAAACCATTTATTTCAATTTAAACCATTTAGGTAGTCAGAAAGTAGAAGCTAGTTGCTCGTTCCAAACAGTAGGTTTTTATGGAGAAGAACGAGGAAGAAACTCCATGTACAACTCTTTTAAAATCAATAATATATTACAAATTTTGATTACATCATTAATGTTGAATCTAGGGTTACAATGTGAGAACAATGTAACAAGTCTTGCATGTTAAAAGAGGTCTAGAAAAAAATATAGTTATAATAAACAATTCAAACTATCTACTTTCTAGGTACCTACTTTTATTTAATTCCCTAACCACTAGAAACATTAATTTACTCTAAGGAATTAGAGTAAGTATTTATAAAATTCCTTTGTTACCACAATTAGTTTAACAGCACACCTTAAAAGAACCGATAAAAGTTATTTAGAAAACACATTAACTATACTACGGTCAGTTAAAATAGCGTGTTAAGTTACATTAACACATTTTATTGTAATATTGTTAACTGTAGTTAACCCGGAACTGAAGGACGGGGTTACAATTTGTTATTTTTAACATTAATGACGTTTCTGTTAAAAGGGGTTTAATCGATTGGTTGTTAAAAGTTTTCGACATCTGTTTTCTATTGTGATATTGGGAAGTTATTTATTTCCTTAGGTCTACTAACAGATGTCAATAACAGATGACAATAATAATTCATTTTGATCTTAGTACTTAATTAAAGGTAAACCCCACGTCTTGCAACATTTAAACAACTCGACACTAAACTTTAAAAAAATCTTAATGTTGTTATGTAAAAAAATCTATTGCAATTTTATTTGTTGTTGTTTTGTTTAAAGTAAGTGTGTATGTTTTGATCACTCTAACTACTAAACTACTGAATCGTTTTGATCCTAAATGTTCGAGATGTAGGTGAGCAGGAATTGTAGCAAGTGTTAACAACACTACATATTCTAGGAAATAGTCAAAGTCAAAGCAAAGTCAAAGCAATTACACCATTTACAGGCACTTTTGAATTGTCAAAGAGTCAGTTAGTCAGAAAATTGAAGCTAGTTGCTCGTTCCAAAACGTAGGTAGGTCTCTATGGAGAAGAACGAGCAAGAAACTCCACGGACACTCTTTCAAATGTCTCTGTTAGCATGTGCGTTTTGAGCGAAAATTACGATAATATACTAAGCTTAGAAAAAAATGCAAGGCCGAAGTCGTTGCGTTGTTTGTCATACATACCTACCTTTAAGATACCTCCATCTATTAATGTTTACGGACAACGGACGTGGGAATACATGCTGCCATCAATTTTGAATGGCCTACCTATCGAAACCTTAAATGTATTAAACAAAAATAATTGTAAATTTGTATTAAAAAAACATTTCATGAAATTATAAGTTAATTGAGAATTTGAGTATGTGGGTAGAGGTACTAATAATATGTAAGAAGTGCGCCGAGCTTGATGTGCCTAATATATCACGGATAAACCTGCGATGGTTTGTGTGATATATTTGTGTAAGTGATATTTGTATTTATTATGTATTAAATAAAAACAAAATAAAAAAAAAAAGAAGTTTTACAAATATAAAATGTTAGGTCAACGTGGATAGAAGATACAGCACATAGCTAGTGTCAAGTCATCTGATGTTCTATTAGTGTTAATTGCAGAAAAATCCCAAGATTAATAACCCAGAAAGCTCAACCCTTGATTTAATTATTATTTTACAACTTAAATCATGGTTCCATGATATGCAAAACATATGACTGTTTAATGGGAGGGGGGGGGGGGGAGTTATAAAGCCTCAAAAAACAATTCCGCAAAGCTGCACGCTGTCAGGGACGAGTGCCTAAAAGTCTGGTGGCATTGCCACGTTGTATGGCAATGCTGATTCTTTGGCCCAAAAATTCTAAACCATTTGTCGCAATTTTCTATCGAAAAACCAAAACCCCAGGAGTCGTTAAACATAACACCATAATTTCCCAGATACTTCACTATTTCGCACGCATTGCACGCACCGCACGCGCGTCTCCACTCCGATCCTTCTATATTTATTATATAAATAATAAAACCGGATCCCGTTCCTCTAGTTATCCGGGAGTGAAATATGTCGTTTGCACGACTTATCCGTGCCTTATTTGGCAAACAAGAAAACCAGAACATTACGCCAACACAAATAGGTGCTTGCGCAAATATTCGGTGCAAATACAGCCCGACGAGGGAAATAAATAAAACTGGGAAGCAAGTGAGAGGCCAATGTGTATTGAAACTGGATGGTGCAATCGTGATAGAGTGTCGGGGGGAAGTTTTGTTCGCATTTTATTATTTAACTACTGCTTCATAAACTTGCTGACCAACAACCACCACACGAGGCTTGCATGATAATAATATTAATAATAGGTACCAATAAAGTTCATGCAGAATGACGAAAACGACGTCTCTTTACATCACCCATCTTTAACGTAAAAATTCATCACACGCTACATTTACTTGGTTCGGGCCCGTTGATGTAGCTTAAAACTAGTCAAAAGCTAAGAAACGTGCTAGTTTTCGAAAATAACAATAATAATAATATGTGGGGACATTTCACACAGTGGCGTGCCTTCCATACAAGCCTTCAAGCCGGGCTTGCATTCCATAATGCAAAGACGATAAATATATAGAAAGCACAAAAATAAAATATCTCTAAGTAGGTATTGAATCTCATAAAAACTGACAACAATAAACATTTTAAATTCCGCGCGTAATCCAGCGCGCGTGATGATCGATGCTACTCGATCGTTATTGGCCGCAATCATTCATTCACGCAACGCGCAACGTCACACATCTTGCCGTGTGACTGAGTGTATATTGCTATCTCGGTCGCACTCATAGGCTTCTTATGTGGCTTTTGGGATCTGATAGTTTTGCATACAAATTGTGTATGTACTCTTCGCACAACGACCGCCGAAATGAAGCCGAAATGTATGAAAATAAAAGCCGGGTATGTCATAGTGCGAGATGCAATAGATATCAATGTTTGTTTACGAGTGAAAGTTTGTGTGGCGCGAAGTTGTGTACCTATAAGTTCAAATTTTGTTTTGAGCTGTTCTCGTTTGTTGTTATAAGTATATTGCTGTATATTGCTCCTGTAACACAGGTACTAAACCTAGCGCAGGAGTCAGGGCCTCACTACTTTGTTAAGACTATTTATGTCAATAAATAATTTATTATTATTATTATTTATTTATTGCTTTTGATATATTTTTTAAATATCCGCTATTTAAATATTTTGTATAATACCTTTACTAGGTAGTTGTTTTAACGTATGTGATTACATTCCTTTGTGAATAACATTTCTTATAATATGAATTCGGGAATGCATGGAATAGGGTGTTACACCCATTTTTGAAAAGTGTCTCAATGAAATTCTGCAGTGCTAATATGCCACCAAACAAAAACACAAAATTTTTATTTAATCGATAAGTGCCTTAACAATGCACCTAAATTTTAAATTTTCAAATTTCGCGCGTATTTTGACGAAAACGCCTCTTACTGGACGCCATATTGCTCAGCGTAAATGACGTCAGTTCGTTTTGTATCAAATGAGCTCCTATTAAATATGATAATTGCATATCATTTAAAAATAATGAAACGCATATTTTGTAATAGGTGAAATAATGAAAAAATTACGTTATTACGAAAATAATAAAAGTACAAAGCCTATATTACGCCAATCGGTTGACTGACAGTTTACAATTTTTTGTTTACACAGCCGTACGGCGTAATAACATGGCTGCTACTATTTCACGGTGTTTTATGACAGATTAAAAATACTGAAAACTTTGAATTGAATTTAAAATTTTGTTTTGTTATTTTATGAACTAAAATTTACATTTTCCGACTTCTTTATGCCTAAACTGTCTCAATAACATATTTATAGATTTTTTCTCGTATACAGTAAAATACCCTATTGTGTGTTTGTAATCGTTACTCGCAAAGATATTTCTTTTGAATTATAATAGACAAGTATCATTTCGTTACTTTACCTAAACTTACTCCTAATATAATTTGAATATTTCCCACAAATCAAAATACAGCGTAGATACAAGCAGCTTACAAAACTCCTTGGATTGTAGGAACGCTTCCTTCATACCTATAAACAAATGATAAGAATGCTTCTAAAACCGTCACGTTACGATATTTTAAATACTTAACTTCTTTACTGCCCAGAAATCGATAATCGAAGATTTCTAGAGCGTAATGTGATGTTCGTTTAAAGCAAACTCTTACTCTTAACGAATTGACAACAAACGGCTTTTATCAAAGCGACAGAAGGTACGTAGTTATCACTGATACCTACTTAATACCTATTTGTAAACCAATCAAGTGTGTGCCTTTAGTGGGCTTTGTAGTTTTTCATTATTAGTCAAAAAGCGAGGAATGAAAAGTTATTATGGCTGCTTACATTGCAATGTAAATGTTAATAAAAAAGAAAATGTTAATCTTTAAAATTACTTGCAATGCATTGCAAGTAATTTTAAAGATTAACATTCTCTAACATGTTAGTACAATGCGTAGTTATTTAGATAGAAAGACCAACCAATACATTATTTCTGCGCCATCTATTTATTTTATTTTATTTATTTATTTGAAACATGGCACGTCAACAATATAAACACAAATAATTATATTAACATTTGAGTGGACTTAAGGCTAGTGTTTATACCTATTACAGACATGCACAACATTGACTAAAATTAAATGTCAGTTACAAAATTGCATGCAAAAATATATATATTGAAATTGTATAAATAGAAAAAATATATGTGAGGATTAAAATAGGAAATGCAAAAATAATAATAATTAATCAATAATGTCGAGTATAACCAGTTGAAATACTTTCAAAAAGGTCATAAAAAATATTTTAATACAAAACAATGAAATAAATAATGATTAAATCTTAAAAATAAAAGGTTGGCAATTAATAAATAAATCAAAATAAAATTATACAAAATTAATATCATAAGTAGTAAAATGAATCAGAATTAAAATAAAAATAAAAATGAAAATCAGAATTTAAATGAAATAGGCAATTATACGAACAAAAGAAAAACAAAAACAAAATCAATCGGCAAAGTAAGTACAAATTACAGGTCACAGCTATGCTTTTTGTTAGTTTCTAATAACTTTCGTCTAAACTGTGTGGGGTGGTCGTGAAAAATGTCTAGGTTCATTAGATTGCACCTCCACATCTATTGGCCGTTAGTAAGTCGATCTCAAAGAGCACAGTTGCGCCAATAACGTTAATAGATGGCTCTAAAATCAAATATGTGTTTCTGTTAGCCTTAAAATGAGCACAATAATTATAATATATTTTGTTCTTATAATAAGTGTGCGATTTTGCGGAACGACGAATTTTGAAGAAAATAATCGGGTTTTTATTCTGAAATCTGTTGGGCTTGCCCTAACTTTGACCCCTAGGCACGCCACTGATTTCACACATGGCCAACTGACCCCAAACTAGGAAGACCCTGTAGGCTGTACTATGGGTGTCAGACAGCAGTTCGCGTTTGGTACTCACAATTGGGAATGCTTACTCAACTTTACTGCCCTGCTGATATATAAGTTGATAATCTTTGTAGTCATAGTTCCGACTAATTAGGTACTTATCTTTTTCCTCTGAAAGCAGTATGGCTTACGAAGCCGAAACGTGGACATTCAGTGTGAACCTGGTCCACAAATTCAAGGTTGCTCAGCGTACTATGGAGAGAGTAGATAGAAGTCGCAAATAAGTAATTTGCCAGAGAACTAAAGTCACCGATATTGCGTCTAGAATCAGCACGCTGAAGTGGAAGTGGGCCGGCCATGTCTGCAGACGGACAGACGGTAGATGGAGCAGACACGTTTTAGAATGGAGATCGCGTCGGGTAAGCGTAGTGTGGCACGGTTGGCGCAGTGGTTGAGCAATCGACTGCTGCGCTGCGTGTCGCGGGTTCGATTCCCGCACGGAACAAATATTTGTATGGCCTACAGATAGATTTTCCGGGTCTGGCTGTTTGTGTATGTGAGTTGAAATGTTTGTAAACGCACCCACGACACAGGAGAAATTCCTAGTGTGGGGCAATGTTTTAAATAAAAATGCCCTGCGCCACGATGAACCGACAATTTGAAGAAGCGGTAGGAAGGCTGGTAGCGAATGGATTCAGGCTACCCAAGATTGGATCGGTTGACGATCTCTGGGGGAGATAGGGACCTTCAGCAGTAGAAGCTGGTATGATTTAAACAGTAGGGTCTGAAAATTACAAGAATTTTAACCGAAGTCATCACAGTGTTTTACCGTTATAAGTAAACTAGGTACTTAGATTTTATTAACAACCAATTATGATCACGACCACACCTCAACTACGCACAAGCCGCATCCATTAAATCAACAACCCTTCTAACATAAGGCCGTAAAATTTTGAACAGTAGGTCTCCACACGTAGGTAACGTTGTAAATAAGACTATACAACTTTCACCCCCATTCCCCGCCCCATGGACCCATGGGGGTGATTGTAAACTGTGTGACGCAATAGATAATTAATTGGAAGGTTGTTAACTGCGAAGTTCGCGGAATAGTCTTATGTAATCCTACGCTTTAATGTGGGAAGTTTTTAATGTGTGGATCTCAGATTATGAAACAAAAGGCAGATAGACCGTGCGGAACGCTGAAAGTGAAGCCACCAAAGCAAATACAAATTCAAAAACGAATACCTACAATTCGCTTCGCCCTTTACAGCACGAAGCGAAAACATCGCTAAAAAAACAAATACTAATACAAATAAAAATTCAAAAGCGAATACAATCACGTGGTTGTTGGTATTCGTTTTTTAATTTGTATCTTGCCTATTGTATGATAATCTGCGGTGTAGATGTTATGGTTATGTAGGCAAATGTTGATTAACCTTTTGACTGCCACAGTCATGTTTAAATGACAAACGAAAATGTTCCCAGCACGCCAGGATCACGACTATATGACAGACTTCTGTACGTAATACGTAGCTTAGTGCCGACCGCACGTTTTTGCTATATTGTTACGTAGGTCGTCATGCTAGCGCCACCTATTATCGAGTAGCAGACTACGTCACACGCTGGCGCCATCTATTGTCAAGTAGCAGAACTGTATCACACGCTGACGCCATCTGTTATCGAATAGCAGATCTACAGTTCTGGAATATACGAGATGGTTAAGTTTCGTGTTGCAACGTTCTCGAGCAATCCTGTGTTTGTTAGAACGATCGCGTATATGTTCTAAGCCATATATAAATAGCAGACAGCAAGGAGACAGTCAGTGGATGGAAGCGAAACTGAAAACTGCCACTACTGCCAATACTGCGATCTAAGTGATTATTAAGTGATTTTTGTAAGTTACTGATTACTGTGTTTGTAACTTTTTAATTAAAGTGTTTGTGTTTTGTTTGGTGTAAATTGGTGAAAATTGTTTATCCCGAACCCCAGCTCATAACAATATTCCTGACTGGATTTCGGTCACGTCGGCCAATTTTGATCAAGATTAGCGATACACACAGAAGATATTATAGTGCATAAGTGTGTGTACAAATAAAAGTGCACGTTGTGCACTCCTTCTTCCCTCACTCTTATAGTCTGACGGGACTGCAATCCGACACAAGCGGGGAGAGATCAGGCGCAGGACCAACGGCTTAAAATGCTTTCCGAGGCACGAGGTGTCAGACCACCAACTTTCAAACTCTGGGCTGCTACTGAGACATTTTAATGGACAAAGCGAGTAACACTTTTTGCACAACCTGGGAATTGAACCCAGGCCCCATGGCGCCTTCGACCACATGACCAACAGGGTAGTCCTATATGATGACTATTACTTTTACTTATTACTATTACTTAGATAGAGTTAGATTTGTAATTTTGTGTCTGGGAGACACAACAAGGCCTAAAGTAAACTATCACCCTAAGGTAGACTGGTAGAAAATGAACAAGGCATTAAGTCCGCCTTTGTACAGTATTTATTACATTTTGTGGTTAAAAATGAAATAAATAAATAAACATTTATAATACCCTCCTGTCCGAATAGGGGATATCAATGCAATGTTCTGGCGCCAGAGTGCAACACTAGCGTAAACAGTTTTTCGACAAGTCATTCAAAGCGTGATGAAAATTGTGAAATTCTGCTTTTAATTGAGTTCAAAATTGGCAAGTGAATGAGTGGGATTATACAATAATGCATCAATACTGTGTATTTGGATGTAGGAATGAAGGAATTAATTTCCAAAAGAAGAAAATTTTCAAAAACTATGGGAAGCAGCAACACGTAGTAGACTTTAGAACTAAAAAACACTCTAAAATATGTTCAGCACATTTTAAATCTGAAGATTTCATTGAAATTGGAAAGTATTCGGGTGAGATAGTCGTATTTACAGAATAACGTTCACTTTTGTCATGTAAGGCAACCAAATATAATTTTATTCTGAGCATCCACTTTCAAATGGCCGTTGAATGCCATAATATAGTTAAAGTACAGTTAGGTAAGTAAGATTAATTAAAACTTTGATACATTTTCACAAAATACCTAGTTATTACGATTAATAACATAATCTAACAAGAATACGAGGTTATGCTCCATGGCGGTTTGTTTACTGTATGTACTAGTGGCGCCCTCTGCGCCGAGTTTCGTGTAATGTTCCCTATTACAGTCTCGGCAGCCAATCTCAATGGAGACCAGCCAAGTACGTAAGTAGGAGAGTTATTATAGTGCATAAGTGTGTGCGGAACGCAGGTGCACTACCTCTTCCATCAGTCCAGTGTCATATTCGGGTAAGTTGCTCGTGAAGTGAAAGCTGGCAGGTGTTGGTAGCTTGAAATAGCGAAAACAAACACAGAGTCGACAAAATGAAGAGAATGAGTTGTAGAGTACGTCCTGCGTTTATTCCAACAGTTAAAACCTATCACCAACAGCTTAACCTAGTTTGGAAGCCAGCGGTTTCAAATTTGTGTATTGTTTGCCAGTCTTTGTAAAATAAAAATGAAAAAAAAAAATGAAATGAATATACTTAATTTAAAAATAATAATAATACAACAGTCAATAGTTTTATTGATGTTATTATATTCGTATACCCTTCCCTACCATTTCGGCTTTCTGATTACATTATATTTATTTAAAAGGATAATATAGGATTTATTTACACACACACAATTAAAGCACCTTTACAGTTAAACCACGCCATGTTATAAATGTTAACACTAAACAAGAAAAAAAAACACTAAAAACTACTAACTACAAGCCCGCCACACTATTCCCAATCCACAACAACCCCTGGAAGCCAGAATCAACAGTGGCGACCACCAGAAAAGCGCCAGAGCAATGAAGCTCGACGAGTCCCAGAGAAACGATTCAACTGTCTTGGATCGCGCAACGAAATTACTCGAACAAAACAGCGGTGAAGTAAGAATAAAATATATTTTCCACTTTCCTCCTGCCCTCGACATCAAGCAGGAGACAGAACAGAACTAGGTCAATAGGCACAAAGGGAACTTTAAAACTGGGGAAGCCCAATTGCCAAGGACCAGAGGTTACAATTAACATAATAGATACACAATATTATAACAAGTAAAAATAAAAACTTACAGTTCTTCAATCCAAGAAGAAAGACAGTTGTATTTCCAGATGTACACCTACCACTGCTTGTCTTTGCGTCACCCAAAGGTTGACTGGTAGAAAATGCCTATGGCATTAAGTCTACCTCTGTACTTTGTGCTTGAAGTGTTAAATAAATAAATGATCACGCATCATAGGACTGATCGTAGCAAGCAGAGATTAACCTCGCACATCGAGTTTTCTAAATCCCTTAGTAACAAAAGTTATATTATAACTTCAAAATATATACAAGCAATCGCGTGCTGTAAAGTTATATTATTTCAGCATTTTACGCTTATCTTACTGAAATATTCCTTTCCGCCTATTTTATTTGTTGAGAACTTTTCACTAAGAGTTTTAATAAGTCTTATCACGGCGGCGCCGGTTCTTTGTTCCGGGTCTTTTGAGGTTAAATAGTTTCACAAATCAGGCAGTTAGTTTATAACAGGCTTACTAGCACGAAAGGTTTAAGACTAATAAGCAATAACAAGGCTATGTATGGGGCTGATTTTTAATGTGCAGGCCATTTTTCAAGGGATTTTTCACACAGGGATTTTCAAGGGTCATGGATATGAATAACTTTCATGGGCCCAATTCAAAAATATTTAAAAATAACCTTTCCATGTATTCGGATTATGTTAAATTGTATGTATTTTAATTATTGAGGAGCTCGTGCTAAGTGCAAAGGTCAAAGGTTAAGCTACGCTAACCGCGGTCGGTCTATGGAAGGGTGACCATCCTTTTCATACCGAGTTCCCTCCGTGCCTCGGAAAGCACGTAAAGCCGTTGCTCCTGGCTGTCATTTGTACATCTTTAGGAGTCGTTATGGGTATAGTCAGAAGCCAGAAAGTCTGACAAACAGTCTTATCAAGGGGTATCGTGTTACCCAGTAACTAGGTTGTGGAGGTCCGATAGGCAGTCGCTCTATGCAAAACAGCTGCATTCAAACAGCCGACCTCAATATACTTGAGAAAAGGCTAGGCAGATGATGTATGTGTTTTAATAGAGAAAAGTCGTATCTGTTTCATTTTTCAGAGTTGGTCTTCTTATAGTTATAAAAATATTTCTATTTCATGAGTAGGTACTGAAAAACCCGCCACACTATTCCCAACCACTACAACTCCTGTACGCCAGAATCAACAGTGGCGACCACCAGAATAGCGCCGAGGCAATGAAGCTCGGCGAGTCCCGGAGAAATGATTCAATTGTCTTAGTCTTGAATCCGGCGAAATCAGAAAAGAACAGCGGAGGCTCAGATTATGAAACAAAAGGCAGATAGACCATGCGGAACACTGAGTGTGAAGCCACAAAAGCGCACTATACTGACACGAGTTAGTACAGCACGAAGCGAAGCACTGTTAAAAAAAACAAATACTAATACAAATCAAAATTCAAAAGCGAATACAATCACGAGACTATAGATACATGTAGGTATTCGTTATTGAATTTGTATTTGCTTTTGTGACTTCACTCGCAGTGTTTCGCACGGTCTATCTATCTATCTTCTTTTGTTTGATAATCTGAGAGCGGAGGAATAAGAAAAAGATATATTTTCAACATTTTGTCAATATCAAGCCTGCTTGATATTGACGTCCCTATGTGCCTATTAGCCTAGTTCTGTTCTGTCTCCTGAGAACAGAACAGAACTAGGCTAATAAGCACATAGGGACGTTTACAACTGGGAGAAGCCCAGTTGCTAAGCACCACGGGTTACAATTAACGTAAGTCTTAAAAAGTAAGCCGCTACATTTGATACCAATAATAAGAATGGCCAAATCGCTTGCACGCACGGAAATTAGTTCTAGTTTCTACAAGGTCCGCATAATAAACAGCTACGGATGTAACATGTAAACTATCTAGCACAATATTGCGTTCTTTCTGCCAAAGAATACACTCCCATAAGATATGATGAGCAGATTGTTCGTATTTACAATCAGATGTAGAACATTGACACCAACGCGAAGCAACAAGCTTGAAAGATAACAAGTTAGGAATTGGGTAATACAGTGGTCCACCTCCAGCCATGTCCTGGCCAGCCGCCAAAAAAGAACTGAGAAAATCTAGATAGGTACTGAGTACTGAAAAATGGTCAGTGAATAAAAAGTTAGTCTGTATAGGTCCTAGATATATTATATTATCTATGGTATTATCATCATCATCATCATCATCATATCAGCGTACTGCCATCCACTGCTGAACGTAGGCCAACTCCTAGAGATCGCCAACCAACCCGGTCTTGGGCAACCCGCATCCATCCGCTGCCAGCCACCTTCTTTAAATCGTCGGTCCATCGTGCCGCAGGGTGTCCCACACTACGCTTGCCCAAACGCGGTCTCCTCTCTAGAGCGTGTCTGCTTCATCTACCGTCTGTCCGTCTGCAGACGTAGCTATGGTATAGGCAAACTATTTTTTAAGAGGACCCTATCCTGGTGCGTCTATCCTCAATGAATAGCATGATGAAAAGGTTTTTGTTTCAACGAAAAGAAACGAGTGAGCGAAAACACTATAAATAACACCAAACGAAAATTAGCACACGCAGACCCGATCCAGCCTGTCCCTTTGCTGCCCTCTCTCAGTGGCGACCTAAGCCGAGGCTCGTACCCCACAGGGGGTGCCCTTAGCGTAGTCACTTAGTTTATAAGTTTTTGCCCTGGCTGGAGGCCCTAAAAGTCACTTTTAAGGCACCACAGGATTGTCCGGTTAAGCAGTAACCAACCCTCAGGTTGAACTGCGAGATGCCATACAGAAAAAAAAAAAAAAAAAAAAATTAGCACACGCAGATTTCACAAAACTCGTTACAGTTTTGAAAAACCCTTAAAAGTTTTTGGGAAAAATGTTTGTCATTTGGAATTTCCACTACGTGCGAGGTTTCTATGACCATGTTTTCTTTACTTTTTCAAAGTATGAGTATTGAGTAATGTATGGTATTGTAGTATTATAACGGCCAAAGTTCGGATAAAACTTATGCAAAAAAAGCTTCAGGCGCCTTTACTGAATTTGTTTTTTTTTTCTTGAATAGTAACTTAGAACCACAACATACCTGGGTGTTTAAAATATCTAGAGGAATTTATGTTATAACGTTTTTGGGCTGATTTTTCAATAGTCAGATAACTTTTATGTGAGGAACAAAAATGGCGGTTTGACAGCTTATGTATAGAAAATATGTCAAACCGCTATTTTTATTCCTCAGATAAAAGTTATCTGACAATTGAAAAATCAGCCCTTAGTCAAATACGAGCGTTTGTAGATGAATTACGACGTATTAACCGCTCTTAAAAATACAAATCGTAGGAGCTTTGATAATAATTTATGTTGCACCCTTAAATCTAATTTAACTTCGAGAAATTAAGAGAAGTAGATTTTTTTCTTTTGAGTATATTGTGTGTACGTATGTATCTCTTCCTTCTTTTTCTTTCTTTCTATTATGGCCACTACATAAATAAATTCCTAGTGTTTGGTCATAGTAACCATCATCAGCATTGAAATAATACTTCACAAATCTCAAAAGTTTATAACTATTACTAAGATGATAGCATCAAATACGTTCAAATAAAAATAAAATTCTTTGCGCAAGAGAATCGTGATCGTTATTTGTTTACACGACCCTTTGGCCTAAATGAGCATTTATTTTTAAATAGACATGTTTCAAGATTATTATTATCTATTTTATTATTAGTAATCCTTATTTATAATTATTATAGTGTCCAGTTTATTTGACCTCTCAATGTAGCGTGTGTTGCTTGTGTAGGCAAACCATAGAGTTATACCGGTTAGAATGTGGCATTGTCTGCCATTGAAAATATCAGTTATTGATTGTAATCAGATCCATTTTCTTTTGATTCCCGTCGAAGCCGTACTATTCGGCGGTCATTTTGTCTCAAGCATGCAGTTTTTTTATCGTAGTTAAGGCCCGCTAAGGCGCGTTAAGGGTAAACGTCAGTTAAATTATGTCAAATTTTGGACAAATGAAATTAGTTCCTTTTTTCAACGGGGTCAAGTTACACTGGACTTGATGTAATATCGGTTTTGTTTATTGTAAAACCGTGCAAATCATTATGTTCTTAATTCTGTTTGAATTGAAATGGTAGATAGGTACTTAATAACGATTATATTAATATTGTTGAAAGGAGATCGTAAATAAATAAAGGTATTTTCTGCTTTGTAAGATCTGTTTCCTAAAAGTAAGAACCTAGCTACTGCTACTAGATGAAGAGGCGATACTGATGCAGCTAGCCAATCATTTATTAGCAAGGAAGCCAGCAACTATGCCTAACTGTGGCCATACTAGCCTGACAAGAAGATTCCAGTACATTCCCATTAGTCATTATTCTAAAAACCAGCTTATCATCATGTTTCATTGTGTAACAACATTATGTTTCTGATGCCTCTAAAAAAACAATTGAACTCTACTCGTGCTCCACCTTGAATATAACTAACTAATAAAAAACATAAAAAATTAGAATCCGATAGTGATCGTTTTAAATTAGCGTTGTAGGCACGTGCAAATCCGCCACGGTTGCGTAAGCAACTGGTTGCATAATGCAAAGAAAATAACCACTGACATTGGTACTACTTAGTGAAAGTATCGCCTACATACTCCACCTTAAAGAAACCAACCCTATTTCACTAAAGGTAAAGTCCAGTTTTCTTTATAAGAATCACTGTTTACCACTAGCCATCGCGGTCAAAGCGTTCTTTTTTCAAATCGCCAATGATGTCACGTTGTGGGTTGACACTGGCCGATATAAAGTTCGGCCACAGATAAAAAGTTTTCGGGTGTTGTCAATGGAGTTTGGCCCAGTTATTGGAGCATTCGGGGAATTTTGGTATTGTGTTCTGCGAAACGAAGCGTAGGTGGGTCCTTGTAGATAGGTGGATAACCTAGTGAAGGTCGTGGGAGCTATTCAAATTTTGGTGGTTAATAAAACATACTTGGGAGTTTTTAGGAGAGCTCAACGTTCTGTAGTCGTAGATACTCGTAGTTTACTACGTCTAATCAATAATGAAGACAGTCCAGGTCAAATATTGGCAGGTATTATGCCGTAAATAGTTGCGAAAAGGCTAAGCAGATGATGAAGTAGACATTGTATTTTTTCGTGTGGATGAGGATTAGGTGACGAATTGGGAAATAATTGCATCCATGTAAAGACCACGTGGTCCATTTCTCACTAGAAAACCGTTAGTAAATCCGTTGAATTTGATAACGTTTGTTCTAAAAGTGGAAGTTGTGTAACAGGAAACATGATTTCCGAGTATTATTGAATAACAAAGTTGTTTATAATTTCAATATAGTGCATGAATGAATTTATGCTTTCCCAGATCTGAATAGAATTATAGGTTACACTAGCTTTTGTCCGCGACTTCGCCCGCGTGAATGCCGGTTATTGCAGATGCAGACGTTGTCGTGGATTAAAAAGTAGCCTATGTCCTTCCCTGGGGTTCACTCGGTTCAGCCATTTCATCATGAAAGCGTAACAGACAGAGTTACTTTCGCATTTATAATATCACTAGCTTTTGCCCGCGACTTCGTCCGCGTGAATGTCGGTTATCGCGGATGTCACGGATTAAGAAGTAGCAGCCTATGTCCTTCCCTGGGGTTCAAACTACATTCATACCAAATTTCATCAAAATCAGTTCAGCCGTTTCATCGTGAAAGAGTAACAGACAGAGTTACTTTCGCATTTATAATATTAGTATGGATAGTATGGATTACTGTTTTGTATGTTATGATTTTATGGTGAATGTGCAGGGTTACATCTATCACACTTTGGGTGGCCGTTGTTTAAGCATACCATTCTCCAGTGAGTGTAAAGTTTGCCAAGTTCGGATATGATGGCTCGTGATGGTGTCCCATGACATCACCTTACTCCTTCATTGATCATGCCCACGAAGAGCTGGTTCCTAATGATTTATCTATCATCATCATCATCAGCCGAAAGATGTCGGTCCATCGGGTCCTACCAACTAACCAACGCTGCGTCTTTGTGCGATGTGGCCTGCCCATTGCCACTTGCCACTTCCACTTGCATACTCTGATAGCTATGTCGGTGAACTTAGTTCTTCGGCGAATTTTTTCGTTTCGATTTTATTGCGCATAGTAACCCCGAGCATTGCTTTCTCCATGACTCGTGGCGTGACTCTTTGCTTCTCTAGGAGGCCAGCAGTCAAGGACCATGTTTCTGTGCCATGTGTCACCACTGGCAATAGACACTGGTTATAAACCTTCGTCTTTCTTCCGTTCACGCTAAAGATTTTAGTCTGTAGAGGAACACCACTTTGAATTGCTTCTAAAAAGGTTATAATCCTCTCACTAATATACAAAGTAACGTAATTTGCCATAAATAAAGTACATACTTGACAAACAAAGTCACGTATGATCGGCTAACCACAATAGTAAATCGTGCGATACAACAAGCCAACCAGTAAGTAACTGCACTGTCTTCGATCAATGATGAAACTCGTTTGGTAACAGTGAGCTAAGGATTTGTTAATGTGCCCACAATCTACATAGGTTTCTTCATGTTAGTGGTAGCAATATGTGTGGTAGTATTTGTGTGCAACTGGCTGCTTTGAAAGGCAATGGATGGATGAGAATGGCTAATGATTGAGCTTAGTGGTGTGCAATTGGAATGGTGTACACAAGATTGTTTTTGTGGTTGCCAGAATATATGTTACGGCTACAACTGGAATTGCGGCTACACCTAGTTTTAACCGACTAGAACCAGGTGTAGTCGGTAGCAGCTGGTTAAGCATAGGTGTAGCCTGTGAGCTCGGGACTTGTTGCACCAAACCATTGAGCAGAAGAAGACTGTCGACGTCAGAGCGACGGAGCCCCGCTGTGCAAGGTTCCTACTTCTATCTGCAGGGTTTAAAGAAACCTAACCAAACCGAACGTCCCCCTGCCCCTGACGTCGGTCATAGTTCTAGCCGTTATGATGAAGGCTAAACCTAGTTCTAACCGAAGACAAGTAGGATACATCCAAGTTTAACCGCATGTGGCCAGTTGCATCTAGTTGCAGTCGACTAAAACTAGGTGACGAGTTTGACGAGTTATATGTGATTTTTTTTATTAAGATTTAAGGGGGTCTCATGGTAAACGTTGTTCATAATGATAAGTACCCTTTGTCAGGTTTCTAGTGAACACAAAATAAGGTTGTATACAACCGTCGCCAATACCCGGTGGGGTGTCCGGGCTAAAATAGCACTCCCCCATTTCATCCCGAAGGGTGTCGTAGAAGGCGACTAAGGGAACAATCCGTAAGTCGGGCAGCAGCGGCTTCCGTGTGCTTAACAGCTTCACTGCGATCCCCAAGACGCCTGCCAAGCGTGGAGATTATGGCAAACCCCCCCCCCCTTTATGCGGGAGGCCTATGTTCAACATTGGACGTCTTTTGGCTGATCATGATCAACCGTCGACAAACGGGCGTTTTATTTTGGGGATTGATGTAGCGTTTAATTTTAGTTGGCTCGGATTCTAATGGGTCTCCATTAAGGTAATGTAAAATTATTGAAGAAACCAATGATCATTAGTAGACAGCAATACCTTCTGCGTATCTTTAAGATGAAAGCGCCTGGGTAATCCGTGAAATTCAAATTTTCTTACGTTTTTTGAAATTTTCGTATCTTGTTGCAAGGTATTAAAAAAAAAAACGTTTTCAAAAATTTAAGAAAATTTGATTTTTGTTACCTACCCTGGCGCATCCCCCTTACGTCACTTATTCACAGATAAAAAATTACCATCACCAAAAATGTGAAGTAAAAATGATCAAACATATTTTTGGAATATTACCGAATAGGTTATCACTGTATAAAATCTTAGCACCGACATAAACTCGTAAATAATTGCCAGCGCGCAAAAACAAGGCATTATGAAAAAATACATTGTAGGTACAAAAAAAAACAACGACCAAAGAGTTATTGACACAGCTCATGTTTTAAAAATGGCGACCGGTATTGTCCTCTAATGGGGTTCCGTATTCCATTTTTGTATTGTTTCCTCTCATTCGTGCAAAATTTATAAGTCGTTAGCGAGTTGTTATTATCGTTCCTTTATTGAGACAAAAAGTTATGTAGGAGCCTTTTTTGTACTGTTAATTTAATGTTTATCGGAGTAATGGGTTGCTTCCGAAATAAAAATGGCGGTTTTATGAACAAATTCGACCGGTGTAGATGATAAATGGCGTGATTTATTAAGGGAGAACTTTGGAGCAATTTTGTCTAATTTTTTAATGATTTATGTTATCGTTTTTTTGGGTTTACCCTTAAAATATAGATAAGCATAGTGTGACAAGGATACAGAAGTATTATGCCAGTTATAAAGATAAAATTATAGAGTATTTTAAGCGTTCAATTTCGTCAAACAATCATCATTTTGGAAACTAAATATCTACATTTGATCTAACTTTTTTGGATCCGGTTCCGAATCCGTCTCATGTCTTCACGAGTTATTAAAAATTAAAAACAGCCTTGAATTA
The DNA here is from genome assembly GCA_947361185.1 of Charanyca ferruginea. Taxonomy (NCBI): domain Eukaryota; kingdom Metazoa; phylum Arthropoda; class Insecta; order Lepidoptera; family Noctuidae; genus Charanyca; species Charanyca ferruginea. The sequence continues at coordinate 10,100,986 of OX376065.1, read as the reverse complement.
GAACATTTGACCTCCAAGACTGCTATACTTCTACGATCATTGACACCGACCAAATATCTTGAGCGATTTCGGTTCAAGGATCAAGAGAATTCTCATTATTCTTGCAACTTCACATCCACACTTAATCTACGCAACATTGATCTTTATTGCCTCGGCTTAAAGATGATTAAGAGTTAGTTAGTAAAGTTGTGATTTTCGGTAATCGTTTCGGAAATGCTTCGAAGATTTCCTCAGTACGTTAACCTCAGGAGTTTGGACGTTACGTGTGAGGGGAAATCCAAGGTTTTCTGTTAAATTCGGTTCCGCTTCGTAACCTTTCGTTATTGTCTTTGATAACTCCTTTTTAATGTTGCGTAATTGAGAACTCGAGGGTTCATAATTTTTCTTAACAATTTCTAAACGATTTTGCAGAAAATGAATTTAAATACCTACGTAATATTTTTAGGAAGTAGGTAACCACTGTGTCAGTAATTTGGTTTTAAATCTTATCGACACATTTAATTAGGTTTTCTGAAGTGTAAACTGACCAAAATATGCTAGTTAGCCGTACAATGTATCACACTATAGGTACAGATGCCAGCATATCAAGCCATACCAAACTGTCGAATTTTCCCAATTGAATATGAACTCTATTGTTTTATAATAAAGTTAAAATCTATTAAAGAAATTTGACAGATTGTTGTAACTTGTTGTGCTTATTTTATTTGTTGTTATAGAGCCATAGTAGTACACTTTGTAAAATTTCAAGTGTCTACCTGGGTCTAAAGATGCCGCCTGGTGACATATGGACGGACAAACAAACAGCAGGGTCTTAGTAACAGGGTCCCATTTAGTACTTTCTGGTGCACGGAACCCTAAAAATGGTCACCCATCCACAATATGACCGTAGCAAGTGTAGCTTAATCTCATCGATCGAGCCACGAGAATCAACACAAGATATTTCCAGACCAACATACTCGAAGCTTTTTCATTAGCACTAGGTACCTATTTAATTAATACTACCTACGTATATGCTTACGTAACTGATGTGACCTTCGTGTAAAAGCCTCTCTATTACCAGTGACCCTTCGGGACTGAGTGTCCCTGACCTTGGGCAGTGCGAACATGTGTATTGTATTGTGTAATTCATACTTGCAGAGGTCAAAGTAAGGAGCACGTGGCTAAATAAAAGCCTTACAGATCCACCGGTCAAGGTTAAGCTACTTTTGCCGTGACCTGTTCGTAGATGGGTGACCATCCTTGGGGGTCTTGGTATGAGACTCCTTCGTGCTTCGGAAAGCACGTAAAGCCGTTGGTCCCAGCTGTCATTCGTAGATCTTAAACTGTTGTTCTAGTTAGTCAGAAGTCTAGTGGAAACACAATGATTCCTTACATAAATGATCCTTAATTTTAACTTTAACATTTTAATTATTAGTTAAAATCAGACGTTTATAATAATTTATTGAATTGTGACATTAAATATTTGCACACCACATGTAATTGTAGAATGTAAATGGGCCACATTTATCTATGTTAACATCATAATTTGTACATCCTCATTCTGGCAAATAAATGATTATTATTATGAACGTTTATTACAATCAAATAGGTTCAAGATCCCAGACTAAGCACTTTGGTATCAACTACAAGTACTACAGTGTGAACAGTATCAATTTGATGATATCCGATCCTGCCTCTCCCTTTGCTGCCATCCCAAAGCGACGCCCTGAGCCGAGGCACGTACCCCACAAGGGTTGCCCGTTGCCCTTAGCGGGGGTGGTTTAGTTTATAGGCTTCTTGCCCTGGCTGGAGGCCTTACATCAGGGTTTCTTGAACTTTTTGTAGTTACGGACCACTTTCAAATTTAAATAATTCCACGGACCCCTTTAACGGGGGAGGGGGATATTTCAGGGAAAGAAAACAAGCCTTCCGTTCATGGCTTGGCCGAGAAATGCAGACTTTACTACACAATTTCCTAATAAATATATTGTGAGATAACTGACTTACTGCGGACCTCTGATACACTATGCTCCGGACCCCCAAGACCCCACTTTAAGAAACTCTGCCTTACATTAATTTTAAGACCAGGAAAGTCCGGTAAAGCAGCCGACCATCTCTTATGTTGAATTGCGAAATGCAAAACGGAAAAAAAAAATCTAATTGATTAATCGGCGTCTCATGATTCCATCGTTTACGATACCCATTAACACCTATTAAAAACAAATTTACAAAGATTTGTTTTATTGAAAACTTTAATTGAAACATCCTAAAATAAACGAAAACTTATGCTAATAATTGGTTTACCTGTATATATTTGAATGAATTAACACCTCTGTGCTATCAGCATACCTGGGGACAAATAAATTAATGTTATTAGTAAATTGAAATTTTAATGTATTCTGTACAAATTGGTTTAGTGAATATTAAATTGGGTAAGTGCGTTAAGAGTTCTAGTCAGTGGCGTGCCTTGATATTTAGACTTAGATGAAATGATAGTAATATGTTGCGGAAAACTATGTTGGGGTCAGTTAACAGCAGAGGTTCCCAAACTTATTTCGTCTAACGCCCACTTTAAAAATCAGTTATTTTGTAGCGCACCCCATTTTTTTTTTTCATCTTAAAAACCTCCTGGAGTCTAAATAAACCTACATTATATTATACACAGATATACAGAGAGAGTAATAATAGTGCAACTTTACAATTATAGTATTTATTACTTAATATAATAGTAACTTTAACTTTTAGTAAGTTTTAGTATTTTATTGTATTATTATTATTTTTTCTATTTAATATTTTATTATTATTTAGTATTTTAGTATTTAGTATATTATTTAATAGTAACTTTTAGTATTTTTATTCAAAATCAACAATAATCAACATTGTGCATATTTTTTTTCTGGGCCCCTTACCGCCCCCCTCTAGGCCTCCAGTGCACACAAGGGAGCGTTATCGCCTACTTTGGGGAAGACTGGCTTACAGTCTAAACGTATGCAGCAGAATACCAGTGCGACAAACAGCGGCTGCCTGTCTGACCTCCACAACCCAGTTACTGGGTAACACGATACCCCTTGGTAAGACTGGTTGTCAGACTTTCTGGCTCCTGACTACCCTTAACGACTGCCAAAGATTTACGAATGACAGCCGGGACCAACGGCTTTACGTGTATTTCGAGGCACGGAGAGAACTCGGTATGAAATGGATGGTCACCCATCCATAAATCGACCGCAGCAAGCGAAGCTCAACCTTTGACCGATCGATTTGTACGGCTTTTACTTAGCCACAAACTTCTCTAGGTGGTACATTACTTCAATATATAACGGTAAATGTAAATAAGCAGGCTTACTGTTAATTTTCATTAAAAACCCACACTAAATGTTTAGTAGGTACCTATCATCCATCTTTGTTAGGCAAATTAGTGAGGCATGAGACTAATTACTGCTCACATGGTAATGTCAATTGTAACTGAAATACAATAGAGTTGAAAGTTGAATGTGTGTAAATTGTATTGTCATTCATTTTGTGACGTTCAATGAACTTGCTTTGTTTATGACAAATGTTATGGAAATTGTTGTTGTCATTGTAATGTGTGTTATGTATGTCTCTAGGATTATTTTTGGTTGTTTTTTTTTGTTGTTAAAATAAAGCCATCAAAATGTGAAATGTATGATGTTGCTAGTAGTTTTTAAATAAATATTACACAGTAAATAAATGTAGGTAATTTTATTTTTGTAATACAACTGGGATTATAATTGTAGTTATTGTAATGTTTTGTGTTACATACTTTATTTACCTAACTGAATTAAATATATACAAAGCCTAAAAAAAATATATTGTAATCTCAGATTATGAAACAAAAGGCAGATAGACCGTGCAGAACACTAAGAGTGAAGCCACAAAAGCAAATACAAATTCAAAAACGAATACCTACAATTTGCTTCGCGCTGTAGGTACAGTACTGACACGAGTCAGCACAAAGCGAAGCATTGTTAAAAAAAAATACTAATACCAATAAAAATTCAAAAGCAAATACAATCACGAGATTGTAGGTATTCGTTATTGAATTTGTATTTGCTTTTGCTTCACTCGCAGTGTTCCGCACGGTCTATCTGCCTTTTATTTGGTAATTTGAGGTAACTTCCAGAAAAAGAGAGGGGGGAGCTCATAGGGTATCAAAATACTCATCCACATCGCTGTCAACGGGACACGTTGGCATGTTAGAATAGTCTGGCAGAATAGCCACGCTGTGTTGCAATGCTGATTCTTTGCCCCAAGAATACGCCAGCCTTCGGTCACATGAAGTCTCGAACAGCCGCTAAGCGACGTCCCTATATGTTTTACAGTATACTTAACTTTCACGAGGGAAATCGTGGGCAACAGCTGGTTTATTATAAAAGCGTAGAACCTACCCAAGACGTCAATTCAATCTGTTTCAACATTGAAATATTGAGACTTGGCTCTTTGATAGAAATTACTATAACAAACAGATTCGGAGTAAGTTGAGAATTAAAATACGTCTAAAACGATTCTGGAGACAAATAATAGAGGAAATTACCAGTAAAGGAATCTAGAACAGGAATCTCTAGAGAATTCCCACTATTTATATTTACCCGTAACTCCGGAAACGAGGACCCTTTGCTTGCGAGATTCCGATAATCGAATCTAAAACTAAACGATTTTACTACGAGATAAACTCGAGAACTTCTGCTTTACCGAGTTCAAGAAGTATTGATTATTTGAAAGTCTCCAGAGAGAAATTAGATAAGTTCCACTTTTCTCATGGGTTTAAACTTAGAGGGATCTTAATCCACGTGTTCAGCCCAAACAAAGTTGTGTAACAGTAATGCGAAACTTTTGTTTAGGAAACTCAAAAACATGTTTGTCGACACGGTTGGCGCAGTGGTTGAGCGATTGACTTCTGCGCTGCGTGTCACGGGGTCGAAGTCTGTACGGAACAAATAATTTACGGCGTACAAGTATTTTTCCGGCCCTGTTATTTGTGTATGTGAGTTTTAATGTTTGTTGACGATACAGGAGATATTACAGGTCATTAAAAATATTTATTGTGCTGGAAATGAACTCGAGATACCCAACACAGCAACCGAGCCATTGCTCCAACCGAAACCATTACTCACACTATACTCCATTTACAATAAGATTAGACATATATACAAACCTTTCTTACAATCCGTTCAATCGATTTTGACTTTTATTGCGTTGGTGGCATGACAAATGGCAGCAGTAGTAAACAGTTATTATTGTAACTACTTTTTTCCCTCTAATGTCATCCTTAAGCCTACGGAATATAAGTCAAAATCCGTTGAAAGGACTGTAAAAAAGGTTTGTGTTAAAGTCTAATCTTATTGTATATGGAGTACCTATACACCTACACAAAAAACAAAGAGGCCTAAGTAATAAATTTGAAACTCAGAGTAAATTCATTATAAAATAATTTATACCTAAATCTAATTTTACCAACAACAAAATTCAAGGCCTCTAAAGTAATTTACGTTATAATTGTGATAAAGTACCTACTACCCATTATAGTGAGGTACCTATTTCTGACTGATTCTATTTCTGTGCGCACGCGCCGCGTCGTTTGTTTTTCCACTCCCAATTGCTATGAATAGTACACATTTGATTTATTAAACATACTACGGTTTTAGGATGCTTGTAGAATGGTGTGGCGATCGATCCTGGGAAGTCTATGTTTCTAGTACTGAAAGTTCGTCAGCTGGAATAATTATGGTCTTTTTAATCTTACCAGCCTTTTCCCGCGACATAGTCCGCGTATTTTTTTTTAAAGATCCCTAATTTTATTGACAATAAAATTATTAACCATTTACAGGCACTTTAGACTTGTCAAGGAGTCGGCCAGTTAGTCAGAAAAGTTGAAGCTGGTTGCTCGTTCCAAATCGCAGGTGGGTCTGTAAGGATCAATGTAGGTAAAGAGTAATATACAACCATTCAAAAATAAAGATATAAGCCATGGCAGTTATAACATGACCAGTTTCAGCTGACAGCGTCCGTTCACGAACATGACTAAGAACGTACTTGCTTGCTTGCTTAGAAAATATACGTAGATGATGTTTTGGTTTCTTCAATCTTTGGAGGACTTTCATTCTCTGCTTTACTTGTGTTGCCGTTTCTTAATGTAAAAAAATAAAGGAAGTCGGCTTTGTTCTGTTTGTTGGTTTGTATAGCCACCGACTTCCGAAGGAATAGTCATGATTGTGTGTTGTGTGCTAAAGTATTACTTTTTAAGTTTTTGAAGCTCAGACCAATAAACTAAGACTTTTTTTATTGGTCTGAGTGTTGAAGGCGGTTTTCTTTTTAAAGTATACGATACAACAGATACCTTACTTACTTACATTCGAGTGTGAGGGTTGTAAGTTAGCAAGTAGGTACGCCTATCTATAATATATTCCTATAACTTTTCCCAAAATTTTCAACGCTCCTAAAATGACGTAAGCCTGGTCACTCTGCGGTCTTGGACCATTTTAAACAAAGCAATGAATCACTTCCAAACACAATGCACGTTACCAATAACAGAAGTAGAATATTTTTTGAATAAAGAAATATGATTCGTGACACACGCGCGCCCCGACCGGCCAATTACATCGTGATTATTTATGTGCGTTATTGGCCGCAGATCACGATATGATTATAATAATAGAGCGATGCGCGCCCGACGTCGGTATGTCGCTTGTGCAGGTTCGATGAACTGCAATGACGTGTTGTGCAGGTTAATTGACTGTGTGTCTGTGCTACTATTTACGAATAATGATGTTTAAAACATAAAATCCTTTGTTATAAAACGTGATAATGTAAGGATTGAAATAGATAAAAAACGTTTGCATGCCCGTGTAGGCAAAACTTGGAGAACCTTAAACCATATTGTAAAACACCTATGTGTATAATTTATTTTTATTTACAAATAAATGAAATTATTATATTTCCTGGTCACGGCTAAACGATATTTATGAAAATAATATTATGTACAATTCCAGCAAAAAGGCAGTGAGCTCAAAGGGCATCAAAAAACTCGTCCACATCGCTGTCAACGGGACACGTACCCAACAGGCTGGCAGCATTGCCACATTGTATAGCAATGCTGATTCTTTGACCCAAGAATAGACCAGCCTTCAGGTCACGTGAATAGTAGACCAGCCGCTTGGCGATGTCACGAAAACAATATGGGCACTCGGACCCCATGGCTCATAATAAATAAATGATTTGATTTGATAAATAGTTATAGACCAGCGTCTGCCCTCGATTGCTTCGATCTTTTATGTTGTGGCAGATCAATACAGATCAAAATCAGCTAAAAATGTGCCACATTTTTAGCTGATTTTGTTCTGCTGTTTGCTGCTGTTGCATGAAATAATAACAAACAACTACTTATACTCATTCATCCTTTCAAACTTTCGCGTTTTTAAAAGTAGTTTAGGAAGTAGGACCCGTCACTCTTGGTACTTATATACAACATGTAACGTAATTATCGCACACCTTGAGACACCCCAATTAGTACATGATCTTATAATCATAATACATACACTGAATTTTTGTTTAAAATTTATAGGCATTGTTTATTTATTAAATTAGTTATACTAATTCTGGAAGAAGGTTGTGGTCACAGTACAAAGCTACGCACATACACAGTCACACATGTAGGTATAAGTCAAAAAGTCTTAATGCTTTGATTTACGGTCAATTTCAGTTTGTTTTGACTGTACAGCGGTAGTGTGACTGTTATTTACGTAGTTTTAATTATTTTTGGGGTAAAATATTACCTATATTAAAAATTATAGAAATAGTTTCTGTAAAAATGATTCTGAACAAACTACTTTCAGGATGTGCGTTAATTATGTTACATGTTGTACGAGTATATAGATACGTGATTATAAAGTCGACCAATGAGATTCATTAGCATTTCGAAGAGTGTTGAAGGATTTTCACCAAATAAGCAAGGACCAGAAGAAAGTATTTTGTGCTTTGGACCTTAAGGGCCTGCGCACACCACGTTTTTTAAACGCGCCGTCGACGCGCGTTTCTGAAACACGCGCGCTTTAATCCTACAGAGCAGTTTGTTGTCGTTTGTATCGATACACACGCGCGTTAGCATAGCGTTTGTATCGATTCAAACGCTCTTAGCAAGTTCTTAAAATGATGAATACGACATTCGATAACAATTTACAAAGCACATGCAATCAATGCTGTCTCGACCGACACCATCTTGCTACTGTTGACGAGGTTCTACTTAAAAACGCAATATGCCAGCGCGTTTGTATCGATACACACGCGCGTTTGCATCGCGTCTGTATCGCTACACACGCGCGTCTGTATCGCTACACACGCGCGTCTGTATCGATACAAACGCGTATTTGAATTTAAACAGGTGTGCAAAGGTCTACAGGCTGCATCTGACTCGCGTGTGTATCGCTACAAACGCGGGTCACCGGCGCGTTTAAAAAACTTGGTGTGCATAGGCTCTTAGAGGACCTTTCCGGCCCATCTATCGTCAACGCGAGCATGACTGAATTTCTTACATTTTTCGAACACTTTTGGCATAATAAATTAGTTTGACGATAATTCATTAAAGATGGTGCGTTTGGATAAAACTAAGCTTAGTTATCTGCTTCCTCATTCTAAGTATAGCATATAGTCAAGGTCTTATACAGCAACATATACCCGCTTCTACATAAGTACTCATTTAGTCCAGTTTTAACCGTCCCTTTTAATTACCCTCCTCAAGTGAAATTGGCACCACGTACTCGTCAAACGTTGATTTCTGATTTCACGGGGCATTAAGAATGGCGCCTGGGCAGCTGTTAAACATTGAAGACTAGTTAAATGGTTTTGTTAAGCGGAAAGACGTAATATAAATAGAATAGCAGTTATTTAGCTGGTTTTAAGTAATCGTCTGCCTAGCGTTTTCCTAACTATGTTGGGGACAGTTTCTAGTCTAACCGGGTGCAGCTGAATACCAGTGTTTTATATGGAGCGACTGCCTATCAGATCTCCACAAGCCAGTTACTGGGTAACACGATACCCTTTGGTAAAACTGGTTGTCAAACTTTCTGGCTTCTAACTACCCATAACGACTGCCAAAGATCTACGAATGGCAAGCGGGGACCAACGGCTTTACGTGTTGTCCAAGACACGGAGGGAACTTAACACACACGACACACACACACAGACACACACACGAGCGACGACACAGACACGGAGGGTATGAAATGGATGGTCAATTTGTTACATAATACATTACATTCTTGTTGCTTCTTTAAGTGACAACAATGTAGGTGAAGAGAGATATAAAAAAAAGCCATGGCAGTTAGAGATGACCAATTTCTGTTGACAGCGCCCGTTCACGAACGACGCGTGGATCAGCGCCATTTAACTCAACCATTTTGAAGGGAACCGAATGATCTAATTCATGCGCCAGCATCAGCGAGACATTTGAGTGAGCATGACAGTGCTTAACCGCCTTCCTCATTTATGTCAAACACATAATAGCTTACTTAACAAATGGCTGGTTCTGTTGGACTCTTGCCCTAATAGGTTCTTCCTGCTACCATGAGGTATTCGCTTCACGTATGGTACGTATAGGACTGGATGAAGTGGAAATGCCGACTCTGGGATCTTGCACTAAAACAAAAGTTACAATAATAGAAGTTGTTAAGTAAATATTAAGTAAACTTTTGTCGCTATCATAATAATACTTTCATAATAAACAAGTCGCGTTATTTTGATGTGAAGACCCACCTACCAAATGTTGTTCCATGTTTTATTAAGCATTGATAGGGAGAGGTGACACTGACAGCGAGCTAAATTATTTTTATATTTTATCGAATTTTAGACACGGCAGCCAATCTTAATGGAGACTAGCCACAGTACACACGAGATTTTATAGTGCACAAGTGTGTCCGCAAATACACACTACATGTCCGCACTATCTCTTCTTTCACTCTCGTAGTCTGATGAAAAGGTAATCCGACTTGACTGAGGAGAGATCAGGGGCAGGACCAAAGAGAATATTGAGCATAAAACACATAATTCTTTATCATGTTTAACTTTTTTATGCGATTAGTAGGTAATTAATACCGATATGTATTTACCTTACGTTTGCAATTGATAATGTATTTTTACTAATAGTCACTTACACATAGTAGATAGCCAGGATACGTGGAGGACCACGACGTTGGAATTATGTTAGATCAACAATCGAGTCCATGGCTGAACGCTGACCCCTAAAATACAGGTCCAGGCCTAGTTTGGGGGTTAAGATCGGCTTCGTGGAAACACCTACATTTTTGTGCAAATTAATGTGGGAAATGGAATGTAGTAAGTGAAAGGGATGTATGTATCGGGAGTGAAGGAGAGAGAGGAGTCGTGGAAGACGGCGTAAGACATGAGACGACGAAGACGTATGCACGGTATGCTTAGGTTTTTATTTGTAAAGAAATATATTTAGTTAACGTTTAAAGTTGTTTTACTCCGAGCCCACATTCCCACATTCATTAAGAACTGGCTTGTAACATGTACTTAAAATATCAAACAATGTTTTTTTAAATAACAGGTTATTAATAGCTTATTTAGCAGCAATAGCATTTTTTATTAATACAGACGTACGAAAAGTAACCCGAGTAATTCGCTCTCACTCGGCCCACACTACAGACTCGTTCAAGCTGAAGCGAGCAAGTGTTTTGTATGGTAGGTACATATTTTACATGGAAGTTGCCAACAAACATTAATCATACGCCAACTTAGCACAGATGGCTAGAACTTCAACTGTTTTATGTACAATACTGGAACTGATCGGGAAATAAAAAATGGTGTTGAAACGATGCTTTAATGTATTACAATGCCAAGTTTTTGATTTACGGTTTTGTGTGTGTTAAAGGGGTATGGGAATGCATAATTGTGTATTTGTTATGGTTGATAATAATAGCTAAAATGTGTTGCTTTTAAAAGGAAATAATAACAGCCTTTGCTTTAATCGTTAGGTACGTTTCCTCACAGCTTTTTAGAAATCCATTTTGTTCACTATGTTTTCTTTCAACACAGGCATTACTTGCTTAAAGGGAGGCTCCAATCACTAAGTTGTTTTTGCAAATATTGTTAGAGAAATAAATGATTTTTGATTTGATTGATTTGATTTCATTGATGTCAGCGAAGTCCAAGATACTAAACTTAAGACCTAAGACTTAGGAAGTACATCATCACCTAGGTAGGCAGCTGAATACCAGTGTTTTACATGAAGCGACTGCTTGTCTGAACTCCTCAATCCAGGTACTGGGTAACACGATATCCTGACTACCCATAACGACTGTCAGAGATCTACGTATGTCAGCCAGGACCAACGGCTTTATGTGCATTCAAAGTCACACAGGGGTCTCGGTGTGAAATGAATGGTCACCCATCCACGGTTCGACCGCGGCAAGCATAGCTCAGCGTTGACCGATCGTTCCGTACGGTTTTTACTTAACCACGAGCCCCTCAGAAAGTGCATAATTATGAATTGAAAAAGTTCATCTAGTTGTTAAAATATTCGTTTCTCAGGATACGTGGTGATTTTCGAAGTCAAAGTTATAAATTTATTTGCAGAAAAATATTGTTGTCAAAGTATTTACGATGGTAGCATAATAGTCATCATTCATCATCATCATAATTTGAACCTTGAGACGCCCACTGCTGGGCATAGGTCTCCCACAAGAGGGGGGGGGGGGCTCAGCCGTAATCGCCATGCTTGGCCGATGCATGTTGGCGGTCGCAGTAGGTGTTATGGTACTCAGAAGGACGCTGCTGCCCATCGTCTGGTCAATGTCCCTATGTCGACTTCTACCACACCCACGGGTAGTAATGGGGTGGTGCTATTCGCGGCCGGCACCACACGGCAATATAGTAGGTTAACATATTATAATATAGTGACATGCTAATTTTTGGTATACAATTAGGTTATGTAAAAAAATAAATTCAATTAGGTTGTGGTATTTGGTTTGGTTGGTGATGGTAAAAACATCGTGAGTGAACCTGGACTTATCTATACTAATATTATTATAAAGCTGAAGAGTTTGTTTGTTTGTTTGGTCGAACGCGCTAATCTCAGGATCTACTGGTTCGAATTGAAAAATTCTTTTTGTGTTGGATAGACCATTTATCGAGGAAGGCTATAGGCCCATGCGAAGGTGGGTCGGGTCCCTAGTACTTAATATATCTCTGTATGAGAAGAGGACCCCCAAGGGGTCCCTGCAGTGGGACAATTACAGGCTGGTATTATTTTTATTTTTTTTGATTTGGTTGGTTGCTTGGTATTTCTATTTTACTAGAAGCCTAAAATAAATTCTCTGCCCCGAAATTATGTTAGATTTAAAGCTTCCATACAAAGTCTACAAATTGTATGTACGTAACAGATGTTTGTTGAAAATTATATAATTTATTATCGTATCCAATTTCAATAATATGTTTACCTAATATCCAACAGTTGTTTTGAAATACGGATTCTAGATATTCTATACAAATAGGTACCTACAGTTTGTTACCAAACATTTGTCGGTACCTACCTATAGGAAAAGGTACGTATATGTAAATTGTCGGTCTTGTCGCTCTATATGTACTTTGCAGTATTTCATCTTACGTTGTTTATTATGTTCGAAAATGTATCTTATGCATTTTGGAACAATGCGGCATTGTTTTGACATTCTTGTACACGACCAGGGAGCAATTTTTCTAATTTTCTGGAACGTTCTTCAAATCTCAGTGCCAATCTGTCAATAACGTATCTATTGTCTTAATAATTTTTGACGTTGATTGTGGCTGTGAACTAGCTACGACTAGATTAAATAAGCCTTCAGTATGTCTATTCTGTTACAATCTCCCTAGGTGGACACCTAGGTGAAGTGAGCTGTCATCCGTTTCAATCACGGCGATGCTAGGGATTGACAAAGCAGACGGACGGATGACAGCTCAATTCACCTATGTGTTCACCGAGGGAAATTGTGGCAGAATATACATACGGTATGTCTATATTGTTACAATCTCCCTCGATGAACACCTAGGTGAAGTGAGCTGTCATACATCCGTCTACTTTGTCAATCTCCAGCATCGGAACGGATGACAGCTCACTTCACCTAGGTGTTCACCGAGGGAGATTGTAACAGAATAGCACTGCAGATCAGTGAATTTATTCTGGGTTTTGCATGCAATTTTGTGTTGCTGTGTGAGTGGATTATATATTATGATATACACTTGCAAATCCCAAAATTCATTGTTCACTATGACGAGGAGTACGGAGGACTAATACCTATTTATACTGTGACGGAGGCACTCTTATATAACGGTCGCGTACCTACTATAGAAATGATACTTTTAATACAAATATTAACTTCCCAATAATATTACTCGTTAATGAATCTCATTACAGTAATCATTGTTAGGTAGTTGTCAATCAAATCACAGCAATTAGCGTCATTAAGAATTGCGTCATAGGTAGGTACCGTATGTTTAAATAGCTGGACATAATATTGTACTTATGATAATATATTTAGTTGTATTTAGCGGTACGAATAATGGTATGAAGTTCTATGTTGTACAAGGAATCGTGTAGGTACTTATGTGATGATCAATTTCTGGTTCTTGTCCTGCGGCTGCCTGGTCTTGTCTTGTTATTGACATAGGTATAAAATTATATACATGACATATACTAGCGTAAGGCCCTGGGTTAGTTTAACAACTCGGGCAAAGTGATTTTCGATTTTTCCATTAGGAATTTCTTAGTGACAGTCTGGGGTTTGGGCGGTAGTGTTTTATGCCTTGTACTACTCCACGTAAAGTCCTGCATCTGATGTTTTCTTTGGTCTTATCGGATTGGCGTCCAATTGGACTATAAGCACACACTAAGGTAATATAGTATAATGTCCTGTGTCTTTGGCTAGACTCCGTCGGTATTGGCCACCGTGACCGATACTCGGAAGACTCATCTTGAACTTACGCCATAATAAGCTGCTTTTTTTTGGCGAAAGATAACAGGGTTTGATGGTAAGATAGACTAAATTTAACTTAGTATGTGTGTAACAATCACATACTTTTGAATCACTCCGACGCCACAGAGTTCTGACGCGAACTCCGTTCATTAGTATTGAATTTCTCCCTCCGAAACAGTGTTTCGGCGGGGCGTGTCGCTACTGTACGGTATTGTCTTGTTTTCCATAAAATCATTTGTACTATTATTGTTTTCCATAATCGTCCCCCGTCATAATATTTACCTGCACTATTATCATTTATACTAATAACGTTTGTCATATCAACTTATTAGTCATAACTTTCATTTGCCATAAAATTTGTTGCCATAATAACATATGTTATAATCGTTACTTGACATAAGCAACATTTAATATAATTTAGAAACGTTTATTGTTTTGTACAAAAAATAATGTCATTAAGGCCACCCACTAACCAAATGAGTTATTACAGTAATCTGTAATCTTTAGACAATAAAAAGCATTTGCGTAGCAAATAATATTTAGACATTTGTTTTGGTACAAATTAAATTCGCATAATGTTACCTAGGCATAATGTGCAAATCTATTGTGCCACGCAAGTATTGTCTTAAAAAAACCATAAGTTATGCTACAAAAGTTAGTGACAGAAACGAATCGCTGCAAAACCGACTCCACGTAGTCTTATCTGCCCTACCCCTAGAGTGTAATCTAAGCCCGCGAAGGCGCGGAGGGGCAAGGCGGCCCGCGAGCTGAGGAGCAGGTGGTTTTAACGTTCGCCGCCGTAGCTGAGGCTGGCCGGCGTAGCCGGCCAGCAAGCCGAAGCCACGGTGGTGAGCGTAAAACACATCTGCGACGATAAGCTCGCGGGGGACCGCCGGAGCCCCGCAACGCCGGAGCCGTGACAGAAACCATGCCTGCTGCATGTTGCATGCTGCATGCTTGCTTGCATGCTGCATGCTTGCTTGCTGCATGCATGGTGTATCCTTGTTTACATGTTTGTGTGGTTACTGCATGCATGGTAAAAATATGTTTTAATATCATTATGCGTAAATAAATTTATGCTTTAGAATGTTATGCTTAATCTTAAGTAAATAATGTTATTGCAAAAATATAATTAGGAGAAACAAATGCACGTTAAGTTATATTAGGTCTTAAAATTTTATGCAAATGGATAGAGAAGGTTTATTTTTAGGTTTCCTTGTGATTAAAAAATGTGTATCTGTTATCATGATCATAACATCAACATTGCAGGCGGTTGTACTTGTACTGAACTAGTATTGTTGTACTAGTATGGGCAATGGTGAATAAATGTTATGGAAAACGAAATTATTGAAAATAAAAATTATAGCAAATAAATTTATGGATTAGCATTATTATGACACTTGATCGATTATGACCAATGAAATTAGTGAAAATGATTTTATGTAATTTAACGATTATAGCAACTGAAGCATTCTTTCTAATGTAATTATGGCAAATAAAATTATGGCATATAAAATCATGGCATTTTAAATTATGGCAAACATTAGTAAACCCTACTGTACAGTAGTACCTACTAATATTTATACTGTGCCATAGGCTATGTTCTATGGTAAAGTAGACTTCCACACGAACGGAATCGCGAGTAGAAGCAATACCTATATAATATATTAACCCAATAAATATTCACTGTGCAAACTAGTGTCGACTTGAAACATTCACGCGTAAATTGACAAGACAGAAGGAGATAAATAAAACAAATAGGTAGAACGAAAAAGGGTCAAACGACTCTTCTATTTTCATGTAAATGTTCTGCGGAAAGGTTAGGTCACACTGTGAGATGGGATAAGCTAGTGTGTTCGGGACTTATTCGGGCGGAGAAATATGAGGCTCATTTAGCGGTAGACCGTCCTCAAAATATCACCGTAAACTGTAGGTAGGTATATAAAGTTACTATACAGCAGCACCGAAGGGCTAATATCGACTACTTTCTTTATAACCGATTCCAAAAAAGGAGGAGGTTCTTAATTTTACTGTATATTTGTTACACGATTCCTTCGGAAAAAGTAAATCGATTGGAAAATTCTTTTTATATTATTTTTTCTGTATAGGGTACGCCTCAGGGGTAAATGGGGTCCCATGTAAATTTTATTAAATTTCAGGAGGAAAATCAACAAGAACCAAAATACATTGATGGCGTTTGACGTTTTGAAGGACTTTCAATATCTGTTTTAACTGTGTTGCCATTACGGTGTTGTACGTACACGAAGAGACGGTGTCGTTTTGCTCTGCGTGGTGTCGCGTAACCTTCTGCGGAATGGCAGATACACGACACCCTTCGGTCGAAACTCTTTCTTGAGGAAGGTCTCAATTTTATGAGTCGGAAGTCGCACCACGAAGACTTGAAATTCGTCTTGTGGCGCGACTTTAACTTCACGACCCTTATGGTCCAGTTGGTCTTCGCTCGAGTACACTCCACGATTTCCCGAACCTTCGTGGGTGGTGTGATGTAGCCGGGACATATAGAGCTGCGGTTTTTGCTATTGTGTCTATACCGAAAACAGTTTGTCCCCAACTAGCATATCTGCCTATTTCGTCAAAACTTTACGAGCTAAATACTCAATGCACTTAGGCACCAAAGTGCAAAAGGTCTAGAACCTCGCCCTTTATGGTCAAAGGACCAACTACTGTTTTACAATTGGCCTATAAATCGGTACTATCATCATCTTGCAGCCCGATTTGGATATAATTGGAACTGATGGAAACAATGATAGTTTTAACGGTAGCGATAAAATAAGAAACCTTTTATAGGTTCTGTGCTTAGAAGCTTCATAAGAATCTTTCATATGGTGGCTGGATATTGTGTTAAGATGGGATAAAACGGTCATGTCGATATATCTATATTGAAATGAACCATGTAACAGGCAGCTAAGAGATGACCAGTCTCAACTGACGGCGCCCGTTCACGAACATGACGCACGGATCAGCACCATTTAGTTCAACCATTTTGAAGGGAACCAAATGATCCAACACATGCGCCACCATCAGCAAGACATTCAAGTGAGCATGACAAACACTCAACCGCCAGGGCATATTCAAGTCAACGAAAGACATCTCGTAAATGGTGGCTTTAAAGTACATAGTGCTCACATGTATGTGCTATGCAAAATTATATAATACTAATAGTTTGAGTTTATAAAATGCAAAGATAATGTAGTTCTACATCTTCAGCAGCTCCAAAAAATAGTCACCAATGCTAATCAATAAATCTATGAACCCTTACGGCTGTGGAGCTAGACCAGCATCCAGCCAAGCATTTTTATCAGTGATGTAATCATCCAATTTATAATATGCTCGGCTGCATAGTGTGCGTTTAATATAGGACTTAAATTTTGTCTCATTAAGTTGAACAATGTGGGGAGGTATTTTATTGTAACACTTTAGACAGAACCCCATGAAAGACAAATCTACTTTAGCCAGCCTGAAACCTGGTTGAACTAGTTGGTCCCTGTTTCTAGTATTATAGTTATGTCTGTCACTTCTTTTACCAAAAAGATGCAGATTTTTTCTAGCGTACATAATGTTTTCATAAATGTATTGACAAGGTACCGTCATTATGTTAATTTCCTTAAACAGTTCCCTTAGAGAATCGCGCATACGTAGATTGTAAATGGCTCTGATTGCTCTTTTCTGCAGAATAAAGATAGACTCGATGTCTGCAGCTCGCCCCCAAAGTAAAATACCGTAAGACATAATACTATGAAAGTAACTAAAATAGACCAGTCTCGCGGTATCCACATCAGTAAATTGCCGGATCTTTCTGACAGCATATGCTGCCGAACTTAGTCGTCCTGCGAGAGATGTTAAATGAGGACCCCATTGTAGCCTTGAGTCGAGCGTGATTCCCAGGAAAACAGTTTCATCAACAAATTCCAGTTTCTCTTTATTCAATACTATATCGCAATCACTACACACACTAGTACAATACAATGGTCTGTTTGTGTGCATCAGAAAAAAGAATACGCACGAAATAAGCACGAATCATTGAAATTGATCGGCAAACGACAGCGCGCGATGTATTACAGTGCTTTTTAAAATAATTGTCTAAAATAAATGCGTTCGTATGACGGACTGAAAAATATTCCGTAAATTAAGCATAACAATTATTTTCATTAAAAAAATATATCAGTTATGTTTTTATTCAAATACTGGTGAAAAAAAATTGTCAAAATGAACCGATTTTGTACTTTTTCAACATTGTTTTTTAATACATAATAGTAATATTTTCGTAATTTTGGCTCTGTAGTACACTATGAAACTGTATATCCCGTTGGGAAAACGCATAAAACTTAATATTTTGGCATACTGTAATGGTTGTATTCATCCTGAAAGTTAACTCTGACGTCTATTTTCGTAAAACGCTATGAAAAGATTGTCTTCGCTTTAAAAAACCATAATTAAGACTTAATCTTTCTCAAAACTGTAATTGTCTAAATAATCTGTTCACATCATTACGATATTGCTCTGGGCAAAACGCGAAAACATGAAGTTTTCGTCACGAATCGAATACACGCTCTTAGTTAGGCTGTGGCTAAAAATAATTTTGTGAAACTCGGCTTTAGCTTAGCTCATTTCTCGCCCATCTTCCAATGCGACGTTTCCTTAACCGAGCACCTTAGTCTTCAATCTTTGATGTGTTGGGGAGGCCTCACCCCCCCCCCCCTCTTTTCCCCCTTAAACAGTACAAAGGTGAGATAAAATAAGATGTTTACAGTTCGATGAGATCATGCGACTTTTTGTCCGGGGATTTAGGAGAAAGTAATATTCTAAGGACATACATATGTATTGCTCGAGTCATGTGGCGAAACAAACATTGTTTTAATATTTATTTGGAATTATGTTTTGTTTTTTTTGGGATATAAAATACTGTTTTGGAGTAACAAATAAATGGATTTGAATACATTATGAATAATTTGTTTTTGATAATATATGAATAATAATAATATAATATATGTGGGGACATTTTCACACACGGCCATATGACCCCAAACTAGGGAGACCCTGTACTATGGGTGTCAGACAGCTGATATACATACACAAATACATTTCTTTTTTGATGAATCAAGGTGTTTATTTGTTTTCTTAGTCAAATTCTGCACAGGCTTGAAGTTGATACAAATAAAAGTGAATGCATTATCCCACAATCCTACTAATTTAAATCCGAAAATTTGTGAGGATGTATGGATTTTTGTTACTCATACAAAGAACCATGGCAGGATTTGTACAAAAAAAATTAAGATGTTTAGAGACGTTGAAATTCTAATTCTTATATTCTTGGGTACCTAAAGAATTTCTTCAGGCGTTTACAACATTTTTAAAACCCCGCAAACAAAATTTAATAATTTTAACGAAAAGCACTATTTCAGAACGAAAAAGGTGACTGACAGTAACAGTGACATTGACATTCGCCGTTTCGCAGTTCTTACATTGAAATTGCATCGTTTTATGGGAAATAATATCACAAATAATGACTATTTTTTTCTACACATTTGTCACATCACTTATCTGTCAATTTTATAGATCCTTTTAACATCGCTTGTTACTTTCTTTTTTTTATAAACACAAAAGGGGCATCGAGATGAAACGAAAAAGTGTTATTTTGATTTCGTAATTTTTTAATTATGCGGGGTTTTTAAAAATATGCTAAGTATATCAATCTGCTCCTAATGTAATGTGTTCTTCACATTGGAAAATATTTTAAACCCTCTAAATTACTTTTTTTTTTCATACAAATGAATAATAATAATAATAATAATAATATGTGGGGACATTTGCACACACAGCCATCAGACCCCAAACTAGGGAGACCCTGTACTATGGGTGTCAGACAGCTGATATACATACACAAATACATTTTTTTTTGTAAATACATACATATATAGATAAACAACACCCAGACACAGGGCAAACACAAGTGCTCAACACACAAATGTTTATCCTGGGCGGGAATCGAACCCGCAACACGCTGCGCAGCAGTCGATCGCTCAGCCACTGCGCCAACCGTGTCGTCAAATGTATGAATCTCGCCATGATTCTTTAAAAGGCTGAACGGAATTACGTGAAATTTCAAATAGGATGATTGGTCAGTGGATTTTTAGTGTTCCTGTGAGATTATAATATATAATATCAACCTTGATGCTCATAATGTGGCGGGGATAAGGTAGTCTCTGAACTTTAAGTTTCTACTGAATTGTTGAGGTGAGCTGTCCCTAGTATCGGTATAAAAGCTCACTTTAAGTTCACTTGATGTAAATTTATCGAGCAAGATTTTGACAGAATAGTAGTTGAATTTTGTAATAGGATTAACAAAATAAATCAGTAAAACCAAACTAGGATTTGACATAACAATAAATTGCCTTTCCAGAAGAGTAATTTTACTTTACTGAGCACAAAAAGAAAGATTTAAAATGTTACTCACATACATAACAATATGTTTACTTTTTTTAATCCCAGACAATTTGTCTGCAGTTTGACCTGAAAACTGACCTTTGCAACCTTAATATACAATTTAGCAACGTTTTCTCAAAAATAAAACATTTTAGCACTAAACTAGGCACGGTCTATGCAAGGGTATATTAATCGCTAAGTTCGTTGCTCGGGCCGTCTCAAGGACGAACGGCCGCGCGTCACACCGAAGCGTAATGTATGGCTTCTTGCAGTCGTAAATACATAATAATCTTTTGCGTAATTAGGAATGTTTGTTTACTCGTGTTTAAATTACTGTGTAAGTTATTAACTTGCTTTTGTTATTGTACGGAGTTAGGAAGGTATTTCTATTGATTTAAAACTTCCTAAATACTTATTAATGGAATAATAAAGTTCGTTGGGCAATAACTTGATAAAGAAGATAATTATCACTACATCCCGCAACCGTTGTAGTATTGTGATTGAAAGTAAGGGTTTGTTTCTAAACTTTCTGAAACGTAAGGCTTTTAAAACGATTTGGTGTAGGTGGCAAAAGTGAAGCAAAATATAAAAAAGGTCATTATCAGTCGACACATCAGTTCTATAAAATGACTGGTTGGAAAAAATAATGTACCTAACTAGTTTTACACTCTTCTGTATGACAACCTACACGGGCCCATTCCTTTTTTTTTTAAGAAGTTACATGCAACACGTAAGTTTAACCAATTTGTGGATTCGACCTTTTAATTAGCACTTCAAATAATATTTGAAAACTTCTTGTTTTCTCTCTTAATGCTCGTGCCTTCTCTGTATGAGAAGAGATTTTTGCCCTACAGTGGGACATTCATAGACTGGTTTTAAGTATTATGCACTCAAGTATATGCATTCGGAGATAGTTTTTACTCAATGATGTTACAGTACGGTTTGATCCACAGTCTTATTAAAACATGGCCCATATACGTAGAATACCCTCCTACCATTTTATTCTAGTTAATTTAATAACAAATTCTTTGTGTCTATGAAAGGAGGTTATTGTCAAGGTTAGAGAATGTCAACATTTTGTAACCACCTACGTGTAAAACAACAATAAATAAAATATCCAAGAGACTGTGTGTAGAGTTAAAGTTCAAAACGAGTTTAAATGACACAAAAGCATAGCTTGTGAACGTTTTTTTTTTTTTTTTTTTTTTTTTTTTTTTAATCTTTATTTATTTAAGGGGGCTTTGTCACATAGTGATAATGTCACCCCCATAACAAAACATTTTCAACTTAAAACTACACAAGTTTAGTAGACATCTGTTCTTATATCTATGTTTATAATTATAATGGACATCAGATACTCTGCTATATAGTACTGTCACTAATCCCTTTGAAAGATAGCGAACAGCAGTTGACACATCCTCCTAGCCTCCTCGGAAAACGGGGACGCTAAGATACTATTACATGCCCCCACCTCAAATCCCACACTAAATACATTTTCTCTCTCACATATGTTCCGGTCACATTCCATCAACACGTGATAGATATCGTCCGTTACTCCACAAACTTCACAGTTTGGTGAGGAACTCTTACCCATCAAATGTTTAAAAGTATTGGATGGGATGTGACCAGAACGCATCCTCAATAGAGCTACTATATATTTCCTGTCTATTTCCTTCCTTTCAAACCATGGGTAACGAAGTGGTTCAGATTCAATAGTTTTATACCAAATTCCTTTTAGCTTGGACCGTTCATCAAAATATTCGTGCCATCTTTGTCTGCATCGTTCTTTGACGTGACCAAGCCAATCCGAGTATAATGGTGTGCACGTGTAAGTCATGCCCTCATAAGATGCTTGTTTGGCTGCTAAATCTGCTTCTTCGTTACCCCTGATTCCAATATGTGAAGGTATCCATTGAATGGTGATAGTCTTATTTATAGACTGAATCTTGCATATCAAGTCCAGGATACTTAAGGCTATCGGAGACCCTCGAAGATTCGAGGGTACCCGAGCCAAATGTTGGAGGCTGCTTTTTGAGTCCGTAAATATAACAAATTTATCTTCATTTAGACTCAATAAATACACCAGGGCTTCAGAAATAGCTATTAGTTCACAATACATTATGGAAATATTGGAGTTAATTTTGAATTTAGCTTTAGTATTAAGCTGGGGATCAATAAAAGCAGCACCCAAATCTGTACCTTCCTTGGACCCGTCCGTAAATATTTTATAGTGACGACTAAACTTATCCCCTATCATTTGTACACACTTATTATTAAGATCTGTTACATTTATCAGTCTTTTCGCCGAACTAATACCTTCTATATTAACGCTAATGACATTAAATAAATCTATATTGGTTACCCACGTGTCCAAGGAATAAATATCTAGTATAGGGCTAGAGTGTAAAGGCAATTCTGAGTAATCTCTGAGCACATCCACAAGGAGTGGCAATTTTTTGTTTCTCCAGTATGCTCGTTGGCATTGGTCGGCAAGCTCCCTCAGAATATTAATGAGCACATTATTCTGGACCGATTTTGCTCTTAAATAGAATTTAGCTGCTAGGAATAGTCTTCGAACAAATAACGGCTGGAGACACAGCTCACTTTCCATAATATGGATAGGCGTGCTTCTAATAAACCCACCTATTATTCTCATTGCCTGGTTCTGCACTCTGTCAAGCTTTAAGAGATGGCTGTTTGCACAGTTTCCGTACAAAAAGCATCCGTAATCAATTCTACTACGAATTAAAGCTATGTATAGCCGTCGAAGATGTAAAGGATGTACACCCCATTTCGCACCAGCCAAAATTTTAAAAATGTTTAAATACCGCGTAACTTTTTCCAGCGTCTCGTTTATATGCCTACCCCATCTTAAGGATCCGTCCAGCCACATCCCAAGGTATTTGGCACAATCGACCTGTTCAATAACACTGCTATTAACAGTTAAATGGATACTACTTTTCCTTCTCCCCCTACTAAACAGGCAAACCTTTGTTTTCTTATGAGAAATGTTTAGTCCTAAATCTGTCATCAAATTTTGGAACTTATCTAATGCGTTTTGTATATGGGCTACAGAATCTGACAGTTTCTTCTGCATGTCATACACCACAAAGTCATCAGCATATTGCGAAATGTAAACATTAGTCATATTTTTACAAACTTCTATTGTGGCCACATTAAATAATAAAGGGGACAACGGGTCTCCTTGAGCTATATCTATACTAGTAGTTCGGCATATTAGACTGTCATCTCCTAGTTCAACAAATAGATGTCTCTGATGAAGATACTGCCAAAGATAGTTACAAAGAATAGAGCCCACACCCAGTGTATCCAATATATTTAAAAGAGCAGTCAGGTTTATATTGTTGTAGGCACTCTCGATATCGATAAAACAACTAACAGTTGGAAAGCTTTTAGTAAAACCTGTTTGGACCCGTGTGATTAACCTAGCAAGACCATCATAGCAAGACTTAGATCTTCGAAAGCCCGTGGTGTCGTGGGATAATAGCTTATTTTTCTCCAGAAACCATTCCAACCTGCGTGTTATGATGGTATGAAGTATCTTACAGAAACAAGATATTAGGGCGATAGGTCTGACCCCCGAACTCGAGACAGAGTCCCCTCCCGATTTCGGTACAGGGATAATTTTAACTTTCTTCCATTGTTCTGGAACGAATCCAGACTGAATAATCGTATTGTATATGGAAGTCAGCTTAATTTTTGCACTATATGGTAAATGTTTAATCATTGAATATGAAACTTTATCGTGACCCGGAGCAGAATCTGTTTTTTTAATTGAATTAATTACCTCCTGTACCGAGATCGGTCTGGACAATTCCGTGTTACAAGAAGAAAATTTAGGAGCCGGTGGCGTTACATAATCTGGTGCTAAACTTCGTAGCAACTTCTCGGCCTTACCTTGATCAACAATCGATGCGTTTGATTTGTGTCCTTTGACCCATCTCATGCGCCTCCACATTTCTCTTGAAGAAGTTACACTACCTATGTCACTGCAAAATTCCTGAAAGGATTTACTCTTGGCTTGTCGTATTAATCTTTGTGATTCACTTATTTTCCTTTGCAAAATTTCGAGATTCTGTGGATTGGGATTACCCCTAAAATTAGCTAGTGCAAGACGCCTCTGTGCGACAATGTGCGATAAATTTTGATTCCAGTAGGGTTTTGGTATGAATTTGTTTGACTGTAGAGGATTTTCGTTCACTCTAATCATAGGTATGAATTGATCTGCTGCAGAGTTTACAATATCCGTAAATGTATTATACGCCGATTGATGATCTAAAGGTAGCTCCAAGTTTGTTAATTCCGTTTCAATTTTCTGCGTGTATCCTTGCCAATTTGCTTTCTTAAAGTTTCTTCGAGTTTTAATGCTGTTTGCTATATTAATTCCTATGCAAGTTTTAATTATCGAATGGTCACTTCCTAGATTTTCATTCATGACACGCCATTCCATTTGCAATGCCAGGTCTGTTGAAACGATGGTAATGTCTGGGGACGATTTTTGAACAGCTCCATTGACCAGTTTTACACGTGTATGTGTGTTGTCGTTGACTGTACATAGGTTCTTGTCTATGATAGAATCGAAAATCTGATTACCTCTTGTATCAGTTCTGGAAGACCAGTTTGAATGGTGGCCGTTCATATCTCCTGCAATAAGAGCTTTGTTTTGTACTATTGAAAAAATTTCATCCCAGTCATTTCTGCATGTACGTACTGACGATGGGCAATAGATAGAGATTATATTCTCTAGGTAACTACAATTAAGCAGCTTAATGTGTAGAAGTTGAATATGTGGATTCGAAATATTTACATCTCTTCGTATAGCCTTGATGGATTGATGTATACATACGGCTGTACCTCCATATCCGTCATCGCGATCTGCCCTGAATATACTATATCCACTTATTCTAAATGTGCTGTCCGGTTCAAACCAAGTTTCACTGAGAATTGCTATGTGAATTTTCTCTTGATTTAGTAAGGCTTCAAATTCTGTAGCTTTAGGTCGTAGACTTTGGGCATTCCATTGTAAAATGTTGATTTTTAAATGTCTGTATTTGTTGGCGTTATCCATTTTTTTAAGTTAGAAAAGCAAGGCATCTCCATTATATAGTGTCTCACGAAAGATATAAGCCATTCAAAGATAACTTTAACACACTCTGCCACTTTATTTTCCAAACTAATCCCACTATCCCAAACCTTTTCCTTTAATTTACTCCACAGCCGTTTCCAAGTCTCTTTCTTAAAACTGTCTGTATTTTCAGTTTCGGCTTGTTGAACTTCCGAGTCGCTGTTTGAAGATGCCGCCCAGTTGTTCTCGGGATCCGTTGTTTGTGTTTTCTTCGGCTTAGCCATATTCTTCTTATAATAGTCCTTTTGTATTGTTGTGGCCCTCTTCTTTGTATTAATATTTGAGCTTCTCGCCCCACTTAATATTTCAGCATACGATTTCGGAGTTTGTGATACAGGTCGCTTTTCTATGTTTAATTCTTGACTTTCTATTTGCTGGCAATCTGCTTCTGTTTCTTTTTCTCTTTCTATGACCTCCTCCTCATGACTTGATTCAGGTGGGACGTATATTGTCAGAGCTCTTCTGTATGTACAGTTACGCTCTGCCATCAGTTCCCTAAGTCTTTTTTCTTTTAAGTACATAGGGCATGTACGAGATAACGCCATATGACTTCCTGAGCAATTATTGCATGTATAATCCGTAGTACCACAATTAGCATGCGACTCACTACATTTTGGGCATATCTCTTTGGCTGATGCACATACTTTAGCTGTATGTCCATATCTCCAACAGCGTGAGCATTGCGTGACGGGGTATTGGTAGGGGGACACGTTCGCTTTGGTATCAAAAATGTATACGTAAGCGGGTAAGGAAGAACCTTTAAAGGTTACTCTGACGGTTTCTCCAGGTTCCCACTGTCCGCTATGTGTATTGCGGCGTTTTAGTCGTTTTATACCTATAATCTCTGTTTCACAACTCAGGCCTTCAAGAATGTCTTCCTCAGAAGTTTCTAGATCTATGTCTTTAATAACGCCGTAGGTTTCTCTGATCTCCAGGGTTTTCTGACATCTTAGTCCCTTTTCTTTCAAGCATTTTGACTCAATTAATTTATCCGCACTCCCTTCGTTACTGAACTGGATTAGAACCTTAAATGAATTAACATATTTAACATTTATAATGTCCGGAATGTTTTCTTCTTTTAATAATTTTGCTAATCCAAACTGTTTTGGTAACTTTCCTGAGGATGTTATGCTAATTTCGATTTTATCCTCCGGAATTCTTATCTCATCATGCACCAGACTAGATCGCGCAAAGCGCTTACCCCGTCTCGTAATGGTTGTCCACATTTCATCTTGGTCTATCTGTCTGTTTCTTTTACTAGATCTCACTGCTTCGTCTCTTCTACTGTTTTCTGTACACTCTGTTGTCATTTCCATATTCTCACTCTTACTGTTACTAATAATCTCACAATGATCTTCTATATAATTACCCACATTATCTGTCTCAATTACTAAATGACCGGGTTCGGGCTCGCTGCTATCCATTAGTGATTAGCATTTTTAAACGATGAATCATACGCACAGTCGAGCGCTGCGAATTAAAACCGGTTCGAAATCACACAGTAGCGCGTCTAACGATAACAAGCGCCCGCGCGCAACTGCTTGTGAACGTACTGAAGTTTATTAAAGGTGAAGTAAGTGTACAGCTACCTCTAAGTACTACTTATTTAGATTGACAGCTAGAGCTGTCAATCTGTAATAAAATTTGGAAACAATAATCAATTGGATAAAGACACATTATGGCACACGGAGGCTTTTGGAGCTCATAAAGTAGTAGATCTACCACTTTAGTATATCTATATACTCTCACATACACCTTCACAAATACTCTCGCACACACACTCACATGACACTCTTGCACACACTCTTACATACACTCTCGCAGACAAACACAATACGCACAGAAGTTCACATTCGAAACATACCCCCCTCACTAGCATCCGTAATTTTATTTTTATTTTTTCTTATCTATTTTTTAAGTAGGTACCTACGGTTTTTGTTAACTAGAATACTTAATAATGCTGTACCTACTGTGGAAAAGCGGAGTCCCTATTGTTTGCTTAAAATGTGGCTCCAACTCTTTTTGTAAACTGAAGCTATTAATATCATATTGCCCGCCCACACAAAACATCTAGAAAAACAAACATTAAAAAAAAAAATGCATGTTAGATAACTTTTAATTTTATTATTTCTATTAGACACTAGACTAGACACATAGCTTCTTTAATAATTATAGTGCAGGTACACTAGCGCAGAAGTTAGAGAATTTATAAAAATATTTGTATTATTTATGTCAATAAAGATTATTATTATTATTTGGATAAGCGAACCAATTTGAAATAATCGTTATAACTTTGGCTTAGTTAACTAATCAAAAGTCTATTGTAAGCATAAGCTATTGCTGGTTAGTAATTTACACTAACATATTTGGCATATCATATCAATTTAGTTTAACAAAACAATTTTTTATTTTATCTATTGATAGGCATACGTTTGACCACTATCTCACCTGATGGGAAGCGATGATGCGGTCTAAGATGGAGCACGCTTGCCTAGAAGTTACCTATTCACTCTTGACTTGAAGACTCCTAGGTTGTAAGTTATCAGGAAACACAGACTCAGGCGGGGAACTCCACTCTTTAGCAGTACGCACAAAAAAAATATTATAAAGAGATTGTGGGTTTTGTTGTTTTGTGAGTTTTGGTAAAACAGCTCAATTGTGTCTTATTTAGGTTTAATTAACTTTATTTCTTACATAACATAAAAGTTCACGGATAAGGCCACAGAAATTCTAATATAAATAAACATATTTAACATTTCTGGGGCTTAACAAAAAACATAATTTTAATGTTGACACATATTGAAAATATTTTCCTTATACTTGAACCGTCATAGATCACCAAGTTGCAAATCACACACATTATCACACAATGTACGTCTATATTTCTACCTTCACCCGTACTGACGTACATAGATCACCAAAATAGCAAATCGCAGAAAGGACACATTACCATACAATGCTTTTCAGCTACGTCTTAAATCTACCTATACGCGTCTTTGACGTAAGTGAACGTCAGCTAACCGGGCAAGTTGATAAAATACAAATTAATTACAATAACCAAGACATTTATAGGGCGTAGTGAATCTTAATGTTATTTCCGTTTCACATCGCATGCGCACTTGCGCAGTTAGGTCGATAGGACAAAGACTTCTTTGTATCTACCTATATGTCTATTTGGAGTACGGAAAGCATTACGAAATTATTTTTATTCATTTTTACGCTATGGGTCGCTCTACTTCCTCTACATAATAAATATTTATATGGACAAAATATAGTAATATGTACATATTTCGGCAACTTTGGGTTCTCGACATGCCGAGTTGTGTTGTAAGTTATTATTCTACTAACTGATACCCGCAACTTTGTCCGCGTGATTGTCAGTTATGAGCAGGGTTTTAATTTTGTGCAGAACCCTAATTATTTTCTACAATAAAAGTAGCGTAAATTATTCCTTATAACATCAGCTATCTGTCAGTTAAAAATGATTTGTTGATATAAGTGCCGTATGTAGGTACTTTCATAATAAATATGCTTTTAGTAAAAAACTGTTATTTTGACATTACAAACAGTCACTTCAATAGGGTATTTTACTCTATACGAGAAAAACTCTATAAATATGTTATTGAGACAGTTTAGGCATAAAGCAGTCGGAAAATGTAAGTTTTACTTCATAAAATAACAAAACAATTTTTTAAATTCAATTTAAAGTTTTCAGTATTTTTAATCTGTTATAAAACACCCTGAAACAGTAGCGGCCATGTTATTACGCCGTACGGCTGTGTAAACAAAAAATTTACAACTGTCAGTCAACCGATTGGCGTAATATAGGCTTAGTACTTTTATTATTTTCGTAACCAACGTAATTTTTTCATAATTACACCTATTATAAAATATGCTATTAATAATTTTTAATTGATATACAATTATCATATTTATTATGAGCTCATTTGATACAAAACGAACTGACGTCATTTACGCTGAGCAATATGGCGTCCAGTAAGAGGCGTTTTCGTCAAACAACGCGCGAAATTTGAAAATTTAAAATTTAGATGCATTTTTATGGCACTTATCGATTGAATAAAAATGTTGAGTTTTTTTTGTGGCATATTAGCACTACAGAATTTCATTGAGATACTTTACAAAAATGGGTGTAAATATATTTTAAATATTTTTTAATAGATAAGTCCTGGTATCCTGACGATGTTTTCCTTCACCGTTGTCAGTAATGTCCAAGACAAACTTAGAAAGTACATTTGAAATTGAAAAAGGCACATTGGTATTTTCTCGTGTCAGGTGGCAAACCCACAACCTCATCAATCATTGGAGGGGGTCTTAATCATAGGGCCTTCCCGTCATCAACAATCATCATGACATGTGGGTAAAGGCGATCAAAATCTATATGTGTGCCAATTTCATCTAATATCGTTTAGCCGTTTAAGTGTGAAAAATAACTAATTCATTCATACGTTCTTAGAAACTTTCGCGTTAATAACAGTATATTAGAGTAAGATATATTTTTATACTGAGTAAATAAATCTCTTCCAACTCAGTAATCACATAGTTATCACACCTAAATAGTTTGTTTACAAACACCGCACTTCATTGAGTACGACTCAATTACACGTCTCAATGAAGCGAGTTTGAACTCGCGCCAAATACTCTACATAACGGTTTGTCAACTAGATTTGTTTCTTTTTTTGCTGATTCTTACGGGTGTTGATTTAGGGAAATTTGTTGGCAAAGTTGATTCTTTAAAATTAGCTCTCTTGGCTTACTAGAAGTCACATGGATCGATCGGTCAAGGTCCGTCGGTGGATGGGTGACCATCCAGTTCATACAGAGACACCTCCGTGTCTCGGAAAGCACGTAAAGTCGTTGGTCCTGGCTGTCATTCGTAGATCTTTGACAGTCGTTATGGGTAGTGAGAAGCCAGAAAATTTGACAACCAGTATTACCACGTAGTAGTACGTACGTAGTAGACACTGGTCTGGCCTGGTCTGGGGTGGTCTGGTGGTAGTAGTTATAGTTCTGGTATTAATGGTAATAATTAAAACACTTCGTACTACCTCAGCTAATTATAATTGTACAGATATGTAATTTACACATTTACACATGATACATGGCTGGAGGTGGACCACTGTGTTGCCCAATTTCTAACAGGTCATGGCAACTTTAAAAGTAAATTATTTTCTTTCAAGCTTGTTGCTTCGCCTTTGTGTCAATGTTCTACATTTGACAGTGAATACGAACAATCTGCACATCATATCTTATGGTAGTGTATTCTTTGGCAGAAAGAACGCAATATTATGATGGATAGTGTTCAGGCTACATCCGGAGCAGTTTATTATGCGGACCTTGTGGAAACTAGAACTAATTTACGTGTGTTCAAGCAATTTTGTCATACCTATTATTGGAATCAAATTTAATGTAACAGCTCACTTTTTAGTGCCCATTAATTATGTCAATTATAATCCGTGGTGCTTAGCAACTGGGTTTCTCCCAGTTGTAAACGTCCCTTTGTGCCTATTGGCCTAGTTCTGTTCTGTCTCCTGCTTGATTTGGAGGGAAGTGGAAAATATGTTTTTCTTACTCCTCCGCTGTTCTTTTCTGATTAATTTCGTTGCGGGATCCAAGACAGTTGAATCGTTTCTCTGGGGCTCGTCGAGCTTCATTGCTCTGGCGCTTTTCTGGTGGTCGCCACTGTTGATTCTGGCTTACAGGAGTTACAGTGGTTAGGGAATAGTGTGGCGGGCTTGTCTCAATATGAAAAAAAGATATGTAATTTAATGCAAGAAAATAATAATAGTTGTATGTCATTATTGGCAAAGCATAGTTTAGCATTTAAATGTTTAAGATCTTTTTATATATATACCTATGTGAAACAAACAAATAAACTGTTCTATTCTATTCTATTCTAAGGGGTAGCGTGTTACCCAGTAGCTGAGTTGTGGAGGTCAGAATGGCAGTCGCTCCATGTAAAACACTGGTGCATCCGATTAAACTGGAAGCCGTTCCCAACATAATTCGGAGAAGACTAAGACATGATGTCATGGGCAGAGGCAGGGTACCCGTAGGACTTAAAAACGTTTACGTTTCGTGGTATCTTATACTTTCTACTATTTTACACGGTTTTTATTAGCTTCACCTGTATGTTTGTTTGTAACCGACTTCTTTGGGCGCGATTTTGACCCACTTTAAACGGCCAGATTTTGTTCAAACTTTGTAGATTTATCGAGGACCGATGACAATACACTAATTTGATAAAATTATTCCATTTTTCAAACTAAAAAGTAAAAAATAAATGATAGTTTAAAAAAACAAAAAACACGCTTTTTATAGAAAACCAAACTAAAAAATAGAAAATAAATTTTAATAAATTTAAATTAAGAAAAGTGTTAAAAATTTCAAAAAATATAAATGAATAATAGTGTGAATAAAAAAAAAAATTTTAAAAAAAGCGTGGGCTGCTTTTTAAGATATTATCAAAATGATAATCACTCTACTCATATCTGTCAATAAAATATTTATAACTATTGACCCCACGCTTTTTTTAAATAAAATATTTTTTTTTTATTCACTCTATTATTAATTTATATTTGTTGAAATTTTTAACACTTTTCTTAATTTAAATTTATTAAAATTTATTTTCTATTTTTTAGTTTGGTTTACTATAAAAAGCGTGTTTTTAGTTTTTTTTAACTATTATTTATTTTTTGTTATAAACCGATTTTAATTAAACCTGGTAGGTGCGTACTGCAAGAAACATAAACAGTTACTCCCAGAAAAAAATATATACCATTGTAAAAAAGATCTTCCAAATACTTTGTTGTGGCAAGTCCTAATGTCAATCAGTATACTAATGAATGAGTTTGAACCACTGCCAAG
This sequence comes from Charanyca ferruginea, assembly GCA_947361185.1. NCBI lineage: Eukaryota > Metazoa > Arthropoda > Insecta > Lepidoptera > Noctuidae > Charanyca > Charanyca ferruginea. The sequence continues at coordinate 10,068,550 of OX376065.1, read as the reverse complement.
TAATTTGTCTAGCGTTTATCGAACAGATTAGGTTTGTTTATTTGCACTGATCTGTCGTGTACGGAATCGATTGTTCAATCGTTTTGTTTGACTTGAATCTTCGGACCCAAACATTAAACAACTGGGTCCAATAAGAAATGTGATTAATCGTTTAAAATATGCATTTTTAATGTCATTTGTTTTATACTCTGATGTTATTAAAAATCTATAAATTGATTCTTTACGGTTTTTACAAACATTTATAAATATGAAAAAGTGAGTTTAGACAATGATGAACCAATCATGTTATTGTCTAAAGGTAAACAGCATAATTTTTTTTTTTTTTTTGTGTTGAATGCCCTATTATACTTTCCACCAGGGACCAGTGCCCAAACCTTAGATATAAGAAATATCTATGGCCCAGACAGCTGGCAGCGTTACCATGTTGTATAGCAATGCCGATTTTTTGAAACATAAGTAATAATACCATATTGTCCCATAGCAAGGCAGAGGCCTTTTCCATACAGAGAAGCCACAAACATTGATCGCCATATAGTCTTTGATCGCCATACTTGCACAAGGCACTTTGCCCGCAACTTCGTCAGCCTGAATTTTCTAAAGGAATTCCATATTTTTATGATAAATGTATGCCTTATAGCAATCAATGATTACGTAGCTTCCTATTAGTGAAATATTTTTTTAAATCAGTAAAGTATTTGAGCTTATCCATTACAAACAAACATACAAAAAAGTCTATGACCAGTGTGTGTTGCCAGTGATTACATACGGGACCGAAACGTGGTCGCTCACAATGGGCCTCATCAGAATTAAGTGGCAGTGGGCAGGGCACATTGCTCGCAGAACAGATGGCCGATGGGGTCGAAAAGTTCTAGAGTGGCGACCGCGAACCGGAAGACGTTGCGTTGGAACGTCTTTCGGCTGAAATGATGATGATGATGATGATGATACAAAAAAGAGCTCTCTATAGACTAGATAAGTTTAAGGCTTCCTCTTACTGACATCGGTGAAGGAAAACATAATGTTCCTTCACCGATGTCAGTAAGATAAATCGGACTGACCTCATTATCATTTTGCTATTCCAGTTATCAAGAACGCATATAAGCGTGCGTCTCCTTCCGAAATCTTCAGAATACAAATATTTCGTTAAGGTAGCACTCACTAAGCCAATGCCAATTGCTTATCTCATTGAGCGTGGATTTGAAACAAAGCCAATCTATCTACTGCCGGATTTTCAACTAGATTACGACCTTTATTTATCACGACACGTGAAATCTAGAAATAGAGAGCTTTTAGGTCTATTATTTACTTAATTAAAAGTAATGGTACAAAATAATGGTTTCTTTTGGAACACCTGCCACTCAGCAGTGATTTGCAGTGGCCTATAAAAAAAAGCGCTCAATAGACCTCGCACCCAGGTAGGCTGTAAACACAACCTAGCAAAATGGGGGATCATAGATCCCACCGACACCCAGGGTAAGTGCTGTGATCCTGACCAGACAATGGCTCACTAAAGTGCTCAAAGTGCCCCTAGACCTGCACCTTAGAGAATATTAAAAACGCCATTAATGCTGCGATAAATGTGGCTACCTACTGGGCCCAAGAAGTTTAACAAAAAATAAAAACCTTCGATTCGAAATGAAGAAGAAGATTTATAGAAGGAGTCTACCAACAGCGCGCCCTATACCTACAAAAGTGGCAATGGCTTATTTTGGACAATTAGTAATAAACCTCAATTAAATTTTGTGTATAGGATAAGGGCAATAATATCAAGGCTTATGGTTAGTGAGTTTTCTGTCCAATTACCTATTTTTATAATGATACTTTACTGAAAACTTCATATATTCGTCTACCTCATTTCTAAAGTGTTTTCACACGCAACTGGAACACAAGGACACACAGTTTGCGTGGTATTTAAAAAACAATTTACAAATCGTAAGATGTTTTCTGAAATGTTTACAAAAAACGATGAACGAGTCACTTGCGTCAATTACTACTTTTGTTAATGAACGGCGTTGGGTTTGACTCCGTGCCAAGTAATTTATCGTAATAGATTGTCAACTATGTTTCTTTACTACGATGTAATAGTGGGTTTGTAGTATAATGAATTTATTAAAATTTTCATTTTCTATTTATATAACACGTGCGAGTCGGACTCGCCCATGAAGGGTTCCGTGGCAGCAAGTAAAAGTTCTTGTATTTCGTTGTAACTTTGATCGATGTTTTATATTTGAGTTGATTGAATGAAAGGTAAATTGAGGTTTACGATTTATGACGTATTAAAAAAAACTACTACAAGATCTCGTTCAAACCAATTTTCGGTGGAAGTTTACATGGTAATGTACAGACAGCGTCATCAACTGCTAACCCGCCGCGCGTTGAAATTTCTTCGCATAGGGGGATAGCAGTTGATGACGCTGTCTGAACATTATATTATTCAAAAACCAGCCACAAATGGTGTTATTTGCCGATGACACGTCATTAATTTTTAAAATAAATAGACGGGCTCAAAATCTTGACATCGTAAATAACGCCTTACTGGAGGTACAAAAGTGGTTCACGGCTAACAATTTAGTATTAAATGGAAATAAAACTAAGTGCATCAGATTTGCTTTGCCAAATGTCAAAAATAGTGAGTGTGACATAGTATTGAATAAAGAGAAACTGGAATTCGTCGATAAAACCGTTTTTCTGGGATTGACGCTCGACTCAAGGCTACAATGGGGTCCTCATTTAACATCTCTCGCAGGACGGCTAAGTTCGGCAGCATATGCTGTCAGAAAGATTCGGCAATTTACTGATGTGGATACCGCGAGACTGGTCTATTTTAGTTACTTTCATAGTATTATGTCTTACGGTATTTTATTGTGGGGAAGAGCTGCAGACATCGATTCTATTTTTATTCTGCAGAAAAGAGCCATCAGAGCCATTTACAATCTGCGTATGCGCGATTCTCTAAGGGAACTGTTTAAGGAAATTAACATAATGACGGTGCCTTGTCAATACATCTATGAAAACATCATGTACGCTAGAAAAAATCTGCATCTTTTTGATAAAAGAGGTGACAGACATAATTATAATACTAGAAATAGGGACCAACTAGTTCAACCAGGTTTCAGACTGGCTAAAGTAGATTCGTCTTTCATGGGGTACTGTTTAAAGTGTTACAATAAAATACCTCCCCACATTGTTCAACTAAATGAGACAAAATTTAAGTCTTGTATTAAACGCACGCTATGCAACCGAGCATATTATAAGTTGAGTGATTACATCACTGATAAAAATGCTTGGCTGGATGCTGGTCTAGCTCCACAGCCATAAGGGTTCATAGATTAATTGATTAGCATTTGTAACAATTTTTGGAGCTGCTGAAGATGTAGATCTATATTATCTTTGCATTGTATAAACTCAATGTGTTAGTATTATATAATTTTTCGTAGCACATACATGTGAGCACTATGTTCTTTAAAGCTACCATTTACGAGGTATACCTCTCATTGACTTGAATATGCCCTGGCGGTTGGGAGAGTCATGCTCACTTGAATGTCTCGCTGCCGGTGGCGCATGTGTTGGATCATTCGGTTCCCTTCAAAATGGTTGAGCTAAATGATGCCGATCCATGCGTCATGTTCGTGAACGGACGCCGTCGGTTGGGACTGGTCATCTCTTAGCTGCCTCGGTTATTTTAAATTTTGGTTTGAATTGTTATTATAACTATATTCTTCTCTAGACCTCTTTTAACATGCAAGACGTGTTACATTGTTCTCACATTGTACCCTTAGATTCAACATGAATGATGTAACCTAAATTTGTAAAATTTAACTGATTTTAAAAGAGTGTTCATGGAGTTTCTTGCTCGTTCTTCTCCATAGAAACCTACTGTTTGGAACGAGCAACTAGCTTCAACTTTCTGACTGACTGACTCTGACAATTCAAAAGTACCTGTAAATGGTTTAATTGAAATAAATGATTTTGAGTTTGAGTTTGAGTTTTGAGTTTGATATATTTTTTTTAGTTTTATCATTCTCTTATTTTAGAAGTTACAGGGGGGGGGAGTTACAGTGGGGGGACACATTTTACCACTTTGGAAGTGTCTCTCGCGTAAAATATTCAGTTTAGAAAAAAATTATATTAGAAACCTCAATATCATTTTTGAAGACCTATCCATCCCAAAAAGTATTGTTTTTTTTTTTTCTATTTTTGTGTGAAAATCTTAATGCGGTTTACAGAATACATCTACTTACCAAGTTTCAACAGTATAGTTCTTAAAGTTTCGGAAATAAGTGGCTGTGACATACGGACGGACAGACAGACAGACATGACAAATCTATAAGGGTTCCGTTTTTTTGCCATAGACTTCTGGCTTTCATTTTAAAGATATCACTAAAACCATCTGCCTATCCTAGGTACCCAAATAAGTTGGGGTCGATTTCCAGTCTAACCGGATGCAACTGAATATCAGTGTTTTACTGCCTGTCTGACCTTCACTAACCAGTTACTGGGTAACACGATACCCCATGGGATGACTGGTTGTCAGACTTTCTGGCTTCTTCACCCATAACGACGGTCAAGGGTCTACGAATGACGATTCAATTTTGAGAATAGAATAAGAGTATGTACTTATGGAGCTAACAAGCGACTTTTGCAGATTTTAAACTGACAATCACGTCAAAATGTGTAGAGTAAATGATTTGAAAAAAATGGTGTCCCCTTGTTTCGCAGACAGAAATTTCATAGAATTTCGTTTCCCAGAAAATGTTTAACATAATATTTGGTTCTCGTATTTTTATATCGACTATTATTGTTTCAAAGACTATTTACTTCAATGAAAAATATTTCACAGTAACACAATTCAATGAATTTTAATCACATTTTTTTGTTTAACAAACTTATCAAAAAGTAGAATTCTTTTTTAACGAATATTGTTTGTTTGTTGTAATTTTCCATGGAATTTATTTCAACGAAAATGTATAGATATAAATAGACAAAAACAAAAATGTTGTCTTAAAAAGTCAATATGTTGTGCTACCAAAGATAATGACAGAAACGACTCCACGTAGTCTTGTCTGAGACCCTAGAGTGTAATTTAAATCTGCGCAGGCGTGTAGGGGCGAGGCGGCCCGCGAGCTGAGGAGCAGGTGGTTTTAACGCCCTTTAACGTGGTGAGCGTGAATACCATCTGCGACGATAAGCTCGCGTGCGACCGCCGGAGCCCCGCAACGCCGGAGCCGTGACTGAAACTATGCCTGCTGCATGTTGCATGATGCATGCTTGCTTGCATGATGCATGCTTGCTTACATGCTGTTTGCTTGTTTGCACGCTGCATGCTTGCTTGCACGCTGCATGCTTGCTTGCACGCTGCATGCTTGCTTGCACGCTGCATGCTTGCTTAGACGCTGAATGTTTGCTTGCATGCTGCATGCTTGCTTGCATGCTGCGTGGTTGCTTGCAAGCACGCGCAGTAAGTTTGGTTAGAATTGAGAGTCCCATTGCTGGGAATAAGTTTTATATTAAATAAAAAATATAAGGATAAATAATATTTGATTTGTTATTCTATGATATGATATTCTAACAATAAACTTTATGTGAAACAAAAATCAATGATTTGAAAATCTTGAAAGTAAGTATTCTGCGTATTGATTACTCTATGAAACGAAATTATTAGAAAATTTTTATGTGAACCGAAATTCTATAAAACTATTAGCTATGAAACAACGTACAACGCGCGGTGTCTGACGCGGACAAAACATTGATAATCACACAAAATCTACCATGAATATTTAAACAAAACTTTTACTATCTTACAGACAATTTTATTATCTATCTTTTAGTACATACGCCTTTTTTTAAATTAAAGAATACTATCTTTTATTTAATTTTTTCGATTAAACTTTGAGAGTTTTGGCCGCAGCGCATACGTTTCTCTGGTCGCTCAAGGTCGCCGGCGTATATCGTCGCCGAAGATACTTTTAAATTAAAGAATACTATCTTTTATTTAATTTTTTCGAATAAACTTTGAGAGTTTTGGCCGCAGCGCATACGTTTCTCTGGTCGCTCAAGGTCGCCGGCGTATATCGTCGCCGAAGATACACATGTGTACTTGCTAGTTTTAGTTGCAATAAATTCATAAGCATTTTGTAACCATTGTAGTTTTATAACCATTTTGTATAATTTATCATCAAATTATTTGTGTTATAATTAATAATGTAAGATTATTGATTTTATTGTTATGATTTTTTTTTTACCATGCATACCTTATTATCTCTTCCCCACCCTTGGTTGCCTGGCAGAGAATGCCTAACACATCAAGTGAAGTATAAATAAAAAAATCTAGTGTTTTCATTAAAAATGGGGATAATTCAACAAATATTGAATCTACATAACCTACAAATGACGTCACATATAAACAAAAGAAGCAACAGCCTTTAAATCTGAATATGCATTGTTTAAATTAATTTACAACAATAGGCAATAACAATTAACTGTGTGGGCTTGTATTACACTGACCTGATTGTTGACACTTACTTATGTATGAGGAAAATCACCTTCATCATCAATGTCATCATCAGACGACAGCACATCGAGCCATACCAAACTATAAAAAATTCCCAATAGAATATGAATCTTATAGTTGTGTGATGTGCGATGTGTGCGTTTGCGTGTGTGTGTGTGAGCATTGTGTGTGTGTGTGTGTGTGTGTGTGTGTGTGTGTGGGTGTTGTGGACGTGTGTGTGTGTGTGTGTGTGTGTGTGTGGGTGTTGTGGACGTGTGTGTGTGGGGGTGATGTTCTGTGGATCTGAGGACCTAGTGTGAGTTTATTCGAACTCGATCGCGTTAACGTAAGGTTCAATTTGTATTGAAACTGAAACAGCGCAGTCTAGTGGCAATAATAGGAAACACTATTATTCCATACAAATTGACATAAGCGATCGTTTACGTTAACATGATCGAGTTCGAATCGAGGTAACCTAGTCGATTGCGTTAATGAAAACGTTAGCTTATGTCAAATTGTACATATAGAACAATAACAACAAATAACAACAACAAATAATAACATGTGGGGACATTTCACACACGACCATCTGACCCCAAACTAGGGAGACCCTGTACTATGGGTATCATATAGCTGATATGCTAACACGGCTTCGATAAGCCAATTACGCTAGCATAACAGATTAAAAAAATATATAATTAAGATCAAAAATAAGCGAAAACTAAAAAACAAATGAATACATAAAATATATACACATCAAATAAAACAATAAAATATGTAAAATTAAAGTAAACCGCCTCCGCACCCAGGTTGGCCGCAGCAAAGAGAATCTTCTTAAATTTGGTATTACCAGGTAGTACTGAGGGTATTAGATTAAAAGTAATAAATTGTTTTTTAAATTAATTACGCATAATATTAAAATCACAAAATGACTTACCGATGGAAGGAAACGTTTACTTTATTTTTTTACTTACGATTTTTGTGCGTAAGCTAGGCACGAAACTAGGCACGCGAAGTAGTTACTCTTGCGTTATCTAGGTCTATCTATCTGTGGTCTGCCTACAGTTGGTTTCACTTAGGTGTTCCTCCACTTTACCTATAAGCTTCTTGTTTTTACCCGGTCCCGATTGTAGCGCCTCCCTTCATCATTATCATCATCAGCCGAAAGATGTCCTCTGTTGAACAACGAACGAACAACGAGCGGCCACCTGCCGCTTGCGCCTACCGGTTACCCGCGACCATGACAATATCATCGGTCCTTCAGGGGGCCAAGTCTGCTATTTTTATAATTTCGTCATTCCAACACGATCCCTTTGTCATTTTGCTAAAAGTTCGTAATCTGCTAAATTCATAATGGTCGATCATTGGTCGGTCGAATTAAAAACTGTCAAAATTTTTGCAGATTATAAGTCAGTCATTCAGTCGTCATTTTGTACGAGATTACCATTCTATATCATTTCTTTCAGCGGTCAGCGGCAGGCGGTTTCTGTCAGTGGTTGACCATTGGAAAGTCATAATGACGCCATTATATTAGTAGATTACCAAACTTGTCAAAATCAACAATTATGAAATCAATGATAGACCATTCTGACACTATTGCAATAGCAGACTTGAGGCCCTGGTGGGAGGCCTACCAACGCTGTGTCTTCCGTTTCGTGTTCGCCACTCGAGAACCTATCTTCCCCATCGATTATCGGTTCTTCGAGCGATGTGGCCTGCCTAGTGCCTATTGCCACTTCAACTTGCATATTCTGAGAGCTATGCTCTTTGGCGAATTTCCTCGTTCCAGATTCTATCGCGCAAAGAAACTCCGAGCATAGCTCTCTCCATGGCTCGCTGCGTGACTCTGAGCTTGAGCTGGCGCTCAAGCTCCCCCTTGCCCCTTATATGGCACATTTTAATGGACACTTTCATACACGGAGGTCCTTACCCTTCATAGTTTAGACATAACATTGACTTTTTCTTTCATTTTCAAGTTATTTTGGACACTGTCCACTTCATTCTACTCAATCACATTTCATATAAAGTGAATGGCCGTCCATTTTTGTTGTACCTCCAGTTATGTAGCCCTTGAGGGTCGTAGTATTAATGCGTCAGTGACGTGATGGGGCTAGATTAGGTCTATGAATATACTAGCTTGGGGTTTGGTTCAAGTTATAAACGATAACACACAAATCGCATTTCATATAAAAAGTACTCACCTAGTAATTTTTATTGGATTCCTTTTTATAACTCACGTTCCTATCTTTGATTAATTACAAATTATCAATTTGAGCCAGCACAGTGCTGTGGTCCCCTAGAACAGCATTGTGCTGAGTAGGTAGCCTGCTTGTCATAGTTACGACGTGCTGCTGTACGTAATTTTCAGTACAGTGTCTAAATTATCTTTTTATGTGTGACATTAGGTAATGTTTCTTTATCTTTCTTTAAATTTGTGCCCAAGAAATTATGTAGGTAGGTATGTTGAATTTCTTATTTAAAATCATTAATTGCCATTAATGACATTACCATGACATCTACTATTTTGCAGCCAATCATTGCATTTCAATCGGAGTACCTAATCAGCCAAATCTTGATATAAATTTTTAGATGCAGGGCAATGAAGCTTTTGAACGAAATTAAGTATTGATAGCTACTACAGAACGGTTTTAGTCCCCCTTTAGTAAATTCACACGTGTTTTATTTCCACGCCGCTTCCGCCTACTTCTTGGACCACACACAAAGGATTTGCGGCGTAAATTATTTTCTTTATACGAGTCGAGGTATCTGTTGTAATTTGGTGATAAGCGGCCCTTGCGAGCTTGTTGGTTATTACTTGAGGGGGGGAGCAAACGGGGGGGTGATGAGCTGTTGTCTGTTGATCGTTATGTTGGCAATATAATAGAATTGGGTGGCGTAGGTATGTAATGTTGGTATTTCGGTGTGCGTTGATAGCGTGTGGCACTTTGATTGGTAAATGAAAGTTTCAAAAGGTTGGTAGAATAAATAGATCGTTATTACTTAGTTAGTACATTGGAAGGTACATCAAGAAACATTAAATTCTAATCAAGACATGATAGTAAAGGGTGTGCCGTGTGGTGCCGACCGCGAGTAGCACCACCCCATGTTTACCCGTGGGTGTCATAGAATGGACAGAGGGATACTGGCCAGAGGATGAACCATGGCGAGTACGGTTGGTTGGGAGACCTATGCCCAGCAGTGGACGTCTAAGGTTGATATGACGAGTAAAGAGTGCATGTTTTATTGTTTAATCTCATTGGAGACGACAAATACGCATGAAATATTATAGTGAAGATGTGTGTTCGCAAACACAGGTGCATTCTCTCTTCCCTGACTTTCATAGTCCGATGGGACGGCCAGCCGACAAGACTGGAAAGAGATCAGCTGCAGAGTCAACGACTTTATGCGCTTTTCGAGGCATGGAAGTAAGAAAATCCTGATGAAAAAACACAATTAGTAAGCCTGACCTGGGAACTGAACCCAGTGTAGTATGTTGTTATTTATTCAATAAACAATAAAGTACATTGTTATTAATCCATTCATTAATAAAGTATTTTATTAGTACATTTTTTAATACAGTATGTAAGTAGTTAAACGACTACAGTATTATTTATTTCGTCTTCTTTACATCATATCTTTACTGGTTGCGAGACCAAGCCCGCCACACTATTCCCACCAAACCACTGCAACTTCTGGAAGCCATAATCAAGTTTGACGACCACCAGAAAAGCGTTGAGTCAATGAAGCTTGACGAGTCCCGGAAAAACGTGACAGCAGTTTTGGATCCCGAAACAAAATTAATCAGAAAAAAACAGTGGAGGTGTAAGAAATACATATTTTCTACTTTCCTCCGTATCAAGCAGGAGTAAGAACAGAAATAGGCCAAATTTGCTCAAAGCGTCGTTTACAACTGTGCGAAGACCAACTGCCAAGCACCACGGATTACAATTGTCATTACATAATTGGTCTTAAAAATGTGAGTTGTAATATTTGATTCCAATAATAAGTCTAACGCTGGAACGCACGGAAAATGGTTCTAGTTTCTACAAAGACCCAGCTCCAGATAATATTGCGTTCATTCTAGCAAATAATACGCTCCCATAAAATATGATTTAGTCAGATATAGAACATTGACACCTTAGAATAATGATACAAAGGCGAGGCAACACGCTTGAAAGAAAATAATACGGTTGCGACACTAGGCAAAAATATATCTATCATTCATATTTTTATGGACTGCAGCTGCATTGATATATTTAGCCGTAAATTACGTCATGCTCTGCAACCTCACTCCAATAATTTGATTATGTAAATACTAAATCATTTTCAAATCTAGTTTCGATAGCGGTGAGCATCAATTACCTTATATAGTTATAGTCAGAACTCTCGGCTCGAAACGAATTATTATTTAATTATTCAGTAGTCCATAATTCATTCGAATTTAATAAATTGGTTACAATTTAAATGTTGATATTCAAACCTAATTGTCTGATTGATGATTAATTGGTAAGCAATTAAGGATTATACATATCTATACTAATATTATAAATGCGAAATTGAGTTTGGTTGTGGTGCTATTTTCTAAGTAACACAACCTTTTCGTATTCATTGTTCTTTGCTTACGCAGCGCTAGCGCCACGTTTTTTAACGTCTTTTGGTGGAACTACTCAAGTTTGAATAATTTGACACTTTTGACGGTTAATTTAAGTAAAATGATATTCGCAAAGCAAAAACAGTAACTAAGCTCGACGTCGATTCGTGGCTGACACGCTGTCGTGTTCGCCGTCGAGCACAGCCACGGATGGTAACATTAGAGAATAGCATTTAGAATAGAATAGAATTTGGAATTTTGGTTTTTGTTTTTTTCCGGGGGTTTATTTTTTATTTTTTTGGAATTATTTTTTTATTTGGAATTTGGTTTTGAATTTGGATTTTTGAATTTAATTTGATACAGACCAAATTTCATCACCTATGCTATTCTCTAATGTTGCAAAGCTTGAACGAAAAGAAGAATATAGGAAACTTTTTAATCCGCGATTTCGTCTGTATCCGCGTTAGCTGACATTAGTGATTTTCACGCAGACGGAGTCGAGAGAAAAAGCTAGTTCATTAGTATTCTACAAAAATATTTAAATTGCTAATGATAGCTGTTGATTTAAATGATTGATTACTTGTCGATATTTAGAGTCAATGTTAAATGTGAAGCCGTGATTGGTTAATGACATAATGAACTACTGGGTTCCTATATCTTTCTAATCGTAGTTTATATTGCTACTCATTTGTATATGGTAGGAACGTAGAACGGCATAAAATCTTGCGTAGCCTGTGAACCATTGAATTTATCATGGTGCTCTCACTCGCTCGCCATATTGTGCGTGTGAAATAGCAAGATTAGATTCTTTGTTGAGTCGCTATTTTTATTTCGTTTATTAATGGCGGCTTTCTAAGTTTATCTTGGACATCAATGATGTCGGTGAAGGGAAACATCGTGACCAAACCTGGAATAATTAATGTTGTCTGAAATCGCCAATCCGCCTTAAGCGCACATGGTGATCAATGCTCGTGCCTTCTCTGTATGAGAAGAGGCCTTTGTCCTGCAGTGGGACAATTATAGGCTGGTATTATTATTTACTAGCTGACCCGAAAGACGTTGTCCTGTCCCTATTTACCTACTTATCCTTTATACTTGCCTATCTATACTTGACCCTACCTACACCACAGTAAAGATATCTATCAGTATTCCATACAAACGGTCGGAACGCGAGTTATACCTAGACGCGCCGACTTAGTAGGGAAATTAGTATACCGACAGTCTCGGATGCGCCGCAGTGGCGAATGGACGGTGTGATGATTTTGTAAGCAGTAAGCGTGCGATTTGTGACTAATATTCTAATAAAATAAGTATAAGTACTAAATTGCTTCTTTAATATGGCAAATAGAAATGGTAAAATATATTGTGCTGTTTTTGGTTGCTTCAATCCGTCAGCAACGCACCCAGAGATAGCATTTTTTAAATTACCTAGAAACTACGAAAGGTAAGCTACTAGTACGTAATTTGTTTTTTTTTAATGTAAGTATTTCGTTTTTTTTCTGCCGAGTAAGGATTAATAAATAAATAAGTGGATAGGGTGAAAAAAGCGACCTACCTACATTCGCGTTAAAAAGAACTGATATGTAGGTAGTTTCTTAGGCTAGGCTATCTACCTACTTATGTACCTAGCTACATAAATATGTTGTGGAATTAATTTTTTTTTTTTTTTTTTTTTTTCTGTATGGCATCTCGCAGTTCAACCTGAGGGTTGGTTACTGCTTAACCGGACAATCCTGTGGTGCCTTAAAAGTGACTTTTAGGGCCTCCAGCCAGGGCAAAAACTTATAAACTAAGTGACTACGCTAAGGGCACCCCCTGTGGGGTACGAGCCTCGGCTTAGGTCGCCACTGAGAGAGGGCAGCAAAGGGACAGGCTGGATCGGGTCTCCATTAATTAGGGGCTACTTTAAAGCTAAGAGCTCAGCGACGCGGGCTGGCGCTAGCAAGGGTCGGGGGGGGGGGCGTTACGGGGTCGTCGCGAGGGACCTCGGCGGCGAGGTCGGAATGACGGTAATTTGTGTCTGTGTTTAACTAATGTGCTAGTGGCCCTATTTCTTTCCTGAAGGAGGGTAATAGCGTCATCTGGATCGGACAGGGTATGACGTGGACGACGGGTCCTGCTAATACGGGAAGGGGTATATCGGGCGGCCGCTACGACGAGCGGGTTGCGGTGTTTCTCCGCTTGATCGAAGAAGCGCTTACAAGCGCGCTTCATGAACTGACGGATGGTCGGGAGTTTGAGATCGAGATGAAGGTTCTCGTTGCGAACATAGAACGGGGCGCCCGTTATTTTTCGCAAGAAACGGTTTTGTAAGGTTTGCATTCTGTGGAGACGGTATGCCTTTACGTGTGCGAATACAGCACAGGCGTAGGTCATGATGGGACGAATGCACGCTGTGTAGGTACGCAATTTGCACTTGAGTGACAATTAATCGAAATACCTATCATTAAATAATGATTATGAGGGTAAATGATAGGTATAGACGCCAGCACATCAGGCCATTCCAAATTGTCAAATTTCCCCAATTGAATATGAACCTTATGCTTTTGTAATAAAATTAAAAATCTATCAAAGAAATTGGACAGATTGTTGTAGCTTGTGCTGGACTCTATACCTACTTACTTAGTAAGATTTACATTATTGTTTATTTTTGAACATTTTGTAGTAGGTAGCTAGAGGCTTTGATTGCTAAACTTAGGTACCGCACACGTGATGAGATTGTTGATATTAAGTAACGTCTGGCAGCAGTTCGACATCGGATGGGTGACCAAAAAATGGTAAAAACTGGTAATGGAGACCTTAATAAGCTGAGATGACAAAAGAATATTACAATTATTTCAAGGTGTTGAAGTTTGTAAGGATTGCAGTTTGTTTTTTTTTACCTAGAATAAAGGGAAATCATTTTTTTTTCAGACGCCTTGATTTTCGTACGTCTCAGGCGAGGCGCAAATATTTTACAGTCTCAAATTTATAATGGTGGTTTTTTTTTATTAAATCTAATCAAAAACATAAAATGTATTTTTATTGAACGCTTCCTATTTCATTTACGGTTTTTTTTTATATTAAGTAAAAAATATAATATTTACATTCACAAAACTAGAAAGAAAATAAAACATTTTTCACATTTATAATCACAAAACTGGAAAGAAAATAAAACACAAACTAGGAAGAAATTCAAAAACTGTACGCGTGTCAACCCTATCGCATGTTGAGGTACGGCGCGCGTGTAGGTAATTATTTCAAGGACAGGGCCGAGTTACAATACTGTATAGATATCTTTACTGTGCCTACACTAACTACCCTACCTACCCTACATACCCTTTTTACGCTACATACCCTACCTATCCTTCGTACACCAATTTGCTCCAATACTCCAAAAATTGAAGAAACTACGTCAGTGTATAATTTTTTGGTGAAGAAATTAATACGTCATCTATGTATTTTTTTAAGTTTTTGTTAATTTTTTGAATGTTCCGCGCAACTTTCTTAGTTTTTTTCTTTCATATGCTTTTTATCTTTACAAACAAACACAACACAAAAAGAATTAGCGAAATTGGTCCTGCCGTTCACGTGTGATGCAGTTACCAAGGGAAATAGGTTGGTAGATCTTGGTTGACTGGTAGAGAATGCCTAAGGCATTAAGTACGCCTTTGTACCTTTGTGCATGAAGTATAAATAAATTAATTAATTAATAGGGATTCATTTTCATATAATATATATTGTTATTGGTGAGTAACTACCGTTTCAAAATTGGAAACTTGGAAATTCCCAAGATAATATTCTTGAAAAGGCAGCACGTTTAAACTCCACAATTTCATTCATTTCAATCAATCATTCATTCAATCGAACGAACGAACTACACTGCAAACATACTTCAAACCCACAATTGAACCCCTTTATTACTTTCCTATGTTTATTCACCTCCATATTCGAACCGCACCAAAGTGAACCGACTTGAAAACTTGAAAATTTTATTCATCTCACTTGAACTACATCAAAGTTTTGAAGTCGTCGACTTTCGGCTTTCAATTTGGATAAAAGGGTTTTTGTTTGTTTAAAACTTGGGTACGTGTTATTTGAAGAGTCTGTCACGTGGTTGGAGTTACGTCACGGTTGGACGGTTGCGAGTTTGAGTACCGGGTGGGAAAGGTAACACGAGATCTTTAAAAATTACTTTCAGTTTTAGTAATTTTACAAATATTCGTTATTACTATATCTGACTATGTATTTCTCTCCCTTCTTCCTGCCCTTATCCTATGTTACTTGGGACGGCGCAACATGTTTTAGGGTTCCGTACAAAAAAAAAACGGAACCCTTATAGGATCACTCGTGCGTCTGTCTGTCCGTCCGTCTGTCACAGCCAATTTGCAATTTGAACCAAATTAGGTGAAATTTGTTAGGATGGTGTAATCATATGATCCAAACACAGATGTACAATGTAAATAAATATATATTTTTTTAAATAAGCTTGTCATTTCCGGGGGACAAATTAGGAAATTAAACGAAAAAGTTTTGCAAATCTAACTGTGTCATATATCAAATGAAAGGGCTCATTATGAGGATCTCAAATATATTTTACTTATCGTAAAATAAATAGTTTTGATTTTATTCATGAAAGAAGACGAAAATTTGCCATTCTCCCCCCCCCCCCCCGATCTTCGAAACTACTGAGCCTAAAATTTAAAAAAAGATACGAAATATAGTTCATGTCTTGTAGATTACAGGAAAACCTATAAGAATTCTATCCATTGGCATTGTACGGAACCCTCTCCACGCGAGTTCAACTCGCACTTAACCGGTTTTTTTTTTCTTCCATTCCGTCCTGTCCAACGTCATGTTTTCACTGACTCCCTTTTCATTCATGTCATTCTTCACTCAAGCCATCCACCTTTTCTTTGGCCTTCATAACATTTGATGTGAAATTTTGTTCAGAAAAATGAAAAGCTGACATTGCCGTAAGGACATAATATTGATAAATTTATTAATTTTGTATTAAAAATGGTAAAATTCATGGTCTTCCTTTTATATCTGACACTATGTTATTTAGCAAAAAATAATCCTTATGATGAAGCCTTTCGATCGGTATGATAGAGCTACAGGGTGATTATATTTCTCGTGTAACGAGATTCGATTATTTAAATATATATGAATGCAGTTTCAATTGTTTTTAAATTAAAATAAAGTCTTCTTTCCGTAAAATGTTCCATCTACAATATTCAAGGTACTTTCCCGCCATGTGGCATATCCGTGGGACGGCCTGTATATATAATATGAGTATGTATATATTTATTACGGTGTTTATGTATGTTTCAGTGTAGATGGATGGATGAATATACCTATATATAATATGGGTATGTATATATTTATTTCGGTGTATATGTATTCCAGGATGTAATTATGTATAATTATGTAGTTTATATATATATTTTTTACTTTTTAATTATTACTTTTTGTAATGCACCTGCCATGTTATCTCTTCGCTACCCATGGTTGACTGGTAGAGAATGCCTAAGGCATTAAGTCCGCCTTTATACCTTTGTGCTTGAAGTATAAATAAATAAATAAATCCCTTATTTATACTTTATGCGCAAAGATATCATGGGCCTGATGATACAATGGCATTCTCTACCAGTCACCGTGCTACCGTGTACTATGTGGGGATCAGACCAAATCAATATAGTGCGAAAACACAGTTGGCAATTAATTGCTCAGATATATGCCTGATTTTTTTTGTCGTAGGCCTATTCCTCAGATTTCAAGGATAATCATGGCAGTCACGATCATTGTTTTGCACGCTGTTCAAATGTATCACCAATTTACCCACGAATTTGACCTTTGCGTGATTTTTTAATATTTTTATGTGAATTTAACCGATTTGCGAAAACAATTGGTTCCGGTTTTTAAGTGTGTAGAAATAAAAAAAAGTTTATAATATAAGATGTTTTATGTTATTAAATGTTACCTCATATTTTCATCGTCTCTGGAGAAATCAACTTACCTGAAACAAAAAAATGTAAAAGATTAGTTTCAGTGCTGAAAAATGTTTGTTATTCAGTTTTCGGCGTCTTCTTGTTACTTCTTATCTCATTCCGGAAAAAACATTATTTTTGGTGTGACTTTTTATTGTATACAAGCTTAGTCGGAAAACGTTGTGTTGCCATATAAAAAAAAACTACGACCTATTATCAGATCAAATATATTTAAGAAATGTAATAAACATCGGTCAAGCCGTTTCGGAGGAGTTCGATAACAAACACTGGGACACGAGATTTTTATATATTAGAAGATATACAGGGTGGGGACGACGATACGACAAAAAATTAAAACACTGGTAATACCAGTTCATAAGAATATTTTGAAACTATCAAATAAATCCTAAAAACTAAATTAAAAAAAAGTCCAGATATACTAAAGAGCATATAAATGTAACTAAAGTAAAACACCATATGAAATATTGGTTTTCTAACTTGTGAGAAGAGCGGCAACTTGTGGCGTCGTAATTTAATATTATTAATGCTCAATAAAAACAATTACACTAAATTACCAAATCCTACCATGATATTTTTTTGTGCTATTGCCATCCCCACCCTGTATACATTTTATATTTATATTATAATATCTTTACAAAAATATACATAGACTCCAAGGAATACGTGACGTCATCGAGGCAAGCCTTATGTCGATGTAAGGCGATTGGCACACTGCCCCGCGTCACGCAGCGGGGTGCGGGAGTGCGTGTTCTTACGTTGCTTGAAAGTATCTCGTTTTGTATTGAAACACGCGTAGTACAACACACAGAAAACGCATTCACGCGCGGTGTTGCAGATCACGCGCCTACATGCAGAGAAACACGCGTCTACGCATTGGGTGCGGAGCAAATGTATGCGAAGAAATCTGCATGATGGTGTAGATTTGCTGTCCCGCAACCTCGCGCGTGACTGCGTCGCCCCGCATCACGCAGCGGGGTGCGTGGCGACGCAGTCACGCGCGCGGTTGCGGGAGTGCCGATCTGCACCATCATTTCAGATTTCTTCGCATACACTTGCCTCGCACCCGCGCGTAGACGCGCGTTTCTCTTCATGTAGGCGCGTGATCTGCAATACCGCGCATGAATGCGTTTTCTGTGTGTTGTACAGTCAACAGCAAAAGTAGATGATCAAAATCAGAAATTGAATACTAATTCAATTCAAACAAACTGCTTGGGTTCAGTCTTAAATAAAACTAATCACAGAAGTGTGAGATTTTTCGATTGAAAATTAGGGTGCTTTTTCGATATTAAGTCAAAATAAGGTGAAAAAAATAAATATTTTAAATCAAAAAAATGTCAGTGTATTTGGGACATAGAAAGGTAAGTTTTCACTTTGATGAAAAATAAAAAACGTTTGTAAAAGATAAAAATAAAAAACCAAAAAACTTGATTATTTGAATTTTTCACATACATTTTGAGGTTATGTGAAAAAAGTGTAAATACAAAAGTTGAAGATATTTTGATTACCTACAACTTGCCGTTCAACTTTTTTCCATAGGACTTGTAGTTTTGCCGGAAATCGAGATAAACCGTTTTTTACCTTTAAAAACGCACCCCCATCCACTTCCCGACCTCGGATCGCCGGGAATTTATTTTTTCTTTTATTTTTGTTATATTCTCTTCCTTTTCCAATGGGTTTCATTCTACTATTATTTTTTTTTGCTTTCAAAAATTATCGGCACTGGTCTATTTGACCTTATACAATACTTAAAGTTGAATCAAAAATTCATCTGGAAGTTGGTGTCCAATTCACCCCGAAATGTCCTAAAATCCTAGTCTACCTACTCGCTTTACATATCTCACCTCAATTCGCCTCAATAATTAATTAAAACGGCTGTTTATATACAGGAAAATTACCTAAAACACTTGATTACGTCAGACAGGCGGTCGCCAAACTAATTGAAAAATCGATTCGTTACGACGTGTTACGTGAAAATAAACTAGTCGTGCGCTTGGATTTGGCCGTGATTAATTTTTATTTTTTTGTATTTTTTCTGCATTATGTTAATTTGTTGTGGTAGTCATTAAAGGTATTTTTTGGGTTGAAAAGTGGAGTTCAATTGTTTTTATTGTTATTTGATGTTTGTGACTTTTTCTTTTTCTTGTTGTTGATATATTGTGTCCTATGAGCTCCCCCTCTTTATCATTATTTTTATTTACAAATTTTGAATATATTTTTGAATGATTTAATAGAAAAAATAAACACAACGTTATTTTAATAAAAAAAATTGGTATAATTTTAGATACTTTTTCTTTTTTTAGCAAACAGAGCTGAGACGTTAATCCCTTATTTTAAAAACGTGAGCATTTTAATATCAGTGTTTAGGTATTCTGTTTAAGACTGTACATTGCCTTAATTGTTTACAAGCTTTTGACATAGATTATCGTTGAGATGAGATTATGAACTGATTTTAGATATTTTTTAATTCAGGGAATTGGGGTTCTGGTGTCATCTCGTTTTTTTTGTATTATCGTATTTATATCAAAATTAAATTAAGATTTTTCTTATTTTAACAAGTTCTTATTTATCTACAAAGTAGTGATTCGAGCTTCCCTTTAGTCAAATAAAGTCTGTGTTAGGAGACTCCTCTTTCATTTCTTAAAGTGTGAAAAACTTGTTGAACTATTTAAAACTTTAGACAAATATTTCATTATGTATATCAACTTGCTTGTATGTATAATCATATTCAAGATATTGATATACAGTCCTGAATTGTTAGCTGAAATCTTACAAACAAACACTCAGACAGAAATCTACATACGCAGACAGGAAAAGTATTATAAAAACTGATCAGCGAGACCTTCGGTTGACAATGTCGTGCCCCGCTGACATTGCGACGGAACCCGCAGCGGTGACGCGACTATGCAAATTACTTTAGATAGTGGTTATCGAGTCTCAATGTCACCTGCTTAACCCTAAAACTTCAGGAGACGGTGTGAAATGGTAAGGAAATTACAGTGGCTGTGGAATCAAAAAATCAATTTCATATGTACTTTCTAAGATTTTCTTGGACATGACTGACATAGGCTAATATTAATCTGCAACTTTGAACTGAATAGCAGACAAAAGCTCGCTGATATCCGTGCTCGCTTTATATAAAGAATATATTTTTTATGATTAAATTACAAATGTATAGTTTTCAGACTTTTCCCTGTATTTATAGTATAAGACGATATTACTTGCCAAATTTCGTAGTTCTAAGTCAACGGAAAGTACCCTATAAATTTTGATTCCCTTGAGAGTGTCGAAATGTACGTTTTTTGCGATTTATACGGCCGTATCTTTTTATCACCTTAACTTAGAATTGATTTTGATCTTGACTTCACAGCTACAAGGGACCGTGGACCTAAGAATATAGTTTTAATTTTAACTTGATACCTCTACGCGTTCCCGAGATAAAGGGTCTAGAAAGACAGATTGACAGACAGACTGACAGTCAGACAGACAGACAGGCGGACAACCAAGTGATTCTATAAGGTTTCCGTTTTCTCCTTTTGAGGTACGGAACCCTAAAAATACGAGTGATCAAAGCTCGTGGCTTCTCTGCATGAGAAGAGGTCATTGTCCTGCAGTGGAGCAATAACAGGTTAGTATTATTATTATCAAATAACATCATTAATCAAAACCAAGCAAATGGCAAGTGGGCCTTTTAGCATTCTCAATAACCCCCAAAAATCTATCGGAAAAATCAAGATTTAACACCATTTTCACACAATCTTGATTTTTCCGATAGATTTAGAAAAATACATATTTTTAACCTAGCACAAAAGCGTTCAGCGAACGACTAACCTAATAAAAAATCCAATTACCATCTACAACCTACTTACTAAGTAAAGTACGACGTCATAATTAGTGATGTTGATGGCATGTGACGTCATACGTCGCCTTGAGCGTCGAGCGTTGGGGTAGCGTTATGGGTCAGTACATCCCTAGGCACTCGTGTTACTTAGTTATCTTCGTGGGACATCCCTAAGGGTAATATGTGGGTCGAGGATTTTTAAAAGGATGTGTAGTTAGGATAGTTCTGTGTGAGACTGACAAATTGCCTTATTTTTTTTGCTGATAATTTATAATAGTCAAGAATTTAATTTCAATGTTTTCAATAATTTCGTTTCATTATTAAAATAAGCTATAGTTAATTTGGCACTCCTTACAGGCATAACGTAAAAACGTTCAACAATTATCTACACCAAAGTCTGTGGACCAAACTTGGAGAGTGTAGTCAGGCCAAGAAGGTACTTTTTGCGATTAATGGCCGCTTCGTAGCTGGTTCTCCGACTGTCCAAACAATAGCTGCGTATAGACACAGCCGCCATAACCAACCCTAGGTCTTTTGAATAAACATCTCTTTGTTATAGGAGTTACAGACAGCCACAGAGCCTGCATGACGGTAGACAAGACAGCAACCCATGTGCTTCGTAACTGCCCTGAAGTCGTTTCATACAGGGTAAAGTACTTCGGTAACCCAGGAAACCTAAGGGAGATCGCCAGTAACGTCAAGGCGCTGCTGGTCTTTCTTGAGGAACTTGGGAGGAACGCAAAATACGCGCTGAGACGAGGAGTTGCGAATACCAGCCCGTTATAATATACTATGTATACTAACTGGTGTTCTGTTCTCATAAATACGGTTAAGGTTAATATTTAGAAGCTGATGATATTTGTCCGAAGGTTAGTGACGATGAATTGAATAAATTGATTTGAGTATACTGTAGTCGTCAAACGTATGCCTATCAAATGATAAAAAAAAAACGAAATACTAAAATTTCGTTATTATTTTGCTTTTCTTGTTAGTTTTTTCTGAAGATGTTTGTAACTCAATTACGCGAAAACCGCTGAATGGATTTGGATAAATAAATTACCTATCGTTCAAAGAAAAAGCACCTATAGAAATATCGTTGTAATAAAAGAGACAAATATTTACACAAGCAACAGCCTATAAAGTAAATATATTATAAACAAAGCGGCGATTTCTAACAATACGCTTTACGAGCATGCAACCAAGTTCATGGTCAAAAGAAATAACAAATGGGACGATTAAACGACTGAAATAAACTCAAGACGCACGCGCCGTTGTCGGGTTAAATACGTGATGGCAATTGATAGAGATTGGCCATGTCAAATTGATATTGACATTTGGAGTTGCTATTGTAATGTCAAGTTTATTTATTCATAAGTGTCGTTCTTTAAGTGATGAATGAATGTACTAAACATAGATGTTGTCAATGTTTTTTTTTATTGTAACACTTTTACTCGTAATAATAGATTCTAAATAAATCCTTAAATCCCTTTGCCTCAGAAAGAATAAAGAAAAATATTTGAACAGTGAGATAAAAAGATTCTACGAAGAAAAAGTTTTACTAAGACTACTTTCGTTATTACAAAAAACGAACAAAAATAGTGTAATCTTTTTAAGTACTAAAGATTATCTCACAAAAGTTCTAAAATTCAGAGTAACTTGATTTCTTTAAAACTTGCAGTAAACTTGTACGGAGAACTTCGTAATAAATTCCAGAAATTAGGTTCTAATCACAATACAATAGCAATAACAGTGAAATAAATATCAATTTACCTAATTAAAACCCGCCCGTACACACGATTGCCTACGCTGAAATCCTTCGAACACGCAATAAAAGGAAAACTGGGGCCTTTGACCCTACCACAATAAAAACTGCATGAAACCATCCGGGCTAAAATTGTAATGTCGACGCACTCGACAGCTTGTGTGACCTTAAAAAACCACACCCAACATTCAACCTTATACCTTTGAAATAAATCACATATCGAAAACTCAACTCCACGTTTGTTACGCTTATTTAGAAACCAACCACAATCGCCATTGAAGACCACACTGCGTATCACATGGCGTAACTTATCAATTGGGCTGACCAAAATTGTTCGTTAAAAATATAAGAATAGAGTTGATATTTGTATGGGATATTCAACTTATGTTCTTTGAGACCTGGATAATGCCCTTTGTCGGTCGTTACAGTTTTTCATAATCGACCTATTTGCTTTTGGAATACCGTTCATTTTTCTTCACTGCCCCTGTAATAATCCAATACGAAAACATCCCAAGTAGCGCTTCGTCTCCCTCCAAAAATTCAACTCTATATTTGCTACCTAAAGTTGGTTTTAGCTTGAGGGGGTCAAGTTAAATGTGTGCGATGGCACGACATAGCATTCCAGGCGATGCGAATGACTCCAAGATGACAACGGCCAGACAAGGGCAGCAAGTACTTACTCATGCGACGCATCGCTAGCCGGTGCACGTATGTAAATAGCTTGAAAGTGATTTTATAGCGCAATGTATTGGATACTATGTAAACAGAAATGATGGATGCTGTTATTGGTAAATGAGACAGAATTTTGGATAAGAGTTAAGTCCTGGTTACTCCTAAGATGGTTCATTATTTTTCTCTCTCCATACCTAAATAGCATTTTGAACCGTCAGTGACGGTTGCTCTAGCTATGACCGTTACATGATTTGTAACCAACAGTTCTATTCTGTAAAAATCGTCTTCAGCGAATTTAGGTTAAGTGAACTTGAAGCGAGGTATGAATCCCTAGCAACAGATGGGACGACAGCTGTTCTCAAACACATTTCATCAAAATTTACCGATTCAGATTTTTCCAGAATTGCACTGCTGAATCGACAAACAGATCTAACCTTATTTAAGTATTGGTGTAGTTCTAGGTCGTGAAATGCTGACGATAATGCTACGTGCAAAAATAATAGATAATATAGGAATGCTGATACTAAACATCTTGGAGAAAGCTGTAAAATACCCTCGGAAAAGAGAGACAGTGTTCAGTATTTAGATAGGAACAGAAAGAGAAAGAAATTCAAAACCTTCACCTACAATTTAACAAACTTAATCTCTAAACAAGAAAATAGAAACTATGGCATTTAGTAAGCGAGTCAGGACCCAACAAATTAAAACAAGACAACGAAATTTATTCTCTGATCAAACATTTATTCCTATTAACTCCTAATCTATAAACGCAGTACAGAATTCAATAGCCGACCTCGTATCCTTAAGAGTTGGCAGCTTGGAAGCGAGGAACTTCTGGATTCCTGTACGGAATACTAAGTCAGAGCTGTGTGTAAAAACCAATTTGTTCGATTTATAGGCGTTTAAGGATTGGTTCTTTTATCCAGGGGAAAAAAGAAATGTACGGCGAAAAATGGAAAATAGGAAAGGAATTGGATGAATCAGAATGTTGTTTTTTCTGCCGAAATAACTACCAGCTTCTGTGCGTTTGTCTTAATGTGGTTTATTTTAAGGCAAAATTATCTCTTTACTACTCTACGCAAAATACGAATAGTAATAATACAAAAATACTTCGAGCTGCGGATACCAGCCTGTTATAATAGATAATACTAGATACTAATACTATTATCTCTCTTCTATCCTTCTTAGGACACTTTGAGCGCCATGGCGGATACCGTGTGTCCGACGCTAGTGGAGGTTTTACCTTTAACGTTTTTGAGCCGGCAGTTAACGTATTAGTCAAAGGGAGGATGTATGAGATCATAAAGGAAGAATGAAAGACAGCGGTGTAGGGGAACAGTGCCAAAAGTTTATAGTAAATGATTTGCAGTTTTGGAATGTTTTCATGACTAAATATGATAGAGAAAAACTGATCAAAATGCGCACTTAACTACCAACAAAGTTCGTCTCCAATAAAAATCATACTTTACATAGATAAAGTTTGATGAGAAAACTTCCTCGCTGATTTTAAAATGGAAGAAAAATATTAACTGCATTTTATTATCTCAAGAAAGCTCTAAAGGAGATGGGTTAAGTTAACTGAAGACTGGTGCGAAATAGCCTTAATATCGACACGTCCTCGCTTTAAAAATATTCCCAAAGGGCGAAATGGATTCACTCGATTTACTGCTTTGATACTGAAGAAATATTTGTAATAGTATTCACGAGATAAAAAAGAAAAAGGTTAAGTAGTATAAAATTTATTAAAATAAACACTCTGTCTGATTCTAATACAATATGTTAGAAAAGCATCCGGTTACCCCGGAAGGTCGACCCTAATATTTTTGGGAAAATATTAAATAGCAGGGACAAAAAATATTGAATATTCTGCACAGATAAAATGCACAGGGTTAAATAAGCTAGACATCTGAAGACGACTTAGAAAAAGTAAATGATTGCATGACTACAGTAGATATAGGTTTTTAGTAAAGTAATCAGGGCTGGAAATCAGGTAGGCAGACAAGACGAATAATTTGTTGCACATTATTAGGTAATAATGATAATAATAAACATCTCATACCAATTTTGGCTACGGTGACAGTTTCTGCTCCAAAACAGAAACATTCAGTTGCGCAGGATATATTAAAGTGCATAAGTGTACGCAGATTCACTCTCTCGTCCATACCCTCCTCGATCCAGTGGAATCCAGGTAATTATTATGCATCAATACAAAATATTCAAGTGTAGTTTTAGAAGTAATAAAGAATTAGGTAGAACTCGTGGTCATGACGAATTATTCACAATTAAATACATGAACTCTTTTAAAACGACATATTATATTTATTATATTCCTACTTTTCTTACTCAATATATTTTTTTTAATGGGATTAGCCCGCCACACTATTCCCGAACCACTGCAACTCCTGTAAGCCAGAATCAACAGTGGCGACCACCAGAAAAGTGCCAAAGCAATGAAACTCGACGAGTCCCAGAGAAACGATTCAACTGTCTTGGATCCCGCAACAAAATTAATCAGAAAGAACAGCGGAAGAGTAAGAAAAACATATTTTCCACTTCCCCCCAAATCAAGCAGGAGACAGAATAGAACTACGCCAATAGGCACAAAGGGACGATTACAACTGAGAGAAGCCCCGATGCTAAGCACCACGGATTATAATTAACATAATTAATGGGTCCTAAAAAGAGAGCTGTTACATTAAATTTGATTCCAATAATAGGTATGGCAAAATCGCTTGAACGCACAAAGACAAAGTCAAAGTAGTTCGTATTCACAGTCAGATGTAGAACATTGACACAAAGGCGAAGCAATAAGCTTGAAAGAAAATATTTTACTAGTTGCCTTTACCTGTTAGACATTGGGCAACACTCAATATAGAACACAAATCTTGAATATCAGGAGGAATTTAAAAATTCCTGAAGATTCTAACAAGTTTATGATTTGTAAGTTAGAGCCAACCCCGACAATTCTCTTATCCATTTGGCTTGGGTGTTCTCGGCACTGATGGTTCATTGAAGTTTCACTTGATCTGGAGTTGTGCCAAGTTCTGGGCGAATTTTATACGTGCCACCCAAGATTGTTGGATATCGTTAATGCTGTATAAACGAGCCTCCGACTTTAAAACCGATAAATCTAGCAGATTTATTTGAACTTTAAGATTAGACAATTTTGAAAAGCTATGGACAGATTCAGATCAGATTTCAGGACTGCCTTCAGTCAGTATGCATTAAATCGAAAGTTACGGTAGATTATTAATTAACTTTTTAACATTATTTTAGCTCTTCTCACCTGAAATATAGAAACGATTACCTAGTTCAGGCACGGAAGTCTTATAGCCAAATACACAGACGCTACTCAATTTTCAGATGCCATTTAGTCTTGTGCTGTCTCTATAATTTTATAAGAAAGTGACTGACAGTATGACTTGAACCATCTTAAAATTGAATAACGTTTGAGTTTTTGGCCATTAGAGATATAATTTCAATCACAACTCGTTAAATTACGAGTTCTTTGTTTAGCTTTGAAATCTATGGAACAAAAATATTATTATTATGTATAATTATTTTGCAAGAATGTAATAAGATTCTCTATATCATAAGTACTACTCATAGGTAACTGCGTCAATTTGAGAAACGACACGTCGGTAATTATGTGGTGACGTCACACGATCTACTAAAGCACAGATTTCGTATGAATATTAGATTCCGTAAGCTGTTAATCCTTCATTTCGTTCCTCATCACCTCGGATACATTGATTAATTTCGAGTTCAGTGTAGTAAGTGCCTTTCTATATTAATTCAGGTGTATCACGTGTAAAAGCCGACACCGCGTAGATGAGAAAATCAAAAGCGAGTAAACATTCTAGAATGAATGAAAATTCCTTACACACAAAGTCTATAAATCTTTTTCCAATTTATAACTATCCCAACATTTTAAAACTGCCATGATCATAATTTCAGCTGAAAGACGTCTACTGCTGGGTATAGATCTCATCCAAGCTTCAGAACATCCTGCGGATTCAGTGGATTCCCCCGATCGTCAATAGCTGATCGGTATATCTTGTGTAAGACCTACATAGTGCAACTTGAACATAACTTAGCCATGCCAACAGTACTGTTAGTGTCAGTAGCCTCACACAAAGGCTTTAAAAAGCAAGTCCAAGAATCTGAACCTCAAATCAGTTTCTTCCTCTATTATCCCTGGTCGTTTCTCGGTGCTCACAATCAATCGCCCGTCAGTATGCAATGCGTCTACGTGTATGCAGTTTGCATATTAATGGCTCAATCTTAGATCTCGCCGTGACCGCTCGTTCCATTCTATTGTCTAATGTTTGGGGTTTCGCTGTAATGAACTCGATTTGGATGCCAGCTGTGGTTCTAGAGTTCACACTTGGTATTTAAAAGAGATATTGTCATTGCTCACTTTTAAAACACTATTTTGATATGGCGATAACCCAGCCTAAGACTCTAACAACCGCTGTCAAAATTTAATGCCAGTACGCCACATAAGAGCTTTCTGCTTATTTATATTGTCATTATAAAAAAATACTAGCCGTTGGCCCACGAATTCGTCTTCGTAGATTTCCTACTTTTCCTACAAAGTAAACACTCCCTAGGCCTCATTCGAGAGGCAGTTAAAAACCTTAATTTTTTGCTTAGCTTGGCATTCGTGCCAGGTTTTAATTTGATTAACACAAAAAATAAAATCACTCATATAATTCCCTATTTTCATCCAGGCTATAAGAGTTGAATTTTCAAATATATTTTCATAGTGCTCGCCTACATCTTAAAAGGAAGCTTTGTGCAAAATTTTACGTCTCTATGCTCCATTTACAATAGCATTAGACAGAACTTGAAAAAGGTTAGTTATAATGCACACTTGTCGAACAAAAGTACAATAAACTTGTAATAGTTACGATAAACACCGAATCCATACTTTTAATATTATAAATGCGAAAGTAACTCTGTCTGTTACGCTTTCACGATGAAACGGCTGAACCGATTTTGATGAAATTTGGTTTGAATATAGTTTAAACCCCGGGGAAGGACATAGGCTACTTTTGAATCCGCGACTGCGTCTGCATCCGCGATAACCGACTTTCACGCGGACGAAGTCGCGGGCAAAACCTAGTTTATTATAATCTATTTTTACAGTAGCATTCGCACTTAATATTGTAATCTTTTTAATAATTTACCTTATGAAATTATGTGGCTTTCATTTAGTTCTATGATTTCATTCAAAGTTAAAATACAGTGTCTATGCTAAAAACCTAAAAAAAACTGGGATGAACAATACCAGGAACGTGATTCGTTTCACTGAAATTCTACCAAAATTAGCTAATCTTTAAAATACTTTTATTTTGCTTAAGTATATTATTATACGTTCTTATATTATATATAGTTTATGTCACAACAATTTTCATTGAAATTGATTTTTACTTATCTTTAAAATAAAATGCATTGTATTCCTGCTTCTGCGAGCCTCTTTTTCTAATGCTATCCATAGTCCATAGTAATATTATAAATGCGAAAGTAACTCTGTCTGTTACGCTTTCACGATGAAACGGCTGAACCGATATTGATGAAATTTGGTATGAAAATGGCTTGAACCCTGCGGAAGGACATAGGCTACTTTTCAATTAGCGACTTCGTTTGCATCCACTATAACCGACATTCAGGCGGACGAAGTCGCGGACAAAAGCTCGTTTATTATAAATGGAGTATAGTTCCAGTAGTTTCGGCTGTATATTTCAGTTAGTCAGTCATGTTCTCCTTTTAAATAATACTAGCGACCCGACCCAGCTTCGCATGGGCCTATAGCATTCCTCCGTAAATGGACTATCCAACACAAAAATATTTTTTCAATTCGAACCAATAAATCCTGAGATTAGCGCGTTCAACCAAACAAACAAACAAACTATTCAGCTTTATAATATTAGTATAGATATAGATTACTAGCTGAAACGGGAAACGTTGTTTTTTACAAAAAAATATAGCCTGCGACCTATTCTGAGACCTACCAAAATACACAAAAAAAAAATGAAAATCTATCAAGCCGTTTCGGAGAGTTCTATAACAAACACTATGATACGAGATTTTATATAGGGCGACTGGTAATTAGTGTACGACATTTAAACACGTGATTGTGTTCATGATAACAAACAACTTTCCCGAAGAAAAAATGTTTTTTGTGTTGGTTCACTTCAGGTCACAGGCGTGCGCGCGCGTGAATTTCATACGGCTGTTGTTTTATTGTGATAAAAGTGAACCAGTACAAAAAACATTTATTCTTTGGGAAAGTTTTTTGTTATCATGAACACAATCACGTGTTTAAGTATCGTACACTAATTACCAGTCACCCTATATATTAGAGATAACGCATACGTTTTGCGAATGGCAAATGATTTGCTGTGTCAGAGCCATACGAAACGATAAACCTCATAATGTTTTTTGTCATTTTCTGAGAATATAATACTGAGGTTGTTGAGTTGTTGTTTTGAAATGAGGCTAATGAAAGGAGTTTTTTGTGTCATAGAATATATTACTTTCCTTACTGTTTTATAAAACAAATAATAAAACCGTAAACAATACCTTGTGATCTGTATTCTTAAAACCTAGAGAAAGATGGGTATTGTATATTGTGTGTTTATAAATAATTGTCCGAAAAAACACTGCTATGACCTCAAAATTCGTGCACTTACACGCACTGTCACCCAATTTAAATTCTACAACTAAATAATTGAATTGAATTTGAATTGAATTGAATTTCAAAAGGGGTTGAAAATCAAGTCAGAAACACGAATACTGTTGAACGTTCGTTGGGATCCACACTGTTTGCAATTAGACGATCCGATTGCACACATTTAACATTTGCGATGTCGTCCGTAGTTCCCAAAATCTAGAATTTATACCTACCACGTTCAGTTCTAGATAGTCTAGAATTTATTGAGGGAAACCCGTTGGAGCAAAAGTTGGTAAAATGTCTGTTATTTTCTGTGGATACCTTTATTGGGTCGTTTTTCGTTTAGTCTTGTGGTGAAAGCACTTTTAAGTTTGGTTTATATCCAATAGAAGTTATAGTTCTAATTTATTATGCTACCTTATCTGTTTTTATATTCTGGGATCCAACATTATACTTCTAGATCACGTGTTTTAAGTGTGACTCATGCAGACTTTCATATGATTTGTTGCCGCTATCTTTATTGGACTCTTATCCAGCACTGAACATAGTTATTAGACTAATCAAAACTATACAGTATCGGATTCCCATGCAATGCCTCCACGTGTGTCCATTCAGTGCATCATCTTATTTATTTGTTTATGGAGCACAACATATATTGTATAGGTAACACAAAATATTAAAGTTCATATCGAGACTGTATTCCTAAATATGTGTACACAGCGAAAAACTTTTGACCACAGGTTGTGGTATTCCGCCTCTTTCGCGGACAACTGCCACCGGAACGCACAAAGACTTAGTGGAACTAAGTGATACTAACATAGTTTTAAGTTTTATTTACTAACACTATTGTTATATGTAAACTTAGGTTAAGGTATTTGTAACCTGAAAATAAATGGTTTATTATTAGATATTATTTACATAAGTAAGCTAAACTGCAAGAAAAGTTAAAGCATGTATGTGGGTATCCAACTTAACTAAACTCAATACATACATAGTAATACATACCTACGTCCGGAACAGTATGTACAGACGCCAATACATCAAGCTATCCCAAACGGTAAATTTTTTGCAGTTGAAAATAAACCTTTTTCTTTTATAATAAAGTTAAAAAACTATCAAAGAAATTTGACAGTTGACGAGCTGGTCTCTCCGTACATAACAATTAAATTAAATTCAAAATATATAAAATTTATTGTATTTTATAACTTTTACATAATTTTCAAACCTCTACTTTTGAACTATCGAACTCATCCAACTCATTATAATTTTGTGGCCTGTGTTGTAGTATTTTCACTGACAGGTTGATCCTTTCAGTCATAGTATGTATCTACAATTATTCTTTCATAGATCATGCCGACAAAATAGAAAAAGAGCTGTTGCTTGCAACACAAACTAAGGCGACTTCACACGATACACGCAAACAGTAAACACACACAAGGAAATAGCGTTTAAGACACTAATTCCTTGGCCAAACTCCATGTTATGTTGACCTGTTAGCGGACGCTAATAGGCACGTTCATTCACTCCCAACATGTAGTACGTTATATAATGAATGAATCATTGTTCTAGTACTACTGTTTTAAAGATGTCGAGGAGTGAATGATTGGAAATTTAATTTGAACGTTGATTGGCGACTTTTGGACTGGAACTTTGAGTATGAATAGAGAGTGCATCGTAAATAGGGTATTATACCAAACAAATCGAATTAGTCCGTCAGAGAAGTTTCCAAAAAATATTGGACACGTGTTTTTTCGTTTTTCACGTAAACAAAAAATGAAGACGGTACAGTGCGTTCCAAACTCGTGTGACATCATGTCAGTACCCTTTTACTGGCGAAGTGACGTCACAGACCCCCACTCATGATCTTTGATGCGTTTTATCTTCGTCAGTTTTTATTGATTTGATAAAACAAAAAATACGTATCCAATATTTTTCAATAATCTAACTGACGGACTAATTCGATTTTTTTGGTAAAATACGCTATTGTAAACTATTTGAGACACAATACCAAATAAAGTAATAAGGTTTTTGTAATTTCTGTCATGGTGGCCAATATTTTATTTATTATTTATTTATTTTTTCATAACATGTACACTATCTTTATAGGCAACTTCCCAATACCAATGAAAACTATCGAAGTACACAGGAGATGTTATAATGCACAAGTGTGTGCGCACGCACAGGTGCATTCCCTCTTCCCTCACTGTCATAGTCTGAAGGAATGACAATCCGATGCAGCCAGGGAGAGCTCAGACACAGGACCAACAGTTTTACGTACGTTCTGAAACACATGGGGTGTCACACCACCAACTTTCAAATTCCAGGCTGCTATTGAGAAACTAGTGTAAAAACCTAAGAAACCGAGAAGAAACACGAGACAGACGGATTCCTAATGGTTTTATCAGCAAGTTTTGATCGGTGACGTTGTTACGAAGACCTCATTGAAAGTCAAATCCGAAACAAATATATCCCACCCAAGCAAGCATATAGGTACTTTTTTATTTATATGCTTGTATTCAAAAATTGGATAAAATAAATCACGTAAGTATTGTTTTATGAAACTTGAGCCGAAGTTACAATTATTTTCAGAGATTTGACTAAACTTTAGTAAAAAAAGACAAACGACACGTATTGTTTTGATGGAAAAATCCGCAGTATTTGCCGAATGATTTCCGCAGAAACAATTCAGGCGTAAGCTCTCCTCTATAATATAGGAAATTATACGACCTAGACGAAAAAGGATCAAGTGGACACTTCAACAAGATCTAAAGGACCTCAAAGCAAACTAACCCAATTGAAGCCTTAAGCAAATATAATAGGAATCGCCCCAACTGTACCTAAATATACGTAATAATATACTCCTAAAAAGGAATCCTTTTTAATCAATTAAGTGGAAAAATCCTTAACACATGACGTCCGCACTCTAAACCCCAAAAGCGATTGGCGTGAGTGGCCAATCCTGGAAAATAGTTGTTGGTTCAAAATGTAAGAGGAAGAGTATTGCCAGTTTGCTTATTTATTTATTTAGACTTCATACATAAAAGAACAAAGGCGGATTGAATGCCTTAGGCATTCTCTACCAGCCATTAAGATGGTGGATGGTTGGTGGTGCAGTGATAACATGGCAGGTCAATAGTGAAAGAATGAAGTAAGAAAATCGTCATCTGCCTAACAGAATAACCGGATGCAGCTTTTACATGGAGCGACTGCCTATCTGATCTCCACAACCCAGTTGTTGGGTAACACTAATACCCTTTGGTAAGACTGGTTGTTAGATTTTCTTGGTTTTTCGTATCGACTGTCAAAGATGTACGAATGACAGTTGGAATCGGCTTTACATGCTTTCCGAGGCATGGAGGGAACTGGGTATGAAATGGGTGGTCACCCATCCACAGACTACAGCTATGTTATTCTGTAAGAACTCACTTCAGTTCTCACTTGTGATTCCGCGGTGAAAACTGTTTTAGGTATTCTGTAACTCGATCAAAACTACGCTAACGGCACTAAGTGACAACATAGGTAAAGCGGACTATTATTACGTTACTATTTTACGAATACCAATTTTTTTCTTCTTTAGGTAAGTGAAATTGGAAGTGAGACAGAATTCGAATTCGCGGGTGAATTCTTACAGAATTGCACTGCTGGTGCGATTTAGTAAATTCTTTCGCTAAACGTAGCTTACGCTATCCCTAGATGCTGTAGGCTATATTTTGCTATCAAAAATGTTGTATAAACTCTCAGATTATAAAACAAAAGGCAGATGGACCATGCGGTACACTGAGAGTGAAGCCCAAAAAGCAAATACAAATTCAAAAGCGAATACATACAATCTCGTGATTGTATTCGCTTTTTAACTTGTATTCGTGCTATTCTGACTCGTGTGAGTACAACAGCACGACGCGCGTTGTAGGTATTCGCTTTTGAATTTGTATTTGCTTTTTTGGCTTCACTCTCAGTGTTCCGTGCGGTCTATCTGCCTTTTGTTTCATAATCTGAGTATAATATAAACTATAAGTGTAAAATAAAGTTTAAAAATTAAAATCCGTGATAGTTAGGTTTTTTTCGACAGCCAAATGCGATCCATGCTTCAAATCCCGCTTCCTCCTCCCTCTTCCACCACATTCATAGGTAAGAGAGGAACACTCGGACCTACAAGATTGCTTTTCGAGTGCCATTTACCCAGTGTTCGCCCAAATGTGGGGCTTTTATTAACTGGTGTTTTATTTTACATCTATTCGTGTGTGAGCCGCCTTATCGATTTAGAGGAAGACTGGAAGTCGTTTTCAAGTCGCTCTAATGGCGGTGATAGAATAAAGTGTTATTTTAGGTTATCAGGAGGTTAATAAGTTTGGGTGAAAGGGCTGAAGGAATGGGAAGGAAAGAAGAAAGAAGAAATCGATGTTAATGTCTAAAACACGACTAGTTTTCATATTAATGCGAAGTTAGGTAAAAAATATTTATGTCGCAGTTGACATTTCTGAATAGACTTCTTTTAAACAATGTTATGCATGGGTACGTCTGGAACGAAGTTTGTTAACGCGGTTTACGGGTAGTGCAAATTAGTAGAAATCGTCACGTAACGAAATGCTTGTGTGTATGTGTGCGTGTATCGAACCTACTAGCAGGTTGAATAGGTGAGTGCAGCACTCGCCTGCTCGTGTATTTATATATAGTTATACATATATTTATTTTTATATAGTATATACTTAGTCTTGCCATAAATATTGTCACGAAGATAAAAAAAAAATATTGCAAATAATATTTATTACTTTTACAGTGTGTTACTTTAATACATAAATATAAAACAATTTAAAATATAAAAAGCTTATTCGAAGTGGTCTCCATTGGCTGCAATACAGTCCTTTAAACGTTGAGGCCAGTTATCAATAGAAGCACGCACTCTTTCCATGGGAAAATTTTTCACTGCCAATCGTATGGATTGTTTTAGGGACTCCAAATTATCATGACGTTTTGACTATAAATCATAATCCAGCGGATTAAGATCGGGACTAGACGACGGCCAGTCTTCAGCTCTGATGAAGTCCGAAACGTTCACTTCCAACCAAGACTGCGTGGACCGAGCTTTATGACCCGGCGTCGAGTCTTGTTGGAAGGACCATACTTGGTTATCGAACATGGTGTTGTTAAGGGACTTAACTACCTTCTCAAGAATGGTATCTTGATATACTTGTGCTGATGTTTTGATACCTTTTTCACAAAAATATGACTCAGTCACTCCTTCATAGCTAACACCCCACCAAACCATCACTGAAGTCGGATAATGCCCACGTTGCACTCTGTCGACTAATTGGGAAGCTTCCTTAGAGCTTTGAGCATAAATACGGTCATTTTGTTTGTTACAATGTTGCTCAATTGTAAAGATTTTCTCATCCGTAAACAAAATTTTTCTGTGACCTCCCTTTGCGTACCGCTCAGTAGTTGTTTCGATTTTACCACCCTATTCTTTTTTAAATTATCAGTTATAAAATAACCAGTGCGTCTCTTATAGGCTGCAAGTCCTAAGTCATCTTTCAAAATACGCGACATGGTTCTGGGTGCTATCTTCATCTCCCGAGGTAAAATCTTTTGCTTTCGGACAGGATTTCTTCGAATTCTTTCCCTTACTGCTTTGACCAATTTTTTCGTACGAACACTACGTGGACGGCCAGATCTTTTTCTGTCACAAACAGAGGAGGTCTCATTGTACCTATTAATAGCCCGGTACACGAACATTTGACTAATACCAAGCGTTTGGAGAGTTTTAAAAATTGCATTTGGCTCCATACCAACTTTGTGTAATGCAATCACAGCGATTCGGATCTCTTTCTCACCCCACTCCATTTTAATATCGCAAAATATTGTACAATGTATTGGCGCCAAAATTAGAAAACTCAATGAATAATCGTATAAAAATGACACATTCCAAATTCAAATGTAATATCTTTCTTATTTTTAATTGTAACAGTATTTATGGCCAGACTAAGTTATTTTTTTGTACAGACACGTACGTAAGGAACTTCGTTCCTTACGGGGGTCCCCCGACCGCACAAGTTTTTTCTTTGTTTTCTACTAAGTGTTGCTGCCAGACGATACTAGCACTTTCCCCGCGACTTTGTTCTGTGATTTTTTTTACGGATTTCTATTTTTTTTATAATAAAATATAGCCTATAGCACTTAGTGATAACGTAGCTTCTAACTGGCGAAAGAATTTTGAGAACCGGACAAGCAGTTCCAGAGATTCGCGCGTTTAAACATACCAACTCTTCAGCTTGATTAAATTAGTATAAATTTTGTAATGCGGTTTTATCATGGAGAAGATAATCTTAGTCTTAATCCTAGCTAGTTCTTATTTATATTCTCATACACATCACAGTCCCTCCATTATAACAAGCCTCATAACAATACTTACACGTGTGTACGAATCAAACCCCAACCCCGATCATCAAAATGCAATTACAGAAGCAATAACAAATACCAATAACGATAATACTTTTCCTCCTTCACAAAAATTCAATATCGCCAACAACTTATCTGAGAACAGATTACATTAGACTGAAATCCTTATTGAAGAGACGATAGCACTCAGAATTAATTTATCCCGAGCCTTTGCTTGACAAAACACTTCAGTTTTAGTGTCGTTTGGCTCCTTCAAGATCTTGGAATGTGCTGATTTCTCAGGCTTATCTATAGTAATATTATAAAGAGTGAAGTTTGACTGTTTCGTTGTTCTCATGCTGAGCGTGGGGTTCGATTACCAGGTTGGCCAAAAGTGTTGTTAGGTTTTTATTAGGAAATTCTCAGTAACAGCCCGGAGTTTGAAAGTTGGTGGTGTAACACCCCCACGTCTTGGAAAGCACTTAAAGCCGTTCGTCCTGCGCCTGATCTCTCACCGGCCGCGCGGATTGCCGTCCTATTGGACTATGAGAGTGAGATAAGAGGGAGTGCACCTGCGTTTGCGCACACACACTATAATCACAGTATAAGTATTAGTACTACCGTACAGTAGCGACACGCTCCGCCCCCCACCAAAACACAGTTCCTCACCTCTTCCCGCGTCGAACCTGCTCTCGAAACTGCTTTAAGTTCTCGCGACGTGTATACACGCAAAGTAGTTACTGGCCCCAATACAAAAATTCTGACCTTCTCACTGTATTCGTATTTTCATGTAGTATAGTACACTATTGCCAAGTATCATTAGATTTGTTTTATGAAGTATCTGACTTCCACGCAGTCGAAGAGGCAGGCAGAAGCTAGTATAAGAGAGTTCAAGAATAATGGCTCTTTGATCTAATGTCCTGATTTGAAACATTTTCTCAATCTCATGGGGCAATAATTCTGTGATTTCATTTCGTTTATGTTCGTCTTCTTCGATGAAATTGGTTTTCAATGTGACTTTTTGTTTTGTAGTGTCGGTAATATTGTTTTGATTTTTTCCTTTCAAGTAACACTGTCCCACTGTTGGGCAAAGACTTCCCCAAGTTTTTTTCCGCGCCGCCTTGAATATTGTTTTTAGTACAGACTTACTTTTGCCCGCAATTTCGTCTATGTGAATGTCGGTTATCGACGAATTCGTGGATTAAAGATAAAAAGCCTATTTTCTTTCTTGAGATTAATTAAATCTTAGTTTATACTGAATTTAGAAAATTTCAAAAATATTCATCTTTCTATTAAACTAACCATTTTTTTTTTTCGTTAGTACGTATGTACCAGGGATACCTACGTGCTCGAGATAAGAAAATGGAATAAAATAAAACCTTGTGAGTGTAGTAGAAAAATGAATATTTTTTGCCTGTAAATCAATTAGCTTGTTCGACGTACTAGCCCTGAAACCGTAACACACAGACTCACTTTCGCATTTATAATATTAGTAGATACGGATATCATTAAATGTTCATATTAAACAGTGATCTTTAAGGCTAGTTTTGCTAATCTTAGCAAGACTAACCTTAAAGATTCTAATATAGCCTACTTTTTGCGAACAAGACATGTTGTCGAAAATTCAATCAAACTTCACCAAATTTTCACATCCAAGTAGTAATCAATCATAGTTAAGACTAATTGCCAAAATAATTTGCAAAATTAAATTAGTTCGTGAACGTGTATATCGAGTAAACTTGGTCCGAGGAGTACACTAAGCGATAGCATAACTAGTTGTTTTACGACTGCAAACCGCAAACTAACGTAGTAGGTAATTGATTTCTAGATTGTACTTGTATGTGTGTGTAGATGTTTAACAATCCCAGCGGTATACTAGTATGCTTACCCATTTCACATTTGCGTTTCCTGTAATAAAACAGTTTTGTTCGCGATCTGATTTTAAACCACCAGTATTTTTGATTTTAAGGTACCGTACCTCAAAAGGAAAAACGCTACCTTATAGGAATACATCGTTGTCCGTCTGTCCAGACCCTTTTTTCAGGGACGGGTAGAAGTATCAAGCTGTAATTAATATCAAATAGGTAGGTATTTAAATCTGCAATCCCTTGAAGCGGTGAGAAATCTAACTTCTAAGCCAACGCAATCAAACGATACGGTCATTTATGCCGCATATTTTGACACAAACCTTGACCTAGAATTTGTTAATTTTCAATCATGGAATTTTGCATGATGCCAGTTATGTAGCACAAGTAAAGAAAAATAAATCCGAACACCGTAAATTTGTATATACATCACAAAAAAAATATTGCGAATATATTTTTTTACTATACAAAGCTATTTTGCAGTTCGTAAACAAACCGATAACAAAAAGTTTGTATGGAACTCTGAGTTCTCTTTGCAAAATCAGAGTTAATATTTTCAAAATCAATTTCACTGTAAACTCACAAACTGAATCAGATATTATGATGCTTTGGTTAATAAGAGTAATCTTCAATCCACTATATCGATATGTAAATATAAGACAAACAAAAGAAAAATGCCCAATCAAAATACTTTTGTCACCCTGCACTTTGATTTGCATTAAATAAACAATTGGCATGCTATTTAGTGTAGCTGAACTGCACAAAGAGAATATAAGCATGAATATGGAAGTGCTTACATCATTCTGGCAATCCTGATCCCGGCAACAGACAGCACTACCAGGGAATTAATTGAAAACGAACATTACCGTTCAAAGGAATAACAGAGCACTGTAAATATTAATATGAAACCTTTTGATCGTTCGCTGATTGTTTTAGATTGTACCTCCATTTGGGAGTGCTGAAACGGGAATGATATTTCATTACAATTCGATTGATACGTTTAGAGATATTGATGAAATGATAATAGGAGAACTTGTTGAAGATACAGCAGGATTGGTAGATGAGTGGTTTTGTTTCGGGGTTGAATGAAGTTGTAATTTTGATTCTAGACAGTTTCCTGTTATTGTTACGTGATTGAAACTTAAAAGGATAATTCAATCTGTGGAGAAGCATGTTGCATGTCTAAGACT
Source organism: Charanyca ferruginea (assembly GCA_947361185.1). NCBI lineage: Eukaryota > Metazoa > Arthropoda > Insecta > Lepidoptera > Noctuidae > Charanyca > Charanyca ferruginea. Next base: position 10,029,098 of record OX376065.1, on the reverse strand, counting down.
TCCTTTTGCAAAAGCCAATCTTATCAAATCTTTATTTAAATCAGTCTGACCAGTCAGTCTGTGAAAGGATACAAGCTCTTTGAGATGACTAAAAGTTTCATCTACATAGAGGTTCAAAACTCTTTTAAAAAAAGATAGGAAGCTAGCACAAATTCATTATCTATAATATTAATACTTCTATTTATCCTCGTGTTAAGAGGCAATCCATTACTTCCAACGCATAAAGAATTATCCCTTCAAACGCTGGCTAAGCATACTCAGGTTTATCGAAGTTCAGCTCCAATTATTCCCTTTTGATGTCAAGCCCTTGTGCCAAGAGCCAAAGGCTTCGCCGGTTTCGCGTGTTTAATGTGTTAAGTGCGTCGGTATTTCGGCTAAATGGATTTCGTAATAGGGCGACGGGATTTTAGAATGTATGTAATTCGCTGAGTGATTTCGGATTGTATTTTGATAGTACAAATTGTATCAATTCCATGTATCATTCGATATTTGATACTGTTGTTTTAGTCTTGCTTAATTTGGTTTGGAATCTCTTCATCAATCTTTGATTATTCTTCTCTTTACTATGTTGTATTACAGTATATATTTTCTTGGAAAATATCCACCTTATTCCTCTGCTTTAGAAAATATTTATGACCTTTTAGAATTATTTATTTAAATTTTCTCTCTGCTCGTAAACTGCTAACTACTCCCACTTATCTTCCAGCTCAGACATTCCAGCTCCCTTTACATCGCTATCTGTAGTATTCATATTACTAATTACATTCCGTTTGAAAACCGCTTGGGAAAAACTCTGCACCCAAAACGGTAAGTGGTCTTCAAATGACTTTGATCCCATTTTAGGAAGTCTTTGGTACCTAATTGGTACCAAAAGTTCCTTAGGAGCATACAAATTGAATATTCCATCAGTTATTAAACATACCTGGTCTTGTGAAAGTTTAGGGAATCGTTGATTACAAATCTTTCAAATTCGTTGGAGTACTAACCTATCTATGGGACTGGTGAGAATGGGGGATGGCCTATACCCAGAAGTAAAATAGTACGGACTAATTATAATAGTAATAAATAACCTATCAATATGATGACATTGTGATCATTGCCACAAAACTTAACCATACGAATAGCAGTTTAATGAAAGAAGTTGTTTGTCTGATGAGGAAATCGGAACAGAAAGCGCTGTCATAAAGATTTTTTTATAAAGCACTAGTTACCATAAACATTCCTTTATAATATTTCTTTTTATAAACGATTGAAGCTTTTATGATAATAATATCACTCAATTAGTTATGCCAATGAAAGTGGAAGAAAATTGGAAGAGTACACAAAATATTGACAAATTGTTTCCAGTTGCTAAGCATTCGATTGGGAGCAAGCACTCGTTCCCTTCAACTTTTGTAATTTACCGACTTTGAAGTAGTTGATATTGTATTTATTTGATATTCTGTTCCAAGAATATATTTGCTCTATCGTCATTTAATAATGTCGTTATATTTTTGTAGGTAGAACACTGTTTCCCGGTCTTTTTCGCAATGCTAATATTTAGGTTTCTTTATTGTTATTTAAAAGAAGTTAAATAAGAAGACTCTGTGTGGTGCCCGGGCCAGAATAGCACCCACCCATTTCATCGAGGGTGTTGTAGAAGGCGTCTAAGGGAAAATTCGAAAGTCGAACAACAGCGGCTTCCGTGTACTTAACAGCCTCATTGCGATCCAAAAGGCGCCTGTCAAGCGTGAGGATTATGGCAACGCCCCTCTGCCCCGCTTTGGGGGGGGGGGGCTTTGTTCAACAGTGAACGTCTTCCGGCTGATGATGATGAGCAAGAACTATATAATTATTACGCATCACATACCGAGCATCACATAAGGGTTGTGAGTTCAATACCGGGTAAGCACGAATGTAACATTTTCAATCTATATGTACGGAGGTCAGCACTTCAAGCTACAACAATTTGTAAAATTTCTTTGATATATTTTCAACTTTATTACAAAAGAATGAGCTTCATATTCAATTGGGATAATTTTACAGTTTGATTTGGCTTGATGTGCTGGCGTCTGTACTTTTTTACCTTATCTTGGATATCACTTACATCCATAAAGGAAAACATCTATACTAATATTATAAAGCTGAAGAGTTTGTTTGTTTGGTTGAACGCGCTAATCTCAGGATCTGCTGGTTCGAATTGAAAAAATATTTTTGTGTTGGATAGTCCCTTTATCGAGGAAGGCTATAGGCCCATGTGAAGCCGGGTCGGGTCGCTAGTTGTGAGATAAACAAGACTAGTCTTAAATCGACTATCCGCCTTGAGCAAGCGTGCGTCTTCTATGTATAGAAGAGTTCAGATTTAACCGAATTAATACTTTTTTCGAATGCAGTATTCTTTTTTTCCTTTCTACCACGCCACGTAAAGTATCTTTTACTACACGAACAAATGTTTCACCAATTTTATCATACGCACAAGAGAAGCACGTGTCGCCTTTCCAAGTTTCACATGTATTATGGTAATATCTGTCTGTTGTTTTTGGCAACGCAATATGCTTCACTGAATACGACTCCCATGCATTTCACATACGTTTCCTTACCTAATGCTCTAATATGCAACGGAGCTATGATACGAAAATTATTGTTTGTTTTGAATCTATGAATAACTCAGACATGTCTTGATACCATCTAAGGACTTGGCCACACCGTAGCGGATTTTTTTTGGGTTCGGTCGCGGAATCGGGTGCCGTCAGATCCTGCAGAAATATTCCAGACAGCAGCTGCCCGAATTGGTGAGGACCCATACAAAAACTACTGCAGTTTTTTGGTGTCCTAAAATACAGACCTAGACCTTAGTTTAGACCAGAGTAGTAGAATACATATTATTTGTTATTTAATATTGTGGGTTGTCACCCACAATATTAAATAACAAAAGAATACATATTATTTGTTATTTAATATTGTGGGTTGTCACCCACAATATTAAATAACAAATAATATGTATTCTACTACTCCGATAACTCTACAGCTTGTAATATTGTGGCGGGAAAAAATAAAAATATTAAAATTTATTATTATTATCTGACATTGACCGCGCCCTCAAGTTTTTCACTCTGGTGTAGCCGATCTTTGAAATTCCATTTATATTATAATTTTAGTGTTTATATTATAATCTAATTAAAATAGTGATACTTTATCTGTGTTGATAAACGAATTTATTTCAGTCTTCCACGAACAAAATAGCCCTATCTCATTATTTACAACAAACTCAAACTCTTCATTATTTGATACTTTGAAGTCGAAGAAAGTTTCCTGTTTATTTATTCCTCTGCGCAATTGAAATGGTCGATTAATATAAAGACAAAAATTGGAAATATCTACGAAACGTCACAATCCGAAGATCCAAATGGAGTTGAAACAAACATTAATTCTCAGGGAGGAAATTTGATTGGGACTCGAATTTTATTAGGCAATTAAAATTCATAAAAAAAACGTTCTAGAAAGGACTTTTTTTTTCAATTTGCAAACGGAGAACCCTTCGTTTCAATAAGCTTTTGTTTCTGATGAATATTTTTGGGACGACTCTGTGATAAATATCTTTAATTTTGGAACATGGGGGTACCTACTGAACTGATGAGTTCGATTCAATTTTGAATGAAGGAAATATATTAAGTGGTTCGTATCAATCTAATAATGGCGCATGTTGGTCAAGATGAAGAGAGATAAATCTTTGAAATTTTAGTTTAGATTTTACTTGAAATTTGTCTAAAAATAACAGTTGAATGGTTTCTTCTTACTCAAAAAGCACTCAAAACACTGGTTTCTGTTCCAAACAAGTGTTTCTTCAAAGGAGTTTCTACTAACGAAAAGAGTTTGAACAAAGGATCGAAAATCCGAAATTTTCAGAATATAGAGGTGCCAAGATTTTATCTCCATCCATTGTTGTGGATCCTCGTTAAGATTCGAGTCGGTTGGACAGAAGTAATTCACAACGTTCATTAGAGTAACGAACGTTCTATCACAGAGTAGATAGCTACAGAAGGTTTGCTACATACAACGAGTGAATATAGGAATACACGCACATAATGTTAACGTACGAACGGCGATCTCTAAATACAGTCACTGTGCAATTAAGTATTTATTTGCACAGTGACGGTATTTAGAGGTCGGCAACACTCTCATTATTTATCTTCTATCTCTGAATAAAATACTAACTGCATAGTTGTTTTAGAAGTAAACCTGTAATAACTAATGTAGTATGTGTCCTCTCCTGGGTTTTGTTACATTGCTTTCCCTTCAGACTATGAGAGCGAGGAAAAAGGATGTGTACACATGTTTACGCACACTGTGGACTAAAATATCTCGTGAGTACTAGACTATAGTCTTTGTTGAGATTTAACGCTGTGACCAAAATTCGGTCGGAAGAATATTATGAGATAATAATAACAATAAACAAATGACAGCCGCGAGTGCTCACTGTACCTGAAACGTGTCAATGTGTGCCAGTGCTGTGCGGTTGTAAGCAGTGAGGCTTCTGTACTCATGTACTCTGTGGTTATATGTACACTTTATCTACTGAATGGAAATTATTCAGTCGCGTTACAGCGGTATTTCTGTTAGTTTAAATTTAAATAGAAGTTTCTGAATGTATACAAACGTTGTTACGAATGAAATGTTTAACAATTCAAAGACTTATCGCAATTTGGAATTAAAAAAGCAAAAACTGACTTTTCCTATGTGAGCATAATAGTAGATTGTATGACAAGGGAGCAAAAAACTATTTTTACGGCAAGGGCGCTCGCTTTTTGAATCCAGAGAAAAGCGAAGGAATCAAAGTACATCGCCTGAGGGAAAAATATTTTTGCTCTCGAGTCATAGACTCTACTTTTCATCTTCTTCTATGAGAAAATAAATAATAGACACTTATATAAGTAGTTAATGATAAGTAATTAATGAATAAGTTTAATTTGAAAAAATCACATGAATGTAAAAAGGTCAATTACAAATTTATAATTGTGTGACGTTATTATAGCTTCTATTTTATTGTTTCAGGAGTTAATGCACTATCATTTTCAAATCTCATTACTGGCCGCTAACAAGTCTAGTCGAGAAAAGAGCTACTTTGCTCCCGCTAAACATTCGAAAACATCCATCGGTTTCTAAAATTACTTCAATTATATCAATGACGATCTTGGTTACTCACTGCTAAAGTCACCATTACCCGGAATTTATTTTTTAACCCAAGATATAAAAAATTTCATTCAATCCCTTTCAAAGCCAATCCTTAAGGATTGAATTTCCAAAAATGCTTTCTTCTTGCTCGCCTACATCATAGAAGGAAGTGGCAATGGGCTGGCCACATTGCTCGAAGAACCGATAACCGACGGGGAAGAAAGTTCCTCGAATGGCGGCCGCGATCCCAAATACGCAGCATTGGTAGGCCTCCCACTAGATGGACCGACGACATCGTCAAGGTCGCGGGTAATCGGTGGAGGCAAGCGGCAGGTTTCCGTGTGGCGTTCTATGGGGGAGGCCTATGTTCAACAGTGGCCGTCTTTCGGCTGATGATGATGATGAGTTGCAGTACTTTCGGCTATGCAGTGATACATCAGTCAGGTTCACCTTTTATATATATAGTTTCACCTTAAGATTCGATATACACAGGTAACGTTAGAAAATAAATGCAAAATTATCTTCCCTATCTACCTCCAACTACCTCTAAATTGAAATTATTCTCCGGAATTCACGAAATTACTAAAATTCTAGTTACTCGGCCATTATTGGATCACGGGGAATGTAAGTTGTATTAAATCTCTTTCAAATTCTCGTTGGATTTACAGAGTTAACTCTCAAAGGTAATCTCTTGGGTGTGGTTAGTGTTTGTATGGGTTTTGATTCATTTTAAACGTGTTTCTAGTCGTTTTCATAATGTTCGTTCATTTGTTGTTTCATTCAGTTTTAGTTACTTTAAAATCTGTGTTAGTGTCTGTTTGTAGTATTCTGTCGAGGCGCGCAGGGATTGAAGGCATAGCAGTCCCGCATGACGCTAGCCTCGTGAAGGTCAAGAAACATAAGCAGATCAAGTATCAACACGACCACGCAAGCCAAGTCTTGACTTGACCCGCTTGGTCGTCGACAGCTGTTACAGCCAATGGCTTTCGTTAGGAAGCTGGATCGAAGGTTTAATTCAGAGGGCAATACTTTTGAACACGGCCCACTGTTAGGTTTCTCTCTCTGGAGCCCTGTCCCTGCTCTGCTTGGACCCTGCTCTCGATACCGGTGGGCTATTGTTTCTTTTTATAAAAGTGTTAAACACTTTTTACATTAAAATTTAAAAATGTAATTTAAATATCTATATAACTAAATAATCGTAATTATTTTTTATCACCACACTTGCTGGACGAGGATTGGATTTTGGACTTTGGTATATTATCTAGCAACTAGCTTCAACTTTCTGACTAACTGACCGACTCCTTGACAATTCAAAAGTGCTTGTAAATGGTTTAATTGAAATAAATGCTTTGACTTTGACTTTAACTTTATTTATAAGTCCAGATATCCTCCAGCTCTGATAGATTGCTCGCTCTGTTTCAATTTTATCCAGTCATGCCACAGGATATCGTGTTGCCCAGTAACTGGGCTGTGGAGTTCTGACAAGCAGTCGATGCAAAACACCCGCGTACTGTGCTAATCTGTTGCAACCGGTTAGACTGGAACCTGACCACAATATACATAGATCAAAAGAGGCCTAGTAGATAATGAGTAAATCTAAACTACGTAATTTATTTTCGAACCTTTTCTTAAAAGATTTACAATATGCTTTACTTGTTAAACCAATAAGATTGACTTTAGTCAAGAAAAGTAAATATTATAGCTAAGTACATGTTACCTGTATAAATTCATGTGTATAGTTAAGACAGATGTTAAACTAAGTTTAGAAACATACGGAATTGGGCGGTTTATGCGTGCGCGTCCATGAAACTAAGTTAATTTGGTTAAATAAAGTTAGTATCGTTTTTATCATGACTACAGCTGATACTGGGGTTCCCCTACTCATTTTCTAATCGGTTGGTTTTCAATTACGTATCTTAGATTAGTGTGTTGGTATGAGGAAATGTTTGATTACGTTTGCATTAAATCCAGTGCTTATCCTCCAAAGATAATTATTTTCAATCAGAGAATATTACTCATTTTAGTTGCTAATTGCACATTTAAACTCAGTTTTCGCGGATACAGACAAAGTCACGGATTAAAATGTTGCCTATAATATCTTTAGCCAGATCCCAAGCTGCCTGGTTGTGAAATGCCATTATAACCGGTTCAGTGGTTTCGTCGTAATGTGGTAACAAATATATGCATAAATTACTTTCGCATTTATGTTTAATAGTATGGATTTTCTTTGCCACTTTTTCCACCAACAAAGCACCTCTTGCTTTCGTTAAATTTTTGACGCCCTAGAATACATCCGCGCCTGTTCCAAACTTCATCCCCTATATTTTCAAACTAGAGGAGATTTAGGTCGGGTACACTGCTCTAAATCGCAATTTATAATTAATTCATGCCCTACCGACCTTTGGGGCTACACGTCGTTATGGTACCACCTCCCCCAGGAATGCTTGTTAGCTTATAATTTATATTAAGTGACCCACCAAAATGCGTTTTCATTACAGAATTCTGATATCTCCAACGTTTTAAATCTATTTGCTTGAATCTGGAAGATTGTACTTAATATGTTGTGGTAATGAAAAATAAATAGCATCAGATTATCGTGAGCCCGAAGTGAAATGGGGAAAATGGGGCGGAGTGACGATTGGGATTGAGTATTTATTTTCGATTTCGAGGGATCTTGAATCCTAATGATGCTGGAAAAATGTCAAGTGCTGGCAGGCTGATAACGGTTTAATTCAAGAATCTTTGGAACCAATGTACTTAAGTATAAGGGGAAATTTAAATAACCCACCGAAAAGTTCTTCTTTACGTTTTGGAAATGTGTACATTCGTAAGAAACCAACTTTCACTTTTTGAGCAGGATGAGAAGGCTCCATTTAAAAGGAAAATAGTACAAAAACCTCTAGTAGTGCCTCGAAGCAGATTAAAGCTATGTGAAAAAAATTGCCACACCATGGCGGTAAAAATATATAATGAACTACCCGTAAAAATAAGAAAAATGAATAATCTAGAATTTAATAGAAATTTGTTTAATTGGCTTTGTGACAGATGTGTAACTTTATTATTTAAGTACTTATTTATTTATTATCTATTTAACATTGGCTATCATTTATTAAATTAATTGACTTGATTGTGATAATCTAATAATCTGATAAATTTCCTAATGTAATGTAATAATTTAATATAGCAAATTGAGAATGTAAATTATGTTAGGTATGGTGACTTTTTTTTGTAACTTTTATACCTAACCTATTTAAAATATTTGCACGACTCATAAGTCGAATATAGTGCGTCTTGATTAATTTTACCACCTCATTGTATACCTTTTTTTTTTTGTAGCCTATACTGTCCCACTGCTGGGCAAAGGCCTCCCCCAAGTCTTTCCAGGAACTTTTGTCCCGCGCCCCCTCGAACCAGCCCTTGTGGTACGCGTCCAGGTCATCTCGCCACCTCTTTCTGGGCCGTCCTCGGCGACGCGGACCATCTTTAGGCAACCATTGCGTGGAGACTTTCGCCCAGCGGTCACTCTGCATGCGGCTCACGTGACCCGCCCAATCCCACTTGAGCCTGGCAGCCTTTCTGCCAACATCTATTATGCCCGTTTTCGAACGCAGCGTGGTGTTCCTGATTTTATTGAACTTGCATTGAATTTGCAACCGAGCACGGGGAAGTACAATTGTGTCTTTTTCAATACCATATTTAATATCTAAGTATAACTGTTTTTAGAGACATTTCTAAGCGGCTGGTCGACTCTTCACGTGACCAGAAGGCTGGCCTTTTCTTGGGCCAAAGAATTAGCATTGCCATTCAACGTGGTAATGCTGCTAGCCTTCTGTGCACTTGTCCCATTGTGAGCGATGCGGACGAGTTTTTTGGTGCCCTGTGAGCCCTCCATTGTACATAATATATATATATATTATATAATAATAATATATATATGTAGGAGATGGTTTATTAATCACAATTGTGGGTGTTAACTAAATTTGTTATGATTTGTTTCTTATTGTTAATTTATGTGATTTTACTATCAATTATTGTCTATTATGTCGAAACATGATTTATTGTGTGTGCACACTGATTTGTGGTTACTTTATTTCAATAATTATTATCGATGGTTTTATTCAAAACAATTGTTGACACGTTACTTTGAATGTAAAACGAATTACTTTATAAAATCACTATTGTTCATGTTGTTGTTGTTGTTTATGTGTTCATTATTCATGGCAATTATTATTGTGTTATTTGATTACAGATCTTATTAGATTCAGCACATTTTAGTGTTTTGTATCAAGTAAACGCGTGACGCACTTCCGTGCGCATGGGCAGACTTGTATGGAGAGGTTACAAAGGTGGGGGCATCGCCTCATAAAAGAGCGTGCACTCCGTAAGTATGGCAGTCGATCCTCGGATTCGACTCAGTAAAGAGAGTTCCTGCTCCCGACAATACTGTCGGTTTACCTGGTACAGCGCTGCTGTATATTCACATAGCTGGATAGGCTTGCTGCTAGCGAGCGATACACTTTGTATTTGGGTGGCTTATGCTACTGTACGAACTATGAACCTTAAGGGTTTGTTCGTTTATCATTGGGTGGCTTATGCTACTGTACGAACTATGAACCTTAAGGGTTTGTTCGTTTATCATTGGGTGGCTTAGGCTGCTGTACGAACTATGAACCTTAAGGGTTTGTTCGTTTATCATTGGGTGGCTTAGGCTGCTGTACGAACTATAAACCTTAAGGGTTTGTTCGTTTATCATTGGGTGGCTTCGCCACTGTACGAACTGTGGGACCTTAATGGTCTGTTCGATTAACTGTATTGTTGCTGTACCTTGAACTTACTTTATTCTTGTTACTGATTACCATTTGTATTGTTTTCTTTACTAATAGTGTGTAATTGTTTTCACAGGTATGTTGTTTATCCCTAATGGGATAATGGGAACGCCCATACTCCTGACGATGTACTATACCGCTCGGCACTCCTCCTCGATCGCTCAGTGACGATCCGACATCAGAAGTGGGATTGCCTCTTAATGCTTCCGCATGGCTTCCCTAGTTATCGTATGTCTTTTCCACTCTTGTTATGATAGCTTCCTCTCTTGGGATTACCTAGCGCTGAGCTAAGGCTGTTTTAATGGCATTCATAAATCACCTACCCACATTAATTTCATTGTTTACATACTCCAACAGTTACCGCTACCCTTATTTACCTACCTAAGTGTCAAACAAATTGCTGTTTGTACTGTACTGGCCCATGTTTCCAAATTTCATTTTCCGTGCTCATCTACTAGCATTCACTACCGAAGTACATGAGGTTTAAACTTTAACAAGAACTGAGTGTCTTGTCCCATCTTAAGAGAAAGTCTCATTTTCCTCTGACCTACACATTTCTTCTCAACCCTCTTAGGTTCAAACCAGGTACAATAGTATGTCACTTTAGTGACTACCGGAGAACAGCCGAGAGGTTCGAGTGAGTACTACTACTTTGAGTCAGTTTTCGAGCAACTAATCCTCCGTGATAAGTTGAAGTCTGTAATAAGATAAGTGTGATGTACCCACCACTGATGTGATGTTCTACAACTATCTGGTGAGACGCTTCCATTTTGTTATGACTCTGGGTTTGAATGTACCTACTTTCATTACTGATACATGTGTGGCAAACTTACTTGTATGGTCAATATAAAGTGAAGTTTCATGTAATACTGAATGCTTATTCAAATCATAGTATCATAATTATTATGCCATGAGAGATTAAATTATCTGAAAAGTAACTGTGTACCCCCTGATTGTTGACATGTGTTCTGTGGTAAGGTAATGACATGTGTTGTGAGGTAAGGTAATGATATGTGTTGTGAGGTAAGGTAATGATATGTGTTCTGTGGTAAGGTAATTACATGTGTTCTGTGGTAAGGTAATTACATGTGTTCTGTGGTAAGGTAATGACATGTGTTCTGTGGTAAGGTAATGACATGTGTTCTGTGGTAAGGTAATGACATGTGTTCTGTGGTAAGGTAATGACATGTGTTCTGTGGTAAGGTAATGACATGTGTTGTGAGGTAAGGTAATGACATGTGTTGTGAGGTAAGGTAATGACATGTGTTGTGAGGTAAGGTAATGACATGTGTTGTGAGGTAAGGTAATGACATGTGTTGTGAGGTAAGGTAATGACATGTGTTGTGAGGTAAGGTAATGACATGTGTTGTAAGGTAATTACATGTGTGGTAAGGCAATTACATGTGTGGTAAGGCAATTACATGTGTGGTAAGGTAATTACATGTGTGGTAATGAGGTAATTACATGTGTGGTAATGAGGTAATTACATGTGTGGTAATGAGGTAATTACATGTGTGGTAATGAGGTAATTACATGTGTGGTAATGAGGTAATTACATGTGTGGTAATGAGGTAATTACATGTGTGGTAATGAGGTAATTACATGTGTGGTAAGATACTAAACTTGTTTTGTGATATCAGGTCTGTAGTGTTTGATATTGATCAGAATGATGCGATAAACTATTCACCCAAGGACGTGTGAAGATGCAAGACGACCGTAACAGCGCGTGGCGTGATTTAGTAATGAAAATCAGTTAGAGGGTTATGGTTTATTGTTATTTTTTTAAATCATTGGGAATATTCTCACAATGCTGAGACATTTGCTGAAAAGTGGACCGACAAACGTATTCTTGTACAGTTAATAATTGTGATGAACTATGGTTAACTGACTCTTGGACAATACAACAGTGCCTGTAGATGGTTTAATTGAAATGATTGTTTTTACTTTGAGGGGATGATATGTACCGACCAAATTCTAAGTGAGGCAGAGATAGTTGGTTGCTAGGATTTAGAGCTTTCATGTGATACTGGATCAATCATAGGATGCTGTGAGATTTTTAGTTTTATTTTTGCAGTTAATACGACCGAAAAAATTGTGCTATCATTACAAGAGATGCAGTATTCCTTTGATAATACAACTATTAATAGTTTAACAATTGTTTCAGCTGTTGACAGTGTGGAGATAGAAGTAAATCTGTCCCGTGCAAGAAAACAAGCAGCCCTGGGTGCACAAAAGTTTCAAATTGGAGACTTCGTTGGAAACTTTGTACTTCTTGCAGATCCAACATGATATTTGTTGAAATCTTTTAGTGCCAGTAAAATTTAGTCTTGATCATGTATGAAAAATGCCTGAATGTCCATTCAATTTTAATGATGTCAATGTTGACACTGATAATAATCATCTGCTGCTGACATACCATAGCTTAATTGACAAGATGTCTATGTTGACTCTTGTTTGGATGTCTATGTTGACTCCTGGGTTTGTTTGTTGAACTTGACGCCTATGTTGGTTGTCTATTCAGCTACAAACTACTTGTCGATTTCCATGGTGTGAATTCGGCTGAGAGACTATGTCTCTACTTTTGTTTGGATGTCTATGTTGACTCCTGGGTTTGTTTGTTGAACTTGACGCCTATGTTGGTTGTCTATTCGACTTCAAGCTACTTGTCGATTCCCATGGTGTGAATTCGGCTGGGAGACTATGTCTCTACTTTTATTTGGATGTCTATGTTGACTCCTGGGTTTGTTTGTTGAACTTGACGCCTATGTTGGTTGTCTATTCGACTTCAAGCTACTTGTCGATTCCCATGGTGTGAATTCGGCTGGGAGACTATGTCTCTACTTTTATTCGGATGTCTATGTTGACTCCTGGATTTGAATGTTGAACTTGACGCTTATGCGGGTTGTCTATGTTGACGCCTATGCGGGTTGTCTATTCAACTTCAAGTTACTTGTCGTATCCCATGGTGTGATTTCGGCTGATTTGTTGAGCTATGTATTGTCTGTAACAGTATGGTTATTTTGACTGGTTATGATGCAAATTTTGCTAATGATTTTACTTCAGGACTAATTCAGGATTTTTCTTTACAACTTACCTTTTGCTAATTAAAGCTTTTTGTCAGAAAGGCCGATCGATATTTACCAAGAACTTTATAGCTACACGAGGACGTGTAGAATGTCAGTCTGGCCGTGTAGGAGATGGTTTATTAATCACAATTGTGGGTGTTAACTAAATTTGTTATGATTTGTTTCTTATTGTTAATTTATGTGATTTTACTATCAATTATTGTCTATTATGTCGAAACATGATTTATTGTGTGTGCACACTGATTTGTGGTTACTTTATTTCAATAATTATTATCGATGGTTTTATTCAAAACAATTGTTGACACGTTACTTTGAATGTAAAACGAATTACTTTATGAAATCACTATTGTTCATGTTGTTGTTGTTGTTTATGTGTTCATTATTCATGGCAATTATTATTGTGTTATTTGATTACAGATCTTATTAGATTCAGCACATTTTAGTGTTTTGTATCAAGTAAACGCGTGACGCACTTCCGTGCGCATGGGCAGACTTGTATGGAGAGGTTACAAAGGTGGGGGCATCGCCTTATAAAAGAGCGTGCACTCCGTAAGTATGGCAGTCGATCCTCGGATTCTACTCAGTAAAGAGTTCCTGCTCCCGACAATACTGTCGGTTTACCTAGTACAGCGCTGCTGTATATTCACATAGCTGTATAGGCTTCCTGCTAGCGAGCGATACACTTTGTATTTGGGTGGCTTATGCTACTGTACGAACTATGAACCTTAAGGGTTTGTTCGTTTATCATTGGGTGGCTTATGCTACTGTACGAACTATGAACCTTAAGGGTTTGTTCGTTTATCATTGGGTGGCTTAGGCTGCTGTACGAACTATGAACCTTAAGGGTTTGTTCGTTTATCATTGGGTGGCTTAGGCTGCTGTACGAACTATAAACCTTAAGGGTTTGTTCGTTTATCATTGGGTGGGTTCGCCACTGTACGAACTGTGGGACCTTAATGGTCTGTTCGATTAACTGTATTGTTGCTGTACCTTGAACTTACTTTATTCTTGTTACTGATTACCATTTGTATTGTTTTCTTTACTAATAGTGTGTAATTGTTTTCACAGGTATGTTGTTTATCCCTAATGGGATAATGGGAACGCCCATACTCCTGACGATGTACTATACCGCTCGGCACTCCTCGATCGCTCAGTGACGATCCGACATATATATATATATATATATTATGTACAATTTTTTTAAGCTTTGTACATATTTAATTCTTTTAAATGTTGTAATTTATTAAATAAATGTTGCATTTATTTTTAATATGTCAAGTATAACTTCGACTTTAATGACATTGATGAAGGAAAACATAGTAAGGAAATCTGGACATAAATTAATTAATATTAAGTCTGAAATCGCCACTCCGTCTCGAGCAAGTGTGATGATTAATGGTATTACCCTCTCTGTATAAGAAGAGGCCTTTGCCCTGCAGTGACACAATCATCTGCCTAGCCTTCTCCCAACCATATTGGGGTCGGCTTCCAATTTAACTGGATGCAGCAGAATACCAGTGTTTTACGTGGAGGGACTGTTTATCTGACCTCCACAACCCAGTTACTGGGTAACACGATACCCCTTGATAAGACTGGTTGTTAGACTTTCTAGCTTCTGACTACCCATAACGACTGTCAAAGATCACGCATGACAGCCGGAACCATCGGCTTTACGAAGGGTCTCGGTATAAAATGGATGGTCAACCATCCACAGACTGTCCGCGGCAAGCGTAGCTTAACCGTGATCGATCGATCCGTTCGTCTTTTACTATGCTACGAGCTCCTTAGTGGCATAATAACAGGCCTATGTTATTAGTAATAGTCTTTATACTAGCCATGGCAGATGTAATGAAATGAAATTATTTATTTGCCAGAAGAAGCACAGAAGCTTTATGTGAGAAGACATCGTATCTTTAAACAAAAGAATCCTACAGGTGCCTGTTTAAAAACACGTATTTGTCTTAAATCAATTACAATTTTAGCAGGTTTTGATTCACAGAAATATACTCGGTCATTTATTGTGGAGCGCAGTGCAGTGTTTCAAATAGTGTAACACGGTCTGTTAATTTAACGCCAAGTGTATTGCGCTTCACGTTTGAATATGTCTCAATTTATTTCAGACATGTTTTATGTTAGTACATTGGTAACTACGTCACAAAATAGTATAAACACAGATGGTGGAAATGTTTTGTGTTGGATCACTAAGGGGTCATCTCCACGAGCGAGAGAATCGCGACGATTCCGCGCGTCTATCGTAGAGTAATCTCGGTCTTAATAGACGGTGATACGATGATATTTCGCTAGCACTCAGCCACTAGTCGCATCGCTGCGATAAAATCGCCGTGTGTAGACACGTTCTAAGAGAGTGTATCGAAACACGTGGCACGACGATAATAACGCCGCGATTCTCTCGCTCGTGGAGACGGCCCCTAAGGGTGCATTCGCATTTTTTCGTTGGATGACGTCATTTTAACGTTGCGCCGCACAAGAGTCTTGTAAATTTTAAAATTACTAATATTTACCCGTTTCGCATAGGTATAGGTACTATTTATTGATGAGTAAAGATCTTTAAACTCGGTACCCAGTTGGACCTAGCTGCCACTGCAAACGTCAGGCGCGTAAGGCATAAGCGTCAGATGATGTCACCGTAAGACTTGTTGTTCATGTGTGCGTGAGACTAGTACTGATACGAGCTCACATGTTTACACATCAGTTCTCGTGAGTCACCCATTGCATGGAGACTCTTGCACAGCGGACAATGTGCATGCGGCTGACGACACCCAGAATGCTAGACTCCATTGCCAATTGGCAAACTACAAGATGGAACGACTCGGTGATGTCGATGAGATTCATTTTTTTTTTGCTATGCTGTTTCCGTCTCACTCCACGGCAAAAGCCTCCCCCCTTTCCCACTATTTCTCTCGATGTTGTGCCTCGTCTCGTCAATTCTTGAGGAAGTCATCCAAGGCGTCCCGCCATCTTCTCCTTGGTCTGCCACGACCCCACCTGACTGAGTTACTGTGTCAGGGCTCCAGTCTTGCAAAAAGTGGGCCCAGAGCTTAATTGTCCATTTTGCAGCTTTTTGACGCCGACCGTTTGCGTTCTGAAGCGCAGTGTGGTCTGTTAGTTTAAGATTAAGTATGCTTCATCGCTTGTTGGTATAACTAGAGTTTGGACTTCTAGATTTTCGTCAAAGACCAAGCCTGTGGACTATAAATCAAGATGGGGGAATACACATGTCCATTAGCTTTAAGGGGATGGGTAAATTATCCTTAAATAGCGCTACAGAGTTTCACTTATACGCTAATAATTGTAACGGTTAATGAATATCGGTTATCGTGCACGCAGACAAAGACAAAGATCGAAAAGTAGCCTATGTTCTTATCCAGCTACCTCTCTATTAAATTTAATTAAAATCGGTTCAGCAGTTTTGCTGTAATAGGGGTAACTAACTTATTCTCGTATTCAAAATATTAGTGTTGATTTACAGAGTAAAAACAAACACAAGATGAAAGATAATTCAACCGATATTAAAAAAATAATGCAACCTTTTTTTTGTCTTTTTCAAAAGAAAGAAGAGCTCACATAAAATATTCCAAAAAAACATCTTACATTCTTTTCTATTCATTTGTCTTTATATTTTTTTAGCTACAAATCTTTTCTGTGTTAACTTTCTTCTATGTTATGAATAAAAACAAATATAAACAGCGAGTAGGTACTTTACTTCGTGGTACCTACTAGCTTATCAACATAAAACCCTTTGGTAGAAAACTCCAAGAAAAATATTCAAGAAACATGCATTTTTCATGTTCAGAACAACTTCACTATTCCAAGAGCACATTGCGAAATATGGCCGTTTCACTTACATTATAGAACTTCGCGATGTATTTACCTAGAAAGCGTAGGTTGTATTGTAACTACATACTAAGGTACAGAGGTGTGTGAAATCTCTATTTCGTAGATACCATTACTAGTCCTACTTGTAATACCTTAACAATATGTGGGGACATTTCACACATGGCCATCTGACCCCAAACTAGGGAGACCCTGTACTATGGGTGTCAGACCGCTGATACACAATACATTTTTTTTAATATATACATATATATATAGATACCTTGATAATGATGCCTAGTCTTTTCCAAACTAAGTTGCGGTCGGTTTCCATTCTAACCTGATGCAGCTGAATACCAGTGTTTACACGAAGCGACTGACTATCTGACCTCCCTATCTAACAACCCTGTTACTGGGTAACACTTTGCTGTCAGACTTTCGGACTTCTGACTGCCCGTAACGACTGTCACAGATCTACGAATGACAACTGAGACCAATGGGTTAAGGGTTGTTCCGTGTCACGAACTTGTAATACTTTAAATTACTCTAGATTAAGAATAATTATTTTATTTTTATAATACTTTAATTTTATACTTTGATGACACGGTTAGCGCAGTGGCTGAGCGATCGACTGCTGCGCAGCGTGTTACAGGTTCGATTCCCGCCCAGGGTAAATATTTGTGTGTAGAGCACTTGTGTTTGCCTTGTGTCTGGGTGTTGTTCATCTATATTATGTATGTATTTAAATCTATTTGTGTTTGTATATCAGCTGTCTGACACCCATAGTACAGAGTCTCCCTAGTTTGGGGTCAAGTGGCCATGTGTGAAATGTCTCCACATATTATTATATTATTATAATTTTTTGGATATTACGCTTAACTGTGTTTTAGTAGGTTTATGATAACCGTAAGTCTCAGTTAAATCGATGTATGCAAAAAGACAGTATAGCAGACAATCCGCTTACATATACAAAAAATTAAATAAACTTTTAAATATTTTCCCCATGACTTATCGGGATTGTAAAAAATCTCTGATAGATTGGCTAAAAAGCAAAAGCTATGACGACATCGAAGCTTTCATACAAACTATCGTGTAATATTCTGGCGATAGTGACGCACACACAAACATACCTACCTCTATATATACATTGACTCGCTATTTACATACATATACACACAACACACACACACTTACACAACACACTACTAATTTTTGTGTAAGAAACTGTTAGCCACCGTTTCGTTCTGTAATAATATTAAGATTTTCGTTAAACTATTAACTTATAACATCCGTTTTTATTGCGGGGTTTTAAAAATATTTTAAATGCGTGAAGAAGAAGAAGTACTTTTTAGGTACCCAAGAGTTTGGATTTTGAATTTCAACTTCTCTAAATATCTTTATTTTTTTGTACAAATCCTGCCATGGTTCCTTGATAAGTGAAGTAACAAAAAGTGTTACAAAAGCAGCCAAGCTTAAGTGGGACTGGGTCGGCCAAATCTTCCGCGTGTCGAACGGATCATGGGCTATAACAACTACAACGTGGGTTCCGGAAAACGTCCAGCGACGTCGTAGTAGACCCAGGCGAAGATGGCGAGATGAGCTTGACTCTTACAGGAGGGATTGGTCCACACTAGCTCTAGAGTCTAGACAGAGAGGGTTGTAAAGGAGAAAGATAGGCCTTTGCCCTGCAATGGGACAATCCAGGCTGAAAATAAATGAATAAATAAGTAACACAAAAAAGTGTTTTTAATTTATTCGTTCCTAGCTTTTGCCCGCGACTTCGTCCGCGTGAATGTCGGTTATAGCGCGACGTCGCGGATTCAAAGTAGCACATGTCCCTCCCCAGGTTCAAGCTATTTTCATACCAAAGAACAATGCCCAAAAGGTCCTCACACTTGTAACACTTCGAAACCAATGTTAATCGGAGGATCATAGCCATCTTATCATTTTATTGTATCAGAGCGAAACTGAAATGTCCATCTGAAAAAAGTTATATCGAAATGAAGAAACCGGAATCTGCAGTCCCAACTCACAATTATGTTGCCGTATAATGTTCTTTGTTATTTTACCGAGAAACTTATTACTGTGGCAAAAAATACTTTCAGTCGGAGTTTTCAAACAACTCTTTGGAATCAAAATGTTGAAAAAAGTAAAATAAATAATTCTACTCTGAGAATCCTGGATGGTTTTCCATGTATTCACGTCGATTTCGTAGAGTCCGTGAACACGTGACACATGGATGAATTCGTGGCTGTTCCATATTGCAAAAACGACAGACAGAGTTACTTTCGCATAAAATAATATTATATTAGTATATGGATATAAGCATGGTTTAAATATTGTTGTGTTTTGTTTACTCACACTTTTACATTCAAAGGAGGTTTAATGTCGACGACACGGTTGGCGCAGTGCTTGAGCGATTGACTACTGCGCTGTGTGTCGCGGGTTCGATTCCCGCATGTAAAATTATTTATAAGGCCTACAGATAGTTGTTCCGGATCTGGCGGTTTGTCTATGTGATTATACTTACTTCTTAATGTGAGTTTATACCAAATTAGCGACCCGGCCCGGCTTCGCATGGGCCTTTAGTCCTCGATAAATAGACTATCCAACACAAAAATATTTTTTAAATTCGAAGCAGTAGGTTTTGAGATTAGCGCTTTCAACCAAACAAACAAACTTTTCAGCTTTATAATATTAAGTATAGGTTATTATTGACGCTTTAATGCAACAGAACTATTTCCTACTTTTAACTGCGACAAATCCGGACGGTATTACACAATAAAACGTTAAGAATACATCCACTCACGATCTTAGATCTGATCCGAATTGTACAAACTGTCAAATTTTTCCAATTGAATATGAACCTTATCCATTTGTTTTAATGTTGAAAATCTATCAAAGAAATTTGACAGATTGTTGTAGCTTGTTGTGCTGGCCTAAGTACATAGTACAAGGGACATAGAGGCACACACTTTTTCCATAAATACAGTACATGATTCTAGATCATCTAGTGATATCATTTTTCAACAGTTAAGAAAACTGCTGTTTCGATTGCATTTTTTTTTGTGAAAGTCGAAGTACTTAGTTCTCTGCTATCAAAACGTTTTCGGTATTGGTTATAAGGGTCAAGCCAATTTTAGGGGTTCGTAAGCAAGAAGTACTTCTAGAGGGCTCTCAGAAGAAATTTGTATCGCCACTTAGATAATATTACTCAATATACCATTACAGATGGAATTAATATTCAGTTTTTTTTTTGGTCGTCCAAAACAATTCATTAAGTTGAGTTTCCCAATATTCGCTCGTACGACCCAAAACAATATTTATTCACCACTTTGTAAGTAAAATATAAAAACCATTAGTAACTGATAAAATAATAACAAAAATACCTTTTATGTAGTAAAAAAACCAGATACCAACTTCCAAATTCGAACTTGCAATTCAAGATAACAACTTCACTAAACCAACACAAAAAAAACATAACAGTTTAGTAACATCAAACACAGAAAAAAAAAACAATATTATGTCTATGGCACTTCAAAACAACAACGTTCGATTTATTTGAAATTCGAAAATCAAACGTATCGCGCGAAACAGTTCGTGCTAAGTCGCGCTCGGGTCGTACGTATACTGACTCGCGATAACCGATTGCAGAGCCTGAGAGCCAGTGACGCGAATGCTTGCTTATCGATGATGCAATTTTATGATGTAGTTAAAATTGCATGAAGTTTAATTTTCAATATTTTGTGCTCGTATGCTCGTTTCCTATTAAATGGAATTTCAAGACGGTAATTATATAACAGACATTAGAATAGCGTCATTGTTGATGGAAAGCACGTCATTGACCTGTTTGCTTTAGGTGGTAGTAGAAACTCAAGATAGGTACCTGAACATGGACTCAAACGATAGTTGAATACGATAATCAGAATATAGGAAATATTGTTGTGTCTGGGTGTTGTTTATCTATATATGTATGTATTTAAAATGTGTTTGTGTATGTATATCAGCTGTTTGACTATGGGTGTACAGGGTCTCCCTAGTTTGAGGTCAGATGGCCGTGTGTGAAATGTCCTCACATGCTATTATTTATAATTATTATTGTATATCTATCCATCAGCTTTTCTACATGCAATTTTATTCACAAAGCGGAAGTCTTACTACAATAGTTAAATGTTTGATATAAGTAGGCAAACCTTGGTCATGTTTTCTTTTTATTAAAATGACTATAGTTTTCTTAAAAAATGATTTGATTTGATTTGATTAAATGTAAGTAAATGTTGTCGACTGCTGCAATAGGATGCATGGTAACTACAAAATGGTGTAAAAGAGCAGTAGGTGTGAAATTGAGAGTCATACGTAAGTTTAGGTTTCGATAACAGATTACGAAAACAGTGACGTGTCTCCCGCATATCGATATCGATGATGTAATTTTAATGTACGCAGTTTAATTTTAGTTTTCTTTACAATTTATTTATTTATGAGCTGTAACGTCTGTGTATAGCGGCTGTAACTAAATGTCTATAATATTTTAAAATATTTAAACATAATTTGAAATCCGATATATAAGGAGTGTCTTTTAAAAAAAAATAATTCTCAATCTAAATATTAATATATTATTAATATTCTAAGTTTTTAAAAATATCACTTTAGTCAGCAAGTCAGACGTTATAAAAAATATTTTAGATGTCGTGAAACAAATGGATATTTGAAATAATCTAACCTAGTTTCTTAAAAATAAACTGGACTATTCAGCAAAAATGCTGATTACATAATAAATTAGCAGGTAATATGTTACAAAATATTTTAAATTAATATGTATTTATACTTGCATTCACTATACATAATATTGCAAATTACTATGCATACTTATTTTAATTATGTTAATTTTATTTGTACCGGTAAATTGTTTTTAATAAACGTTGAATTAGTTTTATATTATTTAAAACCATGTTTTTAATTAATTGTTAATCACATTAAAATTATTTCGGTGAACACTTTTGCTGTATATCTCTCTATAAGAGATATACAAGTGTTCACCGAAATAGTTACCTAGTAACCAAGAAATTGAAAGGGAAATAAATACTGATTTAATTGTCAATAATTTAATTACTTATCACCCTATGTAACACGACGTATTTTATCCAAATAAGAATAAACCTCCCTATTTTTTAGACTATTTATTTTTTTATTTTATTGCTTTGGTCATTCACTGAACACCTGAAGGAGGGCATCGCTGTCAAGGCTGACCGCGGAGAAGGTTGTGTGAAGATTTGGCTATGCCTGCGGGACAAACATGGGTAGAGATAGAACTATATCGGGAAGTTTGGAAGGCCTTTGCCCAGCAGTGGGATAGAATATTAGGCTAATAAAAAATAAATAGGTAGCTTTATCTTTATTATTGAAGAGCTCATTTATATCAATAAAAAGTAAATAATAAATGTACATAATAATTACATTTATTTATTCTCGACTACATTAGCAGTGACTTATTGCTCAAGTTCAAGATTAATTAGGTTCTCATCACACTCATAAATTAAAACTCAACTCACAAGGAGATAAAATTACAATTTGAGATAACATGTGTTAAAATAATATGTAGGTTGAGAATCATAAAGTTCTTTGACTTTTCATTTCCAAAAGAATGTTTTAATTATTTTATATTTATAGTTTAAATGTTAAAACGTTCTCCCACACTAAGAAATCTCTCCAGTACTGTGAGGGCATTTACAAACATTTAAAGTGACATACAAAAATAACTAGGACAACCAGTAGGTCGATTCTGTAAAATTCATCTTTATCTGTCAAAATCTCCCTGTCAATTAAGTTCAACTCGGTGACACGCTCGCAAGGTTGGCGCTAGTGTAAATTCGAATTATCAACCGAGTTTTTAGAATGCCAATCAAGAAACTCACAGCGGATTCAGATTTGAAGTTTAAAATAAGGTCTTACAGAATCACACCCCTGGACCGTGAACCTCAACGGGAATCAAACGCGCGATGCGCAGTATTGCCGCCCATTGCTCAGCCGCTGCGCCAACTGTGTAGTAAAATTTTAAGCACCATTTTCGACCAATCTATGCTACTAAATCCATACTATCCATTCTATACTATAATATACTATACTTATATACTAATATACTTATACTTATTATACATGTGAAAGTAACTCTGTCTGTTACGCTTTCATATTGAAATGACTTAACCGATTTTGATGATATTTGGTATGAAAATAGCTTGAAATCTGGAGAAGGATATACGCAACTATTTAATCCGCGACTTCGTCTGTATCCGCGATAACCAACATCCACGCAGACGAAGTCGCGGGTAAAAGCTAGTTACTTACGAGTATATAATGATGTTTTACTAGGTTCATGAAGAAAAACGGTATTAGCAATATACACGTCTTGCAAATTAGGTAATTATTATGATCAAAAAGTTGCAACAGTGCAACGAAATCAGAAAAGTCGAATATACAGTAAAATAACGACAAGCTAGTTAATTCTCGGATTATGTCAACCTACTACTCAGTAAGTTCTAGTAACCGATTACAACATTCAACTTTAGGGAAGGGATGGCCTACATATCGATTATTACTGACCGATAAAATAGAATAGACATCTTTCAATTAAGATTACGTTCACTCCACGTGCGAAATCGATATCTTATCTCGAAGTCAACGGCCTCACAACAAATTTATTCAATTTATAGACAAACTTATCGTCATAATAATGTCATGTTTACTTTCGATAAATAATGATCGCGCTAAGTGGGTGATTGACCCATAGCCGGACCAGTTTGTAATGATCTCTATGTTCGATGTTTTAAATTAATTAGCAGAATTTTTATTTGACGAAATGCCAGACATATTGTAATTAATTTTGATACTAACGTTTCTCAATATTGATTTTTAACCGACTTCAATAAGGAGGAGGATATGGAATTCGAATATATTTTTTTTTATGTATGTTCGGGCATAACTCCGTCATATATACACGCATTTGCAAAATTATTTTTTCGTTCGAAAGGGGTTTATTTCGGAATGGTTTCATATAAATTGTATCTAAATTGATTTAGCGCTTTTCGAAAAGATCGTCATAATCCAAATAAATACACATTGTAGTTTTCAGACGTTTTAGTTTTTTCAATCTTGTCGTCGTTTCTTAATGGATTTGTATGTTAAGGCGATACTAAAAAGCGTAAAATAAAAACTTTTACGTTTCGTAAGTCTAACAGTACAGTATTTTTACTAAAGTAATAAGTCTCAGAAGTGTTCGGTTCAGTGATAACGTTGATATTAATAAACTGAGAACATCTGGTAGTAAGGTTAAAAAGGCCAGACTTCAAACCATTAACGATAAGAAAGATCAGACACTCATCGCCATTTTGTGAATGATGGATCAATGTAGTCATGTACGTATTTAATATTTTAATTGTTGCTTTAAAACATGACCCGAAGAGGCTATTCGGTTGACAATGTTAGTAGGTAAATAAAGGCAAATTAAAATTATAAAATACTAGCTTGATGCATATAACAACTAAACTGCAATTATTCTGAACTGCTAACACTTTTGAATTATTATAATAATACATAAGTTAGTACTTCTACCGCTCCAATATTTTAAAGTCCACGCAGTAACCTTACACCCCTATCTACTCGGACTTTCAAATCGTATAATGCGAATAGAAACATCGATATTATTTTCTATACCACACTGTCCCAGCACTACTACTGCAGTACATTTGTTGATGTTGTGCTCATGTAAACACAATATATTTTAATATTCATAATGCATTTTATATTGATAACATAAGTATTAGTATACCTAATGTATGAAAGTTTTCCACTACAGAGCAAATCTCGTATGGAGAAGGCATGAGCAGTGAACAGCATGCTTGCTCAAAGGGAATTGGCGATTCCAGACATGAACCCTAACTAATAAATTTATTATTATAAATGCGAAAGTAGGTTTATTTCTTACCTTTTCACGCCTAGGCGTGCAACCAATCCGACTCTTCAAGATAATTATCTTGAAGAGTCATGGCGAGATTCATACATTCATTTGTATGAAAAAAATGAAAACATTTAGAGGGTTTCAAATATTTTCCAATGTGGAAAATACATTACCAGGAGCAGATTGATATACTCATCATATTTTTAAACCCCCGCAAAATTAAAATATTGCGAAATGAAAATTACAGTTTTTCGTTTCATCTCGTTGCTCATTTTGTATTTATAATAAAAAAATGACAAGTGACAGTGACGGATCTATCAAACTAACAGACAAGTGATGTGAATTGCTGTTTACAATGGCGGAGTTGAAAAAGTACATTGATTGATCATTATTTGTGACATTATTTCCCATAAAAAGATGCAATTTCAGTATAAGAACTGCGAAACGGCGTTTCGTTCTGAAATAGCTTTTCGTTAAACTATTCACTTTTAACATCCATTTTTAAAGTGGGGTTTTAAAAATATTGTAAATTAAATGCCGGAAGATACTCTTTAGGTACCCAAGAATATAAGAATTTGCATTTCAACTTCTCTTCTTCTTCTCTAAACATCTTTTTTTTGTACAAATCCTGCCATGATTCTTTTGCATATACGTTGTCAGGTGTACAGAAACGGACACAACCTTTCATTCCGAAAAAATGGTACTGTTTCCGAGGAAAACGATAATAACGTTATTATGATAATAGATGGCGCCACATGTCTTTTGAATCACGATTGAATTATATCATTACAAGCAGAGTGTAACCTGAATTGATTGTCAAGTTCTAAATTAACGCGAGCGTTTTGAGTTTAGATAATTATGACATTAAATGTGTAGTTTGAAGTCCCACGAGAGGGTTATATCACAGCAAACAATATCCTCATAAATGTGACCAAAGCAATATGGTCAAACGCGGCGAATAATATACCTGCCATGACATGATTTACGTTTAGGTGAGGAGAAACGCAATGTGAAAAAATAGGTTGGAAAAATACTTCACTATAATAACTAATGTCTTTATTTTTTACCTTTTGATCGCCACCTCAGATTATGAAACAAAAGGCAGATAGACAGAGCGGAACACTGAGAGTGAAGCCAAAAAAAAATACAAATTCAAAAGCGAATACCTACAATGTAGTGGTTGTATGCGTTTTTCAATTTTTATTTGTATTTTTATTTGTTTTTTTTGTAACGATGCACGAGTCAGTACAGCACGAAAAGCGCATTGTAGGTATTCGCTTTTGAATTTGTATTTGCTTTTTTGTCTTAACTCTCAGTGTTCCGCGCGGTCTATCTGCCTTTTGTTTCATAATCTGGTTATGAAAACAAAAAATAAACGATAGATAAACGACATACACAACAAGCGAAAGTTGAATATATGTGTACAGTAGACCGGTATGTCACATTCAATTTTCAGTAGGTTATAAGTAGCATCTACTCAACTGTACCAAGTACTCAGAAAGCATCCCACACGAACAGCGATCTAAATTCTTTCAAACTATCACATTTCATAATGCATCTCGAAAGTAGAACATCGCGAGACATCGAAATAATATCGATACACTTACTCAACAATCGGTATACATCAAGATCGAGTACTCGTTACTTTCACAACTCTAGTATATCAACATAGTGTAGTAATATTTCTAACGTTACACGTCCGATGTTTACCCCAAGAGTGCACCAAATGTATTCTTAATGACGTTCAATGCACGCCGACGTTATAAAAGAGCTCGCAAGTTTCTCAGGTATACGATACGGAAAAGTAATCCGTTTTTAAAATTCTGAATTTGAATTTAAAACTTTTTCGAATTTGCAATTGGAATCGGCAAACAGGGTTTTAAGTTTTTAAAAGTGGAACGTATATAATATTCTTTCTGAGGGAGGATTTTAATAATGTACGAGTATGATCAGTATGTTTTCTTTGAGCCAACATTAGTAGATTTCCTCTCCATGTGTTGCATTTAAATGAAGTTTGAAGTTACGCTAGGCAAACTTATACTAGCGCTTAATGCTGGCTTAACGCTTACAATATTCTGACTTTTAATTCACTGTGCTTCATGAGTAGGTAACTGTCTTGAAAGACGCGCTATTAATTAAGACACCCTGGAAGAAAACAAATGTTGAGATAATTGTAAATATATCAGTTAGGTACAGACAGCGTCATCAACTACTTACCAATCCGAAGAAATTTTAATGCGTGAGGGTTAAGCAGTTGATGACGCTTTGACGCTACTAATTTTTATCCGCGACTTTATCAGACGAAGTCGCGGATTAAAAAGTAACCTATATCCTTTATTGTGGTTTAAGCCTTGCCTGTACGAAATTTCATTAAAATCAGTTTGGTAGTTTATTTATTTATACTTCACGCAAAAAGGTACAAAGGCGGACTTAATGCCTTAGGCATTCTCTACCTAGGGAGTTTAACCGTGAAACCGTAGCAGAGAAACAGACTTACTTTTGCATTTTATAAATTAAAGTAAGTACCTGTATATAGTAAAATACAGTTCATCTTAATTAATACACCAAAATAATATCCATACACACACTGCATTGAACTCAACGGTATTAAAGCTAAATGGCAACCCCACGCGTTGATAATAAATTAGTACGAGCGCAGCGCCATCTAGCGCTTTAACTTGAACTAACAGCAGTGCCAAGTGTTCGCTAGAAGAACTGTTCATCAATTATTTTATTTCCACTGCACGTGAGCTGTTTTATGTTTTTGAATATAAGTAGAGTAGTGCCCATATCTTCCCGTGGGTGTCATAAGAGGCAAGTAAGGGGCCTACCAGAGAATGGGTAGTAGCGTTCTCTGTGCATTTGTAACAACCATACTGCGATCACCAATCCGCCTGCCAAGCGTGGCGATTATGGCAAAGTCCCCCCTTGGGGAGGGCTATGTCCAGCAGTGGACGTCTTTCGACTGAAATGATGATGATGATGAGAGTAGTGTAAGAACTTGTCATTCTGCTATTTGGTCAATATATTTGGGTTGCAAGAAATCATCCAGCCTTTTTCCAACTATGTTGGGGTCGACTTCCAGTGTAACCGCATGCAACTGAATACCAGTGTCTTACGTGGAGCCACTGCCTATCTGACCTCCACAACCCATTTTACTGGGGAAGACTGGACTTTTTTTAAGGATAAGCCCGCCACACTATGTCCCTACCACTGCCAAGAAAAGTGGTCTGGTCATGTCTGAAGGCGGACAGACGGTAGGTGGAACCGACACGCTAGAGTGGACCGCGTTTGGGCAAGCGAAGTGTTCACGATATCCTGCGGCACGATGGACCGACGATTTGTTGATGGTGGCTGGCAGCGGATGGATGCGAGCTGCCCATGACCGGGCATCTGGCGATCTTTGGGAGAGGCTACGTTCAGCAGTAACAGCCAAAGGCTGAGATGATGATGATGAAATATAACTCATCGACATTACCGAGTCGCAAAAGTTCCGCCTTGGGGTTTGCCTCGGGTTTGCCAACGAGCAATAAAGCGGCGTATTCTGGGTGTAACAGAGGACAGAATCTGAAACACCGCGCTGCGTTCCAAAATAGCATATCAGACGTGGGCAAAAAGGCAAGGGTGGAATTAAATGGGATTGGGAGACTCCTGTCAGTCGCATGCACATTTACTGATAAGACTGGTTGTCAGACTTTCGGGCTTTTGACTACCCATACGAATGACAGCCGGGACTTATTCTCGTGCCTCGGAAAGCACGTAAACCTGTTAAGTGCATTGCGAGGCATGGGAATAACGAACATGAGGTATAGTGTGTTGCATTAAATAATGGGCTTTTATTTATGTTCGGATGTTGCACGGGCTTATGGGAAGAGTGGGAAGAAAATAAGCAGTATTGTCAGGTAATTTTGGTCACCATTAAGGTCCACTTGCAACAAATATGTAACTCTTAGTTAATTGCCAACATGAAGTTATGTTACAAATATATGCCAAATAATTAACTTGAAGTTATAAAGAGAACAATGGCTACAGTGCAATAGTGAGTGCTACCGACTTCTTGCCTGGCAGTCAAAGTTGAAGTTAATTATTTATTTCAATTCTTCTACTTCTAGTGCCTCTCCGAACTACGAAGGTTGGCTCTGCATACTTTTCTTTTTCTTTCGCGAGATGAAATTATTTCTGCGGCGCTCGAGATACCAGTTCACTTTCATAGGTTTCTTAGCACAGACTTCCACGTTCGACTGAACCCT